>CM057340.1:603715223-606558878 GCA_030015575.1 Agapanthus africanus
TTTAACTGGGATCGCATGAGTTCGGACGAACCGTTGCGACATAAAGCAATGTGATGCCCCAGTGTTGAAGAGCACGAGTGCAGGTAGGGAGGCTACTAAGATTGTACCAGTGATAACCTGACCCATAGCTTCGGCCTCTTCGATCGACATAGTGAATGCTTGGCATCACGACACTTTCCTCTGTGATTGGTTAAACATTCGGCGTTGGGGTTGAGTGGTCTGGGTGCGGAGAGTTGGAGCTGGTAAAGCTAACCGGGTAGGAGGAGCTTGGATCGCTGGTCTAGCTGGAGGGTTGTTGGGTCCTCGGTTCTGGGGGTATGCTCCAAAGGCGTGAGTAGAAAACCCACAAATTAGGCACAAGTTGTTCGCCCTGCGACAGTTCTTCACAAGATGCCTTGTTCTTTTGCAGTAAATGCAAAAGTATGGCCGGCTGTTGGTGAACGAACCTACTGGCCTCCGAGATGGTTCGTTAAAAACTGGCCTGGAAGAGGCCCCTCCTGTGATTTGGTGCACAGGGTGTTCAAAACCAGCAGTCTGAGGCCTGCCCTTCTTCTTCACAACTGTCTCATAGCGTCGGGCAGCCTTCAAAGCAAGCTCAGGGATTGGGAAATCCCCTGTAGCGAGTGCAGCTTGGATTTCAGAGTCCAACCATTGCTGAAATCGTCGTGCCCGGATTTCAGCAGTGGGAATAAGATGTGCGGCAAACCTGTTACGACCTTGTGTTAGCAGTATAGTAAGTGATATCAGAAAATTGAATTTGAGACAATATCTTACCTGCTGAGCATGGTAAACTCAGTATCATATTCATCCACCGACTTGACCCACTTTGAGCCTTATTGTAAATGGATGAATTGCTGCTCCATATCAAAGAGGACAGTCTCTGGGAAGTACTTGGCGTCGAAGAGGTCTCGGAATGTTTTCCATTCTATCAGTTGTGCGAGACGGCTCTCCTCAGCCTTCTACCAAATTCTGGCGTTATCGGTCAGTTGCAACTTAGCAACTCTCACCCAGGAAATATCTGGCACTTGAGCTACTGCCAGATCATTCTCAATTGCTTGAGCCTATTCTTCTGCTTCAAGCGTACTCTCTTTATCCGAGATGTTCTTTGGGTGTAAGGCCCGAAACTGTTTGACTCCAAGTACTTCCGCCCTGGGGAGGTTCATAGGGATAGCAGTCTGCTGCTGCTGACCCTCCAATAGGATCTTGATAGCCTCAAGCAATACCGTTTACTCATTGATAGGAGCTACAACGGTAGATGGTGGTGGTGTAGGCGGTGGAGTATTGCCATTGATGTTTGTGCTGGTATTATTTGGAGATTCCATCACCTTGATATAAAAGATTGGTTAGGATAGATTCAAAGGATTTGAAATGCAGGGAATGTAAATATTTGTTGCATTCATTAATTCTTGTGGTATATTGTTTACGACTTCATGCAAAACTGACCTGCATGGGCCACCAATAAAACCTGTCACGCCCCGCTTCCCAGTAGACGGAAACGGTAGCGTGGAAAGCCTGCTACATATTTATCCAGAGAAGGCCATTCTCTAAATAAATATACTAAGCGTATTGAAACAATAATACATAATACAAGAATAAATGGAGACTGTAAATTTTTTCAACAAACATCTTTATTTACATTCAACTTCCAATATTTACAAATACACGAGTTTATGCTGGAAAGTAAATACAATAAGGAAAATGCCTAAATAAGGGACATACATAAACTGAAGAAAAAGTGAAGCTGAGCTAGCCCTGAATAGCGATCTGGTTGTAGTCCTCCTCTGTGGCTTCAACTTCCTCCGTCTCAACCGTATCTGACGAACACTCCAAGAGAAGAAAAGTAGGTGGAATGCCCGTCAGCGAACTAGCACTCGGTAAGTCCCAAAGATAGGTAAGAGTAAAGAAAATGACAAGTGTAGAATATATATGACGAGTAAGAGTATATGATCATGGACAATATATTCTATAGGTCTCTATATGGTTATTATGTTAATATTAAGTTCCAAGTGTGAATGTCAACACGGCCGTAGAAGTATTCATGAGCTCAAGAGTGGGGCCCCAGGAGTAAGAAAACATGGGCCCATTTCATGTATTAGCATCAGGGCTCTAGGCTGTGGATGAGTCAACCCGACTGATATTCGAGTAAAATAAAAAAAGAGCTTAATACGGGACTCCCGAAGCTCCTTTGGATTCACACAAGAAACTATCCCAAACACCCCGAGTATAATATATTATAACTGGTTAATACAATTAATTGGATTGATTGATTGATTAACATGTCTTGATTGAAACCATAGATTGCAAAAGGTGTAGAATGTATTCGAGTGAGTCGAGTAATACGCGAGTCATGACAATTGCAATCTTGGTTCGAGTCAAGTTTGTTCGAGTAGTTTGGGTTCGAGCTTAGTTTCGAGTTAGGTTAGAGTTCGAGTTTGTGTTCAAGTTTGATTTCAAGTTTAGATTCGAGTTTGGATTCGAGTTCATGTCTTTATCATAGAAATTGATTTAAGCCGTTAAAAAATCTTACATTCGGCAGAAATCGGCAACTGCTGCACATGGACGGCATGATTTGTGTCTTTTTCCAAAACAATTGCCATTGATAACTTCGTTAAGTTGTCTAACCTGAATAGGCAAGCACTCACTTTCTCCGTCTCCCTGGGGCTCAAGAGAAATGATACCGCTTAAACCTATATTAATTCTAGAGCTCTTAAAATAGTGTTTGCATATCTCGAGGTTTTTTTTTAATGAAAAGTACTTTAATATATTAATATTGTTTAAAAATAACCTCGAGAATGATTTATAATATTTAGGGTTTTTATGAACATGTATTTTAATTGTTGTGGTGTTTTGGTGATAAAACCTAGCTTTTTGAAAGTTTATGATATTTTTGTGAAAACTACTATTTTTGGAAACTTGGTGGTATTTTATAAAAAATTATAACTTTTCATTTTACAGAATATAGTTTCATAATTTTTTTTATTGAAAATACGGATTTATAATTTTTATATAATTTTTCAAAAATTAGTTTTGTTTAGAAAAGTCGCATTTCTTAAAAACCGTATTTTTATTTCCTTTCCAGACTGAATACTCTGTGAGAAATTCTGCATCCCACTCTACTATCCCAAGGATATACGATAATCCGCACCATCCATTAACAGGTCCCCTAGCGAGAGTTGTAGAGACATAGTTGCTAAGGATTACAAAATACCGATTAAAAGAAACCCGTTTTATAAAGGTGTGGTATTTTAATGAAAAAATTATTCTTTAAATGATCCATAAAACTAGGATACCGTGCAATGAAACCATGGTGTGCGTGTAGGGTAGGTCGTTACCCCGTGAAGTTTTCCTAAAGTTATTTTTAACAATTATTGAAAATGGGTTATACTAAAGTTCATGGTATTTTAATGAAAAAGTTCGTTATATGTTTATTTCACATGAAAATTTATTAAACTAAAAACTAAATGATGGGAAATAAGGTTAAGATTAGTATAGGATATTAGTTTGATCTAATTTTCTTATCAAGTGGATTACAAAAATTAAAAAGAAGATTATATCGGAGACAATTCCACTTTTGTCGATTTGTTTTAAAAAATTGTTTTGAGGTGGGAAAGGATAGAGATGAAAGAGCTTACGGTTTTAGGTGGTTAACAAGAGAAAGAAGAAGCCCTCGGGGGTCGTGGTTTCGTCGGAGATACTCCGGTCGTCGTGTTTGGCTTGCTACTTGGTTGAAAGAGATTTTATAGATCAAAAATATAATTACCGCAATCAAGAACGGCGTCGCTTGTAGCTAGCCGGTAAGTACGGGTCGGTCCACAGGGATTTTGTGTTTTCCTCATCGCGCTAACGAGTTAATTCCGATGGTGTCGGATTGATTTATTAAATCTAAAAAACTACCAAATTAAGTTATACTAAGATTATCTAGATCTAAGTCTTGCTAGGGTTAGGTTTATGAATGGTTTGGAAATGTAAATAAATCTCAACGCTTTCTATACCCAAATTAGGATCTAAGAGGAGTTATGGTAATTATCAATAAAAGGGATTAGATCTATTCGGGAAGGTGTTCCTTCCTCTAGGTTCTTGTCCTTCCTTTATCGATCCTTACCCTAACCTCCATAGAAAACACGCGCAACCGGTCCTTTATACTACCGTATCACCGTTACCTCAAGGGATAGGGTGCCGTAGGGAGCGGTGTGTGCATGTATGCATGGAGTCCTATTGATTATATGTGAAGGGCAAGAAAGGGATGAGAGATCTCATCTCTCAAAAGCCTTCCCCAAAGCTAACCCTAACAAGCAAGGAGACTACTCGCTCATTAGGGAATTTAAGAACATTTATCTAGGGTAAGAAATTAAATCTAAACTAGGGCAAGAATAGAAATTACTTACTTTATAGATGGCTCTCTCCAAATATCAACACAGGGTTGTCAGATCTGAATTCATGAAATGAAAAGAGGCACCGATACTCTCCATAAAGAATTCTGAATTTTATTATTAAAAGGAGGCATGAACAAATACAAGGAATTTGGCTTCTATTTATAGGACATAGAAACCCTAGGTTACAATTGACCCGCATGTCTGCATTTACACAAATACCCCTAGGTAGACTAGTCAAAGCCGCATTGAATTATGGTAAAAAATTCCATTAACCCGTGCACTAGACGGCCGCGGAACCGTGGCCGCAGCCAGGGTTTGGCCGCGGTTCCGCGGCCAGATTGATGGCTTGAAATTTGTGTTTTTCTGTTCTGGCTCTTGTTGACTTGTACTTCCAGTTTCTACAGTTCTTTTCTCAGATTGGCTTCTATTTCTTCTCCAGATCTTCAGTGAATAATTGTAGTGGACTTTTACCGTTGCTTCGAGACGAAGTCTTGAATCTTGCGCTGCCTCGTACTTTGTGAACTGATCTTCGTGTATGCTTGATCAAGATCCTTCTGTTTGTTGGTCAAAGCCTCACTTATGCATCGTCTTTTATATTTTTTCACTGTTTTTCTCCCAAGAACTTGTAACCTGTACTATGCAGCAGACATGGGTCAAAAGCACCTGTTTATTTGTAAAAAGAATAAGAATGGGGAATATAATAATGCAATATAATGGTATGAACAAATACCCCCAAACTTATCTTTTGCTCGTCCTCGAGCAAACTTAGTTTTATTCTCGACAAAAACCTAACCTCACTTTCGCAGGGAATCGCGATTGCACTGAGCACGTGCAACAAGCCGTTAAACCTCTAAGTGTCCCTAGTAGGAGGAGTGTTGTCTCCTGAGGGTTTTCAGCGGATTACACCCACAAAATCCTATCAATTCGGCCCATTAAATTTTATTCTCCAATTAGGTTTTCTAACAAGGAATTCTATTATCTTCGCCTCGTAAATTATCCACCCATATTCTTCACGCTTACTCATCATTTAACTTAAGATTATATATGTTCTGCAGACCTACTTAGCTTTCGGTATCTCTTAAGTTTTCCTTCTAAGGTTCCATCTCCACTTAGGAATTTTTATCAACTCTATTAAAGATACAAGTTCTATTCTTCATTCCTCTCTCTTATCTAAATCCCAACCACATACCCCTACGTGTGTGTATAAATCACCCCTACACTTGGAAATTCAAATCAAGCAATCATACTCTTGTCCATCGTCCAAAGCACTTCTTAATAAGTGAATTTTTAGATGAATTTTTCTCACACATCCTTCATGCGACCGTTAATACTTCTTGAGGTACCAACGACCGATTACAAGATGTGTTTGCACATTAAAGCGTAATTCCTAGTCTTGCAACACCCAAGGCTTTAGCAGTGACTCCCAAACCAGTTGGTCTGAGGCACTAGGTGATGAAGCACCCTCGCTAAATATTTTTTTCTATTTTTTTAGCCTTAAGTAATCACAAAAACCAGTGTTCATTGTTTTTTCTTTATTCACACTTGTATTTTGTTTTTCCATTGTACTAAGGACTTTAGACAAAAGCATTTCAAGGTCTCCTCTGCTATTCCAAGTTTCAAGGTGCGTGTTTGTGCAATTTGTAGGGTGTACATTTTCAGAATCTAGACTTAAGTTAGGAATTATTTTTCAAACTTATACTCTAATAAAAATATCAATACTCTTCTTTTGTTTTAATTTAGCCTAAGAAGTGAACTCAAAATTTGTCTATTTCTAAATAAACTATAAAGGCATATACTTTCTACTGTTAGACTTTAAGAAAGGTTATTTTTAGGGTTTGTAATTTACTAAGTCTAAGATCTAGTTGTTTCTAGCTAGTTAACCTATTTGTCAAACTCAAGTCAAAATAAGGCTAAAATTGAATACAATAATTTTTATAATTTTTGAAATTTTTCAATTTTTATGGGTTTTAAAATAAGCATGCAAATGCAAAAATATGTACAAATGAATGCGAAGGAAGAAGACTTACCGAACATACCCCCAAACTTAAACTTGACAGTGTCCTCACTGTCATGCTACACCAAGAGGGTCAAAATGCCGGCACTCCCCTGTTTATTTATTTATATTTTTTTTTATATTTTTTTAATGTTTTGAATTTTTTTAAATTTTTTATAGAAAAATAAAACAAAAAATATATGTACATATATACAACAAGGTCCTCCCCAAACTAAACAAGGCCTTACACAATCCAAAGGTTAGCACCAACCATTCAAAAATCTTATCGTGGTAATGGTAGAGTTGGTGAAAGGAGAGAGTGGAAAGAAGAGAAATGAGAAGCACACGAGACCGTATGGGAAGAAGAGTGGAATATGGTCTCGGTGGAGGAGAAGAATGACGGAAAAGAGAAAGAAGTGGAGTACGATCTTGAGGGTGTAAATCGAGTGAATAAATTAGCGCAATTTGTGATGACCGATGTGTTAAAAGCGATTGTGCTAACCTATCAACCCGTCGAGAAATGGGGTCAAATCCCTCAAGATTCGCAAGAAAGCATGGGTACGCCGAACTTGGTATTGGAGATGAAAGCGTAACGGTCTCTTGTACGGTTGGAACGATAGGAAGGATGAAAGAGAGTGAATTAGGGATAGTCTCATTCTCACCGTAGTAAACTGTCTCGAACTTGAACGATTTCATCAATGGTTTGAAATGACTGTAAGCAACCGAGTCTGATGGTTCAACTAACTCATCTGAAAATGTAAAGGACTCAAACTCGGGAGGTGAGTTTTCAACATCGTCCGAAAAAGTGAAACACTCGTAAATGTTATCGGCTGGGAGAACTGTGTCAGATTTAAAGGGAAATTTTTCAAGCTCACAGTCTTCAAGCGTGATCTTTTGCGTGGTCGGAACGATGGAAAGGAGGGAGGGTGATATAACAGTTAAAGGTTCAGGAGGATGAATTGGAAAATCCGACACATCAAATAAAATTGGTTCAACCTCAATATTATCCTCAACACTCTCCTCAATACTATCCTCATAATTCTCCTCAATATTTAGCTCATCCATGCCATTATCATCAAAATCAAGACACATATGAAGTTCGGGAGAAACAATTAATGACTCGGGATGAGGAATTGGACATAAAATTTCAATCAAATCGACAGGTTCATCATTCGAAATATTCCCGGCGTCTATATCCTCAATCAAGTGAAAATCAATTTTTTCTGAAACCTCCTCAAAAGCATGGATATTGATAAATTTAGGTTCAAGATTGGAGGTGTAAAGATCGAAAGGATTAGGTGTGGTTTCACTCGAAAGGGTTTCTTCACAGTCTGGCAAATCAAGCACTACAAAGTCACACAACTCGTTTTTATTTTCAACTGGTGAACTATTTGGGACAATCGATGGAAAACCGGAGTTGTGGGATTCAATTGGGTATGGGTAGGTCTGATTTGGGAATGTGTAGAACTCACTCGCTCCTCTCAAATTCTTACTATGTCCAACCGTCTCCTCATACATTGGAAAATTTGGAGCTAGTTGGAAACTAGCTGCCGGTTCACTAGGTTGCATAAGGGCGGCAATGGACGCATCCACATTCCTAACCATTTTGTTTGTTGCTGAAATATAAGCTTCCAACGACTGTTCCAAACTATACATGGGTTGTGAAGGGGTTTCGGTAAAAGATTCAAAACTGTTTGGATACGTGAAACTCCCAAAAGGCTGTGTAGAAGCAATGTCTAGTGAAGGAGGGAAAGTCGGGTAGGACTGATAGGAAGTGGATGGTTGGACAGGAGTAGGATCAATATTTGGATAAAAAGGTGAATGGACATTTTGACCCCTAGAACTAGATGTGTGGAGAGGAGTGAAAGATCGGCTACGAGATTGAGCAATATGCTCAGCAGTGGACATCGGTTTAGGAGTTACAACAGGACTTGAAAAAGTGGTATCAACGTACGAAGGTGGTGAAGGTTGACATGGTTGACACAAAGTGGGTTGTGAAGTCGAACTGTTTCTCCTAGACACTTATATTTAATCTTTCAAAGAAATTTTGGGCACGGAGGGATCTTCCATAAATCGACCGAAACAATTGACATACGAAGCAAAGTTAGGTTCGGGATACCAAAGTTCGGCAAGAGATTTATGATGTGGGGTACCCATGATAGAAAAAAGAGAAGAGAAAGAAGGTAGGGTGCACGGACTTCTTAGCGACAAAATTTGCAAGTTGTTAAAAAAAATTTCCCTTTTACGTTTTCTCTTTATTTGGAAATTCTGCAAAAAGATTTTCGAGAAAAGATATGCACAACAGAAAAGATTTCTTGCAATCAATTTTTATTTTATGCGCGGCGCAAAGAATCCTGCACAAGACATGTTATTTTGGAAGGGGGAAGATTTATAAAGCGCAAGAATCCTGCAGGAGATTTTTAGAAAAGATATATCTAGATTTCCAGAGCAAGAACAGAGAAGCTTACGGAGCAATTTTCATGAACTGAGGACACCAAAAGGCCGCGTTTCCGCGGTCGGAATAAGGACTCTGCGGCGGATCCGCGGTGGAGAAGTCGACTCGAGTCCCCAGAAAATTTTTCAGAAGATGATGCCACCAGGGAACCGCTTTTCCGCGGTCGGAACTAGGTTTATGCCGTGTTTCCGCGGTCTGGAGGTCGGTTCGTGTCTCGAGAATTTTTCAGTGCCTCTGTTGTTGCAATCTTCTGTTTTTAGAATCGTTTGTTTTCTGTTTTGAGCTCTGTAGATTTTCAGATCCGAATTTGTTCGTAGATCCTGCAAAATTCACACAAAATACCCTTTCCAAAAAATAACAGATAATATATTTTTATATTTTTATTTTTATTTTTTTGATTTTTCAGTTTTTATGATTTTTTTAATTTATATTAACCCGAAATTGCAAAAAGGAAATAACACGCCATCCCCGGCAACGACGCCATTTGATTGAAAGAGATTTTATAGATCAAAAATATAATTACCGCAATCAAGAACGGCGTCGCTTGTAGCTAGCCGATGAGTACGGGTCGGTCCACAGGGATTTTGTGTTTTCCTAATCGCGCTAACGAGTTAATTCCGATGGTGTCGGATTGATTTATTAAATCTAAAAAACTACCAAATTAAGTTATACTAAGATTATCTAGATCTAAGTCTTGCTAGGGTTAGGTTTAGGAATGGTTTGGAAATGTAAATAAATCTCAACGCTTTCTATACCTAAATTAGGATCTAAGAAGAGTTATGCTAATTATCAATAAAGGGGATTAGATCCATTCAGGAAGGTATTCCTTGCTCTAGGTTTTTGTCCTTCCTTTATCGATCCTTACCCTAACCTCCATGGAAAACACGCCCAACCGGTCCTTTATACTACGGTATCACCGTTACCTCGAGGGATAGGGTGCCGTAGGGAGCGGTGTGTGCATATATGCATGGAGTCCTATTGATTATATGTGATGGGCAAGAATGGGATGAGAGATCTCATCTCTCAAAAGCCTTCCCCAAAGCTAATCCTAACAAGCGAGGAGACTACTCGCTCATTAGAGAATTTAAGAACATTTATCTAGGGCAAGAAATTAAATCTAAACTAGGGCAAGAATAGAAATTACCTACTTTATAGATGGCTCTCTCCAAACATCAACACAGGGTTGTCAGATCTGAATTCATGAAATGAAAAGAGGCACCGATGCTCTCCATTAAGAATTATGAATTTTATTATTAAAAGGAGGCATGAAAAAATACAAGGAATTGGGCTTCTATTTATAGGACATAGAAACCCTAGGTTACAATTGACCCGCATGTTTGCATTTACACAAATACCCCTAGGTAGACTAGTCAAAGCCGCATTGAATTATGGTAAAAAATTCCATTAACCCGTGCACTAGACGGCCGCGGAACCGCGGCCGCAACCAGGGTTTGGCCGCGGTTCCGCGGCCAGATTGATG
Organism: Agapanthus africanus; assembly: GCA_030015575.1. Taxonomy (NCBI): domain Eukaryota; kingdom Viridiplantae; phylum Streptophyta; class Magnoliopsida; order Asparagales; family Amaryllidaceae; genus Agapanthus; species Agapanthus africanus. The sequence goes on from CM057340.1 coordinate 603,725,525, forward strand.
GCTTGAAATCTGTGTTTTTCTGTTCTGGCTCTTGTTGACTTGTACTTCCTGTTTCTACAGTTCTTTTCTCAGATTGGCTTCTATTTCTTCTCCAGATCTTCAGTGAATAATTGTAGTGGACTTTTACCGTTGCTTCGAGACGAAGTCTTGAATCTTGCGATGCCTCGTACTTTGTGAACTGATTTTCGTGTAGGCTTGATCAAGATCCTTCTGTTTGTTGGTCAAAGTCTCACTTCTGCATCGTCTTTTATCTTTTTCCACTGTTTTTCTTCCAAGAACTTGTAACCTGTACTATGCAGCAGACATGGGTCAAAAGCACCTGTTTATTTGTAAAAAGAATAAGAATGGAAAATATAATAATGCAATATAATGGTATGAACACTACTCTACTTGGGGGCTTAACTCCACTTGGTACATACAAAGTTTGAGAGAATTTTTGCTAGAAATTTCAGAATAGGGAAGAGCTAGAGCATGGGATGGTATTTATAGTGAAGAATTAGGGTTTGTGAATTAAAAATGTGGATTAAAAGAATTTAAATGGTGTTAAATGGTGAATTGAAGAGTCTCTGTTTGATTGCAGGAAAATCAAACAGTGCATGGGAGTTAAGGGGAGCTGAAGGAGTATGTGTGCAAAGCACGGAAGCAATTGGGCTCATCCAGACTGTCGGCAGCGGCCAAATCAAGGAAATGAGCGGTCGGATCTGAGTGGTCTGTCTCAAGATTTGTGCCACGTGTCAAGTTGGGTGTTTACTCCTATTTGCGCATGTTTGATTTTTATGAAACTTTTCGTTTCTCCGTGAATTGCATGTGCAATTCTCGGGGTTCCGAAAAATTAAAAAGAAAAATCCTAAAAATAATTGGGTCTGATGGGAATCGAACGCACAGGCTATGTCATAGTAGTGCAGAGGCTTTACCAGTGAGCTACAAATTATTTCTTGCTTTTATTTAACAAAAATAGCTTTTAACTCTTACACAGGCTATAATACCCTTTTCTGTACAATAACAAGAAATTTCTGTACAGAAATTTTAGAGTCGTTACAGTTTGAATTCGAGTATTCAGGTTCATGATCAAGTATTCAAGTTCGTGTTTGATTTTGGATTCTGGTTGAGTTTGGACTCAGATCGAGTCAGAAATTTGTGAACGGACTTAACTCTTGAATTTTTCTTAGGTTAGGGAGAAATCGGCAACTGCTGCACATGGACGGCAGGATTTGTGTCTTTTTCCAAGACAATTGCCATTGATAACTCCGTTAAGTTGTCTAACCTGAATAGGCAAGCACTCACTTTCTCCAGCTCCCCGAGGCTCAAGAGAAATGATATCGCTTAAGCCTATATTAATTCTAGAGTCCATAAAATATTGTTTGCATATCTCGAGAGGGTTTTATAAAAAATACTTTAATATAATTTAAAAATAAAGCTAGAGGGTGATTTATAATATTTAGGGTTCTCATGAACGTATATTTTAATTGTTGTGGTGTTTTGGTAATAAAACCTAGCTTTTTGAAAGTTTATGGTATTTTTATGAAAAACTAGCTTTTTTGGAAACTTGATGTTTTTTATTAAAAATTTTAATCTTTCATTTAAAAAAATATAGTTTCATAATATGTTTTTATTGAAAATACAAATTCATAGTTTTATATAATTTTCCAAAATTTAGTTAGTTTTGTTTAAAATAAGTCGTATTTCTTAAAAAACCGTATTTTTATTTCCTTTCGAGACTGAATACTCCGTGAGGAGTTCTGCATCTCGCTCTACTATCTCAAGGATGTGCGATAATCTGCACCATCCATTAGCAGGTCCCCTGATGAGGATTGTAGAGGCGTAATTGCCAAGGATTTCAAAATACCGATTAAAAGAAACCCGTTTTGTAAAGGTGTTGTATTTTAATGTAAAAGTTATTCTTTAAATTAGCTACATGTTTAGAGTAGCGTACTATGAAACCATAGTATGCGTGTGGGGTAGGTCGTTACCCCGTGAAGTTTTCCTAAAGGTGTTTAAGCATTATTGAAATGTGCTTTATACTATAGTTCATGGTATTTTAATGAAAAGTTCGTTATATGATAGTTTCACATGAAAGTTTTGGTTAAACTCAAAGCTAAAAGATTGTAAACAGAGTTACAAGTAGTGTGAGAAAGTTATTTTGACCTATTTTTCTTTTAAAAGGGGGAATACAAAGGTTAAAATTACACATATCGGAGTTAACTCCACTTTTTCGATATGTTTTTAGAAGATGGTTTTGAGATGAAAGAAGAAGAGAGAAGAGGGACTTACTCATTGTGTGGCGTTGGAAAGAGGTAAAGAAAAGATGGGGATTCTCGTGGCATCGTGGAAGCTCCGGAAACGGCTTCGAGCTTCGATAGAAAAAAGCTTGGTTGCTAACTCCATTTGACTCCACTTGCACTTAAGAACTTTTGGGATGATTTTGATAGACATTTTCAGAATGGAGAGGGAGCTACGGCATGGGGTGGTATTTATAGTGAAGAATTAGGGTTTGCGAATTAAAAATGTGGATTAAAAGGATTTAAATGGTGTTAAATGGTGAATTGAAGAGTCTCTGTTTGATTGCAGGAAAATCAATTAGTACAGGGGAGTTGAGGGGCGTTGAAGAGACGAGTGTGCAAAGCACGGAAGAATTTGAAGCTATCCCAACCGTCGGCGCCGGCCCCTTTGGGGAAATGGGCGGTCGGATCTCGAGGTCTTGCCTCGAGATTCGTGCCACGTGTCAGTTTGGGTGTTTACTTCTATTTACGCATATTTGATTTTTCTGAAACTTTTCGTTTCTCCGTGTATTGCATGTAAAACTCTTAGGCTTCCGAAAAATTAAAAAGAAAAAACTAAAAATAATAGGGTCTGATGGGATTCGAATACATAGGCTGTGTTGCAGCAGCGTAGAGGTTTTACCAGTGAGCTACAAGTTACTTCTTTCTTTAATTAAACAAAAATAACTTATAACTCGAAATCAGAGCAGAAATACACTCTTTTATTAACATTGGACCAATAAAAGTGTATAGGACTTTTAGGGTCGTTACATTTTGTTCACGTCCTGACTCATTTTTTCTTCATTACAGGAACCACCGCAGCTAGCGTTGTTCCGAGTGTGGTGTCATCTTTAAGTGGTATTGCAGAGGATATTCTTCCCACGATAGCCCCTACAAAAGCTTCAGAGCTAGCGGCTGCCGTTGAGGCCACTTCAAGGCCACTATGGGAAGCGTCGCTAAAGCAGCCGATGACGGACATTGTAGAAGATCCGGAGGCTGAGTCTGATTCAGATGAAGACGTTCCTCTGTTTGTGTTTCTGGAGAGAGATCTCCGTACAGCTAAAGCCGAGAAGAAGCGTCGGCAGCATGCAGCGAGGGATCGTTAGGCTAGCTTGGCCATATGTGCGGGTTCGAGTAAGATACGACCTCCTGATGTTCCTATGGAGGACATTCCTTCTGCATTGTCAACCGCTCATAGACAGATCGCGCGTGCAGTTCGTGAAGAGGCTGAGCGTTTACTTCAAGGTGAGACATCGTACGACACCTTACCGAAACTTGGTAGGACTTTTTTACTTCTCAAAGTTTCTTTCCATAGCAGTTTATTAGAATTATAACAGACTTTTCCATGAATGATACATCAGGGGCAAGTTTAGGTGTCAGCGCTGCGGATGAGGTGCCAGCATCTAGGCATTCTGGGGCGACAGGCCTTCATTTTGAATCCGAGACTGTTCCAGCGCCACTTCCTCTCCTTGTGGATCCCCAATATCCGTGGGTGATGCTTGCAAAACGATGATCCTTATTGATTCGGGAGATGAAGTTGCAGACGTTGAATCCATCTTCCCAATGATGATGGAAGTTGAAGAAGCTGTCGCAACTAGTGACGCTCTAGATACAACTATGGTTTCCACACCGTCAGGTATCTTCTATGCTATTACTTTTTGATCCTTAATAGCTAGACACATTCACTAACATCTCCTTTATTTCCGATATAGGCACGGTAAATCCTGGCGATTTGCTGATTGAAGAACCCCCGTCAGCTGGTACCATGACCGTTGTTGTTCCATCCATCTCTTTTGCACCTCCCCGAGATTTCTCGGGCTCAGCGACAGAAGGTAAAACTCTTTTATTTTCTTGCTTTAGCATTAATATTACTCCTTAGATTAATTTCTTAACGCATATTGTTGCAATCTTACAGGAGTGCTTTTCAATCATTTGTGCCAAATGTTAGCCTCGCACTTCGTCTTCCAATTAGGATCCATCCTTCCTTCTGGCGTTGGTTAGTATATCTTTTATTTTTTTTATTTCATCTTTCCATGAGTGACCTTTTTCTAATAGGCTTTTCCCTGTACTGATCACAGTCTTGCGACTCGAAGGAGAAGACAAAGAAATAGTCGAGCCCTCTATGCTCCCCGATTTTCCGCTTTTAACTATTTGTAAGTTAGATCTCATTTTTTATTGTAGGTTGAAATCTGACCCTTCTTTATATGTGTCTCATTCCGTAGCAGCTCCACTGGTTTTGGTTCCTTTCGAGTCTCGCATTTCTATACCCACAGGGCCCTTTGCTAAGCCCCAATCTTCCAGAGGCGCAGCAAATAGCAGGCGTATGCTAAGCTAATTTATCGAGGACCTTAATGTCGAGGTTCTCACTTCTGTTGCGGATTTCACGGATGAAGTCAACCCTATGCTGGCGACTCTTATGACTTTCCATAATGAAGATTTCGTGAGCATCTAGGTTGATTATTGTAAGCGAATCGAGACTTGCCTCCATGAGATCGAGCGCAAACATCTTACGCCTGAGGCATTATCCTCGAAGGCTCAATTGGTCGTGTGGACTGAACAAAGTACCGCTTCCATTCAATATTTTGAGCAGAAACTGGTCCTGAAGCAGAGGGAGCATGAGACGGTATTTAGCAAATCAAGCCAATTACGTACCCTAGTAAAAACAAATGATACGCAGCTCCAAGTTATCTTCGAAAATCTTCAACGATGAATTTCTAAAGGAGTGGCGCTGAGGCAGGACCTTGACTCTACTGAGCGAGGAATGCGGGGTTCTAAGGCTGCTAAGCAGGAAATTTCTAAGAAGCTTTCTTTTTGCTTGCAATAACGGGTTCAAATCGAAGCAATGCTAGCTGCAATAGTTGAGCGTGAAAAGGAGCCGCGGTAAGAGAATGAGCGGGTCGCTGCTTTATTGAATGCACCATCCTCTTAGAGGCTAGAATTGTATTTTTTTTATATATAAATTGTATCTTTCAAACATTTCAATTCATGAATAAAGAATATACATTCTTTTCTTTTGCATGCACTCTTATGTGTTTGACATCTTGATCTGGAGCAAAATAGTTTATGTACTCATTTCGGAGTTCATAGTTTATTCACTCATTTCGGAGTCTCTAGTTTACGTACTCATTTCGGAGTTTTTAGTTTATTCACTCATTTCGGAGTTTATTCACTCATTTTGGAGTTTTTAGTTTATTCACTCATTTCAGAGTCTCTAGTTTATGTACTCATTTCAGAGTTTTTTTTAGTTTACCTCGTTTGGGTTTGCAGACAAACTTGTCCTAATGTTGTATGTAAATAACCCCCATTCTTTTATGACAAAGGCCCGTTAGGTTTGTGGTACCAGGGTTTTAGTTCGTGGTAACGTCGCGTTGGCTAATGTATTCCTCGACATGCAGTCTGTAAGCCGCTATTCGAGTAGTCCCGTGATTGTCGTGTCTCTGATCTCTTTTGAGGCTGGACAAGACGTCTTCAAGTAATCTTCTTAGGTTGGAGTATTTGTATTACTGTCAGAAGAGCAAGCGATAGGTATTTGCCGTTGCGCTTTTTACTTGAGGTTAGGCTCAATTTGAAGCCCCGATGAATCATAACCGCATCCTTCTTGGGTGGGATAATCTCCAACGGTCTTTAGGCTTTGTATGTACTGCCGTCAAGACCCAAAATTAGGAATATATTGTCACTTCGTTTTTGCTTTGACGATATCGCGCCGATTCTTTTCTGAAATAGGGTGGACGTTTGTAGGACCTTTATGCTGTATGTATTGCAATTGAAGTCCGGAGCTAGGATTATGCCATTGCTCCAATTTCATTTGATAGTTGCGTCCGCATCCTAATGAAATGAGGAGGAACGCTGGGATAGTCTTTAGGTTGTATATGTACCGTCGAGACTTGGAGCTAGGATTTTGCCATTACTCCATTTTTTCTTTGACCCTTGGGTCCTCTTTTTTATGATGACGTTGCGTCTGCATCTTGCCGGAATGAGAAGGAACGCCGGGATAGTCTCTAGGTTGTATATGTACCGTCGAGACTTGGAGCTAGAATTTTGCCATTAATTCATTTTTGCTTTGACCCTTGGGTCCTTTTTTTTGATGATGACGTTGCGTTTGCATCCTGCCGGAATGAAAAGGAACGCCGGGATAGTTTTTAGGTTCTATATGTACCGTCGAGACTTGGAACTAGGATTTTTCCATTACTCCATTTTTTCTTTGACCCTTGGGTCCTTTTTTGATGATGACATTGCGTCTGCATCCTGCCGGAATGAGAAGGAATGCCGAGATAGTCTCTAGGTTATATATGTACCGTCAAGACTTGGAGCTAGGATTTTGCCATTACTCCATTTTTGCTTTGACTCTTGGGTCCCCTTTTTTTTCTTGATGATGACGTTGCATCTGCATCCTGATGAAATGAGGGGGAACGCCGAGATAGTCTCTAGGTTTTATATGTACCGTCAAAGACTTGGAGCTCCTTTTGACGAAGCGTGGTGGAAAAATATGGTTCCTTTTCTTTCATTTGTGCCCATGGATCGTGTACAAGAGTCAATATGGACATACTTGCAGGGCAGAAATGTTTCATTTTCATTGTTTTAATTTCTTTCTGTGATGCTTTATCTTTTCAGCTATTACGTCGCGAAAGTCCCTATTGCCCAATCATTTCGGCTATTTATCGCAGTGCCCAATCATTTCGGTTGTTTTTGTTTTTTACTCGCTACTTTTTATTGCGAGTTACCTTATCATTTCGGTTTTTTTTGGGATTTGAAATCTGATACCAATCTTGGCATCAGTATCGCTACTACTGGAATATTGCCAGGAGAGAATCATCATTTGCCGTGAGAGGACTTGAAATTTGATACCTATTTAGGCATCAGTATCGCTATAACTAGGATATTTCCAAGAGTGAATCATCATTTGCCTTAGTCGATTTGAACAAAGATGGCTTAGCAAACAGGGTTATGATCTTGTCGACTAAGGCATTTTTGACTTTATGAGCCGTAAGGGTCTCATAAAGGTATTTCTCCCTACGAGTCGAGAGGATCTCGTAGATATATTTTCTCCTCAGGAGTCGTGAGGATTTTTAAGTGTTTTTTTCTCTTGTAAGTCGTAAGGATATTACAAGAGTATTTTCTCCTTGTAAGTCGAGGGGACTTACAAGTGTCGCTCACCATATGGTGACATTCCTAGACATTGGTGGAACTTAGTGGGAGAATATTTATTTATACCCGTGGATTGTATACAAGGGTCAATATTGGACCTCCTGTAGGGCAAAAGGGTTTTGTAGGATTTTTTGATGGCTTAAGAATAGGTTTTGATCCCTATAACTTAAGATTTTTGAATCTTATAAGCCGTGAGGATCTCATAGGGGGAAATTCTCTTTACGGGTCGTGAGGATCTCGTAAGTGTAATTTCTCCTTAGGAATCGTGGGGACTTCTAAGTGTGTTGCTCCTTCGTGAGTTGTAAGGATCTCACGCAGGTATTTTCTCCTCGCAAGGTCGAAGGGACCCTGCAAGTGTGTAAATTCATTTTTTTATTTACGAGATTGTGCCCTTTCGGGTTTTCACAAGCTCGCCGGTAGTCCTGCTGTTTTTACTCACGGCGCCCATTCGGGTTTTCATCCGTACCTATTTCTCTTGTGGGCGTATCTTTTTTTTAACGAGTTTGCGTCCTTTCGGGTTTTCACAAGCTTACTGTTTTTTTACTCACGGCGTCCTTTTGGGTTTTCATCCGTACCCATTTTGTTTGTGGAGATACCCTTTTTTAGCTGTGAAACTCTCGAGAGTAGCTTTGTTGTAGGTGACCCATCTATTTGCCGGTGGGACTTGGGGGTGGTTTCACCGCTGGAGTAGCTGTGTAGCCAGTGCGACTTGAGTTGCAACCTTCGTCGTTAGGACTTTGATTGCAATATAGATCTCAAGCGAGAATATTGTCGTGTTTGGGGCGACGCTCTAGTTTAGGGACATTTCGGTCCATTATTAGTTTAAGGACGTTTCGGTCCATTATCGCCGTATTTTGGGGACGAATATTAGTTTAAGGACGTTTCGGTCCATTATAGCCGTGTTTGAGGCGATGCGCTAATTTAGGGACGTTTCGGTCCATTATCACCGTGTTTGAGACGATGCGCTAGTTTAGGGACGTTTCAGTCCATTATTAGTTTAAGGACGTTTCGGTCCATCATCGCCGTGTTTGAGGCGACGATTTAGTTTTTTTTGGTACTTCTTTCAGAGTTCTGACTTAGGAAGATAGCGAGCGGACACAAGCTTCGTCATCTATCATTGACCTAAGTCATGACTCTTCAAGCGTAGTACTTTTTGAGGAATCGGCCGTTTATGGGCCGGAAGGGCCTTTCACCATGTATATTCATGAGCAGGTAAGCTCCACCTTGGTAGACCTTGTCTATGATGTACGGGCCTTCATAGTTCGGCTCAAACTTCCCCCGTTTTGCACGATTGGGGATCATTGGTCTTTTGACGACTATCACGAGTTCACCTTAGCAGAATGTTCTCGGCCTAGTCAGTTTTTCGTATGACCGTGTCATCCTTGCCTTATAAGCCTCCAGATTTTGTTGTGCTATAATGTGAGTTTCGTCGAGGGTGTCTAGCTCTTCAAGCCTAAGATGAGCATTTTCTTCATCTATCGTATCGTACCGCTACACATAGAGAGGGGAGTTCTATTTCCAACGGGAGCACTGCTTCTGTGCCGAACACCAATGCGTATGGTGTTGTATTCATGACCATCTTGAACGTTGTTCGGTATGCCCAGAGAGCTTCATGCATCCTTTCGTGCCAGCCTTTTTTGTTTCTGAACACCGTCTTTTTTATAATCTTTATCAAGGTCTTGTTGAAAGCTTCATCTAGACCGTTGGCCTGAGGATTATAGACTGAAGAGTATCTCCAATCTATTTTATGCTGCTATGCGAAGCAGCTTATTTTATGACTCCTATAAGCTGGCCCATTATCCGATATTATCCGTCATGGAATGCCGAATCGATAGATGACATGGGTTCTGAACAAGTGGAGGATATTCTCCGTCTTCACCTCCCTTAGTGGTACTGCTTCTGCCCATTTAGAGAAGTAATCAGTCGTTGCCAATATAAATCGATGTCCTTTGGACGATGCGGGTTCGATAGGGCCAATTATATCGGTTCCCCACATTTTGAACGGCCAGCTAGCTACTGTTGGGTGTAGCAGATTTGGATGTTGATGGATGAAGTCCCCGAGAATTTGGCACGAGTGACACTGCTTCGCATATTCGAGGCAGTCCTGGATCATCGTAGGCCAATAACAACCCATTCTTTTTATCTTCAGCTTCATCTTTGGTCCGTCTTGATGAGAACCGCAGAGTCCGTCGTGAGTTTCTTAGACGACTTTCTTTGCATCCTTTAACCCCAGGCTTCTTAACCATAAACAATCAAACGATCTCTTATATAGAGTATCATTGACGAAGGAGAAAGACAAAACTCGTTTCATGAGCTGATATCTAAACGACGCATTTTCGGGCGTTCATTGGGATTTGAAGTAGTTTATGAAGACTTCCCTCCAGTCGATGACCTTTTCTTCGTCCTCTATTCGCAGGGCTACTTGTTCGATCGTTTTTTTTCCTTCGGATGGCTTTATCAGGTCTTCTGAAAATATATTTGTTGGTGCAAGACCCCTGCGGCTTTGCACAATGATTCTCACATCATCAAGGTCTTCATCGGCCAGTTCCTTAGCCAATTTGGCCAATGCATCCACCTTGCTGTTTTCCGCACGCGGTATGCTTTCTACGGTATAGGAAGGGATTTGTGTCAGCGTTTGCTGCACTCTTTCGCTATACTTTACTAGCTCTGACTTGCATGTCTGATAGTCACTGTTTACTTAGTTAACGATCAGCCGGGAGTCACCATATATGAGGAGGTCTTTGATTCCCATGTCGATAGCGATATCGAGGCCTGCTATCAAAGCTTCATATTCAACTTTGTTATTAGTCCTTGGCTCCGTTAAGAAGAGGGCATAACGCAATGTCCCTCCTTGCGGGGTTACAAAGATAAGGCCCACTTCTGCTTTTGATTATAAGGGTGTTTTTCTTTCGCCGCTTCATGGAAGATGCTCTATTGAAGTAGAGTTCCCATTGGGAATCATTTTCTTCTTCGATTGTGTCGAATGCAAGTTCGTCTGGCAACTCGTAATTTAAGGGGGAATCGGCTGATATCGGATGCTCTGCGAGAAAGTCGGCAATGGCCTGACCCTTCACTGCTTTGAAGGGTCGATACGTTACCGAGAACTTCATCAGGATAAGGGTTTATTTGGCAAGCCTTCCTGTCAGTATAGCCTTTGACATTAGATATTTGAGAGGATTCACCTTCGATATGAGATGAACCTCATGGGCCAAGGCGTAATGTCTGAGCTTCATTATTACGAAGATCAGTGCCAGGCAATGCTTTTCGATGGGGGAATAGTTATTTTCTGCCCCCAGGAGAACTCGACTTAAATAGTACAGAGCTCTCTCCTTTCCCTGATCATTCTCTTATGCCCATAGCATGCCTAGAGAACCCTCGAGGGCCGTTATATATAGGATAAGGGATTTTCCCTTAACCGGAGCGGTCAATATCGACGGACTTTGCAGGTATTGCTTGATTTCGTCCAGTGCAATTTAGCAATTTTGATCCCAGACGAACGGGGTCCCCTTCTTCATCAAATGACTGTAGAGATGGCATTTTCCGGAAAGGTTGGCTATGAACTGCCGGATATATGCGAGTTTTCCTTTGAGAGACTGTAGTTGTTTGAGGGTTCTTGGCATGGGAATTTCCATAATCGCCTTGATCTTTGAGGGATCAATTTCGATACCCCGGTGTCGTATGATGAATTCTGGGAATTTGCCTGAGGAAACTTCAAACGTGCATTTTAGAGGGTTCATCTTCAGATTATACTTCTGAAGACGTTGGAACACTATTTTTAGATGTTTCCAATGCTCCTCATGAGATTTGCTCTTCACTACAAGGTCATCAATGTAGCATTCGATAATCTCATGTATGAGGTTATCGAAGATCTTTGTCATGGCCCTCTGGTAGGTAGTGCCGGCGTTTTTTAAACCGAAGGGCATTACCTTATAGCAGAATATGCCCAGCGGGGTTCGGAAGGCAGTATGCTTCCGGTCTTTAGGATCCATTTTTATTTGGTTGTATCTTGAAAATCCATCCATGAAGGAAAAGACCTCATGGGTAGACGTGTTATCGATCAACAGTTCGGTAACGGGTACTGGGAAGTCATCCTTCGGGCAAGCTTTGTTAAGATCCCGAAATTCCACACAGATACGAACCGTCCCATTTTTCTTCATCACTGGAACGATATTAGTGATCCAGTCAGGATATTGAACTTCTTGGATGAAGCCGGAGTTGATTAGTTTCTTGACTTCAGCGTTGATACTCATCTCAAGTTCAAGTCGCATCCTTCTTGGCGCCTGTTTGATTGGCTTTATACCTGGCAATATAGCCAGTTTATGTACTGCCACTTTTGGGTCTAGACCCGGCATTTCAGAGTAGTTCCAGATGAAGAAATCTTTATACTGCATGAGCACGTCTTTTAATGTGGCCACCTATTTTTCAGATAGTAGCTCACTGACGAACGTTGGCCTCGGATCATTTTCCGTCCCTAAGTCAATTTTTCTTAGGTTGTCCGCCGTAGTGTGTATCCTATCTTCCAGCTCTTTTGGTGCTAGTGGAAACTCTAAGATCACCTCATCCTCGTCTTTATTTGCGAAGCACCTGTAGAGGTCATTCATAGTCTCGTGCCCTTCTTCTTTTAAGAGTGTTATCATATGGCAGGTACGAGTTCTTTTCCCCTCTACGTTGAGCCGGTCCTATCCTGATGGTATAGGTCCTCTTTGGCTCATGATTTTGTGGCGGGGTTACCCTCCAGCTGTCGGATAATATTAATCTGCCTTGTCGATACTAGTCTTCTACCCAGTCTTTGAAGGTGAAGCAGTCTTCAAGGGGATGACCTATTACTCGGTGATAGGAGCAATAATCAGGGTGATGGACCTCGTTTATTTGTTCGGGGTGCCGATACTTTGGAAGCGTCATCATTTGGCACTTCATGACAAGGTTGAATATTTTCTTTGTCTTGTCTTGGGGGAAAGAGTATTCCCGAACCATCTTCTTTATGAAGGATGGGCTCCAATCGAGCTTTTCTCGATTGAACGACGTCTTGGATCCGCTTTGTTGTTTTCGAACGCTGTTTGCGTTCTTGGCCCTATTTTTGCCTCTATTTTGGGGTTTTCCCCTTTCGTGAGAACATATATCAGGCCAGGGATGAAGAGCATTACGGTCTACTTTCTCCGCAGATTGCTGACGCTGCGTCCTGGCCTTTTCATAATTGGCCATTTCACGGCTGTGGTTGTCCCGGCTCATTTGACAATCTTCTTTTATTAATTTGTCAATTTGTTCTTCAAGCGACGGACTTAACGCTCTTAGCGCGAGATCTTGCTCTGAGCTGATGTCACAGCTACTTGGAAGAGCATTTTCTGCTTCACTTAAGCTGTTTACTACGCGGCAATTGTAGATTTGCTCATGCTTCTTGAACAAACATATCCGAGCCCGGTTGTCTGCATCTTCCCGTTGGGCATCTTTTGCTAGTCCCAAGAATATTCTAAATCTTTTTATAGAATTAGGCTTGTCGAACAGTTTGTTCGAGGGGTACACCTTGACATCTTAACAGCCTTTTTAATTCCTCCGCATAATATCTTGGTAGGAGGATGGATTGAACCTGTCAAGTGCAAAATCGGCACCATGTCAAACTTCTTTTTCTACTTTAGTTTCCATAGATTGGTAGAAGAGGATCGCCATTTCACCCCTTCGCCTAGGACATAGAAAATTTGTAGCTCTTGTATGATGCATGTATCAAGCGCATCAAGTTCCTTGTAATGCCGAGGTGGAGTCATTGTAATTTGTAGACTCTGGTCTGCTCTGGCAAAAGTTTGTATTGACGGGCAGACGGAGAACACTGCGTTGGCCTCATCCTCAGAGTCATTGCCAAAGACCAAGATAGGAGTATATGGTATGGGCTTATTGTTTTCTTTTTGGGTTTGCCCTGAGTAGACTATTTCTTCATCTTCCTCAGTATCGCTCCCAAAGATCGGGATAGTGGAGACGGATTTCTGTTTATTCTCCGTCTTGTGGCACCATTCAGTATCCTCGAAGTCTGGTAGGAAGTACTTTCTGTCTTCATATTTCCGGACTTCGTTTACGGAGAATGGATTTAGCTCTCTCGTGACGGTGTACTCCGAGCCATCCTTGAAATACTTCATACACTGATGTTGTGTAGAAGGGATGACGTTGTACTCGTGTAAACAAGGCTTGTCGAGCAAAGCGTTATAGCAAGTCTTGGCGTCAATGACGTGAAATTTGATGTCAGTGACGAGCAGCCCGAAGTATAGCGTCAGTATTATGAAGCCAAGCGTCCGTGACGACTGTGAGTCGAACCCGGAGATGGTAATTTTATCTCGGTCAAGGTGCTGAATGTTCATGCAAATTTCCTTCAGCACTCTCACGTTGAGAAGGTTAACGGAGGATCCGTTGTCAACAAGAATTTTCCTTATGTTGATGTCGTGGCAGTACCCGATGACGTATAACGGGCGATTATATTCACACATACCGAGGAGGAGATCCTCATCGCTGAATGTAATATCGGTCGTGTGTCCCTCTGCCAGTTCATCTTTCATCTTCTCTTCTGCGAGAAAAGCTTAGAACTGATCAGGCACTTGTAATGCCTTGATAAGGGAATCTCGTGCCTCTTTGGATAGGAGGAGAGAATCCAATATGCTCAGTTGTGATGGTATTTTTCTCAGATGTGCCAGAATGTTGCAATCCACCTTGTTTTTCTTAGGCGGATTTTTTGTAGTGAGCTTTTTTACTACTCCGTCGTCGAGGGCAATTTCCTCAGGGATTTTCCCTTTCCCTTTGTCTTTTTTGTTTGAATCTTTATTTGTAGGTCCGAGGTTCTTCTCAGGCAGCATACGGTTACGCAGCCAAATGTTTTCGCAGTTCTTTTCCTTCTCTTCTTTTTTGGAGGCGGAGTCTTTGAGGAGAGGGCTGAGGGGTGTTTCATCCTCAGAATCGCTCCCGAATATAAGAACTGGAGGTTTTCCTCCATCCGAACTGGTACCAATGTTTTGACAATTACCGGTCGTTTCGTCATGTGCGTCCGTTCCACTATTTTGCTATCGACGAGCACGAGTTTCGCGCTTCATCCTCTTGAAGTGTTTTTGATAGGCAACATATTCTTGCCACCACTTCTTGAAGGCACTGCATTCTTCGATGGGGTGGGTGACCCTCCGATAATATAAGTAGTAGTTTGGATGTGATTTTTTTTCCATCGAGGCATATGACCCCGGAAGTGTCCTTTATGAGAGGTGGCAGCTTCATCCCCATTGACAGAGTTTTGGCGAACCGCTTCTCTATTTTGATCCTACTGTTACTTGTTGCAGGTATGCTTTGGTTTGGTTTGAGTACTTTACGACTCATCCTTGCCGCAATATTTATCCAGACGCTGACGCTTAGCCTTTTCATATATGGTTGTCTCGTGTTCTCGGTCAACTTTGCTTTTTTGAAAGGTTTCGTTTAGCAGCCTCTCAATCGGGTCTTCTTATGGCAGTTCCGGGGATTTTAACGTCGTTTCTGCCCTTAGTTCCTCTGCATTGTTTTCTGACGTTGAGGGATCTTCTTCGTCATATGACAACGAATGGCAGACCATGTGGCAACTTGCTACACGGTCTTCGGTTTCTCTTGCTGAGTCATTTCCCTCATCATTGTCACCGTCTGCGTCCTCAAGAATATGCTTGAGGAATTCTTCGAGCATGACCAGTGTCCGCACCTTCTGGTTATACTCCTCCAGTGCATCTATATATTTTTGTAGATCTGTGCGCTTGTCGTCGTACTCTGCAGGCTGCACAGGCTTTTTGGTCTTCTTCTTTTTCTTCGAAGACTTCGAAGGCTTAACTTAGGGGGTTTTCCCCTCGTCAACCATTTTTGGTATGGGTTGAGGTTTTAGCATCCCTTTGATTATTACAAGTTCAAGTGGGCTTTTCCACTTGACTACCAGACATGCCTGTAGATCTTTCAATATTCTTTTGGTTTTTGCTGAAAGAACGACTTCCCATGAAGTTTTTTCCACGAGTGAGCATGATGTCCCCCGCGCATCCACCTTTTTGGGAGTGTGCTTCTGGGATGGGTTTACTTTCCAGTTACTAGACAACGCAAATTTCCTCTGTTGATACTGGTCCTCGACCCAGTTTTTGAAGACGTTGCAATCTTCAATTGGGTGGCCCACCATTCTGTGATAGGAACAACAGTTAGGGTTGTTGACGTCACCGGGTTGCGGTGGACGCCGCGGGTCTCGCAATGTGATGAGTTTATTATGCATTGCCAATTCTAATAGTCTCCTTGTCTTATCGCAGAGAAACGAGTAAGCACGTCCTAGCCTTTCCACCAAGGACGTGTGCGGACGTGCGTTGTTTTGGCGAGCAGCTTGTTTTGGGCCACTCGGCTGTTGTTGCGTGTTAGCAACGAAGGCTGCTTTCCCTTTACCCTTAGAATTTCGAAGGTCTTTATTTGAGGAGGAAGGCCCATCTGGTCTATTTGGGCCTGTTTATTTATCAGAGCCTGAAAGATTGTGGGCTTGAAGAATGTCATGAACTGGGACATAGTAGTTAGAGGATCAAGAGTCCCGATGAACATGCCTACGGCCGGGGATTCTTCAATGCGTTGTTCGCACTTAGACCACATGTTCCACCACCGAATGGCGTATTGGACCCATGTTTCTCCTGGCCTTACCCTGGCATTGATTAATGCCGTGATCAGAGTGCGTTCACTCGCGCTGGGGAAACGCTGTGTGAACAAATGTAACATTTCAGAAAAATATAAAATATTATTTTTGGAATTTAATATTAAAATAATATATTTCCCGAAAACTGCCCGATTTGCGAAATTGGGGTTTTCGTAAAAGGATATAAATATATACCAATAATTGTGAAATAAATGGAAATTAAAATGATTTATTCGTTTAATAATATATTTAAAAGATTTGGTATTTAAAAAAAAATTTATATGCAGTTTCGATAAAAACCCGATTAGTGCACTGCTAATTGCGATTAAGCCAAATCCGCGTTTCTACAGTCTTTCGTGGCTAGTGCACCATGTCATGTCATATTTTGATTACATGTTGTGTTCTTGTGTTATTTTGGGTATTTTGTGATTTGGGTTTTAAATAAAAACAAAAGGTTAAAAAGAGAAAGGGTAAAAAGGTAATATTGAGAGAGAGGGGGGGTGGGAATAAGAGAAGAGAGAGAGGGGGAAGCCACAATTCCTTCCCCATTATTTCTTTGCATCTCCTCCTTCCTCAAGCTTATCTCCACCTTCACCCTAGAGATCATCTAAAAAGCTTCATCAAAACCCTAAACCCCTTTCATTAAAATTGATCCCCTCTTCACCCTCTACACTTTGGACCCATCAATGTTTGATTTCGAAGACTTGGGACAACTAGGGTTTTTCTTGGGTTGCCCAAATGAGGTATGAATTCTTCCATCTAGTTTAATTTGAAGTCTAATAACACCCCATAGTAGTTTAGAGTTAAATGGGTATCGATTAGTGATTTTAGAAAACTTCTAGTGAAGGGTTTGAGTGTTGTGTGGATTGGGTGATACCTAGTGGCTGTTAACAAGGCCTGAGTGGTGTTTTTCTGACCTAGAACAGAGGATGGAACCCAAAATACGGATTTAGAAACCCCGACATCGGATAAATGTGTGAATTGTGAGGGTATTTTGGAATCTGCTAACACTCGGGGACCTGGAAAATTATTTAGCGAACACAATGACCTATGCAGGCACCCAGGAAGCTACCACAGAGACCCGAGACCCCAACTCCACCCAATGGCCGCAGATTTAATCATTCTGGCAGCAATTTGCGGCCAGAGTAGGGTGGATTTGATCCATGTTGGTTCCAGGGATTTATCTTCAGTAAATTAGACCCTCCATATGTGCAGAATTGACCAATTTGGCCTAGGGTAAAATCTGGGAGCACATTGGGGTGTTTTTGGCTATATTTTCCGTATTTTGAAATGTTTGGTTTTACTATTTGGATTTGTTTTGGGTTGTTGGATGTTTTTACATCGACAACAAGGGTTGTTTGATTGTTTTTGGATGCGTAGGCCATAGGTTCTAACCTCTGAGCGCGCCGTGTGCCGTATCGGTTTTCCGGATTCGATTTTAAGGATGACGTTTGACGATGTTGCCGTTTAGGGTACTATAGGACTAGATGGCCGACGTAGAGGTGTCATCCGAACCATACCTATTTCCAAACTAAAGAATCGTAAGCATCTTTTAAACATGTACCGTGAAGGGTGTTACGGATTTTCAAATGATATCTTTTCTTAAAAACACCGTAACCCCTACTTTCAAAACTACGATTCACACATTTTAAAAACTGATTGTATGATTCGGGTGTGTATGTTAGATTAGATACTTATGCTTAGTAAAGGTAGAATGTTTATGTAACATGACTTTATGTGAGATATAATTATGATGAAAAGAGAATACGATTTGACATGTGATATGATGATATGTTGGTATACGGATGCGAGTCGATTGAGATAATTGATACCTCGCCGGTCCCCTGATATGAGATTGTTATGAATGTGACTTGGGATATAGGTATATAGATATATATAGAATGTCGTGAATCATGTGTGATATGTCGTACGAGACATTAGGTCCGTACCCCTCATTGTCGCATAGGTCGATAGGATCCCTGATAGCTTAATGCTGCCGTACGATGATTTACCGTATGTGATGAGTTTGACTTGATGATTGATCCATACCTTTGACTAGAGGATGTCGTACGATGGATTATACCGTACGTGATGTTGTGAGGCTGGATGCCGATTGATAGATTCACCGACTCGGTCATGTTAGATACGTATACCCGTCAGCATTTGTACATGATTTACCTTATGCTGCCTTCATGTTATTTGCATTGCATTACTTATACCTGTGATAGTACACCTGTACCATTATCGATGATACGTATATTACACGTACACAGATTGTAGGCTCACACACTTCATCATCGATAATTGCCATGCCACTACACAGTAGGATTGCTGCATCATGATATGACTATTCGCATAACATGCTTGCGTATATACCACTTGTACGTCCATATTTGCGCACATACACATTGTATATCCATATTAGTGCACATATACATTGATACATCCATACTTGCGCATATACACATTTGTATATCCATATTGGTGCACATATACATTGATACATCCATATTTGCGCACATACACATTGTATATCCATATTGGTGCACATTGTTTACCGCCGGAAGCCGGGAAGACGGATGTCTTGCCTGAATCTGGGGGCAGATGCTAATTGGTGCTATCCGTCCACCTCTCCGAAGATGCCAAGTTGATTTATGGAACCATGTATTGAAGGTTAAAACGGATGCGGCCAATATAGCAGACTTCGTCAGATTCCACCTCATCTGAGGGTTTTTTGATTGTGGGGACGCTCTTCCCTGCAGGCGCAAGCCCCTGCAATTAATTACTCTACCGCATCGCGGTAACAACTTTCTCCTTCTCCAGATGGTCACTTCGTGTCGTGGGTGTTTGTTTTGTTTGTGGTTGCTCGTGGATTGTATACGGAGACTAATGTATGTTGTCGCCCGTAGGACGTGGATTAGTCCAAATCCGTATCTTCTTTGATTTGGGTTTGGAGGTTGGGTTTAAGAATACGTTAGCCTCATTTGAGACTAAGATCAACTTAAACGTGTGTTAAGGATACATTAGTCTAATTTCTAGACTAAGATCAATTTAACAGGATCATTTAGATCCAACAAGAGAGCATTTGGGCTCTATTATTTAGTTTAGGGACATTTCGGTCGATTTCCAGTTTAGGGACATGGTGGTCCATCGTTAGATTAAAGACATCCTGGTCAAGGTTAAGGACATCATAGTCCGTGGGCTTAAGGACCCCACAGTCAAAGTTAAGGACATCATAGTCCGTGAGTTTAAAGACCTCACAGTCAAGGTTAAGGACATCATAGTCCGTGAGTTTAAAGACCTCACAGTCAAGGTTAAGGACATCATAGTCCGTGAGTTTAAAAACCTCACAGTCAAGGTTAAGGACATCATAGTCCGTGAGTTTAAAGAACCCACAGTCAAGGTTAAGGACATCATAGTCCGTGAGTTTAAAGAACCCACAGTCAAGGTTAAGGACATCATAGTCCATGAGTTTAAGGACCCCACAGTCCGTAGTTTAGA
This sequence comes from Agapanthus africanus, assembly GCA_030015575.1. Taxonomy (NCBI): domain Eukaryota; kingdom Viridiplantae; phylum Streptophyta; class Magnoliopsida; order Asparagales; family Amaryllidaceae; genus Agapanthus; species Agapanthus africanus. Next base: position 603,745,070 of record CM057340.1, read on the forward strand.
GACGTCATAGTATGTGAGATGTGTGGTTGTCGGGACCCGTCACCTCTTTGAAGACGTTGAGGAATTACAACGACAAATATCAAAGGAGTGAAGAGATGTACCCTTGAACTAAGGTTGCTTGGGGATCTGTAGTCCAATTTGGAACTAAGATCAAATATTTAGATTATGAGCATATTGGCTCAGTTAAATCTGAATTGAGGACTTATGGCCAATTTGGGCTAAGTCCAATTAGATCTGAAGTGTTGGCCCTTTATTGGACCATTAGACACTTGTCTGGGTTCAGCCCCTCATCATTTAGCAGTGCTTAAACAAGAGTTTGAGGGCTTTGGTAACATTTTTATCTTTGATTCCCTCAATTTTGAGATTCATTTGGAGGAGGGACTTTTGCCTCTGGGAAAATTAGCCAATTTGGCTAAAAGTAGTGTTAAACACTAAAGAGCAACAGTGTTAAACACTGGAGACAGAACTTACAAATTAGTGTTAAACACTAAAAGACAATCGGTATTAAACACCCAAATTAGTGTTAAACACTAAAGAAAAAGGGGTTACGTGTGCACACGTGAGAGCGCCCAAAGGTGGGACCAGATCCCTTTTTACTTCGCTCTGCAATTAAGTGTTAAACACTTTTTTCTATTTTTATTTTGAGCATCACGTGCTGGCACGTGATGGGGATTTATGCGCCGACTGTTAAATCGTTTGCCAATGGGTCACGTGGTAACACGTGAGAGCGCCCAAAGCCTTCATTTCCTTTGCTTTTTCTTCTCTCTGTTTTGGAGGTCACGTGGGAGCACGTGAGGCATTGCCTCAAAGCTTCCTGCTTCTCATTTCTAAGGATCTCTTCAGGGGTCACGTGGGGACACGTGACCTTAGTTCTTTTCATGCACAGAGATCTTTTAAGTCTCCTTATTTTATTTTGAGAATTAAATTCTCTGTAGGTTTAAACCCTAATCATGATTTTGGAGAAATTAAATTCCTATCATGAAAGAATTAAATTCTTATGTACGGTTAAACCCTAATTTCTTTTAGAGGAATTAAATTCCCATATATGTAAAAGAATTAAATTCTTGTATAGGGTGAAACCCTAATTTCATTTTAAGAAGAATTAAATTCCTGTGAATTTGAGAGAATTAAATTCTCAATTAGGGTTAAACCCTAGTTCTGTCCATCTTGAAGGAATTAAATTCCTGTAATTTTAGGAGAATTGAATTCTCATATAGGGTTAAACCCTAGTTTTGTTTTGAGAGAATTAAATTCTCTAAACTCAATCCTCCCTCTAAGTTTTGGATCTGCATGGCAGGATCTCAACCCGATGAGAATAAAATTCTCAACCTATGATGTGCTTCTGCAGATCTTCAACTAGAGGAAGAACTAAGTTCTTTTGCAGAAGAGTTAAACTCTTAGATTTGAGAATTAAATTCTCTTTGTTTTATGGAACTTAGATCTCTTTCCCCTTTCTCACCTAGGGTTTCCTTTCTCTGAAGAGATCTTTTTTTTTCTCTCTTGAGAATTAAATTCTCCTCTCTTTTTTTCTCTCCAAACGTAGATCCCTTCTCTTCTCTTCTTGGCTCCTATTTATAGGAGAAAGAAAAGAATCAATTTGTTTTGTCAATTTTTCATTGAAAGATTTTAATTGATTTTGTAACCAACATGATCTTTTAGATCACTCAGTGAATTTTATTCACCATTGGATTTTTAATCCAAAAGATCTTTTATCTGTCATTCAAATTTCAGGGAAATCTTTCCTTGTATAGAATCTTTCTATAAATTGGTGATTTTTAATCACCATTGGATTTTTAATCCAACGGTGCTCCATTTTACAGAACACCATCCTTTTTGTTTGGAAAGATTTAAAGAAATATTTTTCCAGTTAGGGTTTTTTATTTCCCTTAATTAGAATTTAATTCTATTGTTTCAGAGATCTTAGGATCCCATCACGTGTTGACACGTGACCCTCTCGATTAAGCATTTAATTCTGTTGTTTTAAAGAACTCAGGAATTATCACGTGTCAGCACGTGACCCTTGGTCACGTGTGAGCATGTGATGCCCCATTGGAGTTTTCCTTGTTGTTTTATTATACTTTAAATTCTATTTAATGAGTTTAGAGGCCTATCACGTATTGGTACGTGACCCCATTGTTTAGAATTTAATTCTTATTATTTCAGAGGGTTTAAGAGCCTATCACGTATTGGCACATGACCCCACTGATTAATTATTTAATTAGAATTTAATTCTATTAATTCAGAGAGCTTAGGAACCTATCACGTGTCTGCACGTGACCTTTGGTCACGTGTGGGCACGTGATGCCCCATTGGGGTATTCCTTGCTGTTTTATAATATTTTTTAATTCCTTTCAGTGGGTTTAAAGTCCCATCACGTGTGGTCACGTGACCCCTTTTAATCATTTATTTTATTAAGTGCCCACATGCTTTGCCTGTAAATGGTCACGTGTGGGCACGTGATGCCCGGTCACGTGTGGGCACGTGATGCCTCATAACTTTTGATCCCGGATGAATTATGAGGCCCATAATATATCAGATCGAAGGATTTTTCGAGACGCTTTCGATACCATCAGAATTTAGCTATTTCTTATTCGGGAGTTTGTCAAAATACAACCCGGAAAATACTGGTTCGCATTTTCTTAAGTGTATCGCTGTCATTTGATACCTTAGGCTCTTTTGCGCAGAAATTTTTGACGGGAACACACATATATATTGATACATCCATACTTGCGCATAAACACATTTGTATATCCATATTGGTGCACATATATATTGATACATCCATATTTGCGCACATACACATTGTATATCCATATTGGTGCACATATACATTGGTACATCCATACTTGCTCATATACACATTGCATACCCATATTGGCACATATATACATTGGTACCTCTATACTTGCGCATATATAAATGGTTTTATTGGGAAATTGGGAACCGCATGTTATATTTTAAAAACTGGAATCATTTAAAAGAGCGGTTTCCCCTTAATATGTCATATCACTATTCCATGTTGCATGATATACGGATATGCTTACATTTCTATTATATGTCGCATACATCATGCTCTATGAATTTACGCATTGAGATATGCTGTTTTCATGAGATTTCTGGATTTGAGAACCGTGGACACTTTAAAAGAGATTATGTGTTGTTTTAATAACCCGGTTTCTCTTGATATGACATTTCAGTGCGCCCACCATGCTTTTTCTCGGTTATGAGACGTATGACATGTGAAACCCGATTCGAGGAGCTGGATGAGGCCCATTGCGGGTACATAGTGGACCCGGTATGGTACCCCGGGGTAAGAAAGGGATGCTGCGTATACAGACGGTGAGCCTGGCAGAGGAACTACTACCTACCGGTGATAGTATTTGGGCTCGGCGGATATCCGGAGGATACCGACCGGAGTCGAGAGATGATATGGGCTGATCCGGACTGACGGAGCCCCTGGGCCGATCCGGACTGACGGAGCCCGAGATATGAGGATTTACGTGTCGATGCTGGACACGGATTTCATGATGTTTTCGGGTGTCGATGTTGGACACCCAGGTTCCATGATTGTGATGTGTCGCGAGGGACACCGTTGATTTATATCCTCATGCTTTCATGCACACTCTTTTATGATATTTACGTGCATACATACATTGATTATATGGTTGGATGAGATCCACATGCACACATACCTTGATTATATTGTTGGATTATATCCGCATACATATAGATATTGATTTCATTGTTGGCACATATGATGACCCAGTCACCCTAGATATCATAGTATTACCTTTATGATATAGTTGACTTAGGATTCGTTGTTTATTCGATTTCTATCTGTTGATATTTTTCTACTAACGGTTGGCAACTCACCCCCGTTGTGCCACAGTTCTTGCAGGTTGACCGCATGGATCAGTAGCGGCATCGCTGGCACATAGCTTCATTTGGGTGTTTTGCATTGATAGGTGGGGCATTTGTATCGTACCCACTCTTGTATTTATATTTCATATTGTATCTGGTCAACTCCATCAATCAAAATTAGTAAATTGTATAAGTAATGAGACTTAGTGAGATTGTGGTTGCGAGACTTAGAGCGAGGGGTTTTCCGCTACTTGTGGTTTTGATGTCTTGCTTATTTCTGTATCTTTTGTGGTGAACTTCGCCGTTGGGCGTCGTATACTTACATATATTGTCTTGCGTGGTTGTGATCCACCGTTTGGCGAAGAGCTAGCTCCCGCTTGGGATGCCTTTATCATTATCTTGTATATGTGGTTTTGGATCAAAATAAACAAAGGAGGTGCTGCCCGAATTTATAAAAAGACGAAACATGTTTTTTTTTAAAATTTGCATAATCCACTTGCATTTTTCATGTTCCTATTCTATGCATTAAGAAAACTTGATTTTATTATACCCTTATTTCAAAACTTCACCTCCTTTATTTTTCTTAAAAGGTTTAGATTTCTGGGTTTCAGCTTACTTGAATTACGTTACGGCTTTAGACGTTGCGTGATTTAAGTGCTGGTCACGAGCTAATATTTCGGGTCGTGACAAAGTTGGTATCAGAGCGCTAGGTTTAACCTTGGTTCGAGTATATGTTTGACTATGCGGAGTCTAGGGCGGGTATGTATTTCGGAACCTAGGTTTAACCTTACGGAACTTAGACTTGAACGGGAGGAGGGGGTATTAGACCCGAACTTTCGTTATATAGGCTGACCCTGATTGATGGAGTAGGTAGCTTGAGTAGAGTGACGTACCGTACGTATGTTCCGCGGAATATTTACGATACGATACTCCACTTAAGAAACCTTAGGATGCACATATTTTTGAGACTTATGATTCTCTTCGTACCCATGATTATACATCCATTTGAGATCCTTGATTCTATTCGTTTCCATGATCACACTCTCATTGTTGCCGTGCCTTCTTATGATCATGTATCCATTTTGGATCTGTCGTTTCCTTTCATGCTGTTGATCTGGTTTCTTCGATACTCGATTGAGGTTCCTATCACCATGTTTGAGCGCAGATTGAGCTGCTGCTTGTGTTGCGGTCAGGGCGAGCTCGTCTAGCACGAGGGCCGACCATTGTGTTTTCTGGTGACATGGGAACGTCTCGATGTAGTGTTGTGTTGTGACCTCCTGTTGAGGAGAGTGTTTGTTTTTGCACCGGATGATCGGGCCACTGTTAGAGCTGCTAATTGCGAGAGGACTGTTGATGTACAGCCTACCTCAGAGATTTTGATGTCGCCTACCGTGCAGACATATGACCCAGCTGTTGCTGAGATTGATAAGATATCGCTTCCAGAGCTTATGAGCTGAGATCGCTGGAGCTTCCAGGCAGAAATGCGACAGACGATAGCTAGTCTATCCCGAGTTGAGAGACGAAGATGATTCGTCAGATTGATGCGCCGACGCAGGCCCAGTTGAATTGAAGATTTTCAGTGCGGAGAATCTTACTCAGACCTAGAGTAGACCGATTCAGAGATGACCGTCGATGTATCGCCTTTCCTGGAGGATTGAGGCATTGTTTAGCATGCGGACAAAGGGTATTCACATGTTGTATACGCGAAGCTAAAAATTTCGAACGAGTGTTAGACAACCATTTTCCCCAAAGTTTAAAGTGTTCGGAGGAACATGCAGGTAATTCTGTGGACCCTCTAGAAGAATGAAACCCTAACTCGACATGATAACCATGGAACTGCTTTTGAACCTTAGGGTTTGCAGCAGTTTAGCGGTGCCATCAGTGATGCTTGGGTTTGCCCTTCTACGGTTAGTCCAGAGGTACTGTGGTATGTACCAGATATTTTTAGACTGTGCTCAGGTGTTGAACTTTCGGGAATTTATGGGACTTCGATGACTCGATCGAAAAGTTTGACGTCGTCCAGATATCATGTGATAAGAGATCAGCAAGCTGACCAGCTTTGGATAGAGGACCTCACCCAGATGCGTTTTGAGTTGATCGAGAACGGACGAGTATTGAGTATTCCTCCGATGGTTGGGACGAGTTCCCGAGGACGTGTTCGGCCAGATATCTTCTACAGAGTGATGAAGATACAGAGTATGCGATTTCGAGTCCGTGTGAGAGACTTTGGATTGACCATGGCCGAGAACAGTAGCAGTACGCAGACAGCAAGACGTGACGTCAAAGCGGACGATGATAAAGACGAGTGGAGCCAGAGGTTCATGCGAGATGTTAACGAGCTGTTTTTACTCCCCGTCCAGATTAGAGATCTGATGTGTATATAGAGGCGTTGAGATACGGCCAGTTCCCGAGAAGATGTTATGCTGAGAACGCAGATGTCCAGAAAACGCGAAAGGATTATGTAAGAGTACCAGCCTCCGTACAGTTCGGCATAGGCGAGATCGGAAGAGACCTTGAGCAGGATTCCTTCCAGGACACTGCTGCAATGAGATTTGCACCCAGGATCAGTTGTGTCACGTGTATTCAGAGGACCAGAGGCCGACGCCAGTAACGTGCTGCTTTACGAGTGGTCATGATGATTGACCGAGAGATGACCAGAGAAGTGCTAGAACGGAATTGTCCCCGTTAGCACCCCTGACTGGGCCGATGAACCGATGAATTGCGAGATTGGTAAATCCATAGAGAAGATAAGTACCCAGAGAAAGAGGACGCCAGACCGTGAGCAGGAGGCAAGCGAATGTTCTTGCTGCCAGTTTTAGGCGCACCAGTACTTTTTCGACATTGTAGGAGGTATACCTCAATGTCATTTGTTGCGGTTTGCGTTTGTGATCCGAGTATCATGCTTATATCGCTTGGATTTGAGTTTTGATGATTGAGTCTCATAATATTGTTTTCATGCACCATGGTTGTACCTACTGGGTATTTACATTTTGCACATAGTTATCGCACTTGATATATATTTTATACACCGTATTTGTATTTCGTGCACTTGATACACCAGATTTGTATTTATGCATTTATACACTATATTTCGTGCCCGGGATGCACCGGATTTGTGTTTCGTGCATTTGTTGCACTAGATTTTCTTTTCGTGCATTTGTTGCACTGGATTTTTTTTTGTGCATTGGTTGCGCCAGATCGGTATTTTGTGCATTGGTTGCGCTAGATTTATACTCCGTACATTGCTGCACCGATTTATCTCTTCGAGCATTTGTGTTATCCGATTTGTGTTTTCGTGCGCGTTGGCACTTGCCATTCATTTTCATGCATGCTACTGCACTATATGCTTTTACGGACCCGACGCGCTAGGGTTAGATTTTTGCGCATATTAGGCGCTTGATTTTGGATTTTGTGCGCATCGGATGCACTTGAGTGAGATTTTACTCGTGCATGTTGGATACTCTTGATTTAGATTTCTTTTGTGCATGATGGATGCACTTGATTTGGATTTTCGCTCATGTTGGGCACATGATATGAGATGTAGTTTTGTGCACACCGGATGCGCTCAATTGAGATTTTCATTCGTGCATGTTAGTTGCACTGGATGCACTCTAGATGCACTTGATATTGTTGTCGTGCACACCGTTGCACTGGACAGATGCTTTCGTGCACACCCGTTGCACTTAGTTTTGGTTTTGTGCATATCGTAGCACCTGTATTTGGATTTGATTTCCGTGCGCACCAGACGCATGTGATTATTGGATACGCCTTTTGAGGCTGATTTTGCTTTTGAGCACCTTGTTTTCATGATGGGCACTATGTTATATAGTAGCCGAACATGACTGATCCGAGGACAGTACCTGAGTACTTTGCATGCATTAAAAAGTTACCAAGAGGCTTTCAAAAAGGAGCTATAGTCTCGTTATTTCCTACGTGTCCGTGAGCGACACGAACGTTTATAAAGGAAAACCTTGTTGGAATATTTTAAAAAAGACGGAACGTATATTTGAGCAAACATATATGAAACTATATTTACTATTTTACAAATGAGTGTCCGTCACTTATGCCGTGAGTTACACATCACACGGCGATTCAGAAATGATTTTTCATGTATTTTATTCCAATTTTAAGTTTTTTCAAGGATGCGTACTATGTACATGTTATAGTATTGGATTTCAGTATTGGATTTCGAGATCTGTATCCCTTTTGTAACTCCGAGGATATGCGTGCAAATATGATGATTTGCGTGACGCTTGACGGAGTTCGATTTTTAGTTTTGTACTCGTTTTTTTGTGCACTTGGCACTCTGTGTTGTTTCTGCATCTTCCGTGATTTCGGAGCATCGTTAATTGAGCTGATTATTGAAATTTTTAGATTTTGGGGGTTTAAATTTAAATTCGGGGACCGAATTTCTTTAAGGGGGAAGATTGTAACATTTCATAAAAATATAAAATATTATTTTTGGAATTTAATATTAAAATAATATATTTCCCGAAAACTGCCCGATTTGCGAAATTGGGGTTTTCGAAAAAGGGTATAAATATATACCAATAATTGTGAAATAAATGGAAATTAAAATGATTTATTCATTTAATAATATATTTATAGGATTTGGAATTTTTAAAAGTTTTTTATATGCAGTTTCGATAAAAACCCGATCAGTGCACTGCTAATCGCGATTAAGCCAAATCCGCGTTTCTACAGTCTTTCGTGGCTAGTGCACCATGTCATGTCATATTTTGATTACATATTATGTTCTTGTGTTATTTTGGGTATTTTGTGATTTGGGTTTTCAAATAAAAACAAAAGGTTAAAAAGAAAAAGGGTAAAAGGGTAATATTGAGATAGAGAGGGTGAGAATAAGAGGAGAGAGAGGGGGGCAGCCACAATTCCTTCCCCATTATTTCTTTGCATCTCCTCCTTCTTCAAGCTTCCCTCCACCTTCACCCCTAGAGATCATCTAAAAAGCTTCATCAAAACCCTAAACACCTTTCATTAAAATTGATCCCCTCTTCAACCTCTACACTTTGGACCCATCAATGTTTGATTTCGAAGACTTAGGAAAACTAGGGTTTTTCTTGGGTTGCCCAAATGAGGTATGAATTCTTCCATCTAGTTTAATTTGTAGTCTAATAACACCCCATAGTAGTTTAGAGTTAAATGGGTATTGATCAGTGATGTTAGAAAACTTCTAGTGATGGGTTCGAGTGTTGTGTGGATTGGGTGATGCATAGTGGCTGTTAACAAGGCTTGAGTGGTGTTTTACTGACCTAGAACAGAGGATGGAACCCAAAACACGGATTTAGAAACCCCGACATCAGATAAATGTGTGATTTGTGAGGGTATTTTGGAATCTGCTAACACTCGGGGACCTGGAAAATTATTTAGCGAACACAGTGACCTATGCAGGCACCCAGGAAGCTACCATAGAGACCCGAGACCCCAACTCCACCTAATGGCCCCAGATTTAATCATTCTGGCCGCAATTTGCGGCTAGAGTAGGGTGGATTTGATCTATGTTGGTTCCAAGGCTTTATCTTCAGTAAATTAGACCCTCCATATGTGCAGAATTGACCAATTTGGCCTAGGGTAAAATCTGGGAGCACATTGGGGTGTTTTTGGCTATGTTTTCCATATTTTGAAATGTTTGGTTTTGGTATTTGGATTTGTTTTGGGTTGTTGGATGTTTGTACATCGACAACAAGGGTTGTTTGATTGTTTTTGCATGCGTAGGCCATAGGTTCTAACCTATGAGCGCGCCGTGTGCCGTATCGGTTTTCCGGATTCGATTTTAATTGCGATTGCGATTGTGTTGTTATTGTAGGTACCTTCGCGTAGATTCTAAGGCGACGGAGCGTGGTGTCATCGACTTCGGCAAGCGAAGACCAAGGTGAGTAGATCTATATCTACGGGGGAAGTCGGGTGGATGGCGTATAGTACCTCCGCACACTTTGATGGAAACCGATTTATATGTAGATTATGGTTAATGAAACCTTTAATAGAAAACCATAGATAGAGTAAAAAGATAGCTATAGAAACTATATTAGAAACTAAAGGATAGTTAGAAGTGATATGATACGGCTAATATGTGATGATGGGATTTGAGAATGATGTTTGACGATGTTGTCGTTTAGGGTACTATAGGACTAGATAGCCGACGTAGAGGTGTCATCCGAACCATACCTATTTTCAAACTAAAGAATCGTATACATCTTTTAAACATGTACCGTGAGTGATGTTACGAATTTTCAAATGATATCTTTTCTTAAAAACACCGTAACCTCTACTTTCAAAACTACGATTCACACCTTTTAAAAACTGATTGTATGGTTCGGGTATGTATGTTAGATTAGATACTTATGCTTAGTAAAGGTAGAATGTATATGTAACCTGACTTTATGTGAGATATAATTATGATGAAAAGAGAATACGATTTGACATGTGATATGATGATGGTATACGGATGCGAGTCGATTGAGGTGATTGATACCTCGCCGGTCCCTTGATATGAGATTGTTATGAATGTGACTTGGGACATAGGTATATAGATATATATAGAATGTCGTGAATCATGTGTGATATGTCGTACGAGACATTAGGTCCGTACCCCTCATTGTCGCATAGGTCGATAGGATCCCTGATAGCTTAATGCCGCCGTATAATGATTTTCCATACGTGATGAGTTTGACTTGATGATTGATCCATACCTTTGACTAGAGGATATCGTACGATGGATTATACCGTACATGATGTTGTGAGGCTGGATGCCGATTGATAGATTCACCGACTCGGTCATGTTAGATACGTATACCCGTCTGCATTTGTATATGATTTACCTTATGTTGCCTTCATGTTATTCGCATTGCATTACTTATACCTGTGATAGTACACCTGCACCATTATCGATGATGCGTATGTTACACGTACACAGATTGTAGCCTCACACACTTCATCATCGATAATTGCCATGTCACTACACAGTAGGATTGCTGCATCATGATATGACTCTTCGCATAACATGCTTGCGTATATACCACTTGTACGTCCATATTTGCGCACATACACATTGTATATCCATATTGGTGCATATATACATTGATACATGCATAGTTGCGCATATACACATTTGTATATCCATATTGGTAGACATATACATTAATACATCCATATTTGCGCACATACACATTGTATACCATATTGGTCCACATATACATTGATACATCCATACTTGCGCATATACACATTTGTATACCCATATTGGTGCACATATACATTGATACATCCATATTTGCGCACATACATATTGTATATCCATATTGGTGCACATATACATTGGTACATCCATACTTGCGCATATACACATTGCATACCCATATTAGCGCATATATACATTGGTACCTCTATACTTGCGCATATATAAATGGTTTTATTGGGAAATTGGGAACCACATGTTATATTTTAAAAACTGGAATCATTTAAAAGAGTGGTTTTCCCTTAATATGTCATATCACTATTCCATATTGCATGATATACGGATATGCTTACATTTCTATTATATGTCGCATACATCATGCTCTATGAATTTACGCATTGAGATATGCTGTTTTCATGAGATTTCTGGATTTGAGAACCGTGGACACTTTAAAAGAGATTATGTGTTGTTTAAAAAACCCGGTTTCTCTTGATATGATATTTCAGTGCGCCCACAATGCTTTTTCTCGGTTATGAGACGTATGACATGTGAAACCCGATTCGAGGAGCTGGATGAGGCCCATTGCGGGTACATAGTGGACCCGGTATGGTACCCCGGGGTAAGAAAGGGATGCTGTGTATACAGACGGTGAGCCTGGCAGAGGAACTACTACCTACTGGTGATAGTATTTGGGCTCGGCGGATATCCGGAGGATACCGACCGGAGTCGAGAGATGATATGGGCCGATCCGGACTGACGGAGCCCCTGGGCCGATCCGGACTGACGGAGCCTGAGATATGAGGATTTACGTGTCGATGCTGGACACGGGTTTCATGATATTTTCGGGTGTCGATATTGGACACCCAGGTTCCATGATTTTGATGTGTCGCGAGGGACACCGATGATTTATATCCTCATGCTTTCATGCACACTCTTTTATGATATTTACGTGCATACATCCATTGATTATATGGTTGGACGAGATCCACATGCACACATACCTTGATTATATTGTTGGATTATATCCGCATACATATAGGTATTGATTTCATTGTTGGCACATATGATGACCCAGTCACCCTAGATATCATAGTATTACCTTTATGATATAGTTGACTTAGGATTCGTTGTTTATTCGATTTCTATCTGTTGATATTTTTCTACTAACGGTTGGCAACTCACCCCCGTTGTGCCACAGTTCTTGCAGGTTGACCGCATGGATCAGTAGCAGCATCGCTGGTACATAGCTTCATTTGGGTGTTTTGCATTGGTAGGTGGGGCATTTGTATCGTACCCACTCTTGTATTTATATTTCATATTGTATCTGGTCAACTCCATCAATCAAAATTAGTAAATTTTATAAGTAATGAGACTTAGTGAGATTGTGGTTGCGAGACTTAGAGCGAGGGGTTTTCTGCTACTTGTGGTTTTGATGTCTTGCTTATTTCTTTATCTTTTATGGTGAACTTCGCCGTTGGGCGTCGTATACTTACATATATTGTCTTGCATAGTTGTGATCCGCCGTTTGGCGAAGAGCTAGCTCCCGCTTGGGGATTCCTTTATCATTATCTTGTATATGTGGTTTTGGATCAAAATAAACAAAGGAGGTGCTACCCAAATTTTTAAAAGGACGAAATATGTTTTTTTTAAAACTTGCATAATCCACTTGCATTTTTCATGTTCCTATTCTATGCATTAAGAAAACTTGATTTCATTATACCCTTATCTCAAAACTTCACCTCCTTTATTTTTCTTAAAAGGTTTAGATTTCTGAGTTTCAGCTTACTTGAATTACGTTACGCCTTTAGACGTTGCGTGATTTAAGTGCTGGTCACGAGCTAATATTTCGGGCCGTAACACACCAGTTCCATCTCTACGAATGTTTTCATGGAGTCATTTAGGGGCTTTGAGTACCATTCGAAGGATGTTTCTGACAAGCTGCCTACGAAATGGCGAAGAAACAATTTGTCGTCGCCTCCAATGTTTCCGCACAGAGCTCTGAATTGCGCGACGAGTTGATGATGGTTGCATGTTGCTTTGTAGACATGGAACTTGGGGATCGTATATCCCGGCGGATATTTGATTTGATCATACCAGCCTGGATACGGTCGTCCAGTTCTCACAATTTGCCTGGCGGCTTCATTAGCTTGATGAGCTTTTATTATTGAGCGATGTAATCATCAAGGACGGCCTTGGAGATTGTTTCCTCTTTGGCTCCTGATAAGGCTGGAGGAGGGTTTGATGTTTCCTCTCTGTCATCCTCGACGATTATCGGCGGATCTTCGGCCGGTGGTTCTAGTTGGATCAACATTCCAATCATGTCTTAGAAAAAGAAAGCCATCTGCTTTATGTTAGCAGCTTACTCAGCAGCCTCTTTGTCCATTCTCTCGAGCACCCTTCGTAGAAACTCTGTATCGGTCTCCTGCTCTTGTCTCTGTTTGGCCTTTTTGTCTGGACTTTCTTTTTGTCCAGTGAGTGCTGCCATTTTGGTCAGCATTTCCTGAAGCTTTTGTTGTTGCTCCTGAGCCTTTGCCAGTGACCGAGTTTGCGGTCGGTGACTCACCAAAGCGCGGTTCTTTTCTTTCCCTGAAGCCATATAAACCGTATGTACGATTATACCCCCAGACTTGGGGTGTTTTGATGCATTGCCTTTGGAATTTTTCGTGAGGGTTAGATTTTTCTCCAGCCTCGTTCTTTTATGAGAGATTAGAGTTGAAGGAACCATTGTGACATTCACCTGTTTATGAGAAGTCTCACGTTGTATGGCGGAGGTGTGGTCTTTTTCTTGTCAGACCTTCGATTTCTTTGATTGACGAGAGTATTCTTTGTCAATCATAGAGTCTTGGACTTTTTGCCAGACCTTATGAATTTTCGAGAGAGCCACTGATAAGGCCGCTCCGGTTTTGCTTGCAACTTTTGTAGGTCGGGGAGATTTCTTTAGCACCGCCGTTGGGGAGTTTTTACGCACCCTCTTAAGTGGTTCAAAACTGTTCCCAGTTGGAACAGCAGTGTCGACTTCCACCATCGGAGCTGGTGGTATGTGTCACGCCCCGCTTCCCAGTGTACGGCGAAGTGGACGCGACGAGGTCCGCTACGTATGTACTCAGAAGTACATACGCTAAGCGTAGCTAAGCAATATAAATACACAAGAGACAAGAGTATAAAAAGAACAGCAATTTTTATTTATTAACATTCTTTGTACAATACATGGAAAGGAAAATACAACTGAAATAAAGATGCCTAAACAGTGGCATAACAGGAAAAGGAAAGTACTGAAAAGAAAAGTGTACAATGAAATTATACTGCTGGGTCGTCGGCAAATTGCTCCAAGTCTTCTTCTGTCGGCTCTGCTTCTGCCGGGTCCAAGTCACCTGACGACATTCAAAGAAGAGAGAACAGAATGTCGTCAGCGAACAGATCGCTCGGTAAGTCCCAAAGGTAAGAGGGAAGTAGAGAAGACAGAATAAGAAGATACATTTTTACAGTGTAAACTATTGTTGTAATGTTATGTAACGCTGTTGTTTGTAGCTTGGTACAGAAGAATGCCAGTGTATACGAGGGGAGTCTCACTTGCCAGAGACTAAGGCACGTGTAGTACAAGAAACCGTTATGCCACGGTACAACAGCAATGGGATTCAGGTTAGGTGTATTAATCTGACCACCTCGTGCCACCTTTAACATCTTCCTTACCAATCTACCCCTTAAACCCCGTAGTGTTTTTAACAGTATTGTTATCTTGTAAAATTGTATTGATTGTAAGATTGATTAACCGACTGTCCGAAACCATGATATCAGGAAACGGTTATAACCGTAGAGTCATGTAACTGGAATACTGGGAAACATGTAAAAAGAATATGTCCATGGTTCGGTTCAGTCAGGTTATATAGATTGTTAACTGGATCCTGGGATTCATGTATTCATCTTGAGTTGAAATATACAGAATATAGATTGACTTGAATCATATTCAAGTCAGAAATAGTCAGACTCTAACTCGAGTCAGACTAAAAGAAAGATAATTTGAAGTTCTATAATTGTTAGGGGCCTTATTGTAATTTATAAAACTTGAGGGGGTTTATTGTAAAAAGTAATATTGTATAGTTTTCAAAATACACCTCAAGTAATTATTATTCGTCTTTATAGTTATAATGAGTGTAAATTTTATTTGTGTTATTCTAGTGAATATATCCTAATAAAAGTATTAATTTATTTATTTGAAATTTATGGTATTTTAATGTAACTTTTAATCTTGTAATTTTTAGAAAAAAGTGGAAACTTTATCTTATGATAAAATAGGTGTTTAAATGATAATTATATATATATTAACACATGAATAATTTTAAATAAATATTTTATTTTCCCAAAATCTCATTTTTCTTAAATGCCGTATTTTAAACCTTTCGAGACCGAATGCTCCTTGCGGAGGTCTGAATCTCGCACTACTAGCCCGCGGGTGCACGATGAACCGTACTATCCCTAACAGGTTCCCCAAAGTGGGTTGTAGTGGCACTTTGCTTAGGTTTAACAAGTACTATTCATTTAGGAAAACGGTTTTATAAATAAAAGGTATTTATTTGTAAAAGAGTATATTTTTCTGTATTTTAGTTTCTAGGGTTTCCTAAGCCAACTAGCCTATTTCTAAGGATCTAAACGACAAGTCATTAGAAGTCTCAAATCGCCTCTTCACCGCCAATTGTGGCCAGGTAAGTACAAGTGAGGAGAGAGGGATCCGCTCACGAATCGTGAGACGGGCCTTTTAAAGTTACCCAAGCTCACTTGCCTAGCCTAGACACCACAAAGTCAGTTTAGATAAACGATCGATGTCCATGACATATCGTATTTTTCTATTAAAAGTTATTGTTTTAAAAATTGTAAACAACTTAGAACTTTTTAGAAAAAGTTTATAAAGAAAAGGGTATTTTAGTGAAAAGTCTTGTATTTTCGTATTCTATGTTTTGACGTTTATCAATTAAGGTTATATTTGTGTGTGTGTGTAGAGGTATGTCATTACCTCGTGATTTATTTTAAGTTCTGATGAAGTTTAGAGGTAAAACATGATATATTAAATTTAAAGGTATTAAAGCGCAAGAATACGGTATTTGAAAACGTTATCATTTTATGTGTGAAATTTCATTGAAATTGATTTCTACAAGTTTAGTGATCAAGATAAACATATTTAGGAGTGAGGGATTTATTTAGAACAATAAAAACAAACTTTATGGTATTTTTATGAAAAGAATACGGTTTTACAAGAAAGCTATCATTTCATGTGAGAAACTTTGTTTAAATTGGTTTTATGTGATTAATAGTCATCATGTATATGGGTAGGTATCATGGATTAGGCGACAAGTGGAATTTTGTAGAAAAACCGAATCGGAAATCGGTTTGTTCCGATTTCCGTCGGGTTTCATATTTTTGTATTTTAAGAAATAGAAAAGAGAGAGAGGGATGGGACTTACGGGTTTTAAGCTCTTCTAAAGAGTAAAGAGAACTAGGGAGAAAGACCGAGGGGTGGTTTCGTCGCCGGTTGCTTCAAAGCACGTCGCCGGAATTCCGTCAGAATCTCGTCGGAGCTTCGCCGCGAACTTGTTTTCTAAGCACACACTTCTTGGAAAACTTTTGAGAGAGTGGCTCAAGATTTTAGGGGTGAGAGGGTAGTGTGTAGGGTTGGTATTTATAGGGTTAGGTTAGGGTTAGGGTAGATGAAAAGTTAAAAATAAAAATGTGATAAAATGTAATAAAAAATGTATTAAAAGTGGAGTAATTGTGGTTTTTTAAGAGCTCTGGAAGTGGTATGAGGCTGAAACTTTGCAGGTGCGTAGGGAATATGAAAAGACACAACTTTCATGTTGTGACCATCGCCGGAATCGGCCGAATCGGGGGTGACTCGGCCGTGACTCGGTCGGATCACTGAGTCGGCCGAGTCAAGGCCGAGTTGGCCGATTCTCGACCGAGTCCGGTGGCCTAGATCCCCCCCCGACGGTTCATCTAACTCCTGCAAGTGTTACGTGTTTGGGTGTAATGGGGTTTTTGTGAGATATGCACGTGTAAACTCTTGGAATTCTAAAGGTTTTAAAAAAATCAATATTAAAAATAATGTGGGGTATGGGATTTGAACTCTGGTGGCTTGGTTCAGCAGTGCAAGGTATTACCAATGAGCTACAAGCTCCTTCTTGTAATTATTGTAGAGAGATAGATACTTAAAGTGTTATCAGCAACATTAATACTCCAAGTATACTTCAAATTTAATTCAAATTTAAGTATACAAAAATTGGAGTTGTTACAATCTACCCTCCTTACAAAAATTTCGTCCTCGAAATTTACAACTTTTATTTGAGGACTAGTTTACAAAAAGGTGCGGATATCTTGCACGCATCTCATCTTCCCTTTTCCACGTGGATTCTCCTGGAGTGTTTTTTCTCCACATTACCCGGACTAAGTTAACTTCCTTGTTCCGAAGTGTCTTCACTTTTCTATCCAGAATTTCCACAGGTTGTTGCTCACAAGACAAGTCGGGCTGTATAGTGAGCTCGGAATGATCAAGTACATGGCTGGGGTCACTCACATACCTTCTGAGTTGGGATATGTGGAACACGTTATGCACTCCTTCCAATGAGGGTGGAAGCGCTAAACGGTACGCCACTTCACCGACTCGTTTCATTCTGGATCGTACAACACATGTAAATACTGGTGTTTTAGAGGCATATAGACGGCTCTCTTTCAGAGGTGTTATAAAGTACGAATCCAATAAGAATCAAGCCTTCAATGAATCTTCTGTAATATCCAGCTAATCCCAAGAAACTCCGAATATCCTTCACTGATTTTGGCGTAGGCCATTCGCTGACTGCTGAAACCTTTGCTGGATCCACAGAAATTCCTTCTCCTGATACGATATGTCCAAGAAAACCAACTTGATTTAGCCAAAACTCGCACTTGCTGTACTTGGCATAAAGCTTATGTTGTCGAAGAGTTTCTAGGACAATTCGTAGGTGCTCCGCATGCTCTTTCCGATTCTTAGAATATACCAGGATGTCGTCGATGAAGATGACAACGAATCTGTCTAAATATTCCCGGAAAACTTGGTTCATAAGATTCATGAAGATTGATGGTGCATTGGTCACTCCAAATGGCATTACTAGAAATTCGTAATGTCCATAGCGAGTTCTGAAAGCTGTTTTATGAATATCGGCTTCCTTGACCTTCACTTGATGATAACCTGAACGAAGATCTAGCTTAGAGAAGACACAAGATCCACTTAGCTGATCGAATAAATCGTCGATGCGCGGAAGTAGATATTTGTTCTTTATAGTAACTTCGTTCAAGGCCCTATAATCGATGCACATTCTGTATGAACCTTCCTTCTTCTTTACCAGTAGTACAGGTGCTCCCCAACTTGAAGTGCTGGGACGAATCCATCCTTTCGCCAGTAATTCGTCCAACTGTGTTCGAACTTCCTTCAAACCTTCCGGACTTAGTCTCTAAGGTGCTTTGATCACTGGTTGTGCTCCTGGTACTAATTCAATACAGAATTCAAGAGCTCGATCGGGAGGCAAACCTGATATATCGTCAGGAAATACATCATCGAACTCTCGAACTACCTCCAGTCTTGATTCTTCCTCTGCTTGAGCTGCTTCAACTATTGCTTCTCTTGGCTTCGCTTTGTAAGTACTTGGTTCCAGTGTACGATCTCCACTCTTGAAATAGAAGACCGGATGATCTGGAATCTCAAATACTACCCTCCTTTGACGACAGTCGATGGTAGCATAAAAGGTTCCAAGCCAATCCATTCTTAGAACCACATCGAAGTTCGGTATGTCCAGTACCTTGAAGTCAGCATAAAACTCTCGACTGCAGACGACGACTGGACACATGCTGTATCCCATAGTTGCCTTTAGAACACCATTTCCGGAACTGACGTTCCAGCTGGATACAAGCGGTGAGACTGGAATCGCATGGGTTCGGACAAACCGTTGCGACATAAAGCAATGGGATGCTCCAGTATCAAACAGTGCAAGTGCAGGTAGTGAAGCTACTAGGATTGTACCTAAGGTATATGGGATAGGTTTTAAGTATAGGGAAAGTGTGTAGATAAACAAGACTAAAAGATAAGTTTGAGAAGGAAAGTTTACCAGTAATGACTTGGCCAGTGGCCTCAGCTTCTTCCACAGACATCATGAAAGCCTGGCGCTTTGGCACATTCCTCCTGGCCTGAGGAGCATTCCTCGGAACGTTCCTTTGAGCTTGATGGAACTGTCGAGGAGGTGGTGCAGCTTATGGTCCCCTGGGTGGTGCAGGCAGTGCAAGTCTGGGAGCAGGTGCCTGAAGAGCTGGTCGCTGCTGATAAGTATTTGCTGGCCTGGGTGCAGCAACTGGGTTCTGTCTATGGGGACAAGACCCAATACCGTGAGTAGCTGAACCGCAGATTAAGCAGAGGCGGTTGGCTCGACGGCAGTCCTTCATCATATGTCCAGTTCTCTTGCAGTAGGTGCAAAAGGCTAGGCTAGGACGATGGGTTGGTACTCCAGGTCGCCTTGGCACGAAAGGAGGTCTGGACGAGGCTCCACCTGCCATCTGATTGGCAGGGCGTTTGACTCCAGCAGACTGAGGTCTGCCCTTCTCTTTTATCACTGCCTCATAACTGCGGGCAGCTTCTAAGGCTTCCTCGTGAGTTAAAAACTTTCCTGTGGCTAGAGCAGCCTTAATCTCTGTGTCCAAACCTTGCTGAAAGCGACGGGCTCTGATCTCGTCCGTCGGTATCAGGTGTGCCGCGAATCTGTTTAAAGATTGTGTTAGCTGTGTAGTATGTGATAATTAAAATGGAACTATTGTGACATATCTTACCGGCTCAACATGGTGAATTCAGCGTTGTATTCATCTACCGATTTGTCCCACATTGATCCTTGCTGTAGATGAATAAACTGCTGCTCCATTGCAAACCTGGCAGTCACAGGGAAATATTTCGCGTCGAACTTCTCGCGAAATGCCTTCCATTCAATTGGCTGTACCAGACGGGTTTCTTCCGCCTTCCACCAATTGCGAGCATTATCCGTGAGCTGTAGCTTCGCTACTCGGACCCAAGCGTGGTCTAGCACTTGAGCTGCTTCCAGATCGTCTTCGATGCTTTGTGCCCATTCTTCCGCTTCAAGAGGGCTTCCTTTACCAGAGAACTGCTTTGGGTGCAAAGCTCTGAATTGTTTTACTCCCGGTGCATCGGTCTCAGGAAGATTCAAAAGTTGTTGTTGTCCCTCGAGAAGACTGCGGATCGCCTCAAATAGCATCGTTTGCTCAGTGGGTGGTGCAGGAACAACTGGTGTGAGAGATAGTGCTGGAGGGGTGTTGTTGACGTTAGTGCTGGTGTTGTTTGGGGAATCCATGACCTTGAAGAAAAATTTGGGTTAGGACAAATTCAAATATATGAAATGATAAGATTCAAAGAATAGAGATTTGCAAGATTCAAGAAATATGAATTGTAAAGAATGTTTTAGTTGCTGGTTCTTGTGTTATATTGCTTAAGTTGTTCACGCAGACCAGAACAGCATGACAGGGATTCATACAGCTCTGACCTGCATGGGCCACCAACAAAACCTGTCACGCCCCGCTTCCCAGTGTACGGCGAAGTGGACGCGACGTGGTCCGCTACTTATGTACTCAGAAGTACATACGCTAAGCGTAGCTAAGCAATATAAATACACAAGAGACAAGAGTATAAAAAGAACATCAACTTTTATTTATTAACATTTTTTGTACAATACATGGAAAGGAAAATACAACTGAAATAAAGATGCCTAAACAGTGGCATAACAGGAAAGGGAAAGTACTGAAAAGAAAAGTGTACAATGAAATTATACTGCTGGGTCGTCGGCAAATTGCTCCAAGTCTTCTTCTATTGGCTCTACTTCTGCCGGGTCCAAGTCACCTGACGACATTCAAAGAAGAGAGAACAGAATGTCGTCAGCGAACAGATCGCTCGGTAAGTCCCAAAGGTAAGAGGGAAGTAGAGAAGACAGAATAAGAAGATACATTTTTACAGTGTAAACTATTGGTGTAATGTTATGTAACGCTGTTGTTTGTAGCTTGGTACAGAAGAATGCCAGTGTATACGAGGGGAGTCTCACTTGCCAGAGACTAAGGCACGTGTAGTATAAGGAACCGTTATGCCACGGTACAACAGCAATGGGATTCAGGTTAGATGTATTAATCTGACCACCTCGTGCCACCTTTAACATCTTCCATACCAATCTACCCCTTAAACCCCGTAGTGTTTTTAACAGTATTGTTATCTTGTAAAATTGTATTGATTGTAAGATTGATTAACCGACTGTCCGAAACCATGATATCAGGAAACGGTTATAACCGTAGAGTCATGTAACTGGAATAATGGGAAACATGTAAAAGGAATATGTCCATGGTTCGGTTCAGTCAGGTTATATAGATTGTTAACTGGATCCTGGGATTCATGTATTCATCTTGAGTTGAAATATACAGAATATAGATTGACTTGAATCATATTCAAGTCAGAAATAGTCAGACTCTAACCCGAGTCAGCATAAAAGAAAGATAATTTGAAGTTCTATATTTGTTAGGGGCCTTATTGTAATTTATAAAACTTGAGGGGGTTTATTGTAAAAAGTAATATTGTATAGTTTTCAAAATACACCTCAAGTAATTATTATTCGTCTTTATAGTTATAATGAGTGTAAATTTTATTTGTGTTATTCTAGTGAATATATCCTAATAAAAGTATTAATTTATTTATTTGAAATTCATGGTATTTTAATGTAACTTTTAATCTTATAATTTTTAGAAAAAAGTGGAAACTTTATCTTATGATAAAATAGGTGTTTAAATGATAATTATATATATATTAACACATGAATAATTTTAAATAAATATTTTATTTTCCCAAAATCTCATTTTTCTTAAATGCCGTATTTTAAACCTTTCGAGACTGAATGCTCCTTGCGGAGGTCTGAATCTCGCACTACTAGCCCGCAGGTGCACGATGAACCGTACTATCCCTAACGGGTTCCCCAAAGTGGGTTGTAGTGGCACTTTGCTTAGGTTTAACAAATACTATTCATTTAGGAAAACGGTTTTATAAATAAAAGGTATTTATTTGTAAAAGAGTATAGTTTTCTGTATTTTAGTTTCTAGGGTTTCCTAAGCCAACTAGCCTATTTCTAAGGGTCTAAACGACAAGTCATTAGAAGCCTTAAATCGCCTCTTCACCGCCAATTGTGGCCAGGTAAGTACAAGTGAGGAGGGAGGGATCCGCTCACGAATCGTGAGACGGGCCTTTTAAAGTTACCCAAGCTCACTTGCCTAGCCTAGACACCACAAAGTCAGTTTAGATAAACGATCGATGTCCATGACATATCGTATTTTCCTATTAAAAGATATTGTTTTAAAAATTGTAAACAACTTAGAACTTTTTAGAAAAGGTTTATAAAGAAAAGGGTATTTTAGTGAAAAGTCTTGTATTTTCGTATTCTATGTTTTGACGTTTATCAATTAAGGTTATATTTATGTGTGTGTGTAGAGGTAGGTCATTACCTCGTGAATTATTTTAAGTTCTGATGAAGTTTAGAGGTAAAACATAATATATTAAACTTAAAAGTATTAAAGCGCAAGAATACGGTATTTGAAAACGTTATCATTTTATGTGTGAAATTTCATTGAAATTGATTTCTACAAGTTTAGTGATCAAGATAAACATATTTAGGAGTGAGGGATTTATTTAGAACAATAAAAACAAACTTTATGGTATTTTTATGAAAAGAATACGGTTTTACAAGAAAGCTATTAATTGGTAGAGATTCTGTGTGTTTAAGTTTAGTTAATTACCGCAATCAAAACGGTTTCGCTTGTAGCTAGCCGGTTGAGTATGGGTCGTCCGCAGGGAGATGGGAATCTTTTTCTCTGTGCTTTAACGGGTTAAGTCCAATTTTCCAGATTTGTTTGTGATTATCTAAGTGTTAAAATGATATGTAAAAAGAGCTTGTTAGGGTTAGGATTAGGTTAGTTTGAGTTAGGAGCCGCTCACTTCTTTCGTTGCCACTCTTAATATCGATGTTACGGTAATCGGCAACAACGGGGATTAGCACGACTAGGAAGGAACTTGCGAGTATAAGCTAGGCTTTCCAACGCTTAAATTCTTCCTTTTGGTGTTTGTCCGTCCGTTCTTGGCTCTTAGCCTTAACCTCCGGTTAATTCAACCACAACCGGTCTCACTACGGAATCACCGCTATCATGTAGGATAGGGTGCCGTAGGGTGCGGATTATGGTTCAATTAACGGGAGTCGATTTAAGATGTTGGGCAAGGAAAGAGTAAGAGAGATTTCTTTCTCTCAAACTTCCCTTATCCTACCCTAACAAGTATGGAAACTACTCACACATCATAATGAAAAGAAAATAAAACAAAAGAGGAAGATAGAAAGAAAGAGATTAGAAGATAACAACTAGCTATTTGCGACCTCACCTTGGCAAGGATCAAGCGTAAGCATCATGGTTGTTTAAGGATAAAGGAAAAGAGAAAAGAAAGAAACAACAAGAAATAACAACAACTAAGTTAACAAATGAAAATTACAAGCATTTAATATAAGATCAAGACAAGTATGATAATAAAATGAACTTCTTTATTCATCATTCTTCACTCACAAAAGCTCACTACAAGTTTTTCAATGGAGAAGAGATGAGAAGAGGAAGAAGAACAAGTATTCTAAAACCTAGAAAAAAATACAAGATTAAGCACCCTTGTCTTCACAAGGTTCTGGGCTATTTATAGGCAGGGAACTGGAAATCTAAGGCAAAATTCTGCCTCTACATGAAAAGACAAAAATACCCCTGAAATTTCGTCAACTGAGGAGGCCATACGGCCGCGGTTCCGCGGCCTAAGCATGCTAATGCCGCGGAACCGCGGCGCTTTAGAGGAGTTGGCTCCTCGGAATTTGTGCTTCTTAGTGTTGATGTTTGGCTCAGTTTGGTACACTTGTTTTCTCAGAATCTCTCCACACTTTCTCCAGAATTTCAGCAATTCAAAAGGTGATTGGATGTGGATCTTTTTGTCATGATTTCCTCGAGCTCCGCGTAGATTTCTTGGATCTTGTGTTGCCATTGAGCCTTGTGCATAAAAATGACATTGATTTGCCATTTTGTCTCTTAAACTGGTGTGTGGCAACATACGGATTGAGAGCGGAGACCCGTGTTTTATCTGTGGTTGGCAGGAACCCGGATTTTTTCGTGCTTTTCCATGAATTTTACCGTTTAGAGCCGAGAACCTGTATCCTGCAATTGACTAGCAAACACGGCTCAAGAGTACCTACCGAAAAGCAATATGATAAAAATTGGGCGGTATAAAAATGCAAAAATCTGATATGAACAAATACCCCCAAACTTATCATTTGCTCGTCCCGAGCAAAGCCAATTTATTCACAAAAAAAAATTTCCTAACCTCACTTTCGCAGGGAACGCGATTGCACTGAGCATTTGCAACAAGCCGTTAAACCTCTAGGTGTCCCTAGTAGGAGGAGTGTTGTCTCCTGAGGGTTTTCAGCGGATATTACCCACAAAATCCGGTCAAGTTGGTTTTGTAAAATAACTAAGATTCAAACCCTAAAGTTTTGTTTCAGAAAATAACAATTCTATTATCCTAAGTCTAGACTATCGAACCTTTATTTTTCACACCTCGCTTCTTATTTAACTACAGATTTTATATGTCTTTACGTGCAGTGCAAATAGTGCCGTTAAGTTTCCAGAAGGATCGATTTACGTCATCATGTCATACAATAAAGCCCAGATAAATTTTTTTGAAAGGATCACATAAGTTTTATAAAGAGTTAAGCATTTTTCAAGTTTCGTTTTCCAGTAAAGTTTCAACTTTAGAATTTCTATCTTCCTTAACAGGAAACTAGGTCTTATTTTTCACTCCACCTTTTTCTTGTTTTCATTTCATACACACCTCTGTGAACGTGCAATAGTCTTTATCATAGAATAAAACCTTCATATCTCCGCTAAATTTTTTGATAAAAGCCTGTCTTTTATCAAGATTATTCTCACACAAAGAACCATTAGGAATTTTAACTCGGAGAGAACACTTGCTTGACTTTGTTTTAATCTGGACTTTCTAGGCTTCTTAGCGAGCTTTGGGCCAATGCACCCAAACCAGTTGGCTTTAGGGCATTAGGTGTAGAAACACCTCAGCGGACTTAATTACTCAAGTTACCTAGGTCCACAAACAAAAGACAGTTTGGCGTGAAAATCATGATGATTTAATACGAACGGAGATATAGCCGGCAGTTCAATTATTTTTTGGATAAAAGACGTGTTTAGTGGATTTTGGTGTGTAATCATTCCAATCAAGTTCCAGATGGGTTATTTTTCAGACTTAGTTCCAATTAAGGCATTAATAACATTCCTTCATATTCACTCACTTCATAAACTATTCTTGATATTACTTATTTCCGAACAAACCTATTTGATTCTCAGAAAATCATTTATCCATTTAAAAGTTTTTAGACATAAAAAGACTTGTCATCTAATTTCCAAAACTCACGACACGTGTAGTGTGATGTAAAGACGTATATCAGCTATAGTTAACTTCAAAGGAGAGTTATCTTTCAGGTTTTCAAAATCTAAACATAAGATTTAGTTATTCTTATGTTATCAAGCAAAACCGTCGAAATGTTGAATCAGAGTCCTCCCACTAGCTAACTTGACAAAAAAGTTTTTATGTTTTTAGAAAATTTTCAGATTTTTATGGATTTTATGGATTTTAATATGCAGATGCAGAATATACATATGAATGCGAAGGTAAGAAATGCGTACCGAGCGTACCCCCAAACTTAAACTGGACAGTGTCCTCACTGTCATTGCATGAAGAGATCATTTGAAGGGTCAAAATTGTCGGTTAGATAGACACAAAATTTTTATTATTATTATTATTTTTTTGTTTTTAAAGAAAAGAAAGAAAAAGAATGGAAAAGAATATCCACAAAAATGTACAAAATGGTATATACATACCCCCAAACTTATTTGGAACAGTGTCCACTTATTCTTGGCTGGATAACCGAAGTTTGGAGGTAGGCAGAGGAAGATTATGCAGGGTAAACCGGCTCCTGCAAGACCGGGAGCTCCTCTGTTGGTTCGGCGCTAAGGTACGGTTTGAGTCGGTGTCCATTCACTTTGAAAAATGAACCGTCCTTTAGATTCTCCAAATCCACAGCGCCATGCAGATACACATTCCGCACAAAATACGGCCCTTTCCAGCGAGATCTGAGCTTTCCTGGATGGAAGTGTAGTCTGGTGTCGTAAAGCAATACCTGTTGACCAGGTACGAAAGTTTTGCGCAAAAGGTGTTTATCGTGAAACACTTTGTTCGATTCTTAACGACAACCGCGTTATCGTAAGCCTCATCCCTAAGCTCGCTCAGTTCGTTCAACTGCAGCTTCCGATGGCTGCCCGCATCTTCGAGAGACAGATTCAGCTCCTTTATCGCCCAAAATGCGCGATGCTCTATTTCGACAGGTAGGTGGCAAGCTTTTCCGTACACAAGCCGATAGGGAGACATGCCAAGATCGGTTTTATAAGCGGTTCGAAATGCCCAAAGGGCATCAGTTTCAGCGACCAATCCTTACGGTTCTTGGAAACCGTCTTCTCCAGTATCTGTTTGATTTGCCGATTTGAAACTTCGGCCTGCCCGCAGGTTTGGGGGTGGTAGGGCGTAGAGAGCTTATGATTAATGGAATATTTCCGCATCAAGGCCTCGAAAGTCTTATTGCAGAAATGAGTTACATTGTCGCTAATGATCGCTCGGGGGTGCCCAAAACGGGAGAAAATGTTTTCTTTAAGAAACCTAACGACAACCTTGTTGTCGTTAGTCCGGCTGGGCACAGCCTCGACCCATTTAGAGACATAATCAACAGCGAGAAGGATGTACAAGTTCCCGAAAGAGCCGGGAAACGGCCCCATGAAATCTATCCCCCAAACGTCGAAAATCTCCACAACCAAGATCGGTTGGAGCGGCATCTCCTTCCTCCGGGATATCCGGCCCAAGTGTTGGCACCGGGAGCAAGTCTTGCAATAGTCATGAGCGTCCTTGAAGAGTTGTGGCCAGTAGAAACCACATTGCAAGATCTTCTCAGCTGTCTTTCTGGGGCCAAAATGCCCGCCACACGCTTGATCGTGGCAAAATGACAGCACACTCTTGAATTCCTCGTTAGGGACACACCGACGAATAATCTGGTCGGGACAGTACTTGAACAGATAGGGTTCGTCCCAGTAAAAGTGTTTTACTTGGGATAAGAAGCGAAGTCTGTCCTGACTTGACCATTCAGTCGGTAGTAATCCCGTGGCCAAATAGTTCACAATATCTGTGAACCAGGGTTCGCAAGATACTGTCAAGAGCGGTTCATCCGGGAAAACGTCGTTGATCGGAATTGGAAGCGAAGGCGAAGAAGGAAGTCGTGAGAGATGGTCGGCAACTACGTTTTCACATCCTCGTTTGTCCTTAATGACAAGGTCAAACTCTTGAAGCAAGAGGATCCAACGTATTAACCGAGATTTTGCATCTTTCTTCGCAAAAAGATGGCGCAGAGCAGAATGGTCTGTGTAGATAATGACTGGAGAGCCGATGAGGTAGGGCCTGAACTTTTCTAAAGCAAATACAACAGCCAAGAATTCCTTCTCAGTTGTTGTATAATTGAGTTGGGCGTCGTTCAGGGTTCGGCTCGCATAATAGATTACGTGCGGCATCTTGTTGATGTGTTGTCCAAGGACAGCACCAATGGCAAAGTCGGATGCATCGCACATAATCTCAAATGGATGCGTCCAGTCAGGTGAAGAAAGAACGGGAGCAGAAGTGAGTGAGCTTTTCAATGACTCGAACGCAGTCACACAGCTCGAGTTGAAGTCGAATGGCGTGTCCTTGGCCAGCAAAAGAGTCAAGGGCCTAGCAATCTTGCTAAAGTCCTTGATGAACCGTCTATAGAAACCGGCATGGCCAAGGAAGGCTCGGATATCTCTGACGCATCGGGGAGGAGGGAGATTGGAAATGACCTCAATCTTCGCTTTGTCAACCTCTATGCCATTTTGCGAGATGATATGTCCTAAGACAATACCTTCGCGCACCATGAAGTGGCACTTCTCCCAATTCAAAGTGAGATTCTTGTCCTTACATCGGGTAAGGACAGCGTCAAGATGCAGCAAACACTCGTTGAAGGAATCGCCGAAGATGGAGAAATCATCCATGAAGATCTCCAGAAATTTTTCCACCATGTCTGAGAATATTCCCATCATACATCGCTGGAAGGTAGCGGGCGCATTGCATAACCCAAAGGGCATGCGACGATATGCGAACGTGCCGAAAGGACAAGTGAATGTGGTCTTGTCCTAGTCTTTTTCGGCGATGGGAATTTGATTATAGCCGGAGTAGCCATCAAGAAAGCAGTAGTACTCGTGTCCGGCCAATCGTTCAAGCATTTGGTCAATGAAAGGTAGCGGAAAGTGGTCCTTCCGCGTTGCGGCGTTGAGTTTTCTGTAATCAATGCATACTCGCCACCCAGTTTGGGTGCGAGTAGGGATTAACTCGTTCGCCTCGTTAGTGATGACCGTTATACCTGATTTCTTGGGGGACAACGTGAATGGGGCTAACCCACTGGCTATCAGAGATAGGGTAAATGATACCACTATCCAGACATTTGACGATCTCCTTCTTCACAGCCTCTTTCATGACTGGATTGAGACTTCTTTATGGATCCCGGGCTGGTTTGGCATCATCCATTAGATGAATATGATGTTCAACGATCAGGGGACTAATCCCCTTGATGTTTGCCATGGACCAGCCAAAAGCTTGCCTGTTGCTGTGCAAGACCGCGAGAAGGGCTTTCTCTTGCTCTGGAGCTAGAGAAGCCGAGATGATGATAGGGAGGGTCTCGTTCTCACCTAAGTAAGCGTACTTAAGGTGAGACGGCAAAGGCTTGAGTTCGAGCGTTGGAGGTGAAACGATTGAAGGCAAGATTGGTGAAGAGGTCTCGAACTCAAAGGACTCCAGTAAAGGTCCAAAACGAGTGTAAGCGACCGAGTCGGATGGTTCAGGTAACTCATCCGAAAATTCGAAGGATTCAAACTCGGGTTGCGAGCGGCTAAGATCGTTCAAGAATGTGAAACACTCGTAGTCGTTGTCGGGCACAGAATTAGCAGCAGGTTCGAGGAGGAACGCACTAGTGGCGTTAAGGTTATCATGATCGAACAGAAACTCCTCGAATTCACACTCTTCAGGGGTGATCTTCACCCCTGGATCGAGCAGACGTCCAGTATATGAGCATTAGGTTCGGAGGGCTGATTCCCCAACCTAAAAATGTTGAGTTCAATTGTCATGTTTCCAAAAGAGAGGTTCATCGAACTATTGCGACAATTGATCACAGCATTTGAGGTTGCAAGGAATGGGCGACCGAGTATCACCGGAATTTGATTCCGAGGGTTAGCTATAGGCTGTGTGTCTAATACAATGAAGTCAACAGGGAATATGAAGTCCCCGACTTTGATTAACACATCCTCTAGCTCACCCCTAGGATGGGTGATCGATCGGTCGGCCATTTGGAGAGTACAGTGTGTGGGTTTCAGCTCTCCTACGCCTAATTGCTCGTATACTGAGTACGGAAGCAGGTTAACACTGGCACCAAGATCTAATAGTGCGCGGTTGATGTTCTTATCCCCAATGGTAATAGAAATCGTAGGACAGCCAGAGTCCTTTCGTTTTTGTGGTAAAGATTGGGTAAGAGCATCACTCACAGCACTAGCCAAGAAAACTTTCTTTGGTACCTGAGACTTCCTCTTTTTCGTGCATAAGTCCTTTAAGATTTTCGCGTAGGATGGGACTTGTTGGACGGCATCTAAAAGAGGAATGTTAATGTTAACCTGCTTAAATAACTCCAGAATCTTCTCCATTTGAGGATTTTGTTTATTAGACCTCAACCGATTTGGAAATAGGACGTTTTTAAAATTGGTTGAGTCTAATGCTTGTGGAGGAGATTGTGGAGTTGGAACGGATCCTAGAACAGGTGTTTTCGTGGAGTGAGAAGTGGGTCCGTTCAGAGCAGAAGAAGAAGAAGAAGAAGAAGAAGAAGAAGAAGGAGAGCCTTTTGAAGAATGGAGAATAGGCTCAGAAGACGAAGAAGCAGGAGAAGAAGAAGAAGAAGAAGCGGCCGGGGTGTCATCGTTGATCCGTGTGCCAATGTTGTTTTGCAGCATCCTTCCCGATCTCAATTTGGTCACGGCACTCACATTATGATTCTGTTGTTTAAGAGCAACATGTACATTATGTGGGTGACCGGGATTTGGGAGTAGCTGGGACGGGAGCTTCCCCTTCTCTCGCTCGCTTAAGGCCGCATTCAGCTGTGCAATCTGGGCCTCGATGGTCTTGATGCTTTGCCCGTGAGCGGCAGTGTGTTGCACTAAGGACTGAATGGAAGACTGGATGTTGGCGGTGGATTGTGTCGATTGTTTAACGAACGCCTCCAGACTTCGTTCGAGCGAGAAAACCTTATCGTTGTTTGACGGAATAAAATTGTTTTGGGGAAAAGAATTGTTGGGTGTAAAGTTGTTCGTTTGATTTTGAAAAGGTTGGGGTTGGAAGGGCTGCTGAAATTGAGTTTGTTGTTGCGCTTGTTGTTGCGGCTGAGGGGGCCTTTGGAAATTGTTGCCTTGGAATTGATTTTGATTCTGATTCCAGGCAAAATTGGGGTAGTTCTTCCAACCAGGATTGTAAGTGGAAGAGTATGGATCATTTCTCGGTCTTTGCTGAAATGCAGCATTAACCTGATCCTGTCCTTGCGATGGTGGATTGTAAGGACACTCTTCGGTTAAGTGAGAAGGATCGGAACAACAAGCACAGATGGTACGAAGGGGAAGAACAGGGGCAGGAGCAGGAGAAGAAAATTTGCTCTCTATGGCTTCAAGCTTTCTCGTTATTGCAGCCATTTCAGCTTTCATCGCAATAGAGACATCAAGTTGGTGAATTCCTACCCTAGACTGATCGGTAGAAGTGGAGGTAGAAGAAGAAGAAGTCGGTCTGGTGCTCTCCCATTGTAGCGTTTGCTCCGCAAGGTCGTCAAAGAATTGCCACGCTTCCTCGTCAGATTTCGATAGGAAGTGGCCCTGACAGATGGTTTCCAACAACTGCTTCGTTGCTGGGTTCAGGCCCTCGTATAAGGTTTGGCAAAGTTGTCATTTCTCTATCCCGTGGTGAGGACACTGAACAAGAAGGTCTTTGTACCGGTCAAAGCACTTCCAGAAGGGTTCAGAAGGAAGCTGAGAGAATTGGTTGATTTCATTGCGAATCCTTGCGGTTTTATGATTCGGATAGAATTTTTTTAGAAACGCTTTAACAAACTCGTCCCAACTGGTTATGGAGTGGGAAGCGGTGCTATACAGCCATTTTTCAGCAAGATCGCATAAAGTGAACGCAATGACCCGTAGACGTATAGCATCGTTCGACAGTTGGGTAGTTTTCATCATGGCACAAACGTTTTGAAATTTATTGATGAAGATATAGGCATCTTCAGATTCAAGCCCATGAAATCGCGGAAGCATGTTGATGAAGTGGGGCTTAATTTCAAAGTTATCCCCATTGGCCGGTGGAAGAGAAAGGCAGGTGGGAAGTGCAGAACGGGTGGGATAGAAACGATCCTGGAGCGCGATTCGCTGTGGCGCTACAACAGGCGGTGGTGGTGGGTTATTGGTCTCCGTAGGAGGTGGAGCCAATCCAGGGGTAGTCAAAGAGATGTTCGGATTAAATCCTGACATCGCGGAAGAAGAGGTTGGTGATGGTGAAAGTGAAGATGTATGAACAGAATTCCGGTCAACGTCGAAGTTGGCCGGCAAAGGTAAAGGTGAAAGAGGAGTGGATGGAGTTTCGACGTCTGAGTCGATCGCGTAGTCGGTAGCGACTAACGTAACGCGGACTAGGCGGGCGCTAGTATCCCGAGTCCAAGCGGACATACACTAAACGAGTTTAGTATAGTCAAAGCGGAGAAGGTGAGGGTAAGAAAACGTCAATGGAGAAAGGCGATGGGTGGTGGATGAAAAATGGATTTTGGCGACAAAGGGCAAGTTTTTATAAAAGTTTTTGATTTTTTTCTTCTTTTTTTTATTTTATTTTTAGAAAGAGCTTTACAGAAATATGTACGGACTTACGGCTTTAAGCAATCACAAACAAGATATGCACAATCACACCTAGATCTAAGGTCACCTAGGTCTGCTAGACAGCTCCTAACTGTTCCAGAGGGCTAGAAATAGGACCTCAAACCGCCTCTTCTCCGTCAATTGCGACCAGGTAAGTGCCAGGTAAGTGGGAGGTTGTCCAACGCTTTCGCGAAGTTCCTTAATTAAATAACCACTTGCCTTCGACACAATTGCCTAGACACCGCAAAAGTCAGATAGGATAAACGGCCGATGCCTGTAACTAGTCCTCTGTCCTATTGAGCGCGAAGTTCTTAGGGCTGAGTCTAGTATTTTTTAATTTAACAATGGTCAATGCATATGCTTTTTATGATTTCTGGGGTCCTGGGAAGGGTGATGAAATCCCCACCTAATCTGAATTGGTTTCAAGCCCCTTAAGTCCGTATTAATGAATGCAAAGCGGTAATAAATCAACTGCAAACAATTTTTATTTTTAGCGCGGCGCAAAGAATCCTGCACAAGAACAGTTTATTGGAAGGGGGAAGAGAATTTGCGCAAAGAATGCTGCAGAAAACACAGTTTATTGGAGTCCAGAGGAGTGGGAGAGAGGAGAGAAACTCACCTAAAAATTTTAGCACCCTGAAGGCACTAAATGGCCGCGGTTCCGCGGCCTAAGCTGGCTTATGCCGCGGTTCCGCGGCACTGTGGTGGGATTGGGCCTTCAATTTTGTTGGCTGGGTTCTGTTGGGTGTCATCTTCTGTTCTAAGGCCTCTAAATCTAGAATTGCTTACTGGAACTGCTCCAGAATCTCACAGTAGACCGTTTGCTTCGTTTTGATCCGTCGCGGTGTAGCCGCGAAATATTGGTCTATCTTCCCACGTCTTTGGCACTGAACTTGAACTTCGTATATCCCACTTCTATGGCACTGAATTCGAACTTCGTATTATCCTACACACTTGCGCAAAAACTAATCAAAAATAACAAAATGGTTTTTTTTTTTACAATGTATATATATTTTTTTGTTTTTTTTGGTTATATTTATATTCACAAGTTAACCCGAAATTACACAAAGAAATAAACTACCGTCTCCCCGGCAGCGGCGCCATTTGATTGGTAGAAGATTCTGCGTGTTTAAGTTTAGTTAATTACCGCAATCAAAACGGTTTCGCTTGTAGCTAGCCGGTTGAGTACGGGTCGTCCGCAGGGAGATGGGAATCTTTTTCTCTGTGCTTTAACGAGTTAAGTCCAATTTCCCAGATTTGTTTGTGATTATCTAAGTGTTAAAATGATATGTAAAGAGAGCTTGTTAGGGTTAGGATTAGGTTAGTTTGAGTTAGGAGCCACTCACTTCTTTCGTTGCCAGTCTTAATATCGGTGTTACGGTAATCGGCAACAACGGGGATTAGCACGACTAGGAAGGAACTTGCGAGATAAGCTAGGCTTTCCAACGCTTAAGTTCTTCCTTTTGGTGCTTGTCCGTCCGTTCTTGGCTCTTAGCCATAACCTCCGGTTAATTCAACCACAACCGGTCTCACTACGGAATCACCGCTATCATGTAGGATAGGGTGCCGTAGGGTGCGGATTGTGGTTCAATTAACGGGAGTCGATTTAAGATGTTGGGCAAGGAAAGAGTGAGAGAGATTTCCTTCTCTCAAACTTCCCTTATCCTACCCTAACAAGTATGGAAACTACTCACACATCATAATGAAAAGAAAATAAAACAAAAGAGGAAGATAGAAAGAAAGAGATTAGAAGATAACAACTAGCTATTTGCGACCTCACCTTGGCAAGGATCAAGCGTAAGCATCATGGTTGTTTAAGGATAAAGGAAAAGAGAAAAGAAAGAAACAACAAGAAATAACAACAACTAAGTTAACAAATGAAAATTACAAGCATTTAACATAAGAGCAAGACAAGTATGATAATAAAATGAACTTCTTTATTCATCATTCTTCACTCACAAAAGCTCACTACAAGTTTTTAAATGGAGAAGAGATGAGAAGAGGAAGAAGAACAAGTATTCTAAAACCTAGAAAAAAATACAAGATTAAGCACCCTTGTCTTCACAAGGTTCTGGGCTATTTATAGGCAGGGAACTGGAAATCTAGGGCAAAATTCTGCCTCTACATGAAAAGACAAAAATACCCCTGAAATTTCGTCAACTGAGGAGGCCGTACGGCCGCGGTTCCGCGGCCTAAGCATGCTAATGCCGCGGAACCGCGGCGCTTTAGAGGAGTTGGCTCCTCGAAATTTTTGTGCTTCTTAGTGTTGATGTTTGGCTCAGTTTGGTACACTTGTTTTCTCAGAATCTCTCCACATTTTCTCCAGAATTTCAGCAAATCAAAAGGTGATTGGATGTGGATCTTTTTGTCATGATTTCCTCGAGCTCCGCGTAGATTTCTTGGATCTTGTGTTGCTATTGAGCCTTGTGCATGAAAATGACATTGATTTGCCATTTTGTCTCTTAAACTGGTGTGTGGCAATATACGGATTGAGAGCGGAGACCCGTGTTTTATCTGTGGTTGGCAGGAACCCGGATTTTGTCGTGCTTTTCCATGAATTTTACCGTTTAGAGCCGAGAACCTGTATCCTGCAATTGACTAGCAAACACGGCTCAAGAGTACCTACCGAAAAGTAATATGATAAAAATTGGGCGGTATAAAAATGCAAAAATCTGATATGAACAGCTATCATTTCATGTGAGAAACTTTGTTTAAATTGGTTTCTATGTGATTAATAGTCATCGTGTATATGGGTAGGTATCATGGATTAGGTGACAAGTGGAATTTTATAGAAAAACCGAATCGGAAATCGGTTTGTTCCGATTTCCGTTGGGTTTCATATTTCCGTATTTTAAGAAATAGAAAAGAGAGAGAGGGATGGGAATTATGGGTTTTAAGCTCTTCTAAAGAGTAAAGAGAAATAGGGAGAAAGACCGAGGGGTGGTTTCGTCGCCGGTTGCTTCAAAGCACGGCGCCGGAATTCCGTCAGAATCTCGTCGGAGCTTCGCCGCGAACTTGTTTTCAAAGCACACACTTCTTGGAAAACTTTTGAGAGAGTGGCTCAAGATTTTGGGGGTGAGAGGGTAGTGTGTAAGGTTGGTATTTATAGGGTTAGGCTAGGGTTAGGGTAGATGAAAAGTTGAAAATAAAAATGTGATAAAATGTAATAAAAAATGTATTAAAAGTGGAGTAATTGGGGTTTTTAAAGAGCTCTGGAAGTGGTATGAGGCTGAAACTTTGCAGGTGCGTAGGGAATATGAAAATACACAACTTTCATGTTGTGACCATTGCCGGAATCGGCCGAATCGGGGGTGACTCGGCCGTGACTCGGTCGGATCACTGAGTCGGCCGAGTCAAGGCCGAGTTGGCCGATTCCCGACCGAGTCCGGTGGCCTGGATCCCCCCCGACGGTTCATCTAACTCCTGCAAGTGTTACATGTTTGGGTGTAGTGGGGTTTTTGTGAGATATGCACGTGTAAACTCTTGGTATTCTAAAGGTTTTAAAAAAATCAATATTAAAAATAATGTGGGGTATGGGATTTGAACTCTGGTGGCTTAGTTCAGCAGTGCAAGGTATTACCAATGAGCTACAAGCTCCTTCTTGTAATTATTGTAGAGAGATAGATACTTAAAGTGTTATCAGCAACATTAATATTCCAAGTATACTTCAAATTTAATTCAAATTTATGTATACAAAAATTGGAGTTGTTACAGGGTGACTCCAGAGGGGGAGTTGCCCCCAGCTTCTCTCACTCGGAGCCAGTGGCGACGTCGAGTGTGCTTTGCTGAAAGGATCGCCTCAGTTTTGGAAGCGGCTTCATCATGCCCCCAGTTTTGCTGAGGAGTTTCAATCGGCGTCATCCTGTTGAAGTCCGACGTCCTTGATGGAGTTTGTGGAGAACCAGCCAATCTTTTGAAGACTAATCGTCTGGGGGAAGCACCTTTGACGGCATCACCTATAGCCGGTATATGGAGGGCTAGCCTTTTTGGGGTAGCCCTTCAGATATCACGAGCTTCTTTACGGGCCCGTTTGAGTTCTTGCTCAGTCTGTTGAAGAATGGGACGCTAGAGTTTGACGGCTTGCTGATGGGAGCCGTCGTGGTTGCCGATCGAAGACCGACTTTTGGGGAGCTTCTTCTGGTAGCGTTGAGGAACCGAAACTCACAGGTGGGAGCATGGTCCTGAAGAACAGTCCGGTAGTGGCTTGTGTGACCTGCCCCACCGGCATTGAGAAAATAGACGCCGCGTTGGGCCCATAGATCACTCCTCCAGTTAAGATGGAGTGAGAGTTACTGTTGCATGAGGTGCTGTTGAGAGCCATTGATTTTCTGCACAGGAGAAAGACACCAAGTTTTAGTATCTCGAATCCAAGGGCAACCATAGCAAACCGCGATTTTGTTGGTGAAACACGACACACAAAGTGTGGAGTGGAAAGATAAAAATGTACCACCGGGCGTGTCAGAATCTGTTTACCGCCGAAGGATCGGACCGATACGTTGGGACGTCTGGCCAGAATTTGGAGGCAGATGCTATTTGGACATATCCATCTACCTCTCCGAACATACCAAGTTGATTTATAGCACTATATATCAGAGGTTTGGACAGACGCGATCGTTGTAGCAGACTTTATCAGATTCCCCCTCATTTGTGAGGGGTTTTTGATTGTGGGGATGCTCTTCCCTGCAGGCGCAAGCCCCTGCAGTTAATTGCGTTATCGCATTGCGATAATCAATTTCTCCTGCTCCAGCAGTTCACTTCGTGTCGTGTCGTGTTGTGTTTGTTTTTATGAGGTTGCACGTGGATTGTATACGGAGACTATTTTATGTCGTCACCCGTATGGCACGGATCAGTCCAAATCCGTGTATTTTAGATTTGGGTTTGGGTGTTGAACTTAGGCTATATGTTCTTTTAGTTCAAAAATCTTTTGATTGGTTTAAGAATCGTCAATCTTGTTTGAGATTAAGATCAGCTTAAATATATGAGCATTTTGGCTCAACTTATCTTAACTAAAGACACGTCGGTCCTGTTTGTGACTAAGATCAACGTAGGATCATTTTTTTTATTTAAGATCCAACATCAAAGCATTTGGGCTCAGAATCTAGAAATTTCGGAGTGACTTTTAGCCAATTTGGGTTTGGTCTGCTCAGTCTTTTTTTCTTTCTTTTTTTATTCAAAAGTGCTAAGCACTTATTTAGAACCTGTTTGCTCAGCCATTTTTTTATACAGGAGTGCTTAGCATTTGTTTAGAGCTCTGGCGCTCACGTGTGTATCATGTGAAGCTCTCAGTCATGGGCGCTGCCCAATCAGTGCTAAGCACTCAGTCATTTTGACTGAATATATATATAGTGCTAAGCACTTTTATATGGCGTCCGCGTGAGAAGCACGTGCGGCACTGTCTCATTTATTTTTTTGGACGCTCACACGTGTTTCACGTGAGGTACTGGACGCTTCCTGATCATTGCTAAGCACTCAACCATTTTGACTGCATATGAAGTGCTAAGCACTTTTACTCAGCGCTCACGTATCTTTCACGTGAGACGCTGGCTTTCTGTTTTGAACGCTCACGTGAGAAGCACGTGGGGTGTTGATTCCTTTGTTTGGGGGTGCCCACGTGTGAAGCACGTTAGGCGCTGACTCCTTTGTTTTGGGAATCGTTTGGGCGCTCACGTGTTTATCATGTGAGACATAAGTCCTTTTCTCTTTTCTTAGAGATTTGATCTCCATTTTGACCATTAATGACCACCAAGATCTTTGTTTCTGAGATCGATTTTTCTTTAAGAACTAAGTTCTTATTCTTTTTATTTATTTATAAGAATTAAGTTCTTTACGTAGGGTTAAACCCTATATTTAGAGAAAGTAAATCCCTAGAACATAGGGTTTTTTTCTCTTTCTTTTTAACCTAGTTCTTTTCCCCTAGATTTTGAGTTTGAAGAGCAGAATCTCCCCGATGAGAATTGAATTCTCAACTTGTGGGGAGATTTGCTTTGCAAATCTCAAATCATAGAAAGAACTAAGTTCTTATATGAAGGGTTAAATCTTTATTTCCGTTTATATTAGGCAAAGAAGATATTTTTTGATCTCTTCTTTTTCTTTACCTAGAGTTCAAAAGGAGGGAGATCTTCTTCTTTTTTTAAGAATTAAATTCTCTTTTTTTCTTTTTGTGAAGGAACTTATGGGGTCAATCCTCTATATGAGACTTGAAGTCTCGGGTCCTTTATATAGTAGAGGAAAATTTGTTAATTAGTTTGAGAAAATCTCTCATTTGAGAGATATCAATTGATTTAATTGGTCTCGGAATTTGTTCGAAGGATTTTACCCACCGTTGGATTTTTGATCCAGTGATTTCTTTTTCACAGAATATGTCTTCTTTTTTTTAACAAGATTAGGAAAATATTTTCCCATATACAGAATTTTATTCTGTCAAACGGTGATTTCTAATCACCATTGGATTTTAATCTAAGGGCTTTATATTTTACAAAGAACAGTTTTTCTTTGTTTCGAAAAATTAGGGAAATATATTCCCAAAATAGAATATAATTCTATCATTGGATCTTTGATCCAACCGAAAATATCTTTCTCACTTAGAAAGATTAAGAAGTTATTTTCTCCTAATAGAATTTAATTCTATCGTTTGATAATTTATCATCACCACTGGATTTTTTTATCCAACGGCTCTTTTTAACAGAAAATATCATAATTTTTTTAGAGAAATAAATCTCATATAGAATTTAATTCTATCTGTCTTAGTTTGGGCGCCGACGCTCACGTGTTATGCAAGTGGGCGCCACTTAAGAATTAAATTCTTATTTATGACAGGCGCCGTAACAATCTAGCACTGTTATACTATATTTTATTTGGGGTATTTCAAATCTTGCGATAGATTTCTTTATTATTATTGTTTTTGGGTGCGGATAGTGCATTTGGTAACTGTGGTTGAAATCCGACCCGACCCGCATATTTGAAACCCATCATGATTCAAGATTACATCAATATTTGCTAGTACAGAAGATCCATGCACATCTAGATTCTATACACATATATAATATATTTTGTATCCGCATATTTTTTAATAATACAAATAAAAACCAAATAATATATTTTTAATATTTAGTATGGCGTGTTATCGTACTCCATATCATGTGGTTGCATCCATACATCATGTTCATGTCCTATTTGCTAAAACAGACTGGTTTGGATCGCTACGGATATTTATGTAGATCCGCGGGGTATTCATTTTATTGACAGGACATTGCATTATGGTTTTAACTTTTACGTATATTCTCCATATTTAAAAACTAGATTTTTAGAAGGGATCCGGGTAATTTTCGTAGTAATTTGATATTACCGTATAATCCATATATATATATATATATATATATATATATTTTAAACTAACAGTGTATTTACATATAATATATTAATATTAACTAATTATTCTCTCAATCTCCTCTCTGTCTCTCTCTCACTATATATATATATATATATATATATATATATATATAATAACATAATATTTAAACTTAACCCTCTCTCTCTCTCTCTTCCTCTTTTTTTCTTCCTTTCTCCCGCCGCGAGAAAAACCCTCGCCCGCTCCAGAAAGCCTCGCCAAACCCTCGCCGCCGACCTCACCTCATGCTCACCCTCAACTGCTCACCCCTATCACCTCCGTCACCACCTCCAAGACCTCCACCTCCTCTCCCTCTCTCCACTCCCGAGCACCCCTGCAGCAACCCCGCGACACCAACCCAAGAACCCACACAATCTCGCCTTCAGACCTCGCCGTTGCACCCATCATCACCTCCATCTCCTCCTCCTCACATCCCTCTCCTCTCCCGACACCCCAGAACGCCGCCACCACCAACCCCTCAACTTCCCGACCCTGATCACCAACCCAATAAACCTATAGCCACTTCGTCGTCGGCCATCGTCGCCGCCACCTCGCCACCTTCCTTTTGTCCTCGCCATCCCAGAACCCAACACAACAACCACCAAGTCTTCTTCTTCTTCTTGTTCTTTTTCTTGATTTTTCTTAATTCTCCAATCGTCTAGCCGGAGTTACGCGCGTCGCCGACGATCCAGATGACCCAGTCACCTTCGTCGTCCAGCCCAGTCACCACGTCACGTCACTGCTTAGGCAGGACGAGTCATGCACGTGTAAGTTTGCATCGCGACGTTATTACGACGTCGGACGTGGCATCCGTATCTCGATGTGAGATCCGATCAGACAAGTTTTAAACTTGCAATATGCTATGTTATTATATCGATAATTATATGAATAAGAATAGTGCATGTGTTTAATTATTCAGCAAATATTACCGATTTACTGCTTTACGGTATCCATTCGTATCCGTACTGATAATTATTTATCTAGTTGCATATCGGAACATCATGATATCAATATACTACTATACTAGTACAATATGTTATCTAGTCTGCATCATACATGGTAATGGACGTATAATGGTTATTACAGATAGATACATATGTATCCTGGCATCAGTTGTGTTTACCATGTTCCGATATTGATTACAGCTTCACATTGGGTATCTATTGGGTTAATATGCATTACATGACATGTTCACGACACACTACCAGACTTGTTACTTGGATCTTATTGCTAATGCCAACAATCCTGATTTGTTGTCCTGACAGACGTAACTTGTTGTCTGTATAGACAAGAACTGTACCTACTTAATCCTGTGTTGGTATTAGATTTATATTGTTAATACCTGACTTGAACACAAACCTGGGGGAAAAGGGGAAATCAAGAATGTAACCGAAATGTAGCTCAAGAGAATATTATTATTGTTTGCCGTGGTTCCGGGCGTTACGGAATAAATCATTGTTTGCCGTGGTTCCGAGCGTTACGGAATAAATCATTGTTTGTCGTGTTTCCGGGCGTTATGGAATAAATCATTGTTTGTCATGTTTTCGGACGCTATGAAATAAATCATTGTTACCATAGTCCGTGGGGAATGAACGGGATATATACTGTTGAGTTACGATGAGAATTATATTAATTGATTTTAAAGACTTGTAGAATAGATAACCTAGAAGCACAGATCTAGGACACACATCACACACCCATGCATACACATAGCTCACTGTTTTATATATGTGTTATTTATTTATATTCATGTTTACTTATATCATGATATCCTGGTCATTACTGTTATTTTGATATTATGACGCACTGACTTCTGGATTTTGCATGGCCGAGTTCCTCTATCTTTATCGCAGGCAGATCAAGAGTATTTTAGCAATCAATCCGAGCAATGAGGAATTGAACGTGTATTGTTAGAGATGTTTAGTTTATTTATTTCCGTAGTTTTGTTTATTGATGTGAGCCCATATTGGGACATGATTCAGATATTGTTTATTTGATCTTGATTCGTTTCCGCTTTATGCATTTTCTTGATTTTATTTACTGTGGCAGATGGACATATGTTAGCTCGATTATATATTTTACTGTTCTTGATATCCGATAGACAGCCATAATATGACTGTGGATGG
This sequence comes from Agapanthus africanus, assembly GCA_030015575.1. Taxonomy (NCBI): domain Eukaryota; kingdom Viridiplantae; phylum Streptophyta; class Magnoliopsida; order Asparagales; family Amaryllidaceae; genus Agapanthus; species Agapanthus africanus. The sequence goes on from CM057340.1 coordinate 603,786,810, forward strand.
ATGATTCCTAGCCACGGGTTGCATGGTTAGCTCTGTCACGTGCCGTAATTTAAGTATCTTAGGAAGCGAGGCGTGATAGGGCTTGTTTAGTATCAGAGCCTTAGGATTTAGGGTTGGTCGGGTTTGGTTCTTTTGTGGTTGGGTATTGAACCCAATACACTAACCATGAAACCTAGAATTAGGAACATGTCCCGCCACATTTCTATCTTGCCAGTCTTGAATGTATAGCTATCTTATTTATTGAATCCTGTTTACCGTTGCTAATCTATAGCTATCTTGTTTATTGAATTTATAACTATCTTGTTTATTGTCTTGTCATTCAAATTCTTTAATCTTATCTTTCTCTTAACTCTTTTATCTTGACGATATGGAAATGATATTGCATATCAGCTTGGAATCCTTTTAGTTCCTTATTGTTTCTTCCATCTTATTCCTTCGATTCTGATAATAAGATTTGGGCGAATTGAATGGAGTTATGTAGTTATAACTATGTACTGCGGCATGGTTACAATGCGGTACTCTATTTAGGTAAGCTGGAGCCCTATTTTGATTCATTTTCTTGACTTATTGTCGTTATATTACCATGTTTCCTCTCGGCGTCATTACTCACGAGTTTATGTCTTATCGCGATCTTGAATTCAGCAACCACGTTATATCTTTTCTCTCGTCCCGTAAGAACCAATCCGTTTACGTTTCGAAGAACAAGGAGAAACACAGGAGAACATATGATGATTGTAGTAGTACAGACTGCTTTAAGACCGATCAGATGTAAGATGTTTTGATTAAAGAAGTTCTGACGAACCCGCCTCAGTTTATTAGAGTAGTGTAGTAGAAATGTAGTTGGCTGTTAACCCATGAGCCGTAGAACAGATCTGTAAATTCATGAAGAAGGGAACTGTTTGTGTGTGTGTGTGTCGAAAGGTGAAATTCGTAAACAAGTTGCAGATAAAGCGCTGATAGCAGTTCGGGATTTCATGGATGTGTTCAAGGATATCTTGAGTTTACCGTCAAAACGAGATGTAGAGTCCGTGATTGATCTTATTCCTGTAGCAGCGCCAATTTAAAGGCTATTATCCGATGTCACCGGTGGAACTGGAAGAGGTAAAGAGACAAGTTTCTGAGTTATTAGAGAATGGTTGGATTCGTAGCAATGGTTCATCGTGTGGAGCTCTAGTTCTTCTAGTCAAAAAGAAAGATGGCATGTGGAGAATATGCATTGACTATCGAGAGTTAAATTGGGTGACTATTAAGAATAAGTATCCAATCCCTCGCATCGACGAACTATTCAATCAACTCAGTGGCGGGAGAGTATTCTCGAAGTTGGATTTACAATCAGGGTATCATAAAGTTCGGGTGAAAGAAGAAGACATTTTCAAGATAACGTTCTGAACTCGATATGGGCATTAAGAGTATTTAGTGATACCATTTGGAGTTACTAACGCACCGACGATATTTATGGACTTGATGAACCGAATCTTTTAACCGTACCTGGATCAGTTCGTAGTGGTGTTTATTGATGATATTCCAGTCTATTCGAGGAGCAAAGAAGAGCACATAGAACACTTGAGGATCGCACTGCAAATGTTGAGGCAAGAAAGTTATATGCTAAGATGGGCAAGTGCGGGTTTTGACTCGATGAAGTGAAGTTCTTAGGTCATGTTGTATCCGGAGATGGAATTGTCATTGACCATAAAATGATTGCAGCTGTTCATGATTGGCCAATTCCAAAGAACGTAAGGGAGATCAGAAGTTTTCTTGGGCTTGTCGGATACTATAGAAGATTTATGAAGAACTTCGTTCGAATAGCAGAACCATTGACCAAGCTAACGTAAAAGGAGGTACCATTCGTATGGACCGAGAAATGTGCGTCAGCTATTGAAGCGTTGAAGTAAAGATTGACCACAACCCTTATTCTGATAGTGCCAGACGGTTTTGGATGGCTGATTATTTGTCACGCCCCTCTTCCCAGTGTACGGGAAAGGAGACGCGACGAGATCCGCTACGTATTTACTCCGAAGTAAACACGCTAAGTGCATCTAAGCAATATAAAGTAAAAATATACACAAGAGACAAGAATATAAATTAACAGCAACTTTTATTTATTTAACAATTCTTTACAAGTACAACTGGAAATGTAAATACATGAATGGAAAGCGATGCCTAAACAATGGCATAACTGAAATGAAAAGTATATACAAGTGCCTACAGCTCTGGGTCGATAGCAAACTGCTCCAAGTCCTCAGTACCGGGCTCGATCTCTAGTGAGTCCGATCCACCTGACAACATTCCAAAGAAAGAAAAAAGGAATATCGCCAGTGAATAATCGCTCGGTAAGTCCCAAAGATATGTAGAGATAGAATAGACAGAAGAGAGTATAAATAGTAATGTTTGATTATATGTTAACGCAGTTGTTTGTAGCTTGGTATAGAATATGCCAGTGTATACGAGAGGAGTCCCACTATTCCGGAGACTAAGGTAAACAGAGCATAAGGAACCGTTCAGCCACGGTACAAAGGCAATGGATATTCAGGTTAGGGAATTAAAGTGACCGTCTCGTGCCACTTCTAACACATTCCGTACCAGTCTACCCCTTTAAACCCCGTAATGTATTTTGTATTAAATTGTATTGATTTGTGTAATATATTGTATGACTTGCCGAAACCATGATATCAGGTAAATGGAATGGATATAATGGATAGACATGTAAACAGAGTATATCCATGGTTTGGTTCAATTGAGACAGATTGTTATAGATTGAATTCTGGTATAGACGGATTCATGTTGAATTGCAGTTTATACTTGAATCATATTTAAGTCAGATTAATTGCATATTTGATCGTGACTCGAACTGAGTCAGACTTTTAAAACAAAATTGAAGTCCTGAATTAATTTTTGATGTTATCGGTAACTGCTGCTCATGGACGGCAGGATTTGTGTCTTTGTTCAAGACAATTACCATATTGATAACACCGTTGTTAGATTGTCTACCTTAGATAGGCAAGCACCCATATTCTCCGGCTCCCTGAGGCTCAAGAGAACTGGTCCCGCTTAAACCTATATTTACTAGGGGCCTTATTGTAATTTAGTATAACTTGAGGGGGGTTTATGTAAAAATAGTTTAGATATATTTTCAAAATACACCTCAAGTATTTAATTATCGTCTTTAGGGTTTTCATAGATTCATATTTTATAAAATGAAATTTTCTAATGAGTAGAACCTAGTTTTCATTATATATGGTATTTTTATGAAATATTGGAATTGTATTGAATTGTAATGGTAGTTTCATGCGATTGTGATTCCTTTGATTTAGAAAAACAAGGAATATTTATATAATATATTTAAAATAGATATTTTGATAATAGTTATAATATATATATTTAATAAAAATAAATTTTATTTATTTTTGTAGAAATCTCATTTTCTTAAAAATTGCATCAATAATTCCATCGAGATCTAATGCTCCATTATGAGGTCTTCATCTCGCCCTACTAGGCCCGAGAATGTGCGATAACCCGCACCATCCCGATCGGAGTTCCCCAAAATGAGTTGTAGAGGCGCAATTGTAAGGAATTAAATAACGCACTTTATAAAGAAAACGGTTTTTGAATGTTTAAGGTATTTATTCGTAAAATCGTATTTTCCCATAAACTAATGTCCCAAGAGTTATCGTGCTATGTCAAAAATGTGTGTTGTGATGGGGTAGGTCATTATCTCATGAGTTTTCTAAAGGTAATACAAGGGAATATATTGAATTGTGTTGAAAGTAAAATATATGGTATTTAACCGTAAAAATGCGATAAAAGTTGCATAATAGATTATTTTGAGATGAAACTTATTTTAATGAGTTTGCTAATGATTACTAAACAATCTATTAAAAATTTGTAGGCTTGTTATTAAGAAAAATTAGATTTTTAAAGAAAAGAGAATCGGAAGCCGGAATAACTCCGCTTCCGACAAGTTTTGAAAAGGAGAAGTTTTAGGATAGCAAAAGAGGAGGGGAGATGGGACTTATAGGTTATAAAGAAAGATGGGAGATGGAAGAAGCTTTTGGAACCTTCGGGACGTCGTTTCGTCGCCGGATTCTCCTCGAAACTTTGCCGGAAACTTGCCCTTTGCTAACTCCACTTGTACAACTTGGGACATGGAAATTTTAGAGAGATTTTGTAATGAAATTCTGAATGAGGAGGGGTGAAATGTAGTGTGGTATTTATAGGAAAAATTAGGGTTTAGGGTAATGAATTTGAGAATTAAAATGTGCATTAAAATTTTGGTTTAATAGTGATTTTAAATTCTCTGGATAATTGCAGAGAAAACAAACAATATGGGGTTAGTTGGGTCTGCCAAGGGGTGCCAGGGAAAAAATCTTGGAGCATTCCCTACGGGCACGATCGGCGGTGCCGGCCTCTCTATTGAATCTCGCCGGTCCAAACCGGTAAGATAGGCTTGGGTTTGGTGACACGTGTTGGTGTCGCTTGGTTTACATCAGTGCACATGTTTATTTTCTAGTGTAACTCTTTATTTTACGTGCAGTGCACGTGCAAACGTTTGAGCTTCTAAAAGTTTAGAAGAAAAATTAACAAAAAATAATATGGCTGGGGTGATTCGAATACAGGGGCTACGTCACAACAGTGTAAGGTTTTACCGATGAATTACAAGTGCTTTCTTTCTGTTCAAAAGCAAATCAAGTACTTATAGCATACTCAGGATTGTAAATACTCCATTTGTACATTAATTTTTAAAAAAATTCTGTACACTAAAAAGGAGATGTTACATTCTACCCTCCTTACAAAAATTTCGACCTCGAAATTTACAATTATTTTCAAAGACTAATTTACAAACAATTGAGGGTATCTTGTACGCATGTCGTCCTCACGTTCCCATGTTGATTTTCCTGGTGAATCTTTTCTCCACATCACTCGAACCAAGTTTACTTCCTTGTTCCGAAGTGACTTCACCTTTCTATCCAGGATTTCAATAGGTTGTTGCTCACAGGATAAATCTGGCTATACAGTGAGCTCGGAGTGATACAAAATATGACTGGGGTCACTCACATACCTTCTGAGTTGGAATATGTGGAACACATTGTGCACTCCTTCCAATGAAGGTGGAAGTGCCAAGCGATAAGCCACTTCACCGACTCGTTTGAGTATGTCGAACGGTCCAATATACCTCGGACTTAGCTTACCACATCTTCCAAAGCGAATTATTCCATGGTTTGGAGATATATTCAAAAATATATGATCTCCCGGTTGGAACTCCAAGTGACGGCGCTTTGCATTAGCCTAGTGCTACTGTCGATCATAGGCTATGCGCATTCTTTCCTTGATAGTACGGACTACATCGACAGTTGCTACTATCATCTCAGGTCCAAAGAGTTCTCTCTCTCCGATGTTGTCCTAACTTAATGGCGATCGACACTTCCTTTCATATAGAGCTGCAAATGGTGTCATTCCTATACTTGCTTGGTAGCTGTTGTTATATGAAAATTCCACAAGATGTAGGTGATCTTCCCACGATCCTCCGAAATCTAACATACACGCTCTTAGCATATCTTCAAGTATCTGAATAGTTCGCTCAGACTGTCCATTTGTTTGGGGATGGTAAGCTGTGCTAAAGTTCAGATTTGTTCCCAAGCTAGCTTGCAGACTCTGCCAAAATTGCGATCGGAATCTGGTGTCACGATCGGAGACAATGCAAACTGGTACTCCATGTAATCTCACGATTTCCTGCATGAATTAATGGGTATCAGAAATAGTACACATTGAAGAGTTAAATCTTACTTAGATTCATACTTACTTTCATGTACTTCTTTGTTAGTGTTTCAGTAGATTGACCAACTCGAAATGGGATGAAGTGACCTGACTTTGTAAGCCGATCCACAATAACCCATACCGCATCGTTACCATTCGTGCTGTGAGGAAGTGCAGTCACAATGTCCATGGTGATGTGTTGCCACTTCCATTCTGGGATAGGTAATGGTTGAAGTAAACCAGCTGTCTTGTAATGTTCAGCCTTTACTTGCTGACACACCAAGCATTTAGCGATGCTTCTGGCTACTTCACGCTTCATTCCATGACACCAGTAATTTTGACGCAGATCTTTGTACATCTTTGTGCCTCCAAGGTGTACTGAATAAGGAGAGTTGTGAGCTTCTTTCATCAACTCTTCTCATACTGAACCTTTTGGTACACACAACCTACTGCCGTATCTCAAAGATCCGTCTTCATGGATGATGAAGTCTTTTCGAAGTCCAATTTCTACTTGTTCTCTGATCTTTTGCAACTTAGCATCACTTGCTTGAGCTGCTTTGATATGATTGACAATGGTAGATTGAACTTGTAAGTTCAACAAACTTGAAGCATTACCTGGCATGACCACTTCAATCTCCATATGGTGTAAATCTTGTTGAATCTTGCACTGTGCGGTGAGATTCATTGTTATTGGTTGGCGAATAAGTGCATCAGGTACTATATTCACCTTCCCTGGATGATATTGTAGGTTGATGTCGAAGTCCGCCATAAGTTCTAACCATCTTCTCTGTCGCATATTCAACTCCTTCTGAGTAAACACATATTTCAGACTCTTGTGATCTGTGTATATGTCCACTCATTCACCAAGAAGATAATGGCGTCAAATCTTGAGTGCAAAGATTACGGCAGCCAACTCCAAATCATGCGTCGGATAATTGCGCTCATGAATCTTCAGCTGTCTTGATGCATAAGCTACAACTTTACCATGTTGATGTAGAACACATCCTAATCTCTTACCGGATGCATCGCAATGCACTTCAAAACCTCTAGATTGGTTCGGTATAACTAGAATAGGTGATGATGTCAATCTTGACTTGAGTTCTACGAAAGATCGTTCGCATGCTTCTGACCACATGAATTCTTCATCTTTACGTGTGAGTTTGGTCAGGGGTGTTGCAATCTTCGAAAATCCTTCAATAAACCTTCTGTAATATCCTACTAAACTCAAGAAGCTTCGAATTTCCTTCACTTTCGGTGTCGGCTATTCGCTTACTACTGATACTTTAGCCGGAACTATAGAGATTCCATCGCCTGATACAATATGTCCAAGAAAACCTTGATCTAGCCAAAACTCGCACTTACTATATTTGGCATAGAGTTGATGATGTCGTAAAGTCTCCAGGACAATTCGTAGGTGTTCGGCGTATTCTTTCCGACTTTTAGAATACACCAGGATGTCGTCGATGAAGATGACAACAAACCTATCTAGGTACTCTCGGAAAACTTGATTCATTAGGTTCATGAATATAACTGGTGCGTTGGTCACTCCAAATGGCATCACAAGAAAATCGTAATGACCATAGCGAGTCCTGAATGCCGTCTTTGGAATATCAGACTCCTTGACCTTCACCTAATGATAACCCGAACGAAGATCTAACTTGGAGAAAACGCATGATCCACTTAGCTGATCGAACAGATCATCGATGCACGGGAGTAGATACTTTCTTTATAGTTACATCGTTCAGAGCTCTATAATCAATGCACATTCGATATGAACCTTCCTTCTTCTTAACAAGCAGAACTGGTGATCCCCAACTTGAAGTGCTGGGACGAATCCATTATTTCTTCAATAATTCGTCCAACTGAGTTCGGATCTCTTTCAAACCTTCGGGACTTAGGCGATATGGTGATTTGATCACCGGTTGTGCTCCAGGTACTAAATCAATGCTGAATTCAAGAGCTCGATCGGGAGGCAAACCTGATATGTCTTCAGGAAATACATCGTCGAACTCTCAAACTACCTCTGGCTTCGATCCTTCCTCCGCTTGAAGTGATGCAATCACCGTCTTCCTCGGTTTTACTTTGTATGTGCTTGGCTCCAGGGTACGATCTCCACTTTTGAAATAAAAGACCGGATGCTCTGGAATCTCGAATACTACCCTCCTTTGACGAAAGTTAATGGTACCATAGAATGTTCCTAGCCAATCCATACCCAAAACGATATCGAAATTCGGTATGTCCGGCGTCTTGAAGTCAGCATAGAATTCTCTGCTGCAGACGACTACTGGACACAGGTCGTAATCCATTGTTTCTTTTAGAACGCCGTTCCCTGAACTGACATTCCAGCTGAATACGAGCGGTTTGACTGGAATCGCATGAGTTTGGACGAACCGTTGCAACATAATGCAATGAGATGCTCCAATATCGAAGAGTGCTAGTGCATGAAGTAAGGCTACTAAGATTGTACCTAAGTTATGCGGGATATGTTTAGGTATAGAAAAATATATGGATATAACAAGTATTGAACAACTTTGAAAATTGAAAAGTTACAAGTAATGACTTGGCCAGTGGCTTCAGCTTCTTCCACATTCATTGTGAAAGCCTGTCGCCTCGGTACATTCCTCCTTACTGGAGGAGCATTCCTTTGTCTGTTCCTCTGTACTTGAGGTAAGTTCCTTTGAGCTTGATGGAACTAACGAGGAGGAGGTGCAGTCGGTCTACGAGGTAGTGGAGCTGAGAGAGCTAGTCGTGGAGTAGGTGCCTGGATGGCTAGTCGCTGCGGGTAGGTGATTGCCGGTCTGGGTGCAGTATTTGGGTTGAGTCTTCGAGGACAAGACCCAATGTCATGTGTGGCTGAGCCGCAGACTAAGCAAAGGCGATTTGCACGCCGGCAAACCTTCACTGGGTGTCCATCCCTCTTGCAGTAGGTGCAAAAGGCTGTGCTGGGCTGGTTGATTGGTACTCCCGGTCTCCTAGGCAAAAAAGTTGGCCTTGAAGAGGCTCCTCCTGCCATCTGAGTGGCAGGGCATTTCATTCCGGCAAATTGAGGTCTGCCCTTCATCTTCACCACTGCCTCATATCGACGGGCAGCTTTCAGGACCAGTTCGTGGGCCGGGAAATCCCCTGTAGCTAAGGCAACTTGGATTTCCGGATCTAACCCTTGATGAAATCGTCTGGACCTGATCTCAGCAGTCGGTATCAAGTGTGCCGCGAACCTGTTAAGGTCTTGTGTTAGCTGTGTAGCATGTGATATTAGAAAATTGAATATTGAGACATATCTTACCTACTGAGCATGGTAAACTCAGCATCATACTCATCCACTAATTTTGTCCACATCGAACCCTATTGTAGGTGGAAGAATTGCTGCTCTATGTCAAATCGGGTAGTCTCTGGGAAGTACTTCGCGTCGAACATATCACGAAAAGTCCTCCATTCGATAGGTTGAGCAAGACGGTTTTCTTCCGCCTTCCACCAAACTCGGGCGTTGTCGGTGAGTTGCAGCTTCGCAACTCATACCCAAGCGATCTCTGGCACTTGTGCTACTGCCAGATCATCCTCAATGCTCTGAGCCCAATCTTCAGCTTCCAGAGGGCTCTCTTTTCCCAAAAATTGTTTTGGGTGCAAAGCCCGGAATTGCTTCACGCCGGGTGCTTCCGCTTCTGGGCAGTTCAATAATATAGCAGTCTGCTGCTGCTGTCCTTCCAGGAGGCTTCGGATTGCCTCAAGAAATATCGTCTGCTCATTGATCGGAGTAGCGACGGTAGGCGTAAGCGGTAGAGGTGGTGGTGTGTTGTTGAAATTGGTGCTGGTGGTGTTTGGAGAATCCATAACCTTGAAAGAAAAATAGGGTTAGGATAGATTCGAAGTATATGAAATTGTAAGATTCGAGAAAAATGTAAAGAATGTTTTTAGTTACTGATTCTTGTGTTATATTGTTTAGGACTTCATGCAGAATTGACCTGCATGTCCATGCAGAACGGACCTGCATGGGCCACCAACAAAACCCTATCATGCCCCACTTCCCAATGTACGGGTAAGGAGACGCGACGAGGCCCGCTACGTATTTTCTCCGAAATAAACACGCTAAGCGTATCTAAGCAATATAAAGTAAAAATGTACACAATAGACAGGAATATAAATTAACAGCAACTTTTATTTATTTAACAATTCTTTACAAGTACAACTGGAAATGTAAATACATGAATAGAAAGCAATGCCTTAACAATGGCATAACCGAAATGAAAAGTATATACAAGTGCCTACAACTCTGGATCGATAGCAAACTGCTCCAAGTCCTCAGTACTGGGCACGATCTCCAGTGAGTCTGATCCACCTGACAACATTCCAAAGAAACAAGAAAGGAATGTCGTTAGCGAAAAATCGCTTGGTAAGTCCCAAAAATAGGTAGAGATAGAATAGACAGAAGAGAGTATAACTAGTAATGTTTGATTATATATTAACGCAGTTGTTTGTAGCTTGGTACAGAATATGCCAGTGTATACGAGAGGAGTCCCACTATTCTGGATATTCAGGTTAGGGTATTAAAGTGATCGTCTCGTGCCACTTCTAACACATTTCGTACCAGTCTACCCCTTTAAATCCCGTAATGTATTTTGTATTGAACTATATTGCTTTGTGTAATAGATTGTACGACTTGCCGAAACAATGATATCAGGTAAATTGAATGGATATAATGGATAGACATGTAAACAGAGTATATCCATGGTTCGGTTCGGTCGAGACAGATTGTTATAGATTGAATTCTGGTATAAACGGATTCATGTTGAATTGCAGTTTATACTTGAATCATATTCAAGTTAGATTAATTGCATATTTAACCGTGACTCGAACTGAGTTAGACTTTTAAAACAAAATTGAAGTCCTGAATTAATTTTTGATGTTATCGGTAACTGATGCACATGGACGGCCGGATTTGTGTTTTTTTCCAAGACAATTACCGTATTGATAACATCGTTGTTAAATTGTCTACCTTAGATAGGCAAGCACTTATATTCTCCAGCTCCCTGAGACTCAAGAGAACTGGTCCCGCTTAAACCTATATTTACTAGGGGCCTTATTGTAATTTAGTATAACTTGAGGGGGTTTATATAAAAATAGTTTTGATATATTTTCAAAATACAACTCAAGTATTTAATTATAGTCTTTGGGGTTTTCATAGATGTATATTTAATAAAGTGAAATTTTCTAGTGAGTAGAACCTAGTTTTCATTGTATATGGTATTTTTATGAAATATTGGAATTGTATTGAATTGTAATGGTAGTTTCATGAGATTGTGATTCCTTTGATTTAGAAAAACATGGAATATTTATATAATATATTTAAAATAGATATTTTGATAATAGTTATAATATATATTTAATAAAAATAAATTTTATTTATTTTTGTAGAAATCTCATTTTCTTAAAAATTGCATCAAAAATTCCATCGAGATCGAATGCTCCGTTAGGAGGTCTGCATCTCATCCTATTAGGCCCGAGGATGTGCGATAACCCACACCATCCCGATCGGGATTCCTCAAAATGGGTTGAAGAGGCGCAATTGCAAGGAATTAAATAACACACTTTTTAAAGAAAACGGTTTTTGAATGTTTAAGATATTTATTCGTAAAATCGTATTTTCCCATAAACTAATGTCCCGAGAGTTATCGTGCTATGTCAAAAATGTGTGTTGTGATGAGGTAGGTCATTATCTCGTGATTTTTCTAAAGGTAATACAATGGAATATGTTAAATTGTGTTGAAAGTAAAGTATATGATATTTAACCGTAAAAATGCGATAAAAGTTGCATAATAGATTCTTTTGAGATGAAACTTGTTTTAATGAGTTTGGTAATGATTACTAAACAATCTATTAAAAATTTGTAGGTTTGTTATTAAGAAAAATTAGATTTTTAAAGAAGAGAGAATCGGAAACCGGAATAACTCCGCTTCCGACGAGTTTTGAAAAGGAGAAGTTTTAGGATAACAAAAGAGGAGGGGAGAGGGGACTTATAGGTTATAAAGAAAGATGGGAGATGGAAAAAGCTTTTGGAACCATCGGGGCGTCGTTTCGTCGCCGGATTCTCCTCGAAACTTCGCCGGAAACTTGCTCTTTGCTAACTCCACTTGTACAACTTCGGACTTGGAAATTTTAGAGAGTTTTTGTAATGAAATTCTTAATGAGGAGGGGTGAAATGTAGTGTGGTATTTATTGGGAAAATTAGGGTTTAGGGTAATGAATTTGAGAATTAAAATGTGCATTAAAATTTTGGTTTAATAGTGATTTTAAATTCTCTGGATAATTGCAGAGTAAACAAACAATATGGGGTTAGTGGGGTAGGCGAAGGGATGCCAGGGAATAAGTCTTGGAGCATTCCCTAAGGACACGACCGGCGGTGCCGACCCCTCTATTGAATCTTGCCGTTCCAAACCGGTGAGATGGGCTTGGGTTTGGTGACACGTGTTGGTGTCGCTGCTTATGTTTATTTTCTGTGTAACTCTTTATTTTACGTGCAGTGCACGTGCAAACTTTTGAGCTTCTAAAAGTTTAAAAGAAAAATTAACAAAAAATAATGTGGCTGGGATGATTCGAACACAGAGGCTACGTCACAGCAGTGTAAGGTTTTACCAATGAGCTACAAGTGCTTTCTTGCTGTTCAAAAGTAAATCAAATACTTATAGCATACTCAGCATTATAAATACTCCATTTGTACATTAATTTTTAAACAAATTTATGTACACTGAAAACAGAGATGTTACATTATTCACAGCGACGCTTCTGGGAAAAACTTATGATGTGTTCTGATGCAGCATGGGAAGGTCATACCTTATGTGTCGAGACAATTGAAGACTCATGAGAAGAACTACCCAACTCATGATCTGGAGTTAGCAGCAGTGATTTTTCGCTCTGAAGATTTGGAGAGCGAAAGGGTAGAAGTATTTACCAATCACAAAAGCCTAAAGTATGTATTCACACAGAAAGAGCTCAACATGAGACAGCGCAGATGGTAAAAGCTGATAGCTGACTATGATCTTGATCTAAAATACCATCCGGGAAAAGTTAATGTAGTGCCGGATGCTCTAAGTCGGTTGCCAGCAATACAGATGTTGACGACACAGAATGAGATTATAGCTGATCTTCAAAGGTTCGAGTTGGAGATTGTACTACCGCATTCTTCGGGACAGTTGATGCAATTGCAAGTACAATCATTCTTGATCAATAACATTAAAGCAGCGCAGTCGCACGATCCAAGGTTGCAGAAGTTTCGAGAACAAGTAGAAGAGGGACTTAGAACGAACTTGTTAATTCATGAAGACGGTTCGTTACGATATGGTTGTCATTTATGTGTGCCTAAAGGAGAGATTCGTGAAGAAGTCATGAAGGGGGCTCATAGTTTCGCATATTCCGTACATCCGGAGGCACAAAAATGTATAGAGATCCGCGACAACATTTCTGGTGGGAAGGTATGAAAAGAGAGATTGCTCGCTATATATCGAAGTGTTTGGTGTGTCAGCAAGTCGAAGCTGAACATCAAAGGGTAGCTGGTTTGTTCCCACCACTTCCGATTCATCAATTAAAGTGGGAACATATAACCATGGATTTCGTGACAGCTTTACCACGGAGTCCAAAGAGCAATACTGCAGTTTGGGTGATTGTCGATCGATTGACCAAGGAAGCTCACTTTATACCATTTTGAGTTGGTCAGTCGACGGAGGCTTTGGCAGAGCAGTACGTGCATGGGATTGTAAGATTGCATGGAGTACCTGTGAGTATCGTTTCCGATCGTGATACCCGATTTTTATCGCACTTTTGGAGGAGTCTACAGGAAAATTTGGGGACTCGCTTAAAGATTAGCACCGCCTATCATCCTCAGACAGATGGCCAGTCTGAAAGAACGATCCAAACTTTTGAAGATATGTTAAAAGCATGTATGTGAGACTTCAAGGGTTCATGGGAGGATCATTTGCACTTGGTAGAGTTTTCATATAATAACAGCTTTCACGCGACTATACAGATGGCTCCATTCGAAGCATTGTACGGTCGTAAGTGTCGCTCGCCTATCTGTTGGGACGATGTTGGAGAAAAAAGATTATTGGGACCAGATCTTATTGTGCAAACGGTGGAGAAAGTTAGCGTGATCCGTAATCATATGAAGGCGGCACAAGATCGACAGAAAAGTTAGGCTGATACAGGACGAAGACCTTTGGAGTTCACAGTTGGTGATCTTGTATTCTTGAAGATATCACCGACCATAGGAGTGATTCGGTTTGGTATTCGAGGCAATCTTAGTCCTCGATTCGTGGGGCCTTTCGGTATCATCGAGCGTGTTGGAGAGGTAGCGTATCGATTGGCTTTACCATTATCCTTGGAGGGTTTTCATGACTTGTTTCATGAATCTCAACTATGCAAGTAGGTTATAGATGAGACGCATGTCCTAGATCACTCGAAGCTGACAGTAAGGAAAGATTTAATATATGATGAAAGACCAATGGCGATTGTGGATCGACGAGAAAAAGTCCTCAAGAATAAAGTTATCCATCTAGTACTTGTTTCATGGTGGAATCATTCGCACGGAGAATTTACTTGGGAACGTGAAAACGAGATCCGATGGAAGTTTCCACACCTCTTTTCTTAGATCCGTGTTTTCTTTTCTTTTCCTGTTCCGGGAATTTCGAGGACGAAATTCTTTTGTAGTTGGGTATAATGTAACACCCTAGCACTGCTATACTATATTTTATTTGGGGTATTTCAAATCTTGCGACAGATTTCTTTATTATTATTAGTTTTGGGTGCGGATAGTGCATTTGGTAATTATGGTTAGTATCCGACCCGACCCGCATATTTGAAACCCATCATGGTTCAAGATTACGTCAATATTTGTTAGTACAGAGAATCCATGCACATCTAGATTCTATACACATATATAATATATTTTGTATCCGCATATCTTTTAATAATATAAATAAAAACCAAATAATATATTTTTAATATCTATCATGACATGTTATCGTACCCCATATCATGTGGTTGCATTCATACATCATGTTCATGTCCTAATTGCTACAACTGACCCGTTTGGATCGCTACGGATAGTTACGTAAATTCGTATTTGGGGATATGCATTTTATTGACAGGACATCGCATTATGGTTTTAACTTTTACGTACATTCTCCATATTTAAAACCTAGAATTTTAGTTAGGACCCGGGTAATTTTCGGAGTAATTTGATATTAGCTGTATAATCCAAATATATATATATATATATATATATTATAATATTTTAAACTCACAGTGTATATATATATACATATAATATATTAATATTAACTAATTATTCTCTCTCTCCCCTCCCTCTCTCACACTATATTTATATATATATATACATATATATATATATAATAACCTAATATTTAAACTTAACCCTCTCTCTTTTCCTTTCTCCCGCCGCGAGAAAAACCCACGCCCGCTCCAGAAACCTTCGCCAATGACCTTACCTCATGCTCGCATTCAACTCCCCGCCCTCATCACCTCCGTCATTGTTCCCTCATAAAATACAAGGAAAAACCTCAAAGGGGTATCACGTGCGTACACGTGATTAGGGGTCCCGTGCCGACACGTGATGGCTTCCTGAGGGCTCTGAAATGATAAGAATTGAATCCTAATCAAATGGGGTCACGAGCCCGCACGTGATAGGCTTTTTAAGCCCACTAAAGTATGATAAAACAGTAAGAAAAAACCCCAATGGGGCATCACGTGCCCACACGTGACCAAGGGTCACGTGCTGACACGTGATAAGTTCCCGAGTTCTTTAAAATAACAGAATTAAATTCTGGTTAAATGCTTAATCCATGGGTCACATGCCACCACGTGATGGGGTCTTAAAAACTCTCTGAGTTAATGGAAAGAAAGCCCCAAATAGGGCATCACGTTGGCACGTGACCGGGGGTCACGTGCCAACACGTGACGGGTTTATAAGCTATTTGAACTAATAGAATTAAATTCTAATTAAATGGTCAATCAGTGGGGTCACGTGCCAACACGTGACGGGCACTTAAACCCGCTGAACTAATAGAATTAAATTCTAATTAAGGGAAATCAAACACCCAAATATTCCCCTAGATCTTTCCAAACAAAAAGATTGCGCTCTGTAAAGCGGAGCACCGTTGGAATAAAAATCCAAGGGTGATTAAAAATCACCAATTTATAGAAAGATTCTATACAAGGAAAGATTTCCCTGAAATTTGCCAGGAACAACAAACAAAATATCTTTTGAATTAAAAATCCAATGGTGAATAAAATTCACTTAGTGATCTAAAAGATCATGTTGGTTACAAAATCAATCAAAATCTTCAATGAAAGATTGACTAAACAAACTGATTCTTTTCTTTCTCCTATAAATAGGAGCCAAGAAGAGAAAAGAAAAAAAAAGGAGAGATACAACAACAGAGAGAAAAAAGAAGAGAATTTAATTCTTCAGAGAGAAAGAAGATTTCTTCAGAAAAAGAAAGAAACCTGAGGTAAGGGAGAGAAAGAGATCATTCTATAAGCTCCCACAAAAAAAAAGAGAATTTAATTCACTAAGAGTTTAACTCTTCTGAATAAGAACTTAGTTCTTCCTTTGATTGAAGATCTGCAGAAGCAGATCTCCCCATAAGTTGAGAATTTAATTCTCATCGGGGAGATTCTACCATGCAGATCCAAAACTTAGAGGGAGAATTGAGTTTAAAGAATTTAATTCTTCCAAATACATAGGAATTTAATTCCTCTAAACAAAATGAGTGTTTAACCCTACAAAAGGATTTAATTCTTCCAAATACATAGGAATTTAATTCCTCTAAACAAAATAAGGGTTTAACCCTACAAAAGAATTTAATTCTTCCAAATACATAGGAATTTAATTTCTCTAAATAAAATTAGGGTTTAATCCTACAAAAGAATTTAATTCTTAAATAAGGGATCTAACTCTCCATGCACGTAAAAGAAATCAGTACCCAACCTGATCACGTGTGTCCACGTGACTCCCCTCCTCAGTGATCAAAAGAGAACGAATGAAATTGGGTCACGTGCTCCCACGTGACCCCTGACAAACACTATTTTAAAGATGGGGTAAAGCTGAAGGATTAAATATCCAACGCATGGGCGCCTTCACGTGTCCCCACGTGACTCCTAACAAATCTTGTTAATATCCAGTGCATGGGTGTCCATCACGTGCCCACACGTGATGACCATGAAGACTAAAAGTGTTTAACACTTATTTGAATATTCTGAGAATAAAATAAAGGAAGCTTGGCCCAATTCTAGGGCGCCTCACGTGTCCTCACGAGAGCACCTCATTTTTCTAGTGTTTAATACTATTTTAAGCACTTCATCCCTAGTGTTTAACACTATTTTAAAT
This sequence comes from Agapanthus africanus, assembly GCA_030015575.1. Lineage (NCBI taxonomy): Eukaryota > Viridiplantae > Streptophyta > Magnoliopsida > Asparagales > Amaryllidaceae > Agapanthus > Agapanthus africanus. The sequence goes on from CM057340.1 coordinate 603,803,956, forward strand.
GCATCACGTGGGAACACGTGATCGCCGGATATGTGCTAGTGTTTAACACTATATGCAAAACAGTCTTAGCCCAAATTGGCTAAGTCTTCCAGAGGCAAGAGTCCCCTTTTGACTGAGCCTCAAATATATTCTTGTCTTCCAATATTGATCATCTCATATGGTATATAAGTCCTCAGCACTCAATAAAAGACAAAATATGGTCAGAACCCAGACCCATGCTTAGCATTGCTAAATAATGGGGGGCTGAGCCCAGACAAATGTTCAACAGCCCAAACAAAGGTCCAACATTTTAAACTTAATTGGACTTAGCCCAAATTGGCCATAAGTCCTCAATTCAGATTTAACTGAGCCCATGTGCTCATAATCTAATTAATTGATCTTAGTCCCAAATTGAACTACAGATTTCCCAATCAACTTTGGTTCAAGGGTACATCTCTTCACTCCTTTGATATTTATCGTTGTAATCCTTCAACGTCTTCAGAGAGGTGACGGGTCCCGATAACCAATCATTCCATGGACTGTGGGGTCCTTAAACTCATGGACTATGATGTCCTTAAACTTTATAGACTATGACGTCTTTAAACTACGGACTGTGGGGTCCTTAAGCCCATGGACTATGATGTCCTTAACCTCGGACTGTGGGGTCCTTAAGCTCATGGACCGTAATGTCCTTAAACTAACCTTGGACCGTAATGTTCTTAAACTAACAATGGACTGCAATGTCCCTAAACTAAACAATAGAGCCCAAATGCTCCCTTGTTGGATCTAAATGATCCCGTTAAGTTGATCTTAGTCTAAAATTAGACTAACGTATCCTTAACAAACATTTAAGTTGATCTTAGTCTCAAATGAGACTAACGTATCCTTAAACCCAAACCCAAACCCAAATCAAAGAAAATACGAATTTGGACTAATCCACGCCCTACGGGTGACAACATAAATTAGTCTCCGTATACAATCCACGGGCAACCAAAAACAAAACAAACACACACGACACGAAGTGACCATCTGGAGAAGGAGAAAGTGGTTACCCCGATGCGATAGCGTAATTACTTACGTTTCAGCTCTTTCAATGGGAACCTCTCTAGCAGCTCAGGGGCTTGCACCTACAGGGAAGAGCGTCCCCACAATCAAAAAACCCCTCAAATGAGGGGGAATCTGACGAAGTCTGCTATATCGGCCACATCCGTTCAAACCTTCGATACATGGTGCCATAAATCAACTTGGTATCTTCGGAGAGGTGGACGGATAGCACCAAATAGCATCTGCCCTCGGAATTCGGGCCGGACGTCTGTTCACACCAGAATATTGCATTATTATATTCCCCATTCTTATTCTTTTTATAAATAAACATGTGCTTTTGACGCATGTCTGCTACATATTACAGGTTACAGGTTCTTGGACAGAAAACAGTGCAAACGATGTAAAGACGATGAAAATATGGACTTTTGACCAACAAATGGGAGGATCTTAGTCAAGCCTACATCGAAAGACAGTTCACAATTAACAAGGCAACTCAAGGTCAAAAAATACAAAGCGGACGGTTAAAAATCCATTGCAAATGGTTCACTGAAGATCTGGAGCTAATGTAGAAGCCCAATTGATAAAAGAACCAAAGAACCAGAAGCCCAAAAAGACCCAAAACAAAACCATGAATTTTCAGCATCCAAGCCTGCCAAAGGGCCGCGGAACCGCGGCCCAAGCCCACCATTGCCGCGGTTCCGCGGCCAGAAGAAGACAAAATAAAAATAATTTTTATCAAAAGTTTGGTGCGGCGCTGAAAAGATTTCCTGAGGGTATATTTGTAATTTTAGACATGCGGATCAAAATGTAACCTAGGGTTTCTATTTCCTATAAATAGAACTCTAAAGATTGTAATTTTTCTTATGCCTCCTTTTAATAATAAAATTCAGATCCCTTTATGGAGAGCATCGGTGTCTCTCTTCAATTCATCTATTCAGATCTGACAACCCTGTGTACATGTTTGGAGAGATCTATCTGTAAAGTAAGTAGATTTATTTATTTTCTTGCCCTAGGTAATTTCAATTCCTGCCCTAGTATAGATTTTATTTATCTGCCCTAGTTATAACTTTCAATTAATTGCCCTAGGTAGAATAATTAGGTTTTTAGATTTAATAACCAATCCGAACACCCTTCGGAATTAACTCGTTAGCGCGATTAGGAGATTCACAATATCCCTGTGGACCGACCCGTACTCACCGGCTAGCTTCATGCGACGCCGTTCTTGATTGCGGTTAATAGAAATAGTTTTTGACATACGAATCAAATGGCGCCGTTGCCGGGGATGGCGTGTTATTTCCTTTTTGCAATTTCGGGTTAATCTTAAAATTAAAAATCATAAAAATCTAAAAATCCAAAAATTATAAAAATATATCGATTGTTATTTTTTTGGAAAGGATATTTTGTTGTGTGAAATCTTGCAGGAACAATTGATACGGATCTGGAGATTTCCAGAAAGCAAAACAGGAAACAAAATATCGGAACAGAAGAGATTTTAAACAACAGAACAGTGGAATTTTTTTTGGAGCAGTGAACCCCCCAAAGCGCCGCCCTTCCGCGGCCATAACCTACCTTAGGCCGCGGAACCGCGGTTGCCTTGTCAAATCAGACCGTGAAAATTTTTCCGGGGCACTGTGCAGTCAATTTGACCACGAAATCGCGGTGGGAGCCAGGTTTTGCCGCGGAAGGGCGGTGGAACAGTGACATCATCTGATTATCTTTGCTCTATAAGCCTCCTCTGTTCCTCCTCTGTAATTCTAGATATATCTTTTTCTGAAATATTCCTGCAGGATTCCGTGCGCTTTAAAAATATATTCCCTTCCATATAACAATCTTGTGCAGGATTTTTTGCGCCTAGCTTAAATTATAAATAGATTGCAAGTAATATTTTTTTCTGTTGCATATCTTTTCCCGAAAATCTTTTTGCAACAATTTCCAAATAAAAAGAAAAAGGAAAAAAAAGGACAAATCTTTTTAGAAACTTGCAAACTTTTGCTGCAAATAAATCCTTGCACCACAAAATTTCTTTCTTTCCCCCTTCTTCTAACATGGGTACCCCACATAATAAATCATTAGCCGAACTTTGGTATCCCGAACCTAATCTTGCGTCGTATGTCAATTTGTTCGGTCAATTTAAAGACGATCCCTCCATGCCTAAAAAATCTTTGAAAGATCACATAGAGGCGTCTAGGAGAAACAGTTTGACTTTTCAAACCACTTTATGTCAACCAAGTCAACCTTCACCACCTTCGTATGTTGACACCACTTTTTCAAGTTCAGCTGTAACTCCTAAGCCGATGTCCATTGCTGAGCATATTGCTCAATCTCGCAGTCGATCTTTCATCCCTCTCCACTCATCTAGCTCTAGGGATCCGCATGACTATTCACCTTTTTATCCACATGTTGACCCTACCTCTGTCCAACCACCTACTTCCTACCATTCTTACCCGACCTTACCACCCTCACTAGACACTGTTTCTACACAGCCATTAGGGAGTTTTGCATATCCACACGATTTTGAATCTTTTACCGAAACCCCCTCACCACCTAAGTCTAGTTTGGAAGAGTCGTTGGAGGTGTATATCGCAGCAACAAACAAAATGACTAGGAATGTGGAAGCGTCCGTGGCCGCCCTTATGCAACCTACTGAACCGGTAGCTAGTTTCCCGCTAGCTTCAAATTTTTCAATGTATAAGGAGGCGGTTGGACAGAGTGAGAATGAGAGAGGATTTCCAAATCAAACCTACCCATACCCAACTGAATCCAACAACTCCAATTTTCAAACATGTGTCCAAAATGATGAGTTGTGCGACTTTGTAGTGTTTGATTTGCCAAATTATGAAGAACCCCTTTCGAGTGAAACCGCACCTAATCCGTTTGACCTTTACACCTCCACTCTAGAATCTAAATTGATAAACATCCATGCTTTTGATGAGGTGTCTAAAGAAATTGATTTTCACTTGATTGAGGATATAGACGCCGGGAATATTTCAGATGATGAACCAGTCGATTTGATTGAAATTTTATGTTCAACTCATCATCCCGAGTCATTAGATGTTTCTCCCGAACTTCATATGCGGCTTGATTTTGATGATAATGGCATGGATGAGTTGAATTTTGAGGAGAATTATAAGGATAGTATTGATGAGAGTTTTGAGGATCATATTGAGGTTGAACCATTTTTGTTTGATGTGTCTGATTTTCCAATTCATCCTCCTGAACCTTTGACTGTTATATCACCCTCCCTCCTTTACATCGTTCCGACCACGCTTGACGACTGTGAGCTTGAAAACTTTTCCTTTGAATCTGGTACAGTTCTCACAGACGATAACACTTACGAGTGTTTCACTTTTTCGGACGATATTGATGACTCACCGCCCGAGTTTGAGTCCTTTACATTTTCAGATGAGTTAGTTGAACCATCAGACTCGGTTGCTTACAGTAGTTTCGAACCATTGATGGAATCTTTTAAGTTCGAGACAATTTACTACGGTGAGAATGAGACTCTCCCTAATTCACTTCCTTTCGTCCTTCCTATTGTTCTGACCGTACAAGTGACCGTTACGCTTTCATCTCCTATACCACGTTCGGCGTACCCATGCTTTCTTGCGAATCTTGAGAGATTTGATCCCATTTCTCGACGGGTTGATAGGTTAGCGCAATCACTTTTAACACATCAGTCATCACAAATTGCGCTAATTTATTCACTCGATTTACACCCTCAAGATCGTGCCACCCTTCTTTCTCTTCTCCGCCTTTCTTCTCCCCCACCGAGACCATATTCTACCATTCTTCTTTCCACACGGTCTCGCGTGCTTCTCATTTCTTTTCTTTCCATCCCATTCTTGCACCAACTATACCATTACCACGATAAGATTTTTGAATGGTTGGTGCTAACCTTTGGCTTGTGTAAGGCCAAGCTTAAGTTTGGGGGGAACCTTGTTGTATATATGTATATATATTTTTGTTTTCTTTTTCTATAAAAAATAAAAAAAAATTCAAAACATTAAAAAAATATAAATAAATTATAAATAAATAAACAGGGGAGTGCCGACATTTTGACCCTCTTGGTTTAGTATGACAGTGAGGACACTGTCAAGTTCAAGTTTGGGGGTATGCTCGGTACGTCTTCTTTCTTCGCATTCATTTGTACATATTTTTGCATTTGCATACTTATTTGAAAACCCATAAAAATTTTAAAAAAATAAAAAATTATAAAAATCATTGTATTCAATTTTGGCTTTATTTGACTTGAGTTTGACAGATAGATTAACTGGCTAGGAACAACTAGATCTTAGACTTAGTAAATTAAAAACCCTAAAAATAACCTTCCTTAAAGTTTAACGGTAGAAAGTATATGCCTTGTAGTTTATTTAGAAATAGGCAAATTTTGGGTTCACTTCTTGGGCTAAGTCAAAACAAGGGAAGAGTATTGATATTTTTATTAGAGTATGAGTTTGAAAAATAGTTCCTAGCTTAAGTCTAGATTCTGAAAATGTATACCCTACAATTTGCACAATCACGCATCTTGAAACTTGGAATAGTAGAAGAGACCTTGAAATGCTCTTGTCTAAAGTCCTTAGTACAATGAAAATGAAAAAAATATATATAAGTGTGAATGAAGAATAAAAAAAATGGACACTGGTTTTTGTGATTACTTAAGGCTGCAAAAATAGAAAAATATTTAGCGAGGGTGCTTTTTCACCTAGTGCCTTAAACCAACTGGTTTGGGAGTCACTGCTAAAGCCTTGGGTGTTGCAAGACTAGGAATTATGCTTAAATGTGCAAACACATTTTGTAATCGGTCGTTGGTACCTCAAGAAGTATTAACGGTCGCATGAAGGATGTGTAAGCAAAATTCACTTAAAAAATTCACCAATTGAGAAGTACTTTGTACAATGGACGAGAGTACGATTGCTTGATTTGAATTTCCAAGTGTAGGGGTGATTTATACACACACGTAGGGGTATGTGATTGGGATTTAGATAAGAGAGAGGAATGAAGGATAGAACTTGTATCTTTAGTAAAGTTGATAGAAATTCCTAAGTGGAGATGGAACCCTAGAAGGAAAACTTAAGAAATATCGAAAGCTAAGTAAGTCTATAGAACATATATAATCTTAAGTTAGATGATGAGAAAGTGTGAAGAATATGGGTGGATAATTTACGAGTAAAAGATAATAGAATTCCTTGTTAGAAACTCTTTTTGAAAACAAAAGTCGAAAAGCCAAATTGATAGGATTTTGTAGGTGTAATCCGCTGAAAACCCTCAGGAGACAACACTCCTCCTACTAGGGACACCTAGAGGTTTAACGGCTTTTTGCACGTGCTCAGTGCAATCACGTTTCCCTGCGAAAGTGCGGTTAGGTTTTTGTAGAGAATAAAAAAATAAGTTTGCTCGAGGACGAGCAAAAGATAAGTTTGGGGGTATTTGTTCACACCAGAATATTGCATTATTATATTCCCCATTCTTATTCTTTTTATAAATAAATAGGTGCTTTTGACGCATGTCTGCTACATATTACAGGTTACAGGTTCTTGGACAGAAAACAGTGCAAACGATGTAAAGACGATGAAAATATGGACTTTTGACCAACAAATGGGAGGATCTTAGTCAAACCTACATCGAAAGACAGTTCACAATTAACAAGGCAACTCAAGGTCCAAAAATACAAAGCGGACAGTTAAAAATCCATTGCAAATGGTTCACTGAAGATCTGGAGCTAATGTAGAAGCCCAATTGATTAAAGAACCAAAGAACCAGAAGCCCAAAAAGACCCAAAACAAAACCATGAATTTTCAGCATCCAAGCCTGCCAAAGGGCCGCGGAACCGCGGCCCAAGCCCACCATTGCCGCGGTTCCGCGGCCAGAAGAAGACAAAATAAAAATAATTTTTTATCAAAAGTTTGGTGCGGCGCTGAAAAGATTTCCTGAGGGTATATTTGTAATTTTAGACATGCGGATCAAAATGTAACCTAGGGTTTCTATTTCCTATAAATAGAACTCTAAAGATTGTAATTTTTCTTATGCCTCCTTTTAATAATAAAATTCAGATCCCTTTATGGAGAGCATCGGTGTCTCTCTTCAATCCATCTATTCAGATCTGACAACCCTGCGTACATGTTTGGAGAGATCCATCTGTAAAGTAAGTAGATTTATTTATTTTCTTGCCCTAGGTAATTTCAATTCCTGTCCTAGTATAGATTTTATTTATCTGCCCTAATTATAACTTTCAATTAATTGCCCTAGGTAGAATAATTAGGTTTTTAGATTTAATAACCAATCCGAACACCCTTCAGAATTAACTCGTTAGCGCGATTAGGAGATTCACAACATCCCTGTGGACCGACCCGTACTCACCGGCTAGTTTCATGTGACGCCGTTCTTGATTGCGGTTAATAGAAATAGCTTTTGACACACAAATCAACGTCCCGACGTCCCGGTCGCGTCTTTCGGCGGGGAACAGATTCTGGCACGCCCGGTGGGACCTTTTCCTCTTTCCACTCCACACTTCGTGTGTCGTGTTCGCGAACGAATCACGGTTTAATATGGTTGCCCTTGGGTTCGAGGTACTAAGATTTGGTTTTGCTCCCGTGCAGAAAAAAGAACATCAATGGCCTCTAACTGCTCCAGCTGCAACTGCAACTCCCGTTCCGCCTCATCTGGAGGAGTAACTTACGAGCCCCAAGCGGCCTCCGTTTTCACAATGCCAGTAGAGCAGGTAACTCAGGCCACCGCTGGGCTATTCTTCGGGACCATGCTCCCACCCATGAACTTCAACGCCCCTGTGCTATTGCAAGAAGCTCAGAAGAAGTCGGTCTTTGATCAGCTTACCACTACTGCGGCCCCTCTTAACGGGTCGCCAAAACCAAGCGCCTCAGTCTTTAACAGATTGGGCCGAAGCTCTAATGGGCCTGTGAAGAAGCCCGCGATACCGGAAGGGGTTATCCTAAAGAGGATAGCCATTCCTGCTCCTGAAGTCGCCAAAGCGGCTTCCCCTGCTAAGGAGTCGGTCTTTGCGAGACTGACTGTTTTGGCTCTCGCTCCAAACGAAGTCACCAAGACTGCTCCTGCTCGAAAGTCTGCCATCGACAGGTTGGCTGTCCCCGCTCAGCGGACGTCCATCTTCAATAGGCCGGTGCCAACAACAGCACCTGACCAGAACAGGAGGCACGATCAAGCCACCCCTATAGCTGAGCCAGTACCGTCTGCTCGACAAGCTCGACGTCGCCACTGGCGCTGAGTGAGGAAAGCTAGGGGCAATTCCCCTTCTGGATTGACTCTGCCATCTCCAATGGTGGAAGTTGATGCTGCTGTTCCAACTGGGAACAGATTTGAATTACTTAACAGGGTGCGCAGGAACTCTCCGACCACTGTGCTGAAAAGATCTCCTCTACCTATGGAGAATGCCACAAAGGCGAAACTTGAACAGCCCCCTCAACGGCTGTCCTCTAAAATTTACAAGGTTTGGAGACAGGTCCAGGACTCCGTGGTAGATCAAGACTATCCCCGCCAACAGAAAAAGATGAAGGTTCGGCAAGAAGAGGACCACCCTTTCAAGCCACAGAAGGCGACAGCTACTTGGGTGCCCACTGCAACGGCCCCCTCAACTTCAATCGCTCACAAGAGGAGAAAGCTGGAGAAAATCCCGATGTCTGCGATGAATCGCAAGAATACTGAATCTAAATGCCCCAAGTCCGGGGGCATGGTGGTGCATACCGTCTATATGGCATCCGGAAAAGAGAATAGCCGTATCTCCACAGGTCATCGACCGCTTACGCGATCAGTGACTAAGGCTCAGGAGTAACAACAACAAAAGCTCCAAGAGATGTTAACAGCTATGGCCGCACTCACAGGACCGAAAGCAAGCCTGGAGACATTCTCGGAGCAGCGCCGTGAGCAGGAAACTGATGCCGAATTCCTTCGGAGAATGCTTGAGAAGAAGGACAAAGAGGCCTCGGAACAAATGGCCAATATAAAACAAATGGCCCTTCTATTCCAAGATATGGTGGGCATGATGATCCAGCCGGACCCTGCAGCCGAAGATTCTCCAGTAATAATTGAAGATGAAAGAGGAGAGACATCAAATCCTCTGTCGGCTCTGTCAGCAGCTCAAGAGGAGACCATCTCTAAAGCCACGCTCGATGATTATATAGCTCAACAAATACGAGCTCATCTAGCGAAAGAAGCGGCATGGCAAATTGGTAAAACTGGACGACCCTATCCGGGTTGATACGAGCAAATAAAGTACCCGCCGAGATACACGATCCCCAAATTCCACGTATATAAGGGGACGGGAAATCCGCATCAGCACGTCGCCCAATTCAGAGCCTTGTGCGGCAACACTGGAGGTGGCGATAAGCTACTGTTTCGCCAATTTGTTGCCAGCTTGTCGAGACAGCATTCGAGTGGTATTCCGAACTCCCAAATGACTCTGTCAAGACATTTGCAGAGATGGAGTTGCTATTCACCCAGCGTTTCGCAAGCGCTAGCGAACGCACCCCAATCACGGCATTGATCAATGCCAGGGTGAAGCCTGGAGAAACATGGGTTCAGTACGCGATACGGTGGCGGAATTTATGGTCGAAGTGCGAGCAGCGCATTGAAGAAGTGCCTGTGGTAGGCATGTTCGTGGGTACTCTCGACCCTCAGGCGACCATCTCCCAATTCATGATGTTTTTCAAGCCGACCACTTTCCAGGCCTTGATTGACAAGTTGGCCCAAATGGACCAGATGGGCCACAGGCCTTCCTCTTCGAAGCCGGAGCCACGGAATGGAAAAGGGAAAGGGAAAGCGACCTTCATCGCCAATGCTCAACAGCAGTCTAGTGGCCCAAAACTAACTGATCGCCTAGATGAGAGACGGCGATTCTTTAATGAGAAAATGAAGCGCCTTTATTCGTTTCCCCAAGGACAAAATGAGGAGATTGTTCGAGCTGGCGGTGCGCAATAGGCTCATCAACTTGCCGGATCCAAAACACCCATTGCAACCCGGTGAGGCTAATAATCCCAATTATTGCCTCTATCACCAAGCGATAGGCTATCCAATCGAAGATTGCTTCGTCTTCAAAGGGTAGATTGAGAACCAATACCAACAGGGCAAATTTTCACTATCCGAGAATTGGAAAGTAAACCCGCCCCAGCCGCACGCTCTCAAAAAGGTGGACATACCGGGGGCATCGTGCTCTTTTGTTGAAGAAGCTCCATGGGATGTCGTTCTTTCTGCCAAAACGAAAAGGATGCTGAAAGACCTTCAAATATGCCCGGCGATCAGGTGGAAAAATCGGCTAGAACCCGAGATCATCGAGGGAATACTGAAGCCGCGCCCGACGCCAAAAATTGGTAACGATAATCAAAATGCTCAGGTCCAGCCGTCAAAGTCTTCGAAGAAAAAGAAGAAAATCAAAAAGCCCGTGAAGCCTGCTGACAAGCGCACGGACCTGAAAAAACACATCGGCGTGCTGGAAGAATATAACCAGATGGCGCGAACCCCGGTCACGCTCCAAGATTTTATCGACCACATCCTTGAGGATAGATATGATGACAATGATGGAGGAGAGCACTCGGCAGATGAAACTGAGGGCTATGTGGCAAGTTGCCACGTGATCTCTCACTCGTCGATGGATGGTAAAGAAGCACCTGATAAAAGAAACTGGGGGCAGATCCAGAACCAGAATCAAAACCCTTGGAATTTTCTGACAAGATCATCGACCTACTGCTGAACGAAGCCCGTCAGAAGAGCAAGGATGATCGAGAACGCGAAATGGATATATTCGAAAAGGCCAGCAGTCGACGTCAATTTAAAGAAGTCATGGGTCGTGAAATACCCCAACTAGATCAAATCACTTCTGTCGCCAGCAAAAGCAGGTTCTAGACGAGGAAACGGTTCGCCAAAACCTTGTCCATGGGAATGAAGCTGCCACCTTTCAAAGGGAATGCTCCCGGCAGTATGCACATCCTACCGAAGAATGCGTGGCCTTTAAAAAAAGGCTGACGAAGCGGATGTACATCCCACCTATTTCTTATAACATCAGAGGATTGCACATCCTACCGAAGAATGCGTGGCCTTTAAAAAATGGTGGCAAGGGTATGTCGCTCACAGGCAACACTTTAAAAGGATGAAGCGCAAAACTCATCGAGAACAAAAGAGCACGGCAAATGAGCACGGAAGAACTGCCGGCAACTGTTACGTGGTTGACAGCAAAGGATCGCAAGTTCCTACCTTCGGGAGCGATTCTGATGAAGAAATGCCCCTTGGCCCTCTCTTCAAAGAATCTACCTCCGAAGCATGAGAAATGAAAACTTGCGAGAACATCCAGCTGCGTAATCGCACATTACCTGAAAAGAATCTCGGACCCGCAAACAAGGGGTCGAACAAAAAGGATAAAGGGAAGAAAAAAGTCCCTGAGGATATTGCCCTCGACGATCGAGTCATCGAAGAGCTGGCAGCCAAGGACCCGCCCAAGAAAAGAAAGGTGGATTATAACATTCTAGCACACCTGAGAAAGATTCCTTCACAGTTGAGCATTCTCAAAGCCCTTCTGCTATCTAAAGAGGCGCGAGATTCCCTAATCAAAGCGTTACAAGACCCCGGACAATTTCAAGCTTTCCTCGCAGTAGAAAAGATGAAGGACGAGTTGGAAGAAGTTCACACAGCTGACATCACCTTCAGCGACGAAGATCTCCTCCTCGGGATATGCGAGCATAACCGTCCCTTGTATGTCACCAGATACTGTCATGACATCAAGATAGACAAGATCCTGGTTGACAATGGGTCCTCCGTCAACCTTTTCAATGTAAGAGTGTTGAAAGAAATCTGCATGAGTGTTTAGCACCTCGCTCGTTATAATATCACCATCTCCGGGTTTGACTCCCAGTCATCATGGACGCTCGGGTCTGTAATATTGACATTACGCTTTGGGCTGCTCGTCACGGACATCAAGTTTCATGTCATTGACGCCAAGACTTGCTACAACGCTTTGCTCGGCAGGCCTTGATTACACGAGTACAATATCATCCCTTCTACACAGCATCAGTATATGAATTACTTCAAAGATGGTCTTGAGTATACCGTGACAGGGGAACTAAACCCATTTTCCGTAAATGAAGTCCGAAAGTACGAGAATGCAAAGTATTTCCTGCCGGACTTTGAAGACACGGAAAGATGTCGCAAACCGGAGAGCAAACAAAAAGCTATCACTATAATTGCAGTCTTCGGGAGCGATACCGAGGAGGACGAAGAGATAGTTTATTACGAGCTTCCCCGATACACCAAGCCGGGACTGTCCACCCCTATGTTAGTCTTCGGCAGTGACTCTGAAGACGAAATCAATGCAGTATTCTCTGCTCGGCCATCGATACAAGCCTTCGCTGACGAAGATCAAAGCTTGCAAATCGCCATGGTTCCGCAAGAGCATTACAAAGAGCTCGATGCACTTGGTACCTATAGTGTACAAGAACTGCAGACATTCTACGTCCCTCCCAGGCGAAGAGATGAAAAGGCGATCCTCTTTTATCAATCCACGGAAACCAAAGTGGAGAAAGAAGTTTAGCATGGTGCCGATTCTGCACTTGACAGGCTCCAGCCCATCCGTCTGCCCAGATACTACACAGAAGGATTAAAAAGGCTGTTGAAGCGTCAAGGTGTATCCTTCAAACAGACTACTTGACAAGCTCAGTTCTACAACAAGATCTGGGACATCCCCGGAACTCAGCGAAAATTGCCCAACAGGAGAATGGAAACGATCGGGCTTGGATATGTTCAATCCAAGAAACGGGAACGATTCCACGGCTGCTACGTTATACATGACTTTGATGAAGAAAGAGATGTTCTGTTAAAAGATGATAACCCTGAACCAAAACGAGGTCCCGCCATGAAAATTCCAAGTCCGTCGTTTGAAGAACAGATGGACAAGCTAATAAGGGAAGCGGGTCAGAAGGTCCGGGATGACCACAGCCGCGAAATGACCATTTACGAGAAAGCCAGGACGCAGCGCCTCCTTCAACATGCCGCGGAAAATGACAATACTCTTCGTCGCCAACCCGTCATACAAAAGACTCGGCGCAGAGGCAAAAATAAACCAAAGAACGGGAAAAACGTTCGACAGCAGCGTAGCGGGCCTGAGAAACCACGCGATCGAGAATCGAGCAGCCGGGATCCGTCTCTTATAAAGAAGATGGATCGAGCATATTCTTTTCCCCAAGACAAGACAAAGTAGATATTCGATCTTGTTATAAAACATCAGATGATGACACTCTCAGAGTCCAAGCATCCCGAGCAAGCAGACAAGGTCTCCCACCCAGACTATTGCTCCTATCACCGAGCAATAGGACATCTTCTCGAAGACTGCTTCATCTTCAAGAACTGGGTTGAAGACCAGTATCAACTCAGCAGATTCGCTCTATCCAACAGTTGGAGGATAAGTCCGCCACGGAAGCATGAATCAAAAGCCACTTATGCGATGAGAGTAGAACCAGATCAATATCGATCTTGGAAACGATCTCGTACCTGTCACGCGATAACGCTGTCAAAAGAAGAACCTGAGAATATGGATGACCTTTCTTGGTGCTTCGAAAACAATGAAGATGATTTGATCTCAGAATTTCCACCGGCGCCAAAAGAGCTGGAAGATGGGATACATACTACTGCAGATGACCTCAGAAAAATCGACTTGGGAACGGCAAATGACCCACGGCCGACGTTTGTCAGTGAACTGTTATCTGAAGAAAAGGAGGCTACACTCAAGGAAGTGCTCATGCAGTATAAAGACTGTTTCGCATGGAACTATTCCGAGATGCCAGGACTAGATCCAGAAATAGCTGTGCACAGATTGGCGATATCTTCGGACCTCAAGACAGTCAAACAAACGCAAAGAAGGATGCGGCTTGAACTCGAAATGAGCATCAACGCCGAAGTCAAGAACCTAATCGACTCCGGCTTCGTCCAAGAGGTTCGGTACCCTGACTGGATCGCCAACATCATCCTAGTGATGAAGAAAAATGGGACGGTGCGCATATGCGTGGACTTTCGGGATCTCAACAAACCTTGCCCGAAGGACGACTTTCCAGTACCGGTCACTGAGCTGATGATAGATAATACGTCCACTCATGAAGTTTTCTCCTTCATGGACGGCCCATCAGGATACAATCAGATAAAGATGCATCCCGAGGACCAGAAGCATACCGCTTTCCGGACCCATTTGGGCATATTCTGCTACAAGGTGATGCCTTTCGGTCTAAAGAACGTCGGTGCCACCTATCAGAGGGCCATGACGAAGACTTTCGATGACCTCATACATGAAATCGTTGTATGCTATATCGACGACCTCGTAGTTAAAAGCAAATCATACGAGGAACATTTAGAGCATCTGAAGATCGTGTTTCAGCACCTTCGAAAATACAATTTGAAGATGAACCCTCTCAAATGCGCGTTCGGAGTTTCCTTGGGCAAATTCCTAGGATTCGTCGTCCGACACCGAGGCATTGAGATGGACCCATCAAAGATCAAGGCGATCATAGAAATGCTTCCGCCAAGGACTCTCAAGCAACTGCGGTCTCTCCATAGAAAGCTCGCGTATATCCGGCGATTTATAGCCAATCTCTCCGGCAAGTGTCGTCCTTACAGTCGCCTAATGAAGAAGGGAATCCCGTTCGTCTGGGATCGCAAATGCCAAAGCGCACTGGACGAAATCAAGCAATACCTGCAGAATCCGCCAGTACTGGCCGCTCCCGTTAAAGGAAAACCTCTCGTCCTGTACACAACAACCCTTGAAGGTTCCTTAGGCGCGTTGTGGGCACAAGAGAACGACCAAGGGAAGGAGAGAGCCCTCTACTACTTGAGTCAAGTTCTCCTAGGGGCAGAAAGCAATTACACCCCCATCGACAAATACTGCCTGGCGTTGATCTTCGCGATAACGAAGCTCAGACACTATGCGTTGGCACATGAGGTCCATCTCATATCAAAGGTGGATCCCCTCAAATATTTGATGTCAAAGGCCATATTAACGGGACGGCTCGCTAAATAGGCCCTACTCTTAATGGAATTCTCGATAACTTATTGTCCTCTCAAGGCAGTGAAAGGCCAGGCCATCGCCGACTTCCTCGCTGAGCATTCGATACCTGCCGACTCTCCCTTGAACTGCGAATTGCCAGACGAGCACGCGTTTGACACGATCGACGGGGAGAGAAGAGAGAATGATACCCAGTGGGAACTCTACTTCGATGGAGCATCTTCCATGCCCCCATAATCAAATCAGGGGTAGGCCTCATCTTCGTGACTCCACAAGGAGGGATAATGCGCTTTGCCTTCTCCTTAACAGAGCCGAGGACGAACAATGAAACCGAATATAAAGCTTTGATAGCAGGTCTTGAGATCGCTGTCGACATGGGAATTGAAAACCTCCTCATATACGGAGACTCCCAGCTGGTCGTTAGTCAAGTAAATGGCGACTATCAAACGTGCAAACCAGAGTTGGTGAAGTACGGCGAAAGAGTGCAGCAACTGCTGACTCAAGTTCCCTCCTACATTCTGGAAAGTATACCGCGTGCGGAAAACAGCAAAGCGGATGCATTAGCCAAGCTTGCTAAAGAACTGGCTGACGAGAACCTCGATGACGTAAGGATCGTTGTGCAAAGTCGTCGGGTTCTTGCACCGGCAGAAATGTCTCCAGAGTCGCCCGAAGAAAAAGGAGCGACCGAACAAGCGACCCTACAAATAAAAAACCTGGAAAAGGCTAAGGATTGGAGAGAAGTCTTTATAGACTACTTCAAATCCTGTCAAACACCTGAAGATGCATCCTCGAGACATCAGCTCATGAAACGAGCTCTATCTTTTGCCTTTGTCAATGGCACTTTATATAAGAGATCATTTGATTCTCTATGGATAAGATGCCTGGGACTTGAAGAGGCAAGGAGAGTCGTCCAAGAAACTCACGACAGACTCTGCGGTTCTCACCAAGCCGGGTCGAAGATGAAACTAAAGATCAAAATGATGGGCTACTATTGGCCCACGATGATCCAGGACTGCCTCGAATACGCGAAGCAGTGCCGCTCGTTCCAAATTCACGGAGACTTCATCCACCAGCATCCAAATCCGCTACATCCAACGGTGGCTAGCTGGCCATTCGAAATGTGGGAAACCGGTATGATCGGGCCCATCGAACCAGCATCGTCCAGAAGATATCGATTCATTTAGGCGACAACTGATTACTTCTCCAAATGGGCAGAAGCAGTACTGCTAAGAGAAGTGAAGACGGAGAATATCCTCCATTTCTTCAAGACACGCGTCATTTATAGGTTCGGCACTCCGCAACGGATTATCTCCGATAACGGGCCAGCCTATAGAAGCCACAAGATCAGCCGCTTCGCACAACAGCATAACATAGACTGGAGATACTCTTCGATCTATAATCCCCTAGCTAATGGTCTAGCTGAGACTTTCAACAAGACCTTGACGAAGATCGTGAAAAAGATGGTGTCCAAAAATAAGAAGGACTGGCACGAGAGACAGCATGAAGCTCTCTGGGCGTATTGATCAACGTTCAAAACGGCCACAAACACAACGCCGTATGCATTGGTATTCGGCACAGAAGCGGTACTCCCACTCGAGATAGAGTTACCCTCTCTACGAGTGGGAGTTCACTGCGAGCTAACAGACGAAGAAAATGCTCACCTTCGGCTTAAGAAGCTCGACGCCCTTGAAAAACCCGGCTCATGGTTCAACAAAACCTGGCGGCTTACAAAGCAAAGATGACACAGTCATATGAGAGATTGACTAGGCTGAGAACATTCCGCCAAGACGAACTCGTGCTAGTGGTCAAGAGACCTATGATCCCCAATCGTGCCAAACGGGGAAAATTCGACCCGAACTATGAAGGCCCGTACATCATAGACAAAGTGTACCAGGGTGGAGCCTATCTACTCATGGACATGCATGGTGAAAGACCTTTCCGGCCAATAAATGGCCACTTCCTGAAAAAATACTACGCCTGACGAGTCACGGCCTAGGTCAACGATAGATGATGAAGCCTATGTCCGCTCGCTATCTTCCTAAGCCCAAATTCTATAAGTAGCAGCCGGTTACAGACCGAGATGTTCTAAAACTAACAGCGGACCGAAATGTCCTAAAACTAACGACGGACCGAAACGTCCTTAAACTAACGACGGACCGAAATGTCCTAAAACTAACGACAGACCACTGTGTCCTAAAACTAGTCACGGACCGAAACGTCGTTAAACTAACGATAGACCACTATGTCCTAAAACTGGCTATTGATCGAGACGTCGATAAACTACAGGATCACGGCATCCCAAGGCTGACACAAAAAAAATATAAAAAACAATAAGAAAGAAAACGGTATGTCCATAAGCGAAATGGGCACGGATGAAAACCCGAAAGGGCTCCGTGAGTAAAAACAGCAGGACTACCGGCGAGTTTTGTGAAAACCCGAAAGGGCGCAATCTCGTTAAAAGACACTTACAAGGTCCTCTCGATCCTGTAAGGAGAAACCACCTGCGTGAGATCCTTACGACTCACAAGGGAGCAACATAGGGATCCCCACGATTACTAAGGAGAAATTACACTTACGAGATCCTCACGACTCGTAAGGAGAATTCCCCTTTGAGACCCTCACGGCTCATAGGGTTCAAAAGCCTTAAGCTACAGAGATCTGAACCTGTTCTTAAGCCATCACAATCTCCAATGCTGCCCTACAAGCGGTTCAATATTGACCATTGTATACAATCCAGGGCACGAATAAACATTTCCTTAACAAAGTCCCATCAGCGACTAGGGATATGCTCGCACAGTGAACAACCCTTGTAAGTCTTCTCTACTTATAAGGAGAAAACACTCTTGTAAGATCCTTACGACTTATAAGAGACCATACACTTAAGACTCCTTATGATTCTTAAGGAGAAAACGCACTTACGAGATCCTCATGACTCGTAGGGAGAAATACCTTTATGAGACCCTTACGGCTCATGAAGTTAAAAGCCTTAGTCAACAGGATCCTAACCCTATTTGCTAAGCCACCTTTGTTCGATATCGACAGAGGCAAATGATGATTCGCTCCTGGTAATATCCCAGTTGTAGTGATGCTGATGCCTAAATCGATATCAAATCCCAAACTCGCAGTGAAAAGTCAGCGAGCCACAAATGCATATGAAATAGCCGAAATGATAGGGCAACTTGCAACAAAATCAGTAAGTCAAATATATGCATACAAAATAGCCGAAATGGTTGGGCAACTCGCAATAAAAAGCAGCGGGTAAATATAACAAATAACCGAAATGATTGGGCACCGCGAAAAATAGCCGAAATGATTGGGCAATCACGACTTTCGCGATATAAAAGCTGAAATGATAGAGCATCGCGGAAAGAAAAATATATAAAATGAAACTTTATGCCCTACAGGTGAGATCACATCGATCTCTGTATACAATCCAGGGGCACAAACAAAGAGGGAACTATACCTTCCCACCAGGCTCCATCAGAAAAAGAAGCCAAATCTCGACGGTTCACAGACAACCTGGAGATCATCTCAACATTCGTCTCATTACAACAGACGCAACATCAGCAAATTGGAGCCGCGGTAAAGTTTCCAGTTCCATGACTCGGCGGTGCACAGACAACCGAGTCAACCCCTCCTGGTCCCGTGGAACACGGCTAATGTCAATCCTGACCCCGTGGGAAACGCCCAGAGCAAATCCTGGTCCCGTAGAACACGGCTAATGTCAATCCTGACCCCGTGGGAAACGCCCAGAGCAAATCCTGGTCCCGTAGAACACGGCTAATGTCAATCCTGACCCCGTGGAAAACGCCCAGAGCAAATCCTGGTCCCGTAGAACACGGCTTAATGTCAATCCTGACCCCGTAGGAAACGCCCAGAGCAAATCCTGGTCCCGTAGAACACGGCTAAAGTCAATCCTGACCCTGTGGGAAACGTCCAGACCGACCCCTGACTCCGTGAAATGCGGATAAAGTCAACCCCTGACTCCGTGAAATGCGGATAAAGTCACCCCCTGACTCCGTGAAATGCGGATAAAGTCAACCCCTGACTCCGTGAAATGCGGATAAAGTCAACCCCGACTCCGTGAAATGCGGATAAAGTCAACCCTCGACCCCGTGAAATGCAGATAAAGTCAACCCCCCGACCCCGTGAAATGCGGATAAGGTCAACCCCTGACTCCGTGAAACGCGGATAAAGTCAACCCTCAACTTCCCCGTCAAAGCAATTCTTTGATTCGGGAGCAAGTCAACTCATCAATCACTTACGGGTCCTCTCGACTTGTAAGGAGAAAATTCTCTTGTGAGGTCCTTACGACTCTCAAGAGAAAACGCACTTAGAAATCCTCACGATTCCTAAGAAGAAAATACACCTACGGGATCCTCTCGACTGGTAGGGAAAAAATTCTTTATGAGACCCTCACGTCTCATAAAGTTGAAAAGTCTTAGATGGCAGGTCCTAACCCTGTCTCCCAAGCCATCGTTGCCTCGCAGAGAGGTCAAGGTAGATTTTCTACGGGCCACTCTCTCCGACAAGAAAGGAAACAATCACTTACGAGTCCTCTCGACTCGTAAGCAAGAAAAATTCTCTTGTGAAATCCTTACGACTCTCAAGAGAAAACAAACTTAGGAATCCTCACGATTCCTAAGGAAAAAATACACTTACGAGATCTTCACGACTCGTAAGGAGAAATACCTTTCTGAGACCCTCATGGCTCATAAAGTTGGAAAGCCTTAGGAGACAGATCTGAACCTGACTCCTAAGCCATCGATGTCCTACAAAGAGATCAAAATAGATCATCCACAAAAATGCATTTACTAAAAGGGACACACCACCATGAAGCAAAATATGTCTTTTATTCATGAATCAAAATGAATACAAGATACAATTTATGAAAGAATTAAAAAAATACTCTCATTCAGGACTATGTACAAAAGAAGAATAAAAAGAAAAATATACAATTCTTCAAGCCGGCGGACGATTTAATAGAGTCGTCAGTTCATCCTTTTTCTGTTGGGCCTCGGCTTCATAATTTATTATCGCTAAGAGACGGGACTCCGCTTGAGACTATTGGGCCTGGTACGAGGCAAGCCGACTTTCAAGCTCCTTTTCGGTAAATTTATAAGCTTCGACCATTTCGCGAATAAAAATGACGGTTTTATCAATGGCTACCACCTCCCTGATAGCTTCTTGAAGCACCCGCCAGAGTTTATACGCCCGAGTGGTTTTGGCCGTAAGATCAGCTTGAAGTTCCCCCAGCGCAGTTGAAGCCAGTTTCCTCTCTGAAAATTTTTGGCTGAGCCTCTTCTCGCATGACAGCATATTTGCGGTGCACCATTGGATCAGCCCCCGCAAGCTCACCTTTGCAGCCACAGCCTCTGAAGGAAGGCGCGTACATTCAAGACTATGCAAGCAAGCCTCCACCCGATGACAAAACTCAACCCAGACTTGCACCAATGTTTCGTTATGGTAAGCAGCAAGAAAAGGGAGAGAACTATTGGCTTCGGCAGAAAATTCTTCGGCCGTGATCAAACTACCAGCACGAAGGTCTTCGATCAGAGCTGACAAAGAGTGAAGGCTTAGCTTTGCCATCCGTTCCGAGGCACGTAGAGCATAAGGGCCGGGTGGCATGGCGATGCGAGATTCCAGCGTGGTAAGAACTGGCAAAGCTGTTAAGATTTATAAACAATCAGCGAGACTTGCAAGCAAAGAGCAGATGGAACAACGTTGAAACTTTACTTACCCACAGTCATGCAAAAAGGGTCTAAAAGATCCCCAGGCCCGTCAAGAATCTCAACTTTGTCATCGGCTCCCAGAACTGCAGAAGACATCAGTATCGTTATACAAAATAATGATAATGCCATGAAGAAGGCGAACAACACTAACCTTGCCCGGATGGAAGGAAGCGCCCACCCTGCTGGAGGCTATTCGACGACCATAGGACGATGCGTTGAGGGGATATTGCCTGCGGAGCTGCCATCTCTAGCAGACGCTGAAAAGACTTCCTAGGGGACAGGTCCGCGATGGACGTGGCTAATCTTCGTAGCTCTGAAAAGACAGAAAGGTTCAGATGATGGAAAGATTATTAAAATAAAATATAGAAGGCTACCTTCGATACTCCTCCCGCTCTGTACTAGAGGGATAGCAGCTTCGGCGGCCTCCTCCATGCCCCCAGGCACATCATCGGGGACATGGGCCGGTATAACAACTTCTAATTGAGGAGCAGTGGCCACCGTTGCAGGCTCCAATGAAAGGACGATGGCCTCGACTACCTGTCCCATAGTCTCCGGGACGTCCCCAGAAAGATCCATTAAACCCATGGCCAATGAAGATGCCTCTTCCGGGAGAGGAAGCACCGGGGGAATGGAAACCACCAATGGGAGCTCCATGGCAGGAAGAACAGGTGTATCGACCCCCTCCACACTTACTAGTGTCTCATCGGGGATATTCACAGAGTCCATAGTCAAGGCGCGACTCAAACTCAGATCCTCTGCCATTGCCGAAGTCCCTGCAAAGTTTTCACGAAGATAAGGATATATATATATATATATAAGAAATGCAAAATACTACAAAAAGATATATAAGTATACCAATGCGCCAAGGCGCTTCTAGTATGGCTTTTTCAAGCCGGCGTTCCTTCTCAAGAATTTGTGCTCATCGGGGTTCGAGGGTAGACTCGTGGCCACCGGTCCACAACGACAGCGCATCTTCAGCATCGGCCGAAATAGGCTGCTTAAGGGCTATCTCGCCTCCCTCTTCCAAAGGACCTATGAATATCTGCTGTATCGATGAAGGATCATCGTAGAAGATGACGGCAGGATAAGGCCTCTTCGGGACCCTTACATTTTCAGTCTCATCCTGGGAGCGTCTTATAACCTCAGCCAATTGTGCGGCTTGCTCGGCAGATGAACCTGGAAATAGAAGACCACCATCTGGCTCTTGCATAGATATTGGTTCGTCTTGAAAGATAGGCTCGGATTCTACTAAAAAGTCAAGCAGATTGGTGACCGTCTTCCTTCGCCTCTTGGACCCAGAAGACGATCGCTTCTTTCCCCTTGGTGTTTTGGTGCGGCGTTGACCCACTTCGCCTTCAGTATCCTCTCTCGGCGGTGCTACCGAGGATGACACTGCCATTGCTGACACTGCAGCTGATGATACTACTGCTAGCACCTTATCAGAAGCCCTTGCCTGAGCTCTAGTGCGCATCGGCATACCAACTGTCGGGGTCAAGTCCACATCCTCCGCCTCAGGAATAAGTATGGTACCAGTATCCCTCAAAGGAGGGAGAACCATCGTCCGCGGTCGCGGCAGGACTCCCGTAGCCTGGAGCAGGGCGGGAGCCTTAAGCCCAAAAAGTATCCTCCTCTTCTCAGCAATGATTGGACTAACCCGGTGGCGATACCAATCCATGAAATCCCCAACGCACCTCGGAATGTAGTCGGCCTCGGGGATCATGAAATGAGAACCGGTGTTCAGCCTCATGAAATGGTGGGTGGCGTCACGAACAGCTTCCAAAGAAGGGCGGGGTTCCACTGTGAATGCCTCGAAGTGGACACCCTAGTTGTATCCCAGTTGCCGGGCAAAGCGGTGTGGATTGTACCGCATGAAAAGAGCAGCATTGTTTCGACGGAACACTAGATAACCGGGTCTGATCGAGTACAGGTGCATGGCTTCCTTGGGCTTCAAAGATGGTACTCCCTCTTACGATAAATCAAACAACTATTGAACAGGTCCCGAGGGAGCATAGAGGATTCGATCATTAAATACCATTCCACCTTCGTTGGCATACGGATTGAGCAGCACACGAAGAGCCCCTAATTGAGTCGGGTCAGGAGCAGAAGCGTCCACCAGCCTCATGAGCCACGGAAAGGTATAAGCATCATAAACTCTGGGTCTCTAGTGCGCAGCAAATGCCCCTAGCACGTGCATCTCAATCCATGACGTAAAGTAATGAAGAGAGAAAATCACTACGTTCACGCCTGGGGTTGAGGTATTGGCTGCAGTGCTTAGCCCATGGTATAGATGCGACAGCCCTACGATGCCCATGGCTAGTCGCGTCCCTTCTGCGATGCGATGAGCAGAGTAAATGACCGAGGCTCTCATGAATCGACGGTGCGTTGGAACGACAAACCAACTGAGCCAAACGCTGATAAAACCCATGAAGAAAGTTTCTTCATCCATGCCAGGAGCTGCGATCGACTCGAAAGGTATAGCCGACAAGACTGGAATGTAGAACTGGGGCAAATCCTCTTCTCTAGCCGGTAGCCTATTTAAACCAAACCCGAAGGGGTCGTTGATATTTGCGAACTTCGGAGCCGCCTTTGATAGAACATCTCCACGAAGGAAGCAAGCGATAAATCTTTTAAAAGTGACGCCCTGTTCTTCTGACTCTGTGAACAGCTTCTCAAAAATCCCCAGAGTCTTGATTAGACTCGGGTACTTGTGGCGGATGGCATTTTCAGTCGACAAGCCATCAAGCATAGCAGGCACAGTCTCGAAGACATACTCGTCAGAGGGCAGCAATTCTTCGTAAGGCGCTCCTCTGATCGGTAAACCCGAGATCTCGCGTAACTCTTCCAAAGAGATCAAAACTTCGCGGTCCCCTAACAAGAAAGTGTTGGTGGAAGATTCCATTGATTAAGGAAAGCTTTAACCCACCATACATGGGGAGATTGATAATGGAAGAGGGACGCATACACCGCCTGGTAAAGCCCGACCCTCTGCAGTCGCGCACGATGAGCGGACAAGATGTAACGAGCCTAGAGAAGATAGCCCGTAGGATGGCGAGGGGTAAGCCCTATCTTGTAAACCTGTCCTCAGGGCTGGGCTTCACCCTGGCAGATATGACGCCCCAAGATGTCTATGGCCGGCACAGGCAGGTTTGGTATCCCAGTTGTCGACGGTTTGAGCCGGCCTGTAGGAGTCCAATCTGCCACCTCTACAGTAAAAGCAGTCCGTGGATGGTCCATCGGCAGGAACGGGTGGAGAGGTTCTGTTGGTACCTCACAAAGAAAGCTTCGGCGACCGCGGATGATATGACCGTACCAGGTCCCCCACAAAAGCAGATTGGCACAGTCCGGGTCATGAGCTCTAATCATTTCCATCACCTCTTCATCCGACGGTGATTGAGGAAAAGCCGCCTCCGAGCAAGTAAAGAGAAAGTATGGAAGAGAAGCCATTGTTCCTGAAATAGGGGAAAGAGAAACTGTTAGTGAAGCCCACACGTGTGTGTGTGTATGTGTGTGTGTGTGTGTGTGTGTGTAAGTATATATATAAGAAGACGATGGAAGAAAATGACAAATAACTTATTTTATGGGACCATGGGTTACCAGACACGTGGGCCCCACAAAATCAATATGGCGGCTCACTAATAATGCGGCTGAGCAATCATCATGAGAACAAAAGGAAGATTCTCAATAAATTCAAATGACTCTACAAATTCCCCCAAGGAGAAAACCCATTACAGAAACTCTATGTAAATCAATAAGGATCTCTCTTGAACTATTTCTGTAAGAACTACTCAGCATGAAAATTCCCAAGAAGTCTTCTTTAAGAACTAAGTTCTTTAAAGGAATTAAATTCCTGTTGAACAGAGGAATTAAATTCCCAGAAAAAATTTCAGAGCTAAGCTCTTTGAAATGGAATTAAATTCCGGAGGAAAGACAAGTATCATCATCAAAACTTTAAGATCCGGAAAATGGCCAACATTTGGGGTTTGCTACCTAAAGATCGAGCGTTCTTAGGACATCAGAAAGATGAGTTCTTTGAAGGGAAAAACCCTTAGTGTGGATTTAAAATCCAAAGAGTTTTGTTTTTTTATAAAAGTTCTTCAATCGTTCAAAACCATTACCTGAAGAAGAGATTCTTTCTTGGACAGAGTTCAACTCTAAAAAATTTTGGAACAGAGAACTGAGCTCTGAGAAAGAGAATTAAATTCTCAAAGTAAAATGAACAAGGAAGAAGATGAAAGAGTGGAGGCGCTTCTGAGGAGACCCCTGCATTTATAGGATGTGATGGGAAACGGTTCATCTATCCCCTTCCCTAGGCAGATCCAATGGCCATAAAAGTTACAGCGTTGCACTTACGTGCAAACACGTGAGAACAACGCTGTGGGGGCATTTGTTCCCTAATAAAATATAAGGAAAACCCCCAAAGGGGCATCACGTGCGCACACGTGATCGGGGGTCACGTGCCGACACGTGATGGCATCCTGAGGGCTCTAAAATGATAAGAATTGAATCCTAAACAAATAGGGTCACGTGCCCGCACGTGATAGGCCTTTTAAGCCCACTGATATATAATAAAACAACAAGAAAAAACCCCAATGGGGCATCACGTACCCACACGTGACCAAGGGTCACATGCTAACACATGATAATTTCCCGAGTTCTTTAAAATAACAGAATTAAATTCTGGTTAAATGCTTAATCCGTGGGTCACGTGCCACCACGTGATGGGGTCTTAAAAACTCTCTAAGTTAATGGAAAGAAAACCCCAAATAGGGCATCACATGCTCACACATGACCGGGGATCACATGCCAACACGTGATGGGTTCCTAAGCTCTCTGAACTAATAGAATTAAATTCTAATTAAATGGTCAATCAGTGGGGTCACGTGCCAACAAGTGACAGGCTCTTAAACCTGCTGAACTAATAGAATTAAATTCTAATTAAGGGAAATCAAAAACCCTAATATTCCCCTAGATCTTTCCAAACAAAAAGATTGCGCTCTGTAAAGCGGAGCACCGTTGGAATAAAAATCCAATAGTGATTAAAAATCACCAATTTATAGAAAGATTCTATACAAGGAAAGGTTTCCCTGAAATTTGCCAGGAACAACAAACAAAATATCTTTTGGATTAAAAATCCAATGGTGAATAAAATTCACTGAGTGATCTAAAAAATCATGTTGGTTACAAAATCAATCAAAATCTTTCAATGAAAGATTGACTAAACAAACTGATTCTTTTCTTTCTCCTATAAATAGGAGCCAAGAAGAGAAAAGAAAAAAAAAGGAGAGATACAACAACAGAGAGAAAAAAGAAGAGAGTTTAATTCTCCAGAGAGAAAGAAGATTTCTTCAGAAAAAGAAAGAAACCCTAGGTAAGGGAGAGAAAGAGATCATTCTATAAGCTCCCACAAAACAAAAAAGAGAATTTAATTCTCAAACTAAGAGTTTAACACTTCTGAATAAGAACTTAGTTCTTTCTTTGATTGAAGATCTGCAGAAGCAGATCTCCCCATAAGTTGAGAATTTAATTCTCATCGGGGAGATTCTGCCATGCAGATTAAAAACTTGAAGGAAGAATTGAGTTTAAAGAATTTAATTTTTCCAAATATATAGAAATTTAATTCCTCTAAACAAAATGAGGGGTTAACCCTACAAAAGAATTTAATTCTTCCAAATACATAGGAATTTAATTCCTCTAAACAAAATGAGGGTTTAACCCTACAAAAGAATTTAATTCTTCCAAATACATAGGAATTTAATTCCTCTAAATAAAATTAGGGTTTAACCCTACAAAACAATTTAATTCTTAAACAAGAGATCTAACTCTCCATGCATGTAAAAGAAATCAGTACCCAACCTGATCACGTGTGTCCACGTGACTCCCCTCCTCAGTGATCAAAAGAGAATGAATGAAATTGGGTCACGTGCTCCCACGTGACCCCTGACAAATACTATTTTAAAGATGGGGTAAAGTTGAAGGATTAAATATCCAACGCATGGGCGCCCTCACATGTCCCCATGTGACCCCTAACAAATCTTGTTAATATCCAGTGCATGGGTCCATCACGTGCCCACACGTGATGGCCATGAAGACTAAAAGTGTTTAACACTTATTTGAATATTCTGAGAATAAAATAAAGGAAGCTTGGCCCAATTCTAGGGCGCCTCACGTGTCCTCACTAGAGCACCTCATTTTTCTAGTGTTTAATACTATTTTAAGCACTTCATCCCTAGTGTTTAACACTATTTTAAATGCATCACGTGGGAACACGTGATCGTCGGATATGTGCTAGTGTTTAACACTATATGCAAAACAGTCTTAGCCCAAATTGGCTAAGTCTTCCAGAGGCAAGAGTCCCCTTTTGACTGAGCATCAAATATATTCTTATCTACCAATATTGATCGTCTCATATGGTATATAAGTGCTCAGCACTCAATAAAAGACAAAATATGGTCAGAACCCAGACCCATGCTTAGCATTGCTAAATAATAGGGGCTGAGCCCAGACAAATATTCAACAGCCCAAACAAAGGTCCAACATTTTAAACCTAATTGGACTTAGCCCAAGTTGGCCATAAGTCCTCAATTCAGATTTAACTGAGCCCATGTGCTCATAATCTAATTAATTGATCTTAGTCCCAAATTGGACTACAGATTTCCCAATCAACTTTGGTTCAAGGGTACATCTCTTCACTCCTTTGATATTTGTCGTTGTAATCCTTCAATGTCTTCAGAGTGGTGACGGGTCCCGATAACCAATCATTCCATGGACTGTGGGGCCTTAAACTCATGGACTATGATGTTCTTAAACTTTATAGGCTATGACGTCTTTAAACTACGGACTATGGGGTCCTTAAGCCCATGAACTATGATGTCCTTAACCTCGGACTGTGGGGTCCTTAAGCTCATGGACCGTAATGTCCTAAAACTAACATTGCACCGTAATGTCCTTAAACTAACATTGGACCGTAATGTCCTTAAACTAAACAATAGAGCCCAAATGCTCTCTTGTTGGATCTAAATGATCCCGTTAAGTTGATCTTAGTCTAAAATTAGACTAACGTATCCTTAACAAACATTTAAGTTATCTTAGTCTCAAATGAGACTAACGCATCCTTAAACCCAACCCCAAACCCAAATCTAAGAAAATACGGATTTGGACTAATCCACGCCCTACGGGCGACAACATAAATTAGTCTCCGTATACAATCCACGGGCAACCAAAAACAAAACAAACACACACGACAGCAAGTGACCAACTGAAGAAAGAGAAAGTGGTCACCGCGATGCGGTAGCGTAATTAACTGCAGGGGCTTGCACCTGCAGGGAAGAGCGTCCCCACAATCAAAAAAAACCCTCAAATGAGAGGGAATCTGACGAAGTCTGCTACATCGGCCGCATCCGTTTAAACCATAGATACATGGTGCCATAAATCAACTTGGAATCTTCTGAGAGGTGGACGGATAGCACCAAATAGCATCTGCCCTCGGAATTTAGGCCGGACGTCCCGGTCGCGTCTTTCGGCGGGGAACAGTCACTACCTCCAAGACCTCCACCTCCTTTCCCTCTCTCCACTCCCGAGCACCCTTGCAGCAACCCCGCGATGCCAACCCAAGAACCTACACAATCTCGCCGTTGCCACCCATCATCACCTCCATCTTCTCCTCCTTACCTCCCTCTCCTCTCCCGACACCCCAAACCCGTCACCACTAACTCATCAACTTCCCGACCCCGATCACCAACTCAAGAAACCTATAGACACTTCGTCGTCGGCCATCGTCGCAATCACCTCACCACCTTCCCTTTGTCCTCACTACCGTAGAACCCCACACAACAGCCACCCAGTCTTCTTCTTCTTCTTCTTCTTGTTCTTTTTCTTGATTCTCTAATCGTCTCACGAGAGTTGCGCGCGTCGCCGACGATCCAGATGACCCAATCACCGTCATCGTCCAGCCCAGTCACCACGTCACGTCACTGCTCAGCCAGGTCCAGTCCTGCGCGCGTAAGTTTGCATCGCGACGTTATTCCGACGTCAGATGTGGCATCCGTATCTCGATGTGAGATCCGATCAGGCAAGTTTTAAACTTGCAACATGCTATGTTATTATATCGATAATTGTATGAATAAGAATAGTGCATGTGTTTTATTATTCAGCAAATATTACTGATTTACAGTTTTACGGTATCTGTCCGTATCTGTACTGATAATCATTTATCTAGTTGCATGCCGGAACATCATGATATCATTATACTACTATACCACTACAATATGTTATCTAGTTTGCATCATACATAGTAATGGACGTATAATGATTATTACAGATAGATACATAAGCATCCTAGCATTAGTTGTGTTTACCATATTCCGATATTGATTACAGCTTCACATTGGGTACCTATTGGGTTAATATGCATTACATGACATATTTACGACACATTACCAGACTTGTTACTTGGATCTTATTGCTAATGCCAATAATCCTGAGTTGTTGTCCTGACGGACGTAACTTGTTGTCTGCATAGATAAAAACTTTACTTACTTGATCCTGTGCTGGTATTAGATTTATATCGTTAATACCTGACTTGAACACAAACCTGGGGGAAAAGGGGAAATCAAGAATGTAACCGAAACGGAACTCAAGAGAATATTATTATTGTTTGCCGTGGTTCTGGGCGTTTCGGAATAAATCATTGTTTGTCGTGGTAGCGGGCGTTACGGAATAAATCATTGTTTGCCGTGTTTCCGGACGTTACTGAATAAATCATTGTTTGTCGTGTTTCCGGGCGCTACGGAATAAATCATTGTTACCGTGGTCCCATGGGGAATGAACGGGATATATACTGTTGAGTTATGATGAGGATTACATTAATTGATTTCAAAGACATATAGAATAGATAATCTAGAAGCACAGATCCAGGATACACATCACACACCCATACATACACATAGCTCATTGTTTTATATATGTGTTATTTATTTATATTCATGTTTACTTATATCATCATATCCTAGTCATTACTGTTATTTTGATATTATGACGCACTAACGTCTGGGTTTTGCATGGTCCAGTTTCTCTACCTTTATCGCAGGCAGATCAAGAGTATTTTAGTAATCAATCCAAGCAATGAGGAATTGACCGTGTATTGTTAAAGATGTTTAGTTTATTTATTTTTGTAGCTTTGTTTATTGATGTGAGCTCATATTGGGACATGATTCAGATATTGTTTATTGGATCTTGATTCGTTTCCGCTTTATGCATTTTCTCGATTTTATTTACTGTGGCAGATGGACATGTGTTAGCTAGATTATATATTTTATTGTTCTTGATATTCGATAGACAGCTATAATGTGACTATGGAGAGATGATTCCAAGCCACAGGTAGCATGGTTGGCTCTGTCACGTGCCGTAGTTTACATATCTTGGGAAGCGGGGCGTGACAGGCGCTCATGTGCCTTACGCATTGGCGCTCACGTGAACTTCACGTGTGGCGCCATTATAAGATTTAATCCTATAAGACCGGCGCCAGCGCTAGCGCTCTCGTAGGGAGCATGTGAGGCGCTGCCTCATTGGAATAAAACAGAGATTAGCTCTTTTTATTATATTTAATTATTAGGAGAACAGCAAGCTTGGGTCATCAAAACCTCCATGTCACTGTCTTTGAGAAGACCGAAATATCTCTCGGGTGGCTGAGATTACCCATCATATCTGTGGAGTGGCTAATAGATTATCGAATCCAATTGAATCTTTAGATTCTACTAAATTTTCAGTAATCGTTTGTGGTTCTGGAATCACTTCCAGTTCTACCATACTCAGACTAATATTTTCTGAAAATAATTCATTTTACTAAAAAGGGTGGCAAGTCGAGAATAACATAACTATTGATCCTCCGAATGGTAAAATGTTAACCCTCATCAAAACCCGGGATAACCCACAAAGTGCTATTGCTGAAACATGCCTTGAGTTTATCCGGATTCTGATTTTAAGTATAAGCCGGACTACTCCATATACTTTAACATAGTTAAGATATGAATCCATTTTATATCCAATATAGAAACAAAGCCACTAATTTAATTGGAACCAGATTAAAATAATACAGCTGTTTCCAGTGCATATCGACTAAATGGAGGAAGACCATGCAGCATTACTCATCATGGAGCGCACCCACGGATGAGTAACCTAAGAGAGAAGCAAGATCTCAAATATATTACTTACGACGGAATACGTAGCATAAGTGTCTACATCTTCGAACACCTCGAAGAATTCTTACACTTCCAACGCATGGTTCTTTGCTTTATTCTTATACCTATAACTTCTCAAAATTTGGACCTTGTATTTCAACGAAATGCGTATTTAAAACCAGAAAATTCATGAGTAAACGGAATATAATACGAGTACCAACCTCGTTGTCCTAATGGACATCGGATATCATACAATACTTTGTATAATTCCTCTGAGTTTAATAACTCAAATCTTATGCGTCGTAGATTGAAAACTGTATTATGGTTAAGAAGAATTACACTGTTATTGAATGCACCTTGTCTAACCATCAACTGATATAGGTAAATGTCATAAACATAATTTCAAAAAATTATATCTCACTTTATAAAATAAACTTACAAATATATCAGTTTGAAATTGGTACATAACAACGGATATTCAAAACCAAATATTTGCAGTTAGGCAAAACCTAGGTGATTTCCTTAAATATCACCAATTACAAAGAATTCTGATATTGAGCATCTAATCACCTAATTCCCAATTTTCTGCTCCCACTCAGCATCTGTAATGACATACAGATGTGAGAATCAAGTGTGGTAAATACATACCCTGGAGTCAGAAACTAATTGGGAAAACAGTTTTCAATTAATACGTCATAGTAAAACTGAAACATGAAAATGTTTCGTAGGGGTGGCCGGGTACTCCTAGTAATGTCTTTTCCACTATCCAGATTCATGACAGTAATCGCAATTTTCCTTGCCCTCACTCCAATCCCTTTATATGTCTTTACTTCTTATCTTTTGTACACCATACTTAGGCTAATTGGTTTTCTTCTTCCCTACCTTTCGACACTTGCCTAAATTTTGGAAGAAGACTATCCAATAAGCGTAATAGGTGTACTCTCCTAATACTAGGAGCCCTCACAACCTGAGAGAAAGTAAAGAGAAAAAACAATCGAATAATCCTATTCAATTTCTCTAGAACCGGAATCCATCATCGAACTGAAATAAGTTTCTTCGAGTTCGTATGTAACTATACGATGAAATACCCAAGCATTATGGATCTTCATAGTGATATGGAGTGTTCTGGAGAAATGCAAAAGGGAAGTAGGAGTGGCAGGGATATATGCGACTTTGTCATGAATCATGACAATCCAAAACCAAAGTGTGTAAGAAGCTTCGGTTAACTTGGTCCATGAGTTTTAGTTTAAGGTCAGGTCAAGGTCGCTGCCAAAAAGAGAGAGAAAAGAAACACTCAGCATGCACTCTAACTTAGAATAAATTGGTTAATCACTTTATTTAATTAAGATGGCTCCCACTGTTTTCTCGAATTCTCTTTCAAATCCTAAAAAGAGAATTAGTCAGGATCATCTCAAAATCACCCAAGGAGTAACACCTACTCATCATTCGGAATCGGGATCCAACTATCATCGCGTGATAACCTGACGGAAACCATTCAAGTCACCACACTCCAGAAGGTATGCGCATGCCTGGCAAATTTTCTATATGTTCGAAACTCCCGATATGGTTTTTACCCCTAGGAGCATAGTGATCTTGACGGAGTCAACAAATCAAAGAGTCCTAGTCAAGTTCAACCCGTCATTATCTTGATTGCATTAAATCCACCCGTATGAGCCCTTGACGGAGTCAACAAGGCCGCACGACTGTCCTAACCAATCACATCGTATGCTATAAATAAGCACCACTTAGCTACCGTACACCACACCTTGACGGAGTCAACAAACGCTGTAACGCCTGCAACATGATTGCATCCCTTTGAATCTTTTCTTGTTTTCCCGATAATTGTGTCTCGATATAAAGAAAACGAAACTGTGAACCCTCCATCTCCGTATGATCTTATTTTGTAATCTTCTGGATTCCTAATGACTTCTTAAATCTTATCACCTTGACTCTGATGGTAGGATTTGGGTGATTTAAATGGAGTTATGTGATTGTAACTATGAACTGCAGCATAATTACAATGCGGTACTCTACCTGAATGACTTAGAATTCTGCATTTGATTCTCTTTCCTCTTAATTTAGTTATGTTTTACCGTATATTATCGAACCATATCTTTTTTGTTAACTTATATCCCTTCCTTGATTTTTATTCGATTATCATTTTTATCTTTGTACCATTCTTGATAATTCAATTCTAATTTATGTTTCTTCTATTTGATTGCATACTTGCAGCTTTCTTGAAAACTACTCTTGCATCCTTTCGTTCTTTCAAACATTTTTTCTGGCACTTTTAGTACCATATCAGTAGTTCTTTCACCACCACTGTAATCAAATTTTCTTGAATCTGTTACAACTTCCTTCTATAAATTTCGAGAACGAAATTTTTATAAGGAGGATAGAATGTAACGATCCCGAATTTTCTGTACAAAATTTTTCTTCTTAAAGTACAGAAAGAAGTTTGCAAGCCTGAGCACAATTTAAAAGTTATTCTTGTTTAAGAACAGTAAGAAAGCACTTGTAGCTCATTGGTAAAGCCTTACACTACTGTGACATAGCCCCTATGTTCGAATCCCCACAGGCACATATTATTTTTCCTATTTTTCTTTTGAACTTTTTGGAAGCCCAAAAGTTTACACGTGCACTGCACACAAAAATGAACAGTCGGGAAAAACAAACATGTGTAAAATGTTATGTACACAGAGTAGGACACTTGGTGTGAATCCGACGGCCCATCTCCACAACTTGGCCGGCGAGATGCATGGGATGGCCGGCGCCGACGGATAAACCGTAGGTAATGGTCCCCGTGTCTTGCACACAAAACCTTTGGCCTACCCCCATTACCCCTGCACTGTTTGTTTTCTCTGCAATTTAACAGAGAATTCAATTTCTCAATTAATCCAATTTTAAATGCATTTTAATTCATTCTTTCAATTCCAAAACCCTAATTCCACACTATAAATACAACCCCATACCCTAGCCCATCCTCATTCTGAAATCCTAAGCCAAAATTATCAAATTTTTCTAAGTACAAGTGGAGTAGAAATGGAGTTAGCCCAAGATCAACTTCCGGCGAGGATCTACGCAAGTTCCGGCGACTCCACGACGCCACAAAAGTGACCACCTTTTCTTCTACCTCTCCCCCCTTTTTTTAGCTAGTAAGTCCTTTCTAATTCTCTCCCTTCTTCTCTAAAAATCTCTTTTCATAAAACATGTCGGTAAGTAGAGTTATACCGACATCTTATTCTAAAATCCTTGAAACTACACTTTTTAATAAGCTTTGCTCATTCATATTATATACCTTGCTTGGTAATCATGAAACTAATAATTAGAAAGAACTTTCACCCTAAATAATCATGTTAAATAACCTTAAAATTGAGTTTTACGTTTAAATACCATGAACTTTGTATCTACCGTATTTAGTTGTTTTGCTTAATTATACCTTTAGAAAACTTCATGGGGTAATGACCTACTCCTCACATACACACATGTTTACATAGTACGATATTCTTGGAAACATATTTTTGTGGAAAATACAATATTTCATTAAAATTCCATCGACTATAAAAACTCGGTTTTCTTTTTAATTGTATTATAAAATTCTTGGCGATTATGCCTCTACAACCCATTTTAGGGAACCCACTATTGGATAGTGCGAATTATCGCACATCCTCGGGCTAGTGGAGCGAGATGCAGACCTTCTCACGGAGCATTCGGTCTCGAAAGATTTTTAATATGATTTTTAAGAAACGAGATTTTCTAATTACTAATAAAATTAATTTTTATAATTATATAAATATTATCAAACCACATATTTTCAAGATATAATAAAATTTTATGTTTTCTAAAAATACAAAGAATGACAAGTTTCACTAAAATACCACCAAGTATCAATACAAGGCAAGTCTTACACTAAAATACCTTAAACTATTCAAGCTATGTATATATTCACTAATATACCCCACTCTTTAAAATTCACCTCCATGAAAACCTTAAATAATATAAATAAATACTCGAGATTTATTTTGAAAGTATATAATATATTTTTCATAAAACCCCGTCGAGTTATATAAAATTACATTTAAGGACGTTAGTAAATATAGGTTTAAGCGGGATCAATTCTCTTGAGCTTCAGGGAGCCGGAGAAAGTGAGTGCTTACCTATTTAAGGTAGAAAAACTTAACGGAGTTATCAATGGTAATTGTCTTGGAAAAATACACAAATTCTGCCGCCCATATGCAGCAGTTACCGATAACACCCGAACTTAATTCAGGATCCAAATCTGTTTAAAATGTCTGACTCAAGTCTGAGTCTAAATCAATCTGAGTCTAACTCAATCTGAATCCAAACATGAATCCAATCCAAATATGAATCAAATTCAACATGAATCCAAACTATAACATGTATACTTGAACCTGAACCTGAATACCAGAACAATACCAACATGCAAACATAACTTGACTTGATCGAACCATGGATATAACTTGACTTGATTACATGCCTATTTGTTTACATCCTTAACCTGTTTACATGAACAACCTGTATCCATGGTCTCGGCAAGTCTAATAACTATAAATCAATACAATATACATTATGGGGTTTTAACGGGGTAGATTGGTACGTAATGTATTAAAAGTGGCACGATGATGGACACTAAAAGACATATACCTGAACATCCGTGCCTTTGTCCCATGGGTTTTGACGGGGCCTCGTACTTTCCTATTCCCATAGTCCACGAGATAGTTGGACTCCTCTCGTACACACTGATACATTCTGTACCAAGCTACAAACAACTATGTTAGTGTAACAAATATATAATTTTACCAATTACCAGTTCTATTCTCTTTATTTGTCTATTCCATTCTTTCTTTTGGGACTTACCGAGCGCTAGTTCGCTGACGGCATTCCTGTCTCTTCTTTCTTTGGAATGTTCATCAGGAGGACCCGACTCTCAGGAGACCAAGCCCAGCCAGGAGCACTTGGAGCAGATACCCGAGCAGCACGACTACTAGCTTACTTGTACTTATTTACTTTTCAGTTCATATGCTACTGTTTAGACATTGCTTACATCCTTGTACTTTCCTTTTCAAATCAGTTGTAATGTAAAGAATGAATGATAATAAAAGTCGTTGTTTATATTACATCTCTTGTTATTCTTGTGCTTTTATTTATATATTGCTTATTTACTCTTAACGTGTTTACTTCTGAGTAAATACGTCGCGGCCCGTCACGTCTACTTCTCCATACACTGGGAAGCGGGGCGTGACATGTTTTGTTGGCGGCCCATGCAAGTCAGTTCTGCATGGAATCCTAAGCAATATATATCACAAGAACTATAAGAATCAACAACTATACATTTTTCACATTACAAATTCCTTGAATCTTTTTTAACCCTTTCTTTTCCATCAAGGTTATGGATCCTTCCAACAACACGAGCACCAACGTGAATGTCAACACTCCACCACCTGCACTACCACCCATTACCGTTGAGGACTTACTGATAAGATCGATGGCGTTCCTTGAAACAACCAGGAGTCTAGTTGAGGGATAGCAAAAGCAGGCTGCTCTCCTTCACCAAGGATTAGTTCGCACTAAGGCAGCCTTGAGGGCGGCTCTGGGTTATATCAAGAAGAAGGAAAAGACACCGCCAGCAAGGACTTGCTGTTATTGTAAGAAACTCGGACATGAAGTAAAGGACTGCAGGCGAGCTAATGGTCTTTGTATGATTTGTGGATCGCCTAAACACACTCTAAGGGCATGCTCAAAGCATAGTCACATAATTCGCGAATTTTTGATCTGCCGATTAAATCACCGAAATAATCGTCGTTGCCGAACGCGGCGAATAATTCGCGAATAATTCCTGAAATATTAAAAAACAGCGAATAATTCAAAAAACAGCAAATAATTCATAAAATCAAAACCTGGCGTCTTATATATTAATTTTTTGCTCGAAATCATTCCCGAACATTTCCCGAACACTTACCGAATCTTTCCCGAATACCTGCCGATTTTTTCCGAATAGTTCCCCGAATCCGAATTTTCGACCTTGCCGAATTATTGCCAAATCATGAATTTGTGACTATGGCTCAAAGTACAGAGCAGACACAAACCCCACACCAAGATTGACTATACAAACTCCTACTACTACACCACCTTCGTAAGGACCACCTTTACCTCGTCAGTCCAAAATGTACCAGCAGGCATAGAGAAATGTGCCAGGTGGCCAGCTATCCACGATGCCGGTTGGAGAAGCCAAAACCACTGGCCATGTTATCACTGGTAATTCCCAAACCTTTCATCTTATCAAATCCTTATAGCTCTATATTTTTCCTTGTATCTAAAACCAACCCCATACAACTTAAGCACTATACTAGTAGCCACTATTCCTACACTTGCACTGTTAGACACTAGAGCGTCACCATAGTTCATGTCGCAACTTGAGAGAATTTCGCGGACGAAATTCTTTTAAGGAGGGTAGACTGTAACGCCTGCAACATGATTGCATCCCTTTGAATCTTTTCTTGTTTCCCCGATAATTGTGTCTCGACGTAAAGAAAACGAAACGGCGAACCCTACATCTCCGTTTGATCTTATTTTGTAATCTTCTTGATTCCTATTGACTTCTTAAACCTTATCACCTTGACTCTGATGGTAAGATTTGGGAGATTTAAATGGAGTTATGTAATTGTAATTATGAACTGCAGTATAATTACAATGCGGTACTCTACTTGAGTGACTTAGAATTCCACCTTTGATTCTCTTTCTTCTTAATTTAGTTATGTTTTATCGTATATTATCGAACCATATCTTCTTTGTTAACTTATATCCCTTCCTTGATTTTTATTCGATTATCATTTTTATCTTTGTACCATTCTTGACAATCCAATTCTAATTTACGTTTCTTCTATTTGATTGCATGCTCACGGCTTTCTTGAAAACTACTCTTGCATCCTTTCGTTCTTTCAAATATTTTTTTTCTGTCACTTTTAGTACCATATTAGTAGTTTTTTCACAACCACTGTAATCAAATTTTTTTGAATTTGTTACAACTTCCTTCTATAAATTTCGAGGACGAAATTTTTATAAGAAGGTTAGAATGTAACGACCTTGAATTTTCTATACAAAATTTTTCTTCTTAAAATACAGAAAGGAGTTTGCAAGTCTGAGCACAATTTAAAAGTTATTCTTATTTAAGAATAGCAAGAAAACACTTGTAGCTCATTGGTAAAGCCTTGCACTGCTGTGACATAGCCCCTGTGTTTGAATCCCCTCAGGCACATATTATTTTTCCTGATTTTTCTTTTAAACTTTTTGGAAGCCCAAAAGTTTACACGTGCACTGCACACAAAAATGAACAGTCAAGAAAAACAAACATGTGTAAAATGTTGTGTACACAGAGTATGACACTTGGTGTGAATCCGACGGCCTATCTCCACAACTTGGCCGGCGAGATGCATGGGATGGCCGACGTCGACAGGTAAACTATTGGTAATGGTCTCCGTGACTTGAACACAAAACCTTTGGCCTACCCCCATTACCCCGGCACTATTTGTTTTCTCTGCAATTTAACAGAGAATTCAATTTCCCAATTAATCTAATTTTAAATGCATTTTAATTCATTCTTTCAATTCCAAAACTCTAATTCCATACTATAAATACAACCCAATACCCAAGCCCCTCCTCATTCTGAAATCCCTAACAAAAATTATCGAATTTTTCTAAGTAGAAGTGGAGTTAGCCCAAGGTCAACTTCCGGCGAGGATCTACGCAAGTTCCGGCGATCCTACGATGCCATGAAGGCTACCACCTTTTCTTCTACCTCTCCTCCCTCTTTCTAGCTAGTAAGTCCCTTCTAATTCTCCCCCTTCTTCTCTAAAAATCTCTTTTCATAAAACATGTCGGTAAGTAGAGTTATACCGACATCTTATTTTAAAATCCTTGAAACTATACTTTTTAATAAGCCTTGCTCATTCATATTCTATATCTTTCTTGCTAATCATCAAACTAATAATTAGAAACAACTTTCACCCTAAACATCATATTAAATAACCTTAAAACTGAGTTTTACGTTTAAATACAATGAACTTTGTATCTACCGTATTTAGTTGTTTTGCTTAATTATACTTTTAGAAAACTTCATGGGGTAATGACCTACCCTCACATACACACATGTTTATATAGCACGATATTCTTGGAAACATATTTTTATGGCAAATACAATATTTCATTAAAATTCAGTCAACTATAAAAACCCGGTTTATTTTTAATTGTATTATTAAATTCTTTGCGATTATATCTCTACAACCCATGTTAGAGAACCCGTTATTGGAAGGTGCGAATTATCGCACATTCTCGGGCTAGTAGAGCAAGATGCAGACCTCCTCACGGAGCATTCGGTCTCGAAAGATTTTTAATACAATTTTTAAGAAAAAAGAGATTTTCTAATTAATAATAAAATTAATTTTTATAATTATATAAATATTATCAAACTACATATTTTCAAGATATAATAAAATTTCATGTTTTCTAAAAATAAAAAGAATGACAAGTTTCACTAAAATACCATCAAGTATCAATACAAGGCAGGTCTTACACTAAAATACCTTGAACTATTCAAGCTATGTATATATTCACTAATATACCTCACTCTTTAAAATTCACCTCCATGAAAACCTTAAATAATATAAATAAATACTTGGGATTTATTTTGAAAGTATATAAAATATTTTTCATAAAACCCCCTCATGTTATATAAAATTACATTTGATGACTTTAGTAAATATAGGTTTAAGCGGGATCAATTCTCTTGAGCTTCAGGGAGCTGGAGAAAGTGAGTGCTTGCCTATTTAAGGTAGAAAAACTTAACGGAGTTATCAATGGTAATTGTCTTGGAAAAAGACACAAATCCTGCTGTCCATGTGTAGCAGTTACCGATAACACCCGAACTTAATTCAGGATCCAAATCTGTTTAAAGTGTCTGACTCAAGTCTAAATCTAAATCAATCTGAGTCTAACTCAATATGAATCCAACCAAAATCCAATCCAAACATGAATCCAAACTATAACATGTATACTTGAACCTGAACCTGAATACCAGAACAATACCAACATGCAAACATAACTTGACTTGACCGAACCATGGTTATAACTTGACTTGATTACATGCCTACTTGTTTACATCCTAAACATGTTTACATGAACAACCTGTATCCATGGTCTCGGTAAATATGATAACTACAAATCAATACAATATACATTACGGGGTTTCAACGGGGTATATCGGTACAGAATGTATTAAAAGTGGCACGATGATGGACACTAAAAGACACCTACCTGAAAATCCGTACCGTTGACCCATTGGTTTAGACGGGGCCTTGTACTTTCCTGTTCCCATAGTCCACGAGATAGTTGGACTCCTCTCATATATACTGATACATTCTGTACCAAGCTACAAACACCTACGTCAGTGTAACAAACATATATTTGTACCAATTACCAGTTCTATTCTATTTATTTGTCTATTCCATTCTTTCTTTTGGGACTTACCGAGCGCTAGTTCGCTGACGGCATTCATGTCTCTTCTTTCTTTAGAATGTTCGTCAGGAGGACCCGACTCTCAGGAGACCAAGCCCAGCCAGGAGCACTTGGAGCAGATACCCGAGCACCACGACTACTAGCTTACTTGTACTTGTTTACTTTTCAGTTCATATGCCACTGTTTAGGCATTACTTACATCCTTGTACTTTCCTTTTCAAATTAGTTGTAATGTAAAAAATGAATGAAAATAAAAGTTGTTATTTATATTACATCTCTTGTTATTCTTGTGCTTTTATTTATATATTGCTTATTTATGCTTAACGTGTTTACTTCTGAGTAAATACGTCGCGGTCCGTCACGTCTACTTTTTCGTACATTGGGAAGCGGGGAGTGACAAATGCAGCACGAATACTAAGCACTACTCTTAGGAAATGACAGAGGGCTGCGTCTGGTTT
Source organism: Agapanthus africanus (assembly GCA_030015575.1). Lineage (NCBI taxonomy): Eukaryota > Viridiplantae > Streptophyta > Magnoliopsida > Asparagales > Amaryllidaceae > Agapanthus > Agapanthus africanus. Next base: position 603,844,880 of record CM057340.1, read on the forward strand.
TTGGCAAAAAACCTTTAACGTAATGAACATGATATCGTTGAAGGAACTCGAGCAGTTTTGAAAAGGAGTGATTTAGGCTCCGTATTTTTAAAACGAGTGGTTTTGTAGAAAACCGATGGTTTTGAAGAAAACCGAGTAGTTTATAGTCACGTAAACTTTTGCCAAAGAGGTCACTCCCTGTGAAGGGATGTAGGCTCTTTCCTCATCGAATGAGGTGCGGGATATTTCTAACTGAATACCTCGACGCAAAGTAAAAGGAAACGCCTATAGTTTTCAAAAATTGGTTCCAACAATATCATTTAGGTTTGTTTTCCTGCATTAATCAGAATTAATGCAGTCCCATCAATTAAACATATCATGTCAGAAAGAAACGAAAATAAGCACGCACATATATGCCATCCGCATTCGCCACAGGGTCCGGGTTTTCACCGTAATGTGACTTAACTTACAGCAGGGCAGGGACAGGACTAACACGGATGCAAAACATATATAGCATCTACTATATATATATAATATACAATCATTCGACTCACACATGATATCAAGTAGCATCACAGAAGCATCACAGCAGAAGCACAAAAGCAAACACAATATGGAAATGCGGATAATCTAGGAAAAGCATATTTCAATGGAGCCAAATATGAAATGCAATTTTTCCAGTCGTGTGGATAGCCCGTAGTATCGGATCCTAGACCCCTACGAGTGTGGCAAGCCATCCGCCAATCTCAGAAGTGAGACAGCCCCAATCAACGAAGTGAGTGGGCCACCCAGCACTTCCGAAATCCGGTGATTTCGGCTCGTCTCCGCGGGTCAATCCTATACCCCTATAAGTGCGGCGAATAGCCCACCAATTCTAGAGTAAAGCACCCCAGTCCCAACGCCATGAAATGGAGTCCCATTGCCCTCTAGAACCCGGCTACTCGAGCACTCCGCCGCGGGGTAATCCTAGTGCATGTAATGAAAAACTGGATATGCAACGGTGACTACGTCCGCAACCTGGATGCACCCAAAAGAATTATACAAGCCACGATGATGGCAGTCCACATGTCGGAAGCTCGTCACGTAATATGAATATACATTATATCACAGAGAACTACATCAAATACAATATACACCAGGCTATCAATCACGAAAAATCCAACACAACCATAATCAACAAAGCAATATCCATCACAGAACATGCAAACTTGCGAGTATCAATTCCGTAACCCCATCTAATTAATATGTATAGCAATTAGACGATGTTTTACCAAACGTTATGATACATGCAACCAACACAAAGCCTACGACAATCGAATACCGCACACAAATAGCTAACACTTCAATTTTCCAAAACACCAAAAATCAAGTGTGCTAGAAACCGGCAAGAAATTCCATGCTAAAACCCACTTCGGGGGTCCGAAATGAGCTCAGATTGATCCGAAACTTTGTGGAGGGCCCCAACACAAAATTAACGTCGACCCGGAGGAACCTAGGGGATACCCATCCCCTAGGCCACTTTAAGGTGTCCCACGGGGTAGGCAGACCCGAAACTGCCTTCTGAGGCAGTTTCGGGTCCCCCAAGGCCACCATTTGGGTGGTCTTAGGGTGTGGGCCCTCCATAGGTCCCCCCAGGACGTCCCCAGGGTCCCTGCACACCTCTTTGCGGCTTCTCGATCAAAACTGAGAACCCGCGGGGAGTCAAAATATCATTATAGCATTAAATTGCTCATTGTTTTTATCGCGGTTTTTGCGGGGCAAAAACCGGCGGATTCTGCGGGGCAAAAACCGGCGGATTCAGGAGTCGTATCTAACTAGTTTAGGGTGTTTGGGTGGTTTTGATACTATTGAAAGTTCCTAGTGCCCTCACCGCTAACCCGCGGCCAATGCGGAATCTAAAAACAAAAAATTTCTAGGCACCAGAAACTAAAACCCAAGAATCGAACCAAACACCTAAATTAGAACCATAATAAGATAGAAATCACAACCTTTGTAGTATCTTCATTTGCTCCAATTGGGTTGGACTCTAGCATGTTCTCAAGAGCTCCGGGTTGCGTTTGCAAGCCGGTCCTCCTTCACCGAAGATGATGTAAATGTACACTAGCTCCTCAACAAGGGTTTTAAACTAAAGCATGTGAGCAATTTTAAAAAACTAGAGAGCTAAGTATACAAAATACGAATCGAACTAGAGATTAGGGTTTCATATAGAGCAACTTGGGATAAGAACTAAGTGAATGAGAACTACAACCTTTGTTGTCCGGTCCTTCACTTCAACTACTCCATGTAGAAGTCCTTGAGCTGCTTTTCGACTCCGCTTGAAAGTTGAACAAGGTTGCTTGAGATCTTCTTCATCTATGATGATCCACCACGAATCATCTATCACTCAAACTCGTATCTTCACTTAACCAATGAAGAAGTGAAGATAACAACCTATACTAGTTTGCTATTCTAGTCTAGGTTGATGAAGTGGGGTTTTTCTCACTAAAAGATCTTTCCTTTTCTTCTCCTTTTCTAACCTAGAAAAAATCTAGAGGGAGATATTGTTGGGGTCAAAATTTGCACCCTAGTTGACCGGGTCAAAGTCAAGATTAACCCCAAGTAAGCGGGCCCAAGCCCAAGCAAGTGGGCCCATGCCCAAGTCGAGTCATGCGGCCGGCCTTCCCCATACCAAAATAAAAATCATGTAATAAATAATTTTGATGTAATTTTTTATGCATGAATGTAAGCAAAATGGGCATAAAGCCAAATTTTTGTAAAGCCCATGGCTTATGTGCAAAAGAAATGAGCACATGAGGCATGAGATGGGAAAAATGCCATTTTGTAAAGCCCAAGGGGCTATATGTAAATGTGTAAGCCTATATGAGACAACATGATGATGAATAAAACAAAAGGAAGAATTTTCATTCTCCCCAAAACTAGGGTTTGTGCCTCCTTCCCCTTTCTCAAGGGTCTAAAACCTTCTTCCTCTTTTTTTGAATTAAATCAAAAGTTTAACTCTTCCTTCCTAAAAAATAAATAGTTTTTCACCATAAAACCCACGAAGGGGAGCTCGGATCTCCAATCAGATCTCGAAAAGGGGAGACTTTTAAGTCTAACCCCCTTTTCTCCAAGATCCCGCCGATCAAGAGAAGGAAGAAGGAGACCCATCTCCAAAAATCTAATTTTGGACAGATCCAAGGCTCAAAAGAAGAGCCAAACATTCCTAGGAGTTTAAATCCTTTCTAGATCTGTTGGAGTTTAACTCCATAATAGTTTCTGTTAGGAGTTCAACTCCAAAAAACCCTTTGGAGTTCAACTCCCCAACCTAGGGGCTAGGCCCCTTCCCGCCGGTGTTTCCCATGGTCACGTGTGCGCCATGTGACCCTGGGCGCTAAGGCGTCCATCGGTCACGTGTGCGCCACGTGACCCCGGGGGCTAGGGCGCCCAATGGTCACGTGCGCGCACGTGACCCCGGGCACCATGCGCTCACGTGCCACGCACGCGTCTTTAAGAAGCTTCCCCCATTTTTTTATACATTCACTCCGCACTAAATATACCTCCCCCGTTAGAGAAAATTTCTAACGGGGCGCTGCCCCACACCCCGTAAGGGGGCTGCTAGCCCTCTTGACCCCCAGCCTTCTATCCGGGTAGCAGGGACCTCCGTAAAAAGTCTGCGAGGCTCCCGATACATCCGAAACCCCTTCAAAACACAACACTGTACATTGAGTTCACATGACCTGTTTGAGTCGTCAATCGGAGGTTCTCTCGCTCCAAAGGCGAAAGATAATTAATGGCAGCTTAGTTCGTGGCTGCCGGAGATTCGGATCCCCACAATCAATAAACCCCAGCCTACCCTAGGCATGGGGAATCTGTAATGCGCCTGACAAGCGCGCGCGTATTCCCATCTCAATGGGGTGACGAAAAATACCCTACAGATTCTGGCACGCCCGGTGGGACTTATCCCTCCTCCCATATTTCGGATTAAATATCCAAGAGAACTCAATCAACATATACATTGATTGCCTGTACTGAAATCATGTTTCTTTGTGTAGGGGGTTAACGACTTTCGACTACAATCTCCAAACGCAAGTCGGTGTTTGAACGAATTTCCTTTTCCCCTGCTGGGGGCAAGGCCAAAGCAACAAGACGTCTTGAGCAAGCTCCGGCGGTGCCCCTGACAACTGCTCGATCGGGTGTCTTCCCTAAGCTCCCCACTAATCGACTCACGATGGCTTCCTGGATAACGGATGCCCCCCAAACCCTTAAAATTGAGAAGCTAAGGCAGAAAAGGCTCGGATATAGAGCCAACAAAAGGGCTAGGGCTCCCGCTAGGCTGAACTTCATGAGGTTCGAAGAACAGGGTTACCCCGCCAAAGAGGAGGAAATGGCTGGATATGTGGTCCACACTGTCTACATGGTGGACACGCGCAGCAAGAGCAAGGACAGGGCCACCACATCTCAAATCCAGTCTGGCTTGAATGTGGTTGCCGCTTCCTAAGAACAGCCGCCTCCGCTGGATGATGAAAACCTTATCGATGAGAATGATAGGCAGAAAGACCCCTCAGTCCATATAAAGTCAAACTCGGACAGTGACGAAGAGCCGACTTTCCACCCCAGGACCGCGGAGCAAGAGCTGCTTCAAGAACTCCGAAAGCAGCTCAGAAACAAAGACAAGGAGATGGCCAAACTTTACTCCAAAATTGACGACATGACGAATGTCGTCTTGCAGCTCACGGCCCGACTTTCTTCTCAGCCGCCCAATCAAGCGCAAGGCTCTGCTCATGAACCGGGAAACGGTGTCCCAAGGCAGACGACGCCTATTCCCTCAAATCCAAAGGTGGGCGGACCGCATGAAAGTCTGTCGCGTCCTATCTCGGGAAATGTCTTGGCTACCGATGACAGTAGCCCGCTAATTCAAGATCAAATCATGGATTTGGTTGCCAACAAAATCAAAACATTGGTAGCCGAAGCTGAAGCGCAAAAAGATGTTAGCAGTAGCGGGAGACCCTATCCTGCTCAGTATGATCTGGTAGAATTTCCTAGCGGCTATGTCATCCCTAAATTCGGAAGATTCGATGGGACGGGAAATGCGAATCAGCACATCGCCCACTTTAAAGCCTCATGCGGGAATACTGGGGGCAATGATGTGCTTCTCCTCTGCCAATTCGTTAATAGCTTGGCCAATGTTGCTTTCGACTGGTACGCGAGCATACCAGATGGCTCCGTCACAACTTTCTTCCAAATGGAGTCTCTGTTTAGGCAGAGGTTCATGAGCGTCAGCGATAAGATCACCATTTCCGATCCCATAAGGACCAAGCCAAAGAACAACGAAAACAGCACGATTTTTATAACCCGATGGCGCAATCTCTCCATCAAATGTGAACCGCCGATAGAGCAGGACCAATCTGTCAGTCTCCTTGTCGGAAATCTTAGAAATTAGATGGCCTCGTTTCTATGCACCGCGGGTCTCAAAACATTCCAAGAGATGACCAGGAAAGTTCAGATGCTGGAGCGCTCAAAGCAGGAGTCCTCTTCGGATTCCTAAAATAACAATAGGTCCTGGAGAAACCGAAAGGACGATAATCGCAAAGGCGGAAATTCCGACGATTCTGAATCTTTTAACACTTCGGCTAACCGAAATAAGTAAGGGATAAGCGGGCCTAATGCCAACCAGTCTCGGAAGCCAGTGTTCGGAGAAGGAGGAGAATCTCCACTGAAAGAGAAGCTAGAAAAGGTCTATTCCTTCAGAAGGGACAAAATCCATAAAATATTCAAAGACGCCCTGAGAAACGGTCTACAATTGCCAGAATCAAAAAGACCGCAAGAAGCGAATATGACTGACGACCCCAAATACTGCCCCTATCACAGAGTGATAGGTCATGCCATTGAGGACTGTTTCGTCTTCAGAGATTGGGTCGAAAAACAATATAAGGCAGGAGAGATAGAACTGTCTAAAGGTGTGTTGGCAAACAGTCAAGCTGCGACCGCCAACTTTGTACAAAACAGTTGACCACCATGTCATTAAACTGGGAATAATCGACCTCTAAGTCGTTAAACTGGGGATGTAAAAATGTGTAAATAAAAAAATATATAAAAATAAAAAAATAAAAAAGATAATAAATAAATAAAAAGCCGAAATGATTGGGCAACTCACAATAAAAATCAGTGAGTAAAAATAAAGATGAAAATAAAGCCGAAACGATGGGGCAACCGCGAGTAAATAGCCGAAATGATAGGGCAATCACGACCTTCGCGATAATAAAAGCTGAAATGATAGAGCAACCGCGGTAAAAAAAACTCTAACGGCGAATGATGAGTCGCTCCTGGTACCATATTCCAGTGCAGCGATGCAGACGCCGACCAAAATCCAAATCCCCAAATGGCGAATGATGAGTCACTCCTGGTACCATATTCCAGTGCAGCGATGCAGACGCCAACCAAAATCAAATCTCCCAAAATTCTCCCAGTCCTACGGTTGGTCCCCAAGTTAACTGCCGTATACAATCCACGGGCTCAAATAATTCTCATCACACTTATGCCCAACTGCAATCACCAGTCCAGCGACCGGTCTCCGCCCTTGGAACTATGCTCCATTGGGAAGACCCACTCATGTGTCCTCACGATACATGAGGATAAAAAAACTTGCGAGATCCTTACGACTCGTAAGAAAACGCCTTCGTGGGATCCTTACAACTCACAAAGGAAAAACACACTTGGAGGTCCTCATGACTCCTAAGGAGAAAATGCACCTACGGGATCCTTACGACTCGTAGGGAGAAAATGCTTCTATGGGACCCTTACGGCCCATAAAATTGAAAAGCCTTAGGTGATAGGGATCTAAACCTGTCTCCTAAGCCATCGCTTCCCAAATGGTGAATGATGAGTCGCTCCTGGTACCATATTCCAGTGCAGCGATGCAGACGCCAACAAAGTCCCGAAATTTTTCCGACCCTACAGTCTGGATCATACATTCTGCAAAACCATATACAATCTACCGGCGTAAAACGATCCTAATCTCTCCCAAGCCCTATCGGCGAGACCACATTCAAAGTCCCACCGCCGATGAACATTCCCACAAAAAAAAGGAAAAAAAAGTTATGTCCACAAGCAAAATGGGCACGGATGAAAACCCGAAAGGGCTCCGTGAGTAAAAACAACAGGACTGCCGGCGAGTTTGTGAAAACCCAAAAGGGCGCAAATTCATGAAAAAGAGATGAAATGCACTCGCAAAGTCATCTCGAATTTGTGAGGAGAAAATTCCCGCGTGAGATCCTTACGACTCACAAAGGAGCAACACACTTAGGAGTCCCCACGACTCCTAAGGAGAAAATGCACCTACGGGATCCTTACGACTCGTAGGGAGAAAATTCTTTTATGGGACCCTTACGGCCCATAAAATTGAAAAGCCTTAGGTGATAGGGATCTAAACCTGTCTCCTAAGCCATCGCTCCCCGACGGGCAAACGCAAATGATGATTCGCTCCTGGTACCATATTCCAGTGTAAGCGGTGCTGATGCCAAACAAAAACCAAAATCCCCAAATCCACTCATGGCAAATGATGATTCGCTTCTGGTACCATATTCCAGTGTAGCGATGCCGATGTCAACCTAAATCAAATCAAACCGACAACCTCTGCGTCGGAATCATGCTTCGTCTCAGAGTGTACCCCGCGTCAAAATCAAGCTTCGCCTCCGTGTATCTGCCTTCCCTGTCGGAATTATGCTTCGGCTAGGAATCAACCAGCGACCTCCTCGTCATAATTAAGCTCCGCCTCCGAATCAAGTCAACCAACGGGCTCTGCGCCGGAATCATGCTTCGTCTCAGAGTGTACCCCGCGTAGAAATCAAGCTTCGCCTTGGTGTATCTGCCTTCCCTGCCGGAGTTATGCTTCGGCTCGGAATCAACCAGCGACCTCCCCGTCGGAATTAAGCTCCGTCTCAGAATCAAGTCAACCAGCAAGCTCTGCGTCGGAATCGTGCTTCGTCTCAGAGTATACCTCGTGTCGAAATCATACTTCGCCTCGATGTATCTGCCTTCCCTGTCGGAATTATGTTTCTTCTGGGAACCAACCTCTGCATCGAAATTATGCTACGGTCAGAATATCTGCCGCTCGTCGGAATTATGCTCCGACCCATTGGAATCATGCTCTGCTCATCGGAATTATGCTCCGATACCTGGAATCACGCTCTGCTCTTCGGAATGATGCTCCGATCCTCAGAATTATGCTCCGATCCCCGAAATTATACTTCTCCTGAGAATCAACCTCTGCATCGAAATTATGCTTCGGTCAGAATGTCTGCTGCTCGTCGGAATTATGCTCCGACTCTTTGGAATCATGCTTCGCTCATCGGAATTATGCTCCGATCCCTGGAATCATGCTCCGCTCTTCGGAATGATGCTCCGATCCTCGGAATTATGCTCCGATCCCCGAAATTATGCTTCTCCTGGGAATCAACCTCTGCATCGGAATTATGCTCCGGTCAGAATGTCTGCTGCTCGTCGGAATTATGCTCCGACCCTTTGGAATCATGCTCTGCTCATCGAAATTATGCTCCGCTCATCGAAATTATGCTCCGATCCCTGGAATCATACTCCGCTCTTCGGAATGATGCTCCGATCCCTGGAATCATGCTCCGCTCTTCGAAATGATACTCCGATCCTCAGAATTATGCTCCGATCCCCGAAATTATGCTCATCGGAATCATGCTCTGATCCTTGAAATCATGCTCCGCTATTCAGAATGATGCTCCGATCCTCAAAATTATGCTCCGATCCCCGAAATTATGCTCATCGGAATCATGCTCCGATCCCTCGAATCATGCCTCTACTCTTCGGAATTATGCTCCGATCCTCGGAATTATGCTCTGACTCTTCGAGGGATACTCCGACCCTGTAATTATGCTCCGCAAATCGGAATGATGCTCCGATCCCCGGGAATTATGCTCCCCGAGGGATGCTCCGCCCCCGGAATGATGTTCCACCTCGAAATCTAGCTTCAAGATCCATCAATTTCATGCACACAACTCAGATGCGCGGTGTGTATTTATTGATGGGGGCACTTTGTTGGGGTCAAAATTCGCATCCCAGTTGACCGGGTCAAAGTCAAGGCCAACCCCAAGTAAGCGGGCCCAAGTCCAAGCAAGTGGGCTCATGCCCAAGTCGAGCCCCACGGCCGGCCTTCCCCAAGCCAAAATAAAAATCATGTAATAAATAATTTTGATATAATTTTTTATGCATGAATGTAAGTAAAATGGGCATAAAGCCAAATTTTTGTAAAGCCCATAGCTTATGTGCAAAAGAAATGAGCACATGAGGCATGGGATGGGCAAAATGCCATTTTGTAAAGCCCAAGGGGCTATATGTAAATGTGTAAGCCTATATAAGACAACATGATGATGAATAAAACAAAAGGAAGAATTTTTATTCTCCCCAAAAACTAGGGTTTGTGCCTCCTTCCCCTTTCTCAAGGGTCTAAAACCCTCTTCCTCTTTTTTTAAATTAAATCAAGAGTTTTAACTCTTTCTTCCTCAAAAATAAATAGTTTCTCACTACAAAACCCACGAAGGGGAGCTCGGATCTCCAATCAAATCTCAAAAGGGGGAGACTTTTAAGTCTCACCCCCTTTTCTCCAAGATCCCGCCGATCAAGAGAAGGAAGAAGAAGACCCATTCCAAAAATTTAACTTTGGACAGATCCAAGGCTCAAAAGAAGAGCCAAAGATTCCTAGGAGTTTAACTCCTTTCTAGATCTGTTGGAATTTAACTCCATAAATTAGTTTCTTTTAGGAGTTCAACTCCAAAAACCCCTTTGGAGTTCAACTCCCCAACCTAGGGGCTAGGCCCATTCCCGCGGGTGTTTCCCGTAGTCACGTGTGCGCTACGTGACCCCGGGCGCTAAGGCGCCCATCTGTCACGTGTGCGCCACGTGACCCCGGGTGCTAAGGCGCCCATCGGTCACGTCTGCGCCACGTGACCCCGGTGGCTACGGCGCCTAATGGTCACGTGCGTGCACGTGACCCCGGGCACTAAAGCGCCCATGTGCGCGCAAGTGACCCCGGGCACCATGCGTCCACGTGCCACGCACGCGTCTTTAAAACGCTTCCCCCCATTTTTTTTATACATGCACTCCACACTAAATATACCTCCTCCGTTGGAGAAAATTTCTAACGGGGCGCTGACCCGCACCCCGCAAGGGGGCTGCTAGCCCCCATGACCCCTAGCCTGCTATTTGCGTAGCGGGACCCTCGTAAAATCTGTGAGGGGCCCCCGATACATCCGAAACCCCTTCAAAACACAACACTGCACATTGAGTTCGCATGACCTGTTTGACCCGTCAATCGGAGGTTCTCTCGCTCCAAAGGCAAGAGGTAATTAACGGCAGCTTAGTTCGCGGCTCCCGGAGATTCGGATCCCCACAATCAATAAACCCCAGCCTACCCTAGGCAGGGGGAATCTGTAATGCGCCTGACAAGCGCGTGCGTATTCCCATCTCAATGCGGTGACAAAAAACACTCTACAGATATGAGGAGAAGGATGAACTTGGCAAGACCTAGAATGAACCATGGAGATATTATATATATTTAAAAGATAAGAATAGGTGAATAGAAACAAAACAAGTGAGTGAGTCATGGTTGCTAGATTTTTTAAGAACCATGTAGAAGCCATGACTTATCTCTAGATATTTTCCTTTTCATTTTAGTTTTATCTAAATATGCATTTTATCTCCAATGTGATTCTTGCATTGCCTTGTTACATGTATCATCAACCATGATACATGTGTATGTGTGTGTGTGTGTATAAAGAAAAGAATTTTAATGAGTAATAATTTAATTTATTAAATCAACACTTGATTTAACAATCCGGTCATATCACATATAACCTGACTAATATCAAAAAAACGCTAGATTAAAATATAGTATTATATACTCGTAGTTAATCAAGCTCCCGCACATATCTACATATGCGCCCCACTTCGTTTTGCCTGAGCTTGGAAACCCCTATGTGGGACTCTTAAGACTCGTTAATACGCTAGCAGTAGGTAATGATCATGAGGCGCACGTCGGCACTTAGCATCCGAGGGTCACGTGCCCTGCACGCGACCGCTGGTTGCCCGTGGGTCACGTGTGCGGCACGCTACCGCTGGAAACACCAGCGGGAAAAGGGGCATAGCCCCTGGGTTTGGAGTTGAACTCCCAAGGGGGCTTTGGAGTTGAACTCATAACAGGTATTATGTATAAATTTGGAGTTAAACTCCTAAAAAGGGGTTGATTTATGAAGTTAAACTCCAACAGATCTTGAATGGAGTTAAACTCCTAGAAATCTTTGAATCTTCTTTTGAGCCTCGAATCCTCCTGGAATGGGATGTTTGGAGATGGGTATCCTCCTTCTTCCTCTATGTTGGCTGGATCTTGGAGGAAAAGGAGAGGTGAGACTTAAAATCTCCCCTTTTAGGGATTTGATGGCAGATCCGAGCACCCCTTCAAGAGTTTTATGGTGAAAAACTATTTATTTTTGGAAAAGGAAGAATTAAACTCTTGATTTAATTCAAAAAAGAGAAGAAGGTTTTAGAACCTTGAGGAAGAAGAATGAGGCACAGACCCTAATTTTTGGGGAGAATGAATTATCTCCTTTTTCATTTCATCATCATGTTGCCTTTTATAGGCTTACAAGATTACACATAGCCCCTTAGGCTTTACAAAATGGAATTTTGCCCATCACATGCCTCATGTGCTCATTTCTTTTGCACATGAGTCATGGGTTTTACAAAAATTCAGCTTTATGCCCATTTTTCTAATATTTATCCATAAACAATTATATCAAAATTATTTATTACAAAAATTTTATTTTGGCATGGGAAGGCTGGTCGCTTCGTGTTCGGGCTCAACTTGGGCATGAGCCCACTTAATCTGGGCTTGGGCCCGCTTACTTGGGGTTGATTTTGATTTTGACTTAGTCAACCGGGGTGTAATTTTTGACCCCAACAGGTAGCAAATACGAATTTTACTTCAAAATACCATAAACTATTAAAAACCGTATTCTTTAAATTGTGTTATTTAAATTCCTTACAATTATACCTTTACAACCTATTTTTAGAAATCCGATTCGATTGGTGCGGGTTATCGCATATCCATCGGACTAGTAGGGCAAGATGCAGACCTCCTCACGGAGCATACGATCTCGATAGAATTTTCAATGCAATTTTTAAGAAAAATGTGATTTTCTATTTAATAAATAAATTTTATTTTAATAATTATATATAAATATTATCAAACCAACTATTTTAAATATATAATAAATTCCATGTTTTTCTAAACAAAAGAAAAGAATTACAAGTTTCATGAAAATACCATCAAGAATTCATACAAGTCAACTTTACACTAAAATACCATGTATTATTCAAGTTAGGTATTTATTCACTAGAATACTTCACTTTTAAAAATTGCATCCATGAAAATCCTAAATAAGATAAATAAATACTTGAGCTTTATTTTGAAAGTATACTAAAACTATTTTTCATAAAAACCCCCTCAAATTATATTAATTTACATTAAGAACCCGAGTAAATATAGGTTTAAGCGGGACCAATTCTGTTGAGCCTCATGGAGCCGTAGAAAGTGGATGCTTGCCTATTTAAGGTAGAAAACTAAAACGGGGTTATCAATGGTAATTGGCTTGGAAAAAGTCACAAATCTTGCTGATCAGTCGAAAATATTGCATTTTTAACACGACAATTTCCCTACCATTTGCACTCATCTAGAGGTGTTCGGTATTAATATAGCACATATTAGCAAAACAGCCGTAAAATACCAAATATCTTGTGTTGTATATTAAAACCGGCATTTCTGAGGGAAATTGAGTGTTTATCATTGCATCGCATCATCTCTGTATAGTGCAACACTTGTCTCGAGAATCTGTGCAGGAAATTGCAAGAAAATAGCCAAAACAGTTAAAAGTGCTGAGAAAAATATGCCAAGTCCAAGATTTGAGATCTGGCAGTGAACTAGAGGGAATTATAATATTATACATGTCAGAAAAATACCATGAAGTCAGCACAAACACCTACAGGAGTTTCCATGCCCAAAGGTAATCAAAGCGCCGCGGATCCGCGACCAGATCCCCCTTGGCGCCGCGGATCCGCGGTCATGTGACGTTGACGTCAGCACATCTATTCTCCAGTATTCTTCTCTCAATGCCTACACCTCTTAAAGCCACTCAAAACTCCAGAGAACTCTAGAAGTTTCTGCCAGAACAGCAAAGCTTTGGGATCAAGCTAAAATTGTCCAAGCTTCTCAAATAACCACCTAAGCCTAGAAGTTTCTCCCTAACCTCCAAGCTTATGAAGGAAGCTAAGCCTAACTAACTACCTCTAGAAGCTTCTACCTAACTATCAAGCTTATAAGGGAAGCTAAACTAAACCTAGCTTCTAAAGGAAGCCAAACCTAATGAAGGCTATAAAAGGGACCCTAAGGCTTCACTTCTAAGGTTGTTCAATAATTGATTCTCCAATTCCCCAACACAAGTTGAGTGACACAACTTGTAAACCCTAATCCCCAATTCAAAATCCAAAGCCAAAAATCAAGAACTCCGAGTACCAAATCAAGCATGAAGCCTTCAATCCTTTAGAAAGCGACGCCGGACTTCATCGGAGCAAGTGATCCAAGGAGATCCGCGTCTCAAGGAGACGAGCGAAGCCGAAATCAACGATCAAGTTCTTTCCTCTTGTAGATCTTGAGCGAATTGTAACAAAATTGTTGATAAATAAAGGTGAAATTTCTATATCTTGCATTCTTTACATTCTTACATCATGATTCGATCTCAATTCTTGATTGTGTTTCTTGTTATGATATTTGAGTAAAACTCCGCTCGTGGAGGAATCGAGACGATCAATAGATGATGATGTTACAAATCTTGAAACGATTCTTAAGTCCTATGAGTTTTGTAAACTCTTGTAAATTGAAGAATCGACGACCTAGTTTCGAGCGATACTTTCTTGATTGTGTTCGCTCTTAATTAGGGATCCACGATCGATTCTTGAATTTACTAGAGGCTAGAATGTGAATGAAATCAACGAAAGGACAAGGGATAGATGATGAAACCCTAGTTTCCGCAAGAAATCCCTAATTCTCGTTGATCATCATCGATCTAGTATCAAATCATCGATGGATAAGGACAAGGGATAGATAATTCATTCGATCAAATAGCGCCGTTGCCGGTGATAGTGCGCTAATTCGTTTGTTTTTGAAATTTGAGTTGAAAAGTTTATTCCATCTATATTTTTAGATCAAAATTCGCGCAAACACTAAACGATTCATTGTGATTTGTTGCGAGAAAATCTGGAATCTGTAGTGCTTGAGGAAAAATTTTCAGAATATTCCAGAGAGTGAAGTAAGTGAACAGTAGCAGCCTCAAGAAATTTTGTGCAGAGATCAAGCAACTGAACCGCGTTTCCGCGGCAAATACCGACCTCCCACCGCGTTTCCGCGGCTCTTCTGTAGCGTTGCTGTACGAAATTTCTCAGGTGACTCCTTCACTTTCTTATCTCCTTCTCTGTCTGCTCCAATAACAATTTTGTGCAGGTTTCTTTACAAAAATTCGCAGCGCCGCAAAAATAAAAAAAAATTGTGCATGTTTGATCTTGGTTGTTTGCATATTAATACGGAATTTAAGGGGCAAAGACCAAATTCAGATTAGGTGGGGAGTTCATTACCTTCCTAAGCCCCGGAAATCACAAAATTGCATCCGCATTATCCTCATTAACTAAAAGAAATCTAGACTTGACTCTAAGGACCGTCGCGCTCACTTAGGACAGAAGGAGGTCGTGGGTAATCTATTGCTTATCCGCGTTTCTTTTGTGGTGTCTAAGGCAAGTGTGTCTAAGGCAAGTGGTTACTTAATTAGGCCCACTACTTACGTAGTGGAGAACCTCCCACTTACCTGGCACTTACCTGGCCATAGGAGAGACAAAGAGGCACTGGAGGATTGATCCTGCGACTTGTCTTTTGGCAGTTAGGAGCGGTCTAGAGCCTTGACCTAGGTGACCACTAGACTTAGGGTTTTGCTTATGCATTTGTTGTGATTTGCATCATTTTTTCAAAAAAATCCGTATATTTTTCAAAACAAAAACCAATCACATCATTTCCCCTAATTATCTTCAACGCTGCCACTTGTGCTAAACTCTTTAGTGCAAAATAGGCTGGACATGGGATTCTAGTGCCCGTTTAGTCCGCGTTCCTTCTATCGACCCCAAAGTCGGTATTTCTACATTTACCTCTTCTTTACCCACCACCACACCCATTTCGATGGACGATTCTCCATCGAACTTCTTTACCACTACTCTGCCGCTGTCCGCAGGTGCACAGAATCCACCCCGCATCTCTCTCCAAGAGAGGTGCTATCCTACACGAGATCCTCTTTCGACCTGTCTCTCCATTTTACCAGCCAATGGGGACAATTTTCAGATTAAACCCCAATACATCAACCTTCTACCCAAATATCACGGTCTCGAGTCTAAAGACGCATATGTCTTTATCACCAAATTTGAAAATGTATGCGTAATGATGGGTACTTCACAGCTTTCTGTGGATGCTATGTGTCTTCGTCTTCTCCCATTTACCTTGTGCGATATAGCCGAGAAGTGGCTGTATAACACAACCGCACATTCCATTTCAAATTGGGAAGAATTCGTCAAAGCATTCCTTAAGAAATTCTACCCAAATCATAAGACAGCTCGAGTCCGTAGCGAAATAAATCAATTCACCCAGCTTCCAAATGAAACATTCTCGAAATGTCTTGAACGCTTCAAGGATCTGTTAGTTCAATGTCCTCATCACGGAATCCCCAGATGGGATCTGTGCCGAATCATATATGAGGGCATTAATCCTAACACAAAACAGACCCTTGAATTAATGTGTCAAGGCAACTTCATGACCAAAGATGATGGGGAAGCCTGGAAATTTTTAGAAGATTTCGCTGAAAAATCTTTACAGTGGGAGGGTGTGAGTCCATCGTCTAGGGGTGGCAATAACCAATCAGAAGTTTCCATAGGAGTTAGAGCTGACATTTCAGCTATGCAAAAGAAACTCGAGACTATGGAAAACAAATTTTTAGCTGCCGCCCTAAATCAAATGTCACTCTCCAAAACTGTATGTGGATGTTGTTCTAATCCATCACATCTCACGGAAGAATGTCCACTAAATTCTCCGTTTCAAGGTCATAAGCATATCAATTCTGCTTTTCAAAGACCTAGGAACGATCCATTTTCTTCCACTTATAATCAGGGTTGGAGGAATCACCCTAACCTTGCTTGGAACCAATCACAAACTCAAAACTCGGTTCCAAACCAAAACAATTTCCAAAGGGCTCCTCCACCACAACAGCAACCACTTCAATTGAGTCAGCACCCCTTCCAAGTACAAAACTTCCAAAATCCGGTCAACACACCTGCACCATCTAATCCTTTACAGTTGACCGGTACTGATGAATCCTCTTCATTCATGAATTTGCTCCTGACAAATCCCATGCAAATGTCGGCTGAAATAAAAACTTCCGTCGATGATATAAAGAAAAACTCCACGTCCCAAGTGGAGAGTATAAAATCGATGGAAGAAGAAATTGCACGATTAAAAGCTGAAATGAGTGCAAGAGAGAAAGGGAAACTTCTAGCTCAACCTTTGCCCAATCCTGGCTATTTACATCATGTGAATGCAATCACGTTGAGATCTGGAAGAGTGCTTGACAATCACGTTGGGGAAGAGATTGATGACACTGAAAAATCTATCGATAATACCCCGGCTGAGACCTTTCCTTCCACTTCTACTTCTAATTCTGACCCCAGTTATTCTACCCCACCACCTTCTTCCGAGCTATTCTCCGTTTTCCCCAAGGCTCGACACCTCAGCCCAGCTTTTCTAGTCCACCGAAAATGATCCACACTCCTATTCTTAGATCGTTCCTACCCACACGATCTTCTCCAATGTTGGACCCTGATCTTATTGCTCAAGCTCATTACCCGAATCGGTTAAGGGGAAACACACTGAGTCCACAAATGGAGAAGATCACTGAAATATTTAAACAGGTTAACATCAACATCCCTCTTCTAGATGCAATACAACAAGTCCCCGCATATGCGAAAGTTCTTAAAGACTTGTGCACTAGAAAGAGGAAGACTCAAGTACCCAAAAAGATATTCATAGCAAAGACTGTAGACACGGCTTTCCCCCATCAATTACCGAGGAAATGTAACGATCCTGGATATCCTGCTATTTCCATTTCTATCGGGGGAAAACACATCAACCGTGCTCTACTCGACCTTGGCGCAAGTGTTAACCTGCTTCCTTTCTCAGTCTATGAGCAGTTAGGGATCGGAGAGTTGAAACCAGCCCATTGCACTCTCCAGATGGCTGACCGATCAATCACCAAACATAGGGGTGAACTGGAGGATGTGTTAATAAAAATCGGGGAATTTATATTCCCTGTGGACTTTATTGTAATTGATACACAGCCTGTAGCAAACCCACGGAATCAAATTCCGGTGATTTTAGGTCGCCCCTTTTTGGCCACTTCCAACGCTATCATCAACTGTCGTAATGGCTCTATGACCCTATCTTTCGGGAATAGGTCAATTGAGATAAACATTTACAAGTTGGGAAGTGTACCCTCCGAACCTACTGCTCAGGTATATTCTGTCGAATTAATGGATGTCGACAGCAGCGAATTTGACGATCCTCATGATACTAATCTTGACTCTTTTCATATGTTATTGTTTGACCCAACTATGTATCATACACATACGGACTCTTCCACTGAGATGTCCGGGTCAACAACTAACACTGATTATGAACTGCTTTTAGAGTCTGAAGATCACCCCGCGCTTTGTGATGACATTATTCTTCGGGGTATTGATGGGACTTTTGAGGAAATCTTCGCTGATGAACTCGCATTTTTGAATGATACGGGTGTTGAGATGAATCATCTCCCAATCAATGAAATTGAACCTCCACCCCTTCTTTTGAACTGTAAAAAGAATACGAGTAATCCATCACATTCACTGCATCGTCTCTCCAAAATGAGACGCACACACATTCTATTCCACCACTTACATTTTCCCCACTTCTTCTTCCACCAACCAGAGCACTGCATTGATAAAATTTTCGAATGGTTGGTGTTAACTTTCGGTCTTTGCAAAGCTTGGCATCGACCAATGATTTTTGACCCCCTCATGTGATTATCAAAGATTAACATTGCTTAACTCAAGTTTGGGGGGGGGGGTATATTTTCTGGCTCTTGAAAAGAAAATTTTTACACAAAATGATGAGCCAAGAATAAGTTTGGGGGAGGATTTTCACTTAAATGTTTTGCCCCCAATTAATAAATTTCCTCCCAAGCTTACAGGTTTTCGAGATTTAGCGTATGGCAACAGTGAGGACACTGTTGAAAACAAGTTTGGGGGAGGTTTGTGCTTATTTTTGCATCATTTGCATCATACTTTGCATAAGCACAAAACATTTTTTAAAAAAAACCTATAAAAATTTAAAAAAATTCAAAAATATAAAAAAATTTGTACATAAATAAGATAATAAAAAATTAGATAGTGAAAAATTACATCCAAAAGATTAGAAAAATTTAAGAAAACCAAGAAAATTAGAAGTTTTCTTATACGAACTAGTAATAAGTAGTTATGAGCCGTTGTCCCAAGGGTTAATAAGATGAAGGAAGTCACTAATCTGAGGATAAAAATAAGTCTGAAAAATAGTTCCTATTCTAGAAGCCAAACATTTTGAACGTTGATACCCTGCTATTCGCACTTACACACATCTTGAAGCTCGGGATAGTAGAGGATACCTTGAAATGCTCTTGTCTAAAAGCCAAAGTATGGAGGAAATAAAAAAAATATGAATGAAAATATAAAATGGTGAGAAAAATGGACACTAGTTTTGTTATCGCCAAGGCAGCAATAAAAAAATATAGCAAGGGTGCCTCTTCACCTAGTGCCTTAGACCAACCGGTCTGGGAGTCACTGCTAAGGCTTAGGTGGTGCAAGACGAGGAAATACACCTAATAAGCAAGCACATGAGTAATCGGTCAGTTAGTACCTCAAGAAGTATTAACGGTCGCATGAAAGTGTGTGAGCAAATTCATCTAAATATTCATTAATTAAAAAGTACTGAGGCAGATGGACAAGAGTATGATAACTTGAATTGAATTCTCCGGGTGTAAGGATGTATATTACACACACGTAGGGTTATATGATCGATATTTGGAAGAAAGAAAGGAACGAAGAATAAAGACGATGTTTTATTAAGGGATGATGTGATTTCTAATATCTTTTCATGACTATTAAGATAGGGCTCATGACAACTGAAAAGCTAGCTTGGTTGGAAACTCTAATTTTCAAAGCTTTTCTTTTACAATTCTTATCTTTAAATGTAACTTTCACGGTCTTCCTTTTATTATTGGATTTTGTGGGTGTAATCCGCTAAAAACCCTCAGGAGACAACACTCCTCCTACTAGGGACACCTAGAGGTTTAAAGGCTTGTTGCACGTGCTCAGTGCAATCGTGTTGCCAACGAAAGTGTGCTAGTTGGTTTTTCTCTTTCTTTATTTTCTCTTTCTCTCTTTAATAAAACAGTTCGCTCGAGACGACCGAAAATAAGTTTGGGGGAATTTGATCAGTCGAAAATATTGCATTTTTAACACGACAATTCCCTACCATTTGCACTCATCTAGAGGTGTTCGGTATTAATATAGCACATATTAGCAAAACAGCCGTAAAATACCAAATATCTTGTGTTGTATATTAAAACCGGTATTTCTGAGGGAAATTGAGTGTTTATCATTGCATCGCATCATCTCTGTATAGTGCAACACTTGTCTCGAGAATCTGTGCAGGAAATTGCAGGAAAAGAGCCAAAACAGTTAAAAGTACTGAGAAAAAAACGCCAAGTCCAAGATTTGAGATCTGGCAGTGAACTAGAGGGAATTATAATATTATACATGTCAGAAAAATACCATGAAGTCAGCACAAACACCTACAGGAGTTTCCATGCCCAAAGGCAATCAAAGCGCCGCGGATCCGCGGCCAGATCCCCCTTGGCGCCGCGGATCCGCGGTCACGTGACGTTGACGTCAGCACATCTCTTCTCCATTATTCTTCTCTCAATGCCTACACCTCTTAAAGCCACTCAAAACTCCAGAGAACTCTAGAAGTTTCTGCCAGAACAGCAAAGCTTTGGGATCAAGCTAAAATTGTCCAAGCTTCTCAAGCAAGCTTCTCAAATAACCACCTAAGCCTAGAAGCTTCTCCCTAACCTCCAAGGTTATGAAGGAAGCTAAGCCTAACTAACTACCTCTAGAAGCTTCTACCTAACTATCAAGCTTACAAGGGAAGCTAAACTAAACCTAGCTTCTAAAGGAAGCCAAACCTAATGAAGGCTATAAAAGGGACCCTAAGGCTTCACTTCTAAGGTTGTTCAATAATTGGTTCTCCAATTCCCCAACACAAATTGAGTGACACAACTTGTAAACCCTAATCCCCAATTCAAAATCCAAAGCCAAAAATCAAGAACTCCGAGTACCAAATCAAGCATGAAGCCTTCAATCCTTTAGAAAGCGACGCCGGACTTCATCGGAGCAAGTGATCTAAGGAGATCCGCGACTCAAGGAGACGAGCGAAGCCGAAATCAACGATCAAGTTCTTTCCACTTGTAGATCTTGAGCGAATTGTAACAAAATTGTTGATAAATAAAGGTGAAATTTCTATATCTTGCATTCTTTACATTCTTACATCATGATTCGATCTCAATTCTTGATTGTGTTTCTTGTTATGATGTTTGAGTAAAACTCCGCTTGTGGAGGAATCAAGACGATCAATAGATGATGATGTTACAAATCTTGAAACGATTCTTAAGTCCTATGAGTTTTGTAAACTCTTGTAAATTGAAGAATCGACGACCTAGTTTCGAGCGATGCTTTCTTGATTGTGTTCGCTCTTAATTAGGGATCCACGATTGATTCTTGAATTTACTGGAGGCTAGAATGTGAATGAAATCAACGAAAGGACAAGGGATAGATGATGAAACCCTAGTTTCCGCAAGAAATCCCTAATTCTCGTTGATCATCATCGATCTAGTATCAATTTCATCGATGGATAAGAATACGTAATCAATAGATTTCATCACGTCTATAGATTCGATCGATACCTACGAGCCTCACTTCGATTCTTGATTATTGGATTGGATATCATCACTTTTTGATTCTTGATTTTTAATATTTTTCTTGATTTTAGATTTAGATCTAGATAATTCTTGAACTTCATTTTATAAATCTTGAATTGAATTGTCTTTTCTTTTCTTTTCTTTAATTTTCAATTCATCTAATTCAATTACGAACGGATCTCACTTTCCCTATGGACGATCCGCACTCGCTAACGCGCTACAATCGACACCGTTATTGATTGCGGTCAAAATATTTTTGGTTGTGATTTCTATACATTTTCTATATACACACCGGAAATTCGTATCAATCACTTGCCGACCATGTGTAGCAGTTACCGATAACTCCTAAACTTAATTCAGGACCCAAATCTGTTTATGTATCTGACTCAATCTAAGTCTCAGTATAATTTGAATACAATCCAAATATGAATCCAACCATATATCTAATTCAACATGAATCCAATGTATGAAACATGAACACTTGAACAAGGAATACCGAACAATACGAACATGCAACATGACTTGACTTGACCGATCCATGGATATATCTTGAACTTGACTACATGACTATCCATTTACATCTGAACCGTTTACATGAACAACTTATACCATGGTTTCGGCAAGTCTTATGCTACAACTCATTACAATCAATACAATATGCATTACGGGGTTTAATGGTGTAGATTGGTACGGAATGTATTAGAAGTGGAATGAGATGGTCACTATAATACGCCTAACCTGAATATCTATGTCGTTGTCTCGTGGGTTTAACGGGGTCTTGTACTCCATATGCCTTAGTCCACGGAGCAAATTGAACTCCTCTCATATACACTGATTCATTCTGTACCAAGCTACAAACAACTACGTTAGTATAAAAAAATAGATAAATTATCAGATCTATTCCTTTTACTTGATCTATCTCTCTTTTGGGACTTATCGAGCGATTGTTCGATGACGACATTCCTATCTCTTTTTCTTTGGAATGTTGTCAGGAAGACCCGACTCTCAAGAGATCGGGCCCAATCAGGATGATTTGGAGCAGTTCACTAAAGATACAGAGTTCTATATCTACTTGTACTTTCTTTACTTTCAGTTCATATGCCATTGTTTAGGCATCGCTTTCCATTATTGTATTTTACTTTCCAGTTGTATGTAAAGAATGAATATAAATAAAAGTTGTTGTTTCATTAATCTCTTGTCATTCTTGTGCTTTACTTTTATATTGCTTATTTACGCTTAACGTGTTTACTTCTGAGTAAATACGTCGCGTCCCTGCCGCGTCCTCTTCCCCGTACATTGGAAAGCGGGGCGTGACAGATATGGGATCATCCATTGCCCTAATACAGGGTCAAGAAACGATACACTAGTCTACTCTGGAATATCGATGCCCTGTCTCGATACTCCCTCGACTAGGAACTGTTAAGGATGTGCTTGTGGACTACACATGCCCCACTAGTATCATCTGCATCATAGTCATGATAGTCAAGCTAATATCCTAAGGACTTTATCAACATGTATCAAAAGACAGTAAACTTAAAATAGTGAACATGTTAAGATAAACTGCAACCAGATAGCATACTATCATGTCGAGCAAGAAAGTCCTTAATATATATATGTCCAAGTATTCACTACAATATACAATAATGTTCTCTAGGGCATACATATTCCTAACAATCTCCCACTTGCACTAAAGCCAATTATTGGTATATCTCATACCCAACATATCAAAAAGCCACTCAAATTGCGCTTATGGAAGGGCCTTGGTGAGTGGATCCGCGGTATTGTTCTTCGTGTCTACTCTCCGTATTTCGATCTCATGGCGATCAACTATCTCCCAGATCAGGTGATATTCCTCAGAATATGTCTAGAACGCTGATGGGACCTGGGTTCCTTGGCTAATATCATAGCCCCATTATTATCACAATACAAGAGTATTGGATCAATAATGGTTGGAACCACTCCAAGCTCTGAGATGAACTTCCGCATCCAGACAGCTTCCTTGACAGCATCATGTGCAGCAATGTACTCAGCTTCCATCGTTGAGTCTGCAACGATGTCCTGTTTGGAACTTTTCCAACAAACCGCCTCTCCATTGAGGGTAAATACAAAACCCGAGATAGACTTGCTATCATCCTTATCACTCTAGAAGCTGGAATCGGTAAAGGCCTCTATTTGGAGATCCCCGTTACCATACACCAAGAACATTTCTTTAGTCATTCGTAAGTACTTAAGAATGTTCTTCACAGCTATCCAGTGTTTCTCCCCTGGATTGGATTGATACCTGCTCACTACACTTAGTGCGTAAGCTACATCTGGGAGAGTGCATAACATCGCATACATGATAGACCCTACAGCGGAAGCGTAGGGTATAACACTCATGTGAGCCCTCTCTTCATCAGATTTTGGACAAAAGTCTTTGGAGAGGGTGATTCCATGACAAGCGGGTAAATTACCTCACTTAGAATCTTCCATACTAAACCTCTTTAGTATGGTGTCTATGTACCTAAATTGGGACAATCTCTTAGATCTATCTCTATATATCTTAATGCCTAGAATGCACGAGGCATCACCCAAGTCCTTCATGGAGAACCTTTCTGATAGGAATAGTTTGACCGATTGTAGCATAAGAACATCATTTCCTATCAAGAAAATGCCATCCACGTACAATACTGGGAATGTGACTTTACTCCCTTCAATCTTTTTATAAATGCAAGATTCATCTACGTTTTTAATAAAATCAAACTCTTTGATTGTATCATCAAAGCAGATGTTCCAATTCCGTGATGCCTGCTTTAATTCATAAATGGATTTAAGCAATCTGCATGCCTTTGCGTTGCTCCTACTATCAATGAAGCCTTCCGACTGATCCATAAAAACGCATTCTTCCAAATCACCATTTAGAAATGCAGTTTTAACGTCCATCTGCCAGATTTCATAGTCGTAGTAAGCAGCAATAACAAGTAGGATTCGAATGGATTTAAGCATTGCTACTGGAGAAAAGGTCTCATCATACTCCAATCCTGGTCTTTGACGAAATCCTTTCGCTACAAGTCTAGCTTTATAGGTCTCTACCTGTCCATCCACACCAATCTTTTTCTTAAAGATCCATTTGCACCCTACGGATTTTACTCCAGAAGGTGCAACATCCAAAGTCCAAACTTTGTTGGTGTGCATGGATTCTATTTCGAATCTCATGGCATCCAGCCATTTCACTGAGTCACTACTCGTGATAGCTTGCTGAAAACTAGTAGGATCATCATCATCCATGATGCAATCTTCTCTATCACCATCAATGAGGAAACCATAGTATCTCTCTGGTGGGCGAGAAGTCCTACTAGATCTCTGGAGTGACCGAAGCTCGTTGGGTTTTAGCGAAACTTCAGGTTCAACCAAATCCTCAGTAATTATTTGTGGCTCTGGAATTTCTTCCAGTTCTACGCATTGCCAATAGAATCATTTGTAAAAAATTCATTTTTTAAAAATGTGGCATATTGAGAAACAAACACTCTTTGTTCCTCCTTGTGGTAGAAAAGATATCCATATGAATGTTTAGGATATCCCACAAATTTACACAAAACCGATCATGTCTCGAGTTTGTCTGGATTCTGCTTTTTAACAAAAGCATGACAACCCCATCTCCTAACTCGTTTAAGAGATGGTCTCTTCCCATACCATATTTCATATGGAGTGGTAGGCACGGATTTGGTCGGAACCCTGTTTAATAGATATAATGCAGTCTCCAATGCATAACCCCAAAGACAAAGTGGTAACTCAGCATCACTCATCATTGAGCGTACCATATCTAATAGGGTACGATTCCTCTGCTCTGACACACCGTTGTATTGTGGTGTGTATGGAGGAGTGAGTTGAGAGAGAATCCCATTCTCTTTTAGGAAATTTAGGAAATTTGTACTTAAGTATTCTCCTCCTCGATCTAATCGAAGTTTGATACTCAAACTTGTTTGTTTTTCTACTTCAATTTTATACTCCTTGAATTTTTCAAAAGCTTCAGATTTACATTTCAACAAGAATACATGTCCAAATCTCAAGAAATCATCAGTAAAGATTATGAAGTATAAATAACTGCTTCTTGCATGTGTAGACATTGGTCCACATACATCACTATGTATGAGACCTAAGAGTTCAGTAGCACTTTCTCCGTGTCCAGTAAACGGAGTTTTGGTCATTTTACCTTGATGCAAGACTGACAAGTCGCATAAGATTTATATTCAAACGGATTTAAATATCCATTTTTATGTAGTTTAGTTAGTCTTGTTTCGTTAATATGACCAAGTCTACAATACCACATGAATGCTTCATTTAGATCTGAAGTCTTTCTTTTGTTTGTGTGCTGGATGTTAAAAACTGTGTGTTGATTCAAGACATAGATTCCGTTATTTAATGTACCACACCCAATCAACTATTGATTTAGATTAATGTTCATAACATTACTTTGTAATACAAAATGATATCCTTCATTGTCTAACAAAGATTCAGATATTATATTACATAACATAGTCGGTACAAAATAACAGGGATTCAAAATCAATATACACCCTGAAGGCAACCCTAGGTGATACTCTCCCACCGATGCAGTATCAACACTTGAACCATTTCCAACGCGGAGAGTATGATCGCCTTTTTTCAAAACTTTGCTATTTCGCAATCCCTGCACACAATTGCAGATGTTAAACCGGTATCTAATACTCAGGATGCATAGTTTATTGAAATACAGCTTTCGGTAACAAACACACCTGAAGCGGAAGTATCAACATGCTTCTTCTTCTTGAGATCGGCTAGGAACTCGGTACAGTTTCTTTTCTAATGCCCCGTCTTGTGTCAGTAGAAGCATTCTCCCTTTCCTGGTGCCGCAGCCCCTGATTTTTCTTTCCCCTTCGCCTTTTTAACTCCACCTCTCGGTTTGGTGGGTTTCTTCTTCTTCTTTCCCTTAGTTTTAGATTTTGTAACGAAAGAGGAAGATTGCCCAACAAATAGAGAGGGAGTTTTCATTGTCTTGAGCATACTCTCTGCACTTCTCAACATATTGAGAAGTTCTGGAAGTGATTTCTCCAAATTGTGCATATTGAAGTTCACTATAAATTGAGCATAGGCGGGGGGAGAGACTGTAGAACAATATCAATATATTGTTCATTTTCCATGGCCCGTCCTAAGTCCTTGAGTTCTTCAACGAGCCCTATCATCTTTAGGACATGATCTCCTACAGATGTGCCAGCAGCCATCCTCATTTGAAACAACTTTCGTGAGGCCTCGTAACGAAGAGCAGGAGATTGCTCCCCATACAACTCTTTTGTATGGAAAAAGATGGATTGTACATCCATCTTCTCATGTTGCCTTTGATGTTCATTGTCCATCGGAGCTAACGTAAGGCATTTGGCTGTGGTGCAATCGATCTCCCATGTCTTGCGGATCTCCTTATCCGCAACAGAGGAATCAGGGCCTGGGAGGGGAGGGGCTGGAGCAGTAAGGACGTTTGCAACCTTATCATAGGTAAAGGCAATGTTCACGTTCCTCAACTAATCTTTATAATTAGGTTCCGTCAGTTTGTTTTTCTCTAGTAGAAACTTAAGTCCCGTCATAGGTATCTGCCATTAGGAGAGAGAAAAGAAAACACTCAGTGAAAGCTCTTGTAAAATTAGATTGGTTATGTATCTAATCTAATCGATGTCTCTCATTGTTTTATCAAATTTTCCTTCAAACCCTAAAAAGAAAATTAGCCAGGATTAATTACATTCTACAAGTTTGCTAACCGGTCAGCCAGGCTAGTGTTGGTACTCCGAAGGAGGTTACCCATGCTGTCACACGGACCTAATTAAAATAAATCTCGTTTCCCTAGAGGCTTAACCCCGTTGACACCTTTCTAGACACCTACCGGATTAGCTAATTGTAAAGTGTAAAATTCTCCCGGGAGTAACTATTACTCACAATGGGATCGGGATCCAATTATCAAATAAAAGGTATGCAATCTCATTGCAAATTTCAACACTTGAAATTCCCGATATTGTTTTTACCCCTAGCGACTTATGACCTTAACTATGGTCAACAAATCATAAGCGTTAGTCAAGTTCTATCCGTCATTTCATGATTGATTTAGACCCATTCGTATGACCCTTAACTATGGTCAACAAAGTCGTACGAATGTCCTAATCGATCGCATCAAATGCTTTATAGGAAGACATCACTTAGCTACCGTATACTACGCCTTAACTATAGTCAACAAACGTAGCACGAATACTAAGTACTCTACTTCCTAAAATGGCGGAGGGCTATGAATGGTTTTTATGAAAACCTTTAATGTATTGAACTTGATATCGTTGTAGAACCGAGTAATTTGAAAAAGGAGTGGCTTAAGCTCTGGATTTGAAATATTTGCTTTTTGATGAAAAAGCCGAGTATGTTTCAAATTTGATTCTATAACATCTTTTAGGTTTCTTTTTCTTAACATTATTCTTATCAATGATGTCCCATCTTTTAAGCTCCTATTCGTCACAAAAGAAACGAAAATAAAACACACATATATGCCATCCGTATTCGCCACAGGGACCCGGGTCTTCACCGTAAGGTTACTTAACTTATGGCAGGGCGGGGTCAGCACTATCGCAGATGCAAAACATATATAGTGTCTACTAGTACATCATACATATAAATAGCATTCGTCTCACGCAGTTGTATGATCTCATCACATCACAGAAAGCAGCAGAAGCAGATATATGGAAATATAGGATATATTAGGAGGTCCGTGTTTTAAATTAAGCCAGTAATGAAAAACACGGATTCCACGGTCGTGATGAGTAGCTAAGCCCACATCCCTAGATTCCTACGAGAGCGGCAAGCAACCCTACCAATTCTAGAGTTAGACGACCGGTCTCGACTCCTCGAGATGGCCTCCCACTGGACTCTAGAACCCGGTTACTTGTGCTCCCTGCCTTGGGTCTATCCTAATGCCGAAAAGTCAATAATATACATCAAATGGAGACAACAATCTCAACCCGGAAGTGTCCCACTAAAAGAATATTACATACATTTATTTACATGAATGAAAAATAAAAACTCTCATCTTACATAAAAAAAAACCGGCTATCCAATCACAACGATCCTATATAACATATCAGTATAGCAACAGAATAACATCACATGTCATGAACGTAAGTAAATATGTATATCCCGAATGTCGTTGACGTATAGCAACGAGATCGGGGATACCCCACATATTACACTTAGGGTCGCAGAAAAAAAATAAAAACTACAATAATTAGAATCCGCATCATCCTTAGACATCATAAACCTAAATTATCTCATATTCCGGATTTCATGTCTAACCCTATAAATCTTGCATTTAAGTTTCGAATTGAAAACACTTTTCAAAATTAAAGTCGGGTAATTCAACAAGATTCCAGATTATAAGATCGAATACCGGCCGGGAACTTTAGTAGATTGCCGCACCCCCGAAGCCGTCAACGAAATGCACTTGGACGGAATACCACGGCCGCAAGCACCCGAGTGGATGTTTTTGGCAACGGGGTTCTCCTATAGTCACTTGGTCGCAGCTATGGGGCATGGCTATCTAGTAGTGTTACCCAGCGAGTGTTCGCGTACGATACACAATTGCGACTGAGTTTTGATCCGAATCGAAACTCTGTGGCAATCAATCAAACGAGACTAAAACGCTAGATTTACAAATTTCAAACTAGTTTTTAATGTGGATTTCAAATATTGTATCACATTTACAAACTTAAACCCGTAAACGATGTTAAAACCGCGACTTCGAAACACTCCGAATTGCCCCAACACAAAGATAACATCACATGAAATATGGGCAAAATCAAACAACACCTGAAACCTAAAGTCCAAGATTCCAGAACACCAAACAAAACTCGAGACCAAACACCAAGGGAAAACCGGCCAGGCTGGTATTTTTATCATTTTGGCCGGCCAATTTTTTGATTCTTGGTCTCGTTTTTCTACAGTGTTCTATTTACTACATAAAGAGCACTCTGCAACTGTTTAAAAAAATTTAGAGGCTCTGAAAAATGACAGAAACTTGGATTTGGATTCGTCTGTTTCGGAGTTATTCCGGTTTCGTAATTTCTATACATCGTCTAATGCTCTAGCTTGACTCTGATACCATGTAAGTGTACACTAGCTCCTCAACAAGGGTTTTAAACTAAAACATGTGAGCAATTTTAAAAAACTAGAGAGCTAAGTATACAAAACACGAATCGAACTAGAGATTAGGGTTTCATATAGAGCAACTTGGGATAAGAACTAAGTGAATGAGAACTACAACCTTTGTTATCCGGTCCTTCACTTCAATTGCTCCATGTAGAAGTTCTTGAGCTCTTTTTCGACTCCGCTTGAAAGTGGAACGAGATTACTTTAGGTCTTCTTCGTCTATGATGATCCACCACGAAGCTTCTATCACTCAAACTCTTATCTTCACTTAACCAATGAAGAAGTGAAGATAACAACCTATACTAGTTTATTATTCTAGTCTAGGTTGATGGAGTGGGGTTTTTCTCACTAAAAGATCTTTCCTTTTCTTCTCCTTTTCTAACCTAGAAAAAATCTAGAAGGAGATATGAGAAGAAGGATGAACTTGGCAAGAGCAAGAATGAACCGTGAAGATATTATGTATATTTAAAAGATAAGAAGAGGTGAATAGAAACAAAACAAGAGAGTGAGTCATGCTTGCTAGATTTTTTAAGAACCATGTAGAAGCCATGACTTATCTCTTGATATTTTCCTTTTCATTTTATTTTTATCTAAATATGCATTTTATCTCCAATGTGATTCTTGCATTGCCTTATTGCATGTATCATCAACCATGATACATGTATATATATATATATAAAGAAAAGAATTTTAATGAGTAATAATTTAATTTATTAAATCAACACTTGATTTAACAATCCGGTCATATCACATATAACCCGACTAATATCAAAAAAACGCTAGATTAAAATATGGTATTATATACTCATAGTTAATCAAGCTCCCGCACATATCTACATATGCGCCCCCACTTCATTTCGCCTGAGCTTGGAAACCCCTATGTGGGACTCTTAAGACTCGTCAATACACTAGCAGTAGGTAATGATCATATCAGATACCCACAAACCGTCAGCGGTACTAGCTGGACGTAACGGCTACCCAGGTATTGAATGAATAGAAGATCAACAAGCAAACTTGTTCAAACTCCCGTAGAGCCAATAAGCAACACTTATTGTACAGTCCGGTCTCTTCATCTGATATGTCGAATATCGAGTCTGAAGGTTGGAATCGTCAGACCCCAATAACTTGATAAGTCATGCCGATGTGTGGCCTATAACCAATCGAGAAACTACTGATAACACTTATTAGTAAATCTCATCAGCCCTGGCCAGGGACTTGCAGTTATAGCCAACATGCATAGCACAGTATCAACTCCCAATACCGGGAGAAACGAAACGCTTCCTATCGCTCACTGCTTCCATGTGTCTCGGGACTATATCTAAAATCTACCTGTTCGCACGACTCAGTAGAGCCGTGGTTGGGTGGAAATCAAAGCATGGTAAGATGCATACAAGACACTATGACGATCTCGGGTCTACAGACTAACCTGTACAAGTGTCACCGGAGAACTGCTATTTGACGATAGATATAATACCTTCTAAGAGTTCTCGGCGAGTCCGTTCAGTGTACTCAGTCTATAATGAGCACCTGTATACAATCTTTGATATCAAACATCAATAGATATGGGATCATCCATTGCCCCAATACACGGTCAAGAAACGTATACACTAGTCTACTCTGGAATATCGATGCCCTGTCTCGATACTCCCTCGACTACGAACTGTTAAGGATGTGCTTGTGGACTACACACGCTCTACTAGTATAATCTGCATCATAGTCATGGTAGTCAAGCTAACATCCTAAGGGCTTTATCAACATGTATCAAAAGACAGTAAACTTAAAATAGTGAACATGTTAAGATAAAATGCAACCAGATAGTATACTATCATGTCGAGTAAGAAAGTCCTCAATATATATATCCAAGCATCCACTACAATATACAATAATGGTCTCTAGGGCATACATATTCCTAACAGATGATTCACCTGAGGGAACCGATCCAAGCTCTAATTTCGCCTAGCGATGTAACCGACGCTCCAAGCTCGCTAGGAATGGAGAGTGGGGATATAAGAATTTTTAACTATCCTTTTCACTCAATTCTAAAGCTCAAGTGAGCAATTAAAGAAGAAGGAGAAGGAGATGAGGAAACATAGGCATGAGCAAGTCAAGAAAAATGAGAGAATGAATCGAGTGTAGAATGAAGGATGGCTTCATAATTTTTTAGCAACCATACAAATAAAAAACTCAAATCAATATGTAATAAAATAAAGAAACCCATTCCTCTTTATATGTCTTTAATCATGCTCAATGTCATCTCACCCTCCACCTCATTTCATGAAATTCATAAATGAATATTCACAAATGAGGTGTCCATCTTCTAGAACAAATTCCGTATAAATACGGAATACAACCCGGTATACATATCAAAATACATATACGCGTATCCGTATAAAAATACGAATAGCCAAAAGAAAAAATGAATAGTGAACAACAATACTAGAATACATATATTAAATATATAAATATAAATTATTAAATCAAAACTTGATTTAATAATCCTGCTTAATCCTAAGCCGCTAGTATTATCAACTGTCCGATTAAAATCCGTATAGCCTGTACACATATTTAATCAGACATCTGTATGTACCAACATACGTCATCTATATCATATCGTCTGAACCGGGAAAACCCTCTGTGTGGGACTTTAAAGACTCGTCAATATGCTAGCGGTGAGTTTAACCACAAGCACGTCAGCGGCACTAGCTGTACGTAACGGCTACCCAGGTATTGAGCGAAAAGAAGACCGACAAGCAAACTCATACGTACCCCTACTGAGCCTATCTATGACAGTCTCAGTATAGTCCGGTCTGTTCGTCTAAGAGTATCGCATACAAGGTCTAGGGGTGGATAAAGTCAGACCCCTAATAATGCGATATTTCATGTCGGTGTGAAGCCCATCACCTACTGAGAAACTACTGATCCAAATCAGTAATTCTCGTCCACCTTGGCCAAGGATTTTTTGTGATGGCCACCCATGCACAGCGCGGTATCTACCCCTAATACCGGGAGAGACGAATCCTCGACGATCCACTCACTGCCTCCATGTGGCTCGGGACTGTACCCAACTAAAATCTATCTGCACGACTCCTTTGAGCCGTGGTAGGATAGTAATCTAAGCACAGTGGGAACTCATACGAGACAAATGACGATCTCAGGTCGACAGACTAACCTGTACTCATGTCACCTAAGAACTGTTATCTGACAATATGTATAATACCATCTAGGATGTTCCCGGCAAGTTCGTCCAGTGTAACTCATAACCTAATGAGCACCTATATACCATCTTAGTGTTGGGTTACGCCAGCGCCCCGGCCATCAATCCATGGCCAAATACGGAACAAAAACTTTTAGAAACCGGCGCTAACAGAACCCTAATCTACGGATCGTACCATTAACCCTATACTAGTTATATGTAAAGGAGTTTAGAGAGGTTATACCGAACGATCCGTGTCCTTCGGTCTTCAATCTCTGTCCTAAGTTCCTCGCGGCTTCCTTGATCATGTTTGATCTCCGGTCTTCCCACATCGAAGAAGATCCACGTCGAGGGTTAGCAATACGGGCTCCCGCCTCAAAACCGAGGCAACTCGAGTATCTAGTTTGCTAGCCTAGATAGCCAAGATGAAGTAGAGAGTGTGTGTGATTACTTTGTCTCAATAAACCTAAGAATTCTCACCTCATAAGAGGGTTTGGGTGGAGGTTGAAGAAGATGCCATGGGAGAAGGTGTGAGCTCAAGAAAAGAAAAGAGCAAGTGAGGAAAAAGAAGTGGCTGCCTCTTTAGTGAGTGTTGTGAGTTTTTTTGTGAGCAAGAAACTAAAGAAATTTCCCCACACAATAAAAAATCTGCCTTGCTCACTGAATATCTCATAATACTCACACAAAATATCTAGCATGTCACACATACCATGAGTCACCAAGTGCACATGCCACAATCAATGCAAACCATGACTCACAATACCAAAACTTACACTCACACTTTCCACCAAATAAACATTTAAACTAAATGTTTAATAGAAAAAGAAAATGGCATTATCTAAAGTAAACTTGTAACGAATTACAAGAATACCCCTCATCCATATATACATACCCGCATCCGTATTCCTACTGAATACGAATACAGTGAGACGAAAATAATCCAACAATATAATACTAGGATCCGGCTTAAACCAAAGCCCACTAGTATTATCCGTCCGATCATGATCCGTGCACAAGTGCACGTATATGATCGAAACATGCCATAAAACCATACGGCCTCTACAACGTTTCGCCCGAAGCAGTGAAACCTTCTGTGTGGGACTCTAAAGACTCGTCAATACGCTGGCAGTTGGTTTAACCACAAGCACGTCAGTGGCACTAGCTGTACGTAACTGCTACCCAGGTATTGAGCGAAAGGGAGGCCAACGAGCAAACTCATCCTGAAACCCTACTGAGTCTGATAGTGACAATATCCGTACAGTCTTGTCCGTTCGTCTATGAGTATCGCATATCGAGTTTAGGAGGGTGGATAAAGTCAGACCCTTAATAACGCGACATTTAGTGTCGGTATAAAGCCTATCACCACCTGAGAAACTACCGACTCTAGATCAGTAATTCTCGACTATCTTGGCCAAGGATTTCTGGTGATGGCCACCCGTGCACACCGCGACATCAACCCCCAATTCCAGGAGAGACGAATCCTCTGACGATCCGCTCACTGCCCCCATGTGGCTCGGGATTGTACCCAACTAAAACTTGTTTGCACGACTCTTTTGAGCCATGGTAGGGTAGTAATCAAAGCACAGTGGGAACTCACACGAGACAAATGACGATCTCAGGTTGATAGACTAACCTGTACACATGTCACCTGGGAACTGCTATCTGACAATAGGTATAATACCAACTAGCATGTTCCCGGCGAGTCCGTCTGGTGTACTCATAACCCAATGAGCACATGTATACATCTTAGGTGAACCAACTGACACCAATGGCTTGTGAGACCGGCCACCGCCCCTTGTCGGGGTCTCGATCAGTATACACTAGTCTACTCTTGGAGTATCGATGCCCAGTCTCGAAACTCCCACGACTAGGGACACTTTAAGGATGTGCTTATAGACCACCCAACTCCCACGTATATGATCGCCATCATACTGTTGGTAGTCAAGTATGAATCCTATGGGCTCTATCAACATATAATAGTGATCTGTAATGTCACCTGAACCATGTACACGATGATAAAGACAAACCAGATAGCATACTATCATCTCGAGTAAGACTGTTCTACCAGTATAGGTCCTCCCTCAATCATTGCAATCACGTGCCTGCGATCCAATAATTGACTTGAGGGCACTATAGCCAACACTTAGGTGACTAACTGACACTAATGGCTTGTGAGACCGGCTACTGTCTCTCGTCGGGGTCTCGAAAAATATACACTAGTCTACTCCATAGTATTGATGCCCTCGATACTCTCTCGACTAGGGGCATTTAAGGATATGCTTATAGACCATCCAGCTCCCACATATATGATCTCCATCATAATGCTCGTCATCATAATGTTGGTAGTGAAGGAAGAATCCTATGGGCTCTATCAACATGTAATAGTGATCTGTAATACCATGTAATGCATGCACATAATGATAAAGTCAAACGAGATAGTATACTATCATCTCTAGTAAGACTGTTCTACCCGTATAGGTCCTCCCTCAATCATCATAATCGCCCACTTGCAATTACAATAATTGCCTTGAGAACACTATATCCAACAAAAGAGCTTCCCAACACCACCGCCAACACTAACGACAACCTCCTCTCGCCGGTGACCTCTCCCAGCACTGCGGCCGCCTCCAAAGATCACGACGAGCCCCACTACCCCTCATCACCCTCAATCCCTCTCTCCAAACCCATCACCACAGCCCTCACCCATCGCCGAGGACCGCCGCTGCCACCACCTCCGGTGACCACCACCGTCACCTCCTCCGTCAGTCGCCGTCGACCCCATCTCAACAACCTCCCTACATTGCTGCTCCAGCCAACGGCCAATTTCAGAACTCCGTAGCCGAGCCAAGCTTGTCGCCGTCGCAGCCATGAACGTGTCGTGCTTGTATCCGTGCCTTCACCGTAACCGTCCATAAGATTGTCGTCGTCGCAGGCAAGTGAAAACCCTTCAGTTGCTACTCATGCTAGTATAATAGTTAATTAGAATAGATGATTAATGAAATCGTGTGTATACATATATATATATATATATATATATATATCGAGAAATTGTGATCGAATTATTTTTCTAGTGAACCCTCGTAGTTTGATTATGATGAATGGAAGCCCGACTCGGGCTACTATCCCGTATCAATATTAAATGGAATTTATTTGAACGACATTTAGTTTGGATCGATTAAATGGAATCGATATTTCGATTGATACCCGTAATTATAACCCAAATGTTCGATATGATACATGGATGAGTACTCTTTAAACACCCACACCTTATGCTTAAGGAATTTCGTTACTGTTAATGATTATTGTATAGAGATTTAAGTTAAAAATATTGAGAATATCGTCACGAAATTTCGCCCCAAAAAGGCGACGTTGAATCTGGAATTCACCGCACATGCCACATTCTAAAATCTACATTAAATTAAATATAAATTGAAACGAGATGTTCTAGGGCTCATATCGAAGCCGACTCGATAAACTAGTGTTGGATGTGTATTCCCTAGAGGCCATTATTGTATATGTATACATGTGGATGCTTGGATATATGTATATACAAGACAATCTTGCTCGATATGATAGTATGCTATTTGGGTTGTATTTATCTTAACATGAGCATATGTTTTACTTGTTATTATGTATCATTTATACATGTTAATAAAACTCATAGGATTATTGTTTGACTACCGGCATTATGATGACGATTATACTTGTGGGAGCTGGGTAGTCGATAAGCACATCCTTAAAATGTTCCTAGTCGTGGAAGTATCGAGACTGAGCATCGATATTCCGGAGTAAACTGGTGTATACGTTTCTAGACCCCAACGAGGGGTGATGGTTGGTCCAAGAGCCATTGGTCTTTCACACTTAAGATCGTATAAAGGTGCTCACTGGGTGTAACGACTCTGAATTTACTGTATTTAATTTTCCATTTTAATGTACATAAATGAGTTTACAGCCTGAGTTTGAGTTATAAGTCAATTTTGTTAAATAACAGCAAGAAACAATTTGTAGCTCACTGGTAAAGCCCTTGCACTGCTGTGGCGTAGCCCCTGTGTTCGTTCCCATCAGACACATTTTTTTTCGAATTATTTTTAACTTTTTGGAAACCCAAAAGATTGCACGTGCAATACACGAGAAAATGAAAAGTTCAGAAAAATCAAACAAGCACAAAATGGAGTAAACACAAAATAATACACGTGGCACAAATCTCTAGACCACAAGCCCTAAAACGACCGACGGGTCTTCCTATATGGCCGGCGGGGACAGTTGAAATTGCTCCAAATTACCCCGGGCTTTACACACACATCTCTTCAGCTACCCCTAACTCCCCTGCACTGTTTGATTTCCCTGCAATCAAACAGAGACCCTTCATTTCACAATTAAACATCATTTTAATGCTTTTTAATCCACCATTTTAATTCCAAAACCCTAATTCTCTACTATAAATACCATCCCCTAATTTAGCTCAGCATCATTCTGAAAATTATAACCAGAACTCTCTAAAAAGTTCCTAGTGCAAGTGAAGTAAAAGAGGAGTTAGCAAGTAAGTTTATTCCGGCGGAGATCGAAGAAAATTCCAGCGCTCCCGCGATGCTACGAAGCTCACCCCTTCTTTTTCAACCTTTCTTTAAACTCTCTAAACCATAAGTCCCTTCTAAATCTCTTCTTTTCTATTGAAATTCCTTATCAAATTTTTATCGGTAAAAGTGGAGTTAATACCGACATCTTATTTTCTAAATCTTTTCCTTTACAATTTAGTCAATCTAATTTTACTACATCACTTGTAACTTTAAACCCTAATATTTAGAATCAAATTTCATCAAAATTCTTATGTGAAATAACAATAGTAGCACTTTTTCATTAAAATACCTTGAACTTTATGACACGTCTTTTAGTATTTGTTAAAACAATACCTTAGGAAAACTTCACGAGGTAACGACCTACCCCACACGCACACTTGGTTTCATAGCACGATTCATATTTGCATGTATTTTTGTTACTAAGATAATATTACAATAAAATACCACATAATTTTAAAAACCGGATTTCTTTAAAAGCGGTATTTCATATCCTTTGTGATTACGTATCTACGACCCTCGTTAGGGGACCCGCTAATGGATAGTGCAGATTATTACATATCCTTGGGTTAGTAGAACGAGATGCAAACCTCCTCACGGAGCATTCGGTTTCGAAAGGATTTAAATACGGTTTTTAAGAAATATGAATTTTCTAATAATATAAAATTATTTTTAAAATTAAAATTATATAAAATTATAAATCTATATTTTCAAAATATAATAAATCTATATTTTTCAAAGAATGAAAAGATTATCAAATGTCAATAAAATACCATCAAGATACCAAAAAGACAAGTTTTTCAATAAAACACCATGAACTTTCCAAGCTAAGAATTTATCACTAAAATACTCCAATAATTAAAATCCATGCTCATGACAACCCCAAATAATACTAATCACCTTCGAGGTTTTATTTTTAA
The DNA here is from genome assembly GCA_030015575.1 of Agapanthus africanus. NCBI lineage: Eukaryota > Viridiplantae > Streptophyta > Magnoliopsida > Asparagales > Amaryllidaceae > Agapanthus > Agapanthus africanus. The sequence continues at coordinate 603,882,927 of CM057340.1, forward strand.
CTATATTAAAATATTTTCATAAAACCCCCTCGAGTTATATAAAACAATATTTAAGGACTTTAGTAAATATAGGTTTAAGCGGGATCAATTCTCTTGAGCCGCGGGGAGCCGGAGAAAATGAGTGCTTTCCTATTTAAGGTAGACAATTTAACGGAGTTATCAATGGTAATTGTCTTGGAAAAAAACACAAATTATGTGCAGCAATTACAAGATAACTCCCGAACCTAATTTAAGAGCTAAATCAGTTTACAAGAGTCTGACTCAGTCTGAGTCTAATTAAAATCTAAATCCAAAACTAAGCATGAATACTTGATCATGAACATAAATACTTGAAATCAAACTTCAATATCAAACATGTATACTTGACTTGACTTGACCGAATCTTGGTTATAACTTGACTTGACCACTTGAATACTTGATTACATCCTGAACATGACTACTTGAATATTTTGTATCCATATTTTCGGCAAGACTTGTAATTATAATCTATATAATACATTACGCGGGGATAAAGGGGTAGATTGGTACGGAACGTATATCATGGCACGAGAGATCACTAAAAAAACACCTACATGAATTCTTGTGCCGTTGTCCCGTGGGTTATGATGGGGCCTTGTACTATATGTTACTATAATCCACGGGGTAAGATGGACTCCTCTCGTATACATGAATACTTTCTGTATCATGCTACAAACAACCACGTTATAATAACCATCATATACCTGTACAACTTACATGTTCATTCACATTACTTGTTATATTCTTTTTCTTCTTTTGGGACTTACCGAGCGCTAGTTCGCTGACAACATTCCTTTCTATTTCTTTCTTTGGAATGTTCGTCAGAAGGACAGGACTCTCAGGAGATCAAGCCTAGCCAAGAGAATTTGGACCAGCTTGCGGCACATCCTGACTTCTAGTTCCTTGTACTTTCATTTCCTATATGCCATTGTTTAGGCACTGCTTATTATCATTGTATCTTTTCATTTACAAACAGTTGTATGTAAAGTTGAATGTAAATAAAGTTGTTGTTTATTTTATTGCTCTTGTCATTCTTGTACATTTTCATATATTGCTTAATTACGCTTAACGTATTAATTTCTTAGTAAATACGTTGCGGCCTGCCACGTCATCGTTTCCATCAACTGGGAAGCGGGGCGTGACATTGGGGGTGAGTACACTGGACGGACTCGTCGAGAACTTCTAGATGGTACTATACCTATCGTCAGATAGCAGTTCTCATGTGACATGCGTACAGGTTAGTCTTCAGACCTGAGATCGTCATTTGTCTCATTTGAGTTCCCACTGTACTTAGATTACTAGCCTACCACGGCTTTACTGAGTCGTGCAAACAGATTTTATTTGGGTACAGTCCCGAGCCACATGGATACAATGAGCAATTTTTAGGGATCCGTCTCTCCCGGTATAGGGAGTCGATATCGTACTGTGTTCGATTGGCCAGCACCATAAGACCTTAGCCAAGGCAGTTGGGATTTACTGATAGTTGATCGATAGTTTCCCGAATTGGTCCTAAACCACATCGGCACGAATTATCGGGTTATTAGGGTCTGACAGTTACCACCCCCTAGACCCGGTATATGATACTCTCAGACGAAGAGACCGGATTGTACGGAGATTGTCACAGATTGGCTCGGTAGGGACCCGAATGGATCCTCTTCCTTTGCTCCTTGAGGACTCCTTGATCGAGCTTGACCGTCGATCTTCCTCTGTCAAAGATGATCCACCCGAAAGATGCAGTTCATGGCTCTAGCTCCACAATAAAACTCTAGTGGGTATCACATATCGGGCCTAGGAGGTGGTAAACGTTAGACCCCTAATAACCCGATAAGTCATGTCGATATAGCTCATGACCGATTCGAGAAGCTACTGATCTAACTGTCGGTAAATCTCAACTGCCTTAACCAAGGTTTTATGGTTCTAGCCAACCGGACACAGTGTGATATCGACTCCCAATACCGGGAGAGACGAATCCTTGACAATCGCTCACTGTCTCTATGTGGCTCGGGACTGTACCCAACCAAAACCTGTTTACATGACTCAGTAGAGCCGTTGTAGGATAGTGATATAAGTACAGTGGGAACTCACACGAGACAAATGACGATCTAAGCTCTAAAGACTAACCTGTACTTATGTCACCTGAGAACCGCTATCTAACGATAGATATAATACCATCTAGAAGTTCTCGGCGAGTCCGTCCAGTGTACCCACCCCCAGTGAGCACCTGTATGCAATCTTAAGTGATCGCACCAGTGGTTGTACGAGCAACCGCCGTCCATCGTCGGGGTCTAGAAACGTATACACAAGTCTACTCTAGAATATCGATGTCCAGTCTCGATACTCCTATGACTTGAGAAATTTAAGGATGTGCTTATGGACTACCCAGCCCCCATATGTATGATCGTCATCATAACGCTGGTAGTCAAGCAAAATCCTATGAGCTTTATTAACATGTATCAGCCATTGTGATATCGAGTAAAACATATGCACATGTTAAGATAAAAACAAACTAAAATAATATACTACTGTAACGAGTCTTTATCAATATGTATAAGCAATATAAAGCAGTAAGAAATACAAATATACATGTTCAGATAAAGACAACTCAAATGGTATACTATACAACCGAGCAAGATTGTCATGTACATACATATCTCTAGTACCCTATACAATACAGATCTCTAGGCCATACATATCCAACACATGTATCATATTACGTGCTCATGACACATACCTGGAGAATCTTCATTTTCGATGACTGAGACGCATCACCACATCTAACATGTCAGTGTCATGCATACTAACCTGTTATAAATCTAGATATCACATACTAGTTATAGGCTAAGTACCCATTTAAGAAATCACTAGATTAGACCATGTCTTCATGCAAGTGACACATCACAGTGCATAATCTAACAACATGATTTCTAAGGATATTATAATAATTATAAATACATATGACCCAGTTAACCAATTACTATTAATGTAACTATAAAATAATATTAATATTTAATAAATATTACAAGAATTGTACTGAATGTGTAAGCGCGCATACAACTACTCTAGCAACAAACACATCGAATTAATATATAGGCCATATAAATATTCTCATCTCCTAAAATCATTTGGTTCTTTTTTATTATGAAGTGGCTCCGACTAAAACCTAAATGCTTAACACCGAACAATTTGAAAATGTACAAATTGCGTAGGCTAGCAATAGCCATATCTGCAGGTTCGCGGATAATGCTTGCAATTTTAAAAGAAAAGATGGTAGTCATCTACTTGATTCAAAAAATAGGGCCGTACATCAATCATTTCAAAATTCAGGATAAAGCATTGTTGCTGTTTATTTTTGCAATTTCCAAGTTATGATTTTTCCAAATAAACATATTGTTTTATCTTACATCAAATTTAGTACGTTAATACCAAAACGATACCTGGTAGAATAAAAAGAAAGACCGTAAATTAAAGTCTAAAATTAACAGCACTCTCGTTGTGTTGTCGGTTGTGTTAATACTAGATACTGTTTCATACAGACGCTACATGTTCCTTTTGGAATCTCACTTTGTTTATTCGTTAAGACCATGTCGATGATAAAAAATAAATAAATAAAAAACATAAATGATCTATACTTTATTTTCAGCAAAATTGTATACGATTCATTTGGTTTTCTATGGATCAACAAATCTTTTTTTGATTTATAAAAGAAATCGGACGTACGAAGAAATTATTAACTATCACATGTTTCAAGTACTATCTTGTGTGTTCATATAAAGTTAATATATAGCACGTCTCAAATTATTGTCCAAAGCTTTTGTAATGTGTACACGTGCTGCACGTGTTACTTGTCATGGACCTTAAGGATTCATTTCTACACCCAAATCTCACCACCATTCCAATGTTTTCATATGTTATAAAACCAAGCTGAGCATGAAAAATTAATACAAGCTAAATTATTTCCTCCTTTTACACAAAAAAAGGTAAATATTGCTCAATTGGATATATCAGGAAGGTTCTAAAGTTATATTTAAAAGGAGTTCCAACATCGAGAGTTTTAGATAGAAAATACTCAAACAGAAACAATTGCAAGGTTACGACGTTGTATAATATGATTGGATCCTTAACTAAGTTGAAGTTCCAGGATGAGCGGAGGAAGCAGAAAAAGAGAAATTTAGAGGAAAATAGAGAGGGATACGTGGATTGAAAGATTTGAAGGGGGACATTTGAAATTCAGGATTTAAGGATTTGAAGATTTGGATTTGAAGATTTGGGTTTGCGGATTTTAGGATGAGGAGATTTGATAGTGTTAAATTTGGCAAAATAAGAATAACTACAATTTCCCTCCATTCACGCTGACTTTTAATATTCAAATTCAAATTCAAGACAAAAAATGAAGCCATTTTTTCATTCTAGAGTTTTGTACAACATCAACAATCTACATTTATAAGCCATAGCAAAACTAGTTATGAAAACGGCAAAGGAAAATTGTATTTTTCATCAAATTAAATCAACTTAACCAATTAAAAATAAAAGCTTGTAAAAACTATCCCATGGTTTTCTCTCACGAATAACTACCCACAAATAACAGTCAACCAATTATTTTATAATCTCACGTGCACGTGCACGTGCAGCATACTAGTTTCTACTATATTAATGCCAAAAAAGAGGTGTAAGGAGCACGTGCAAAAAAAACCAATCTAATTTTATGACATGTCAGCAATGTTGATGTGTCATAAATTGGTAATTTTAATTTATATTAAACTCAAAATAAAAAATAAAAAATGAAGATTTTAGGGTTATTGTTGATTTTCACCTATAACAAACTTCTCACAGCTGAAATATTTTTTATTCTTATCATCTCTGCAGCTCTTCTCATTCTCGTGTTCTCATCTCTCCAACTAATGCTTTAAAAATCTTTTCAGTTCTTTGTGATGTCAAAATATACAAACTCGGATCCTTCATTCATTTGCACATGACTGAAATGATGCCTAGTTTTGGGATTGCAGGGGGCATTTGCTCCGGCAAAACATGTGTTTTGGTGTTCTTTTACTGTGAAGGGTTTTGCATTTTTGTTTTTTTACTGCAGGCACTTTGAAAATCAAACCGGTGAGCTCTTCTTATACACTTATAAAATGAAGGATAATTAACTGTCACAAAATACATGCTAAATTTTTAAAACTTGGCATGAAATAGTCCTAAATAAGGGTTTTTTTCTTTTACAAAAGCAAAGTGATGGATAGCAAGGAGAGTAGGCAAGTCAAAATAAAATGCTTTTTAGATCAAATACTTTCTTTTTATTTTCCACATGAAATTATATGTTTGGTTTGGATTAAGAAAGCAAAAAGAAAGTTACCGTGAATAATGATGTGGCACAAGATTTTTTATTAGTAAGAAAATTAGTTAGAAACAAAAGGTTAGTTCAGATTTCAAGACGAACAATTTATTTACTTTCCTCTTAATTTCTCACCCTTTGAGTATAAGAGAAAACTAGAGAGTGACTTTTCAAATCCTATGTAGAAGGAAAGTGAAACCACTTTCTGTTTTGTGACTTTCCATTTGCCAAACACACAAAAATGAAAAGTGGATCACTTTTCTTTTGCTTTCCCACTTGCTCATTTACTCTCTAACTGCCAAATAGACTCGGGAGATGTTTGGCAATGAGAAAGTAAAGTGGAAAGTAGGTAAGTAAAAAGAAAGTGATTCATTTTCCATTATTTTGATGTTTGGCAATTAGCAAGTAACAAAATGGAAAATGGGTTTACTTTCCTTCCAAGTAAGATTTAGAAAGCCACTTACCTTTTTTTCTCATCATCCAAACAGACAGAAAGTTAATGGAAAGTTAAAAACAAAATAACTTTTTAATCTAAGCCATTTTTTTTATCTCTAACCAAATTTTATTATCAATAAAAAATAGATACCACATGATTATCTATCTCAACTTTCTTTTTTCTTCCTTAGTCCAAATCAAACATGTCTTTTCATGTGGAAATTAAAAAAAAAAAGCACTTGTTATAGCAGATACTTTCTTTTGACTTTCCCGCTATCCTAAGCTTCCATCACTTTACTTTTACCAAACAGGCCCTAAGGGAAAGTCTTCCCGATACCTTGCATTGGAACAAAAAGTGCATAAAGTTCGAATTATTTTGACATCTTTCAAATAGTTTTCGAAGGATGTTACAGTCCCATAATACAATATGGTTGGCTCACTGAACGGTTTTTAAATAATGCAAATTGGTTTAGATATTGCCACTGCAGGTGGAGGGTTTCGAACCCAAGACCTTTCACCAAGTGGGGGAGTGTCATTGTCAATCGAGCAAATGCTCTTTGGCCTTATTTGGGAATGGAGTTAAGATAACTGGAATTATATTTATGTTTAGACAAAACGGGTGCAAACTATGGTTTGCAAATCCCAAAATCCTTTTAAAAATAAACCTAAGTTATGTTATAAGAGATGTGTATGGGAAAAAAAAAGGATTTTAGAACACTTAGATTAGATTGGAGTTGAGATAACTGCAATTATGAATAATAGCTTTACTAGAACCTAAAAGAGATTGAATTTTTACTGACTTAGTCCCCTTAAAATCAGATTTCCGCCCCTCAAGAAAGATTCTCAGTGTAAAGGCTAGTGTGATTCCCAAGATAATGCGGTGACTTCGCCACAAGTTTACACTCATTGCGACGATATAGGAAGTTGCAAAACGTCACGACAAGATGAATCAAGAAGAAAGAGAGTTGTGATGGTTGATGATGGAGCTTCGGATCTCCTTCAGATGTTGTCCTCTGTCGATCCTGTGATGGCGGTCTTTGACGGCTGAGATTTGTTTTTGAGAGTTGTTGAGTGTGGATCTCAATGGGTTGGTGTTGGACACCAAACTACCTACAAAGAAGTCCGAGGATGGGTGACCACCATAGGACCCTCCGACGATTAAGTTATAGCAGAGGTATAAGTGTAGAGTAGCGGCGTATTGAAATAAATTCAAGATACCTGAGTCGTCTGAAGAAGGGGTTTATATTGTGGTCGCGTGGAGCAAGCCGGCGCGAGATCCTCGCCGTCAGTTACGCCCCTGTGTTATCCCTGCATTAATAGTGGGATACGCCCATTAATGGGGGACGCGCCGGCGTGGGACGTGGAATGTGGGGCGGCGGATATCTCGCTTTGACGAGATATGCGGAGCCATTGTGGGGGCGCTTGGGCTCTGCGCTCTTGGTTGATCGGGGGAGCCGAGGAAGCTCGGCATGTCAAGAGGCTCGGAGAGGAGCTGGGGGCCGAGGAAGCTCGGCATGTCAGGAGGCTCAAAGCCGGAGGGCCGAGGAAGCTCGGCATGTTAGGAGACTCGGAGACGAGCCGGGGGCTAAGGAAGCTTGCTGGACTGCTTGGAGGCGAGTTGTTGGCCACTTGCTAGGTGAGTATGTAAGGTACTCAAGGAGGTCTCTGATAGGTCGAGTGTGTCCTCGGAGATGAGGTCCCGAGGTACATCCCCAAAGCATCATATTTACTCCAGCTCAATAGCCTTCGGGACACGTCATCTGCTATGTGTCATGATCTGGGAAATTCCCACTTCTGAGCATCATCATTAGCCCCCCACTCTCGTTCCGACCTATTTATAGGTCGGGTTGAGAGTGGCCTGTTCAGTTTTCTTCCGCTCAGTTTGGTGCCGAGAATTATAGTGTGGATTATCCGGGAACGACATGGCTTTTGGCGGTTGTGTCGTTTCGATCCTCGAGTCCACGTGGCATCTCACCGTGCACCTTAATTTTCGTGTGTATCCCCGATGATGTCAGTGGATCACCGAAAGGGCAGCACCATAATGGAAATGTCGCTTCATCTGTTCGGGCCAGCTATCGACCGAACTCGAGATTTATTTACTTGGGCCATGTTAGGAGTTTGCCTTCTTCGGGTACGTACGCCGGGTAGAGGCTCAAGGATCCACCATTGAGGCCGAGCAGGAAGATATCCGGCGGCCTCGTGACAAGGGCTTTTGGATCCACAGTGTTGTTGGGTAGAGAGCTACCCATAGTGGACCGAGCAGGAAGCTACTCGGTCGCCTCGTGATGAGGGCTTCAGATGTTGGCTATAGTGCCCTCAAGGCAATTATCATAGTCGCGGGCAGGCGATTATGATGATTGAGTGAGGACCTATACCAGTAGAACTGTCTTACTTGAGATGATAGTATGCTATCTGGTTTGTCTTTATTATCACTATTATATGTTGATAGAGCCCATAGGATTCTTGCTTGACTACCAGCATTATGATGGCGATCATATACGTAAGAGTTGGGGTCTATAAGCACATCCTTAAATGTTCCTAGTCGTGGGAGTATCGATACTGGGCATCGATACTCCAGTGTAGACTAGTGTATACTGATCGACACCCTGACGAGAGGAGGTGGCCAGGTCTCACAAGCCATTGGTGTTAGTTTGTTCACCTAAGATAGTATACAGGTGCTCATTAGGTTATGAGTACACTGGACGGACTCGCCGAAAACCTGCTAGTTGGTATTATACCTATTGTCAGATAGCAGTTCCCAAATGACATGTATAGGTTAGTCTGTCGACCCGAGATCGTCATTTGTCTCGTGTGAGTTCCCACTGTGCTTTGATTACTATCCTACCACGGCTCAAAAGAGTCGTGCAAACAGCTTTTAGTTGGGTACAGTCCCAAGCCACATGGAGGCAGTGATCGGATCGTCGGGGATTCGTCTCTCCTGGTATTGGTGGTTGATGTCGCGTTGTGCATGGGTGGCCATCACCAGAAATCCATGGCCATGGTGAACGAGAATTACCGATCCAGGATCGATAGTTTCTCAGGTGGTGATGGGTTTCATACCGACACTAAATGTCGCGTTGTTAGGGGTCTGACTTTATCCACCCCCTAAACTCGATATGCGATACTCTTAGACGAACAGGCCGGACTGTACGGATATTGTCACTGTCAAGCTCAGTAGGGGTTTATGATGAGTTTTCTCGTCGGACTCCCTTTCGCTCAATATCTGGGTAGCCGTTACGTACAGCTAGTGTCGCTGACTTGCTTGTGGTTAAACCCACTGCCAGCGTATTGACGGGTCTTTAGAGTCCCATACAGAGGATTTTCACGGTCCAAGTGATATGGTGTAGATGACGTATGTTGGTACATACAGGTGTCCGATTAAATATATGCACATGCTGCACAGACTTTAATCGGGCGGTTGATAATACTAGCGGCTTAGGATTAAGTCGGATTATTAAATCAGGTTTTGATTTAATATATATATATATGTATGTATGTATGTATGTATGTATGTATTTATATATATGTATTCTAGTATTATTGTTCACTATTCATTTTCTCTCTTGGCTATTCGTATTTTTGTACGAATACGTATATATGTATTTCGATACATGTACCGGGTTGCATTCCGTATTTATACGGAATTGCTTTTGGAAGGTGGCCACCTCATTATTAGATTTTCTTTTTAGAAAATCAATTAGGAAATGAGGTGGAGGGTGAGTTGGCATGAGCATGGGTCTTAGATATGTAGAGAGATATGGCTACACATTGTTTATTTGGAAAATTGGTGAAGATATTTTGGGTGTGCATTATTGAGAGAGGGTGTGAAGGCAGCCACTTTTTTTTGGTGTGCCTTGCTTAATTCTTTTCTTGGCTTTCTCATTTTTCTCCACTAGATTTCTCCACTTGCTTCATGGTTCATTACACTCTCATTCTCACTTGGAGATTTAGCCATTTTCTTGAGTTGCCCATGCCACATGTTTCCTCATCTCCTTTATGTTCTTGAGTTGCTCTATTGAGCACTGTGATGAAAGAAAAAAATAGTGACACATTCTTACACCTCCACTCTCCATTGCTAGCAATCTTGGAGCATCGGTTGCCTCGCTCAACGAGGCTGAAGCTTGTGTCGTTTCCCTCAGGTGGATCATCGTAGATGGAGGAAGACCGGCAACCAAATTTAATAAAGGAGCCACTAGGAGCTTAGGGATGATAGTTGATGACCGAAGGACACAGATCAACTCAGTATAACCATTATAACTTCTTTTTATAGCTTGCTAGTATAGGGTTTAGGGAAGATCCGGGCATCGGGTAATGGTAGCGCCAGTTTAGAAAAAAAAATTCCGCATTTGGCCACGGTTTGATGGCCGGGGCGCTGCCGTAACCCAACATGGTATCAGAGCCAGCTTTTAAACCCTAAGCTAGCTAGTTTAGACGATGTTAAAGTATCGAAATCGAAACAATCCCAAAACTGTGCACTGTTGATTCCAGTCTCTGTCGATTTTTAAAGTCTTAAAAAAAATTTAGAAACTGCAGAAGACTCCTTGAGTGACCACTAGAACTTACCCCAAATACTAACCCATTCCACCCGTTTTGACCCGAGCACATGCTCAGAAAATCCGAGCCGGACGGCCTGGGTTGGGATTTTGGACTTCGTATTTTGGGTGTTGTCCGGTCTCTGGAATATTGGTTCGGTGGTCTAGTTTTGCCCATTTTGGATATAGTGTTGTCTTTTGTTCAGGGGAAATTCGGGGTGTTTCGAAGTCGATAATTTAACACTGTTTAAATGTTTACAATACTTACATTACTATCCGCGACCGTGAATATCATTAGATCGGTACAGCTTGTCTAATTGCTATAGTTCTTTTAGACGGGTTTGCGAATGTGACATTCACGTTGATGTTCTGTGTTGTGCTGTAATGTTGGTTGGATCGTCGTGGTGGATAGCTATGGTGCAATATTAGTACAGTTTAGTTTCATTTGTACATTTGATATTGCGGGGCAAGCGTCCTACATGTGGACTGTCGTTACTGCCGGTTTATATATTATTCGTTTGGGGCACGACCGGATTGAGGTCGATGTCACCCTTGTATATTATTTTCTTTTCTGTACTAGGATTACCCCGCGGTGGAGTGCACGAATAACCGGCTTCTAGAGGGCAACAAGTCCGCATCTCATGGCGTTGAGATGGAGGGGACCTTACTCTAGAATTGGCGGGCTATTCGCCGCACTCATAGGGGGTATAGGTTGACCCACGGAGGGGTGCTTAAGTTACCGGATTCCGTGAAGTGTTGGGTGGCCCATTGACGTTGTTGAAGGGGGTTGCCTCACTTCTGGTTTTGGCAGATAACTTGCCGCTCTTGTAGGGGTCCGGGTTATCATTGCACAGGCTATCCACATGATAGGGAACGTCGGGTTTCATTTGCGGCTCAAGTGAAACCCGGGGCTTCAGGATTATCCACCACTCTGTGTTGCTTGACTGATTTTCCATGATGCTTCTGTGATGTTACTTTATATCATGCCTAAGATGATTATTATACATATTTATATATATACTGGTAGATATTGTATATGTTTTGCACCCGCGATAGTCCAGTCCTCGCTCTGTCGTTAGTTAAGTAACCTAACGAGTGATGACGGGACCCAGTGGCGAATACGGATGGCATATACGTACATTTTATTTTCGTTCTTTTATCTCATGTGATATGTTAATTGATGGGACTGCGCTGATTCTTATCAATGCAAGGATAAAACAAACCTATATGATGTTGTTGGAACCAAGTTTTAAAAACTGACATTACAGACGTTCTCTTTTACTTTGCACAATGGTATTCGGTTATGAATATCCAGTATCTCATTCGACGAGGCAAGGGCCGAGATCCCTTCATCGGGAGTGACCCCTTGAGTAAAAGTTTGCGTCAACGTAATAACTTCACTATAGTCGTTTTCTTTTGCTTTGCATCGTGTTTGGAATATCCTGCACCTCATTCGGCGGGGAATGAGCCGAGATCCTTTCACCGGGAGTGACCTCTTTAGCAAAAGTTTTCGCCACTATAAATTTGTAAAACCACTCGGTTCCTTCAACGATATCAAGTTCATTACGTTAAAGGTTTTTCGCCAAAAACCAGCCGCAGCCCTTCATCATTTCTTACGAGTATTATTTAGTATTCGTGCTGCGTTTGTTGACCTAGTCAAGGCGTAGTGTTCAGTAGCTAAGTAGTGCTTGTTTGTTGCATTTTAAATGCGATTGGTTAGGACAGTCGTGCGGCCTTGTTGACCTAGTCAAGGGCACGTATGGGTGGGTTTAATGCGATCCAGGATAATGACGGGTTGAACTTGACTAGCGGTTTATGGTTTGTTGACCTAGTCAAGGTCATAAACCACTTGGGGTAAAAATCACATCGGGAGTTTCAAATATACAGGAAACTTGCCAGGCTTGTGCATACCTTCTGGAGTACGGTGACTTGAGTGGCTTCCATCAGGTTATCTTGCGATGATAGTTGGATCCCGATTCCCACTGATGAGTAGGATTACTCCTCGGGTGATTCCGACTAATTCTCCTTTTGGGTTTGGAGGAGAATTCGAGAAAATAGTGGAAGCCATCCTGATTAGATAAAGTGATTAACCATTCAGATATAGGCTAGAGTGCACGCTGAGTGTTTCTTTTCTCTCTCTCTCTCAGGTAGCGACCATGGCCCGACCCTTGACTGGAACTCATGAACCAAGTTAACCGAACCTTCTTAAAACACTTTGGCTTTTGGAATGTCACGGTGTCGCATACATCATTGCCACTTCTATATCACCTTTGCATTTCTCCAGAACACCCCGTATCACTACGAACATCCACTTCCATTGGATAAATCCATCATATAGTTACATACGAACTCGAAGGAACTTGTTTCAGATTCGAGGATGAATTCTGGTTCTGGAGAGATTAAATAAGATTATTCGATTGTCTTTTCCATTTACCTTCTCTCAGGTTGTGAGGGCTCCTAGGATTCGGAGAGGGTACATCTATTGAGCTTATTGGATAGTCTTCTTCCAAACCATAGGCAGGTGTCGATAGGTAGGGAAGGAAGAAAACTAATTAAGCCTAAGCATGGTGTACAGAAAGTAATAAATAAAGACATATAAAGGGATTAGATTAAGGGTAAAGAAAATTGCGACCACCATCATTCACGACGAAACCGTATATACCCCTGCCACACCCACATCCACTTTGGATTTCTCCAGAACACTCCATATTACTACGGATATCCACTCCTATTGGATATGCTATCGTATAGTTACATACGAATTCGAAGGAATTCGTTCCAGATTCGAGAATGGTTTCCGGTTCAGGAGAAATAGAATGGGATTATTCAGATGTTTTTTCCCATTACCTTCCCTCAGGTTGTGAGGGCTCCTGGCATAAGGAGAGTACACTTATTACGCTTATTGGATAGTCTTCTTCCAAACCTTAGGCTGGTGTCGAAAGTGTAGGGTTGCTAGGCACACGCACAAGGGTCTACAAGGCATCAACCATGCCCGATTAAAAATTTAGCCGTGCCGAACAACCCGAATACGGAACTTTAAACTAGAGATTAGGCGAAAACAAGCATGCTAAACACTTTAACACTAAGTGAGAGGGATTACAACCTTTGTAGATCCGGTCCTTCACTTCATATGCTCCGTGTTGTGGTCCCTTCGCTGCGATCATCGGGATCCGGACTCTCGAGAGGTTCCACGAAGAGAAAGATGCAACCTTTGCTTCCGATCTTCGATACTAAGATGATCTACCTTGAAGTTTCTTTAACACAAGCTAACACTCATGGAATGATGTGAACACCCTCATCTAAATGGCAAGGGAAGATGAGGATGATGAAGTAGGATTTTTGCTCTCTTTATTTATCTTTTTCTCATATTTATCCATCACAAAAATCAAAGCAAGAAACCATTTCAAGCAAAGAAGAAGAAGGAAGAAGATGATGAACAATATTAGAATCCTTTTGTGATGAATAGGAAAAGAAATGATATGATGAATAATGTAACCATGGTCAAACTAACCCTTGTAGAGATTTGACTAAGGTTAAAGGTTTGGTTAGGTTAAGGAAATATCTAGCATAATATCTTAACAAAGACAAAGAAAGAAAGCTTCTATAAACTTCTAGAAAACCTTAACCCTAATCAAACCCTAACCATGTTTAATCTCTACTAAACAAGTTGCATTAGTTATCATATCATGTTACAATATTATATATCACATATATAATATTTATCGTAACATAAGAAAATAATACAATTAACATATATCGCATATATATCAATGTATTAATCCGGTGAGAAAAAGAATCTTTTAGTGAGCTAATATTAGTTAATGTAATTTAATATATCATATATATTATTATACATTAAAATATCGAATCAACACTTGATCCGACAATCCGGCTATATCGCATATAACCGACTAATATTTATCCGTACCGATTCATCGAATCAACACTTGATCCGATGACCCGGCTTATATCAAATATCGCGAGAATAGAATACGGTATCACATATCGCATTATCCTCGGTCCCGCACATATCACATATGTGCCCCTACTCCGTTTTGCCTGAGTCAAGAAACCTCTGTGTAGGACTCTAAAGAATCGTCAATACGCCGGCAGTAGGTGATGATCATATCAAACACCCACAAGCTGCAAGCGGTCAGCTAAACGTAACAGCTACCCAGGTATTGAGCGCTCAGAAGATCAACAAGCAAGCCTGTACATTCTCCTGCGAATCCAAACAGTAACACTCCCGTACAGTCCGGTCTCGTCGTCTGATATGTTGCATATCTCGCCTAGGGGTGGTAAACGTCAGACCCCAGTAGCTTGATAAGTCGTGTCGATATGAGGTCTATAACAGTTCGAGAAACTACTGATAACAATTACCAGTAAATCTCAGCAACCCTGGCCAGGGATTTCCGGTTATAGCCAATCGAACACAGCACAACATCAACTCCCTATACCGGGAGAGACGAATCCCCTCCTATCGCTCATTGCCTCCATATGATTTGGGACTGTACCCAAAAGCCACCTTTTTGCACGCCCTCTTGGACGTGGTATGATGGAAATCAAAGCACAGTGGGAATCACACAAGACTCTATGACGATCTCGGGTCAACAGACTACTCTGTACCAGTGTCACCGGAGAACTGCCATCTGACGTATGGTATAATACCATCTGGGAGTTCTCGGCGAGTCCGTCCAGTGTACCCAGTCTCCACTGAGCACCCGTACACCATCCTTGATGTCAAACACCGATGGATATGGGATCATCCATCGCCCATCATATGGGTCAAGATGCGTATACGCTAGTCTACTCTGGTGCATCGATGCCCTGTCTCGATACACCCTCGACTAGGAACAATTATAGGATGTACTCGTCGACTACCGTGGCCCCACTAGTATGATCTCATCATAGTCCCAGTAGTCGAGTACACATCCTAAGGGCTTTATCAACATGTAATATAGAGATAATCAGAGTACATGTTAAGATAAAGTACAACCAGATAGCATACTATCATGACGAGCAAGAAAGTCCTCCCTATATATGTCCTAGCATCCACTACAATATACATCATATGTACAGTAATGGCCTCTAGGGCATACATATAACTAACAATCTCCCGCTTGCACTAGGGCCATCTGTTATGGTATCGCATACCCAACAATTAGCTGCGGTTGAAGTATCTCATACTCAACCATCCCATAAAAGTCTCTACTGGGGAAAAGGCCTTCGTGAGTGGATCCGCGCTGTTGTCCTCATTGTCTACTCTCCTAACCTCGATCTCCCTGGAGATCAACCATCTCCATGATCAGGTGATACTGCCTAAGAATTATATCTGGATTTCTGATGGGACGGTAGTTCCTTGGCAGAAGCCACAACTCCATTGTCACACAATGGTAGGAACGAAGTTCATCTTATGAACTTATATATATCCAGACTGCCTCTTTGGTAGCATCCTTGGTAACGATGTATCTTGCCTTTAATCGTCTAGTATGTCACGGTATCTAGCTTGGAACTCTTCCAACATACCGTCCCTCCACTAAGGGTGAAGACAATGCCTTCGACTGACATTCAGTCGTCCTTATCACCGTGGAACCTTTCCAGTGATTCTCCCCAGGATCGATTGATACCATCTCACTACAACTACTGAGTGTCCTAACATCCAATTAGATCTATCTCATAGATCCAAAACCCAGGATTTAGGAGGTATCACTTTGATCCTATATGGAGAATCCTTGTGATAAGCGGAGATTGACCGAGCGTAGCATAGGAAACTCCTTCCCTATCAAGAGTATGTCATCCATGTACTCTACGAGGATCACCACCATACTCTCTACTACCTTTTCGTATATACAAGGTTCATCTACCATTTTGATGAAGTCAAACTCTTTGACTACCACATCAAAACAGATGTTCCAACTCCGCGATGCCTGTTTTATCATATAAAACATCTTGCACACGTTTCCGCTGCTCCCACTGTCTACGAAGCCCTCTGGCTGTGTACTTATAGACGCTATCTTCTAAATCATCATTTAGAAAAGCAGTCATGACACCCAACCACCAGATATCGTAGTCATGGTATGTAGCCGTGGCAAGTAGGATCTGGATGGACCTAAGCATAGCTTTGAAAGTCTCAACTTTTCCATGTACACCAAGTAATCTTCTCAATATATACTTGCTCCTGATGGGGATTTAACCCTTCAGATAAAGCAACCAAAGTCCATACTTTGTTGGTGTATAAGGATTCCATCTCAGATCGATAAGCATCCAGCCATTCTTACAGAGTCCCACTCCTGATGGACAGCTCGAAACTAGTTGGGTCATCATCTCATGACGCAATCCTCGCTCCCACTGTCATAGAGAAACTGGAGTATCTCTCAGGTGGGTGAGGAACCCTACTAGATCGGCGGAGAGGCTGAGGTTCGTTGGAAACTATTGAATCCTTTGGTTCTACCAAATCATCAGCTGCAGTTTGTATAGCTGGAACCATTCCAGTTCTACATAACAGACCTTGCCTCGAGCTTGTCCGGATTTTGCTTTTAGACATAGGCCGGACAACCCCAAATCTTAACAAACTTAAGATATGGGCTCTTCCCTTTCCATATCACATATGAAGTGGTAGGCATCTGATTTGATTTGAACCATATTCAATAGGTATGCAGCTTCTCAAGTGCATAACTCCCAAAAGGAAATAGGAAACTCAGTAGTACTCATCATAGAGCACACCATATCAAATAGGGTGCTATTGCTCCGCCCCGATATACCATCGTGCTATGGTGTATACGGAGGAGTAATGCTGAGAGAGAATCTCATTCTCCTTTAGAATAGTCCAGGAATTCCGTGCTCAAGTATTCTCCTCCTTGATCTTATCAAAGGACATAATACTTATACCCGTACTTTGGTTCTCTACTTCTAATTTATATTCTGTGAATATCTCAAAAGGTTCGGACCTGTGTTTCAACAGAAACATATATCTAAATCTTGAGAGATTATCAGAGAATGTAATGAAGTACAAAGAACCGATCTTGGCATGTGTAGACAGGGGACCTTACATACATCAGCATGTATCAATCCCAAGAGTTCACTAACTCTTTCTCTGTTTCCAATAAACAGAGTTGTGGTCATCTTATCTTTGTGACATGACCGGCAAGTTTCACAAGATGTAAATTCAAACAAATTTAAATATGCATCTTAATGTAACTTCAGCTAGTCGTGTCGCATTGATATGACCTAGTCTACAATACCTCAAGAAGGATCCGTTCATATCTGAACTCTTCCTCTTGTGTGTGTTCCGTATACTAAGAACTGTAGTTTGATTTAGAACGTCAATGCTTTTAGATAACGTGCCTGAACCGATCAACTCTTGATATAGGAAATGTTCAAAACATTATCCAACAATACAAAATTATATCCTTTCTTTACTAATAAAGAGACTGATATGATTTTGTATATCAGGTTCGGTATCTAATAACATTTGTTCAGAATCAATGTATTCTGGTAATACTGGGTGATAGTGACCAACAGACTTGGCTGCAACACTTGCACCGTTTTCTGTCTCATGAAACTTATCACCCGTTCTCAGTTCTCTACCTTTCTGTAGCCCATGTAACATATTACATATGCGGGATCCTGATCCGGTATCATATACCCAGGACGTAAAGTATACTGAGAAACAGTTCTCTGTAATGAACACACCTGAAGATGATGCATCAGCATGCATTTTCTTCGTTTGGGCAGCACGGGAAATCTGGTATTCCCCAATTTCCTGCTCTGTCCTATAACAATTATAAGTTAGAGCGGGACCAACGTTCCCCAGCTCAGTATAACAAGTGGGTCCGGTCAATATATCCGTTTTATTATCTTGATTAAGGCGTGATATTGTCGCTATCTGGAGAGAGAGAAGAAAACACTCAGCGTATGCTCTTGCAAGATTAGATTGGTTATCTAATATATCTAATCAGGATGTCTCCCACTGTTTTAATCAAATCTTCCTTCAAACCCTAAAAGGAAAGACTAGCCGGGATTAATTACACGCTACAAGTTCGCCAATCTTTCAGCCAGGCCAGTGTCGGTACTTTGAGGGAGGTCCCCCGTGCTTTCGCACGAACCTAATTAAAGTAAACCTCGTTTTCCCAGAGGCGTAACCCCGTTAACACCTTTCTAGACACCTACTTGAAATGCTAATTGTAATGTGTAAAACTCTCCCAGGAGTAACTCTTACTCGCAGCGGGTATCGGGATCCAACTATCTCATAGAAGGTATGCAATCTCATTGCAAATTTCAACACTTGAAATTCCCGATAATATTTTGCCCCTAGCGTGCTATGACCTTGACGCATGCCAAACAACCCATAGTCCGCTAGTCAAGTTCAACCCGTACATTTCTTGATTGAATTAAACCCACCCGCACGACCCTTGACGCATGCCAAACAACGCCGTATGAATACCCTAATCCAATCGCATCGTATGCTAGCAGATAAGCACTAGTTAGCTACCGTACACTACGCCTTGACGCATGCCAAACTACCACAGCACGAATACTAACTAGTACTTATCTGGAATGACGGAGGGCTACGACAGGTTTTTAAGAAAACCCTTTGCGTAATGAACTTGATATCGTTGTAGAATCGAGTGATTTTAAATGGAGTGTTTTTTAGGCTTTTCTAGTTTTGCTAAAGGGGTCACTCCCGGTGAAGGGATCGTCGGTCCTTTCCTCGTCGAATGAGGTGCGGGATATATCATATATATCACTGTGCAAAGCAAAAACACTTAAAAGCAATCAAAAGACAAACCGAGTTTGTAGCATCTGCCAGTTATTGCTAAAGGAGTCACTCCCGGTGAAGGGATCTCGGTCCTTTCCTTATCGAATAAGGTGCTGGATGTTCTACAAGGAACACCGCTATGCAAAGCAAGAACCGTAGCTAGCAGTTTTATTTTGAAATTCGATTCTACAACATCTTAGGTTTCTTTTATTTCATTAATCTCATTAATGAAGTCCCATTTTATTATGCTTCACAAGCATCTCTTTTGAAACGAAATCTGCAATATAACATATATCTCATATATATAAAATATAAACATTCGTCTCAAGCAGTAATATGATCTCATCACAGAACATTGCAGCATAAGAACATATATGAAATATTGGATATACTAGGACGTCCGTGTTTTCAATACGAGCCTGTATAAAACACGGATTCCACGGTCGCGATGAATAGCCAAACTCACATCCCTAGACCCCTACGAGAGCGGCAAGTAACACTGCCAATTCTTGGGTTAGGAGACCCGGTCCCGACTCCTCGAGATGGTCTCCTACTGGACCCTAGAATCCGGTTACTTGTGCTCCCCGCCTTGGGTCTATCCTAATGCGGAAAAGTAAATAATATACAACGGTGACAGCTTCCGCTACCTGGAAGTGCCCCAATAAAAGAATATTACATACAAATGAATTTTACATGAATGAAAAAGAAAAACTCTCATCTCACATAAAACCCCCGGCTATTCAAAACGCGACGATCCAATATAACATATCACAGCAACACATAATATCTCATATCATCAACGTAAGCAAGTATGCGTATCCCGATTGTCGTTGATGTATAGCAACGAAGCCGGCGATACACCACATACTACGCTTACGGTCACAGAAAAGAAAGTGTAAAACTATAATAGTTGGAATCCGCAACCTCCTTAGAAATCACATGCCTAACCAAATGAATTCCTTATAAACCTCGCATTTTAATCTCATTATCGAAAACTCTTTTCAATATCAAGTCGGGCAATTCAACAAGATTCCCGACGTCCTGATCGAATGCTCGTCGCAAACTTTAGTAGACGGCCGCACCCCCGATACCGTCGACGAAGTGCACCAAGGCGGAACACCGCTACCGGGAGCACCCGAACGGATGCTTTCGGCGACGGGGTTCTCCTACAGTCACTTGGTCGGGGTTAAGAGGTGTAGCTGTCTATTAAGTTTTCCCGGCGAGTATCCGCGTACGCTACGTGATTGCGACGGACTTTTGATCACATCAAAATTCCGTGGCAACCGATCATCTGAGACTAAACTGCTATGTTTATAATATTCAAATTAGTTATCTCATAACTACCTGTGGATTCCAAATATTGTATCACATTCCAGATAAATAGAAAAAAAATTAAACTTTCCGATCGAATCATCAAGCACCCAAGATTTCCCCAATATATCTCAACACTTGAAATTAGTTTAAAAACATTCATTACATGCCACAGTACCAATGGTCCAGCCGTAGAAGGGTCAAGCCAACGCCTCACATGTGGCACGCCGTACTGCCCCAAACCCTAAGGTTCAAAGGGCAGTTCAAGACGGTCACATAATCGAGTTAAGGTTTGTTGTCTTCTAGAGGGTCCACCGAGTTACTTGCATGACTTAGAACATTCTTAAACACGAGAAAAAATCCAACTTTTGAAAAATTTTCCGACAGGGGAAAAAGTGAGTTATTGATATCCGTTCGAACTTTTTAACAGTTTCTAAAAATTATCCGGACAAAACTAAACAAAGTTAAAATATCCGATCGAATCTTTATGTCCCCAATACAACCCAGATAATTCAACAGTTGAATAAAAAAAAATAAAAATTTCCAGAAGACTCAGCACTTGAAGACAAGAATTACTGTGCAAGCCACGTGGTGTAACTCACCAAAGTGGCCGCGGAACCGCCGCGAAACCCAGGGTTGGGCCGCGGTTCCGCGCCTCCTTTGTCGAGTTAGCATCACGTGCTTCACAGTAACTCATAGAATTCCCTGCTAAATTTTTTGGCAATTTTTAATTCACAAAAATCCAAAGTTTCAGAAAATTTCCAGAGAAGGGGTTATATCGGGTTTTCCGGGTTCGATCGGACTTTAAACTTCGTCTAGATTTCGCCTAAAACTCTAGCTTGGCTCTGATACCACTGTAGGGTTGCTAGGCACGCGCACAAGGGTCTACGAGGCATCAACCATGCCCGATTAAAAATTTAGCCGTGCCGAACAACCCGAATACGGAACTTTAAACTAGAGATTAGGCGAAAACAAGCATGCTAAACACTTTAACACTAAGTGAGAGGGATTACAACCTTTGTAGATCCGGTCCTTCACTTCATATGCTCCGTGTTGTGGTCCCTTCGCTGCGATCATCGGGATCCGGACTCTCGAGAGGTTCCACGAAGAGAAAGACGCAACCTTTGCTTCCGATCTTCGACACTAAGATGATCTACCTTGAAGTTTCTTTAACACAAGCTAACACTCATGGAATGATGTGAACACCCTCATCTAAATGGCAAGGGAAGATGAGGATGATGAAGTAGGATTTTTGCTCTCTTTATTTATCTTTTTCTCATATTTATCCATCACAAAAATCAAAGCAAGAAACCATTTCAAGCAAAGAAGAAGAAGGAAGAAGATGATGAACAATATTAGAATCCTTTTGTGATGAATAGGAAAAGAAATGATATGATGAATAATGTAACCATGGTCAAACTAACCCTTGTAGAGATTTGACTAAGGTTAAAGGTTTGGTTAGGTTAAGGAAATATCTAGCATAATATCTTAACAAAGACAAAGAAAGAAAGCTTCTATAAACTTCTAGAAAACCTTAACCCTAATCAAACCCTAACCATGTTTAATCTCTACTAAACAAGTTGCATTAGTTATCATATCATGTTACAATATTATATATCACATATATAATATTTATCGTAACATAAGAAAATAATACAATTAACATATATCGCATATATATCAATGTATTAATCCGGTGAGAAAAAGAATCTTTTAGTGAGCTAATATTAGTTAATGTAATTTAATATATCATATATATTATTATACATTAAAATATCGAATCAACACTTGATCCGACAATCCGGCTATATCGCATATAACCGACTAATATTTATCCGTACCGATTCATCGAATCAACACTTGATCCGATGACCCGGCTTATATCAAATATCGCGAGAATAGAATACGGTATCACATATCGCATTATCCTCGGTCC
The DNA here is from genome assembly GCA_030015575.1 of Agapanthus africanus. Taxonomy (NCBI): domain Eukaryota; kingdom Viridiplantae; phylum Streptophyta; class Magnoliopsida; order Asparagales; family Amaryllidaceae; genus Agapanthus; species Agapanthus africanus. The sequence goes on from CM057340.1 coordinate 603,905,246, forward strand.
CGCACATATCACATATGTGCCCCTACTCCGTTTTGCCTGAGTCAAGAAACCTCTGTGTAGGACTCTAAAGAATCGTCAATACGCCGGCAGTAGGTGATGATCATATCAAACACCCACAAGCTGCAAGCGGTCAGCTAAACGTAACAGCTACCCAGGTATTGAGCGCTCAGAAGATCAACAAGCAAGCCTGTACATTCTCCTGCGAATCCAAACAGTAACACTCCCGTACAGTCCGGTCTCGTCGTCTGATATGTTGCATATCTCGCCTAGGGGTGGTAAACGTCAGACCCCAGTAGCTCGATAAGTCGTGTCGATATGAGGTCTATAACAGTTCGAGAAACTACTGATAACACTTACCAGTAAATCTCAGCAACCCTGGCCAGGGATTTCCGGTTATAGCCAATCGAACACAGCACAACATCAACTCCCTATACCGGGAGAGACGAATCCCCTCCTATCGCTCATTGCCTCCATATGATTCGGGACTGTACCCAAAAGCCACCTTTTTGCACGCCCTCTTGGACGTGGTATGATGGAAATCAAAGCACAGTGGGAATCACACAAGACTCTATGACGATCTCGGGTCAACAGACTACTCTGTACCAGTGTCACCGGAGAACTGCCATCTGACGTATGGTATAATACCATCTGGGAGTTCTCGGCGAGTCCGTCCAGTGTACCCAGTCTCCACTGAGCACCCGTACACCATCCTTGATGTCAAACACCGATGGATATGGGATCATCCATCGCCCATCATATGGGTCAAGATGCGTATACGCTAGTCTACTCTGGTGCATCGATGCCCTGTCTCGATACACCCTCGACTAGGAACAATTATAGGATGTACTCGTCGACTACCGTGGCCCCACTAGTATGATCTCATCATAGTCCCAATAGTCGAGTACACATCCTAAGGGCTTTATCAACATGTAATATAGAGACAATCAGAGTACATGTTAAGATAAAGTACAACCAGATAGCATACTATCATGACGAGCAAGAAAGTCCTCCCTATATATGTCCTAGCATCCACTACAATATACATCATATGTACAGTAATGGCCTCTAGGGCATACATATAACTAACAGAAAGGTAGGGAAGGAAGAAAACCAATTAGCCTAAAGAAGGTGTACAGAAGGTAATAAGTAAAGATATAATAAAGGGATTGGAGTGAGGGCAGGTAAGTATATGGTTACTGTCATGAATCAGGATAATGGATGAAGCATTACTAGGAATACCAGGTTACCCCTTTGAAACATTTTCATATTTCAGTTTCACTGTGCGATATTAATTGAAAACTATTTTCCCAATCGGAATCTAACTCCAGGGTATGTGTTTACCAGATCAGTGTCTCACATCTGTATGTTATTACGGATGGTGAGTGAGAGTAATATATTAGGAATTGGGTGATTAGATCCTCATTATATCGGAATTCGTTGTAATTGGTGATATTTGAGCAAATCATCTGGTTTTTGCCTAACGACAAATATTTGATTTTGAATATCCGTCGTTATGCACCAATTTCAAACTGATATATTTGTACCTTTATTTTATAAAGTGAGATATAATTTTTTGATATTATGATTATGACATTTACCTATATCAGTTGGTGATTAGGTAAGGTGCATTCAACAGCGGTGTAATTCTTCTTAACCATAGTACAGTTTTTCATCCTACGACGCACAGGGTTTGAGTTATTAAACTCAGGGGACTTATACAAAGTATTGTATATTGTCCAGTGTCCATTAGAACAATGAGATTGGTACTCGTACTATATTCTGTTTACTCATAAGTTCTCTAGTTCTAGACAAGTATTTCGTAGAAATACAATGTTCAGATTTTGAGAAATTATATATATAAGAATAAAATAGAGAACCATTTGTTGGAAGTATCAGGATTTTTCGAGAAAGTCGAAGATGTAGATACTTGTGTTTGGTATTCCGTTGATAGTAATGGTTTTGAGAACTTGCTTCTTTTTCAGGTTACTCATATATGGATGCACTCCTAGATGAGTAATGTTGATTGACCTCTTTCCATCTGGTTGATATGCACTGGAGACAGCTGCATGATTTTGAATCTGGTTCCAATTAAACTAGTGCTTGTGTTTCTATATTAGATATATATATAGAATCAATTTATATCTTAACGATGTTAAGGTATAGGAAGTTGTCCGGCTGATGCTTTAAACTAGAATCCGGATAAACTCGAGGCACGTTTCAGTAATGGCCATTTGTGGGTTATCCCAGGTTTTGAAGAGGGTTAACTTTCTACCATCAGGAAGATCAATATTTATATTGTTCTTGACTCGCCACAGTTTTAGTAAAATGGATTTTTTTAGAAAAACAGAAGTGGGAGTATGGTAGAGTTGGAAGTGATTACAGAACCACAAACGATCACTGAAGATTTAATAGAACCTCGGGATTCAATTAGTTTCGACATTCCATTAGCCACTCCGCAGATTTGGTGAATAATCTCAGGCACCCGAGAGGTAATTCGGTTTTCTCAGAGACGGTGACAGGGAGGTTCTTGTTTACCCAGCCTTGCCATTGCTGTTGTTCTAGACTAAACGACCCGGCAGGAGGATGAGTATAGTGTCGTTCTAAACTAGCTTTAGAAGTGCACGTGTATATGACTATGCTCGAGGGTTGTTGTAATCAGTGGGAGCAGCGGAAGCATAGTGAGCAAGTAGCTTATGTCTATTTATAGACTAAACCAGGCATAGCGGAAATAGATCATCTGTTTTCGATGTGACAGTCATAGGCCCTGACCTTATCAGAATAGGAGATGGATCTGGTAAGAAGGCAGTAGAGAGTGATGTCCAGGTATTGGGATGACATGCACTTGATAGGAAGAGATATTCCTATACTACGGTCGGTTATACTGTGATTGTCACAAAGTTGTTTCTCCACATAGGATATGGATATAATATCAGGTTTTCTGGTTACTGGATCTATGGTTTTAGATCTATATTTGGAAAGTATCCCAATCTGGGTACTTTGACATTATTGTAAAGGGATTTTAGAATGGACAACTCCTGACATGGTGGTGTAACTGCAGGTGATGGAGTCACCCTCTCTAAAGGTGTCTTACAGACTAAAGGAGGGAGAGATCTGCATGATTAGCATATCATTTGCTTATGCAATTGAGTTAATCATGAAATGTCAAGTACCATACCAGATGTTATTTTTGCACTAGCCGCAATAAGCAGATATATTAATCCAATCCTGAAGAAATGTGGGGAAGCAGTTTATGAATATAAATGGATGTTCTAGGGATATGGTAATGGCAGCCTCCTTCGGGAGACAGTTATCATTTCAGGCTTCCAAGATGACCTGGGTAACAGAGTGACTATCAGAGTTATATTTTTCCCTCTTTTGAGGGTGTAATACCCAGCCCCTTTTATACCAAAATCTGTATTTTGCTACTTTATAATTCTATTTACTTTATTTATATTTTTATTTCATTCTATTTATATTTTATTTCATTCTAAACCCATTTTTCTTTTATCAAACAAACTCAAAACCCTAATTCCTTTATATTCACTCAAACAAGCCCATTCTTTAACTAAAATTCTTTAAGAAAACCCAAGCCCGCCAGCCCCTTCTCCAAGCCCAACCGCTCCTTCTTTCCCCAATTAAATTTTCCTTTTATATTCTTGGCCCGGTCCGTTATTCTTTTCCTATAATTTATTTAAATCCCTCACAGGCCGGCCCTTCTCCTTCAGCCCACGCCCAACCCGTTACACCCTATCCGACCCGCTCTTACTGTTCTTCTCCCCAACGGCTAGTCCCTCATCTCCCACGCGCGTTTCCTCCGCCGCACCCCACGCCTGCGCCCACGTCGCCGCTCGTCACGCGCCTCACTCGCGAACGTTACCACGACGCGCGCCCTCCACCTCTCTCCTCTACCCACTACTCCCCCTTCCTCGCTCGCTCTCTCCCTCATTCTCATTTTTCCTCCTCAAATTCTTCTGCAACCATTTTTCCCGACGACGACGTCGAAGACGACAGCCATCTCACGACTACGCCGTCTCCGCCTCCGGCCACCTCCCTCCATCACCATCGCCTCGTCTCCACGCAGAATCACCCACCTCGCCGACGCGCAACCCTCACGACCCCATCGCCCGCACCTCATCCCCTCACCACCCTTCTCGTTCCGAGCCCCCTCACTTCCGATCTCCCTCTCTCGAGCCCACGCCTCACTCCACCGGCCATCTCGTCGGACCTTCATCACCGCTCTCATCTCCTCACCACCCTCTCTCGTCTTCCTCCTCCTGCTCACCAAGCACCGCACCCGAGCCCCGCCTCCTGCACCTCTCGCCGGCGGGCCCACTGCACCGTCGTCGACCCTATCATCAACATCATCATCGTCGTCCTCACTCTCTCCGTCTCCATCAATCCCTCTCTGTTTCCCTCTCTCTCACTTTCTCCCTCTCTGCCTCTCAGTTCTTTCTCATCCCTCTCTCGCTCTCTTCTCAACTCTCTCTCCCCCAATCTTTCTGTTTCTCTATCTCTCTTTCATTCTCACTCTCTCTCTCTATTCCTCTACTTTCTCTAACTCTCTCTCTCAATCCCTCTCTGCCCACACTCTCTCTCTCTCTCTCTAAAGCTCTACCCCCCAAGCCGATGTCATCCCTGCACACCCTCGGAGCTCCTAGTTGTTGCCACCTGGATCGCCGCAGTTGAGATACCGAGCCCCAGCTCCTCTCCGCCTACCCGTCGCAGTCGAGCTTGAGTCTAGTCGTCGTGAGCCGAAGCCGTGAAACCAAACCACGTCGTTCGTCGCGCGCTCGTGACGTTGCCGCTGTCGTACATCGCCCAAAACATTCCCAGGCAAGTTCTCTACTTGCTACATGCTACAATATGATAATTACACATTATAATCTTGTATATCCTATGTTTTAATTTCTGCCAAATATTACGATGTAACTGTTCGATACATGTTCTCATACGATAACATCATTTAATTTGATGGAACTAACTGGTTTAAGTTGGCCCGTATGGCCGTGAATCTAATGTGTGAAATTCGTTGGAAAATATGACCGTTAACGACTAAAACGACTACCCCCAAGTTTGCCTGTAAAACTGGATATTTCTGTACCTGAAAACTGTAAAAATCACCATAAATTATATACATACTAGAATGATACGTTCGAGGGCTCAAATCGAAGCCAACTCGACTAACTTTAACCCTATACTAGTTTCCAGATATTCCTGTACATAAACTATGACAATATTTGGATCGGAGTGCGATTCTGGACTGCGGTCCAGAGCGACTCCAATTGTTGCTTACTGTTCCATAATGAACACCACCCTGTTTCCTAAACTCGTAGGTTGTGGAACTCCACTGTTTATTGTAGGTGAACCTGTTAGCTAGATAATCCAAATGGTTTCATCCTGTTTCGTTATCGTTTGTTATTTAATCTGTAATTTAATAGATCGGGACGCATAACAGTCCCAACAGAATCAGAACTGACATATTGGTATTGAATAGTGTATATCTCCTGACGTACAGATGCGATTGAAGATCTGTCTATTGAGTTGAAAACCTCACTGAAAACCCTAGATTTCATCAAACTGTAGCGTCGCTAAAATATGATCCCAACTAGGATTAAAATGCGTTGCGAAACGGACTTCTGATTCTGAAACCGGATTTCCAGCCGCGAGCGCTTAAAATGAAATGGTTATAATTAATGATCCTGGAACCCGATTGGCATGAAACTAAATTCGATGGATGGACAACTGAACATACTAATTATTACATGTTTATCATTTCGCTAAACTATACACGTACGTTTCATGATAAATCGTGCAAGTGATAGAATACTATTTTATGACACCTTAATCATGCTTCATATACTGTTTACGTATCATATCATACCCATATCATTGTATTGATAACCTAGTGATATCGTGCATTTACCCAGTGTTAGATTTTAGTGATGATTATGTCAAGTACGTCAGTGTTCGTGTATCCGTGAATAAGTGAAAGTGATACGTACTTGTATGCAATCAGTGACCCTATTATTATATTGCATTGTCGACGTCTGTGGGATGCGTGTACGGGTGACTATAAGTGGTATGGGACACTTATGGAAGCTCTTGCACGAGTGTCACAGATAAGGCATCATACACTGCCATTTATCTTAGGTATTAGTCGGGACGTGCTTGATGGAGGTCCTGCCTCCAGTTCTCGTGCAGACATGTCACCGACCGATTGGTATTTAGGGTTATGGTTAGCGTTTGATGTAGACCACGGGGTGTGGGGTAGTTTGAGTGTGAGTTCAACGGAATCTCGGGAGTCCCATGCCGGCTTATATATTTAGGGAGATATATGGAGATTTACAGGGTATGTGATTATCACCGTGATATACATGTTGGGCCCGTGGTCCCTTGCCCTTGGGTTCTACCCTTGGGTGGAGGACACTCGCGAGTGGTTGACTCTCACACTTGAACTGACGATAGGCTTAGTGACTTGTACAGTGAGATTTAGAGACTGATAGGGATACTGGCATTGAGGTATCTTACTTACTGTGTTGACATACGTGGCATATCGTTCTACTGCTTTTACTGTTCCGCTGCATTGATTACTGCACATTCATATTCATGTTGTCATTGATTTACTGTTATACATATCTATTACCACTGTTAGAATTGTCACATTATTTTTATATATATTATATTGCTATTGTGTCACTCTGACGACCTGAGTATGCATGCTCAGTGTGAGGAGAAGATTTAGCCTGGACCAGGACTAGACGTATATCACAGACATTTCGATTTGATATCCAGAGTTATATCCATATTTGTTCCCCCTCAGGTCAGTTCTTTACATTGTTCCTTTCAGTTACTGCATCTCTCATTACCTGCGCATTATTTACTGTTTACCATGAAAAACTAGAAGCCGAAGTGTGACTACGGCATGACATTTCCTTGACCGTAGGAGCATGGCTGGCCTTGTCTACCCCTCGTATTCCGTATTTTGGGAAGCGGGGCGTGACAGAGGGACAGTATGTTGGACAGGTGGTCCAAGCGGATACTGAGGAAATGCATGGCGCATGATCTGATTAAATTCAGTGGATGATATAGTCTAAGAAGTTTGTTGGATTTGGAGTTCATATCCAGATAAATTCTAAGACAGGTATTGCTCATTTCGAGAGATAGTTTTCTCCGCAAAGTTGAGATATAGAGAGATACAGAAAGAAACATTGTAGCGGATCCACCCACTGAGGCTATTTCTCGAACGTAATAGTTTCGCAAACGAGCTTTGCGAAACTGATTAGTAGAGAAATTGGGTGTTCGGTATCATACGAGCTGTGAGTATGCGACACCGTAATAATTGGCCTTAAGTGCAAGTGGGAGATTGTTGGCTATAGTGCCCTCAAGGCAATTATCATAGTTGCGGGCAGGTGATTATAATGATTGAGTGAGGACTTATACCGGTAGAACTGTCTTACTCGAGATGATAGTATGCTATCAGGTTTGTCTTTATCATCACTATTATATGTTGATAGAACCCATAGGATTCTTGCTTGACTACCAGCATTATTATGGCGATCATATACGTGGGAGCTGGGGTCTATAAGCATATCCTTAAATGTCCCTAGTCGGGAGAGTATCGAGACTGGGCATCGATACTCCTGTGTAGACTGGTGTATACTGATCGAGACCCCGACGAGGGGCGGTGGCCAGGTCTCACAAACCATTGGTGTTAGTTTGTTCACCTAAGATAGTATACAGGTGCTCATTGGGTTATGAGTACACTGGACGGAATCGCCGGAAACCTGCTAGTTGGTATTATATCTATTGTCAGATAGCAATTCCCAGGTGATATGTGTACAGGTTAGTCTGTCGACCTGAGAACGTCATTTGTCTCATGTGAGTTCCCACTGTGCTTTGATTACTACCCTACCACGGCTCAAAGGAGTCGTATAAACAGATTTTAGTTGGGTACAGTCCCGAGACGTATAGAGACAGTGATCGGATCGTCGGGGATTCGTCTCTTCCAGTATTGGGGGTTGATGTCGCGTTGTGCACGGGTGGCCATCACCAGAAATCCATGTCCATGGTGGATGAGAATTACCGATCCAGGATCGATAGTTTCTCAGGTGGTGATGGGTTTCATGCCGACATTAAATGTCGCGTTGTTAGGGGTCTGACTTTATTCACCCCCCTAGACTCGATATGCGATACTCTTAGACGAACAGACCGCGTACTGTATGGATATTGTCACTGTCAGGCTCAGTAGGGGTTCAGGATGAGTTTGCTCATCGGCCTCCCTTTCGCTCAATACCTGGGTAGCCGTTACGTACAGCTAGTGTCGCTGACGTGCTTGTGGTTAAACCCACTGCCAGCATATTGACGGGTCTTTAGAGTCCCATACAGAGGGTTTTCACGGTTCAGGCGGTATGGTGTAGATAACGTATGTTGGTACATACATGTGTCCGATTAAATATGTGCACATGCTGCACAGACTTTAATCGGACGGTTGATAATACTGGCGGCATAGGATTAAGCCGGATTATTAAATCAGGTTTTGATTTAATAATTTATATATATATATATATATGTAATTATATATATGTATTCTAGTATTATTGTTCACTATTCATTCTCTCTCTTGGCTATTCGTATTTTTGTACGAATACGTGTATATGTATTTCGATACATGTACCGGGTTGCATTCCGTATTTATACGGAATGGCTTCTAGAAGGTGGCCACCTCATTATTAGATTTTCTTTTTAGAAAATCAATTAGGAAATGAGGTGGAGGGTGAGTTGGCATAAGCATGGGTCTTGGACATGTAGAAAGGTATGGCTACACATTGTTTATTTGGAAAATTGGTGAAGATATTTTGGGGGTGCATTATTGAGAGATGGTGTGAAGGCAGCCACTTTTTTTTGGTGTGCCTTGCTTAATTCTTTTCTTGGCTTGCTCATTTTCTCCACTGGATTTCTTCACTTGCTTCATGGTTCATTACACTCTCATTCTCATTTGGAGACTTAGCCATTTTCTTGAGTTGCTCATGCCACATGTTTCCTCACCTCCTTCATCTTCTTGAGTTTCTCTATTGAGCATTGTGATGAGAGAAAAAGATAGTGACACATTCCTACACCTCCACTCTCCATTGCTAGCAACCTTGGAGCGTCGGTTGCCTCGCTCGACGAGGCTGAAGCTTGCGCCGTTTCCCTCAGGTGGATCATTGTATATGGAGGAAGACCGGCAACCAAATTCGATCAGGGAGCCACTAGGAGTTTGAGGAAGATGGTTGAAAACCGAAGGACACTAATCAACTAGGTATAACCATTCTAACTTCTTTTTATAGCTTGCTAGTATAGGGTTTAGGGAAGATCCGGGCATCGGGTAATGGTAGCGCCAGTTTAGAAAAATTTTGTTTTGCATTTGGCCATGGTTTGATGGCCGAGGCGCTGCCGTAACCCAACATTAAATCCACAGCGTTTGTTGGGTAGGAAGTTACCCGTTGTGGACGGACCGGGCAGGAAGCTAAACGGTGGCCTCTTGAGTAGGGCTTTGGACCCTTAGTATAGTTGGGCAGGAATCTACCCGCTGCAGATGGTCCAGCAGGAAATTGCTCGACGGCCTCGTAATGAGGGCTTTCGATCCACAGCGTTGTTGGGCAGGAATCTACCCACTGCAGATGAGCCGATCAGGAAGCGACCCGGTCGCCTCGTGATGAGGGTTTTTGATCCACAGCGTTGTTGGGCAGGAAGCTACCCGCTGGAGATAGGCCAGCAGAAAATTGCTTGGCGGCATCATGATGAGGGCTTTCGATCCACAGCGTTGTTGGGCAGGAATCTACCCGCTACAGATGAACCGGGCAGGAAGCTACCCGGTCGCCACGTGATGAGGGCTTTTGATCCACAGCGTTGTTGGGCAGGAATTTACCCATTGCAGATGGGCCAGCAGGAATTTGCTCGGCGGCCTCGTGATGAGGGCTTTTGATCCACAGCGTTGTTGGGCAGGAATCTACCCATTGCAGATAGGCCAGCAGGAAATTGCTCTGCGGCCTCGTGATGAGGGCTTTCGATCCACAGCGTTGTTGGGAAAAAATTTACCCGCTGCAGATGAACCGAGCAGGAAGCTACCCGGTCGCCTCGTGATGAGGCTTTTGATCCACAGCGTTGTTAGGCAGGAAGCTACCCGCTGTAGATAGGCCAGCAGAAAATTGCTTGGCGGCCTCATGATGAGAGCTTTCGATCCACAGCGTTGTTGGGCAGGAATCTACCCACTCCAGATGAACCGAGCAGGAAGCTTCCCGGTCACCTTGTGATGAGGGCTTTTGATCCACAACGTTGTTGGGCAGGAATCTACCCGCTGCAGATGGGCCAGCAGTAATTTGCTCGGCGACCTCGTGATGAAGGCTTTTGATCCACATCGTTGTTGGGCAGGAATCTACCCGCTGCAGATGGGCCAGCGGGAAATTGCTCGGCGGGCTTGTGATGAGGGGTTTTGATCCACAGCATTATTAGGAAGGAATCTACCCACTGCAGATGGGCCAACAGGAATTTACTCGTCGGCCTCGTGATGAGGGCTTTCGATCCACAGCGTTGTTGGACAGGAATCTATTCGCTGCAGATGGGCCAGCAGGAAATTGCTCGGCGGCCTCGTGATGAGAGCTTTCGATCCACAGCGTTGTTGGGCAAGAATCTACCCACTGCAGATGGGCCAGCAGGAATTTGTGCGGCGGTCTCATGATGAGGGCTTTTGATCCACAGCATTGTTGGGCAGGAATCTACCCGCTGCAGATGGGCCAGCATGAATTTGCTCGGCGACCTCATGATGAGGGCTTTTGATTTACAACATTGTTGGGAAGGAATCTACCCGCTTCAGATAGGCCAGCAGGAATTTGTTCGGCGGCTTCGTGATGAGGGCTTTTGATCCATAGCGTTAGTGGGCAGGAGTCTACCTGCTGCAGATGAGCCAGCAGGAAATTGCTCGGCAGTCTCGTGATGAGGGCTTTTGATCCACAGCGTTTGTTGGGCAGGAAGCTACCCAGTGTGGATGAACCGAGCAGGAAGCTACTTGGTCGCCTCGTGGGGAGGGCTTTTGATCCACAACGTTTGTTGGACAGGAAGCTACCCACCGCGGATGAACCGAACAGAAAATTGCCCGGCGGCCTCGTAATGAGGGCTTTCATGTTGGATATAGTGCCCTCAAGTCAATTATTGAATCGCTGGCACGCGATTGTGATGATTGAGTGATGACCTATACCGGTAGAACAGTTTTACTCGAGATGATAGTATACTATCTGGTTTGTTTTTATCATCATGTACAACATTAGGTGGTATTACAGATCACTATTACATGTTGATAGAACCCATAGGATTCTTGCTTGACTACCAGCATTATGATGGCGATCATATACGTGGGAGCTGGCTGGTCTATAAGTGATTTTAGATATTTTAACGATCAAAAATTATATTACCGCAATCAAGAACGGCTTCGCTTGGTAGCTAGCCGGTGAGTACGGGTCGGTCCACAGGGATTTTGTGAATTTCCTAATTATTCTTACGAGTTAATTCCGATTGGGGTCAGATTGATTAAATCTAAAAACTAAATCTATCTAGATCTAAATCTTGCTAGGGTTAGGTTTAGAGTAGGTTTGGAAATGTAAATAAATCTCACCGCTTTCTATACCCAAATTAAGATCTATGAGGTGTAATGGTAATTATTAATAAAGGGGATTAGAACCATTCGGGAAGGTGTTTCTTCCTCTAGGTTCTTATCCTTCCTTTATCAATCCTTACCCTAACCTCCATGGAAAACACGCTCAACCGGGCCTTTATACTACGGTATCACCGCTACCTCGTGGGATAGGGTGCCGTAGGGAGCGGTGTGTGCATGTATGCATGGAGTCCTATTGATTATATGTGATGGGCAAGAAAGGGATGAGAGATCTTCATCTCTCAAAAGCCTTCCCCAAAGCTAACCCTAACAAGCGAGGAGACTACTCGCTCATTAGGAAATTGAAGAACATGCTATCTATCTAACTAGGGCAAGGAATTAAAGATCTATACTAAGGCAATTAAATAAAACTACTTACTTGATGGCTCTCTCTAAACATTTACACAAGACTTGTCAGATCTGAATAGATGAAATGAAAAGAGGCATCGATGCTCTCCAAAAAGAATTCTGAATTTTATTAATGAAAGAAGGCATAAACTAATACAATGATTTAGAGTTCCTATTTATAGAGGATAGGAAACCCTAGGTTACAATTGATTCGCACGTCTGCATTTACAAGAATACCCCTAGGTTGACTAGTCAGAGCCGCAAAGATTTATGGTAAAATTTATATCTCCCAATCGCCCGACCCCGCCGCGGAACCGCGGCCCAAGGCCTGGTTTGGCCGCGGTTCCGCGGTCAAACTAGGGAGTTGACTGCTCATACTTCTTGTGTTGGCTCCTGCTGACTTGTACTCCCTACTTTTACAGGTCTTTTCTCAGATTGGCTTCTACGTCTTCTCCAGATCTTCACAGTGAACATTGTAGCGGACTTTTACCGTTGCTTCGTGACGAAGTCTTGAACCTTGCGCTGCTTTGTACTGATCTTTGTATAGGCTTGATCAAGATTCTCTGTTTGTCAATCGTAGTCTCACTTTTTCATTATCTTTTCATTGTTTCCACTGTTTTAGATCCAAGAACCTGTAACCTGTAATATGTAGCAGACATGCGTCAAAAGCACATGTTTATTTATAAAACGAATAAGAATGGGGAATATAATAATACAATATTATGGTATGAACAAATACCCCCAAACTTATCTTTTACTCGTCCTCGAGCAAACTTAGTTTTATTCTCGACAAAAACCTAACCGCACTTTCGCAGGGAAACGCGATTGCACTGAGCTCGTGCAACAAGCCATTAAACCTCTAGGTGTCCCTAGTAGGAGGAGTGTTGTCTCCTGAGGGTTTTCAGCGGATACTACCCACAAAATCCTATCAATTTGGCTTTTCGACTTTTGTTCTCCAATTAGGTTTTCTAACAAGGAATTCTATTATCATCGACCCGTAAATTATCCACCCATATTCTTCACACTTCCTTATCATTTAACTTAAGATTATATATGTTCTGCAGACCTACTTAGCTTTCGGCATTTCTTAAGTTTTCCTTCTAGGGTTCCATCTCCACTTAGGAATTTTTATCAATTCTACTAAAGATACAAGTTCTATTCTTCACTCCTTTCTCTCATCTAAACTCCAATCACATACCCCTACGTGTGTGTATAAATCATCCCTACACTTGGAAATTCAAATCAAGCAATCGTACTCTTGTCCGTTGTCCAAAGCACTTCTTAATTGGTGAATATTTAAATGAATTTTGCTTACACATCCTTCATGCGACCGTTAATACTTCTTGAGGTACCAACGACCGATTACAAAATGCGTTTGCACTTTAAAGCGTACTTCCTAGTCTTGTAACACCCAAGGCTTTAGCAGTGACTCCCAAACCAGTTGGTCTAAGGCACTAGGTGATGAAGCACTCTCGCTAAATATTTTTCTATTTTTTTAGCCTTAAGTAATCACAAAACCAGTGTTCATTTTTTTTTCTCTTTATTCACTTGTATATTTTTTTATATTTTCTTCGTACTAAGGACTTTAGACAAGAGCATTTTAAGGTCTCCTCTACTATTCCAAGTGCGTGATTGTGCAAATTGTAGGGTATACATTTTCAGAATCTAGACTTAAGCTAGGAATTATTTTTCAAATTTATACTCTAATAAAAATATCAATACTTTTCCTTTGTTTCAACTTAGCCCAAGAAGTGAACTCAAAATTTGCCTATTTCTAAATAAACTGCAAAGACATATACTTTCTACCGTTAAACTTTAAAGAAAGTTATTTTTAGGGTTTTTAATTTACTAAGTCTAAGATCTAGTTGTTCCTAGCCAGTTAACCTATCTGTCAAACTCAAGTCAAAATAAGGCCAAAATTGAATACAATAATTTTTATAATTTTTGAAAATTTTCAATTTTTATGGATTTTAAAATAAGTATGCAAATGTAAAAATATACACATGAATGCGAAGGAAGAAGACTTATCGAGCATACCCCCAAACTTAAACTTGACAGTGTCCTCACTGTCATGCTATATCAAGAGGGTCAAAATGCCGGCACTCCCATGTTTATTTATTTATAAAACTTTATATATATATATATATATATATATATATTTTTTAATGTTTTGAAAAAAAAATTTATTTTATTTTTTATAGAAAACAAAAAATATATATACATATATACAACAAGGTCCTCCCCAAACTAAACAAGGCCTTACACAAGCCAAAGGTTAGCACCAACCATTCAAAAAATTTATCGTGATAATGGTAGGGTTGGTGAAATAGTGGGGTGTAGAGGAAAGAAATGAGAAACACACGAGACCGTATGGGAAGAATAGTGGAATATGGTCTCGGTGGAGGAGAAGAATGACGGAAAAGAGAAAGAAGTGGAGTACGATCTTGAGGGTGTAAATCGAGTGAATAAATTAGCGCAATTTGTGATGACCGATGTGTTAAAAGCGATTGTGCTAATCTATCGACCCGTCGAGAAATGGGGTCAAATCCCTCAAGATTCGCAAGGAAGCATGGGTACGCCGAACTTGGTATTGGAGATGAAAGCGTAACGATCTCTTATACGGTCGGAATGATAGGAAAGACGAAAGGGAGTGACTTAGGGATAGTCTCATTCTCACCGTAGTAAACTGTCTCGAACTTGAAAGATTCCATCAATGGTTCGAAACGACTATAAGCAACCGAGTCTGATGGTTCATCTAACTCATCTGAAAATTCAAAGGACTCAAACTCGGGCGGTGAGTCTTCCACATCGTCCGAAAAAGTGAAACACTCGTAAGTGTTATCGGCTGTGAGAACTGTGTCAGATTCAAAGGGAAATTTTTCAAGCTCACAGTCTTCAAGCGTGATCGTGGTCGGAACGATGGAAAGGAGGGAGGGTGATTTAGTTAAAGGTTCAAGAGGATGAATTGGAAAATTCGACACATCAAACAAAAATGGTTCAACCTCAATATTATCCTCAATACTCTCCTCAATACTATCCTCATAATTCTCCTCAATATTTAGCTCATCCATGCCATTATCATCAAAATCAAGACGCATATGAAGTTCGGGAGAAACAATTAATGACTCGGGATGATGAATTGGGCATAAAATTTCAATCAAATCGACAGGTTCATCATCCGAAATATTCCCGGCGTCTATATCTTCAATCAAGTGAAAATCATTTTTTTCTGACACCTCATCAAAAGCATGGATATTTATCAATTCAGGTTCTAAATTGGAGGTGTAAAAATCGAAAGGATTAAGTGTGGTTTCACTCGAAAGGGGTTCTTCACAATCTGGCAAATCAAGCACTACAAAATCACACAACTCGTTTTTATTTTCAACAGGTGAACTATTTAGGGCAATCGATGGAAAACCGGAGTTATGGGATTCAATTGGGTATAGGTAGGTCTGATTTGGAAGTGTGTACAACTCACTCTCACCACTCAAATTCTCAATCTGTCCAACCGCCCCATCATACATTGGAAAATTTGGAGCTAGTTAGAAACTAGCTACCGGTTCATTAGGTTGTATAAGGGCGGCTATGGACGCATCCACATTCCTAATCATTTTGTTTGTTGCTGCAATGTACGCCTCCAACGACTGTTCTAGACTAGACATGGGTTGTGAAGGGGTTTCGGTAAAAGATTCAAAATTGTTGGATATGTGAAACTCCCAAATGGCTGTGTAGAAGCAATGTCTAGGAAAGGTGGGAAAGTCGGGTAGGACTGGTAGGAATTGGATGGTTGGACAGGAGTAGGATCAACATTTGGATAAAAAGGTGAATGGACTTGTTGATCCCTATAACTGGATGTGTGGAGAGGAGTGAAAGATCGGCTACGAGATTGAGCAATATGCTCAGCAATGGACATCGGTTTAGGAGTTACAACAGGACTTAAAAAAGTGGTATCAACGTACGAAAGTAGTGAAGGTTGACATGGTTGACACAAAGTGGGTTGCAAAGTCGAACTGTTTCTCCTAGACGCTTCTATTTGATCTTTCAAAGAAACTTTTGGCATGGAGGGATTTTCTTTAAATCGACCGAAACAATTGACGTACGAAGCAAAATTAGGTTCGGAATACCAAAGTTCGGCAAGAGATTTGTGATGTGGGGTACCCATGATAGAAGAATGAGAAAAGAAAGAAGATTTGGGTGCATGGATTTCTTAGCGACAAAATTTGCAAGTTGTTAAAAAAAATTCCTTTTTCCGTTTGCTCTTTATTTGGAAATTTTTGCAAAAAAAATTTCGATAAAAGATATGCAAAACAGAAAAATATTACTTGCACTAAATTTCTATTTGAAGCGAGGCGCAAAGAATCCTGTACAAGACTTGTTATTTGGAAGGGAAAAGATTTTTAAAGCGCACAGAATCCTGCAGGAATTTTTCAGAAGATATATTGAAATTTGCAGAGGAGAAAGAAAAGAGAAGCTTACAGTGCACTTTCCACGAGATGAAGACCCCAGGATGCGGCGAAACCGCGGTCGGAAGGCACCTCGCACGGCGGTTCCGTGGTCCTCTAGCCGACACAGTCCTCGAAAAAAAATCTGAGATGACGACGTCACTAGGTCACCGCCTTTCCGCGGTCTGAGATAGGGTTATGCCGCGTTTTCGCGGTCTGATGACGGGTTCAGATCCCGAGAATTTTTCTTTCCCTCTGTTTTGATTTTCCCCTATTTTTCAGATCTTTATTTTTCTGTTTCGCTCTCTGGATTTTTCCAGATCCGTCGATCCTGCAAAAATTCTCACAAAAATACCTTTTCCAAAAATAACAGATGATATATTTTTATATTTTTTGTGATTTTTTGTGATTTTTATGATTTTTTTAATTTAGATTAACACGAAATTGCAAAAAGGAAAGAACACGCCATCCTCGGCAACGGCGCCATTTGATTTGTATGTCAAAAATATGTAGTAACCGAATGTAGCTAGCCGGTGAGTACGGGTCGGTTCACAGGGATGTTGTGAATTTCCTAATCGCTCAAACGAGTTAATTCCGATAGGTGTTCGGATTGATTATTAAATCTAAAAACTAAATCTATCTATACTAAGATTATATAGATCTAAATCTTGCTAGGGTTAGGTTTAGGAATGGTTTGGAAATGTAAATAAATCTCACCGCTTTCTATACCCAAATTAAGATCTATGAGGTGTTATGGTAATTATTAATAAAGGGGATTAGAACCATTCGGGAAGGTGTTTCTTCCTCTAGGTTCTTGTCCTTCCTTTATCAATCCTTACCCTAACCTCCATAGAAAACACGCTTAATCGGGCCTTTATACTATGGTATCACCGCTACCTCGTGGGATAGGGTGCCGTAGGGAGCGGTGTGTGCATATATGCATGGAGTCCTATTGATTATATGTGATGGGCAAGAAAGGGATGAGAGATCTTCATCTCTCAAAAGCCTTCCCCAAAGCTAATCCTAACAAGCGAGGAGACTACTCACTCATTAGGGAATTGAAGAACATGCTATCTATCTAACTAGGGCAAGAAATTAAAGATCTATACTAAGGCAATTAAATAAAACTACTTACTTGATGGCTCTCTCCAAACATTTACACAAGACTTGTCAGATCTGAATAGATGAAATGAAAAGAGGCATCGATGCTCTCCAAAAAGAATTCTGAATTTTATTAATGAAAGGAGGCATAAACTAATATAATGATTTAGAGTTCCTATTTATAGAGGATAGGAAACCCTAGATTACAATTGATTCACACGTCTGCATTTACAAGAATACCCCTAGGTTGACTGGTCAGAGCCGCAAAGATTTATGGTAAAATTTATATCTCCCAATCGCCCGACCCCGCCGCGGAACCGCGGCCCGAGGCCTGGTTTGGCCGCGGTTCCGCGGTCAAACTAGGGAGTTGACTGCTCATACTTCTTGTATTGGCTCCTGCTGACTTGTACTCCCTACTTTTACAGGTCTTTTCTCATATTGGCTTCTACGTCTTCTCCAGATCTTCACAGTGAACATTGTAGCGGACTTTTACCGTTGCTTCGTGACGAAGTCTTGAACCTTGCGCTACTTTGTACCGATCTTTGTATAGGCTTGATCAAGATTCTCTGTTTGTCATTCGTAGTCTCACTTTTTCATTATCTTTTCATTGTTTCCACTGTTTTAGATCCAAGAACCTGTAACCTGTAATATGTAGCAGACATGCGTCAAAAGCACCTGTTTATTTATAAAACGAATAAGAATGGGGAATATAATAATACAATATTATGTTATGAACAATAAGCACATCCTTAAATGTCCCTAGTCGTGGGAGTATCGAGACTGGGCATCGATACTCCAGAGTAGACTAGTGTATACTTATCGAGACCCCGACGAGGGGCGGTGGCCGGTCTCACAAGCCATTGGTGTCAGTTAGTCACCTAAGATAGTATACAGGTGCTCATTGGGTTATGAGTACACTGGACGGACTAGCCGGAAACCTGCTAGATGGTATTATACCTATTGTCAGATTGCAGTTCCCAGGTGGCATGAATACAGGTTAGTCTGTCGGCCTGAGATCGTCATTTGTCTCGTGTGAGTTCCTACTGTACTTTGATTACTATCCTACCACGGCTCAAAGGAGTCGTGCAAACAGGTTTTAGTTGGGTACAGTTCCAAGCCACATAGAGGCAGTGAGCGGATCGTCGAGGATTCGTCTCTCCCGGTATTTGGGGTTGATGTCGCGTTGTGCACGGGTGGCCATCACTAGAAATCCTTAGCCAAGGTGGACGAGAATTACTGAACTAGGATTAGTAGTTTCTCAGTGGGTGATGGGCTTCATACCGACACGGAATGTCGCGTTATTAAGGGTCTGACTTTATCCACCACCCCTAGACACGATATGCGATACTCTTAGACGAACAGACTGGACTGTATGGAGATTGTCACGGACAGGCTCAGTAGGGGTTTGGATGAGTTTGCTCGTCAGCCTTCCTTTCGCTCAATACCTGGGTAACCGTTACATACAATTAGTGCCACTGACGTGCTTGTGGTTAAACCTGCTGCCAGCGTATTGACGAGTCTTTAGAGTCCCACACAGAGGGTTTTCACGGTTCAGACGATATGGTGTAGATGACGTATGTTGGTACATACAGGTGTCCGATTAAATATGTGTACATGCTACACAGATTTTAATCGACGTTTGATAATAATAGCGGCTTACGATTAAGCCGGATTATTAAATCAGGTTTTCATTTAATAATTTATATATATATTTTTTATATATAAATTCTAGTATTATTGTTCACTATTCATTTTCTCTCAAGGTTATTCGTATTTTTGTACTAATACGCGTATATGTATTTCGATAAGTATACCAAGTTGTATTCCGTATTTATACGGAATTACTTCTAGAAGATCGCTACCTCATTACATGATTTTCCTTTTTAGAAAATCATTTTGGAAATGAGGTGGAGGGGTGAGTTGGCATGAGCATGGTTTGGCATGTAGAGAGGTATGGCACATCTTTGTTTATTTGGAAATTGAAAGGAGATATTTTCTTTGTACGGTGGAAAATGGCTTAGCCATTCTCTACACATGCCATCCATTATTGATACACTCGCATTCTTTCTTGAAGAGACTTAGCCATTTTTCTTGAGTTGCTCATGGCACTTGGTTTCCTCACCTCCACCTTCTTCTTCTTGAGTTGCTCTTTTGAGCATTAGTGACGAGAGAAAATTATAGTGAGATAATTCTACACCTCCACTCTTCATTATTAGCAACCTTGGAGGGTCGGTTGGTTCGCTAGGCGAACCTGGAGCTTGCGTCGTTTCCCTCGAGTATATCATCATCGATAAAGGAAGACCGGCAACCAAATTCGATCCGCAGCCCCTAAGAGCTAAAGAAGATAGTAGAAGACCGAAGGACTTGGTTCATTCGGTATAACCATCTCTATCCTAGTAGTTTAGCACTCTCTAGTTAGCTTGTATGGTTTATGGTTTTGATCTTAGGGCGGGTTTTGTTTGCGCCAAAATTTTGAACGCCAGTTTTTGTTCTGCATCGGCCACGGTAGATGGCCAGGACGCCGGCAAAATCCAGCATGGTATCAGAGACACCCATAAACTAATACTAGCTAGTTTGCACAATGTTAGAATATCGATTGACCAATTTTTCCGAATCCAATTTCCATTTTCATGTGCTTTCTGCCGATTTTCAAAAGTGTTTAAAAAATCTTTCTAAGGGTCTTAAAAATACGTGCAGGCATTTGTAAGGGGCCACAAGAAATTTGGGCAAATGATCCATCAAAATGGCCGCGGAAGCGCCGCAATAGATGCCTATTTGCGGCGGTTCCACGGCCGTATTGTGGCTAAATTGCACCAAAATTCTTGTGGCACTCTCTGACATGAAAATTTGATTTTTGGTATATATGGTTTTGGTCCAAATTTGTTTAAAGTGATGGTTTGTATTTGGGGACAATTTGGGAAAGTTTAGTCGATCGAAATTTTAAGAGTGTGATTATCAGTACATGTGATGATATCTGCGACCGTGAATATTATTGAGCGGTAAAACCCGACTAGTTGCTATATGTTCAATTAGACGGGTTTCCGATCATAATATTCACGTTGATGTTCTGTATTGTGCTGATATGGTGGTTGGATTGTCGTGGTGGATAGCCAATGGTGCAATGATAGTTAGTACAGTTTAGATTCATTTGTATATTTGTTATTACGGGGCGAGCGTCCGACATATGGACTGCCGTCTCTGCCAGTTTGTATATTATTTGTTTGGGGTACGACCGGGTTGAGGTCGTTGTCGCCATTATATATATATTTTTCTTTTTTGTACTAGGATTACCCCGCGGTGGAGTGCACGAATAACCAGGTTCTAGAGGGCAAAGGGCCCGCATCTCATGGCGTTGAGACGGAGGAGGCCTTACTCTAGAATTGGAGGGCTATTCGCTGCACTCGTAGGGGGTACGGGTTGACCCACGGAGGGGTGCCCAAGTTGCTGGATTCCGTGAAGTGTTGGGTGGCCCATTCACGTTGTTGATTGGGGTTGTCTCGCTTCTGGGATTGGCGGGTAACTTGCCGCGCTCGTAGGGATCTAGTTTTTCATTGCACAGGCCATCCACACGACAGGGAAGGTCGGGTCTCATTTGTGGCTCAAGTGAAACCCGGAGCTCCAATATTATCCACCATTCTGTGTTGCTTCTGTGATGTTGCTTATATCATGCCTGGGACGAATGTTATATATATTTTTATATACTAGTAGATGTTGTATATGTTTTGCACCCGCGCTAGTCCAGCCCCCGCTCTGTCGTTAGTTAAGTTACCTAACGGGTGATGACGGGGCCCAGTGGCGAATGCGGATGGTATATACGTACATTATATTTTCGTTCTTTTATCTGGTATGATATGTTTAATTGATGGGACTGCGTTGATTCTGATCAATGAAAGGATAAAACAAATATATTTTATGTTATTGGAACCAAGTTTTTAAAAACTGACATTACAAACGTTCTCTTTTGTTTGCACAGTGATATTCGGTTATGAATATCCAGCACCTCATTTGACGAGGAAAGAGCTGAGATCCCTTAACAGGGAGTGACCTCTTGAGTAAAAGTTTACGTTATCGTAATAATATCACTATAGTCGATTCTTTTGCTTTGCATCGTGGTATTCAGTTTGGAATATCCTGCACCTCATTCGATGAGGAAAGAGCCAAGATCCCTTCACAGGGAGTGACCTCTTTAGCAAAAGTTTGTGCACTATATATTTGTAAAACCACCGGCTCCTTCAACGATATCGAGTTCATTACGTTAAAGGTTTTTTGCCAAAAACCAGTCGTATCCCTCCGTCATTTCAGATTAGTATTGCTTAGTATTCATGCTACGTATGTCGTGCATTGCCGAAGCGTAGTGTTCGGTAGCTCGGTAATGCTTTTCGGTCGCATGGATATGTGAATTGGTTAGGACGGTCGTACGGTCATGTTGGAATTGTCAAGGGCTCGTACGAGTTGGTTTAATATAATCAAGATAATGACGGGTTGAACTACTCAAGAAAAAAGAGGTTTAATGTTAGTAACCTAATCTTTTCTAAGAAAAGATTGGGTTACTAACATTAAACCTCTTATTGCTTGAGTTCATTTTACAGAGAGAATTTGAAAACATATTTTTTCTTGACTAGGACTCTTTGACATGTTGGTATTATCAAGGTCACTTGGGTCCTAGGGGTAAAACCACACATCGGGAGTTTCAAACATACAGGAAACTTGCCAGGCATGCGCATACCTTCTGAAGTGTGGTGACTTGAGTGGATTCCATCAAGTTATCATGCGATGATAGTTGGATCCCGATTCCCACTGATGAGTAGGTATTACTCCTCGGGTGATTTTAGATGATCCCGACTAATTCTCCTTGTAGGGTTTGAAGGAGAATTCGAGGAAACAATGGAAGCCATCCTGATTAGATAAAGTGATTAACCATTCTGATCTAGGTTAGACTGCACGCTGAGTATTTGTTTTCTCTCTCTCTTCGGCAGTGACCATGGCCCGACCCTAAACTAAAACCCATGAACCAAGTTAACCGAACTTTCTTAAGACATTTTGGCTTTTGGATTGTCACATAGTCGCATATATTATTGCCGCTCCTATATCACCTTTACATTTCTCCGGAACATTCCGTATCACTACGAAGATCCACATTTATTGGATAAGCCATCGTGTCATGCCCCGCTTCCCGGTGTATGGGGAAGGGACGCGGCGAGGCTCGTTACGTATTTACTCTGAAGTAAACACGCTAAACGTATCTAAGCAATATAAAGTAAAATGTACACAAGAGACACGAATAAAAATGAACAGCAACTTTATTTATTAAACATTCTTTTACAGGTACAACTGGAAATGTAAATACAAGGATGGAAAGCAATGCCTAAACAATGGCATGAACTGAAATGAAAATATATACAAGTGACTATAGCTTGGGGTCTTCAGTGTACTGCTTAGGGGTCTACTCCAAGTGCTCCTGGCTGGTCTCGAAGTCTTCAGAATCGGGTCTTCCTGACAACATTCGAAAGAAAAAGAGAAATATGAATGTCGTCAGCGAACAATCGCTCAGTAAGTCCCAAAGAAGGAGAGAAGTAGAATAGACAGAAAGGAGAGTATATCTAGTATAATATTTGATTATAATGTTAACGCAGTTGTTTATAGTTTGGTACAGAATATGCCAGTGTATATGAGAGGAATCCAACTTACACCATGGACTTTGGTAACCCGTAGTACAAGGCTCCGTTGAAAATACCACGGAATAACGGCATGGATTTAATTACGTCTTTAGTGACCACCTCGTGCCACTTTTAACATGTTCTATACCAGTTTACCCCTTTATAAACCCCGTAATGTTTATTGTATTAATTGTGCTGATTGTATTGTATTGTCTTGTAGTAAATGGAAGACTTGCCAAAACCATGATATCAGTAAATGGAATGGATATAAATGAATAGTCATGTAAACGGAATATATCCATGGTTCGGTTCGGTCATGTTCCTGTTGTTATAGATTGTATTCTGGCATTCATGGATCCATGTTGTATTGCAGTTATACTTGAATTGAATTCAAGTCAGATTGATTTTAGATTTGACCATAACTCAATCTTAGTCGGACTTTTAAACAAAATTGAAGTCCTGATTGTTTTGGAGTTTTCGGTAACTACTGCACATGGACGGCATAATTTATGTCTTTTTCCAAGACAATTACCGTATGATAACACCGTTGTTAGGTTGTCTACCTTAGATAGGCAAGCACCCACATTCTCCGTCTCCCTGAGGCTCAAGAGAACTGGTCCCGCTTAAACCTATATTTACTAGGGTTCTTATTGTAAATTAGTATAACTTGAGGGGGTTTTATGTAAAAATAGTTTTGATATATTTTCAAAATACACATCAAGTATTTAATTATCGTCTTTAGTGTTTTCATAGATGTATATTTTATAAAAGTAAAATTTTCTAGTGAGTAGAACCTAGTTTTCATTATATATGGTATTTTAGTGTAATATTGATAGTGTATTGAATTGTAATGGTAGTTTTATGAAATGGTGATTTCTTTGATTTGGAAAACATGGAATATTTGTATAATATATTTTAAATAGATCTTTTGATAATATTCATATATATATATATATATTTATATATATATATATATTTAATAAAAATAAATTTTATTTATTTTGTAAAAATCTCATTTTCTTAAAAATTGCATTAAAAATTCCATCGAGATCGAATACTCCTTGCGGAGGTCTGTATCTCGCTCTACTAGGCCCGAGGATGTGCGATAATCCACATCATCCCAATCGGAGTTCCCCAAAATGGGTTGTAGAGGCACAATTGTAAGGAATTAAATAACACACTTTTTAAAGAAAGCGGTTTTTAATTGTTTAAGGTATTATTCATAAAAACGTATTTTCCCATAATCTAGAATCCCAAAATTTATCGTGCTATGCCAAAAATGTGTGTTGTGATGAGATAGATCATTATCTTGTGAGTTATCTAAAGGTAATACGGTTAAATTGAATATTTACAAGTTGTATGTAACATGAGGGTATTTTACTGTAAAAGTGAAATAAAAATTGCAACATGAATTATTTTGAGATGAAATTTGTTCTAATGTGTTTATTTATGTTTGTTAAATATTATGAGAGAATATGGTATTTTATTATTTAAGAAAATGGAGTTTTTAAAAAAAAACCGAATTGGAAGTCGGAATAACTCCGCTTCCGACGAGTTTTGAAAAAGAGAAGTTTTAGAATAGAAATGGAGGAGGGAAAAGGGGACTTACAAGCTATTAAGAAGGAATTTAGGAAGAGGAAACTTTAGGAACCGTTGGGGCGTTGTTTCGTCGCCGGAATCTCCTCGAAACGTCGTCGGAACTTCGCTCTTTGCTAACCCCACTTTCACAACTTGGAACTTGGAAATTTTATAGAGTTTTTGTGATGAATTTCTGAATGAGGAGGGGTGAAATGTGGTGTGGTATTTATAGGGAAAATTAGGGTTTTGAGGGTTAAAGAATACATTAAAAATATGCATTAAAATTAGAATTAAAGAGTGAAATTACACTCTCTGGATGAATGCAGAGTAAACAAACAGTATGGGGGTAGTGGGGTAGGCGAAGAGGTGCTAAGGTTTGAGTTTGAAGGCATTCCCTACGATTCCCACCGGCGGTGCCGGCCGTAGGCATGAAACTCGCTGGCCCAAATCCGGTGATGGGTGCTGGATCTTTGGCCACGTGTCCCCGTCGCTTAGTATAACTTAGTGCACGTGTTTTATTTAATCTGTGACTCTTCATTTTGCGTGTAGTGCATGTGTAAACCTTTAGGATTCTAAAAGTTTAAAAGAAAATACAATAAAAATAATATGTGGCTGGGGGGATTTGATCACATGGGCTATGTCACAGCAGTGTAAGGCTTTATCAATGAGCTACAAATGATTTTTTGCTGTTCAAAAGCAAATCAAATTTATAATTTGTGCTCAAGCTAGGTTATTCCTTTCTGTATTTTGGAAAAATTCTGTACAGAAAGTTTAGGGTTGTTATATTCTACCTCCTTATAAAAATTTCATCCTCGAAATTTGTAGAAGGAAAGTGTAACAGATTCAAAATAATTTGGTGATAGTGATGGTGTGTTGTTGAAGTTAGTGCTGGCGTTATTTGGAGAATCCATAACCTTGAAAAAAAAATAGAGTTAGGATAGATTCAAAATATATGAAATTGTAAGATTCAAAGAATATGAAATGTAAATAATGTTTTTAGTTGCTGATTCTTGTGTTATATTGCTTAGGACTTCATGCAGAACTGACCCGCATGTCCACGCAGAATTGACCTTCATGGTAGGGTTCCATGCAGCACTGACCTGTATGGGCCATCAACAAAACCTGTCATGCCCCGCTTCCCAGTATACGGGGAGGGGACGCGGCAAGGCCCGCTACGTATTTACTCCGAAATAAACACGCTAAGTGTATCTAAGCAATATAAAGTAAAATGTACACAAGAGACATGAATAAAAATGAACAGCAACTTTATTTATTAAACATTCTTTTACAAGGATGGAAAGCATTGCCTAAACAATGGCATGAACTGAAATGAAAATATGTATAAGTGACTATAGCTTGGGGTCTTCAGTGTACTGCTCAGGGATCTGCTCTAAGTGCTCCTGGCTGGTCTCGAACTCTTTAGAGTCGGGTCCTCCTGACAACATTCCAAAGAAGAAGAGAAATAGGAATGTCGTCAGCGAACGATCGCTCGGTAAGTCCCAAAGAAGGAGAGAAGTAGAATAGACAGAAAGGAGAGTATATCTAGTATAATATTTGATTATAATATTAACGCGGTTGTTTGTAATTTGGTACAGAATATGCCAGTGTATATGAGAGGAATCCAACTTACACCATGGACTTTGGTAACCCGTAGTACAAGTCTTCGTCGAAAATACCACGGAACAACGACATGGATGTAATTACGTCTTTGGTGACCACCTCGTGCCACCTTTAATATGTTCCGTACCAGTCTACCCCCCTATAAATCCCGTAATATTTATTGTATTGATTGTAATGATTGTATTGTCTTGTAGTAAATGGAAGACTTGCCGAAACCATGATTTCAGTAAATGGAATGGATATAAATGGATAGTCATGTAAACGGAATATATATATGGTTCGGTTCAGTCATGTTCCTGTTGTTATAGATTGTATTCTGGCATTCATGGATTCATGTTGTATTGCAATTATACTTGAATTGAATTCAAGTCAGATTGATTTCAGATTTAACCATGACTCGAACTGAGTCAGACTTTTAAACAGAATTGAAGTCCTGATTGTTTTGTAGTTATCGGTAATTGCTGCACATGGACGGCAGGATTTGTGTCTTTTTCCACGATAATTACCGTATGATAACACCGTTATTATGTTGTCTACCATAGATAGGCAAGCACCCACATTCTCCGGCTCCCTGAGTCTCAAGAAAACTGGTCCCGCTTAAACCTATATTTACTAGGGTCCTTATTGTAAATTAGTATAACTTGAGGGGGTTTTATATAAAAATGGTTTTGATATATTTACAAAATACACCTCAAGTATTTAATTATCGTCTTTAAGGTTTTCATAGATGTATATTTTATAAAAGTGAAATTTTCTAGTGAGTAGAACCTAGTTTTCATTGTATATGATATTTTAGTGTAATATTGATATTGTATTGAATTGTAATGGTGGTTTCATGAAATGGTGATTCCTTTAATTTGGAAATCATGGAATATTTGTATAATATATTTAAAATAGATCTTTTGATAATATTCATATATATATATATATATATATATATATATATATATATTTAATAAAAATAAATTTTATTTATTTTGTAGAAATCCCATTTTCTTAAAAATTGCATTAAAAATTCTTTCGAGATCGAATGCTCCTTACGGAGGTCTGCATCTCGCTCTACTAGGACCGAGGATGTGCGATAAGCCGCACCATCCCAATCGGGGTTCCCCAAAATGAGTTGTAGAGGCACAATTGCAAGGAATTAAATAACACACTTTTTAATGAAAATGGTTTTTAAATGTTTAAGGTATTTATTCGTAAAAGCGTATTTTCCCATAATTTAGAATCCCAAAATTCATCGTGCTATACCAAAGATGTGTGTTGTGATGAGGTAGGTCATTACCTCATGAGTTATCTAAAGGTAATATGGTTAAATTGAATATTTACAAGTTGTATGTAATATAATGGTATTTTACTGTAAAAGTGAAATAAAAATTGCAACATGAATTATTTTAAAATGAAACTTGTTCTAATGTGTTTATTTATGTTTGTTAAATATTATGAGAGAATAAGGTATTTTATTATTTAAGAAAAATGGAGTTTTTAAAGAAAAACGAATCGGAAGTTGGAATAACTCCGCTTCCGACGAGTTTTGAAAAAGAGAAGTTTTAGAATAGAAATGGAAGAGGGAAAAGGGGACTTACAAGCTATTAAGAAGGAAGAGAGGAAGAGGAAACTTTAAGAACCGTCGGGGCGTCGTTTCGTCGCAGGAATCTTCTCGAAACGTCGGCAAAACTTCACCCTTTGCTAACTCCAGTTGCACAACTTGGAACTTGGAAATTTTATATAGTTTTTGTGATGAAATTCTGAGTGAGGAAGGGGTGAAATGTGGTGTGGTATTTATAGGAAAAATTAGGGTTTTGAGGGTTAAAAATGCATTAAAATTAGAATTAAAGAGTGAAATTACACTTTCTGGATGAATGTAGAGTAAACAAACAATATTGGGGTAGTGGGGTAGGCGAAGTGGTGCCAGGGTTTGAGTTTGGAGGCATTCCATACGGTTCCTACCGGAGGTGCCGGCCATAGGCATGAAATTCGCCGGCCTAAATCCGGTGATGGGTGCTGGATCTTTGGCCACGTGTCCCCGTCGCTTGGTATAACTCAGTGCACGTGTTTGTTTAATCTGTGACTTTTCATTTGACGTGTAGTGCACGTGTAAACTTTTGGGCTTCTAAAAGTTTAAAAGAAAATATAATAAAAATAATATGTGGCTAGGGGGATTCGATCACAGGGGCTACGTCACAGCAGTGTAAGGCTTTACCAATGAGCTACAAGTGCTTTCTTGCTGTTCAAAAGCAAATCAAATTTATAACTTGTGCTCAGGTTAAGGTATTCCTTTCTGTATTTTGGAAAAAATTTGTACAGAAACTTTAGGGTTGTTACATTCTACCCTCCTTATAAAAATTTCGTTCTCGAAATTTGTAGAAGGAAAGTGTAATAAATTCAAAACAATTTGGTGATGGTGATGGTGTGTTGTTGAAATTGGTGGTGGTG
Source organism: Agapanthus africanus (assembly GCA_030015575.1). NCBI lineage: Eukaryota > Viridiplantae > Streptophyta > Magnoliopsida > Asparagales > Amaryllidaceae > Agapanthus > Agapanthus africanus. The sequence goes on from CM057340.1 coordinate 603,934,114, forward strand.
TTGTTTGGAGAATCCATAACTTTGAAAGAAAAATAGGGTTAGGATAGATTCAAAGTATTTGAAATTGTAAGATTCAAAGAATATGAAATGTAAAAAATATTTTTAGTTGCTGATTCTTGTGTTATATTGCTTAGGATTTCATGCAGAACGGACCCGCATGTCCATGCAGAACGGACCTGCATGGTAGGGTTCCATGCAGCACTGACCTGCATGGGCCGTCCACAAAACCTGTCACGCCCTTTTCCCGGTGTACGGGGAGGGGACGAGGTAAGGTTTGCTATGTATTTACTCTAAAGTAAACACGCTAAGCGTATCTAAGCAATATAAAGTAAAATGTACACAAGAGAAATGAATAAAAATGAACAACAACTTTATTTATTAAACATTCTTTTACAGGTACAACTGGAAATGTAAATATAAGGATGGAAAGCAATGCCTAAACAACGACATAAACTGGAATGAAAATATGTACAGGTGACTATAGCTTGGTGTCTTCAGTGTACTACTTAGGGGTCTGCTCCAAGTACTCCTAGCTGGTCTCGAACTCTTCAGAGTCGGGTCCTCCTGACAACATTCCAAAAAAGAAGAGAAATAGGAATGTCGTCAACGAACAATCGCTTTATAAGTCCCAAGGAAGGAGAGAAGTAGAATAGACAGAAAGGAGAGTATATCTAGTATAATATTTGATTATAATGTTAACGTAGTTGTTTATAGCTTGGTACAGAATACGTCCGTGTATACGAGAGGAGTCCAACTTACACCGTGGATTTTGGTAACCCGCAGTATAAGGCTCCGTCGAAAATACCACGGAACAACGGCATGGATGTAATTACGTCTTTAATGACCATCTCGTGCCACCTTTAACATGTTCCGTACCAGTCTACCCCTTTATAAACCCCGTAATATTTATTGTATAGATTGTATTTATTGTACCGATTGTATTGTATTGTCTTGTAGTAAATGGAAGACTTGCCGAAACCATGATATCAGTAAATGGAATGGATATAAATGGATAGTCATATAAAAGGAATATATCCATGGTTCGGTTCGGTCATATTCTTGTTGGTATAGATTGTATTCTAGCATTCATGGATTCATATTGTATTGCAGTTATACTTGAATTGAATTCAAGTCAGATTGATTTCAGATTTGACCATGACTCGAACTGAGTCAGACTTTTAAACAGAATTGAAGTCTTGATTGTTTTGGAGTTATCGGTAACTGCTGCACATGGACGACAGGATTTGTGTTTTTTCCAAGACAATTACCGTATGATAACACCGTTGTTAGGTTGTCTATCTTAGATAGGAAAGCACCCACATCTCCGGCTCCCTGAGGCTCAAGAGAACTGGTCCCGCTTAAACCTATATTTATTAGGGTCCTTATTGTAAATTAGTATAATTTGAGGGGGTTTTATGTAAAAATAGTTTTGATATATTTTCAAAATACATCTCAAGTATTTAATTATCGTTTTTAGGGTTTTCATAGATGTATATTTTATAAAAATGAAATTTTCTAATGAGTAATTCTTTTTAACCAGTTGATGGTTAGGTAAGGCGCATTCAACAACGGTGTAATTCTTCTTAACCATAGTACAGTTTTCAACCTACGACGCATAGGGTTTGAATTATTAAACTCAGTGGACTTATACAGTGTATTGTATGTTTTCCAGTGTCCGTTAGGACAAAGGGGTTGATACTCGTACTATATTTTGTTTACTCATGACTTCTCTAGTTTTAGACAAGTATTTCGTTGAAATACAAGGTCCAAATTTTGAGAAGTTATAGGTATAAGAATAAAGTAGAGAACCATTTATTGCAAGTATCGGGATTCTTTAAGGTGATCGAAAATATAGATACTTGTGTTAGGTATTCCGTTGTAAGTAATAGTTTTGAGAACTTGCTTCTCTTTCAGGTTATTCATACGTAGGTATATTCCTTGATGAGTAATGCTGATTGGCCTTCTTCTATTTAGTTGATATGCACTGGAGACAGCTGCATGTATATTGAATCTGGTTCCAACTAAATTAGTGCATTTGTTTCTATATGGATATAGAATGGATTCATATCTTAATAATATTAAGGTATATGGAGTAGTCCGGCTGATGCTTAAAACCACAATCTGGAAAAACTCTAGGCACGTTTCAGTAAGGGCAGTTTGTGGGTTATCCCGAGCTTCGACGAGGGTTAACATTCTACCATCTGGAAGATCAATATATATTATTCTTGATCCGCCATAGTTTTAGTAAAATGAATTCTTTTCAGAAAATATTAGTGGGAGTATGGTAAAACTGGAAGTGATTTCAGAACCATAGACGATTACTGAAAATTTAGTAGAACCTAAATATTCAATTGGACTCGACAATCCATTAGCCACTCCGCAGATTTTGTGGGTAATCTCAGGCACCCGAGAGGTACTTCGGTCTCCTCAAAGACGGTGACAGGGAGGTTCTTGATTACCCAAACTTGACACTACTGCCGTTCTAGACTATGAGACCTGGCAGGAGGATGAGTATAACGTCGTTCTGAACTAGTTTTAGAAGTGCACGTGTATATGACTCTGCCAGAAAGTTGTTTTAGTCAGTGGGAGCAGTGGAAGCATAGTGGACAAGCGGCTTATGTCTATTTATAGACTAAAGCAGATATAGCAGAGATAGATCGTCTATTTTTAATGTGACAGTCATAGAGTTTGACTTCATCAGAATAACAGATGGATCTGGTAAGAAGGTAGTAGGGTGTGATGTCCTGGTATTTGAATAACATGCACTTAATATGAAGAGATCTTTCTATACTACGATCGGTTATACAGTGGTTGTCACAAGGTTGTTTCTCTATATAGGATTTGAAATATCAGGATTTCTGGTCACTAGATCTATGGTTTTAGATCTAGATTTGGAAAGTATCCCAATTTGGGTACTTGACACTATTCTAAAGTGTTTTAGAATGAACGACTTCTAGCATGGTGGTGTACCCGCAGGTAATGGAGTCACCCTCTCTAAAGAGATATCTTTCAGACTGATGAGGAGAGGGATCTGTATGATTAGCATATCACTTGCTTATGTAATTGAGTTAATCATGAAATGTCAAGTACCACACCAGATATTGCTTTTACACTGGCTGCAATAAGCATATATATTAATCCAATCCTGGAGAAACGTTGGGAAGCATTTATGAATATAAGTGGATATTCTTGGTATATGGTAAAGGCAGCCTCCTTCATGAGGCGGTTATCATTTTAGGCTTCCAAGGTGACCTGGATGACAGAGTGGCTGTCAGAGTTATAGTTTTCCCTCTTTTGAGGGACAGTATGTTGGACAGGTGGTCCAAGCGGATACTGAGAAAGCCATGGCGCAGGATACTGATTAAATTCAGTGGATGATACAGTCTAAAAAGTTTGTTGGATTTGGAGTTCATTTGTGAACTGGGTCCCATCAGATATCTAGACAAATTCTAAGACAGATATTGCTCATTTCGGGAGATAGTCTTTCTCCGCGGAGTTGAGATATAGAGAGATAAAGATAGAAACACTGGAGCGGATCCACTCACTGAGGCTGTTTCTCGAACGCAATAGTTTCGCAAACCGGCTTTGCGAGACTGATTAGTAGAGAAGTTGGGTGTTCGGTATCACACGGACTGTGAGTATGCGACACCGCAATAATTAGCCTTAAGTGCAAGTGGGAGATTATTGGTTATAGTGCCCTCAGGTCAATTATTGAATCGCAGGCACGCGATTGTGATGATTGAGAGAGGACCTATACCGGTAAAACAGTCTTACTCGAGATGATAGTATACTATCCGGTTTGTCTTTATCATCATGTACAGTATTAGGTGGCATTACAGATCACTATGACATATTGATAGAGCCCATAGGATTCTTGCTTGACTACCAGCATTATAATAGCGATCATATATGTGGGAGCTGGATGGTCTATAAGCACATTCTTAAATACCCCTAGTCATGGGAGTATCGAGACTGGGCATCGATACTCCAGAGTATACTAGTGTATACTTATCAAGACCCCGACGAGGGGCGGTGGCCGGTCTCACAAGTCATTGGTGTCAGTTAGTCACCTAAGATAGTATACAGGAGCTCATTGGGTTATGAGTACATTGGACGGACTCGCCAGGAACCTGCTATATGTTATTATACTTATTGTCAGATTGCAGTTCCCAGGTGACATGAGTACAGGTTAGTTTGTCGACCTGAGATCGTCATTTTTTTCGTGTGAGTTCCTACTGTGCTTTGATTACTACCCTACCATGGATCAAAGGAGTCGTGCAAACAGGTTTTAGTTGGGTACAGTCTCGAACCACATGGAGGCAGTGAGCGGATCGTCGGGGATTCGTCTCTCCCGGTATTGGGGGTTGATGTCGCATTGTGCACGGGTGGCCATCACCAGAAATCCTTGGCCAAGGTGGACGAGAATTACTGATCTAGAATCAGTAGTTTCTCTATGGGTGATGCGCTTCATACCGACACGAAATGTCGCATTATTAGGGGTCTGACTTTATCCACCCTCTAGACACGATATGCGATACTCTTAGACAAACAGACCGGACTGTATGGAGATTGTCACGGACATGCTCAGTAGGGGTTTGGATGAGTTTGCTCTTCTGCCTTCCTTTCTCTCAATACCTGGGTAGCCGTTACGTACAGCTAATGCCACCGACGTGCTTGTGGTTAAACCCACTGCCAGCGTATTGACGAGTCTTTAAGTCCCACACAGAGAGTTTTCACGGTTCGGGCGATATGATGTAGATGACGTATGTTGGTACATACAGGTATCCGATTAAATATGTGTATAGGCTACACAGATTTTAATCGGACGGTTAATAATAGCAGCGGCTAGGATTAAGCCGGATTATAAAATTAGGTTTTTATTTAACAATTTATATATATATTTTTTATATATAAATTCTAGTATTATTGTTCACTATTCATTTTCTCTTTTGGCTATTTGTATTTTTGTACGAATACGCGTATATGTATTTCGATACATATATCAGGTTGTATTCGGTATTTATACGGAATTACTTCTAGAAAATTGCCACCTCATTACATGATTTTCCTTTTTAGAAAATCATTTTGATAAATGAGGTAGAGGGGTGAGTTGGCATGAGTATGGTTTGGCATGTAGAGAGGTATGACACATCTTTGTTTATTTGGAAATTGAAAGAAGATATTTTCTTTGGATAGTGGAAAATGACTTAACCATTCTCTACACATGCTATCCATTATTAATACACTCTCATTCTCTCTTGGAGAGACTTAGCCATTTTTCTTGAGTTGCTCATGGCACTTGGTTTCCTCACCTCCTCTTTCTTCTTCTTGAGTTGCTCTTTTGAGTATTAGTGATGAGAGAAAATTATAGTGAGATAATTCTACACCTCCACTCTCCATTGCTAGCAACCTTGGAGGGTCGGTTAGTTCGCTAGGTGAACCTGGAGCTTGCGCCGTTTCCCTCGGATGGATCATTATCGATGAAGGAAGACCGGCAACCAAATTCGATCCACAACCCCTAAGAGCTAAAGAAGATGGTAGAAGACCGAAGGAATTGGTTCATTCGGTATAACTATCTCTATCCTAGTAGTTTAGCACTCTCTAGTTAGCTTGTATGGTTTATGGTTTCGATCTTAGGGCGGGTTTTATTTGCGCCAAAATTTTTGAACGCCATTTTTTGTTCCGCATCAACCACGGTAGATGCCCATGGCGCCGGCAAAACCCAGCATTTCGATCCACAACGTTGTTGGGCAGGAATCTACCCGTTGTAGATGAACCGAACAGGAAGACATTCGTCGGCCCTGCGGGGAGTTTTAGCATGAAAACAAAAAGAAGTAGTTCAGATTGCAGGGAAGCAAGAATCTTTATTATTGAACAAAATACAGATTATATGTCACGCTCCGCTTCCCAGAGTACGCTAAGATAGGCACGTGACATAGCCAACCATGCTACCTGTGGATAGGAAATATCCATCCACAGTCACATTACGGCTGTAGAGATATCAAGAACAATAATAAAATATCTAACACATGTCCATAACCCAGAAAAAACGAGTCAAGAATAAAATAATGCGGAAGCAAAAGATCCAATACAAGAATAAACTGGAATGTACGTCCCATAATGCGGGCTCACATCAGAAATGAAAATACCGAAAGTAAAATGAACTAACTACTAGCAAGTTCTCACTGCTCAGCCTGCTGACTGAAATACTCATGCTCGGACTACAGCAAAGGTAAGGAATCTGGGCCATGCAAAACCCAGACGTTAGAGCGTCATAATATCAAGCAATACTATAAACAGGGGTAGCAATACATGCAGGTATGAGTATAAATGATAAAACAGGTATAGCAGTGATATAAGTAAGGACAGTGGGGTAATGTGTAGCGAGTAATCGAAATTGGTCTATTGGGTTAACTACTCTCAAGTTTTTGAAATCAATTTGATGAATCATCGATGTAACTCAATAGTATCCCGTGCGTGCCCGGGATCACGGTGAAGATTCTCGGGCTGAAACCGAGACATGCCGCTAGGCACTAAAAGGAAAAGGGGTAACGATGAATGATGTCAACAGCATCATCCCAAGGCTGGCCTAGCCTCTAAAATAGAAAATATGTATAGATGAATGAGGTCAGCAGCATCATTCCAAGGCTGGCCTAGCCTCTAAAACTGATCAGTAAAGGTATCGAACTGTCGAGTTACAAGTCAGGTTTCATCATTGATTTCCCCATACCCCCAGGTTATATATGTTCAAGTCAGGTATTAAATAATCTGGAGCTAATACCAACACATGATCAACAGGTAAAGGTTTGTCTGGATAGACAACAGGAAATGTCCGTAGGGACAACATGTCAAAGCTGTTGGCATTAGTAACAAGATCAGGTAACCGGTAAAGCCATGGTACATCAGGTCAAGTCAGGTAGTATATAAGTATCATGTCATGTCAGGGGTGCACAAAATGTCACGTGGGTACTCATAATCAAGCTATAATAAGCATGGGTACACAAAAAAAAAACAAGTATGGGATACCAATATAACAATAAAATGGAATAGCGTGATGTTATACGCAAATAAGTACAGATTAAAGCATATGGATGTACAGTTATCGATTTGGGTTGAGGGATAGTTCCAAACGTTAATTAAATACAGTTTATCGAATATGGAATGTTAAAATTATATTAATATGTATTAAATGATCTAAGGATGCAATTGAATATATATTAGGCTAGATGTATGCAAACGAGTGTCCAATAGAGTATAAACTATTAAAGGGTACTATGGGTTGTGCAAATAATTATTATGTGATTTAAATATGGACGTGGGTACCACGTATTGTAAACTAAAATGCAACATGATATATTTCAAGTTCTAGATCTAAAATGATATAAACGGACATCGAATGTTAAAATGGAACATGTGACATTATATGTAATCTACAAGTTTACTATGCAATTAAATAAGTATAAAATAATATAGATAGCATGTAGTAAGTTTTACTTGCCTCGACAGATCAAGAAACGGGTATACGGAACGTCACACGTCAGCAGGAAAAGTCGTGACGCGAGCACGATGCACGGAACGGGTCCAAACAACGTACAAGGGAATCACACGGGTCAGGTACGCTCGCTGGATCGTCAGGATCGTCGACGTCACGACCGGATTCCGGTGATCAAGAAAACAGTGAATCATGAGAAATAAAGACATAAAAAGAAAGAAAAGAAAAGATGAAGAAAAGGAATGGAAGAAGGGGAGAATGAGAGAGAGCTTACTGTGGATGTGTTCTGTGGTTGCAGAGGGGAAGTGTGAACGGCGGTGAACGGAGCTCCGACGATGAGGGTTTGGTGATTGGGGTTAGGTTTAGGGTTTAGGGTCGGTTTTTGTTGGCTGGGTTTGGTGTGCAGGGTGTGTAGGGATATTGGTGAGGTGAAGGTGCAGAGGAGAGGGAGAGGAGAGGAAGGAGATGGCGATGGCGATGAGAGATGGTCGGCGGCGATGGAAAGGTGGGTTCTTGGGTTGAGTTGGGTGTGCGCAGGGGCTGTTGCAGGGCTCGGGAGAAGAGAAGATGGTGGAGAAGAGAGAGAATGAGGAAGAAGATGATGAGGGTTGAGTAGCGAAGACGAGGGCAGAGGAGTTAGGGTTAGGGTTTGAGGAGGCGGAGATGGGTTAAAGGGAAGAGAAGCTCCGGGGTTTTAAAAAGAAGGAAGAAGAAAATATAGGGGTACTGTGAAGGGAGGTGACGCTAAGCTCGCGGCGGTGACCCGACTCGAGAAATATACAGTGTTCGCGAGAGGAGTGAGAGAGAGCGCGAGAGGAGAGAGAAAGAGAGAGACTGCGAGGAGAGAGAGAAAGAGAGAAAAGAGAGAGAGAGAGAGAGAAGGTGGGGTCGGCGCAATTAGAGGAAAAATTTGATTGGCTGAGAGAGAAAAAGAAAGGAAGAGAGAGGATAGGGCCCACGAGAAAGAGAGAGCTGGGTTGTTAACAAAATAGGATTTGATTAAACTAAAAAAATTGAAAAAAGATATAAATTGGTTGGAAAAATATTCTGAGCGGTTTTAAAGAAATATTATAATTGATTTAAAATTTAAATAATTGGATTTTTAGCGAGATATAAAAATTTTCAAAATGCGCCCGGGTCGGGTCTAAAAATTTAGATTTGAAATACGAAAATTATATGCAGCTTCCAAATTTTAAAATGAATAATTAGGTAACTAAAATGCATACCCCCAAGAACGGACGCACGTACGTGCGCGTAGCTATCCAAACACGTCCGTTTCACTGAACGGGACGAGAACACAATGCGCGGACGCTACCACGGGGTTAGGGGTATCATGAAGGCTATGAAATGAAATTTTAATTTATTTTACGGGATCTAAAATGTTATATGTAAAATTACGCGATGCTATGTGAAATGTTAATATGCAGTTTATACTAGATGCACGTGTCTATGCAACAAGCCAGGGTAATCTATAAATATGAATCAACCAGTTCAAGCAAGCGGGTCGGGTCGAATGCAATGTAAAAGTAAACTACCATTCGCACCCAAACAAGATAAATCAATAAAATACCACAGATAATAAATACGGAACAAAATTTGGTATAACTGAACTCGGTTGTTACATTATACCCAACTACAAAAAGAATTTCGTCCTCGAAATTCCAAGAACAAGAAAGGATAAACAATCAATCATACTACAAGAATAGATGTGGAAACTTCTGCCGGATTTCATCTTCTCGTTCCCAAGTTGACTCTCCATGTGAGCGATTTCCCCAAGAAACAAGCACAAGGGGGATAATCTTGTTCTTAAGAACCTTTTCTCTTCGATCCACAATCGACATCGGTCGCTTCTCAAAAGTCAAATCTTCTCGGACAGTCAGCTCCGAATGATCCAGCACGTGTGTTTCATCATGAACATACTTATGGAGTTGAGATACATGAAACACGTCATGAACATTCGCCAAGGATTGCGGTAACACCAACCGATACGCCACTTCTCCAACACGCTCCAAAATCTCAAAGGGTCCAACGAATCGAGGACTAAGCTTTCCTCGACTTCCGAAACGAATCACCCCTCTAGTCGGTGATATTTTCAGGAATACCAAATCACCAACGGCGAACTCTAGGGGTCTTCTCGATATATCTTCCCAACTCTTTTGTCAGTCTTGTGCTGCTTTCATATGATTCCGGATAGTGTTAACCTTTTCAACTGTTTGTACGATCAAATCTGGTCCCAACAATCTTCGTTCGCCAACATCGTCCCAACAAACAGGTGAACGACACATACGACCATATAAATTTTCGAATGGAGCCATCTGAATAGTCGCCTGGAAACTGTTATTGTAAGAAAACTCCACTAAATGTAGATGATCCTCCCATGAACCCTTGAAGTCTAACATACAAGCTCTCAACATGTCTTCAAGAGTTTGGATCGTTCTCTCCGACTGGCCATCCGTCTGAGGATGATAAGCTGTGCTAAATTTTAATCGAGTCCCCAAACTTTCCTGTAAGCTCCTCCAAAAGTGTGATAAGAAACGAGTGTCACGGTCGGACACGATGCTCACCGGTACTCCATGCAATCTTACAATCTCCTGCATGTACCGTTCTGCCAAGGTTTCTGTTGATTGACCAACTCGAAAAGGGATGAAATGAGCAGCCTTGGTCAATCGATCAACAATCACCCAACTGCATTGTTGCCCTTTGGACTTCGCGGTAAAGCCGTCACGAAATCCATGGTTATATGTTCCCACTTCCACTGAGGGATCGAAAGTGGTTGCAACAAACCAGCAACTCTTTGATGTTCAGCCTTGACTTGCTGACACACCAAGCACTTTCCACAAAGCGGGCAATCTCCCGTTTCATGCCTTCCTACCAGAAATACTGTCGTATATCTCGATACATCTTCGTGCCTCCTGGATGTACGGAATATACTGAACTGTGCGCCTCATTCATAAGTTCTTCGCAAATATCTCCCTTTAGCACACATAAACGGCTACCATAATGCAACGAACCATCTTCATGAATTAACAAGTCCGTTCGAAGTCCAGCTTCAACCTGTTCTCGAAACTTTTGCAATCTTGGGTCCTGCAATTGCGCTGCTTTAATATTCTCGATCAACGACGACTGTATTTGCAGCTGTATCAACTGTCCCGAAGAATGCGGTAGCACAACCTCCAAATCGAATCTTCGAAAGTCTTTAATAAGTCCCTTCTGTGCAGTCAATATCTGAATTGCTGGCAACCGACTAAGCGCATCCGGCACAACATTAACTTTTCCCGGATGGTACTTAAGATCAAGATCATAATCAGCCATCAGCTCCAACTATCTGCGCTGCCTCATATTAAGCTCCTTCTGCATGAACACATACTTCAAGCTTTTATAATCGGTGAAAATCTCGACCCTTTCGCCCAATAGGTAGTGTCTCCAAATCTTCAAAGCGAAGATCACAGCTGCAAGCTCCAAGTCATGAGTTGGGTAATTCTTCTCATGGGTCTTCAGCTGTCTCGATGCATACGCTATAACCTTCCCATGCAGCATCAAAACACATCTTAATCCTTTCCCAGATGCGTCGCTGTGAATCACCAATCCTCCGGAACTGTCTGGCACGGTCAGAATAGGAGCAGTTATCAATCTCTGCTTCAACGCTTCAAAGGCTGACGCACACTTATCCGTCCACACAAATGGTACCTCTTTGCGCGTAAGCTTGGTCAACGGCTCCGCCAGACGAGTAAAGTTCTCCACGAACCTTCTGTAATACCCAGCAAGTCTAAGGAAGCTTCTGATTTCTGCAACGTTCTTCGGAATCGGCCAATCTCTAACTGCTGCAATCTTTTCGGAATCAACGGCGATTCCATCTCTAGACACGATATGTCCCAAAAACTTCACCTCTTCAAGCCAAAACTCACACTTGCTCATCTTTGCATACAATTTTTCTTGTCTCGACGTCTGCAGTGCGATCTTCAAGTGTTCTGCATGCTCTTCAATACTCTTCGAGTAGACCAGAATATTATCAATGAACACTACTATAAACTGGTCCAAGAATGGTGAAAAGATTCGGTTCATCAAGTCCATGAATATCGCCGGTGCATTCGTTACTCCGAAGGGCATCACTAAATACTCGTAATGTCCATACCGAGTTCGGAACGCCGTTTTGCAAATATCTTTTGTTTTAACTCGGACCTGATGATATCCGGATCGCAAATCCAGCTTTGAGAATACCTTCGCGCCACTAAGCTGCTCGAACAATTCGCCAATGCGAGGAATCGGGTACTTGTTCTTAATAGTCACCCGGTTTAATTCTCGATAATCGATGCATATCCTCCTTGTGCCATCTTTCTTCTTGACTAGAAGAACTGGAGCTCCCCAAGGCGAGTTACTGCTGCGAATCCAACCCTTCTCAAGTAATTCAGTAACCTGCTTCTTAATTTCTTCCAACTCCACTGGTGTCATTAGATAGTACGCTTTAGAGACTGGCGCTGCACCAGGAATAAGATCACTCGCGAACTCTACGTCTTGCTTCAGCGATAAACCTGATATGTCTTCGAACACGTCCATGAAATCTCGAACAACAGCTGGCGCTTCATCTTTATCAGCCTCCATCGACGAAAGAACATTAGCTGTCGGCCTAGCTCTAAACTTGGCTGGCCCGACAGAACTGCTTCCTCCAGTAAAGATAAACTCTGGATGTCTGGAAATCTGGAAAATTACTTTCTTTGCCCTACAATCAATGTGAGCGTGGAAAGTACCGAGAAAATCCATTCCCAAGACGACTTCATAGCTGCCTGTATCAATCACCAAGAAATCTGCAAATAGCTCCCGTCCGCAAACAACAACTGCACAATCCTTACATTCTCTACTCGATATGATCTTCCCATTCCCAGTGTATATGTCCCAACAACTAGACAGGGTCGTGCAAGTAATCGAGTGTGTAGCAATAAACTTGGACGACATAAAACAATGGGATGCACCAGAATCGAATAACGCTAATGCGGGAAAACCATGAACAAGTAGAATACCTGAAACAACTTCTCTTGAAGCTTTAGCTTCTTCAGCTGTCAGAGTGAAAGCTCGAGCTTGATTGGGTCCCTGAGTCAGCTGCTTCTGTCCCTGAAACGGTTTCTGCGGTGGCTTCTGAACATCATCCTTCGTGCGAAGTTTCGACGGACAAGCGTTGATAGTATGATCCGCCAATCCACAAACCAAACAAAGTCCTTGCCTCCTTCGACAATCTCTTTGCACATGTCCGGGTAAATGGCAGTAGTTACAAATTATGCTCCTTCTTTGATCAACGACAGCAGGCTTCTTCATAGGTGTTACGCTACGACGGTTCACTGGAATACCTCTGTGTCCATGTGCTCGGTTCGGTGCAAATGCCGGCTTCCGTACTGTAACTGCTATCAGCTGTGTACTCCCAGTCTTCATAGATAGGCTCTGCTGTTCTCGGGCCGCTGTAAGTACCTGTGAGAAAGTGGTCAAACCCAGGGAGACAATCTGCCTCTGGATGTCCACATCCAAACTGCGCATGAACCTCCTTGCCCTATCAGCATCGTTGGCAACCAAACGTCCAGCGAATCTCCTGAGCCACGTCCACTCAGCTGCATGTACATCTACAGGTGCGTCGTTCTGTTTCAAACTGATGAACTTTTCTTCCATCTCCTCCCGTGCAGTCCGCGGGAAGAACTTCTCCAAGAAACTCTTCGAAAAATCCGCCCAACGGATCGGCTTGGGCAAGCGAGTCTCTTCCACCAGCCACCATTCACGGGCATAGTCCACCAACTGGATGCGTACCACATCTACCCTCTTATCCTCTGGGATCTATGCCGCAACGAGTAAATTCTCTGTGTCAACCAGCCACTGCTCCGCTGGCAACGGCTCCTCCAAGCCAGTAAAGACAGACGGACCCAGTCTCCTGAAATCCGCCACGGTACCCACACGTTCAACTGGTCTGGCCACAACATTGTTCACGGACTGCTGAACGGTCCGCAAACCTTCCTGTAAAGCTTCAGCTTGCTGCTGGTTCAGCTCGGTCTGTCGCTTTTAGTTCTCCAACATCCCACGGATTACTCCAAGTATAGCGGCTTCGTCAACACACCTTTGGTACGTTTTCAAATTCTTATCTGCCATGTTCCTGAAATCAAAGCACCAAAAGGATTAGCATGATAACAGATTCAAAATATAGATCAAGGATATGAATCAAGGCTAGAACTCCAAGTTACTTAAATAGAGTACCGCATTGTAACCATACCGCGGTATCATAGCTACAATCACATAACTCCACCCAAGTCGCCTAAGTTCTAGAGATAACCAAAAAGGAACCAGGTTTCGAGTCGATATGCAAAGGAGGTTTGCATATCGTTAAAGTATAATCAGGAGGAGGTTAAGATTCAAAAATTGTAAGACGGTAAGGTGGCAGGACATATTTCCTAATCACGAGTATTCTGATTTGTGTATTGGGTCCAATACCCAACTACAAAAAAATCAAATCCGATTAACCTATAACCTTTGGCTTTGATACCAAAAGAACCATGTCACGCCCCGCTTCCCAGAGTACGCTAAGATAGACATCGATGTAACTCAATAGTATTCCATGCGTGCCCGGGATCACGGTGAAGATTCTCGAGCTGAAACCGAGACAAGCCGCTAGGAACTAAAAGGAAAAGGGGTAACGATGAATGATGTCAACAGCATCATCCCAAGGATGGCCTAGCCTCTAAAATAGAAAATATGTATAGATGAATGAGGTCAGCAGCATCATCCCAAGGCTAGCCTAGCCTCTAAAACTGATCAGTAAAGGTATCGAACTGTCGAGTTACAAGTCAGGTTTCATCATTGATTTCCCCATACCCCCAGGTTATATATGTTCAAGTCAGGTATTAAATAATCTGGAGCTAATACCAACACAGGATCAACAGGTAAAGGTTTGTCTGGATAGACAACAGGAAATGTCCGTAGGGACAACATGTCAAAGCTGTTGGCATTAGTAACAAGATCAGGTAACCGGTAAAGCCATGGTACATCAGGTCAAGTCAGGTAGTATATAGGTATCATGTCATGTCAGGGGTGCACAAAATGTCACGTGGGTACTCATAATCAAGCTATAATAAGCATGGGTACACAAAAAAACAAGTATGGGGTACTAATGTAACAATAAAATGGAATAGCGTGATGTTATATGCAAATAAGTACAGATTAAAGTATATGGATGCACAGTTATCGATTTTGGTTAAGGGATAGTTCCAAACGTTAATTAAATACAGTTTATCGAATATGGAATGTTAAAATCACATTAATATGTATTAAATGATTTAGAGATGCAATTGAATATATATTAGACTAGATGTATGCAAACGAGTGTCCAATAGAGTATAAACTATTAAAGGGTACTATGGGCTGTGCAAATAATTATTATGTGATTTAAATAGGGACGTGGGTACCACGTATTGTAAACTAAAATGCAACATGATATATTTCAAGTTCTAGATCTAAAATGATATAAACGGACATCGAAAGTTAAAATGGAACATGTGACATTATATGTAATCTACAGGTTTACTATGCAATTAAAGAAGTATAAAATAATATAGATAGCATGTAGCAAGTTTTACTTTCCTCGACAGATCAAGAAACGGGTATACGGAACGTCACACGTCGGCAGGAAAAGTCGCGACGCGCGCACGATGCATGGAACGGGTCCAAACAACGTACAAGGGAATCACATGGGTCAGGTACGCTCGCTGGATCGTCGACATCATGACCAGATTCCGGTGATCAAGAAAACAGTGAATCATGAGAAATAAAGACATAAAAAGAAAGAAAAGAAAGGATGAAGAAAAGGAATGGAAGAAGGGGAGAATGAGAGAGAGCTTACTATGGATGTGTTCTGTGGTTGCAGAGGGGAAGTGTGAACGGCGGTGAACGGAGCTCCGGCGATGAGGGTTTGGTGTTTGGGGTTAGGTTTAGGGTCGGTTTTTGTTGGCTGGGTTTGGTGTGTAGGATGTGTAGGGATATTGGTGAGGTGAGGGTGCAGAGGAGAGGGAGAGGAGAGGAAGGAGATGGCGTTGGCGATGAGAGATGGTCGGCGGCGATGGGAAGGTGGGTTCTTGGGTTGAGTTGGGTGTGTGCAGGGGCTGTTGCAGGGCTCGGGAGAGGAGAAGATGGTGGAGAAGAAGAGAGAAGATGAGGAAGAAGATGATGAGGGTTGAGGAGAGAAGACGAGGGCAGAGGAGTTAGGGTTAGGGTTTGAGGAGGCGGCGATGGGTTAAAGGGAATAGGAGCTCCGGGGTTTTAAAAAGAAGGAAGAAGAAAATTTAGGGGTGCTGTGAAGGGAGGTGACACTAAGCTCGCGACGGTGACCCAACTCGAGAAATATACAGTGTTCACGAGAGGAGTGAGAGAGAGCGCGAGAGGAGAGAGAAAGGGGAGAGAGAAAGAGAGAGACTGCAAAGAGAGAGAGAAAGCGAGAAGAGAGAGAGAGAGAGCAGGTGGGGTCGGCGCAATTAGAGGAAAAATTTGATTGGCTGAGAGAGAAAAAGAAAGGAAGAGAGAGGATAGGGCCCACGAGAAAGAGAGAGCTGGGTTGTTAACAAAATAGGATTTGATTAAACTAAAAAAATTGAAAAAAGATTTATATTGGTTGGAAAAATATTCTGACCGGTTTTAAAGAAATATTATAATTGATTTAAAATTTAAATAATTGGATTTTTAGCGGGATATAAAATATTTCAAAATACGCCCGGGTCGGGTCTAAAAATTTAGATTTGAAATACGAAAATTATATGCAGCTTCCAATTTTAAAATGAATAATTAGGTAACTAAAATGTATACCCCCAAGAACGGACGCACGTACGTGCGCGTAGCTATCCAAACACGTCCGTTTCACTGAACGGGACGAGAACACGATGTACGGACGCTACCACGGGGTTAGGGGTATCATGCAGGCTATGAAATGAAATTTTAATTTATTTTACGGGATCTAAAATGTTATATGTAAAATTACGCGATGCTAGGTGAAATGTTAATATGCAGTTTATACTAGATGCACGTGTCTATGCAACAAGCCAGGGTAATCTATAAATATGAATCAACCAGTTCAAGCAAGCGGGTCGGGTCGAATGCAATGTAAAAGTAAACTACTATTCGTACCCATACAAGATAAATCAATAAAATACCACAGATAATAAATACGGAACAAAATTTGGTATAACTGAACTCGGTTGTTACAATGTGATTCAGTTTAAATTCTCCTACATTGAATGACCGGTTTCTGTGGGTGTCCTTGTTGCTCGAACTTAGGACGGTAGGTGGCGACCTTGATCTATCCGATCGTCAGCTCTCTATCTTTAATTTGATCGGCTTTCCCCTTATCTGCTTGACGTTTATCTCGCAGGTACTTTTCTAAGTGACCGAAGCGGATCGGCTCCTTGATGTAATAGCGCAGCTGTTTACAATCCTCGGTCGAATGTCCTTGCACCCGATGATAGGCGCAATACGGGCCTCGAAGCCGTTTGCCCATCCATCGGGTAGCTAGCGGGAGCCTGACGAACTCTTCGCCTCTAGCTTCATCCAGCAGCTCGGTTCAGGAAATGTTTAGAGGAGTATATTCCTGAAACTTCGGGGAGTAAGGTTTCAGACGATCTCATTTCATTTTCTCTTCCCTGCCCCTCTTCTTCCGGTCAGCTTGGTCGCTTCCGGACATGTTGGAGTTCACCTTGGACTCGAGTTGGATTTCTCGCTCGGTCCACGCTTTCACTTTGCCCATGACCTTAGGTTGTGCCAATGCAAAAGAGCGGAGCCACTCTTTGTGCCTAAGACTCGACCTCAGCGCGGTGATGACCGTTAGGAAGGGGAGACGAGCCGTTCCCGCTTCCGTTGTGGTGGCTCATATCTGGATCGTCGCGATTGTCGCTCGCCATCGGGTCAAGGACGGAAGATCAACTTTATGGGTGGAGAAGTTTATGAAACGTTCCTACAGACGGCGCCAACTGATGGAGCTTCGGATCTCCTTCAGATGTTGTCCTTCGTCGATCCTGTGATGGGGGTCTTTGACGACTGAGATTTGTTTTTGAGAGTTGTTAAGTGTGGATCTCAATGGGTTGGTGTTAGACCCCGAGCTACCTGCAAAGAAGTCTCGGGATGGGTGACCACCGTAGGACCCTCTGACGATCAAGTTAGACCTGAGATATAGGTGCATGGTAACGGCGTATTGAAATAAATTCGAGATACCTGAATCGTCTGAAAGAAGGGTTTATATAGTGGTCGCGTAGAGCGAGCCGGTGCAAGATACTCGCCGTCAGTTACGCCCCTGCGTTATCCCCGCATTAATAGCGTGATACGCCCATTAATAGGGGGACGTGCCAGCGTAGGATGGGGGACGTGGGGCGGAGGATATCTCGCTTTGGCGAGATATGCGGAGCCGTTGCGGGGGCGTTTGGGCTCCGCGCTCTCGGTTGATCGGGGGGGCCGAGGAAGCTGGGCATGTCATGATGCTCGGAGACGAGCCGAGAGGCTGAGGAAGCTCGGCATGTCAGGATGCTCGGAGACCAGCCGGGGGGCCGAGGAAGCTCGGCATGTCAGGATGCTCGGAGTCGAGCCGGGGGGCCGAGGAAGCTCGGCATGTCAGGAGGCTCGAGACGAGCTGGAGGGCTGAGGAAGTTTGTTGTACTGCTCGGAGGCGAGCTATTGGCCGCTTGCTAGGCGAGTATGGTAGGTACTCATGGGGGTCTCTGATTGGTCGGGTGTGTCCTCGGAGACGAGGTCCCGAGGTACGTCCCCAAAGCATCATATTTACTCCAGCTCCGTAGCTTTCGGGACACATCATCTGCTACATGTCACGATCTGGAGAATTTCCACTTCTGAGTATCATTTAGAAGTAGAATTTCTCTCTCTATATGTTCAATTCTAAAAGGGCTATTAATAAAATAAAAGGAATTGAGGTACAAAGATCCAATCAATCAGCCCGAATCGTCATAAATAAATGACGAAATGGATATAGTTGCCAAAATTAAAGAATAACCTGAATATATTTTTGAACGGTCAAAAACAATTGAACCTTACCCAATGAGAAAATAGCATTTGCAGAATAAATCAGTCAAAGGATTTTGAAGAGCTTCTCAAGAAATAGCAATTGAACCTTACCCACAAGTAAGTATTCCAGGCCCACAAAAAAAAAACCGGGCTAATTTAGTTTGAAATTCAGTGTTATATACAACACTAACTTCAAAATGAATGCCCAACAGGAAATTTAGGCCCCAGGAAGTTGAGTTTTCTAAACTATAGGTTCATAAAGCTAGCAAATCCAAACCGCAAAATCTTTACTTTTGGCTTGTTTGGATACCATTTTGAAGTTGAGATATCTGCAGTTATCTCAGCCCAAATATTGAGATAACTGCAGTTATTTTAACTCCAATCTGATCAAAGTATTGTAAACTCTAATTTTGGCATTTGGAACTTGGCATTCCCCGCCGGAGCCTAGACTTAGCATTTTGGACTAAGGTTTGGCTCACTTTATGAAATCCACTTTAAAAATCTCAAGTTCATTCCCAAACAGGGCCTTACTCGTGCAGAAATCGCGCCGCTCTTTGATTCATGTTAGCTGCGACAATTTATTATTTATTGAAAGTCGATTTCTTGTTCTGCAATTTATTTTTGGGTCGAAGAAAATTCCCCTCAATTTCATTAGTTTGTCATGTATTTACAGTCAACCCCAATACAAGACATGATATCAATACAAGAATTGAACTGAGTTTTGGCGAAATTATTTGTTGTTGTTCTAGCCTCTGATCTATAAACCGATCATTTGGCTTCTGCATATGAGATGTTTGATAAATTGCCTAGCTCAGTCGAGCGATCTAGAACTACAATGCAAATAGAAAACCGTCGCAATAGTCATATACCTGATTGCTTCTCATATCACCATCAACATTGTATCGTAGGCTCCAGAGTTGCTTTGGAAAAATGACAGCATCTTTGTAGGCCAGCTGATTAATTTTTCTTCATGTATTGAGACGTAATGATTCATTTCCCTTTACTTGTATGATTGAAGATTAGCATGAAATTTCCGGTTTCTTGCAGGCTATTTTTGCAAAGCGAATCGAGAAAGACAACCGTGACAGAAGGCAATAATATGTTGTTCTGCCTCAATCATGGAGGTTAGTTTGGAATCCTATACTTTTATCATTATGCCCATTAAGTAACGGAGATTTGGGTCTCATGCTCATGTTTACTGAATTAGTAGGGGAAAGGAAAGTTCATGGAAGCACACTAATTTGCTAGTACTTTTCATAATGCAGATTTTTAACTGATACTCATCAAGTTTTGCTGAGCGTGAAATCAACCATGAAAGATTTTAGGCGCAACACATGTTCGATTAAGTTTTACTAGTAGCCTTCAGTATTGAGTTCTAATTCTTGAATCTTTATGCATCTAATTAGGTTATGTAGGTCGGAAATTGATAATCATCCTTTGATACAGAAATCAATAAGCCATGCACATGGTGTAATATTTGTTAGCCAATTTTAGATTCTGATATCGAGTAACATCATGATGAAGTTGTTAGTCTGTGTTAATTTGAATTATTCTCATTAGATAGACAAATAGGAGTGCAATGGTTTTTAAATGCGGAATATATTGATCCATGTGTTGCATTGCGAAGATATATTACTGTGCTAACATAGCTGATCCAAGATTATGAGGTAAAGGCTCGTTAACTGTTGAATTTCCTTTTAACTCATTAGTTTAAACATTTGAGTAACTTGATTTATAAAATGTTAGTAAACCTCCGGGTTTCAACCATATAAGTTATGTCTTACTTACCCTATTTATTTGGCCTCTCCAAAGAGATCATGTTCGTGATGGAGGCTATTCTTGTGGCCTAGCGCCTCATGTACGAAAAAATTTAAGAGTTACATTTGCTTGATATACATCATTTGCTTACAACCTTTAGAGCAAGTTTATCGCTCGAATCACTTATTACGAGCTCATTATTGCTGTGGAGTGCTAATTATACCATTATAATTTCTGTGTTAATTATTGTTGTATTTTAATAATTATTCAAATTTTGTTTCTTTTTAAAGCAGACAAATGGTATTATAATTGTGGACACCAAATTCCACATGAAAGGCCAGATTACTTGTATAACAGAGCAAGCACAAGTTTTGCAGAGAACACCCACAAATGTACCCACACTGATGTGGGACCTCCAATTTGGGAGAGTGGACATACTTCATCAATTAAATCACTTGAGTGCTATCTCAGTTTCAAGGGGATCCCATGCCTTTAATCTCTACAAAATCATCCAATGTGTCACCCAAACACCAAATAGCAACATGCAGCAAACCAACCCACACCACATCCCCATTTTTTTTTGCACCACACGTTTTTCAAACTTATTTCTTTCCCTTGGCGCCAAAAATGTACTATTTAACTGCCATAACTGTTGAAAGCAACAACAAAAGCATGGACTATAACCTCAACTAAATCAACTTCCAAATTCTTTTCCATGGAGATACCAATGGAGATATCTTACGTGACCTCAAGCAACTTAGACCTCCCTGATTGTGACATAGGGACCTATGTTCGTCAAGCAAAGGTGGTGATGCCTCTCGAACACTGGGCGGTTATGCAGTCAACTCCCATGCCTTCGTCCGGCAATTTTTTCTCACGATGGCGCTTGAAGATGCAGGGGAGGTAGGCCGGAGAGTGGATGGAGATGGTGTATCCGTGCACCAGGTGGATCGGGAGTTATCGGTGGAGCGAGTATCTTGAGGTGGATGTTATTGCGGGAATCACCGTATAGTATGCGATTTTGATGACATGTTTAAATACAAGCAAGCAAACAAATAAATAAATAATATAAAAAAATCTAGCTGCTTGTACTTTATGATAAGCACTCTATGTATTCAGAAATTTTTTAGGCCATATTTACATGCCTTCATGTTTTCTTGGACAGAGAAATGAGTAGAGTGAATCTAAAATGGATTAGAAGAGCATTGCTCTTTTTATAAAGAGAAATATGGACCTGTGGTTTTGAATATTATTTAATCTTTTTGCTAAGCTTCAATTATAAATTTTCTTGCATAAGCTTCAATTTTTGAACAAAAATTTAAAGCTGTAAATTCAGACTAATATTAATTTCTGCTTGAGCTTTCAAATTTAAAGTCTTATGGGTGAATATCACATTTTTTTTTATTAAGGAGTGATTATTGCCATCTCTCACATATTTAAACATCATAAGCATTTTGTTCACTTCCTATATGAAATTGGTTAGGCAATGTCATATGCAAAGCTAGATGGGCTTCATCCAATTTACGGGCTCTGTGAGTAAATTCCAACATCTTTTGTTTTTTTTAATCCTTGTATAATATTTTTCTGTCTTTGCAATTACATTTTCTAAATCAGAGAGTTCCAGATTCTGGTTTTGTCCCGGTATTTGTATATGCTATATTTGGGTCATCCCGTCAACTTGCAATCGGTCTAGTCACGTTGGTGTCTCTGCTGGTGTCCAATGTCTTGAGTGGCATTGCTGATCCTTCTGATGAGCTGTACACAGAGCTTGCTATATTATTAGCATTCATGGTTGGTGCATTGGAATGCATAACGGGGCTGCTGAGGTACTGATGCTTTTGAATCACTTTATCTTGTCACAATCATTTCCCCTTCCTTATATTTCATTGTTTCCATTTTTTTCTCAAACACTACGTATTGGTCCTCTCAAAATTGACCATCTTTCAATTTTTGAGAAGGGAATGTTTAATATAGCTGTTGCAAATATTTGGTGGGGTTGCAAAACAGGCTAGCTCCACTTCCACGTAATAGAATATTTTGTCTATCAACAGTTGAGTTTAATAAGAAGAATGAATTTTGCAGCAGTTAAGTATTTAAGATATTTCTGACATGCCAATATTCAATTTGCAATGTGATGGAAATATTGATCCCAGAAGACCGGGCCCACTTTGGTTAAAGTCTGGGTCATAACTTGTATCAACCACTTTGAGCCATTTGATCAAGTATGAGAAGCATTGGGTGGGGCATTTTGTCAAGTGTGTTCTCTAGTTGTTTCATGTTGCTTGTGTTCGTTTCTAATCGTTGTCATAGCCATTTGTGATCATATAATGGCTAGGTCAAGCTGGGAAACAATTTCTTTGGCCCTTGAGCTAACAATTTATGGACCAATGTTGGAAGAAAAATACCTGTAAACTACGATAGGGTTTATCCCATAAACCCAAACTTCCAGAACTAAACATCTTTAGCTGTTCCCCAATTTGATACCCTCATGTTTTTCTTGGAAGATGGAGTATCTATAGTTTTTAATTTATTAGGTTTTTTTATAGTAGTATTCTTGACTTGATTGCATCAAATGCTGCAGGCTTGGGTGGCTTCTTCGCTTTATCTGCCATTCTGTAATTTCTGGTTTCGTTACTTCTTCAGCCATTGTGATTGCATTGTCTCAAGCCAAATACTTTTTAGGATACAACATAGAAAGAAGCAGCCAAATTGTTCCACTTACAAAAAGCATCATTGATGGTGCTGAAAATGTAAGCTTATTTCCTATTACTTTATTATTTAGTAAGTTTTGTCTGTCAGGTATATTTATTTATTTTGTTGTTTTTTATTGTTCACCTATTTACTTAAAATCAGTATATTTCTTGGTTCAATTTTTCATCTTTTCATGGCGTAGTCTTGATAAATGTTGTTATGGTGGATATGCAGCTTAAGAAGCTATGTCTAGTGAGGCCTTGATACAGGCCTGCGACCTCAACGAGGAATTAAAGGAAAAAAGAAACCAAATTGAATGATGTAAATATATTTGATGTGTCACTAAGAGGAATAAAAGGAAAAAAATACAATAATATCAACAAAGAAGAGTTTTATCCTTAATTCTCTAGGTGAGTTAAAAAAAAAGAGCTAGTAGCACCGTATGTGCAATTTATAATATGAAAGTAAAACTGCTACATTTTGTTCACATTTTCCAGCAAATTTAAGAAGCATTTGCTATCTTTGCAAGTAGGTTGCTGGCTAATGTTGGAAAATCAATTACAACTAAAACAACGTAAATATTACTGAATTTTCATTCATAGATTTTCGACATACAAGACTGAAGAAGAAACTTTTTCAGTTGGAGATAAGATTATTAGCACGCTAAGACCGAAGGTAATAAATGCCAGGTTATTTTAAATTTGAAGCTGGTAGATAAGTGAACTTCGAAACAATAGATCCCACCCCCCTCTTTCCTTCCAAATTGAAGCTGAATGTAAATTTGTATTTAGGGATCGACTATCCATTTGTTACTTGGTCACTGTTGCCTATTTTCTTTTATTTCCTTAACAATTGTATGGTCAAATTCCGAGCAAAATTTTCTGATTATTATTTGTGTAGCTCTTAGCGTTTGTTATGATTGATATCTCATTTCATCTTGTAACAAAATTATTTTCCTACTCTTTACTTTCAGTTTTCATGGCCCCCTTTTGTAATGGGATCGACAATCCTTGCAATTATTTTTCTTATAAAGTACTTGGTAAGTTTGCAGCCTGAATATATTGTTAAAGTTTATTAATTATTACTATTAAGGAAATTATGAAAACAGTTGTCATGATTGAAATGATGCAGGGAAAAACAAAAAAGAACTTCAGATACCTAAGAGCATCAGGACCACTTACCGCAGTCATATTGTGAAGATATTTCATCCACCTTCAATAGCTGTGGTGAGACAAATTTTAATCTGTCATCTGAATCAGTATTGTTGATAGTATTACACCTATTAAATATTTATATAAATCCCGTGCCTGATGTAAATCATAAACGGGGAGCCTGTCTTCAATTTATTTTCATGCGATATACAAGGCTAAAAGGTTTCTTCAATTATTTTTAAGATATAATATCTATCAATAATATAAAGGAGTGCATTTACTATTATTTTTTAATCTTCTCGGAACTGGTTTTAGCTTATTTCTTGGAGATGGGGCTATACTTGTAAAAACTTTAATTTTTGGCTAAGTATTCTTATGCAAAATTGGAAGCCTGCTTTTAAGGTAGGTGAAATTCCTCAAGGCCTCCTGAAGTTCCACATACCCAGAGAATTTCAGCATGCACGGCATCTGATATCAACGGCAGTTCTCATCACCGGTGTGGCTATTTTGGTAAATTAACTTCTTATTGTTGACTCACCTTCAGTTGCTTCTTTCCTTTTGTTCTATATGAGATAGTCATCAGTATATTTTCTTTCAGGAATCTGTGGGGATTGCAAAAGCTTTGGCAGCAAAAAATGGGTATGAATTGGACTCAAATCAAGAGGTAATGGTTAAACCTTCTTTTTACAATGCAATATAAGACTGTAGAGTATAGAAATGAAATCTCATCAGCAGGATATTACTAAAATTAACCTGTCAGGCTCATTCCCTCAATATATTGTTGTTTTCTCCGGATCTAGCTCAACCTGTTTCATAATGTGATTTATTTGAAATATAATTCTCGTGATAATGCAGTTAGTTGGACTTGGCATGGCAAATATCTGTGGCTCGTTTTTCTCTGCATATCCAACAACAGGTAAATTTCTATAGGTGATCCCCTGTCGCAAGCATGAAAAAGCAACAATCTCATTTAGTTCTTCACATATTCGCCTGAAGTCACCATACTGGGGATTGCTTTGTTCCAAGTAAAGTGGTAAAACTCTATTATATTATGAAAAGAAAGTGACTATAAACAAATTGTTATACAGGATCTTTTTCTAGGTCAGCTGTAAATCACGAGAGTGGGGCCGAGACTGGATTATCTGGAATTATGACGGGTTGCACAATGGGATGCGCTCTTTATTTTCTGATGCCATGGTTTTGTGATATACCCCAGGTATAATTCTGCAATATAGGTAAGACCGTAGATTCCGTTGCTAGAATAAAGGTTCTGCATATACAATGCAACCACAAAAATGGAAAGAATTTAAAAGTGGTGGCTTGACTAACTACTAATGCTTCGAAGAGTTGGATTTCACTTATTGTTGTATTTATATATAGGTAATGAAAAAATATGTTCATGATATAAGTCCATGAAATCTGATGAATATCACAAATTTTTCTGAGTTGTCTAGTTAATGTATATAGACATTGTTAAATGTCCCTTCCACTGCACCAAAACTCCGAAGTTATGGTGAGAGCTGAGAGAATATATTATATATTCTAACACGTCCCTGCATATCGAAGGTCTTTTGGGCTGAAACTTGGGCTTTTGCGCAGCGGTATTTTTAATTTAATAAATCCGCATTTAATACGCGTCCGGTGGAAATCCAACCTGCTCTGATACCATGTTAAATGTCTCTTCCATTGCATCAAAACTCCACTGCACCAAAACTCCGAAGTTGTGGTGAGGGTTGAGGGAATATATTATATATTCTAATAAACATAAAATGAAAAATCATATTCTTATTGAGATCAAAATTACCCTTGATACATATATTGTACCCAAATACTCATCTGAAAAGCAGAAGGATATTTTCCTTTAGATTATCTTGCAATCTTGAGGCGAGCATTCATTTTGATAGCATCTCAGTGGTATTTCTTTGATAAGGAGTTGTTCTTTCCCAATGGTGATAGCTTTATTGTTCACATTCCTTTGGCAAAATATCTTAAATAATTTTACTCATTTAGCTTCGGTTCTATCGTTTCAGTGTGCGCTTGCAGCAATTGTGATTTCTGTTGGAATGAGTCTTGTAAGTACCTGACTAATTGACCTTGCTGCAAATTTCCTTCTCTCTAGTATGGTGAAAATATAATGTTTGATATCGGGCTTGTCATTTTCTTGAAATAATAAAATAATAAAATATTATGTTTGATATCGAGCTTGTCATTTACTTCTCAGTTTTCTAGCTATTTCTGCCTCTTGTGCTCATTCCAATTGAATTTCTAGGTTTTGTTACTACCTCTCAATCCTCAGGAAATTACTAATGAACATGATCAATTAATCATACCCCAGTAAATTTTCATGAAATGCTGTGGTTGAAGAACTAATCAAGGCTTCCTCTAGAGTATAAATTATTTCTGCATCTTTTATCTTCACAGCTTTGTATATACATAAAACATGCATCATCTACATATGTGATTGCCAACCCATCATGTCATGAAACAAGTTAGTAATTTGACCTGTCTTTCAGTTAGAATACAATTCATTATACTATCGCTGTGCCTTCTATATCAAGATTTTATCTGTTGCATTCGGATTTGAGAATATGTAGTAAAACTAAAAGGTCATTTAACTATATATGACATAGATGTCATTAGGTTTGGAATTGGAATAGGAATTGGGAATTTCTGTTGACAGATGAGTTTGCAACTTAGCCATATACAAGATCAATTAAGTTGTCTTAACACAAGGCTTTATTAAGCAGTGTTGAGAAGGAGATGTATTTTCTTTCATGAGAACTACTATGTCCTATTACAAGCTGACCAGAATACATATTTCGTTAGGTGGATTATGAGGAAGCACTGTTTTTGTGGCGTGTAGACAAGAAGGATTTTCTTCTTTGGATGATCACTTGCATTACAACATTGTTCCTCGTTATTGAGATCGGCGTCCTTATTGGTGTAAGCATTCTTATATGTGTGCCTTGATTTCGAATTCTGTTGCTTATTTCCGTTGGTTAATACTTCTGATTTGAAACTTGTGACTACATCATTACACTGCTGTCAGGGGCGCCTATTTGAAAAGTTTAGCCTCATGAATCTT
Organism: Agapanthus africanus; assembly: GCA_030015575.1. Taxonomy (NCBI): domain Eukaryota; kingdom Viridiplantae; phylum Streptophyta; class Magnoliopsida; order Asparagales; family Amaryllidaceae; genus Agapanthus; species Agapanthus africanus. Next base: position 603,961,313 of record CM057340.1, read on the forward strand.
CATGCTGTTTTTCACTTCATTTTTGAATAATCCATGTGCTCGCGTTTTTCCCGTTTTTTCTTTGATCGTGTGCGCAGTGGAGAAATTATTTGGTATACAGGGTGCAATGCTCTAGGGCGGGGGGGGGGGGGGGAGATTCTTTGTCATTCTTTGGGATGGTGTGGGTGGAATGTTGTGATGAGGTCTAATTACTTGCCACCTACCAAACTACCTAGTTTGTCACCTGAATTGGTGGTTCATATCGTTTATTCTTACGCTCACTTCTTAAATAGATGAAATTTAAGCGTCTTGAAGATTTCCTAATTCATTCGTCCGATGGTTTTTTGGCCATGGTGCTGGACAACACGGCCACCTAGCACCTAGCCGATTAGGCAGTTTTGTGCTTTTTAATTAGATATATGCAAACCATGCATAAATTAAAATAAAACATGCAAGAAAGATTTACTAAAATTCCGAAAACTCTCAAAGAATATGAAAAATGCTACTAAGAGATGAATGGGTTAATTGCACAAATTCCTCTTTTGTTTACACTGTATAGCACTTATAAACCACCCCAGCACAAGTGATTAATTAGCTCAGACACCCCAGTGTTCATGACAAAAACTGATGATGCTCGATATCGGCGATCTTCCAGATCATGACACATAGCAGATGATATATCCCAGAGCATGCAAGAAAGGGCCTACAGCAGCCGACCAAACCACCCCCATGCTCGTTCTACCGAGCAGACGCTGGCTCGCCTCCGAGCCCCAGCACAGTTGGCTTCGTTGGCCTCACAGCTCGTTTCCTAGCTACCGCAGAAACTGGATACCTCGGCTCTCCCGCCAAGGTTATCTTCCTCGGTCTCATCGACCGACCTACAGCACCGTCTGCAGGCGTAACCGCCATCCCGTGAATCTCGCCATGCGCTAGATCTCCGCCGGCCACATCCCACGTTCCACGCTACCACGATCTTCCATTAACGAGCCTGTCTCGCCATTAATGGGAGGTCCCGCTCATCACGCGGGCGTGACGTCGGGAGCGTAACGGCCGGCGTGATTCTCGCGCCTGCTGCACCTGCTGCCACCACTACTTAAATCCCTTTTTCAGACGGTCAAGGTAAGCCAATTGTACTCCACTAAGTCGTTACTCTGCTCGGATCTTTAGACTAACTTGATCGTCGGAGGGTCCTCGGTGGTACAACCATCCCGGAACTTCCTTGCAGGTAGCTCGGCATCCACAATCTCAACCCATTGAGATCCACACGCTTCAGGAGCGACAGCCTCCAGATCCAATCTCAGCTATACATCGCTAGCCATCCGCAGATCAACGGGAAGCAATATCTGATAGGAGATTCCGCCCCCCATCAGCTGGCACCGTCTGTGGGAAACTAAATTCCACAAAAACAAAAGTCCGCCTCCCGATCTCACTCCAATGGCGAGCGATCATCAAGACGATCCAAAAGTCAAACGTCGCCTCCCTCTCAACGGAAGCACGAATGAGCCTCCTCCGCCGAACGCCATAAACGCCATCGCCGGCCGGATAGACCGACTCGCATTCTTCGTGGAGGCGCTCGTCCGCGTCCAAACGGCGAGGCATAATCCCCAGGTCGCCGCTCCCCGCCTCGTGACCAGGACCCCTACAGGGGAAGAGAGGGCTCCGCCCACGTTGGCCCTGCCGACCGCCGCCTCATCATTTCCGACAACCACGGCTTTCTCGAGCCGACGTACTCGAAAACTGTCACGCCCCGCTTCCCAGTATACGGGCAGAGGACGCGACGAGGCCGCTATATATTTACTCTGAAGTAAATACGCTAAGCGTATCTAAGCAATATAAATAAAATACACAAGAGACAATATCAATGGATATAATTGAACATCAACTTTATTTATTAAACATTTTTTTACAATACAACTGAAAAGTAAATACATGGAATGGAAAGCAATGCCTAAACAGTGGCATAACAGAAATGAAAACACTGAAATGAAATGTACAAGTAACTAAAACTCCGGGTTGAAAACTAGCTGATCCAAGTCCTTGCTGATGGGCTCGATCTCCTGATGGTCCGATCCACCTGACAACATTCCAAAGAAGAAAGAGAAGGAATATCGTCAGCGAACAATCGTTCGGTAAGTCCCAAAGATAAGAGAGAAGTAGAATAGATAGAGAGAGAATGCAGCTTTTAAAGTTGTATTATATTGTTAACGCTGTTGTTTGTAGCTTGGTACAGAAGAATATCAGTGTATACGAGAGGGGTCCCATTATTCCGGAGACTAAGGTATACGGAGCACAAGAAACCGTTCAGCCACGGTACAACGGCAATTGAATTCAGATTATGTGTATTATGGTTACAGTCTCGTGCCACTTCTAACACCTTCCGTACCGGTCTACCCCTTATAAACCCCGCGATGTCCTGATTGTACTGTTTGTATTGTTTGAACTGTATATTGTATATAAATGGACGACTTGCCGAAACCATGATATCAGTAATGGAACGGATATAATGGATGAACATGTAGATAGAATATATCCATGGTTCGGTTCAGTCAATATAGATTGATTAGATTGAATAGACGGACTCATAGATTCGTGTTGTATTGTAGTTTTGTAATTTCATACTTGAATCATATTCAAATCAGATTGATTATATTGAGACTCAGTCTGAGTCGTACAATTAGAAAAGAAATTGAATCCTGAATTATATTTTGGTGCTATCGGTAACTGCTGCACATGGACGGCAGGACTTGTGTTTTTTTCAAAAACAATTACCGTGTTGATAACACCGTTGTTTAGATTGTCTACCTTAGATAGGCAAGTACTCATATTCTCCGGCTTTCTGAGGCTCAAGAGAACTGGTCCTGCTTAAACCTATATTTACTAGGGTCCTTATTGCAATTTATATAACTTGAGGGGGTTTTATGTAAAAATAATTTTTATATACTTTCAAAATAAACCTCAAGTATTTATTTATCATCTTTAGGGTTTTCATGGAGGTATATTTTAAAATATAACGTTTACTAGTGAATAAAACCTAGATTGCATTGTATATGGTATTTTAATATAATATTGGAATTCTATTGATTTATAATGGTGGTTTCCTGAAATATATAATTCTTTTCTTTTTGTTTATAAATCATGGAATATTTTTATTTATATATTTAAAATAAATTTATTTATTAAGTAGAAATCGCATTTTTCTTAAAATTGCATTAAAAATTCCATTGAGATCGGATGCTCCATGAGGAGGCCTGCATCTCGCTCTACTAGGCCCGAGAATGTGCGATAACCCGCACCATCCCGATCGGGGTCCCCAAAAGTGGGTTGTAGAGGCACATTTGTAAGGAATTAAATAATACACTTTTAAAGAAAATGGTTTTTGATAGTTCATGGTATTTAAATGTAAATCCATATTTGTCCCAAAATATTATTTTCAAGCCATCGTACTATATCAAGATGTGTGTTGTGAGAGGTAGGCTATTACCTCGTGAGATTTTTCTAAAAGTAATATAAGCAAATATGATAAAAGATGTCATATGTAAAGTTTATGGTATTTAAACGTAAAAGTGCAATAAAAGTCACATAGCATGGTATTTTTTTTTGTGAAATACCCAAATTAGCAAAAATATGATTTTACAGATTTATCATTAATTTTACCAATATATAAAAATTTACTATAATTTTTCCATGTTTTAATAATTTAGGAACTAATTATCGATAATCTTTATTCATCACCGTAGAATAATTACATTTATTCCTGCAAAAGTTGTCCTGGTCATGATAGTCATTTTAAGACTTAGTTTCATATGTCCAAACAAGAATCTGGGGTTGTTCATTACCCCGTGATTTTATCGTGAAGGATAAATGATAAAAGTTTATTATATTATTATGGTTTAATATCATTTTTAATAGTCAAAAACCGTAAAATAGATAATATGGTCAAGACATTAGGTCCTGGAATTTTTTTTATAGTTATATATTTTCATGATGAAGATATCAAGAGGTCAAGTGTTTAGGGATCTTAGCTGAAATGATCTAGAAAAATGAAAGTCGGTGAGCATCGGGTTGTATGAGAAACGGTATATCTTTAATCCGAGAATTTTTCTGCCTTTGGGGCTTATTCCAGAGTGTAGAGGACTCAAAGAGAAAGCTTTAAAAAAAATTTGGAATTTTTTTGTCGAACATATATTTTTTTGGTGAATTTTAGAAGCTCATGGCTATATATAGGGATTTCTGGAATTAAAAACCATTTTTTTTCAAACTGCTACAGTAACCGACCAGATCCGACCGTTGATCGACCAGATCCGACGGCCCACATTAAATCACGTGTGAACTGACGTGGGACGCGGCTGGGGTTGGTGTAAGTGATTCTTGACCGTTGATCGTTGATCCGAAGGGCCAGATTAATTCCAGCTCAAAATAAAATAAAATAAAATTATTTTTAATATTTAAAATTGTTTTAAAAATTGTTTTTGGCTTCTCAAAATTATTTAAAATTAGTAAAAAATATTTTAAAAATCTAGAAAAATTATATAAAATGTGTTTTGATATTTTATATCTTTTGCAACCAAATTTGGTCTAAAATATATCTTCTTGTCGGTTATAAAAAAAATTCCCTAAGATAAAAAAAACATTTAAATTCTTAAAAATTCTCAAAAATTCCTAAAAATTATATTAATTTATTTTAATCATGGAAAAATATTTTTAAAGTGTTTTCTACCAATAGAAACTGTACAATAATTGTTTTGACATCAAGAAAAAATTATAAAATGTTTTTATTACGTTTCTAGAGTATATAGTCGTTACAATCTACCCTCCTTAAAATAATTTCGTCATCGAAATTTACAATTATATAAGGACTAATTTGCAAATAAGAAATGGTATCTTGCACGCATGTCGGCCTCACGTTCCCACGTTGATTCTCCTAATGAATCATTTCTCCACATTACTCGGACCAAGTATACTTCCTTGTTCCTAAGTGACTTTACCTTTCTGTCCAGAATTTCAACGGGTTGTTGCTCACAAAATAGATCTGTCTGTACAGTGAGCTCGGAGTGATCAAGGATATGGCTGGGTCGCTCACACATCTTCGGAGCTGGGATATGTGGAACACGTTGTGCACTTCTTCCAATGAGGGTGGAAGTGCCAAGCGATACACCATTTCTACGACTCGTTCGAGTATATCGAACGGCCCAATATATCTCGGACTTAGTTTACCCCTCCTTCCAAAACAAATCACTACACGGTTTGGAGAGATCTTCAGGAAGACATGATCTCCCGGTTGGAACTCCAAGTGTCGGCGTTTTGCATCAGCCCAGTGCTTCTGTCGATCCTAAGCTCTGCGCATTCTTTCCTTGATAGTACGAACCACATCAACAATCGCTACTATTATCTCAGGTCCAAGAAGTTCTCTATCTCCGATGTTGTCCCAACTTAATGGCGATCGACACTTTCTTTCATAGAGCGCTGTAAAAGGTGCCATTCCTATACTTGCTTGGTAGCTGTTGTATGAAAACTCCACGAGATGTAGATGATCTTTCCACGATCCTCCGAAGTCTAGCATACACACTCTTAGCATATCCTCCAAGATCTGAATAGTTCGCTCAGACTGATCATCTGTTTGTGGATGATAAGCTGTGCTGAAGTTCAAACTTATTCCCAAGCTCGCTTGCAGACTTTGCCAAAACTGTGATCGAAATCTAGTGTCATAATCGGAGACAATGCAGACCGGTACTCCATGAAGTCTCACAATTTCCTGTATGAGTTCATGCGTATCAGAGATAGTACATTTTGAAGAGTTTAAATCTTACTTATATTCTTACCTCCATGTACTTCTTTGCTAATGTCTCAGTTGATTGGCCAACTCGAAATGGGATGAAGTGAGCCGACTTTGTGAGTCGATCCACAATAACCCATACCGCATCATTATCCTTTGTGCTGCGAGGGAGTGCAGTCATAAAATCCATTGTGATGTGTTGCCACTTCTATTCTGGAATAGATAACGGTTGAAGTAATCCAGCTGTTCTGCGATGTTCAGCCTTCACTTGCTGACACACTAAGCATTTAGTAACGCTTCTGGCTACTTCACGTTTCATTCCATGTCACCAGTAATTTTGACGTAAATCTTTGTACATGTTTGTACCTCCAGGGTGTACTGAGTAAGGAGAGCTGTGAGTTTCCTTCATTAATTCTTCTCGCACAGAACCTTTTGGTACACACAATCTGCTGCCGTATCTTAAAGATCTGTCTTCATGGATGATGAAGTCTGTTCTGAGTCCATTCTCCACTTGTTCTCTGATCTTTTGTAACTTAGCATCACTTGCTTGAGCTGCTTTGATCTGATTGACAATTGTTGATTGAACTTGTAAATTCATAAAACTTGAAGCGTTACCTGGCATGACTACTTCAATCTCCATCTGATACAAATCCTGTTAATGCTTCCACTGGACGGTGAGATTAAATGCTAATGGTTGGCGACTAAAGGCATCAGGTACCACATTCATCTTTCCTGGGTGATATTGTAGGTTGATATCGAAGTCCGCTATGAGTTCTAACCATCGTCTCTGCCGCATATTAAGCTCCTTCTGACTAAACACATATTTCTGACTCTTGTGATCTGTGTATATATTCACCCGTTCACCAAGAAGATAATAGCGCCAAATCTTAAGAGCAAAGATAATGGCCGCCAATTCCAAATCATGCGTCGGGTAATTGCGCTCATGAATCTTCAGCTGTCTTGAAGCATAAGCCACAACCTTTCCGTACCGATGTAGAACACATCCTAATCCCTTACCGGATGCATTGCAATGCTCTTCGAAACCTTCAGATTGGTCCGGTATAAAGAGAATAGGCGCTGATATCAACCTTGACTTGAGTTCTACGAAAGCTTGTTCCTCACCACACAAAGTCTTCGTCTTTACGTGTGAGCTTGGTCAGGGGTGTTGCTATCTTCGAAAATCCTTCAATGAACCTTCTGTAATATCCAGCTAGACCCAAGAAACTCCGAATGTCTTTCACTGACTTTGGTATCGGCCATTCGCTTACTGCCGAAACTTTCGCTGGATCCACAGAGATTCCTTCGCCTGATACGATATGTCTAAGAAAACCAACTTGATCTAGCCAAAACTCGCACTTGTTGTACTTGGCATATAATTGATGTTGTCGTAGTGTTTCCAGGACAATTCGTAGGTGCTCGGTATGCTCTTTCCGACTCTTAGAATACACCCGGATGTCGTCGATGAAGATGACAACAAACCTGTCTAAGTACTCCCGAAAAACTTGATTCATCAGGTTCATGAATATTGCTGGTGCGTTGGTCACTCCGAATGGCATCACAAGAAATTCGTAATGTCCATAACAACTTCTAAATATTGTTTTATGAATATCAGCGTTCTTGACCTTCACCTGATGATAACCTGAACGAAGATCTAATTTGGAGAAAACACAAGATCCACTTAGCTGAGCAAACAGATCGTCGATGCGCGGGAATGGATACTTGTTCTTTATCATTACTTCGTTCAAGGCTCTATAATTAATGCACATTCGATATGAACCTTCCTTCTTCTTCACAAGCAGTACCGGTGATCCCCAACTTGAAGTGCTGGGATGAATCCATCATTTCGCCAATAATTTGTCCAACTGGGTTCGTACCTCCTTTAAACCTTCCGGACTTAATCGATAAGGTGCTTTGATCACTGGTTGTGCTCCTGACACTAAATCAATGTTGAATTCAAGAGCTTGATCGGGAGGCAAACTTGATATATCGTCAGGAAACACATCGTCGAACTCTCGAACCACTTCTGGCTTTGATCCTTCCCCCGCTTGAATTGCTACAATCACTGCCTTCTTCTTTGGTTTCGTCTTGTATGTACTTGGCTCCAGGATACGGTCTTCACTTTTGAAATAAAAGACCGGATGCTCTGGAATCTCGAATACTACCCTCCTTTGACGACGGTCAATGGTAGCATAAAATGTTCCGAGCCAATCCATACCTAGAACCACATTGAAGTTTGGTATGTCCAACACCTTGAAGTCAGCATAGAATTCCCTGCTGCAAACGACTACTGGACACAAGCTGTATTCCATTGTTACCTTTAGAACACCATTTCCTGAACTGACATTCCAACTGGATACAAACGGTCTGACTGGAATCGCATGTGTTCGGACGAACCGTTGCGATATAAAGCAATGAGATGCTCCAGTATCGAATAGTGCTAGTGCAGGAAGTGATGCTACTAAGATTGTACCTAAGTTATGTGGGATAGATTTTAGGTATAGAGAAAAATATATAGGTGGGTGCTAAGATTGAAAGAAAAGCATGAGAAGAAATGGTTACCAGTGATGACTTGGCCAGTGGCCTCAGCTTTTTCCACGGTCATCGTGAAAGCCTGTCGCCGTGGTACGTTCCTCCTGGCTGGAGGAGTATTTCTCGGAACGTTCCGTTGAGTTTGATAGAACTGACGAGGAGGGGGTGTAGTCGGTGGTCCTCTAGATGGTGGAACAGGGAGAGCGAGTCTTGGAGCAGGTGCCTGAAGGGCTGGTCTCTGCTGGTAAGTGATTGCTGGTCTGGATGCAGCAATTGGGTTGTGTTTTCGGGAACAAGACCAATATCATGAGTAGCTAAGCCGCAGACTAAGCAGAGACGGTTGGCTCGCTGGCAGTCTTTCGCCAAATGTCCATCTCTCTTGCAGTAGGTACAAAAAGCCGGGCTAGGTCGGTTGGATGCTACTCCCGGTCTCCTGGGCACAAACGGTGGCCTTAAAGAGGCTCCTCCTGCCATCTGTGTGGCAGGGCGTTTCACTTCGGCAGATTGGGGTCCGCCCTTCATCTTCACCACTGTCTCATATCGGCGGGCAGCTTTCAAAGCCAGTTCGTGGATCGGGAAATCCCCTGTAGCTAACGCAACTTGGATCTCTGGATCTAACCCTTGCTGAAATCGTCGTGCTCTAATCTCATCCGTTGGTATCAAATATGCCGCGAATCTGTTAAGGTCTTGTGTTAGCTGTGTAGTATGTGATAATTGAAAATCAAAATATTGAGGCATATCTTACCTACTGAGCATGGTAAACTCAGCATCATACTCATCTACAGATTTGGTCCACATCGAACCCTATTGTAAATGGATGAATTGCTGTTCCGTGTCAAATCTGGCAGTCTCTGGGAAGTATTTCGCGTCGAACATATCGCGAAAGGTCCTCCATTCGATAGGTTGGGCAAGACGGCTTTCTTCCGCCTTCCACCAAACTCGGGCGTTGTCAGTGAGCTGCAGCTTCGCAACTCGTACCCAAGCGACCTCTTGCACTTATACTGCTACCAGGTTGTCCTCAATACTTTGAACCCATTTCTCAGCTTCCAGAGGGCTCTCTTTTCCAGAAAATTGCTTTAGGTGCAAGGCTCGGAATTGCTTCACTCCGGGTGCTTCTGCTTCTGAGCGGTTTAGGAGAATAGCAGTCTGCTGCTGCTGTCCCTCCAGGAGGCTCTTAATTGCCTCAAGCAAAACCGTCTGCTCGTTGACAGGAGCTGCTACGGTAAGTGTAAGTGGTAGAGGTGGTGGTGGGGTGTTTCCATTCACATTGGTACTGGTATTGTTTGGAGAATCCATACCTTGAAATAAAAATAGGATTAAGATAGATTCAAGGAATATGAAATGTAAAGAATGTTTTTAGTTGCTGATTCTTGTGATATATATATTGCTTAGGTTTCCATGCAGAACTGACCTGCATGGGCCACCAACAAAACCTGTCACGCCCCGCTTCCCAGTATACGGGCAGAGGACGCGACGATGCCGCTACGTATTTACTCTGAATTAAACACTCTAAGCGTATCTAAGCAATATAAGTAAAATGCACAAGAGACAATATCAATGGATATAATTGAACAACTTTATTTATTAAACATTCTTTTTACAATACAACTGAAAAGTAAATACATGGAATGGAAAGCAATGCCTAAACAGTGGCATAACAGAAATGAAAACACTGAAATGAAATGTACAAGTAACTAAAACTCCGGGTTGAAAGCTAGCTGATCCAAGTCCTCGCTGGTGGGCTCGATCTCCTGAAGGTCTGATCCACCTGACAACATTCCAAAGAAGAAAGAGAAGGAATGTCGTCAGCGAACAATCGCTCGGTAAGTCCCAAAAATAAGGGAGAAGTAGAATAGACATAGAGAGAATGTAGCTTTTAAAGTTGTATTATATTGTTAACGCTGTTCTTTGTAGCTTGTTACAGAAGAATGCCAGTGTATACGAGAGGAATCCCACTATTCCGGAGACTAAGGTATACGGAGCACAAGGAACCGTTCAGCCATGGTACAACGGCAATCGAATTCAGCTTAGGTGTATTATGGTTACAGTCTCGTGCCACTTCTAACACCTTCCGTACCAGTCTACCCCTTATAAACCCCGCGATGTCCTGATTGTACTGTTTGTATTGTTTGAACTGTATATTATATATAGATGGATGACTTGCCGAAACCATGATATCAGTAATGGAACGGATATAATTGATGAACATGTAGATGGAATATATCCATGGTTCGGTTCAGTCAATATAGATTGATTAGATTGAATAGACGGATTCATAGATCCGTGTTGTATTGTAGTTTTGTAATTTCATACTTGAATCATATTCAAGTCAGGTTAATTATATTGAGACTCAGTCTGAGTCGTACGATTAGAAAAGAAATTGAATCATGAATTATATTTTGGTGCTATCGGTAACTGCTGCACATGGACGGCAAGATTTGTGTCTTTTTCAAAGACAATTACCGTGTTGAAAACACCGTTGTTTAGATTGTCTACCTTAGATAGGCAAGTACCCATATTCTCCGGCTTTCTGAGGCTCAAGAGAACTGGTCCTGCTTAAATCTATATTTACTAGGGTCCTTATTGTAATTTATATAACTTGAGGGGGTTTTATGTAAAAATAATTTTTATATACTTTCAAAATAAATCTCAAGTATTTATTTATCGTTAGGGTTTTCATGGAGGTATATTTTAAAATATAACGTTTACTAGTGAATAGAACCTAGATTGCATTGTATATGGTATTTTAATATAATATTGGAATTGTATTGATTTATAATGGTGGTTTCCTGAAATATGTAAATCTTTTCTTTTTGTTTATAAATCATAGAATATTTTTATTTATATATTTAAAATAAATTTATTTATTAAGTAGAAATCGCATTTTTCTTAAAATTGCATTAAAAATTCCATCGAGATCGGATGCTCCATGAGGAGGCCTACATCTCGCTCTACTAGGCCCGAGAATGTGCGATAATCCGCACCATCCTGATCGGGGTCCCCAAAAGTGGGTTGTAGAGGCGCATTTGTAAGGAATTAAATAATACACTTTTAAAGAAAACGGTTTTTGATAGTTCATGGTATTTAAATGTAAATCTATATTTGTCCCAAAATATTATTTTCAAGCCATCGTACTATATCAAGATGTGTGTTGTGAGAGGTAGGCCATTACCTCGTGAGATTTTTCTCGAAGTAATATAAGCAAATATGATAAAAGATGTCGTATGTAGAGTTTATGGTATTTAAACGTAAAAGTGCAATAAAAGTTGCATAGCATGGTATTTTTTTTTTGTGAAATACCCAAATTAGCAAAAATATGATTTTACAGGTTTATCATTAATTTTACCAATATATAAAAATTTACTATAATTTTTCCATATTTAATAATTTAGGAACTAATTATCGATAACCTTTATTCATCACCGTAGAATAATTACATTTATTCCTGCAAAAGTTGTCCTGGTCATGATAGTCATTTTAAGACTTAGTTTCATATGTCCAAGTAAGAATCCGGGGTTGTTCATTACCCCGTGATTTTAACGTGAAGGATAAATGATAAAAGTTTATTATATTATTATGGTTTAATATGATTTTTAATTGTCAAAAACCGTAAAATAGATAATATGGTCAAGACATTATAATTAGGTCCTGGAATTTTTTTTCATAGTTAGATGTTTTCATGATGAAGATATCAAGAGGTCAAGTGTTGAGAGATTTTATCTGAAATGATCTAGAAAAATGAAAGTCGGTGAGCGTCGGGTTGTATGAGAAATGGTATATCTTTAATCCGAGATTTTTTCTGCCTTTGGGGCTTATTCCAGAGTGTAGAGAACTCAAAGAGAAAGCTCTGGATTTTTTTGGACTTTTTTTGTCGAACAGATATTTTTTGGTGAATTTTAGAAGATCATGGCTATTTATAGGGATTTCTGGGATTAAAAACTAATTTTTTTCAAACTGCTGTAGTAGCCGACCAGATCCGACCGTTGATTGACCAGATCCGACGGCCCACATTAAATCACGTGTGAACTGACGTGGGACGCGGCTGGGGTTGGTGTGGGTGATTCTTGACCGTTGATCGTTGATCCGACGGTCCAGATTAAAGCGCATATAAATATATATATATTTCCTCTTTTTTTAAATGAAAACTGTCGGCAGAATCTGGACCGTTGGTTTTTAAATCTGACGGTCAGATTAATTCCAGCTCAAATATTTAAAATTGTTTTAAAAATTGTTTTTGGCTTCTAAAAATTATTTAAAAATAGTAAAAAATATTTTAAAAATCTAGAAAAATTATATAAAATGTGTTTTGATCTTTTATATCTTTTGCAACCAAATTTGGTCTAAAATAGTTCTTCTTGTCGGTTATAAAATTTGTTCCCTTCGATAAAAAAAACATTTAAATTCTTAAAAATTCTCAAAAATTCCTTAAAATTCCTAAACATCATATTAATTTATTTTAATCATCTAACAATATTTTTAAAGTGTTTTCTACCAATAGAAACAGTACAATAATTGTTTTGACATCAAGAAAAAATTATAAAATGTTTTTATTACGTTTCTAGGATACATAGTCGTTACAATCTACCCTCTTTAAAATAATTTCGTTCTCGAAATTTACAATTATATAAAGATTAATTTGCAAATAAGAAAGGGTATCTTGCACGCATGTCGTCCTCACGTTTCCACGTTGATTCTCCTGGTGAATTCTTTCTCCACATTATTCGGACCAAGTTTACTTCCTTATTCCTAAGTGACTTTACCTTTCTGTCCAGGATTTCAATGGGTTGTTGCTCACAAGATAGATCTGTCTGTACAGTGAGCTCGGAGTGATCAAGGATATGGCTGGACCGCTCACATATCTTCGGAGCTGGGATATGTGGAATACGTTGTGCACTCCTTCCAATAAGGGTGGAATTCAACCATTAGCATTTAATCTCAGCTCCCAGTGGAAGCTTCAACAGGATTTGCATCAGATAGAGATTGAAATAGTCATACCAGGTAACGCTTCAAGTTTGATGAATTTACAAGTTCAATCAACAATTGTCAATCAGATCAAAGCAGCTTAAGCAAGTGATGCTAAGTTGCAAAAGATCAGAGAACAAGTGGAGAATGGACTCAGAGCAGTCTTCATCATCCATGAAGACGGATCTTTGAGATACGGCAGCAGATTGTGTGTACCAAAAGGTTCTGTGCGAGAAGAATTAATAAAGGAAGCTCACAGCTCTCCTTACTCAGTACACCCTGGAGGTACAAAGATGTACAAAGATCTACGTCAAAATTACTGGTGGCATGGAATGAAACGTGAAGTAGCCAGAAGCGTCGCTAAATGCTTGGTGTGTCAGCAAGTGAAAACTGAACATCACAGAACAGCTGGATTACTTCAACCGTTATCTATTCCAGAATGGAAGTGGCAACACATCACAATGGATTTTGTGACTGCACTCCCTCGCAGCACAAAGGGTAACGATGCGGTATGGGTTATTGTGGATCGACTCACAAAATCGGCTCACTTCATTCCATTTCGAGTTGGCCAATCAACTGAGACGTCAACAAAGAAGTACATAGAGGTAAGAATATAAGTAAGATTTAAACTCTTCAAATGTACTATCTCTGATACCCATGAACTTATACAGAAAATTGTGAGACTTCATGGAGTACCGGTCTGTATTGTCTCCGATCGTGACACTAGATTTCGATCGCAGTTTTGGCAAAGTCTGCAAGCGAGCTTGGGAACACGTTTGAACTTCAGCACAGCTTATCATCCACAAACAGATGGTCAGTCTGAGCAAACTATTCAGATCTTGGAGGATATGCTAAGAGCGTGTATGCTAAGACTTCGGAGAATCGTGGGAAGATCACCTACATCTCGTGGAGTTTTCATACAACAGCTAACAAGCAAGTATAGGAATGGCACCTTTTGCAGCGCTCTATGGAAGGAAGTGTCGATCGCTATTAAGTTAGGACGACATCGGAAATAGAGAACTTCTTGGACCTGAGATGATAATAGCGACTGTTGATGTGGTTCGTACTATCAAGAAAAGAATGCGCATAGCCCAGAATCGACAGAAGCACTGGGCTGATGCAAAACACCGACACTTGGAGTTCCAATCAGGAGATCATGTCTTCCTGAAGATCTCTCCAAACCGTAAAGTGATTCGTTTTGGAAAGAGGGATAAGCTAAGTCCGAGTTACATTGGACCGTTCGATATACTCGAACGAGTCGGAGAAGTGGCGTATCGCTTGGCACTTCCACCCTCATTGGAAGGAGTGCACAACGTGTTCCACATATCCCAGCTCCGAAAATATGTGAGCGACCCCAGCCATATCCTTGATCACTCCAAGCTCACTGTACAGACAGATCTATCTTTTGAGCAACAACCCGTTGAAATTATGGACAGAAAGGTAAAGTCATTTAGGAATAAGGAAGTAAACTTGGTCCGAGTAATGTGGAGAAAGGATTCACCAGGAGAATCAACGTGGGAACGTGAGGACGACATGCGTGCAAGATATCCTTTTTTATTTGTAAATTAGTCCTTATATAATTGTAAATTTCGAGAACGAAATTATTTTAAGAAGGGTATATTGTAACGACTATGTACCCTAGAAACGTAATAAAAACATTTTATATTTTTTCTTGATGTCAAAACAATTATTGTACTGTTTCTACTGGTAGAAAACACTTTAAAAATATTTTTCCATGATTAAAATAAATTAATATGATTTTTAGGAATTTTAGGAATTTTTAAGAATTTAAATGTTTTTTTTATCGAAGGGAAATTTTTTTATAACAGACAAGAAGATCTATTTTAGACCAAATTTGGTTGCAAAAGATATAAAAGATCAAAACACATTTTATATAATTTTTCTAGATTTTTAAAATATTTTTTACTATTTTAAAATAATTTTTAGAAGCCAAAAACAATTTTTAAAACAATTTTAAATATTAAAAATAATTTTATTTTATTTTTTTTGAGCTGGAATTAATCTGGACCGTCAGATTTAAAAACCAACGGTTCAGATTCTGCAGACAGTTTTCATTTAAAAAAAAGAGGAAATATATATATATATATATATATATATATATATATATATATATATATTTATATGCGCTTTTAATCTGGACCGTCGGATCAACGGTCAAGAATCACCCACACCAACCCCAGCCGCATCCCACGTCAGTTCACACGTGATTTAATGTGGGCCGTCGGATCTGGTCGATCAACAGTCCGATCTGGTCGGCTGCTGTAGCAGTTTGAAAAAAAATAGTTTTTAATCCCAAAAATCCCTATAAATAGCCATGAGCTTCTAAAATTCACCAAAAAAATATTTGTTCAAAAAAAAATTCCAAAAAATTTCCAGACCTTTCTCTTTGAGTCCTCTACACTCTGGAATAAGCCCCAAAGACAGAAAAATTCTCGGATTAAAGATATACCGTTTCTCATACAACCCGACGCTCACCGACTTTCATTTTTCTAGATTATTTCAGGTAAGATCTCTCAACACTTGACCTCTTGATATCTTCATCATGAAAATATCTAACTATGAAAAAATTCCAGTGCCTAATTATAACGTCTTGACCATATTATCTATTTTACGTTTTTTGACAATTAAAAATGATATTAAACCATAATAATATAATAAACTTTTATCATTTATCCTTCACGATAAAATCACGGGGTAATGAACAACCCGGATTCTTTCTTGGACATATCAAACTAAGTCTTAAAATGACTATCATAACCAGGACAATTTTTGCAGGAATAAATTTAATTATTCTACGGTGATGAATAAAGATTATCGATAATTAGTTCCTAAATTAATAAAACTTGGAAAAATTATAGTAAATTTTTTATATATTAGTAAAATTAATGATAAACTTGTAAAATCATATTTTTGCTAATTTGGGTATTTCACAAAAAAATACCATGCTATGTAACTTTTATTGCACTTTTACATTTAAATACCATAAACTTTACATACGACATCTTTTATCATATTTTCTTATATTACCTTTAGAAAAATCTCATGAGATAATGGTCTACCTCTCACAACACACATCTTGATATAGTACGATGGCTTGAAAATAATATTTTGGGACAAATATGGATTTACATTTAGATACCATGAACTATCAAAAACCATTTTCTTTAAAAGTGTATTATTTAATTCCTTGCAAATGCGTCTCTACAACCCATTTTTGGGGACCCCGATCGGGATGGTGCGGGTTATCGCACATTCTCGGGCCTAATAGAGCGAGATGCATGCCTCCTCATGGAGCATCCGATCTCGATAGAATTTTTAATGCAATTTTTAAGAAAAATGCGATTTCTACTTAATAAATAAATTTATTTTAAATATATAAATAAAAATATTCCATGATTTATAAACAAAAAGAAAAGATTTACATATTTCAGGAAACCACCATTATAAATCAATGCAATATTATATTTCAAGAAAAGATATACAATTCCAATATTATCTTAAAATACCATATACAATGCAATCTAGGTTCTATTCACTAGTAAACGTTATATTTTAAAATATAACTCCATGAAAACCCTAAAGACGATAAATAAATACTTGAGGTTTATTTTAAAAGTATATAAAAATTATTTTTACATAAAACCCCCTCAAGTTATATAAATTGCAATAAGGACCCCAGTAAATATAGGTTTAAGCAGGACCAGTTCTCTTGAGCCTCAGGAAGCCGGAGAATATGGGTACTTGCCTATCTAAGGTAGACAATCTAAACAATGGTGTTATCAACACGGTAATTGTTTTTGAAAAAAACACAAATCCTGCCGTCCATGTGCATCAGTTACCGATAGCACCAAAATATAATTCAGGATTCAATTTCTTTTCTAATTGTACGACTCAAACTGAGTCTCAATATAATCAATCTGACTTGAATATGATTCAAGTATGAAATTACAAAACTACAATACAACACGGATCTATGAATCCGTCTATTCAATCTAATCAATCTATATTGACCGAACCGAACCATGGATATATTCCATCTACAAGTTCATCCATTATATCCGTTCTATTACTGATATCATGGTTTCGGCAAGTCATCCATCTATATACAATATACAGTACAATCAGGACATCGCGGGGTTTATAAGGGGTAGACTGGTACGGAAGGTGTTAGAAGTGGCACGAGACTGTAACCATAATACACCTAACCTGAATTCAATTGCCGTTATACCGTAGCTGAATGGTTCCTTGTGCTCCGTATACCTTAGTCTCCGGAATAGTGGGATTCCTCTCATATACACTGGCATTCTTCTGTAACAAGCTATAAACAACAGCGTTAATAATATAATACAACTTTAAAAGCTACATTCTCTCTCTGTCTATTCTACTTCTCCCTTATCTTTAGGACTTACCGAGCGATTGTTCGCTGACGACATTCCTTCTCTTTCTTCTTTGGAATGTTGTCAGGTGGATCGGACCTTCAGGAGATCGAGCCCACCAGCGAGGACTTGGATCAGCTAGCTTTCAATCCGGAGTTTTAGTTACTTGTACATTTCATTTCAGTGTTTTCATTTCTGTTATGCCACTGTTTAGGCATTGCTTTCCATTCCATGTATTTACTTTTCAGTTGTATTGTAAAAAGAATGTTTAATAAATAAAGTTGCTGTTCAATTATATCCATTGATATTGTCTATTGTGCATTTTACTTATATTGCTTAGATAAGCTTAGCGTATTTAATTCAGAGTAAATACGTAGCGGTCTCGTCGCGTCCTCTGCCCGTATACTGGGAAGCGGGGCGTGATAGGTTTGTTGGTGGCCCATGCAGATCAGTTCTGCATGGAAACCTAAGCAATATATATGTCACAAGAATCAGCAACTAAAAACATTCTTTACATTTCATATTACTTGAATCTATCCTAATCTTATTTTTATTTCAAGGTATGGATTCTCCAAACAATACCAGTACCAACGGGAATGGAAATACCCCACCTCTACCACTTACACTTACCGTAGCAGCTCCTGTCAACGAGCATACGGTTTTTCTTGAGGCAATTAAGAGCCTCTTGGAGGGACAGCAGCAGCTGACTGCTATTCTCCTAAACCGCTCAGAAGCAGAAGCACCCGGAGTGAAGCAATTCCGAGCCTTGCACCCAAAGCAATTTTCTGGAAAAGAGAGCCCTCTGAAAGCTGAGGAATGGGCTCAAAGTATTGAGAACGATCTGGTAGCAGCACAAGTGCCAGAGGTCGCTTGGGTACGAGTTGCGAAGCTGCAGCTCGCTGACAACGCCCGAGTTTGGTGGAAGGCGGAAGAAAGCCGTCTTGCCCAACCTATCGAATGGAGAACCTTTCGCGATATGTTCGACGCGAAATACTTTCCAGAAACTGCCAGATTCGACATGGAACAGCAATTCATCCATTTACAATAGGGTTCGATGTGGACCAAATCTGTGGATAAGTATGATACTGAGTTTACCATGCTCAGTAGGTAAGATATACCTCAATATTTCGATTTTCAATTATCACATACTACACAGCTAACACAAGACCTTAACAGATTCGCGGCACATTTGATACCGACGGCTGAGATTAGAGCACGGCGATTTCAGCAAGGGTTAGATCCGGAGATCCAAGCTGCGTTAGCTATAGGGGATTTCCCGACCCACGAACTGGTTTTGAAAGCTGCCCGTCGATATAAGGCAGTGGTGAAGATGAAGGGCGGACCCCAATCTGCCGGAGTTAAGCGTCCTGCCATACAGATGGCAGGAGGAGCCTCTTCAAGGCCACCGTTTGTGCCCAGGAGACCGGAAGTACCATCCAACCGGCCTATCCCGGCTTTTTATACCTACTGCAAGAGAGATGGGCATTTGGCGAAAGACTGCCGGCGAGCCAACCGTTTTTGCTTAGTCTGCGGCTCGGCTACTCATGATATTGGGTCTTGTCTCCGAAGACACAACCCAATTGCTGCACTTAGGCCAGCAATCACTTACCAGCAAAGACCAGCCTTTCAGGCACCTGCTCCACGACTCGCTCTCCCTGCTCCACCACATAGAGGACCACCGACTGCACCCCCTCCTCGTTAGTTCCATCAAGCTCAACGGAACGTTCTGAGGAATGCTCCTCCGACCAGGAGGAGCGTACCACGGCGACAGAGTTTCACGATGACCGTGGAAGAAGCTGAGGCCACTGGCCAAGTCATCACTGGTAACCATTTCTTCTCAAGCTTTTCTTTCAATCTTAGCACCCACCTACATATTTTTCTCTATACCTAAAATCTATCCCATATAATTTAGGCACAATCTTAGTAGCATCACTTCCTGCACTAGCACTATTCGATACTGGAGCATCTCATTGCGTTATGCCGCAAAACACATTTTATGTCTGCTGCGGTGAATTCCACCGGCATTGTCCGCGTATGGCCGGCCTCTCCGACGTTGAACTGTAGAGTGATTACTCCTTCCGCCGGGATAGAATGGTTAGTGAATCCTGAAAGGACGTGGGAGGTCGGCCTTAGGTCTGTTGCGGTGAGCCCCATGCGCAGAAAGCAGTCGTGACAGAGGATGTCTGCCGAGCTTCCCGAGTCGACCAGGATCCTATACACCTCGTATTGATGGACCCGAGCCGTAATCACCAGGGGTCATTGTGGGGCAGGGATATGCCGTGAAAGTCCATGTCGTCAAAGGTGATCGGCTCGGTCTCCCTGGCCTTCTTCCTTGGCCGGCCGTCGACCTCCGCGGCTGGCGTGGGATGCCGAGTCTCGTAGGCACTCGATTTACCCCCGCCGTCGTGACCATGATTTGGACGATCCCCGACTTCTTTCGGTGGGGTCCCTTACGTTCCCTGGTGGGGCTGTTTTTGAGCTGCCGTGGGGAGTTTCACGTGTGCGACCCCGTCGAGGGAGGTGGTGCCGGTCGTGCCTGCGAACAGGCGAGCTGACCGCCACCGCCTCGGAAGGGACAGGGGGGCGATGAGACCTGGGGCGAAACTCTCTGACGTAAGACCTCGGAGCCAAACTTAGTGGTGCCCACCGGGTTTTCGAGTACGTCAGCTCGAGAAAGCCGTGGTTGTCGGAAATGATGAGGCGGCGGTCGGCAGGGCCGATGTGGGCGGAGCCCTCTCTTCCCCCGTAGGGGTCCTGGTCCCGAAGCGGGGGAGCGGCGACCTGGGGATTATGCCTCGCCGTTTGGACGCGGACGAGCGCCTCCACGAAGGATGCGAGTCGGTCTATCCGGCCGGCGATGGCGTTTATGGCGTTCGGCAGAGGAGGCTCATCCGCGCCTCCGTTGAGAGGGAGGCGGCGTTTGGCGTTTGGATCGTCTTGATGATCGCTCGCCATTGGAGTGAGATCGGGAGGCGAACTTTTGATTTTGTGGAATTTAGTTTCCCACAGACGGCGCCAGCTGATGGGGGTGGAATCTCCTATTAGATGTTGCTTCGCGTTGATCTGCGGATGGCTAGCGATGTGTGGCTGAGATTGGATCTGGAGGCTGTCGCTCTGAAGCGTGTGGATCTCAATGGGTTGAGGTTATGGATGCCGAGTTACCCGCAAGGAAGTCCCGGCGTGGTTGTACCGCCGAGGACCCTCCGACGATCAAGTTAGTCTAGAGATCCGAGCAAAGTAACGGCTTAATGAAGTAGAATTGGCTTACCTTGACCGTCTGAAAGAGGGGTTTAAGTAGTGGTGGCAGCAGGTGCAGCAGGCGCGAGAATCACGCCGGCCGTTACGCTCCCGACGTCACGCCCGCATGATGAGCGAGACCTCCCATTAATGGCGAGACAGGCTCGTTAATGGGAGATCGTGGTGGCGTAGAACGTGGGATGTGGCCGACGGAGATCTCGTGCATGGCGAGATTCGCGGGATGGCGGTTACGCCTGCAAGCGGTGTTGTTGGTCGGTCGATGAGACCGAGGAAGATGACATCGGCGGGAGAGCTCGCGGACGAGCGGGAAAACCGAGGTATCCAGTTTCTGCGGTAGCTAGGGAACGAGCTGTGAGGTCGACGAAGCTAACTGTGCTGGGGCTCGGAGGCGAGCCGGCGTCTGCTCGGTAGGACGAGCATAGGGGTGGTTTGGTCGGCTGCTGTAGGCCCTTTCTTGCATGCTCTGGGACACGTCATCTGCCACGTGTCATGATCTGGGAGATCGCCGATATCGAGCATCATCATTAGCCCCCCACTCTCGTCCCGACCAGCTGACGGGTCGGGTCGAAAGTGGCCTGCTTGGTCACCCGAGATGAGCTCTCTTCCGAAGATATAGTCGGGCATGTCCCCGGGCAATCCGTTGTCTTTTTTTGGGTGACGCAGGCGAATCACGACGAGACCTTCTGCATTAAAGAGGGTGCGCCGGTTCGTGCGCTTCGTCACTGAAGCGACGGTCCACGTGTCGAGCGTCGGTTGGGCAAATCCCAGCTCCGAAGAGTAAATCCTCTCGGCCTACAATATCCTCCTCGGACGCCCGATGCTGAACTCCCTCCGAGCCCAGATATCGACCTACCACCTGGCGATGAAGTTCCCTCTCGAGCAGGGCGGGATAGGTCGGGTCTACGGAGACCAGCGAGTTGCAAAGGTTTGCTTCACCGCAACATCTTCATCGGAGGAGCCGGTCGACGATGTCGAGGGCGGGGGTGACATCAGGGGTTCCTTAGATACTCGAGACGAGCAAAAAGAGATCCGAGGGACCCCAGTGGAGCCTCTGACAGCGGTCCCCCTTGTAAAAGGGGAC
This sequence comes from Agapanthus africanus, assembly GCA_030015575.1. Lineage (NCBI taxonomy): Eukaryota > Viridiplantae > Streptophyta > Magnoliopsida > Asparagales > Amaryllidaceae > Agapanthus > Agapanthus africanus. The sequence continues at coordinate 603,983,292 of CM057340.1, forward strand.
GACGAAAGACTCGTTCAGATCAGGTCACTTCTGACAGGTCCTCAACGAGACGACCTGGTTCATTTCCTCAGAAACAACTCCGACGTGTTTGCCTGGGCACCTGCTGACATGCCGAGGATCGACCCCAAAATTATATCCCACAAGCTCGGAGTAGATCCTACGGCCTGACCCGTCAGACAGAAGAAGCGAAGCTTCGTCTCGGCCAAACAGAAGGTTATTGAGGACGAGGTAGATCGACTCCTCGCCGCCAACTTCATTCGGAATGTGCCTTATTCAGAATGGCTAGCGAACGCCGTCCTAATCAAGAAGTCAAGCGGGAAGTGGCGCATGTGCGTCGACTTCACCGACCTCAATAAGGTCTGCCCCAAAGACAACTATCCCCTGCCTCGGATAGATCAGCTCGTCGACGACACAGCAGGCCACGAGCTATTGAGCTTCATGGACGCCTTCTCCGGCTACAATCAGATCCGCATGAATCCGGCAGACGAAGATCTCACCGCATTCACGACGGACCGGGAGGTATACTGCTACAAGGTGATGCCCTTCGGACTCAAAAATGCCGGGGCTATGTACCAACGGCTGGTCAACCGCATGTTCAAGCCACAGATCGGCAGGAACATGGAGGTCTACGTCGATGATATGCTAGTCAAATCAGTCTTGTCGACCGACCATGCCAAGGACCTGGGTGAGGCCTTCGAGATACTCCGCAAGTTCAAGATGAAGCTGAACCCGGTCAAGTGCGCATTCGGGGTCACCGGGGGAAAGTTCCTCGGGTTCATGGTCTCCCACCGCGGGATCGAGGCTAACCCGGAAAAAATCGACGCTATCCTCAACATGACCGCGTCCAAGACCAACGTCGAGATCATGCGACTGATAGAGCGGGTAGCCGCTCTGAGCCACTTCATGTCGAGGTCTGGAAAATACCTCCCATTCTTCAAAGTTCTAAGGAAAATTCCCAGGTTCGAGTGGTCAGAAGAGTGCTAGACCGTCTTTGACCAGTTAAAAAGGCATCTTGCGATGCCAGCGCTGCTCACCCGACCAGTTGAGCGAGATGAGCTATCTCTATACCTGGCGGTATCCGACCAAACAGCAGGCTCAATGCTCATATGAGAGGTCGATGGAGCACAAAAAACGGTGTACTACGTGAGCCACGTCTTCAAAGACGCAGAGACGAGGTACCCAGCCATAGAGAAGATTATCTTGGCGCTCATTGTGGCATCAAGAAAGCTGTGACACAACTTCCAGGCGCATACTATCCTCGTTTTTACCGAACGCCCGCTGGGGGCTATTCTCGTCTCACCCGAATCCTCGGGTCGATTGGAGAAGTGGAGGTGGGAGCTGTCCCAGTTCGACATAAAATACCGCCCAAGACAGGCCATCAAAGCACAAGCCTTGGTCGATTTTATCGTCGAGTGCACCATCCCCAGTAAGAGGCCGGAGTCCACGCCGGCCCTCGCAGCTCGGCACCCAATTGTGGGGGAACCCAACTCGGTCCCAGAGTGGGTCATTTACGTCGACGGGTCCTCAACCGAGGAAAGCTGTGGCGTCGGCCTCATCATTCGGGGCCCGAACGAGGCAGAAATGGAGTACTCCCTAAAGCTCGGGTTCAAAGTCTCAAACAACGCGACGGAATACGAGGCCCTACTGGCCGGGCTGTGCATGGCCTCCGGGCTGGGGCTGAAAACAATTCGAATCCGCAGCGACTCAGCCCCAGTTGTTGGCCAAGCGACCGGTCACTTCGAGGCCCGGGAACCTCTAATGGTAAAGTACCTGGCCGAGGTAAGAAAACTTCGGAAGAACTTCGACGAGGTCCAAGTAGAGCAAATACCCAGGCAGCTAAACGTCCAAGCCGACGTCTTGAGCAGACTGGCTTCATTCTACCCGGCCAACAACAAGCGATCTATCCTTTTCGAGACCTTGTCCCGGCCTAGTGTGGAAGACGGGGCGATGATGCTTCATGTATATGCAGCGCAGGAGGGCGACCGAGACTGGAGGAAGCCCCTCGTAGAATTCCTACAGGATGGCACGCTCCCAGAAGATCAGGAAGCAGCCTGCCGTCTCCGAGCCATAGCCCTTCACTTCGTCTGGAGCAATAGGAATCTTTACAAGAAATCCTTCACTCAGCCCCTGCTCCGGTGCGCGACCCCTACGAAACTGACTACGTCCTCCGTGAAATCCATGAAGGGGTCGGCGGCGTACACCAGGGAGCCCGAACCTTAATCCAGTAGGCATTGCTCCAGGGGTATTACTGGCCCACCATTCACGAGGACGCCCAGAAGCTCGTCCGGAGATGTAAAAGCTGCCAACTCCACGGAAGCATACCTCGCCTTCCGGCCACCGAACTAACCGCGCTGACCTCATCATGGCCGTTCGCCCAGTAGGGATTGGACATGGTAGGCCAGCTCCCTACCGGCACGGGCGGGCATAAATATGTTCTCGTCGCGGTGGATTACTTCACGAAGTGGATCGAGGCCGTGCCCATCAGAAAACCGGACGCTGCCATGACCATCAAGTTCCTGCAGAACAACTTGATATTCCGGTTCGGCATCCCGAGGTGTATCATTACCGACTACGGGACGAACTTCGAGAATGAGAAGGTGAAAGATTTCTGTAGCGAATATCATATCCTCATGAAATTCGCCGTGGTTACACCCCCCCAATGCAACGGGCAGGCCGAAGTCGCCAATCGGGATGTCCTCCGGGGTCTCTGAACCCGCTTGGAGGGACGCCAAGGCAGTTGGGTCGAGGAGTTGCCCCGGGTCTTATGGGTCCTGTGCACATCGAAGAAGACCCTCATCGGGGAAACCCCTTTCAGCCTCTGCTACGGGACCGAGGTGATGGTCCTGACGGAGTTCGGGCTACCCAGTCACCGAGTCGAACACTTCGACGACGAAGCGAACACCACGGCACTGCGGACCAACCTGGACATATTGCTGGAGAAACGGGACCGGGCTCAGATCAAGGCTGCCGTCTATCAGCAGCAGACTGTCCGATACTACAACGCGCGGGTCAAGCCTCGTTCTTTCAAGACCGGAGACCTGGTCCTACGACGGAACGAATTCGGCGATCAACGCAGGCTGCATAAGTTTTCCCCGAAATGGGACGGTCCTTTCCTCGTCACCGAGGTACTTCCCGGCGGAGCCTACCGCTTATAGGACGCGGACGGGCGTAAGTTTCCACGGCCTTACAACGCCGAGAAGCTCAAGCTGTACCAGTGAACTCACTACCTACGAGTGTACACCCCTCCTGTCACAAAGACAATGTAATTTTTTTTTCTAAGATGTCCTTTTCATCCGAATAACAAGAAGGAAACGTTAGAACATTGCAAAAAAAAGATTTCTCTCTTTGTGGTCTAAGCTCTCACCTAGAGGCAGCCGAGCAGCTACCCTGCTCGGCTATCCTTGTCTGGTAGCTTCCCTACCCCACGACGCCAGAGATCAAAGCCCTCACAAAGAGGCAGCCGTGCGGCTACCCTGCTCAGCTATCCCCGGCTGGTAGCTTCCCTACCCACAACGTCAGGGATCAAAGCCCTCAACAAGAGGCAGCCGAGCGGCTACCCTGCTCGGCTATTCCTGGCTAGTAGCTTCCCTACCCCACGACGCCAGGGATCAAAGCCCTCACAAAGAGGCAGCCGAGCGGCTACCCTGCTCGGCTATCCGCGGCTGGTAGCTTTCCTACCCACAACGCCAGGGATCAAAGCCCTTAACAAGAGGCAGCCGAGCGGATACCCTGCTCGGCTATCCCCGGCTGGTAGCTTCCCTACCCACAACGCCAGAGATCAAAACCCTCAACAAGGGACAGCCGAGCGGCTGTCCTGCTCGGCTATCCCTGGCCGGTAGCTTCCCTACCCTACAGCGTCAGGGATCAAAGCACTCGACAAGAGGCGGTCGGGCAGCAACCCTATTCGGCCATCCTTAAGGACCCAAAAGCCCTCGAAAGAGGCAACCGCTAAGCACAACCATGCTCGGTTATCCCTGGCACGCCACCAGGGATCAAAGCCATCGCCATGAGGCACCGGGCGGCAACCCTGCTCGGACATCCTTAGTAGGCCTCCCACGCCCCTCCCGCGCTAAGGATGAAAAGCCCTCGAAAGAGGCAACCGCTTAGCACAATCCGTGCTTGGTTATTCCTGACAAAACCAGGGATCGAAGCCCTCGCCAAGAGGCACCGGACGGCAACCCCGCTCGGGCATCCTTAAGGATCAAAGCCCTCGCCAAGAGGCACCGAGCAGCTACCCTGCTCGGCTATCCTCAGCAGGCCTCTTACGGCCCCTCCCACGCTGAGGATCAAAGCCCTAGCCAAGAGGCACCGAGCAGCTACCCTGCTCGGCCATCCTCGGCAGGCCTCTCACGGCCCCTCCAGCGTCAAGGATCAAAGCCCTCGCCAAGAGGCACCGAGCAGCTACCCTGCTCGGCCATCCTCAGCAAGCCTCTCAAGACCCCTCTCACGCTGAGGATCAAAGCTCTCGCTAAGAGGCACCGAGCAACTACCCTTCCCGGCCATCCTCAGTAGGCTCTCACGGCCCCTCTCACGCTGAGAATCAAAGCCTTCGCCAAGAGGCACCAAGTAGCTACCCAGTTCGGCCATCCTTCGCAGGCCTCTCATGGCCCCTCCAGCGCTAAGGATCAAAGCCCTCGTTAAGAGGCACCGAGCAGCTACCCTGCTCGGCAATATCCTCAGCAGGCCTCTTACGGCCCCTCCAACAACTAAAGAACATGAACTCAATAAGAGGCATCCGATCTATCAACGTCTTAGCGATCTACACTTTGACTTCGGGACCATAGAGACACCGTTTTCCCGCCGGTCCTCGCACGCTCGGCAAATGATCAGAGTCAAGTCGACGAGTAATCGCTAGACGAGGAACATGCCGACCATAAAGCAGTACTGTGCAGACACAAGTGTCTACCAACAAAAGGAAACACAAGCACAAACACTACTGCAAAAACAAAAAGTTTTTATTCAAAAAGTCAAAGCTTTTACAAGGGTACTATGGGCTCCCCAGCCTTATCAAATTACCCGGAGGCTTACAAGAGAGAGAGGAGGAAAAACCAAAAAGATCGGGCAACAAGCCCCGCCTAGACCTCACTCCCCTCATCACTATCGGCCGGAAGCGGGACCACCGAGAGTGGGACCCGAGCACGAAGCTCACCGTCGGCGAACTCCAGAAGCTGTTTCTTGACCGCATCAAGATCTTTGTTCCACGCAATGGCAAAGGCCTCGCCGAGGTCGACATAAAACTGGTTCGACTCTTTGTAATCCGTCACCGCCCTCCTAGCCCGGGCTTCGGTGGCCTCCGCAGCTTGACGCGCCGCGTCGGCATCCCACCTGCTAGCATCCCTCGCCCTCTTCATGGCTGCAAAACGATCGGCTAGTTCCACCAACTTCGCCTCAACAACTCGGTGGGACTCGCTCAGGCGGCGGTAGGGACTTCCGGCACTTCGAAACGGTGAGGTCCACAACTTCCGACCGAGCTTTGAGGGCGAGTGACCTCTCTCTCTCCAGACGCAGCTCGAGTCGCAGACCCTTGACCTCCGTAGAAGACTCTTCTACTGACCCCGCGGCCTGAATAGCCCTTCGGCTTCCATGCGAGTGATAAGGGCGTAGTGCTGAAGGACCTGGCGAAAAAGGAAGGAAAACCTAAGGACACACTCGAACTGAGAAAAGGTCGCCCGAAGCAACACCTGAGGGAGTGCATACTTGAACCGCCTCCTCTGCGATAGCAGCCATTCAGGCCCTCAAGGTCCCCCGTGGCATCCGGGCCCCGGCCGACTCCTCCATGCCGGCGAGAAGACTGGCCGCAACGGAGAGCCCCGACGGAACCACGAACTGGGCGTCCCCCTCCTGCACGGGGGTCCCCTCCAGAATGTCCGCCGGCGGTGCACGAGAGACCGTCCTCTTCCGCTTGAGAGGAACCCCGTCTTCGCTCTCTCCTGCGTCCCTCGTCTGAGAGTCGGGAACCCGTGTACGCATTTGACCGCCACCGGAACAATCACCAAGAGCCCGTTGCAGGGCAAGTGGCCCCGCAGTCGGGGGCACATCCAGCGCGAGGCTCGAGTTAGCCGGAGGCAAGGCCGCACCGCGGTCTCCTCTTCGGGACTGAGCGCCGAAGGCACCAAAAGTCTGGGATCGAACCATCCGTCCTGCCAAAAGGGAGAAGGGGCTCGACTCAGAAGGAGAAGAAGCAGAAGAAAGAAAAGACATCTAACTTGATTGAGAAGCTCTCGGGAAAGCAGAAGATCCGACCTAAGATGAGAGCGCCGAGTTTACGAGATGAAAGATGAGGGAAATATGAAGAGAGATGAGCCCTGAAGCGGGCCCCACCTCTACCTATAGCCTCTGGCGCCCCCATCCAACGGCGACCGACGACTCCCGCCAAAAACAACCCCTCACATACAACGACCCAGATCGCTCCATCCGGCACGCGCGCATTGGACAACATCCCATCAGACGCCGCAGGTCTGCAACACGTCGCGTCGCCCAACCGACGCTCGACACGTGGACCGTCGCTTCAGTGACGGAGCGCACGAATCGGCACACCCTCTTTAATGCAGAAGGTCTCGCCCTGATTCGCCTGCGTCACCCAGAAAAAGACAACGGATTGCCCGGGGACACGCCCGACGATATCTTCGGAAGAGAGCTCACCTCGGGTGACCAAGCAGGCCACTTTCGACCCGACCCGTCAGCTGGTCGGGATGAGAGTGGAGGGCTAATGATGATGCTCGATATCGGCGATCTCCCAGATCATGACACGTGGCAGATGACGTGTCCCAGAGCATGTAAGAAAGGGCCTACAGCAGCCGACCAAACCACCCCTATGCTCGTCCTACCGAGCAGACGCTGGCTCGCCTTCGAGCCCCAGCACAGTTGGCCTCCTCGGCCTCACAGCTCGTTCCCTAACCACCGCAGAAACTGGATATCTCGGCTCTCCCGCTCGTCCGCGAGCTCTCCCGCCGAGGTCATCTTCCTCGGTCTCATCGACCGACCAACAGCACCGCTTGCAGGCGTAACCGCCATCCCGCGAATCTCGCCATGCGCGAGATTTCCGCCGGCCACATCCCACGTTCCACGCCACCACGATCTCCCATTAACGAGCTTGTCTCGCCATTAATGGGAAGTCCCGCTCATCACGCGGACGTGACGCCGGGAGCGTAACGGCCGGCGTGATTCTCGCGCCTGCTGCCACCACTACTTAAACCTCTCTTTCAGACGGTCAAGGTAAACCAATTCTACTCCACTAAGCCGTTACTCTGCTCGGATCTCTAGACTAACTTGATCGTCGGAGGGTCCTCGGTGGTACAACCACCCCGGAACTTCCTTGCAGGTAGCTCGGCATCCACAACCTCAACCCACTGAGATCCACACGCTTCAGGAGCGACAACCTCCAGATCCAATCTCAGACACACATCGCTAGCCATCCGCAGATCAACAAGCAACATCTGATAGGAGATTCCACCCCCATCAAAAACTCTAATAAAAAAAACACTCAGATTCAACTGTACACAATTCCAGACATTCCATAAATTAATTTTGTAACTTCAGGACTGGCTTGTGCTGTTTATAGGAGAGTTTGAGGGTTTTGGATGATGAACAGAGATGGTGTTCGCACTAATGAATCGTGTGGGGGGGGGGGGGGAGAGCTATAGGGGGATATGTGCGATTAACCCAAAAAAATGGTGTTATATATGCAACAATGATGCAAAGATGTAAACAATTCCAGATATTCCATAAATTAATTTTGTAACTTCAGTACTGGATTGTGCTGTTTATAGTAGAGTTTGAGGGTTTTGGATGATGAACAGAGATGGTGTTCGTGTAATGAATCGCGTGGAGGGGGGGGGGAGCTATAGGGGGATATGTGCGATTAACCCAAAAAAAATGGTGTTATATATGCAACAATGATGCAAAGATGTATTATGATTGACAATAGAGAAAACTCCAAGCATATACCATATATATAGTTTCAGCGAATTACGGGATTGTCATATATGATTCTGGTTCTCATCTTGCATTGCAGATTAGCGCTTCCCTTGCATTTGTCATCCATGAATCTGCAAACCCGTATATTGGTGAGTGAACTTCTGGACTTGGATATCAAAAATTAGTAACTTGCATCTCTATGTATCACTATCAACAGCGTATGCATTATTTCTTCTGTGTAGTACTTTGCACTGAAGATATCCAAGACTAGCTTTACAAAGTTTAACATCACATCATTTTCTTCCTCACAAGAAATATTGCATGCTTATGCCATTTTTATGTATCTGAGCTTTTGTGTGCTCACATACATTTATAATAGGCAGGTGCCGTAGTTTTGATAGAAGAGCTATGATTATCATCAGGGTTAATTGCATGAAACCCTCTGTAGCTTATCGTGCAAGGACTTATACCCTCTCAAGAGACTTACTAGCACAAATGCCTCCTCTGCCCATCGACCAAAAACCTAAAAGGGGACTCTAATTCTACTCTAAACAGCACAAAAAACAGAGTTGACGTTAAGCAATCATCTCTCAATAACATGCTTGCTCAGAGATAATCTAGCAACTGACATTACCGCTTTGAAAAGTCACAAGGGTGTTTGCGTTAAAAAGTTACTTAAGGGGGTGTAAGTGCTATATTTGATAAACTTCATGTGGGTTTAACACTCTTCATATTCCACAGGGCTCATTACTTTCATGCTATATGTCAATCCTAAATCTGTTATTTTCCTAAGGATAGAAGATCATTGATCTGTTTGTCTTGTCTATGCCTCTCTAGATTTATTCCATCCTTGCAAAACATTCTTTCGTAGGCTCCACATAGACTAAGTATAACTCTATATCGAATACTTAAAATTTCCTAAAATGGTTATTGTTGCAGCTGTTCTTGGACGGCTTCCTGGGACTACTGTTTATAGAAATATCGAACAGTACCCTGAAGCATATATATACACTGGACGCTCCTATGTATTTTGCAAATGTCGGTTACATTAAGGACAGGTGAAAGTTTATGCCATTATTTACCAAATAAAGCCAAAAAATTTAGATAACCTTGTAAATCAAATTTCGCAGTGAGATTTTACTATCTTTTTTTTTGGTTTTCTGCGATAACTCTATTGTTCAGTATTCAGGCTGCGAGAATATGAACTCAATGTTTCGGGAACCACGAGACATGGGTCAGAAGCTGAAAGAATTTATTTTGTTATCATTGAGATGGCACGTGAGTTTTCTTCAGTATTCTGTGCATCTCAAATCTCAATGTCTCGGTCAATTTCTTTACTTTGCAATCATACAAATTAACCAAATAGGGTAAAGGATATCGCATCATTGATATGTATTATAGCTGTATACACATGTACCTAAATTGCATGCATTTTCATGATAACTCATTTGCACTTTAAGAATGAAATGCCTAACGGAGCTTGCCTAGTACAAATTTACCTACATTTGTGTTTGACCCTATTATATTGGACTTTTCTCGATTCTAAAGCGTGGAGGCTCTGTTAGGAATATGTATGCCCTAGAGGCCATTATTGTATGATATAGTGGATGCTTGGATATATATATAGAGGACTTTCTTGCTCGACATGATAGTATACTATCTGATTGCTCTTTATCTTAACATGTACACTTGTATTATTATACTGTCTCTCTGATATATGTTGATAAAGCCCTTAGGATATTTGCTTGACTACCAGGACTATGATGCGGATCATACTACTAGGACTTGTGTAGTCCACAAGCACATCTTTAACTGTTCTTAATCGAGAGAGTATCGAGACAGGGTATCGATATTCCTGAGTAGACTAGTGTGTACGATTCTTGACCCTATAGGGGGCGATGGTTGATCCCATAACCATTGGTGTTTGACATCAAAGATTGTACACAGGTACTCATTAGAGAATGGGTACACCGAACAGTACTCGCCGAGAACTCCTAGATGATACTATATCTATTGTCAGATAGCAACTCTCTGGTGACACTGGTACAGGTTAGTCTGTAGACCCGAGATCGTCATAATGACTTGTGTGATTCCCACTGTGCTTTGATTTTCTCCCTACCACGTTTAAAGGAGTCGTTCAAACATGTGGATTTTGGGTACAGTCCTGAGTCACATGGAGGCAGTGGGCGATAGGAAGGGTTTCATCTTATTCGGTATTGGGAGTTGATGTTGCGCTATACTCGATTGGCTATAACAGTAAGTCCCTGGTTAGGGCTGATGAGATTTACTGGTAAGTGTTATCAGTAGTTTCTCGAACCGTTATGAGCATACACCGGCATGACTTATCAAGTTACTGGGGTATGATGATTCCACCTCTAGACTCGATATGCGACATATCAGACGAAGAGACCGGACTGTACAGTAAGTGTTGCTTATAGGATTCATAGGAGTATGGACAAGCTTGCTTGTTATCTTCTAATCGCTCAATACCTGGATAGCCGTTACGTCCAGCTAGTACCGCTGACGGCTTGTAGGTAACTGATATGATCATTACCTACTACTGGCATATCGACGGGTCTTTAGAGTCCCACACAGAAGTTTCCTAGTTCAAGCGAAACGAAGTAGAGCACATATGCTGATATGTGTGGGAGGCTGATTAAATACGAGTATGTGATACCGTATTCTAATCTGGCGACATTTGATATTGGTTAGATTATATGTGATATAACCGGATTATTGAATTAAGTGTTGATTTAATAATGTGATATACAGATAAATGATATTAGTCGGTTATATACGATATAACCGGATTATTAAATAAGTGTTGATTTAATAATTTGATATATATTTATATTTGATATAATTATATATTAACTAATATTAAGCTCACTTAAAGTTAATATTCTATTAATATATATTTATGTATATATGTGATATATATATATATATATATATATATATATGGATTTTTCTATTTTGAGAAAATAGAAAATGAGGTGAAAATGGGGAAATATTTGAGGGATGAGTGAAGCATGGCTTTTACAATTTTATATTTCATTTGCATTCACTATTGAAGTATGGTTGGATTTATTTATTTGAAATAATTCTATACTTCAATAAGTGAGATGAGAGAGCCATTCTTCATCACTTGATGATTTTGCCTTAGCTTATTCTCTAGCTCTCTTCTTCTTCTTCATCTTCCTCCTCAAAGCCCTAACCCTCACAAGAGTTGTGAACCCAAGGGCTTTAGAAAATTCCTAGTGAGCTAAAACACCTACTTCATCAACCTAGTCTAGATTAGCATTTTAGACTAGGTTGTTTATTTCACTAATAGTAGATTAGTGAAGAGGTAGCTTGACCTAAAGAAACTTCGGATTGATTATCTTCAACACGAAGATCACGAAGCAAGCTCGATCTTCTTTAAGTGGGGCTACGAAGAGTCGTATGGACTACTACCCGGAGCTTTAGAAGTGAAGAACTTGGTTTACAAAGGTTGTAAACTCTTTCGCTTAATATAAAACTTTTTATATCATGCTAACACCCTAATACTCTAGTTAAGATTCTAGGTTGGTGTAGCTTAGCACACCAATTTTTGAAAATTGCATCCTTGATGCCGGTTAAAACCCAGTGGTGGTGTTAGGACACATTTTCATGGTATTAGAGCCAAGCTAGAGTATTAGACGGTATAATTAAAATTACGAAACCGAAACAATTTCGAAACTGTCGCATCGAAACCTTAGGTTTCTGTCGAATTTTCCAGAGCCTCTAAATTTTTTTTCAACAGTTGCAGAGTGCTCTTCATTGTATAACTAGAACACTGTACAAAAATGAGACCAAGATTCAATAGTTTGGCCGGCCAAAATGATGGAAAAACCGGCCTGGCCGGTTTTTCTATTATGTTTAGTCTCGAGTTTTGTTTGGTGTTCTGGAATCATGGTTGTAGGGTTTCAGGTTATGTTTATTTTTGCCCAGATTGCATTTGATGTTATCTTTTGTATTGGGGCAATTCGGAGTGTTTCTTAATCGCAATTTAACATCGTTTTGGGTTTAAGTATGATATGTTATACAATACTTGGAATCCATAATAATTAGTTTTGTGAAAACTAGTTGGTGTTTAGTAAATCTAGCGGTTTAGTCTCAATTGATCGATTGTCACGGAGTTTTGATTCGGATCAAAACTTCGTCGCAATCTCGTATAGTACGCGAATACTTGCTGGATAACATTACTAGATAGCCACGTCCCATTGCCCTGACCAAGTGATTTTAGGAGAACCCCGTTGCCAAAAGCATCTACTCGGGTGCTCGCGTCCACGGTGTTCCGCCTAAGTGCACTTCGTCGACGGCATCGGGGGTGCGGCCATCTACTAAAGTTCCTGACGAGCATTCAATTAGGTAGTCGGGAATCTTGTTGAATTACCCGACTGAGTTATTGAAAAGTGTTTTCAATTCGAGACTAAAATACAAGGTTTATTAGGTTAGTCATGAGATTCGGAATATGTGATATTCTGGGTTTATGATGTCTAAAGAATTTGCGGATTCTAATTATTGTAGTTTTTCATTTCTTTTTTGCGACCGTAAGTGTAATATGCGGGATATCCCCGATCTCGTTGCTATATATCAACGACATTTGGGATACGCATATTTACTTATGTTGATGACATGTGATATTATGTGTTGCTGTGATATGTTATATTGGATCTTCGTGATTGAATAGCCGGGTTTTTTTTGCGTGAGATGAGAGTTTTTCAATTTTCATTCATGTAAAATTATATGTAATATTCTTTTATTGGAGTACTTCCGGGTTGAGGATGATGTCACCATTGATATATATTATTTACTTTTCCGCATTAGGATAGACCTAAGGAGGGGAGCACAAGTAACCGGATTCTAGAGTCTAGTGGAAGACCATCTCGAGGAGTCGAGATCGGGTCTCTTAACTCTAGAATCGGCAGGGTTGCTTGCCGTTCTCGTAGGGGTCTAGGGATGTAGGTTTGGCTATTCATCACGACCGTGGAATCTGTGTTTTTTTATTACTGGCTTAATTTAAAACACGAACCTCCTAGTATATTCAATATTTCATATGTTTGCTTTTGCTGCTTGAGTTCTGTGATGTTATCATATAACCGCGTGAGACGAATGCTATATATATATGATATATAATAAACGTTGCTTATGTTTTGTATACGCGCTAGTCTAACCCTCGCTCTGCCGTTAGTTAAGTAACCTAACAGTGCATGACGGGGCCCCCTGATGAATGCGGATGGCATAAACGTACATCCTATCTTTATTTCTTTTCTGTGATATTTAGGAAAACATAAATGATGGGACTTCATTAATGAGATTAATGGAAAAAAAAGAAACCTAAAAATGTTGTAGAATCAAAATTTTTAAAAAGGTAGCTCTAGTTCTTGCTTTGCATAGTGGTATTCCTTGATGAATATCCAGCACCTCATTCGATGAGGAAAGAGCCGAGATCCCTTCATCGGGAGTAACCTCTTTAGCAAAACTAGCAAATGCTGCAACCCATTCGGTTTTGTTTTGATAGTTTCTCTAGTTTTTGTTTTGCATAGTGGTATTCCTTGATGAAATATCCAGCACCTCATTCGATGAGGAAAAAGCCGAGATCCCACCGGGAATGACCTCTTTAGCAAAACTAGCAAAAGCTACAAAAACACTCCTTTTCAAATCACTAAATTTTGCAACGATATCAAGTTTATTACGATAAAAGTTTTCTTCAAAACCAGTCGTAACCCTCCGTCATTTCAAATAAGTGCTATTTAGTATTCGTGCTGCGTTTGTTGACCATAGCCAAGGTGTAGTGTACGGTATCTGATTAATGCTTATCCACGGCATATGATGTGATTGGATTAGGGTAGTTGTACGGTTTTGTTGACCTTAGCCAAGGGTCGTACGGGTGGGTTTAATTCAATCACGAAATGACGGGTTGAACTTAACCAGCGCTTATGATTTGCTGACCATAGCCAAGGTCATAAGTCGCTAGGGGTACAAACAGATATTGGGAATTTCAAGTGTTGAAATTTGCAATGAGATTGCATACCTTCTATGAGATAGTTGGATCCTGATACCCATTGTGAATAAGTTACTCCTTAGAGAGTTTTTCACTTTACAATTAGCTGATCTAGTAGGTGTCTAAAAAAGGTGTTAACTGGGTTATGCCCCTGCGGAAACGAGGTTATTTAATTAGTTCCATGCGAAAGCATGGGAAGATTTTCTTGAAATACCAATACCTGTCTGGCTGACCGATTGGTGAACTTGTAGAGTGTAATTAATCCCGGCTAATCTTACCTTTAATGGTTTGAAGGAAGATTTGATAAAAACAGTGGGAGCTATCCTAACTAGATAAGATAACAACCAATCTAATCTTGCAAAGAGCGCACGCTAAAGCGTTTCCTTCTCTCTCTTCAGGTAGCGATCATGACACGCCTTAGTCAAGATAATAATATGAATGTATTGACCGAACCCGCTTATTATACCGAACTGGAGAACGTTGGTTCCGCTCTATCTTATGACTGTCATAAGTCTGAGCAAGGAATAAGCGAATATCAGGATTCCCACGCAACCTGAACGAAGAAAGAGCATGCAGATGTATCTTCTTCGGGTGTGTTCGTAACCGAGAACTGTTTCTCATTTTGCTCTATGTCCTGGGTATTGGATACCGGATCAAGATCCCACATATGTAATTTTTTACATGGGTTGAGAAGAGGTAGAGAACTGAGAAAATGTGATATGTCTCTCAAAGTAGGGAATGAAGTAATTATTGCAGCCAAAGCAGTTGGCGAATATTACCTAATATTACCAAATGGTAATACAATGATTCTAAATGACTGTTATTACGTACTAAATATGATGTGCAATATTATATCAGTTTCTTTATTACATAAAGAATGATATAATTTTGTATTGGAGGATAATGTTATGAACGTTTTCCTAAATCAAGTGTTGATTGGGTTTGGTACGTTATGTAATGGTATATACGTTCTAAATCAAACTACAGTTCTGAATATACAGAACACATACAACAGGAAAAGTTCAGAAATGAACGAAACCTTTTTGTGGTATTGTAGACTAGGTCATATCAATGCGACAAGACTAGCTAAATTACATAAAGATGGATATTTAAATCAGTTTTAATTTATATCTTATGAAACTTGTCAGTCATGTTTCAAAGGGAAGATGATCAAAACTCCGTTTACTGGACACGGAGAAAGAGCTACTGAACTCTTGGGACTGATACATAGTGATGATGTATGCGGTCCTATGTCTACACATGCCAGGAATGGTTCCTCAAACTTTATTACATTCACCGATAATCTCTTAAGATTCGGATAGTGTTCCTGTTGAAACACAAATCTGAAGATTTTGAGAAATTCAAGGAATATAAGAACGAAGTAGAAAATAAAAGTATTGAAGTCCTACAATCTGATCGGGGAGGAGAATACTTAAGCACGAAATTCCGAGATTATCTAAAAGAGAATGTGATTCTCTCAGCTTACTCCTCCGTATACACCACAGCACAATAAAGTATCGGAACGGAGGAATCGCATCCTATTAGATATTGTGCGCTCTATGATGAGTAATGTTGAGTTACCTATTTCCTTTTGGAGTTATGCACTTGAGACAACTGCATACCTATTGAATAGGGTTTTGACCAATTCAATGCCTACCACTCCATATGAGATATGAAATGGAAAGAGACCATATCTTAAACGAGTTAAGATATGGGGTTGTCCGGCCTATGTCAAAAGGCAAAATCCGGACAAGTTCGAGGCAAGACCAGTTCTATGCAAGTTTGTAGGATATCCAAAGAATTCGCATGGATATCTTTTCTAACTCAGTGAGGAACAAAAAGTGCTTGTTGCTCAACATACCACCTTTTTAGAAAAGGAATTCTTTGTGAAAGAAATTAGTGTTAATGAGGTAGAACTGGAAGAAGTTCTAACTGCACAAACTACAACTGATGATTTGATAGAACCGGAGGATCCAATAGTCTCTGACGAAGCTCAGCCACTCCGCAGATCTAATAGGGTTCCTCATCTACCTGAGATATACTACGGTTTTCTCATAAACGGTGGGAGCGAGGATTGCATTATGGAAGATGATGACTTAACTAGTTTCGAGCAGGCCATCACATGTGGGGACTCTGTGAAATGGCTAGATGTTATGCAATCTGAGATGGAATCCATGTACACCAATAAAGTATGGACTTTGAAAGTTGCTCCTAAAGAGGTAAAACCCATCGGAAGCAAGTGGATCTTAATGAAGAAAATTGGTGTAGGTGGAAAGGTTGAGACCTGTAGCACACCCCACGTGTTCGTGGGGACGCGGAATCCATTAAAAACGATTTTTCTCACATGAAAAGATCATGTTTTGCTTTGCAATATAGACTTTTTCCACTTTTACGATCTTGATTAAATCTTAGCTAACAAAAACAAGACTACTAGAGGGTGTTAACTACTAGGTTAGAGTGTTATACCCTCATGTCAAGTCCTTTGGGTCTTCAAATGGTTCCTTGCTCCTTGGTTCAAGCTTCTTCTTGATCTCCTTTCTTTGGCTCCTCCTTGGCTTCAAAAGAACTCGATTGCCGGTCTCCTTTGTGTTGAAGAAGGATCCATCCGAGGGCCTATGGTCAAGCTCCAACCTCAAAGAGATAATTTGGTAATCCAACTTGCTAGGGAAGATCACTAAATAGAAGTAGAAAAGGAATACTGGATTAATTAGTCTCAAAGCTCATTGATTCACAACACATGTGAGAAATGAGATGATAGAATGGCTAAGTCTTGAGCCAATAATTCAAGTATGGAATTATTTAGTCACATAAAATGCAACCATGCTTGAATAGTAACCCCAAATGAATAAACAAATGACAAAGCCATGCTTGCAACCCATTCCTCAAATATCTCCTAATTTCCACCTCATTAATCCTTTATCAAAAAAAGGATAAATCAATAATGAGGTGTCTCTTTCTAAAAGCTCATTCTTGCAAAATTACAAGAATTCCCTCACCATATATACATACCCGTATCCGTATTCCGAAAAATACGGATACACAGAGACAAGTATAATCCAATAATATAATACTAGGATCCGGTTTAAACCAAAGCCCATTAGTGTTATCTGTCCGAACATCATCCGTGTAGCCAGTACACGTATGCGATCGAAATCCTGCCGTAAGACCATACGGCCTCTACATCATCTCGCCTGATCCAGAGAACCCTCTATGTGGGACTCTAAAGACTCGACAGTACGCTGGCAGTGGGTTTAACTACAAGTCCGTCAGTGGCACTAACTGTACGCAACGGCAATCCAGGTACATGTTGAAAAGGAGGCCGACGAGCGAACTCGTCTGAAATCCTTACTGAGCCTGTCCGTGATAATATCTGTGCAGTTCGGTCTATTCGTCTGAGAGTATCGCATGTAAGGTCTAGGGGGTGGAAAACGTCAGACCCTTAATAACCGTACAAGTCGTGTCGGTGTGGCTCAAGACCATCCGAGGATCTACTGGTCCGTCCACCAGTAATTCTCAATCATCCCTGGCCAGGGAATTATGGTAATGACCAACCGATCACTGTGCGATATCGACTCCCTATACCGGGAGAGACGAATCCCTAACAGTCGCTCACTGCCTCCATGTGGCTCGGGACTGTACCCAACTAAAACCTGTTTGCACGACTCCTTTGAGTCGTGGTAGGGTAGTAATCAAAGCACAGTGGGAACTCACACGAGACAAATGACGACCTCAGATCGACAGACTATCTGCACACATGTCACCAGAGAACTGTTATCTGACGCTAGGTATAATACCATCTAGTCAGTTCTCGACGTGTCCTGTCCGGTGAACTTACACCCAGTGAGTATCTGTATACAATCTTAGGTGCACATCACCAATGGCTGCGGGACTAATCCATCACCCATCGTCAGGGTCTAGATATGTATACACTAGTCTACTCTGGAGTATCGATGCCCAGTCTCAATACTCCTGCGACCATGAACATTTAAGAATGTGCCTATTGACCACCCAGCTCCCACAAGTATGACTGGCATCACAACGCTAGTAGTCAGGCAAACATCCTACGGGTTTTATCAACTTGTTCACAATATATGAAATACAAAGTAAAATATATCATATGTTAAGATAAAGACAAACCAAATAGCGTACTATCATATCGAGCAAGATTGTCCTGTACATACATAACCCTACCATCCTATACAATGAAGGCCTCTAGGGCATATATATCCAACAATCTCCCACTTGCACTAAGACCTGTAATTGGTGCAATGAGTACCCACTGTCTGTACTAGATCCAGTTGTTGGCGTACCGCATGCTCAATATCTCAAACAGCTTCTCGAATTGGACTTGAGGGATGGCCTTGGTGAATGGATCTTCCGTGTTGTCTTTTGTGTCCACTCTCTGCACCTCGATCTCCCTGATCAGGTGATACCGCCTCAAGATATGCCTGGATTTCTGATGGGACCTTAGTTCCTTCGCTAATGCCATAGCCCCATTGTTATCACAATACAAAGGTATTGGATTGGCAATGGACGGAACCACCTGAAGTTCAGAGATGAACTTCTTCATCCAGACAACCTCTTTCACGGCATCGTTAGCAGCTATATACTCAGCTTCCATTGTTGAGTCTGTGATGGTATCCTGTTTGGAACTCTTCCAACATACCGTCCCTCCATTGAGAGTAAACACAAAACCTGAAACAGATTTAGAGTCATCTTTGTCACTTTGGAAGCTGGAGTCGGTAAAAGCCTCGACCTGGAGGTCTCCATTACCGTAAACCAAGAACATCTCCTTAGTTCTTTTTAGATACTTGAGAATATTCTTTACCGCTATCCAATGCTTCTCACCTGGGTCAGACTGATACCTGCTTACTACACTAAGTGCGTAAGCTACATCTGGTCTGATACATAACATCACATACATTATAGATCCTACAGCCGAAGCGTAGGGTATAATGCCTATGCGAGCTCTCTCTTCATCAGTCTTTGAAGACATCTCTTTGGAGAGGGTGATCCCATGACAAGCGGGTAAATTATCTCGCTTGAAATCTTCCATACTAAATCTCTTTAGTATAGTGTCAATGTACCCGGACTGTGAAAGTTCCAACATTCTTTTGGATCTATCACAATAGATCTTAATTCTCAAAATGTAGGAGGCATTCCTAAGTCTTTCATGGAGAATTTCTGTGACAAGAAGAGCTTAACTGATTGTAGCATAGGGATATCATTCCCTATCAGCAGTATGTCGTCGACGTACAGAACGAGGAAGACTACTGCTCCTTCTACAATCTTCCTATAAATGCATGGTTCATCTACATTTTTGATAAAGTCGAATTTTTTGACCGTTTCATTAAACCAGATGTTCTAACTCCGCGATGCTTGCTTTAATCCATAAATAGATTTAAGCAATTTGCACACTTTTATGCTGCTTCCACTGTCTAAGAAACCTTCTGGTTGATCCATGTAAACACTTTCTTCTAAATGTCCATTTAGAAAAGTTGTTTTTACGTTCATCTGCCAGATTTCATAGTCACGGAAGGCAGCAATGGCAAGCAGGATCCGAATGGATTTAATCATAACTACCGGAGAAAAGGTTTCATCATAGTCCAATCCTGGTCTTTGATGAAAACCCTTTGCAACGAGTCTAGCTTTGTAGGTTTCCACTTGTCCAAATATACCAATCTTCTTTTTGAAGATCTATTTGCATCCAACTGGTTTTACCCCAGGAGGAGCAACATCCAAAGTCCATACTTTATTGGTGTACATGGATTCCATTTCGGATCTCATAGCATCCAGCCACTTCACCGAGTCTTTACTCGTGATAGCCTGCTGAAAATTAGTAGGCTCATTATCATCGATAATGCAATCCTCCCGATCCCCATCTAAAGAAACCCATAGTATCTCTCAGGCGGACGAGAAAGCCTACTAGATTTGCGGAGCGGCGTTGGTTCGTCGGGCTCTATTGAAACCAGAGGTTCTACAAAGTTCTCGGTAGCAGTTTATGGTTTTGGAATTTCTTCCAGTTCTACCGCGCTCCCACTAATTTCTTTTGCAAGAAATTCACTCTCTAAGAAGACAATGTGGCGAGCGACAAACACCTTTTGTTCTTCAGTGTGGTAGACAAGATATCCCCTTAAATACTTGGGGTATCCCACAAACTTGCACAAAACAGATCGTGCCTTGAGCTTGTCCGGATTCTGCTTTTTAACAAATGCTGGACACCCTCATATCTTGAGATACTTGAGATATGGTCTCTTCCCACTCCACATTTCATATGGAGTGGTAGGCACAGACTTAGTCAGAACTCTATTCAGTAGGTATGCAGCTGATTCCAGTGCAAAACCCCAAAAGGAAAGTGGCAACTCAGCACTACTCATCATTGAACGCACCATGTCCAGTAGCGTGCGATTCCTCCTTTCTGATACACCATTATGCTAAGGTGTGTAGGGTTAGCATAGCACCTTGTGAAGGTTTTGGCAAGCATCAATCATGCTACTTTAATATTTTTGGGGTGCTAAACAAACCCTAACCAAGATCTTAACTAGAGACTTAGGTTTAAACATGCATGTAAACAACTTTATATCTAAGAGTTAGGGATTACAACCTTTGTAGACCGGTCCTTCACTTCTTATAGCTCCGTGTAGTAGTCCCCTTCGCTGCGATCGTAAACTCCGGACTCTATAGAAGCTCTATGAAGAAACGAACGTGTTTGCTTCGATGACTTCGAGGCCGAAGATGATCTACGTCGAGAAGACACTAACTCAAGCTATTCTTTCACTAGGTCATGAACTTTGTGAAGAGAACACACTCTACTACATGGCAAGTGGTAGAGGATGAAGAAGTAGGAGGTGGGCTCACTTTAGAATTGATTTTCTCACTTTATTTCTCATACCTCCATTGAAGCTAGAAAGCTTTTCATGGAGCTTGAAGAAGAAGAAGAAGTCATGAATAATTTATCCAAATGAATTATTGCATCCATGGTTGAGTTAAAGCTATCATGCTTAACTCATGTAGAGAATAAACCACACACTATGGTTAAGGGTTGGGTTTGATAAATATCTTTAACTAGACAAAAGAGTTGACTTTGTCAAAGCTTATCCAAAAGCTTTTGTCCAAGCTTTAGCATAACAAACTCAATCTCTTTTGAATTAGCTTAACATAAATAGAAACCCTAACTTAACCCTAGTGTGGTATTAATCTCATACACCCATTTTGTATGTATCATCAAGCATGACACAATACATGTACACAAATATACATATCACATATATACAATATGTACACCAAGTGAGAAAAGAAATCATTAGTAAGCTAAATATTAGTTAATGTAATATAATATATCAAATATATAATTATACATTAAATTATCAAATCAACTCTTGATTTAATAATCCGGCTATATCATATATAACTGACTAATATGAAATGCAATATCTTATCGAATCAACGCTTGATCCGATAACTCGGCTATATCACATATAACTAATCATGTCACACATTGCGAGAATAGAATGCGGTATCACATACACGCATCAATCTCGGTCCTACACATATCACATATGCGCTCCTACTTCGTTTCGCTTGAGCCAGGAAACCTTTATGTAGGACTCTAAAAACTCGTCAATACGCCGGCAATAGGTGATGATCATATCAAACACCCACAAGCCGCAAGCAGTCTGCTAAACGTAACGGCCACCCGGGTATTGAGCGATCAGAAGATCAACAAGCAAGCCTGTATATTCTCCTGTGAATCCAATCAGTAACACTCCCGTACAGTCCGGTCTCTTCGTCTGATATGTCGCATATCTCGCCTAGGGGTGGTAAACGTCAGACCCCAGTACCTTGATAAGTTGTATCGATATGAGGTTTATAACAGTTCGAGAAACTACTGATAACACTTACCAGTAAATCTCAGCAACCCTGGCCAGAGATTTTCAGTTATAGCCAATCGAACACAGCGCAACATCAACTCCCTATACCAGGAGAGACGAAACCCCTCCTATCGCTCATTGCCTCCATGTGATTCGGGACTGTACCCAAAAGCCACCGTTTTGCATGCCTTCTTGGACGTGGTATGATGGAAATCAAAGCACAGTGGGAATCACACAAGACTCTATGACGATCTTGGGTCTACAGACTAACATGTACCAGTGTCACCAGAGAACTGCCATCTGACGTGAGGTAATACTATCTGGGAGTTCTCGGCGAGTCTGTCCAGTGTACCCAGTCTCCACTGAGCACCCGTGTACCTTCTCTGATGTCAAACACCAATGGATATGGGATCATCCATCGCCCATCATATGGGTCAAGAAGCGCATACGCTAGTCTACTCTGGAGTATTGATGCCCTGTCTCGGTACTCCCACGACTAGGAACATTTGAAGGATGTACTTGGCGACTACACTGTCCCCACTAGTATGATCTGCATCATAGTCCTGGTAGTCAAGTACTTATCCTAAGGGCTTTATCAACATGTAACATATAGACAATCAGAGTACATGTTAAGATAAAGAGTAACCAGATAGCATACTATCATGTCGAGCAAGAAAGTCCTCCCTATATATGTCCAAGCATCCACTACAATATACATCGTATGTACAGTAATGGCCTCTAGGGCATAGATATAACTAACAATCTCCCACTTGTACTAGGGCCATCTGTTGTGGTATCACATACCCAACAATCAGCTGTGGTTGAAGTATCTCATACTCAACCATCCCATAAAAATCTCTACTAAGAAATAGGCCTTTGTGAGTGGATCCACGCTGTTGTCCTCTGTGTCTACTCTCCTAACCTTGATCTCCCTAGAGATCAACCATCTCCATGATCAGACGATACTGCCTAAGAATATGTCTGGATCTCTGATGGGACGGGGATTCCTAGGCATAAGCCACAACTCCATTGTCGCACAATGGCAGGAATGAAGTTCATCTCATGAACTAAAATATATCCAGACTGCCTCTTTGGTAGCATCCTTGGTAACGATGTATCTTGCCTTTAATCGTCTAGTAGGTCACGGTATCTTCCTTGGAACTCTTCCAACATACCGTCCCTCCACTGAGGGTAAAGACAATGCCTGCGACTGACATTCAGTCGTCCTTATCACCCTGGAACCTTTCCAGTGATTCTCCCCAGGATTGATTGATACCAACTCACTACAACTAGTGAGAATCCTAACATCCAATTAGATCTATCTTATAGATCCATAATCCAGGATTTAGGAGGTATCAGTTTGATCCTATATGGAGAATCTTTGTGATAAGAGGAGATTGACCGAGCGTAGTATAGGAAACTTCTTCCCTATCAAGAGTATGTCATCCACGTACTATACGAGAATCACCACCATACTCCCTACTACCTTTTTGTATATACTTGGTTCATCTACCATTTTGATAAAGTCAAACTCTTTGACTACTACATCAAAACATACGTTCCAACTCCGCGATACCTAATTTATCACATAAAATATTTTGCACACATTTCCGCTGCTCCCACTGTCTACGAAGCCCTCTGGCTGTGTACTTATAGACGCTATCTTCCAAATCATCATTTAGAAAAGCAGTCATGACACCCAACCGCCAGATATTGTAGTCATGGTATGTAGCAGTGGCAAGTAGGATCTGGATGGACTTAAGCATAGCTTTAAAAGTCTCAACTCTTCCATGTACACCAAGTAATATTCTCAAGATATACTTGCTCCTGATGGGGATTTAACCCTTCAGATAAAGCAACCAAAGTCCATACTTTGTTGGTGTATAAGGATTCCATCTCAGATCGCTAAGCATCCAGCCATTCTCACAGAATTCCCACTCCTGATGGCCTGCTCGAAACTAGTTGGGTCATCATCTCATGATGCAATCCTTGCTCCCACTGTCATAGAGAAACCGAAGTATCTCTCAGGTGGATGAGGAACCCTACCAGATCGGCGGAGAGGCTGAGGTTCGTTGGAAACTATTGAATCCTCCGGTTCTACCAAATCATCAGCTGCAGTTTGTTTTAGCTGGAACTACTTCCAGTTCTACCTTATGACCACTAATTTCTTCACAAGAAATTCCCTTTTTCTCAAAAAGTGGTATGCCGAGAAATAAAACATATTTTGTTCCTCGGTGTGGTAGAAGATATTCCCTTGCGAATGCTTGGGATATCCAACAAACTTCTACAGAACTGACCTTATCTCGAGCTTGTCCGGATTTTGCTTTTGACATAGGCCGGACAACCCGAAATCTTAACTTCCTTAAGAGATGGGCTCTTCTCATACCATATCACATATGGAGTGGTAGGTATCTGATTTGGTTGGAACCCTATTCAATAGGTATGCAACTTCTTAAGTGCATAACCCGAAAAGAAAATAGGCCACTCAGTAGTACTCATCATAGAGCACACCATATCACATAGGGTGCATTGCTCCGTCCCGATACACCGACGTGCTGTGGTGTTATTGTAAGGTTCCTAGGCACACTAATGAGGTCTCACAAGGTATCAACCATGCCAATTTCAAAAATTACAAGTGCTGAGAAACCCTAATACGGATCGTTGACTAGAGTTTAAGCGAAAACGACAACTAGTAAACTGCTTTACTAATAAGTGAACGGAAATACAACCTTTGTAGATCCGGTCCTCCACCTCCATAGCTCCGTGCTGATGTCCCCGCGCTGCGATCATCGGATCCCGGGCTCTAGCGTCGGCTTCATCGGAGAAATGGGCGGGATAGGTCGTCGACTTCGATGCCGAAGATGATCTACGTCGAGACAACACAAGATCAAGCTCCAACTTCACCAAGCCATGAAACTTGTGAAGAAAACACCCTTTACTACTTGGCAAGTGGTAGAGGATGAAGAAATAGGAAGTGGGTTCACTTTAGAATTGGATTTCTCACTCTTTTTCTCAAGTTGCCATTGATGGAAGCAAGGTTTTCTTCTTTGTTCAAGAAGAAGAAGAAGAAGAAAAGAATATGATAAGAACAATCATTCAAATGATAAATCAAGTGAAGTTATCATAATGCAACCTTGGTTAAGTGTAGAGAATAAACTAGGGTTAGGTATAATGGTTAGGTTTAGGATGAAGACAAAGTGGTGGACTTTCAAAGATGCTTTGAAGCTTCAAGAAGCTTCAAGCAAAGAAAGAAAAATAAAGCCACCATTTCATCTTTTCCAAAAAGAATAAATAAATAAATAAATAATTAATTAAATCAAAAC
Source organism: Agapanthus africanus (assembly GCA_030015575.1). Classification (NCBI taxonomy): domain Eukaryota; kingdom Viridiplantae; phylum Streptophyta; class Magnoliopsida; order Asparagales; family Amaryllidaceae; genus Agapanthus; species Agapanthus africanus. Next base: position 604,008,431 of record CM057340.1, read on the forward strand.
CCTAACCATTAACATAACCATGGTTTAATCATACACACCCAAGTTTGCATGTATCATCAAACATGATACAATCAAGTGCACAAAAAATATATCATATATACAATGTGCACATCAAGTGAGAAAATCCAATTTAAGTGAACTAATACTAGTTAATGCAAAGTAATATATCAAATATATAATTATGCATTAAATCGTTAAATCAATACTTGATTTAACGATCCGGTCATATCGCATATAACCGACTAATATCCAATGTATCGGCTTATCGAATCAATCCTTGATTCGATAACTAGGTTATATCGCATACAACCAATCGATACATTCATCGCGAGAATAGAATACGGTATCACATACACGCATTATTCTCGGTCCCGCAGATATCTCATATATGCTCCTATTTCGTTTCGCTTGAGCCAGGAAACCTCTGTGTAGGACTCTAAAGACTCGTCAATACGCCGGCAGCAGATGATGATCATATCAAGCACCCACAAGCCGCAAGCGGTCTGCTAAACGTAACGGCCACCCGGGTATTGAGCGATCAGAAGATCGACGAGCAAGCCCGCTCATACTCCTGTGAATCCAACCAGTAACACTTACCGTACAGTCCGGTCTCGTCGTCTGATATGTCGCATATCTCGCCTAGGGGTGGTAAACGTCAGACCCCAATAGCTCGATAAGTCGTGTCGATATGAGGTCTATAACAGTTCGAGAAACTACAGGTAACACTTACCAGTAAATCTCAGCAACCATGGCCAGGGATTTCCGGTTATAGCCAATCGAACACAGTGCAACATCAACTCCCTATACCGGGAGAGACGAATGCCCTCCTATCGCTCATTGCCTCCATGTGATTCGGGACTGTACCTAAAAACCACCGTTTTGCACGCCCTCTTGGACGTGGTAAGGTGGAAATCAAAGCACAGTGGGAATCACACAAGACTCTATGACGATCTCGGGTCTATAGACTAACCTGTACCAGTGTCACCAGAGAACTGCCATCTGACGTAAGGTATAATACCATCTGGGAGTTCTCGGCGAGTCCGTCCAGTGTACCCAGTCTCCACTGAGCACCCGTATATCATCTCTGATGTCAAACACCAATGGATATGGGATCATCCATCGCCCATCTGTATGGGTCGAGAAGGTATACGCTAGTCTACTCTGGTATATCGATGCCCCGTCTCGATACACCCACGACTAGGGACCTTGAAGGATGTACTTATGGACTACCATGTCCCCACTAGTATGATCCGCATCATAGTCCAGGTAGTCAAGTACACATCCTAAGGGCTTTACCAACATGTAACAGAGAGACAATCAGTGTACACGTTAAGGTAAAGAGCAACCAGATAGCATACTATCATGTCGAGCAAGAAAGTCCTCCCTATATATGTCCAAGCATCCACTACAATATACATCCTATGTATAGTAATGGCCTCTAGGGCATACATATAACTAACAATCTCCCACTTGCACTAGGGCCATCTGATAGCAGTGGTTGTAGTATCTCATACTCAACCATCCCATAAAAGTCTCTCTCTGGGAAAAGGCCTTTGGGAGTGGATCCGCCGTGTTGTCCTCTGAGTCTACTCTCCTAACCTCGATCACCCTGGAGATCAACTATCTCCATGATCAGGTGACACTGCCTCAGAATATGTCTGGATCACTGATGGGACCGGGGTTCCTGGGCCAAAGCCACACTTCCATTGCCACACAATGGTAGGAACCTAGTTCATCTCATGAACCAATATACACCCAAACAGTCTCTTTGGTGGCATCTTAAGTAGCGATGTATCCTGCCTTTATCGTCTAGTATGCCACGGTATCTAGCTTGGAACTCTTCCAACATACCGTCCCTTCACTGAGGGTAAAGAAAATGCATGTGACTGACATTCAGTCGTCCTTATCACTCTAGAACCTTTCCAGTGATTCTCCCCAGGATCGATTAATACCATCTCACTACAACTAGTGAGAATCCTAACATCCAGTTACTTCTATCTCATAGATCAAAACTCAGGATTTAGGAGGTATCACTTTGATCCTATACGGAGAATCCTTGTGATAAGCGGAGATTGACCGAGCGTAGCATAGGAAACTCCTTTCTTATCAAGAGTATGTCATCCACGTACTCTACGAGGATCTCCACCATACTCCCTACTACCTTTTTGTATATACAAGGTTCATCTACCATTTTGATGAGGTCAAACTATTTGACTACTACATCAAAACAGATGCTCTAACTCCGCGATGCCTGCTTTATCACATAAAACATCTTGCAAACGTTTCCGCTGCTCCCACTGTCTACGAAGCCCTCTGACTGTGTACTTACAGACTCTCTTTTCTGAAACCATGTATCATTTTAGAAAAGCAGTCATGACACCCAACCACCAGATATCGTAGTCATGGTATGTAGCTGTGGCAAGTAGGATCTGGATGGACTTAAGCATAGCTACTTAGAAAAGGTTTCAACAAAATCCATACCTGGTCAATGATGCAAACCTCTAACAAGTTTAGCTTTGAAAGTCTCAACTTTTCCAAGTACACCAAGTAATCTTCTCAAGATATGCTTGCTCCTGATGGGGATTTAACTCTTCAGATATAGCAACCAAAGTCCATACTTTGTTGGTGTATAAGGATTCCATCTCAGATCGCTAAGCATTCAGCCATTCTTACAGAGTCCCACTCCTGATGGCCAGCTCGAAACTAGTTGGGTCATCATCTCATGATGCAATCCTCGCTCCCACTGTCATAGAGAAACCGAAGTATCTCTCAGGTGGGTGAGGAACCCTACTAGATCGGCGGAGAGGCTGAGGTTCGTTGGAATCTACTGAATCCTTTGGTTCTGTCAAATCATCAGCTGCAGTTTGTATAGCTGGAACATTTCCAGTTCTACATATCAGACCTTGCCTCGAGCTTGTCCGGATTTTGCTTTTAGACATAGGCCGGTCAACCCCAAATCTTAACTAGCTTAAGACATGGGCTCTTCCCATACCATATCTCATATGGAGTGGTAGGCTGTGATCTGATTCGAACCTAATTCAATAGGTATGCAGCTTCTCAAGTGCATAACCCCCAAAAGGAAATTGGAAACTCAGTAGTACTCATCATAGAGCACACCATATCACATAGGGTGTTATTGCTCCGCCCCGATATACCATCGTGCTATGGTGTATACGGAGGAGTAATGCTGAGAGAGAATCTCATTCTCCTTTAGAATAGTCCAAGAATTCTATGCACAAGTATTCTTCTTCCTGATCACATCAAAGGACATAATACTTATACCCGTATTGGTTCTCTACTTCTAGCTTATATTCTGTGAATATCTCAAAAGGTTCGGACTTGTGTTTCAACAGGAACATATGTCTGAATCTTGAGAGATTATCAGAGAATGTAACGAAGTACAAAGAACCGGTCCTGGCATATGTAGACAGGGGACCTTACATACATCAACATGTATCATCCCAAGAGTTCAACTCTTTCTCTGTTTCCTATAAACAGAGCTATGGTCATCTTATCTTTGCGACATGACTGGCAAGTTTCACAAGATGTAAATTCAAACCGATTTAAATATGCATCTAAATGTAACTTCAGCTAGTCGGGTCGCATTAATATGACCCAGTCTACAATGCCTCAAGAAGGATTCGTTCATTTCTGAACTCTTCCTCTTGTGTGTGTGTTTCGTATACTAAGAACTGTAGTTTGATTTAGAACATATATGTTTTTAGACAACGTGCCTGAATCGATCAACTTTTGAAATAGGAAATGTTCAAAATATCATCCAACAATACAAAATTATATCCTTTCTTTACTAATAAAGAGACTGATATGATTTTGTATATCAGGTTCGGTATCTAATAACATTCGTTCAGAATCAATGTATTGGTAATACAGGGTGACAGTGACCAACAGACTTGGCTGCAACACTTGCCCCGTTTTCTGCCTCATGAAACATCACCCGATCTCAGTTCTCTACCTTTCTGTAGCCCATGTAACTGATTACATATCTGGGATCCTGTTCCGGTATCAGATACCCAGGACGCAGAGGATACTGAGAAACAGTTATGTGTAATGAACACACCCGAAGGAGATGCATCATATGCACTTTCTTCGTTTGGGCGGCATAGGAATTCTGGTATTCCCCTATTTCCTGCTCTGTCTTATAACAATTATAAGTTGGAGCGGGACCAACGTTCCCCAGCTCAGTATAACAAGCGGGTTCGGTCAATACATCCGTATTATTATCTTGATTAAGGCGTGACATGGTCGCTACCAGGAGGGAGAGACAAGAAAACACTCAGCGTATGCTCTTCCAAGATTAGATTGGTTATATATTTTATCTAATCAGGATGGCTCCCACTGTTTTTATCAAATCTTCCTTCAAACCCTAAAAGGAAAGACTAGCCGGGATTAATTACACGCTACAAGTTCGCCAATCTTTCAGCTAGTCCAGTGTCGGTACTTTGAGGGAGGTCCCCCGTGCTTTCGCACGAACCTAATTAATGTAAACCTCATTTTCCCAGAGGCGTAACCCCATTGACACCTTTCTAGACACCTACTTGATCGGCTAATTATAATGTGTAAAACTCTCCCAGGAGTAACTCTTACTCGCAGCGGGTATCGGGATCCAACTATCTCATAGAAGGTATGCAATCTCATTGCAAATTTCAACACTTGAAATTCCCGATAATTTTGCCCCTAGCGTGCTATGACCTTGACGCATGCCAAACAACCCATAGTTTGCTAGTCAAGTTCAACCCGTACATTTCTTGATTGAATTAAACCCACCCGCACGACCCTTGACGCATGCCAAACAACGCTGTACGAATACCCTAATCCAATCGCATCGTATGCTAGCAGATAAGCACTAGTTAGCTACCGTACACTACGCCTTGACGCATGCCAAACAACCGCAGCATGAATACTAACTAGTACTTTCTGAAATGACGGAGGGCTACGACAGGTTTTTCTGAAAACCTATTGCGTAATGAACTTGATATCGTTGTAGAATCAAATTATTTTGAAATGGAGTGCTTTCGAGGCTTATCTAGTTTTGCTAAAGGAGTCACTCCCGGTGAAGGGATCGTCGGTCCTTTCCTCGTCGAATGAGGTGCGGGATATATCATATATATCACTGTGCAAAGCAGAAACTATAGAAGCAATCAAAAGACAAACCGAGGGTGTAGCATCTGCCAGTTATTACTAAAGGAGTCACTCCCGGTGAAGGGATCTCGGTCCTTTCCTTATCGAATAAGGTGCAGGATGTTCTACAAGGAACACCGCGATGCAAAGCAAGAACTGTAGCTACCTGTTTTATTTTAAAATTCGATTCCACAACATCTTTAGGTTTCTTTTTTCTTTCATTAATCACATTAATGAAGTCCCATCATTTAAATTTACCTAAACATCACAGATAAATACGACGTACACTTATGCCATCCGCATTCGCCTCGATGTCCCCTCGTGCACCGTTAGGTTAGGTAACTAACGGCAGAGCGGGGCAGGGCTAGCGCGGGTGTAAAACATAAGTAACGTCTATATAATATATCATATATACTATATACAGTATTTATCACAGAACATCACATGATCACATCACAGATATCGCAGCAGAAAATATCATATGAAATATTGGATATACTAGGACGTCCGTGTTTTCAATACGAGCCAGTATAAAACATGGATTCCATGGTCGCGATGAATAGCCAAACCCACACCCCTAGACCCTTACGAGAGCGGCAAGCAACCCTACCAATTCTAGAGTTAGGAGACCCGGACTAGACTCCTCGAGTTGGTCTCCCACTGGACTCCAGAACCCGGTTACTTGTGCCCTCCTCCTTAGGTCTATCCTAGTGCGGAAAAGTAAATAATATACAAAAGGTGACATCTTCCGCAACCTGGAAGTGCCCCAATAAAAGAATATTACATACAAGTTTTTTACATGAATGAAAATGAAAAACACTCATCTCACATAAAAAAACCCGGCTATTCAAACACGACGATCCAATATAACATATCCAGCAACACATAACATCACATGTCATCAACGTAAGTAAACATGCGTATCCCAATTGTCGTTGATATATAGCAACGAAACCGGCGATAGCACATATTACACTTACGGTCACAGAAAAGAAAGTGTAAAACTACAACAGTTGGAATCCGCAACCTCTTTAGACATCGCATGCCTAAACAAATGAATTTCTTAGACATCGCATGCCTAACATTTATAAACCCCGCATTTTAGTCTCAATATCGAAAACACTTTTCAATGTAAAGTCGGGCAATTCAACAGAATTCCCGGCATCCTGACCGAATGCTCGTCGCAAACTTCAGTAGACGGCCGCACCCCCGATGCCGTCGACGAAGCGCACCAAGGCGGAACACCGCTGCCGCGAGCACCCGAACGGATGCTTTCGGCGACGGGGTTCTCCTACAGTCACTTGGTCGGGGCTAAGGGGTGTAGCTGTCTAATAAGTTTATCCGGCGAGTATCCGCGTACGCTACGTGATTGCGACGGACTTTTGATCACATCAAAATTCCGTGGCAACCGATCAAGTGAGACTAAACTGCTATGTTTATAACATTCAAATCAGTTATCTCATAACTACATGTGGATTCCAATTATTGTATCACATTCCGGATAAATAGAAAATGTCAAACTTTCCGATCGAACAATCGAACACCCAAGTTTTCCCGAAACAGCTCAACACATGAAACAAGTTTAAAAACATCCAGTTCATGCCTCAGTACCAATGGTCCAGCCGTAGAAGGGTCAAGCCAACGCCTCACATGTGGCATGCCGTACTGCCCCAAACCCTAAGGTTCAAAGGGCAGTTCAAGACGGTCACATAATCGAGTTAAGGTTTGTTGTCTTCTAGAGAGACCATCGCGTTACTTGCACTACTCAGAACGTCCTTAAACCACGGAAAAATCCAACACTTGGAAATTTTCCGGCAGGGAAAAAAGTGGGTATTTATATCCGGTCGAACTTTTTAACATATTCTAAAGTTATCCGGAAAACACAGTAAACAAAGTTAAATAATCCGATCGAATCACCGAGTCCCCAATACAACCCCAGAACACTCAACTCTTGAGTCAGAATAAAAATACCCATAAAATTTGTCGGGAATCTTGTTGAATTGTCCGACATGATATTGAAAAGTGTTTTCGATAATGAGACTGAAATGCGGGGTTTATAATTGTTAGGCATGCGATGTCTAAGGAATTTATTTGATTAGGCATGCGATGTCTATGCAGGTTGCGGATTCCAACTGTTGTAGTTTTACACTTTCTTTTCTGTGACCGTAAGTGTAATATGTGATATCGCTGGTTTCGTTGCTATATGTCAACGACAATTGGGATACGCATGTTTACTTACGTTGATGACATGTGATGTTATGTGTTGCTGGATATGTTATATTGGATCGTCGTGTTTGAATAGCCGGGTTTTTTTTATGTGAGATGGGTGTTTTTCATTTTCATTCATGTAAAAACTTGTATGTAATATTCTTTTATTAGGGCACTTCCAGGTTGCGGAAGATGTCACCTTTTGTATATTATTTACTTTTCCGCACTAGGATAGACCCAAGGAGGAGGGCACAAGTAACCGGGTTCTGAGGTCCAGTGGGAGACCAACTCGAGGAGTCGAGTCCGGGTCTCCTAACCCTAGAATTGGTAGGGTTGCTTGCCGCTTTCGTAGGGGTCTAGGGGTGTGGGTTTGGCTATTCATCGCGACCGTGGAATCTGTGTTTTATACTGGCTCGTATTGAAAACACGGACGTCCTAGTATATCCAATATTTCATATATGTTTCTTCTGCTGCGATATCTGTGATGTGATCATATGATGTTCTGTGATAGATACAGTATATAGTATATATGATATATTATATAGGCATTACTTATGTTTTACACCCGCGCTAGCCCTGCCCCGCTCTGCCGTTAGTTACCTAACCTAACGGTGCACGAGGGGACATCGAGGCCAATGCGGATAGCATAAGTGTACGTCGTATTTATCTATGATATTTAGGTGACTTAAATGATGGGACTTCATTAATGTGATTAATGAAAGAAAAGAAACCTAAGATGTTGTGGAATCGAATTTCTAAAAATAAAACAGGTAGCTATAGTTCCTGCTTTGCACAGCGGTATATATGATATATCTTGCACCTTATTCGATAAGGAAAGGACCAAGATCCCTTCACCGGGAGTGACTCCTTTAGCAATAACTGGCAGATGCTACACACTCGGTTTGTCTTTTGATTGCTTTTAAGAGTTTTGCTTTGCACAGTGATATATATGATATGTCTCGCACCTCATTCGATGAGAAAAGGGCCGACGATCCCTTCACCAGAAGTGACCCCTTTAGCAAAACTGGAAAAGCCTCAGAAACATTCCATTTTAAAAATCACTTGATTCTACAACGATATCAAGTTCATTACGCAATAGGTTTTCAGAAAAACCTGTCGTAGCCCTCCGTCATTTCAGATAAGTACTAGTTAGTATTCGTGCTGCGGTAGTTTGGCCTCCGTCAAGGCGTAGTGTACGGTAGCTAATTAGTGCTTATCTGCTAGCTATGATGCGATTGGATTAGGGTATTCGTGCGGCGTTGTTTGGCCTCCGTCAAGGGTCGTGCGGGTGGGTTTAATTCAATCAGGAAATGACGGGTTGAACTTGACTAGCGGACTATGGGTAGTTTGGCCTCCATCAAGGTCATAGGACGCTAGGGGCAAAATTATCGGGAATTTCAAGTGTTGAAATTTGCAATGAGATTGCATACCTTCTATGAGATAGTTGGATCCCGATACCCACTGCGAGTAATTGTTACTCCTGGGAGAGTTTTACACATTACAATTAGCCGATCAAGTAGGTGTCTAGAAAGGTGTTAACGAGGTTACGCTTCTAGGAAAACGAGGTTTACATTAATTAGGTTCGTGCGAAAGCACGGGGCACCTCCCTCAAAGTACCGACACTGGCCTGGCTGAAAGATTGGCGAACTTGTAGTGTGTAATTAATCCCGGCTAGTCTTTCCTTTTAGGGTTTGAAGGAAGATTTGATAAAAACAGTGGGAGCCATCCTGATTAGATAAAATAATAACCAATCTGATCTTGCAAGAGCGCACGCAGAGTGTTTTCTTCTCTCTCTCCAGGTAGCGACCATATCACGCCTTAATCAAGATAATAATACAGAATATTGACCGAACCCGCTTGTTATACTGAGCTAGGGAATGTTGGTCCCGCTCCAACTTATAATTGTTATAAGACAGAGCAGGAAATTGGGGAATACCAGATTTCCCGTGCCGCCCAAACGAAGAAAGTGCATATGATGCATCTCCTTCGGGTATGTTCATTACAAAGAACTGTTTCTCTGTATCCTCTACGTCCTGGGTATTTGATACCGGATCAGGATCCCAGATATGTAATCTGTTACATAGGGCTACAGAAAGGTAGAGAACTGAGAACGGGCGATAAGTTTCATGAGACAGAAAACGGGGCAAGTGTTGCAGCCAAGTCTGTTGGTCACTGTCACCCTGTATTCCAAATACATTGATTCTGAACAAATGCTATTAGATACCGAACCTGATGTACAAAATCATACCTGTCTCTTTATTAGTAAAGAAACGATAAAATTTTGTATTGTTGGATAATGTTTTGAACATTTCCTATATCAAAAGTTGATCGGTTCAGGCACGTTATCTAAAAGCATTGATGTTCTAAATCAAACTACAGTTCTTAGTATACGGAACACACACGAGAGGAAGAGTTCAGAAATGAACGAATCCTTCTTAAGGTATTGACTAGGTCATATCAATGCGACCCGACTGGCTGAAGTTATATTTAGATGCATAATTAAATTAGTTTGAATTTACATCTTGTGAAACTTTCCAGTCATGTCACAGAGATAAAATGACACCAGCTATGTTTATTGGAAACAGAGAAAGAGTTAGTGAACTCTTAGGATGATACATGTTGATGTATAAAGGTCCCCTGTCTACACATGCCAAGACCAGTTCTTTGTACTTCATTACATTCTCTGACGATCTCTCAAGATTCAGACATATATTCCTGTTGAAACACAAGTCCGAACCTTTTGAGATATTCACGGAATATAAGTTAGAAGTAGAGAACCAAAATGCGGGTATAAGTATTATGTCCTTTGATGCGATCAGGGAGGAGAATACTTGAGCACGGAATTCCTGAACTATTCTAAAGGAGAATGGGATTCTCTCTCAGCATTACTCCTCCGTATACACCATAGCACGATGGTATATCGGGGCGGAGCAATTGCACCCTATTCGATATGGTGCGCTCTATGATGAGTACTACTGAGTTACCTGTTTCCTTTTTGGGAGTTATGCGCTTGAGAAGCTGTATACCTATTGAATAGGGTTCGAATCAGATCACAGCCTACCACTCCATATGAGATATGGTATGGGAAGAGCCCACGTCTTAAGCTAGTTAAGATTTGGGGTTGTCCGGCCTATGTCTAAAAGCAAAATCCGGACAAGCTCGAGGCAAGGTCAGTTATGTAGAACTGGAAAGGTTCCAGCTATGCAAACTACAGCAGATGATTTGGTAAAACCAAAGGATTCAGTAGATACCAACGAACCTCAGCCTCTCCGCCGATCTAGTAGGGTTTCTCACCCACCTGAGAGATACTTCTGTTTCTCTATGACAGTGGGAGCGAGGATTGCATCATGAGATGATGACCCAACTAGTTTCGAGCTGGTCAACAGGAGTGGGACTCTGTAAAAATGGCTGAATGCTTAGCGATCTGAGATGGAATCCTTATACACCAACAAAGTATGGACTTTGGTTGCTATATCTGAAGGGTTAAATCCCCATCAGGAGTAAGTATATCTTGAGAAGATTACTTGGTGTAGATGGAAAAGTTGAGACTTTCAAAACTAGACTTGTTAAAGGTTTTCGTCATCGACCAGACGTGGACAATAATAAAACCTTTTCAAGTGGCTATGCTTAAGTACATCCAGATCCTACTTGCCACGGCTACATACCATAACTACGATATCTGGCGGTTGGGTGCCATGACTGCTTTTCTAAATGATGTTTTAGAAGAGAACGTCTATAAGTACACAGCCAGAGGGCTTCGTAAACAGTGGAAGCAGCGGAAACGTGTGCAAAATGCTTTACAGATTAAAGCAGGCATCGCGGAGTTGGAACATCTGTTTTGATGAGTTAGTCAAACAGTTTGACATCATCAAAATGGTAGATGAACCTTGTATAAACAAAAGGGTAGTGGGGAGTATGGTGGTGATCCTCGTAGAGTACGTGGATGACATACTCTTGATAAGAAAGGAGTTTCCTATGCTACGCTCGGTCAATTTCCGCTTATCACAATGATTCTCCATATATGATCAAAGTGATACCTCCTAAATCCTGGGTTTTGGATCTATGAGATAGATCTAATTGGATGTTAGGATTCTCACTAGTTGTAGTGAGATGGTATCAATTGATCCAAGGGAGAATCACTGGAAAGGTTCCAGGGTGATAAAGACGACTGAATGTCAGTCGCAGGCATTGTCTTTACCCTCAGTAAATGGACGGTATGTTGGAAGAGTTTCAATCTAGATACCGTGGCATACTAGACGATTAAGGCTGGATACATCGCTACTTAAGATGCTAGCAAAGAGGTTGTCTGGGTGTATATTAGTTCATGAGATGAACTCAGTTCCTCCCATTGTGTGACAATGGAGTTGTGGCTTATGCCAAGGAACGTCCGTCCCATCAGTGATCCAGACTTATTCTAAGACAATATCGCCTGATTATGGAGATGGTTGATCTCCAGGGTGATCGAGGTTAGGAGAGTAGACTCAGAGGACAACACGGCGGGTCCACTCACAAAGGCCTTTTCCCAGAGAGAGACTTTTATGGGATGGTTGAGTATGAGATACTGCAACCACTGCTACAGATGGCCCTAGTGCAAGTGGGAGATTGTTAGTTATATGTATGCCCTAGAGGCCATTACTATACATAGGATGTATATTGTAGTGGATGCTTGGACATATATAGGGAGGACTTTCTCGCTCGACATGATAGTATGCTAGTTGCTCTTTATCTTAACATGTACACTGATTGTCTCTCTGTTACATGTTGGTAAAGCCCTTAGGATGTGTACTTGACTACCTGGACTATGATGCGGATCATACTAGTGGGGACATGGTAGTCCATAAGTACATCCTTCAAGGTCCCTAGTCGTGGGTATATCGAGACGGGGCATCGATATACCAGAATAGACTAGCGTATACCTTCTCGACCCATACAGATGGGCGATGGATGATCCCATATCCATTGGTGTTTGACATCAGAGATGATATACGGGTGCTCAGTGGAGACTGGGTACACTGGACGGACTCGCCGAGAACTCCCAGATGGTATTATACCTTACGTCAGATGGCAGTTATCTGGTGACACTGGTACAGGTTAGTCTGTAGACCCGAGATCGTCATAGAGTCTTGTGTGATTCCCACTGTGCTTTGATTTTCACCTTACCACGTCCAAGAGGGCGTGCAAAACGGTGGTTTTTGGGTACAGTCCCGAATCACATGGAGGCAATGAGCGATAGGAGGGCATTCGTCTCTCCCGGTATAGGGAGTTGATGTTGCACTGTGTTCGATTGGTTATAACCGGAAATCCCTGGCCAGGGTTGCTGAGATTTACTGGTAAGTGTTACCTGTAGTTTCTCGAACTGTTATAGACCTCATATCGACACGACTTATCGAGCTATTGGGGTCTGACGTTTACCACCCCTAGGCGAGATATGCGACATATCAGACGACGAGACCGGACTGTACGGTAAGTGTTACTGGTTGGATTCACAGGAGTATGAGCGGGCTTGCTCGTCGATCTTCTGATCGCTCAATACCCGGGTGGCCATTACGTTTAGTAGACCGCTTGCGGCTTGTGGGTGCTTGATATGATCATCATCTGCTGCCGGCGTATTGACGAGTCTTTAGAGTCCTACACAGAGGTTTCCTGGCTCAAGCGAAACGAAATAGGAGGGCATATGAGATATGTGCGGGACCGAGAATAATGCGTGTATGTGATACCGTATTCTATTCTCGCGATGAATGTATCGATTGGTTGTATGCGATATAACCTAGTTATCGAATCGAAGATTGATTCGATAAGTCGATACATTGGATACTAGTCGGTTGTATGCGATATGACCGGATCGTTAAATCAAGTATTGATTTAATGATTTAATGCATAATTATATATTTGATATATTACTTTGCATTAACTAGTATTGGTTCACTTAAAATGGATTTTCTCACTTGAATTGCACAAGTTGTATATGTGATATATTTTTGTGCACTTGTTTGTATCATGTTTGATGATACATGCAAACTTGGGTTTTTGTAAAGACTTAAACTATGTTTAGTGTATGGTTAGGGTTTCATTTCACTTATTTATTTATCTATTCATTTTGGTTAAAAGGAAAAGAAAAACTAAATGGTTGCTTTCATATTAGAAGGTTCTTGATGCTTCATGCATCTTTGACTAAAGTGACCATTTTGTCTTCATCTCCTAAACCTAACCATTCTACTAAACCTTAGTTAGTTCTCTACACTAAACTATGGTTGAAAATATGATAAGTATCATTTTATTTTCTATTTTAGAAATACTTATCATATTATCTTCTTCTTCTTCTTCTTCTTCTTCAACAATGAAGAAAAGCTTGCTACCATTAATGGCAACTTGAGAAAAAGAGTGAGAAATCCAATTCTAAACTGAACCCACTTCCTATTTCTTCATCCTCTACCACTTTCCAAGTAGTATAGGGTGTTTTCTTCACAAGTTTCTTGACTTGGTGAAGTTGGAGCTTGATTTTGTGTCGCCTTGACGTAGATCATCTTCGGCATCGAAGTCGACGACCTAGCCCGCCCATTTCTCCGATGAAGCCGACGCTAGAGCCCGAGATCCGATGATCGCAGCGAGGGGATATCATCACAGAGCTATGGAGGTGGAGGACCAGATCTACAAAGGTTGTATTTTCCGTTCACTTATTAGTAATGCAGTTTACTAGTTGTAGTTATCGCCTAAACTCTAGTCAACGATCCGTATTAGGGTTTCTCGGCACCTGTAAAATTTGAATTTGGCATGGTTGATGCCTTGTGAGACCTCATGGGTGTGCCTAGGAACCCTACAGTCTACAGTTATTCGAAGGAATAATGCTGAGAGAGAATCTCATTCTACTTTAGAATAGTCCAGGAATTCCGTGCTCAAGTATTTTCCTCCTTGATCATATCAAAGGACATAATACTTATACCCGTTTTTGGTTCTCTACTTCTAACTCATATTCTGTGATTATCTCAAAAGTTTCGAACTTGTGTTTCAACATGAACATATGTCTGAATCTTAAGAGATCATCAGTGAATGTAATGAAGTACAAAGAACCTGTCCTGACATATGTAGACATGGGACTATCATACATTATCATGTATCAATCCCAAGAGTTCACTAACTCTTTCTCTGTTTCCAATAAACGGAGCTGTGGTCATCTTATCTTTATGACATGACTGACAAGCTTTACAAGATGTAAATCCAAACTAATTTAATATGCATCTTTATGTAACTTCAGCTAGTCGGGTTGCATTGATATGACCTAGTCTACAATGCCTCAAGAAGGATTTCTTCATTTCTGAACTCTTTCTCTTGTGTGTGTTCTGTATTTTAAGAACCGTGGTTTGATTTAGAACGTCTATGCTTTTAGATAACGTGCCTGAACCGATCAACTCTTGATATAGGAAATGTTCAAAACATTATCCAACAATACAAGATTATATCCTTCTTTACTAATAAAGAGACTGATATGATGTTGTATATCAGGTTCGGTATCTAATAACATTCGTTCAGAATCAATGTATTTTGGTAATACAGGGTGATAACTGCCAATAGACTTGGCTGCAACACTTGCATCATTTCCAACTCTTGAAACTTATCACCCGTTCTCAGTTCTCCACTTCTCTGTAGCCCATGAAACAAATTACATTTGCGGGATCCTGATCCGGTATCTCATATCCAGGACGTAAAGGATACTGAGAAACAGTTCTCGGTAATGAACACATCCGAAGAAAATGCATCAGCATGCACTTTCTTCGTTTGGGTGGCACGGAAATTCTGGTAATCCCCTATTTCCTACTTTGTCTTATAACAATTATACGTTGGAGCGGGATCAACGTTCCCTAGCGCAGTATAACAAGCGGGTTCGGTCAATACATCCATATTATTATCTTGATTAAGACGTGATATGGTCGCTACCTGGAGAGAGATAGAAAAAAACACTCAGCGTATGCTCTTGCAAGATTAGATTGGTTATTAATATATCTAATCAGGATGTCTCCCACTGTTTTAGTCAAATCTTTCTTCAAACCCTAAAAGGAAAGACTAGCCGGGATTAATTACATTCTACAAGTTCGCCAATCTTTCAGCCAGGCCAGTGCCGGTACTTTGAGGGAGGTTCCCCGTACTTTCGCACGGACCTAATTAAAATAAACCTCGTTTTTCCAGGGTCGTAACCCCGTTGACACCTTTCTAGACACCTACTTGATCAGCTAATTGTAATGTGTAAAACTCTCTCAGGAGTAACTCTTACTCGCAGTGGGTATCGGGATCCAACTATCTCATAGAAGGTATGCAATCTCATTGCAAATTTCAACACTTGAAATTCCCGATAATATTTTTTTTACCCCTAGCGTGCTATGATCTTGACGCATGCCAAACAACCCATAGTCCGCTAGTCAAGTTCAACCCGTGCATTTCCTGATTGAATTAAACCCACCCGTATGACCCTTGACGCATGCCAAACAACGCCGTACGAATACCCTAATCCAATCGCATCGTATGCTAGCAGATAAGCACTAGTTAGCTACCGTACACTACGCCTTGACGCATGCCAAACTACCGCAATACGAATACTAAGTAGTACTTATCTGAAATGACGGAGGGCTACGCAGGTTTTTAAGAAAACCATGAGCGTAATGAACTTGATATCGTTGTAGAATCAAATGATTTAAATGGAGTGTTTTTTAGGGTTTTGCTAGTTTTGCTAAAGAGGCCACTCCCGGTGAAGGGATCTCGGCTCTTTCCTTATCGAATAAGGTACATGATATTTCACAAATACCACTATGCAAAGCAAAAACTAGAAAAGCAATCAAAAGACAAAACCGAAGGTTGTAGAATCTGCCAGTTATTGCTAAAGAGGTCACTCCCGGTGAAGAGATCTCGGCTCTTTCCTTATCGAATAAGGTGCTGGATGTTCTACAAGAAACACCGCTATGCAAAGCAAGAACTAGAGCTACCTGTTTTTGAAAATTCGATTCCACAACATCTTGAGATTTCTTTTAGTTTCATTAATCTCATTAATAAAGTCCCATTTTATTATGCTTCCCAAGCATTAGATATGAAACGAAATCAACAATATATAATATATATCACATATATATAATATAAACATTCGTCTCAGGCAGTAATATGATCTCATCACAGAACATTGCAGCAGAAGAACATATATGAAATATTGGATATACTAGGAGGTCCGTGTTTTAATACGAGCCTGTATAAAATACGGATTTCACGGTCGCGATGAATAGACAAACCCACAACCCTAGACCCCTACGAGAGCAGCAAGCAACACTGCCAATTCTAGGTTTAGGAGACCCGGTCTCGACTCCTCGAGATGGCCTCCCACTGGACCCTAGAACCCGGTTACTTATGCTCCCCGCCTTGGGTCTATCCTGTTCCCCTCCGAAGGGCGGCGCACAGGACCGCGATGTCCTGACGCTGAGATTCGGGACAGATGCTATTTGGTTTTATCCGTCTACCTCTCCGAAGATGCCAAGTTGATTTATAGCACTGTGTATCGGAGGTTTAGACGGATGCGGCCGATGTAGCAGACTTCGTCAGATTCCCCCTCGCTTGAGGGGTTTTTGATTGTGGGGACGCTCTTCCCTGCAGGCGCAAGCCCCTGCAGTTAATTACGCTACCGCATTGCGGTAACAACTTTCTCCTTCTCCAGAATTTCACTTCGTGTCGTGTGTGTTTGTTTTGTTTGTGGTTGCCCGTGGATTGTATACCGAGACTGAGTAATGCCGTCGCCCGTAGGACGTGAACTAGTCCAAATCCGTATTTACTTAGATTTGGGTTTGGTGTTTTTAGTTTAAGGATGCATTAGTCGCGTTGCGGCTAAGATCAACTTAAACGTTCGTTAAGGATACAATAGTCCTGTTTAAGACTAAGATCAATTTAACGTGATAGTCCATTTAATATATGGCCGTCGGGACTCGTCACCTCTCTGACGTCGTTGAAGGATTACAACGATAAGTGTCAGAGGAGTTCGGAGATGTACCCTTGAACCAAAGTCGATTTAGAGTTTTATAATCCATTTGGATGTTTAAGGATACGTTAACCATGTTTGGGGCTAAGATCAACTTAAACGGGATCGTTTAGATCCGGCAAAAGAGCATTTGGAGGCTCTATTGTTCTAGTTTAGGGACGTGATGGTCCATATTCCAGTTTAGGGACGTGGTGGTCCATTATTAGTTTAAGGACATCTCGGTCCGATATTAGTTTAAGGACGTTTCGGTCCATGCTCCAGTTTAGGGACGTGATGGTCCATATTCCAGTTTAGGGACGTGATGGTCCAATGTTAGTTTAAGGACGTTTCGGTCCAATATTAGTTTAAGGACGTTTCGGTCCATGCTGATATGTGGTCGTCGGGACCCGTCGCCTCTCTGACGTCGTTGAAGAATTACAACGAGAAGTGTCAGAGGAGTTCGGAGATGTACCCTCGAACCGGAGGTAAATTGATTTGAGAGAGCATTTATGCTCAGTTCAATTTAATTTAAAGACTTACGGCCAGAATTGGGCTAAGTCCAGTTGAAAATGTTCAACATTTTATTTATTTTTGGCCTGTTAGGCCTTTACTGGGGCTCTGCTCCTGTTTAATAATGCATGGCATAATTTATTTTATCAGGGCTGTGCCCATTTATATATGATGCAGAGCATCAGTCTTGCTTAGGCTCTGCCCTGTTTATTGCATTTTCAATTTTTGTTTGAGCTCTGCCCCTTTTTATTGTATTGCAATTTAAGTCGGCCTACTAAGCCCCTCTGATTTGGGCCTGGCCCTTTAGTAAAATAAATGCATTGCATTATTCAGGCGCTTTGCGCCAGTCAAAGAGCGCAAGCGTCAGTCAAAAAGCGCAAGCGCTTATGGTGAGGACACGTGTCGTGCTCTGGAGAGCGCAAGCGCCACAGCGCAGTGCGCTGCGCTAGTGCGCTGCACTGTTGCGCTGTTGACACGTAGCACTCTCTCAAGAGCGCAACATCGCAATTGCGCACTCTGGTGAGTTGCGCCAATTCCAAAGAGCGAAGCTCTATTTTAAAAGCGCATAGCGCAAATTATTCTGTAGCTGACACGTAGCACTCTCTCAAGAGCGCAACAGCGCAGTTTGGAAGTGCAAAGCACTAAGAATCTTTTAGATTCAAGAACAGAAGTGCAAAGCATTATTTTTATTTTTGTTGTTTCCTTATTTTTGAAGAACCAGTGGTTCATAAGAAGTGCAAAGCACTGTTTATTATGTGAAGAATATTGATCTAGTTTTTAGATCAATGATTTATTAAAGAAATTTCTTTTCTCTCGTGAAGGTTTTTACCTTTTTTTTTGAAATTTTCTCAGAATTCTCTCTCTGTTTGAAGCTCTTGACCTTTTTCAAGAAAATGTTCCTGCCTTTGAATTGAGGTCTGGGGTCTCTTTTATAGTGCCCATAAATTAGTTAATTTTGTTGAAGAGATCTTTCTCTGAGTGATTTGGGGAGTTTTCCCCACCGTTGGATTTTTGATCCAAGGGCTTCTGTTTTACAGAAGAAAATCTTCTTGTTTTAACAAGAACAGAAAGATTTCTTTAAAATCTTTATTCTGTTTTGGCGCAAATGCTCCAGCGCGTGACACGTGTCGCGCAGCGCAACTGCGCTGACACGTGTCGCGCAGCGCACAGCGCTAGCGCATCCGCGCTGATACGTGTCGCGCAGCGCAGCTGAAGCGCTGCTTCCTTTAATTTTGCTTAAAATAGAGCTTTGCTCTGATTGGGCACGCCTTCTTGGGCGCTGCGCTGACGTATCAGCGCCTGACATGTGGCGCGTTGCGCCCGAGATTTGAAGCGTTGCTTCAGAATTTTGAATTTTGAATTTCAACAGAGCTTTGCTCTGATTGGGCGAAACATATCCTAATGCGGAAAAGTAAATAATATACAATGGTGACATCATCCTCAACCCGGAAGTGCCCCAATAAAAGAATATTACATACAATGAATTTTACATGAATGAAAATAAAAACCATCATCTCACATAAAACCCCCGGCTATTCAAAACATGACAATCCAATATCACATATCACAGCAACACATAACATCACATGTCATCAACGTAAGTAAATATGTGTATCCCAATTGTCGTTGATGTATAGCAACGAAACCGGCGATACACCACATATTACACTTACGGTCGTAGAAAAGAAAGTGTAAAACTACAACAGTTGGAATCCGCAACCTCCTTAGATATCTCATGCCTAACCAAATGAATTCTTTAGATATCGCATGCCTAACAATTATAAACCCCGCATTTTAGTCTCGATCTCGAAAACACTTTTCAATATCTAGTCGGGCAATTCAACAAGATTCCCGACATCTTGATCGAATGCTCGTCGGAAACTTTAGTAGACGGCCACACCCCCGGATGCCGTCGACGGAGTGCACTAAGGCGGAACACCGCTGCCGCGAGCACCCGAACGGATGCTTTTGGCGACAGGGTTCTTCTACAGTTACTTGGTCGGGGTTATGGGGCGTGGCTATCTATTAAGTTTACTCGGCGAGTATCCGCGTACGCTACGTGATTGCGACGGACTTTTGATCATATCAAAATCCCGTGCCAACCGATTAAATAAGACTAAACTGCTAGATTTATAACATTCAAATTAGTTATCTCATAACTACTTGTGGATTCCAAATATTGTACCACATTCCAGATAAATAGACAATATTAAACTTTCCAATCGAATAAACAAACACCCAAAATTTCCCTTTTTCTCAACACTTGAACTTAGTATAAAAAGCATCCATCATATGCCACAGTACCAATGGTCCAGCCGTAGAAGGGTCAAACCAACGCCTCACATGTGGCAACGCCGTACTGCCCCAAACCCTAAGGTTTAGAGACGGTTTAGACGGTCACATAATCGAGTTAAGGTTTGTGTTCTTTTAGAGGGTCCACCGCGTTACTTGCACGACTGTGAATGTTGTTTAACTAAGGAAAAATTCCAACACTTGGAAATTTTCCGACAGGGGAAAAAGTGAGTTATTGATATCCGTTCGAACTTTTTAACACGTTCTAAATTACCCGGAAAAAGTTAAACGAAGTTAAACTTTCCGATCGAATCAACGAGTTCCCAATATTTCCCAGAAAGCTCAACACTTAAGTAGAATTAAAAATTCCCAGAACATGAAAAAGTACCCAAGAATAAACCCCTGAAGTATTAGCCCTCAACTCCCAAAGTTGGCCGTAGAACCGCCGCCAAACGCATGGTTTGGCCGCGGTTCCGCGGTCCCTTGAGGGAGTTAGGGCTTCGTACTTCACAGTAATTCTTAGAATTCCCTGCATGATTTTCTGAGTATTTTTATATGAAAATTTTCAACTTTTTGAAAAATTTCTAGAGAAGGGGTTGTTTCGGGGTTCGATTGGACTTCTAACTTCGTCTAGACAACGCCTAAAACTCTAGCTTGGCTTTGATACCACTGTAGGGTTAGCATAGCATCTTGTGAAGGTTTTGGCAAGCATCAATCATGCTACTTTAATATTTTTGGGGCGCTAAACAAATCCTAACCAAGATCTTAACTAGAGACTTAGGGTTAAACATGCATGTAAACAACTTTACATCTAAGAGTTAGGGATTACAACCTTTGTAGACCGGTCCTTCACTTCTTATAGCTCCGTGTAGTTGTCCCCTTCGCTGCGATCGTAAACTCCGGACTCTAGAGAGGCTCTATGAAGAAACGAACGTGCTTGCTTCGATGACTTCGAGGCCGAAAATGATCTACGTCGAGAAGACACTAACTCAAGCTATTCCTTCACTAGGTCATGAACTTTGTGAAGAGAACACACTCTACTACATGGCAAGTGGTAGAGGATGAAGAAGTAGGAGGTGGGCTCACTTTAGAATTGATTTTCTCACTTTATTTCTCATACCTCCATTGAAGCTAGAAAGCTTTTCATGGAGCTTGAAGAAGAAGAAGAAGTCATGAATAATTTATCCAAATGAATTATTGCATCCATGGTTGAGTTAAAGCTATCATGCTTAACTCATGTAGAGAATAAACCGCACACTATGGTTAAGGGTTGGGTTTGATAAATATCTTTAATTAGACAAAAGAGTTGACTTTGTCAAAGCTTATCCAAAAGCTTTTGTCCAAGCTTTAGCATAACAAACTCAATCTCTTTTGAATTAGATTAACATAAATAGAAACCCTAACTTAACCCTAGTGTGGTATTAATCTCATATACCCATCTTGTATGTATCATCAAGCATGACACAATACATGTACACAAATATACATATCACATATATACAATGTGCACACCAAATGAGAAAAGAAATCATTAGTGAGCTAAATATTAGTTAATGTAATATAATATATCAAATATATAATTATACATTAAATTATCAAATCAACTCTTGATTTAATAATCCGGCTATATCACATATAACCGACTAATATGAAATGCAACATTTTATCGAATCAACGCTTGATCCGATAACTCGGCTATATCACATATAATCAATCATGTCACACATCGTGAGAATAGAATGCGGTATCACATACACGCATCAATCTCGGTCCTGCACATATCACATATGCGCTCCTACTCCGTTTCACTTGAGCCAGGAAACCTCTGTGTAGGACTCTAACGACTCGTCAATACGCCGGCAGTAGATGATGATCATATCAAACACCCACAAGCCGCAAGCGGTCTGCTAAACGTAACAGCCTCCCGGGTATTGAGCGATCAGAAGATCAACAAGCAAGCCTGTACATTCTCTTGTGAATCCAATCAGTAACACTCCCATACAGTCCGGTCTCTTCGTCTGATATATCGCATATCTCATCTAGGGGGGTAAACGTCAGACCCCAGTACCTTGATAAGTCGTGTTGATATGAGGTCTATAACAGTTCGAGAAACTACTGATAACACTTACCAGTAAATCTCAGCAATCCTGACCAGGGATTTCCAGTTATAGCCAATCGAACACAGCGCAACATCAACTCCCTATACCGGGAGAGACGAAACCCCTCCTATCGCTCATTGCCTCCATGTGATTCGGGACTGTACCCAAAAGCCACCGTTTTGCACGCCCTTTTGGACGTGGTATGATGGAAATCAAAGCACAGTGGGAATCACACAAGACTCTATGACGATCTCGGGTTTACAGACTAACTTGTACCAGTGAGAACTGCCATCTGGTGTGAGGTATAATACCATCTGGGAGTTCTCGGCGAGTCCGTCCAGTGTACCCAGTCTTCACTGAGCACCCGTGTACCTTCTCTGATGTCAAACATCAATGGATATGGGATCATCCATCGCCCATCATATGGGTCAAGAAGCGCATACGCTAGTCTACTCTGCAGTATCGATGCCCTGTCTCGGTACTCCCACGACTAGGAACATTTGAAGGATGTACTTGGCGACTACACTGGCCCCACCAGTATGATCTGTATCATAATCCTGGTAGTCAAGTACTCATCCTAAGGGCTTTATCAACATGTAACATAGAGACAATCAGAGTACATGTTAAGATAAAGAGTAACCAGATAGCATACTATCATTTCGAGAAAAAAAGTCCTCCCTATTTATGTCCAAGTATCCACTACAATATACATCGTATGTACAGTAATGGCCTCTAGGGCATACATATAACTAACAAGATGTATACGGAGGAGTAAGCTGAGAGATAATTCCATTCTCTTTTAAGTATTCAAGGAAACTGGTATTTAAGTATTCTCCACCTCGATCAGATCGAAACGTCTTGATACTTTTACCAGTCTGTTTCTTCACTTTATTTTTATACTCCTTAAATTTCTTAAAGGCCTCAGATTTATGATTCATTAAGAACACATGTTCATATCTTGAGAAATCATCAGTAAAAGTAATGAAGTAGGAATGACCGCTTCGTGCATGTGTAGACATCGGGTCACATACATCGTTGTGTACAAGTTCCAAGAGCTCTGTGGCTCTTTCTCCGTATCCGGTAAACGGAGATTTGGTCATTTTCCCTTTGATACATGATTGACAAGTTGCATATGATGAATACTCAAATGGATCTAAATATCCATTTTTATGCAACTTAGTCAAGCTTGTTTCATTTATATGACCAAATCTACAATGCCATTGTAACACCCTAGTTCAGTTATACCATATTCTCTTTCATTATTTTCTTGTGGCTATTTCCTTTTTTAATTCGCTTTTGTGTTTTGGCTGACACGTATATTATCCGTATTTTCAAACAGTAATTTTAGACCCGACCCGGACGTCTTTTGGACTATTTTGTATTTAGCCTAAAACTCAAGTTTTATTAATATTATATTCTAATATTCTCAATCATATTTTAAACAAACTAATATTATGTTATACTTTTATCTATTTAAAATTTTACCAAACTAAATAATTTTACCAAACCAAATATATTTTTAAATCTTTTAAATCCTAAACTAAACTTCAGCACATATATTATATACGAATATATACTAAATATTTTTTTTACTCAAATATATTTTTACATATCTCTCTCTTTCCTCACATGTCTCTCTTTCTCCTCTCTCTATATATTACCTATATAACATATTATATTTTTTATAAACCTATTATATTTACAACTCAGCCTCTCTCTCTCTCTCTCTCCTCTCTTCTCTTCTTCTTCCCACGTCTCGTGACGACCCAAACCCTAGCCCATGCCTTCTCCTCATGTCGCCGTCGCAAACCTCACTTTCGCCCATCACCCTTGTTTTCCTCTCCTCCTCGAATCGCCTCTCTCTCCTCATCGCCCTCGTCCCCACGATTCCTCTCCCCGCTACCCATCACCGTCACCGCAAGCGACGATGGCCTTCCTCGATTCCGCTCACCTCCTGTTCTTCTCCGCCGCTGCCGCCAACCAATACAACCTTTGCCATTCTCCATTGCTGCAAGCTGATGGAAGGAGGGACTTCTTCGCGATTTCAGCGATAAAGAGGCTCTCTTCATCAAACGAGGGTTCGCTTCTACTCAGCAATTTGAAGCAGGAGTTATCTCAAAATTTAAGGGAACAGGCCGCGATTCTCAACGTTGAGAGAAGGGCTGGATCCGCTAAGTACCGGAACCTGCGGCCAAAAGCAGTTCTTGAGGTGCTGGACGCCGCAATTTCTACGAATCAATGGAAATCTGCTCTGAAGATTTTTGGATTACTTTGAAAGCAACAGTGGTATCAACTGCAATCTCAAACCTATGCAAGATTGTTGACAATGCTGGGAAAGTGTAGGCAGATAGAACATGCAAGAGCGCTCTTCCAAACCATGCTTTCTGAAGGTCTCAAACCAACACTTGATGTCTACACATCTCTTGTAGGTGCCTATGGCCATAGTGGTTTCGTAGACAGGGCTCTTGATATCATCGATGAAATGAAAGCAACCTCTGATTGCAAACCTGATGCCCATACTTACACAGTCCTTATTAACTCTTGTAGTAAAACCCGTCAGTTTGATCAAATCCCTACATTACTCGCCGAAATATGTCTTATCTAGGGATAGAATGCACTGTTGTTACTTACAACACAATAATTGATGGTTATGGTAAAGCTGGAATGCTTAGACAAATGAGGAGTGCTTTGTCTAATATGTTAGAAAGTGGAGACTGCTTACCTGATGTACTCACGATGAATTCTTTTGTTTGGTCTTATGGGAATAAAGGAAGGATAAATGAGATGGAAAATTGGTACAATAAGTTTCAGCACATGGGTATTGAGCCGGATGTTACAACGTTCAATATTTTAGTTAAATCATATGGCAGAGCAGCCATGCATAAAAAAATGGTATCGGTTTTGAAATTTATGAAGGAGCGATTCTTTTCTCCCTCAACGATCACTTTCAATATAATAATAGAGTGTTTTGGGGGAGAGAAAAATATAGAGAAGATGGAGTATTATTTTAGGTTGATGAAAGTACAAGGAGTTCAGCCAAATTTCTATTACCTACTGCTCGCTGGTTAGTGCATATAGTAAAGCTGGGTATTTGGAGAAGGTAGCTGCAATGATACGGCATATAGAGAACTCTGATATTGTTTTGGATGCAC
This sequence comes from Agapanthus africanus, assembly GCA_030015575.1. Classification (NCBI taxonomy): domain Eukaryota; kingdom Viridiplantae; phylum Streptophyta; class Magnoliopsida; order Asparagales; family Amaryllidaceae; genus Agapanthus; species Agapanthus africanus. The sequence goes on from CM057340.1 coordinate 604,033,816, forward strand.
CCTTCTTTATTTGTGTTATCAATGCATATGGTCAAGCTGGAGATATTAATATAATGGGAGAGATGCTGTTGCTTATGAAGGAAAAGAAATGCAAGCCTGATAACATAACCTTCACTACTATGGTCCAAGCATACAGGCGGATGGGAATGGAAGAAGCTGCTCGAGAGTTGGAGCACAAGATAAACAATAAGGAAAACAACTTTCTGGATGAGCGTATAACTCTGATCCCAAGTGAATCCTAGCTGAGTTCGTGCCTCGCATCTTCGTACATCGTTCTTCCATGATCCTTATCCTCCAGGCAAGTACTCTTGCTTTACTTTTGGTCGATATACATCGGCATTCATATATATATTTTTCCTGCACTGTTAGAATATAAGATAAATGTGTTAGTATCTTTTTCGTTATATTATACAATATATATATAGGCAAACTGTTATGTAGCAAGTGAGAATAATTAGCAAGCGTGGTTTTAAAATGAGATTTATTTTAACTACAAATAAAGTTCGAAAGTTGTTAACCTATCTCACATTTATATGTTTCTAGTCAGATTGTGATTAATATACCCATATTAAGGTTAACGGTAAAAATAACAATTATGACTCAAACCAGCTTGTACACCACCTTTATTCAGTTACTATTACCTGATAACTATTACCACTGACATGTCTTGATTATTCATTACTCTAGTCTTTTTGGGCGAGATCGCTGATAAGGATGCTGAACTACATTACATGACATGACACGATCTATACTGTTTACAAGTTTTATTTCCATACAATTACCATACCACAAGTTCCTGTCTTTTCACCATTCTTAATTAGTGCTCTAGTCATTACCACAGTAGCTATAAATACGTGGGTGTTGGGGTAGTTTGAGTGTGCGTTGTACAACAGGATCTCAGGAGTCCCATACCGGCAGCTCGTACCGGGCTATAGCGGTCTCATGCTTACAGCTCGTACCGGGCTATAGCGGTCTCATAATTACAGCTCGTACCGGGCTATAGCGGTCTCATGTTTACAGCTCGTACCGGGCTATAGCGGTCTCTTGTTCATTCCACAGTTGGGCCCGTGTTTCCTATCCCCTGGGGCACCACTCTTGGGTTAGGAATACTCCTGCAGAGGTTGACGCACACACTCAAGCTTACGATAGGATAGTTTATCTTTTAGTGACCAGTTAGGTTATGACCTGACCTCTTACATGCATGTTTCATAGTGTTAATGCATCTAATTATTTATATACCTGTTTTTCTTGCACACCGGGCTTCACTATTTTCATATATTCATATTATTATGCTACACACACACTTTTTACATTGAGTACTTGCTGGGATGTTCTCACATCCCTGAGATTTGCCATCTCAGATTTAGAGACAGATTTGCAGACTGAGCAGGATCAGAACGGCTACCAGGACTTTGCTGAAGATCAGTAACCGTAGATTTATTTTCATCTTTTCAATTAGCTTTTAGCATGTGCGTCCTTATGGGACATTAGGACTTATGTATCTCTTTTGGATCTTATTTTATTTCTGAATCTTTTGTTTCAGATCTTTAATTGCATCAATTATCTAGTGGACCCATTTTTAGTATTCCTTGTGGTTTCATTGTAGCATGATTGTCAGTATTATTCCTTTTGGTATTATTTTTGACAGGTTAATCTAGACAGCCTTATGTGACTATGGAAGGATCTTTCCTTACCGTAGGTAGCATGGCTGGCCTTCGTCGCTCTCCTCATTCTGGATTTTGGGAAGCGGGGCGTGACAGCCGTAGGAAGGCTTGGTTTAAATCTGGAGCCTTTCTCTTGAGTGTGTTTTGAATATTGAAAACTTGAGCTTGATTAAGTATGTATATGCCGTTTTTCAGTGTGCCAAACCCAATCATTTCTTGATTCAGGAGAATGTTCATGACATTTCTTTCAAGTGCAAAATTATATCCTTCATTAGACAATAAAGATACTGATATAATATTACATAGCATACTGGGAATACAAAAACAGCTGTACAACACCAAAATGTGCCCACTAGTCAACCCCAGGTGATAATCCCCCACTGCAACAACATCTACGTTTGTTCCATTGCCAACCCGGAGGGTCATATCACCTGCCTTCAGTGCTCTACGGTTTCTCAGAGCCTGCAAAGAATTACATATGTGAGAACCAAAACCGGTATCAAGTACCCATGATGTAGAGTTTACTGAAAAATAGTTTTCGATTACAAACACACCTGAAGCAGAAGCAGTAGCTTGCTTTGTGTCCTTGGCTTTGAAAGCCATGCAATCCTTTTTCCAGTGCCCCTTCTTGTGACAATAATAGCATTCATTCTTGTCTGCTTTCACTCTTCCTGCCTTGTTCGTTCCCTGCACTTTCTTGACCCCACCTTTCGGTTTGGTGGCGTTCATCGTCTTCTTTACTTTAGCTTTCGCTTTGGATTTAGAAGAGAGTGATTGGCCAACGTACAGAACGAATGTCTTCTTTTTTTCAAGGAGCTCTCTGCTTCCCTCAACATGTTGAGGAGCTTTAGAAAACCAGCTTTCATATCGTGCATGTTGAAGTTCAGCACGAACTGAGAGAAGGTGTGGGGAAGGGACTGCAAAATCAAGTAGATGTACAACTCATTTTCTAACACGCATCCCAGGTTTGCGAGTTCCTCAATGAGGCTGATCATTTTTAGGACGTGCTCCCCTACAAGTGATCCTGGAGCTAACCTCATCTGGAATAGTTTTCTTGAGGTCTCGTACCTCGTGATACGAGAGTGCTCTCCATACAAATCCTTGCAATGGAGAAAAATGAATTTAATATCCATACTTTCGTGCTGTTTCTGGAGTTCATTATTCATGGACGGCAGCACGATACACTTAGCTTTCTCGCAGTCTAGATCCCAAGTTTTGCGGACCTCTTTGTCCACAACTGAGGAATCTGGCCTTGGGACAGGGGGAGCGGTAGCGGTGGTGACATATGCAACTTTGTTATAAGTCAGTGCAATGTTGACGTTCCTCAGCCAATCCTTATAGTTTGGCCCGATCAGTGTATTCTTTTCAAATAATAGTTTTAGTCCTGTCATGGTAGCTGTCAGAGAGAGAAAAGAAACACTCAGCATATGCTCTTGCAAGTTTAGATTGGTTTATTAGTTTATCTAAACAGGACGGCTCCCGCTGTTTTCTCAAATTCTTCTTCAAACCCTTAAAAGAAGAATTAGTCAGGATTAATCGCACATCACAATACTTGGTTAATCTTTCAGCCAGGCCAGTGTCGGTACTTCGAGTGATGTTTTTCAACGCTTTCGCGAAATTCCTTAATTATATAACCTCTTTTCCTTAAAGGCGTAGCCCCACTAACACTGTTCTAGACACCTACTTGGTTTATAACATTGATTGTTAAGTGAGAAAATTTCCCAAGAGTAATCCTACTCATCAGTGGGATCAGGATTCAACTATCATTGTATGATGACCTAGATGGAAGCCACTCTAGTCACCACACTCTAGAAGGTATGCTAAATCTGCAAGTTTCCTTTATATTTGAAACTCCCGATATGATTTTTACCCCAAGCTCTTATGACCTTGACGTAGGCTAACAAATCATAGATGCAAGTCAAGTTCTACCCGTCGTTGTCCTGATTAATTTAGACCCATCCGTACTCGCCCTTGACGTAGGCCAACAAAACTGTACGACTGTCCTAAACTAATGCATCTATCTATACAACAAATAAGCAACACATGGCTACCATTCACTATGCCTTGACGTAGGCCAACAAACATAGCATGAATACGATGTGTTGTTTATTTGAAACGACGGATGGCTACGGTCGGTTTTTGGCAAAACCGTCAACGTAATGAACTTGATATGATCGAAGGAACCATGATAACTTTTTAAAAGGAGTGGTTTAGGCTCTGCATTTAAAATTTGCTTTCTGAAGAAAACCGAGTGGTTTTGAAATTGTTCCAACGATTTAGCTTAGGTTTGTTTTCTTTGCATTAATGAGTTAATGTTGTCCCATCAATTAATCCTACCATTACAGAAAGAAACGAAAATATAACGTATGCTTATGCCATCCGCATTCACCACGAGGCCCCATCATCACCCGTTAGGTTACTTAACTAACGACAGAGTGGGGGCTGGACTAGCGCGTGTGCAAAACATAAGCAACGCCTAATAAATATCATATATAGATATATACATTCGTCTCACGCAATAATAGGCATTCCAGATCACAGATGAATATATTGGATATGCTAGGAATTCCGCACTTCGTTTAAGCCCATAACGAAAGACGGATTCCACGGTCGGGATGAATAGTCAAAACCCACCCTAGACCCCTACGGGTGCGGCAAACTATCCGTCAAATTCCCGAAGTGAAGCAACCTCCCTCAACAAAATGAGTAGGCCACTCGGCACTTCAAATAACCCGGTAGTTTGTGCATCCCTCCTTGGGTCTATCCTACGAGCAAAAACAATAAAAGAAAAATAGTACAACGGTGGCTACAACCTCAACCCGGATGTGCCCCAAAAAATAATATTACATCACTTTTACAAATTATATTGAATGAAAGAAAAGAAAACACTCATCTCACATCCCCGGCTATTCATCATCGACGATCCAATAAGATTCATATACACAAACCAACAATTACAGATATGTGCAACCCCCACTAACCGACGTATAGCGATTAGCGGACGTTTCGAAACACATATATCATCATAGATAACAACTGAAATATAAACGACAGTAAAAAATACGACTTCGAAGCACTCTGAGATTGCCACGGAAAAAAGTTAACAGTGCAGTCAAAATTGGCAAAATCAAACAACACCTGAAACACTGAATCCAATAGACAAGATCACAGAAAAAATTTCGACGCAATCCCACACTTTTTGGCCGGTGTACTCGGAAATTTTGGGTATGCGGTCGGCCACTTCAGGGTGGAATTGCCTCATTTTTGTTTTGTGTTCATTTGACAATAAAAGGAGCACTCTGCAATTATTTAAAAAAAAATTTGAGGCTCTGCAAAAATCGACAGAAACTTGGATTCGCGTTTCGTTGTTTCGGAGTTGTTTCGGTTTTGTAGTTTCATGCTTCGTTTAATCTGTTAGCTAGGGTTTAGTTAGGTTTTGATGCCAATATAAGTCTATGTAGCACACTCCACGTGTTCGCGGGGAGGCGGAATCCATTAAAAACGATTTTTCTCACATCAAAAGATCATGTTTTGCTTTGCAACATAGACTTTTTCCACTTTTAGGATCTTTATTAAACCTTAGCTAACAAAAACAAGACTACTAGAGGGTGTTAATTACTAGGTTAGAGTGTTATACCCTCGTGTCAAGTCCTTCGGGTCTTCAAATGGTTCCTTACTCCTTGGTTCAAGCTTCTTCTTGATCTCCTTTCTTTGGCTCCTCCTTGGCTTCAAAAGAACTCGGTTGCCGGTCCCCTTTGTGTCGAAGAAAGATCCACCCGAGGGCCTATGGTCAAACTCCAACCTCAAAGAGATAACTTGGTAATCCAACTTGTTAGGGAAGATCACTAAGTAGAAGTAGAGAAGGAGTATTGGATTAATCAGTCTCAAAGCTCATTGATTCACAACACATGTGATGGCATGAGCTTGAGGAAAGAGGAAAGAAAACCTAGGAGAGAGAGAATCATTTTTTGAGAATGAACTAGAGAAATGAGATGATAGAATGGCTGTCTTGAGCTAATAATTCAAGCATAGAATTATTTAGTCACATAAAATGCAACCATGCTTGAATAGTAACCCCAAATGAATAAACAAATGACAAAGCCATGCTTGCAACCCATTCCTCAAATATCTCCTAATTTCCACCTCATTAATTCTTTATCAAAAAAGGATAAATCAATAATGAGGTGTCTCCTTCTAGAAGTTCATTCTTGCAAAATTATAAGAATGCCCTCACCGTATATATATACCCGTATCCGTATTTCGGAAAATACGGATACACAGAGACGGGTATAATCCAATAATATAATACTAGAATCCGGTTTAAACCAAAGCCCACTAGTATTATCTCTCCGAACATCATCCGTGTAGCCAATACACGTATGCGATCGAAACCCTGCCATAAGACCATACGGCCTCTACATCGTCTCGCCTAATCCAGGAAAACCCTCTGTGTGGGACTCTAAAGACTCGACAGTACGCTGGCAGTGAGTTTAACCACAAGTCCGTCAGTGACACTAGCTGTACGTAATGGCAACCCAGGTATATGTCGAAAAGGAGGCCGACGAGCGAACTCGTCTGAAACCCCTACTGAGCCTGTCCGTGATAATATCCGTACAGTCCGGTTTGTTCGTCTGAGATTATCGCATGCAAGGTCTAGGGGGTGGAAAACATCAGACCTCTAATAACTGTACAAGTCGTGTCAGTGTGGCTCAAGACTATCCGAGGATCTACTGGTCCGTCCACCAGTAATTCTCAATCAGCCCTGGCCAGGGACTTATGGTAATGACCAACCGATCACTGTGCGATATCGACTCTCTATACCGGGAGAGACGAATCCCTAACAGTCGCTCACTGCCTTCATGTGGTTCGGGATTGTACCCAACTAAAACCTGTTTGCACGACTCTTTTGAGCCGTGGTAGGGTAGTAATCAAAGCTCAATGGGAACTCACACGAGACAAATGACGACCTTAGGTCGACAGACTATCTGTACACATGTCACAAAAGAACTGCTATCTGACGCTAGGTATAATACCATCTATCAGTTCTCGGCGAGTCCTGTCCGGTGAACTCACACCCAGTGAGCATCTGTATATAATCTTAGGTGCACATCACCAACGGCTGCGGGAGTAATCCATCGCCCTTCGTCAGAGTCTAGATATGTATACACTAGTCTACTCTGGAGTATCGATGCCCAGTCTCAATACTCCTGCGACCAGGGACATTTAAGGATGTACCTATAGACTACCCAGCTCCTACAAGTATGACTGGCATCACAACGCTGGTAGTCAGGCAAACATCCTATGGGCTTTATCAACATGTTCACAATATATGAAATACAAAGTAAAATATATCACATGTTAAGATAAAGACAAACCAAATAGCGTACTATCATATCGAGCAAGATTGTCCTGTACATACATATCCCTAGCATCTTATACAATGAAGGCCTCTAGGGCATATATATCCAACAAGACCTTTAAAGCTAGACTTGTAGCAAAAGGTTTTCGTCAACGACCAGGTGTCGACTATGATGAAACCTTTTCTCCAGTGGCTATGCTTAAGTCCATCAGAATCCTACTTGCCATTGCTGCATACCATGACTACGAAATCTGGCAGATGGACAGCAAGACCGTTTTTTAGAAGAGAGCGTGTACATGACACAGCTAAAGGGCTTCATAGACAATGGGAGAAGCAGAAAAGTGTGCAAGCTGCTTAAATCCATTTACGGATTAAAGCAGGCATCGCGGAGCTGGAACATCTGTTTTGATGAAGCGATCAAAAAGTTTGACTTCATCAAGAACATAGATGAACCATGTATATACAAAAAGGTAGTAGAGCGTAAGGTTGTCTTTCTCGTATTGTACGTGGATTACATACTCTTGATAGGAAACGATGTTCCTATGCTACACTCGGTCAAGCTCTTCCTATCACAAATGTTCTTCATGAAAGATCTGGGTAATACCTCCTACATCCTGGGAATAAAGATCTATAGGGATAGATCTAAACGGATGTTGGGATTGTTCTTGTTGGATATATGTATGCCCTAAAGGCCATTATATGATAGTGTATGTACTGATTTGTGTGTGTGTGTATATTCAGAGGACAGTCTTGCTCGACATGATAGTATGCTATCTGATTGCTCTTTATCATATGTTCACTTGATCATGCTTTTACTCATTTGATACATGTTAATAAAGCCCTTAGGATATTGGCTTGACTACTGGGATTATGATGTGGATCATACTAGTGGGACACCTATAGTTTATAAGCATATCCTTGAAATGTTCCTAGTCGTAGGTATATCGAGACAGGGCATCGATATTCCAGAGTAGACTAGCGTATACCATTCTTGTTCCATATGATGGGCGATGGATGATCCCATATCTATTTGGTGTGGTGACACCAAAGATTGTATACGGGTGCTCAGTGAGACTAGGTACACTGAACGGACTCACCGAGAACTCCTATATGGTATTATATCATACGCCAGATAGTAGTTCTCAGGTGACATTGGTACAGATTAGTCTGTAGACCCGAGATCGTCATAGAGTCTTGTGCGTCCTCCCACCGTACTTTGATTTCCATCCTACTACGGCTCTACTGAGTCGTACAAACAGGTGGATTTTGGGTACAGTCCCAAGGCACATGGAGGCGATGAGCGATAGGAGGGGTCTCGTCTCTCCCGGTATTGGGGGTTGATGTTGCGCTATGCACGATTGGCTATAACAGGAAGTCCCTGGTCAGGGCTGCTGAGATATTACTGATAAGTGTTATCAGTAGTTTCTCGATCTGTTGTAAGGCCATATACCGGCATGACTTATTCAGTTATTGGGGTCGACGTTAACATCCCTAGACTCGATATGCAACATATCTGATGAAGAGAGCGGACTGCATGGTAAGTGTTGCCAGTTGGATTGACGGGAGTTTTGACAGGTTCGCTTGTTCTTCTTCTGATCGCTCAATACCCGGGTGGCCGTTACGTTTAGCTGATCGCTTGCGGCTTGTAGGTGTTTGATGTGATCATCACCTACTGCCGGCGTATTGACGAGTCTTAGAGTCCCACACAAGAGTTTCCCGGCTCAGGCGAAACGATGTGGTGTGCATATGAGATATGTGTGGGAGCTCGATTAAATACGTGTATTTGATACCGTGTTTTAATCGGACGTTTTCTATTGGTCGGGTCGTATGAGGTATGACCGGTTTATTAAATCAAGTGTTGATTTAATATTGACTTTTATCTCATTTAATAAACCTTTTCTTTATGATGGATGCATGGATGTATATGTACATGTTGATGTGCATACACACACATACATGCATTTGTATCATGGTTGATGATACAAGAAAGATGACAATATAAGACTCGTATGGAAAGTAAATATCTTTATATTTATTAGAATGAGAAAAAGAAAATTGATTTTAAATCATGGTTGACTATTCTTCACTTGACCTAGCTTAAACTATGGTTTCATTTTCATTTGTTATTTTTCTCCCATTCTAAAATATCTAGATATTTATTAACCATGGTTTGAGATGAAGATATTTATCTTTCTCTCATGATCTATTATTATTATCTTTATCCAAAAGAAAAATGAGCTCAAGGTTGCCATCTTCTTCTTCCTCTTTCTAACTCTCTTTTGAGTTTCCAAAGTGAGTGAGAATAAAAGAAAGAAAGGGTTTTTATATGAGAACACAACCATATCATCACACTACACTTGTTAAGCCCATTGGTGTAGTTTGTTTGCTTCATCATCATTGTGATCTAGTGGAGCAAGGAGTTTTGAGCAAAGGTACTCCGGGTGGATCATCGTGGACGTGGAAGAAGTTCAAGCTAGCTCGTTCAAACCCTAGGAGATCCAAGAAGTTGCTAGGAGGTCTACAAAGGTTGTATCTCTCCCTACTTAGTGTTAGACACTAGCTAGTATATGATACTAGAACTTGTTACTCTAAATATTCTAGTTCGATTCCTAGGTTTGTTTGTTTAACACCTCATAAAATTTTTATATGGCATGTGTGATGCTTGCAAAACCCTAGGTGAGGTGCTAAAGAAACCCTACAGTGGTATCAGAGCCAAGCTAGAATTTTAGACGATGTTAGATATTACGAAAACGAAACAAATACGGAAAACACGAATTTCTGGAAAACCAAAAATGTGCTCTCTGTCGATTTTTAAATGACCCAGAAAAATTATTTAAACAACTGCAGAAGTTAGTATGGGAAACCACTAGAGCACACAAGAAAAATGGGGACCATCCCTCGGATTTAAACCGAGCACCAAGCCCCAAAAACCGGGGTGGCCGGCCCATTGAAGTCCCCTGTGCCCCGTTTTCCTTATGTGCACTGGTGTGTTGATTTTGGGTTTCCAGGGATTGTTTGCTAAGCTCAATTTTTCATGTGATGATTATTGTGCTTATGGGCTATTTCGTAGTGTTTCGTAGTCGTAAATTTAACATTGTTTTGGTAACTTTGACGATATTTAACAGTTCGAACAGATTTTCAAACCCCACATTATCACCCCTCTGAAATTTTCAAGTGTTGTAATTTTCCAAGTTGATTATATTCAATAAGTAGTGCAAGTATTTCTATGGACCCTCTAGAAGACCATACTAATCTTAACTCGATTCTATGCCCACGGAACCACGATCGAACCTTAGGGCTTGCCGTAGTTCCGTGGTGTCATAGGTGAGACATTGGTTAACTCCTTCTATGGCTGGATCATAGACACTGCAGCACGTCTTTTGAGTACTTTCAACTTCGCTCAAGCGTTGAGCTCTCGGGGTAACTTGTGGGTGTTTATTGATTTGATCGAAACGTTTAATATCGTCATGATATATCTGAATGTGATTATTTTTCACTTCCTTTTATGCGACCGTAAGCGTAGTATGTGGTGTATCGCCGGTTTCGTTGCTATACATCAACGACAATTGGGATACGCATATTTGCTTACATTGATGACATGTGATGTTATGTGTTGCTGAGATTTGTACAGGATCGTCGTGATTGAATGGCCGGGGGTTTTATGTGAGATGAGAGTTTTTATTTTCATTCATGTAAACTTCAATTGTATGTAATATTCTTTTATTTGGGGCACTTCCGGGTTGAGGATGATGTCACCATTGTTATATATTATTTACTTTTCCGTATTAGGATAGACCCAAGGAGGGGAGCACAAGTGACTGGGTTCTAGGGTTCAGTGGGAGGCCATCTCGAGGAGTCGAGACCGGGTCTCCTAAACTCTAGAATTGATAGGGTCACTTGCCGCTCTCGTAGGGGTCTTGGGGTGTGGGCTTGACCATTCATCGTGACCGTAGAATCCGTATTTTCTATTGCTGGCTAAATACTAAATACGGACCTCCTAGATATCCTATATTTTCATATATGCTTCTGCTGTGTTTGTTCTGTGATGTGATCACTTTACATGTTGAGACAAATGATATTATACATATGATATATAATAAACGTTGCTTATGTTTTATATCCACGCTAGTCCCGTCCCGCTATGCCGTTAGTTAAGTAATCTAACGGTGCATAACGGGACACCGTGACGAATGCGAATGGCATAAGCGTATGTTATATTTTCATTTCTTTCTGTGATGGCTTTAGGACTTAAATGATGGGACTACATTAATGAGATTAATGTAAAGAAAAATAAACCTAAAAAGATGTTGCAGAATCGGATTTGAAACCCACTCGGTTTTTTTTTATATGAAAAAGCAAGTTTTCAAAGTGCGGAGATTAAGCCACTCCTTTTAAACCCATTTGATTCTACAACGATATCAAGTTCAAAGTGTTAAAAGTTTTCTTAAAAACTATCCGCAGCCTTCTATCATTTTAGGAAGTAGAGTACTTAGTATTCGTGCTGCGTATTTTGACTTTAGTTAAGGCGCAGTGTACGGTAGCTAAGTGATGTCTTCCTACACCGCATATGATGCGGATTAGTTAGGTTCATATGATTATGTTGATTTTAGTTAAGGGTCATGTGGGTGGGTCTAGTAAATTATGAAATGACGGGAAGAACTTGACTAGTACATATGATATGTTGACCATAGTTAAGATCATGAGTGCTAGGGGTAAAAACAATATCGGGAGTTTCAAAAGTTGAAATTTGCAGTGGGATTGCATACCTTCTATACGATAGTAGGATCCCGATCCCACTGTGAGCAAGAGTTGCTCCCGGGAGAGTTTTGCACTTTACAATTAGCTAACCCATTAGATGTCTAGAAAGGTGTCAACAGGGCTACGCCTCTGCGAAAAACGAGATTTATTCTAATTAGGTCCGCGCGAAAGCACAGGGAACCTCCCTCAAACTACCGACACTGACCTGGCTGAACGGTTAGCGAAGTTGCAGAATGTAATTAATCCCGGCTGGTTTTCTTTTTAAAAGGTTTTAAAGAAAATTTGATAAAACAGTGGGAGACATCGATTAGATAAGATAATAACCAATCTGATCTTTGCAAGAGCTTTCACTGTGTGTATTCTTTTCTCACTTTTAATGGCAGATACCAATGACAGGCCTTAAGCTTATACTAGATAAAAACAAGCTGACCGGATCAAACTACAAAGACTGGCTGAGGAACATAAATATTGCTCTAACATATGATAAAATATCATATGTCCTCACTGCCAAAGCCTCGCCCGTCCCAGGCCCTAAATCTTCTACTGCGGATAAGGAAATCCGCAAAACGTGGGATAGTGATTGTGCTACTGCCAAATGTCTCACGCTTGCATTGATGGACAATACACATCAAAAAAGCAAAACGGGCAGATGGATGTTCAATCCATCTTTTTTCATACAAAAGAGTTGTATGGGGAGCAATCTCGGATCCTGAGATACGAAGCATCTCGAAAGTTGTTTCAGATGCGGATGGCTCAAGGCACATCAGTAGGCGATCATGTTTTAAAGATGATAGCTCTTATAGAAGAGCTTGAGGAACTCGGTTGGACAATGGATAACGAACAGTATACTGATATTGTTATACAGTCTCTTCCTTCCGCCTTTGCTCCATTCATAGTGAACTTCAACATGCATGACATGGAGAAGTCACTACCCGAACTTCTTAATATGTTGAGAAGTGCGGAGAGCACGCTGAAAGCGAAGTCCCCCTCTATGCTTGTTGGACAATCTTCCTCTTCCGTCCCAAAAGCCAAGGCCATGGGAAAGAATAAGAAGAAATTCACCAAACCGAGAGGAGAAATAAAGAAAGCGAAGGGGAAAGATAAATCCAAAGCTGCGGAGTCGGGGAAGGGAGAATGTTTTCACTGCAAGAAGACGGGACATTGGAAGTGGAACTGTACCGAGTATCTTGAACTTAAGAAAAAGAAGTATGGTGATGCTTCAGCTTCAGGTGTGTTCGTGATTGAAAACTGTTTTTCTATTAACTCTGCTTTCTGGGTATTAGATACCGGTTCGGGTTCTCATATTTGCAATTCTGTGCAGGCGTTGAGAAATAGCAAAGTTTTGAAGACAGGTGATCATACTCTCCAGGTTGGAAATGGTTCCAATGTACATGCAGTTTCAGTGGGAGAGTATCACTTAGGGTTGCCGTCGGGTTGTATATTGGTTTTGAACCCATGTTATTTTGTACCAAGTATGCTTTGTAATATTATATCCGTTTCTTTGTTAGACAATGAAGGATATTATTTTGCTGTGCAACACAATATTATGAACGTTAGACTTAATCAAGAGTTGATTGGTTGTGGTACACTTAATAACGGGATATACATCCTTAATCAACACATGTTTTCAACATTCAACACACAAGTAAAAGAAAATTTTCAGATTTAAATAAAGCTTTTCTTTGGCATTCTAGACTTGGTCATATTAATGAAATAAGACTAAACAATCTTCATAAAGATGGATATTTAAATTCTTTTGAGTATAAATCTTATACGACTTGCCAGTCTTGTATCAAAGGTAAAATGACCAAAACTCCGTTTACTGGACACAGAGAAAGAGCTACTGAGCTCCCAGGCCTCATACATAGTGATGTATGTGGGTCAATATCTACACATGCAAGAGGCGGTTTTCTTACTTCATAACTTTTACTGATGATTTTTCAAGATTCGGTCATGTGTTTTTGATAAAGCATAAGTCTGAAACTTTCGAGAAATTCAAGGAGTAAAAACTTGAAGTAGAAAACCAAAAAGGAATGAGAATCAAGATACTTCGATCAGATCGAGATGGAGAGTACTTAAGTACTGAGTTCTTGGACTTCTTAAAAGAGAATGAGATTCTCTCTCAGCTCACTCCCTTTTACACACCACAGCACACCGGTGTGTCAGAGCGGCGGAATCGTATCTTATTAGATATGGTACGATCTATGATGAGTGATTCTGAATTACCCCCTCCTTTTGGGGGCATGCATTGGAGACTGCAGCTTTTCTGTTAAACAAAGTTCCAACCAAGACAGTGTCTACCACTCCATATGAGATATGGCATGAGAAGAGACCATCTCTTAAACGAGTTAAGATTTGGGGTTGTCCGGTTTTTGTCAAAAAGCAGAATCCAGAAAAACTCAAGACACGATCGGTCAAATGTATATTTGTGGGATATCCAAAACATTCGTTTGGGTATCTTTTCTACCACAAAGAAGAACAAAAGGTGTCTGTTTCTCAGTATGCCACATTTTTAGAAAATGAGATTTTTCCAAATGATACTGATGGCAATGTGGTAGATCTAGTATAGGTTCTAGAGACACAAGTTATAAATGACGACTTGGTTGAACCTGATATTGCAACAGAATCTAATGAATCTCAGCCACTCCGTAGATCTGGTAGGACTTTTCGACCACCGGAGAGATACTACGGTTTTCTCATTGAGGTGATAGAGAAGATTGCATCATGGATGATGATGACCCAGCCAGTTTTCAGCAAGCTATCACGAGTAGTGACTCTGTGAAGTGGCTGGATGCCATGAGATCCGAAATGGAATCCATGTACACCAACTAAGTATGGACTTTGGAGGATGTACCCTTTGGGATAAAACCTGTAGGCTGCAAATGGATCTTTAAAAGAAAGATTGGTGTAGATGGACATGTGGAGACCTATAAGGCAAGGTTGGTAGCGAAAGGCTTTCTTCAAAGACCAGATTTAGACTATGACGAGACTTTCTCTTCGGTAGCCATGCTTAAATCCATTCGGATCCTACTTTCTATTGCTGCTCACTACGACTATGAAATCTGGCAGATGGACGTTAAAACTGCATTTCTAAATGGTGATTTAGATGAATGCGTTTATATGGATTAGCCAGAGGGCTTCATTGACAGTGGGAGCAGCGGGAAAGCATGTAAGTTGCTTAAATTCATTTATGGATTAAAACAGGCATCACGGAGTTGGAACATCTGTTTTGATGATGTTATCAAAGAGTTTGATTTCATCAAAAATCCAGATGAACCTTGTGTTTATAAGAAGACTGTAGGGAGAACTGTCGCATTCCTCGTACTGTACGTGGATGACATTCTTCTGATAGGAAATGACATTCCTATACTACAGTCGGTCAAATCATTCTTATCACAAAGGTTCTCCATGAAGGACCTGGGTGATGCCACGTACATATTGGGCATACGGATCTATAGGGATAGATCCAAACGGTTATTGGGATTGTCCCAAACCAAGTACATCAACACCATCCTAAAGAGGTTTAGTATGGAAGACTCCAAGCGGGATGCCTTACCCGCTGGCCACGGAGTCGCTCTCTCCAAGGACGATTGTCCAAAGTCTGATGAAGAGAGAGCTCGCACGAGCATTATTCCCTATGCTTCGGCCGTAGGATCAATAATGTATGCGATGTTGTGTACACACCCTGATGTAGCTTATGCACTGAGTGTAGTAAGCAGGTATCAGTCAAACCCAGGGGAAAATCACTAGACTGCTGTGAAGAACATTCTTAAGTACTTGCAAAGGACTAAAGAATTTTTCTTGGCGTATGGTAACGGGGATCTCCAAATTGAGGCCTTTACCGATTCGAGCTTCCAGAGTGACAAGGATGACAGCAAGTCTATCTCAGGGTTTGCATTTACCCTTAATGGAGAGACGGTAAGTTGGAAGAGTTCCAAACATGATACCGTTGCAGACTCTACGATGGAAGCTGAGTACATTGCTGCAAATGATGCCGCCAAGGAAGCCGTCTGGATGAGAAAGTTCATCTCGGAGTTAGGAGTAGTTCCAACCATTATTGATCCAATACCTTTGTATTGTGACAATAATGGGGCTATGGCGTTGGCCAAAGAGTCCAAGTCCCATCAGAAGTCCAGACACATCCTGAGACGATATCATTTGATCCGGGAGATAGTTGATCGCCACGAGATCGAGATTAATAGAGTAGATACAAAGGACAACACTGCGGATCCATTCATCAAGGCCTTCCCTCAGCCGCAGCATGAGCGACTTTTTGAGATGTTGGGTATGAGATACGTCAATAATTGGCCTTAGTGCAAGTGGGAGATTGTTGAACATATGTATGCCCTAGATGCCATTATATGATAGTGTATGTACTGATTTGTATATATATATATATATATATATATATATATTCAGAGGACAGTCTTGCTCGACATGATAGTATGCTATCTGATTGCTCTTTATCATATGTTCACTTGATCATGCTTTTACTCATTTGATATATGTTGATAAAGCCCTTATGATATTGTCTTGACTACTGGGATTATGATGTGGATCATACTGGTGGGACACCTGTAGTTTATAAGCATATCCTTGAAATGTTCCTAGTCGTAGGTATATCGAGACAGGGCATCGATATTCCAGAGTAGACTAGCGTATACCATTCTTGTTTCATATGATGGGCGATGGATAATTTCATATCCATCTGGTGTGGTGACACCAAAGATTGTATACGGGTGCTCAGTGAGACTGGGTACACTGAACAGACTCACCGAGAACTCCTATGTGGTATTATATCATACGTCGGATAGCAGTTCTCAGGTGACACTGGTACAGCTTAGTCTGTAGACCCGAGATCGTCATAGAGTCTTGTGTGTTCTCCCACTGTACTTTGATCTCCATCCTTCTACGGCTCTACTGAGTCGTACAAACAAGTGGATTTTAGGTACAGTCCCGAGGCACATGGAAGCGATGTGCGATAGAAGGGGTTTCGTCTCTCCTGGTATTGGGGGTTGATGTTGCGCTATGCACGATTGGCTATAAGAGGAAGTCCCTGGCCAGGGCTGCTGAGATATTACTGATAAGTGTTTTCAGTAGTTTCTCGATCTGTTGTAGATCATATACCGGCATGACTTATTGAGTTATTGGGGTTGACGTTACTATCCCTAGACTCGATATGCAACATATCTGACGAAGAGATCGGACAGTACGGTAAGTGTTGCCAGTTGGATTGACGGGTGTCACGTCCTGCTTCCCAGAGTACGCTAAAGTGGGCACGTGACATAGCCAACCATGCTACCTGTGGGTAGGAAGTATCCATCCACAGTCACATTACGGCTGTAGAGATATCAAGAACAAAATAAAACTATCTAAAACATGTCCAAAATCCAAGATAACATGAGTCAAGAATAAATAAATGCGGAAGCGAAAGATCCAATACAAAATAACTGGAATGTATGTCCCATAATGCGGGCTCACATCAGGAAATAAATGCAGGAAAGAAAACCAACTACTGCTGACACTCACAGCTCAGCCTGTCGGCTGAAGTACTCCTGCTCGGACTGCGACAGCGGCACAGAATCTGGGCCATGCAAAACCCAGACGTCAGCGCGTCAAGTCATCAAGTAATAACATATAACAGGGTAACAGGCAATGCAATATAAACATGAATAAAGCAAGGGCAACATCAATATAAATCAAAGTAGTGCAGTGGGTAAACTAAACTGTTCTATCAGGTTTTCTGTTCTAAGTCTTTGAAACCAAATTGATGAATCATCGATGTAACTCAATAGTATCCCGTACATACCCGGGACCACGGCCCCAAGATTCTCGGTGCTGAAACCGAGACATGCCGCTAGGCACCAAACAGGAATGTGTACAGATGAATGATGTCAGCATTATCATTCCAAGGCTGGCCTAGCCTAAAACTGATCAGAACAAGTAGTGAACTGTTGAGTTACAAGTCAGGTTTCACCTTTGATTTCCCCATACCCCCAACTTATATGTGTAAGTTAAGTCAGGTATCCCGAAATCAAGAACTAATGCCAATACAGGATCAGGAAAACAGGTTTGTCTGGATAGACAACAGGAACGATCCATGAGGACTACATGTCAGGTTTGTTGGCATTAGACACAGGATCGGGTAACGGGTCAGGTCATGGTACATCAGGTCGAGTCAAGCAGTATGCGGTACCATGTCGGGTCAATCAATATGTATGTAGCAAGTCAGGTCAAGATGTAAACAATACCATGGGTGTGCTCATACTCAGTTACATAATCAAGCATGGTTAACAACAAGATCTAAGCAATGAATTAAGCAATAGACAGATTCATTCAATTAGCAATACAGTTATCAATTGTGTCTCAGAGATGATTTCAACATTATAAGAATGCAGCAAGACAATTATAGCCGTTTAATCATGTTAACAAGTTAAGACTTCATGGATGCAATGATATCTACATATATATGTTCCAAGTTTGAAAGATAAAATGTTATATAACAATATTGAACACGAAAAAGAGAAATGATCGTACCAAAGTTAAATTTATAGGTTTAGGGTGTCATTATGTAAATATTGTTTAGCATGTAGCAAGGGGTACTTGCCTCGACGGGCCGCGAATCGGGAAAACGGAACGTAAAATGTCGGCGGGGAAAACTCGCGACTGGCGCACGGTTCACGGAATGAACCCAAACGACGAACAGTGGAACCACACAGACCAGAGTACCTCGCTGGATCGTCGGGACACGTCGCCGGCATGGCCGGATTCCGGCGAACATATGAACAGTAAGCCACCACGATACAAATATGCAAGAAAGAAGGAAGGAATAGGGGAAGGATGGAGGTGAGAGAATGGTGCTTACTGTGGACGGTGACGAGGTCGCGACGTTCGACGGCGTCGACAGATCTCCGGGCACGCCCTGCAAGGGATCACCGGCGGTAAAATAGCCGAGCAATGGGAAAGAAGAAGGAAAGAAGGAGAGGAGGGAGAGGTAGGTTTACTGGTTGCGCACGAAGACCGGGGACACGGGGATGAGGTCACTGGCGGCGACTCACGGCGGCGCAGACGCGTGCAGGGGGTGCAGGTGGCCGCGGTGTTGGTGCAGGGTGCACGGGAAGAAGGGAAAAGGAGGAGGGAGGTGCGGTGGATCGGTCGAGGGCGAGGAGGCGACGAGGACGGTGATGGTGGTGTCGGCGTTGGGGCTGCGGCGGCGAGGGGCACGGCGGCTAGGGTTTCGCGAGGTGGGTGCTGGGTTGCGTTTGAAAGAAAAGGAGGAGGGATTAGATATATAGAGGAGAGAGAAAGAGAGGAGAGATAGAGAGAGGGGCCTACGGGTAAAAGAGAGATTGTGATTGGCTGAGATAGAAAAAGATTTGAAAGATTTTAAGGGAACAGTAAATATTATATGGTTAAATTAGAATATACGATGATTTAAATATATTAGAAAATGGGATTTTGGCGCAAAGTAAAACATTTCCAAATTGCGCCCGGGTCGGGTCCAAAAATTTGAAATTGAAATAAGAAATTTTTAGGCAGGATCCAAAATTTAAAATGAAATATTTTACAATCAAAAAGTATACTCCCAAAACGGACATACGTACGCGCGCGTAGCCGTCCAAACTCGCCCGTTTCACTGAACGGGACGAGAACACGATGCACGGACGCTACAACAGGGTTAGGGGTGTCAAGTAGGCCAAGATGAATATTTTTAATTTTATTTTAGATGCCATAAATTGTTATATGCAGAATTGAATTGACGGGGTAAAATTACAATATGTAACAATCAAGTAAGATAAATGAAATAAGTGTCACACTACGTTCAAACGGTAACTGAAATTAGTAGTATTGGGCTCGGGTGTTACAACGGGAGTTTTGACAGATTCGCTTGTTCTTCTTCTGATCGCTCACTACCCGGGTGACCGTTACGTTTAGCTGATCGCTTGCGGCTTGTAGGTGTTTGATGTGATCATCACCTACTGCCGGCGTATTGACGAGTCTTAGAGTCCTACACAGAGGTTTCCTGGCTCAAGCGAAACGATGTGGTGTGCATATGAGATATGTACGGGAGCTCGATTAAATACGTGTATTTGATACCGTGTTTTAACCGGGCATTTTCTATTGGTCGGGTCGTATGAGATATGACCGGTTTATTAAATCAAGTGTTGATTTAATATCGACTTTTATCTCATTTAAATAAACCTTTTCTTTATGATGGATGCATGGATGTATATGTACATGTTGATGTGCATACACACATACATACATGCATTTGCATCATGGTTGGTGATACAAAAAAGATGGCAATATAAGACTCATATGGAAAGTAAATATCTTTATATTTATTAGAATGAGAAAAAGAAAATTGATTTTAAATCATGGTTGACTATTCTTCGCTTGACCTAGCTTAAACCATGATTTCATTTTCATTTGTTAATTTTCTCTCATTCTAAAATATCTAGATATTTATTAACCATGGTTTGAGATGAAGATATTTATCTTTCTCTCATGATCTATTATCATTATCTTTATCCAGAAGAAAAATGAGCTCAAGGTTGCCATCTTCTTCTTCCTCTCTCTAGCTCTCTCTTGAGTTTCCAAAGTGAGTGAGGGTAAAAGAAAGAAAGGGTTTTTATATGAGAACACAACCATATCATCACACTACACTTGTTTAGCCCATTGGTGTAGTTTGTTTGCTTAATCATCATTGTGATCTAGTGGAGCAAAGAGCTTTAAGCAAAGGTACTCCGGGTGGATCATCGTGGACGTGGAGGAAGTTCAAGATAGCTCGTTCAAACCCTAGGAGATCCAAAGAGTTGCTAGGAGGTCTACAAAGGTTGTATCTCTCCCCACTTAGTGTTAGACACTAGCTAGTATATGATACTAGAACTTGTTACTCTAAATATTCTAGTTCGATTCCTAGGTTTGTTTGTTTAACACCTCATAAATTTTTTTTATATGGCATGTGTGATGCTTGCAAAACCCTATTTGAGGTGCTAAAGAAACCCTACAGTTCCAATACAGGTACATTGATACCATACTAAAGAGGTTTAGTATGGAAAATTCTAAGCGTGGTTTATCCGCTTGTTCAGGAATCACTCTCTCTAAAGAGATGTCTCATAAGACTGATTTGAAGAGGGCTCGCATGCAAGAGATACTTTATACTTCGGCAATCAGGTCTATCATGTATGTGATATTATGTACCAGACCGGATGTAGCTACACATTAGGTGTAGTGAGTAGGTATCAATCAGATCTTAGGGAAAAGCACTGGACAGCTGTGAAGAACATTCTTAAGTACTTGAGAAGGACTAAAAAATGTTCTTGGTGTATGGTAACGGAGAACTTCAGGTGGATTCCTTTACCGATTCGAGCTTCCAGAATGATAAGGACGACAATAAGTCGGTTTCGGGGTTTTGTCTTCACTCTCAATGGAGGGGCGGTATGTTAGAAGAGTTCCAAGCAAGATACCGTAGCAGACTCAATAATGGAGACTGAATACATCGCTGCCAACGATGTTGCCAAAGAGGCTGTCTGGATGAAGAAGTTCATACTTGAACTTGATGTGGTTCCATCCATTGATCATCCAATACTCTTGTATTGTGATAACAATGGAGCTGTGGTTTTGGCCAAGGAACCCCGGTCCCATCAACAATCCAGACATATTCTTTGGCGGTATGACGTGATCCGGGAGATAGTAGATCGCCGGGAGATCGAGGTCAGGAGAGTTGACACGAAGAACAATACAGCGGATCCACTCACGAAGGCCCTCCCCCAGACGCAGTTTGAGAGACTTTTTGGGATGTTGGATATGAGATACTACAACCACCGGCCTTAGTGCAAGTGGGAGATTGTTAGGAATATATATTTCTTAGAGGCCATTATTGTATGACATAGTGGATACTTGGACATATATATAGAGGACTTTCTTGCTCGACATGATAGTATGCTATCTGGTTGCTCTTTATCTTAACATGTACACTTGTATTATTATATTGTCTTTCTGATACATGCTGATAAAGCTCTTAGGATATTTGCTTGACTATCAGGACTATAATGCAAATTATACTACTAGGACTTGTGTAGTCCACAAGCACATCCTTTAACTGTTCCTAGTCGAGAGAGTATCGAGACAGAGCATCGATATTCCAGAGTAGACTAGTGTGTACGTTTCTTGACCCTGTTGGGGACAATGGTCGATCCCATAACTATTGGTGTTTGACATCAAAGATTGTACACATATGCTTATTAGAGAATGGGTACACCGAACATGAGTCGCCGAGAATTCCTAGATGGTACTATACCTATCGTCAGATTGCAGTTTTTGGTGACACTGGTACAGGTTAGTCTGTAGACCCGAGATCGTCATAGTATCTTGTGTGGTTCCCACCGTGCTTTGATTTTCTTCCTACCACGGCTTTAAGGAGTCGTGCAAACAGGTAGATTTTGGGTACAGTCTCAAGTCACATGGAGGCAGTGAGCGATAAGAGGGGTTTCGTCTCTCCCGGTATTGGGAGTTGATGTTGCGCTATGCTCGATTGGATATAACAGTAAGTCCCTGGTCAGGGCTGATGAGATTTACTGGTAAGCGTTATCAGTAGTTTCTCGAACCGTTATGAGTCATACATCGGCATGACTTATCAAGTTACTGGGGTCTGACGATTCCACCCCTAAACTCGATATGCGACATATCAGACGAAGAGACCGGACTGTATGATAAGTGTTGCTTATAAGCTTCATGGGAGTTTGGACAATCTTGCTTGTTGATCTTCTAATCGCTCAATACCTGGGTAGCGTTATGTCCAGCTAGTACCGTTGACGGCTTGTAGGTAACTGATGTGAACTAGTGGATTGACGAGTTTTCAGAGTCCCACACAGAGGTTTTCTAGTTCAAGCGGAACGAACTAGGGCACATATATTGATATGTGCGGGAGCCTGATTAAATACGAGTATATGATACCGTATTCTAATCTGACGACATTTGATATCGGTTAGATTATATGTGATATAACCGGATTATTGAATCAAGTGTTGATTTAATAATGTGATATACAGATAAATGATATTAGTCGGTTATATATGATATAACCGGATTATTAAATAAGTGTTGATTTAATAATTTGATATATATTTATATTTGATATAATTATATATTAACTAATATTAAGCCCACTTAAAGTTAATATATATATATATATATATATATATATATATATATATATATATATATATATGGATTTTTCTATTTTGAGAAAATAGAAAATGAGGTGGAAAATGTGGAGATATTTGAGGGATAGGTGAAGCATGGCTTTTACAATTTTATATTCATTTGCATTCACCATTGAAGTATGGTTGGATTTATTTATTTGAAATAATTCCATGCTTCAATAAGTGAGATGAGAGAGCTATTCTTCATCACTTGATGATTTTGCCTTAGCTTATTATCTAGCTCTTTCCATCTTCTTCATCTTTCTCCTGAAAGCCCTAACTCTCACATGAATTGTGAACCCTAGGGCTTTAGAAAATTTCCAGTGAGCTAAAACACCTATTTCATCAATCTACTCTATATCAGCACTTTAGACTAGATTGTTTACTTCACTAATAGTAGATTAGTGAAGTGGTAGTTTGACCTAGAGAAATTTCGGGTGGATCATTTTCGATACGAAGATCGCGAAGTAAGCTCGATCTTTCTTCAAGTGGAGTTACGAGGAGTCGTAAGGACTTCTACCCGGAGCTTTAGAAGTGAAGGACTTGGTCTACAAAACTTGTAAACTCTTTCACTTAGTATAAAACTTTTTATATCATGCTAAAACTTTAATACTCTAGTTAAGATTCTAGGTTAGTGTAGCTTAGTACACCAATTTTTGAAAATTGCATGCTCAATGCCGGTTAAAACCCAGTGGTGGTGCTAGGGCACACTTTTAGGCTCTTCCATGTCTCCTAGTAACTTCCGTTTAAGTTTGGTGCTGCTTATAAATAATTCTTACAACATCACCGCAATCAACTAATTTGTTGCTTGGCTGTGAGTGATTTCCAAACTCTTAGCACCTTACTTTTAATTCTGCACATTAAACTGTTGATTCTTAAACTTGTGTTGACATGAATTTTCTTTCTTGATGCATGGAGCATAACCTACCTTGTAATGCTGCAGCTGTTCCATATATAGACTGCAGTGCTGTCCAAGCTCTCAAAGACTCACGCGAAATACAGGTTTGTATTGTTAGGATATAAAATATGTTTCCTCAACCCTTGTTCATAATTTTGGAGTTTTGATGCAGTGGAAGGGACATTTCATATGGTAACTCAAGTTCGATTCCCACCAGACCCAAAATGAGGATTAATTAATTAAAAATATCGCTGCAAAAAAGACCAGGTTTCGGCTCAAAAAGACTTTGACCTGCGGGTCCGTATTAGAATATAAAATATGTTTCCTTAACTCTCATCATAACTTCAGAGTTATGATGTAGTGGAAATGACATTTCACATGCATATATTAGGATGCAGCAGAATATATTATTGCATATATTCTTTTTTCTTTCTTTCTTTCTTTTGGTTTAACAAACCGGCTTGCATATAGTATATAGAATTATTCCCTTGTATATATACGTAGAGAAATAAGATTGTTTTGTTAATACATATCTAATGGAATATTCCTAGGAATAGAATAGTCTCCACATTATCCAGGAAAATATGATTGCTAATGAATATATACAAGAAAATACCAGATACATACTAACAACATCCATCAATATTATGATATTTAACATAATATTGCATATTTGCTTCTTTTTTTCAAAGATAAATTTGCATATGTTCATTAACTAGCTTATTTATTCAGTATATTTTGGGTGTATCATTGGATTATTCCCTTGTAGCTCTTTTATACATCATCCTTTTTTAGCACATGCGCCAATCACACAAGAGAAATAAGATTATATGTTCTCTTTATACAGAGGTCTTATAAACGTCTTTTTTGACCAATGCATCATCATGTAACAGATGGCGATTTCAAACCCAAACAAGAAAGTTTTGCTTACTCTCTCGCGGGCAGGTCTCATTGAACTCATCGGCAAGAACTGGTATTTTGTTAGTGTACATGATGCCGTCAAGGCTTGTATTCAGCAAATGCAGAGTTATCATGTCTCTTCACCTCGGACATGAGATCTTATTTCTCGACCACAACAAAGTTTTCTCCAAAGGCTATGGAAACAAGATCGAGACGAGTCGAAACCAAATCAAGAACCTCTCTTGCCCCCGAAGGAGGTTTTAGTCCTCGGAAAATGCCCATGTTACTCATGTCAATACTAGCTCAAATATTTATGAGAAAATAAAGGTAAATTGTGCCTTCATGAATAGTATTTTTATTCTTGTGCAATAATCAAAAGAATGACAGGTTGGATGTTGATCTTAGCAGCTCGTATTATTTGGGTGTTGTCATTACAGAAAATGTAAGCTCATGCCATCCGGAAAAGGTTTCATGTAATGTTCTCATTGCACAAAGAAGAATGTAGAAGGATGTTATGCTTAGAAATGTGATTTCAGTAACATTGTACATGACTGATATAGTTGTCATGGAAAAAAAAAACCTATTTTATTTGAAAACAAACGGCTGATATGCAACTGTTGACTCTGCTGATTGTAGCCTTTAGTTTAGCCTTACGCTTACTTCTCCCGATCCATCCCGAAGGGTTTTTGGTTGAAGAATTCAATTTTTGTTTTGTTGTGTTTTGGTTACAAACCTCTGGAAAACAAATAAGTTAGACTTGATGAATCATTTGATAAAGTTTTATGACCGATTATATAGACCTGACACAAACCCTCTCCCACCTAGGGCTAAAATCATTGCCAAGAAAGTTATAGAGAAGACAAAGACTTGTTATAATCCCAAGAACCTATGGACACCTTCTAAGATCCTGTTTTTTTCTTCTTCCTACTGAGCTGACTCAGTTTACAGCCAATGTTTGACCGATCTGCAAAACCGCGCTCTGAGCTTCTTGAGTGATACTCCTGCTCAAGTCGTTTTGCAATCTCGCTCTGTTTCTTGTTTCCCACCATTGCCATAAAGCATGTGCAATAGCGGTCCGGATCAGGGAAAAAGGTCAGGAAGATCAGAAAGAGAGAACAGATTATCTTGGTGATGCTCAAATCATGGCGAAGGAAAATATAATAGTCTACGAGAAAAATCCTAATGCAGAAGTTAAAGGACTTTATTTTGTTCCTCGCTTTAGTTCTTTGTTTGTTTAGCTTAACTTTGTGTTTGGGATGGTGCTTGACTACCTAGTTAACTTACTTGAATTGTAGTTTCTTTTAATATTTACTTTTGCATGTAGTTTCTTTTTTTTTTTCCTGCTATCTTTGCCTTTTCTTTTCTTTTCTTTCTTGTTGTACTTTGCATCGTTTCTTTAAGTTGGAAGGGAAGTTTTCCACCGTTTATTCCAAAAAAAAAAAAAACACTTTAGCCAAAGCAAAATGCTAATATTAATGCGATCTTTATCAACCAAGAGTGGTTTTGCTTAGCCTTACATCGATGGAAAAATTGTCGATCTTTAAACCCAACTCACAACAGAATCTTAAATCAAAGCAATAGAGCCAGATTCTCAAAATCTTAACCTTCAGAAATTCTCAAGAAAAACAAGTCAAAACCTTAATATCCAAATCACGCCAAAAATAACTATAACCTTATGCCGCAGATAAATACCACAAACAATTAGTTCTTCCAAATTTATATCACATGTTGACTCTTCTTTTTTGGGTATAAAACTGATATCTAAGAGTTAAAAAGTCTAGATGTTTGCAGTTAAAATTATAATTGTTGGTGTAAGGGAGCAAAAATGGATGACGAAATTGAAATTTCGGTTTTGAAAAAGCTTATCTGCAAAGAAACAATTAAATCGTGACAAGCCGCTGTGCGTTTTCGAACGCGGAACTTAAAGAAAATGCGGCCTATGCAGGTACAAGAATCCCAAATCCGAACTGCTTCCAGAAACAACAACCTGAGTACTGGTGTGCACCAACCGGTTACTTTGAACTTTTGGGCCGCGGTGATCGGATCTCGTTGATCTTTGACGTACAAGTTGAGCTCCTTGAATTTTGACTGATTTAACTTCGGTGTTTCTCAATCCTCTCTATAATACAGTCCGGTTACAGCCCGAAAATTATCCGGCTGCAGTTCACTCTCCCTCTTAGTGTTTAGAAGGTTTTCTTCTTCGATGAATATCAATAATGAGATTCAAAGGGGTATTTATAGGGTTTAAAATCACTGTGAACTCACAAAAAAATCAATTCAAAATACGGTCCAACTTAATGTAGCGTACTATAGCAATTACTGCTGCCGACGGTTAATGCAGCAGTCACTGTAGCGTATTGTAGTAGCTACTGCAGCACAACGGTACAAAGTGCATCTTTTAGACCCTTAGCTCGATTAATCCGATCCCGCTTCAAACCCAAGCCCAAGTCCACTAGTTTTACCTATGAAGGATATTATTAATTCAAATCTTTCAGCTGACAAGATTCGAATTCTTGATCTGTTGGAGTGCAAATGTTAAAAATTACCGGGCTACAAAGTCTGTTTGGTTAATAAGTAAAATAAATACTATATAACTAGAAGTCTGAAACTTCACCTAGATTTTTACTAAATATTGAAAAATCCAAACAAAAGTCCAACAATAATTTCTTCCGATTTCACATCTTCTGCTTTAATTTTGCAGAATAATTGCTTATCGAGCACCAACAGTTGTGTGAAATCAAAAGCTGTGAGACATGAATATAAAAAACCATTCAAATAGAGTTGAGAACACACACATATATATATTGCTTCCTATAAATAAATCGACTCTCATCTTTCTTTTATATTTGCTTCCTATAAATAAATCTACTCTCATCTTTCTTTCATCTTGAATCAGATTGATCTCAAGCCCAGCCGTGTGGTATCAAAAGGACAACGACGAGTACTTGAAGTCTGTGGATGAATGCAAGAGGAATCTTCGCGGATTCATCGCCGAGAATGCATGCACATGCACATCTCTGATGCTTCGATTGGCGTAAGTTTTTTTTTGGGTGATATTTTTGGTAGATTCTGAGGTGTTTGGTGATTTTTATAGGTGGCATTCCGCTGGGACTTACGATGCCAAGATGAAGACTGGAGGTCCATTTGAGGCTGAGTTGGATTGTTAGAGTTTTTGAACAGCTGTGAATTTTAAATTTTGAATTTTGAAAATTCGGTTTTGAGTGTGCATTTTGAAATTTGAACTTTTGTCCTTTTAAAATGTTGCAACCGTTTTTTATGACCTTTGTGAATCTATAAATAGAACCGATTTTCTTAAGAACTTTAACAAGTTCTTCTCTACTATTCCCTTACTATTTCGAACAAAATTTTGAAGTTTCTTCGATTTTTGCTGATCGTAGGAACTTCCGACCCTGTTGAATCATGAGCTATTCTTGTCCGCGGTCCTTTAGCAAACTCAATTTAAGTGAGGACAAGTAAATCCTTAAAGAAAACTGATTGTGCTTCAATATCAATAAATTCATTTATTTGTATCTATCATTTTTCCGATTCCTACACTAAAGTTCTAACAATTTTAAGGATTTATCTTCATCTATAATGGAGTCGGAATCTAGTCTAATCTCGGTTAAAATTATGAACCAAGGTCTTGTCAAACTTAATCGGTCTGACGGAACAAACTATACCCGATAAGCAGATAAGACGCGCTTCCTTCTGACGGCACTGAAGATATTTTATGTACTCGATGACGGTCTTACACAGATTTCAGCACCTACGGATATTGACAGCGAAGCGGTTGTGAAGGCCAGAAAGAAACGAGAAGAGGATGAATGTCTTTGCAGAGGTCATATTCTGAACACCCTATCGGATCGCCTCTTTGATAACTACACCAAGATGACTTCAATAAAAGAAATTTGGAAGGCTCTGGAGTTCAAATACAAAGTGGAGGAGCAAGATACAAATAAGTGTTTAATTTTAAAATATTTTGAGTATCGTATGGTTGACAAAGTCTATTTTAGACTAATGTTATGAACTTGAATTAATTGTCAATCAAATAAATGCTTTGGATATAAAATTGCCAGAAACTTTCCAAGTTGGAGCAATCATATAGAAACTGCTCCATACTTGGAAAGTTACCAAAAGAAACTATTTCATAAGGCAGAAAACTTCACTTTCGAGCAAATTTAAAGAAATCTACGAATTGACGAGGAAGCCCGTATAAAAGACAAGAAAGATGAGATCGAGAACGATCCTAAGGCTAACCATATAGAAGGTGTTGTTCAGAAGAAGGCTAAACCAAACTATTCTAAACTCAACAAAGGAAAATTCAATAACAACCCGAAAAAGAATAAAGGTGTTATATTTACGGTAAGAAAGGGCATTTTGCTTGTAAATGCATATACCGCAAAACTGGTTTCAACAAAGGAGAAAATCAGGAGATCATGCATGTGAACAATGTTGAGGAGGTCTACTGTGCCATGGTTACTGTTGTAAACAGTGGTATGATTACTGAAGTGCATATGACGCACTCAGATTCTGGGTGGTGGCTCGACTCCGTCGCAACAATCCATATTTGCGAAGATAAGTCAATGTTCAAGGACTTTGAAGAGGCAACTGATGGTTAGGAAGTCTTAATGGGCAACCAGAACTGTGCACCTGTACAAGGAAAGGGTTCTGTTGATCTTCACTTCACCTCCGGAAAGAAATTGACACTAATGAATGTTCTCTGTATTCCTGATATGAGAAAGAATTTAGTGTCTGCTGATTTGTTATGTAAAAGGGGTTTTAAAGTTTTAATTGAATCCGACAAATTAATTTTGTCGAAGAATGGGACCTTTGTGGGAAATGGTTACACTTGTAATGGAATGTTTGCATTTAGCATTAATGAAAATAAAGTGACTTCTGCTTATGTCTCGGAATCTTTTAATTTATTGCATCACAGATTAGGACATTTAAATTTTCGATATTTAAAGAATATGCATAAACTCGGTCTAATTTTTTATGATTTTAGTAGTGATCATAAATGTGAGTGTCTAAAAGCTCTTTTCCAAGAGTTGAAAGAAATTCGGGAATTTTAGACTTAATCTATTCTGATATATGTGAACTTAATAGAATGGTTACTACAGGAGGAAGAAAGTATTTCATTACTTTTATAGATGACCACTTTAAATATATGTATGTATATTTAATGAAAAGTAAAGACAAAGTATTATCTATATTTAAAATTTATAAGGCATAAGTTGAAAATCAACTTAGTAAGAAAATTAAAATTCTTCGCAGTGATAGAGAGGGAGAATATTTCTCATACGAATTTATAAATTTCTGTGAGCAACATGGTATTGTTGGCTATAGTGCCCTCAAGGCAATTATTGTAATCGCAGACAGACGGTTATGATGATTGAGGAAGGACCTATACGGGCAGAACAGTCTTACTCGAGATGATAGTATGCTATCTGGTTTGTCTCTATCATCATGTACATGCATTATGTGGTATTACGGATCACTATTACATGTTGATAGAGCCCATAGGATTCTTGCTTGATTACCAGTATTATGATAACGATCATATACGTAGGAGATGGGTGGTCTATAAGTACATCCTTAAATGTCCCTAGTCGAGAGAGTATCAAGACTGAGCATTGATACTCCGGAGTAGACTGGTGTATACTTTTCGACACCCCAACGAGAGGCGGTGGCCGGTCTCACGAGCCAATGGTGTCAGTTAGTCACCTAAGATAGTATACATGTGCTCATTGGGTTATGAGTTACACTAGACGGATTTGCTGGGA
Source organism: Agapanthus africanus (assembly GCA_030015575.1). Taxonomy (NCBI): domain Eukaryota; kingdom Viridiplantae; phylum Streptophyta; class Magnoliopsida; order Asparagales; family Amaryllidaceae; genus Agapanthus; species Agapanthus africanus. The sequence continues at coordinate 604,064,385 of CM057340.1, forward strand.
ACATGCTAGATGGTATTATATCTATTGTTAGATAGAAGTTCTCAAGAAACATGAGTACAAATTAGTTGTCGACCTGAGATCGTTATTTGTCTCGTGTGAGTTCCCACTGTGCTTTGATTACTACCTTACCACTACTCAAATGAGTCGTGCAAACAAGTTTTAGTTGTGTACAGTCCCGAGCCACATGGAGGCAGTGAGCGGATCGTTGAGGATTCGTCTCTCCCGGTATTAGGGGTAGATGTCGTACTGTACACGGGTGGCCATCACCAAAAATTCTTAGCCAAGGTGGGCGAGAATTACTGATTTAGATCAGTAGTTTCTCAGTGGATGATGGGCTTCACACCGACATGAAATATCGCGTTATTAGGGGCCTGACTTTATCCACCCCCTAGACCCGATATGCGATACTCTTAAATGAACAGACCGAACTGTACAGAGATTGTCACAGACAGGCTCAGTAGGGGTACGTATGAGTTTGCTCGTCGGCCTTCCTTTCGCTCAATACCTGGATAGCCGTTACATACAGCTAGTACCGCTGACGTGCTTATGGTTAAAGCCACTGTCATTGACGAGTCTTTAGAGTCCCACACAGAGGGTTTTTCTGGTTCAGGCGATATGATATACATGACGTATGTTGGTACATACAGGTGTCCGATTAAATACGTGTACAGGCTACACGGACTTTAATCGGACGGTTGATAATACTAGCGGCTTAGGATTAAGCCGGATTATTAAATCTTGATTTAATAATTTATATGTGTGTGTGTGTGTGTGTGTGTGTATTCTAGTATTATTGTTCACTATTCATTTTCTCTCTTGGCTATTTGTATTTTTATACGAATATGCGTATATGTATTTCGATACGTATACCGGATTGTATTCCGTATTTATACGGAATATCTTCTAGAAGATGGACACCTCATTATATGATTTTACTTTTAGAAAATCATTTGCAAATGAGGTGGAGGGTGAGATGGCATGAGCATGGTTGGAGGTATGTAGAGAGGTATGGGTTTTATTTGTTTAATTGAAAAATGTTGTGATTTTTCCATGGTTGTAAAATTGGAAGCCATTCTATTCTACATACTATTCTTCATTCTATCATTCTTACTTGCTCATTTTGCTCATGCCTATGTTTCTTCACCTCCTCCTCCTTTTTCTTTAGTTGCTCACTTAAGCTTAAGAAATGAGAGAAAAAGATTGTGGAAAATTCCTACATCCCTACTCTGCATTCCTAGCGAGTTTGGAGCGTCGGTTGTTTCGCTAGGCGAAGACTAGATCTTGGATCGTTTCTCTCAGGTGGATCATCTTCGGCAAAGGAGGACCGGCTTACAAGTGCGATCTGGAGCACTTGAAGAAAGCTTGAGGATGTGAGTATTCTAGACATAGTAGATTAGTTTAGCTCACTTGTTAGGAATATGTATGCCCCAGGGGCCATTATTGTATGATATAGTGGATGCTTGGACATATATATAAAGGACTTTCTTACTCGACATGATTGTATGCTATCTGGTCTCTTTATCTTAACATGTACAATAGTATTATTATACTGTCTCTCTGATATATGTTGATAAAGACCTTATGATGTTTGCTTGACTACCAGGACTATGATGCTGATTATACTACTGGGATTTATGCAGTCCGCAAGCACATCCTTTAATTGTTCCTAGTCGAGAGAGTATCTAGACAATGCATCGATATTCCAGAGTAGACTAGTGTGTACGTTTCTTGACCCTGTATGGGGCGATGGTTGATCCCATAACTATTGGTGTTTGACATCAAAGATTGTACACATGTGCTCATTAGAGAATGGGTACACTGAACAGGACTCGCCGAGAACTCCTAGTTGGTACTATACGTATCGTCAGATAGCGGTTCTCTGGTGACACTGGTACAAGTTAGTCTGTAGATCCGAGATCGTCATAAAGTATTGTATAGTTCCCACTGTGCTTTGATTTCCTCCCTACCACGGCTCAAAAGAGTCGTGCAAACATGCGGATTTTGGGTATAGTTCTGAGTCATATGGAGGCAGTGAGCGATAGGAGGGGTTTCTTCTCTCCCGGTATTAGGAGTTGATGTTGCGCTATGCTCGATTGGATATAACAACAAGTCTCTGGCCAGAGCTGATGAGATTTACTGGTAAGTATTATCAGCAGTTTCTCGAACCGTTATGAGCCATACATCGGCATGACTTATCAAGTTACCGGGGTCTGACGATTCCACCCCTAGACTCGATATGCGATATATCAGACGAAGAGATCGGACTGTACGGTAAATGTTACTTATAGGCTTCATGGGAGTTTGGACAAGCTTGCTTATTGATCTTCTATTCGCTCAATACCTGGATAGCCGTTACGTCCAGCTAGTACCGCTGACGGTTGTGGGTAACTGATGTAATCATTACCTACTGCTGGCGTATTGATGAGTCTTTAGAGTCCCACACAGAGGTTTTCTAGTTCAAGCGAAATGACGTAGGGCACATGTGCTGATATGTGCGGGGGGTTTGATTAAATACGAGTATGTGGTACCATATTCTAATCTGGCGGTTATTTGATATCGGTCAGGTTATATGTGATATAACCGGATTATTGAATCAAGTATTGATTTGATAATGTGATATACAGATAAATGATATTAGTCGGTTATATATGATATAGCTGGATTATTGAATTAAGTGTTTATTTAATAATATTATATATATATTTGATATAGTTATATATAAACTAATATTATCAGCTCACTAATTATTTTATATATATATATATATATATATATATATATATATATATATATTAAAAGAAGCATGGTTGAAATTCTATTTTGTGAAAATAGAATGTTGAGGTGGAAAATGAGGAATGGGAAAGCATGACTTTTATCAATTATTTTATTACTCTTGACTCACTATTGAAGTATGGTTCTATATTTTATTTGTGGAAATTGGATGCTTCAATGAGTGAGATATTTGATGAGCCATTCTTCTTTCTTCACTACACTTGTGATTTTTCTTCACATGAGCTCTTGCTCTCTAGCTCTCTTCATCTTCTTCCTCACCTCCTCCAAGCTTAATCCCTCACATGAGTTGTGAAACCTTGAGCTTGTGAGAACCCTAGTGAGCAAACAAAACCCCTATTTCACCATCCTAAACTTGATTAGCAATTAAGTGTAGTGTGTTTCCTTCACTAAAGAGTTTAGTGAAGAGATAACTTGGATTAGTGGAGCTTCGGGTGGATCATCTTCGGCACGAAGATAGCAAAGAAAGCTCGGTCCAACTTCAAGTGGAGCTTAGTGGATTCATAGGGACTACTACTTAGAGCATTTGAAGAGAAGGACACGGTCTACAAAAGTTGTAGTTTCTTTCTGTTAGCTTAAAGTTTTTGATATCATAACTTAAACCCTAATCATCTAGTTTAGATTCTAGGTTAGTGTTGATTAGCACCCCAAATTTTTTTAAATTGGCATGCTTGATGCTAGCAAAACCCAGTTGTGGTGATAATAAATGCTTTCATCACTAGATTTTTGTTAGCAAGTTCTACCTCTTTAGTTCGATTCTTGGTTTGGGAACTTTAGCAAACTAGAAAATTTTGAAATCTATGTTACTATTTTCTAAAATTAGTTTGCTAGTGTGCTTAAGTTCCCAGCTGTTGTATTAGAGACATGCTAAAGGTTAGACTTGTTTGCACTAATTTAGAGTTTCGATCAACGAATTTTCCGATTCACATTTCCATATTTCTTGCTTGCTATTCGAATTTTAAAGTTGTTCAAATTTTTTTTATGATTGCATTAAAATTATGTGCAGGAAAAATTAGAGCTAGAAAAAAAATTTTGGGCACCTAAATCCAAAATTCGACCGCTGACCAGAAGCCAAATGCGCCATTTGGCCACCGATCCACGATCTAATTTTGGCTACAGTGCCCCAATTTTTTTCTGGGGCTGTAATACATGGAAATATGATTTTTGGAATATTTAGTTTTGGTCCAGATTTGTTTGTGCACTGGTTTGTACTTGGGGGCCAATACGGAAAGTTTTAATCGATGGAAATTTTAAATTTATATTTTTCTGAGCATTTGTTTCTGCGACCGAGAATATCATAGCGCGGTATAATCCGACTGGTTGCTTTATGCACAATCAGACGGGTTTACGAACATGATATCCGCGTCGATGTTCTGTGTTGCTATGTGATTATGGTTATATTGGATCTGTCGTGATGGATAGCCCGGTGTACATAATATTAGATATAGTTCTATTGATGTATTGTATATTCATATTACATGGCGAGCGCCCAATATGTGGACTGCCGTCATCGCGGCTTGTATTATTCTTTGGGACACGTCCAGGTTGCGGACGTAGTCACCGTTGTATATTCAGTTTTTTATTACATGCACTAGGATTACCCCGTGGCGGAGTACTCGAGTAGCCGGGTTCTACAGGGCAACGGGCATCCATCTCATGGCGTTGAGATCGAGATGCTTTACTTTAGAATTGGCAGGCAATTCGCCACACTCATAAGGGGTATAGGATTGACCCACGGAGGGGTGCCCAAGTCATCAGATTTTGGAAGTGCTGGGTGACCTACTCACTTCGTTGATTGGGGTTGCCTTACTTCTGGGATTGGCGGGTGGCTTGCCGCACTCGTAGGGGTCTAGGATCTGATACTACGAGCTATCCACACGACCGGAAAAATTGCATTTCATATCTGGCTCCATTGAAATGTACTTTTCCTAGTTTATCCACATTTCCATATTGGTTTTGCTTCCGCTGTGATTCTGCTGTGATACTTCTGTGATGTTACTTGATATTATGTGTGAGACGAATATATATATATATATATCTATATATATATATATAGTAGACGCTATATATGTTTTGCATCCGCGCTAGTCCTGTCCCCGCCTTGCCGTAAGTTAAGTAACCTTATGGTGAAGACCCGGGACCCTGTGGCGAATGCAGATGGAATATATGTGCGTTCCTATTTTTGTTTATTTTCTGGCATAATATGATTAATTGATGGGACTAGATTAATTCTGATTAATGGAATGACAACAAATCTAAATGATGTTGTGGGAACCGACTTTGTTTTCAAAACCGACATTACAGGCATTTCCTTTTGCTTTACACAGCGGTATTCAGTTATGAATATCCAGCACCTCATTCGAAGAGGCAAGAGCCTAAATCCCTTCATGGAGAGTAACCTCTTGGGTAAAAGTTTGCGTCATTGTAATAACTTCACTATAATCTATGCTTTTGCTTTGCATAGTGGTATTCGGTTATGAATATCCAACACCTTATTCGACGAGGCAAGAGCCTAGATCCCTTCATGGGGAGTGACCTCTTGGGCAAAAGTTTGCGTTATTGTAATAACTTCACTACAGTCAATTCTTTTGCTTTGCATAGACGTATTCGGTTAGGAATATCCAGTACCTCATTCGATGAGGAAAGATCCTAGATCCCTTCACAGGGAGTGACCTCTTTGGCAAAAGTTTGCGCCATTATATATTTGTAAAACCACTCGAGTTCCTTCAACGATATCAAGTTTATTACGTTAAAGGGTTTTCGCCAAAAACCATCCGTAGCCCTCCGTCATTTCTTACAAGTATCACCCAGTATTCATGCTATGTATGTTGGCCCACGTCAAGGCATAGTGAATGGTAGCTGGGTAATACTTGTTTGCAGTATAGAGATGCGATTATTTAGGACAACCATACAGTTATTTTGGCCTACGTCAAGGGCTTGTACGAATGGGTCTAAAATAATTTAGGACAATGACGGGTTGAACTTGACTAATGACTTATGATATGTTGGCCTACGTCAAAGTCATGAAGTCGTTAGGGGTAAAAACGATATCAGGAGTTTCAAACATAAAGGAAACTTGCCAGGCATGTGCATACCTTCTGGAGTGTGGTGACTTGAGTGGTTTTTGTCAGATTATCACGCGATGATAGTTGTGTCCTGATTCCTACTGATGAGTAGGTGTTACTTCTCAAGTGATTTTCAGATGATCCTGACTAATTCTCCTTTTAGGGTTTGAAGGAGAATTCGAGGAAATAGTGGGAGCCATCTTGATTAGATAAAGTGATAAACCAATCTAATCTAGATTAGAGTGCATACTGAGTGTTTCTTTTCTCTCTCTCTCTATGGCAGTGACCATAACCTGACCTTAAACTGAAACCCATGAACCAAGTTAACCGAACCTTCTTACACACTTTGGTTTTGGATTGTCATGATTTATGACAAAGTCACATATATCCCTATCACTCCTAGTTCCCCTTTGCATTTCTCCATAACACTCTGTATCACTACAAAGATCCATATTTCTTGGTTATGCCATCGTATAGTTACATACGAACTCGAAGAAATTTGTTTCAGTTCGAGGATAGATTCCGGTTCTGGAGAAATTGAATAGGATTATTCATTTGTCTTTTCCTTTTACCTTCTCTCAGGTTGCGAGGGCTCCTAATGTTAAGAGAGTACGCTTATTACGCTTATTGGATAGTCTTCTTTCAAACCTTAGACATGTGCCGAAAGGTAGGGAAAGAAGAAAACCAATTAGCCTAAGTATGTTATACAGAAAGTAAGAAGTAAAGACATATAAAGGGATTGGAGTGAGGGTAAGGAAATTGCGACTATCTTCATGAATCTGAATAGTGGAAGTGACATTACTAGGAATACCCGGTCACCCCTTCGAAACATTTTCATGTTTCAGTTTTACTGTGCAGTGTTAATTGAAAACTGTTTTCCCAATTAGATTCTGACTCCAGGGTATGTATTTACCCGACCTGGTTCTCATATCTGTATGGCGTTACAGATGCTGAGTGGGAGTAAGATATTGGGAATTGGGTGATTAGATCCTCAATATCAGAATTCTTTGTAATTAGTGATATTTGAGAAAATCATCTGGGTTTTGCCTGATGACAACTATTTGGTTTTGAATATCCATTGTTGTGCACCAATTTTAAACTGATATATCTGTACGTTTATTTTGTAAAGTGAAATATAACTTTTTGAAATTATGTTTACGATATTTACCTTTATCAGTTGATAATTAGGTAAGGTGCATTCAATAACGGTGCAATTCTTCTTAACCATAACACAATTTTCAAACTACGACGCACAGGGTTTGAGTTATTAAACTCAGAGGAGTTATACAAAATATTGTATGTTGTCTGACATCTATTAGGACAAGGGGGTTGGTACTCGTACTATATTCCGTTTACTTATGACTTCTCTTGTTTTAGACATTTCGTTGAAATATAAGGTCCAAATTTTGAGAAGTTATAGGTATAAGAATAAAATAGAGAACCATGCGTTGGAAGTATCAGGATTCTTCGAGATGATAAAAAATGTAGATTCTTATGCTAGGTATTCCGTCGTAAATAATATATTTGAGAACTTGCTTCTCTTTTAGGTTACTCATCCGTGGGTGCGCTCCTTGATAAGCAATGCTGTATGACCTTCTTCTATTTAGTCGATATGCACCGGAAACAGCTGTATGTATTTTGAATCTGGTTCCAATTAAATTAGTGCCTTTGTTTCTATATTGGATATAAAATGGATTCATATCTTAACGATATTAAGGTATATGGAGTAATCCGGCTTATGCTTAAAACCCGAATCCGGATAAACTCAAGGCACGTTCCAATAATAGCAGTTTGCGGGTTATCCCGGGCATTGATGAGGGTTAACATTCTACCATTTAGAAGATCAATAATTATATTGTTCATGACTCGCCACCCGTTTTAGTAAAATGAATTTTTTTCAGAAAACATTAGTAGGAGTATGGTATAATTAGAAGTGATTTCAGAACCACAAACAGTTACTGAAAATTTAGTAGAACCTAAAAATTCAACTGGATTCGACAATCCATTAGCAACTCCGCGGATTTGGTGAGTAACCTCAGCTAACCGAGAGGTACTTCGTTCTCCTCAAAGAAGGTGATAGGGAGGTTTTGATGACCCAAGCTTACCACTACTACTGTCCTAAACTATGAGATCTGGCAGATGGATGACTATAACATCGTTCTAAATTTGTTTTAGAAGTATACGTGTATATGACTTTGCCAGAGGGTTGTTGTAGTTAGTGAGAGCAGCGGAAGCGTGGTGGGCCAGTAGCTTATGTCTATTCATAGACTAAAGCAAGTATGGAGGAGATAAATCAGATATATCATCTATTTTTGATGTGACATTCATATGAGTTTGACTTTATCAGAACAACAGATATACCTGATAAGAAAGTAGTAGAGAGTGATGTCCTGGTATTTGGATGACATACTCTTGATAGGAAGTGATGTTCCTATACTGCGATCTGTTATACTGTGATTGTCATAAGGTGTTTCTCCACATAGGATCTGGACAAAATATCAGGGATTTTGGTGACTAGATCTATGGTTTTAGATCTAGATTTGGGAAGTGTCCTAATTCGGGTAGTTTGACACTATTCTAAAGAGGTTTAGAATGGACGACTTCTGGCGTGGTGGTGTACCCGCAGACGATGGAGTCACCCTCTTTAAAGAAATATCTTTCTAGGCTGATGAGGAGAGAGATTTGCATGAATGCCATATCACTTGTTTAGCTAATTGAGTCAATCATGGTTTGTCAAGTACCATCCAAGATATTGCTTTTGCACTAGCTGCAATAACCAGATATTAATCTAATCCCAGAGAAACAATGGGAAGCAGTTATGAACATAACAGGATGTTCTTGGTATATGGTAACGGCAACCTCCATGAGGAGGCGGTTATCATTTCAGGCTTTCAAGGTGACTTGAATGACAGAGTGACTGTCAGAGTTAAAGTTTATCCTCTTCTGAGTGGCAGTATGTTGGACAGTGGTCCAAGAAGATACTAAGGTAGGCATGGCACATGATACTGATTAAATTCAGTGGAGGATACAGTCTAAGAAGTTTGTTGGATTTAGAGTTCATTTATGAACTTGGTCCCCTCAGATATCCAGACAAATTCTAAGACAGCTATCACTCATTTCGGGAGAAAGTCTTTCTCCGTGAAATTGAGATATAGAGAGATAAAGATAGAAGTATTGGAGTGGATCCACTCACTGAAGCTATTTTTCGAACGCGATAGTTTCACAAATAAGCTTTGCGAGACTGATTAGTAGAGAAGTTGGGTGTTTGGTATCATATGGGCTGTGAGTATGGAACATCGTAATAATTAGTCTTAAGTGCAAGTGGGAGATTGTTAGCTATAATGCCCTCAAGGCAATTATTGTAATCACAGGCAGGCAATTATGATGATTGAGGGAGGACCTATACGTGTAGAACAGTCTTACTCGAGATGATAGTATGCTATCTGGTTTGTCTCTATCAGCATGTATATGCATTATATGGTATTACAGATCACTATTACATGTTGATAGAGCCCATAGGATTCTTGCTTAACTACCAGCATTATGATGGTGATCATATATGTGGGAGTTGGGTCATCTATAAGCACATCCTTAAATGTCCCTAGTCAAGAGAGTACTGAGACTGGGTATCGATACTCCGGAGTAGACTAGTGTATACTTTTCGACACTCTGACGACGGGCGGTGGCCGGTCTCACGAGTCATTGGTGTCATTTAGTCACCTAAGATAGTATATAGGTGCTCTTTGGGTTATGAGTTACATTAGACGGACTTGCCGGGAACATGATATATGGTATTATATCTATTGTCAGATAGCAGTTTTCAGGTGACATGAGTACATATTAGTCTATCGACCTGAGATCGTCATTTGTCTTGTGTGAGTTCCTACTGTACTTTGATTAATATCCTACCACTGCTCAAAGGAGTCGTGCAAACAGGTTTTAGTTGGGTACAATCCTGAGCCATATGGAGGCAGTGAGCGGATCGTCGGGGATTCGTCTCTCTCGGTATTAGGGGTAGATGTCGCACTGTGCACGGGTGGCCATCACCAGAAATTCTTGGCCAAGGTGGACGAGAATTACTGATTTGGATTAGTAGTTTCTTAGTGGGTGATGAGCTTCACACCGACACGAAATATCGCGTTATTAGGGGTCTGATTTTATCTACCCCTAGACCTGATATGCGATACTTTTAGACGAACAGACCAGACTGTACGGAGATTTTCACAGACAGGCTTAGTAGGGGTACGGATGACTTTGCTCGTTGGCCTTCTTTTCATTTAATACCTGGGTAGCCATTACGTACAGGTAGTGCCGCTGACGTGCTTGTGGTTAAACCCGCTACCAGCGTATTGACGAGTTTTTATAGTCCCACACAGAGAGTTTTCCCGATTCAGGCGATATGATATAGATGACATATATTGGTACATACAGGTGTCCGATTAAATATATGTACAAGCTACACGGAGTTTAATCGGACGGTTGATAATACTAGCGGCTTAGGATTAAGCCGGATTATTAAATCAAGTTTTGATTTAATAATTTATATATAAATATATATATTTATATATGTATTCTAGTATTATTGTTCACTATTTATTTTCTCTCTTGGTTATTCGTATTTTTATACGGATACGCGTATATGTATTTCGATACGTATACTGTGTTGTATTCCGTATTTATACGGAATATCTTTTAGAAGATAGACAGCTCATTATATGATTTTCGTTCTAGAAAATCATTTGCAAATGAGGTGGAGGGTGAGATAGCATGAGCATGGTTGGAGGTATGTAGAGAGGTATGGGATTTATTGGTTTAATTGAAAAATGTTATGATTTTTTCATGGTTGTAAAATTGGAACCTATCACGCCCCGCTTCTCAGTGTACGAAAGCGGAGACGTGGCAGGCACGCGATGTATTTACTAAGAAATAAATACGTTAAGTGTAAATTAAGCAATATATATATATATATATATATATATATATATATATATATATATATAATGCACAAGAATATTTACTAAGAATTTTATATATATTATATCTATATATATATAATGCACAAGAATTTATATATATATAATGCACAAGAAATAAATACATTTTATATCTCTTGTTATTCTTATGCATTATATATATATATATAATTCTTGTGTATTATATTTATATATATATATATATATATATATATATATATATATATAATGCATAAGAATAACAAGAGATATAAAATGAACATCAACTTTTATTAAGATCCATCTTTACATACAACTGTTTTGAAAAGGAAAGTACAATGATATAAAGCAATGCCTAAATATTGGAATACAAACTGAAATAAGTACAAGGTGAACTAGACGTCCTGCTGGGCAGTGAACTGGTCCAAATCCTCCTGGCTCGGCTTGATCTTCTGAGAGTCCGGTCCTCCTGATGAACATTCCAAAGAAAAAAATAGACATGAATGTCGTCAGCGAACTAGTGCTCGGTAAGTCCCAAAAGAAAAAATGGAATAGAATAATGTATTGTGAAATGGAACTGGTAAGTTGTACATGTATATGCTTGTTATTCTAACGTAGTTGTTTGTAGTTTGGTACAGAAGATATTTGTGTATATAAGAGGAGTCCGTCTTAACCCGTGGAATATAGTAACATGTAGTACAAGGCCCCGTCAAAACCCACGGGACAACAACACGAGAGTTCATGTAGGTGTCTTTTAGTGACCATCTCACGCCACGTTAATACATTCCCTACCAATCTACCCTGTTAACCCCGCGTAATTTATTTTATAGATTATATTACAAGTCTTGCTGAAACCATGTATACAAGTTGTTCAAGTAGTCAGGTTCAGAATGTAATCTTGTAGTCATGTCAAGTTATAACTATGGTTCGGTCAAGTCAAGTCATGTATTCAGGTTTGGTATTGAAGTTTGAATTCAGGTATTCAGGTTCATGTTCAAGTATACATGTTAGACTTTGGATTCATATTTGAATTGGATTCTGATTTGAGTTTGGATTCAAGTTTGGTTTAGACTCAGACTTGAGTCAAACACTTATAACTGATTTAGATCCTGAATTAGGTTCGGGAGTTATCGGTAACTGCTGCATATGGACGGCAGGATTTATGTCTTTTTCCAAGACAATTAACATTGATAGCACCGTTAAGTTTTCTACCTTAAATAGGCAAGTACTCACTTTCTCCAGCTCCCTAGGGCTCAAGAGAATTGATCCCGCTTAAACCTATATTTACTAAAGTCCTTAAATATAGTTCTATATAACTCGAGGGGGTTTTATGAAAAATATTTTTTATATAGTTTCAAAATAACCCCGAGAAGTTATTTATATTATTTAGGGTTTCCATGAATGTGAATTTTAAGGATTTGAGATATTTTAGTGTAACACCCTAGTTCATTTATACCAGTTCGAGTTCAAATATTTCTTTATTATGGTATTTTCCTGATTTATTGTGTTTTGGGTGCGAATAGTGTGTTTGACATCTGTATTTGCATCCGACCCAACGCACATGCTTGAAACCAGTCTTGATTCATGTTTGTGATTTATCTTGGCTTGTTACGTGGATCCGTGCACTTTCATATTATACATACTGCATACCGGCATTATATCTGGCATCTGCATATTTTAATATAACATTTAAAGTCACATAAAATATTTTAAAAATACATTGCATGGCTTGCATGATACCCCTAACCCTGTCGTAGCATCCGCGCATCTTGTTCTCGTCCTGTTCAGTGAAACTGACTTGTTTGGATGGCTACATGCACATACGTGCATCCATTCTTGGGGGTATGCATTTTCGTTATCTGGATATCCAATTTTGGTTTTGGTTGATACGTATATTAACCGTATTTTCAAACCGTAATTTTAGACCCAACCCGGGCGTGTTTTGGACTATTTTTGTATTAGCCAAATATTAAATATTTTACTAATATTATATTTTTTAACAGTTATATTAAAGATTTTCCTAACAAAAATAATCTTTTTAAATTTTAAAAGAAATCTTATTTTAAAGTTAACAACTCTCTCTTTCTCTCTCCCTCTCTCTCTATCTCTCTCACCCGTGACTCTCTCTCTCCCCCCTTTCTCTCTCCTCTCGAACGCCTCTCTCTCCTCTCGCACTTACTGTACACTTCTCGTTTCTTGTCACCGCCCTCTCCCTTACAGTCACCTCCCTTCTTCACACTCTTCTTTTCTCCTTCTTCTTTTCTATTTAAACCATGCACTGCCTCTACGAGAACCCACTATAGCTCTCGGAACCCTAACCCTAGCTCCTCCCGTGCCTCACTGCCCTCGACCTCGCCTCCACCCTCTACCTCTCTCCTCTCTCCTTCCTTCTTCTCTCCTCTCCTTCCTCACTCGAGAACCCTGCATACCCAAACCCCGAGAACCCAAGAAACCCAAACCCTAGCTCCTCAACTCCACCGCCGACGACCCTCATCTCATCATTACGTTCACCACCTCTTCTCTTCTCCTCCTTCTTTTCTTTTCTTCTTCTGTCTTGAACCCTCACCGAGCCCAACCTACACACCTGAAACCTTAGCCTTCATCCCACCTGCACACCTCGCTGCCGGTATCCTCGACACCATCACCTCGTCTCCTCTGTCCCCGGAAATCCTGAGCACCAACCCCAGTGAGCACCAACCTCTTCTTCTTCTTCTTCCTCTTCTTCTTTTTCTTTTCTTTATTCTTTTTCTTGAATCTTGATTTTCCAGCGATCGCTGGAGTTGTGTCGCCGCTGCCGATCCAGGCGATCCAGTGAACGTCCCTTACTTGCGTGATTACCCTCTCACCTTACCTGGACCCATCCCATATGACGTGTGTGCGTTACGACTATTAACCGACGTCGGACGTGCTGTACGCATCCGTCGCGCGATCTATCGAGGCAAGTTTATCTTGCTACTGTAGGGTGTTTTTCGTCATCCTATTGGGATGGGAATACGCGCGCGCTTGTCAGGCGTACTACAGATTCCCCCTGCCTAGATAGGCTGGGGTTTATTGATTGTGAGGATCCAAATTTTCGGCAGCCGCGGACTAAGCTGCCGTTAATTACCCCTCGTATTTGGAGCGAAAGAACCTCCGATTGACGGGTCAAACATGTCATGCGAACTCAATTGTGCAGTGTTGTGTTTTGAAGGGATTTTGGATATGTCGGGGGTCCCGCAGAGTTTTTACGGGGGTCCCGCTACTCGGATAGCGGGTTGGGGGTCAAGGGGGCTAGCAGCCCCCTTGCGGGGTGCGGGGTAGCGCCCTGTTAGAATTTTTTTTTCTAACGGGGGAGGTATTTTTAGTGTGGAGTATGTGTGTGTGTGTATGTGTGTGTGTGCGTGTGTTTAAGGGAAAAGGGCATCCAAAGGATGCGTGGGAGAAAGCGCTCGGGCGCTAGCGCTTCGAGCGCTTTGGGCGCTAACGCCTCACGTGTCAGGCACGTGGGCGCTCGGGCGCTAGCGCCCCACATGCCAGGCATGTGGGCGCTCGGGCGCTAGCGCTTTGGGCACTAGCGCTTTGAGCGCTAGCGCTTTGAGCACGAGCGCCTTACGTGCCAGGTACGTGGGCGCTCGGGCGCTAGTGCTTTGGGCGCTAGTGCTTTGAGCGGGCACTAGCGCTCTGAGCACAAGAGCGCTAGCGCTTTGGGAGGCAAAAGGGGACTTAGTCCCTGCAATGGGAGTTGTACTCCCAGAAAGGAACACTTATTATTTTGTGTGTGTGTGTGTGTGTATGAGGAGTTAAACTCCTAGGATATTTTGAGGCTGATGAAGGGGCTTCTCCCTTTGAGCCCTGGATCTTCCCCAAAGTGGAGTTTCTGGAGATGGGTCTCCTTCTTCTTCCCGTCGTTTGGCCGGATCTTGGAAAAAAGTGGTGAGACTTAAAAATCTCCCCCTTTTGAGATCTAATGGAAGATCCAAGTTCCTCTTTGTGGGTTTTGTAGTGAAAAACTATTTAGTTTTCGAAAAGGAAGAGTAAAACTCTTGATTTAATTCAAAAGAAAGAAGAAGGTTTTAGAACCTTGAGGAAGGAGAAACAGGCACATGCCTTAATTTTTGGGGAATGAAAAGTGTATTCTTTATTCATCATCATGTTGCCTTATATAGGTTTACATATTTACATATAGCCCATTGGGCTTTACAAAATGGCATTTTTCCCATCTCATGGCTCATGTGCCATTTCTTTTTGCATATAAGCCATGGGCTTTACAAAAAATTTGGTTTTATGTCCATTTTGCATACATTCATGCATAAAAAATTACATAAAAATTATTTATTACATGATCTATATTTTGACATGGAGGAGGCTGGCCGCGGGCTCGACTGGGGCATGGGCCCCTTTGACCTGGGCTTGGGCCCACCTGGCTTGGGGTTGACCTTGACTTTGACTCGGTCAACTGGGGTGCAAATTTTGACCCCAACAGCTACATGCTATACTACTATATTTTGCATTCATGCGAATAATAGTATTACATATTATTTAGTTATGCATCCATATTACAATTTTACAATTTTTCGATACCCGTATGCATCCATATCGTTATTTACATATCTAGTTGCATGCTAGTTCATCTTGTTACATGCTAGGTATATTATTATGCACCCATATGAATAAAAATATCACATGTTGAATGCATTGTACATCCATATTAAAGTTACCGTTTTCGGATACCCGTTTGCATCCATATCATTTAATATACATGTAGCTGCATCTACAGATCCCATTAATTCATATTATTATTGTAGAAACACCCCATGCTTAATAATGCATCCCACGTAGTCTTGGAACTGTAAATGTAACCCCAATCGATGTTTGTGCATCTATACCATTAATTATATATCAATTTGCATGCCATGTCATATTGTTTCATATTATTGTTATATTTGTACTCCATGCTTGATAACGTGTATCCTATATAGTCATGATGTAACCCCTGATAAATATTTGTGCATCCATGCTTTTATCGTGCACCCGTACTTGCTACAGTTTTATTATGAGCATCCGCTTGATATCTGTGCACTACCTGACTTGACCTGATGCACCACTGCTTGACTTGATACCTAATCTTATTACTAATGCCGACAATCTTGACCTATTGTCCCGATGGACATATCCTGTTGTCTGTATAGACAAACTTGTACCTACTTGATCCTGTGTTGGCATTAGCTCCAGATTATCAATACCTGACTTGAACACATAACCTTGGGGGTATGGGGAAATCAAAAGTGTAAACTAAAGTGTAACTTAAAAGGGTATTACTTGATCCGTGGTCCCGGGGGTAACGGGACAGAGTCATTCGTGACTCTTACAACTTGGTCCGTGGTCCCGGGGGGTAACGGGATAGAACCATTCTTGGTTCACATATCCTGATCCGTGGTCCCGAGGGGTAATGAGACATATTCTTTGAGTTACATTAGGAGTACATCAATTGGTTTCGAATAACTCTAGGATAGATAACCCAGTAGCACAGTTTAGATTATTTACCGCACTTCACCTGCACGTATACACTTCACTGTTTCATACCCATGTTACTTGTTATACACTCATTACTGTTCATACTCATGCCTTCATATCTCGTGTATCCTGTTCATTTATTATTGTTTGATATTATGACGCACTGACGTTTGGGTTTTGTATGGCCCAGATCCTCTATCTTTGACGCAGGCTGATCAGGAGTATTTCAGTTGACAGGCCGAGCAGTGAGGATCCTGTTAGTTTTTAGCTTTGTTTAGTTTAGTTTTCTTTCAGCATTTTTCATTTCCTGTTGTGTGCCCATATTTGGGATGTACTTTCCTGACTTTTACTGTTTATTGGATTTATTGCTTCCGCATATTATTTCTTGACTCGTTTATTCTGGCTCATGGACATGTACTAGATAGTTTATTTCATTTTACTGTTCTTGATATCTTCTAGACAGCCGTAATGTGACTGTGGAGGGATATTTCCTAACCACAGGTAGCATAGTTGGCTCTGTCACGTGCCGATCTTAGCGCACTCTGAGAAGCGGGGCGTGACATTTAGTGATAATAGCTTAGCTTGGAAAGTTCATGGTATTTTACTATAAAGTTTGAAATTTGTTGGTATCTTGATGGTATTTTGATGAAACTTGTAATTCTTTCATTGTACAAAATGTAAGTTTATTATATTTTGAAAATATATGGATTTTGTAATATTTATATAATTATTAAAAATTAAATTTTTAATTAAGTAGAAAACTTCGTTTTTCTTAAAAACCGTATTAAAAACCTTTCGAGACCGAATACTCCGTGAGGAGGTCTGCATCTCGCTCTACTAGCCCAAGGATGTGCATTAATCCGCACCATCCAATAGCGGGTCCCCTAAAGAGGGTTGTAGAGGCTTATTTGCAAAGGAATTTAAATTACAATTTAAAGAAATTCGGTTTTATAGTAAATGGTATTTTCTTATAATAATTTATCCGTAACAAAAATACGTTCAGAGGATATCGTGCTATGGAAACCATGTGTGTACGTGAGAGGTAGGTCGTTACCTCGTGAATTTACCTAAAGGTATGTTTAAGCAAAACAAATAAAAATGATTGTTCCCCGCTGAAACACGGAAGACACGACCGCTCAGGTCCGTCTTGCTTGAATTTCGGGGCAGATGCTAATTGGTGCTATCCGTCCACCTCTCCGAAAATGCCAAGCTGATTTATGACACCGTGTATCAAAAGTTTAAACGGATGCGGCCGATGTAGCAGACTTCGTCAGATTCCCCCTCATTTGAGGGGTTTTTGATTGTGGGGACACTCTTCCCTGCACGCGCAAGCCCCTGCAGTTAATTACGCTACCGCATCGCGGTAACAACTTTCTCCTTCTCCAGATGGTCACTTCGTGTTGTGTGTGTTTGTTTTGTTTTTGGTTGCCCGCGGATTGTATATGGAGACTAATTTATGTTGTCGCCCGTAGGGCGTGGATTAGTCCAAATCCGTATCTTCTTAGATTTGGGTTTGGGGTTGGATTTAAGGATACGTTAATATCATTTAAGACTAAGATCGACTTAAACATTTGTTAAGGATACGTTAGTCTAATTTTAGGCTAAGATCAACTTAACAGGATCTTTTAGATCCAATAAGAGAGCATTTGGGCTCTATTGTTTAGTTTAGGGACTTTGCAGTCCATTAGTTTAAGGACATAACGGTCCAATGTTAGTTTAAGGACATTACGGTCCAAGGTTAAGGACATCATAGTCCATGAGTTTAAGGACCCCACAGTCCAGTTTAGAGACGTCATAGTCTGTGAAGTGTGTGGTTGTCGGGACCCGCCACCTCTCTAAAGACGTTGAAGGATTACAACGACAAATATCAAAGGAGTGAAGAGATGTACCCTCGAACCGAAGTTGATTTGGGGATCTGTAGTCCAATTTGGAACTAAGATCAATTAATTAGATTATGAGTACATTGGCTCAGTTAAATCTGAATTAAGGACTTATGGCCAACTTGGGCTAAGTCCAATTAGATTAAAATGTTGGCCCTTTGTTGGACCATTAAACATTTGTTTGGGTTCAACTCCCCATTATTTGGCACTGCTAAACAGAGGTTCTGACAACATTTTATCTTTTGTTGAGTGCTGAGCACTCATATGCCATATAGGATGTTCAATTTTGGAAGGCAAGGATGTACTTGAGACTCGGTAAAAAGAGAAGTCTTGCCTTAGAAGGACTTAACCAATTTAGGTTAGGATTGATTCGAATATAGTGTTAAACACTAACATATATTTTATGGTCATGTGTTCCCATATGATGCGCTGAAAATAATGTTAAACACCAAGAACAAAGCGCTCAAAAATAGTGTTAAACACTAGAATGGGATTGGTCATGTGGGGCCATGTGAGACCTCTGAAGGTGGGGACCATTCTTCCTTTGTTTTATTCTCAAATGTGCAAATATGTGTTAAACACTTTTAGTTTGCACGACCATTACGTGTGGGCACGTGATAGGCACTCATGCACTAATTTATTAAGGCGTTTATTAGGGGTCACGTGAGGGCACCCAAATTAGAATCTGCCTTTGCCTTTGTTCTCTTTTTTTTGGAGGTCATGTGGGAGCACGTGAGGCATTGCCTCTGGGTTAATTCCTTCTTATTTTGGAGGATCATTTTTAGGGGTCACGTGAGGGCACATGACCTAGTTTTATTCTTTCTTTTTGATCACTGAGGATTGGAGTCACGTGTCATCACGTGACCAAGTTCTTTACGTGCATAGAGATCTTTCAAGTCTCTTTATTTTAAGAATTAAATTCTCTGTAGGGTTCAACCCTAATTATGTTTTTAGGGGAATTAAATTCCTATGTATGTGAAAGAGTTAAATTCTTATATAGGGTTAAACTCTAGTTCTGTCTTGGAGGAAATAAATTCCCATGAATTTGGGAGAATTAAATTCTCATGCAGGGTTGAACCCTAATTTTATTTATAGGAATTAAATTTCTATGAAATTGGGAGAATTAAATTCTCATATAGGGTTAAACCGTAGTTTTATCTTGGAGGAATTAAATTCCTGAGAATTTGGGAGAATTAAATTCTCATATAGGGTTAAACCGTAGTTTTATTTTGAAGGAATTAAATTCCTGTGAATTTGGGCGAATTAAATTCTCTAAACTCAATTCTCCCTCTAAGTTTTGGATCTGCATGGCAGAATCTCTCGGATGAGAATTAAATTCTCAACTTGTGGGGAGATTTGCTTCTGTAGATCTTCAACCAGAGGAAGAACTTAGTTCATTTGCAGAAGAGTTAAACTCTTAGATTGAGAATTAAATTCTTTTTTTGTTTTATGGAGTTTCGATCCCTTTCCCCTTTCTCACCTAGGGTTTCTTTTCTTGAGAATTAAATTCTCATTTCTTTTCTCTCTGCTATTTTCCTTCAGAAAATTTCAAGATCCAAAAAAATCAATCCTCCTTTTCTTTTCTTGGCTCCTATTTATAGGAGAAGGAAAAGAATAAATTTGTTTAGTGAATTTTTCATTGAAAGATTTTGGTTGATTTTGTAATTAACATGATCTTTTAGATCACTCAGTGAATTTTATTCACCATTGGATTTTTAATCCAGAAGATATTCTGTTTGTTATTCTTGGTGAATTTCAGGGAAATCTTTCCTTGTATAAAATCTTTCCATAAATTGGTGATTTTTAATCACCATTGGATTTTTAATCCAACGGTGCTCCATTTTACAGAGCATAATCCTCTTTTATTTGGAAAGATTTAAAGAAATACTTTCCCAGTTAGGGTTTTTGATTTCCCTTAATTAGAATTTAATTCTATTAACTCAGAAGGTTTTTAAAGCCCATCACGTGTTGGCACGTGATCCCAATGTTTGATCATTGAAATAGAATTTAATTCTATCAGTTTAAAGAGCTAAGGGACCTGTCACGTGTTGACACGTGACCCTCCTTTATTCAGAATTTAATTCTTCCTTTTAACGGAGCTAAGGAATCATCACGTGTCAGCACGTGACCCTTGGTCACGTGTGAGCACGTGATGCCCCATTGGGGTCTTTCCTTAGCTGTTTTGTTACATTTTTGTTTGATTAGAGTTTAATTCTATAAAGTAGAGATCACAGGAATCTATCACGTGTCAACACGTGACCCTTGATCACGTGTGAGCACGTGATTCCTCATTGAGGTATTTCCTGATTTTTATTAAGGAACAAATGCCCCTACAGCGTTGTTCTCATGTGTCTGCACGTGAGTGCAAAGCTGTCACCTTTGTGACCGTTGGATCTGTCTAAGGAATAGGGGAGATGAACCGTTTCCCATCACATCCTATAAATGCCAGCGTCCCTTCAGAAGCACCTCCGCTTTGTTCATCTTCTTCCTTGCTTGCTTTTTCCTTTGAGAATTTAATTCTCTCTCCTAGAGCTTAGTTCTCTGTTTCGAAAATTTCCAGAGTTTAACTCTGTTAAAAAGATTCGCTTTTCTCAGGTAATGATCTTGAACGGCTGAAGAACTTTTGTAGAAATCTTCGTTGGATTTTAAATCCATACCAAGGGTTTTTCCCTTTAACAGGAACCCATTTTTTTAAAGTTCTTTAAAAAGAAAACCGCTCAATCTTTAATTCATAAATCCCTTTTGTTAAGGCTCCTTTGATCTCAGAGATCGATGGCGATGCTTGTCTTTTTCTCTGGATTTTAATTCCACTTCCAAGAGCATAGCTCTGCCAATTTTCTGGGAATTTAATTCCTCTGCTCAAAAGGAATTTAATTCCTCTAAAGAACTCAGTTCTTCACAGAGAACTTCTTGGGGTTTTCTTGCCCTGAGTTGTTCTTGTAAAAATGTTTCCAGAGAGATCCTTCATGATTTGCATAGGGTGCTGCAGTGGGTTTTCTCCTTAATCGCACAAATTTGCATTTGTTGATCACTTAACAGAACTTGTCTTCCTAAGGATTTGTTTAAATCTCAATGTTTGATTTTCCCCATCACTAATCTTTCACGGATGTTTCTTTTCAGGCACTATGGCTGTTCATCTATACAGTCTGAACGAATTTATCTCCTATAAGGATATTCGCGCACAGGGCCGTTGTCAGAACCAAGAGTTTACAGATGCCCAATGTGCGGAGATTATGGATCGTCTGTATGCATACAACGGTCGACTGCTTCCTCGCCGTTCCGCTCTTTTGAAAATCGTAGTGGGAGCAATTTGGGAAGCACTTCCTGGGTTTCACGAAGCCATGCCGCTTAATGCGCTGGATGATGCTGAAGACAAGGTGCATTCAGTGTACCTATCAGGCCTGATCTCGAAGAAGCGGCGAGATAACCTCGTTGATATTCTGCATCAAACTTTCCAATAGACGACGATAATCGCCTCTTATCAAAGGGAGGAGGACATTGGCGAGGATCTCGACACTCGCAATCGCGAGAAGATGCATACGAGAATGGTCAGAAAGGCCAGAAAGATTCTAGACGGCCTCACTTTTGAATTTCTCAATCCGTGTTCCGGATTTGATATCTTACCATCGTAAATATTTCCTCTTATTTTTGTATGAACTTTTAAAGTATGAATGATAAGTCTTTCCTTTCCCTTCTGTGTTCGTATGCTTCCCTTATGAAACTTTGTCATATTCTTGTTGTTGCTCACGTGTTTGGCATGTGAGGCACTGTTGGGGATTTCAATCTCACATCAGCACCCACTCACGTGTTATTCACGTGCGACACTGTTTTACTTTTCAGTCCATATCAAGGTTGGTGCTCACGTGCTCTGCACGTGGGGCCCTATTGATGGGGTTGTTTTAATTTCTCATGCAATCTTTCTGTGTATGACTTTGAATGCAGAGAGGGAGCCTCGGAAATAGTTCCACCTCTTTGATTTCTAATGCCTTTTCTTTTTCTGGGTCTTGGAAATAGTTCCACCGTGCAATATTTTCCGTGCGCAGTATTTAATGCTCCCCTTTATAACCTGAAGCCATAGTTTTCTTTCTCTCTTCACAGAGAAATCCATTTACAATTTAGGATGATTTATCTTGAGGAAACAACTAAGTGCTATGGCTTGCAACCGCCCCCATGCTCGTCGACAACCATGGGAGGTACCCGTTGAGGAGATGATTCCTCGCTTTGCTGCACGACTAGTGGATCCCCTTCTCACTGATGACGAATGTGACGCGGTGACGTATGAACTCCTGATCCGTAGGGGATCCCCTCTCCCAATGGGCTCCATTTGGCTGCGGACAATTCTTCTTGCTGTGCTCGCTGACATCTCTCCTCACCCAGCAGAGATGACCCTGGCGGTCCTTGTTGCTGCCGAAGACAAGCTCGAGTGTTTTTATGAGGTGTGCCTGATTACTCAGGCTCTGAAAGACTGCTCGGTCCAACTGTTGGGCCAGATAAGAGCCCGGCGGGCTATTATGTCTGCCTTTGCTGATGGACATGGCGCTAATCGATGGGGAGCCACTCCTCGTGAAAATCGTCGTTTCGACGTGCTGGAGAAGGCAGAGAGGGAGTTAGAAAATTTTGCATTTTGTTTTGTTAACCCTTGTGCCACTGATCCTTTGCTCGGTGGCCTTTTCCCGGTAGCGTAGTATGTTTAAATCAATGTACTTTTTTGTCATCGGCTATTGCATGCTTTCTGTTGAATTTTCATGTTTGTCGGATACTCGTACGTGCGTCTTGTTTGCGTAACTGAGCTTCATATTTTTCCATGGGAATTTTCTTTAATTGCGAGCACCATCGTTATGTTGCATGCACACCAGTGCTTTGGGTATCATTTCCTTTTAAACATTCGTACAGTTGCAATGCGTGCTTGATAGGATATAGATCAGAAACTTTCCTTGTTATTTCCCATATCAAGTGGTTTGTGCTTGTTTTAGATCGAGTATTGTCGTCGAAGGGAGGCTTGTTTATATATAGTCTTGAGTGTACGCGCCTTCCTTCAGAGGTTGTGGCCGCGAAGGCGAGCTTACGGGGGCTGATTGAGCGGTGCGCTGCGAACATGATATCATGCGAGAAGAGGCTCAGCCGCAAGTTTTCGGAGAGGGAGTTGGCTTCCAAAGCACTGAGAGAGCTTCAAGCCAATCTTACGGCCAAGACCACTAGGGCATATGAACTTTGGCGGGTGCTTCAAGAGGCTATCAAGGAGGTGGTAGCCATTGATAAGGCCGCCGTGTTTACTCGTGAAATGGTCGAAACCCATAAGGTTACTGAAAAAGAGCTTGAAGGCCAACTTGCCTTATACCAGGCCCAACAGGCTCAAGCGGAGGCCCGTCTTTTGACAATAATAAATCATGAAGCCGAAGCCCAGCGGAAAAGGGGGGAACTGGCAACTTTACTAAATCGCCCGCCGACTTGAAGAATTGTATATATTTATTTTTTATTCTTCTTTTGTACATATTCCTGAATGAGAGTATATTTTTTTTGTTCTTTCATGAATTGTACTTTGTATTCATTTTGATTCATGAATAAAAGATATATTTTTCTTCACGATGGTGTGTCCCTTTTAATAAGTGTATTCCGTGGATAGTCTATTTCGATTTCTTTGCAGGGCAACGATGGATTAGGATTCAGGGTTAAGATCTGCCTCCTAAGACTTTTCAAATTCATGAGCCGTGAGGGTCTCATAAAGAATTTTCTCCCTACAGGTCGAGAGGATCCCGTAGGTGTAATTTCTTCTTAAGAATCGTGAGGATTCCTAAGTGTGTTTTCTCTTGAAAGTCGTAAGGATCTCATAAGAGAGTTTGCTCCCTTACGAGTCGTGAGGATCTGTAAGTGATGGGTGAGGTTACCATTATCCGCATTTCACAGAGTCAGGAGTTGCTCTAGATGCTTTCCATAGGGTTGATTTGACATAGCCGTGTTCTGCGAGGATCAGGATCCGCTCTGGACGTTTCCCACGGGGTCAGAATTGACATAGGCCGTGTTCCACGTAACCAGAAATTTGCTCTGGATGCTTCCCACGGGGTCATAGCCGTGTTCTGCGAGGACCAGGCTCCGCTCTGGACGTTTCCCACGGGGTCAGGATTGACATTGGCCGTTTTCCACATGACCAGGAATTTGCTCTGGATGCTTCCCACGGGGTCATAGCCGTGTTCTGCGAGGACCAGGCTCTGCTCTGGATGCTTTCCACGGGTTCATAGCCGTGTTCTGCGAGGACCAGGATCCGCTCTGGACGTTTCTCACGGGGTCAGGATTGACATAAGCCGCGTTCTACGTGACCAGGAATTTGCTCTGGATGCTTCCCACGGGGTCATAGCCGTGTTCTGCGAGGACCAGGCTCCGCTCTGGATACTTTCCACGGGTTCATAGACGTGTTCTGCGAGGACCAGGATCTGCTCTGGACGTTTCTCACGGGGTCAGGATTGACATAAGACGCGTTCCACGTGACCAGGAATTTGCTCTGGATGCTTCCCACGGGGTCATAGCCGTGTTCTGCGAGGACCAGGCTCCGCTCTGGACGTTTCCCACGTGGTCAGAATTGACATAGGCCATATTCCACGTAACCAGGAATTTGCTCTGGATGATTCCCACGGGGTCATAGCCGTGTTCTGCAAGGACCAGGCTCCGCTCTGGACGTTTCCCACGGGGTCAGGATTGACATAAGCCGCGTTCCACGTAACCAGGAATTTGCTCTGGATGCTTCCCACGGGGTCATAGCCGTGTTCTGCGAGGACCAGGCTCCGCTCTGGATGCTTTCCACGGGTTCATAGCCGTGTTCTGCGAGGACCAGGATCCGCTCTGGACGTTTCTCACGGGGTCAGGATTGACATAAGCCGCGTTCTACGTAATCAGGAATTTGCACTGGATGCTTCCCACGGGGTCATAGCCGTGTTTTGCGAGGACCAGGCTCCGCTCTGGACGTTTCCCACGGGGTCAGAATTGACATAGGCCGCGTTCCACGTAACCAGGAATTTTGCTCTGGATGCTTCCCACGAGGTCATAGCCGTGTTCTGCGAGGACTAGGCTCCGCTCTGGATGCTTTCCACGGGTTCATAGCCGTGTTCTGCGAGGACTAGGATCCTCTCTGGACGTTTCCCACGGGGTCATAGCCGTGTTCCACGTGACCAGGAAGGGTTGACTTTATCCATATTTCACGGAGTCGGGGTTTGAATCTCGGTCATCTGTGCACCGCCGAGTCATGGAACTGGGAGTTTCCGCGGTTCCGGTTTGCTTGATGCTGTGTCGAATGTTGAGATGATCTCCAGGCTATCTGTGAACCGTCGAGATTTGGCTTCTTCTTCCGAAGAAGTCTGGGGAGGAAAGGTGTGATTCCCTCTTTGTTTCTGCCCCTGGATTGTATACAGGGATTGATGTGATATCACCTGTAGGGCATAAATTTCATTTTTTTATTTCTTTCCGCGATGCTCTATCATTTCAGCTTTTATATCGCGAAGGTCGCGATTGCCCAATCATTTCGGCTATTTGTTTTATTTTTACTCGCTGCTTTTTATTGCGAGTTGCCCAATCATTTCGGCTATTTTACATGTATATATTTTTACTTGCTGATTTTGTTTGCAAGTTGCCCCATCATTTCGGCTATTTCGTATGCATGTGTGGCTCGCTAGCTTTTTTGCTGCAAGCTTGGAATTAGACACTGATTTCGGCATCAGTACCGCTACAACTGGGATATTGCCAGGAGTGAATCATCATTTGCCTTCGTCGATGTCGAACAAAGGTGGCTTAGTAGACAGGGTTAGGATTCTGTCGACTAAGGCTTTTGACTTCATGAGCCGTAAGGGTCTCATAAAGGTATTTCTCCCTATGAGTCGTGAGGATCTCATAGGTGTAATTTCTCCTTAGGAATCGTGAGGATTCCTAAGTGCATGATCTTTTATAAGTCGTAAGGATCTTACAAGAGTGCTTTCTCCTTATAAGTCGAGAGGGCTTACAAGAGGGTTCACCGTGCAAACATATCCCTAGTCACGGATGGGACTTTGTTAGGGAAATGTTTATTCGCGCCCGTGGATTGTATACAAGGGTCAGCATTGAACCGCTTGTAGGGCAATATTGGAGGTTGTGGTGGCCGCTTAAGAACAGGTTCAGATCCCTGTAACTTAAGACTTTTGGATCTTATGAGCCGTGAGGGTCTCACAAGAGGGTTCTCCTTACGAGTCTTGAGGATCTCGCAAGTGTAATTTCTCCTTAGGAATCGTGGGGATCTCTAAGTGTGTTGCTCCTTTGTGAGTCATAAGGATCTCACGCAGCTGTTTTCTCCTCACAAGGTCGAGAGGACATTGCAAGTGTCTTTTAATGAGGTTGCGCCCGTTAGGGTTTTCACAAAAACTCACCGGTAGCCCTGCTGTTTTTACTCACGGAGCCCTTTCGGGTTTTTATCCGTGCCCATTTTGCTTATGGACATACCGTTTTCTATTTCTTTTTTTTATTCTTTTATTCTTCTTTTTTTTATCAGCCTTGGGATGCTGCAATCCACAGTAGTTTATCGACGTCTCGGTCAACAGCCAGTTTTAGGACATAATGGTCCATCGTTAGTTTAAGGATGTTTCGGTCCATTGTTAGTTTAAGGATGTTTCGGTCCGTGGTTAGTTTAAGGACGTTTCGCTCTATGGTTAGTTTAATGACGTTTCGGTCCGTCGCTGGTTACCACTTATAGAGTTTGGGCTTAGGAAGATAGCGAGCGGACATAAGCGTCGTCATCTATCGTTGACCTAGGCCGTGACTCGTCAGGCGTAGTATTTTTTCAGGAATCGGCCGTTTATTGGCCGGAAAGGTCTTTCACCATGCATGTCCATGAGTAGGTAGGCTCCACCCAGGTAAACTTTGTCTATGATATACGGGCCTTCATAGTTCGGCTCGAATTTCCCTCGTTTGGCACGATTAGGGATCATAGGTCTTTTGACCACTAGCACGAGTTCGTCTTGGCGGAATGTTCTCGGCCTAATCAATCTCTCATATGAACGTGTCATTTTTGCTTTATAAGCCTCCAGATTTTGTTGCGCTATGAGCCAGGTTTCATGAAGGGCATCGAGCTCCTCAAGCCGAAGGTGAGCATTTTCTTCGTCTGTTAGCTCGTAATGAACTGCCACTCGTAGAGAGGGTAACTCTATCTCGAGGGGGAGTACCGCTTCAGTACCGAATACCAATGTGTACGGCGTCGAATTTGTGGCCGTTTTGAACGTAGTTCGATACGCCCAGAGGGCTTCATGCAGTCTCTCATGCCAGTCCTTCTTATTTCGAGACACCGTCTTTTTCATGATCTTCGTCAAGGTCTTGTTGAAAGCCTCAACTAGACCGTTAGCTTGGGGATTATAGACTGAGGAGTATCTCCAGTCTATGTTGTGCTGTTGTGCGAAGTTGCTGATCTTGTGGCTTCTTTAGGCTGGCCTGTTATCGGAGATGATCCGTCTCGGAGTTCCAAACCGATAAATGATGTGTGTCTTGAAGAAATGGAGGATATTCTCCGTCTTCACTTCCCTCAGCGGTACTGCTTCTGCCCATTTGGAGAAGTAATCAGTTGTCGCCAAAATGAATCGGTGTCCTCCGGACGATGCTGGTTCGATGAGGCCGATTATGTCAGTTCCCCACATTTCGAACGGCCAGCTAGCCATTGTCGGATGTAGTGGATTCGGATGCTGGTGGATAAAGTCCCCATGGATCTGGCACGAGTGCCATTGCTTCGCATACTCTAGGAAGTCATGAATCATCGTGGGCCAATAATAGCCCATCTTTTTAATCTTCAGCTTCATCTTCGGCCCGGCTTGG
Organism: Agapanthus africanus; assembly: GCA_030015575.1. Lineage (NCBI taxonomy): Eukaryota > Viridiplantae > Streptophyta > Magnoliopsida > Asparagales > Amaryllidaceae > Agapanthus > Agapanthus africanus. The sequence continues at coordinate 604,092,381 of CM057340.1, forward strand.
TGAGAACCGCAGAGTCTGTCGTGAGTTTCTTGGATGACTCCTTTTGCTTCTTCAGGTCCCAGGCATCTTAGCCATAGAGAATCAAATGATCTTTTATACAGGGTATTATTGACGAAGGCAAAAGATAGAGCTCGCTTCATGAGCTGATGTTTTGAGGACGCATCTTCAGGTGTTTGACGGGATTTGAAGTAGTCTATAAAGACTTCTCTCCAATCCTCAACCTTTTCCTGGTCTTTTACTTGCAGAGCAATTTGCTCGGTCGTTCCCTTTTCTTCGGACGACTCCGGAGATATTTCTGCCGGTGCAAGAACCCGACGGCTTTGCACAATGGTCCTTACGTCATTGAGGTTCTCGTCGGCCAGTTCTTTAGCGAGCTTAGCTAATGCATCCGCTTTGCTATTTTCCGCACACGGTATACTTCCCAAGGCGTAGGAAGGAATTTGAATCAGCAGTTGCTGCACTCTCTCGCCGTAGTTCACCAACTCTGGCTTGCACGTTTGATAGTCGCCGTTTACTTGACTAACGACTAGTTGGGAGTCTCCGTATATGAGGAGGTTTTCAATTCCCACGTCGATAGCGATCTCGAGACCTGCTATCAAAGCTTCATACTTAGCTTCATTGTTTGTCCTCGGCTCTGTTAAGGAGAAGGCAAAGCGCATTATCCCTCCTTGTGGAGTCACGAAGATGAGGCCTATCCCTGATTTGATTATAGGGATGCTTTGTTTGCGCTTCTTCATGGAAGATGCTTCGTCGAAGTAAAGTTCCCAGCGGGTATCATTATCTCTTCTCTCTTCGTCGATTGTGTCAAACGCGTGTTCGTCCGGCAATTCGCAGTTCAAGGGAAAGTCGGCGGGTATCGGATGCTCAGCGAGGAAATCGGCGATGGCCTGGCCTCTCACTGCCTTGAGGGAACGATAAGTTATCGAGAACTCCATCAAGAGCAGAGCCCATTTAGCGAGCCGCCCTGTCAATATGGCCTTCGACATCAAATATTTGAGAGGATCCACCTTTGATATGAGATGGACCTCATGTGCCAACGCGTAGTGTCTGAGCTTCGTTATTGCGAAGATCAATGCCAGGCAGTGTTTTTCAATGGGAGAGTAATTGCTTTCTGCCCCCACGAGAACTCGACTCAAATAATAAAGGGCTCTCTCTTTTCCTTGGTCGTTCTCTTGCGTCCATAATGCGCCTAGCGAACCTTCGAGGGCTGTTGTATACAGGACGAGAGTTTTTCCTTTAACGGGAGCGGCTAGTACTGGAGGATTCTGCAGGTACTATTTGATTTCATCCAGTGCGCTTTGGCATTTGTGATCCCAAACGAAAGGGGTCCCTTTCTTCATTAGGTGACTATAAGGACGGCACTTGCCGGAGAGATTGGCTATGAATCGCCGGATATAAGCGAGCTTTCCTTTGAGAGACCGCAGTTGCTTGAGAGTCTTTAGCGGAGGCATTTTCATAATCGCCTTAATCTTGCCGGATCTATCTCGATGCCTCGGTGTCGGACGATGAATCCTAGGAATTTGCCCGAGGAAACTCCGAACGCGCATTTGAGAGGGTTCATCTTCAAGTTGTATTGCCGAAGGCGTTTAAATACGATCTTCAGATGCTCTAGATGTTCTTCGTATGATTTTCTTTTAACTACGAGGTCGTCGATATAACATTCGACGATTTCATGTATGAGGTCATCGAAAATCTTCGTCATGGCCCTCTGATAGGTGGCACCGACGTTCTTTAGACCGACGGGCATCACCTTGTAGCAGAATATGCCCAAAGGGGTCCGGAAAGTGGTGTGCTTCTGGTCCTCAGGATGCATCTTTATCTGATTGTATCCAGATGATCCTTCCATGAAGGAGAAGACTTCGTGAGTGGACGTGTTATCTATCATCAGCTCAGTGACTAGTACTGGAAAGTCATCTTTTGGACAAGCTTCATTGAGATCCCGAAAGTCCACACATATGCACACTGTCCCATTTTTCTTCACTACTGGAACAATGTTGGCGATCCAGTCGGGGTACTGAACCTCTTGGATGAAACCAGAGTCGATTAGCTTTTTGACCTCGGCTTTGATGCTCATTTCAAGCTCGAGCCGCATTCTTCTTGGCGCTTATTTGATCGGTTTGACGTCCGGGGATATTGCTAATTTGTGGACAGAAATCTCTGGATCTAGCCCAGGCATCTCGGAATAGTTCCATGCGAAACAGTCTTTATGCTGCATAAGCATGTCCTTTAGTGTATCCACCCTTTCTTCAGACAGCAGCTCACTGACAAATGTCGGCCGCGGATCACTTGTCGTCCCTAAATCAATTTTCTTGAGGTTATCTGCAGTAGTATGTATCCCATCTTCCAGCTCTTTTGGCGCCGGTGGAAACTCTGAGATCACCTCGTCATCATTGTTCTCGAAGCACCAGGAGAGGTCATCCATATTCTCGGACTCTTCTTTTGACAATGTTATCGCGTGACAGGTACGAGATCGTTTCCAAGATCGATGTTGATCTGATTCTACTCTTGTTATACACGTCGCTTTTGGTTCATGCTTCTTTGGCGGGCTTACCCTCTAACTGCTGGAAAGAGCGAACCTGCCCTATTGATATTGGTTTTCAACCCAGTTTTTGAAGGTGAAGCAGTCTTCGAGAGGATGTCCTATTGCTCGGTGATAAGAGCAATAGTCTGGGTGAGAGACCTCGCTTGCTTGCTCGGGGTGTTTGGACTCTGGGAGTGTCATCATCTGATACTTTACGACAAGATTGAATATCTTCTTTGTCTTATCTTGGGGAAAAGAATATTCCCGGCTCATCTTCTTTATAAGGGACGGATCCCAGCTGCTCGACCCTTGCTCGCGTGGCTTCTTAGACCCGCTGGGCTGCTGTCGAACGTTTTTTCCGTTCTTTGGTTTATTTTTGCCTCTGCGCCGGGTTTTTTGCATGATGGGCTGGCGATGAGGAGCATTGTCATTCTCCGCTGCTTGTTGAAGGAGGCGCTGCATCCTGGCTTTCTCGTAAATGGCCATCTCACGGTTATGGTCATCCCGGACCTTTTGACCCGCTTCCCTGATCAATTTGTCCATCCGTTCTTCAAACGACAGACTCGGCGTTTTGATGACAGGAACTTGTTTTGGTTCAGGATCAGCGTCTTTTAACAGAATGTCTCCTTCTTCATCGAAGTCATGTATGACGTAGCTGCCATGGACTCGCTCCCGTTTTTTGGATTGAATATATCCAAGTCTGATCGTTTCCATTCTCCCATTGGGCAACTTGTGCTGAGTTCCGGGGACATCCCAGATCCTGTTGTAGAACCGAGCTTGTCGAGTAGTCTGTCTGAAGGATACCCCTTGGCGCTTCAAGAGTCTTTTTAATCCGTCTGTGTAATATCTGGGCAGACATATGGGCTGGAGCCTGTCAAGTGTAGAATTTGCACCATGCTAAATTTCTTTCTCCACTTTGATTTCCCCGGATCGGTAGAATAGGATCGTCTTTTCACCTTTTCGCCTGGGAGGGACGTAGAATGTCTGCAGTTCTTGCACACTATAGGTTTCAAGTGCATCGAGCTCTTTATAATGCTCTTATGGAACCATGGCAACTTGCAAACTTTGATCTTCGTCGGCGAAGATTTGTATCGACGGCCGAGCAGAGAATACAGCATTAACCTCATCTTCCGAATCGCTGCCGAAGATCAACATAGGGATGGATGCTCCCAGCTTGCTGCATTAGGGCGGACTTGAATAAACTATTTCTTCCTCCTCCCCAGTATCACTCCCAAAGACTGGAATAGTGGTGATGGCTTTGTTCTTCGGCCTGTGACATCTTTCTGTATCCTCAAAGTCTGGTAAGAAGTATTTTGCATCTTCGTACTTTCAGACTTCATTCACGGAGAATGGGTTCAACTCTCCCGTTACGGTATATTCGAGACCAACCTTGAAATACTTCATACACTGGTGTTGTGTAGAAGGGATAATGTTGTACTCATGTAACCAAGGCCTGCCGAGCAATGCATTGTAGCATGTCTTGGCGTCGATGACATGAAACTTAATGTCCGTGACAAGCAGCCAGAAGCATAGTGTCAATATTACAGACCCAAGCGTTCGTGATGACTGAGAGTCAAACCCGGAGATGGTGATTTTATCACGAGCGAGATGCTGAACGCTCATGCAAATTTCCTTCAATACTCTCACATTGAGGAGATTGACGGAGGACCCATTATCTACCAGGATTTTGCCTATCTTGATATCATGACAGTATCCGGAGACATAAAGGGGACGGTTGTGCTCGCATGTCCCGAGGAGAAGGTCTTCATCGCCAAAGGTGATATCCGCAGTGCACACTTCTTCCAGCTCGTCCTTCATCTTTTCTTTGGCGAGGAAAGTTTGGAATTGCTTTGGCTCTTGTAGTGCATTGATCAATGAATCTCTCGCCTCTTTGGATAGCAGAAGGGCGTCAAGAATGCTTAGTTGCGAAGGTAGCTTTCTCAAGTGTGCCAGAATGTTGTAGTCCACCTTACTTTTCTTTGGCGGGTCCTTGGCGGTCAGCTCTTTGACGACTTGGTAATCTAGGGCGATATCTTCAGGGATTTTTTCTTTTCCTTTATCTTTTCTATTCGCGGGCCCGGGATTCTTTTCGGCCAGCGTACGATTGTGTAGTTGAATATTTTCACAGGTCTTCGGTTCTTCCTCTTTTCCCGAGATGGATTCTTTAAAGAGAGGGCCAAGAGTCATTTCTTCGTCAGAGTCACTCCCGAAGGTGAGAACTTGCAATCCCCCAGCGTCGACCATGTGACAATTGCCGGTAGTTCTTTTACGCTCCTCGGTTGTGTTTCTTTGCTCCTAACGAGTTTTGCGTTTCATTTTCTTGAAATGTTGTCGGTGAGCAACGTATCCCTGCCACCATCTTTTAAAAGCGTTGCACTCTTCGGTGGGGTGCGCAATCTTTCGATGATATAAGTAGTAGTTAGGATGTATTTCCGCTTCACCAAGAGTGTTTCCTTCAGAGGGTAGCAGCTTCATTCCCAATGATATGGCTTTGGCGAAGCTCTTCCTCGTTTTGATCCTGCTTTTATTTGTAGCGGATGTACTTTGATTTGGCGGGAGCGTTTCAACCCTTTCGTCCAGTCGCTGGCGCTTGGCCTTTTCAAATATGGCCATCTCATGCTCTCGAGCAGCTTTGCTTTTAGGAAGAGCTTCATTCAGGAATGCATCAATCATTTCGTCTGATGGCTCTAGAAGTTCCGGCTCAGAACCTGCCCCCAGTTTCTATGTGTACGGAGCTTCTTCATCGTTTATTGACGAGTGAGAGATCATATGGCAACTTGCTACGTAATCTTCAGATTCATCTGACGAGTCTTCCCCATCATCTCCGTCCTCAAGGATATGACTGAGAAATTCTTGGAGTGTGACTGGGGTTCGCGCCCTTTGGTTGTATTCTTCCAACGCGTCAATCTGTTTTTGCAGGTCCGTGCGCTTGTCACCAGGCTTCATGGGCTTTTTGGTCTTCTTCTTCTTCTTCGAAGACTTTGACGGCTGGGTGTGAGTGCTTTGAATATCAACACCAATTTTTGGAGTTGGGCGCGATTTCAGCATTCCCTTGATAATCTTGGGTTCCAGCGGATTCTTCCACCTGATTGTCGGGTATGTTTAGAGATCGTTCAGCATTCTTTTAGTTTTGGCCGAAAGAGCGGCCTCCCATGGAGCTTCTTCTATGAAAGAGCATGATGCCCCCGATGTGTCTGTTTTCTTGGGAGCGTGTGGCTGTGGTGGGTTCACCTTCCAATTCTCAGACAGCGCAAACTTGCCCTGTTGGTATTGGTCTTCGATCCAGCCTTTAAAGACGAAGCAGTCTTCAATTGGATGGCTTACCATTTGATGGTAGGGGCAATAATTGGGACTATTAGCCTCGCTGGGTTGCAATGGTCGTTTTAGATTCGGCAGATTGATGAGCCTATTGCGCACCGCCAGTTCGAACAGTCTCTTCGTTTTGTCCCGAGGGAACGAATAAGGACGCTTCATTTTCTCATTATAGTATCGCCGTCTCTCTTCTAGTTGATCAATTAGGTTTGGGGGCACTGTGCTGCTATTGAGTATTCGCAACAAATGTTGCCTTCCCTTTACCCTTTTCGTTCCGCGGCTCCAGCTTCGGAGGAGACGGTCTATGACCCATCTGGTCCATTTAGGCCAGTTTATCGATCAAGGCTTGGAATGTGGTAGGCTTGAAGAACATCATGAATTGGGAAATAGTTGCCTGGGGGTCCAGAGTGCCCATGAACATGCCCACTGCCGGCGCTTCTTCGATGCGCTGCTCACATTTTGACCATAAGTTTCGCCATCGTATTGCGTACTGCACCCATGTTTCACCTGGCTTCATCCTGGCATTGATCAATGCCGTTATTGGGGTGCGCTCACTAGCACTCGTGAAATACTGGGTGAATAATAGCTCCATCTCTGCAAAAGTCTTGACGGAGTCATTTGAAAGTTCAGAATACCACTCGAATGCCGTTTCCGACAAGCTGCCGACGAACTGGCGAAGTAGCAGTTTATCGTCACCTCCGGTGTTGCCACATAGAGCCCTGAACTGGGCGACATGCTGGTGGGGATTGCCCTTCCCTTTATATACATGAAATTTAGGGATTGTATATCCCGGCGGGTATTTTATTTGGTCATACCAGCCTGGATATGGTCGCCCAGTTTTAACAACTTGGCCGGCCGCTTCATTCGTCTGGTGAGCTCGTATTTGCTGAGCAATGTAGTCATCCAGAACGGCCTTGGAGATGGTCTCTTCTTTGGCTGCTGAAAGAGCCGGAGGAGGGTTCGATGTCTTCCCTCTGTCGTCTTCAATGATGATCGTGGGGTCTTCAGCTGGAGGTTCTGGTTGTAACATCATCCCAGCCATGTCTTGGAATAAGAGAGCCATTCGTTTTATATTGGCTGTCTATTCCGCAGCTTCTTTTTCTTTCCTCTCGAGCATTCTTCGGAGGAACTCGGTATCAGTTTCTTGTTCCCGACGCTGCTCCGAGGTTTCTGGATTTTCTTTTGGCCCAGTAAGCGCGGCCATTGCAGTCATCATCTCCTGAAGTTTCTGTTGCTGTTGTTCCTGAACCTTCGTTATCGATCGGGTAAGCGGTTGATGACCCGTGGAAGCACGACTTTCCTCTTTTCCGGAAGCCATATAAACAGTATGCACCATCATGCCCCCAGACTTGAGGCGTTTAGAGTCAGCGTCTTTCCGGTTCACCGCGGTCACAGGAGCTTTCTCTGGCCTTCTTCTTTTTTGAGCTGTTGAGGTCAAGGGAGCCATTGCAACGGGCACCCAGGTAGCTGTCGCTTTTTGTGGCTTGACAGGATGGTCCTTTTCTTGCCGAACTTTTATATTTTTCTGTCGACAAGAGTAATCTTGATCAATTACTGAGTCCTGAACCTGTCGCCAGACTTTGTAAATTTTGGAAGAAAGTCACTGAGGGGGTTGTTCTGGCTTCGCCTTCAGTGCATTCTCTACGGGTGGAGGAGATCTCTTCAGCACTGCAGTAGGAGAGTTCCCGCGCACCTTGTTAAGCAGTTCAAAGCTGTTTCCGGTTGGAACAGCAGCATCGATCTCCACCGTTGGAGCTGGTGGAGTAAATCCAGACAGAGAGCTGCCCCCAGCCTTCCATACTCGGCTTTAGTGACGACGGCGAGCATATCGCGCAGATGATGTTGGTTCAGCTATGGGGATGGCTTTGTCATGCCCCCTATTCTGGTGAGGCGCTACTGGTACCAGCCTCTTGAAGACTGACGTCCGTTGAGCAACAGTATCCAATCTGTTAAAGACAGACCTTTGAGCAGGGACGGGTGCCGGAGTGGCCAGCCTCGTAAGATTGATCCTTTGATGGGAAAAGCTTTTTTAGTGACCTCGAGAGCAGGAATGGATATCCGTTTTAGGATGGCCGCTTCAGGTATCGTGGGCTTCTTGACGGGCCCGTTGGAGTTCAGGCTCAGCCTATCGAAGACTGATGTTGTTGGCTTGGCATTGGATGACCCGCTGAGAGGGGCCGTGGTGGTAGTGAGCCGATCAAAGACCGACTTCTTCTGCGCTTCTTGCGGCAGCGGGATGTTAACGCTCACTGGTGGGAGCATAGTCCCGAAGAACAACCCGGTGGTAGCCTGCGTTACCTGCTCTACTGGCATCGTAAAAAGGGAGGCCGCTTGGGGGTCGTAGGTTACACCTCCAGATGAGGCGGAATGGGAGTTGCAGTTGCAGCTGGAGCATTTTGTGCAGGTAGACGCCATTGATCTTTCGTTTTCTGCATGGAGCAAGATACCAAATCTTAGTACCTCGAACCCAAGGGCAACCATTAGCAAACCGTGATTCGTTCGTGAATACGACACACGAAGTGTGGAGTGGAAAGAGGAAAAGGTCCCATCGGGCGTGCCAGAATCTGTTACCCGCCGAAACACGGAAGACACGACCGCGCAGGTCCGTCTTGCCTGAATTTCGGAGCAAATGCTAATTGGTGCTATCCGTCCACCTCTCCAAAAATGCCAAGCTGATTTATGACACCGTGTATCAAAGGTTTAAACGGATGCGGCCGATGTAGCAGACTTCATCAGATTCCCCCTCATTTGAGGGGTTTTTGATTGCGGGGACACTTTTCCGTGCAGGAGCAAGCCCCTGCAGTTAATTACGCTACCGCATCGCGGTAACAACTTTATCCTTCTCCAGATGGTCACTTCGTTTCGTATGTGTTTGTTTTGTTTTTGGTTGCCCATGGATTGTATACGGAGACTAATTTATGTTGTCGTCCGTAGGGCGTGGATTAGTCCAAATCCATATCTTCTTAGATTTGGGTTTGGAGTTGAGTTTAAGGATACGTTAATCTCATTTGAGACTAAGATCGACTTAAACATTTGTTAAGGATACGTTAGTCTAATTTTAGGCTAAGATCAACTTAACAGGATCTTTTAGATCCAACAAGAGAGCATTTGGGCTCTATTGTTTAGTTTAGGGACTTTGCGGTCCATTAGTTTAAGGACATTACGGTCCAATGTTAGTTTAAGGACATTACGGTCCAAGGTTAAGGACATCATCGTCCATGAGTTTAAGGACCCCACAGTCCAGTTTAGAGACGTTATAATCTGTGAAGTGTGTGGTTGTCGGGACCCGTCACCTCTCTGAAGACGTTGAAGGATTACAACGACAAATATCAAAGGAGTGAAGAGATGTACCCTCGAACCGAAGTTGATTTGGGGATCTGTAGTCCAATTTGGAACTAAGATCAATTAATTAGATTGTGAGTACATTGGCTCAGTTAAATCTGAATTGAGGACTTATGGCCAACTTGAGCTAAGTCCAATTAGATTAGAAATGTTGGCCCTTTGTTGAACCATTAAACATTTGTTTGGGTTCAACTCCCCATTATTTGGCACTGCTAAACAGGGGTTCTGACAACATTTTATCTTTTGTTGAGTGCTGAGCACTCATATGCCATATAGGATGTTCAATTTTGGAAGGCAAGGATGTACTTGAGACTCAGTAAAAAGAGAAGTCTTGCCTCAGAAGGACTTAACCAATTTAGGCTAGGATTGATTTGAATATAGTGTTAAACACTAACATATATCTTATGGTCACGTGTTCCCACGTGATGCGCTGAAAATAATGTTAAACACCAAGAACAAAGCGCTAAAAAATAGTGTTAAACACTAGAATGGGATTGGTCGTGTGGGGCCATGTGAGACCTCTGAAGGTGGGGACCAGTCTTCCTTTGTTTTATTCTCAAATCTGCAAATAAGTGTTAAACACTTTTAGTTTGCACGGTCATCACGTGTGGGCACGTGATTGGCACTCATGCACTAATTTATTAAGGTGTTTATTAGGGGTCACGTAAGGACACGTGAGGACGCCCAAATTAGAATCTGCCTTTGCCTTTATTCTCTTTGTTTTAGAGGTCACGTGAGAGCACGTGAGGCATTGCCTCTGGGCTAATTCCTTCTTATTTTGGAGGATCTTTTTTAGGGGTCACGTGAGGGCACGTGACCTAGTTTTATTCTTTCTTTCTGATCACTGAGGATTGGAGTCACGGATCATCACGTGACCAAGTTCTTTACGTGCATGGAGATCTTTCAAGTCTCTTTATTTTAAGAATTAAATTCTCTGTAGGGTTAAACCCTAATTATATTTTTAGGGGAATTAAATTCCTATGTCTGTGAAAGAATTAAATTCTTATATAGGGTTAAACCCTAGTTTTGTCTTGGAGGAATTAAATTCCTATGAATTTGGGAGAATTAAATTCTTATGCAGGGTTGAACCTTAATTTTATTTGGAGGAATTAAATTCCTGTGAAATTGGGAGAATTAAATTCTCATATAGGGTTAAACCCTAGTTTTACCTTGGAGGAATTGAATTCCTGAGAATTTGGGAGAATTAAATTCTCATATAGGGTTAAACCCTAGTTTTATTTTAAAGGAATTAAATTCCTGTGAATTTGGGAGAATTAAATTCTCTAAACTCAATTCTCTCTCTAAGTTTTGGATCTGCATGGCAGAATCTCCCCGATGAGAATTAAATTCTCAACTTGTGGGGAGATTTGCTTTTGCAGATCTTCAACCAGAGGAAGAACTTAGTTCTTTTGCAGAAAAGTTAAACTCTTAGATTGAGAATTAAATTCTTTTTTTGTTTTATGGAGCTTTGATCCTTTTCCCCTTTCTCACCTAGGGTTTCTTTTCTTGAGAATTAAATTCTCCTTTCTTTTCTCTCTGCTATTTTCCTTCAGAAAATTCCAAGATCCAAAAAAATCAATCCTCCTTTTCTTTTCTTGGCTCCTATTTATAGGAGAAGGAAAAGAATCAATTTGTTTAGTGAATCTTTCATTGAAAGATTTTGGTTGTTTTTGTAACTAACATGATCTTTTAGATCACTCAGTGAATTTTATTCACCATTGGATTTTTAATCCAGAAGATATTCTGTTTGTTATTCTTGGTGAATTTCAGGGAAATCTTTCCTTGTATAAAATCTTTCCATAAATTGGTGATTTTTAATCACCATTGGATTTTTAATCCAACGGTGCTCCATTTTACAGAGCATAATCCTCTTTTGTTTGGAAAGATTTAAAGAAATACTTTCCCAGTTAGGGTCTTTGATTTCCCTTAATTAGAATTTAATTCTATTAACTCAGAAGGCTTTTAAAGCCCATCACGTGTTGGCACATGATCCCAATATTTGATCATTGAAATAGAATTTAATTCTATCAGTTTAAAGAGCTAAGCGACCTGTCGCGTGTTGACATGTGACCCTTCTTTATTCAGAATTTAATTCTGCCTTTCAACATGGCTAAGGAATCATCACGTGTCAGCACGTGACCCTTGGTCACGTGTGAGCACGTGATGCCCCATTGGGGTCTTTCCTTAGCTGTTTTGTTATATTTTTGTTTGATTAGAGTTTAATTCTATAAAGTAGAGATCACATGAATCTATCACGTGTCAACACGTGACCCTTGGTCACGTGTGAGCACGTGATTTCCCATTGAGGTATTTCCTGATTTTTATCAGGGAACAATGATATATACAAACTTCATGGTATTTTAATGTAAATGTTAAGTTAAAGTTATTTTGCATGATATTTGTTATAAAAGTTGGTTCTAAACATTGGTTTTATGATTACAAATATGGTATAAGAATGTGGGTGAAAAATATGTAAGAAAAATTGAACTTGAAAAGAGATTTTGTTTGTACCATGGTAGAAGAAGAGGATCGGCTTGTACCATGGTAGAAAAATATGTAAGAAGAGGACCGGCTTGTACCATGGTAGAAGAAGATGTCGGTATTAACTCCACTTTCAACATATGTTTTGAAAAGAGATTTTCTAAGAAGAAGAAGAGGGATTGGAAGGGACTTACACTATAGGAGGCTTAAAGAAAGGTGTAGGAAGGGAGGTTTGTCGTTCTGGCGTCGCAGAGTCGGCGGGACTTGTTTCGACCCTCTCCGAAAGTTGATCTCTTACTAACTCCACTTGTACTTAGAAAAGTTTGAGAGTTTTGGTTAGGAATTTTCAGAATGATGAATGGCTAGGGCATGGGGTAGTATCTATCGTGTGGAATTAGGGTTTTGGAAAAATGCATTAAAATAATGATAAATGGGGAATTGAAGGGTCTCTGTTTAATTTCAGAGCAATCAAATAGTGCAGGGGAGTTAGGGGTACGGGAAAGGTCGTGTGTGCAAAGCCCGGGCCTCATTGGGCTCGGGGGGACCGTAGGTGCCGGCCCAAAAGCACTTTCTGCCGGTCATTTTGGTGAAGGGGCCGGTGGATTGATGCTACGTGTTCACACCAGTGTTAACTCCATTTTACACATCTTTGATTTTTCTGTCTTTTCATTTTTATGTGCATTGCACGTGTAAACTTTTGGGCTTCCAAAAAATTTAAAAATAAATCAGAAAAAATAATGTGTCTGATGGGATTCGAACACAGGGGCTACATCACAGCAGTGCAAGGGCTTTACCAGTGAGCTACAAGTTGTTTCATGTTGTTCTTAAACAAAATATACTTATAACTTGTACTCAGGCTTGTAAACTCCTTTCTGTACTCTAAACTGAAAAATTTTATACAGTAAATTCAGAGTCGTTACAGAAGCCATTCTATTTTACATACTACTCTTCATTCTATCGTTCTTACTTGCTCATTTTGCTCATGCCTATGTTTCTTAGCCTCATCCTCCTTCTTATTTAGGTGCTCACTTGAGCTTAAGAAATGAGAGAAAAAGATAGTAGAAAATTCTTACATCCACACTCTCCATTCCTAGCGAGTTTGGAGCGTCGGTTGCTTCTCTAGGCGAAGCTGGAGCCTGGATCGTTTCCCTTAGGTGGAACATCTTCGGCAAAAAAGGACCGGCTTGTAAGCGCGATCCGAACCACTTGAAAAAATCTTGAGAATATAAGTATTCTACACATAGTAGATTAGTTTAGCTCACTGGGTTTTTGTTAGCAAGTTTTAGCCTTTTAGTTCGATTCTTGGATTCGGAATTTTAGCAAACTAGAAATTTTTGAAATCTATGGTACTATCTTCTAAAATTAGTTTGCTAGTGTGCCTAAGTTCCTAGCCGGTATAGTGCAAGAAATGACAACACCATATATTGCTCAACAGAATGGTTTAGCGGAAAGGAAAAATCATTCTCTTGTGGAAATGGTGAATTCTCTGTTGTTACATGCAAAATATGAAAAATTGCCTTTACATTTATGGGGAGAAGTTTTATTGACGGCTTTCCATTTATATAATAAAATTCCATCAAAAGAGTCAAAAATTAGCCCATACGAATTATGGAAGAAAAGAAAGCCAAATTTGGCTTATTTAAAAGTGTAGGGGTGTTTGGCTTATTATAGGGTTTCTGAATTTAAACGGACTAAATTAGGTCATAGAGCACTCAAAAGTGTATTTATAGGATATGCTGAACATAGTAATGTTCCCCTCCGAACGGCGGCCGAGACGTTAGGACGTCTAGCCTGAGATTCGGGGCAGATACTATTTGGTTTTATCCGTCTACCTCTCCGAAGATGCCAAGTTGATTTATGGCACCGTGTATCGGAGGTTTAGACGGATGCGGCCGATGTAGCAGACTTCGTCAGATTCCCCCTCGCTTGAGGGGTTTTTGATTGTGGGGACGCTCTTCACTGCAGGCGCAAGCCCCTGCAGTTAATTACGCTACCGCGTCGCGGTAACCACTTTCTCCTTCTCCAGAAATTTCACTTTGTGTCGTGTGTATTTGTTTTGTTTATGGATGCTCGTGGATTGTATACGGAGACTAAGTAATGCCGTCGCCCGTAGGACGTGGATTAGTCCAAATCCGTATTTACTTAGATTTGGGTTTAGTGTTTTAGTCTAAGGATACGTTAGCCGTATTGAGGCTAAGATCAACTTAAACATTCGTTAAGGATACGTTAGTCCTGTTTGAGACTAAGATCAACTTAAATATTCGTTAAGGATACGTTAGTCCTGTTTGAGACTAAAATCAACTTAACGTGGTGATCTATTTAATATATAGCCATCGGGACTCGTCACTTCTCTAACGTCATTGAGGGATTACAACGACAGGTGTCAGAGGGGTTTGGAGATGTACCCTTGAACCAAAGTTGATTTGGAGTTTTATAGTCCATTTGAATGTTTTAGGATACGTTAGCCGTGTTTGAGGCTAAGATCTACTTAAACGGGATCGTTTAGATCCGACAAAAGAGCGTTTGGAGGCTCTATTGTTCCAGTTTAGGGACGCAGTGGTCCATAGGTAGTTTAAGGACATTGCGGTCCATCGGTAGTTTAAGGACATTGCGGTCCATATTCCAGTTTAGAGACGTGGTGGTCCATATTCAGTTTAAGGACGCTTAAGTCCGTGCGTTTACGGACCCCACAGTCCGCGTTTTAGTTTAAGGACGCATAAGTCCATGGGTTTAAGGACACCACAGTCCGTGTTTTGGTTTAAGGACGCATAAGTCCATGAGTTTAAGGACCCCACAGTCCGTGTTTTGGTTTAAGGACGCATAAGTCCATGAGTTTAAGGACCCCACAGTCCGTATGGATGTGTGGTTGTCGGGACCCATTACCTCTCTGACGTCGTTGAAGGATTACAACGATAGATGTCAGAGGAGTTCAGAGATGTACCCTTGAACCGGATGTAAATTGATTTAGGAGAGCAGCTGTGCTCAGTCAATTTAATTTGAGGACTTATGGTCATGATTGGGCTAAGTCCAGTTGAGAATATTCAACGTTATTTCTTATTTTTGGCCTTTTTGACCTTTGCTAGGGCTTTGCCCCTATTTGATAATGCACAGCATTAATCCTGGTTTCTGTTGGACCTTTGTTTGGGCTCTACCCCTTTTAAATGATGCACAGCATCTGCTTTGTTTGGGCTCTGCCCTTTCAATGCATAGCATTTTTTTTGGCCTGTTAGGCCTTTTTTAATTGGGCTTGGCCCTTCAGTAAATAATGCAATGCATTTGTCAGGCGCTTTGCACCAATCATTGAGCGCAAGCGCATATGGAGGTGACACGTGTCATGCTCTGGTGAGCGCAAGCGCAACAGTGCAGTGCGCTGTGCTAGTGCGCTGCTGACACGTGGCGCGCTCTGGTGAGTTGCGCCAATCTTAGAGAGCAATGCTCTATCTTAAAAGTGCAGAGTGCAAGTGGTTCTGGTGCTGACACGTGGCGCTCTCTGGTGGCTTGCGCCAACTTAAGAGCGCAACAGTGCAGTTTTGCAAGTGCAAGGCACTATTAACTTGAGAATCTTTTAGATTCCAGAACCAATGGTTCATAAAAAAAAAGTGCAAAGCACTATTTGATTTCTTGATCTAATTTAGATCAAAGAAAACAAGTATTTCTTATTTTTTTTTCTTGATCTCAGAGAACCAATGGTTCATAAGTGGAAAGCACTATTTTTATTTTGTTTTTTTATTGAAGATTATTGATCTTGTTCTTAGATCAATGATCTATTAAAAGAAATTCTTCTATCTTAAAGGTCTTTACCTTTTTTCTTCTTGAAATTTCTTCAGAGTTCTCTCTGTTTGAAGTTTTTGATTTCTCACCATGTTCCTCCCTTTGATTTGGGGTCTAGGGGCCTTTATATAGTGCCCATAAATTTGTTAAATTTGTTAAAGAGATCTTTCTCTGAGTGATTTGGGGAATTTTCCTCACCGTTGGATCTTTGATCCAGGGGCTCCTGTTTTACAGAAGAAAATCTTCTTGTTTTAACAAGAACAGAAAGATTTCTTTAAAATTTCAATTCTGTTTGGTGCAAATGCCCCAGCGAGTGACACATGTCACGCAGCGCACGGCGCAGCGCAACTGCGCTTGCGTAACTGCGCTGACACGTGTCGTGCAGCGCACGGCACAGCGCAACTGTGTTTGCGCAACTGCGCTGACACGTCTCCCGCAGCGCACGGCGCAGCGCAACTGCGCTAGCGCATCTGCGCTGACACGTGTCGCGCAGCGCAGCGCTTACGCAACTGAAGCGTTGCTTCCTTTAATTTTGTTTTAAATAGAGCTTTGCTCTGATTGGGCGCGCTGCCTTGAGCGCTGCGCTGATATATCAGCTTTTGACACGTGGCGCGTTGCGCGCAGTGAAAAGAATCTGAAGCGTTGCTTCGAATTTTGAATTTTGAAATTCAAACAGAGTTTTGCTCTGATTGGGGGAAACAAATACCCCCCCACCGTTGCGCTCACGTGGCGCGCACGTGAGTGCAGCGGTGGCAAGATCCTGAGCGTTGGATCAATGGGTGAGCCGAAGGGGCGCAAGCGCCATATAAATAGGACCCCTGGCCCTTAGAAAATCTTCACCATTTTCTAGATTTTGATTTACAGAGCTTTGCTCTTGCTTAAGAACTTTAGAGCTTTGCTCTTGCTTTCAGACTCTAGAGCTTTGCTCTCATTTCCCAAAGTTAGAAACTTTAGGTAATAATTAATTTAAAATTAAGTTAAATTAATTTAAATCAATTTTAACCAACAGAGCTTTGCTCTCATAGATCTTTTGATCTAAAGAAATTCCCTTTGGGGTTTCATCAACAGAGTTTTGCTCTCAAGAATCCATAGATCTGAAGAGATTCTATTCATGGGTTCTAACCCATAAACAGAGCTTTGCTCATAGATCAAAATGTAGATCTTTTTTTGATCTAAAAATGAAGAATTTCTAAGAGTCTTCATGGATCTTTCAGGATCCCAAAAAATTTAATCTTTTAAGAGTTTAAAGAAAAACTTTTCTTTTTAGATTTTCTCATTATTATTACAGAGGTAGGCTCTTTTAAGGAATCTTACTCCCCTGAGACCAGAGTTGGACAAGTGTCACTCTGTGACAGAGCTTTGCTCTAAAAGCGGAGATTTTCTCCTTGTCTCTAGGGATTTTTATTATTAATGAGGATTTTCTCTTGGGGATCTTTCCACTAGTTGATAGTCTCATCCAATGATGGGGCTGTCTTATTAAATGATGCACTGTCATCCAGATTTTGTGGGTCCCTATTTGGTCCCCTACCCACTGCATTGCAGTGTGGTGTAAAATTTTAAAATGTTGAGCGTTGGAATTACAACACTGACGGTTAATTTTGTTCCTTTGCAGTGACCATGTCTCTCGATACTTCATTCCCGTTCGCTCGCTCAGAGGAAGGGTTCCCTGAAGCGCTCTTGGACCGCGAAGTCTTAGCCATGATCAAGGACCACAACCCGGAATATAAGAGTTTCCACCTTTGGGGGTCGTGGTATAATCAAATTATTATGGGTCGACGCAGCTTCACATGCGCAGTACCGTCAGAACCCATCACGGCAATTCATTACGCCAGCCTACCCCCGGTGCAGTACGCCGTGGAGATGGTTGATTGGACATCGAAGGGCTTTCTTCATTCGGCCATAGATGCAATCCTGGTCCAGCGTCCCATGGTTTTGGATATCCTGGGACGCCGAATCTGTCAAGGCGAGGCGCGCCCTTGGGGGCAATCATATAACATAGGTTTGATCCCCCGCCACCCGATCGGCTATCTTCCGTGGGCTCGGTATATCCTGTCGACGAAGAAGTCGCAGTTGATAAGGTTAGGGTTGTACACCGCGGTCTACACCTCCCTCTTCCAGTATCCTACGCTTCCCACTTGGTGGTTTAAGGCTTTCTTGGAGCAGTGGAACATTCCCACTCACACTTTCCTCGCAATGGATCGGGAAGTGTCGATTTCTCTGGAGGAGTTCACAGAAGTCTCCGGTTTACCGGTTATAGGGGATCACTATGAGGAGTTGCTCCCGACAGACGAATATGTTTTCGGTGCCAAGCCGGTGGTAAGGGGCCTTATGCCGGAGAATGCTGTTCAACACTAATTCCCAAGTTTGATCAAGGTGTTGAACATCTACGAGGCCCTTTTCATCGAACGTGGGAGTCGCGGAGTCAGTTTCGAGGATTTCACCGCCCGGTTCCTTCACCCAAATGTCCTCTCGGCAGAAGCTGCCAAGTTTGCCACCCTCGAGGACCCTTTCGGTTTAGGTTTGGATAACCTACCGGCGAAGGAAATAGACCAAAAGGGTTTTTTCCTTCCTAACTCCCCGACCATGTCTTTTGCGGAAGTTGCAGCCCCTAAGATGGACGAGGAGGCCTTCTTTTTAGGATTTCTTGGGCTATGGCTGAGTTGGTTTGCGCTTCCGATGCACTCTCGCCATATGCGGCCCTCTGTCTTTTACCCGGCTCACCGGATGACCATCGGGGTAAAGGTAGCCGTTGGGATAGCCGGTTTGGCACATTTGTACCATGGCCTTAGTCGAGCGGCGGATGCTAATGAGCCTGGGATACTGCACGTGATCTTCCCGATGCATTACTTCATATCGTGGCTCGAGCTACACACATCGGGTGTCTTCGGCATCCACAAAAGGCCCTCGTTCTATGACAAGTGCAGCTTCCCTCGCATCATATAGTTGATTGGTGCATCAATTGTGACTCTATCGCCGAGGAATGCCAGGGGTTTGCTCCTTCGCCCCCACACCGTTAGAGACGGGATGTCTTTCATTGATAAAGTATTGACTATTGGAAAGGCATCCACCACTGCAGCGTGGCCATTGCAAGACACTTTTAAAGATGGAGCCTCAGTTTTGACGGTCCGGGAGACCCTCCATCTATATTCCATCAGACCGGGTTTCCTGATATTTAGGCAGAACGGTGCGGCGATTTTTATGAGATACAACCCGCATCGTTTCGCCCAACAACTGAGCTACGATCAGGGGGTACCATTGGAAGCTTTTCTACTGGAACCTGCTGCCACGGAAGAAGGGATGGAGAACGCGCTGCATCATTTTATGCGTCTGAATACGGGTTCTCACTTTTTTATCAGTGAGCCGGCTTGCGCCCCACGACTCCTCAACGTATATAAAGAATGGTACAATCATGTGATGGGAGCTGTTATAAAGGAGGAAAGGCGATTGCTGGTTGACCGTAAGGGTGTGCCTCCAGGTAGCGACCGCAACGCTCCTTTGGTGCTAAGGACCCTGGTAATCCCCCTTTAAAAGATGCCAGAGCCGGACCCTCGCGTGCGCAGAGTCCTCCATGTGGATTGCCGCTCCCTGATATTGTGGATGCTCCACCAGCGCCCTGTGCTCTAGTGGAGACATTGGTTGTAGCCTCGCCGGAGTCTGGCGTGGGTGCGGACATTGGGACCCGCCGCCCCAAGGTGGCTGCCAAGCGTAAGTCGATCCCGGGGGTACCTAGGATTGGTGGGCAAAAGAAGAAAAAGAAGTCGCTCTTCGCCGCTGATGTCGTGTTCGGTCAAGAACCCCACGCTCCCTATGCCAAGGGCCTGAGTGAATATGGGACCAACGAGGGATTAGTCATGCCGGATGACACGGATTTGGAGGCCGCCCTCGAAGCTTCGGAGCGGTTAGCGAGGCGTGACGCATGGCTGGCTAAGCTTGCGGCATCAGGTAATCACTAGTCGCATTTTCTATTGCATCATATCTTTATTATTGCCTTTGACTAACATTTTTCCTTCTTTTCTTCCAACAGGCATCACCACTAAAGAAGCCATTGCCGCTTCCCTCAAGACCTTCCAAGAGGAGGAACGCCTTAGAGCGTCTTTGGGCCTCAGTAAGTTTCAATTCATCAAGTTTTCATTTTCCTTGTGTTATGGTCAATCTAATCTCTCCCCTTTTTATCGCAGGAACCTCAATGCCATTCCCGCCAAGTGACACAGATGTTCTGCCAGCTGCCGATGTTCTTGCTTCCTTAGGGCTACCGCGGGAGGTCCGTCTTGAAGAGCCGATGAGAGATGCCTTAAAGGCTCTGGAGGCATCTCTGAATGAGGACGACGACGCCTTAATGAAAAAAGCGTCGAAGAGGTCTATCGCGACAGCCCGGGAGGAAAGGAAGCGGTCGAGGCGCGAAGCAAAGGCACGCAGAGCTGCCTTGGCCATTGGAGCGGGCCCAAGCACCGTTCCTCGTGCCGATACTCCGTCAGAAGAGCCCCCGATTGCCTTGTCTACAGCTCATAGACAGGCGATTCGCGCCAGTAGGGAGGCTAATGACAAGTCTATCTCAGGTAATACTTCTTTCAGAATTTTGTTGTAAGACTTATAAAGCTGTCAGTCCTTATATGTTCTACCCTGCAGGGCCAAGCCCAACAGAGGGGGAGGCGGAGACTGTCGAACCTGAGGGGCCAAGGGAAGAGGCATTGGTTGAGCCCGAGCAGGTGGCGGATGACACAGCTGGGATTGCTGGGCCCGGGATAGTGGCTGACGAACTGGTCATGTCCAATATGCCTGAGCAAGCGGTTGTTGCTGAGCCTGAGGTGGCAGCGGGCGGAGTGCCTGAGGCTGATGACCTCGTGGTGATGGTGGATGAGACAACCGCGACTACTGAGCCCGAGGGAGTAGTGGGTGAGGTAGACGTGATTCCTGAGGACGAGCCAACCACTCTTTCTCAGGAATCTGGCAATGCTCCGGTCATAGCCCTCCCTGCCTATGGTTCCTCGCCGTCTCCCGGCCTCGCGAGCACGACAACGGTCCCCATTGAGTCGGGTGATAAGGCCACGGGCGGTGGCCTCATGCCGATGGAGGAGGGAGACGCCTCCGTCTCGGCTGGAGGCTCATCAGGTAAATTTCGGATTACCGTCCCCTCTTTTTTTTTAATCGTTTCTGACAGGTTTACCTTTGTTTTTTAACGCAGGTGCGGCCAGCGCTGATGCTCCACTGCTCGAGGGAGCGCCGTTGACTACTGCCTTGGCGGTGGTCACTTCTCAGCCCTCTTTTATACCATCGAAGATGCTGGAAGGTATGGATTTGCAATCTATTATTTTCGTCTTTCAGCCGCATAGTTTGTGTACTAAAGTCGTACTGTTGTGTCTTTCAGGAGTGCTTTTCGACCATCTCTATCAGGTGTTGCTCCTACACTTCTCCTTCCCATCTGAACTCGCTTCTTCCTCTAGCGGCGCTGGTGAGTATAGTTTCCGACTGATATCTTTCTTTTTCAGTAATGGAATTATTTCTAACCTTTTCTCGTCTTGACTGCAGTGCTACAAATCGAAGGGGGAGACGAAAGATCGGTCGCGCCACCGACCCTTCCGGCCTTGCCACCTGCTTCAACTGGTATAGTAGACTATCTTATCAATGACTTTTTCCATATTTCTTGAACCATCATCTAATCACATTTTGTCTTTTCAGCTGTCGTTCCAGTCTCGGTGCCCTTCGAGCCTTGCATCACAATGCCGGCAGGTCCTTTCCTGAGGTGTCCGTCCTCGAAAGGTGCCGCGAACAGTTTGCGTATGTTGAGCGACTATATCGAGGAGCTTGACGTCGAGACTCCTACGTCTCCTGTGGATTTCGCTACGGCGGTTAACCCGATGCTGGTGATACTTGTGAATTTCCATGACGAGGGCATTATCGCATCTTGGGTTAACCATTGCAGAGAGATCGAGGCTCGCCTGCATCAGCTGGAGTCGATGCATCCCGCTCCCGAGATTTTGGCCATGAGCACTGAAAGAGCAGCGTGGATCGAGCAAAGCGCTTCTTATGTCCACTATTTGGAACAAGAAGCAGCTTTAAGGCTGAAGGAGCGTCAGGAGTCTTCAAGCGAAGCTGTTCGCTTACGTGCTGAAGTTGAGGCGAACGCTGCCGAGGTGAAGGCCGTCTTTGAGGGCCTTCTGGAGCGTATCTCAAATGGGCTGAAATTGAAGCAGAAACTTGACGTTGCTGAGCATAATGCCCCAGGCCGTGAAGTTGCTCATCAGGCCGTTAGGGAGCAGCTTGCGTCTGTCTTGCAGCAGCGGGCTCAAGTGGAGGCAGAGCTGGCGGTGGTGGCTGATCAGGAGAAAGCTCGGAAGGAGGTGCGCGAGCAATTGCTAGAGTTATGCAAGACGCTTCCTTCCCAGTAGTTCTCCTTGTATCCATATACTTGTAAAAAAGTTTTCTTTTTCGAATAAGATGTATCCATTCTTTATTCTTTTGTACGCTTCACCTTGTACTTGATTGAATTAATAAATAAAGATACATATTTCTTTTCTGCAATGTCTTGTATGCTCTTTTGCACTTTCTCTTTATCAACATGTTGTCTTGATGAACATAATTGACAGATAATAGAGTAAGCATCTTAACTCCTTTCATGAGATAGCGATAGCTTAGGCCGCGGGTTCAGATCTGCTGCCTAAGACTTTTCAACTCTATGAGCCGTGAGGGTCTCATAGAGACTTTTCTCCCTACGGATCGAGAGGATCTCGCAGGTGTATTTTCTCCTTAGGAATCGTGAGGATTCCTAAGTGCATCTTCTCTTATAAGTCGTAAGGATCCTATAAGAGAATTTTCCCTCTTACGAGTCGAGAGGATCCGTAAGCGGTTGTGTAACATTTTAAAAAATAGAATATTATTTTTGGGAATTTTCATAAGTTAATATGAATTTTTAATGAATATTTTAATAGTCGGTATAATTAAATACCGATAAATGGTGAAAATTCTGGAGGAAATTAAAGAAATTCTAAAATAAGTTATTTTGTGGAAATATGCCATTTTACAGTTTTTATGATGGATTACATGGTATTTTAATGTAATCGCGATTGAAAATCGCTAAGTTGTATTTTTGGCTTTTTGTGCAAAATGTGCACATGACACTTCTACACTTGTTACACTTGTTCTTGTTTTGGACTCATGACAAGCCTAGGGTGAGCCATGCTTAGATGACCTTGATGACTTGAACCAATTGGTTATGATATTGGGCTTAATTAAGGACCTTTAGCCTTTTTAAGGGTAATTAGGTGGAAGTTGACTTGTGTCAAGGAGAGAGAGAGAGCCATGATGGTTGAGATCTTATTTGGAGAGAGAGAAGGGAGGCTCCTAGGTTTGGTCACTTCACCTCACTTCCAGATTCATCATCCCATTTCACTTCAAAGCTTTTTGCCTCACATCTCTCCCTCTCACTCACTCACATCTCTTTCTCACACACATCACTCTCTCTAATCCTACACCCTACATCAGCCACCAAAACAGCCCCCTTCTTCTGTTGATACTTCAGCATCAACAGCAACAAAACTGCTTCAGCCCCCCCTTACATCATCAGTTCAGCCACCAATATACCTCAGCTGCATCAGCAGTAGCCTCAGCTCACACCAACAGCCACAGCAAACACATCATATGCTACAGCCCACACCCTCATCTACACTACTACATCACTCTCCCACTTCACCAAAGAAATCACATCAACAGCCCCTGCAGTAGCTGCTGCATACAACAACGAAAGGGAAATAGCAAGCAGCAGCAGTATCCTGATGCTGCAACAGCCACAAGGAAGAGAAGAGCCACAGCAGCAGCAACTCCTTTTAAACCAACCTCTTTCAAAATATCACCACCACACCACCACAACCATTCCCACAACACCAACCACAACCTCAGCCCAAAATAACTGCACCAAACAATTTCAGCAACTGCTGCAACAGCAGCATCAGCAGCAGCAACCATACACTGAGGCTGCTACAGGGAACTTCAGCAGCAACCACCTCTCCTCCTTCCTTCATCCTTCCCTCCTCCTACATCCTATGACACTCTCGAGGTATAATCTCGCAACCTAACTCTTTTCTTACCAAGCTACAGCTGTTAAAACTGAAACTTACTGTATATTTGTGATTTAGTGCTATTTTAGGCAAAACTTGAGTGAGACTTGACCAAGTGTGGTTTTGATCGTTAGTATAACCTTATTAGGTCTTTTTGAGACCATTGTAACCAATATTACCCCAGATTCCTAGTATTTACCAGAGTTATTCGACTTGGCGTATTTTAGCGTTTTTGTCGATTTTGTGACATTTCTGAGACCTGATTTCACCCGGGACCTCCTAGGGAAAAATTGACTTGTCAGTGAGCTGTGCAGGCACCCTGGAACCATTACCCAAAGCCCTAGCCACAATCTCAAAGTCTCGGCCGCAATTTTAATCCCCTTGGCCGCAATTTGCGGCCAGAGCAGTGTAAAACTGCATCGTTTTGCGTGCACAGCCCCTTTTTCATGTAAAATTGACCCCCGGTATGTCTAGTTTTGACTGTTTCCTGTTAGGATAAAATTTGGGTTCATTTTCTTGAGTTGGCGTATGATTTACGACTCGTTTTCGTATGGATTTTGATATTCGATGATTCGTATCTGTCGGGTGGCGTTTGGACGTCAACGACAGCGGTGATTGGCTGTTTTTGCACACAAAGTCACAGGTTTTTACCTATGGGCGTAGTGTGCACCATTTTGGGTTCCGACATGGTTTTCATGAGTTTTAGCGTGTGATATCCTTGTAGGTACCCCACGTGGCGTCGAGGCGTTGGAGATGCAAACGGCGACATCGGCACCGGCACACATAACTAGGTGAGTAGATTTATATCTACGGGGAGAAGTCGGGTGGATGGCGTATAGCACCCCCGCAGTCCGAGGTGATGTATACGGATGCGTATACACACCTACAATTATTATTTGTTGTTGGGATTATTATTGATGATTTAAGATGGATATTGGTGTTGGATTGGTGCATGGTTACGAAACCTTAGGTAGTGGGTGCACTACACTTGCATATACACACATACATACTTGCATACATCCTTAGTTCATATATGGTGACGGGATTCTTTGTGGATATGTGTGTTTACATGGATTTTAGGATTATGTGTTCACACACGGATTTGAGGATGATACTTGGGATTGATATGAGTCGATGATGCTGATCCGAGGTTATGATATCGGTGATATGGTAAAATTTGTACTAGAGATACGTCTTGATGCTTTAGCGGATTTTTGTGATGATGATGCCATAGGAATGGTGACAAATATATTAAGTGATCAACATGTGATTATGATACACGATAGGATACGACATGATATGATATGGCAGGATATTTGTGATAGGCCGCCTTGGGCGATGTATACCCTTGTGATGATATATGATGGTAATATCGATTTATGCTAGACTGTCGATCAGTAGCTAGATCTTGATTATAATGATGATGTTAGCATTGTACTAGACATAGGTCAGTACCCAGATGATGATTTTGATAAGAGAATACTAGATGAATGATATGACAAATGTGATAATGACCCGTACCCAGATTTGGGGATGTCGTACGACGGATTTACGTACGAGCTGTATTTTTATGTTTGATCCGCCTACTTGACTTGGGAATAACCGATTATAGAGATATGGTATCGGATGTGATATGATCGAGGTGGGATCACCGACTATATATGTATATTTATATGTATCGACTCAGAGGTTAGGCGGTTTCCCTTACCTACTGTTAGCTTTAGCTCAGCCTTGTAGTGGTGTAGCTATGTGACTCTTATGACATTAGATGCAGTTTAGTGATCATGGTGTTCAGTATTTCAGTTCCCGCATATTATTATTGTTTCTCTGCATCGCATATTGTTGTAATTCATATTCTATTATTGATACCCTGCTGCTAGGACACCAGCACCATTACCGATGATGCGTATGTACCACGTACACTTATTGCTGTAGCACACACATCTTCATCGATAATTGCCATGTCATGTACACTTAGAGAATATTATTGCTTGATTTAGCTTGATAGCTAGCAGTGACATGATATTAATGTACTTTCCATATATACCAGCTTGACATTGTAGTTATCACTTGTCACTTCATGCATACTGTTATTCATTATATGCTGCATTCATGGATTCTCATGCTTATATTCATGATTTCACATGCTATTGATGATTTGGATTCGGGTTTCCATGATGTTTTCTGGATTTGGAGGGGAACCGCAAAACATATATAAACTGCTTTCTCTCTTTTTAAATAAATGCGGTTTTCCCATGATGTTTGAGTCGTCCACCATGAGTTTTGCTGATGGATTTCGAGACCCGATTCGAGGAGGCGGATGAACCGTTTCAGGTACATGGTGGGCCCGGTGCGGTACCCCGGAGCAAGAAGATCGCAGGAGATGGCGTTGAGCCTGGCAGGGGAGCACGACCGACCGGTGATATTACTCGACACGTCGGATATCCGGAGGATACCGTCGTAGTCATGAGATGGATGGTAGGGGCCGATCTGGACTGACGGCGCCCTGGATATTATGATTGAGATATTGAGATTTGAGATATTGAGGTACAGAGATTGTGATACAGAGATATCGAGATATTGAGATTTATGTTTTGTGCCGATGCTAGGCACTGTTTTATGCTGATTTCATTATGGTACCTCATTTTAAAATACAGAAATCTCACAAAGTTATGAAAGCAGTTTTCTTCAGTACATGCATTCTGTTTCATGCATTCATACATCATTCATATGATATATTGCCACCTAATGCACTGATACAGGCACATGGGTTTACACTTGGGTTAGATATTTACCCTAGACATGGTTAGAGATTGTTGGTTATATATTTGAGGATTATAGATATTATGATCGTATGACCTAGGATTGCGTCATACATGCGATTTTCTGTTCGTAGATCTTTTTCTACTCACGAGTTGGCAACTCACCCCCGTTGTACCCCAGTTTCTTGCAGGTGTTGCCGTACGGATTTCATTACGGCTTTGCGGGCACTGTACCTTTCGGGTGACTTGCTAGTAGGTGGGTTTATTGTATCTTACCCATCATTATACCTTGTATATTATATTTCAGTTGTATCTAGAAATTCCATCAACTAAACATGTACTTATTTGAGATTGAGACCAGTGATATTTATTCTTTCGACCTTAGAGTCGCGTGTTATATTTCCATGGGTTTCAGGCTGGTTGAGTTTTCTTTTCTGTTGTGATCCTCGCCTCTAGGCGTTGTATATTATGTTGCATACAGGTTGATTTGATATTGTTCTTCCTACACTCTACTACTTCTCTTGGTTTGGATTTCTGGGTTCGGCTTACTTAGCATACGTACGCCTTGAGACGTTCGTAGTCTAAGTGCCGGTCATGTTCCGTACTTTCGGGTCGTGACAAAGTTGGTATCAAAGCGTTAGGTTTTACCTTCGGAGTATAGGATGACCCTTGGTTGATGGAATAGGTGACTAAAGTAGAGTGACGTACCGTTGGTATGTTCCGCGGCATATTTACGACACGCCACTCCACTTAAGGAGCCTTAGGATCTACATTTCTTTGTTCAGTATCGCATTCCTTCTTGATCTAGCTTCATCGGTACCAGTTTTGGTTTTGCTGCCACGATTACGGGAAGGGATAGCTACGGCTAGAGTTGCGGTAAGCACGAGCTCGTTACGCACGAGGACTGACCAGAGCATTATTCCGGAGACACACGTTTGCAGAGATGTGTCTTGATTGTGTTTTGCGCTATGGGCGTTGGATGGATCGCTGCATGAGATTACTCGGACGTCCAGATCAGCACCAGAGGATTGAGCCACTGACAGAGGCCAGCCCGATATGGATGATCGTCGATGTATTGCTCATTCATGATGATTGAGGCACTGTTCAGCGTGCAGACGAGTGAGCCAGTTGTTGCCGCGAACGACGAGATATCGCACAGATGTTGGAGCTATCGCGATACAAGTTGTACTAAGAAATTATAGAAGATCACTAGTCACCAAGGATAAAAGACTAGGACATGTGGATCGTTCGCTACCCCGATGCGAGGTCATCAGATAGATTGATTCCAGTTAGAGACGACTTCACGCGGAGACGTTGCGAGTCGACAGAGACGATCGAATGTCAGCAACCTATTATTCCAAGTTTAAAGTATTCGGAAAGACGTGCAGGCAATTCTATGGTCCCTCTAGAAGAATGAAACCCTAACTCGACTTAATGACCGTATGAAAGCCTTTGAACCTTAGGGTTTGCGGCAGTTCTGCGGCGCCATTAGTGAGGCTTGGGTTTGCCCTTCTACGGCTGGACCACCGATACTGGGGTATGTACTCGATACTATTATACTGTACCCAAGATGTTGAGCTCTTGGGGGATTATGAGGTTGTGACGGCTCGATTGGATGGCTCGACTTAATTCGGATGCTAGGTGGAGAGATGCATTTCTTGGGAGACTCCAGATTTTAGGATAGCCGTTGGAGCTCAGTCCATGCAGCCACGGCGAGACGAGTCCGAAGCAGTCGACATTAAAGAAAAGTGGAGTAAGAGGTTCGTACAAGATCTGGATGTGATGACGTTCCACTCCGCCGACATCGAAGATGCGATGCGAATGCCGAGGCAGAGTACTTGGATATATCTTCCAGAAGGAGTCGCGCTGAGTATGCAGCCATTTCGAAGCAAGAAGCAGACATGGTAAGGACGATGACTCCCGGATAATCGGCAGAGATGAGACTTGGAAGCGACCTTGAGAAGGATTCCTTCCAGGACACTGCTGCAATGAGTTTTGCAACCAGGATCGGATGTGTCATGTGCATTCAGAGAACCAGAGGCCGACGCCAGTGACATGCTGCTTTACAAGTGGTCTCGATGATTGACCGAGAGATGACCAGAGAAGTGCCAGAACGGAATCGTCCTGTTAGTACACCTGACAGGGCCGATGAGCCGACGGACCAAGAGATTGGTAATTCACAGTGAAGACCTTGACCCAGGAGAGGTCATGTTACGCACACCAGCAGGCCAGAGTTCAGGATCGTCGACGAGATATGCTATGAGTGAGCACGAAAGTTGGCCAGGGATTCTTGGAGGATGTGTTTGAGCGGAATTATTCCGCCATACTTGATTTCGACGTTTTGGGTGATTTATTTGCATGATTTGATTTGGATGATTTAGGATTTACGATTTTTGCACAGTTGTTGCACTTGATATCGTTTTCGTGCCTTGGTTTCACATATTTGTGACTTATGGGGTTTAGACATTTGAGTTGATTTTGTGCGTATGCACGCACACGATTTGGTTCCTGCACTCTGTATAGTTTATATATGCTTGCAGTGCAGTGACATGTATTTTGGGCACTTGGATGCACTGGATTTCGACTTCGAGGGTGATGCTCGACATTTGTTTTATGCACTTTATGCACCTGATTGGATTTTGCGCATGTTCGGCGCTTGATATTGGATTTCATGATTTCATGCATGATGGATGCACCAGATTTGGATTTTTAGCACATGATTGGGCGCCTGTTATGAGATGCGAGTTGGTGCACACCAGATGCACTAATTCGAGATTTCTCGTGCATGTCAGATGCACCTGATTTTACGGTCAGGCACGCACGTTGCCTATGACCGATGTTGCGTGCACAACCGTTGCACCTTGATGTTGTTTTTGTGCACATTCATGGATTTCGATTTCCGTGCGCACCGGACGCACAGGGTTTTCATAGGCACTTTGGATTGATTTCTATGGAGCAGTACGTTTTTATGATATTTGCTATGTGTTTTCGTACTGAGCAGGACTGGTCAGGTGACAGTGCCTGGGTATATTTTGCATGCATTGACAGTTTTCAAAGGGATTTCCAAAAGCGAGCTATAGTCTCATTATTTACATACGTGTCTGATATGACACGAAACGGTTAAAACGTGGGAACCCTTCTAAGTTGTTTTCAAAACGGCGGGACGTGCATATTAAACAAAAGATATATACATATATGATTATTTTCTTATAGAGACGTCCGCCACTGTGCAGTGTTATGCGCATTGCACATCGATTTTAAAGAAATTTGGCATGCATTTCCTTCATATATTTACATGCATAGTTCCGATTTATAGCATATCGGCTTTGCCTTGGATTTAGCATTCGTGTTTTCACCTTGACTCAGATGTTTGCAAGACGCTTGACGGAGTTTTGTTTTCGAGTTATCTGCTCGTTACTCATGCGCACGTATTGCGCTATGATGCCTTTTATGTATTGATGATTTCGGAGCCCCGTTGACTTGGACATTTTATTGAAATGTTTTGGGATTTGGAGGTTTAAATTTAAATTCGGAGACCGAATTTCTTTAAGGGGGGAAGACTGTAACATTTCAAAAAATAGAATATTATTTTTGGGAATTTTCATAAGTTAATATGAATTTTTAATGAATATTTTAATAGTCGGTATAATTAAATACCGATAAATGGTGAAAATTCTGGAGGAAATTAAAGAAATTCTAAAATAAGTTATTTTGTGGAAATATGCCATTTTACAGTTTTTATGATGGATTACATGGTATTTTAATGTAATCGCGATTGAAAATCGCTAAGTTGTATTTTTGGCTTTTTGTGCAAAATGTGCACATGACACTTCTACACTTGTTACACTTGTTCTTATTTTGGACTCATGACAAGCTTAGGGTGAGCCATGCTTAGATGACCTTGATGACTTGAACCAATTGGTTATGATATTGGGCTTAATTAAGGACCTTTAGCCTTGTTAAGGGTAATTAGGTGGAAGTTGACTTGTGTCAAGGAGAGAGAGAGAGCCATGATGGTTGAGATCTTATTTGGAGAGAGAGAAGGGAGGCTCCTAGGTTTGGTCACTTCACCTCACTTCCAGACTCATCATCCCATTTCACTTCAAAGCTTTTTGCCTCACATCTCTCCCTCTCACTCACTCACATCTCTTTCTCACACACATCACTCTCTCTAATCCTACACCCTACATCAGCCACCAAAACAGCCCCCTTCTTCTGCTGATACTTCAGCATCAACAGCAACAAAACTGCTTCAGCCCCCCCTTACATCATCAGTTCAGCCACCAATATATCTCAGCTGCATCAGCAGTAGCCTCAGCTCACACCAACAGCCACATCAAACACATCATATGCTACAGCCCACACCTTCATCTACACTACTACATCACTCTCCCACTTCACCAAAGAAATCACAACAACAGCCCCTGCAGTAGCTGCTGCATACAACAATGAAAGGGAAATAGCAAGCAGCAGCAGCATCCTGATGCTGCAACAGCCACAAGGAAGAGAACAGCCACTGCAGCAGCAACTCCTTTTAAACCAACCTCTTTCAAAATATCACCACCACACCACCACAACCATTCCCACAACACCAACCACAACCTCAGCCCAAAATAACTGCACCAAACAATTTCAGCAACTGCTGCAACAGCAGTATCAGCAGCAGCAACCATACACTGAGGCTGCTACAGGAAACTTCAGCAGCAACCACCTCTCCTCCTTCCTTCATCCTTCCCTCCTCCTACATCCTATGACACTCTCGAGGTATAATCTCGCAACCTAACTCTTTTCTTACAAAGCTACAGCTGTTAAAACTGAAACTTACTGTATATCTGTGATTTAGTGCTAGTTTAGGCAAAACTTGAGTGAGACTTGACCAAGTGTGGTTTTGATCGTTAGTATAACCTTATTAGGTGTTTTTGAGACCATTGTAACCAATATTACCCCAGATTCCTAGTATTTACCAGAGTTATTCGACTTGGCGTATTTTAGCGTTTTTGTCGATTTTGTGACCTTTCTGAGACCTGCTTTCACCCGGGACCTCCTAGGGAAAAATTGACTTGTCAGTGAGCTGTGCAGGCACCCTGGAACCACTACCCAAATCCCTATCCACCATCTCAAAGTCTCGGCCGCAATTTTAATCCCCCTGGCCGCAATTTGCGTCCAGAGCAGTGTAAAACTGCCTCGTTTTGCGTGCACAGCCCTTTTTTCATGTAAAATTGACCCCCGGTATGTCTAGTTTTGACTGTTTCCTGTTAGGATAAAATCTGGGTTCATTTTCTTGAGTTGGCGTATGATTTATGACTCATTTTCGTATGGATTTTGATATTCGATGATTCGTATCTGTCGGGTGGCGTTTGGACGTCAACGACAGCTGTGATTGGCTGTTTTTGCACACAAGGTCACAGGTTTTTACCTATGGGCGTAGTGTGCACCATTTTGGGTTCCGACATGGTTTTCATGAGTTTTAGCGTGTGATATCCTTGTAGGTGCCCCACGTGGCGTCGAGGCGTTGGAGATGCAAACGGCGACATCGGCACCGGCACACATAACTAGGTGAGTAGATTTATATCTACGGGGAGAAGTCGGGTGGATGGCGTATAGCATCCCCGCAGTCCGAGGTGATGTATACGGATGCGTATACACACCTACAATTATTATTTGTTGTTGGGATTATTATTGATGATTTAAGATGGATATTGGTGTTGGATTGGTGCATGGTTACGAAACCTTAGGTAGTGGGTGCACTACACTTGCATATACACACATACATACTTGCATACATCCTTAGTTCATATGTGGTGACGGGATTCTTTGTGGATATGTGTTTTTACATGGATTTTAGGATTATGTGTTCACACACGGATTTGAGGATGATACTTGGGATTTATATGAGTCGATGATGCTGATCCGAGGTTATGATATCGGTGATATGGTAAAATTTGTACTAGAGATACGTCTTGATGCTTTAGCGGATTTTTGTGATGATGATGCTATAGGAATGGTGACAAATATATTAAGTGATCAACATGTGATTATGATACACGATAGGATACGACATGATATGATATGGCAGGATATTTGTGATAGGCCGCCTTGGGCGATGTATACCCTTGTGATGATATATGATGGTAATATCGATTTATGCTAGACTGTCGATCAGTAGCTAGATCTTGATTTTAGTGATGATGTTAGTATTGTACTAGACATAGGTCAGTACCCAGATGATGATTTTGATAAGAGAATACTAGATGAATGATATGACAAATGTGATAATGACCCGTACCCAGATTTGGGGATGTCGTACGACGGATTTACATACGAGCTGTATTTTTATGTTTGATCCGCCTACTTGACTTGGAAATAACCGATTATAGAGATATAGTATCGGATGTGATATGATCGAGGTGGGATCACCGACTATATATGTATATTTATATGTATCGACTCAGAGGTTAGGCGGTTTCCCTTACCTACTGTTAGCTTTAGCTCGGCCTTGTAGTGGTGTAGCTATGTGACTCTTATGACATTAGATGCAGTTTAGTGATCATGGTGTTCAGTATTTCAGTTCCCGCATATTATTATTGTTGCTCTTCATCGCATACTGTTATAATTCATATTCTATTATTGATACCCTGCTGCTAGGACACCAGCACCATTACCGATGATGCGTATGTACTACGTACACTTATTACTGTAGCACACACATCTTCATCGGTAATTGCCATGTCACGTACACTTAGAGAATATTATTGCTTGATTTCGCTTGATAGCTAGCAGTGACATGATATTAATGTACTTGCCATATATACCAGCTTGACATTGTAGTTATCACTTGTCACTTCATGCATACTGTTATTCATTATATGCTGCATTCATGGATTCTCATGCTTATATTCATAATTTCACATGCTATTGATGACTTGGATTCGGGTTTCCATGATGTTTTCTGGATTTGGAGGGGAACCGCAAAACATATATAAACTGCTTTCTCTCTTTTTAAATAAATGCGGTTTTCCCATGATGTTTGAGTCGTCCACCATGAGTTTTGCTGATGGATTTCGAGACCCGATTCGAGGAGGCGGATGAACCGTTTCGGGTACATGGTGGGCCCGGTGCGGTACCCCGGGGCAAGAAGATCGCAGGAGATGGCATTGAGCCTGGCAGGGGAGCACGACCGACCGGTGATATTACCCGACACGTCGGATATCCGGAGGATACCGTCGTAGTCATGAGATGGATGGTAGGGGCCGATCTGGACTGACGGCGCCCTGGATATTATGATTGAGACATTGAGATTTAAGATATTGAGGTACAGAGATTGTGATACAGAGATATCGAGATATCGAGATTTTTGTTTTGTGCCGATGTTAGGCACTGTTTTATGCTGATTTCATTATGGTACCTCATTTTAAAATAAAAAAATCTCACAAAGTTATGAAAGCAGTTTTCTTCAGTACATGCATTCTGTTTCATGCATTCATACATCATTCATATGATATATTGCCACCTGATGCACTGACACAGGCATATGGGTTTACACTTGGGTTAGATATTTACCCTAGACATGGTTAGAGATTGCTGGTTATATATTTGAGGATTATAGATATTATGATCGTATGACCAAGGATTGCGTCATACATGCGATTTTCTGTTCGTAGATCTTTTTCTACTCACGAGTTGGCAACTCACCCCCGTTGTGCCCCAGTTTCTTGCAGGTGTTGCCGTACGGATTTCATTACGGCTTTGCGGGCACTGTACCTTTCGGGTGACTTGCTAGTAGGTGGGTTTATTGTATCTTACCCATCATTATACCTTGTATATTATATTTCAGTTGTATCTAGAAATTCCATCAACCAAACATGTACTTATTTGAGATTGAGACCAGTGATATTTATTCTTTCGACCTTAGAGTCGCGTGTTATATTTCCATGGGTTTCAGGCTGGTTGAGTTTTCTTTTCTGTTGTGATCCTCGCCTCTAGGCGTTATATATTATGTTGCATACAGGTTAATTTGATATGGTTCTTCCTACACTCTACTACTTCTCTTGGTTTGGATTTCTGGGTTCGGCTTACTTAGCATACGTACGCCTTGAGACGTTCGTAGTCTAAGTGCCGGTCATGTTCCGTACTTTCGGGTTATGACAGGTTGTTTCCCTCCTTGTCGAGATTCGACTTTGGAGAGTGAGACCCGTGGATTGTATACATGAGACCGTTTTAGGCTGACTTGTAGGGTCTTAGGGCTTAGGAACAAGCTTTCTCAAATCGGGAATTTCCCGCGGAGACACTGGTTTCTCTGCGAGCCGACGCGAATCAGGAGGCTCTCATCAAGGACGCTAGTTTCCTTGAATTGAGGTAGTTGCCAAGGACACTTGTTTCTCTGGGGTTAAAACGAGTCGAGGTGTTCTTACAAAGACGCTAGTTTCTCTACGGGTCGACGCGAATCAAGAAGTTCTTGTCAAGGACACTGGTTTCCCTGAGTTGAAGTATTTTGCCGAGGACACTGGTTTCCTCGAAGTTGAAACGAATCGGAGTATTCCTGCGGAGACACTGGTTTCTCTGCGGGCCGACGCGAATCAGGAGGCTCTCATCAAGGACGCTAGTTTCCTTGAATTGAGGTACTGCCAAGGACACTTGTTTCCCTGGAGTTGAAACGAGTCGAGGTGTTCCTGCAAAGACGCTAGTTTCTCTGCGGGTCGACACGAATCAAGAAGTTCTCATCAAGGACACTTGTTTCCTTGAGTCGAAGTATTTTGCTGAGGACACTGGTTTCCTCGAGGTTGAAATGAATCGGAGTATTCCTGCGGAGACACTGGTTTCTCTGCGGGCCGACGCGAATCAGGAGGCTCTCATCAAGGATGCTAGTTTCCCTGAATTGAGGTACTGCCAAGGACACTTGTTTCCCTGGGGTTGAAACGAGTCGAGGTGTTCCTGCAAAGACGCTAGTTTCTCTGCGGGTTGACGCGAATCAAGGAGTTCTCGTCAAGGACACTTGTTTCCCTGAGTCGAAGTATTTTGCCGAGGACACTGGTTTCCTCGAGGTTGAAATGAATCGGAGTATTCCTGCGGAGACACTGATTTCTCTGCGGGCCGACGCGAATCAGGAGGCTCTCATCAAGGATGCTAGTTTCCCTGAATTGAGGTACTGCCAAGGACACTTGTTTCCCTGGGGTTGAAACGAGTCGAGGTGTTCCTGCAAAGACGCTAGTTTCTCTGCGGGTCGACGCGAATCAAGAAGTTCTCGTCAAGGACACTTGTTTCCCTGAGTCGAAGGATTTTGCTGAAGACACTGGTTTCTTCGGAGTTGAAACGAATCGGAGTATTCCTGCGGAGACACTGGTTTCTCTGCGGGCCGACGCGAATCAGGAGGCTCTCATCAAGGATGCTAGTTTCCCTGAATTGAGGTACTGCCAAGGACACTTGTTTCCCTGGGGTTGAAACGAGCCGAGGTGTTCCTGCAAAGACGCTAGTTTCTCCGCGGGTCGACGCGAATCAAGGAGTTCTCATCAAGGACACTTGTTTCCCTGAGTCGAAGTATTTTGCCGAGGACACTGGTTTCCTCGAGGTTGAAACGAATCGGAGTATTCCTGCGGAGACACTGGTTTCTCTGCGGGCCGACGCGAATCAGGAGGCTCTCATCAAGGATGCTAGTTTCCCTGAATTGAGGTACTGCCAAGGACACTTGTTTCCTTGGGGTTGAAATGAGTCGAGGTGTTCCTGCAAAGACGCTAGTTTCTCTGCGGGTCGACGCGAATCAAGAAGTTCTCGTCAAGGACACTTGTTTCCCTGAGTCGAAGGATTTTTCCGAAGACACTGGTTTCTTCGGAGTTGAAACGAATCGGAGTATTCCTGCGGAGACACTGGTTTCTCTGCGGGCCGACGCGAATCAAGAGGCTCTCATCAAGGATGCTAGTTTCTTTGAATTGAGGTACTGCCAAGGACACTTGTTTCCCTGGGGTTGAAACGAGTCGAGGTGTTCTTGCAAAGACGCTAGTTTCTTTGCGGGTCGACGCGAATCAAGGAGTTCTCGTCAAGGACACTTGTTTCCCTGAGTCGAAGTATTTTTCCAAGGATACTGGTTTCCTCGAGGTAGACACTGGTTTCTCTGCGGGGCGACGCGAATCAGGAAGCTCTCATCAAGGATGCTAGTTTCCCTGAATTGAGGTACTGCCAAGGACACTTGTTTTTCTGGTGTTGAACGAGTCGAGGTGTTCCTGCAAAGACGCTAGTTTCTCTGCGGGTCGACGCGAATCAAGAAGTTCTCGTCAAGGACACTTGTTTCCCTGAGTCGAAGGATTTTGCCGAAGACACTGGTTTCTTCGGAGTTGAGACGAATCGGGAATTTCCCGCGGAGACACTGGTTTCTCTGCGAGCCGACGCGAATCAGGAGCCTCTCATCAAGGACGCTAGTTTCCCTGAGTTGAACTGATCTGTGGAGGTCTTTCAGGTTTTATATAAATTACCGTCAAGATCGTGAAGCTAGGAATTTGATCCTCACTTCGTTTGCCGGTACTGCATCTGCTGTATTGAGACGAATGTTGCGATTGTCTCTAGGCTGTTGGTGAACCGTCGAGATTTGGCTTTGCTTTCCGGCGGAGCCTGCTGGGAGGGTGTGGTTCCCTCTTTGTTTGCGCCCTTGGATTGTATACAGGGATCGATGTGATCTTAACTGTTGGGCAAAAGTTTCATCATATTTTTTTATTATTGCTTTATTTCCGCGATGCTCTATCATTTCAGCTTTTATATCGCAAAGGTCGCGATTGCCCAATCATTTCGGCTATTTTTCGCGGTGCCCAATCATTTCGGCTGTTTCTTTTATTCTTACTCGCTGCTTTTATTGCGAGTTGCCCAATCATTTCGGCTATTTTGTGTGCGTACGTTTTTACTTGCTGCTTTTTATTGCAGGTTGTCCTATCATTTCGGCTATTTCGTATGCACGTGTGGCCTACTGGCTTTCCGCCGTAAACCTGAAATTAGATACCGATTTCGGCATCAGCACCGCTACAACTGGGATATTGCCAGGAGCGAATTATCATCTGCCTCTGTCGATGTCGAACAAAGATGGCTTAGCGACCAGGGTTAAGGTCCTGTCGACTAAGGCTTTTGACTTCATGAGCCGTAAGGGTCTCATAAAGTTATTTGTCCCTACAAGTCGTGAGGATATTGTAGGTGTATTTTCTCCTTAGGAATCGTGAGGATTCCTAAGTGTATGTTCCTCTGTAAGTCGTAAGGATCCTACAAGAGGGTTTTCTCCTTGTAAATCGAGAGGACCTATAAGGGTTGTTCATCATGCGAGCATATCCCCAGTCACGGATGGGACTTGGTTAGGGAAATGTTTATTCGCGCCCGTGGATTGTATACAAGGGTCAGTACTGAGCCGCTTGTAGGGTAATATCGGAAGTTGTGGGGGTTGCTTAAGCACAGATTTACGTCTCTGTAACTTAAGACTTTCAAATCTCATGAGCCGTGAGGGTCCCATAAGAGAGTTCTCCTTACGAGTCGTGAGGATCTCGCAAGTGTATTTTCTCCTTAGGAATCGTGGGGATCCCTAAGTGTGTTGCTCCCTTGTGAGTCGTAAGGATCTCACGTGGGTGGTTTCTCCTTACAAGGTCGAGAGGACCCTATAAGTGTCTTTTAACGAGGTTGCGCCCTTTCGGGTTTTCACAAACACTCGCCGGTAGCCCTGCTGTTTTTACTCACGGAGCCCTTTCGGGTTTTCATCCGTGCCCTTTTTGCTTATGGACATACCGTTTTTTTATATTCTTTTTTATTTTCTTCTTCTTTTTCCTTTTTTTTACGAGGTCGCGCCCTTTCGGGTTTTCACGAACACTCGCCGGTAGCCCTGCTGTTTTTACTCACGGAGCCCTTTCGGGTTTTCATCCGTGCCTTTTTTGCTTATGGACATACCGTTTATTTATTTATTATTATTATTATTTTTATTATATTTTTTTATTCATCTCGTCAGCCTAAGAATGCGGCGGTAGTAATTTAAGGACGTTTCGGTCCGGTCATTAGTTTAAGCACGTTTCGGTCCGTCATTAGTTTAAGGACGTTTCGGTCCGGTCATTAGGAAAAGGCTGGTTACTGCTTATAAAGTTTGGGTTTAGGAAGATAGCGAGCGGACATAGTCATCGTCATCTATCATTGACCTAGGCGATAACTCGCTAAGCATAGTATTTCTTTAGGAAGCGGCCGTTTATTGGCCTGAAAGGCCTTTCACCGTGTATATCCATGAGTAGATAGGCTCCACCCTTGTAGACTTTGTCTATGATGTACGGGCCTTCATAGTTCGGTTCAAATTTTCCCGGCTTGGCGCAATTGGGGATCATAGGCCTTTTGACCACTAGCACGAGTTCTCCCTGGCGGAATGTCCTCGGTCGGGTCAATCTTTCATATGAGCGCGTCATCTTTGCTTTATAAGCTTCCAGATTTTGTTGCGCTATGAGCCGTGTTTCATCAAGGGCATCGAGCTCTTCAAGGTGAAGGTGAGCATTTTCTTCGTTCATCAACTCGCAGTGGACTGCTACTCGTAGAGAGGGTAGCTCTATCTCGAGGGGGAGTACTGCTTCCGTACCGAATACCAATGCGTATGGCATTGTGTTCGTGGCCGTCTTGAACGTAGTTCGATACGCCCAAAGAGCCTCTTGCAGTCTCTCGTGCCAGTCTTTCTTATTTCGGGACACCGTTTTCTTCATGATCTTTGTCAAGGTCTTGTTGAAGGCTTCAGCTAGACCGTTAGCTCGCGGATTATAAACCGAGGAATACCTCCGTCTATATTATGCTGTTGCGCGAAGCGACTGATCTTGTGGCTTCTGTAAGCTGGCCCGTTATCGGAGATGATCCGTCGCGGAGTTCCAAACCGATATATGATGTGCATCTTGAAGAAATAGAGGATATTCTCCGTCTTCACTTCTCTCAGCGGTACTGCTTCTGCCTATTTGGAGAAGTAATCAGTCGTTGCCAGGATGAAACGATGTCCTCTAGACGATACTGGTTCGATGGGGCCGACTATGTCAGTCCCCCACATCTCGAACGACCAGCTAGCCACCGTTGGATATAATGGATATGGATGCTGATGGATAAAGTCCCAATGAATTTAGCATGAGTGGCATTGCTTCGCATATTCGAGGCAGTCTTGAATCATCGTGGGCCAATAGTAGCCCATCCGTTTGATTTTCAACTTCATCTTTGGGCCCGCTTGGTGAGAACCGCAGAGTCCGCCATGAACTTCCTGAACGACTATTTTCGCTTCGTCAGGTCCCAGACATCTCAACCACAGAGAATCAAATGACCTCTTGTACAGCGTATCATTGACGAAGGCGAAAGACATAGCTCGTTTTATGAGCTGATGTCTTGAGGACGTATCTTCGGGCGTTCGACGGTATTTGAAGTAGTCTATAAAGACTTCTCTCCAATCCTTAGCCTTTTCCCGGTCATTTATTTGCAGGGTCCTTTGCTCAGTCGTTTCCTTCTTTTCGGATGATTCCGGAGATATTTCTGTTGGAGCAAGCACCCGACGGTTTTGTACCACGATTCTTACGTCATCGAGGTTCTCATCAGCCAGTTCCTTAGCGAGCTTGGCCAATGCGTCCGCTTTGCTGTTTTCCGCGCGCGGTATGTTTTCCAAGGTATAGGAAGGGATTTGGGTCAACAGTTGCTGCACCTTCTCGTCGTACTTCACCAGCTCTGGCTTGCATGTTTGGTAATCACCGTTTACTTGACTAACGACCAGCTGGGAGTCTCCGTATATGAGGAGGTTTTCAATTTCCATGTCGATGGCGATCTCGTGGCCTGCTATCAAAGCTTCGTATTCGGCTTCATTGTTTGTTCTCGGCTCTGTTAGGGAGAAAGCGAAGCGCATTATTCCTCCTTGTGGGGTCACGAAAATGAGGCCTACCCCCGATTTGATCATTGGCGTACTTTGTTTGCGCTTCTTCATGGAAGACGCTCCATCAAAATAGAGTTCCCATCGGGTATCGTTCCCATCGATAGTGTCAAACGCATGTTCGTCTGGAAAATCGCAATTCAGAGGAGAATCAGCAGGTATCGGATGTTCAGCGAGGAAGTCGGCAATAGCTTGGCCTTTCACTGCTTTGAGAGGTTGATAGGTTATCGAGAATTCCATCAAGAGCAGGGCCCATTTAGCGAGTCGTCCCGTCAATATGGCCTTTGACATTAAATATTTAAGAGGGTCCACCTTCGAGATGAGACGGACTTCATGTGCCAATGCATAGTGTCTGAGTTTTGTTATCGCGAAGATCAATGCCAGACAGTGTTTTTCAATGGGAGAGTAGTTGCTTTCTGCCCCCAGTAGAACTCGACTTAAGTAATAGAGAGCTCTTTCTTTCCCTTGGTCATTCTCTTGTGCTCATAATGCGCCTAAGGAACCTTCGAGGGCCGTTGTATAAAGAATGAGGGGTTTTCCTTTGACCGGAGCAGCCAATACTGGCGGATTTTGGAGGTACTGTTTGATTTCGTCCAGCGCGTCTTGGAATTTTTGATCCCAGACGAATGGGGTTCCCTTCTTCATCAGGTGGCTGTAAAGACGGCACTTGCCTGAAAGGTTGGCTATAAATCGCCGTATATACGCGAGCTTCCCTTGGAGAGACCGCAGCTGTTTAAGAGTCCTTGGCGGAGGCATTTCCATGATCGCCTTGATCTTTGACGGATCTATCTCAATACCTCGGTGTCGGACGATGAATCCCAGGAATTTTCCCGAAGAAACTCCGAATGCACACTTGAGGGGGTTCATCTTCAAGTTGTATTGTCGAAGGCGTTGAAATACGGTCTTCAGATGCTCGAGATGTTCTTCATATGATTTTCTTTTAACCACGAGATCGTCGATATAGCATTCGACGATTTCGTGTATAAGGTCATCAAAGATCTTCGTCATGGCCCTCTGATAGGTGGCACCGGCGTTCCTTAGACCGAAGGGCATCACCTTGTAGCAGAATATACCCAAAGGAGTCCTGAAGGCGGTGTGCTTCTGGTCTTCGGGATGCATCTTTATCTGGTTATACCCTGATGAGCCATCCATGAAAGAGAAAACCTCGTGAGTGGACGTATTGTCTATCATCAGTTCGGTGACTGGCACTGGGAAATCGTCCTTCGGGCAAGCTTTATTGAGATCCCGGAAGTCCACGCATATGCGCACTGTCCTATTTTTCTTCATCACCGGGACAATGTTGGCGATCCATTCAGGGTATTGAACTTCCTGGATGAAGCCAGAGTCGATCAGCTTCTTGACCTCGGTGTTGATACTCATCTCAAGCTCGAGCCGCATTCTTCTTGGTGCCTGTTTGACCGGCTTGGCGTCTGGAGATATCGCCAATTTATGCACAGCAATTTCTGGATCTAGTCCCGGCATTTCGGAATAGTTCCATGCGAAGCAATCTTTATGCTGTACAAGCAAGTCTTTTAGCGTAGCCACCCTTTCTTCAGATCGTAGCTCGCTGACGAATGCTGGTCGCGGGTCATTCACCGTCCCCAACTCAATTTTCTTGAGGTTATCCGCAGTGGTATGTATCCCATCCTCCAACTCTTTCGGTGCTGGCGGAAATTCTGAGATCACCTCATCGTTGCTGTTGTTGAAGCACCAAGGAAGGTCATTCATGTTCTCGGGCTCTTCTTTTAATATTGTTATCATGTGACAAGTGCGAATCCGCTTCCAATCCCAATGCGGAGTTGGTTCTGTTCTCGTGGCTTTGGGTTCGTACTTCTGTGGCGGCATTACCCTCCAGTTGTCAGACAGAGCGAACTCACCAAGCTGATACTGATCTTCGACCCAATTCTTGAAGGTGAAGCAGTCCTCGAGAGGGTGCCCTATCAATCGGTGATAAGGGCAATAGTCCGGATGAGAGACGTCGCTTGCTTGTTCGGGGTGTTTGGACTCCGGCAGTGTTAGCATCTGATGTTTTAGAGTGAG
This sequence comes from Agapanthus africanus, assembly GCA_030015575.1. Taxonomy (NCBI): domain Eukaryota; kingdom Viridiplantae; phylum Streptophyta; class Magnoliopsida; order Asparagales; family Amaryllidaceae; genus Agapanthus; species Agapanthus africanus. Next base: position 604,134,546 of record CM057340.1, read on the forward strand.
GTCAAGTATTTTCTTCGTCTTGTCCCGAGGAAAAGAGTACGCTCGACCCATTTTTCTTATGAGGGATAGATCGGAACCGCTTGATTCCCGCTTGCGTGGCTTCTTAGTCCCGCTTATTTGCTGTTGAGCGTCTTTTTCGCGTTTCGACTTGTTTTTGCCTCTGCTCCGAGCCCTTTTTGCCACAGGTTGACAGGGAGCGGTATTTTCATCTTTCGCGGCCTGTTGGAGGAGGCGTTGTGTTTTGGCTTTCTCGTAGATTGCCATTTCGCGGTTATGGCCGTCTCGGACTTTTTGACCAGCTTCCCTTATAAGATTGTCCATTTTTTCTTCGAACGACGGACTGGGCACTTCTGCATCTGGAACTTTTACTGGTTCAGGATTAGCGTCCTCCCGTTGAGCATCCGCTTCTTCATCGAAGTCATACACGACGTAGCAATCGCGGAGTAGCTCTCGTTTCCTGGAACGAATGTATCCGAGTCCGATTGTTTCCATCTTCCCACTAGGTAGCTTGTGCTGAGTTCCGGGAACGTTCCAGACCCTGTTATAGAATTTGGCTTTTCGAGCGGTCTGTTTGAAGGGTATCCCTTGGCGCTTCAACAGCCTTTTCAAGCCTTCTGTATAATATCTGGGCAGACGGATGAGCTGAAGCCTGTCAAGCGTGGGATCCATACCGTGCCAGATTTCTTTCTCCACCTTGGTTTCCTCAGAGCGGTAGAATAGAATTGCCTTTTCGTCTTCTCGCCTGGGAGGGACATAGAACGTCTGCAGCTCTTCTACACTGTCGGTATTGAGCGCATCCAGTTCTTTATAATGTCTAAGTGGCACCATGGCGACTTGCAGACTTTGCTCTTCATCAGCGGACGTTTGTATTGAAGGTCGAGCAGAGAATACAGCATGGACCTCATCCTCCGAATCACTACCAAAGACCAACGTAGGAGCGGATGGTCCCGGCTTGGTGTATTGGGGCGGACCCGAATAAACTATCTTCTCTTCCTCCTCGGTATCACTGCCGAAGACAGGGATGGTAGCATTAGTTTTGTTCTCCGGCTTGTGACACCTTTCCGTGTCTTCGAAATTCAGCAAGAAGTATTTGGCATCTTCATATTTGCGAACTTCGTTCACGGAAAATGGATTCAGTTCTCCCATTACGGTATACTCGAGACCATCCCTAAAATATTTCATACACTGATGCTGTGTAGAAGGGATGGTGTTGTACTCGTGTAACCATGGTCGGCCGAGCAGGGCGTTGTAGCATGTCTTGGCATCTATGACGTGGAATTTAATGTCCGTGATGAGCAGCCCAAAGCGTAGCGTCAGTATCACAGATCCAAGAGTTTTTGATGATTGGGAGTCGAACCCGGAGATGGTGATCTTGTCTCGAGCGAGATGTTGGACGCTCATGCAGATTTCCTTTAACACCCACACATTGAGTAGATTAACAGACGATCCGTTATCGACCAGGATTTTGCCTATCTTTATATCATGGCAGTATTCTGAGACATAGAGGGGGCGATTGTGTTCGCACGTCTCAAGGAGAAGGTCTTCATCGCCAAAAGTGACATCTGCCGTATGCACTTCTTCCAATTCATCCTTCATCTTTTCTTCGGCCAGGAAAGCTTAGAACTGCTCCGGGTCCTGTAGTGCCTTAATTAACGAATCTCTCGCCTCCTTTGATAGTAAAAGGGCGTCAAGAATGCTGAGCTGCGAGGGTATCTTCCTCAGATGCGCTAAGACGTTGTAATCCACCTTATTTTTCTTCGGCGGGTCCTTAGCAGTCAGCTCTTCCATGACTTGGTCATCTAGAGCGATGTCCTCAGAGACCTTTTTCTTCCCTTTATCTTTTTTGTTTGAGGGTCCGAGATTCTTTTCGGGCAGCGTACGATTACGCAGCCGGATATTTTCATAAATCTTCGGCTCTTCTTCTTTTCCCGAAGTGGACTCTTTAAAGAGGGGGCTAAGAGCCAGCTTCTCGTCGGAATTGCTCCCGAATGTGAGCACTTGTGATCCCCCGGCGTTAACCATACGACAATTGCCGGTAGTTCTGTTAAGCCCTTCGGTCGTATCGCTCTGCTCTCGGCGAGTCTTGCGCTTTTCCCGCTTAAGATGCTGCCGGTGAGCAACATATCCTTGCCACCATCTATCGAAAGCTTTGCACTCTTCAGTGGGGTGCGAAATCTTCCGATGATACAAGCAATAGGAGGGGTGCATTTCCGCTTTACCAGTAACACTTCCCTCAGAGGATGGTAGCTTCATACCCATTGACATAGCTTTAGCAAACCTTTTCCTTGTCTTGAATTTGCTTTTATCCGCAGTGGGTGTATTTTGCTTTAGCGGAAGTGTCTCAGCTCTTTCGTCAAGTCGCCGGCGCTTGGCCCTTTCAAATATAACCGTCTCGCGTTCCCGATCGGCTTTACTTTTCAACAGAGCTTCGTTGAGGAAAGCGTCAATTACTTCATCCGATGGCCCCAGAATTTCCAGTCTAGGATCTGCCCCTAGATTTTCAGCGCAAGGAGTTTCCTCATCGTCTGTGAACGAATGGGAAATCACATGACAGCTCGTCACGTATTCCCCAGACTCGTCTGACGAACTGTCTCCCTCATCTTCCTCTTGAAAGACGTGGTTGAGGAACTCTTGGAGTGTAATGGGAGTCCGTGCTTTCTGATTGTATTCCTCCAGCGCGTCAATTTGTTTTTGCAAGTCCGTGCGCTTGTCGCTAGGCTTTACGGGCTTCTTGGATTTCTTCTTCTTCTTCTTCGAAGATTTTGACGGCTGGTTGTGAGTGCTTGGGCCACCGCCACCGGTCTTTGGAGTTGGACACGGCTTCAACATCCCCTCAATGATCTGAGGTTTCAACGGGTTCTTCCACTTGATCGCTGGGCATGTTTGAAGATCGTTCAGCATCCTCCTTGTCTTGGCTGACAGTACAACCTCCCATGGGGCTTCTTTGACGAGAGAGCACGTTGCCCCCGGCGTATTCATCCTTTTAGAGGTGTGGGGCTGCGGCGGACTCACCTTCCATCTGTCGGACAATGCGAACTTGCCCTGTTGGTACTGGTCTTCAATCCAATTTTTGAAGACGTAGCAATCCTCAATCGGATGGCCCAGTACTTGATGATAGGGACAGTAGTTGGGATCGTTAACATCATTTAGCTGCGACGGACGTCTTGGATCCGGCAGATTTATGAGTCGGTTACGCAATGCCAGCTCGAATAATCTTCTCATTTTATCTCGGGGAAACGAGTAAGGACGTCCTAGCCTCTCTTCAAGGGGTACGCGTGGACGCATATTATTTTGAAGAACGACCGGCTTCGAGTTGCTCAGCTGTTGTTGAGCATTAGCGACAACGATCGCTTTCCCCTTCCCTTTTTCATTTCGGGAGTCCGGCTTTGGAAGAGGAGGTCTGTGGCCCATCTGATCCATTTGCGCCAGCTTTTCGATTAGTGCCTGGAAGGTGGTCGGCTTGAAGAACATCATAAATTGCGAGATGGTTGCTTGCGAATCGAGGGTTCCCACAAACATACCCACTGCAGGAGCTTCTTCAATGCGTTGCTCACATTTTGACCATAAGTTCCGCCACCTTATAGCGTATTGGACCCATGTCTCGCCTGGCTTCACCCTGGCGTTAATCAGTGCCGTCATCGGGGTGCGTTCGCTGGCGCTTGCAAAACGCTGAGTATACAACAGCTCCATCTCCGCGAAGGTCTTGATAGAGTCGTTCGGGAGCTCAGAGTACTACTCGAACGCCGTATCTGATAAACTTCCAACAAACTGGAGAAGCAACAGTTTTTCATCACCGCCGGTGTTGCCGCAAAGTGCCCTGAATTGGGCAACATGCTGGTGGGGATTGCCCGTCCCCTTATAGACATGGAACTTGGGAATTGTGTAGCCCAGCGGGTACTTGATCTGGTCGTACCAGCTCGGATATGGTCGTCCTGTTTTTACGACCTGACCAGCTGCTTCGGTCGCATGATGAACCCGTATTTGTTGGGCTATGTACTCGTCTAAGTCAGCTTTAGAGATTGTCTTCTCCTTAGCTGTTGACAGAGCTGGCGGAGGATTCGACGTTTCTCCCCTATCGTCTTCAAGGACGATCGGGTGATCTTCGACTGGAGGATCTTGTTGGATCATCATCCCCACCATGTCTTGGAATAGGAGAGTCATACGCTTTATGTTGGCTGCTTGTTCAGCAGCCTCTTTATCCTTCTTCTCTAATATGCGGCGAAGGAATTCAGCGTCAGTTTCTTGCTCTTGGTGTTCATCCGAGGACGCTTCAGGGCTTTCTTTTGGCCCAGTGAGTGCGGCTATCGCGTTCATCATCTCCTGGAGCTTTTGCTGTTGCTCCTGAGCTTTGGTCACTGACCGTGTAAGCGGTCTATGACCTGTGGATGCACGGCTGTCCTCCTTTCCCGACGCCATGTATACTGTATGAACTATTATGCCCCCGGACTTAGGGCGTTTAGGTTCACCACCTTTAATATTTGCCGTCGGCGTAAGGACTTTCTCCGGCCTTCTTCTCTTATGGGCCGTTGAAGTTGAGGGAGCCGTTGCTTTGGGCACCCAAGTGGTCGTCACCTTCCGCTGCTTGATCGGGGAATTTTCTTCTTGCCGACTTTTCAACTTCTTATGTCGGCGAGAGAAATCAGGATCAATCATAGATTCTCGGACTCGTCGCCATATCTTGTAAATCCTGGAGGACAGCGATTGAGGAGACTGCTCCGGCTTTTCTGCTTCCACGGCGGTCTTTACCGGTGGAGGAGTTCTTTTAAGGACCGCAGTTGGCGAGTTTCTGCGTACCCTGTTCAACAGCTCAAAGCTGTTCCCAGTTGGAACAGCAGCGTTAACTTCCACCGTCGGAGCCGGCGGAGTTATCCCAGAAGGGGAGTTGCCCCCAGTCTTCCTTATCCGGCGCCAGTGGCGTCGTCGGGCTCGACGAGTCGTCGGTATTGGTTCAGAGACAAAAACAGCTTCTTCTTACCCCCTGTTCAGGTGTGGGGCTGTTGCTGGCGTCAGCCTATTGAAGACTGATGTCTTTTAAGCAACGAGAGCAGGAGTGGGAGTTGGAACGGTCAATCTTGTAAAGACCGATCTCTTAGCAGGAGAAGCCGCCTTGACGACTTCAGGAGCAGGTTTGGCTACTCTTTTTGGGATAACCTGTTCTGGGACTGCAAGCTTCATTGTGGGCCCGCAGGAGTTTTGGTCCAGTCTGGAGAAGACCGAGGCACTGGTGTTGGGCGACCCGTTGAGAGGGGCCGCAGTAACTGAAAGTCGATCGAAGACCGACTTCTTAGGAGCTTCTTGTACGGGCAAGGGGGTGCTGAAGCTTGTTGGCGGAAGCATAGTTCCGAAAAACAACCCCGTGGTGGCTTGAGTAATCTGCTCCATGGGCATGGTGAACAAAAAGGCCGCTTGTGGCCCATAGGTTATGCCCCCAGTTGAGGCCGGACACGAGCTGCAGCTACAGTTGGAGCACTTCGAACAGGTAGAGGCCATCGATGCTTGATTTCTTTGCCAGGCAAAAGACCAAATCTTAGTAACTTAAAATCCGAAGGCAACCATTGACAAACTGCGATTCGTTCGTGAATACGACACACGAAGTGTGGAGTGGAAAGAGGAAAAGGTCCCACCGGGCATGCCAGAATATGTTCCCCTCCGAACGGCGGCCGAGACGTTAGGACGTTTAGCCTGAGATTCGGGGCAGATGCTATTTGGTTTTATCCGTCTACCTCTCCGAAGATGCCAAGTTGATTTATGGCACCGTGTATCGGAGGTTTAGACGGATGCGGCCGATGTTGCGGCCGATGTAGTAGACTTCGTCAGATTCTCCCTCGCTTGAGGGGTTTTTGATTGTGGGGACGCTCTTCCCTGCAGGCACAAGCCCCTGCAGTTAATTACGCTACCGCGTCGCGGTAACCACTTTCTCCTTCTCCAGAAATTTCACTTCGTGTCGTGTGTGTTTGTTTTGTTTATGGATGCCCGTGGATTGTATACGAAGACTAAGTAATGCCGTCGCCCGTAGGACGTGGATTAGTCCAAATCCGTATTTACTTAGATTTGGGTTTAGTGTTTTAGTCTAACGATACGTTAGCCGTATTGAGGCTAAGATCAACTTAAACATTCGTTAAGGATACGTTAGTCCTGTTTGAGACTAAGATCAACTTAAACATTCGTTAAGGATACGTTAGTCTTGTTTGAGACTAAGATCAACTTAACGTGGTGATCTATTTAATATATAGCCATCGGGACTCGTCACCTCTCTAACGTCATTGAGGGATTACAACGACAGGTGTCAGAGGGGTTCGGAGATGTACCCTTGAACCAAAGTTGATTTGGAGTTTTATAGTTCATCTGAATGTTTAAGGATACGTTAGCCGTGTTTGAGGCTAAGATCTACTTAAACGGGATCGTTTAGATTCGACAAAAGAGCGTTTGGAGGCTCTATTGTTCCAGTTTAGGGACGTAGTGGTCCATAGGTAGTTTAAGGACATTGCGGTCCATCGGTAGTTTAAGGACATTGCGGTCCATATTCCAGTTTAGAGACGTGGTGGTCCATATTCAGTTTAAGGACGCTTAAGTCCGTGAGTTTACGGACCCCACAGTCCGCGTTTTAGTTTAAGGACGCATAAGTCCGCGGGTTTAAGGACCCCACAGTCCGTGTTTTGGTTTAAGGGCGCATAAGTCCATGAGTTTAAGGACCCCACAGTCCGTGTTTTGGTTTAAGGACGCATAAGTCCATGAGTTTAAGGACCCCACAGTCCGTGTTTTGGTTTAAGGAAGCATAAGTCCATGAATTTAAGGACCCCACAGTCCGTATGGATGTGTGGTTGTCGGGACCCGTTACCTCTCTGACGTCGTTGAAGGATTACAACGATAGGTGTCAGAGGAGTTCAGAGATGTACCCTTGAACCGGATGTAAATTGACTTAGGGGAGCAGCTGTGCTCAATCAATTTAATTTGAGGACTTACGGCCATGATTTGGCTAAGTCCAGTTGAGAATATTCAACGTTATTTCTTATTTTTGGCTTTTTAGACCTGTGCTAGGGCTTTGCTCCTATTTGATAATGCACAGCATTAATCCTGGTTTCTGTTGGACCTTTGTTTGGGCTCTGCCCTTTCAATGCATAGCATTTTATTTGGCCTGTTAGGCCTTTTTTAATTGGTCTTGGCCCTTCAGTAAATAATGCAATGCATTTGTCAGGCGCTTTGCGCCAATCATTGAGCGCAAGCGCATGTGGAGGTGACACGTGTCATGCTCTGGTGAGCGCAAGCGCAACAGCGCAGTGCGCTGTGCTAGTGCGCTGCGCTGTTGCGCTGCTGACACGTGGCGCGCTCTGGTGAGTTGCGCCAATCTTAGAGAGCAATGCTCTATCTTAAAAGTGCAGAGCGCAAGTGGTTCTGGTGCTGACACATGGCGCTCTCTGATGGCTTGCGCCAACCTAAGAGCGCAACAGTGCAGTTTTGCAAGTGCAAGGCCTTATTAACTTGAGAATCTTTTAGATTTCAGAACCAATGGTTCATTAAAAAAAAGTGCAAAGCACTATTTGATTTCTTGATCTAATTTAGATCAAAGAAAACAAGTATTTCTTGTTTTTTTTCTTGATCTCAGAGAATCAATGGTTCATAAGTGCAAAGCACTATTTTTATTTTGTTTTTTATTGAAGATTATTGATCTTGTTCTTAGATCAATGATCTATTAAAAGAAATTCTTCTATCTTAAAGGTCTTTACCTTTTTTCTTCTTGAAATTTCTTCAGAGTTCTCTCTGTTTGAAGTTCTTGATTTCTCACCATGTTCCTCCCTTTGATTTGGGGTCTAGGGGCCTTTATATAGTGCCCATAAATTTGTTAAATTTGTTAAAGAGATCTTTCTCTGAGTGATTTGGGGAATTTTCCTCACCGTTGGATCTTTGATCCAAGGGCTCCTGTTTTACAGAAGAAAATCTTCTTGTTTTAATAAGAACAGAAAGATTTCTTTAAAATTTCAATTTTGTTTGGCGCAAATGCCCCAGCGAGTGACACGTGTCACGCAGCGCACAACGCAGCGCAACTGTGTCTGCGCAACTGCTCTGACACGTGTCGCGCAGCGCACGGCGCAGCGCAACTGCGCTAGCGCATCTGCGCTGACACGTGTCGCGCAGCGCACGGCGCAGCGCATCTGCGCTGACACGTGTCGCGCAGCGCAGTGCTTGCGCAACTGAAGCGTTGCTTCCTTTAATTTTATTTTAAATAGTGCTTTGCTCTGATTGGACGCGCTGCCTTGGGCGCTGCGCTGATGTATCAGCTTTTGACACGTGGCGCGCTGCGCGCAGCGCAAAGAATCTGAAGCGTTGCTTCGAATTTTGAATTTTGAAATTCAAACAGAGCTTTGCTCTGATTGGGGGAAACAAGTAAAATTTATAGACTTCTTGATTTGAAATCTAATGTAGTAGTTGAATTTAGGGATATATTGAAATTTTAGAAATAAATTTCAAATCAGATACTGTTCAAGATAAGCCATCTACAGAAAAAACGACAATAAAAGAGAAATATATTGACCCACCAATAGAACCTAGAAAAAGTCAAAAATTAAGAAAAGAGAAAATACCAGATTATGAATTTGTAGATCCTAATTCTATTGTCTTTCTAGTAGAAGGAGATAGAAATATCAAGATTAGTAAAATGCCTATTATTCTCCATATAAAAGACGATCTTAAAAACTATAGCGAGGCAATGGCTTTAAGAGACTCCGTATTTTGGAAAGAAACCATAAATGATGAAATGGATTCCATTATGTCCAACAACACTTGGTTGTTAAATGATTTACCTCAAGGATCTAAGGATATAGGATGTAAGTGGGTATTTAAAAGAAAGTGCAATTCTGATGGATCTTTGCAAACGTTTAAGGCTAAACTCATGGCGAAAGGGTTCAAACAAAGATATGGTGTCGATTATTTTGACACTTATGCGTCTGTAGCACGCGTAACATTTATCAGAATATTATTTGCTCTAGCCTCCATATATAATTTGTATATTCACCAAATGGACGTGAAAACTACATTCTTAAATAGAGAGTTAGAAGAAGAAGTATACATGGAGCAATCCAGAGGGTTTGTACTTTCAGGAAATGAAAATAAACTCTGCAAATTAGTTAAATCTATTTATGGTTTAAAATAGGCACTGTTGGGGTAAAAATTTACACCCCGGTTGACCAAGTCAAAATCAAAGTCAACCCCAAGACAAGTGGGCCCAAGCCCAGATCCAGTGGGCCCATGCCCGGGTCGGGCCAGAATATGAAGCGGCCGGCTTTCCCCCATGCCAAGATAAAAATTTTGTAATAAATAATTTTGTTGTATTTCTTTTATTTTATTTTTTGGATAAATGTAAGAAAAAATAGGCATAAAGCCAAATTTTTGTAAAGCCCATGGCTTATGTGCAAAAAGAAATGGCATATGAGCCATGAGATAGGCAAAATGCCATTTTGTGAAGCCTAAGGGGCTATGTGTAAAATGTATGGCCTATAAAGGCAAAGATAATGAAAATATCTAACAACTTTTTCTCTCTCTAAAAACTCTCCAGATCTGAGATCTTTCCTTCTTCTTCAAGGTTCCAAAACCTTCTTATTTCTCTTGAATTAAATCAAGAGTTTTACTCTTCTTTTCATAAAACAAATTAGTTTTTCACCACAAAACCCACAAAGGGGAACTTGGATCTATCATTATATCTCAAAAAGAAGAGATTTTTAGATCTCACATCTCTTGAGCCAGCCAACAGAGGAGGAAGAAGAAGAACCCATTTCCCCAACCAAAACATTTTCCCTTTTTTCAGGAGTTTAACTTCACTAATTTCTCTTTCGAGGGTTTCTGGGGCTAAAAACCCTCCTTTCCTCGCCGGCGCGCTAGCGCTCGAGCGCAAAGCGCCCACGTGCCGACACGTGGCGCGCGCGCTTGCGCTCCTGCGCGCTTGCGCTCCAGCGCGCAGTGCTCGTGCGCAAAGCGCCCACGTGGCGCGCGCGCTGGCGCACCAACGCGATGCGCAAAGCGCCCACGTGCCGACACGTGGCGCGCGCACTTACGCACCTGCGCGCTTGCGCTCCAGCGCGCAGCGCTCATGCGCAAAGCGCCCACGTGCCGACACGTGGCGCGCGCGCGCGCTTACGCTCCAGCGCGCAGCGCTCATGCGCAAAGCGCCCACGTGCCGACACGTGGCGCGCGCGCGCTTACGCTCCAGCGCGCAGCGCTCATGCGCAAAGCGCCCACGTGCCGACACGTGGCGCGCGCGCTTGCGCACCAGCGCGCAGCGCTCTTGCGCAAAGCGCCCACGTGTCGACACGTGGCGCGCATGCTTGCGCACCTGCGCGCAGCGTTCATGCGCAAAGCGCCCACGTGGCGCACTTGCGCCTGAGAGCACAGCACCCGAGCGCACAGCGCCCAAGGTGCTGCCCCACGCATCCTTTGGATGTATTTTTCCCCTTTACTTATATATACATGTATATATATACATATGTATGCAAATGTACACATACACATACTCTACGACACTGTCCCTGTTAGAAAAAAATTTCTAACGGGGCGCTGTCCCGCACCCCGCAAGGGGGGCTGCTAGCCCCCTTGACCCCCAGCCCGCTATCCGGATAGCGGGACCCCCGTAAAAACTCTGCATGGCTCCCGATATATCCAAAACCCCCCTTTTCAAAACAGAACACACGTACACTGCACATTGAGTTCGCATGACCAGTTTAACCCGTTAATCGGAGGTTCCCTCGCCCCAAAGGCGAGGGGTAATTAACGGCAGCTTAGTCCGCGGCTGCCGGAGATTCGGATCCCCACAATCATTAAACCCCAGCCTACCCTAGGCAGGGGGAATCTGTAGTACGCCTGAGACGCGTGCGCGTATTCCCATCTCAATGGGATGACGAAAAACACCCTACAGATTCTGGCACGCCCGGTGGGACCAATCTCTCCTTCCATATTTTGGGTTAAACGTTCATGCGAACTCAATCAATATACATATTGATTGCCTATACTGAAATGATGTTCTTTTTTCCGTGCAGCAATCAACCTTCGACGACAATGTCTCCCCAGACGAATTCATCTTCCAACGTGACTCCGATTCCGTACGTGGTCAAGATCAACGCTCGTGTGGTTCTCCCCGCAAGCCTCAGTCGACAGTGGGAGGAACCGTCCCGCCAGTTTGGCTCCGTCATCATCTACCCTGCCGGAAGCGCTCATCTAGCAGAGATCCCGGCGGAACAGGTGGCCAAGCCGGTCTCAAGAGGTAAGAGGCCGAATGTCGTGATCGCCAAGGCACCACAACCGAAACTTAAGACGGTGTCTGAACGACTCCCTGGCGCTCTAGCTGGGGGCAAGAATTTCGGTACAAAGGGCAACATCAAATGTTGCGGACGGGCTCAGGCGATGACTCCAACAAATGCACAATCGAGCGTATCCCCAAGGCCCTCCATCGACCGGTATGCGGCGTCTTCCCAAAGAGCCAAAGTCTGCCAGATGCTTAGGACGGAAAAATTAAGGCAGAAGCGGCTCAGGTATCGAGCCAACAAATGGGCCAAGGCTTCTGCTAAATGGAACCGTATGAAGTTCCAAGTGCAGGGTTGTCCCGCGACGACGGCTGAGTCGGACGTAAGAATCAACAATTCCTTCGAGCCTCTGAAGTGGGTTCAGAAAAATGCCATGACCGCCAGAATCAAGAAGACAGCGGTCCGAACAGTGCCACAAAGAGACGTGTCCCAGCCCCAACAGAAAAAGTATGACACGGTCTCTTCAAGAGTCTATCAAGCACTCTGTGCCACACGAAAGCAGTAGGGCAAACCCAGAAAAGAAGCGCCAGCACCATTCAAGAACCTGTTTAGGCCAGCCGACTTCGATCGACTACCAGCTATCGAAGCAAGGGGGTCAAGACAACGATCCGTGAAATCAGCCGCCAATGATAGAAAGACGGCCGGATATATCATCCATACGGTCTATATGGCGGGCGGGCGCCCCAGCGACAACCTTCGCAGCAAAAGCAAGGATGGGGCCACCACATCCCAAGCCCAATCTAGCCTGAATGTGGTTGCCGCCGCCCAAGAACAGCCGCCCCCGCTAGATGAAGAAAACCCTCTCGATGAGGATGATAGGCAGAAAGACCCCTCGGTCCATGCAGAGTCAAGCTCGGACAGCGAGGAAGAGCCGACTTTCCGCCCCAGGACTGCGGAGCAAGAGCTGCTTCAAGAGCTTCGAAAACAGCTCAGGAGCAAAGACAAAAAGATGGCCAAACTCTATTCGAAAATTGATGATTTAACGAACGTGGTGATGCAGCTTACGGCTCAAATTGCTCGAGCGCCTCCTAATCAAGCACAAGCCGCTACTAATTAGCCGGGTGATGACAACCCGAGGCAGCCAATACCTGTTCCTTTGGGTCCAAGACTGGTCGAGCCACATGAAAGCCGGCCACACTCCGCTTCTGGGGACGCCTTGGCCCCAGATAGCACTATCCCGCTAACACAGGATCGTATAATGGATTTGGTCACCAGCAAGGTTAAAACATTGGTGGCCGAAGCTGAAGCTCAGAAAGAAATCGGCAGTAGTGGGCGGCCATATCCCGCGCAGTACGATCTAATCGAGTTCCCAAGCGGCTACGTCATTCCTAAGTTCGGAAGATTTGATGGAACGGGGAATGCAAATCAGCACGTTGCCCACTTCAAAGCATCGTGCGGAAATACAGGGGGCAATGACGCGCTCCTTCTTCGTCAGTTTGTCAACAGCCTGACCGGTGTCGCCTTCGACTGGTATGCGAGTATACCGGATGGGTCCGTCATTACCTTTGCCCAAATAGAGTCTCTGTTCCGGCAAAGGTTCATGAGTGTCAGTGATAAAATCTCCATTGCCGACCTCGTGAGGACCAAGCCGGGGAAGAATGAAAGCAACACCGACTTTATCGCCCGATGGCGTAATCTCACAGTCAAGTGCGAACCGCCGCTGGAGCAGGACCAGTCCGTCAGCCTTCTCATTGGGAACCTCAGCAATTGGATGGTCCCATTCTTGTGTACAGCGGGCCTCAAGACATTTCAGGAGCTAACCAAGAAAGTCCAAATGCTGGAACGCTCGAAGCAAGAGTCCCCGCCGGACTCTCAGAGAGACAAAACCTGGAAAAGCAAGCGGGACGACAACCGTAGAAGCGGGAGTTCCAGCAGTACCAATGTCTTCAATGCCTCCGACAATGAAGAAAAGCGAAGGGCGGGCGAATCCAAAACCAACCGGTCTCGAAAACCATTGCTGGGGGGAGATGGGCCTTCCCTAGAGGAGAAAAAGAACAAGGTTTACTCTTTCAGAAGGGACAAGGTCCGTAAGATATTTAAAGATGCCTTGAACAATGGCCTACAATTGCCAGAGTCGAAAAGACCCCAAGAAGCAAAAATGACCGACAATCCCCTGTATTGCCCGTACCACCGAGTAGTGAGCCATGCGATCGAGGATTGCTATATCTTCAAAGACTGGGTCGAGAAGCAGTACAAAGCTGGAGAGATCGAGCTGTCCAAAAGCGTGTTGGTGAACAACCAAGTTGCAACCAACAACTTTATACAGACAGAAGTTGAAGCCTTCTGGGAGCAGACAGCCGAACCCGCTGCCCTGAGAGATGAGATGGACTCATCGCGGTCTCCGTGGAGTACGCACATATCTAATAAGACGAAGAAGATGCTAAAGCTGCTTCAGAAAGAGCCCAGGACGGAATGGGAAGGGAAGAGGAAGCCTACCAGTCCAGCTGCCAATGCGGCTTCATCAGGCTCAAAATCCAAGAAGCTCAAGAAGAAGAAAAGTGCAGCTCGGCGCGAAAAAGAGTCTGCAGGGAGATCGACCATTCAAAAATATATCGATTCCCTCAAAGAATATGAACAAAAGGAAAGAACGTTCATTCAATTGAAGGAGTTCTTCCCTGTACAAGCGGCTGAAATTCTGGAGGAGTTAGAAGAAGACTCCAATGAAGAGATCCCAGTAGCGACCTGCTACGCCATCCATCTTGGCAGCGACTCCGAGGATGATCTCTGTTTTCCGGAAGAGGACGAGGAGCTCACCACAAAGGCCAATCAAATCCAGCTCAGAAGCGGCAGGGCTCTACCGCAAAATCAGGGCAACGCCCCAAAAGGGAAGGAAAAACAAGTCGCTAATGAAGAAGATGGAAGAGAACCGGCCGATGAAAACATAAGTCCTTCCTCGGTGGACTATAATGTCTTGGCACATCTCCGGAAGCTTCCATCTCTCCTGAGCATCTACGACGCCTTGGTCCTATCTAAGGAGCTTAGAGATGTTCTCATTCACGCTCTACAAAACCCCGAGCGGTATCAGGCTCACTTTGCGGAAATTAATATGAAAGAAGCCCAGCACGCTTTGCATGCCGCCGCAGTCACATTTAAGGATGAAGACTTGCTACTGGGAACGGCTGAGCATAATCGGCCGCTTTACGTGACCGGGTACAGCGACGGAGATCGGATTAATCGCATATTGATTGATCCGGGGTCTTCAGTGAACATCATGAACTTGCGGACGCTGAAGAGTTTGTCAATGGACATTCGACACCTGTCAAGGGAAAGGATTGTCATTCAAGGCTTCAACCAAAATTGCCAGCAAGTTCTGGGGTCTATAGCTTTGCCAATCAAATTCGGGGATCTGCAAACTGAAGCTAAGATATACGTGATCGACGTCGACACGTCTTATAAGATTCTCCTGGGGCGGCCTTGGCTCCACGATTACGGCATCATTCCGTCAACTCTCCATCAATGCATGAAGTATACTAAAAATGGCGAAGAAAGACGCATTGACGGAGACATCCAACCGTTCGGTGTGCATGAAGTCCGATATGAAGATTCTCGGTACTTTATCAACCACCAAAATGCTAAGCCACAACTGACTGAGGATAGACCAACCCCAAGGCTCAAAAGCAAATCTGTGCCGGCTGTCACTTTCAAAAGCAAAAATGCCCAAGTGCGCCCGCATTTCGGTAGCGACACTGATGAGTCCGACGTTGGAAGCCCGTCCTTCCACAAAACTCGCCCTCATTTCGGCAGCGATACGGACGAATCTGTTACTGAAGACCCATCTAGCAGCAAAGTCCGCCCTCATCTTGGCAGTGACACTGAAGAGTCAGAAGAAGAGGACCTGCCATGCAACAGCTGTGCAGATTGGCCCCCCATGCAGCAAGCGAAACTACGAGAGACCTTTGAAGTTGCAGAAGGGTCCCTAGCCGTCACAAGGGTACTAGAGCAGATGTGCAAAGAGCTCGATGCGTTATCAGTCTCCACCGTGGACCAGCTGAAAACTTTCTACGTTCCCGGGAGGAAAAGTGGACAGAAGGGCATCCTGTTTTATGGGTCAAACCCCGTTGTGCACCTGGACGATCTTTCTGTCGCGTGCCTTCCCTATGAGAGAGGCATAAGAGCCGTTCTCAATCCCAGATACTATGCGTCCGAGATGCGGGAATACTTTAAGAAGTGCGGATGCCGGCTATATCAAACGGAGTCCGAAGCAAAGTTTTACGAAGGGCTATGGTATCCGCCCCAGGTCCGAGCACTCATCGATGGACGAATTCCAGATAGACGGGGCATAGGCTACATTCAACCTGATTCCAAAGCATGCTACATGATCCATGTTGGTGAGGCCAGCGAAAGATCAAATGGTGATGACGAGATAGCCGAGCCAGAAGAAGCTCCTCAAGAGCTCGAAGATGGTGGACAAGCAACCTTTGACGAGCTAACCGAGATTGACTTAGGAACGCCCGATAATCCAAGGCCGACCTACATCAGCTCGCTCTTGTCAGAGAAAATGAAAGCGCAAATAATTGCCCTGCTGCATGAGTTCGTCGACTGCTTCGCGTGGACATACAAAGAAATGCCTGGCCTTTCCCCTGAAGTGGCCGTACATAAGTTGGCTATATCTCCTGATGCTAAGCCAGTCAAACAAGCTCCCCAAAGAATGAGAAGGGAACTAGAAGAGAAGGTCATCGAGGAAACTAAGAAGCTCATCGATGCCGGCTTCATCAGGGAAGAGAAATACGCGGACTGGATCGCATGCATAGTCCCAGTGAAGAAGAAAAATGGGCAGATCCGAGTTTGTGTCGATTTCAGGGATCTCAACAAGGCATGTCCTAAAGACGACTTCCCGCTACTGGTCATGGAAATGATGGTCGATGACATCTCAAATTACGAATTGTTCACCTTTATGGACGGCTCGTCTGGATATAATCAGATCAAGATGTCGCCTGAGGATGAGAAGCACACAGCATTTCGAACCCTGATCGGAATATATTGCTACAAGGTAATGCCATTCGGACTGAAGAACGCAGGTGCTACATATCAAAGGGCAATGACTAATATCTTTGATGACCTAATCCATAAAGTCGTCGAATGTTATGTTGATGATCTGGTCGTCAAGACTGAAGCCAAGGCCGATCATATCCAAGATCTCAGGACCGTTCTCACCAGACTGAGGGAATACGATCTGAAGATGAATCCTCTGAAGTGTGCTTTCGGCGTGTCATCGGGAAAATTCCTGGGCTTCATAGTCCGACATCGAGGGATCGAAGTTGACCCATCAAAGATAAAGTCCATCATGGAGATGCCCCCTCCGAAGAGTCTGACGCAGCTAAGATCTTTTCAAGGCAAGCTTGCTTATATACGGAGGTTTATCTCAAATTTATCAGGGAGATGTAGGCCCTTCTCAAAGCTCATGAAGAAAGGAGCTCCTTTTATCTGGGATGCCGAATGTCAAGCAGCGTTCGAAAGCATCAAAGAATACTTGTTGCACCCTCCAGTGCTGGCCGCTCCCATTCCAAATAAACCGCTGATTCTCTACACTGCCGCGCTGGACGAGTCACTCGGTGCGCTCCTTGCCCAGAATAACGAGGAAGGAAAAGAAAATGCCCTCTACTACCTCAGTCGAACTCTAGTCGGGGCGGAACACTACTACTCCCCAATCGAAAAGCAATGCCTGGCTCTGATATTTGCTGTGAAGAAGCTGAGGCACTATCTGCTCGCTCATCGGGTTATGCTGATCTCCAAGGTCGACCCGCTCAAACACTTGATGACCAAAGCAAGCCTAGCCGGCAGAATGGCAAGATGGGCTGTCATGCTACTTGAGTTTGACATAGTTTATACCCCTCAGAAAGCAGTAAAAGGGCAAGCTATTGCAGAATTTCTCGCCGCTCATCCCATACCAGAAGGGTCGCCGCTAAATTGTGAGTTACCCGATGAGCAAGTGCTGCACCTCGAGGAAGATGAGCCATGTTGGGAGCTCTACTTCGATGGAGCCTCATCAATAAGGACCTCCAGTAAATCAAGCATCCCGGAGATAAAAGCAGGGGTAGGATTGGTGTTCATCACACCATAAATGGGAACCCTACGGCATTCTTTTGCTCTCACCGAGCCTCGGACAAACAATGAAGCTGAGTATGAAGCTCTGATAGCTGGTTTGGAGCTTGCCGTAGAAATGGAAATCCATCGGCTACGAGTCTACGGTGACTCCCAGCTTGTCGTCAACCAAGTAAGCGGCGACTATAAGATATACAAACCCGAGTTAGCTCGGTACAGAGGTCGAGTGGTGGAACTCATGAAACGGTTCACTCATATTGAACTAACGAGAGTCCCTAGAGCGTTGAACGGAAAGGCTGATGTACTCGCTCGCTTGGCCAAGGAGCTGGCTGATCCTGATATGGACGAAATTCTGATCACAGTCAGGAGCCGGCAAATTCTACCCCCAGTCTCTCTACGAGAAGAGGAAAGCGCGGAACAGAAGAGCAGTCCTGCGGAAGAAGCTTCGATCATCCAAGACGAGCCCGATTGGAGAGAACCCTTCATAGAGTACCTCCGATACGACAAGCTGCCCGAAGAAAAATCTGCGTGGATTCAGCTGAAGAAAAGAGCTCTCCGATACGTGTTTGTAAATGACACGTTATACCGCAGGTCATATGACCAACTCTGGCTCAGGTGTCTGTCATTGGCCGAAGCCCAAAAGGTCATGAAAGATGTCCACTCGGGCGTTTGCGGTGCTCACCAATCTGGCCCCAAGATGCGACTTCAAATCAAACGGCTTGGGTATTACTGGCCCACCATGATACGAGATTGCGGAGAGCATGCAAAGAAATGTTATATCTGCCAAATTCACGGTGATTTTATTCACAAGCATCCCAATCCATTGCATCCTACGGTGGCATCGTGGCCTTTCGAAGTTTGGGGCACCGACATTGTTGGCCCAATTGATCCTCCGTCATCTAAAGGCCACCGGTTTATACTGGCCGCGACAGACTACTTCTCCAGATGGGCTGAAGCTGTCCCGCTAAAAGAAGTTAAGACAAAGGATATTCTGACATTCTTCCAACATAATATTCTATACCGCTTCGGTACACCAAGAAGAATCATTTCTGACAACGGGCCTTCTTTCAAGAGCTTCAATGTCTCAAGGTTCGCTACTCAGCACAAGATAGACTGGAGATATTCCTCCATCTATAATCCAAGAGCCAATGGGCTAGCCGAAGCCTTTAATAAGACTCTATGCAAGCTCCTGAGGAAAAATGCTTCAGCCAACAAGAGAGACTGGAATCTCAAGCTTCACGAGGCATTGTGGGCATATCGTACCACGCACCGTACTCCAACTCAGTCCACTCCATACTCATTGCTCTTCGGAGTGGAGGCGGTCCTCCCCCTCGAAGTCGAAGTTCCAAGCTTAAGAATGGCCGTTCAGCATGAGTTGACAGAAGAGGAAAACGTGCTCCTTCGACTTGAAGAACTCGATGCCCTCGAAGAAAAGAGGCTCGCGGCGCAGCAAGATCTGGAGCTATACCGAGCCCAAATGTCACGGGCCCATGAGAAGATAACCCGTCTCCGCGCTTTCAAGAAAGGTGAATTGGTGTTGGTCCTCAAAAGACCGATCATCCCCAATCGACATGCCAAGGGAAAATTCGAGCCGAACTGGGAAGGACCATACGTCATCGAGAAAGTGTTCGACGGAGGATCCTACCAACTAATAAGTGCCGAAGGAGAAAGGCCCATGCCACCCATCAATGGCCGATATCTCAAGAAATACTACACATGAATGCTCCAAGTCGCAGGCGAATTGAGCACATCAGCCCTACGGTCTGGATCAGACATCCTGCAAAACCGTATACAATCCACAGGCGTAAATGACCCCTATTTCTCCCAAATCCTGCCGGTGAGACTACTTTTAAAGTCCCACCAGCGGCAAAAAAAAAAACAAAAAAAAAAACAAAAAAAAACGGTATGTCCACAAGCAAAACGGGCACGGATGAAAACCCGAAAGGGCTCCGTGAGTAAAAACAGCAGGACTACCGGCGAGTCTGTGAAAACCCGAAAGGGCGCAAACTCGTGAAAAGAGAAGAAATACACTCGCAAAGCCCTCTCGACCTTGCGAGGAGAAAACCCCTGCGTGAGATCCTTACGACTCACAAAGGAGCAACACACTTAGGAATCCTCACGATTCCTAAGGAGAAAATACACCTGCGGGATCCTTACGACTCGTAGGGAGAAAATGCTTTTATGGGACCCTCACGGCCCATAAAATTGAAAAGCCTTAGGTGATAGGGACCCAAACCTGTCTCCTAAGCCATTGTTCCCCAACGAGCAACGTCAAATGATGAGTCGCTCCTGGCATTTCGCTTCAGTGTTAGCGGTGCTGATGCCGACCAAAAACCCAAATCCCAAGTCCTCCCAAGGCAAATGATGAGTTGCTCCTGGCATTATTCCAGTGCAGCAATGCTGATGCCAAACAAGATCCAAATTCCAAGTCCCCAAACGGCGAATGATGAGTCGCTCCTGGTACAACATTCCAGTGCAGCGATACAGTCGCCAACCAAAATCTGATTTCTCAAAATGCTCCAGCCCTACGGTTGGTCCCCAAGTTGACTACCGTATACAATCCACGGGCTCAAATAATTCTCGTCATACCCATGCCCCACCACAATTACCGGTTACACGGCTGGTCTCCGTCTTTGGAATTATGCTCCATTGAGAAGACCCACTAATGTGTCCTCACGATACATGAGGAGAACAAACCTTTGTGGGATCCTTACGACTCATAAAAGAAAAAAACACACTTAGGAGTCCTCACGACTCTTAAGGAGAAAATACACCTGTGGGATCCTTACGACTCGTAGGGAGGAAATGCTTTTATGGGACCCTCACGGCCCATAAAATTGAAAAGCCTTAGGCGATAGGGATCTAAACCTGTCTCCTAAGCCATCGCTCCCCAATCCCCAAATGGCGAATGATGAGTCGCTCCTGGTACCATATTCCAGTGCAGCGATGCAGACGCCAACCAAATTCCAAATCCCATACCCCAACGGCGAATGATGAGTCGCTCCTGGTACCATATTCCAGTGCAGCGATACAGACGCCGACAAAGTCCCGAAATTTTTCCGGCCCTACGGTCTGGATCATACATCCTGCAAAACCGTATACAATTCACGGGCGCAAAACAATCCCAATTTCTCCCAAATCCTCTCGGGGCACATGATGAGTTGCTTCTGGCATTATTCCAGTGCAGCAATGCAGATGCCAAACAAACCAAATCCAAATCCCCTCGGGGCACATGATGAGTTGCTCCTGGCATTATTCCAGTGCAGCAATGCAGATGCCAAACAAACCAAATCCAAATCCCCTCGGGGCAAATGATGAGTTGCTCCTGGCATTATTCCAGTGCAGCAATGCAGATGCCAAACAAAAACCAAAATCCCAAAATCCTCTCAATGACAGATGATGATTCGCTCCTGGTACCATATTCCAGTATAGCGATGCTGATGTCAACCCAAATCAAAATCAACAAGTCAACTTCCACTCCGGCACCGCGGAAAGCGGGGCGAGTCAGAATCCAATCTCGACACCGCAAGAAGCGGAGCAAGTCAAGTCTACCCCTGACACTGCAAGAAGCAGAGCAAGTCAAATCAAGCACCGACCGTCCAAGTCGCTAAAAGGGCAGCACCGACCGTCCACGTCGCTAAAAGGGCAGCACCGACCGTCCAGGTCGCTAAAAGGGCAGCACCGACCGTCCACGTCGCTAAAAGGGCAGCACCGACCGTCCACGTCGCTAAAAGGGCAGCACCGACCGTCCATGTCGTAAAAAGAGCAGAACCGACCGTCCAAGTCGCTAAAATGGCAGCACCGACCGTCCATATCGCAAAAAGGGCAGAACCGACCGTCCACGTCGCTAAAAGGGCACTACCGACCGTCCAAGTCGCAAAAGGGCAGAACCGACCGTCCTCGTCGCTAAAAGGGCAGCACCGACCGTCCAGGTCGCAAAAAGGGCAGAACCGACCGTCCAAGTCGCTAAAAGGGCAGCACCGACCGTCCAAGTCGCAAAAAGGGCAGCACCGACCGTCCATGTCGCAAAAAGGGCAGAACCGACCGTCCAAGTCGCTAAAATGGCAGCACCGACCGTCCATGTCGCAAAAAGGGCAGAACCGACCGTCCACGTCGCTAAAAGGGCACTACCGACCGTCCAAGTCGCAAAAAGGGCAGAACCGACCGTCCAAGTCGCAAAAAGGGCAGCATTGACCGTCCATGTCGTAAAAAGGGGCAGCGCAGGATTCCTACAAAGCGGGAACCGAATCACTCCGGGTCAGGGAAACGTCTATCACGAACATTCCATCTCGGAGTCATGTCAAGCAACGACAGTCCATGTCGTAAAAAGGGCAGTGCCTGCTTCCTAAAAAGCGGGAACCAAATCAGGTCGCCTCCAAGTAAAAGAAGATCCATCAATTTCATGCACACGACCCACATATGTGGTGTGCATTTATTGATGGGGGCAATTTGTTGGGGTAAAAATTTACACCCCGGTTGACCAAGTCAAAATCAAAGTCAACCCCAAGACAAGTGGGCCCAAGCCCAGATCCAGTGGGCCCATGCCCGGGTCGGGCCAGAATATGAGCGGCCGGCCTTCCCCCATGCCAAGATAAAAATTTTGTAATAAATAATTTTGTTGTATTTCTTTTCTTTTATTTTTTGGATAAATGTAAGAAAAAATAGGCATAAAGCCAAATTTTTGTAAAGCCCATGGCTTATGTGCAAAAAGAAATGGCACATGAGCCATGGGATAGGCAAAATGCCATTTTGTGAAGCCCAA
The DNA here is from genome assembly GCA_030015575.1 of Agapanthus africanus. Taxonomy (NCBI): domain Eukaryota; kingdom Viridiplantae; phylum Streptophyta; class Magnoliopsida; order Asparagales; family Amaryllidaceae; genus Agapanthus; species Agapanthus africanus. The sequence continues at coordinate 604,156,638 of CM057340.1, forward strand.
GGGGCTATGTGTAAAATGTATGGCCTATAAAGGCAAAGATAATGAAAATATCTAACAACTTTTTCTCTCTCTAAAAACTTTCCAAATCTGAGATCTTTCTGTAACGTCTTGAAAAGTCGTTTTGGTGTTTTCCTGAAATTCGGTGAAAATTCGGTATTTTTCCGAAAACCGTCTTTCTTGTTATTTTGCAGTTTAGGGCTAATTATACTTAAAATGGATAGGTAATTGCTTTTTTTTAGTAGCTAATGAGTTATTTATGAAATTCTGGTCATTTAAAAATTTTCCCTAATTTTTCAATTTTTTAATATTATTTTAAGCCGGTAAGAAAATACATTAAATTAGCGATAAATACAAATTTTTCCGGGCTAATTTTAATGTCTAAAATTATGATAATTAAAATCTAGTGATAACATAAATTTTTAGTAATTTATTTTGATTTTTAACAAATTTTTATGATATGAAACGAATTTATTGAATTTTGAGCTAAAACTTGCAAATTTTTACTTGTAGGGGGCCTTTTTGCATAAAATTTCTTTTGTAAAACCCCTCTCTCTTTTCCTTCAGCCCTAGGACAGCCCCACCTTGTGCTAGTCCAGAAATTTCTGGCCTCATTTTCCTTGGTTGCTTTCTTGGGTTGATTTAGTTAGTTTATGGCTTTATTTTAAATATAATGGATAAGTTATGATACATTGACTTTGGAGGGTTGACCAAGGACTTCTCCCCACTCACCCACACCCCTCCCTATACCTCATTCTGGCCGAAATCTGAACCTCCTCTTCTTCATCTCTTTTCCTTTCATTTTTCTTCAATTTTCTTCAAAAAACCACATCAAAATCCATGATTAATTCAAAAATCCAAACAAAATCCTTATGCTATCATTATCCTTAGCCATTCTTGCTTGAATCTTGGAGCTAGGAAGCCATCCTTAGAGGCAAATCACTTGCTTGATCCATAGATCTTGAGGTATAATTTCTATCAAGTTAGTTCTTTTGGCTAAATTCCTTTAAGTTTATGGTTTTAGTGTTAAAAGATTAACTAATTTCTAATCTAGTTTAAAAAAAAAAAAGAGTAGTTGTTTAAACTAGGGTTTTGAAGCCATGATAGTTAATTAGATTGTTTTATAGTTAATCTAGTTGTTAATTAACTAATCTATATGGTTACTTTGTTTATGTAGTCTTCAAATTTTGCTAAATTAGTTAATTTTAGAAGTGTGATTTGGTTGTAAATTGTTGTTTTAGGAATTTCTAGAAAGGGGTTAGTGTATGGATATGGTTGTGAAACATGATAATGAGTTGATTAGGGTTTAGAAAACATTATTTAGTTGATTAAACCTAATTTGTTATCTAGTTGTTTTGCTAACCTAATCTAGAAGGTTAACTTGCTAATTGGGTTTGAAATTAGTGTTAGTTAAGTTTTTCTAGTATGGATTTTGAATTGCAATTGCTTTTGAGAAAAATCAAGAAAGGGTTGGTTGTGGAATTTAGGTTTTGGAGCATGGTTAATGTGTTGAAATTTTGTGTAGTGGTTATCTAATTGTGTGACTTGGACGATGATGCTAGATTGTAGTCGTTTTGTCGCAAATCGGCGATTTTTGCACCGATTTTGGAATGCAATGCTTACTAGTTTTGTTATAAAATTATGTGATGGATTATTTTTGACATCTTGATGATTGTGTTGGCTTGTCCTATGACGTTTAGGATGCGTGAGTGCGTTTTTTTTGGTAGTCGGGTTTTAGTTTTGCCGGGCGACCAAATCGGCGTTTTTTTGGCAGTTTTTGCGATTTTCGCGTGTGTTCCGCGCACTTTGTGCACGTTGTACCTAGCTAGCGAACTTTAGTAGTTTCGTTGGGGTTTTGCGTCGTTCTTGATATGTAACCTTATGTTTGGTATTGATGTAAATTCCAGGTTCGGTCGCGGAGACGTCAGACGCGGCGCGAAAAGGAAAGGCGATGATTGGACACAGCTAGCCAGGGATTCCGGTGAGTAGATGTAACATCTACGGGGGACTATCGTTGGATGGCGCAAGCCGTCCGATAGTTTTAGTAACTTACAAGACCCTTAGTGATGTTAGTAATTAGGGGTGAAATACTTAGTTGACTATTTGCTGCATCCATGCATTATATTGACATACCTATACGAAACCATTTTATAGGACACCTGCACCATTACCAGGGTTTTTATATGCAGCACGAGCACTATTCATGCTTACACACACACCCTGGTAATTGCCATGCCACCACACTAGATAACCTTTAAATTTAAACCTTTTACCAATTGATACTTAAAACTTGTGCTATTGCCTTTAATTCCTTAAAATGAAACCGTAGAATTGCTATTCATGTGCATGTACTTCATCATATTAATTGTTCATGCTTAATCCATTGATCACACATCGCAACTTGATTATTGATATCATACGCATTCATTATCATTGATATATGCACTTATGAGGATTTCTTGAGATTTTATGATATTGCTGGATTTCGGGGGAAAACCGCAAAATTTCTAAACTTATTATATCTTTTTAAATATGTAAATTGCGGTTTTCTAGTGATGTAAGTGTCGTCCACCATGAGTTTGCTGTGGTTTTGGAAATCCGTGTCGAGGAGTGGAGGAACCGGCACGGGTACATGGTGGGCCCGGTAAGGTACCCCGGGGCAAGAGGAATGTGGTGATGACGTTGAGCCTGGCAGGGGACGGATTACCTACCGGTGACTGTTTGGGACGGCGGATATCCAGAGGATACCGACCGTGGCCGCTAGATGATGAGATATTGATATTTGAGATGGGTCAGCCGGACGGCTGAGGCCAGAGACACTATGACATGGATTTATGAGATTTGAGACAGCTTTTGGGTGTCGTTGCTGGACACCGGTTCTCGTCGATTCTTTGAGTATTATGCTGGCATTCTAAAAGAGTTTCAAAAACAAAAAGAGATAAAATGTTTCATATATATACCTATTGAGACCTCAGATTTTCATGTTGCATACATATTAGTACACTGATGTTGTATACACACCTGCTAGTGCATCCCGTCATACCTGTATTTTAGATGCTAGGATGCTTGTGTGCATGCATACGATAGCCTTTGTAGATGTTATTTATTACTCACGAGTTGGCAACTCACCCCCGTTGTGCCACAGTCTTTTGCAGGTCCGCTCCGTCAGTTCAGTAGCGGCGGGCGCACTTGTTCTTTTGCCTCTTTTGCCTGAGCTCGAGATTTGTTCATAGGTGGGTTATGTTATTATTTTTGTACCACCTTGTATATTCTTGTATCTAGTGTACTCCATCTACTGTTTCTACCAGATTTATTGTATATTGACCTAGAGATGAGACTGTGAGGTTTGTGGACTTTTATGCTGTATTTTAGGGTCGAACTCACTTGAGTCGACATGATGTTTTCTTATGCTTTATTATGATTATTATGCTTGCTGTCATTTACATTGCGTGGGATTTGTGACCGCCTTGTGGCGAAGAGCTAGCTCCCGCTTGGGGATGCCCTATTTTGTTGGATTCATGTATATTTTTGTTGTACCCATTTTGGGGGCCAGTATTTACAAAGGAGACTCTGCCGAAATTTTCGGGAAAATTAGTATGGTTTTTAAAAAGGGTTTTACATGACTTATTTGATAACTCGCTTTCAATTGATTGGGTTTTCTTCACTCTTTTGCTTAATTGGTTTTGTTTTCTGGGCTTTGGCTTACTTATTTTACGGACGTCTTTAGACGTTTCGTGAACTTAAGTGCCAGTCACGTTCCGTACCCTGCGGGTCGTGACACTTTCCTTCTTCTTCAAGGTTCCAAAACCTTCTTATTTCTCTTGAATTAAATCAAGAGTTTTACTCTTCTTTTCATAAAACAAATTAGTTTTTCACCACAAAACCCACAAAGGGGAACTTGGATCTATCATTAGATCTCAAAAAGAAGAGATTTTTAGATCTCACATCTCTTGAGCCAGCCAACAGAGGAGGAAGAAGAAGAACCCATTTCCCCAACCAAAACATTTTCCCTTTTTTCAGGAGTTTAACTCCACTAATTTCTCTTTCGAGGGTTTCTGGGGCTAAAAGCCCTCCTTTCCTCGCCGGCGCGCTAGCGCTAGAGCGCAAAGCGCCCACGTGCCGACACGTGGCGCGCGCGCTTGCGCTCGTGCGCAAAGCGCCCACGTGCCGACACGTGGCGCGCGCGTTGGCGCACCAACGCGATGCGCAAAGCGCCCACGTGCCGACACGTGGCGCGCGCACTTACGCACCTGCGCGCTTGCGCTCCAGCGCGCAGCGCTCATGCGCAAAGCGCCCACGTGCCGACACGTGGCGCGTACGTGTGGCGCGCGCGCGTACGCTCCAGCGCGCAGCGTTCATGCGCAAAGCGCCCACGCGCCGACACGTGGCGCGCGCGCTTGCGCACCAGCGCGCAGCGCTCTTGCGCAAAGCGCCCACGCGCCGACACGTGGCGCGCGCGCTTGCGCTCCTGCGCGCAGCGTTCATGCGCAAAGCGCCCACATGCCGACACGTGGCGCACTTGCGCCTGAGCGCACAGCACCCGAGCGCACAGCGCCCAAGGTGCTGCCCCACGCATCCTTTGGATGTATTTTTCCCCTTTACTTATATATACATGTATATATATACATATGTATGCAAATGTACACATACACATACTCCACGACACTGTCCCTGTTAGAAAAAAATTTCTAACGGGGCGCTGTCCCGCACCCCGCAAGGGGGCTGCTAGCCCTCTTGACCCCCAGCCCGCTATCCGGGTAGCGGGACCCCCGTAAAAACTCTGCGTGGCTCCCGATATATCCAAAACCCCCCCTTTTCAAAACAGAACACACGTACACTGCACATTGAGTTCGCATGACCAGTTTAACCCGTTAATCGGAGGTTCCCTCGCCCCAAAGGCGAGGGGTAATTAACGGCAGCTTAGTCCGCGGCTGCCGGAGATTCGGATCCCCACAATCATTAAACCCCAGCCTACCCAAGGCAGGGGGAATCTGTAGTACGCCTGAGACACGTGCGCGTATTCCCATCTCAATGGGGTGACGAAAAACACCCTACAGGCACCCAAACGATGGCATGAGAAATTTGATTCGGTTATACTATTGAATGATTTCCATCACAATAGCGCCGATAAATGTATATACATGAAATATACTAAATAGTATAGTATAGTAATATGTTTATACATAGATGATTTATTAATTATCAGTAACAACATGTCGGGTGTAACTGAAAAGAGTATCTAACTTCTATGTTTAAAATGAAAGATTTAGGAGAAGTTGATACAATCATAGGAATCAAGATGGTAAAACATAGTGGGGGTTACCGTTATCTCAATCTCATTATATTGAGAAGATAATTTCTAAATTTAACCATCTCACTTTCAAGACGTATAATACTCCTTTTGATTCTAGTGTTACACTAAAAGAGAACCATGGTAGAGGAATAACATAATTTGAATATGCAAGTGCTATTGGTGTTTAATGTATGCAACGCATTGCACAAGACCAGATATAGCTTTTGCTGTTTCTAAACTTAGTAGATACACTAATAATTCAGGTGTAGAATATTGGAAAGTTATTAGCAGAATATTTTGATATCTGAAGGGAATTTTGAAATATGGTTATTTTATAATAAATTTCCAGCTGTATCAGAAAGATACTCCGACACAAATTGGATAACTGGTTTAGAAGATAATAAATCTACATCTGGATGGGTATTCATCCTTAGAGGATGTGCCATTTTATGGGTTTCAAAGAAACAAACATGTTTATCTCATACAACCATGGAATCTAAATTTATTGCATTGGCAGCAGCCGACAAAGAGACTGAATGGATTATGGATATATTATTGGATATTAAATTTTGGTCTAATCTTATGCTTCCAATATCCATATATTGTAATAACGAAGCTGTTAGTGATATATGCCTCAGAGACCATTATTGTATAGTACTGATTTGTATTTTACATTTTTGAAACTTGGGATATACACGGATATAATAACAGTCTTGCTCAATATGGTAGTATGCTACTTGGTTTGATTCTATCTCAATATGTGTATATGTTTGTTTTAGCATATCGTTTATACATATTGATAGAGCTCTTACAATGTTTGCTTGACTACCAGCGTTGTGATGGAAGTCACACTAGTGGGGGCTAGGTAGTCTATAAACACATCCTTATACAGGTCTCTAGTCGTAGGATTATCGAGATAGGGCATCGATACTCCAGAGTAGACTATTGTATATACTTCTCATCCCAGCAGGGGAGATAGTCTATCCCACAGCCATTAGTACGTCGTACTAGAGATAGTATATAGGTGCTCATTAGGTTATGAGTTATACTGGATGGACTCGTTGGGAACTGCTGGTTGGTATTATGCCTATCGTCAGGTAGCAGTTCCCAGGTGACATGAGTACAACTTAGTCCGTTAACTTAACATCACTATTAGTTTCGAGTGTGTTCCCACTGTATTTAGATCGCTACCTTACCACGGCTCAAATGAGTCGTGCAAACAGGTAGTAGTTTGGTGCAGTCCCGAAGCACTGTGAGATAGTAGTGATTAGATAGGATTCATCTCTCCCGGTATTGGGGGTTGATATCGCGCTGTGTTCGGAAAGCCATTACACAAAGTCCCTGGCCAGGGCAAGCGATATTTACTGGTAGGTACTCCAGTAGTTTCTCAGGGTGTTTTGGGCTCTACTCCGACACGACTTATTGCACTATTAGGGGTGTGACGGTTACCGCCCCTAGGCCCGATATGAGAGTATTTTAGACAAACAGACCGGACTGTACGGAGATTGTCACAGATAGGCTCAGTAGGAGTTTGGATGAGTTTGCTCATCGGCCTTCTTATCGACAGATACCTGGGTAGCTGTTATATGCAGCTAGTACCGCTGACGTGCTTATGGTTAAACCCACAGCCAGCGTACTGTCGAGTCTTTAGAGTCCCACACAGAGGGTTTCCCTGCTTCGGGCGAAACGATGTAGAAGGCGTATGGTTTTACGGCAGGGTTTGATCATATACGTGTACTGGTTACACGGATGATGTTCGGACGGATAATACTAGTGGGCTTTGGTTTAAGCCGATCCTAGTATTATATTATTGGATTATTTTTGTCTCTTTGTATTCGTATGTTTCGGAATACGAATACGGGTATGTATATACGGTGAGGGGTATTCTTGTAATTTTACAAGAGTGCTTCTAGAAGAAGACACCTCATTTGTGGTTTAATCCATTTTGTTAAATGGATAATGAGGTGGAGGTATGAGGTGTAATTTTGGACATGATTGAAGCATGGCTACTTGATGACTCATTGTTTTGATGACTATTGAAGCATGGTTGATTCATTGATGAATTATTATATGCTTCATTATCATCAACCTTAGCCATTCTACACTTATTCTTATCACAACACCCTCTTACCTCCAAGTCTCTCTTCTTCTTCCTCAAATCCTAAAAGTTCTCATGTGTTGAGAAACCTATGGTTCTTGAGAAAAATTAATCCATAATCATTCTGTACATCTTCTAGGCTACTTAGCTTAGCAAACTAGGTACCCTAGTTACCTCGGTTTAGAGGTTGGATCTTGAAGTACATACTCTCGGATGGATCGTCTTTGACGCAAGGATGCCGACGTTGCAAGCTCGATCCGTACACTTGAGGAGCTTAAGAAGAGGACAAGAAGACCCGAAGGACTTGTATACGGAGGTATAAAACTCTTACCGAGTAGTTAAACCTCCAAGTAGTTTGCTAGTTAAGGTCCGTAAAGATCCTGGAGTTCAAGTTGTTGTTGCGAGCTTTGTAAAAATCGTTTTTTATGTATTCCGCCTCCCCGCGAACCCGCGGGATGCGCGACATCAACTTAGAGTGGTATCAGAGCCTACTAAAACTTAACTAGCAGTTTAGACGATGTATAGAATTACGAAACCGAAATAACTCCGAAACATCAAAACTAAAATCCATGTTTCTGTCGATTTTTTCAGAGGCTCTAAAAATTATTTAAACAGTTGCAGAGTGCTCTTCATATTGCCACTAGAAGACCATAGAAAGACGAGCCCAGAATTCCACTTTTTGACCATCCAAAACATAAAAATTCCCGGCCTGGCCGGCCCCATATATGAATTTAGTATCGTGTTTTGAATGGTGTTCTGAAATCTTGGATTTAGGGTTTCAGGTGATGTTTGATTTTGCCTAGATTTCATATACTGTTATCTTTGTGTTGGGGCAATATGGAGTATTTCGAAGTAGCAATTTTAACATCGTTTACATGTTTCAGTTTGGATATGTGTTTCGAAACGTCCGCTAATTGCTATACGTCGATTAGTCGGGGTTGCATATATCAATATTGTGACTGTGGTTTGTGTATATAGAGTATTAGATCGTCGTGGATGAATAGCCGGGGGATGTGAGAAGAGTGTTTTCTTTTCTTTCATTCATGTAATTTGTAAATGTGATGTAATATTATTTTGTGGGGCACATCCGGGCTGAGCTTGTAGCCACCGTATATTATTTCATTTACTGTTTCTTGCACCTAGGATAGACACAAGGTGGGGTGCACAAACTACCGGGTTCTTGAAGTGCCGAGTGGCCTACTCATCTCATTGAGTGAGGTTGCTTCGCTGCGGGAATTTGGCGGGTAGTTTTCCGCAATCGTAGGAGTCTAGGGTAGGGTTTGGATATTCATCACGACCGTGGAATTCGTCTTTCGTTCCGGGCTTAAACAAAACACGGAATTTCTAGTATATCCAATATGTTCATCTGTGATCTGGAATGCCTATTATTGCGTGAGACGAATGGATATATATATGATATATAATAAACGTTGGTTATGTTTTGCACCCGCGCTAGTCCAGCCCCCACTCTGCTGTTACTTAAGTAACCTAACGGTGCATGACGGGGCCCTATGGAGAATGCGGATGGTATAAGCGTACGTTCTATTTTCGTTTCTTTTCTGCAATGATAGGGTTAAATGATGGGACCACATTAACATTGATTAATGCAAGGAAAACAAACCAAAGCTTAAATCGTTGAAACAGTTTCAAAACCACTCGGTTTTCTTCAAAAACCAATTTTTAAATGCGGAGCCTAAACCACTCCTTTTAAAAGCTATCATGGTTCCTACGACTATATCAAGTTCATTACGTTCACGGTTTCGCCAAAACCATTCGTAGCCCTCCATCATTTCAGATGGGTATTCAGTAGTATTCAAGCTATGTATTTTGACCTTTGCCAAGGCATAGTGATTGGTAGCTACTGGGTATTCATCTATAGTATAGATATATGTATTGGTTTGGGACATTCATAATACTATTTTGGCTTTCGTCAAGAGTATGTACGGGTGGGTTCAAATTAACCTGGATGATGATGGGTAGAACTTGACTTGCGACTTATGATATGTTGGCTTTCGTCAAGGTCATAAGAGCTTGGGGCAAAAATCCACATTGGGAGTTTCTAAGGAAATTAAAACTTGCTGGTGTTGCATACCATTTGGAGTGTGATGATTTTGGTAGGATTCCTTCAAGGTTGTCACACGATGATATTTGGATCCCGATCCTACTGTGAGTATTCGCTACTCTTCGGGAGATTTTTTACTAAACAATTAATGCTATAAACTAAGTAGGTGTCTAGAACAGTATTAGCGGGGCTACGCCTCCAGGAAAAAGAGGTTATTTAATTAAGGAACTTTGCGAAAGCGTCGTAAAAGCTCCCTCGAAGTACCAACACTAGCCTGGCTGAAAGGTTAAGCAAGAATTGTAAAAGTGAGATTAATCCTGACTAATTCTTCTTTTATGGTTTGAAGGAGGATTCGAGGAACAGTGGGAGCCATCCTGATTAGATAAACTAATAACCAGTCTAAATTTGCAAGAGCATCATGCTGAGTGTTTCTTCTCTCTCTCCTAATTGCAGCGACCAAAATGACCGGGCTTAAGTTACTGCTAGATAATAATATATTGACTGAGCCAAATTATTATGATTGGCTAAGGAATGTCCAGATGGCCATTACCTATGACAATCTGGGCTACCTCCTTACTAACAAAGCACCCACCGTCCCAGTTCCAGATTCCACCGTCGCGGATGTTGAAATCCGTAAGACATGGGAAAAAGACAGTGGGAGAGCCAAGTGTCTCGTGTTAGCCTCAATGGATTATGACCAGAGGCAGCACGAGAATATAGACTTAGTTTCCATCTTCCTCCATACTAAGGATTTATATGTAGAGCAATCTCGTATCGCAAGATATGAGACCTCGAAGAAATTGTTTCAGGCGAGATTGGCTGTCGGGTCATCTGTAGGGGACCACGTCCTTACGATGATTAGCTATATTGAAAAGCTCGTGGACCTTGGGACTACGTTGGAGAACGGGTTATATACTGAATTGATTCTGTAACCCCTCCCCTCCACCTACGTCCAGTTTATCTTGAATTTCAACATTCAAAGGAAGGAAGTTTCACTTCCAGCACTCCTCAATATGTTGAGGAGCACTGAGGGCACCCTGCAGAAATTCAGGGAGACACCCGTTCTGCTTATTGGGAAATCTTCCTCTTTTAGATATAAGCAGAAAGCCAAGGGAGAGAAGAAGAAGGCCTCCACCAAGCCGAAAGGCGGTGTCAGTTTGGTAGAGGGAAAGGGCAGGGCAAAAGTTTCAGGCCGACAGTAGGGAAGGCGGAATGTTTCTATTGTCACAGGAAAGGCTATTGGAAGAAGGACTGCAGGGCTTGGAAAGGCAGTAACCAGGATTCGAAGTATGTTGTAGCTTCGGCTTCAGGTGTGTTTATGATTGAAAACTGTCTGTCAATTAACTCTACTTCCTGGCTACTAGATACCGGATCAGGATCTTATATCTATAATTCATTGCAGGTGCTGAGAAACCGTAGAGTTATCAAGGCAGGTGATATGACTCTCAGGGTTGCTAACGGAATGAGCGTGGATACTGTATCCGCAGGGGAATATCACCTAGGATTGACATGTGGGCAGATTTTGATTTTGTGTAACTATTTGTGTGTACCTAGTTTGATATGTAATATCATTTCTGTATCTTTACTATCTAAAAAACGTTATGATTTTACATTTGTAAGCGATGTGGTCCACATCCACCTTAATCAAAATTTGATTGGGTCAGATACATTAGATAACGGTATATACGTATTAAATCAAGCTCAGGTTTTCAACATCCAGAACACACTTAAAAGAAAGTCTCCAGAATTAAATCAGGCTTTCTTATGGCATTGTAGACTGGGTCACATCAATGAAACACGGTTGACGAAGTTACATAAAGAGGGATATTTGGATCCGTTTGAATATCTGTCTTATGCAACTTGTCAATTATGTCTCAAAGGAAAGATGACAAAGACTCTGTTCACTAGACACGGGGTAAGAGCGAGTGAGCTCTGGGGACTCATACACAGCGACGTGTGTGGTCCAATGTCTACACATGCACGAAGTAGTTATTCCTACTTTATTATTTTTATGGATGATTTCTCAAGGTATGGACATGTATTCTTAGTGAAACATAAATCTGAGGTCTTTGAGAAATTCCGGGAATATAAGAATGAAGTGGAAAAACAAACCGGCAAAAGTATCAAGACACTTAGATCCGATCGAGGTGGTGAATACTTAAGTGCCGAGTTCCTGGATTATTTAAAAGAGAATGGAATTCTCTCTCAGCTTACTCCTCCATACATACCTCAACACAACGGTGTATCGGAAATGCGAAACAGAACCTTATTGGATATGGTACGTTCCATGATGAGTAACGCTGAGTTGCCGCAATCCTTCTGGGGTTATGTACTAGAATCAGCTGCATATCTTTTGAACAAGGTTCTACTAAGTCAGTGCCTACCACACCATATCAGATGTGGAGTAGGAAGAAACCCTATCTTAAGTATCTGAAGATATGGGGATATCCAGATTTTGTAAAAAGCAGCAGATGGACAAGCTCGAGGCACGCTCAGTACTGTGTAAGTTCGTGGGATACCCAAAGAACTCAAGAGGGTATCTTTTCTATTACGCGGAGGAACAAAAGGTCTTTGTTTCTCGGCATGCCCACTTTTTAGAAAATCAATTTCTTAAGAAAAAGATAAGTGGGAGCGCAATAGAACTGGAAGAAATTCCAGAACCACAAGCTATTACTGAAAGCATGGTGGAACCAGAAGTTTCGAAAGAACTGGACATCCCCGCGCTACTCCGTAGGACTAGTAAGCAGTCTCATCCGCCCGAGAGATACTATGGTTTTCTCATAGACGGGGATAAAGAGGATTGTATCATCGACGATGATGAGCCAACTAGTTTCTAACAAGCCATTCAGAGCAGAGACTCGGTAAAATGGGTGGATACAATGCAGACCGAAATAGAGTCCATGTACACCAACAAAGTATAGACTTTGGACATTGCTCCAGAAGGGATAAAACCCGTAGGCTGCAAATGGATCTTCAGAAAGAAGATTGGTGTAGATGGACAGGTTGAAACCTATAAGGCTAGACTTGTTGCAAAAGGTTTTCATCAAAGACCTGGTTTGGACTATGATGAAACCTTTTCTCCAGTGGCTATACTCAATTCTATTTGGATCATTCTTGCCATTGCTACCTTCCACGATTATGAAATTTGGCAGATGGACGTAAAGACCGCTTTTCTGAATTGAAATTTGGAAGAGTGTGTTTATATGGATCAGCCGGAGGGTTTCATAGAAAGTGGGAGCAGCGGAAGAGTGTGCAAGTTGCTTAAATATATTTATGGATTAAAACAGGTATCGCGGAGTTGGAACATCTATTTTGATGAGACGGTCAAGGAATTCGACTTTATCAAAAATCCAGATGAACCATGTATTTATAGGAAGATTGTAGCGAGAACTGTGGTATTCATCGTCTTGTACATGGATGATATTCTCCTGATAGAAAATTACATTCCTATGCTACAATTAGTCAAAGGATTCTTATCACAAAGGTTCTCCATGAAGGACCTGGGTGATACCTCTTACATTATGGGGATCCAGATCTATCGTGATAGATCTAAACGGATATTGGGACTTTCACAGTCTAGGTATATCAACACCATACTGAAAGGATTTAGTATGGAATATTCAAAGCATGATAATCTACTGGCTTGTCATGGAATCACTCTCTCTAAAGAGATGTCTCCCAAGACTGATTTGGAAAGGGATCACATGACTATTATACCCTACGCTTCTGTGGTAGGCTCTATAGTGTATGTGATGTTGTGTACCAGACCAGATGTAGCTTATGCACTGAGCGTTGAAAGCAGGTATCAGTCAAACCCAGAGGAGAAGCACTGGATAGCAGTTAAGAATATTCTCAAGTACTTGAGAAGGACTAAGGAGATGTTCTTGGTGTACGGCGAAAAAGACCTCCAGATCGAGACCATTGCTGACTCCGGCATTCGATAAGGATGACTCCAAATCCATGTCGGGTTATATCTTTACCCTCAATGGAGAGGCGGTCTGTTGGAAGAGTTCCAAGCAGGACACCGTTGCTGACTCGACAATGGAAGCGGAGTATATCGCTGCATGTGATGTCGCAAAAGAAGCAGTCTGGATGAGGAAGTTCGTAACAGAACTTCAGGTGGTTCCGTCCACTGTTGATCCAATACCTCTGTATTGTGACAACAACGGGGCTATAGCTTTAGCGAAGGAACCTAGGTCCTATCAGAAGTCCAGACACATCTTGAGGCGGTACCACCTGATCAGGGAGATCATTGATCGTCGGGAGATCGAGGTTCAGAGAGTTGATATGGATAACAACACCGCAGATCCACTCACAAAGGCCATCACTCAGACGCAGTTTGAGAGGCTATTCGAGATGATAGGTCTACGATATGCCAATACATGGTCGTAGTGCAAGTGGGAGATTGTTAGTGATATACGCCTTAGAGGCCATTATTGTATAGTACTGGTTTGTATATTACATTTTGGAAGCTTGGGATATACACGGATATAATAACAGTCTTGCTCAATATGGTAGTATGCTACTTGGTTTGATTCTATCTCAATATGTGTATATGTTTTTTTTAGTATATCGCTTATATATATTGATAGAGCCCTTAAGATCTTTGATTGACTACCAGCGTTGTGATGGTTGTTCTCCTCCAAACACAGAGACGCGACCGCGTAGGTTCATCTTGCCTGAATTTAGGGATAGATGCTATTTGGTTTTATCCGTCCAGTTCTCCGAAGATGCCAAGTTGATTTATGGCACAGTATATCAGAGGTTTAGAGGGATGCGGCAGTTGTAGCAGACTTCATCAGATTCCCCCTCGTTTGAGGGGCTTTTGATAGTGGGGATGCTCTTCCCTGCAGGCGTAAGCCCCTGCAGTTAATTACGCTACCGCATTGCGGTAATAACTTTCTCCTTCTCCAGATGGTCACTTCATGTCGTGCGTGTTTGTTTTATTTTTGGTTGCCTATGGATTGTATACGGAGACTAATTTATGTTGTCGCCCGTAGGGCGTGGATTAGTCTAAATCCGTATTTTCTTAGATTTGGGATTTGGGTTGGGTTTAAGGATACGTTAGTTTCATTTGAGACTAAGATCAACTTAAACGTTTGTTAAGAATACGTTAGTCTAATTTTTAGACTAAGATCAACTTAACCATTTGTTAAGGATACGTTAGTCTAATTTTTAGACTAAGATCAACTTAACCATTTGTTAAGGATACGTTAGTATAATTTTAGACTAAGATCAACTTAACATGATCATTTAGATCCAACAAAAGAGCATTTGGGCTCTATTATTTTAGTTTAGGGACTTTGCGGTCCAGTTTAAAGACATCATAGTCTGTAAAGTTTAAGGACATCATAGTCCATGGGTTTAAGGACCCCGCATTCCGAGATTAAGGACATCATAGTCCATGGGTTTAAGGACCCCACAGTCCAAGGTTAAGGACCCCACAGTCCATGGGTTTAAGGACCCTACAGTACAAGGTTAAGCACATCATAGTCCATGGGTTTAAGGACCCCACAGTCCATAGAATGTCTGGTTGTCAGGACCCGTCACCTCTCTGAAGACGTTGAAGGATTACAACGATAAATATCAAAGGAGTGAAGAGATGTACCCTTGAACCAATATTGGTTGGGAGATCTGTAGTCCAATTGGGACTAAGATCTGAGATTTCTGAGCATCTAGGCTCAATTGATCTGAATGAGGGTTCTGTGGCCACTTTGGGCTCGGCCCACTCAGTTAAAATGTTGAACATTTAGCAATGCTGGCATTGATTTGGGTTCTGACAGCTTTTCTGTCTTTTATTGAATGCTGAGCATTCATCATAGTTCTAGGGCTTTATTTAAAGAACAGTTTATGTTCTATCAGCGCACGCGTGAGGAACACGTGGCGCGCTTGGCGCTAGTGCCAGTTAATGAGCGCAAAGCGCTTCTGTGATATAGCGCACACGTGAGGAGCACATGGCGCGCTTGGCGCTAGCGCCAGTCTATAAGCGCAAAGCGCCGATTTATGAGCGCAAAGCGCTATTTGTTCAGTGGCGCACATGTGAGGGGCACGTGGTGCGCTTGGCGCTGAGCGCTAGTCCATGAGCGCAAAGTGCTATTTGTTAAGTGGCGCACAAGTAAGGAGCACGTGGTGCGCTTGGCGCTGTGCGCCAGTCCAAGAGCGCAGAAGCGCTTTTGATCAGTTTTATGATTTGAGAAATAAATTCTCGTTTATAAGAGACTTAGTCTTAAGGTTCTAAGAACAAAGTTCTTATTTTATAGGAGATGTTTCAATCTCTTATTTTAGTGAAAAGCTTTGTCTTTATGGATCTGTGATCCTAAAAGAATTGAATTATCCTCCTCCCTTTTTTATAATAAGATGTTCATGATCTCTTTTTGTAAAAAGACCTTAGTCTTATAAATCTATGATCTGTGAGAAGAATTATATTCTTCTTGTTTAATGATATTTTTCTTATCTCTGTTTTTTTACCTTGAAGAAAAGTTCTTCTTCTACCGAGAGCTTGCTCTTCTTTATGAGATTTCTCAAAATTTATAGGGGGGTTCCTCTATATGAGACTTGAAGTCTTAGGGTCTTTATATAGTGAAGGCTTATTTGTTCAATCGGTTAAGGAGGTTTTTTCTCTAATTGATTTGGAGATATTTCCCTCGTTGGATCTTTGATCCAAGGGCTTCTGATTTACAGAAGGCAATTTTCTTGTTTTTAATAAAATTGGAAAATCTTTCCCATACAGAATTTATTTTGTATCTTGGTTATTTTTAATCACCATTGGATCATTGATCCAACGGTGCTCTGATTTTCAGAGCACAATCTTTCCTGTTTGGAAAGATTGTGAGAAATGTTTCCTTAACAGAATTTTATTCTGATCAATTGATGATTTTTAATCATGTTTGTTGGATCTTTGATCCAAAGGCCGAGAACATTTTGTTATATCGCTAGCGCTCACATGCTTTGCATATGGTTCGCTGCTTAGAGTGCAGCGCTCTTAGCACTAGCGCTTATGTGTTTTGCACGTGGTGCACTGCCTCAGAGTCTTTGATTCTTAGCGCTTAGCGCTCTTGGCGCAAGCGCTCTCGTACTTTGCACGTGAGGCGCTGCCTCTTTACTGAAGGTGTCTTTTCACCTTTTTTCTCTATTTTCCTGAGTCAAACTTCTCTTTCCCAGAACTTGGAAATAGTTCTATTACACACAGCATTTTCTGTGCCTATACTTAAATGTCTGCCTTTATAATTTGAAGCAATGCTTCTCTTCTCTTTCATTTTCAAAGAATCATTTTAACAGAGAAGAGCTATGGCTTGTAATCGCCCACATTCTCACCGTCAGCCATGGGAGGTGCCCATTGAGGAAATTGTTCCTCATTTTGCTGCGCGCTTGGTGAACCCGACTCTTACGGATGACCAATGCGACACGATGTTGCACGAGCTCTTGACTCGTATAGGATCTCCTCTCCCCATCGGCTCTATTTGGCTCCGGATGGTTTTCTTATCTATGATCAATGGTATTCCTCCTCCTCCGGCGGAGATGACTACGGCAATGCTCGACGCCGCGGAAGACAAGATTAAGTGCTTTCACAAGGCACTTTTGATCACCACAGCTCTGAGGGATCGCTCTGTCCGGCTGCTAAGCCAGATACGGGCTCAGCGAGTCGTCATGTCTGCCTTTACTGATGGGTGCGGTGTTGACCGATGGGTAGCTACTTCTCGTGAAGATCGCCGCTTTGTCATGGTGGAGAAGACAGAGAGGGAGTTAGATAATTTTATTCATAGTTTTGTGAATCCCTGTACTTTCGATCTCATGTTTGGTAATCTTTTTCCTATAGAATAAAATGTTCAATTAAATACTTTGTTTTTGTCGTTGAACACATGTTCTTCCTCTGATGTGTGCATGTGCGTACATGAATGAGCCTGGTTTCACACATATCTATAAACAAAACTTAAGCCGACATAAACAGGAACTAATAGCTCTTGGCCGAAGATTTTGGCAGTAACAAATGCCCCCCCACTACTTTGCCCACGTAAGTATATACGTGGATGAAGTAGTGCAGAGTAATTCATAGCATATGACCAGTTTCGGATTGGTATATAACTTTCAGAATCTTGATCTGAGAAGATAACGAGCGGACACAAGCGTCGTCATTTATCATTGACTCAAACCTCGACTCTTAAGGGATATAGTTCCAAACCCTCAGCTCCATGAGCCGTGCCCTTCTATTTCTTTATGTCTTACTCTGGCGTGAAGTAGTTTACATGCTCGTGAGTAACTTCTCCATTTCAGTGGCATGTAGCTTTGGCAAGTGTGGCCTATAGATGGTATGTAGCTGTCCATCTTGGACTCTTTGCAGGGTGGTGATGGCTTAGGAAACAGGGTTTGGATCTGCCACCTAAGACTTTTCAAATTTATGAGCCGTGAGGGTCTGATAAAGACTTTTCTCCCTATGAGTCGAGAGGATCTCGTAGGTGTATTTTCTCCTTTGGAATCGTGAGGATTCCTAAGTGTGATTTTCTTTTGAGAGTCATAAGGATCTCACAATGGAATTTTCTTCCTTATAAGTCAAGAGGACTCGTAAGTGATTGATGAGTTGACCTGCTCCCGAATCAAAGCATTACTTTGACGGGGAGGTCGAGAGTTGACTTTGGCCGTTTTCCATGGGGTCAGAATTGACTTTGGCCATGTTCCATGGGGTCGGGGGGTTGACTTTAGCCATTTGGGGTCAGGATTGACTTTGGCCATATGGGGTCAGGATTGACTTTAGCCATATGGGGTCAGGATTGACTTTAGCCATAAGGGGTCAGGATTGACTTTGGCCATATGGGTCAGGATTGACTTTATCCATACGGGGCCAGGATTGAGTTTAGCCATACGGGGTCAGGATTGACTCTCGGTTGTCTGTGCACCACCGAGTCCTGGAACTAGGGACTTTTCCATGGCTCCACTTTGCTGACGTTGCGTCTGCTGTAATGAGACGAATGTCGAAGTGGTTTCTAGGTTGTCTATGAACCGTCGAGTTTTAGAACTAGGGACTTTGTCATGGCTCCGATTGGTGGATGTCGCGTCTGTATCCTGCTGGAATGAGGAAGAACGCTGTTGTGGGTCTCCAGGCTATAGATGTGGCCATCGAGACTTGGAACTAGGGACAATGCTGTGGATCCGAGATTGATTGTCGTGTCCGAATCCTGCTGGAATGAGGAAGAACGTTATTGTGGGTCTCCAGGCTGTAAATGTGGCCGTCGAGAATTGGATCTAGGGACTCTGCCGTGGCTCCGTTTGGCTGACGTCGTATATTCCTGCAGAGACACTGATTTCTCTGCGGGTCGGCGCGAATCGAGATGTTCTCGTCAAGGACGCTGATTTCTCTGGGGGTTAAGACGAATCAAGATATTCCTGCAAAGACACTAATTTCCCTGTAGGTCGACGTGAATCGAGATGCTTTCGTCAAGGACACTGATTTCCCTGAATCGAGATTTTTGCCAAGGATACTGATTTACTCGGTGTTGAGACGAATCGAGAGATTCCTGCAAAGACACTGATTTCCTTGCGGGTCGACACGAATCGAGATACTCTCGTCAAGGACGCTGATTTCCCTAAATCGAGGTATTTGCCAAGGACACCGATTTCCTTAGGCTTGAGATGAATCGAGGTATTCCTGCAAAGACACTGATTTCCTTACGGGTCGACGCGAATTGAGATGCTCTCATCAAGGACGCTGATTTCCTTGAATCGAGGTATTTGCCAAGGACACTAATTTCCTCGGAGTTGAGACGAATCAAGGTATTCCTGCAAAGACGCTGATTTCCTTGCGGGTCGACGCGAATCGAGATGCTCTCGTCAAGGACGCTGATTTCCCTGAATCGAGGTTTTGCCAAGGACACTGATTTCCTCGGAATTGAGATGAATCGAGGTATTCCTGCAAAGACACTGATTTTCTTGTGCGTCGACGCGAATCGAGATGCTCTCATCAAGGACGCTGATTTCCCTGAATCGAGGTTTTTTCCAAGGACATTGATTTCCTCAGAGTTGAGACGAATCGAGAGATTCTTGCAAAGACACTGATTTCCTTGCGGGTCGACGCGAATCGAGATACTTTTGTCAAGGACGCTGATTTCCCTGAATTGAGGCTTTTGCCAAGGACACTGATTTCCTCGGAGTTGAGATGAATCGAGAGATTCCTGCAAAGACACTGATTTCCTTGCGGGTCGACACGAATCGAGATGCTCTCGTCAAGGAAGCTGATTTCCCTAAATCGAGGCTTTTGCCAAGGACACTGATTTCCTCGGAGTTGAGACGAATCGAGAGATTCCTGCAAAGACACTGATTTCCTTATGGGTCGACGCAAATCGAGATGCTCTCGTCAAGGATGCTGATTTCCCTGAATCGAGGCTTTTGCCAAGGACACTGATTTCCTCGGAGTTGAGACGAATCGAGAGATTCCTGCAAAGACACTGATTTCCTTGCGGGTCGACGTGAATCGAGATGCTTGCGTCAAGGACGTTGATTTCCCTGAATCGAGGTTTTTGCCAAGGACACCGATTTCCTTGGAGTTGAGACGAATCAAGAGATTCCTGCAAAGACACTGATTTCCTTGCAGGTCGACACGAATCAAGATGCTCTCGTCAAGGATACTGATTTTCCTGAATCGAGGTTTTTGCCAAGGACACTGATTTCCCTGGGGTCGGTTGACTTGTTTCCAAGACGGAGCCTTGATCCGGCGGGGAGGTCATTGGTTGACTCTAGGTTGTCTGTGGACCGTAGAGTCTTGGAACTAGGGACTTTGCTGTGGCTCCGCTTTGTTGACGTTGCGTCCGAATCCTGCTGGAATGAAGAGGAACGCCGTTGTCGTTCCTCTGGGATGCAGATGTTGCCGTCGGGATCTGACTCTCCTTTTGACAATATTTGGTGGGGAAATGTGGTCCCTTTTTTGTTTATGCCCATTGATTGTATACAGGGGTTAGTATGGACTTACCTGTAGGGCAAAAGTTTCATTCTTTCATTTTTTATTTCTTTCCGCGATGCTCTATCATTTCAGCTTTTTATATCGCGAAAGTCACGATTGCCCAATCATTTCGGCTATTTTTCGCGGTGCCCAATCATTTCGGCTATTTTTGTTTTTTTTTACTCGCTGCTTTTTATTGTGAGTTGCCCAATCATTTCGGCTATTTTTTTATGCATATATATTTTTACTTGCTGATTTTGTTGCAAGTCGCACCATCATTTCGGCTATTTCTTATGCATTTTTGGATCGCTGATTTTTATCGCGAGTGTGGAACTTGAAATCTGGTGCTGATCTTAGCATCAGCATCACTGCGACTAGAATATTTTCAGACGCGAATCATCATTTGCCGTGAAAGGGCTTGGAATTTGATACCGATTTAGGCATCAACATCGTTACTACTGGGACATTGCCAGGACCGAATTATCATTTGCCTTTGTCGATATCGAACAAAGGTGGCTTAGCAAACAGGGTTAGGATCCTGTTGACTAAGGCTTTTTGACTTTACGAGCCGTAAGGGTCTCATAAAGGTATTTCTCCTTACGAGTCGTGAGGATCTCGTAAGTGCATTTTCATCTTAGGAATCGTGAGGATTTCTAAGTGTGTGTTCTCTTATAAGTCGTAAGGATCTTACAAGAGTATTTTCTCCTTATAAGTTGAGAGGACTTACAAGTGTCGTTCGCCATATGAAGATATCCCTCATCAGTGGTGGGACTCTGTTGGGGAAACGTTTATTTATGCCCGTGGATTGTATACAAGGGTCAATATTGAACCGCTTGTACGGCAATCTGGGAAAAGAGAAAGTTGTTACCGCGATGTGGTAGCGTAATTAACTGCAGGGGCTTGCGCTTGCAGGGAAGAGCGTCCCCACAATCAAAAACCCCTCAAACGAGGGCGAATCTGACGAAGTCTGCTACAACGGCCGCATCCGTCTAAACCTCCGATATACGGTGCCATAAATCAACTTGGCATCTTCGGAGAGTGTTCCCCTCCGAACGGCGGCGCGACGCGTGGTCGTCTCGCCTGAGGTTCGGGGCAGATGCTAATTGGTGCTATCCGACTACCTCTCCGAAGATGCCAAGTTGATTTATGGCACCGTATATCGAAGGTTTAAACGGATGCGTCCGATGTAGCAGACTTCGTCAGATTCCCCCTCGCTTGAGGGGCTTTTGATTGTGGGGACGCTCTTCCCTGCAGGCGCAAGCCCCTGCAGTTAATTACGCTACCGCATCGCGGTAACCACTTTCTCCTTCTCCAGATGGTCACTTCGTGTCGTGTGTGTTTATTTTATGTTTGGTTGCCCGTGGATTATATACGTAGACTGAGTTATGTCGTCGCCCGTAGGGCGTGGACTAGTCCAAATCCGTATTATCTTAGATTTGGGTTTGGGGGTTTGGGTTTAAGGATACGTTAGCCTCATTGGAGACTAAGACCGACTTAAACGTTTGTTAAGGACACGTTAGTCTAGTTTTTAGACTAAGATTGACTTAACGGGATCGTTTAGATCCAACAATAGAGCCATTAAGGGAGCCCTGTTGTTTAGTTTAGTGACGTTGCAGTCAATAGGTAGTTTAAGGACGTTGCGATCCATAGGTAGTTTAAGGACATTGCGGTCCAATGTTAGTTTTAAGACGTTGCGGTCAAGGTTAAGGACCTCATAGTCCGTGGATTTAAGGACTCCACAGTCCAAAGTTAGTTTTAAGACATCTCGGTCAAGGTTAAGGACCTCATAGTCCATGAGTTTAAGGACCCCACAGTACGAAGTTAGTTTTAAGACATCTCGGTCAAGGTTAAGGACCTCATAGTCCATGAGTTTAAGGACCCCACAGTCCGTATCAATATGTGGTCATCGGGACCCGTCACCTCTTTGAAGACGTTGAGGAATTACAACGCCACGTATCAAAGGAGTGAAGAGATGTACCCTTAAACCGAGGTAGATTAAATAATCTTTGGCCCAATTTGGAACCAAGACCAATTAATTATATTATGAGCCTATTGGCTCAGTTGAATTTGAATTGAGGACTTATGGCCAGCTTGGTGTAGGGTTCCTAGACACCCTAGTAAGGTCTCACAAGTGATCAAACATGCACAAATCAAATTTTACGGGTGCCTACAAACCCGACTACGGATCGTTTACTAGATATTTAGGCGAAACAAGCGAACTAGTTAACATTTTAACTAAGGGAACGGACATACAACCTTTGTAGATCCGGTCCACCACCTCCACGGCTCCGCAATGAAGTCTCCTCGCTGTCCAAATCATGTCTTGGGCTCTAGCGTCGGCATCATCGAAGAATGGGCGGGCTTGATCGTCGGTTCGATGCCGAAGATGATCTACGTCGAGGCATCGCCAGAACAAGCTCCAACTTCACCAAGTCGGAAAAACTTGTGAAGGAAACACCCTATACTACTTGGCAAGAGGTAGAGGATGAAGAAATAGGAAGTGGGTAAACTTTAGTTTTGGATTTCTCACTAGATTTCATGACTTGCCATTGGAGTACCAAGCTTTCTCCATTGAAGAAGAAGATGAAGAAAGAAGAAGATGATATGATAAGATAATTAAAATAGAAAAGAAAATATAATACTTATCATATCATTAACCTTAGTTAGGTGTAGAGAATTGACTAAGGTTAATTTGAAGAGTTAGGGTTAAGAAAGAAGACAAAATGGTTACTTAGTCAAAGTTTCAAGAAACTTCAACTACAAACAAAATAAGCCACCATTTCATTTTCTTTATCATTTTCTTTTTCCAAAATAAATAAATAAATAAGAAAAAGAAAACCCTAATCTTAATCTTAACCATGGTCTAATTCTTTACACTAACCTTAGCATGCATGTATCATCAAACATGATACAATCATGTGCACAAAATATATCACATATGCAATGTGCACAAACTAAGTGAGTAAATCCATTTAAAGTGAACCAATACTAGTTAATGCAAAGTAATATATCAAATATATAATTGTACATTAAATCATTAAATCAACACTTGATTCAATGATCCGGTCATGTCGCATATAACCGGCTAGTATCCAATGTATCGGCTTATCGAATCAATCCTTGATTCGATAACTAGGTTATATCGCATATAACCAATCGATACATTCGTCGCGAGAATGAAATACGGTATCACATACATGAATTATTCTCGGTCCCGCACATATCTCATATGCGCTCCTATTTCGTTTCGCTTGAGCTAGGAAACCTCTGTGTAGGACTCTAAAGACTCGTCAATACGCCGGCAGCGGATGATGATCATATCAAACACCCACAAGCCGCAAGCGGTCTGCTAAACGTAACGGCCACCCGGGTATTGAGCGATCAGAAGATCGACGAGCAAGCCCGCTCACACTCCTGTGAATCCAACCTGTAACACTTACCGTACGGTCCGGTCTGTTCGTCTGATATGTCGCATATCTCGCCTAGGGGTGGTAAACGTCAGCCCCCAATAGCTCGATAAGTCATGCCGACTTGAGGTCCATAACATTCGTGAAACTACTGATAACACTTACCAGTATATCACTGCAACCCTGGCCAGGGATTTCCTGTTATGGCCAGTCGAGCATAGCACAACATCAACCCCCAATACCGGGAGAGACGAATCCCCTCCTATCGCTCATTGCCTCCATGTGAATCGGGACTGTACCCAAAAACCACCTCTTTGCACGACTCAGTAGAGCCGTGGTAGGGTGGAAATCAAAGCACAGTGGGAGACACACAAGACTCTATGACGATCTCGGGTCAACAGACTAAGCTGTACCAGTGTCACCAGAGAACTGCCATCTGACGTGAGGTATAATACCATCTGGGAGTTCTCGGCGAGTCCGTTCAGTGTACCCAGTCTCCACGGAGCACCCGCATACCATCTTCGATGTCAAACACCAATGGATATGGGATCATCCATCGCCCATCGCATGGGTCGAGAAGATATGCGCTAGTCTACTCTGGAATATCGATGCCCCGTCTCGATATTCCCACGACTAGGAACAATTCAAGGATGTACTCATGGACTACCCAGGCCCCACTAGTATGGTCTACATCATAGTCCTGGAAGTCGAGCACACATCCTATGGGCTTTATCAACATGTAATCAGAGAGACAGAAAGTATACATGTTAAGATAAAGTGCAACCAAATAGCGTACTATCATGTCGAGCAAGAAAGTCCTACCTATATATGTCCCAGCATCCACTACAATATACATCCAATGTACAGTAATGGCCTCTAGGGCATACATATAACTAACAATCTCCCACTTGCACTAGGGCCATCTGTAGCTGTGGTTGCAGTATCACATACTCAACCATCCCCTAAATTGTCCCTCTTTGGGAAAAAGGCCTTCGTGAGTGGATCCGCCGTGTTGTCCTCTGAGTCTACTCTCCTAACCTCGATCACCCTGGAGATTAATTATCTCCATGATCAGGTGATGCTGCCTCAGAATATGTCTGGGTCACTGATGGGACCAGGGTTCCAGGGTCGAAGCCACGCTTCCATTGTCATACAATGGCAGGAACCTAGTTCATCTTATGAACCAATATACACCCAAACTTCCTCTTTGGTAGTATCTTCAATAGCGATGTTACCAGCCTTTATCGTCTAGTTTGCCACGGTATCTAGCTTGGAACTTTTCCAACATACCGTCCCTTTACTGAGGGTAAAGACAGTGCCTGTGACTGACATTCAGTCGTCTTTATCACCCTGGAACACTTCCAGTGATTCTCCCCAGGATCGATTGATACCATCTCACTACATCTAGTGAGAATCCTAGCATCCAATTACATCTATCTCATAGATGAAAACTCAGGATTTAGGAGGTATCACTTTGATCCTATTTGGAGAATCCTTGTGATAATAGGAGATTGATCGATCGTAGTATAGGAAACTCTTTTCCTATCAAGAGTATGTTGTCTTCGTACAATACGAAGATGACCACCTTACTCTCTACTACCCTTTTGTATATACAAGGTTCGTCTACCATTTTGATGATGTCAAACACTTTGACTATCACATCAAAACAGACGTTCCAACTCCGCGATGCCTGCTTCATTATGTAAAGCAACTTGCACATGTTTCCGCTGCTCCCACTGTTTACGAAGACCTCTGGCTGTGTTCTTATAGACGTTCTCTTCTAAATCAGTATTTAGAAAAGCAGTCATGGCACCCAACCGCCAGATATCGTAGTCATGGTATGTAGCCGTGGTAAGTAGGATCTGGATAGACTTAAGCATATCTACTGGAAAAAGGTTTCATCATTATCCACGCCTGGTCGATGACGAAAACCTTTAACAAGTCAAGCTTTGAAAGTCTCAACTTTTCCATCTACACCAAGTAATCTTCTCAAGATTTACTTGCTCCTGATGGGGATTTAACCCTTCAGATATAGCAACCAAAGTCCATACTTTGTTGGTGTATAAGGATTCCATCTCAGATCACTAAGCATCCAGCCATTCTTACAGAGTCCCTACTCTCGATGGCCTGCTCGAAACTAGTTGGGTCATCATCTCATGATGCAATCCTTGCTCCCACTGTCATCGAGAAACTGAGGTATCTCTCAGGTGGGTGAGGAACCCTACTAGATCGGCGGAGAGGCTGAGGTTCGTCGGAAACTATTGAATCCTTTGGTTCTACCAAATTATCTGCAGTTTTGTACAGCTGGAACCTTTCCAGTTCTACAGAACTGATCTTGCCTCGATCTTGTCCGGATTTTGCTTTTGACATAGGTCGGACAATCCCAAATCTTAACTTACTTAAGAGATAGGCTCTTCCCATACCATATCTCATGTGGAATGGTAGGCACTGATTTTGTTGGAGATAGTGCCCTCAGAGTCAATTATTGGATCACAGGCACGTGATTGCAATGATTGAGGGAGGACCTATCCCAGGAGGACAGTCTTACTCGAGATGATAGTATGCTATCTGGTTTATCTTTATCATCGTGTACTGCTTTAGGTGACCTAACAGGTCGCTATTACACGTTGATAGAGCCCCTAGGATTCTTGCTTGACGACCAGCAGTATGATGGCGATCATATACGTGGGAGCTGGGGTCTATAAGCACATCCTTAAAAGGTCTCTAGTCGTGGGAGTTTCGAGAGAGGGCATCGATTCTCCAGAGTAGACTAGTGTATACAGTTGAGACCCCGACGAGGGGCGGTGGCCGGTCTCACAAGCCACTGGTGTCAGTTGGTTCACCTAAGATGTATACAGGTGCTCATTGGGTTATGAGTACACCGGACAGGACTCGCCGGGAACCTGCTAGTTGGGATTATACCATACGTCAGATAGCAGTTCCCAGGTGACATGTGTACAGGTTAGTTCATCGACCTGAGACCGTCATTTGTCTCGTGTGAGTTCCCACTGTGCTTTGATTACTACCCTACCACGGCTCAAAGGAGTCGTGCAAACAGGTTTTAGTTGGGTACAGTCCCGAGCCACATGGAGGCAGTGAGCGGATCTACAGGGGTTCGTCTCTCCCGGTATTGGGGGTGAGGTCGCGCTGTGTCTAGGAGAGCCATTACACAAAGCCCTCGGCCGAGGCAGGAGATTTGCTGGTAGGTATTCCAGTAGTATCTCAGGGTGTTCTGGGCTTCACTCCGACACGACTTGTACCGCCTTTGGGGGTCTGACTTTTACCAACCCCCTAGGCCCGCCATGCGATACTCATAGACGAACGGACCGGACTGTACGGATATTGTCACTGACAGACTCAGTAGGGTGTCAGGATGAGTTCGCTCATCGACGTCCCTTTTGGTCAATAGCTGGTGGCCCGTCACGTATTGGCTAATACCTCTGACGTGCTAGTGGTTAAATCCACAGCCATAGTATTGACGAGTCTTTAGAGTCCACCACACTTTCAGTTACTCAGCTTTCGGGCGAAACGCTGTAGAGGCCGTATGGAGATATGGCAGGGTCCGATCAGATACGTGCGGTATTGCACGGATCAGGATCGGACGGTTTGTACTAGTGGCCGTATGGATATATGGCAGGGTTCGATCAGATACGTGCGGTATTGCACGGATCAGGATCGGACGGATATTACTAGCCGGCTTTGGTTTAAGCCGGATCCTAGTTTAGTACAGTGTAGATTTTGTCTCATTGCATTTGTATCCGGTCGGAATACAGATGCAGGTGTGTATGCACAGTATCGGGGTTTTCCTGTAATTTATTACGGGACCAGTTTTCTGGAGTTGCCAGTTTGCATTCCGTTCCGGCCGGTTTTCCTTTGTTCTTTCCCGGCCGGACTTTTCTGATGGAGGGGGTAATTTGCAGTTTTGCAAATTACATTTGAGGAGGGGGTTTCTTGCATATGTATTTATTATGATAGCATCTTTAGATACCATTCTTTTCCTTCATCATTTCATGCTTTATTAAGATTAGAAATGAGTTGAAAGATGATGTGAGATGGTTATGATGATGTTTTGGATGTGGTCACCACTTGTGCTCCTACCATCAGCTCCCTTCATGCTTCATATTCTTTCCTCCACCATTTTCTAAGATGATAAGTTTTTCATACTTGAAAGAAGAAGAAGAGAGGATCATTTTCATTCTTGGAGAGGGAAAATTTGTTCATCTCATTTCATGCTAGAAAAATGCAAGCACCATTTTTCTTATCTTGTTTCCTCCATCATCTTCAAATGGCAACGGACCCAAATGAGACATAGCCTCTACACTACACTTCCTACAGCAAATCTTGGACGCGTTGACTCGCCAGCTTCGCGCCCGAGTTTCCTCGGTATTGAGGTGGGAGCCCGTAAAAGACGCAGGCGATGTGGTGCCCTTTCCGGCGAGGAGGCGACGATATGGAGACAAGACTTTCCGCGGGAGATCGGGACGATGAAGAGGAGACCGGAGGACTCGGATCACTTGGTATGCTTCTCTTCCCATCTCTTGTTAGCTAGCATTAGGTTAATGGTTACGATCCGGGTTTTCTTTGTCCGCGGTAGCGCCGGTTTCCAAGTAAGGAAAAATTTTGATTCCGCATTTTGGCCTCGGATAGACGGCCGGGGCGCTGCCGTGGCGCAACATGGTATCAGAGACACGCCATTAACCTAGCCTAGCTTTTTCTAATGCGTTTTACTTATCCGATCGACCAAAATTCCAAAATTTGCGTTTTTGCGTGCATCAGTTTTCTGTCGATTTTTTCCGGGCTCTAAAAATTTTTCAGGTTGTAGAAAATTGATGTACATGAAATTATAAGACTTCTGGGAAAATTCGACACAGTCAGTCAATGACTGAAGCGCGGAACCGCGGCCAAACCCCCCCTTGGGCCGCGGTTCCGCCGCGCATTGGTCTCTTCACTGTATCGTATTTTTCCAGTGGGCTTCTGGGATAAATTTTGGGGTTTTGGAATATTAATATTGGGCCCAGATTCTCTGTGAGTGCTACAGTATTGCTTGGGGGCCCACTTGTTAGTTGTTTGATCGATCGGATATTTTAAACACATTATTTCACAGTATTTACATTATACCTGCGACCGTGAATGTCACTTGATCGGTAAATCCCGTCTAACTGCTATAGCCCGGTTAGACGGATTTGCGAACGTGACTTTCACGTTGATGTTCTATGTTTATGCTGTGTTGTTGCGGATCGGTCGTGGGGATAGCCTGGATGCAATGCTAGTACTGTTTCTGTTGTATTATGTACATTTGATATTGCGGGGCGAGCGTCCGACATGTGGACTGCCGTCACTGCCTGTTTGTATTATTCTTTTGGGGCACGACCTGGTTGCGGTCGATGTCCCCGTTGTATGTATATTTTACTTTCTGTACTAGGATTGCCCCGCGGTGGGGTGCACGGATAGCCGGGTTTTGGAGGGCAACAAGCCCGCATCTCATGGCATTGGGACGGAGGGGGCTTCACTCCAGGATTGGCGGGCTATTCGCCGCACTCGTAGGGGGTACAGGTTGACCCAGGAGGGGTGCCCGAGTTACCGGATTCCGTGAAGTGCTGGGTGGTCCATTCACGTTGCTGAAGGGGGCTGCCTCGCTTCAGGTTTTGGCGGGTGACTTGCTGCGTCCGTAGGGGTCTAGGTTTTCATTGCACAGGCTATCCACACGACCAGGGGAACGTCAGGTTTCAGCAGCGGCTCTGTGAAACCCGGGGCTTCCAGATATCTGTATTGTTCTGTGATGCTGTATATTTCTGTGATGTTGCCTTTTATCACGCCTTGAGCGAAATATAATATATTGGTATATATATTAGTAGATGTTGTATATGTTTTGCATCCGCGCTAGTCCAGTCCCCGCTCTGCCGTTAGTTAGCTAACCTAACGGGTGATGACGGGACCCAGTGGCGAATGCGGATGGCATATACGTACGTCAGTATATTTTCGTTCTTTGTGGTGTGATCATTTGATGGGACTGCGTTGATTCGGATCAATGCAAGATAAACAAACCTATTCTGATGTTGTTGGAACACTTTTCAAAAAGCTGTTATTGCAAGGACGTTCACTTTTGTTTTGCATCGTGGTATTCATTTGGAATATCCTGCTCCTCAGTCGACGAGGCAAGGGCCGAGATCCCTTCACCGGGAGTGACCCCTTGGACAGAAGTTTGCGTCAGGGCATTAACTTCACTATAGCCGATTACTTTTTGCTTTGCATCGTGGTATTCAGTTGGAATATCCTGCACCTCATTCTACGGGGAAAGAGCCGAGATCCCTTCACCGGGAGTGACCTCTTTAGCGAAGGTTTTCGTCACTATATTTTCTAAAAAGTTATCCAGTTCCTTCAACGATATCAAGTTCATTACGTTAAAGGTTTTTCGCCAAAAACCAGTCGTAGCCCTCCGTCATTTCAGATTAGTATTACTTAGTATTCGTGCTGCGTATGTCGTGCTTAGCCGAGGCGTAGTGTTCGGTAGCTATGTAGTGCTTTTCTGTTGCATGGATATGAGATTGGTTAGGACAGTCGTGCGGTCATTTTGGCTCAGTCAAGGATTCGTGCGGGTGGGTCTAATGCAATCAAGAAAATGACGGGTTGAACTTGACTAGGATCCTTTGATATGTTGGCTCAGTCAAGGTCACTTGGGTCCTAGGGGTAAAAATCACATCGGGAGTTTCAAAAGAACTGAAACTTGCCAGGCATGCGCATACCTTCTGGAGTGTGGTGACGTGAGTGGATTCCGTCACGTTATCATGCGATGATAGTTGGATCCCGATTCCTACTGATGAGTTGGTTTACTCCTCGGGTGATCCCGACTAATTCTTCTTTCAGGTTTGGAGGAGAATTTGAGGTACAGTGGGAGGTTTCCAGATTAGACAAAGTGATAACCATTCTGATCTAGGTTAGAGTGCACGCTGAGTGTTTCTTTTCTCTCTCTCTTTGGCAGCGACCATTGACCCGACCCTGGACTATGACTCAGTGACCAAGTTGACCGAACCTTCTTAACACTGGCTTTTGGATTGTCAGAGTTGCAGACCTCATTGCCACTCCTACTTTTACCCTTTTCTCCAGAACACCCCGTATTACTACGAACGTCCACTTCCATTGGACAAAACCATCGTATGGTTATATACGAACTCGAAGGACTTCGAGGATGGTTTTTGGTTCTGGAGAAAACGAATAGGATTATTCAGTTGTCTTTTCTTTTCACCTTCTCTCGTTGCGAGTACTCCTTGGCTTAGGAGTAGTACACCTATTACGCAGATTGGATAGTCTTCTTCCAAACCTTAGGCTGGTGCCGAACGGTGGGGAATGAAGAAAACCAATTAGCATAACGATGGTGTGCAGAAGGTATTAAGTTAAGACAAAGCAAGGGATTAGTAGGAGGGCAAAGTAAATTGCGACTGATATTCACGACTAAACCAAGTATTTCTTCGCCAATCCTAAATCACCTTTGTATTTCTCCAGGACACTCCGTATTACTACGAAGATCCCAGTTTATTGGATAATCCATCGTATGGTTATATACGAACTCGAAAGGAACTTGTTCCAGTTCGGGGATGGATCCTAGTTCAGGAGAAATAGGAATAAAGTACATTCAGATGTCTTTTCTCTTCACCCTCTCTCGCATTGCGAGTGCTCCTAGGATTAGGACAGTACACCCATTATGCTTATTGGATAGTCTTCTTCCAAACCATAGGCTGGTGCCGAACGGTAGGGAGGGAAGAAAACCAATTGGCCTAAAGGGGTGTACAGAAGGTAATGACTAAAGACATATAAAGGGATTTGGAGAGGTGGCAAAGAATTATACGGTTATAGTTGTGAATCTGGATAATGGAAGAGGCATTACTAAGAATACCGGAATACCCCACCGAAACATTTCAATGTTTCAGTTTCACTGTGTAATGTTAAAAGAAAACTGATTTCCCGATTAGATACTTACTCCAGGGTATGTATTTACCAGGTTTGATCCTCACATCTGTATGGTTTTACAGATGATGAGTGGGAGTAAGTTATTGGGAATTGGGTGATCAACCTCATTATATCGGGATTCATTGTAATCGATGATATTTGAGGAGATCACCTGGGCTGTTTGCCGGTCGGCAAATATTTGGTTTTGAATATCCGCTGTTGTGCACCAATTTCAAATTGATATATCTGTACGTCTATTTTCATAGAGTGAGATATACCTTTTGATATTATGTCGATGACATTTACCTATATCAGTGGATGGTTAGGTAAGGAGCATTAAACAGCGGTGTAATTCTTCTTAACCATAAGTACAGTTTTCAACCTACGACGCACAGTGAAAGAGTTGTTAGACTCAGTGGACTTATACAGAGTATTGTATGTTGTCCAGTGTCCATTAGGACAGAGGGGTTGGTCCTCATACTATATTCTGTTTACTTTTAACTTCTCTAGTTCTTAGACATGTGTTTCGTAGAAACACAGGGTCTAAGTTTTGAGGAGTTATAGGTATTTGAATAGAGTAGAGAACCAAGTATTGCAAATATCGGGATTCTTCAAAGTGATCGAAGATGTAGATACTTGTGTATGGTGTTCAGTTGATAGTAATGATAAAGAGAAATTGCTTCTCTTTCAGGTTACTCATAATTGGAAGCATTCCTAAGTTGAGTAACGCTGATCGGCCTCCTTCCATTTAGTTGACATGCACTGGAGATAGCTGCATGATTTGAATCTGGTTCATTTAAATCAGTGCCTCTGGTTCTATATTGGATATAGAACAGTTCATATCTTAACGATGTTAAGGTACGGGGAGTTGTCCGGCTTATGATTAAAACCAGACACTGGACAACTCAAGGCACGTTTCTGTAATGGCTGTTTGTGGGTTGACCCAGGCTATGGCGAGGGTTGATTTTCTACCATCTGGCAGATCAATAGAAATATTGTTCTAGACTCGCCACAGTTTTATTAAAAATGGATTTTTTCAAAAACAGCAGTGGGAGTATGGTAGAACTGGAAGTGATTCCAGAACCGCAAACGATTACTGAAGATTTGATAAGGAACCTAAAGATTCAATCTGATTTGACATTCCATTGGCCACTCCGCAGATAAGGTGGGTAACTTCAGGCACCCGAGAGGTACTCCGGTAGCCTCAAGGACGGTGACAGGGAAGTTCTTGTTTACCCACACTTGCCATTGTTGTTGTTCCAGGCTGCGAGACCCGGCAGGAGGATGAGTATAGCGTCGTTCTAAACTAGCTTTAGAAGTGCGCGTCTATATGGCTCTGCCAGAGGGTTGTCGTAGTCAGTGGGAGCAGCGGAAGCATTGGTGGACATCAGGCTTATGTCTATAGACTAAAGCAGATATAGCGGAGATAAATCATCTATTTCTGATGTGACAATCATAGGTTTGACGTCATCAGAATAGGGGATGGATCTGTTAAGAAGGTAGTAGGGTGTGATGTCCTGGTTTTGGATGACATACACGTAGTAGGAAGTGATATTCCTATACTACGATCGGTTATACTTTGGTCGTCACACGGTGTTTTCTCTACATGGGACTTGGACATTATATCAGACATACTGGTTACTAGACCTATGGTTTTAGATCTAGATTTGGGTGGTTTCCCAATCAGGGTACTTTGACTGCATTCTAAGAGTATTTAGAATGGACGACTCCTGGCATGGTAGTGTACCTGCAGGCAATGGAGTCACCCTCTCTAAAGGTGTCTTACAGACTAAAGGGGAGAGGATGTGCATGATTGGCAGATCACTTGCTTAGGCAATTGAGTCAATCATGAGATGTCAAGTACCACACCAGATGTTGTTCTTGCAGTAGATGCAATAAGTTGATATTGATCCAATCCTGGAGAAACAGTCGGAAGCAGTTTTAGAACATAAGTTGATGTTCTAGGGATATGATAGCAGCAGCCTCCTTTATGAGACGGCTATCATTCCAGGCTTCCAAGGTGACCTGGACGACAAGGAGGTTGTCAGAGTCATAGTTTTCCCTCTGACGAGGGGCAGTATTTTGGACAGGTGATCCAAGGCAATACTGAGGGAGGCATGGCGCAGGATACTGATTAAGTTCAGTTGTCGATACAGTCTAAGAAGTTTGGATTTGGAGTTCATTTATGAGCTAGGTCCCATCAGATATCCAGACATACTCTAAGACAGGTATTGCTCATTTCGGGAGATGGTTTT
This sequence comes from Agapanthus africanus, assembly GCA_030015575.1. Classification (NCBI taxonomy): domain Eukaryota; kingdom Viridiplantae; phylum Streptophyta; class Magnoliopsida; order Asparagales; family Amaryllidaceae; genus Agapanthus; species Agapanthus africanus. The sequence continues at coordinate 604,190,621 of CM057340.1, forward strand.
CTCTGCGAACTTGAGATATAGAGAGACATAGAAAGAAACATCACAGCGGGTCAACTCACTGAGGCTATTCCTCGAACGCAATAGTTTCGCAAACAAGCTTTGTGAGACTGACTAGTAGAGGAGTTGGGTGCTCGGTATCACACGGGCTGTGAGTATGCGACATCGCAATAATTAGCCTTGAGTGCAAGTGGGAGATTGTTGGAGATAGTGCCCTCAGAGTCAATTATTGGATCACAGGCACGTGATTGCAATGATTGAGGGAGGACCTATCCCAGGAGGACAGTCTTACTCGAGATGATAGTATGCTATCTGGTTTATCTTTATCATCGTGTACTGCTTTAGGTGACCTAACAGGTCGCTATTACACGTTGATAGAGCCCCTAGGATTCTTGCTTGACGACCAGCAGTATGATGGCGATCATATACGTGGGAGCTGGGGTCTATAAGCACATCCTTAAAAGGTCCCTAGTCGTGGGAGTTTCGAGACAGGGCATCGATTCTCCAGAGTAGACTAGTGTATACAGTCAAGAACCCGACGAGGGGCGGTGGCCGGTCTCACAAGCCACTGGTGTCAGTTGGTTCACCTAAGATGTATACAGGTGCTCATTGGGTTATGAGTACACCGGACAGGACTCGCCGGGAACCTGCTAGTTGGGATTATACCATACATCAGATAGCAGTTCCCAGGTGACATGTGTACAGGTTAGTTCATCGACCTGAGATCGTCATTTGTCTCGTGTGAGTTCCCACTGTGCTTTGATTACTACCCTACCACGGCTCAAAGGAGTCGTGCAAACAGGTTTTAGTTGGGTACAGTCCCGAGCCACATGGAGGCAGTGAGCGGATCTGCAGGGGTTCGTCTCTCCCGGTATTGGGGGTGAGGTCGCGCTGTGTCTAGGAGAGCCATTACACAAAGCCCTCGGCCGAGGCAGGAGATTTGCTGGTAGGTATTCCAGTAGTATCTCAGGGTGTTCTGGGCTTCACTCCGACACGACTTGTACCGCCTTTGGGGGTCTGACTTTTACCAACCCCCTAGGCCCGCCATGCGATACTCATAGACGAACGGACCGGACTGTACGGATATTGTCACTGACAGACTCAGTAGGGTGTCAGGATGAGTTCGCTCATCGACGTCCCTTTTGGTCAATAGCTGGTGGCCCGTCACGTATTGGCTAATACCTCTGACGTGCTAGTGGTTAAATCCACAGCCATAGTATTGACGAGTCTTTAGAGTCCACCACACTTTCAGTTACTCAGCTTTCGGGCGAAACGCTGTAGAGGCCGTATGGAGATATGGCAGGGTACGATCAGATACGTGCGGTATTGCACGGATCAGGATCGGACGGTTTGTACTAGTGGCCGTATGGATATATGGCAGGGTTCGATCAGATACGTGCGGTATTGCACGGATCAGGATCGGACGGATATTACTAGCCGGCTTTGGTTTAAGCCGGATCCTAGTTTAGTACAGTGTAGATTTTGTCTCATTGCATTTGTATCCGGTCGGAATACAGATGCAGGTGTGTATGCACAGTATCGTGGTTTTCCTGTAATTTATTACGGGACCAGTTTTCTGGAGTTGCCAGTTTGCATTCCGTTCCGGCCGGTTTTCCTTTGTTCTTTCCCGGCCGGACTTTTCTGATGGAGGGGGTAATTTGCAGTTTTGCAAATTACATTTGAGGAGGGGGTTTCTTGCATATGTATTTATTATGATAGCATCTTTAGATACCATTCTTTTCCTTCATCATTTCATGCTTTATTAAGATTAGAAATGAGTTGAAAGATGATGTGAGATGGTTATGATGATGTTTTGGATGTGGTCACCACTTGTGCTCCTACCATCACCTCCCTTCATGCTTCATATTCTTTCCTCCACCATTTTCTAAGATGATAAGTTTTTCATACTTGAAAGAAGAAGAAGAGAGGATCATTTTCATTCTTGGAGAGGGAAAATTTGTTCATCTCATTTCATGCTAGAAAAATGCAAGCACCATTTTTCTTATCTTGTTTCCTCCATCATCTTCAAATGGCAACGAACCCAAATGAGACATAGCCTCTACACTACACTTCCTACAGCAAATCTTGGACGCGTTGACTCGCCAGCTTCGCGCCCGAGTTTCCTCGGTATTGAGGTGGGAGCCCGTAAAAGACGCAGGCGATGTGGTGCCCTTTCCGGCGAGGAGGCGGCGATATGGAGACAAGACTTTCCGCGGGAGATCGGGACGATGAAGAGGAGACCGGAGGACTCGGATCACTTGGTATGCTTCTCTTCCCATCTCTTGTTAGCTAGCATTAGGTTAATGGTTACGATCCGGGTTTTCTTTGTCCGCGGTAGCGCCGGTTTCCAAGTAAGGAAAAATTTTGATTCCGCATTTTGGCCTCGGATAGACGGCCGGGGCGCTGCCGTGGCGCAACATGGTATCAGAGACACGCCATTAACCTAGCCTAGCTTTTTCTAATGCGTTTTACTTATCCGATCGACCAAAATTCCAAAATTTGCGTTTTTGCATGCATCAGTTTTCTGTCGATTTTTTCCGGGCTCTAAAAATTTTTCAGGTTGTAGAAAATTGATGTACATGAAATTATAAGACTTCTGGGAAAATTCGACACAGTCAGTCAATGACTGAAGCGCGGAACCGCGGCCAAACCCCCCCTTGGGCCGCGGTTCCGCCGCGCATTGGTCTCTTCACTGTATCGTATTTTTCCAGTGGGCTTCTGGGATAAATTTTGGGGTTTTGGAATATTAATATTGGGCCCAGATTCTCTGTGAGTGCTACAGTATTGCTTGGGGGCCCACTTGTTAGTTGTTTGATCGATCGGATATTTTAAACACATTATTTCACAGTATTTACATTATACCTGCGACCGTGAATGTCACTTGATCGGTAAATCCCGTCTAACTGCTATAACCCGGTTAGACGGATTTGCGAACGTGACTTTCACGTTGATGTTCTATGTTTATGCTGTGTTGTTGCGGATCGGTCGTGGGGATAGCCTGGATGCAATGCTAGTACTGTTTCTGTTGTATTATGTACATTTGATATTGCGGGGCGAGCGTCCGACATGTGGACTGCCGTCACTGCCTGTTTGTATTATTCTTTTGGGGCACGACCTGGTTGCGGTCGATGTCCCCGTTGTATGTATATTTTACTTTCTGTACTAGGATTGCCCCGCGGTGGGGTGCACGGATAGCCGGGTTTTGGAGGGCAACAAGCCCGCATCTCATGGCATTGGGACGGAGGGGGCTTCACTCCAGGATTGGCGGGCTATTCGCCGCACTCGTAGGGGGTACAGGTTGACCCAGGAGGGGTGCCCGAGTTACCGGATTCCGTGAAGTGCTGGGTGGTCCATTCACGTTGCTGAAGGGGGCTGCCTCGCTTCAGGTTTTGGCGGGTGACTTGCTGCGCCCGTAGGGGTCTAGGTTTTCATTGCACAGGCTATCCACACGACCAGGGGAACGTCAGGTTTCAGCAGCGGCTCTGTGAAACCCGGGGCTTCCAGATATCTGTATTGTTCTGTGATGCTGTATATTTCTGTGATGTTGCCTTTTATCACGCCTTGAGCGAAATATAATATATTGGTATATATATTAGTAGATGTTGTATATGTTTTGCATCCGCGCTAGTCCAGTCCCCGCTCTGCCGTTAGTTAGCTAACCTAACGGGTGATGACGGGACCCAGTGGCGAATGCGGATGGCATATACGTACGTCAGTATATTTTCGTTCTTTGTGGTGTGATCATTTGATGGGACTGCGTTGATTCGGATCAATGCAAGATAAACAAACCTATTCTGATGTTGTTGGAACACTTTTCAAAAAGCTGTTATTGCAAGGACGTTCACTTTTGTTTTGCATCGTGGTATTCATTTGGAATATCCTGCTCCTCAGTCGACGAGGCAAGGGCCGAGATCCCTTCACCGGGAGTGACCCCTTGGACAGAAGTTTGCGTCAGGGCATTAACTTCACTATAGCCGATTACTTTTTGCTTTGCATCGTGGTATTCAGTTGGAATATCCTGCACCTCATTCTACGGGGAAAGAGCCGAGATCCCTTCACCGGGAGTGACCTCTTTAGCGAAGGTTTTCGTCACTATATTTTCTAAAAAGTTATCCAGTTCCTTCAACGATATCAAGTTCATTACGTTAAAGGTTTTTCGCCAAAAACCAGTCGTAGCCCTCCGTCATTTCAGATTAGTATTACTTAGTATTCGTGCTGCGTATGTCGTGCTTAGCCGAGGCGTAGTGTTCGGTAGCTATGTAGTGCTTTTCTGTTGCATGGATATGAGATTGGTTAGGACAGTCGTGCGGTCATTTTGGCTCAGTCAAGGATTCGTGCGGGTGGGTCTAATGCAATCAAAAAAATGACGGGTTGAACTTGACTAGGATCCTTTGATATGTTGGCTCAGTCAAGGTCACTTGGGTCCTAGGGGTAAAAATCACATCGGGAGTTTCAAAAGAACTGAAACTTGCCAGGCATGCGCATACCTTCTGGAGTGTGGTGACGTGAGTGGATTCCGTCACGTTATCATGCGATGATAGTTGGATCCCGATTCCTACTGATGAGTTGGTTTACTCCTCGGGTGATCCCGACTAATTCTTCTTTCAGGTTTGGAGGAGAATTTGAGGTACAGTGGGAGGTTTCCAGATTAGACAAAGTGATAACCATTCTGATCTAGGTTAGAGTGCACGCTGAGTGTTTCTTTTCTCTCTCTCTCTTTGGCAGCGACCATTGACCCGACCCTGGACTATGACTCAGTGACCAAGTTGACCGAACCTTCTTAACACTGGCTTTTGGATTGTCAGAGTTGCAGACCTCATTGCCACTCCTACTTTTACCCTTTTCTCCAGAACACCCCGTATTACTACGAACGTCCACTTCCATTGGACAAAACCATCGTATGGTTATATACGAACTCGAAGGACTTCGAGGATGGTTTCTGGTTCTGGAGAAAACGAATAGGATTATTCAGTTGTCTTTTCTTTTCACCTTCTCTCGTTGCGAGTACTCCTTGGCTTAGGAGTAGTACACCTATTACGCAGATTGGATAGTCTTCTTCCAAACCTTAGGCTGGTGCCGAACGGTGGGGAATGAAGAAAACCAATTAGCATAACGATGGTGTGCAGAAGGTATTAAGTTAAGACAAAGCAAGGGATTAGTAGGAGGGCAAAGTAAATTGCGACTGATATTCACGACTAAACCAAGTATTTCTTCGCCAATCCTAAATCACCTTTGTATTTCTCCAGGACACTCCGTATTACTACGAAGATCCCAGTTTATTGGATAATCCATCGTATGGTTATATACGAACTCGAAAGGAACTTGTTCCAGTTCGGGGATGGATCCTAGTTCAGGAGAAATAGGAATAAAGTACATTCAGATGTCTTTTCTCTTCACCCTCTCTCGCATTGCAAGTGCTCCTAGGATTAGGACAGTACACCCATTATGCTTATTGGATAGTCTTCTTCCAAACCATAGGCTGGTGCCGAACGGTAGGGAGGGAAGAAAACCAATTGGCCTAAAGGGGTGTACAGAAGGTAATGACTAAAGACATATAAAGGGATTTGGAGAGGTGGCAAAGAATTATACGGTTATAGTTGTGAATCTGGATAATGGAAGAGGCATTACTAAGAATACCGGAATACCCCACCGAAACATTTCAATGTTTCAGTTTCACTGTGTAATGTTAAAAGAAAACTGATTTCCCGATTAGATACTTACTCCAGGGTATGTATTTACCAGGTTTGATCCTCACATCTGTATGGTTTTACAGATGATGAGTGGGAGTAAGTTATTGGGAATTGGGTGATCAACCTCATTATATCGGGATTCATTGTAATCGGTGATATTTGAGGAGATCACCTGGGCTGTTTGCCGGTCGGCAAATATTTGGTTTTGAATATCCGCTGTTGTGCACCAATTTCAAATTGATATATCTGTACGTCTATTTTCATAGAGTGAGATATACCTTTTGATATTATGTCGATGACATTTACCTATATCAGTGGATGGTTAGGTAAGGAGCATTAAACAGCGGTGTAATTCTTCTTAACCATAAGTACAGTTTTCAACCTACGACGCACAGTGAAAGAGTTGTTAGACTCAGTGGACTTATACAGAGTATTGTATGTTGTCCAGTGTCCATTAGGACAGAGGGGTTGGTCCTCATACTATATTCTGTTTACTTTTAACTTCTCTAGTTCTTAGACATGTGTTTCGTAGAAACACAGGGTCTAAGTTTTGAGGAGTTATAGGTATTTGAATAGAGTAGAGAACCAAGTATTGCAAATATCGGGATTCTTCAAAGTGATCGAAGATGTAGATACTTGTGTATGGTGTTCAGTTGATAGTAATGATAAAGAGAAATTGCTTCTCTTTCAGGTTACTCATAATTGGAAGCATTCCTAAGTTGAGTAACGCTGATCGGCCTCCTTCCATTTAGTTGACATGCACTGGAGATAGCTGCATGATTTGAATCTGGTTCATTTAAATCAGTGCCTCTGGTTCTATATTGGATATAGAACAGTTCATATCTTAACGATGTTAAGGTACGGGGAGTTGTCCGGCTTATGATTAAAACCAGACACTGGACAACTCAAGGCACGTTTCTGTAATGGCTGTTTGTGGGTTGACCCAGGCTATGACGAGGGTTGATTTTCTACCATCTGGCAGATCAATAGAAATATTGTTCTAGACTCGCCACAGTTTTATTAAAAATGGATTTTTTCAAAAACAGCAGTGGGAGTATGGTAGAACTGGAAGTGATTCCAGAACCGCAAACGATTACTGAAGATTTGATAAGGAACCTAAAGATTCAATCTGATTTGACATTCCATTGGCCACTCCGCAGATAAGGTGGGTAACTTCAGGCACCCGAGAGGTACTCCGGTAGCCTCAAGGACGGTGACAGGGAAGTTCTTGTTTACCCACACTTGCCATTGTTGTTGTTCCAGGCTGCGAGACCCGGCAGGAGGATGAGTATAGCGTCGTTCTAAACTAGCTTTAGAAGTGCGCGTCTATATGGCTCTGCCAGAGGGTTGTCGTAGTCAGTGGGAGCAGCGGAAGCATTGGTGGACATCAGGCTTATGTCTATAGACTAAAGCAGATATAGCGGAGATAAATCATCTATTTCTGATGTGACAATCATAGGTTTGACGTCATCAGAATAGGGGATGGATCTGTTAAGAAGGTAGTAGGGTGTGATGTCCTGGTTTTGGATGACATACACGTAGTAGGAAGTGATATTCCTATACTACGATCGGTTATACTTTGGTCATCACACGGTGTTTTCTCTACATGGGACTTGGACATTATATCAGACATACTGGTTACTAGACCTATGGTTTTAGATCTAGATTTGGGTGGTTTCCCAATCAGGGTACTTTGACTGCATTCTAAGAGTATTTAGAATGGACGACTCCTGGCATGGTAGTGTACCTGCAGGCAATGGAGTCACCCTCTCTAAAGGTGTCTTACAGACTAAAGGGGAGAGGATGTGCATGATTGGCAGATCACTTGCTTAGGCAATTGAGTCAATCATGAGATGTCAAGTACCACACCAGATGTTGTTCTTGCAGTAGATGCAATAAGTTGATATTGATCCAATCCTGGAGAAACAGTCGGAAGCAGTTTTAGAACATAAGTTGATGTTCTAGGGATATGATAGCAGCAGCCTCCTTTATGAGACGGCTATCATTCCAGGCTTCCAAGGTGACCTGGACGACAAGGAGGTTGTCAGAGTCATAGTTTTCCCTCTGACGAGGGGCAGTATTTTGGACAGGTGATCCAAGGCAATACTGAGGGAGGCATGGCGCAGGATACTGATTAAGTTCAGTTGTCGATACAGTCTAAGAAGTTTGGATTTGGAGTTCATTTATGAGCTAGGTCCCATCAGATATCCAGACATACTCTAAGACAGGTATTGCTCATTTCGGGAGATGGTTTTCTCTGCGAACTTGAGATATAGAGAGACATAGAAAGAAACATCACAGCGGGTCCACTCACTGAGGCTATTCCTCGAACGCAATTGTTTCGCAAACAAGCTTTGTGAGACTGACTAGTAGAGGAGTTGGGTGCTCGGTATCACACGGGCTGTGAGTATGCGACATCGCAATAATTAGCCTTGAGTGCAAGTGGGAGATTGTTGGAGATAGTGCCCTCAGAGTCAATTATTGGATCACAGGCACGTGATTGCAATGATTGAGGGAGGACCTATCCCAGGAGGACAGTCTTACTCGAGATGATAGTATGCTATCTGGTTTATCTTTATCATCGTGTACTGCTTTAGGTGACCTAACAGGTCGCTATTACACGTTGATAGAGCCCCTAGGATTCTTGCTTGACGACCAGCAGTATGATGGCGATCATATACGTGGGAGCTGGGGTCTATAAGCACATCCTTAAAAGGTCCCTAGTCGTGGGAGTTTCGAGACAGGGCATCGATTCTCCAGAGTAGACTAGTGTATACAGTCGAGACCCCGACGAGGGACGGTGGCCGGTCTCACAAGCCACTGGTGTCAGTTGGTTCACCTAAGATGTATACAGGTGCTCATTGGGTTATGAGTACACCGGACAGGACTCGCCGGGAACCTGCTAGTTGGGATTATACCATACGTCAGATAGCAGTTCCCAGGTGACATGTGTACAGGTTAGTTCATCGACCTGAGATCGTCATTTGTCTCGTGTGAGTTCCCACTGTGCTTTGATTACTACCCTACCACGGCTCAAAGGAGTCGTGCAAACAGGTTTTAGTTGGGTACAGTCCCGAGCCACATGGAGGCAGTGAGCGGATCTGCAGGGGTTCGTCTCTCCCGGTATTGGGGGTGAGGTCGCGCTGTGTCTAGGAGAGCCATTACACAAAGCCCTCGGCCGAGGCAGGAGATTTGCTGGTAGGTATTCCAGTAGTATCTCAGGGTGTTTTGGGCTTCACTCCGACACGACTTGTACCGTCTTTGGGGGTCTGACTTTTACCAACCCCCTAGGCCCGCCATGCGATACTCATAGACGAACGGACCGGACTGTACAGATATTGTCACTGACAGACTCAGTAGGGTGTCAGGATGAGTTCGCTCATCGACGTCCCTTTTGGTCAATAGCTGGTGGCCCGTCACGTATTGGCTAATACCTCTGACGTGCTAGTGGTTAAATCCACAACCATAGTATTGACGAGTCTTTAGAGTCCACCACACTTTCAGTTACTCAGCTTTCGGGCGAAACGCTGTAGAGGCCGTATGGAGATATGGCAGGGTCCGATCAGATACGTGCGGTATTGCACAGATCAGGATCGGACGGTTTGTACTAGTGGCCGTATGGATATATGGCAGGGTTCGATCAGATACGTGCGGTATTGCACGGATCAGGATCGGACGGATATTACTAGCCGGCTTTGGTTTAAGCCAGATCCTAGTTTAGTACAGTGTAGATTTTGTCTCATTGCATTTGTATCCGGTCGGAATACAGATGCAGGTGTGTATGCACAGTATCGGGGTTTTCCTGTAATTTATTACGGGACCAGTTTTCTGGAGTTGCCAGTTTGCATTCCGTTCCGGCCGGTTTTCCTTTGTTCTTTCCCGGCCGGACTTTTCTGATGGAGGGGGTAATTTGCAGTTTTGCAAATTACATTTGAGGAGGGGGTTTCTTGCATATGTATTTATTATGATAGCATCTTTAGATACCATTCTTTTCCTTCATCATTTCATGCTTTATTAAGATTAGAAATGAGTTGAAAGATGATGTGAGATGGTTATGATGATGTTTTGGATGTGGTCACCACTTGTGCTCCTACCATCACCTCCCTTCATGCTTCATATTCTTTCCTCCACCATTTTCTAAGATGATAAGTTTTTCATACTTGAAAGAAGAAGAAGAGAGGATCATTTTCATTCTTGGAGAGGGAAAATTTGTTCATCTCATTTCATGCTAAAAAAATGCAAGCACCATTTTTCTTATCTTGTTTCCTCCATCATCTTCAAATGGCAACGAACCCAAATGAGACATAGCCTCTACACTACACTTCCTACAGCAAATCTTGGACACGTCGACTCGCCAGCTTCGCGCCCGAGTTGCCTCGGTATTGAGGTGGGAGCCCGTAAAAGATCAGGCGATGTGGTGCCCTTTCCGGCGAGGAGGCGACGATATGGAGACAAGACTTTCCGCGGGAGATCGGGACGATGAAGAGGAGACCGGAGGACTCGGATCACTTGGTATACTTCTCTTCCCATCTCTTGTTAGCTAGCATTAGGTTAATGGTTACGATCCGGGTTTTCTTTGTCCGCGGTAGCGCCGGTTTCCAAGTAAGGAAAAATTTTGATTCCGCATTTTGGCCTCGGATAGACGGCCGGGGCGCTGCCGTGGCGCAACAGATTTGATTCGAACCTAATTCAATAGGTGTGCAGCTTCTCAAGTGCATAACCCCAAAAGGAAATAGGCAACTCAGTAATACTCATCATAGAGCACACGATATGTAATATTGTGTGATTACTCCGTCCCGATACACCGTTGTGCTGTGGTGTATTCAGAGGAGTAATACTGAGAGAGAATCTCATTTTTCTTTAGAATAGTCCAAGGATTCCATGCACAAGTATTCTCCTCCCTGATCTCACCATAGGACATAATACTTATACCCGGTTATAGGTTCTCTACTTCTAACTTATATTCTGTGAATACCTCAAAAGGTTCGGACTTATGTTTCAACAGGAACATATGACTGAATCTTGAGAGATTATCAGAGAATATAATGAAGTAAAAAGAACCAGTCCTGGCATGTGTAGACAGGAGACCTTACATACATCATCATGTATCAGTCCCAAGAGTTTACTAACTCTTTCTCTGTTTCCAGTAAACAGAGCTGGTGTCATTATATCTTTGTGACATGACTGGCAAGTTTCACATGATGTAAATTCAAACTGATTTAAATATGCATCTAAATGTAACTTCAGCTAGTCGGGTCGCATTGATATGACCTAGTCTACAATACCTCAAGAAGAATTCGTTCATTTCTGAACTCTTCCTCTTGTGTGTATTCTGTATACGAGGAACTGTAGTTTGATTTAGAACGTCAATGCTTTTAGATAACGTGCCTGAACCGATCAACTTTTGATATAGGAAATGTTCAAAACATTATCCATCAATACAAAATTATATCCTTTCTTTACTAATAAAGAGACTGATATGATTTTGTATATCAGGTTCGGTATCTAATAGCATTTGTTCAGAATCAATGTATTCGTAATACAGGGTGACAGTGACCAACAGACTTGGCTGCAACACTTGCCCCGTTTTCTGTCTCATGAAACTTATCACCCGTTCTCAGTTTTTCTACCTTTTTGTAGCCCTATGTAACAGATTACATATCTGGGATCCTGATCCGGTATCATATACCCAGGATGCAGAGGATACTGAGAAACAGTTCTTTGTAATGAACACACCCGAAGGAGATGCATCATATGCACTTTCTTCGTTTGGGCGGCATAGGAATTCTGGTATTCTCCTATTTCCTGCTCTGTCTTATAACAATTATAAGTTGGAGCGGGACCAACGTTCCCCAGCTCAGTATAACAAGCGGGTTCGGTCAATACATCCGTATTATTATCTTGATTAAGGCGTGATATGGTCGCTACCAGGAGAGAGAGAGAAGAAAACACTCTGCGTGCGCTCTTGCAAGATCAGATTGGTTATATATTTTATCTAATCAGGATGGCTCCCACTGTTTTTATCAAATCTTCCTTCAAACCTTAAAAGGAAAGACTAGCCGGGATTAATTACACTCTACAAGTTCGCCAACCTTTCAGCCAGGCCAGTGTCGGTACTTTGAGGGAGGTTCCCCGTGCTTTCGCACGGACCTAATTACAGTAAACCTCGTTTTCCCAGAGGCGTAACCCCGTTGACACCTTTCTAGACACCTACTTGATCGGCTAATTGTAAAGTGCAAAACTCTCCCAGGAGTAACAATTACTCGCAGTGGGTATCGGGATCCAACTATCACATAGAAGGTATGCAATCTCATTGCAAGTTTCAACACTTGAAACTCCCGATAATGGTTTTTACCCCTAGCACCTATGACCTTGGCTAAGGTCAACAAATCATAGGTACTAGTCAAGTTCTACCCGTCATTTCGTGATTAATTAGACCCACCCACATGACCCTTGGCTAAGGTCAACAAAGCCACATGACTGTCCTAACTAATCGCATCATATGCTGTGTAGGAAGACATCACTTAGCTACCGTACACTGTGCCTTGACTATGGTCAACAAACACAGCACGAATACTAAGTACTCTACTTCCTAAAATGACGGAGGGTTGCGAATGGTTTTTGTGAAAACCTTTAACGCTTTGAACTTGATCTCGTTGCGGAATCAAATGGTTTTTAAATGGAATGTTTTTGAAGCTTTTCTAGTTTTGCTAAAGGGGTCACTCCCGGTGAAGGGATCGTCGGCCCTTTCCTCGTCGAATGAGGTGCGGGATATATCATATATATCACTGTGCAAAGCAGAAACTATAGAAGCGATAAAAACCAAACCGAGTGATGTAGCATCTGCCAGTTATTGCTAAAGGAGTCACTCCCGGTGAAGGGATCTCGGTCCTTTCCCTATCGAATAAGGTGCAGGATGTTCTACAAGGAACACCGCGATGCAAAGCAAGAACTGTAGCTACCTGTTTTTATTTTGAAATTCGATTCAACAACATCAGTTAGGTTTATTTTCTTTCATTAATCTCATTAATGAATATCCCATCATTTAAGTCCACCTAACCATCACAGATAAATATAACGTACGCTTATGCCATCCGCATTCGCCTCGATGTCCCGTCTGCACCGTTAGGTTAGGTAACTAACGCCGGAGCGAGGCAGGGCTAGCGCGGGTGTAAAACATAAGCAACGTCTATATAATATATCATATATACTATATATAAAACCTGTCACAGAACATCAGATGATCACAGATAAAACACAGCAGAAGAAACATATAAAATATTGGATATACTAGGACGTCCGTGTTTTCAATACGAGCCAGTATAAAATACGGATTCCACGGTCGTGATGAATAGCCAATCCCACACCCCTAGACCCCTACGAGAGCGGCAAGCAACCCTACCAATTCTAGGGTTAGGAGACCCGGACTCGACTCCTCGAGTTGGTCTCCCACTGGACCCCAGAACCCGGTTACTTGTGCTCCCCTCCTTGGGTCTATCCTAGTGCAGAAAAGTAAATAATATACATCAACGGTGACAACTTCCGCAACCTGGAAGCGCCCCAATAAAAGAATATTACATACAAGTTTTTACATGAATGAAAATGAAAAACACTCATTTCACATAAAAACCCCCCGGCTATTCAAACACGACGATCCAATATAACATATCCAGCAACACATAACATCACATGTCATCAACGTAAGCAAACATGCGTATCCCAATTGTCGTTGACATATAGCAACGAAACCGGCGATATCACATATTACACTTACGGTCACAGAAAAGAAAGTGTAAAACTACAACAGTTGGAATCCGCAACCACCTCAGACATCGCATGCCTGACCAAATGAATACCTTAGACATCGCATGCCTAACAATTATAAACCCCGCATTTTAGTCTCATTATCGAAAACTCTTTTCAATATCAAGTCGGGCAATTCAACAGGATTCCCGACATTCTGATCGAATGCTCGTCGCAAACTTTAGTAGGCGGCCGCACCCCCGACGCCGTCGATGAAGTGCACCAAGGCGGAACACCGCTACCGGGAGCACCCGAACGGATGCTTTCGGCGACGGGGTTCTCCTACAGTCACTTGGTCGGGGCTATGGGGTGAGGCTGTCTATTAAGTTTACCCGGCGAGTATCCGCGTACTCTACGTGATTGCGACGGACTTTTGATCACATCAAAATTCCGTGGCAACCGATCAAGTGAGACTAAACTGCTACGTTTATAATATTCATTCCGTTATCTCATAACTATTTGTGAATTCCAATTATTGTATCACATTCCAGATAAATAGAAAATGCTAAACTTTTCAATCGAACAATCGAACACCCAAGTTTTCCCGATACAGCTCAACACATGAAATAAGTCTAACAACATTCAGTTCGTGCCTCAGTACCAACGGTCCAGCCGTAGAAGGGTCAAGCCAACGCCTCACATGTGGCACGCCGTACTGCCCCAAACTCGAAGGTTCAAAGGACAGTTCAAGACGGTCACATAATCGAGTTAAGGTTTGTTGTCTTCTAGAGGGTCCATTGCGTTACTTGCACTACTTAGAACGTCATTAAACTACGGAAAAATCCAACAATTGGAAATTTCCCGGCAGGGGAAAAAGTGGGTATTTATATCCGGTCGAACTTTTTAACATATTCTAAAATTACCCGGAAAAACACACCGACAAAATTAGACAATCCGATCGATACACCGAGTTCCCAATACAACCCAGAAAATGCAACTCTGGAAAAATTATTAAAAATTCCCAGGAAAATCAGCACAGAAGAATAAGAATTACTGTGCAGAAATAGATGCACAAAACGACAAAGTGGCCGCGGATCCGCCGCATGAGCCTTCTTTAAGGCCGCGGATCCGCGCCTACTTTGTGGAATCATGGTTACGAATTGCACAGTTACTCTTATATTTTCCTGCTGATATTTCTAGATATTTTTAATACGGAAAAATCCTCGAAATTAAAAAAAGTACAGAGAGCATATTCTTAGTCGGGGTTTTGGGTCGATCGGACTTCTGATTCCGTCGGGACTTCGCCTAAGGCTCTAGCTAGGCTCTGATACCACTGTAGGGTTCCTAGACACCCTAGTAAGGTCTCACAAGTGATCAAACATGCACAAATCAAATTTTACGGGTGCCTACAAACCCGACTACGGATCGTTTACTAGATATTTAGGCGAAACAAGCGAACTAGTTAACATTTTAACTAAGGGAACGGACATACAACCTTTGTAGATCCGGTCCACCACCTCCACGGCTCCGCAATGAAGTTTCCTCGCTGTCCAAATCATGTCTTGGGCTCTAGCGTCGGCATCATCGAAGAATGGGCGGGCTTGATCGTCGGTTCGATGCCGAAGATGATCTACGTCGAGGCATCGCCAGAACAAGCTCCAACTTCACCAAGTCGGAAAAACTTGTGAAGGAAACACCCTATACTACTTGGCAAGAGGTAGAGGATGAAGAAATAGGAAGTGGGTAAACTTTAGTTTTGGATTTCTCACTAGATTTCATGACTTGCCATTGGAGTACCAAGCTTTCTCCATTGAAGAAGAAGATGAAGAAAGAAGAAGATGATATGATAAGATAATTAAAATAGAAAAGAAAATATAATACTTATCATATCATTAACCTTAGTTAGGTGTAGAGAATTGACTAAGGTTAATTTGAAGAGTTAGGGTTAAGAAAGAAGACAAAATGGTTACTTAGTCAAAGTTTCAAGAAACTTCAACTACAAACAAAATAAGCCACCATTTCATTTTCTTTATCATTTTCTTTTTCCAAAATAAATAAATAAATAAGAAAAAGAAAACCCTAATCTTAATCTTAACCATGGTCTAATTCTTTACACTAACCTTAGCATGCATGTATCATCAAACATGATACAATCATGTGCACAAAATATATCACATATGCAATGTGCACAAACTAAGTGAGTAAATCCATTTAAAGTGAACCAATACTAGTTAATGCAAAGTAATATATCAAATATATAATTGTACATTAAATCATTAAATCAACACTTGATTCAATGATCCGGTCATGTCGCATATAACCGGCTAGTATCCAATGTATCGGCTTATCGAATCAATCCTTGATTCGATAACTAGGTTATATCGCATATAACCAATTGATACATTCGTCGCGAGAATGAAATACGGTATCACATACACGAATTATTCTCGGTCCCGCACATATCTCATATGCGCTCCTATTTCGTTTCGCTTGAGCTAGGAAACCTCTGTGTAGGACTCTAAAGACTCGTCAATACGCCGGCAGCGGATGATGATCATATCAAACACCCACAAGCCGCAAGCGGTCTGCTAAACGTAACGGCCACCCGGGTATTGAGCGATCAGAAGATCGACGAGCAAGCCCGCTCACACTCCTGTGAATCCAACCTGTAACACTTACCGTACGGTCCGGTCTGTTCGTCTGATATGTCGCATATCTCGCCTAGGGGTGGTAAACGTCAGACCCCAATAGCTCGATAAGTCATGCCGACTTGAGGTCCATAACATTCGTGAAACTACTGATAACACTTACCAGTATATCACTGCAACCCTGGCCAGGGATTTCCTGTTATGGCCAGTCGAGCATAGCACAACATCAACCCCCAATACCGGGAGAGACGAATCCCCTCCTATCGCTCATTGCCTCCATGTGAATCGGGACTGTACCCAAAAACCACCTCTTTGCACGACTCAGTAGAGCCGTGGTAGGGTGGAAATCAAAGCACAGTGGGAGACACACAAGACTCTATGACGATCTCGGGTCAACAGACTAAGCTGTACCAGTGTCACCAGAGAACTGCCATCTGACGTGAGGTATAATACCATCTGGGAGTTCTAGGCGAGTCCGTTCAGTGTACCCAGTCTCCACCGAGCACCCTCATACCATCTTCGATGTCAAACACCAATGGATATTGGATCATCCATCGCCCATCGCATGGGTCGAGAAGATATGCGCTAGTCTACTCTGGAATATCGATGCCCCGTCTCGATATTCCCACGACTAGGAACAATTCAAGGATGTACTCATGGACTACCCAGGCCCCACTAGTATGATCTACATCATAGTCCTGGAAGTCGAGCACACATCCTATGGGCTTTATCAACATGTAATCAGAGAGACAGAAAGTATACATGTTAAGATAAAGTGCAACCAGATAGCGTACTATCATGTCGAGCAAGAAAGTCCTACCTATATATGTCCCAGCATCCACTACAATATACATCCAATGTACAGTAATGGCCTCTAGGGCATACATATAACTAACACTTGGGCTAAGTCCAATCATGTTTAGGATTTTGGCCCTCTGTTGGTCCATTAGAGGATAGGCTTTGCCTCTAGACACTCAGCCAATGGGGCTAAAGTTAGTGTTAAACACTAAAGATCAACCAGTGTTGAACAGTGAGAATGAGATTGACAAGTTAGTGTTTAACACTAAAAGATATTTAGTGTTAAATGCTAGCAACTGGGCTTTCAAATTAGTTTTTATACACTAAAGCAAATCAATGCTAAACACTGGCAGTGGAGATCTCAAATTAGTGTCAAACACTAAGATAATCAGTGTTAAACACTGGTGACAGAGATTTTAATTTAGTGTCGAACACTAAGAAAATTAATGTTAAACTCTGTTAACAGAGATTTAATTTAGTGTTAAACACTAAGAAATTCGGTGTTAAACACTGCAAGAAAGGCTCTTCGATTAGTGTTGAACGCTAAGGCAAAACAGTATTAAACACTGGATTCAGAGGGTTCAATTTAGCGTTAAGCACTAAGGTAAGAGGGGTCACGTGGTAGCACGTGAGGGCGCCCTCCCCTTTATTTGTTTTGCCGAGAGTGGTGAATTGTTTGGAGCATCACGTGTTGTCACGTGATGGGCATTTAAATGCTTGTATGTTAAAGCTTCTGCCAAGGGTCACGTGGGTCACGTGAGACATTGCCTCAAAGGCCCTTCTCTGTGGATCTTTTCGGGGGTCACGTGGTAGCACGTGACCCTGCCTCTTTGTATGTTTTTAAAAGATCTGTTAATCTCTTTAAGAATTAAATTCTTCGCAGGGTTGAACCCTAGCAATAAACTTTAGAGGAATTAAATTCCTATTTTTCTTTCTGAATATTTATATTCTGGGATAGAGTTGAACTCTGAATTTTCTGTAGGAATGTGAAGAATTGAGTTCTGTCATAGGGTTAAACCCTGATAATAACTTTAAAAGAACTAAATTCTCTTTTTCTTTAAAGAATTACTCTTAGATAGGGTTGAACCCTAATTTATATTCTGAGGGATTAGATTCTGTCATAGGGTGAAACCCTAATTTCTTCTTTCTTAAGAGAATTAAATTCCTGTTATTTTGACAGAACTAAGTTCTTAACTAGGGTTAAACCCTGATTCTGTTCATTCTGAAGGAATTAAATTCCTATAACATAGGGTCAAACCCTAATTTTATCTTAAAGGAATTAAATTCCTATAGTTTTGTGAGAATTAAATTCTTAAGCTTCCATTCCCTCTCTATGCTTTGGATCTGCATGGCAGGATCTCAACCCAATGAGAATTAAATTCTCAATTCAAGGGGAGATGTGCACTTTGCAGATCCTCCACTAAAGAGAGAACTATATTCTTCTTTTTAAGAGTTAAACTCTTTTGAGAATTAAATTCTCTTTTAAGGGCCTTCCCTTTCTTACCTAGGATTTTCTTCTGCAGAAGATCGAATTCTTCCAGAGTTTCAAGGCTCTATCTTTTCTCTCTCTATCTGTCCCTTGGCTCCTATTTATAGGAGAAAGAGCAGAATCAATTAGTTTCGATGAATCATTCATTGAGGGATCTGATTTGTATTCGTTAGAGATTTGATTTGCATTCATCAGTCATTTAGACCTTTGGATTATTAGGTGAACTTTATGTTGGAGATAGTGCCCTCAGAGTCAATTATTAGGACACAGGTACGTGATTGCAATGATTGATGGAGGACCTATCCCGGTAGGACAGTCTTACTCGAGATGATAGTATGCTATCTGGTTTACCTTTATCATCGTGTACTGCTTTAAGTGACCTGACAAGTCGCTATTACACGTTGGTAGAGCCCCTAGGATTCTTGCTTGACCACCAGCAGTATGAGGGCGATCATATAAGTGGGAGCTGGGGTCTATAAGCACATCCTTAAATGGTCCCTAGTCGTGTGAGTTTCGAGACAGGGCATCGATACTCCAGAGTAGACTAGTGTATACAGTCGAGACCCCGACGAGGGGCGGTGGCCGGTCTCACAAGCCACTGGTGTCAGTTGGATCACCTAAGATGTATACAGGTGCTCATTGGGTTATGAGTACACCGGACAGGACTCGCCGGGAACATGCTAGTTGGTAATATACCAGACGTCAGATGGCAGTTCCCTGGTGACATGTGTACAGGTTAGTTCATCGACCTGGGGATCGTCATTTGTCTCGTGTGAGTTCCCACTGTACTTTGATTACTACCCTACCACGGCTCAAAGGAGTCGTGCAAACAGGTTTTAGTTGGATACAGTCCCGAGCCACATGGAGGCAGTGAGCGTATTTTCAGGGGTTCGTCTCTCCCGGTATTGGGGGTGAGGTCGCGCTGTGTCTAGGAGAGCCATTACACGAAGCCCTCGGCCGAGGCAAGGAGATTTACTGGTAGGTATTCCAGTAGTATCTCAGGGTGTTCTGGGCTACACTCCGACACGACTTGTACCACTTTTGGGGGTCTGACTTTTACCAACCCCCTAAGCCCGCCATGCGATGCTCATAGACGAACGGACCGGACTGTACGGATATTGTCACTGACAGGCTCAGTAGGGTTGTCAGGCTGAGTTCGCTCACAGACGTCCCTTTTAGTCAATACCTGGTAGCCCGTTATGTATTGGCTTATACCTCTAACGTGCTAGTGGTTAAATCCACAACCAAGGTGTTGATGAGTCTTTAGAGTCCCCCACATTCAGTTACTCAAGCTTTCGGGCGAAAGGTTGTAGAGGCCGTATGGAGATATGGTAAGGTCCGATCAGATACGTGCGGTATTGCACGGATCAGGATCGGACAGTTTGTACTATAGGCCGTATGGTTATATGGCAGGGTTCGATCAGGTACGTGCGGTATTGCACGGATCAGGATCGAACGGATCATACTAGCCGGTTTTGGTATAAGCCGGATCCTAGTATAGTACAGTGTAGATTTTGTCTCATTGCATTTGTATTTCAGTCGGAATAAAAATACGGGTGTGTATGCACAGTATCGGGGTTTTCCTGTAATTTATTACGGGACCAGTTTTCTGGAGTTGCCAGTTTGCTTTCCGTTTCGGCCGATTTCTTTTGTATCATTCATTGGCCGAAGATTGGTGGAGGAGGGCTTATTTGCATTGTTGCAATTAAGTATTTGTGGAGGGGGTCTTTGCATATTCTTGTGTCATGATAGCTTTTCCTTGACCTTGACTTCTTGACTTCTTCTTGTCATCATGGTTTGACTTGTGGAAAGATGATGGTTGCTTTGGAGTGTTGGAATTGTTGTGATCATTTGTTTTTTTCTCATCATCACTTGCTTTCCACCCACCCCCTTGTCTTTGTTCTTTCTCTCTCCAATCACACAAGGGGGGGGGGGGGGCGGCCACATTTGATGGATGAGGGAAATGCTTCTCTTTTGAGTGGGTAGAAAAATGTTACTCTCATTCTTTGTATATCACATTTTTCCCTCACCTCTCTCCAAGTTCCTTTTTCCTCCACCACAAAGGCAATTCCACAACCCCAAATGAGACTTGCTCACTACATTCTACAGCATATCTTGGGCACGTCGATTAGCCAGCTTCGTGCCCGAGTTGCCTCGGCATTGAGGTGGGAGCCCGTAAAAGAAGTAGGCGATGTGGTGCACTTCCGGCGACGAGGAGGAGACGGGACATTCCGCAGGAGATCTGGACGACGACGAGAAGACCGGAGGACTCGGATCTGTCGGTATATCTCTCTTCCCTTTCTTGTAGATAGCTAGGACTAGTTAGTGGTTCGATCCGGGTATTAGTGCGCGGCGGTTTGCCAGTTCAAGAAAATTAAAGTTTATCACCGCTTCCGCATTTGGCCGTCGGATTGACGGCCGGGGCGCCGCCGTGCACTTACAGTGGTATCAGAGCCGGGCCATTAACTTAGTCTAGCTTGGTTTAATGTGTTTTGCATTTCCGATCGACCAAAATTCCAAAATCTACATTTTTGCTTGCCACAGTTTTCTGTTGAATTTTTTTGGTCTCCAAAAATTTTTCAGGTTGTATAAAATTGATGTA
This sequence comes from Agapanthus africanus, assembly GCA_030015575.1. Classification (NCBI taxonomy): domain Eukaryota; kingdom Viridiplantae; phylum Streptophyta; class Magnoliopsida; order Asparagales; family Amaryllidaceae; genus Agapanthus; species Agapanthus africanus. The sequence continues at coordinate 604,211,588 of CM057340.1, forward strand.
CTGGAGATTACAAGGCTACTGTAGAAATTCGACAGGGTGAATCGACAGTGGAGGCGCGGAACCGCGGCCAAAACCCCCTTTGGGCCGCGGTTCCGCCGCGCACTGTGGAGATCCCTGCACCAAATTTCTACAGTGTCTTTGTGGGCTTAAAATATGGGTTTTGGAATATTAATATTGGGCCCAGAATTTCCTGATCTGCTGCAGTAATGTTTTGGGGCCCACTTGTTAAAATTTGATTGATCGGATATTTTAAACACATTATTTCACAGTATTTACATTATATCTGCGACCGTGAATGTCACTTGATCGGTAAATCCGGTCTAACTGCTATAGCCCGGTTAGACGGATTTGCGAACGTGACTTTCACGTTGATGTTCTGTTTTTGCTGTGATGTTGCGGATCGGTCGTGGGGGATAGCCTGGATGCAATGCTAGTACAGTTTTGTTGTATTATGTACATTTGATATTGCGGGGCAAGCGTCCAACGTGTGGACTGCCGTCACTGCCTGTTTGTATTATTTTTTTGGGGCACGGCCAGGTTGCGGTCGATGTACCCGTTGTATGTATATTTTACTTTCTGTACTAGGCTTACCCCGCGGAGGGGTGCACGGATAGCCGGGTTCTAGAGGGCAACAAGCCCGCATCTCATGGCATTGGGACGGAGGGGGCTTCACTTTAGGATTGGCGGGCTATTCGCCGCACTCGTAGGGGGTGCAGGTTGACCCAGGAGGGGTGCCCAAGTTACCGGATTCCGTGAAGTGCTGGGTGGTCCATTCACGCGGCTGAAGGGGGCTGCCTCGCTTCAGGTTTTGGCGGGTAACTTGCCGCGCCCGTAGGGGTCTAGGATTTCATTGCATAGGCTATCCACACGATCAGGGGAACGTCGGGTTTCAGCGGCTCTATGAAACCCGGGGATCCCAGATATCTGTATTGTTTCTGTGATGCTGTACATTTTCTGTGATGTTGCGTTTTATCACGCCTTGAGCGAATATAATATATTGGTATATATATTAGTAGATGTTGTATATGTTTTGCATCCGCGCTAGTCCAGTCCCCGCTCTGTCGTTAGTTAGCTAACCTAACGGGTAATGACGGGACCCAGTGGCGAATGCGGATGGCATATACGTACGTCAGTATATTTTCGTTCTTTGTGGTGTGATCAATTGATGGGACTGCGTTGATTCGGATCAATGCAAGTTAAAAACAAACCTAATCTGATGTTGTTGGAACACTTTTCAAAAAAAGCTGTTATTGCAAGGACGTTCACTTTTGTTTAGCATCGTGGTATTCAGTTGGAATATCCTGCTCCTCAGTCGACGAGGCAAGGGCCGAGATCCCTTCACCGGGAGTGACCCCTTGGACAGAAGTTTGCGTCAGGGCATTAACTTCACTATAGCCGATTACTTTTGCTTTGCATCGTGGTATTCAGTTGGAATATCCTGCACCTCATTCTACGGGGAAAGAGCCGAGATCCCTTCACCGGGAGTGACCTCTTTAGCGAAGGTTTTCGTCACTATATTTTATAAAAAGCTATCCGGTTCCTTCAACGATATCAAGTTCATTACGTTAAAGGTTTTCGCCAGAAACCATTCGTAGCCCTCCATCATTTCAGTTAAATATTCGGGAGTATTCAAGCTATGTATTTTGACCTCACGCCAAGGCATAGTGTTTGGTAGCTGCCGGGTATTTATCTGTTGCATAGATAGATGCGTTGGTTTGGGACAGTCGTACTACTATTTTGGCCTACGTCAAGGGTATGTACGGGTGGATTCAAATTAACCTGGATAATGATGGGTAGAACTTGACATGTGACTTATGATATTTTGACCTCACGCCAAGGTCATAAGAGCATGGGGCAAAAATCTCATCGGGAGTTTCAAAAGAACTGAAACTTGCCAGATATGCGCATACCTTCTGGAGTATGTGAGCGGATTCCGTCACGTTATCATGCGATGATAGTTGGATCCCGATTCCCGCTGATGAGTTGGTTTACTCCTCGGGTGATCCCGACTAATTCTTCTTTTGGGTTTGGAGAAGAATTTGACGGTACAGTGGGAGGTTTCCAGATTAGATAAATTGGTAACCATTCTGATCTAGGTTAGAGTGCACGCTGAGTGTTTCTTTTCTCTCTCTCTTTGGCAGCGACCATTTGACCCGACCCTAAGACTATAACTCAGTGACCAAGTTGACCAAACCTTCTTAACACCGGCTTTTGGATTGTCAGAGTTGCAGACCTCATTGCCACTCCCACTTTTACCCTTTTCTCTAGGACACCCCGTATTACTACGAACGTCCACTTCCATTGGACAAAACCATCGTATGGTTAGATACGAACTCGAAGGAATTTATTCGAGGATGGTTTCAGGTTCTGGAGGAAACGGATAGGATTATTCAGTTGTCTTTTCTTTTTACCTTCTCTCAGGTTGCGAGTACTCCTTGGTTTAGGAGATAGTACACCTATTACATAAATTGGATAGTCTTCTTCCAAACCATAGGCTGGTGCCGACTGGTAGGGAATGAAGAAAACCAATTAGCATAACGATGGTGTACAGAAGGTATTAAGTTCAGACAAAGCAAGGGATTAGTAAGAGGGCAAAGTAAATTGCAACAGATATTCACGACCAAACCAAGTATTCCTTCGCCAATCCTAAAATCACCTTTGTATTTCTCCAGGACACTCCGTATCACTACGAAGATCCACAGTTTATTGGATACTCCATCGTATGGTTATATACGAACTCGAAAGGAACTTGTTCCAGTTCGGGGATGGATTCTGGTTCAGGAGAAATAGGAATAAGATTTATTCAGGTGTCTTTTATCTTCACCTTCTCTCGCATTGCGAGTGTTCCTAGGGTTAGGACAGTACACCCTTTATGCTTATTGGATAGTCTTCTTCCAAACCATAGGCTGGTGCCGAACGGTAGGGAAGGAAGAAAACCATTTGGCCTAAAGGGGTGTGCAGAAGGTAATGACTAAAGACATATGAAGGGATTTGGAGAGGTGGCAAAGAACTATACGGTTACAGTTGTGAATCTGAAAGAGGCATTACTAGGAATACCAGGATACCCCATCGAAACATTTCGATGTTTCAGTCTCACTGTGTACTGTTAAAGGAAAACTGATTTCCCGATTAGACACTTCCTCCAGGGTATGTATTTACCAGGTATGATTCTCTCATCTGTATGGTTTTACAGATGATGAGTGGGAGCAGGTTATTGGGAATTGGGTGATCATCCTCATTATATCGGGATTCGTTGTAATCGGTGATATTTGAGGAAATCACCTGGGCTGTTTGCCGGTCGGCAAATATTTGGTTTTGAATATCCGCAGTTATGCACCAATTTTAAATTGATATATCTGTACGTCTATTTTCATAGAGTGAGATATACCTTTCTGAAATTATGTCTACGACATTTACCTATATCAGTGGATGGTTAGGTAAGGAGCATTAAACAGCGGTGTAATTCTTCTTAACCATAAGTACAGTTTTCAACCTACGACACACAGTGAATGAGTTTTCAGACTCAAGGGACTTATACAGAGTATTGTATGTTGTCCAGGGTCCATCAGGACAGAGGGGTTGGTCCTCGTACTATATTCGGTTTACTTATGACTTCTCTAGTTTTTAGACAGGTGTTTCGCGGAAACACAGGGTCTGAATGTTGAGAAGTTATAGGTATTTGAATAAAGTAGAGAACCAGGTATTGCAAGTATCGGGATTCTTCAAAGTGATCGAAGATGTAGATACTTGTGTACGGTATTCAGTTGATAGTAGTGATTAAGAGAACTTGCTTCTCTTTCAGGTTACTCATAATTGGAAGCATTCCTAAGTTGAGTAACGCTGATCGGCCTCCTTCCATTAAGTTGACATGCACTGGAGACAGCTGCATGATTTGAATCTGGTTCAATTAAATCAGTGGCTCTGTTTCTATATTGGATATAGAACAGTTCATATCTTAACGTTGTTAAGGTACGGGGAGTTGTCCGGTTTATGATTAAAACCAGACACTGGACAACTCAAGGCACGTTTCTGTAATGGCTGTTTGTGGGTTGACCCAGGCTATGACGAGGGTTGACTTTCTACCATCTGGATGAACAATAGCAATATTGTTCCAGACTCGCTACAGTTTTATTAAAAATGGATTTTTTTTTCAGAAAACAGTAGTGGGAGTATGGTAGAACTGGAAGTGATTCCAGAACCACAAACGATTACTGAAGATTTGATAAGGAACCTAAAGATTCAATCTGGATTGATATTCCATTGGCCACTCCGCAGATACGGTGGGTAACTTCAGGCACCCGAGAGGTACTACGGTAGCCTCAAGGACAGTGACAGGGAAGTTCTTGTTCACCCACAATTACCATTGCTGTTGTTCCAGGCTGCGAGACCCGGCGGGAGGATGAGTATAGCGTCGTTCTGAACTCGCTTTAGAAGTATACGTGTATATGACTCTGCCAGAGGGTTGTCGTAGTCAATAGGAGCAACGGAAGCATTGGTGGACAGGTAGCTTATGTCTATTTATAGACTAAAGCAGATGTAGCGGAGATAGATCATCTATTTCTGACGTGACAGTCATAGGTTTGACTTCATCAGAATAGGGGATGGATCTGTTGAGAAGGTAGTTGGGTGTCATATCCTGGTATATGGATGACATACACTACACAGAGTAGGAAAAGAAACTCCTATACTACAATCGGTTATACTTTGGTCGTCACACAATGTTTTCTCCACAAAGGAAATGGATTTTATATCAGACATACTGGTTACTAGATCTATGGTTTTAGATCTAGATTTGGGTAGTCTCCCAATCTGGGTACTTAGACAGCATTCTAAGGGTATTTAGAATGGATGACTCCTGGCACGGTAGTGTACCTGCAGGTGGTGGAGTCACCCTCTCCAAAGGTGTCTTACAGACTAAAGGGGAGAGGGATGTGCATGATTGGCAGATCACTTGCTCAGGCAATTGAGTCAATCATGAGATGTCAAGTACCACACCAGACATTGTTCTTGCACTAGATGCAATAAGCTGACATTAATCCAATCCCGGAGAAACGGTCGGAAGCAGTTTTAGAACATAAGTGGATGTTCTAGGGATATGATAACGACAGCCTCATTCGGGAAACAGTTATCATTCCAGGCTTCCAAGGTGACATGGACGACAAGGAGGTTGTCAGAGCTATAGTTTTTCCTTCTGATGAGGGGCAGTATTTTGGACAGATGGTCCAAGGCAATACTGAGGGAGGCATGGCGCAGGAAACTGATTAAGTTCAGTTGTCGATACAGTCTAAGAAGTTTGGATTTGGAGTTCATTTATGAGCTAGGTCCCATCAGACATCCAGACACATTCTAAGACAGGTATTGCTCATTTCGGGAGATGGGTTTCTCCGCGAACTTGAGATATAGAGAGACATTGAAAGAGACAACAAAGCGGATCCACTCACTAAGGCTATTCCTCGAATGCAATAGTTTCGCAAACGAGCTTTGTGAGACTGACCAGTAGAGGAGTTGGGTGTTCGGTATCACACGGGCTGTGAGTATGCGACATCGCAATAATTAGCCTTGAGTGCAAGTGGGAGATTGTTGGAGATAGTGCCCTCAGAGTCAATTATTAGGTCACAGGTACGTGATTGCAATGATTGATGGAGGACCTATCCCGGTAGGACAGTCTTACTCGAGATGATAGTATGCTATCTGGTTTACCTTTATCATCGTGTACTGCTTTAAGTGACCTGACAAGTCGCTATTACACGTTGGTAGAGCCTCTAGGATTCTTGCTTGACCACCAGCAGTATGAGGGCGATCATATAAGTGGGAGCTGGGGTCTATAAGCACATCCTTAAATGGTCCCTAGTCGTGTGAGTTTCGAGACAGGGCATCGATACTCCAGAGTAGACTAGTGTATACAGTCGAGACCCCGACGAGGGGCGGTGGCCGGTCTCACAAGCCACTGGTGTCAGTTGGATCACCTAAGATGTATACAGGTGCTCATTGGGTTATGAGTACATCGGACAGGACTCGCCGGGAACATGCTAGTTGGTAATATACCAGACGTCAGATGGCAGTTCCCTGGTGACATGTGTACAGGTTAGTTCATCGACCTGGGGATCGTCATTTGTCTCGTGTGAGTTCCCACTGTACTTTGATTACTACCCTACCATGGCTCAAAGGAGTCGTGCAAACAGGTTTTAGTTGGGTACAGTCCCGAGCCACATGGAGGCAGTGAGCGTATCTTCAGGGGTTCGTCTCTCCCGGTATTGGGGGTGAGGTCGCGCTGTGTCTAGGAGAGCCATTACACGAAGCCCTCGGCCGAGGCAAGGAGATTTACTGGTAGGTATTCCAGTAGTATCTCAGGGTGTTCTGGGCTACACTCCGACACGACTTGTACCGCTTTTGGGGGTCTGACTTTTACCAACCCCCTAGGCCCGCCATGCGATGCTCATAGATGAACGGACCGGACTGTACGGATATTGTCACTGACAGGCTCAGTAGGGTTGTCAGGCTGAGTTCGCTCACAGACGTCCCTTTTAGTCAATACCTGGTAGCCCGTTATGTATTGGCTTATACCTCTAACGTGCTAGTGGTTAAATCCACAACCAAGGTGTTGATGAGTCTTTAGAGTCCCCCACATTCAGTTACTCAAGCTTTCGGGCGAAAGGTTGTAGAGGCCGTATGGAGATATGGCAAGGTCCGATCAGATACGTGCGGTATTGCACGGATCAGGATCGGACAGTTTGTACTATAGGCCGTATGGTTATATGGCAGGGTTCGATCAGGTACGTGCGGTATTGCACGGATCAGGATCGAACGAATCATACTAGCCGGTTTTGGTATAAGCCGGATCCTAGTATAGTACAGTGTAGATTTTGTCTCATTGCATTTGTATTTCAGTCGGAATACAAATGCGGGTGTGTATGCACAGTATCGGGGTTTTCCTGTAATTTATTACGGGACCAGTTTTCTGGAGTTGCCAGTTTGCTTTCCGTTTCGGCCGATTTCTTTTGTATCGTTCATTGGCCAAAGATTGGTGGAGGAGGGCTTATTTGCATTGTTGCAAATAAGCATTTGTGGTGGGGGTCTTTGCATATTCTTGTGTCATGATAGCTTTTCCTTGACCTTGACTTCTTGACTTCTTCTTGTCATCATGGTTTGACTTGTGGAAAGATGATGGTTGCTTTGGAGTGTTGGAATTGTTGTGATCATTTGTTTTTTTCTCATCATCACTTGCTTTCCACCCACCCCCTTGTCTTTGTTCTTTCTCTCTCCAATCACACAAGGGGGGGGGGGGCGGCCACATTTGATGGATGAGGGAAATGCTTCTCTTTTGAGTGGGGAGAAAAATGTTACTCTCATTCTTTGTATATCACATTTTTCCCTCACCTCTCTCCAAGTTCCTTTTTCCTCCACCACAAAGGCAATTCCACAACCCCAAATGAGACTTGCTCACTACATTCTACAGCATATCTTGGGCACGTCGATTAGCCAGCTTCGTGCCCGAGTTGCCTCGGCATTGAGGTGGGAGCCCGTAAAAGAAGTAGGCGATGTGGTGCACTTCCGGTGACGAGGAGGAGACGGGACATTCCGCAGGAGATCGGGACGACGACGAGAAGACCGGAGGACTCGGATCTGTCGGTATATCTCTCTTCCCTTTCTTGTAGATAGCTAGGACTAGTTAGTGGTTCGATCCGGGTATTAGTGCACGGCGGTTTGCCAGTTCAAGAAAATTAAAGTATATCACCGCTTCCGCATTTGGCCGTCGGATTGACGGCCGGGGCGCCGCCGTGCACTTACACTTTATTCACCATTGGATTTCAAATCCAAAGATATTCTTCTGTTGTTTCGGTTAGATTTTAAGGGGAAATCTTCCCAGGTTCAAGATTTTTCTATAGATAGGTGATATTAAAAATTTTCTTTAACCCAATTGGTTCCAAATAATCATTCTCCTTTGGAAAGATTTGAATGCCGTTCAGAATTTAATTCTGTTAAATAGATAGGCTTTGAAAGCCGGTCACGTGTGGCCACATGACAGGCACATGACCCCTTGGAACAGGTCTTCTTCTTCTTTCTGCGTTCTGTCTTCTGGCCGCTGTTCAACCGTCACGTGCCAACACGTGACCCCCGGTCACGTGTGAGCACGTGACCCTTTCTGAAGCCTTTTCTTCGATTTAATCAGGGAATTGAATCTGCCTTTGCCGCTGTTTTAAATGTCACGTGCCAACACGTGACTGCTGGTCACATGCTAGCACGTGATGCCTCCTCCGTAAACTTTCCTGATTTTAAATCAGGAAACAAATGCCCCCACAGCGTTGTTCTCACGTGTCTGCACGTGAGTGCAACGCTGTCACTTTTGTGACCGTTGGATTCCTCTAGGGATTTGGGGAGATGAAGCGTTCCCATCACCTCCTATAAATATTAGGGTCATTTCAGAGACGCCTCCACTTTGCTTGTCTTCCTCCTTGCAAACTTTTTTCTGAGAATTTAATTCTCTTCTTCCAGAGCTTAGTTCTCTGTCTTGAAACCATCTTCAGAGTTTAACTCTGTTCAAGTGACCCTTTTCCTCAGGTAATGTTCTTGGACAAACTGTGAACTTTCACGTTCCTCGGGATTTTAAATCCAAAACAAGGGTTTTTACCCCTTTCTGAGTATGAACCCATTTTTTTTTTTAAGTTTTTCCATAAGAACAGAAAACCACCTAACCTTCAAACTGTAGATCTCTTAGGGCTCAGACGATGATCTATGGAATTTAACTCCGTTTACAGAAAAAATGTTTTTGGGAATTTAATTCCCTTCTCTTAATAAGGAATTTAATTCCTATGAAGGACTGAGTTTCTTCACATGGAGGCTTCTTAGGGTCTCTTGGCCCGAGGTTATCCTTCTGCAATTAGTGAAGAAGACGGTTGTAATGATGTCTTTTATGGGAATTTAATTCTCCTGGTCTTGTTTGATTTGTTGTAGAGCCCAAGGTAGATTTGTCCTTTAGGAGAATGTGTAGAGCCACTTGAAACCCATTTTTTATTTAATGAGGGTATCCCCTTTGTCTTATTACAACTACTCGGTTTCATTATTAACGAGCCGTCATCTTGATTCTGTGGGGCCCATGTGTTTTGTAGCCAATGGTCCCAGAAAAATCTACTGTTGCTTTCTTTAACTAGTCTTCATGTTCATGCATGGATATATATCGCTGACTTTGCTTTTAACGGTCTTCTTTCATTCGATTTCAGGTGCGATGGCTTCTGCTCCGTGTTTTCCCTTTACTCGTTCGGAGGCCGCTTTTCCTCAATCACCATCCGATGAGAAAGTGATGGCGATGATCCGGGCTCATGACCCGAACTGCACCAACTTGCTTCTATGGGGAACTTGGTACAGTCATATTATCCAGGGTCGCCGGAGTTTCCTTTGCGCAGTACCGACAGAGCCCACTTTCCCATTTTTGCCGATGGATCCTCCGAGGACGGTTTTTGCTGTGGAGATGCCCAACTGGACTCCAACGGGGAGGCTCGAGCCTTCGACGACCGGTATCCCGAACCATCCGATCCCGGCTATAGATATCTTGGGGCGGCGTATTTGCCAGGGTGAGGCCCACCCGTAGGGGCAAATTTATAAGATAGGGCTCACTCCTCGACACCCTACGGGCTACCTTCTCTGGGCTCGCTACATCCTTTCTGCCCATCGTGCGCGGCTGCAGAAGGTCGGGCTTTATCAGGCAATATACGCGTCACTCTTCCATTATAAGTCCCCGCATGTCTGGTGGGTTAGGGCGTTCTTGAATCAATGGAATCTCCCCACCAACACTTTTATTTTAGGAGATCGCGAGGTTTCGATTTCTCTGGCAGAATTTTATGAAATCTCAGGATTGCCAATCAGGGGTGCACTGTATGAGGAGTTGTTGCCTCCTGACGAGTATGTCTTCAAGCCCGAGCCTGCACCGGTTGACGGCTTATCTGTTGAGAACGCCGTTCGCCACAAGCGTCCCAGCTTGATCAAGGCGCTAGGTATCTTTGACCGATTGTTCACCGAATCTGAGGAGCAGGGCGTTACTTTTAAGAGCTTCATTGCCTGCTTCCTTCGCGAAGATGTCGTGTCGAAAACAGCTCCAAAGTTTGCCAACGTCAAAGACCCCTTTGGATTTGGTCCGAAGAAGCTGCCGACCACTGAATCGGATCTACCTCAATACTATATCCCCATCATGTCGCCGATGTCTTTTGAGTCCATTGCAGCACCCGGTATGGATGAGGAGACGTTCTTCGTGGGGTTTGTCAGTTTCTGGCTCAGTTGGTTCGTTATCCCCATGCATCGCCGCTTCATGAGAGCCTCGGTTATCTACCCGGCTCATCGTATTGCTGAGGGGACGCGATTAGCTATCGGCATCCCGGCGCTGGCGCATCTTTACCACAGGTTGGGCGCTGCGGCCAACACTTCCAACCCTGGCGTAGACATGGTGAATTTTTCGCTTCATTACTTCACATCCTGGATCGAAATGCACGTGTTGGGGGCTTTTGCTATGCATCAGAGGCCCTCATTTTATGATGCCTACCCCTTCCCACGACTTATGCGATTAGTGGATGCTTCTGCCGCTGACCCGACCCAATTTGGGGCTATTCGGGTGCTGATTTCTCCTTACTCTGCCGCTGGCGGGCTGGTTTTTAATGATCGGGTCTTGTCTACTCCCTCAGGTCCGGTTCAGCAACTCTGGGACCAGTCAAAAGGCAACGTACCTACTTTGAAGCCCCGGGAGGCAGCGCACTTGTATACAATTAGACCGGGCTATTTGGTGTTTCGCCAGGACAGTGCAGCTCTCTTCATGCGGTACAACCCGCATCGATTCACCCGACAACTTGGATATGACCAGGGTGTTCCTTTCGAGGCTTTTATAGTTGCACCGGTCCCTTCACTTGATGCCGTTCGCGATGCCGCTCATCATTTCGTGAGGCTAAACACCGGCTCCCACTTCATGATCCCTGAAGCTGAGTACATGCCCCGGTGCGTGGGCTCGTTTACGGGTTGGTATTTCCACCGGGTCAGCCCAATTATTCTTGAGGAAAGGAGGGTGCTTCTTGGTCATGACGCCCCTCCTCAGGTTCCGGGGGCTAAGCTACGACCGAGGGCTCCGGTCTGCTTCCCTCTGAGGGAGATTGGTACCGCGCTTATTCCGGGGGAGTCAGGGGTGGACCTTACTTCAACAGCTGGTATGCCTCTAGGTACCCGATCACGGGATAGACGGGCCCCAGTAGTAGCACCACCGCCAGTGGCAGCACCGCCCCTCGTGGCGTCGACAATGGCGGTGTCATCCTCGGTCGTGGCACCGAGTGAGAGTAATAGGGATGAGGGTGTCGAGGGCGATGTGGGTCGGCGCCGCCCTAAGGTTTCGCGGGGGAGGAAGCGGTCATCCTCGGCGATCGGCTCTGGGTCTAAGCGATGGAGGAAAGCGGCCACAAATTTGCTCGATTCTTTGGCGGAGTCTGGGCTTATTCTTAAAGACGAACCATTGGCCTTGCAAGAGTCAGACGCTGGACTTCTCTTTCCGAGTTCGGCCGATGAGGAAGCCGCACAGTTGGCCGAGGCCATACGGCGTTCCAAAGACGCGTCTCATAACGCCAGGGTTCCGAAGAAGCCCTATCCCGCTGTAATCTTTTACGAAGACCCTTCGTGGATTCGGCGGCGGTTTATCGGTCCTTTGGAGGAATGGGGGGAAAGGGCCCTGAAGCAGGCCGCTTCAGAAGACGCAGCGGACGCACTTTTTTTATGGACCGGCGGCCATGAGTCTACCCTTGAACCCCGGCGAGCACGCCTCCTTGAGAAGGAGCAGCGGCTTGAAGAAGCCATATTGAGGGCTTCTTTGCGCATCGGTACGTTGTGGTTCTTTTTGTAGTTCTTCAGATTATTTATGCCCATACATATGTATCCTTATTCTTATTTGAATTGTGCAGAGTCTTCGACGCTGGGGGAGCTCCCTACGGGCCCATTAAAGCTAAAGCTCGCCGAAATTCTCGATGAAGCCTTGCTTGATGTGGAGGGGGCTGATGAGGTTGCTCTTGATCAGGGAGTGCTCGCCCCTTTGGGGGAGGCTCCTTTGGAGGTTACTGCTCCAACGGCTCTTCCCGAAGGCGGCCCAGAGGCTGAGATGGAGGTCGTGGGGACTACCCTCCCTTTGTTGGAGCCCGAGGTTCCGGCAGAGGCTGTCGAAGCTACTATCCCCCCGACTCAGAACGGGAGGAGTGTTGGAGGTAACCCTCTGCATTTCAAATTAGCAACCTTTCCGTGGTCTGACCTCTTTTGTATTTCCCAGAACTGCGCGGTTTGGCGGCTACTATCGCTGATCTGTCGCCTCGACAATCATTTCAGCGTTTATTGGAGATGGCAGCTCCGCAGGCGATCTCCCCTCAGCGCATTGTCCTTTCCTCCGGGCAAGGTTAGCGTCATTCACCATTTTTTTTAATTATAGCATTGTTGCCATTTTTACGAAATGGCGTTGATTTCTATTATAGTTTTGGAAGCTGACGACGAGGTCGAGATCGTTGAAGGGTCAGGGGAATCTTCAGTTCCTACTTGCATGACCGTAGGTAAGTGACATTTCATTACGGTTCCATTCGTTCTTCTTGCTTAAGAGTTTTATTGACGTCTTTCAAATCTGAACAGCACTGCCAGCCTCCACAGCGTTGGAATCGCGCATCGTTATGCCGCCTGGCCATTATGCTTTGCGAGCTTCAGAACGCTTGGCCCAATTGAGCCTTGTCTCTCTGTCGTCTTTGATCGAGGAGCTTCGTACTGGCAGTGCAACCACAGCTGAAGCATTTGCTGCCAAGGCTAACGGTTCTCTTCCTTTTCTTGCCACCTACCATAGCGAAGAGGTGGTGCGAGTCTGGGTGGAGTTCTGTCGGCAGGTGGAGGCTTGCTTGCACGCACTTGAATGTTCCCGTCTTTCCTCGGAGGTCATGGCTGCAAAGGCGGAGTTACGAGTGTTGATAGCACGGTGCGCTGCAAACATGACATCGTGCGAGAAGAGGCTCGGTCGCAAATTCTCGGAGAGAGAGCTGGCTTCTAAAGCGCTGAGCGAGCTTCAGGCGAGTCTTACTGCCAAGGCCAACAAAGCGTATGAGCTCTGGCGGGTGCTTCAAAAGTCTATCAGGGAGGTGGTGACTCTTGATAAAGCTGTCACATTCACTCGTGAGAGGGTCGAGGCTCATAAGGCCACCGAGAAAGAGCTTGAAGGCCGGCTCGCTTCGTATCAGGCCCAGCAGGCTCAGGCGGAGGCCCGTCTTCTGGCGATCCTAAATCATGAAGCCGTGACTCAGCAACAGAAAGATGAGCTGGTAAAATTGCTCCATCACCCGCCGACTTGAAGACTTGTATCTTTTCCTTTCTTTTTGTACATACTCTTGAGCAAGAGTATTTTCTTCTTGTTCTTTCATAGATTGTAATTTGTATCCATTTTGGTTTATGAATAAAAGATACAATTTTCTTCTCAATGGTGTGTCTCTTTTCATTGAATGTGTTTTGCGGACAATTTATCTTGGCCTACTTGCAGGACAGCGATGGCTTAGGATTCAGGGTTAAGATCTGCTTCCTAAGACTTTTGCACTTTATGAGCCACGAGGGTCTCATAAAGAGTTTTTCTCCCCCTGGGTCGAGAGGATCACATAGGTGTAAGTTCTTCTTGAGAATCGTGAAGATTCTTAAGCGGGTTTTTCCTTGAGAGTCGTAAGGATTTCACAAGAGAGTTTTTCTTCCTTACAGGTCGTGAGGACCTGCAAGTGCTGGATGTGGTCACCCTTATCCGTGTTTCACGGGGTCAGGGGTTGCTTAAGGCGTCGAAGGTTAAGGACCTCATAGTCCGTGGATTTAGGGACTCCACAGTCCGATGTTAGTTTTAAGACATCACGGTCAAGGTTAAGGACCTCATAGTCCGTGGATTTAGGGACTCCACAGTCCGATGTTAGTTTTAAGACATCACGGTCAAGGTTAAAGACCTCATAGTCCGTGGATTTAGGGACTCCACAGTCCGATATTAGTTTTAAGACATCACGGTCAAGGTTAAGGACCTCATAGTCCGTGGATTTAAGGACTCCACAGTCCGATGTTAGTTTTAAGACATCACGGTCAAGGTTAAGGACCTCATAGTCCGTGGATTTAAGGACTCCACAGTCCGATGTTTGGTTGCAGGGACCCGTCACCTCTTTGAAGACGTTGAGGAATTACAACGCCAGGTATCAAAGGAGTGAAGAGATGTATCCTTAAACCAAGGTAGAATCCGTAGGGAATCGGGGTGGTTGATCGTTAGTTTTAAGACATTACGGTCGAGGTTAAGGACATCATAGTCCATAGATTTAAGGACTCCACAGTCTGATGTTTGCTCTGGATGCTTCACACGGGTTCACTGCCGTGCTTGGCGAGGACCAGGCTCCGCTCTGGGCATTTTCCGTGGGGTCAAAGAGTGACGTTATCCGCGTTCCACGTGACCAGGAATTTTGCACTAGATGCTTCACACGGGTTCACTGCCGCGCTCGGCGAGGACTAGGCTCCGCTCTGGATGCTTTACACGGGTTCACCGCCGTGCTCTGCGAGGACTAGGATCCGCTCTGGACGTTTTCCATGAGGTCAAAGAGTGACGTTATGGGCGTTCCACGTAACCAGGAATTTTGCACTAGATGCTTCACACGGGTTCACTGCCGTATTCGGCGAGGACTAGGCTCCACTCTGGATGCTTCATACGGGTTCACTGCCGTGCTCTACGAGGACCAGGATCCGCTCTGGACGTTTTCCACGGGGTCAAAGAGTGACGTTATCCGCGTTCCACGTAACCAGGAATTTTGCACTTGATGCTTCACATGGGTTCACTACCGTGTTCGGCGAGGACTAGGCTCCGCTCTGGATGCTTCACACGGGTTCACTGTCGTGCTCTGCGATGACCAGGATCCGCACTGGACGTTTTCCACGGGGTCAAAGAGTGACGTTATCCGCGTTCCACGTAACCAGGAATTTTGCACTAGATGCTTCACACGGGTTCACTGCCGTGTTCGGCGAGGACTAGGCTCCGCTCTGGATGCTTCACACGGGTTCACTGCCGTACTCTGCGAGGACCAGGATCCGCTCTGGACGTTTTCCAGGGGGTCAAAGAGTGACGTTATCCGCGTTCCACGTAACCAGGAATTTTGCACTAGATGCTTCACACGGGTTCACTGCCTTGTTCGGCGAGGACTAGGCTCCGCTCTGGATGCTTCACACGGGTTCACTGCCGTGCTCTGCGAGGATCAGGATCCACTCTGGACGTTTTCCACGGGGTCAAAGAGTGACGTTATCCGCGTTCCACGTAACCAGGAATTTTGCACTAGATGCTTCACACGGGTTCACTGCTGTGTTCGGCGAGGACTAGGCTCTGCTCTGGATGCTTCATACGGGTTCACTGCCATGCTCTGCGAGGACCAGGATCCGCTCTGGACATTTTCCACGGGGCCAAAGAGTGACGTTATCCGCGTTCCACGTAACCAGGAATATTGCTGATTGTATCCGCATCTCACGGAATGGAGATTTGACTGTTGGTGATAGGTATATCGCCGAGCCATGGAACTAGGGGTTGTCGCTGCTCCGCTTTGTTTGAAGTTGTTTCCATTGTTACGAGACGAGTGTTGGGATGATCTTTAGGTCGTTTGCGGCCCATCGAGATTTTTCTTCTTCTTATGATGAAACCTGGGGGAGAAGTATGATCCCTTTTTTGTTTACGCCCCTGTATTGTATACAGGGTGTGATGGAACATCACCTGTAGGGCATAAATTAAAACTTTCTTTTTTTTATTTTATTTCTTTTTCCGCGATGCTCTATCATTTCAGCTTTTATATCGCGGAGGTCGCGATTGCCCTATCATTTCGGCCATTTTTTGCGATGCCCAATCATTTCGGCTATTTATTTTATCTTTACTCGCTGCTTTTTATTGCGAGTTGCTCAATCATTTCGGCTATCTGTCATTCATATATTTTTACTTGATGCTTTTTTTTTTGCAAGTTGCCCCATCATTTCGGCTATTTCGTATGCATGTGTGGCTCGCTAGTTTTTTTTTTGCCGCAAGCTTGGATTTTAGACACCGATTTCGGCATCAGCACCGCTACAACTGGGATGTTGCCAGGAGCGAATCATCATTTGCCTCTGTCGATATTGAACAAAGGTGGCTTAGTAAACAGGGTTAAGGGTCCTGTCGACCAAGGCTTTTAACTTCATGAGCCGTAGGGGTCTCACAAAGGCATTTCTCCCTACAAGTCGTGAGGATCTTGTAGGTGTGTTTTCTCTTTGGGAATCGTGAGGATTCCTAAGTGCATGTCCTCTTGCAAGTCGTAAGGATCTTACAAAAGGGTCTTCTCTTCATAAGTCGAGAGG
The DNA here is from genome assembly GCA_030015575.1 of Agapanthus africanus. NCBI lineage: Eukaryota > Viridiplantae > Streptophyta > Magnoliopsida > Asparagales > Amaryllidaceae > Agapanthus > Agapanthus africanus. The sequence continues at coordinate 604,227,950 of CM057340.1, forward strand.
ACTTACAAGGGTTACTCACCATATGGACATATCCCTAGTCACGGGTGGGACTTTGCTGGGGAAATGTTTATTCGCGCCCGTGGATTGTATACAAGGGTCAGTATTGAGCCACTTGTAGGGCATTATCGAAGGTTGTGGGGGATTTGCTTAAGAACAGGTTTAGGTCTCTGTAACTTAAGACTTGCAAGTCTTATGAGCCGTGAGGGTCCCATAAGAGAGTTCTCCTTGCGAGTCGTGGGGATATCGCAAGTGTATTTTCTCCTTAGGAATCGTAGGGATCCCTAAGTGTGTTGCTTCCTTGTGAGTCGTAAGGATCTCATGCGGGTGGTTTCTCCTTACAGGGTCGAGAGGACTTTGTATGTGTCTTTTAACGAGGTTGCGCCCTTTCGGGTTTTCACAAACACTCGCCGGTAGTCCTGCTGTTTTTACTCACAGAGCCCTTTTGGGTTTTCATCCGTGCCCATTTTGCTTATGGACATACCGTTTTTTTAATTCTTTTTCTCTTTTTTTTACAAGGTCGCGCCCTTTCGGGTTTTCACGAACACTCGCCGGTAGCTCTGCTGTTTTTACTCACGGAGCCCTTTCGGGTTTTCATCCGTGCCCATTTTGCTTATGGACATACCGTTTTTTTATTTTAATTTATTTTATTTATATATATATTTTTTCTTCTCCTTTTTTTTATTCATCTCATCAGCCTAAGGATGCTGTGGTAGTAGTTTAGGGACGTTTTGGTCCGTCGTTAGTTTAAGGACGTTTCGGTCCGTCGTTAGTTTAAGGACGTTTCGGTCCGACGTTAGTTTAAGGACGTTTCGGTCCGTCGTTAGTTTAAGGACGTTTCGGTCCATTCAGGGGAGGGCCGGCTACTGCTTATAACGTCTGAGCTTAGGAAGATAGCGAGCGGACATAGTCGTCGTCATCTATCATTGACCTCGGCTGTGGCTCATTAAGCGTAGTATTTTTTTAGGAAGCGGCCGTTTATTGGCCTGAAAAGCCTTTCACCGTGCATGTCCATGAGTAGATAGGCTCCACTCTGGTAGACCTTGTCTATGATGTACGGGCCTTCATAGTTTGGCTCAAATTTTCCCCGCTTGGCACGATTGGGGATCATAGGTCTTTTGACCACCAGTACGAGTTCGCCTTGGCGGAATGTCCTCGGCCTGGTCAATCTTTCGTACGAGCGCATCATCTTTGCTTTATAGGCCTCCAGATTTTGTTGTGCTATGAGCCGGGTTTCATCGAGGGCATCAAGCTCCTCAAGCCGAAGGTGAGCATTTTCTTCGTTTGTCAATTCATGGTGGACTGCCACTAGTAAAGAAGGTAGCTCTATCTCGAGGGGGGGTACTGCTTCCGTACCGAATACCAATGCGTATGGCGTCGTGTTCGTGGCCTTCTTGAACGTAGTTCGATATGCCCAAAGAGCCTCTTGCAGTCTCTCGTGCCAGTCCTTCTTATTTCGGGACACCGTCTTTTTAATGATCTTTGTCAAGGTTTTATTGAAGGCCTCGGCCAGACCGTTAGCTCATGGATTATAAACTGAGGAGTATCTCCAGTCTATATTATGCTGTTGCGCAAAACGGCTAATCTTATGGCTTCTGTAGGCTGGCCCGTTATCAGAGATAATCCGCCGTGGAGTTCCAAACCGATAAATGACGTGCGTTTTGAAAAAGTGGAGGATGTTCTCCGTCTTCACTTCCCTCAACGGTACCGCTTCCGCCCATTTGGAGAAGTAATCAGTCGTCGCCAGGATGAAACGATGTCCCCTGGACGATGCTGGTTCGATGGGGCCGACTATGTCAGTCCCCCACATTTCGAATGGCCAGCTAGCCATCGTTGGATGTAGCGGATTCGGATGCTGGTGGATGAAATCCCCGTGGATTTAGCATGAGTGGCATTGCTTCGCATATTCGAGGCAGTCCTGGATCATCGTGGGCCAGTAGTAACCCATCCGTTTAATTTTTAACTTCATCTTCGGGTCTGCTTAATGAGAACCACAGATTCCGTCATGAACTTCCTGAACGACTCTTTCTGCTTCGTCAGGTCCCAAGCATCTCAGCCACAGAGAATCGAATGACCTCTTGTACAGAGTATCATTGATGAAGGTGAAAGACAGAGCTCGTTTCATGAGCTGATGTCTTGTGGACGCTTCTTCTGGCATTCGGTGGGACTTGAAGTAGTCTATGAAGACTTCCCTCCAGTCCTCAGCCTTCTCACGGTCTTTTATTTGTAGGGTCGTCTGCTCAGTCGCTCCCTTTTCTTCGTATGATTCCGGGGATATTTCTGCTGAGGCAAGCACTCGACGGCTTTGTACCATGATTTTAACATCATCGAGGTTCTCGTCAGCCAATTCTTTAGCGAGCTTAGCTAATGCGTCCGCTTTGCTATTTTCCGCGCGTGGTATACTTTCCAAAGTATAGGAGGGAATTTGGGTCAACAGTTGTTGCACCTTTTCACCGTACTTCACCAACTCCGGTTTGCACATTTGGTAGTCGCCGTTTACTTGACTAACGACTAGTTGAGAATCTCCATATATGAGGAGTTTCTCAATTTCAATGTCAATGGCGATCTCGAGGCCTGCTATCAAATCTTCGTATTCGGCTTCATTGTTCGTCCTCGGTTCTGTTAAGGAGAAAGCAAAGCGCATTATCCCTCCTTGTGGAGTTACGAAGATGAGGCCTACCCCCGATTTGATCATTGGGATACCTTGTTTGCGCTTCTTTACGGAGGACGCTCCATCGAAATAAAGTTCCCATCGGGTATCACCACCGTCGATCGCGTCAAACACATGTTCGTCCGGCAAATCGCAGTTTAGAGGTGAACCGGCAGGTACCGGGTGCTCAGCAAGGAAGTCGGCGATGGCTTGGCCTTTTACTGCCTTGAGAGGCTGATAGGTTATTGAAAACTCCATCAAGAGCAAGGCCCATTTAGCGAGTCTTCACGTCAATATGGCCTTCGACATTAAATATTTTAGGGGGTCCACCTTTGATATAAGGCGGACTTCATGTGCCAATGCATAGTGCCGTAGTTTTGTTATCGCAAAGATTAACGCCAGGCAATGTTTTTCGATAGGGGAGTAATTGCTTTCTGCCCCCAGTAGAACTTGGCTTAAATAGTAGAGCGCTCTCTCCTTCCCTTGGTCGTTTTCTTGCGCCCATAATGCGCCTAATGAACCTTCGAGGGCTGTTGTATATAAGATAAGAGGCTTCCCCTTGACTGGAGCAGCCAGCACCGGCGGGTTCTGCAGGTATTGCTTGATTTCATCTAGCGCGCTTTGGCATTTTCGGTCCCAGACGAACGGAGTTTCCTTCTTCGTCAGGTGGCTGTAAGGACGGCACTTGCCTGAAAGATTGGCGATAAACCGCCGGATGTACGCGAGCTTTCCTTGGAGAGACCGTAGTTGTTTGAGAGTCCTCGGAGGTGGCATTTCCATGATTGCCTTAATCTTAGATGGATCTATTTCGATACCTCGGTGTCGGATGATGAGTCCCAGGAATTTACCCGAGGAGACCCCGAACGCGCATTTGAGGGGATTCATCTTCAAATTATATTGCCGAAGGCGCTGAAATACGGTCTTCAGATGCTCTAAATGCTCTTCGTATGACATGCTCTTCACTACGAGGTCATCGATATAGCACTCGACGATTTCATGTATGAGATCATCGAAGATCTTTGTCATGGCCCTTTGATAGGTGGCACCGGCGTTCTTTAAACCGAAGGGCATCACCTTGTAGCAGAATATACCCAAAGGAGTCCTGAAGGCGGTGTGCTTCTGGTCTTCGGGATGCATCTTTATCTGATTGTACCCTGATGAACCGTCCATAAAGGAGAAGACCTCGTGAGTGGACGTGTTATCTATTATTAGCTCGGTTACCGGTACTGGGAAATCGTCCTTCGGGCAGGCTTTATTGAGATCCCTGAAATCCACGCATATGCGCACCGTCCCATTTTTCTTCATTACCGGGACGATGTTGGCGATCCAGTCAGGATATTGAACTTCCTGGATGAAGCCGGAGTCAATCAGCTTCTTGACTTCGGCGTTGATGCTCATCTCAAGCTCGAGCCGCATCCTTCTCGGCGCCTGCTTGACTGGCTTGATATCCGGGGATATTGCTAATTTATGCACAGCAATCTCTGGATCTAAGCCCGGCATCTCGGAATAGTTCCACGCGAAGCAATCTCTATGTGGTAGAAGCACCTCCTTTAACGCAGCCACCCTTTCTTCTGATAGCAGTTCGCTGACGAATGTCGGTCGCGGATTGTCTGCCGATCCTAACTCAATCTTCTTGAGGTTATCTGCAGTAGTATGTATGCCATCTTCCAGTTCTTTCGGAGCCGATGGAAATTCTGAGATTACCTCATTGTCATTGTTTTCGAAGCACCAAGGGAGCTCATCTATGTCCTCGGGCTCTTCTTTTAATATTGTAATCATGTGACAAGTGCGAATCCGCTTCCAAGACTGATGTGGATCTGGCTCTGCTCTTGCGTCTTTGGGTTCGTGCTTTTGTGGCGGCGTTACCCTCCAGCTGCTGGATAAAGAAAATCTACCTTACTGGTACTGGTCTTCGACCCAGTTCTTGAACGTGAAGCAGTCTTCGACATGGTGTCCTATGGCTCGGTGATAAGAGCAATAGCCCGGATGAGATGTTAGTTATATGTATGCCCTAGAGGCCATTACTGTATATAGGATGTATATTGTAGTGGATGCTGGGACGTATATAGGGAGGACTTTCTTGCTCGACATGATAGTATGCTATCTGGTTGAACTTTACCTTAACGTGTATACTGATTGTCTCTCTGTTACATGTTGGTAAAGCCCTTTGGATCTGTACTTGACTACCTGGACTATGATGCGGATCATACTAGTGGGGACATGGTAGTCCATAAGTACATCCTTCAAAGTCCCTAGTCGTGGGTGTATCGAGACGGAGCATCGATATACCAGAGTAGACTAGCGTATACCTTCTCGACCCATACAGATGGGCGATGGATGATCCCATATCCATCGGTGTTTGACATCAGAGATGATATACGGGTGCTCAGTAGAGACTGGGTACACTGGACGGACTCGCCGAGAACTCCCAGATGGTATTATACCTCACGTCAGATGGCAGTTCTCTGGTGACACTGGTACAGAGTAGTCTGTTGACCCGAGATCGTCATAGAGTCTTGTGTGGTTCCCACTGTGCTTTGATTTCCATCTTACCACGTCCAAGAGGGCGTGCAAAACGGTGGTTTTTGGGTACAGTCCCGAGTCACATGGAGGCAATGAGCGATAGGAGGGGATTCGTCTCTCCCGGTATAGGGGGTTGATGTTGCGCTGTGTTCGATTGGCTATAACAGAAAATCCCTGGCCAGGGTTGTTGAGATTTACTGGTAAGTGTTACCAGTAGTTTCTCGAATTGTTATAGACCTCATATCGACACGACTTATCGAGCTATTAGGGTCTGACGTTTACCACCCCTAGGCGAGATATGCATCAGACGATCAGACCGGACTGTACGGTAGTGTTACTGGTTGGATTCACTGGAGTGTGAGCGGGCTTGCTCGTCGATCTTCAGATCGCTCAATACCCGGGTGGCCGTTACGTTTAGCAGACCGCTTGCGGCTTGTGGGTTTTTGATATGATCATCGCCTGCTGCCGGCGTATTGACGAGTCTTTAGAGTCCTACACAGAGGTTTCCTGGCTCAAGCGAAACGAAATAGGAGCGCATATGAGATATGTGCGGGACCGAGAATAATGCGTGTATGTGATACCGTATTTCATTCTCGCGATCAATGTGTCGGATGGTTGTATGCGATATAACCTAGTTATCGATTCAAGCGTTGAATCGATAAGCCGATACATTGAATACTAGTCGGTTGTGTGCGACATGACCGGATCATTGAATCAAGTGTTGATTTAATGATTTAATGTATAATTATATATTTGATATATTACTTTGCATTAAATAGTATTGGTTCACTTTATAGGGATTTTCTCACTCGGATGTGCGCATTATATATGCGATATATTTTTGTGCACTTGATTGTATCATGTTTGATGATATATGTTAACTTGGATTTGTGTGAAGATTAAACCATGGTTGTGAGCGTGGTTAGGGTTTTCTTTTCTTACTTATTTATTTATTTATTTATTTTGAAGAGATGAGAAAAGAATGGTTGCTAGTTTTGGAGTTTAGTTGAAGCTTCATGAAGCTTTGACTTTGTAACCATTCTTATCTTATCCTTGACCCTAACCATTCCCACTAACCCTAGTTTAGTCTCTACACATAACCATGGTTAGATTATGATAAGTTTTGATTTTCATTTTTATTTTAAAAAAAAAACTTATCATAACAATTATCATCTTCTTGCTTTTCTCTTCTTCTTCACTTCATGAAGAAAGCTTCACTTCATCAATGGTGATTGATGAATTAGAGTGAGAAATCCAATTCTAAAGTCTACCCACTTCCTATTTCTTCATCCTCTACCTCTTGCCAAGTAGTAGAGTGTGTTTTCTTCACAAGTTTCTTGACTTGGTGAAGTAGGAGCTTGATTTAGCGATGCCTCGACGTAGATCATCTTCGGCATGGACATTGACGACCTAGCTCGCTTATTCTCCGATGAAGTCGACGCTAGAGCCCGGATTCTTTTTGGACGGTGGAGAGGACTTCGTTGCGGAGCTATGGAGGTGGAGCACCGGATCTACAAAGGTTGTATTTCCGTATTCTTGTAGTTAACTGTTACCTAGTCTCTTTTTCGCCTAGTTTTCTAGCAAACGATCCGTAGTCGGGTTTCTCGGCACCTAGATTTTTGAAATTGGCATGGTTGATGCCTTGTGAGACCTCATTAGGATGCCTAGGAACACTACAGTGGTATCAGAGCCTAGCTAGAGCCTTAGGCGAAGTCCAGACGGAATTTGAAGTCCGAACGAACCCGAAACCCCAATACAAAATGCTCTCTGTCCTTTTTTTAAAAACAGGGATTTTTCCAAATTAAAAATTACCAAAAAATTCAGCAGGGAATTGTATGAGTTACTGTGAAGCACGTGATGATAAATCCACTAAGGAAGCGCGGAACCGCGGCCCCCACCATAGCATTAGCGGCGGTTCCGCGGCCACACTGTAGATTTACACCACGTGGATAGCACAGTAATTCTTGGGTCAAAGTGCTGAGTCTTCTGGAAATTTTTATTTTTTATTTTTTATTCAAGAGTTGAATTTTCTGGAGTTGTTTTGGGGATTCGGTGATTTGATCGGATCATCAAATTTTGTCTATGTGGCTTTCCGGATAAATTTTAGAATATGTTAAAAAGTTCGACCGGATATAAATACCCAATTTTTCCCCTGTCGGGAAATTTCCAAGTGTTGGATTTTTCCGTAGTTTAACGACGTTCTAAGTAGTGCAAGTAACGCGATGGACCCTCTAGAAGACAACAAACCTTAACTCGATTATGTGACCGTCTTGAACTGCCCTTTGAACCTTCGGGTTTGGGGCAGTACGGCGTGCCACATGTGAGGCGTTGGCTTGACCCTTCTACGGCTGGACCGTTGGTACTGAGGCACGAACTGAATGTTGTTAGACTTATTTCATGTGTTGATGTTTCGGGAAAACTTGGGTGTTCGGATGTTCAATCGGAAAGTTTAATATTTTCTAATTATCTGGAATGGGATACAATAATTGGAATTCACAATAAGTTATGAGATAAGTGAATGAATGTTGTAAATCTAGCAATTTAGTCTCACTTGATCGGTTGCCACGGAATTTTGATGTGATCAAAAGTCCGTCGCAATCACGTAGCGTACGCGGATACTCGCCGGGTAAACTTATTAGACAGCTACATCCCTTAGCCCCGACCAAGTGACTGTAGGAGAACCCCGTCGTCGAAAGCATCTGTTCGGGTGCTCGCGGCAGCGGTGTTCCGCCTTGGTGCACTTTGTCGACGGCGTCGGGGGTGCGGCCGCCTACTAAAGTTTGCGACGAGTATTCGATCAGACTGTCGGGAATCTTGTTGAATTGCCCGACTCGATATTGAAAAGTGTTTTCGATAATGAGACTGAAATGCGGGGTTTATAATTGTTAGGCATGTGATGTCTAAGTAATTCATTTGGTCAGGCATGCGATGTCTGAGGTGATTGCGGATTCCAACTGTTGTAGTTTTACACTTTCTTTTCTGTGACCGTAAGTGTCATATGTGATATCGCCGGTTTCGTTACTATATGTCAACGACAATTGGGATGGACATATTTACTTACGTTGATGACATGTGATGTTATGTGTTGCTGGATATGTTATATTGGATCGTCGTGTTTGAATAGCCGGGGGTTTTTTATGTGAGATGAGTGTTTTTCATTTTCATTCATGTAAAAACTTGTATGTAATATTCTTTTATTGGGGCACTTCCAGGTTGCGGAAGTAGTCACCGTTTGTATATTATTTACTTTTCCGCACTAGGATATACCCAAGGAGGGGAGCACAAGTAACCGGGTTCTGGAGTCCAGTGGGAGACCAACTCGAGGAGTCGAGTTCGGGTCTCCTAACTCTAGAATTGGTAGGGTTGCTTGCCGCTCTCGTAGGGGTCTAGGGGTGTGGGTTTGGCTATTCATCACGACCGTGGAATCCGTGTTTTATACTGGCTCGTATTGAAAACACGGACGTCCTAGTATATCCAATATTTCATATGATTCTTCTGCTGCGATATCTGTGATGCGATCATGTGATGTTCTGTGATAGATACAGTATATAGTATATATGATATATTATATAGACGTTACTTATGTTTTACACCCGTGCTAGCCCTGCCCTGCTCTGCCGTTAGTTACCTAACCTAACGGTGCACGAGGGGACATCGAGGCGAATGCGGATGGCATAAGTGTTCGTCGTATTTATCTGTGATGATTAGGTATTTAAATGATGGGACTTCATTAATATGATTAATGAAATAAAAGAAACCTAAGATGTTGTAGAATCGAATTTCAAAATAAAACAGGTAGCTACAGTTCTTGCTTTGCACAGCGGTATATGTGATATATCCTGCACCTTATTCGATGAGGAAAGGACCGAGATCCCTTCACCGGGAGTGACTCCTTTAGCAATAACTGGCAGATGCTACACACTCGGTTTGTCTTTTGATTGCTTTTAAGTGTTTTTGCTTTGCACAGTGATATATGTGATATATCCCGCACCTCATTCGACGAGGAAAGGACCGACGATCCCTTCACCGGGAGTGACTCCTTTAGCAAAACTAGAAAAGCTTCAAAAACACTCCATTTTTTTAAAATCATTTGATTCTACAACGATATCAAGTTCATTACGCAATAGGTTTTCAGAAAAACCTGTCGTAGCCCTCCGTCATTTCAGATAAATCCTGTTTAGTATTCGTGCTGCGTTTGTTGACCTTGTCAAGGCGCAGTGTGCGGTAGCTAACCAGTATTTATCTGCTTATTCATATGATGCAGATTGGGTTAGGGTAGTCGTGCGGCCTTGTTGACCTTGTCAAGGGTCGTGCAGGTGGGTTTGATTCAATCAAGAAATGACGGGTAGAACTTGACTTGCGATATATGGTTTGTTGACCTTGTCAAGGTCATAGATCGTTCGGGGCAAAATATTATCGGGAATTTCAAGTGTTGAAATTTGCAATGAGATTGCATACCTTCTATGAGATAGTTGGATCCCGATACCCGCTGCGAGTAAGAGTTACTCCTGGGAGAGTTTTATACATTACAATTAGCCGATCAAGTAGGTGTCTAGAAAGGTGTTAACGAGGTTACGCCTCTGGGAAAACGAGGTTTACATTAATTAGGTTCGTGCGAAAGCACGGGGGACCTCCCTCAAAGTACCGACACTGGCCTGGCTGAAAAATTGGCGAACTTGTAGTGTGTAATTAATCCCGGCTAGTCTTTCCTTTTAGGGTTTGAAGGAAGATTTGATAAAAAGCAGTGGGAGCCATCCTGATTAGATAAAACAATAACCAATCTATTCTTGACAGAGCGCACGCTGAGTGTTTTCTTCTCTCTCTCTCCAGGTAGCGACCATATCACGCCTTAATCAAGATAATAATACGGATTTATTGACCGAACCCGCTTGTTATACTGAGCTGGGGAATGTTGGTCCCGCTCCAACTTATAATTGTTATAAGACAGAGCAGGAAATTGGGGAATACCAGAATTCCCGTGCTGCCCAAACGAAGAGAGTGCATGTTGATGCATCATCTTCGGGTGTGTTCATTACAAAGAACTGTTTCTCAGTATCCTCTGCGTCCTGGGTATATGATACCAGATCAGGATCCCAGATATGTAATCTGTTACATAGGGCTGCAGAAAGGTAGAGAACTGAGAACGAGTGATAAGTTTCATGAGGCAGAAAACGGGGCAAGTGTTGCAGCCAAGTCTGTTGGTCACTGTCACCCTGTATTACCAATACATTGATTCTGAATGAATGTTATTAGATACCGAACCTGATATACAAAATCATATCAGTCTCTTTATTAGTAAAGAAATGATAAAATTTTGTATTGTTGGATAATGTTTTGAACATTTCCTATATCAAAAGTTGATCGGTTCAGGCACGTTATCTAAAAGCATTGATGTTCTAAATCAAACTACAGTTCTTAGTATACGGAACACACACAAGAGGAAGAGTTCAGAAATGAACGAATCCTTCTTGAGGTATTGTAGACTAGGTCATATCAATGCGACCCGACTAGCTAGAGTTACATAAAAATGCATATTTAAATTAGTTTGAATTTACATCTTGTGAAACTCGCCAGTCATGTCATAAAGATATAATGACACCAGCTCTGTTTATTGGAAACAGAGAAAGAGTTAGTAAACTCTTGGGATGATACATGTTGATGTATGTAGGTCCCCTGTCTACACTTGCCAAGACCGATTCTTTATACTTCTTTATATTCTCTGATGATCTTTCGAGTTTCAGACCTATGTTCCTGTTGAAACACAAGTCCGAACCTTTTGAGATATTCACCGAATATAAGTTAGAAGTAGAGAACCAAAATACGGGTAAAAGTATTATGTCCTTTGATGAGATCAAGGAGGAGAATACTTGAGCACGAAAATCCTGGATTATTCTAAAGGAGAATGAGATTCTCTCTCAGCATTACTCCTCCGTATACACCATTGCACGATGGTATATCGGGGCGGAGTAATCACACCCTATATGATATGGTGTGCTCTATGATGAGTATTACTGAGTTACCTATTTCCTTTTAGGGGTTATGCACTTGAGAAGCTGCATACCTATTGAATAGGTTCGAATCAAATCAGTTGCCTACCACTCCATATGAGATATGGAAAGGGAAGAGCCCATGTCTTAAGCTAGTTAAGATTTGGGGTTGTCCGGCCTATGTCTAAAAGCAAAATCCGGACAAACTCGAGGCAAGGTTAGTTATGTACAACTGGAAAGGTTCCAGCTATGCAAACTACAAAAGATGATTTGATGGAACCAAAGGATTCAATAGTTACCAATGAACCTCAGCCTCTCCGCCGATCTAGTAGGGTTCCTCACCCACCTAAGAGATACTTCGTTTCCTCTATGACAGTGGGAGCGAGGATTGCATCATGAGATGATGACCCAACTAGCTTCGAGCAGGCCATCGAGAGTAAGACTCTGTAAGAATGGCTGGATGTTTATCGATCTGAAATGGAATCCTTATACACCAACAAAGTATGGACTTTGGTTGCTATATCTGAAGGGTTAAATCCCCATCAGGAGCAAGTATATCTTAAGAAGATTACTTGGTGTAGATGGAAAAGTTGAGACTTTCAAAGCTAGACTTGTTAAAGTTTGCATCATTGACCAGGTGTGGATAATGATGAAACCTTTTCAAGTAGCTATGCTTAAGTCCATCCAGATCCTACTTGCCACGGCTACATACCATGACTACGATATCTGGTGGTTGGGTGTCTTGACTGCTTTTCTAAATGATGATTTAGAAGAGTGTGTCTATAAGTACATAGCCAGAGGGCTTCGTAGACAGTGGGAGCAGCGGAAACGTGTGCAAGCTGTTTTATATGATAAAGCAGGCATCGCGGAGTTGGAACAACTGTTTTGATCTAGTAGTCAAAAAGTTTGACATCATCAAAATGGTAGATGAACCTTGTATAAACAAAAAGGTAGTAGGGAGTATGGTGGTGATCCTCGTAGAGTACGTGGATGACATACTCTTGATAAGAAAGGAGTTTCTTATGCTACGCTCGATCAATCTCCGCTTATCACAATGATTCTCCATATAGGATCAAAGTGATACCTACTAAATCCTAGGTTTTGGATCTATGAGATAGATCTAAATGGATGTTAGGATTCTCACTAGTTGTAGTGAGATGGTATCAATCGATCCTGGGGAGAATCACTGGAAGGGTTCCAGGGTGATAAAGACGACTGAATGTCAGTCGCAGGCATTGTCTTTACCCTCAGTAAAGGGACGGTATGTTGGAAGAGTTCCAAGCTAGATACCGTGGCATACTAGACGATAAAGGCAGGATACATCACTACTTAAGATGCTACCAAAGAGGCAGTCTGGGTGTATATTGGTTCATGAGATGAACTACGTTCCAACCATTGTGAGACAATGGAGTTGTGGCTTATGCCAAGGAACGCCCGTCCCATCAGTGATCCAGACATATTCTAAGGCAGTATCACTTGATCATGGAGATGGTTGATCTCCAGGGTGATCGAGGCTTGGAGAGTAGACTCAGAGGACAACACAGCGGATCCACTCACAAAGGCCTGTTCCCAGAGAGAGACTTTTATGGGATGGTTGAGTATGAGATACTACAACCACTGCTATCAGATGGCCCTAGTGCAAGTGGGAGATTGTTAGTTATATGTATGCCCTAGAGGCCATTACTGTACATAGGATGTATATTGTAGTGGATGCTGGGACGTATATAGGGAGGACTTTCTTGCTCGACATGATAGTATGCTATCTGGTTGAACTTTACCTTAACGTGTATACTGATTGTCTCTCTGTTACATGTTGGTAAAGCCCTTAGGATCTGTACTTGACTACCTGGACTATGATGCGGATCATACTAGTGGGGACATAGTAGTCCATAAGTACATCCTTCAAAGTCCCTAGTCGTGGGTGTATCGAGACGGGGCATCGATATACCAGAGTAGACTAGCGTATACCTTCTCGACCCATACAGATGGGCGATGGATGATCCCATATCCATCGGTGTTTGACATCAGAGATGATATACGGGTGCTCAGTAGAGACTGGGTACACTGGACGGACTCGCCGAGAACTCCCAGATGGTATGATCCTCACGTCAGATGGCAGTTCTCTGGTGACATTGGTACAGAGTAGTCTGTTGACCCGAGATCGTCATAGAGTCTTGTGTGGTTCCCACTGTGCTTTGATTTCCATCTTACCACATCCAAGAGGGCGTGCAAAACGGTGGTTTTTGGGTACAGTCCCGAGTCACATGGAGGCAATGAGCGATAGGAGGGGATTCGTCTCTCCCGGTATAGGGGGTTGATGTTGCGCTGTGTTCGATTGGCTATAACAGGAAATCCCTGGCCAGGGTTGTTGAGATTTACTGGTAAGTGTTACCAGTAGTTTCTCGAATTGTTATAGACCTCATATCGACACGACTTATCGAGCTATTGGGGTCTGACGTTTACCACCCCTAGGCGAGATATGCATCAGACGATCAGACCGGACTGTACGGTAGTGTTACTGGTTGGATTCACTAGAGTGTGAGCGGGCTTGCTCGTCGATCTTCAGATCGCTCAATACCCGGGTGGCTGTTACGTTTAGCAGACCGCTTGCGGCTTGTGGGTGTTTGATATGATCATCGCCTGCTGCCGGCGTATTGACGAGTCTTTAGAGTCCTACACAGAGGTTTCCTGGCTCAAGCGAAACGAAATAGGAGCGCATATGAGATATGTGCGGGACCGAGAATAATGCGTGTATGTGATACCGTATTTCATTCTCGCGATCAATGTGTCGGATGGTTGTATGCGATATAACCTAGTTATCGATTCAAGCGTTGAATCGATAAGCCGATACATTGAATACTAGTCGGTTGTGTGCGACATGACCGGATCATTGAATCAAGTGTTGATTTAATGATTTAATGTATAATTATATATTTGATATATTACTTTGCATTAAATAGTATTGGTTCACTTTATAGGGATTTTCTCACTCGGATGTGCGCATTATATATGCGATATATTTTTGTGCACTTGATTGTATCATGTTTGATGATATATGTTAACTTGGATTTGTGTGAAGATTAAACCATGGTTGTGAGAGTGGTTAGGGTTTTCTTTTCTTACTTATTTATTTATTTATTTATTTTGAAGAGATGAGAAAAGAATGGTTGCTAGTTTTGGAGTTTAGTTGAAGCTTCATGAAGCTTTGACTTTGTAACCATTCTTATCTTATCCTTGACCCTAACCATTCCCACTAACCCTAGTTTAGTTTCTACACATAACCATGGTTGGATTATGATAAGTTTTGATTTTCATTTTCATTTTAAAAAAAAAACTTATCATAACAATTATCATCTTCTTGCTTTTCTCTTCTTCTTCACTTCATGAAGAAAGCTTCACTTCATCAATGGTGATTGATGAATTAGAGTGAGAAATCAAATTCTAAAGTCTACCCACTTCCTATTTCTTCATCCTCTACCTCTTGCCAAGTAGTAGAGTGTGTTTTCTTCACAAGTTTCTTGACTTGGTGAAGTCGGAGCTTGATTTAGCGATGCCTCGACGTAGATCATCTTCGGCATGGACATCGACGACCTAGCTCGCTTATTCTCCGATGAAGTCGACGCTAGAGCCCGGATTCTTTTTGGACGGCGGAGAGGACTTCGTTGCGGAGCTATGGAGGTGGAGCACCGGATCTACAAAGGTTGTATTTCCGTATTCTTGTAGTTAACTGTTAACTAGTCTCTTTTTCGCCTAGTTTTCTAGCAAACGATCCGTAGTCGGGTTTCTCGGCACCTAGATTTTTGAAATTGGCATGGTTGATGCCTTATGAGACCTCATTAGGATGCCTAGGAACCCTACATGAGAAACCTCGTTAACTTGCTCAGGATGCCTAGATTCCGGAAGTGGTAACCATTCGATGTTTTAAAGCGAGATCAAGTATCTTCTTCGTCTTGTCTACTCATCTTCTTCATGAGGGACAAATCCGGACCGCGCAATGCCTGATCACACGACTCTCTAATCCTGCGTCGTTGTTGTCGGCTCCTCTTTCCGCTTCTTGATTTACTTCTGCCTCTGCGTCGGGCCTTTTGTACAACGGGTTGATAGGGAGGAGCATCTTTGTCTTTTGCAACCTGTTGAAATAGACGTTGCGTCCTGGCCTTCTCGTAGATGGCCATCTCGCGGTTGTGATTTTCCCGAGCTTTTTGACCCACTTTCCTGATAAGCTTGTCCATTCGTTTTTCAAACGACGGACTCGGCACTTCACTCGCGGGATCCAATTTTGACGAGGGGTTAACATTCCCTGACAGGGTGTCCTCCTCCTCATCGAAGTGATATATGGCGTAGCTGCCGTGGACTCGCTCCCGTTTCCCGGATCTCACATATCCAAGCCCAAGCGTTTCCATTCTCCCGTTGGGCAATTTGCGCTGAGTCCCAGGGACATTCTAAATCCTGTTGTAGAACCGAGCTTGTCGAACAGTCTGTTTTAAGGGTACTCCTTGGCGCTTCAATAGCCTCTTTAGACCATTTGTGTAATATCTGGGCAAACGGATGGGTTGGAGCCTGTCGAGTGTAGAATCCGCGTCATGCCAGATTTCTTTCTCTACTCTTGTTTCCGTGGATCGGTAGAATAGGATCGCCTTTTCACCCTTTCGCCTGGGAGGGACGTAAAACGTCTGCAGGACCTGCACATTGTAAGCTTCAAGTGCGTCAAGGTCTTTGTAGTATTTCCGCGGCACCATGGTGATTTGCAAACTCTGATCATTGCTAGGGGATGCTTGGATTGACGGCCGACTAGAGAACACGGCATTAACCTCATCTTCCGAGTCACTTCCGAAGATCAACATGGGGGCGGACGTTCCCGGGTTATTGCGTCGAGACGGCCCAGCGTAAACTATCTCTTCTTCTTCTTCGGTGTCGCTCCCGAGAACAGGGATGGTGGCGACGGCTTTGTTCTCCGGCTTGCGACACTTTTCTGTATCCTCGAAGTTTGGCAAAAAGTACTTCGCATTTTCGTACTTGCGGACTTCGTTCACGGAAAATGGGTTCAGCTCACCTGTTACGGTATATTCGAAACCATCCTTGAAGTATTTCATACACTGATGCTGTGTAGAAGGGATGATGTTGTACTCATGTAACCAAGGACGACCGAGCAAGGCGTTGTAGCAGGTCTTGGCGTCGATGACATGAAACTTGATGTCCGAGACAAGCAGTCCGAAGCATAATGTTAGTATTACAGATCCGAGAGTCCGTGATGACTGGGAGTCAAAACCGGAGATGGTAATTTTGTCGCGAGCGAGGTGCTGCACGCTCATGCAGATTTCCTTTGACACCCGAACGTTAAGGAGATTGACGGAGGATCCATTATCCACCAGGATCTTGCCTATCTTGATATCATGGCAGTATCCAGAGACATATAGGGGACGGTTGTGGTCGCACGTCCCGAGGAGGAGGTCTTCGTCATCGAAAGTGATGTCAGCCGTATGCACTTCTTCCAGTTCATTCTTCATCCTTTCCGCGGCGAGGAAGGCTTGGAATTGCTCGAGTTCTTGTAACGCCTTGATTAATGAATCTCGCGCTTCTTTTGATAATTGGAGGGCGTCGAGAATGCTGAGCTGAGAAGGTAGCTTTCTTAGGTGCGCTAAGATGTTGTAGTCCACTTTACCCTTCCTGGGAGGATCTTTGGCAGCCAATTCTTTCATGACTTGGTCATCTAAGGTGATATCCTCAGTGACCTTTTCCTTTCCCTTATCTTTTCTATTTGCGGGCCCGAGGTTCTTTTCCGGGAGCGTGCGATTGCGCAGCTGAATGTTTTCGCAGGCCTCTGGTTCTTCCTCTTTCCCTAAAACGGATTCTTTAAAGAGAGGGATCAAAGCCATTTCCTCATCAGAGTCGGTCCCAAAGGTGAGAACTTGTGATCCTCCGATGTCGACCATGTAACAATTGCCGGTGGTTCTTTTGTGACCTTCGGCCGTACCTTTTTGCTCCTGACGAGCTTTGCGTTTCATGCGCTTAAAATGTTGCCGGTGAGCAACATATCCCTGCCACCATATCCCAAAGGCGTCACACTCCTCCGTAGGGTGTGAAATTTTTCGGTGGTATGAGCAATAATTTGGGTGCCTCTCCGCCCCATCGAACGTGTTCTCTTGCGAGGGTGGTAGCTTCATCCCTACTGACATGGCTTTGGCGAAGCTCTTCCTCGTCTTGTACTTGTTTTTATTCGTATCAGATGTCTTTTGATCTGACGGGAGTGCTTCGACTCTTCGTCTAGTCGCCTGCGTTTGGCTCCTTCCAATGCGGCCCTCTCACGCTCCTGATCGGCTTTATTTTTCAAACGAATCTCGTCTAGAAAGGCGTCGATCATTTCATCTGTTGGCCATATAAGTTCTGGCTTAGGTTGTGCCCCCAGTTTCTCAGTGCCAGGAGTTTCCTCATCTTCCGAGTGGGAAATCATATGACAACTTTCCACATATCCCTCGGATTCATCTGACGAGCTTCCTCCATCATCTTCCTTCTGAAAGACGTGGTTAAAGAACTCTTGCAGTGTGACGGGATTTCGTGCCTTTTGATTGTACTCCTCCAGCGCATCTATCTGTTTCTGCAAATCCGTACGCTTGTCTCCAGGCTTCACGGACTTCCTGGACTTCTTCTTCTTTTTCTTCAAAGATTTTGACGGTTGGGTGTGAGTACTTGGGCTATCACCACCGATTTTTATAGTTGGACGTGGCTTCAGCATCCCTTCGATAATTTGAGGTTCAAGCGGGTTCTTCCACTCGACCGCCGGGCACGCATGAAGGTCACTCAGTATCCTTTTGGTTTTAACTGATAGCACGACCTCCCATGGAGCTTCTTCAATAAAGGAACAGGTTGCCCCCGGTGTATCTGCTTTCTTAGGAGCATGCGGCTGTGGCGGGTTCACCTTCCATTTTTCGGACAGCGCAAACTTTCCCTGGAGGTATTGATTTTCAATCCATCCTTTGAAAACGAAGCAATCATCAATCGGATGGCTTACCGTTTGATGGTAAGGGCAATAGTTGGGGTTATTCACCTCAGTGGGCTGTGGCGGTCGTCTTGGATTTGGCAGGTTTATAAGCCTGTTGCGTACTGCCAGCTCGAATAACCGTTTCGTCTTGTCCCGTGGGAACGAGTAGGGACGCTTCATCTTCTCATTATAATACCGCCGTCTTTCTTCCAGCTGATCCGCCAGCTTTGGGTTACTGGGCTGCTGCTGAGCGTTCGCAATAAAAGTTGCCTTCCCTTTACCCTTGTCATTCCGGGGCTCTGGCTTCGGGGGAGACGGTCTGTGACCCATCTGGTCCATCTGGGCCAATTTGTCTATCAAAGCCTGAAACGTGGTCGGCTTAAAGAACATCATGAACTGGGAGATAGTTGCATGAGGGTCTAGAGTTCCCACAAATATTCCCACTGCAGGAGCTTCTTCTATACGCTGCTCGCATTTTGACCATAAATTACGCCACCGTATAGCATATTGGACCCATGTTTCGCCCGGCTTTACCCTGGCATTGATCAATGCCATTATCGGGGTACGCTCGCTGGCACTCGCGAAGCGTTGGGTAAACAACAATTCCATCTCTGCGAAGGTCTTAATAGAGTCGTTTGGGAGCCCAGAGTACCACTCAAACGCCGTATCTGATAGACTTCCAACAAACTGGCGAAGAAAAAGCTTGTCATCACCGCCGGTGTTGCCGCAGAGTGCCCTGAACTGGGCAACATGCTGGTGAGGATTGCCCGTTCCCTTGTAAACATGGAACTTGGGAATTGTGTAACCTGGCGGGTACATGATTTGGTCGTACCAGCTTGGATATGGCCGCCCCGTTTTTACGACCTGGCCGGCTGCTTCAGTCGCATGATGAACCCGTATTTGCTGGGCTATGTACTCGTCCAAATCAGTTTTAGAGATTGTATCCTCTTTAGCCGTTGACAAAGCCGGCGGGGGATTTGATGTCTCTCCCCTATCGTCTCCGAGGACGATCGGGGGCTCTTCAGCCGGAGGATCTTGTTGTATCATCATCCCTATTATATCTTGGAAGAGAAGGCCCATACGCTGTATGTTGGCTGCTTGTTCAGCAGCCTCTTTGTCCTTCTTCTCCAATATTCGGCGAAGGAATTCGGCATCGGTTTCTTCCTCGTGGCGTTCATCCGAGGACGTTTCTGGGTTTTCTTTTGGCCCGGTAAGTGCGGCCATGGCATTCATCATCTCTTGGAGCTTCTGTTGCTGCTCCTGCGCCTTGGTCACTGACCGTGTAAGCGGTCTATGACCTGTAAACGCACGGCTGTCTTCCTTTCCTGACACCATGTATACGGTATGGACCATCATGCCCCCAGACTTAGGGCGTCTGGGCTTAGTGCCTTTAGCTCTCGTTGCAGGCTGGGGGATCTTCTCTGGCTTCCTCTTTTTATGAGCAGTGGAAATTGAAGGGGCCGTTGAGGTGGGCACCCAGACAGGTTTTCGTGGCTTAGCCTGGCGACTGACTTCCTGTTGGATTTTCAGCTTCTTGTGCTGGCGGGAGAAATTTGGATCGATCACCGAGTCCCGGGTCTGCCGCCAGACTTTATAGATTCGGGAGGACAGCCGTTGAGGAGATTGGAGCTGTTCTGGCTTCACTTCTATAGCCCTTTTCAGCGGAAGGGGAGACCTCTTTAGCACCGCGATAGGAGAATTCTTACGCACCTTATTTAGCATCTCAAAGCTGTTCCCAGTTGGAACAGCAGCATTAACTTCTGTCGTCGGGGATGGAGGAGTTAGCCCAGAAGGGGAGTTGCCTCCGGCCTTTCTCACTCGGTGCCAGTAACGACGTCGAGCGTGTCGTGCTGATGGCATCGGCTCGGTGATGGCGATAGCCTCGTCTTTCCTCCTGTGTATGTGGGGGGTCACTGCTGGTGTCAGACTGTTAAAGACTGATGTCTTTTGGGTAGCAGGAGCGGGAGCTGGAACAATCAATCTTGTAAAGACCGAATTTTTGGCAGGGGAAGCCGCCTTGACGACTTCAGGAGCAGGAATGGTTATTTTCTCAGGGACAGCCTTCTCTAGGATTGCAGGCCCCATTGCGATTTCACAGGAACTCTGGCTTAGTCTGGAGAAGACCGAGGCACTGGTGTTGGGCGACCCGTTGAGAGGGGCCGCGGCAGGGGTAAGACGATCAAAGACTGACTTCTTGGGAGCTTCCGTTGTCAGCACAGGAGCGGTGAAGCTTGTTGGCGGGAGCATGGTCCCAAAAAACAACCCTGTGGTGGCTTGAGTGACCTGTTCCACGGGCATTGTGAATAGCGAAGCAGCTTGGGGTCCGTAGGCTATACCTCCTGGCGAGGCAGAGCGTTGGATGCAATTGCAGTCCGAGCATGTCGCACAAGTGGAGGCCATTGATTCTTTGCTTTCTGCAGCAAACGAAACACCAAATCTTAGTACTTCGAAACCCAAGGGCAACCATTAGCGAACCGCGGTTGGTTCGCGAATCATGACACACGAAGTGCGGAGTGGAAAGAGGAAAAGGTCCCACCGGGCGTGCCAGAATCTGTTCCCCTCCGAACGGCGGCGCGACGCATGGTCGTCTCGCCTGAGGTTCGGGGCAGATGCTAATTGGTGCTATCCGTCTACCTTTCCGAAGATTCCAAGTTGATTTATGGCACCGTATATCGAAGGTTTAAACGGATGTGTCCGATGTAGCAGACTTCGTCAGATTCCCCCTCACTTGAGGGGTTTTTGATTGTGGGGACGCTCTTCCCTGCAGGCGCAAGCCCCTGCAGTTAATTACGCTACCGCATCGCGGTAACCACTTTCTCCTTCTCCAGATGGTCACTTCGTATCGTGTGTGTTTATTTTATGTTTGGTTGCCCGTGGATTGTATATGGAGACTGAGTTATGTCGTCGCCCGTAGGGCGTGGACTAGTCCAAATCCGTATTATCTTAGATTTGGGTTTGGGGGTTTGGGTTTAAGGATACGTTAGCCTCATTGGAGACTAAGATCGACTTAAACGTTTATTAAGGACACGTTAGTCTAGTTTTTAGACTAAGATCGACTTAACGGGATCGTTTAGATCCAATAATAGAGCCATTAAGGGAGCCATGTTGTTTAGTTTAGTGACGTTACGGTCAATAGGTAGTTTAAGGACGTTGCGGTCCATAGGTAGTTTAAGGACATTGCGGTCTAATGTTAGTTTTAAGACGTTGCGGTCAAGGTTAAGGACCTCATAGTTCGTGGATTTAAGGACTCCACAGCCCAAAGTTAGTTTTAAGACATCTCGGTCAAGGTTAAGGACCTCATAGTCCATGAGTTTAAGGACCCCACAGTCCGAAGTTAGTTTTAAGACATCTCGGTCAAGGTTAAGGACCTCATAGTCCATGAGTTTAAGGACCCCACAGTCCGTATCAATATGTGGTCATCGGGACCCGTCACCTCTTTGAAGACGTTGAGGAATTACAACGCCACGTATCAAAGGAGTGAAGAGATGTACCCTTAAACCGAGGTAGATTAAATAATCTTTGGTCCAATTTGGAACCAAGACCAATTAATTATATTATGAGCCCATTGGCTCAGTTGAATTTGAATTGAGGACTTATGGCCAGCTTAGGCTAAGTCCAATCATGTTTAGGATTTTGGCCCTCTATTGGTCCATTAGAGGAGAGGCTTTACCTTTAGACACTCAGCCAATGGGGCTAAAGTTGGTGTTAAACACTAAAGATAAACCAGTGTTGAACACTGAGAATGAGATTGACAATTTAGTGTTTAACACTAAAAGATATTTAGTGTTAAATGCCAGCAACAGAGCTTTCAAATTAGTGTTTATACACTAAAGCAAATCAGTGTTAAACACTGGCAGTGGAGATCTCAAATTAGTGTCAAACACTAAGATAATCAGTGTTAAACACTGGTGACAGAGATTTTAATTTAGTGTCGAACACTAAGAAAATTAATGTTAAACTCTGTTAACAGAGATTTAATTTAGTGTTAAACACTAAGAAATTCGGTGTTAAACACTGCAAGAAAGGCACTTCGATTAGTGTTGAACGCTAAGGCAAAACAGTGTTAAACACTGGATTCAGAGGGTTCAATTTAGCGTTAAGCACTAAGGTAAGAGGGGTCATGTGGTAGCACGTGAGGGCGCCCTCCCCTTTATTTTTTTTGCCGAGAGTGGTGAATTCTTTGGAGCATCACGTGTTGTCACGTGATGGGCATTTAAATACTTGTATGTTAAAGCTTCTGCCAAGGGTCACGTGGGTCATGTGAGGCATTGCCTCAAAGGCCCTTCTCTGTGGATCTTTTCGGGGGTCACGTGGTAGCACGTGACCCTGCCTCTTTGTATGTTTTTAAAAGATCCGTTAATCTCTTTAAGAATTAAATTCTTCGCAAGGTTGAACCCTAACAATAAACTTTAGAGGAATTAAATTCCTATTTTTCTTTCTGAAGATTTATATTCTGGGATAGAGTTGAACTCTGAATTTTCTGTAGGAATTAAATTCCTCATATATGTAAAGAATTGAGTTCTGTCATAGGGTTAAACCCTGATAATAACTTTAAAAGAACTAAATTCCCTCTTTCTTTAGAGAATTACTCTTAGATAGGATTGAACCCTAATTTATATTCTGAGGGATTAGATTCTGTCATAGGGTGAAATCCTAATTTCTTCTTTCTTAAGGGAATTAAATTCCTGTTATTTTGACAGAACTAAGTTCTTAACTAGGGTTAAACCCTGATTCTGTTCATTCTGAAGGAATTAAATTCCTATAACATAGGGTCAAACCCTAATTTTATCTTAAAGGAATTAAATTTCTATAGTTTTGTGAGAATTAAATTCTCAAGCTTCCATTCCCTCTCTATGCTTTGGATCTGCATGGCAGGATCTCAACCCAATGAGAATTAAATTCTCAATTCAAGGGGAGATGTGCACTTTGCAGATGCTCCACTAAAGAGAGAACTATGTTCTTCTTTTTAAGAGTTAAACTCTTTTAAGGGCCTTCCCTTTCTTACCTAGGATTTTCTTCTGCAGAAGATCGAATTCTTCCAGAGTCTCAAGGCTCTATCTTTTCTCTCTCTATCTGTCCCTTGGCTCCTATTTATAGGAGAAGGAGCAGAATCAATTAGTTTCGATGAATCATTCATTGAGGGATCTGATTTGTATTCGTTAAAGATTTGATTTGCATTCATCAGTCATTTAGACCTTTGGATTATTAGGTGAATTTTATTCACCATTGGATTTCAAATCCAAAGATATTCTTCTGTTGTTTCGGTTAGATTTTAAGGGGAAATCTTCCCAAGTTCAAGATTTTTCTATTGATAGGTGATATTAAAAATTTTCTTTAACCCAATCGGTTCCAAATAATCATTCTCCTTTGGAAAGATTTGAATACCGTTCAGAATTTAATTCTGTTAAATAGATAGGCTTTGAAAGCCGGTCACGTGTGGCCACGTGACCCCTGGTCACGTGTAGGCACGTGACCCCTGGTCACGTGTAGGCATGTGACCCCTGATCACGTGTAGGCACGTGACCCCTTGGAACGAGTCTTCTTCTTCTTTTTGCGTTCTGTCTTCTGGCCGCTGTTCAACCGTCACGTGCCAACACGTGACCCCCGGTCACGTGTGAGCATGTGACCCTTTCTGAAGCCTTTTCTTCGATTTAATCAGGGAATTGAATCTTCCTTTGCCGCTGTTTTAAATGTCACGTGCCAACACGTGACTGCTGGTCACGTGCTAGCACGTGATGCCTCCTCCGTAAACTTTCCTGATTTTAAATCAGGAAACAGAGAGCTAGATGGATAAAACCAAATAGCATTTGCCCCCAAATTCAGGCAAGACGAACCTACGCGGTCGTGTCTCTGTGTTTGGGTTGGGTTTAAGGATACGTCAGTCTCATTTGAGACTAAGATCAACTTAAACATTTGTTAAGGATACGTTAGTCTAATTTTTAGACTAAGATCAACTTAACCATTTATTAAGGATACGTTAGTCTAATTTTAGACTAAGATCAACCTAACAGGATTATTTAGATCTAACAAAAGAGCATTTGGGCTCTATTGTTTTAGTTTAGGGACTTTGCGGTCTTGTTTAAAGACATCATAGTCTGTAAAGTTTAAGGACATCATAGTCCATGGGTTTAAGGACCCCACAGTCCGAGGTTAAGAACCTCATAGTCCATGAGTTTAAGGACCCCACAATCCAAGGTTAAGGACATCATAGTCCATGGGTTTAAGTACCCCACAGTCCATGGAATGTTTGGTTGTCAGGACCCGTCACCTCTCTAAAGACGTTGAAGGATTACAATGACAAATATCAGAGAAATGAAGAGATGTACCCTTGAACCAATATTGGTTGGGCGATCTGTAGTCTAATTGGGACTAAGATATGAGATTTATGAGTATACGGGCTCAATTGATCTGAATGAGGGTTCTGTGGCCACTTTGGGCTCGGCCCACTCAGTTAAAATGTTGAACATTTAGTAATGCTGAGCATTGATTTGGGTTCTGACCGCCTTTCTGTCTTTTATTGAATGCTGAGCATTCATCACAGCTCAAGGGATTTATTTAAAGAACAGTTTATGTTTTATCAGCGCACGCGTGAGGAACACGTGGCGTGCTTGGCGCTAGCGCCAGTTAATGAGCGCAAAGCGCTTCTATAATATAGCACACACGTGAAGAGTAAGCGGCGCGCTTGGCGCTAGCGCCAGTCTATGAGCGCAAAGCGCCGGTTTATGAGCGCAAAGCGCTATTTGTTCAATGGCATACACGTGAGGAGCACGTGGTGCGCTTGGCGCTGAGCGCCAGTCTATGAGCGCAAAGCGCTATTTTTTAAGTGGCGCACAAGTGAGGAGCATGTGGTGCGCTTGGCGCTGTGCGCCAGTCCAAGAGCGCAAAAGCGTTTCTGATCAGTTTTATGATCTGAGAAATAAATCCTCGTTTATAAGAGACTTTGTTTCAAGGTTCTAAAAACAAAGTTCTTATTTTATAGGAGATGTTTCAATCTCTTATTTTGGTGAAAGGCTTTGCCTTTATGGATCTGTGATCCTAAGAGAATTGAATTATTCTCCCCCTTTTTTATAATAAAATGTTCATGATCTCTTTTTGTAAAAAGACCTTAGTCTTATAAATCTATGATCTGTGAGAAGAATTATGTTCTTCTTCTTTATTGAGATTTTTCTTATCTCTGTTTTTTTTACCTTGAAGAAAAGTTCTTCTTCTACCGAGAGCTTGCTCTTCTTTCTGAGATTTCTCAAAGTTTATAAGGGGTTCCTCTATATGAGACTTGATGTCTTAGGGCCTTTATATAGTGAAGGCAAATTTGTTCAATCGGTTAAGGAGATCTTTTCTCTAATTGATTTGGGGATATTTCCCCCGTTGTATTTTTGATCCAAGGGCTTCTGATTTACAGAAAGCAATCTTCTTGTTTTTAACAAGATTGGGAAATCTTTCCCAAACAGAATTTATTCTGTATCTTAGTGATTTTTAATCACCATTGGATCATTGACCCGACGGTGCTCTGATTTTCAGAGCACAATCTTTCCTGTTTGGAAAGATTATGAGAAATGTTTCCTTAACAGAATTTTATTCTGGTCAATTGATGATTTTTAATCATGTTCATTGGATCTTTGATCCAAGTGCCGAGAACATTTTGTTCTATCGCTAGCGCTCACGTGCTTTGTACATGGTACGCTGCTTAGAGTGCAGCGCTCTTAGCGCTAGCGCTTACGTGCTTTGCACGTGGTGCGCTGCCTCAGAGTTTTTGATTCGTAGCGCTTAGCGCTCTTGGCGCAAGCGCTCTCATGCTTTGCACGTGAGGCGCTGCTTCTTTACTGAAGGTGTTTTTTCACCTTTTTTCTCCATTTTCCTGAGTCAAACTTCTCTTTCCCAGAACATGGAAATAGTTCCATCACACACAGCATTTTCTGTGTCTAGACTTAAATGTCTGCCTTTATAATTTGAAGCAATGCTTCTCTTCTATTTCATTTTCAAAGAATCATTTTAACAGAGAAGAGCTATGGATTATAATCGCCCACATGCTCGCCGTCAGCCATGGGAGGTGCCCATTGAGAAAATTGTTCCTCGTTTTGCTGCGCGCTTAGTGAACCCTACTCTTACGGATGACCAATGCGACACGGTGTTACACGAGCTCTTGACTCGTATAGGATCTCCTCTCCCCATCGGCTCCATTTGGCTCCGGATGGTTTCTTATCTGTGATCAATGGTATTCCCCATCCTCCGGCGGGGATGACTCCGGCAATGCTCGACGCCGCGGAAGACAAGATTGAGTGCTTCCACGAGGCACTTTTGATCACCACAGCTCTGAGGGATCGCTCTGTTCGGCTGCTAAGCCAGATACGGGCTCAGCGAGTCGTCATGTCTGCCTTTGCTGATGGGTGCGGTGCTGACCGATGGGTAGCTACTCCTCATGAAGATCGTTGCTTTGTCATGGTGGAGAAGGCAGAGAGGGAGTTAGATAATTTTATCCATAGTTTTGTAAATCCCTGTACTTTTGATCCCATGTTTGGTGATCTCTTTCCTGTAGAATAAAATGTTCAATTAAATACTTTGTTTTTGTCGTTGAACACATGTTTTTCCTCTGATGTGTGCATGTGCATACATGAATGAGCCTGGTTTCACACATATTTATAAACGAAACTTAAGCCGGCATAAACAGGAACTAATAGCTCTTGGCCGAAGATCTTGGCGGGAATAATGGCAGTCACACTAGTGGGGGCTGGGTAGTCTATAAGCACATCCTTATACAGGTCTTTAGTCGTAGGATTATCGAGATGGGGCATCGATACTTCAGAGTAGACTAGTGTATGTTTTCCCAATAAAAGAGCAAAGCTCTGTTCAAAATTTGAAAGGCAGCGTCAAGAGTTAGAAACTCTGAGGCAACACTTCACGTGCCTTGCATGAGGGTGCCAGCGCCAAGAGTTAAAAAAACTCTGAGGCAGCGCCTCACGTGCCTTGCACGAGGGCGCCAGTGCCAAGAGTTAAAAACTCTGAGGCAGCGCCTCACGTGCCTTGCATGAAAGCGCCACCGCCAAGAGTTAAAAACTTTGAGGCAGCGCCTCACGTGCCTCTCATGAGGGCGCCAGCGCCAGAACTAATAGCTCTCTGATCAGACAGAGCCGTTGGATCAAAAATATAATGGAGGTGATAAATTACCAAAGTGCAGAATTAAATTCTGCTGAGGAAATATTCCTCAAATCTTTCTAAACAAGAAAGATTACGCTCTGTAAAACAGAGCACCGTTGGAATAAAAATCCAATGGTGATTAAAAATCACCTATCTACAGAATAAATTCTGTACGGGAAAATATTTCCCTAATCTTGTTAAAAACAAGAAAGATATGTTCTGTAAAACAGAAGTTCTTGGATCAAAGATGCAACGGTGGATAAACTACCCAAATCAATTAAAGATCTCTCAACGAGAGATTTCTTTAACTAAATCAACAAACTTGCCTCTACTATATAAAGGACCCAAGACTTCAAGTCTTGTACAGAGAAACCCCCCCATAAACTTCAAACTAAAAAAAACAAGCAAGAAGAAAGCTTTAAGAGGGAAGATAGAAGAACACCTCTCTTCTAGGTAAATAAAAAAAATAGAGATCATAACATCTCATCTGCATATCAAACGGTTTAACCCTCATAAAAGAACTTAGTTCTTTCCCTAGATCTGAGATCCATGAGACAAGTCTCACATAAATGAGAATTTAATTCTCATAGGGATGGACTTGTTCTTGGGTATTAAAGATCCAGAAAAGAACAGAGAATTGAACTCTTCAGAACAGAATACACGAAGAAAACCTAGCATCCAAGCGCCTCACGTGTCCTTCACGTGGGCGCTGCTCAATTAAAGTGCTTAGCACTTAATGTTTGGCGCTCAGCGCCAAGCGCCTCACGTGGCCCTCACGTGAGCGCTGCTCAATAAGGAGTGCTTAGCACTTAATGTTTGGCGCTCAGCGCCAAGCGTCTCATGTGTCTCTCATGTGGGCGCTGCTTAATAAAAGTGCTTAGCACTTAATGTTTGGCGCTCAGCGTCAAGCGCCTCATATGTCTCTCACATGGGCGCTGCTCAATAAAAGTGCTTAGCACTTAATGTTTGGCGCTCAGCGCCAAACACCTCATGTGCTCCACATGTGGGCGCCATAAAGAGTGTTTAACACTCCATAAAAAAAAAAGAAGGGAAAGTAAAGTGAAGTATGAGCGTCAGCACCCATATAAATGCTCAGTATTGTTTGCACAGAAAAGGGATTGAGCCCAAGCAAGTGTTTAACACTTTATTTGAATGAAATGATAAAGACTGAGGGAACTGAGCTCAAGTTAACCAAATCCCTAATTTAGATCAACCGAGCCCAGGTGCCCATCATTTTCCAAATTGGTCTTAGTCCCAAACACAACTAATGATCTTCCAATGGATATTCATCCCACATCTCTCCTCAATCTGGAAATTGGTTCAAGGGTACATCTCCTCACACTTCTGATACATGTCGTTGTAATTCTTCAGCGTCTTCAGAGAGTTGGTGGGTCCCAACAACCAAAAACTCTTTGGTGCACTCCCAAATTGACGGGCACATCCCAATACGGACCGCAACGTCCTTAAACTAGCTACGGACCGCAACGTCCTTAAACTACAACGGACTGCAATGTCCTTAAACTAGCTACAGACCGCGGCGTCTTTAAACTAATTATGGACCGTAACGTCCCTAAACTAAAATGATAGAGCCTAAATGCTCTTTTATTGGATCAAAATGATCCTAAACCCCTGTTAAGTAGATCTTAGTCCAAGATCGGACTAACGTATTCTTAACAAACATTTAAGTTGATCTTAATCTCAAACGAGATTAACTATGCTTAAATCAACCCAAACCCAAATCTAAGAATATACGGATTTGGACTAATCCACACCCTACGGGCGACAACATAAATTAGTCTCCATATACAATCCATGAGCAACCAAAAATAAAACAAACACACACAATACGAAGTGACCTTCTGGAGCAGGAAGAAGTGGTTATCGCTACGCGGTAACGTAATTAACTGGAGTGGCTTGCGCCTGCAGGGAAGAGCGTCCCCACAATCTAAAACCCCTTGCAAACGAGGGGGAATCTGACGAAATCTGCTACAACGGCCACATCCGTCCAAACCTTCGATATACGGTGCCATAAATCAACTTGGCATTTTCGGAGAGGTGGACGGATAAAACCAAATAGCATCTGCCCTTAAATTCAGGCAAGACGATCCATCCCGGACCCGTCTCCCGTTTTCGGCGGTAAACAGATTCTGGCAGGCCCGATGGGACTTTTTCCTCTTTCCACTCCACACTTCGTATGTCGTGTTCGCGAACAAATCGCGGTATAATATGTTTCCCCCTGAATTTGAGGTACTAAGATTTGGTGTCTTGCTCCTGTGCAGGGAGAAAAGAGAAATCGATGGCTTCCAACTGCACCTGCAACAACAACTCCCACTCCGTCCCCGTCGGAGGAGTGACTTATAGGCCCCAAGCGGCCTCCATCTTTGCAATGCCAGTGGAGCAGATGACTCAAGCCATCACTGGATTGTTCTTCAGGACTATGCTCCCACCAACAGGCTTCAGCGCCCCAGTCTTCACAGGAGGCCCCGAAGAAGTCGGTCTTTGATCGGCTTGCAAACGCCGCGACCCCTCTCAACGGGTCATCCAAGTCTTCCACCTCAGTCTTCAACAGACTGAGCCAAAGCTCCGGTGGGCCTGCAGAGAGGTTCACAATACCTGAAGAGGTTATCCCAAAACGGATAGCCGTTCCAGCTCCGGCAGGTGAAGTCGTCAGAGGGGATTCTCTCGCTAAAGGAACAGTCTTCGCAAGATTGGCCGTTCCAACTCCTGCTTCCGGTGAAGTCACCAAGACAACTTCCCCTATCAAAAGGTCGGCCTTCACAAGATTGACCATCCCCTCTCAACGGACGTCAGTCTTCAACAGGATGACACCAACGGTGGCCTCTCATCAAAGCGGGGAGCATGACGAAACCGCTCCTACGACAGAGTTGGTTCTGTCTGCACAACATGCTCGACGTCGCCACTGGCGCCGAGTGAGGAAAGCTGGAGGCAGTTCCCCCTTTGGACTTACTCCACCAGCTTCAATGGTGGAAATTAACGCTGCTGTTCCAACTGGGAACAGGTTTGAGCTGCTCAGGAGGGTGCACAAGAACTCTCCAACCGCCGTATTGAAGAAGTCTCTTCCGCCTGCTGAAAACACAATGTAGACAAAGCCGGAGCAACCCCCTCAGCGGTTGTCCTCCAAAATCCATGGAGTCTGGCTGAAGGTCCAAGATTTTGTGATCGATAAAGACCACTCCCGCCGACTGAAGAAAACGAACGCTCGGCAAGAGGATGACCATCCCTCCATCGTATTACGGAAGGTATCGTCTGCATGGGTTCCTGCTGCAACGGCCCCCTCAACTTCGACCTCCTACAAAAGGAGAAGGCCGGAGAAGATCCTCATGCCTGCGGTAAATTTCAAAGGCAGTGGACCCAAATGCCCTAAGTCTGGGGGCATGGTAGTACACATGGTGTACATGGCTTCCGGGAAAGAGGAAAGCTGTATTTCTATGGGTCATCGACCACTCACACGGTCTGTGACAAAAGCTCAGGAGCAACACCAAAAGCTCCAGGAGATGTTGACAAAGATGGCCGCGCTCACTGGGCAGAAAGAAAGCCCGGAAGTATCGTCCGAACAGCGCCAAGATCAGGAGACCGACACCGAGTTCCTGTGGAGGGTGCTAGAAAGAAAGAATAAAGAGGCCGCAGAACAAGCAGCTAATATAAAACAAATGGCGCTTCTGTTCCAAGATATGGTTGGGATGATGATCCAGCCGGACCCTCCAGCCGAAGATCCACTGATAATCATCGAAGACGATAGAGGGGAAACGTCAAACCCTCCTCCGGCCGTCTCAGTATCCTAAGAAGAGACAATTTCTAAAGCTTCCCTTGACGACTATATAGCTTAACAAATACGATCTCATCAAGCGAGTGAAGCGGCTGGCCAAGTCGTCAGAACTGGGCGACCTTATCCAGGCTGGTACGATTAAATCAAGTACCTGCCAGGATATACGATCCCTAAGTTCCATGTGTATAAGGGGACAGGCAATCCACACCAGCACATTGCTCAATTCAGATCTTTGTGCGGTAATACTGGAGGCAACGACAAATTGCTGCTTCGCCAGTTTGTCGGCAGCTTGGCGGAGACGGCATTTGAATGGTACTCCAAGCTCCTAAATGATTCTATCAAAACATTCACGGAGATGGAGTTACTATTCACACAGCGGTTCGCAAGCGCACCCCAATCATGGAATTAATCAATGCCAGGGTGAAACCAGGATAAACCTGGGTTCAATACGCAATTTGGTGGCGGAACCTATGGCCAAAATGCGAACAACGTATCGAAGAAGTTCCTACCGTGGGCATGTTCGTAGGGACCCTTGATCCTCAGAGGACTATATCCCAGTTTATGATGTTCTTCAACCCGACCACCTTCCAGGCCTTGATTGACAAGCAGGCCTAAATGGACCAGATGGGCCATAGGCCGTCCTTTTCAAAAACGGATCTCCAGAATGAAAAGGCCAAAGGGAAAGCGACCTTCGTTGCCAACGCTCAACAACAACCGAGTGACCCGAAACCGGTTGCTCGTCAATGCAACGAACCATGATCCCTCGAAGAGAAGTTGAGACGTCCTTACTCATTTCCCCAGAATAAAACGAGGAGACTGTTCGAACTGGAAGTGCGCAACAGGCTCATCACTTTGCCGGATCCGAGATGCCCACTGCTGTCTGGTGACGTCAACAGTCCTAACTACTGCCCCTACCACAGAGTAATAGGCCACCCAATCGAAGATTGCTACATCTTCAAAAACTGGGTTGAGGACCAATACCAACAAGGCAAGTTCGCGCTGTCCGAAAATTGGAAGGTACACCCGCTACAGCAGCACACTCCTAAAAAGGTGGATACGCTGGGGGCATCGTGCTCATTTATAGAGGAAGCTCCGTGGGAAGTTGTCATTTCGGCTAAAACTAAAAGAATGCTGAAGGATCTTCAAGCATGACCGACAATCAGGTGGAAAAGCCAGTTGGAGCCCGAGATCATTGACGGGATGCTGAAACTGCGCTCAACACCGAAAGTTGGTGGCGATGGGCAAAACACCCAGGTCAGGCCTTCAAAGTCTTCGAAGAAAAATAAGAAGACCAAAAAGCCCGTGCAGCTCAACGACAATTGTACGGATCTGCAAAAATACATTGACGCGCTGGAGGAATACAACCAAAAGGCATGGACCCCAGTCACACTTGAAAAGTTCCTCAAGCATATTCTTGAGAACGGAGACAGTGACATTGATGAAGGAAATGACTCGTTAGAAGAACTTGAGGATTATGTAGCGAGTTGCCACATGGTTTCTCACCTGTCGTTAAAAGACGAAGAAGCTCCCTCGGCGGCGGAAAGCAACGTAGAGAAGCTGGGAGCAGGACTGGCGTCAAAATCCCTTGAGCCGTCAGATAACTTGATTGACAGGCTGCTAAACGAAGCCCTTCAAAAGAGCAAAACTGACCGAGAGCGTGAAACGACCATATACGAAAAGGTCAAGCGTCAGCGTCAGGACAAAGAAGCTGCGGCGAGAAAGAGTCACAAAGTCCTCCAACCAAAGCGAAGCATACCCGCGGAAGACAAAAGCAGGTTTAAGATAGGGAAACGGTTCGCCAAAGCCCTGTCAATGGGAATGAAGCTACCACCTTTCAAAGGAAATACTCTCGGGAGTACGTGCCTTGACGAAGCGGACGTATATCCGAAATACTTTTTATACCATCGGAGGGTCATACACCCTACCGAAGAGTGCAATGCCTTCAAGAAGTGGTGGCAGGGATACGTTGCTCACCAACAATAGTTCAAGCGAATGAAGCGCAAAGCCCGTCAGGAACAGAGAAGCATGACAGATGAGGATAAAGGAACAGCCGGTAACTGTCATACGGTTGATGCCATTTCGACAAAAGGGAAATCTCAAGTTCTTACCTTCGGGAGAGATTCTGACGAAGAAATAGCCGTCGGCCCTCTCTTCAGGGAATCCACCTCTGGAAAAGAAGAAGAGGTGAAGAACTGTGAGAACATTCAGTTACGTAACCGCATACTGCCTGAGAAGAACCTCGGGCCTACAAACAAAGGTTCGAGAAAAAGAGACAAGGGGAAGGAAAAATTCCCTGAGGAAATTGCCCTCGATGACGAAGTCGTCAAAGAGCTTGCAGTCAAAGACCCGCCTAAGAAAAACAAGGTGGATTATAATGTCTTGGCACATTTGAGGAAGATACTCTCGCAACTGAGTATACTAGATGCTCTCCTCCCATCCAAAGAGGCACAAGATTCTTTAATCAAGGCACTGCAAGAGCCTGACCAGTTCCAAACTTTCCTTGCGGAAGAAAAGATGAAGGATGAGCTGGCAGAGGTTCATATAGCTGACATCATATTCGGTGATGAAGATCTCCTCCTCGGAATGTGCGAGCACAATCGTCCCCTATATGTCACCTGGTACTGCTATGACATCAGGATAGGTAAGATCCTGGTCGACAACGGGTCCTCCGTCAACTTTCTGAACGTGAAGGTGCTGAAGGAAATTTGCATGAACGTTCAACACCTGGCTCGGGATAAAATTACTATCTCTGGATTCGACTCGCAGTCATCACGGACGCTTGGGTCCGTAATACTGATATTACGCTTTGGGATGCTTGTCACTGACATCAAGTTTCATGTCATCGAGGCCAAGACTTGCTACAACGCTCTGCTCGGCCGGCCTTGGTTACACAAATACAATATCATCCATTCTACACAACACCAGTGTATGAAGTACTTCAAAGACGGTCTTGAGTACACGGTTACAGGGGAGCTAAATCTGTTCTCCGTAAATGAAGTCCGCAAGTATGAAGACGCTAATTACTTCCTACCAGACTTCGAAGACACGGAAAGATGTCGTAAACCGGAGAATAAACAAAAGCCATCGCCACCATCTCGATCTTTGGGAGCGATACCAAAGAGGATGAAGAGACAGTCTTCTCATGGAAACCCCAAGGCAGCAGGCCAGGACCATCGAGGTCAACGCAGTGTTCTCTGTTCGTTCATCAATACAAACTGTCACTGGAGCTGATCAGAGTTTGCAGATCACCATGGTTCCGTAGCAGTATTATAGGGAACTTGATGCACTCGATACGTACGCTTGAAAGAGCTGCAGACCTTCTACATTCCTCCTAGTCGTAAAGGTGAAAAGGCGATCCTCTTCTACTAATCTATGGAGACTAAACTAGAAAAAGAAGTCTGGCATGGTGCCGATTTCGCGCTCGATAGGCTCTAATCAATCCGTCTGCCCAGATATTACGCAGAGGGGTTGAAAAAGCTATTAAGATGCCAAAGTGTACCCTTCAAGCAAACTACTCGATAAACCCAGTTCTACAACAAGATTTGGGACGTTCCCGGGACTCAGTGAAAAATGCCTAACGGGAGGATAGAGACGACGGGACTTGGAAACGTTCGGTCCAAGAAACGGAAGCGATTCTATGGCTGCCATATTATAAATGACTTCGGTGGAGAAGCGAATGCATTTCCAGATAGCGTTGATGTGGAACCAGAGTGAGATCCCGCCATGAGAATACCAAGCCCGTCATTCGAAGAACAGATTGACAAGCTAATAAGGGAAGCGGGTCAAAGGTTCGGGATGACCACAGCCGCGAAATGACCATTTACGAGAAAGCCAGGATGCAATGTCTCATTCAACAGTCCACGGAAAGAGAAGACTACGATACCCTTCATCCTCAGCCTGCTGTGTGCTTCTATGGCAAGGAAAAAGTACGACGTAAAAGCATCAACAAGATCAAGAACGGGAATGGCATTCAAAGACAGCGAAGCGGATCTAAGAAGCCACGTGATCGAGAAAAAGTTAGCTGGAATTCGTCTTTTATGAAAAAGATGGGTCGGAAATACTCTTTCCCTCAAGACAAGACAAGGAAAATATTCAACTTTGTCATAAAGTATCAAATGATGACGCTCCCGGAGTCTCGGCACCCGAGCAAATAAACGAGGTCCATCATCCGGCTTATTACTTCTACCACCGAGCAATAGGACATCCTTTTGAAAACTGCTTCACCTTCTAAGGCTGGGTCGAAGACCAGTATCAGCAAGGCAGGTTTGCTTTATCCGACAGTTGGAAGGTAGCCCCACCACGAAAGCATGAGCCAAGAGCAACCTATACTGCGAGGGAAAGTCCAGATCAACATCGAGCCTGGAAACGAACTCGTACCTGTCACGTGATAACATTCTCAAAGGAGGAGGAGTATGAGAATCTGGACGGCCTCTCCCACTGCTTCGCAGACGAGGATGAGGGCGAGGTAATTTAAGAATTTCCACCGGCGCCAAAAGAGTTGGAAGATGGGATACACACCACATCGGACAATCTGAGAAAAATTGACTTGGGGACGGCAAATGATCCGAG
The DNA here is from genome assembly GCA_030015575.1 of Agapanthus africanus. Classification (NCBI taxonomy): domain Eukaryota; kingdom Viridiplantae; phylum Streptophyta; class Magnoliopsida; order Asparagales; family Amaryllidaceae; genus Agapanthus; species Agapanthus africanus. Next base: position 604,263,574 of record CM057340.1, read on the forward strand.
GCCAATGTTCGTCAGTGAGCTGCTGTCTAAAGAGCAGGTTGCTACACTAAAAGACGTGCTTATGCAGTATAAAGATTGCTTCACATAGAACTAATCCGAGATGCCGGGATTAGATCCAGAAATAGCGGTATATAAATTGACCATATCGCCGGACGTTATGCCAGTCAAGCAAGCGCCCAGAAGAATGCGGCTCAAACTTGAAATAAGCATCAACGCCGAAGTCAAGAAGCTAATTGACTCCGGGTTCATCCAAGAAGTTCAATACCACGACTGGATTGCCAATATCGTTTCGGTAATGAAAAAAATGGGACAGTACGCATCTGCGTAGACTTTCGAGATCCCAACAAAGCTTGCCCGAAAGATGACTTCCTAGTGCCTTTTCCCGAGCTGATGATCGATAACACGTTCACTCATGAGGTCTTCTCCTTTACGGACGGATCTTCACGATACAATCAAATAAAGATGCATCCCGAAGACCAAAAGCACACCGCCTTCCGAACCTCGCTAGGCATATTCTGCTACAAGGTGATGCTCTTTGGCTTGAAGAACACAGGCGCTACATATCAGAGGGCTATGACAAAGATCTTTGGTGACCTCATGCATGAGATCGTTGAATGCTATATCGATGACCTCGTGGTGAAAAGTAAATCGTACGAGGAGTACTGGGAGAATTTGAAAATAGTGTTCCAGCGTCTTCGGAAATATAATCTGAAGATGAACCCTCTGAAATGCGCGTTTGGAGTCTCCTCAGGCAAATTCCTGGGATTCATCGTACGACACTGAGGCATCGAAGTAGACCCATCAAAGATCAAGGCGATTATAGAAATGCCTTCGCCAAGAACTCTTAAGAAACTGCGGTCTCTCCAAGAAAAGCTCGTATATATCCGACGGTTCATAGCCAACCTCTCTGGAAAATGCCTCCCCTACAGCCATCTAATGAAGAAGAAGACCCCGTTCGTTTGGGATCGTAAATGCCAAAGTGTACTGGACGAAATCAAGCAATATCTGCAGAATCCATCGGTACTGACCGCTCCGGTCAAGGGAAAGCCCATCATCCTGTACACAACAGCCCTTAGAGGTTCTTTAGGCGCGCTATGGGCACAGGAGAATGACCAGGGAAAGGAGTGAGCTCTCTACTATTTGAGTTGAGTTCCCAATCGAGTTTGGAGTCAGAATAGTCAGAGGGTCCTGGGGACAGAAAAAAACTACTCCCCTATCGAAAAGCATTGCATGGCATTAATCTTCGCGATAACAAAGTTTCGACATTATGTCTTGGCGCATGAGGTCCATCTCATATCAAAAGTGGATCCTCTCAAATATTTAATGTCAAGAGCCATACTAACGGGAAGGCTTGCCAAATGGACCCTCCTCTTGATGGAATTCTCAATAACATATCGACCCCTCAAGACAGTGAAAGGCCAGGCCATCGCTGACTTTCTTGTTGCACATCCAATACCAGCCGACTCTCCTTTAAATTGCGAATTTCTAGATGAACACGCGTTCGATGCAATTGACAGGGAAGAGGAAGGAAATAATGCCTGATGGGAACTCTACTTCGATGGAGCGTTTTCCATGAAAAAGCGAAAGCAAAACACCCCTATAATTAAAGCTGGGGTAGGCCTTATCTTCGTGACTCCGCAAGGAGGGATAATGCGTTTCGCCCTTTTCCTTAACAGAGCCAAGAACAAACAACGAAGCGAAATATGAGGCTTTGATAGCGGGTCTTGAGATCCCTGTCGACATGGGGATCGAAAACCTCCTCATATATGGAGACTCCCAGCTAGTCGTTAGCCAAGTAAATGGCGACTTTCAGACATGCAAACCGGAGTTGGTAAAATATGGCGAGAGAGTGCAGCAATTGCTGACACAAATCCCCTCTTACATTCTGGAAAGCATACCGTGGGCAGAAAATAGCAAGGTGGATGCATTAGCCAATCTTGCTAAGGAACTGGCCGACGAAAACCTCGATGATGTAAGGATCATTGTGCAAAGCCGCCGGATTCTCACGCCGGCAGAAATATCTCCGGAGCCGTCTGAAGGAAAGGAAGCGACCAAGAAAGCAGCCTTCCAATAGAAGATGAAGAAAAGGATACGGATTGGAGAGAAGTCTTCATAAACTACTTCAAATCCTATCGAACACCCGAAGACGCGTCATCAAGACATTAGCTCATGAAGCGAGCCCTGTCTTTCACCTTCGTTAATGATACTCTTTATAAGAGATCATTTGACTATCTGTGGCTGAGATGCCTGGGACCAGAAGAAGCAAAAAGGGTCGTCCAAGAAACTCACGACGGACTCTGCGGTTCCCATCAAGCTGGGCCCAAGATGAAGCTGAAGATCAAAAGGATAGGCTACTATTGGCCCACAATGATTCGGGACTGCCTCGAATATACGAAGCAGTGTCACTTATGCTAAATTCACGGGGACTTCATCCACCAGCATCCAAATCCATTACATCCAACACTAGCTAGCTGGCCGTTTGAAATGTGGGGAACCGATATAATCGGGCCCATCGAGCCAGCATCATCTAAAGGACATCGGTTCATATTGGCAACAACCAATTAATTCTCTAAATAGGCAGAGGCAGTACCTCTAAAGGAAGTGAAGACGGAGAACATCCTCCATTTCTTCAGGACACACGTCATCTACCGGTTTGGCACTCCGCGACGAATCATCTCAGATAAAGGGCCAGCCTACAGAAGCCATAAAATCGATCGCTTCGCACAGCAGCATAAAATAGATTGGAGATACTCTTCAGTCTATAATCCCCGAGCTAACGGTCTAGCTGTGGCTTAACAAGATCTTGACGAAGATCATAAAGAAAATGGTGTTCATAAATAAAAGGGACTGGCACAAGAGACTACATGAAGCTCTTTGGGCTTATCGAACTACGTTCAAAACAACCACGAATACAACACCATTCGCGTTGGTATTCGGCACGGAAGCGGTACTTCCCTTGGAGATAGAGCTACCCTCTTTACGAGTAGCAGTTTGATACGAGCTGACGGATGAAGAAAATACCCATCTTCGGCTTGAGGAGCTCGATGCCCTCGATGAAACTCATCTCATGGCGCAGCAAAACCTAGAAGCTTACAAAGCAAGGATGACGCGCTCATACGAAAGACTAATCAGGCCGAGAACATTCCGCCAAGGCGAACTCGTGCTAGTGGTAAAAAGACCTATGATTCCCAACCATGCAAAGCGGGGGAAATTCGAGCCGAACTATGAGGGTCCGTACATCATAGACAAGGTCCACCAAGGTGGGGCCTACTTGCTCATGGATATGCATGGCGAAAGTCCATTCCGGCCAATAAACAGCCGGTTCCTTAAGAAATACTACGCCTAACAAGTCATAACTCAGGTTAACGATAGATGACGACGCTCGTGTCCGCTCGCTGTCTTCCTGAGTCAAGACTCTATGAGTAGTATCCCGCAAAACTTTGCCTCAAAGCTGGCCCTGGACCGAGATGTCCTTAAACTAACAACGGACCGAGATGCCCCTAAACTAACAATGGACCATAATGTCCTTAAACTAAATACGTCGCCTCAAACACGGCGATAGTGGAATTCAAGTCCACAAGTCCTAATGGCAAGGATTCCAACTCAAATCCCCCTGGCTACATAGCTGCCCAGGTGGCAAAGTCTCCCCTAAGTGCCATTGACAAACAGAGGGGTAAAAAAAATGGTACGTCCACAAGTGAAATGGGCATGGATGAAAACCCGAAAGGGCACCATGAGTAAAAACAACAGGGCTACCGGCGAGCTTGTGAAAACCTGAAAGGGCGCAATCTCGTTGTTAAAAATACGGTAAGTCCACAAGCGAAATGTGCACGGATGAAAACCCGAAAGGGCTTTGTGAGTAAAAACAGCAGGGCTACCGGCGAGTTTGTGAAAACCCGAAAGGGCTCAATCTCGTTAAAATAAAAACACCTATAAGGTCCTCTCGACCTTGTAAGGAGAAAACACTTGTGTGAGATCCTTACGACTCACAAAGGAGCAACACACTCAGGGATCCCCACGATTCCTAAGGAGAAATTACACTTACGAGATCCTCATTACTCGTAAGGAGAATTCCCCCTGTAAGACCTTCACGACTTATAGGATTCAAAAGCCTTAAGATACGGGGACCTGAACCTGTTCTTAAGCCATCACACTCCCCAAGTTGCCCTACAAGCGGTCCAATATTGACCCTTGTATACAATCCACGGGCACAAATAAATATCCCCTCATCAAGTTCTGTCACTGGTGGGAAGTTTACCCATATGGTGAACGACACTTATAAGTCCTCTCGACTTATAAGGAGAAAACACTCTTAGAAGATCCATACGTACAAGAGAAGATATCACTTAGAAGTCCTCACGACTTCTAAGGAGAATTTACACCTGTGAGATCCTCACAACTCGTAGAGAGAAATAACTTTGTGAGACCCTTACGGCTCATAAAGTCAAAAGCCTTGGTCGACAGGATCCTAACCCTGTTTACTAAGCCATCTTTGTTCAAACCAGCAAAGGCACATGATGATTCGCTCCTGGCAATATCCCAGCTGTAGCGACGCTGATGCCTAAATCGGTATCAAATTCCAAGTCCTTTCACGGCAAATGATGATTCGCTCCTGGCAATATTCCAGTCCCAGCGATGTTGATGCTAAGATTGGTATTAGATCTCGAGTTCCATACTTGCAATAAAAAGCAGCGAGTAAAAAGAAAAAACAGCCGAAATGTTTGGGCAACTCGCAATAAAAAGCATCGAATAAAAAGAAAAAATAGCCGAAATGATCGGGCAATCGCAACTTTCGCGATATAAAAAAGCTGAAATGATAGAGCATCGCGGAAATAAATAAAAAAAATGAAACTTTTGCTCTGCAAGTGAGTCCATACTAACCCCTGTATACAATCCATGGGCACAAATGAAAAGGGAAAACCACATTTTCCTATCAACCTCCATCAGAAGGAGAGCTAGGTCTCGACGGTTCACAGACAGCCTAGAGATCAACAACGGCGTTCCTTCTTACTCCAACAAGATGCAGATACAACGTCAACAACCGACCCCAGGGTCAAAACAACAGAGCCATGGCAAAGTCCCTAGTTCCAAGCCTCGACGGTTTACCAAGAGACTGCCTGGGAGCCATGGCAAAGTCCCTAGTTCCCAGTCTCGACGGCAACATCTACTGCCAAGAGATCAACAACGACGTTCCTTCTCACTCCAGCAGGATGCAGATGCAACGTCAACATCCGACCCCAGGATCAAAACAACAGAGACATGGCAATGTCCCTAAGTCCAAGCCTCGAAGGTTCACAGAAAACCTAGAGACAACCTCGACATTCGTCATAATATTGCAGACACAATGTTAACAAACAAAGCAAAGGAAGATCCTTAACTTCAGAGTCTTGACGGAAACTCAAATAAAACCTGAAAGATTATCGGAGATCATTCCACACCAGCGCGGAGTGGTCATGACTCATCGGGGCTCCCCAAACTGAGCCTAAGCTCAAGTAAAAAGCAGCATGGAAGATCCCTAACGCTTTCTCTTCCGACGGTAATATGACCTGGGAGATTACTTGAAGACGTCTTGTCCAGCCTCTAAGGGATCAGAGACATGACAGTCGTGGGGCTACTCGAATAGCAAGATTGCATATCGGGGAATATATCGGCCAACGCGACGGTACGACGGAAAAAAAACCTTAGCACCACAAACCCTAACGGACTTCTATCAGGAGAGGTTAACTATGACGTCAGGACATTCTTGCGAGAACTTCTCGATTCGTTTCAACTTGCAGGGAAAATAATATTCCTGCGAGAACTCTTCGACTCGTCTCGACTCGTAGGGAAAAATCCTTAGGCACCAAGGATATCAATCTGTTTCCTAAGCCACACTCTCCAAAGTCGAATATCGACAAGGAGGGAAAAAACCATTTACGAGTCCTCTTGACTTGTAAAGGGGAAAATTCTCTTGTGAGATCCTTACGACTCTCAAGAAAAAAAAACACTTAGGAATCCTCATGACTCTTAAGGAGAAAATACACCTATGGGATCCTTTCGACTCGTAGAGAGAAAAGTCTTTATGAGAACCTTACGGCTTATAAAGTTGAAAAGTTTTAGGCGGCAGATCCAAACCTGTTTCCTAAGATATCGCTGCCCTACAAAGAGATCAAGATGGACTTTCCGGGCCATATTTGCCAAAGTTACATGCCATCGAAATAAAGAATCTACTTATGAGTCCCTAAGATTCGTAAGTAAAAATATCCAAGCGAGATCCTGGCGACTCAAGGAGGCGATGAAAGCTTGGAAATCCTTACGATTTCTACGGAAGATGTGCTTTCCCGACGGTAATATGACCTGGGAGATTATTTGAGGACAACTTATCCAGCCCCGAAGAGAGTAGAGACACAACAGCAAGATTGCGTATCAGAAATGCCTTAGTACTACACACCCTAATAGACCTCTATCGTAAAGAGCAGGGGTGAACTGTAACGTTAGGACAGGTTTGCCTACAAGCCCAAGGGAGGTAAACTAAACAAACTCCGAAATGAGTATATAAACAACTTCACATCCAGTCAAGATAGAAAGGTGCAACCTACGAGCACCAACCATGTACTGTGCAAGGAAGTAAGGAGAGTCTTTGGTTCACGCCCCACTGAGCGTTCATTCACGACTGCGTGCCTGCTTAAATGGAAATGGTGTCCAAAACATGCTGATTTATGTACGACACTATAATGGCGCTCGCACTTAACAAAAATTCCTAAGGGTAAAGTATAAAGCTCATGCACAGAGGCGAGATACATGTACGAATATGTAATGAAAAGGAAGCATTCAACAGGAAACATTCAATAGTTAATAATAAGAGAATTACATTGATGTAAGCATACTACTCTACATGGAAGAGATCACCAAATATGGGATCAGAGATACAGGGGTTGACAAAACAAAATACAAAGTTCTCCAATTCCCTCTCTGCCCTCTCCACCATGTTGAAGCAGCGGTCTTCGTGAGAAGTTGTTCCCCATCGATTAGCACCATGTTCATCAGCGAAGGCGGACATGATAGCCTATTGATCCCGTATTTGGCTTAGCAGCTGAACTGATCGGCCCCTCAAAGACTGGGTAATCAAACGTGCCTCGTGAAAGCACTCGATATTATCCTCCGCCGCATCGAGAATTGCCGGAGTCATCTTTGCCGGATGAGGAGGGATGTCAGTAAGCACGGATAGAAAGATCATCCAGAGCCAAATGGAGCCCAAAGGAAGAGGAGAGCCCCTACGAATCAGGAGCTCATACATCACCGCGTCACACTGAGCATCGGTAAGAAGAGGGTCTACTAGCCATGCAGCAAAGAGAGGAATCGTTTCCTCGATGGGCACTGTTCCCCTCCGAATGGCGGCGCACAAGACTGCGATGTCTTGGCACTGAGACTCGGGGCAGATGCTAATTGGTGCTATCCGTCCACCTCTCCGAAGATGCCAAGTTAATTTATGGCACCATGTATCGAAAGTTTAGACGGATGCGTCCGATGTAGCAGACTTCGTCAGATTCCCCCTCGTTTGAGGGGTTTTTGATTGTGGGGACGCTCTTCCCTGCAGGCGCAAGCCCCTGCAGTTAATTACGCTACCGCATTGCGGTAACAACTTTCTCCTTCTCCAGATGGTCACTTCGTGTCGTGGGTGTTTGTTTTGTGTTTTGTTGCCCGTGGATTGTTTACGGAGACTGAGTTATGTCGTCACCCGTAGGGCGTGGACTAGTCCAAATCCGTATTATCTTAGATTTGGATTTGGGGGTTTGGTTTGAGGATACGTCAGCCATACTTGAGGCTAAGATCAACTCAAACGTTTGTTAAGGATACGTTAGTCTAACTTTGAGACTAAGATCAACTTAACGGGATCGTTTAGATCCGACAAAGGAGCGTTTTAGGCTCCATTGTTCCAGTTTAGGGACATAGTGGTCCATCGTATGTATGGCCGTCGGGACCCGTCACCTCTCTGACGACGTTGAAGGATTACAACGACGGATGTCAGAGGAGTTCAGGGATGTACCCTCGAGCCAGAGTTAATTGGGGGGATTCATAGTCCAGTCTGTTTGAAGGTTTAAGGATACGTTAGCCATCTTTAAGGCTAAGATCAACTTAAACGGGACCGTTTAGATCCGACAAAAGAGCATGCGGGGCTCTATTGTTCTAGTTTAAGGACATTGCGGTCCATGGGTAGTTTAAGGACGTTGCGGTCCATGGGTAGTTTAAGGACATTGCGGTCCATGGGTAGTTTAAGGACATTGCAGTCCACGGGTAGTTTAAGGACGTTGCGGTCCATTGTTAGTTTTAAGACATCTCGGTCGAGGTTAAGGACGTCGTAGTCCATGGGTTTAAAGACTCCATAGTCCGGTATGTGCTCTGGATGCTTCACACGGGTTCACTGCCGTGCTTGGCGAGGACCAGGCTCCGCTCTGGGCGTTTTCCGCGGGGTCAAAGAGTGACATTATCCGCATTCCACGTAACCAGGAATTTTGCACTAGATGCTTCACACGGGTTCACTGCCGTGCTCGGCGAGGACTAGGCTCCGCTCTGGGCGTTTTCCGCGGGGTCAAAGAGTGACGTTATCCGCGTTCCACGTAACCAGGAATTTTGCATTAGACACGGGTTTAAGGACCCCACAGTCCATATCAATGTGTGGTCGTCGGGACCCGTCACCTCTTTGAAGACATTGAGGGATTACAATGCCAAGTATCAAAGGAGTGAAGAGATGTACCCTAGAACCGGAATGGCTTAAATAGTCCTTGACCCAATTTGGGATCAAGACCGATTAATTATGTTATGAGCCCATTAGCCCAGTTAATTACGAATTGAAGACTCATGGTCTAGCTTGGGCTAAGTCCGATCATGTCTGGAATATTGGCTTCTTGTTGGTCCATTGAAGGAGAGGCTTTGCCTCTATCCATTTAGCCAATTGGGCCAAAGCCTAGTGTTAAACACTACAGAGCAATCATTGTTGAACACTGGGAATGAGGTTGACAAGTTAGTGTTTAACACTAAAAGATAATTGGTGTTAAACACCAGCAACAAGGCTTTCAAATTATCATAAACACTAAAACAGACCAGTGTTGAACACTGGCAAAGGAGATCTCAGATTAGTGTTAAATACTAAGGTAATCAGTGTTGAACACTGCGAATAAAGTTCTTTGATTAGTGTTGAACACTAGGGCCCAACAGTATTTCAATACTGGATTCGAGAGTTCCAATTTAGTGTTGAACACTAAGGCAAGAGGGGTCACGTGGCAACACGTGAGAGCGCCCTCCCTTCATTTATTCTGCTGAGATTATCGCATCACGTGCCCTCACGTGAAGGGCATTTAAATGCTTATATGTTAAAGCTTCTGCCGAGGGTCACGTGGGTCACGTGGGGTGCTGCCTCAAAGGGGTTTTCTGTAGATCTCTTGGGGGGGTCACGTGGTGACACGTGACCCTGCCTCTATGTATGTTGTTTAGAGGATCTGTTAATCTTTTCCAGGAATTAAATTCCTCGTAGGGTTAAACCCTGACAGTAATTTCAGAGGAATTAAATTCCTACTTCCTTTTGAAGATTTATATTCTGAATAGAGTTGGACTCTGAATTTTCTGTAGGAATTAAATTCCTCATACATGTGAAGAACTAAATAGGGTTAAACCCTAATAAAAGCTTTTAAGGAATTAAATTCCCATTCTCTGTTAAATTATGATCAAGGGAATTAAATCCCCGCTGTTCCAACAGAACTAGGTTCTTAATTAGGGTTAAACCCTGTTTCTTTTTGTTCTGAAGGAATTAAATTCCCATAACACAGGGTCAAGCCCTAGTTTTATTTTAAAGGAATTAAATTCCTATAGTTCTGTGAGAATTAAATTCTCGTGCTTCCATTCCCTCTTTATGTTTTGGATCTGCATGGCAGGATCTCAACCCATTGAGAATTAAATTCTCAGATTCAAGGGGAGATGTGCACTTTGCAGATCCTCTATCAAAGAGAGAAGAAATATATTCTTCCGTTTTATATATCAGAGTTAAACTCTGTTGAGAATTAAATTCTCCTTTCTTTCAAGGAGCCTTCCCTTTCTTACCTAGGGTTTTCTTTTGCAGAAGATCCAAGTTCCTCGAAGTATCAAGGCTCTCTCTCCCTTTCTTCCCTCTGCGTATATATATTTTTTTTTTGTCTCTTGGCTCCTATTTATAGGAGAAGCAGCCGAGTCAATTAGTTTTTTACGAATCTTCATTGAGAGATTTGATTTGCATCCATCATTCATTCTGGACCTTTGGATTATTAGGTGAATTTTATTCACCATTGGATTTCAAGTCCCGGGATTCTCCTTTGTTATTTCGGTTAGATTTAAAGGGGAAATCTTTCCAAACTCGAGATTTTCCCATAAATAGGTGATATTTAATCACCTCTGAACCTTTAATTTAATTGTTTCTAGATAGTCGCTTTCCTTTGGAAGGATTTGAATCTCCTTCAGAATTTAATTCTGTTAACAAAATAGGCTTTGAAAGCCGGTCACGTGTGACCACGTGACCCATGGTCACGTGTGGGCACGTGACCCCCTTTGGAATGGGCCTTCTTCTTTCTTTCTGCGCTTTGCTTTCTGTTCTCTGTTTAGCTGTCACGTGCCACCACGTGACAACTGGTCACGTGTGAGCACGTGACCCTGGCATGGAGCCTTCTTCTCGATTTAACCGGAGAATGAGCCTGATGTTTTGAGTGTCACGTGCCAACACGTGACCCTGGTCACGTGGGAGCACGTGACCTCTTCTGAAGCCTTTTTCTTGATTCGATCAGGAAACCGTTGTGTCTTTGCCGCTGCTTTTAAATGTCACATGCCGACACGTGACCCAGGTCACGTGGGAGCACGTGACCCTTTTTGAAGCCCCTTTCTTTGACGTATTTGGGAAACTGAATTTGCCTTGTCGATACTTTTAGGTGTCGCGTGCCCACACGTGACTGCTGGTCACGTGTAAGCACGTGACCCTTTTCTGAAGCTTTTCCCATAAGCTTTTCTGATTTTAAATCAGGAAACAGGCACCTCCCATGGTTGCCGACAAGCATGAGAACGATTGCAAGCAATAGCTCTTGGATTGTTTGAGTTCTGTTAGTAGAAATGTATTTCTCTTTGAAGATAAGAAGGAAGACATAGTTTCGAGTTATAAAGAGAAACGTTCAAATCTACGCACGGAAAATTTTGTGCATGGTAGAACTATTTCCAAGGCCGGAAAAATGGGCACGGGGAACAAGATAGTTGACCCATAGGAAGCAGATAAAGAAGGTGAAAAGACACCTTCAGTAATGAGGCAGCGCCTCACGTGCCTTGCATGAGGGCGCCAGCGTCGGGAGTTAAAATCTTTGAGGCAGCACCTCACGTGCCTCGCATGTATAACACGGGGGCCCCGGCATTTTATATACGAGTAACTACTGCTTCACATGAGGCATCTATGAGCAGTGGTATAAAAGAAAGGAAAATTTTGCCATTCATACTTGAGAAAATTTATACATCAGTGATAACAACAAAACAAAATATCATCAAAATATTTACAATGGCAAAACACTGAATCCTGGGCATGAAGTTAAGAATTCAGAAGCATGTCCGAGTAAAATTCTTTTGGCTTCTCCGACCATTTTCTAATGCATTTTCTCATGAATGCAAGCGTCGAGATTCCCGCTGATATCGTCCGTTCTTTAATAGGCGGAGATTATCGCCGTCTGTTGGAAGACCTGATGCAAAATATCGACAAGATTATCTTGCCGCCTCTTCGAGATCAGGCCCATCTGATATACTGAGCGCACCTTGTCTTCGGCATCATCAAGTGCCTCAAGCGGCATGGCCTCGTTAAATTCAGGAAGTGCTTCCTAAATCACCCCCACGATAATTTTCAAAAAAGCGGAGTGACGGGGGAGTAGTCGACCGTTGTATTCATCGAAGCGACGCATCACCTCAGCGCATTGGGCATCCGTAAACTCCTGGTCTTGACAACGGCCTTGGACGCGAATGTCTTCATAGGAGATAATCTCGTCAAGATCATACAGATAAGCAGCCATAGTATCTGGAAAGAAAATTCAATAAAAGATTAGCAATTAAATATCAAGATTCTTAGAGTCTAAAATAAAAACAGTAGTGACGTCCCATCATTGATGGTGCAGTCACTCATTAAGGATGAAATTCTAAGAGGATTCTCATTTAATGAGAAACCTCATTAGACTAAGGAGTTAAACTCCCTCGAGAGCTGTGCTCTGCAAACAGATTTCACATCTGTCAACTTTAATTAAGAGGAGAATAAAATTCCCCCAAAAATTTCTAAGAGCTATGCTCTGTAAATACGATGGGGTAATCTAACAGAACCCTCAAAAGCAAAGCTTTTTAACAGGGTAAATCTCCAAGATCTTTAAGATCTGCAAAACAAACTCTAAGAGTTCTTCATGGAAGATGAGCAAAGCTCTGATTAATGGGTTAGGAAACCCTAAAATACATCTTAAGATCTATGATCTAAAAAGAGCAAAGCTCTATTAAGGGGTTCGATTACGATCCTTACCAAATTTTTCGGCAGAGTTCTAACTCTAGAAGGGATTTCTTTGGACAGAGATCTAAGCTCTGAAAGAAAAATCAAATTCTCAGAAAAAAGAAGAACAAGAGAAGATGAACAACAGTCATCTTAAGGGCCAAGGGCCCTACTTATAGGCACAGGAAGTTGATTCAACTTTCAAGAAAATCCAACGGTGGAAAAGCTGCCACCGCTGTACTCAGTGTGAGCCACGTGAGTGCAACGATGGGGAGGGCATTTGTTTTTCTAATGAAAGAGTAAAGCTCTGTTCAAAATTTGAAAGGCAGCGCTCACGTGCCTTGCACGAGGGCGCCAACGCCTCATGTGCTTTGCACGAGGGCGCCAGCGCCAAGAGTTAAAAACTCTGAGGCAGCACCTCACGTGCCTCGCACGAGAGTGCCGGCGCCAGAACTAAAAGCTCTCTGATTAGACAGAGCTGTTGGATCAAAGATCCAACGGAGGTGATAAATCACCAAAGTGCAGAATTAAATTCTGCTGAGGAAATATTCCTCAAATCTTTCTAATCAAGAAAGATTACGCTCTGTAAAACAGAGCACCGTTGGATTAAAAATCCAATGGTGATTAAAAATCACCTATCTACAGAATAAATTATGAATGGGAAAATATTTCCCTGATCTTGTTAAAAACAAAAAAGATATCTTCTGTAAAACAGAAATCCTTGGATCAAAGATCCAACGGTGGATAAAATCCCCAAATCAATTAAAGATCTCTCAATGAGAGATTTCTTTAACTAAATCAACAAACTTTCCTCTACCATATAAAGGACCCAAGACTTCAAGTCTTGTACAGAGAAACCTCTGCATAAGTTTCAAACTAAAAAAAAAAGCAAGCAAGAAGAAAGCTTTAAGAGGGAAAAAGGAAGAACACCTCTCTTCTAGGTAAATAAAAAAATAGAGATCAGAGCATCTCATCTGCATATCAAAGGATTTAACCCTCATAAAAGAACTTAGTTCTTTCCCTGGATCTGAGATCCATGAGACAAGTCTCCCATAAATGAGAATTTAATTCTTATAGGGATGAACTTGTTCTTAGGGATCAAAGATCTAGAAAAGAACAGAGAATTGAACTCTTCAGAACAGAATACACGAAGAAAACCTAGCGTCCAAGTGCCTTACGAGTCTCTCACGTGGGCGCTGCTCAATAAAAGTGCTTAGCACTTAATGTTTGGCGCTCAGCACCAAGCGCCTCACGTGGCTCTCACGTGGGCGCTGCTCAATAAGGAGTGCTTAGCACTTAATGTTTGGCGCTCAGCGCCAAGCGCCTCACGTGTCCCTCACGTGGGCACTGGTCAATAAAAGTGTTTAGCACTTAATGTTTGGCGCTCAACACCAAGCGCCTCATGTGCTCCGCATGTGGGCGCCATAAAGAGTGTTTAACACTCCAAAAAAGCAAAAAAAGGGGAAACTAAAGTGAAGTATGGGTGTCAGAACTCATATAAATGCTCAGCATTGTTTGCACAGAAAATGGACTGAGTCCAAGCAAGCGTTTAACACTTTATTCGAATGAAATGATAAAGACTGAGCGGATTGAGCCTAAGTTGACCAAATCCCTAATTCAGATCAACCGAGTTCAGGCACCTATCATTTTCCAAATTAGTCTTAGTCATAAACACGACTAATGATCTTCCGACGGATATTCATCCCACATTTCTCCTCAATCTGGAAATTGGTTCAAGGGTACATCTTCTTACACCTCTGATACATATCGTTGTAATTCTTCAGCGTCTTCAGAGAGGTGGTGGGTCCCGACAACCAACAACTCTTTGGCGCACTCCCAAATTGACGGGCACATCCCAATACGGACCGCAACGACCTTAAACTAGCTATGGACTGCGACGTCCTTAAACTAACTATGGACCGTACGTCCCTAAACTAAAACGATAGAGTCCAAATGCTCTTTTGTTGGATCAAAATGATCCTAAACCCCCGTTAAGTAGATCTCAGTCCAAGATCGGACTAACGTATTTTTAACAAACATTTAAGTTGATCTTAATCTCAAACGAGATTAATGATCCTTAAATCAACCCAAACCCAAATCTAAGAATATACATATTTGGACTAATCTACGCACTACGGGCGACAATATAAATTAGTCTCCGTATACAATTCACGGGCAACCAAAAAAAAACACACGACACGAAGTGACCTTCTGGAGCAGGAGAAAATGGTTATCGCTATGCGGTAATGAAATTAACTACAGGGGCTTGCGCCTGCAGGGAAGAGCATCCCCACAATCAAAAACCCCTCGCAAATGAGGGGGAATCTTACGAAGTCTACCACAACGGCCGCATCCATCCAAACATCCGATACACGGTGCTATAAATCAACTTGTCATCTTCGGAGAGGTGGACGGATAAAACCAAATAGTATCTGCCCCTAAATTCAGGAAAGACGATCCATCCCGGATCTGTTACCCATTTTCGGCGGTAAACAGTGTATATGCTTCTCATCCCAGCAGGGGAAATGGTCTGTCCCACAGCCATTAGTACATCCTACTGGAGATAGTATACAGGTGCTCATTGGGTTACGAGTTACACTGGACGGACTCGTTGGGAACTGCTGGTTGGTATTATAACTATCGTCAGGTAGCAGTTCCAGGTGACATGAGTACAGCTTAGTCCGTTGATTTGACATCACTATTAGTCTCGAGTGTGTTCCCACTGTACTTAGATCACTACCCTACCATGGCTCAAATGAGTCGTGCAAACAGGTAGTGGTTGGGTACAGTCCCGAAGCACTGGGAGGAAGTAATCGTTAGACATGATTCGTCTCTCCCAGTATTGGGGGTTAATATCGCGTTGTGTTCGGAAAGCCATTACACAAAGTCTCTGGCCAGGACAAGCGAGATTTACTGGTAGGTACTCCAGTAGTTTCTCAGGGTGTTTTGAGCTCTACTCCGACACGACTTATTGCACTATTAAGGGTCTGACGGTTATCGCCCCCTTAGGCCCGATATGTGAGTATCTTGGACGAACAGACCGTACTGTACGGAGATTGTTACAGAGGCTCAGTAGAAATTCGGATGAGTTTGCTATCGGCCTTCTTATCGATAGATACCTGGGTAGCTGTTACGTGCAGCTAGTACCGCTGACGTGCTTGTGGTTAAACCCACTGTTAGAGTACTGTCGAGTCTTTAGAGTCCCACACAGAGGGTTTCCCTGTTTCGGGCGAAACGATGTAGAGGCCGTATGGTTTTACGGCAGGGTTCGATCATATACATGTACTGGCTACACGGATGATATTCGAACGGATAATACTAGTGGGCTTTGGTTTAAGCCGGATCCTAGTATTAGATTATTGGATTATTTTCGTCTTTTTGTATTCGTATTTTTCGAAATACGAATACGGATATGTATATACGGTGATGGGTATTCTTGTAATTTTATAAGAGTGCTTCTAGAAGAAGACACCTCATTTGTGGTTTAATCCATTTTGTTAAATGGATAATGAGGTGGAGGTATGAAGTGTAATCTTGGACATGATTGAAGCATGGTTACTTGGTGACTCATTGTTTTGATGAATATTGAAGCATGGTTGATTCATTGATGAATTATTATATGCTTCATTATCATCAACCTTAGCCATTCTACACTCATTCTTATCACAACACTCTCTCACCTCCAAGGCTCTCTTCTTCCTCCTCAAACCCTAAAAGCTCTTATGTGTTGAGAAACCCAGCGTTTTTAAGACAAATTAATCCATAATCATTCTCTACATCTTCTAGGCTACTTAGCTTAACAAACTACATACCCTAGTTACCTCGGTTTAGAGGTTGGAGCTTGAAGTACGTACTCTCGGATGGATTGTCTTTGATGCAAGGAGGCCGACGTTGCAAGTTCGATTCGTACACTTGAGGAGCTTAAGAAGAGGACAAAAAGACCCGAAGGACTTGTACACAGAGATATAAAACTCTTACCGAGTAGTTAAACCTCCAAGTAGTTTGCTAGTTAAGGTTCCATAAAGATCCTGGAGCTCAAGTCACTGTTGCGAGCTTTGTAAAAATTGTTTTTTTTTTGTGTATCCCGCCTCCCCGCTAACCCGCAGGGTGCGCGACATCGACTTAGAGAAGCAACATTGTCAAGAGCCCGCAATAGTATTTATAATGGAAAATCATGACATATAAGCATGAGACATGAGTATGTGAGACAATTAATTAATAAAGGGGTTATCACAATTACATATGTAAAGTCAAGTAAGAAATTGGCAAATCTTTTTACCAAGAGACTGGCCAGAGACTTGGTAAGGACAATGTCAATTGACAAGGGACTTAAATCCATTAAATAAAAGTTAATAGTGATGGTAACCCAACCTTCAACTAGAATTCTACCAGTATAAGATTTAATGGGTAATAACAAGTTACTATATAAGTATGGGCACTAGTTGTTTAAGTCCCACAGTTGGAAACTAGTGACGCCGTCAAAATTGTGGAATGCTTTTATAACTCTTAATGAAGTTCGCTCGTGTAGAAAATGCGTCCGGAGACGGAAACGCAAGAACTTCACCTATGAAAACATTGAAGTGGTGCCGTTTTTCATGGAAGTTTAGGATTTACTTTTGAGATTGTTTTCTGAATAAGGATAACACAAGGCAATTAATAGTGTTGAGTGAGAATGAAATTCTTAAGAAAACATGATATAAATATGTGTGTTATGTTACCGATTGTAAATCAAGGATGAGCTGGTTTAATGCTTAGCAACCAGAAACTTCGTATCATCTTGTAATATTTAACACTAACTAAAGGTTTAAACTGAAAGAAACCTTTAACTATGCATAATTATATCAATAGAGAATATAGATGAGAAGAAAAAATATAAGTTCAAAAAGTGGGGGGATTGTTGGAGTTTTTGAGCGGTTATGAATTTTGAAATTTGAATTTCGAAAACTCGGTTTTGAGCGGTTGTGAAGTTTGAAATTCGAAAATTTGGTTTTGAGCGTTTGTGAATTTTGAAATTTGAACTTTTGTCCTTTCAAAAAGTTGCAACCGTTTTTGATGAACTTTGAGAATCTATAAATAGAACCGATTTTTGTAAGAACTTTAACAACTTCTTCTCTATTATTCTTTTTCTATTTCGAATAGAATTTCGATTTTTTTTTCGATTTTTGCTGATCGCAGGAATTTCGGACTATGTTGTATCCTGAGAGATTTTGTCTGCAATCTTTCGGCAAACTCAATTTGAGTAGGGACAAGTAAATCCTTAAAGAAAGCTGATTGCGTCTCAGAGTCAATAAATTCATTTATTTGTATTCATCATTTTTCCGATTACTACACTAAATTTCTAACAGTTGGATCATAGCGCTAACAATAGACTTGATATCGCTGTTAGGCACTTGGAGCCGATCAAGAAGCAGCTTCGGATCTTGTCCTATGACGATTTTTATCAGGTGACTGCCTTCAGATGTATTTTGTTTCCTTTGGTTTCATTTTTGAGCAATTAATTATAGCGAATCAAATATTTAGATCTAACAAATTTGATTGTTTAACCTTATCATTTGAAGCAAACTAGAATTTATACACGTGCGGTGCGATGCGATGCACGGGAAAGATGAAACTGAATATAATAGTGATAGTAAATATGTATGAATTAATAAAATATGAAGGGTTGTCTATAACTTTTTGTTTTATGTTCCAAGGTGCTTGTGGGAGGGTGGAGGGAGGAGGGGATGAGAGAGGGAGAATGTTGGGATGGCAATCTTGCCTCGTCCATGGGTACCACCTCCATCCCATTTTTGACTGTTGACCGGGACACGGGACGGGGATGGTATTAGCTTCTCCTGTTGCATGCCTCACCCCGTCTCGCCTTGCAATATAGATAAATTGCTAAAATATTTTCTTTCATGATATTATTTATATTGTTTAATTTCATATATAAATACCTGTTATCCCGTTTGTAATTCTAAACGCCTCCCTAGTTCTCATCTTTACACTATACAATCTATACTTCTCATATACTCACGGTTTTTCTTGAACTCTCACAACTGATCCGGGACTGCTTGAGCAATGTTGATCGGATCATCGTTGTCTCCTCAACTCTTACAGCAGTCAACGATCGACAACACATCACTATTTTCACTTGTTTCTCTGTCTCTCACTATATATACAGACATGACTTCTTGCACATAATATGATGTGGCGAGGCGAGGTCCCCCGCGGGGAATTAGGTTCCCCAGTGGGTTGGGGATGGCAAGGGCCGATCCAGTAAGGCCCAAGGGGGCACATTCCCCCGCTGAAATTTTGAAAAAAAAGACACCAATATCGATTATAAACATGAGTTGGAGTTTTTTCGAAATGTATTGTAATTTTTATGGTATTAGTAATTGAATATAAGGCTTTAGCTTGGTTGGTATTGCATTTTGTTTCCCAATAAAAGTTCTTGGGTTCAATCCTCACTACTCGCAATTACTTTTTGAATTATTTTGCATTTTATTAAAGATGCTATGGATTTCTTTAAGCTTTCTCTTCCTAGTGAAAAGTTTTTTTCCCAATGTTGTAATAACTTATTTTAACTTTTATTACCGTTTTGCAAATTATACGACAATTTTGTATAATATTTATTTTTATTTCATAATGTAAACTTGTTTTGTTTAGTGCCCCCTTTGATGAAAATTCTTGCATCCGACCCTGGAGGATGGGATGTATTTACTCCGCCCCGGCAAGGCATGGACGAGGATAGGATAGGCAATCCCCAGTCCCGTCCCGCCCCATTTCCATTCCTAAGAGAGGGAGTGGGAGGGAGGAAGTGTATGTGTGTGAATATGATGTGGATACTTTAAAATTTAATTATACAAATTTCAACACTTTTTTAAATTTACCTTGAAAAAATAACAAAATGTCGCATGACAACACATGTGTTCTACTTATAATAGTAGAGATATATCATATATTTATTTTTCTCAATCATTTTTTAATGTTTTCTTCTGCTTATAAATTTTAAACAATGAATGCAAGAGTAGTTTCTGTATTTATATTGAATTAAATGTTGTTATCAGCTTCCTGGAGTGGTTGTCGTTGAAGCAACAGAAGGACCAGAGGTTCCTTTCCACCATGACACGGAGGTATACTCCATCTCTTGCGGCATTTCTTAACAGATTTAGCGATAAAAATTTATGATTGATCTCATACTATTGATAGAATTAAGAGACATTATTTGTTTTCCTTCATAACTGTATGTTGACACCAAAAAAAAAAGAGAAAATGCATTAATATCATATATTCGATTTATATATACATGTTGTATACATGATATTAATAGGAGGGCATTTGTTAGAGTCAAAAATATTGAATCTCAAAAGTACTCAAATCGGGTATCCATGAATCTGCACATAGGCTGAATTCAAATGCCTATAGAGTTATGCACATTTGGTCAATTGGGACAAATGAGAATCCATTTGAAAGACTATTGAGTATAGTTTCCAAAAATTCAAACTGTACATCGTTTGGACTTCTCTAAAGAAAATTATGACCAAATCAGTGAAACCTGCACGCATAGAATTGAGCTGCCGCCGAGACCTCTTTTTGGGTGCCGGGACCCCCCAAAAATATATAGTTTAGCTTATTTTTAAGAAGAAAGTGGGAGGATTTTCTCCCCCACTCTACTCCCACTTACATAAAGATATATACCTCTCAATAAACATTAAAACAAGGAGGGGAGATAATCAAGAAATAGAAAATTCAAGAGAGAATTTTGAAGTGTCCAGAGCCTTTGAAGAAGAGATGAAAGAAAAAAAAAGTGACATTATAAGAATGGTGACTTCATTCCTTCATCTTTCTCATTCTCTCCCTCTCTCTGATCAAGAAAATCTATGAAAACTAATATAAGTGTTCATCTCCAAAGGAAGAGCTCGAAAGCCATGGCCATGGCTTTCTCTAAGAAGGTGAAGATATAGAACACAAATTTATGTGTTCTTCATAAAATGGATAGAACATAGAACATGAGCCATACCATGTTCTACATATTTTGAAATAGGCCATCCAATTTCTTACGCATAATCAGAAATAGAGTTATATTCTATTTCTTTAAAAACATGGAATTAGAACCCCTGTGTTCTTTCATAAAATATGAGTAGGAAAGCCCTATTCATTTTTGGAATATGAAAAACATGTCTGCATAATATCCATGAATCGGAAAACCCTATTCATTTTTGAGATATAAAAAAAACATGTATCTTTAAGGGAATTCAGTGCTAACAAAGCACTATATTCATTATATGAAATATGGCTTAAAAACCATGTTTTATGTTTGAACACGATCCATGTGTTTATTTTGCACAAAACATTGAGAATGATGCTACACATTATTCCTGAGAGCAGGAAACTCAATTCAATGAGTTTTCATCAAAGGAAACTCTGTAAAAAAGAGTTTCTGACTTGGCCTTAAACAAGCCATCGAGAGGCCCCTAAATGGGCTTCCTGCCTGCATCGGGACCCCCTCTTGACCGTCGGGAGGCCCCCCAAATACAGCTCCTGAAACAGAAACATTTCTGTTTCTTTTCTTGATGTGGACCCCACCTTGGATTTCCCATCCACACTTCAAAAGAAGTGATGTGGCCTGCACGTAGGGCAGTGCCCATCAATTTTCATCAAGTTGACACTGAAATACCCCAAAATAGTGAAAGCAGACTCCTAAACCGGAGTTTCATGTAACTTTACTTTTTCGTGCAATATTGATGTGATTTCCATTCTAATTGTACACAAATATGAACAAAATGAATAAAATAAATATTCTTTTGTTTTGTTCTTTGCTTGCAAGTATTTTATATCTATGTATACGATCTCTCTCTAAATGATGTGATTTAAAGAAAACCACTATGGTATCCCATTCAAATGCGTCCTGATACAATATGGTGTAATCAACGGCATGCGCTTGCGCTGTCGAAAGTTTCAAACCCACGATCTTCTGATCAAATTTTAAAACTACGAACACTTGTTTTGTTTAAACTCTACATATTTTAAACGTTCAATTGTTAGAGATCTTAAAGAGGGTAAACACTGTAGAGCATAACCTATGATGTAATTGATATGTATGAGAAGAAGGTTTGATTTTTTTCCTCATTTTTGAATGATTATATCACAGGCCACGACTTACTCGGAGAATTAATTGAAACTAATGGTTGGCATGAAGGATTTAGGTATGACTATATTAATAAGCAGATCACTCAAACCTTTTGTTTTAAGCTCCTTTAGCACTAAAGCTTCATCCAATGGTGAAGCAAGAAAACAATGTTTGCTTGTTGGTTCCCAATTGCAAAATTGATGGAGCTCCTTTTCGGGCCTCCGTCAGATGTTGTCTTTCGTAGATCTTGCGGTGAACTTAGCTGATTATCCTTCATTGCGTGTGAGTCTCAATGGGTTTTTGGAGGAAGAGGTGAGGTGTGGAGGCTGTCGCCGAGTATCTGCAAAGAAGTCCCGGTGGTTTGGTACCACCGAGAACCCTCCGACGCTCAAGTTAGTGATGAGATCCGAGCAGAGTAACGGCGTAAACTGTAAAGAATTGCTTACTTGACCCCTCTGTGATGGGGGTTTATATAGCGGAGGTGGCATGCAGCAGTAGGCACGAGAATCTCGCCGGCAGTTATGGTCCCGACGTCACGCCCGCGTAAAGAGCGGATAGCTCATTAATGGGGATCGTGATGGCGTGGAAAGTGGGATATTTCTGGCGGAGAATCTGCGCATGACGAGATTTGCGAAGCGGCGGTTACGCCTGTGAGTGGTGGAGTTGGTCGGTCGGAGGGACCGAGGAAGATGGTCTCGGCGGGAGAGCTCGGGAACGAGTGAGAGGGCCGAGGTATCTTGGTTTTGCGGTAGCTCGGAGGCGAGCTGAGAAGCCGAGGATGCCAATTTGCAGAGGGCCCTGAGGTGAGCCAACTTTGTGCTTGTAGGTCGGGTACAGGGATGGCCTGATCGGCCCCTGTGGGCCCTCTCTTCTGAGTTTTGGGACACGTCATCTGCCACATGTCCTGATCTGGAAGGTCGCCAATATAGATCATCATAAAAAATATACCCCTCATTTTCTTCCGGTTATAAGTGGCCACAAATTAACGCTTTCGGAGCAAACTCGTGGGTCCCCTAGGTGTGTGTGAGTTGTGTGCTTGTGTGTGATGTGTGCGTGGGTGTGTTGTTTGCATTTGTTAGGGCTTACGGGCCATTGCCAAAAAAATAAAAAAAATGCAACTCCTTCAGTTTAGTCTAATTTAGTATCTTTGGTTAAATGTTCCTTGGTAGCGCGAAGAATTTGGTCTTTTTTTTATGTATGCCTTGGTAGGGATGATTATGGAACTTGTTTTGCATAGATGTGTGAAGGTTGTGACTCCTGTGACATTATATCTATATTATCGCTTTAATAAGAACAATTTCAGATCAGGACATAGGACTAGATATACTTGAAGCGGACACCCGATATGACACATAATAAGCTAAAATTTTGTAGAGGTCACATGCATTGCATTTCCATACTAAACCTATGTTTAACGTTGATGATCGTAACCACCTTCAGATTCATGATTTAGTTTAGCTAATAAATCCATCTTTCTCCCAAGTTGCTTTGTTTCAGCAATTTTTTTTTGAAATATATGTGTGTTAAATTAATCCCCGCCTGGTTTTGACCTCCTTGTCACGATTGCCACTCTCTCTACTAAATCTTTCACCCTTTGAATGCGCGCTTTGTTTCAGCAGCTAATGATCTCTTTTTCAAATTTGTGTTTATCGGTATCTTGTTTATTGTTTTCATTCATTTATGTTGGTGGCTTTATATCCTCTTATTGATTTATGTTGGTGGCTTTATAACAGGATAAAGATGAGCCCCCTTTGGAAGGCAGCCTGCCTGATGTCATCAAAGGTATGAATATCTTCTAGTGTTTTTTAGGATCTCAAATACTTGCTCTTGGCATTCTTAGTATTTATAGTTCATATCTCATTCTTAGCCTGGACTTCACATGCTTGACTGTGATTTTAGTGTGTTTTGTACATTTGCATGCTATTACGGTAACTTGTCTACTACTTAATGCTGTTAGTGAACTGATCGCCTACTCTATTGTTGCTTGAAACAATAGCCATGTAGATCCCTTCGTACTAACATGTCGGATTGAATCGCCTTGCCATGACGCCTTTTTGTAGTCGATTATTTGGTTTTTGAGATGCATTTTTTGAGATGATAGTATAACTATGGCATGTTTCAGAAAAATGTTTAAAAGGGCAATGCTTGGAATATAATATGCATATATGCTATGAATTTGATAGGTTTAAATCGGTATTTCAATAAAGTAGAATTAATGCTTCAAAATATACTGTAAGAGTGAGTAGGCTATGCATAATTAAATGAAGCATTAGTTCTGCTTATGAATGTATTTCTTCTCTTTAGCATCCAATGAGCAGTTCCCTTGCCATGCTTTAATTTAGCTTCACAGTTCATAGTGTTGGAACGATAAAAACGATAAAATCGATGCATGAGAATGCCACTATACCGGCCAGTGCTGCGATCAAGCCAAACACTCCTCCTGTTACAAGGAGGTCATCCTGTTGCATCCGTGACGGGAAGGTAGACGGAACCACCACTGTCTACAGAAGACAGCCTGTCGATGTTCCCTCTCCAGTGACCGGACTTAAGAGAAAATCCGTGTTCGAGAGGCTAACCTACCCCACGCACGGGAAACAGGTTCCGAGAAACAATGACGACATTGTTTTCACCAAGGACTGTTTCACCAGCTCTTTGTCCTCGGCTGGGCAGGGCAGGTCACGAAACGCCAGGCGTCGGGAAGCAAAGCCAGCTCAAGCAGCTCATGAGCTCCTGCAACTCAGAAAGTACCACGAACAAGGTCTGATGGTCCCCCTGAGGAACTCACTCACACCACTTTGGGGGCACCCGATACAGAATAGCATCTCAGTAGCCGAAGGGTCGTCCAATCGTTGCCTCTTCAAAGGTAGAATAACCACCAACCAGAAGGTCTACGCAGCTTATAAGAAGGCTAAGAACCTACAAAATACAGTCCCTCCTATAACCTTTTATCGCAAGAAGCCACAAATTCTAGAAGGTCTGTCAGGAGAGACGCATCTCCGATCGGTTGTCTCAAAGGACCACCCTTTCTACGGAAGACCCACGGCACCCAAGCTTCGCCAATGGTCTACAATTGTCGGATGGTTGATCATTACTCAGCTGAAGGCGAGACTCTAGGAATGACCTTGTGGAACCATCAATCCGTATCGGTGGAGAGGCGATGTAAGGAAATCGACCACCTTAGCTCCTCCAAACGTAGAAGAAGTTATGGAGGAAATCATACCTCCTCCGATCGATGACGTATTAGAGGCTAGTGGCAACAATAACAATGTTCCTTTAGAGGAGCTAAGACGCCATGCCAAAGATCAAGACCGTCAGGTCCAGGACATGCAAGCGCAAATGGCTAATCTGACAGTGATAGGGCTCCGTTTCGGGCCTCCGTCAGATATTGTCTTCCGTTGATCTCGAGGTGAACTTGATTGATTGTCCTTCGTTGCGTGTGGGTCTCAATGGGTTTTGAGAGGAGAAGGTGGGGTAAGAAGACTGTCGCCGAGTACCTGCAAGGAAGTCCCGGGGTGGTTTGGTACCACCGAGGACCCTCCGACGCTCAAGTTAGTGGTGAGATCTGGGCAGAGTAACGGCGTAAAGTGTAAAAAAATGGCTTACTTTACCCCACTGTGATGGAGGTTTATATAGCGGTGGTGGCATGCGGCAGCAGGCGCGAGAATCTCGCCGACAATTACGCTCCCGACGTCACGCCCGCGTAGAGAGCGGATCGCCCATTAATGGGGATCGTGATAGCATGGAACGTGGGATGTTGTTGGCGTAGAATCTACGCATGGCGAGATTCGCGGAGCGGCGGTTACGCCTGTGAGTGATGGAGTAGGTCGGAGGGCCGAGGAAGGCGGCCTCGGCCAGGGGCTCGGGGATGAGCGAGGAGACCTAGGAGTCTTGGTCTTGTGGCAGCTCGGGACGAGCTGAGTGGACAAGGATGCCAATTCGCAGGGCGCCCCGAGGTGGGCCAGTTTGCGCTTGCAGGTCGGGCACAGGGTGGCCTGGTCGGCCGCTGATGACCCTTTCTTCTGAGTCCTGGGACACGTCATCTGCCACGTGTCCTGATCTTGGAGGTCACCAATATCGAGCATTATCGTTAGCCCCCCACTCTTGTCCCGACCAGCTAGTGGTCGGATCAGGAGTGGACTGCCGGGCCTCCTGAGGTGAGGTCCCTTCTACGGTTTCGTCGGGGCGAGCCCTCGGTCCATTGGTTGTCTTTTCTGCTAGCGAATCAAGATGAGATCTTTGCATTTAAGGAGGGTGCGCCGGTTCGTGCACTCCGCAGTCGAAGCGACGGTCTACGTGTCGAGCGCCAACTGGCTGATGCGACGTGTGCAGGCCTGCGGCGTCTGATGGGATGCGGTCAATCGCTAGGCAGCCACGTGGAGCGATTTAAGCCGCTGGGCGTAAGGAGCCGTTTCGGCGGGAGACGATGGGCGCCATTGGATGAGGCCGTGTGCAGTAATAAATAGGGGTGGGGCCCGCCCTAGGGCCCCCACTCTCTCATATTTTCTCATTCTCAAGCCCTACCTGCTCGGCGCTCGTCTCCCCTCCTTTGTTCCCAACTTTTGAAGAATTTCTTTCCTAGGTTAGATGTCTTCCCCTGTAGATTCAGTATTCGTTATAGGAGTAGACGTTAGGGTTCTTTTAGATGTGTCCGAGTCTCTTCGGGGAGCAGGGGCTGGGCCCTCTTCCCGGGGCCGTGAGGCGGGGGCCGCCTCCAGGGAGGAGGCGGTAGATGTAGCCCCCATCACCTCGTGCTGGGTGAGGCATGAGGACGAGCTCACCAACGCTCGAGCTCGCTTCCACATTCCCCCGAGCTACTCGCTCTGTCTGGCCGAGGAGGGAGAGAGGGCAGACCATGTATGGGGCAGGGAGATTGCCCTGTATTTGCAAGCTTTTTGGGGCGGAATGCGCCTGTCCTTCTCTCCTGGGGTCATCGCCGCTCTGAATTTCTTCGGTTTGGCCCCCAGCCAGCTAGTGCCGAACGCGTGGAGGCTTCTCCTTGGGTTCCTGATCTGCCTGAGGCTGCAGGCGGTTCCTTTCAGTCTTTCCCTTCTCGATTCTTCCCTTGTTTTCAAGAGTCACCCCGGCGGTCGAGCGGGCGATCCAAGATGGGTTTATTTTACTTTTAGGAAGCGGCCCGGGGTCGCTGCCGGGACCGGGGTCATGGCCTTGCCCTCCTCCATCCATGATTGGAAAAAGAAATTTTTCTTCGTTTACCCTCCCGAGAGTGAGGACTGGCCGGTGCCCACCAAATGGTCGAGGAAGAAGTGTCTGCCGGGGAACCTGTCCAACGACCCCGCCGCGATGAGAGTAGCGTCGTGGGAGCCCATCCCCAGACATGACGTGCTGCTGTCCGAAAGGGTCTTGAGCTGGGCCGGGCTTAGCCCCGCCGAGTTCGTCGGTAAGTTAGGCTTGCTTTCTGGGTTTATGCTTTACCCGTGTTGCTGATAAGTTGGGTGTTCGTTTCGTGCAGGATCCATGGACTTCGGCGTTCTCCGAGATGCTATGCGCCAACCGAGGCAGCCAGCTAGGGCCGGGGGCGCCAGCTCTTCCCAGGCACAGCCTTCCCCTGCTCCTACTGCCCCGGTGACGGTTCCTCGGGGACGTTCGGCGGTGGATCCCGCCCCGGGCCCCAGTAGAGCGTCGGGTCAGAAGTAGGCCCTGATTGTGGAGGACACGGCCTCGGAAGAGGAGATCGGCCCCCTTTCGGAGCCGCTCGAGAGGGGTTCCCGGAGACCTTCCCGGGGCCGGTCCTCCCCGACCGTGGTGGAGGAAGGGGGGCTCCGGTTCACGGTGCCATCCGGGCTGTCAGTCGCGGACAGCCTCCTCCACGAGATAGAGACCTCGGCCGGGGGTCGGGTTCCTGGGGGGACCCTCAAAGCTCAGCTGGCGTCGATCGCCCAGGAAGCCGTGCAGGTAAGCCCCCATTGCGCGGTGAGATTTGGTGTTTTCCTTCATGTTTCTGATCCTTCTTCTTATTGTGCCTTACCAGACTCTCCAGCACGTGGCCCTCACCCTCCGCGTGGAGCCGAGGTGGTAGCCCCGGCGGTGGAGGCCGCGGGCCAGCTCGCCACGTTGAAAGAAAGATCCAGGCGAGAGCAGGAGGAGATGTCGGCGAGGATTTCCGCCCTGGAGGGCGAGGTGGCAACCGGGAAAAGGGAGGCCGCCCGGCACCGCGAGGCTGCCGCGATCGCCGAGGGCAAGCTCGGGGACTCCCAGGTGCTCGCCAGCAACCTGAAGAAGACGGTGAAGACCCTCCAAAAGGAGCTGGGGGCGTCGGCCGAGGCCTTTAAGTCGGCTGGATCGAAGGCCGTTGCGAGCTATAAGAGGTCGAGGGATTTTTATGACGACCTGGCCGTAGCCACGACCCGCATTTGGCACGACGCCCTCGATGCCGTGAAGTCTAAGATGCCGGAGTTCGACGACACGGATCTCGGGGCCGAGTTCCCCCTCGTGGGCGCTGACGAGCAAGGGGGAGAGGCTCCCACCGAGGTGGGGGCCGAGGACCCAGCGCCCCCAGTGGTCGAGGTCGAGGACCTCGAGGTTGCGCCCAGGCCCGAGGTGTAGAGCCCCCGCTCTCCTATCTTCATTTTGCTTTTCTTTCGAATTTTGTAAGGCTGAGGAGCCAGAAAATACCTTTTGTAAAAACTTATCTTTGGCAGTAGTAATAAAGTTTTTCTTCTTCAGATGTGGTAAAGTTTTCCTTCTGCCATCTGTTTGTGAAGAATACTCACTTGTGATACTTTTACTTGCGCCGTTGTGATTTCATGTCAGGTTGGCCCTCTGTCTAACGATCGTCGGTCGAGCTGACTGCAGTTATTTGCCGACGAGCGTCTCCTAGGAGGTATCTCCTTGGGCCCCGAGATCGAGGGGGAGATCGTTTAGGCTTGGACAGACCTGGCATCTGTTTCTGATTTAGAGTATCGGCCGTCATCTGGGGATGACCGGGCAGGGTAGCTGCGACGTCATCTCCTGCTAAGGCTTCATGCATCTGTTGCGGCGTTAGGGGGGTTACTCGCCTGGGGTGGCCGAGCAGGGTGGCTGCTCGGTCGCCTCTTTCGAGGGCTTGGTTCTTTAGAGTTATGAGTAGGCGACCACCAGCCTTTGGGGGTTGAGCGGGGTAGCCGCTCCGATGCCCCTTGTGAGGGATTTTGATCCCTGGCGTAGAGGGTGGGAGCCGGAGTTTGACCGAACAGGGTAGCCGCTTGGGTGCCTTTGTATTAGGGCTTTTGATCGTTAAGGACGGTGGTAGGAAGCTACCAGCCGTAGATGGCGATGCAAGGACCCGACTGCCTCGGGGAGGAATTTTTGGTCCCCGACGTGTGGCAGGGAAGCTGCTTGTCGGGGATTGCCGAACGAGGGAACCTCGGGCTCTGGCTGTCTCTGGGAGGGCTTTCAGATCCTTCAGGACGGTGGTAGGAAGCTACCAGGTGTCGATGGCCAGGCAAGGACCTGACTGCCACGGGGAGGAACTTTTGATCCTCGGCGTGTGGCAGGGAAGCTGCCCGCCGGGGATAGCTGAGCGAGGGAACCTCGGGCTCGGCTGCCTCTGGGAGGGCTTTCAGATCCTTCAGGACGGGGACCGAGCAGGGTTACTGTCCAGTGCCTCTTGGCGAGGACATTGATCCCTGTCGGTTGTGGTAGGAAGCTACCAGCCGGGGATAGCCGGGCTAGGACCCGACTGCCTTTGGGAGCACTTTGGCCCTTGGCGTGAGGAAAGCTATGAGGTTGTAGGAAGCCCACCAAGGACCCTTAGCCGGGCAGGGTTACTGCCCGGTGCCTCTTGGCGAGGGCTTTTGTCTTGAAAGATAGCCGAGTGAGGGAACCTCTGGCCTCGACTGCCTCTGGGAGGGCTTTCTGATCCCCGGCGTTGTGGCAGGGAAGCTTCCCGCGGGGGATAGCCGAGCGAGAGAACCTCGGGCCTCGACTGCCTCTGGGAGGGCTTTTTGATCCCCGGCGTTGTGGCAGGGAAGCTGCCCGCGGGGGATAGCCGAGCGAGAGAACTTCGGGCCTCGACTGCCTCTAGAGGGGGTTTTTTGTCCCCGGCGTTGTGGCAGGGAAGCTGCCCGCGGGGGATAGCCGAGCGAGGGAATCTCGGGCCTCGATTGCCTCTGGGAGGGCTTTTGATCCTCGGCGTTGTGGCAGGGAAGTTACCCGCGGGGAATAGCCGAGCAAGGGAACCTCGGGCTCGGCTGCCTCTGGTAGGGCTTTTTGGTCCTCGGCGTTGTGGCAGGGGAGCTGCCGGCCGGGGATGTTTGAGCAGAGCGGCTGCTGAGTTGATCTTTGACGAGGCGCGGCCTGGTCGTTCGGCCGTAGGTGCGGGGAATGGGAACGGTCGGGGCAACGGCGTGCGCATCTAGTACATTGAATGCGGAGGAAGATGAAGCGACAGGGGCGCGTCGCTTCGTTTCCATCGAGTAACGTTCGATGGACGCCGCGTGGCGTGTCGCTTCGGTTCCACCGGGTGACGTTCGATGGACGCCGCGTGGCTGCCGTTGGGCTGCAAAGTGGGCTATATAAGGAGTACGGGTTCTTCCCCCTTCGCAGATAGGCCATCGAAAATGGAGGATTTCCCGTTCACTATCCCCGAAATCATCAGCTCCGCAGATGTGTACCTTTATGACCACGACCGCACCGAGGACACGGTGCAGTTGGTGGTCGCTCGCATTGAGGAGCACTTTGGTCGGCTGCTCCCTAGGCGCTCTTCCCTGCTGTAGCTACTGATGTACTCCATCTGGAGGGCATCGCCGGGCCTTTACAACCTCCTGTCGGAGCAGCTCTTCGACGAGGCCATAGGCAAGCTGCGGTCTTTGAGGCGCTTTGGCTTGATCTCCGCGAACCGGCTGGCACGCTCGGAGGTGCTCGTCCGTGAATGTTACGAGCTGAGGCTCGGGGTCAACGCCCGCGGGGGGAACCGGGAATAGAGGCTGGAACTTGCGCGGCCCCGGTTGGCGGAGATCTTCGCCGAGTACCATGAGCAGTGCTCGCTGTACCCCTTACCCCCACTATTGTAACCCTTTTTTTGTTTTGTATGGCTGATAAGCCCATAATACCTTTTGAATAAACAAAGACTTCCTTTCTTTTTCGCAATGTTCCATTGATCTTTATTTAGTCAACAATAGATTCTAGGAAGAACAGGTGCAAGTTAAAGGATGACTTGGTTGGCTTGGGCCAATCTCCCTAAAGGGCTGCCGGCCCCCGTGGTTGGCATAGGGCATGGGGCTCCCTGAGCCCCGGGCTGGCTGTCTGTTGAAACAAACATGATCTGGCCGATGGTCAGGTCGGTGGGAGGGTAAGGCTGCTCTTGGTCGCGGTCGGCCTGCCGTTTGTCCCTTAGGTAGGTGGCGAGGTGCCCAGACCGGATGAGCTCCTCGATATAGTCCCTCAGTTGTTTGCAGTCCTCCGTGTGGTAGCCCAGTACCCGGTGGAAAGCGCAGTAAGGGCCCCGGGTTCGCTTAGCGGCCTGACGTGGGACCGGGGGGAACTTGAAGAACCCCTCATTCTGGGCCTCCTCCAGCAACACCGTGAGGGAGACGTTGAGGAGGGTATACTCTTGGAACTTTGGGTGGTAGGGCTGCTGACGCTCCGGCCTGTCCTCCCGAGTCCTTTTCTTTTTGTCAGGTCGATCCACCTGGGGAAGGTTGGCATTCACTTCGGATTCCAGCTGGACCTCGCGCTCGGTCCACGCCTTGACTTTGGCCATGGTCTTAGGTTGAGCCATCGCGAAGGAGCGCAACCATTCTTTGTGCCTCAGACCAGATCTGAGTGCCGTTATGACGGTCTTATCCCGGTGCTCGGGCACTTCGAGGAGGGCGTTGTAGAAGCGGGTAATATAGGCCTTGAACGTTTCCTTGTCCCCGCTTTTAACCGTGAAGAGGTAGTCGACTGTGCGCTTCTGTTGACGATTCCCCACGAAATGGCCGAGGAACTGGGTGGCCAGCTCGTCGAAGGTTGAATTTGAGCGGGGCTCGAGCCCCCGGAACCAGTCCCGACCCGCGCGGATGAGGGTGGCCGGGAAGGCCCTGCACTAGGCGGCGTCGGAGTGATCTTGGAAGCTCATTCCTGCGGTGAAAGCGTCCAAGTGGTCCTTCGGGTCAGTTTTCCCATCGAACAGAGAGACCTTCGGGGCTTATTACGCGAGGAGACGCGCACGGCGAGCAGTTCCTCAGTGAACGGCTTCGTGAGTGAGTCGAAGGCGTACTTAGCCACGTCGCTCGAGAAGTGAGCTTCTCGGCGCATGCCCTTGATCTTCTTCTCGAGGGCGTCGAGCCGACTGTGGTACCTTGAGGAATCGGCACCTCGAGATTCCCGGGCCCCGCTGCGGGTGGACTGCGTTCGCGAGCGGCTCCGGTTTCTCTCGATAAGGTGCCTCAGATCCCGGGATGGGGTAGCTCTTGAGTCGCCGGGACGGACCCCTTCCATGCGTTCTCGCCGACCATGGTGGGGTCGACCATGCTCGTGGATAGGAGAGGTGACCGATATTTACTAAGGGGGGTAAGGTCGTGAGGAGGCTCGAGGCGAGGCTCCCTGGCGGCAGATCTTGGCGTGGAGCCCTGGGGCACCCGGCGGGCCTCAGGGAGCACCGGTTCGAGGGACCGGTGGCGAGGGGATGCGGTCTGCTGGTGGTTGGCTGTCCAGACAGGGACAGAGTCTTCTGGAGGCAGAGGAGCAGCGATCTGGGGCCCGGGCGCGGTCGTTTGGACGTGGACCAGGGCCTCCACGAGGGATTGCAGGCGGTCTATCCGGCCTGCGAGGGCGTTGATGACGGCCATGGGGGGAGGTTCATCTCCACCTTCGGTGAGCGGAAGGCGGCGGCTGGTACTGTGATCCCCAGGATGGTCGTCTGTCATGAGAGAGGAAATATGAAGGCCAACTTTGTATTTTGTGGAATTTAACTTTCCCACACACGGCGCCAACTGATGGGGCTCCGTTTCGGGCCTCCGTCAGATGTTGTCTTCCGTTGATCTCGAGGTGAACTTGATTGATTGTCCTTCGTTACGTGTGGGTCTCAATGGGTTTTGAGAGGAGAAGGTGGGGTGAGGAGGCTGTCGCCGAGTACCTGCAAAGAAGTCCCGGGGTGGTTTGGTACCACCGAGGACCCTCCGACGCTCAAGTTAGTGGTGAGATCTGGGAAGAGTAACGGCGTAAAGTGTAAGAAAATGGCTTACTTTACCCCTCTGTGATGGAGGTTTATATAGCGGTGGTGGCATGCGGTAGCAGGCGCGAGAATCTCGCCGGCAGTTACACTCCCGACGTCATGCCCGCGCAGAGAGCGGATCGCCCATTAATGGGGATCGTGATAGCGTGGAACGTGGGATGTTGTTGGCGTAGAATCTGCGCATGGCGAGATTCGCGGAGCGGCGGTTACGCCCGTGAGTGGTGGAGTAGGTCGGAGGGCCGAGGAAGGCGGCCTCGGCCGGGGGCTCGGGGACGAGCGAGGAGACCGAGGAGTCTTGGTCTTGTGGCAGCTCGGGACGAGCTGAGTGGCCGAGGAGGCCAATTCACAGGGGGCCCCAAGGTGGGCCAGTCTGAGCTTGCAGGTCGGGCGCAGGGTGGCCTAGTCGGCCGCCGATGTCCCTTTCTTCTGAGTCCTGGGACACGTCATCTGCCACGTGTCCTGATCTTGGAGGTCGCCAATATCGAGCATTATCAGACAGAGACTCTGAAGATCGTGGACACTCAAATACGAAGCCGGCAGAAGCTCCAAAGTCAGCTTCGGCCATAGATAAAGGAAGGCTTCTAACACCGCCTCCTAATCTCGCCCCGAAAGCGCCTCGAACAAAGCAATCCCTTCTGAGCCCTCAAGCGGGGGTAACATCGAGTAAGATGATAACTCCAATCCCGAACGTTAATGGCACCATCAATGACCAATGTCGACATAGCTACCTTGCATAAACTCGTCGCAAAGCAAGTAAGACAGACGAGCGCAGATTCTGCGACGTCGATGGCTAACAGCCATATCCAAATGAGTATAATAAGGTCTCCTATCCCGTAGGTGTTGAAGCCCAAAATATACCGAATTGCCAGCTAACGGATAT
This sequence comes from Agapanthus africanus, assembly GCA_030015575.1. Taxonomy (NCBI): domain Eukaryota; kingdom Viridiplantae; phylum Streptophyta; class Magnoliopsida; order Asparagales; family Amaryllidaceae; genus Agapanthus; species Agapanthus africanus. The sequence goes on from CM057340.1 coordinate 604,297,220, forward strand.
ATCCTTATATGAGGACCTCTTATTGCGGAAAGGAGATATCCGCTCCATGCTATGAAAGTATCCGCTTCATGTTAAGAGAGGTTGTGGGCATCTCTCCTTTCTATTGCGGACATCTCCTCTGAAGAGATGTCCGCTCCATGTTGATAGCGGCCGTGGGTATCTCTAAAGAGATACCCACATGAATGATTATTAAGCTTCAAACGGTTTCTCTCATTCCCCCACTACCCTAAAAATGGAGATAACTTCCTGTTAACTTCCCCACTTACAAAGAGCTTATATATAGCTCTTTATATGCAAAAAAAACAGAGGACAAGTCTTGTATAGGTTGAAAATTGCAAGAATTCCGGGCTAAGAGAGAAGAAAAAGAAGAAGAAAAAGAAGATGGATTATTGATAAAGGCCTTCTTCTTTTGAGAACCTACTCTATTTTCTTTTTTCTTTTGACAGGGGACATATATGATTTAAGGCTTGAAGGAATTCTTATCAATCTCATGAATCAAGAATTCCTCGATGACTTAAGAATACGATTTATTTCATATTTCTTTAACAAAATGAGAATACGAAAATATTTCTTTTTGAAAAATAGGAGAAATCATATTTTTCCCCCATTTACATGAAAATATAGACTCCAAATAGTACATATTTTTCAATAACAACTTAAAAATATCAGAGGAAATGCTGCCCATTTGTATTTGGACAAAAATCAATTTAATACCCAAATGGAGATCTACTAAAGAACATCAAAGCTTTATTTGTTTCTTAAACGAAAACAGTCCTTTAAATGATACTTAATCATAATACAAACTATTATAATAAGGATACACTACTACAATAAGGGGTTGCCCCTACGGCTACAGGAATCCGTAGGGGCAACTTTTTATTGCCCCTACGGATTAATCCGTTGGTCCCCATGTTTGCTCCTACGGGTCTTACGGATTAATTTAAAGATATTAAAACGTAATTTGTTATTTGGCCCTACGGAGCCACAAAACAAGTCCCTACGGTTGTATCCGTAGAGGCATGTATATGGTTTATTAATAAGAAAATAAACATAGAAAAGTCTTCATTCCCAAAAAATCTCTCTCATCGATCGCACTCGATCTCTCGCGCGCGCCTTTCGTCGCCACCGTTGACTTTCTCGTCGCCACCGCCCTCCCGCGACTCGTTGACTTTCTCGTCGCCACCGCCCGCGACTCGTCACCACTTGCATCGTCGACCGTCTCCAGTCTCCTCCATCGTCGGCCTAGCTACGTACAGGTTAGTAAATTTCATAGTTTTACTTCTAATTATGCTGTTAATTTATGTTTTTGTTGATTATTTAGTTGCTAATTGAGCTAGGGTTATGGTTCAGGGTTCGGTTAGGGGGAAAGTTAAGGTTCAGTTGAGGGTTCAGTTGAGGGTAGAGTTGGTTAGGGTTTAGTTGAGGGTAGGGTTAGGGTTAGGGTTCGGTTCGGTTCAGTTAGAATTAGGGTTAGGGTTAATTAGTTGGGTTAGGGTTAGGGTTAGGTTCTGTTCAGTTAGGGTTAAGGTTAGGGTTAATTAGTTGGGGTTAGGGTTAGGGTTAGGGTTAGGGTTAGGCTAGGGTTAGGGTTTGGCTAGGGTTAGGGTTTGGTTCAGTTTTAGTGTTAGAGGCTAGGGTTAATTGGGTTAATTAGAGGCTATGGTTAATTTAGGTTAATTAGTGATAATTTGAAAGGGTTAGGATGTTGATTATGGTTAATTAGGTTAATTTGGATAAATTAGGTTAAGTTTGGGTTGATTAGGGTTAATTAGGTTAATTTGGATAAATTGGGTTAAGGTTTGGGTTAATTAGGGATAGTTTGTGTTAGGGTAACTATTATGGTTAATTGTGGTTTAATTAGGTTAATTTGGGTTATTTAGAGTTAGGGTTTAGGATGCACTAGTTCATTCAGTAGGATACTCGATAATAACGTAAACGTACAACTTTACCGTAAACGTAAGAAAAATTTACGCTAAACTTGAAATTTTGAACCCTTAATAACGAAACGTAAACGTCAAACCTATTCATGTTAAATGTTCAAGTTAAAACCAATATATGATACTCGATGATAATATAAAACTTTCATATTCTCATCGATACTCATATATGAAACTCAAAGCGCCACTTAGTCCCCGTCTATCGGTAATATACGTGCGATGTTTGTCATGATATAGAACCATACGAAAGTTGTTAAATATTGGACGGTATAGCTCGGTACTAACAACTGTCGTGTAGTCTATGTGACGAGTGTTAATTATATGTATGCCCTAAAGGCCATTGTTGTACATGTGATGTATATTATAGTGGATGCTTGGACATATATAGAGAGGACTTTCTTGCTCGTTATGATAGTAATGCTATCTTGTTGCTCTTTATCTTAATATGTTGACTTATATCAGAATGTTGTTTTGTGATCACATGTTGATAAAACCCTTAGATGACTACTTAACTACTGGGACTATGATGGAGATCATACTAGTGGAGCCTGGGTAGTCCACAAGTATATCCTATAGTTGTTCCCAGTCGAGGGTGTATCGAGACAGGGCATCGATACTCCAGAGACTAGCGTATACGTATCTTGACCCATATGATGGGCGATAGATGATCCCACATCCAATGGTGTTTGACATCAAGGATAGTATACGGATGCTCAGTGGAGACTGGGTACACTGAATGGACTCGCCGAGAACTCCTTGTTGGTATTATACCCATCGTCAAATAGCAGTTTGGTGACACTAGTACAGGTTAGTCTGTAGACCCGGGATCGTCATAGAGTCTTGTGTGATTCCCACTGTGCTTTGATTTCCACCTTACCACGTTCAAGAGAACATGTAAACGGTGGCTTTTAGGTACAGTCCCTAATCACATGGAGGTAATGAGCGATATGAGGGGTTTTGTCTCTCCCGGTATTGGGGGTTGATATTGCGCTGTGCTCGATTGGCCATAACTGGAAATACCTGGTCAGGGTTGCTGAGATTTACTAGTAAGTGTTATCAATAGTTTCTCGAACCGTTATGGACCTCACATCGGCACGAATTATCGGTTACTGGGGTCTGACGTTTACCACCCCTAGACTAGATATGCGACATATCAGACGAAGAGACCGGACTGTACGGTACTGTTACTGATTGGATTTACAGGAGTTAGAGAAGACTTGCATATTGATCTTCTGATCGCTCATTACCCAGGTGGCCATTACGTTTAACTGACCGCTTGCAGCTTGTTGGTGTTTGATGTGATCATCATCTACTGCCAGTGTATTGATGAGTCTTTAAAGTCCTACATAGAGGTTTCCTGGCTCAGGCAAAATGGAGTAGGAGCACATATGCGATATGTGCGGGATCGAGATTGATAGGAGTATGTGATACCGTATTCTATTCTCGCGATATGTGATATCGGCCGGTTATATGTGATATAGCCGGGTTATCGGATCAAGTGTTGATTCGATGAAATAATATATATATATATATATATATATATATATATATATATATATATGTATGTATATATATGTATATGTATATATGTATGTATATATATGTATATGTATATATGTATGTATATATATGTATATGTATATATGTATGTATATATATATATTATATGCTCACTTAAATATTTATTATTCTCACTTATGATACATTTAACATATATGTGATATATGTTTATTGTATTGTTTTCTTTTGTTACATAAATATTATAAATGTGATATATAATATTGTGACATACTTAGTTACACATGCAACATATATGTATGAGACTCATACCATGTAGGGGTTTATGTTATGGTTTCTTTTATTATTAAGTAATCACAAATTAGTGGATTTAATCGAAACTAGAAGCTTGTAGATAAGTATTGACTTAGTCCACTCTTTTGTTTCTACTTAAAATATTTTGTGAGCTAACAATTAACCCCTTACCATGGTTAACTCTCTACATGAGTTAGGGTTTTTGATAAACTCACCCATAGTTGCATATATAACCAAAAAGAAGATATTTTTCATTACTTGATCATTATTCATCTTCTTCTTCCTCATCTCATTTTAGCTCTCTTGACTTTGAGATCAAGAAGAAAAATAGTGAGAAATTTAATCCTAAAGTGAGCAAAATTCCTACTTCATCATTCTCTTCTATACTAACCATATAGATTAGTCTGTTAGCTTCACTAATTCCGTATTAGTAAAGAGAGGGCTTGAGTCCGTGTTTCCTCGACGTAGATCATCACAGACTTTGAAAATTTCAAGCAAGAATACATCATAAATCTTGTGGAGCCTCTCAAGGGTTCGGGAGCTCGTTGATCGTAGCGAAGAGACCACTACTTGGAGCTTATGAAGTGAAGGAGCAGACTACAAAGGTTGTAATCCCTAATCACTTAGATGTAAATTTGTTTATTTGATGTTTCCGTATGATTCTCTTGTTAAAAATCTTGTTTAGGGTTGTTTAAGCATGGCAAAATTTTAAATTTGGCTTGGATGATGCCACCCGAAACCTTGTTGTTGTGCTTAGGAACCCAACAGTGGTATCAGAGCCTGGTTAGAGAATTAAACAGATTGTGTAGGATTACGAAACCGAAACAACTCCAAAACACCCGAATCAAAACTCAAGTTTCTGTCGAAATTTACAGAGTGCCAAAATTTTTTTCAAACAACTGCAGAATGTTGTATGTGATATAATATGAACACAGAAGAAATTCGAAGCAATACGGCCGGATTTTGGCCGAGCACATGGGCCCCAAAACCGAGCAGGCCGGTTCTTTGGTGGAGTCTGGGCTTGGAATTTCTACTGTGTTCCATTCTATGGGTTTTGGTGTTTCAGGTGTTGTTTGTTTTTGCTAAATTTGCATGTGATGTAATCTTTATGCAAAACCAATTCGGAGTGTTTCGTATTCGTAATTCTAGCTTTGTTTCGGGTATTTTAGACGGTGATAAAAAGTTTGAACAGATATCAATAACTCACTTTTTCCCCTGCTAGAAATTTTCCAAGTGTTGGATTTTTCCTTAGTTTAAAACTTTCAGAAAATCATGCAAGCGATTCTGTGAACTCTCTAGAAGAACGAAACTTTAACTCGATTATGTGACCGTCAGAGCCGCCACTAAACCCTAGGGTTTGTGGTAGTTTAGCAGAGCCACATGTGAGGCATTGATTGACCCTTCTACGGCTCGTTCATAGAAGCTGTTGCATGTTCTAGGGACCTTTTAAACTCCGCTCAAGTGTTGAGCTGTTTGGAAATTTTGGGTGTTTGTTTATTCGATCAGAAAGTTTAACATTGTCTAGTTATCTGAGATTGTGATACAATAACTGGAATTGATTTGATGCGTGCAAGCTTAACATTTTGGTCTCGGGTGAAATCGGGAATCTTATAGAATTACCCGACTTCTTTGAAAAGTGTTTTCATGGAAGAGACCTAAATGTAAAATTTGCATTGTTAGGCATGAAATCCTGAATATGTGATATTCTAGGTTTATAATGTCTAAGGGCAGTGTCGATTCCAATTGTTGTAATTTTTCATTTTTTTTTCTGCGACCGTAAGTGTAATATATGGTGTATCGCCGGTTTCGTTGCTATAGATCAACGACAATTGGGATACGCATATTTACTTACGTTGATGACATGTATTGTTATGTGTTGCTGTGATATGATATATTAGATCGTCGTGAACGAATGGCCGGGGGTTTTATGTGAGATGAGAGATTTTATTTTCTTTCATGTAAAATTCATTGTATGTAATATTCTTTTATTGGGGCACTTCCGGGTTGAGGATGATGTCTCCATTGTATATTATTTACTTTTCCGCATTAGGATAGACCCAAGGTGGGAAGCACAAGTAACCGGGTTCTAGGGTCCAGTAGGAGGCCATCTCGAGGAGTCGAGACCGGATCTCCTAACCCTAGAATTTGCAGGGTTACTTGCCGCTCTCGTAGGAGTCTAGGGATATGGATTTGGCTATTCATCGTGACCGTGGAATCCGTGTTTTTTAACTGGCTTGATATAAAACACAGAAATCCTAGTATATCCAATATTTCATATGTTATCTTTTACTGCAATGTTCTGTGATGAGATCATATTACTGCCTGAGACGAATGTTTTATTATTATATATATGATATATAATAAACGTTGCTTATGTTTTTCATCCGCGCTAGTCCCGTCCCAGTATGCCGTTAGTTAAGTAACCAAACGGTGCATAATGGAATATTGTGGCGAATGCGGATGGCATAAGCGTACGTTATATTTTTGTTTCTTCTGTGATGCTTAGGAAGCATAAATGATGGGACTTCATTAATGAGATTAATGAAAGAAAAGAAACCTAAAAGATGTTATAGAATCAAATTTTCAAAAGGGTAGCTCTAGTTTTTGATTTGCATAGCGGTATTCCTTGTAGAATATCCAGCACCTTATTCGATAAGGAAAAAGCCGAGATTCCTTCACCGGGAGTGACCTCTTTAGCGAAACTAGCAGATGCTACAACACACTCGGTTTTGTTTTTGATTGCTTCTATAGTTCTTGCTTTGCATAGCGGTATTTATGAAATATCCTGCACCTTATTCGATAAGGAAAGAGCCGAGATCTCTTCACCGGGAGTGACCTCTTTAGCGAAACTAGTAAAAGCCTCAACTCTTTTTCAAAAATCACTTATTTCTACAACGATATCAAGTTTATTACGCTCATGGTTTTCTTAAAAACCTGCGTAGCCCTCCGTCATTTCAGATAAATACTGCTTAGTATTCGTGCTACGTTTGTTAACCTTAGCCAAGGCGTAGTGTGCGGTAGCTAATTGGTGCTTATCTGCTGCATATGATGCGATTGAGTTAGGGTAGTCGTACGGCTTTATTGACCTTAGCCAAGGCTCATACGGGTGGGTTTAATTCAATCAGGAAATGACGGGTTGAACTTGACTACCACTTATGATTTGTTGACCTTAGCCAAGGTCATAAGTTGCTAGGGGCAAAACATTATCGGGAATTTCAAGTGTTGAAATTTGCAATGAGATTGCATACCTTCTATGAGATAGTTAGATCCCGATACCCGCTGCGAGCAAGAGTTGCTCCTGGGAGAGTTTTACACTTTACAATTAGCTAACCCATTAGGTGTCTAGAAAGGTGTTAATGGGGCTATCCCTAAGGGAATATGAGGTTTATCTTAATTAGATCCGTGCGAAAGCACTGAGAACTTCCCTCAAAGTACCGGCACTGGCCTGGCTGAAGATTAACAAAGTTGTAGACTGTAATTAATCATGTCCAGTCTTTCCTTTTTAGGGTTTTTTGAAGGAATATTTGATTAAAACAGTGGGAGCCATCCTGATTAGATAAGATAATAACCAATCTAATATTGCAAGAGCATACGCTAAAGTGTTTTCTTCTCTCTCTCTCTCTCCAGGTAGCGACCATGTCAGGCCTTAATCAAGATAATAACATTGATGTATTGACCGAACCCGCTTGTTATACTGAAAAGGGGAACGTTGGTTCCGTTCTTTCTTATAATTGTTATAAGACTGAGTAGGAAATAGGAGAATATCCGAATTCCCACACCGTCCAAACGAAGAATAAGAAGATACATCTTCTTCAGGTGTGTTTGTTATCGAGAACTGTTTCTCAGTTCACACTACGTCCTGGGTATTAGATACCGGATCAGGATCCCATATATGTAATATGTTGCATGGGCTAAAGAGAGGTAGAAAACTAGGAATGGGTGATCGTTCCGTAAAAGTAGGGAATGGTGCAAATGTTGTAGCCAAAGCGGTTGGCGAATATCATCTTGTGTTACCAAGTGGTAATACATTGATTCTGAATGAATGCTATTACATACCAAACCTGATATGCAACATTATATTAGTTTCTTTATTAAGTAAAGAAAGATATAATTTTGTAGTACAGGATAATGTTATGGACATCTTCCTAAATCAAAAGTTGATTGGATCAGGCTCGTTAAATAATGGCATATAAATTCTAAATCAAACTATAGTTCTTAACGTATAAAACACACAAGAGGAAGAGTTCAGAAATAAACGAATCCTTCTTGTGGCATTGTATACTAGGTCATATCAATGCGACACGACTAGCTAAGTTACATAGGGATGGATATTTGAATCCGTTCGAATTATCATCTTATGATACTTGCCAGTCATGTTTCAAAGGAAAGATGACCAAAACTCAGTTTACAGGACATGGAGAAAGAGTTACAGAACTCTTGGGACTGATACATAGTGATGTATGCGGTCCCATGTCTACATATGCCAGGAATGGTTCTTCATAATTCATTACATTCACTAAAGATCTCTCAAGATACGGACATGTGTTCCTGTTGAAACACAAGTCTGAAACTTTTGAGAAATTCAAAGAATATAAGCACGAAGTAGAGAACCAAACGGGTAAAAGCATTAAGATCCTTCGATCTGATCGAGGAGGGGAATATTTGAGCACGGAATTCCGAGACTATCTAAAAGAGAATGGGATTCTCTCTCAGCTTACTCCTCCGTATACACCACAGCACAACGGTATATCGGAACGGAGGTGTTCCCTGATTAAAAATCAGGAAAAAGCTTCAGAAGAGGCATCACGTGCTTACACATGACCAGTGGTCACGTGTTGGCACGTGATGGTTAAGCAGCGGCCAGAGAACAGAGCGCAGAAGAAAAGAAGCCCATTCCAGGGGTCATGTGCTTACACGTGACCCGGGGTCACATGGCCATACGTGACCAGGGGTCACGTGGCCACACGTGACCAGGGGTCGCGTGGCCCACTTGACCAGGGGTCACGTGGCCACACGTGACTGGCTTTAAAATCCTTATTCTTTAACAAAATTAAATTCTGAGGAGAGATCATTCAAATCTTTCCAAAATGGAGAAGATTTATCTGAAACCGTTGGATCAAGAATCTGAAGGTGATTAAATATCACCAATTTATGGAAAAATCTTGGACAAGGAAAGATTTCCCCCCAAATCTAACCGAAATAACAAAGAGATATCTTTGGATTCAAAATCCAATGGTGAATAAAATTCACCTAATAATCTAAAGGCCCAGATCAATGATGAAAATAAATCAAATGTCTCAATAAACAAATCAAATCTTTCAATGAAAGATTTACTAAACAGATTGATTATTTTCCTTCTCCTATAAATAGGTGCCAAGGGAGAGAGTTAAAAAAAAGGAAAAAGGAGCGGAAACACACACAGAGAGAGATATAGAACCTTGGAATCTTGAAAATTCAGGAGGAAGCATTTTGATTCTCTGCAAAAGAAAAAACCCTAGGTAAGAAAAGAGAGGCTTCAAAAGAGAATTTAATTCTCAAAAGAGTTTAACTCTTATATAAAGAAAAGAACTTAGTTCTTTCTCTAGTTGAGGATCTGCAAAGTGCACATCTCCCCATTAATTGATTATTTAATTCTCATTGGGTTGAGATCCTGCCATGAAGATCTAAAATATAGAGGAGGAATTGAGTTTTGAGAATTTAATTCTTACAGAATTATAGGAATTTAATTCCTTTGAGATAAAATTAGGGTTTAACCCCATATTATAGGAATTTAATTCCTTCAGAGTGGACAGAACTAGGGTTTAACCCTAATCGAGAACTTAATTCTCTCAAACTCACAGGAATTTAATTCCCTTAAAAGAGAAATTAGGGTTTCACCCTATGCCAGAATTTAATTCTTTACATATATGGGGAATTTAATTCCTGCAGAAAAGAAATTAGAGTTTAACCCTATCTAAGAATATAATTCTTCAGAAGAAAATAGGAATTTAATTCCTCTAAAAGTTTATTGGTAGGGTTTAACCCTATGAAAAATTTAATTCTTAAAAGATAAACAGATCTTTAAAACATGCAAAGAACCAGAATCACGTGCTACCACGTGACCCCTGTAAAGATCCACAGAAAAGAACTTTGAGGCAACGCCTCACGTGTCCCCACGTGACCCCTAAAGCACATAAGAAAAAAAAGCAAAAGAAAAGAAGCTCTAGGGCACCCTCACGTGTCACCATGTGACCCCTAATGAGCATTCTAACAGACCAGAGCATGGGCCTCCATCACGTGCCGCCACGTGATGGCCGTCAGAATTAAAAGTGTTAAACACTCACCTGCAGAATAAAATAAGGGGAATCAGGGCACTCTCACGTGTCCACACGTGACCCCTCTCTCCTTAGTGTTTAACGCTAATTTGAAGACTCTATTTGCAGTGTTTAACACTGATTTTCTTAGTGTTTAACACTAATTTGAAAACTCTATTGGCAGTGTTTAACACTGATTTTCTTAATGTTTGACACTAATTTGAAAACCTTGTCTCCAGTGTTTAACACTGTTATATGTTAGTGTTTAACACTAATTTGAGAATCATAACCTTTTAGTGTTCAACACTAATTTGACAACTTCACTTCCAGTGTTCAATACTGTTGCTTGCTAGTGTTTAACACTAATTTGGGGATTATATTTCCAGTATTTAACACTGATTATCTTGTAGTGTTTTACACTAATTTGCTAACCTCATTCCCAGTGTTCAACACTGTTGGTCTTTAGTGTTTAATACTAGTTTTAGCCCAATTGTCTAAGTTTCTAGAGGCAAAGCCTCTCCTTCAATGAACCAACAGAGGGCCAATATTCTAAACATGATTGGACTTAACCCAAGCTGGCCATAAGTCCTCGATTCAAACTTAACTGGGCTAATGGGCTCATAATATAATTAATTGGTCTTGGTTCCAAATGGGGCCTAAGATTATTTAATCTACCTTGGTTCAAGGGTACATCTCTTCACTCCTTTGATACTTGGCGTTGTAATTCCTCAACGTCTTCAAAGAGGTGACGGGTCTCGATGACCACACACTGATACGGACTGCGGGGTCCTTAAACTCATGGACTATGATGTCCTTAATCTTGACCGTGATGTCTTAAAACTAATGCTGGACTGTGGAGTCCTTAAAATCCACGGACTATGATGTCCTTAACCTTGACCGGGATGTCTTAAAACTAACAATGGACTATGATATCCTTAATATTGACCGTGATATCTTAAAACTAATGCCGGACTGTGGAGTCCTTAAAATCCACGGACTATGATGTCCTTAACCTTGACCGGGATGTCTTAAAACTAACAATGGATTATGATGTCCTTAACCTTGACCGTGATGTCTTAAAACTAACGCCGGACTGTGGAGTCCTTAAATCCACGGACTATGATGTTCTTAACCTTGACCGCGATGTCTTTAAACTAAAATTAGACAGCAATGTCCTTAAACTACCTATCGACCGTAATGTCACTAAACAAAACAATATGGCTCCCTTAATTTCTCTCTTGTTGGATCTAAACGATCCTGTTAAGTCGATCTTAGTCTAAAACTAGACTAACGTATCCTTAACAAACGTTTAAGTTGATCTTAGTCTCAAATGAGGCTAACGTATCCTTAAACCTAAACCCCCAAACCCAAATCTAAGATAATACGGATTTGGACTAGTCCACGCCTTACGGGCGACGACATAACTCAGTCTCCGTATACAATCCACGGGCAACCAAACATAAAACAAACACACACGACACGAAGTGATCATCTGGAGAAGGAGAAATTAGTTACCGCAATGCCGTAGAGTAATTAACTGCAGGGGCTTGCACCTGCAGGGAAGAGCGTCCCCACAATCAAAAACCCCTCAAGCGAGGGGGAATCTGACGAAGTCTGCTACATCGGACGCATCCGTTTAAACCTTCGATACATGATGTCATAAATCAACTTGGCATCTTCGGAGAGGTAGACGGATAGCACCAATTAGCATATGTCCCGAATCTCAGGCAAGACGTCTGTCGCGCCATCTTTCGGAGGGGAACAGATTCTGGCACGCCCGGTGGGACCTTTTTCTCTTTCCACTCCACATTTCGTGTGTCGTGATTCGCGAACCAATCGCGGTTTGCTAATGGTTGCTCTTGGGTTTCGAGGTACTAAGATTTGGCATTTCGTTTGCTGCAGAAAGCAAAAGGATCAATGGCTGGCAACTGCTCGAACTGCTCCATCTATAAATGCAACCGACGCTCCGCCTCGCCTGGAGGTGTAGCCTATGGACCGCAGGCTGCTTCCCTGTTCACTATACCTGTGGAACAAGTGACTCAGGCTACCATCGGTCTATTCTTTGGGACCATGCTCCCGCCAGTGAACGTTAATATCCAGCCGCCGAAGGAAGCGCAAAAGAAGTCGTTCTTCGATCGGCTCATTACAACAATGGCCCCTCTCGATGGGTCGTCCAATGCCAACTCCTCGGTCTTCACCAGACTGAGCCTGAGCTCCAATGGGCCTGCCAGGAAGCCCATGACCCCTAAAGTGGCCATCCCGAGGAAGATAGCCATATCTGCTTCTGAAGTCGTCAAGACGGCTTCTCCTGCTAAAGAGTCGGTCTTTTCAAGGCTGACTATTCCGGCTCCTGCTCCTGCTCGAGGGTCTGTTTTTGACAGATTGAACATCGCCACTCAAAGGACAACATCAGTCTTTAAAAGGCTGGCACCAGCGGTGCCTCATCCGGATAGGGGGCAAGATGAAGCCGTCGCTGAATCAATCCCAACAACCCGTCATGCCCGACGTCGCCACTGGCGCCGGATAAGGAAGACTGGGGGCAACTCCCCCTCCGGGCTAACTCCACCGGCTCCGATGGTGGAAGTTGATGCTGCTGTTCCAACTGGGAACAGCTTTGAACCGCTAAGGAGGGTACACAAGAACTCTCCGACCGCCACGCTAAAAAGATCTCCTCCACCTGCGGAGATTATTACAGATGCGAAGCCGGAGCAGCCCCCTCAACGGCTATCCTCCAAGATTTATAAGGTCTGGCGACGGGTCCAAGACTCAGTAATCGACCAAGATTACTCTCACCGGCAGAAGAAGGTGAAAGTTCAGGAAGAAAAGAACCGTCATGTCAAGCCACAAAGGACGACAACCACTTGGGTGCCCGCTGCAACGGCCCCCTCAACGTCAACTGCCCACAAGAGGAGAAGGCCGGAGAAGGTCCCCACGCCTACAGCTAATGTCAAAGACAGTAAGGCTAAACGCCCTAAGTCTGGGGGCATAGTGGTGCATACCGTTTACATGGCGTCCGAGAAGGAGGACAGCCGTACATCTACAGGTCATCGGCCGCTCACGCGATCGGTGACTAAAGCTCAGGAGCAGCAGCAGAAGCTCCAAGAAATTATGAATGCGATGGCCGCACTCACTGGGCCAAAAGAAAGTTCCGAAGCATCCTTGGATAAACGCCAGGAGCAAGAAACCGACGCCGAATTCCTTCGGAGAATACTGGAAAAGAAGGATAAAGAGGCTGCAGAACAAGAAGCCAATATACAACGAATGGCCCTTCGGTTTCAGGATATGGTAGGTATGATGATTCAACAAGATCCCCCTGTTGAAGATCCTCCGAACGTCCTCGAAGATGACAGAGGAGAAATGTCGAATCCTCCACCGGCTCTGTCAACAGCCAAGGAGGAGACAATTTCCAAGGCTGACCTGGATGAATATATAGCTCAGCAGATACGGGTTCACCAGGCAACTGAAGCAGCTGGCCAAGTCGTCTAGACGAGACGACCATATCCGAGCTGGTACGATCAGATCAAATACCTACCGGGCTACACGATCCCGAAGTTCCATGTCTACAAGGGGACAGGCAATCCCCATCAACATGTGGCCTAGTTCAGGGAACTTTGCGGCAACACTGGCGGTGACGATAAGCTCTTATTTCGCCAGTTTGTCGACAGCTTGTCAGAAACGGCGTTCGAGTGGTACTCTGAGCTCCCGAACGACTTTGTCAAAACATTTGCGGAGATGGAGCTGCTATTTACGCAGCGATTCGCGAGCGCCAGCGAACGCACCCCGATAACGGCGTTGATTAATGCCAGGGTGAAACCGGGTGAGACGTGGGTCCAGTACGCTATACGTTGGCGAAACTTGTGGTCGAAATGCGAACAACGCATTGAGGAAGCGCCCGCGGTGGGCATGTTCGTGGGTACCCTGGATCCTCATGCAACTATCTCACAGTTCATGATGTTCTTTAAGCCAACCACGTTCCAGGCTTTGATCGACAAGCTGGCCCAAATGGACCAGATGGGTCACAGACTGTCTCCCCCGAAGCCGGAACCTCAGAATGACAAGGGTAAAAGAAAGGCAACTTTCGTTGCGAACGCTCAGCAGCAACCCAGTGCCCCAAAGCCAGCGGATCAACTGGAAGAAAGACAGCGGTACTATAATGAGAAAATGAAGCGCCCCTACTCATTCCCACGGGATAAAACGAAGAGGCTATTCGAGCTGGCGGTACGCAACAGGCTTATCAACTTGGCAAATCCAAAGCGACCGTCACAACCCAGTGAGGTGAATAACCCCAATTACTGCCCTTACCATCAAACGGTAAGCCATCCGATTGAGGATTGCTTCGTCTTCAAAGGATGGATTGAAGATCAATATCTGCAGGGCAAGTTTGCGCTGTCTGAGAAGTGGAAGGTAAACCCACCATAGCCACACACTCCGAAGAAGGCGGACACACCGGGGGCAACATGCTCTTTTGTTGAGGAAGCTCCATGGGAGGTCGTGCTTTCGTCCAAAACCAAAAAGATGCTGAATGATCTTCATTCATGCCCAGCGATCAGGTGGAAGAACCCGCTTGAACCCCAAATCATCGAAGGGATGCTGAAGCCGCGCCCAACTCTAAAGAATGGTGGTGATGGCCCAAGTACTCACACCCATCCCTCGAAATCTTCAAAGAAGAAGAAGAAAAGGTCCAAAAAGCCCGTGAAGCCTGGCGACAAGCGTACGGACTTACAGAAACAAATTGACGCGCTGGAAGAGTACAATCAAAAGGCGCGGACTCCCGTCACACTCCAAGAATTCCTCAACCACGTCTTTCAAGAGGAAGATGATGGAGAAAGCTCGTCGGATGAATCCGAGGGATACGTGGCGAGTTGTCATGTGATCTCCCACTCATTTACGGACGATGAAAAAACTCCTGGCACTGAGAAACTGGGGGCAGAGCCTAAACCGGAACTTGCGTGGCCAACAGACGAAATGATCGACGCCTTTCTTGACGAGATTCGTTTGAAAAGTAAAGCCGATTGGGAGCGTGTGATGGCCGCACCAGAAGGAGCCAGACGCAGGCGACTAGACGAAAGAGTCGAAGCACTCCCACCAGATCAAAAGACATCCGATGCGGATAAAAACAGATTCAAGACGAGGAAAAGGTTTGCTAAAGCCATGTCAATGGGAATGAAGCTACCGCCCTCGGAAGAGAACACTCGCAATGGAACGGAGATGCATTCTAATTACTGCTCATATCATCGGAAGATTTCACACCCCACCGAGAAGTGCGACGCTTTTAAGATATGGTGGCAGGGATATGTTGCTCACCGGCAACATTTTAAGCGAATGAAACGCAGAACTCGTCGGGAGCAGAGAAGTACGACCGAAGAGCACAAAAGAACTACCGGTAACTGTTATACGGTCAACGCCGGAGAATCACAAGTTCTCACCTTTGGGAGCGACTCTGACGAAGAAATGGCTCTTGGCCCTCTCTTTAAAGAATCCATCTTAGGGAAAGAGGAAGAACCAGAGGCCTGCGAAAACATTCAGCTGCGCAATCGCACGCTCCCGGAAAAGAATCTCGGACCCGCAACTAGGAAAGATAAGGGAAAGGAAAAGGTCGCTGAGGATATCGGCTTAGATGACCAAGTCATGAAAGAGCTAACTGCCAAGGACCCGCCCAAGAGGAGTAAGGTGGACTACAACATCCTAGCGCACCTGAGGACGCTACCTTCGCAGCTCAACATTCTCGACGCCCTCTTATTATCAAAAGAAGCGAGAGATTCATTAATCAAGGCGCTACAAGAGCCTGAGCAATTCCAAGCCTTCCTCACCGAAGAAAGGATGAAGGATGAACTGGAAGAAGTGCACACGGCCAATATCACTTTCGGTGATGAAGACCTTCTCCTTGGGACGTGCGACCACAACCGTCCCTTATACGTCTCTGGATATTGCCACGATATCAGGATAGGCAAAATCCTGGTTGATAATGGGTCCTCCGTCAATCTCCTTAATGTTCGGGTGTTGAAGGAAATCTACATGAGCATTCAGCACCTCGCTCGTGATAAAATTACCATCTCCGTTTTTGACTCCCAGTCGTCACGGACTCTCGAATCTGTAATACTAACATTACGCTTCGGACTACTCGTCATGGACATTAAGTTTCACGTCATTGACGCCAAGACCTGCTACAATGCTGTCACGACCCGAAATATTAGCTCGTGACCAGCACTTGAATCACGCCACGTCTAAAGGCGTAACGGAATTCAAGTAAGCTGAAACCCAGAAATCTAAACCTTTTTAAGAAAATAAAGGAGGTAGAGTTTTTGAAATAAAGGTATAATAAAATCAAGTGTGCTTAATGCATAGAAAGAAACATGAATGATGCAAATGAAATTTTCTAGTTTGAAAACATGTTTCGTCTTTTGAAAATTTTTGGCAGCACCTCCTTTGTATATTTTAATCCAAAACCACAAATACATAGAAAGAATAATGGCATCCCCAAGCGGGGGCTAGCTCTTCTCCAAACGGCGGATCACAACCACGCAATACAATATAAGTGAGTATACGACGCCCAACGGCGAAGTTCACCACAAAAAGATATAGAAAAGAGAAAGATACAACCCCCAAGGGAAAATAAAACCCATCGCTCAAATCTCGCAACTACAAGTCTCACTAAGTCTCATTACTTATACAAATCACTAATTTTGTTGATTGATAGAGTTAACTAGATACAATATGAAATGTAATACAAAAGTGGGTACGATACAAATGTCCCACCTACCACTGCAAAACACCCAAAGAACTTGTGCCAGCGATGCCGCTACTGGTCCACGCGGTTAACCTGCAAGAACTGTAGCACAACGGGGGTGAGTTGCCAACTCGTGAATAGAAATATATCTACAAGTAGAAATCGAATAAACAACGACTCCTAGGTCAACTATATCAAAAGGTGAAAACTATGATATCTGGGGTGACCGGGTCGTATATATGCCAACAAGGTAGTCAATATCTATATGCATGTGGATAACATCCAACAGTAATAATCAATGCATGCGGATATGTGGATCTCGTCCACCCAAAAATCAATATCTATAAGTATGTGCAAAATCTCCGATAGTAGAATCGGTGTATGTATGTATGTATGTATGTATGTGGATCTAGTCCACGCGTCAACCACTGACGCAACAATATCATGCATGTAAATATCATAAAAGAATGTGCATGAAAGTATGAGAATATATATATCAACGGTGTCCCTCCCGACACATTTAAATCATGGAACCTGAGTGCCTAGCATCGACACTCGAAAACGTCATGAAAACCGTGCCCAGCATCGGCACGTAAATCCTCATATATCTCAGGCGCCGTATCCTCATATCGGCCCTCAGGCGCCGCACTCCCTGGTCGGCCCTCATATCCATCTCGCTACTCTGGTCGGTATCCTCCGGATAACCGCCGAGTCTAGATACTATCACCGGTAGGTAGTGCTCCCCCTGCCGGGCTCACCGTCTAACATATACGAGTCTTCTTACCCCGGGGTACCTCACCGGGTCCACCATGTACCCGCAGACGGTGCCTACCACTCCTCGAATCGGGTTTCACATGCCACTCTCAGAACCGAGAAAACACATGGTGGACGCACTGAAATATCATATCAAGAGAAACCGGATTTTTAAAACAACAAATAATCTCATTTGAAATATGCACAGTTCTCAAATCCAGAAATCTCATGAAAACAGCATATCTCAATGCGTAAAATAATAGAGCATGATGTATGCGACATGTAAAAAGAAATGCGAGCATATCCGTGTATCATGCAATATGGAATAGTGATATGACATATTAAGGGAAAAACCGCTCTTTTAAAATGATTCCGGTTTTTTTTTAAAGTATAACATGCGGTTCCCAATTTTCCAATAAAACCAGCTATCTATGTAGGTACCATATGTATATGCGCAGGTATAGATGTACCATGAATGTGTGCATAAAGTATGAATATACCAATATATATGTCATGATGCAGCAACCCTACTGTGTAGTGACATGGCAATTATCGATGATGAAGTGTGTGAGCCGGCAAATATGTGTACGTGTAACATACGTATCATCGATAATGGTGCAGGTGTACTATCACAGGTATATGCGATGCCATAATAATATCATGAATGCAGCAATTAAATCATCAGCTAACAGCTATAAGGTATACATAACTATCATATGTCCGAGTCGGTGAATCTATCAATCGGCATCTAGCCCAATAACATCGCGTACGGTATAATATCCATCGTACGGCAACCTCTAGTCAAGGGTAAGGATCAATCATCAAGTCAACTCATCACGCACGGAATATCATCGTGCGGCGGCATTAAGCTAATAAGGATCCTATCATCCTATAAGACAAATGAGGGTATGGCCTAATATCACATACGGCCTATCATCCATGATTCACAGCATTCTATATATATATAACCCTATATACCTATGTCCCGGGTCACATCTGCAATGATCTCATATCAGGGGACCGGCAGGGTATAAATCATCTCGATCGACTCGCATCCGTATACCATTATATCATATCATCATCTCATCATATCATCAAATTTGTCTTGTATTCTTTTATCGCATTTATGTCTCATATCATGTTGAATTTACATAAACAAGCTATCTCTACTATGTATAAGTATCTAATCTAACCAACACACCCGAACCATACAATCAGATTTTTAAAGAAGTGAATCGTAGTTTCGAAAACAGGGGTTACGGTGTTTTTAAGGAAAAGATATCATTTGAAAATCCGTAACATCCCTCAAGATATACATTTAAAAGGTACACACGATTCTTTAGTTTAGAAAAAGGTATGGTTCGGATGACGCATCTACATCGACTATCTAGTCCTATAGAACCCTAAACGGTAATATCGCTAAACATCATCCTAGGGTAGTAGCAACATATCACACTTAACTAACCTCTAGTTTCTAATGTGACTACATAGCCATCTATATTCTAACCCTAGTTTTCTAATCTAGGTTTCCTAACCATACTCTATAAATCATTTTCCATCAGAAGTTTGCGGGGGTGCTATATGCCATCCACCCGACTTCCCCGGTAGACATAGATCTACTCACCTGTCTTCGCTCGTCCAAATCGATGACGCCATGCTTCTTCACCTCGGAATCCATGCGAGGGCACCTACAATAATAACCAATCGCAATACGTTTAAAAATCGACGCAGAAAACCGATACAGCGCACAGTGTGCTCACAGGTTAGAACCTATGGCCTAAATGTGCAAATCAATCAAACAACCCCTGTTGTCGATGTACGAACACCCGACAACCAAATACAAATCCAAATATCAAGAAAGTGCATTTAAAAATTCGTAAAATATCGCCTAAAACACACCAAAATGCTCCCAGATTTTCCCCAGATGACAATTAGCCAAAACTACATATAGGAAGGGTCTAATTTAGTGCAAAATGAGCCCTGGAACAAAAATGGACCCATCCCTTCTACTCTGGCCGCAAATTGCGGCCAGAATGATTAAATCTACGGCCAAGACTTTGAATTAGGGGCTCGGGTCATGGTGGTAGCTTCCTAGGTGCCTGCACGACTCACTGTCAGCTCAATTTTATTTCTAGTATCCCCGGGTTGCTCCAGATTTCAAAATACCCTCTAAAATCACACAAAATTGACATGAACTCAAATCCCAAATCCGTATTTTGGGTTTCATCCCCCGTTCCAGGTCAGTAAAACACCACTAAGGCTTGTGGGCAACCACTACACATCACCAATTTCAACAAACACTCAACCTTTTTCTAGGGTTTCCCAATATCTCACTAATCTCCACAATATCACATCTAAACACATGTGAACACTAAAGTAAATGAAAAACTACCCAATTAGTGAAGGGATTACCTCATATAGCATCCATGAATCCCCCAAGATCATCAAAACTGAATTTTTCTTGGTCCCATGTATAGAGCTTGAAGAGGGGATTAATATTTGTGAAGGGTGTGTAGGGTTTTGGGGATTGTTAGGAGATGGATCTAGGGATTATTTGAGGAGGGTTGGGAGTTTAAGGAGATGAAGAGGATGAGGGAAATGGTGAGGGATTATGATTTGGGCAGCAGCCCCCCCCTCTCTCTCATTATAATTCACACACACTCTCTCTTTCCAAGCCATCATTATGTCCCTTTCTCTCTCCTCACTCATCATGACCCCCTTTTCTCTCTTTTTCTCACCAAAAACCATAATATAAAGCCCAAATGAAATAAAACATGTAACAAAATGAACATGTCATGGTGCACTAACCATGAAAACTGTAAAAACGCGGATTTGGCTTAATCGCGATTAGCAGTGCACTAATCTGGTTTTTATCGAAACTGCGTATAATAAAATTTAAAAATGCCATATCCTTTAATCATATATTTAAATGAATAAATCATTTTAATTTCTATTTATTTCATAATTATTGGTATATATTTATACCCCTTTTCGAAAACCCCAATATCGCAAATCGGCAGTTTTCGGGAAAAATATTATTTTAATATTAAATTCCCAAAAATAATATTTTATATTTTCTGAAATGTTACAATCTTCCCCCCTTAAATAAATTCGGTCCCCGAATTTAAATTTAAACCCCAAAAATCTAAAACATTTCAATAATCGGCTCAAATCACGGGGCTCCGAAATCATGGAAATCGTAGAAATAACACAGCGCGTCAAGTGCGCATGAAAACGAGTAAAAAATCAAAACCGAACTCCGTTAAGCGTTACGAAAATCATCGGATTTGCACGCATATCCTCGGAGTTACGAATAGAGATACAGATCTCGAAATCCACTACTAAAATCTAATATACACTAGTCAAATACTATAATACGTGTATAGTACGTATCTTTGAAAAACTCAAAAATCTAAATGAAATACATGCAAAATCTTTTCTAAATCGCCGCGTGGATGCGTAACTCACGGCATAACTGACGGACGCTCATTTTAAAATAATAAAATATGTCCATATATGTTTTCTTAAATACACATTCCGTCATTTTCAAAACATCCCAAAAGGTTTTCCTTTAATGCATGCAATGTACTCAGGTACTGTCCTCAGATCAGTCTTGTTTGGCTATAACACAATATAGTGCCCAACATGAAAATAAAGTGCTCAAAAGCAAAATCAGCCTCAAAAGGCGTATCCAATAATCATATGCGTCTGGTGCGCCTGGAAATCAAATCCAAATACAGGTGCTATAATACACACAAGAAAAACTAAGTGCAACGGGTATGCACAAAACATCTATCCAGTGCAACGGGTGTGCACGACAACAACATCAAGTGCATCTAAAGTGCACAAAAATCTCAATCCAGTGCATCTGGTGTGCACAGAATTGCATCTCATATCATGCGCCCAACATGCGCGAAAATCCAACCAAAGCGCGTCGGGTCCGTAAAAGCATATAGTGCAGTAACATGCACGAAGACGAATGACAAGTGCCAACACGCACGAAAATACAAATCTGGTAAAACGAATGCTCACGGATATAAATCGGGTGCAACCTAGGTACGGGGTATAAATCCAGTGCGACAACGCATAAATACCCGTCCGGTGCAACAAATGCAGAATGCAATCTAGTGCATAACATACAAATACAGTGCATCCAGTGCACGAAATACAAATACAGTGCATCTAGTGCACGAAATACCAATCAATAACTCAAATGCATAAACAGCAACACCGAGTACACCAAGGTGTATAAAAACATATCTCAAGTGCAATAACTATGCACAAACTGTAAAGACTCAGTAGGTGCAACCATGGTGCACGAAATCAATATCAGGAAAACTCATCATCAAACTCAAATCCAAGCGATATAAGCGTGATACTCGGATCACAACGCAAATCGCAATAAAGGACATCGAGGTACACCTCCTACAATGTCGAAAAAATAAACCGGTGTGCCTAGAAACCGGTAGAACAAGAACATCCGCTTGCCTCTTGCTCACAGTCTGGCATCCTCGGTCTCTGGGTCCTTATCTTCTCTGCGGATTACCAATCTCGCAATCTATCGGCTCATCGGCCCTGTCAGGTGTGCTAACGGGGACGATTCCGCTCTAGCACTTCTCTAGTTATCTCTTGGTCAATCATCATGACCACTCATAAAGCAGCACGTTGCTGGCGTCGGCCTCTGGTCTTCTGACTGTATGCGGCACATCTGATCCTGGGTGCAAATCTCATTACAGTAGTGTCCTGGAAGAAATCCTGCTCAAGGTCTCTTCCGATCTCGCCTATGCTGAACTGTATGGAGGCTGATAATTTTATATAATCTTTTCTCGTTTTCTGGACATCTGCATATGCCGCACACATTTCCTCGGAGACTGGCCGTATCCAAATGCCTCTATAAGCATATCAGGTCACTGATCTCGACGGAGAGTAATAACAGCTCGTCAGCGTCTCACACGAACCTCTGGTTCCATTCACCTGTATCATCGTCCACTATGACGTCACACCATGCTATCTGCACGCTACAACTGTTCTCGGCCACGGTCAATCCGAAGTCTCTCACACGGACTCGAAGTCACGAACTCGGTATCTTCATCACTCGGTAGAAGATATCAGGCCGAACATGTCCTCGGAAACTCGTCCCAACCATCGGATAAATACTCAATGTTCGTCCGTCCTCGATCAACTCACAACGCATCTGGATAAGGTCTTCTATCCGAACCTGGTCAACTATCTCATCGACGATGCCGAACGCTGGCCTTCTGGGTGTGCGCAAAATGACCACTCCTGGTCCAGGTCTTCTCGTATAGTATTCCGGAAAGGTCCTGTCGAGGTCTCTCTCAAATCTCATTTCTGCCGAATCGCCCGGAAGTTATTATCTTTTCTATATCTGTTTCTTATTCCGGAACGGCTGCATACCCCTCGCGACTCCTTCTGGAATGTATGTCCATATACTACGCCTCTGCATGCGTATCATATCTCTGATATCAGCGGAGTGGAACGTCACCTCATCGAATCCTCGTGCGTACTCTTTACTTCACTCGGCTCCAATGTCGACTGATTCAGACTCGTCTTCTCGTGGCTGCAAGGACTGCGCTCCAATGGCTCTGCTCGTATCCGGAGTCTCCCAAGCAATGCATCCCATTGCAAGATATCCGAATGATGTCGAACCATCCGATCGATATGTCAAAACCTCATAATCCCTCAAGAGATCAACATCTTGGGTACAGTTTAATAGTATCGAGTACATGCCACAGCATCGGTGGTCCAGCCGTAGAAGGGCAAACCCAAGCCTTACTAATGGCGCCGTGGAACTTCCGTAAACCCTAAGGTTCAAAGGCTTTCACACGGTCATTATGTCGAGTTAGGGTTTCATTTTTCTAGAGGGTCCATAGAATTGCTTGCACGTCTTTCCGAATACTTTAAACTTGGAATATGGTTTCCTGACATTCGATCGTCTCTATCGACTCTCACGAATCTGCGTGAAGTCGTCTCTAGCTGGAATCAATCTATCTGATGACCTCGCATCAGGTAGTGAACGAACCACATGTCCTAGTCCTTCACCCTTGGATGGCTAGCGACCTTCCATCATATCTCTAAGTATACACTTATGCTGCAGTAGCTCCAACCTCTGGGCGATATCTCGTCATTTGCAGCAGCAACTGGCTCATTCGTCTGTACGCTGAACAGTGCCTCAATCCTCCAGGAAAGGCGATACATTGGCAGTCATCTCTAAATCAATCTGCTCTAGATCCAAGTAAGACTCTCCACACTGGAACTCTTCAACCCAACTGGGCCTGCTCCGGCGCATCAATCTGACGAATCACCTTCGTCTTTCAAATCGGGGTAGACTAGCTATCATCTGTCTCATATCTTCCTGGAAGCTCCGGCGATCTCAGCTCATAAGCTCCGGAAGAGACATCCTATCAATCTCAGCAACAGCTGGGTCATCTGTCTGCACGGTAGGCGACATCAACATCTTTGAGGTATGTTGTACATCAACAGTCCTCTCTCAACTGGCAGCTCTAACAATGGCCCGATCATCCGGTGTAAAACCAAGCACTTGCCTCCATAAGTGGTCACAACAAAATACTAACTCGAGACGTTCTCATATCACCAGAAAACACAATGGTCAGCTCTCGTACCAAACGAGCTCGCCCTGACCGCAATACTAGCAGCAGCTCAAACTGCGCTCAAACAATGGTGACAGGAACCTCAATCGAGTATCGAAGAGAGAAGATCAATGGCAAGAAAGAAAACAACAGATCTGGAATGGATACATGATCATGAAAAGGAACAGCATCAATGAAAGTATGATCATGGAAACAAATAGAATCGAGGATCTCCAATGGATGTATAATCACGGATACAAGAGAATCACTGGTCTCAAGAATATGTATATCCTAAGGATTCTTAAGTGGAGTATTGTATCGTAAATATGCCGCGGAACATACGTACGGTACGTTACTCTACTCAAGCTACCTACTCCATCAATCAGGGTCAGCCTATGAAACGAAAGTTCGGGTCTAATACCCCCCCGTTCAAGTCTAAGTTCCGTAAGTTCAAGCCTAGGTTCCGAAATACACTCCCGCCCTAGACTCCGCATAGTCAAACATAGACTCGAACAAAGGTTAAAGCTAGCGCTCTGATACCAACTTTGTCACGACCCGAAATATTAGCTCGTGACCAGCACTTGAATCACGCCACGTCTAAAGGCGTAACGGAATTCAAGTAAGCTGAAACCCAGAAATCTAAACCTTTTTAAGAAAATAAAGGAGGTGGAGTTTTTGAAATAAAGGTATAATAAAATCAAGTGTGCTTAATGCATAGAAAGAAACATGAATGATGCAAATGAAATTTTCTAGTTTGAAAACATGTTTCGTCTTTTGAAAATTTTTGGCAGCACCTCCTTTGTATATTTTGATCCAAAACCACAAATACATAGCAAGAATAATAGCATCCCCAAGCGGAGGCTAGCTCTTCGCCAAACGGCGGATCACAACTACGCAATACAATATAAATGAGTATACGACGCCCAACGGCGAAGTTCACCACAAAAAGATATAGAAAAGAGAAAGATACAACCCCCAAGGGAAAATAAAACCCATCGCTCAAATCTCGCAACTACAAGTCTCACTAAGTCTCATTATTTATACAAATCACTAATTTTGTTGATTGGAGTTAACTAGATACAATATGAAATGTAATACAAGAGTGGGTAGGATACAAATGTCCCACCTACCACAGCAAAACACCCAAAGAACTTGTGCCAGCAATGCCGCTACTGGTCCACGCGGTCAACCTGCAAGAACTGTGGTACAACGGGGGTGAGTTGCCAACTCGTGAATAGAAATATATCTACAAGTAGAAATCGAATAAACAACGACTCCTAGGTCAACTATATCAAAAGGTGAAAACTATGATATCTGGGGTGACCGGGTTGTATATATGCCAACAAGGTAGTCAATATCTATATGCATGTGGATAACATCCAACAGTAATAATCAATGCATGCGGATATGTGGATCTCGTCCACCCATAAATCAATATCTATAAACATGTGCAAAATCTCCGATAGTAGAATCGGTGTATGTATGTATGTATGTATGTATGTATGTGGATCTAGTCCACGCGTCAACCACTGACGCAACAATATCATGCATGCAAATATCATAAAAGAATGTGCATGAAAGTATGAGGATATATATATCAACGGTGTCCCTCCCGACACATCTAAATCATGGAACCTGAGTGCCTAGCATCGACACTCGAAAACGTCAAGAAAACCGTGCCCAGCATTGGCACGTAAATTCTCATATATCTCAGGAGCCATATCCTCAGATCGGCCCTCAGGCGCCGCACTCCCTGGTCGGCCCTCATATCCATCTCGCTACTCCGGTCGGTATCCTCCGGATAACTGCCGAGTCTAGATACTATCACCGGTAGGTAATGCTCCCCCTGCCGGGCTCACCGTCTAACATATACGAGTCTTCTTGCCCTGGTGTACCTCACCGGGTCCACCATGTACCCGCAGACGGTGCCTACCACTCCTCAAATCGGGTTTCACATGCCACTCTCAGAACCGAGAAAACACATGGTGGACGCACTGAAATATCATATCAAGAGAAACCGGGTTTTTAAAACAACACATAATCTCATTTGAAATATCCACGGTTCTCAAATCCAGAAATCTCATAAAAACAGCATATCTCAATGCGTAAAATAATAGAGCATGATGTATGCGACATGTAAAAAGAAATGCGAGCATATCCATATATCATGCAATATGGAATAGTGATATGACATATTAAGGGGAAAACCGCTCTTTTAAAATGATTCCGGTTTTTTTTTAAAGTATAACATGCGGTTCCCAATTTTCCAATAAAACCAGCTATCTATGTAGGTACCATATGTATATGCGCAGGTATAGATGTACCATGAATGTGTGCACAAAGTATGAATATACCAATATATATGTCATGATGCAGCAATCCTACTGTGTAGTGACATGGCAATTATCGATGATGAAGTGTGTGAGCCGGCAAATATGTGTACGTGTAACATACGCATCATCGATAATGGTGTAGGTGTACTATCACAGGTATATGCGATGCCATAATAATATTATGAATGCAGCAATTAAATCATCAGCTAACAGCTATATGGTATACATAACTATCATATGTCCGAGTCGGTGAATCTATCAATCGGCATCTAGCCCAATAACATCACGTACGGTATAATATCCATCGTACGGCAACCTCTAGTCAAGGGTAAAGATCAATCATCAAGTCAACTCATCACGCACGGAATATCATCGTGCGGCGGCATTAAGCTAATAAGGATCCTATCATCCTATAAGACAAATGAGGGTATGGCCTAATATCACATACGGCCTATCATCCATGATTCACAACATTCTATATATATATAACCCTATATACCTATGTCCCGGGTCACATCTGCAATGATCTCATATCAGGGGACCGGCAGGGTATAAATCATCTCGATCGACTCGCATCCGTATACCATCATATCATATCATCATCTCATCATATCATCAAATTCGTCTTGTATTCTTTCATCGCATTTATGTCTCATATCATGTCGAATTTACATAAACAAGCTATCTCTACTATGTATAAGTATCTAATCTAACCAACACACCCGAACCATACAATCAGATTTTTAATGAAGTGAATCGTAGTTTTGAAAAAAAGGGTTACGGTGTTTTTAAGGAAAAGATATCATTTGAAAATCCGTAACATCCCTCAAGATATACATTTAAAAGGTACACACGATTCTTTAGTTTAGAAAAAGGTATGGTTCGGATGACGCATCTACATCGACTATCTAGTTCTACAGAACCCTAAACGGTAATATCGCTAAACATCATCCTAGGGTAGTAGCAACATATCACACTTAACTAACCTCTAGTTTCTAATATGACCACATAGCTATCTATATTCTAACCCTAGTTTCCTAATCTAGGTTTCCTAACCATACTCTATAAATCATTTTCCATCAGAAGTTTGCGGGGGTGCTATACGCCATCCACCCGACTTCCCCGGTAGATATAGATCTACTCACCTGTCTTCGCTCGCCCAAATCGATGACGCCACGCTTCTTTACCTCGGAATCCATGCGAGGGTACCTACAATAATAACCAATCGCAATACGTATTAAAATCGACGCAGAAAACCGATACAGCGCACAGTGTGCTCACAGGTTAGAACCTATGGCCTAAACGTGCAAATCAATCAAACAACCCCTGTTGTCGATGTACGAACACCCGACAACCAAATACAAATCCAAATATCAAGAAAGTGCATTTAAAAATACGGAAAATATCGCCTAAAACACACCAAAATGCTCCCAGATTTTCCCCAGATGACAATTAGCCAAAACTACATATATGAGGGGTCTAATTTAGTGCAAAATGAGCCCTGGAACAAAAATGGACCCATTCCCTTCTACTCTGGCCGCAAATTGCGGCCAGAATGATTAAATCTACGGCCAAGACTTTGAATTAGGGGCTCGGGTCATGGTGGTAGCTTCCTAGGTGCCTGCACGACTCACTGTCAGCTCAATTTTATTTCTAGTGTCCCCGGGTTGCTCCAGATTTCAAAATACCCTCTAAATTCACACAAAATTGACATGAACTCAAATCCCAAATCCGTATTTTGGGTTTCATCCCCCGTTCTAGGTCAGTAAAACACCACTAAGGCTTGTGGGCAGCCACTACACATCACCAATTTCAACAAACACTCAACCTCTTTCTAGGATTTCCCAATATCTCACTAATCTCCACAATATCACATCTAAACACATGTGAACACTAAAGTAAATGAAAAACTACCCAATTAGTGAAAGGATTACCTCATATAGCATCCATGAATCCCCCAAGATCATCAAAACTGAACTTTTCTTGGTCCCATGTATAGATCTTGAAGAGGGGATTAATATTTGTGAAGGGTGTGTAGGGTTTTGGGGATTGTTAGGAGATGGATCTAGGGATTATTTGAGGAGGGTTGGGAGCTTAAGGAGATGAAGAGGATGAGGGAAATGGTGAGGGATTATGATTTGGGCAGCAGCCCCCCCTCTCTCTCATTATAATTCACACACTCTCTCTCTTTTTCCAAGCCATCATTATGTCCATTTCTCTCTCCTCACTCATCATGACCCCCTTTTCTCTCTCTTTTTCTCACCAAAAACCATAATATAAAGCCCAAATGAAATAAAACATGTAACAAAATGAACATGTCATGGTGCACTAACCATGGAAACTGTAAAAACGCGGATTTGGCTTAATCGCGATTAGCAGTGCAGTAATCGGGTTTTTATCGAAACTGCGTATAATAAAATTTAAAAATGCCAAATCCTTTAATTATATATTTAAATGAATAAATCATTTTAATTTCTATTTATTTCATAATTATTGGTATATATTTATACCCTTTTTCGAAAACCCCAGTATCGCAAATCGGCAGTTTTCGGGAAAAATATTATTTTAATATTAAATTCCCAAAAATAATATTTTATATTTTCTGAAATGTTACAAATGCTTTGCTCAGTCGTCCCTGATTACACGAGTACAACATCATCCCTTCTACACAATATCGGTGTATGAAGTATTTCAAGGATGGTCTTGAGTATACTGTAACAGGAGAGCTGAACCCGTTCTCCGTAAACGAAGTCCGCAAGTACGAAGATGCAAAGTACTTTTTGCCAGATTTCGAGGACATAGAGAGGTGTCGTAAACCGGAGAACAAAACCGCCGCCACCATTCCTGTTTTCGGGAGTGATACCGAAGAAGAAGAAAAGATAGTTTACGCTGGGCCGTCTCGACGCAACAACTCGGGACCGTCCGCCCCCATATTGATCTTCGGAAGTGATTCGGAAGATGAGGTTAATGCTGTGTTCTCCAGTCGGCCGCCAATACAAGAATTCCCTGGTGATGATCAGAGTTTGCAAATCACCATGATTCCGCGGGAGCACTACAAAGATCTTGACGCGCTTGAAGCTTACAATGTGCAAGACCTGCAGACGTTTTACGTTCCTCCTAAACGAAAAAGTGAAAAGGCGATCCTATTCTACCAATCCACGGAAACAAGAGCGGAGAAAGAAATCTGGCACGGCACAGATTCTACACTTGATAGGCTCCAACCCATCCGTTTGCCCAGATATTATACGAATGGACTAAAAAGGCTATTGAAGCGCCAAGGGGTACCCTTAAAACAGACTGTCCGACAAGCTCGGTTCTACAACAGGATTTGGGATGTCCCTGGGACTCAGCGCAAGCTGCCGAATAGGAGAATGGAAATGCTCGGGCTTGGATATATGAAATCCGGGAAACGGGAACGAGTCCATGCTAGCTACGTCATATATAACTTCGATGGAGAAGAGGATGTCATGTCAGAAAATGCCGACCCCGCACCAAAACAAGATCCTCCCATCAAAATGCCGAGTCCGTCATTTGAAGAACGAATGGACAAGCTCATCAGGAAAGCGGGTCAAAAAGCTCGAGACGACCATAATCGCGAAATGGCCATCTATGAGAAAGCAAGGACGCAACGCCTTCTTCAACAGGCTGCGAAAGATGAAAATGCTCCTCCCTGTCAACCTGTTGCGCAAAAGGCCCGACACAGGGGCAAAAGCAAGTCAAAGAGTGGAAAAGGCGTTCGGTGACGACAAAGCGGGACCAAAAAGTCACGCAAGCAGGAATCGAGCGGTCCGGATTTGTCCCTTATGAAGAAAATGAGTCGAGCATACTCTTTTCCTCAAGACAAGACAAAGAAGATACTTGATCTCGCTATAAAACATCAAATGATCACACTTCCGGAGTTCAAGCACCCCGAGCAAGCCAACGAGGTCTCTCATCCAGACTATTGCTCTTATCACCGAGCAATAGGACACCCTCTCGAAGACTGCTTCACCTTCAAGAACTGGGTCGAAGACCAATACCAGCTCGGCAAGTTCGCTCTATCCAGCAGTTGGAGGGTAACGCCGCCACAGAAGCACGAACCCAAAGCCACAAGAGCAGAACCAGATCCACATCGATCTTGGAAGCGAGTCCGTACTTGTCATATGATAACAATATCAAAAGGAGAGCCCGAGAATATGGATGACCTTCCCCGGTGCTTCGAAAACAGCAATGACGAGGTGATCTCAGAATTTCCACCAGCATCGAAAGAGCTGGAGGATGGAATACATACTACTGCAGATAACCTCAAGAAAATTGAGTTGGGGATGGCGAATGACCCGTGACCGACATTCGTCAGCGAGCTGCTATCTGAAGAAAGGGTGGCTGCGTTAAAAGACGTGCTTATGCAGTATAGAGATTGCTTCGCATGGAACTATTCTGAAATGCCAGGACTAGATCCAGAAATTGCTGTGCATAAATTGGCGATATCCCCGGAGGTCAAGCCGGTCAAACAAGCGTCAAGAAGAATGCGGCTCGAGCTCGAGATGAGTATCAATGCCGAGGTCAAGAAGTTAATCGACTCTGGCTTCATCCAAGAAGTTCAATATCCCGACTGGATCGCCAACATCGTCCCGGTGATGAAGAAAAATAGGACAGTGCGCATATGCGTGGACTTCCGGGATCTCAATAAAGCTTGCCCGAAGGACGATTTCCCAGTACCGGTCACCGAACTGATGATAGATAACACGTCCACTCACGAAGTTTTCTCTTTCATGGACGGCTCATCAGGATACAATCAGATAAAGATGCACCCCGAAGACCAGAAGCACACCGCTTTCCGGATTCCTCTGGGTATATTTTGCTACAAAGTTATGCCCTTTGGTTTAAAGAACGCCGGTGCCACCTATCAGAGGGCCATGACGAAGATCTTTGATGACCTTATATATGAAATCGTCGAATGTTATATCGACGAACTCGTGGTTAAAAATAAATCATACGAGGAGCATTTAGAGCATCTGAAGACCGTATTTCAACACCTTCGGCAATACAACTTGAAGATGAACCCCCTCAAATGCGCGTTCAGGGTATCCTCAGGCAAGTTCCTAGGGTTCATTGTCCGGCACCGGGGTATCGAGATAGATCCGTCCAAGATCAAGGCGATCATGGAAATGCCATCGCCAAGGACTCTCAAGCAATTGCGGTCTCTCCAACGGAAGCTCGTATATATTCGGCGTTTTATAGCTAATCTTTCAGGCAAGTGCCGCCCTTACAGCCACCTGATGAAGAAGGGAACCCTTTTCGTTTGGGATCACAAATGCCAGAGCGCACTAGACGAAATCAAGCAATACTTGCAGAATCCACCAGTGTTGGCTACTCCGGTCAAGGGAAAGCCTCTCATTCTTTATACAACCGCCCTCGAAGGTTCCTTAGGAGCACTATGGGCACAGGAGAACGACCAAGGGAAAGAAAGAGCTCTCTATTACTTAAGTCGAGTTCTCCTGGGGGCAAAAAGAAACTACTCCCCCATCGAAAAACACTGCCTGGCGTTGATCTTCGCGATAACAAAGCTCAGGCACTATGCGTTGGCGCATGATGTCCGTCTCATTTCAAAGGTGGACCCTCTCAAATATTTAATGTCGAAGGCCATATTGACAGGTCAGCTCGCTAAATGGGCCCTGCTCTTGATGGAGTTCTCGATAACCTATCAGCCTCTTAAGGCAGTGAAAGGACAGGCCATCGCCGACTTCCTCGCTGAGCACCCGATACCAGCCGATTCTCCCTTGAATTGCGAACTGCCAGACGAACACGCGTTTGATGCGATCGATGGTGGTGGTAACCGCTGGGAACTTTATTTTGATGGAGCGTCTTCCATGAAAAAGCGCAAACAAAGCACCCCTATAATTAAATCAGAGGTAGGCCTTATCTTCGTAACCCTACAAGGAGGGATAATGCGATTCGCCTTCTCCTTGACAGAGCCAAGGACGAACAATGAAGCCGAATACGAAGCTTTGATAGCAGGTCTTGAAATCTCCATCAACATGGGAATTGAAAACCTCCTCATATATGGAGACTCCCAACTGGTCGTTAGTCAAGTAAACAGCGACTACCAGACGTGCAAGCCAGAGTTGGTGAAGTACGGTGAAAGGGTGCAACAACTGTTGACCCAAATTCCTTCCTACACTTTGGAAAACATACCGCGTGCAAAAAACAGCAAAGCGGACGCGTTAGCCCAGCTCGCTAAAGAACTGGCCGACGAGAACCTCAATGACGTAAGAATCGTGGTACAAAGCCGTCGGGTGCTTGCCCCAGCAGAAATATCTCCGGAATCATCCGAAGAAAAGGGAGCAAATGAGCGGGCGACCCTGCAAATAAATGACCAAGAAAAGGTTGAAGATTGGAGAGGAGTCTTCATAGACTACTTCAAATCCTGTCGAACGCCTGAAGATGCGTCCTCAAGACACCAGCTCATGAAGCGAGCCCTATCTTTTGCCTTCGTCAATGACACTCTGTACAAGAGGTCATTTGATTCCCTGTGGCTGAGATGCCCGGACCCGAAGAAGCAGAAAGAGTCATCCAAGAAGTTCACGACGGACTCTGCGGTTCTCACCAAGCCGGACCGAAAATGAAGTTGAAGATCAAACGAATGGGTTATTATTGGCCCACGATGATCCAGGACTGCCTCGAGTATGCGAAGCAATGCCACTCGTGCCAAATTCATGGGGACTTCATCCACCAGCATCCAAATCCACTACATCCAACGGTGGCTAGCTAGCCGTTCGAAATGTGGGGGGCTGACATAATCGGCCCTATCGAACCGGCATCGTCCAGGGGACATCGTTTCATCCTAGCGACCACTGATTACTTCTTCAAATGGGCAGAAGCAGTACCGTTGAGGGAAGTGAAGACGGAGAATATCCTCCATTTCTTCAAGACGCACGTCATTTATCGGTTTGGAACTCCGCGACGGATCATCTCCGATAATGGGCCAGCCTACAGAAGCCACAAGATCAGCCGCTTCCCGCAACAACACAACATAGACTGGAGATATTTCTCAGTTTATAACCCCCGAGCTAACGGTCTAGCTGAGGCTTTCAACAAGACCTTGACGAAGATCGTGAAGAAGACGGTATCCTGAAATAAGAAGGACTGCCACGAGAGACTGCAAGAAGCTCTCTGGGCGTATCGAACTACGTTTAAAACGGCCACGAACACAATGCCATACGCGTTGGTATTCGGTACAGAAGCAGTACTCCCCCTCGAGATAGAATTACCTTCTCTACGAGTGGCAGTCCATTACGAGCTAACGGACGAAGAAAATGCTCACCTTCGGCTTGAGGAGCTTGATGCTCTTGATGAAACCCGGCTTATAGCGCAACAAAATCTGGAGGCTTATAAAGCAAAGATGACGCGCTCATATGAAAGATTGACCAGGCCGAGGACATTCCGCCAAGGCGAACTCGTGCTACTGGTCAAAAGATCTATGATCCCCAATCGCGCCAAGCTGGGAAAATTCGAGCCGAACTATGAAGGCCCGTACATCATAGACAAGGTCTACCAGGGTGGAGCGTATCTACTCATGGATATGCAAGGTGAAAGACCTTTCAGGCCAATAAACGGTCGCTTCCTGAAGAAATACTACGCTTAACGGGTCAAGGCCTAGGTCAATGATAGATGACGACGACTATGTCCACTCGCTATCTTCCTAAGCCCGAACTCTATAAGTAGTAACCGACCTTCTTCAACAGTGGACCGAAACGTCCTTAAACTAACAATGGACCACTATGTCCTAAAACTAGCTGTTGACTGAGATGTCGATAAACTACGGTGGATTGCAGCATCTCAAAGCCGATAAAAAAAATATATATATAAAAAACCTGAAAGGGCTCCGTGAGTAAAAACAGTAGGGCTACCGACGAGTGTTTGTGAAAACCCAAAAGGGCGCAACCTCGTTAAATGACACTTGCAGGGTCCTCACGACCTTGTAAGGAGAAACCACCCGCGTGAGATCCTTACGACTCACAAGGGAGCAACACACTTAGGAGTCCCCATGATTCCTAAGGAGAAATTACACTTGCGAGATCCTCACGACTCGTAAGGAGAACTCTCTTATGGGACCCTCACGGCTCATAAGATTTGAAAGTCTTAAGTTATAGAAACCTGAACCTGTTCTTAAGCAAACCCCCCCAACCTTCGATATTGCCCTACAAGCGGCTCATACTGACCCTTGTATACAATCCATGGGCATGAATAAACATTTCCCTAACCGAGTCCCATCCGTGACTAGGGATATGTTCATCCGATGAACAACCCTTGTAAGTCCTCTCGACTTATAAGGAGAAAACCCTTTTGTAAGATCCTTACGACTTACAAGAGAACATGCACTTAGGAATCCTCACGATTCCGAAGGAGAAAACACACCTACAAGATCCTCACGATTTGTAGGGAGAAATACCTTTGTGAGACCCTTACGGCTCATGAAGTCAAAAGCCTTAGTCGACAGGACTCCTAACCCTGTCTACTAAGCCACCTTTGTTCGACATCGACAGAGGCAAATGATGATTCGCTCCTGGCAATATCCCAGTTGTAGCGATGCTGATGCCTGAAGCGGTATCAAATTCCAAGTCCTTTCATGGCAAATGATAATTCGCTCCTGGCAATATTCCAGTCGCAGCGATGCTGATGCTAAGGTTGGCGCCAGATCCCAAGTTCTGCACTCGCGATAAAAATCAACGAGCTGAAAATGCATATAAAATAGCCGAAATGATGGGGCAACTTGCAACAAAAAAGCGGCAAGTAAAAATGTATGCATCAAAAATAGCCGAAATGATTGGGCAACTCGCAATAAAAAGCAGCGAGTAAAAAAAAAAAAATAGCCGAAATGATTGGGCACCGCGAAAAATAACCGAAATGATGGGGCAATCGCGACCTTCGCGATATAAAAGCTGAAATGATAGAGCATCGCGGAAAAAGGAATAAAATAAAAATGAAATTTCTGTCCTACAGGAGATGTTATATCAATCCCTGTATACAATCCAGGGTTGCAAATAAAGAAAGGATCATGCTCCTCCCCCAAGTTTCATCATAAGAAGAAGCCAAATCTCGACGAGCCATGAAGATCGTCTCAACATTCGTCTCATTGCGGCAAATACAACCTCGGGCAAAGCGGAACAGCGGCAACTCCCAGTTCTATGACTCGGCGGTGTACAAATCACCGAAAGTCAAATCCCAACTCCGTGAAATGAGAATACAATCAACAAAATTCCTGGTCACGTGGAACGCGGATAACGTCACTCTTTGACCTCGTGGAAAACGTCCAGAGCGGAGCCTGGTCCTCGCGGAACACGGCAGTGAACCCATGGGAAGCATCCAGAGCAAAATTCCTGGTCACGTGGAACGCGGATAACGTCACTCTTTGACCCCGTGGAAAACGTCCAGAGCGGATCCTGGTCCTCGCAGAGCACGGCAGTGAACCCATGTGAAGCATCCAGAGCGGAGCCTGGTCCTCGCCGAACATGGCAGTGAACCCGTGGGAAGCATCCAGAGCAAAATTCCTAGTCACAGGGAACGCGGATAACGTCACTCTTTGACCCCGTGGAAAACGTCCAGAGCGGATCCTGGTCCTCGCAGAGTACGGCAGTGAACCCGTGTGAAGCATCCAGAGCGGAGCCTAGTCCTCGCCGAACACGACAGTGAACCCGTGTGAAGCATCTAGCGCAAAATTCCTGGTCACGTGGAACGCGGATAACGTCACTCTTTGACCCCGTGGAAAACGTCCAAAGCAGAGCCTGGTCTTCACCAAACACGGCAGTGAACCCGTGGGAAGCATCCAGAGCAAAATTCCTGGTCACGTGGAACGCAGATAACGTCACTCTTTGACCCAGTGGAAAACGTCCAGAGCGGATCCTGGTCCTCGCAGAGCACGGCAGTGAACCCGTGTGAAGCATCCAGAGCGGAGCCTGGTCCTCGCCGAACACGGCAGTGAACCCGCGGGAAGCATCCAGAGCAAAATTCCTGGTCACGTGGAACGCGGATAACGTCACTCTTTGACCCCGTGGAAAACGTCCAGAGCGGATCCTGGTCTTCGCAGAGCACGGCAGTGAACCCGTACGAAGAATCCAGAGCGGAGCCTAGTCCTCGCCGAACACGGCAGTGAACCCGTGTGAAGCATCTAGCGCAAAATTCCTGGTCACGTGGAACGCGGATAACGTCACTCTTTGACCCCGTGGAAAACGTCCAGAGCGGAGCCTGGTCCTCGCCGAACACGGCAGTGAACCCGTGGGAAGCATCCAGAGCAAAATTCCTAGTCATGTGGAACACGGATAACGTCACTCTTTGACCCCACGGAAAACGCCCAGAGCGGAGCCTGGTCCTCGCCGAACACGGCAGTGAACCCGTATGAAGCATACAGAGCAAACATCGGATTGTGGAGTCCTTAAAATCCACGGACTATGATGTCCTTAACCTCGACCGTAATGTCTTAAAACTAACGAACAACCATGATGATTCTAGACTGATTTTTACCTTGGGTACATCTCTTCATTCCTTTGATATTTGTCATTGTAATTCCTCAACGTCTTCAAAGAGGTGACGGGTCCCGGTAACCACACATCGGACTGTGGAGTCCTTAAAATCCACGGACTGCCTTGACCGTGATGTCTTAAAACTAACGTCGGTCTGTGGAGTCCTTAAATCCACGGACTATGATGTCCTTAACCTTGACTGCGATGTCTTAAAACTAACATTGGACTGTGGAGTCTTTAAATCCACGGACTATGATGTCCTTAACCTTGACCGTGATGTCTTAAAACTAACATTGGACTGTGGAGTCCTTAAATCCACGGACTATGATGTCCTTAACCTTGACCGTGATGTCTTAAAACTAACGTTGGACTGTGGAGTCTTTAAATCCACGGACTATGATGTCCTTAACCTTGACCATGATGTCTTAAAACTAACGTCGGACTGTGGAGTCCTTAAATCCACGGACTATGATGTCCTTAACCTTGATCGTGATGTCTTAAAACTAACCTTGGACTGTGGGGTCCTTAAACCCACGGACTATGATGTCCTTAACCTTGACCGCGATGTCTTTAAACTACGGTACCCTGGAAAACATCCCAAAGCAACCCCTGATCCCGTAAAATACGGATAAGGGCGACCGCACCCAGCACTTACGGGTCCTCATGACCTGTGAGGAAGAAAACTCTCTTGTGAGATCCTTACAACTCCCAAGGGAAAACCCGCTTAAGAATCCTAACGATTCTTAAGGAGAACTTACACCTACATCATCCTCTCGACCTGTAGGGAGAAAAACTCTTTATGAGACCCTCACGGCTCATAAAGCTCAAAAGTCTTAGGAGGCAGATCTTAACCCTGAATCCTAAGCCATCGCTACCCTGCAAGGAGACCAAGATGAATTGTCCGCAGAAAACATTCAATGAAAAGAGACACACCATTGAGAAGAAAAATATGTCTTTTATACATAAACCAAGGTGGATACAAAGTACGGCAATAGTCGATTTAAAGCACGCGCACATCACATGGTATGGGAAGCAACCAGAAAAATTTCCGATGTGTATCCTATCAAGCATGCATTCGCAACTATATGAATATTCGAAAAGCACTGATACCCGAAGCTCTGATGTGCACGCAACATGATGATAGTGGTCGCAATTAAAGAAAAGTTCTCATGGGAAAAATATGAAGCTCATTTACGCAAGCAAGACACACATACGAGTACCCAACATGCATGAAGATTCAACATAAAACATGTGAAAACTAATGATAAAAAGAGTACACTGATTTGAATATACTACGCTAATGGGAAAAGGTCACCAAACAAAGGATCAGTAGCACAAGGGTTAACAAAACAAAGAACAAAATTCTCCATCTCTCTCTCTGCTTTCTCCAGCACATCAAAGCGACGGTTCTCGCGAGGAGTCGCTCCCCACCGATTGGTGCCATGTTCATCCGCAAAAGCAGACATAATAGCCCGCCAGGCTCTTATTTGGCCCAGCAGGTGAACTGAGCAATCTTTCAAAGCCTGAGTAATCAAGCACGCTTCATGAAAACACTCGAGCTTTTCTTCAGCCGCGTCAAGTATCGCCAGGGTCATCTCCGCCAGGTGAGGAGGGATGTCAGCAAGCATGGTAGCAAGAATCATCCGGAGCCATAGGGATCCCATTGGGAGAGGGTACCCCCTACGGATCGAGAGTTCATATGTCGCCGAGTCGCACTCGTCGTCGGTGAGGAGGGGATCCACCAATCGTGCAGCAAAGCGAGGAATCATCTCCTCGATAAGCACTTCCCACGGCTGTCGACGAGCATGGGGGCGGTTGCAGGCCATGGCACTCAGTTGTTTCCTTAAGATAAATCACAATAAATTGAGAATAAGTTTCTCTGTGAAGAGAAAAAGAAGGCCATGGCCTCAGGTTATAAAGATAGGCATTAAATGCTGCGCACGGAGAATATTGCATGGGGGGGCTATTTCCGAGGCCCAAAAAGTGAAAGCATTGGAAATCAAGGAGATGGAACTATTTCCAAGGCTCCTTTTCAGCATCTAATGCTGTACACAGAAAATATGGCATGAAAAATTAAATAGCCACATAAAAGGGCCCCACGTGTGGAGCACGCGAGCACCATGCTTGGTGTGTACTGGAAAATGAAATAGCGCCCTGCATGCTAAACACATCAGCAGCAACAATAGCAAAAATGACAAAGTCTAACAAAAGGGCATGCAAACACAGATGGGCACGATAAAACTTATCACTCATACTTCAAAAGTTCATACAAAATAAAAAGAAACGATTACAACGGCAAGACCTCAGACGCGGGGCATGGATTGAGAAACTCGAACGTAACTTTGTCCAAGATCTTCCAGGCATTTCCAGCCATCCTAGTATGTTTTCTCTCACGATCACAAGCGTCGGGGTCCTCACGAATGTCCTCCACCCTCCGATAGGCAGCAAGTATGGCCGACTGCTGAAAAGCCTGGTGCAAGAGATCAATGAGGTTGTCTCGCCTCCTCTTTGAGATTAGGCTCATTAGGTACACCGAATGTACCTTATCCTCGGCGGCGTCCAATGCCCTGAGCGGTATGCCGGTACAAAAGAGAGGGAGTGCCTCCCAGATCGCCAGCACGATGAGTCTCAGAAGAGAAGAACGGCGAGGGAGTAGCCGACCATTGTACTCGTCGAAGCGGCTCATGATCTCAGCACATTGAGCGTTGGTGAACTCCTGGTTCTGGCTGCGGCCTAGTGCACGGATATTCCCGTAAGAAATGATCTCATCAAGATTATACAAATGGGCATCCATGATACCTGAAATAACGATCATGGAAATTCATTACAAATTTCTTCTTCTCAGTTGAGAAAGAGAACTCAGGGCAAGGAAAACCCATGAAGTTCTTTGGGAAGAACTAAGTTCTTCAAAGGAATTAAATTCCTTTTGAAAAGGGAACTAAATTCCCAAAATTTCTGTTCCAGAGTCAGAGCTCCTTGACGGTGGAATTAAAATTCCATGGAAAGGACAGACACCACCACCGATCCCTGAAGATCAGAGAGACTTTAAAAGATCTAGTATTTGAAGATTAGATGGTTTTCTGATCTTTGTTAAGGAACTTAAAAAAAATGGATGGGTTCTTGTCAAAAGGGAAAACCCTTGGTATGGATTGGAAATCCAGTGAAGGTTTTTGTGAAAGTTCTTCGTTCGTTCAAGAGCATTACCTGTAGAGAAGGAAATCTTTCAACAGAGTTAAACTCTGGAAAATTTGCAAGACAGAGAACTAAGCTCTGGAAAAGGAAGAGTTAAATTCTCAAAAGAAGAAAGTTCTCAAAGGAAGAAGATGAAAAGTGGAGGAGCTTCTGAAGAGACCCCTGCATTTATAGGATGTGATGGAAAACATTTCAGCTACCCCACTCCCAAGGCAGATCCGACGGTCACAAAAGTGACAGCGTTGCACTCACATGCAGACACGTGAGGTTGTTCCCTGATTAAAAATCAGTAAAAAGCTTCAGAAGAGGCATCACGTGCTCACACGTGACCAGTGGTCACGTGTTGGCACGTGATGGTTAAGCAGCGGCCAGAGAACAGAGCACAGAAGAAAAGAAGCCCATTCCAGGGGTCAGGTGCTTACACGTGACTCGGGGTCACGTGCTTACACGTGACCAGGGGTCACGTGGCCACACGTGACCGGCTTTAAAAGCCTTATTCTTTAACAGAATTAAATTCTGAGGAGAGATCATTCAAATCTTTCCAAAATGAAGAAGATTTATCAGAAACCGTTGGATCAAGAATCTGAAGGTGATTAAATATCACCAATTTATGGAAAAATCTTGGACATGGAAAGATTTCCCCCTAAATCTAACCGAAATAACAAAGAGATATCTTTGGATTCAAAATCCAATGGTGAATAAAATTCACCTAATAATCTAAAGGCCCAGATCAATGATGAAAATAAATCAAATCTCTCAATAAACAAATCAAATCTTTCAATGAAAGATTTACTAAACAGATTGATTCTTTTCCTTCTCCTATAAATAGGTGCCAAGGGAAGGAGTTAAAAAAAGGAAAAAGGAGAGGAAATACAGAGAGAGAGAGATATAGAGCCTTGGAATCTTGAAAATTCAGGATGAAGCATTTTGATTCTCTGAAAAAGAAAAAACCCTAGGTAAGAAAAGAGAGGCTTCAAAAGAGAATTTAATTCTCAAAAGAGTTTAACTCTTATATAAAGAAAAGAACTTAGTTCTTTCTCTAGTTGAAGATCTGCAAAGTGCACATCTTCTCATGAATTGAGAATTTAATTCTCATTGGGTTGAGATCCTGCCATGCAGATCAAAAACATAGAGGAGGAATTGAGTTTTGAGAATTTAATTCTCACAGAATTATAGGAATTTAATTCCTTTGAGAAAAAATTAGGGTTTAACCCCATATTATAGGAATTTAATTTCTTCAGAGTGGACAGAACTAGGGTTTAACCCTAATTGAGAACTTAATTCTCTCAAACTCACTGGAATTTAATTCCCTTAAAAGAGAAATTAGGGTTTCACCCTATGCCAGAATTTAATTCTTTACATATATCGGGAATTTAATTCCTGCAGAAAAGAAATTAGGGTTTAACCCTATCTAAGAATATAATTCTTCAGAAGAAAATAGGAATTTAATTCCTCTAAAAGTTTATTGCTAGGGTTTAACCCTATGAAGAATTTAATTCTTAAAAGATGAACAGATCTTTAAAACATGCAAAGAACCAGAATCACGTGCTACCACGTGACCCCTGTAAAGATCCACAGAAAAGAACTTTGAGGCAACGCCTCACGTGCCCCACGTGACCCCTGAAGCACATAAGAAAAAAAGCAAAAGAAAAGAAGCTCTAGGGCGCCCTCACGTGTCACCACGTGACCCCTAATGAGCATTCTAACAGACCAGAGTGTGGGCCTCCATCACGTGCCCACACGTGATGGCTGTCAGAATTAAAAGTGTTAAACACTCACCTGCAAAATAAAATAAGGGGAATCAGGGCGCTCTCACGTGTCCACACGTGACCCCTCTCTCCTTAGTGTTTAACGCTAATTTGAAGACTCTATTTGCAGTGTTTAACACTGATTTTCTTAGTGTTTAACACTAATTTGAAACTCTATTGGCAGTGTTTAACACTGATTTTCTTAATGTTTAACACTAATTTGATAACCTTGTCTCCAGTGTTTAACACTGTTATATGTTAGTGTTTAACACTAATTTGAGAATCATAACCTTTTAGTGTTCAACACTAATTTGACAACTTCACTTCCAGTGTTCAATACTGTTGCTTGCTAGTGTTTAACACTAATTTAGGGATTATATTTCCAATATTTAACACTGATTATCTTGTAGTGTTTTACACTAATTTGCTAACCTCATTCCCAGTGTTCAACACTGTTGGTCTTTAGTGTTTAACACTAGCTTTAGCCCAATTGGCTAAGTTTCTAGAGGTAAAGACTCTCCTTCAATGAACCAACAGAGGGCCAATATTCTAAACATGATTGGACTTAGCCCAAGCTGGCCATAAGTCCTCGATTCAAACTTAACTGGGCTAATGGGCTCATAATATAATTAATTGGTCTTGGTTCCAAATGGGGCCTAAGATTATTTAATCGACCTTGGTTCAAGGGTACATCTCTTCACTCCTTTGATACTTGGCGTTGTAATTCCTCAACGTCTTCAAAGAGGTGACGGGTCCCGATGACCACACACTGATACAGACTGTGGGGTCCTTAAACTCATGGACTATGATGTCCTTAACCTTGACCGTGATGTCTTAAAACTAATGCCGGATTGTGGAGTCCTTAAAATCCACGGACTAAGATGTCCTTAACCTTGACCAGGATGTCTTAAAACTAACAATGGACTATGATGTCCTTAACCTTTACCGTGATGTCTTAAAACTAATGCCGGACTGTGGAGTCCTTAAAATCCACGGACTATGATATCCTTAACCTTGACCGGGATGTCTTAAAACTAACAATGGACTATGATGTCCTTAACCTTGACCGTGATGTCTTAAAACTAACTCCGGACTGTAGAGTCCTTAA
Organism: Agapanthus africanus; assembly: GCA_030015575.1. Lineage (NCBI taxonomy): Eukaryota > Viridiplantae > Streptophyta > Magnoliopsida > Asparagales > Amaryllidaceae > Agapanthus > Agapanthus africanus. Next base: position 604,340,230 of record CM057340.1, read on the forward strand.
ATCCACGGACTATGATGTCCTTAACCTTGACGGCGATGTCTTAAAACTAACATTGGACCGCAATGTCCTTAAACTACCTATCGACCGCAATATCACTGAACTAAACAACATGGCTCCCTTAATTGCTCTCTTGTTGGATCTAAACGATCTCGTTAAGTCGATCTTAGTCTAAAACTAGACTGACGTATCCTTAACAAACGTTTAAGTTGATCTTAGTCTCAAACGAGGCTAACGTATCCTTAAACCCAAACCCCCAAACCCAAATCTAAGATAATATGGATTTGGACTAGTCCATGCCCTACGGGCGACGACATAACTCAGTCTCCGTATACAATCCACGGGCAACCAAACATAAAAAAAAAACACACGACACGAAGTGATCATCTGGAGAAGGAGAAAGTAGTTACCGCAATGCGGTTGCGTAATTAACTGTAGGGGCTTGCGCCTGCAGGGAAGAGCGTCCCTACAATCAAAAACCCCTCAAGCGAGGGGGAATCTGACGAAGTCTGCTACATCGGACGCATCCGTTTAAACCTTCGATACATGATGCCATAAATCAACTTGGCATCTTCGGAGAGGTAGACGGATAGCACCAATTAGCATCTGCCCCGAATCTCAGGCAAGACGTCTGTCGCGCCGTCTTTCGGAGGGGAACAGGAGGAATCGCACCGTATTAGATATGGTGCACTCTATGACGAGCACCGCTGAGTTGCCTATTTCCTTTTGGGGTTATGCGCTAGAGACGGCCGCATACCTATTGAATAGAGTTCCAACCAAATCGGTGCCTACCACTCCATATGAGATATGGAATGGGAAGAGACCATCTCTTAAGCGAGTTAAGATATGGGGTTGTCCGGCCTATGTTAAAAAGCAAAATCCGGACAAGCTCGAGGCAAGATCAGTTCTTTGCAAGTTTGTGGGATATCCAAACAATTCGTATGTATATCATTTCTACCTCAGTAAGGAACAAAAAGTGTTTGTTACTCAACATGCCACCTTTTTAGAAAATGAATTTCTTGCAAAAGAGATTAATGGAGAAGAGGTAGAGCTGGAAGAAGTTCCAACCGCACAAACTACAGAAGAAGATTTAGTAAATTCGGAGGATTCGATTGTTCCCAACGAACCTCGGCCTCTCCGCCGATCTAGTAGGGTTCCTCATCCACCTGAGAGATACTATGGTTTTCTCGTTGATGGTGGGATCGAGGATTGCATCATGGAAGATGATGATCCTACTAGTTTCGAGCAGATCATCACGAGTGGTGACTCAGTAAAATGGCTGGATGCTATGCGATCTGAGATGGAATCTATATACACAAACAAAGTGTGGACTTTGGAAGTTGCTCCTGAAGGGGTAAAACCCATTGGGAGCAAATGAATCTTTAAGAAGAAACTTGGTGTAGATGGAAAAGTTGAGACTTTCAAAGCTAGACTTTTTGCAAAGGGTTTTCATCAACGACCAGGTGTAGATTATGACGAAACCTTTTTTCCAGTAGCTATGTTTAAGTCCATCCGGATCCTACTTTCCATCGCTGCATACCATGACTATGAAATCTGGCAGATGGATATTAAGATCACCTTTCTAAATGGTGATTTAGAAGAGAGCGTGTACATGACTTAGCCAGAGGGCTTCGTAGACAGTGGGAGCAGCGGAAAAGTGTGTAAGCTGCTTAAATCCATCTATGGGTTAAAGTAAGTATCGCGGAGCTGGAACATCTGTTTTGATGACGTAATCAAAGAGTTTGACTTCGTCAAAAATATAGATGAAGCTTGTATATACAAGAAGGTGGCAGAGAGTAAGGTTTTCTTCTTCGTATTGTTCGTCGATGACATACTCTTGATAGAAAATGATGTTCCTATGCTGCACTCGATCAAGCTCTTCTTATCAAAAAGATTCTCAATGAAAGATCTAGGTGATGCCTCCTATATATTGGGAATTAAGATCTATAGAGATAGATCTAAAAGGATACTAGGATTGTCCCAATCCAGGTACATTGACACCATACTAAAGAGGTTTAGTATGGAAGAATCCAAGCGTGGGACTTTACCCACGATCTCAGGACTCACTCTCTCCAAAGAAGGGTATCCCAAGACTGATTTGGAGAGAGCTCGCATGCAAGGGATACCCTATGCTTCGGCAGTAGGCTCTATCATGTATGCGATGTTATGTACCAGACCCGATGTAGCATATTCACTAAGTGTAGTGAGTATGTATCAAGCAGATCCTGGAGAGAATCATTGGACAGCTATGAAGAACATTCTCAAGTACTTAAGAAAGACTAAAGAGATGTTCTTGGTGTATGGTAAATGAGAACTCCAAGTGGAGTCCTTTACCGATTCGAGATTGCAGAGTGATAAGGACGACTCTAAGTCGGTCTCGGGTTTTGTCTTTACCTTCGATGGAGGGGCGGTATGTTAGAAGAGTTCTAAACAGGAAACCGTTGCAGACTCGACGATGGATGCTGAACACATCGCTGCCAACGATGCTGCCAAAGAGGCTGTCTGGATAAAGAAGTTCATTACCGAACTTGGTGTGGTTCCGTCCATCGAGCATCCAATACCTTTGTATTGCGATAACAATAGAGCAGTGGCTTTGGCTAAGGAACCCAGGTCCCATCAGCGATCCAGGCATATTCTGAGGCGGTATCACCTAATCCGGGAGATAGTTGATCGCCGGGAGATCGAGGTCAGAAGAGTAGACACGAAAGAAAACACTGCGGATCCATTCACAAAGGCCATTCCCCAGCTACAGTTTGAGAGACTCTTCGGGATGTTGGGTATGAGATACTACAACAGCTGGCCTTAGTGCAAGTGGGAGATTGTTAGTTATATGTATGCCCTAGAGGCCATTATTGTACATGTGATGTATATTATAGTGGATACTTGGACATATATAGAGAGGACTTTCTTGATCGTCATGATAGTATTCTATCTGGTTGCTCTTTATCTTAACATGTTGACTTATATCAGAATGTTGTTTTATGATTACAAGTTGATAAAGCCCTTAGGATGACTACTTAACTACTGAGACTATGATGGAGATCATACTAGTGGGGCCTGGGTTGTTCACAAATGCATCCTATAATTGCTCCTAGTCGAGGGTGTATCGAGACAGGGCATCGATACTCCAGAGTAGACTAGCGTATACGTATCTTGACCCATATGATGGGCGATGGATGATCCCACATCCATTGGTGTTTGATATCAAGGATAGTATACGGTGCTCAGTGGAGACTGGGCAAACTGAACGGACTCGCCGAGAACTCCTTGTTGGTATTATACCTATGGTCAGATAGCAGTTCTCTGGTGACACTGGTACAGGGTAGTCTGTAGACCCGAGATCGTCATAGAGTCTTGTGTGATTCCCACTGTGCTTTGATTTCCACCTTACCACGTTTAAGAGAACGTGTAAAATGGTGGATTTTGGATACATTCCCGAATCACATAGAGGCAATGAGCGATAGGAGGGGTTTTGTCTCTCCCGGTATTGGGGGTTGATGTTGTGCTGTGCTCGATTGGCCATAACTGGAAATCCCTGGCCAGAGTTGCTGAGATTTACTGGTAAGTGTTATCAGTAGTTTCTCGAACCGTTATGGACCTCACATCGGCACGACTTATTGGTTACTGGGGTCTGACGTTTACCACCCCTAGACTAGATATGCGACATATCAAACGAAGAGACCAGACTGTACGGTAGTGTTACTGATTGGATTTACAGGAGTTAGAGCAGACTTGCTTGTTGATCTTCTGATCGCTCAATACCCGGATGGCCGTTACATTTAGCTGACCGCTTGTGGCTTGTTGGTGTTTGATGTGATCATCACTTATTGCCGGCGTATTGACGAGTCTTTAAAGTCCTATATAGAGGTTTCCTGGCTCAGGCGAAACGGAGTAGGAGCACATATGCGATATGTGCGGGATCGAGATTGATACGAGTATGTGATACCGTATTCTATTCTCGCGATATGTGATATCGGCCGGTTATATGTGATATAGCCGGGTTATCGGATCAAGTGTTGATTCGATGAAATGATATATATATACATATTATATGCTCACTTAAGTATTTATTATTCTCACTTATGATACATTTAACTTATATGTGATATATGTTTATTGTATTGTTTTTTTTTGTTACATAAATATTATATATGTGATATATAATATTGTGACATGCTTGGTTACACATGCAACATGTATGTATGAGACTCATACCATATAGGGGTTTATATTATGGTTTCATTTATTATTAAGTAATAACAAATTAGTGGATTTAATTAAAACTAGAAGCTTGGAGAGGCTTGTAGATAAGTATTGACTTAGTCCACTCTTTTGTTTTTACTTAACATATTTTGTGACCTAATCATTAATCCCTTACCATGGTTAACTCTCTACATGAGTTAGGGTTTTTGATAAACTCACCCATGGTTGCATATATAACCAAAAAGAAGATATTTTTCATTACTTGATCATTATTCATCTTCTTCTTCCTCATCTCATTTTAGCTCTCTTGACTTTGAGATCAAGAAGAAAAATAGTGAGAAATATAATCCTAAAGTGAGCAAAATTTCTACTTCATCATCCTCTTCTGTACTAGCCATATAGATTAGTGTGTTAACTTCACTAATTCCGTATTAGTGAAGAGAGAGCTTGAGTCCGTGTTTTCTCGACGTAGATCATCACAGACTTTGAAGACTTCAAGCAAGGATGCATCATACATCTTGCGGAGCCTCTCAAGAGTTTGGGAGCTCGTTGATCGCAGCGAAGGGACCACTATTTGGAGTTTATAAAGTGAAGGAATGGACTTCAATGGTTGTAATTCCTAATCACTTAGAAGTAAAGTTGTTTACTTGATTTTTCCGTATGATTCTCTAGTTAAAGATCTTGTTTAGGGTTGTTTAAGTATGGCAAAATTTTAAATTTGGCATGGATGATGCCACCCGAAACCTTGCTGTTGTGCTTAAGAACCCTACAACGAGAAGATTCAATCGTATGATAACCGATAGATTTGTCCCGTGTGGACAAGTTAGGAATGTATAAAGCAAACACCTGCATTCACTTGTGTTTTCATCCGTTTCGAGTTATTTCGTCGGTACTTTTCCGCTGGTTCTCCGTGTACAAAGATAGATTAGATGTTTATTTCAACGTTGTTTCACAGCTTTGAAATGATTATCTATTCTTTTACAGTGTACTCGGAGAACTGCGGGGAGATGCTGCCGAAATTTACTCGAAACGGTTGAAAGCACAAGCGAATGGGTGTCAGCTCTATACATTCTTAATAGGATAGAAGCTTTACCCCCGACAGCCAAAACACACACATACAATATGAATACACAACAACCGCATCATTAGAGAGTGATTCAAGATGTTCAAGTTAAAACCAATATATGATACTCGATGATAATATGAAACTTTCATATTCTCATCGATACTCATATATGAAACTCAAAGCGCCACTTAGTCCCCGTCTATCGGTTAATATACGTTCGATGTTCGTCGTGATATAGAACTATACGAAGGTTGTTAAATATTGGATGGTATAGCTCGGTACTAACAACCGTCGTGTAGTCTATGTGACGAGAAGATTCAATCGTATGATAACCGATAGATTTGTCCCGTGTGGACAAGTTAGGAATGTATAAAGCAAACACCTGCATTCACTTGTGTTTTCATCCGTTTCGAGTTATTTCGTCGGTACTTTTCCATTGGTTCTCCATATACAAAGATATATTAGATGTTCATTTCAACGTTGTTTCACAGCTTTGAAATGGTTATCTATTCTATTACAGTGTACTCAGAGAACAGCGGGGAGGTGCTGCCAAATTTACTCGAAACGGTTGAAAGCACAAGCGAATGGGTGTCTGCTCTATACATTCTTAATGGGATAGAAACCTTAACCCCGACAGCTGAAACACACACATACAACACGAATACACAACAAATGCACACACAGCACATACACACTAACAACCCTACACTTAAGCGAAATCTTAAATTGAAACACACATATATAGAATACAACTCATACATGGGTATTCTCAAATCTAACTTTGATTATCGATAATTTATTCTTTTCAACGACAAACGCACACACAAAGCATATACACGGATTTTCTCCTTTATCAGTTACCATCCCGTTCTTAGATTTCTCAATATAGTCATCATAACCTACAATTTATATGTTATATGGTCTAACATGGCCCATGAGTATGTCAGAGTTAATGACTGGATGTATGTGGATTGGCAACAACGTATACAACCTAAGTTCGTCGCAGGAGTTGCTGCTTTTATTGAATTTGCACGCACACATAATAAGATCGTGATATGGAAGATTCTCTGCCCGTGCGATAAGTGTGGGAATAAGTACTGACAGAAGGTAGAATTTGCAGAGCTTCATATCGTTAAACATGGTTTTATTAGACTTTATACAACTTGGCTATTTCACGGGGAAGGAGAAGAACACAATAATGCGACAGAAGAAGAAGGAGAAGACGGTAATGCGGCAGAAGAAGAAGACGGTAATTTTTTTCAGGAGAAGAAATGGAGGATATGGTAGAGGCTGCCCTAGGTGAATCTATTCGTACCGAAAATGATATTCCTTCTGGTCAAGGACCGCGTGCGGATAAGTATGAAAATTTCATGAATGATGCTAGAAAACCAATTTATGAGAATGCAAAGTATTCCACCCTCTCATGGTTCGTCCAACTTTTCCAGATTAAGTGCCTAAATGGATGGAGCAACAAATCATTCACAATACTTCTTTCGTTCTTGAAAGATTCTATGCTCCCGGGAAATAACGTGCCCGACAGCTGGTACAGAGCCCAGAAGATGATATCTGATTTGGATCTGAAGTGTGAGAAGATTCAAGCATGTTCTAAAAATTGCGTGTTGTACCGAAAAGAGAATTCAGATTTGAAAGAGTGTCCAACATGCGGAGAGGCCAGGTATAAGCCGAAAGATTCTGATAAGAAGCCCGATATACTTGTAAAGATAGCACGATATTTTCCCATAACACAGAGGCTGCAGAGCCTATTCAGGTGCAAGAAAATAGCCGAGGCAATAATTTGGCATCACCGTGCTCCTCCAAGTGAAGATGAAAAAATGAGTCATCCAAGAGATTCACCGGTATGGAAGGATTTCGATAGGAGGCACGAAATATTCAGTAGCGATCCTCGCAATGTCAGGCTCGGACTCGCTAGTTATAGTTTCTGCCCATTCAACTATATGGCTGGAAGCCATAGCACATGGCCCGTTGTAATGATAGTTTATAATCTGTCGTCTTGGTTGGCTATGGACCAATCATAATTTATGATGTCTCTTCTTATCGACGGACCAAACTCACCGGAAAAATATCGACGTCTATCTCTGACCTCTGATCGAGGAGTTAAAATCTTTATTCATTGATGGTGTAGAGACTTACGATGCAAACACAAATACAACCTTCATATTGCGTGTGGCTTTAATGTGGACAATTAATAACTTTTCTGCGTATGGAATGCTATCAGGTTGGTCCATACATGGTCACAAAGTATGTCTTATTGCCATCAACATACAATATCGAAATTCTTGAATTTTAGCAGGAAGGTTTGTTATTGCGGCCATCGACATTTCCTGCTTCTAGACCACCCCTACAAGTTAGACGCTGTTCACTTTGATGGTCGTCAGGAGGTTCTTGGACCTCCAGCCCCATTGTCCGGAGAGGACGTGGCTGCTCAGTGGGATGGTTACAATAATATGACCTTCGGGATGGATCCGACAAAACATGTCAAACCACCATTCTGGAACAAGTTAAGCATTTTCCTCGAGCTTTCGTACTGGTCAACAAATTTAGTGCGTCATTGTCTGGATGTCATGCACATAGAGAAGGGAGTATCCGAGCACATACTCAACTTGCTTCTTTGTAAAGACGGGAAATCGAAAGACAACCTCAATACTCGGATGGATCAACAGGACTGGGAAATTAGAAGTGAATTCCATCCTAAACCGGTAGTGGGTAAACCAGGCAAGTTTGTACTTCCCAATGCCGCGTATCATATGTCCCAACCGGAGAAGAAAAGATTCCTGCAGGTGTTGCATGATTTGAAAGTTCCCATAAGTTTCTCAGGATCATTCAGCAAGAAGATAAAAATTGTGAAAGACAAGATCGATGGGCTGAAAAGTCATAATCACCATGTTATTATGGTGCACCTTCTCCCATTAGCCCTCAGGACTTCTCTTCCCGAATCGGTTGGTCTAGTAATCAATGACCTATATTGTTTTTTAGAGAATTATACGCTAAAACACTGGATGTTGTGACGCTGGAGAAACTAGAAAATTCTATTGTGTTGATAGTTTGCAAGTTTGAGCGTATTTTCCCACCGTCATTCTTCGAAATCATAATACATCTGACGGTTTATCTTGTAACTGAGGCTAAGTTAGCCGGATCGGTACAATATCGATGGATGTATCCCGTCGAGAGGTACGTGGAATTTTTCGTTTCGCGCAATTTGTAAAATTATTGTTGTCCTGTATGCCCGTATTTATTTATTTAACATATTTTTCTTTAGGTATCTCTACACTCTTAAAAAGTATATACGCAATAGAAATCGACCAGAGGGTTCTATCATGCAAGGTTATCTTCTAGATGAAGCAACCACATTTTATTCCCGCTATCTGGACGAGAACATTGAGACGAGACTTAACCGGCCTCGAAGAATTCAGGACGGGCTATATGGTAAAGCCGATTATAAGAGGGTAGACACTATGTTTATCAACAAGATATACCGGTTTATCCTCCTCAATAGCACATGTTTTGAAAAAATTAGAGAGTAAGTTTTTTTTAGATTAATTGTTATATTTGTGTTTGTGTGTGTATGAAATGATATAATATTAATGTCATAATTTATTGTCGAGAACAGAATTCATTTTAACGAGCTACGTGAGGGGCATTCTGATTGGAACGATGAACGATTAGAAAAATATCATCAGGATAATTTTTGCGATTGGGTTGCAGATCATGTAAGTTATTCGAATAATATGTTATTGCTATCAGTTTTAATCTAAATTTATATCGTTATGTATTTGTCGTAAAAAAAATTTGTTAGATCCACGATCCGAACTTATCTGCATCATTAGAGAGTGATTCAAGATGTTCAGCTCAGTTTCCTAATATGGAGGTTGCATATTATAAAGGATTCGGTGTCCTTGGATACAAATTCGAAGTTAAGGACATAGAAACATCTAGAACCACTCAGAATAGTGGGATTGCGACGGTAGGATCGAATGGCGTGATTTAGTATTGATACTTAAATTGTATACTTGGCATCCAATATCCCGGACGATCAGAACCATTTTATATATTTTAGTGTACTTGGTACGATACACGAACCGATACGGATAAGTGGAGAAGTAATCTCGGGACTTGGAAAGATGAATATGGATTGGCCAGTGTGAACACACTTCGATTTTACGGTCAGGACGATCCGTTTATCTTTCCAAACCAAGCGTTCCAAGTATACTACTCACAGTGTTTGAAGCATCCGGGATAGAGTTTCGTATGCCGTTGGAAATTCAGGGATGTTTACGATGTTCCAGAATTCGAGAACAACGATGAGGAAGAAGGAGAGAGAAGACTTAAAGTGCTCCGACCGTCTGTTTCGAAAGACGGATTATCTTCGGCTGATCATGAAGTTACGTGGGTTAGAAATGATATCGATGATAAAATCCAAGTAGATATGTCTAATGCGTCCACGAAACGAAAAAGGTTATCAGTAATGTTATATTATTACTTCACATTTTACGATCTATACATATATAGTCAATGTTTGTAATGATTGTCTAATGCGTCCATGAACCGTTTTATCTAGATTTGATGACGATGACGGGAGCTATGAGGGGCGGCAGGAGCTCCAGCCGCGGCACCGGCAGAAGCAGAGGCAGAGGCAGAGCGGTTCTGCCACCCGAAGAGCTGCGTAGGGAGCTTCAGAGGGCCGGTCTTGCACCCCGATCGGAGACCCCTTCGGATGCCTCCTTCCGTGTGGACTTTGCCGCACATCCAGGTATATTGCACACATATTCATTTTGAATGTAATATTATAGATATGCATGCATATTCATGTCAAAATTACTTACATTGTCAATGTTTGATTGTCTTGTTGTGGGTGATGCGTCCACATCAGGGACAGAGGCCACTCCCGCACCTCCAGGTATGTTTATATATCATATAGTGCATATATATTGATTTAGAATGCTATATAATAAATATTTATACATTCTTTTTGCTCTTACGTATTTACATCTTGGGTTGTAGGTGGTGCCTCCACATCTCCGGCAGAGCCCACTACCGCACCTGCGGGTATGTTTATATATCCTATAGTGTATACATGTTGATTTAGAATGTTATAGTATTGATATACACATTCTTTTTGCAATTACTTATATAGTCAATATTTGATTGTCTAAGTATAGATGGTGCGTCCACGTCTGGTGCAGGGGTCACTCCCGTCACTTCCATACCCTCCGCTTAGTCTGCAGGTTTGTATGAATAAATATAAAATATTTATTCATTTTATATATCTTTTAAGAATAAACATGAACTTCATATAATTTTATCGATGTTTATTTTCTAGTTGGAGATGCGTCCACGTCCGGGTCACTGGCTGTTCCTCACCGGAGGAACTATCGTCCCGCTCGTGCTGCTGTCCGGGCCCAGGTTCGTGCTTCTGTCACCGGAGGTATATATCACACTTTAATTTTCGTTAAACCTTGATTTCTTAATACCACTTTATCTTAATATTGATTGACTTGATATTTCTTGTAAACGCAGGGCATCCCCATCCCGAGAGGGGGACTCGAGGCCCGAATCAGTCCCACAGGCTTAGGCCCGACAGAGCTAGGGGGAAGCAGCATTCCCCCTCTTCTTTACCCCTGATTATCGCTATAACAGTGATTATGCCGAAAGGTTCGTCCGGTATATGGGGGATGAGAGCCGCCTCGTGAAGAAGTATCCACTTCACGTTGAGTGGGGCGACCAGCATCGGCGCTCATTCGCCCTCTTCTAGGATCATGCTCGAGTATTAATATATATTTTCATTTGATTTATCCAATATATTTATTGTTAACACTTGCAATTTAATAACATTGTTTATTTTGTATTTTTAGTTGGATTACGATTTTCAGCTTGTACCCGACCCTGATCACCCTGGGAGGGTGCTCGATCTTCACGCTCTGTACCATGGCCTGATGAAGAACATGCAATCAAAGATCCGATACAATAGGAATGAGCTGAAGATCGACTGCTATTCCTTGTGGATGGTGACCCTCGAAGCAGAGAGAGCGGCCCTCCTACATACTCCGGCCTTTACGAGAGTCGACGTAGATACATGGTCTCTATTGTGCCAATATTTCGACTCTCAGCGCAAACATGTATGTATTTTAAATGTAATTCATTGTTATAATTTATTTTTTTGTGTTGCTTAATTAGAAAACTAAATCTGAATGTGTTGTGCAGAAACAGGCCGATCAAAATAAAGAGAATAGGAAGTCGGCGAAGAGGGGTCGCCCCACTTATACAGGTGGCTCGAGAAATATTACTCGTGCCATGGAGTTATCAGTAAATTAAAATAGACCTACTGTGATATAATATAATATTAAGAGTTATTTTATAATATATGTAATTTTTTTGCTAATTGCAGATAGCTCAGACCCTGGCGCAGGATGGTACACCGAGCGTGCTGTCCGTGTATCTTGCCCTCCATGGCACCTCGACAGATCCCGCCATGAGCGAGCTTCAATACCCCGACACCGCTAACCAGGAGTATTGCGTAAGTGTTAATATTTATTCAACCCCTATTTGAAATTTTGTTTTGAAAAGTTCAAATTTAAATGATATACTTATATTTTACTGGTTAATATGGGTGTAGGAGCGGGTGGTTGAGCAGGAAGAGATATCAGGGATCGATTTTACTGGACAGAATGATCCGATGCTGCTGACCCCAGTCCTAGACGCCGCACACGGAGGGCACCACGGAGGTTGGGAGTGAGGCCGGGGACTGGGTCCTAGCAGGGCCCATATGAGGTTGAACTTCATTCCGGCGGTTACTTCCTCTATCTCCCGTGACCGACGTCTAAAGCAAGAACTTGACACCTTGAAGGCCACCGTCAAGGAGTTGAAGGAGATGATGGTATGTATACTACTTAATAGTAAAATATTATATCATATTATAGATAGCAACATATCCAATATTAGTACGTAACCTGAGCTTATTTGGTTGTAGACTTAGCTTTGATTAATCATACATACATAGAACTGTCTAATTAAAATAAACTATGGTTTTCCAAACTAGATATCCAAACGAGGCCTAAGTCCCTAAGTATTCATAGATTGGGGTTTCGCAATAACCTGATAATGATACGAATTCGACTTATACACAGTTCTTACTCGTTTATTACACACAAAACTGAACAGACATGACAGGGTACTTCGACTGGGCCTCCACATGCATCTCCTTCGACTGCGGCTCCACATGCATCTCCTTCGGCTGCGGCTCCGCAGGCCACTACTTCGGCCGCGGTTGCACAGACCACTCCTATAGCTCCACAGCCCGCTCAAACTCCTGCAGCTGCGGCTCCGCAAGCCAATACCTTGGCTGTGGTTGTGCATACCACTCCTGCAGCTCCACAGCCCGCTCAGACTTCTGCATTGGTCGAGTTGTTGACTCAAGGTTTATCCGAAGAGCAGATACGCTAGATTACGGTAGTTATCAGAGGTGGAGCTGGACCGAGCTAGGGTAACTTTTTGATTTTTATATTTTAAACATGTATATACTTATATGTTACATATTGTATATATTTTGGACGATATTGGTGTTTGCGTGTTCATATTGATTTAGATTGATATCGTATTCTGCTTGTTGATTTCTTTTATATATTATGCGTGAGATGTTGATTATGAATATTGCAGTATATATTTTGCATGTTGATTACTTTCATATATGATGTATATATTATTGTGCACAGGGCGAGAGAAAAACAGACAACCCTTTTTTTTTAAAAAAACCTGATAATCTGTCCCTACGGATTAATCCGCAGGGACAAATGTTGCACCTCCAGTTTAATCCGTAGGGTCCAACTTTGCCCCTACAAATTTATCCGTAGAGACAAAATATCAGGATACCTGATATTTTGCCCCTATGGACTCAGTAACAGGTGTTTGACTTGTCCTTACGGAGTAAGCCGTAGGGGCATAAGCTTTGTCCCTACACATTTATTCCGTAGGGACAAAATCTCAGGATACCTGATATTTTGCCCTTACACATTTATCCCTACACATTTATTCGTAGGGGAATAATTATAGACCTACGGATAGTTATATCTGTCCCAACGTATTAAGCCGTAGGGGCAACTATTTTATTTTATAAATAGATAAATTAAATAAATATTTTGTCCCTACGGTGTAATCAGTAGGGACATATGGACCTATTTATTAGCCGTAGGGGCAATGATTACTCCGTAGGGGCATGTTTGAGGCTAAGACTTGCACCTGCGGCGTGTGCACCTACGGTGTATTTTTGTGCCCCTATGAATATATCCATAGGGGTAGTGGTTTGCTCCTACGGATTTATCCGTAGGGGCAACCCCTATTTGTAGTGGTGATATCTTGTTGGCCATAGTGCTCTCAAGTCAATTATTAGATCACGGGCACGTGATTGCAATGATTGAGGGAGAACCTATACCGGTAGGACAGTCTTACTCGAGATGATAGTATGCTATCTGGTTTGTCTTTATCATCGTGTACATGCTTCAGGTGACATTACAGATCACTATTACATATTGATAGAGCCCATAGGATTCTTTCTTAACTACCAACAGTATGATAGCGATCATATACGTGAGAATTGGGTGGTCTATAAGCACATCTTTAAAGTGTCCCTAGTCGTGGGAGTTTCGAGAATGGGCATCGATACTCCAAGAGTAGACTAGTGTATACGGATCGAGACCACGACGGGGGACGGTGGCCGGTCTCACAAGCCATTGGTGTCAGTTGGTTCACCTAAGATGTATACAAGTGCTCATTGGGTTATGAGTACACACCGGACGGACTCGCCGGGAACATGCTAGTTGGTGTTATACCTATTGTCAGATAGCAGTTCCCTGGTGACATGTGTACGGTTAGTCTATCGACCTGAGATCGTCGTTTTTCTCGTGTGAGTTCCTACTGTGCTTTGATTACTACCCTACCATGGCTCAAAGGAGTCGTGCAAACAGATTTTAGTTGGGTACAGTCCCGAGCCACATGGAGGCAGTGAGCGGATCGTCAAGGGATTCGTCTCTCCCGGTATTGGGGGTTGAGGTCGCGGAGTGCACGGGTGTCCATCACCAGAAATCCTCGACCGGGGTAAACAAGAATTACCGATCTAGGATCAGTAGTTTCTCTGTTGGTGATAGGTTCGACGCTAAATGTCGCGTTATTAGGGGTCTGACTTTATCCACTCCCTAGACTCGATATGCAATACTCATAGACGAACGGACCGGACTGTACGGATAATGTCACTGTCGGGCTCAGTAGGGTTTTAGGATGAGTTTTCTCGTCGGCCTCCCTTTCGCTCAATACCTGGGCAGTCGTTACGTACAGCTAGTGCCACTGACGTACTTGTGGTTAAACCCACTGCCAGCATATTGACGAGTCTTTAGAGTCACACACAGAGGGTTTCCCTGGTCCGGGCGAAACGTTGTAGAGGTCGTATGGTTTTATGGCATTGTTTGATCATATACGTGCACTTGTGCACGGATCATGATCGAACGGATAATACTAGTGGGCATTAGATTAAACCAGATCCTAGTATTATATTGTTGGATTACTTTCGTCTCGTTGTATTCGTATTCAGTCAGAATACGGATGCGGGTATGTATATACGGATGAGGGGTAATCTTGTAATTCGTTAAAAAAATTCTTTAGTTGATGCCATTTCTTTTTGTTACTTTAAACATTTAGTTTAATGTTTATTGGGAGGAAAATGTGAGTGCAAGTTTTGGTCTTATGCATTTATTTGATGGTGCATGCACTTGGTGACTCATGGTATTGGATCTAGTGATCATTTATTGTGACATGGATTATTTTTTAGCGCTAGAATTATTGTGTGGGATATTTATGGAGAGAGAGGGCAGTTCTTTTCTTGCCTTGGATTTTTTCTTTAGTTGAAAAGAGCTATCAAAATATCATACAAAATAGTTTTTAGCCACTTCTTGACTGTTTACCGCCGAATGCCGGGAAAGACAAACGTCTTGCCTGAATTTGGGGGCAGATGCTATTTGGATTTATCCGTCCACCTCTCTGAAGATGCAAAGTTGATTTATGACACCGTGTATTGGAAGTTTGGACAGATGCGGTCGTTGTAGCAGACTTCGTCAGATTCCCTCTCGTTTGTGAGGGGTTTTTGATTGTGGGGACGCTCTTCCCTGCAGGCGTAAGCCCCTGTAGTTAATTACGTTACCGCGTAGCGATAACCACTTTCTCCTGCTCCAGAAGGTCACTTCGTGTCGTGCGTGTTTATTTTATTTTTGGTTGCCCATAGATTGTATACGGAGACTAATTTATGTTGCCGCCCGTAGGGCGTGGATTAGTCCAAATCCGTATATTCTTAGATTTAGGTTTGGTTTAAGGATCGTTAATCTTGTTTGAGATTAAGATTAACTTAAAGGTTTGTTGAGGATACGTTAATCTAATTTTAGACTAAGATCTACTCAACAGGATTTTAGGATCATTTAGATCCAACGAAAGAGCATTTAGGCCCTATTATTTTAGTTTAAGGACGTTGCGGTCCGTTATTAGTTTAGGGACGTTGCGGTCCATTATTTAAGGACATCATAGTCCATAGTTTAAGGACGTCATAGTCCGCAGTTTAAGGACGTCATAGTCCGCAGTTTAAGGACGTCATAGTCCGCAGTTTAAGGACGTCATAGTCCGCAGTTTAAGGACGTCATAGTCCGCAGTTTAAGGACGTCATAGTCCGTAGTTTAAGGACGTCATAGTCCATAGAGTTTAGTTTAGGGACGTTGCGGTCCATTAGGTTTAAGGACATCATAGTCCATGTTTAAGGACATCATAGTCCATAGTTTAAGGACATCATAGTCCGTAGTTTAAGGACATCATAGTCCATAGAGTTTAGTTTAGGGATGTTGCGGTCCATTAGGTTTAAAGACATCATAGTCCATCATTAGATTAAGGACATTGTGGTCCATTGGGTTTAAGGACATCATAGTCCATAGAGTTTAGTTTAGGGACGTTGCGGTCCGTTGGGTTTAAGGGCATCATAGTCTATGTTTAAGAACATCATAGTCCATAGAGTTTAATTTAGGGACGTTGCGATCTATTGGGTTTGAGGACATCATAGTCCATGTTTAAGGACATCATAGTCCATAGATTTTAGTTTAGGGAAGTTGCGGTTCGTTAGGTTTAAGGACATCATAGTTCATAGAGTTTCGGCTCATCGGTTTGGGGGTGCGCCAAGAGTTATTGGTTATTGGGACCCTCCACCTCTCTGAAGACGTTGAAGAATTACAAAGACGTGTATTAGAGGTGTGGAGAGATGTACCCTTGAAACAAATTCCAGTTCGAGGGGAGATGTGGGATGAATGTCATTTTAGATGCCATCTGTTAAGAGAACATTAGTCATCTTTAGGACTAGGATTGGTTTGGGGAGACCTGAGCATGGGGGCTCGGTTGATTGGTGACAAAAAAGGTCTTGGCCTCGAGAGACTTGGCTAATTTGGGTTAAGGTTGATTTCCCCTAGTTACCCCACAGTGCTAAGCACTGAATCAGTGTTAAGCACTGGACTTTGGAGGCGCTCACGTGTGAACACGTGAGGGGCCCTAAAGTGGGCGCTGTTCCTTAAGTTTATTCCCTCTTTTATATATAAAAGTGTTGAGCACTTGGCTCACGTGTGAGCACGTAAGACGCCAGAGATGGGAACTGTTCTCTGGATTTTATTTCTCTTTCATTTATAAGTGCTAAGCACTTGGTTCATCAAAAGGTCACGTGCGGACACGTGAGGCACCTTCAAAATGTGAGCGCTGTTCCTTGAGTTTATTCTCTCTTTTATATATAAAAGTGTTAAGCACTTGGCTCACGTATGAGCACGTGAGGCGCCCGAGATGGGAACTGTTCTCTGGATTTTATTCCTCTTTCATTTATAAGTGCTAAGCACTTGGTTCATCAAACGGTAACGTGCGGACACGTGAGGCGCCTTCAAAATGTGAGCTCTGTCTTTGGAATTTCCCCCTTTTTTATATACAACTGTTTGGGGGTCACATGGGAACACGTGAGGTGCCCTAAAATTGAAACTGTCTTTGGGTTTATTCCTTTTTCATGTAATTGTTGAGCGCTCGCTTTAAAAGGTCATGTGGGAGCACATGATTCAGTCTCAGTCATTCTTTTTGTTCATCAGAGGTGCTCACATGGGAACACGTGAGCTTTGTTATGTAGCGTTGAACGCTAATGAATCACCAGGCTGTTCTTCTATGGTTCTAAGGAATCAAGTTCTCCTTTTTTCTTTGCAGGGATTAAATTCTTTTTAAAGGGTTAAACCCTAGTTTCAGAGGAATTAAATTCCCATATGTTTTGTAAGAGTTAAACTCTTTTGAATTCAGTTCTTTCCCCTAGATTTTGAATCTGCATGACAGAATCTCTCTGATGAGAATTAAATTCTCAACTTGTGGGGATATCTGCTTCTGCAGATCTTAACCAGAGGAAGAACTAAGTTCTTTGATAAGAGTTAAACTCTTGATTTGAGAATTAAATTCTCTTTTTGTGGGAGCTTTTGGGAGGGGTTCCTCTTCTTTAGAGAATTAAATTCTCTTTCTATTTTTCACCCCCTCTCCCTCCGTGTGTCTCTCTTCCTCTCCTTACTCCTATTTATATGAGAAGAAAAAGAATCAATTTGTTAAGGGATCATGATTGATTTCATGATCTTTTAGATCAATCAGTGAATTTTATTCACCGTTGGATTTTTAATCCAAAGGCTTTCTGTTTAACAGAGAGGATTTCTTGTTTGTTTAACAAGATTATGAATATCTTGTTAGTTTTAACAAGATTAGAATTTTATTCTATCATATCTTTTTAGTTTAACAATATCAGAAATATATTTTCTTAATATAGAATTTAATCATATCATATAGATATCTTGTTAGTTTAATAAGATTAGAATTTTATTCTAACATAGAATTCTGATCATATGAATATCTTTTTAATTTAACAAGATTAGGAAAATATTTTCCTACAATAGAACTTTATTCTACCAGATGATCACCGTTGGATCTTTGATCCAAAGGTCCTCTGTTTAACAGAGAAGATCTTTTTAATTTGAAAAATATCAGGAAAATATTTTCCAAAATAGAATTTAATTACAGAATTTGATAGGAGCATTTTAAATTGCGGCGCTCACATACATTGCATGTGAGAGGCAAAAGAACTCATGTGTTTAACACGTGACCCCTGCTGTGGGTTTTAGCCTGTTTATGTTCAACGCTCATATGCTTTGCATATGAGCGCTCATGTGTTTTACACATGAGGCTTGTTTGGCCATTGGTGATTTATGTTCAGCGCTTATATACTTTGCATATGAGTTCTTACGTGTTTTACACATGAGGCCTGTTTGGCCCTTTAAGTTTATTTTATTCAGCGCTCATACGTTTTGCATATGGGCGCTCACGTGTTTTACACGTGATGCCTGTTTGACCATTACTTATTTTATTCTCAGCGCCCATATGCTTTGCATATGAGCGCCTTATTTTATTCTCAACGCCCATATGCTTTGCATATGAGCGCCTACGTGTTTAACACGTGAGGCCAAATTTTGAGGACTCCCCCTTTTTATAAGGAAACAAGTAGCTCTTGGCCAAAAATTTTGGCGGGAACATTGACTTGCTTTTAATTTGAGCTCACACTCTCCTCCATGGGCATCTTCTTCAACCTCCACCCATCCCTCTCATGAGTTGAGAATCCATGGGTGTTTTGAGACAAAGTATTCACACACACTCTCTACTTCATCTTAGGCATTTAGGCTTGCAAACTAGATGTTCGAGTTGCTTCGGTTTAGAGGTGGGAGCCCGTATTAAGAATCCTCGACATGGATCCTCTTCGACGAGGGAGATCGGAGAGCGAACTCGATCGAGGCAGCCGCAACGAGCTTAGGACAGAGGTTGAAAACCGAAAGACACGGATCAATCGGTATAACCTCTCTAAACTCTTTTCGTATAACTAGTATAGGGTTAATGGTACGATCCGTCGATTAGGGTTCCGTTAGCACCGGTTTTAAAAAGTTTTTGTTCCGCATTTGGCCACGGATTGATGGCCGAGGCACTGCCGTAACCTAACATGGTATCAGAGCCAACCCATTAACCACATACTAGTTGTTTAGACGATGTTAAAGTATCGAAACCAAAACAACTCCAAATCAATACCCTGCACATTCCAGTTTCTGTCGAATTTTATATGGTCTTCTAAAAATATTTTAGCAACTGCAGAAGACTAATTAGATGACCACTAGAACACACCCCAAACACGAACCCCGGATTCCAAAATTGGGCCAGCCAGATACCCTAAAAAACCGAGGTAGCCTGTTTTGTGGAGGTTTCAGGGTTTGATATTTGAAGTGTGGTCTAGTCTCTGGAATATTGGTTCAGAGGTATTGCTAGTTTAGCCCAGTTTTGATATGGTTTTATCTAGTTGTTTGGGGCTATTGGAGGTTATTTCGAACTCGATATTTCTAACATTATTTAAAGTGTACAGTACATACATTTCTATCTGCGACCGTGAATATCATAAAGCGGTACAACTTGTCTAATTGCTATAGTTTTTTTAGACGGGTTTGCGAACATGACATTCACGTTGATGTTCTGTGTTGTGCTGTGTTGTTGCGGATTTGTCGTGGTGGATAGCTTGGATGCAATGTTAGTACAGTTTAGTTTTATTTGTACATTTGATATCGCGGGGAGAGCGTCCGACATGTGGACTGCCGTCACTGCCTGTTTGTATATTATTTGTTTAGGGCATGACCGGGTTGAGGTCGATGTCACCGTTGTACATATTTTCTTTTTTGTACTAGGATTACCCCGTGATGGAGGGCACGGATAGCCGGGTTCTGGAGGGCAACGGGTCCGCATCTCATGACGTTGAGAAGGAGGGGGACTCATTCTAGAATTGGCGGGCTATTCGCCGCACTCGTAGGGGATACGGGTTGACCCAAGGAGGGGTGCTCAAGTTACCAGATTCCGTGAAGTACTGGGTGGTCCATTCACTTTGATGAAATGGGCTGCCTCGCTTCTGGTTTTGGTGGGTAACTTTCCGCACTCATAGGGGTTTAGGTTTTTATTGCCCAGGCTATCCATACGACCAGGGAAATGTCTGGTTTCACTTGTGGCTCAAAGGAAACCCGGGGCTCCCAGATTATCTGTATTTTTCTGTGATGCTTATCGCTATTCTGTGATATTGCATTTATCATACCTGGAGTAATTATTATATATTTCTATACATATACAAGTAGATGTTGAATATGTTTTACACCCACGCTAGTCCAGTTCCCGCTCCGTCGTTAGTTAAGTAACCTAACGGGTGATGACGGGATCCAGTGGCGAATGCGGATGGCATATACGTACATCATATTTTCGTTCTTTTTTGGTGTGATTAATTGACGGGACTGCATTGATTCTGATCAATGCAAGGAAAACAGTCCTATTCGATATTGTTAGAACAATTTTCAAAAGCTGTTATTACAAGAACGTTTTCTTTTGTTTTGCACAGTAGTATTCAGTTATGAATATCCAGCACCTCATTCGACGAGGCAAGAGCCGAGATCCCCTCACCGGGAGTGACCTCTTGGGCAGAAATTTGCGTCAGGGTAATAACTTCACTATAGTCGATTACTTTTTACTTTGCGGTATTCAGTGAGAATATCCTGCACCTCATTCTACGAGAAAAGAGCCGAGATCCCTTCACCGAGAGTGACCTCTTTAGCAAAGGTTTTCACCACTATATATTTGTTAAAAGCTATCCAGTTCCTTCAACGATATCAAGTTCATTACGTTAAAGGTTTTTCGCCAAAAACCATTCGTAGCCCTCCGTCATTTCAGATGGGTAACACTTAGTATTCATGCTATGTTTGTTGATCTTCATCAAGGCATAGTGTATGGTAGTTGTTTTTTACCTTTATGTTGCATAGATAGATACATTGGTTTGGGACAGTCGTACAGCCTTGTTGACCTTCGTCAAGGGTGAGTACGGGTGGATTCAAATTAACCTAGACAATGACGGGTAGAACTTGACATGTGACTTATGATTTGTTGGCCTTCGTCAAGGTCATAAGAGTATGAGATAAAAATCACATCGGGAGTTTCAAATATACAGGAAACTTGCCAGATATGCGCATACCTTCTGGAGTGTGATAACTTGAGTGGATTCCATCAGGTTATCATGCGATGATAGTTGGATCCAGATACCCACTGATGAGTTGGTTTACTCCTCGGGTGATTTTAGATGATCCCGACTAATTCTTCTTTCAGGTTTGGAGGAGAATTTGAGGATACAGTGGGAGACATCCTGATTAGATAAGGTGATTAACCATTCTGATCTAGGTTAGAGTGCACGCAGAGTGTTTCTTTTCTCTCTTTCTTTGGCAGCGACCATGTCCTGACTCTAGACTATAACTCAGTAACCAAGTTAACCGAAATTTCTTAAAACACCGGCCTTTGGATTGTCAGAGTTGCATACATCATTGCCACTCCTACTTTTACCCTTTGCTTTTCTCCGGAACATTCCGTATCACTACGAAGATCCACAGTTATTGGATATGACCATCATATAGTTACATATGAACTCGAAGAAACATGTTTCAGATTCGAGGATGGTTTCCGGTTCTGGAGAAATTGAATAGGACTATTCAGTTGTCTTTTCCTTTTACCTTCTCTCAGTTTGTGAGGGTTCCTAAGATTAGAAAAGAGTACACCTATTGCGCTTATTGGATAGTCTTCTTCCAAACCATAGGCAGGTGTCGAAACGTGGGGAAGGAAGAAAACCAATTAGCCTAAGTGTGGTGTACAGAAGGTAATAACTAAAGACAAATAAATGGATCAAAAAGAGGGCAAAGTAAATTGCGACCGCTATCATTCACGACCAAACAACGTATTTCATCGCCACTCCTACTTCACCTTTGAATTTCTCCAGAACACCCCAGTTGGGGTCAAAAATTGCACCCCAGTTGACCAAGTCAAAGTCAAGGTCAACCCTAAGCCAAATGGGCCCAAGCCCAGATCGAGTGGGCCCATGCCCAGGTCGAGCCCCAACATGAAGCGGCCGGCCTCCCCCATGCTGAAATAAAAAATCATGTAATAAATAAATTTTGATGTAATTTTTATGCATGAGTAGGCATAAAGACAAATTTTTGTAAAGCCCATGGCTTATGTATAAAAAGAAATAGCACATGAGACATGAGATGGGCAAAATACCATTTTGTAAAGCGCAAGGGGCTATATGTAAATGTGTAAGCCTATATCAGGCAACATGATGATGAATAAAGCATACACTTTTCATTTTCTCTAAAACTCTAGGGTATGTGCCTCCTTCTTCTCCTACCTCAAGATTCTAAACGTTCTCCTTTCCTTTGAATTAAATCAAGAGTTTTACTCGTCCTTTTCAAAAACTAAATAGTTTTTCATCACAAAACCCACAAAGGGGAGCTCGGATCTTCCATTAGATCTCAAAAAGGGGAGACTTTTAAGTCTCACCCCCTTTTCTCCAAGATCCAGCCGATCAAGAGGAGGAAGAAAGAGACACATCTCCAAAAATCCAACTTTGGACAAAATCCCAGTCAAAAGAAGATCCAAGACTCAAGAGAGAAGAACTTCTGAAGATTTTTTGGGAGTTCAACTCCAAGACTTAAATCCTCAAAGGAGTTTAACTCCTAATCCAGATCCTTAGGAGTTTGACTCCAAATCTAGATCCTTAGGAGTTTGACTCCACTCAAAAATCCACCTTAGGAGTTTAACTCCCATTTATGGGGGTAAAAACCCCTTTCTCTCACTAGCGCCCGAGCGTCCACGTGTCGGGTACGTGAGGCGCTAGCGCCCACGTGCCGGGCACATGAGGTACTAGCACCCAAAGCGCTAGCGCCCGAGCGCCCATGTGCCGGGCACGTGAGGCGCTAGCGCCCAAAGCGCCAGTGCTCGCTCGGGCCCAAAGCGCCAGCACTCGAGTATCCACGTGCCGGGCACGTGAGGCGCTAGCGCCCAAACGCCCAAAGCGCCAGCGCCCGAGCATCCACGTGCCGGGAACGTGAGGCGCCAGCGTCAGCGCTTAGCGCTAACTCAAGCGCCCAAGCGTTCGTGCTAGCGCCAGTGCCCATCACCCACGCGTCGTTTGGACGCCATTTCCCCCCATTTTACACACTACACACTAAAAATACATCTCCTGTTAGAAATAATTTCTAACGGGACGCTGCCCCGCACCCCGTAAGGGGGCTGCTAGTCCTCTTGACCCCCAGCCCGCTATCCGGATAGCGGGACCCCCGTAAAAACTCTACGGGGCCCCCGATATATCCAAAACCTCTTCAAAACATAACATTGCACATTGAGTTCGCATGACCTGTTTAACCCGTCAATCGGAGGTTCTCTCGCTCCAAAAGCCGAGGGATAATTAACGGCAGCTTAGTCCGTGGCTGCCGGAGATTCGGATCCCCACAATCAATAAACCCCAGCCTACCCTAGGTAGGGGGAATCTGTAATGCGCCTGACAAGCGCGCGCGTATTCCCATCTCAATGGGGTGACGAAAAACACCCTACAGATTCTGGCATATCCAGTGGGACATATCTCTCCTCCCATATTTCGGGTTAAACGTTCATGCGAACTCAATCAATATACATATCTATATTTATACTAAAATAATACTCTTTCATGCAGGTTTTCAAGCAATCACTTCTCAACAATGTCTCCAAACATAAACTCAGCCCCCATCTCATACACGATGAAGATGGACTCCAGGACGGTCTTCCCGGCAAGTCTCGGACGACAGTGGGAAGGACCGCTGCTACAATTTGGGTCTATTCTATTTGTCTCGGCTGATTCCATCCCCGCACCTCAAGCCCCGGTGACAGACAAACCGGTCTCGAAAGGCAAAAGGCCAAATGTGGTGGTCTCGAAGACGCCCCAGCTCAAACGCAAGTCGGTGTTTGAACGACTTTCCTTGGCCCCAGCTGGGGGCAAGGCCATCAACACCAACAAAGCAACAAGGCGTCTCGAGCAAGCTCCGACGGTGCCCCGGACAACTGCTCGATCGGGTGTCTTCTCTAAGCTCCCCGCTAATCGACTCACGGTGGCTTTCCAGGAAACAGATGCCCACCAAGCCCTTAAAATTGAGAAGCTAAGGCAGAAAAGGCTCAGATACAGAGCCAACAAAAGGGCTAGGGCTCATACTACGCTGAGCTTCATGAGGCTCCAAGAACGGGGTTACCCCGCCAAAGATAAAGAGACGGCTGGATATGTGGTCTACACTGTTTACATTATAGGACATGAAGAAACGAACCCTCCTATGCTTCACAACCATGGTGATGATATGGTGGACACTACCCAACGTCCACTCGGTCTAAATGATGAAGAGCTCGCTCAGGCCAATAAGCCAAAAGAGCCCGGGGTTCC
Organism: Agapanthus africanus; assembly: GCA_030015575.1. NCBI lineage: Eukaryota > Viridiplantae > Streptophyta > Magnoliopsida > Asparagales > Amaryllidaceae > Agapanthus > Agapanthus africanus. Next base: position 604,364,889 of record CM057340.1, read on the forward strand.
TGCGGAATTGTGCTCAGGCAATAAGGATGACCCGATTGTTACAACCGGAACTACAGAACAAGCATTATTCCGATGGCTTCAGAGGCAGCTTCAGGACAGGGACGAGAAGTTAGCCAAGGTATAGTCTAAGGTTGACGAATTGGTAAACGTCGCGGCAGATCTTGCGACCCAAGTCGTCCGATTGCAATTAGAGCAGAATCAAATTTTGGTTCATGAGCCAGGGATTGATACCCGGAGGCAGCCAACTGATACCCCCTTCAACCTAAGAGTGGAGCGCCTTCGCGAAAAACGGCCGCGATTAGCCTCCAGTCCCTCCGATACATACACCGAAGGGGAATCGCCTCTGAAAGAGAAACTGGAAAAAGTCTATTTTTTCAAAAGGGACAAAGTCCGCAAGATATTCAAGGACGCTCTAAGAAACGGTCTACAACTGCCAGAATCAAAGAGACTGCAAGAAGCGAATATGACTAACGACCCAAAATATTGTCCCTATCACAGAGTGATAAGTCATGCCATTGAGGACTGCTTCGTCTTTAAAGATTGGGTCGAAAGGCAATACAAGACGGGAGAGATAGAACTGTCTAAAGGTGTTAGCAAACAGTCAAGCTACGACCGCCGATTTCATACAAATGGGGATCGAAGCCTTTCGGGAGCCTAATCCTCTCAGACATGTGCCATTATATGAAAAGGGCGAACCAAAGACTGATCGGCTTCTAGGACTAGCATTAGTAAGGGCACCTACTCTAATGGAGAGAAAGAAGAAGGTGTACTCCTTCAGAGGGATGAGGTCCACAAGATATTCGAGAAAGCCTTGAACAACGGTCTGTAATTGCCTATTCCGAAGAGGCCACATGAAATGAATATGACCGGCAATCCCGTATACTGCCCATACCATAGGGCGGTGAGTCATACCATTAAAGACTGCTGTGTTTTCAAAGATTGGGCAGAGGACCAATTCAAGCTTGGAAAAACCTCATAGTCCTCGGATGTATCGGCAAGCCACAGAGCTACGGTCATCAACACAGCTCCGCCAAGATCAAAATTCAAGGAGTTGGGATAAGCAAAGACGACCACCACGTCATTAAACTGGGAATGATAGACCTCTAAATCTTTAAACTGGGAACCGCTGACCACCACATCGTTAAACTGGGAACGATAAACCTCTAAATCTTTAAAATGGGAACCGCTGACCACCACGTCATTAAACTGGGAACAGTCGACCTCTAAGTCGTTAAACTGTGGATGTAAAAATGTGTAAATAAAAAAAATATATATATATATATTTATATATAAATAAAAAGCCGAAATGATAGGGCAACTCGCAATAAAAATCAGCGAGTAAAAATAAAAATGAAAATAAAGCCGAAATGATGGGGCAACCGCGAATAAATAGCCGAAATGATAGGTTCAATCGCGACCTTCGCGATATGAAAAGCTGAAGTGATAGACCAATCACGGTAAAAAAACGGCGAATGATAAGTCGCTCCTGGTACCATATTCCAGTGTAGCGATGCAAACGCCAACCAAATTCCAAATCCCAAAACAACGAATAATGAGTCGCTCCTGGTACCATATTCCAGTGCAGCGATGCAGACGCCAACCAAAATTCCAAATTTCTGAATGTCCCAACGGCGAATGATGAGTCGCTGCTGGTACCATATTCCAGTGCAGCGATACAGAGGCCAACCAAAATTCAAATTCCCAAAATTCTTCCGGCCTTATGGTTGGTCCCCAAGTTGACTACCGTATACAATCCACGGGCTTAAATAATTCTCATTATACCCATGACCCACTGCAATCACCAGTTACGCGGCTGGTCTCCGCCCTTGAAATTATGTTCCATTTGGGAAGACCCACTCATGTGTCCTCACGATACATGAGGAGAACAAACTTACAGGATCCTCACGACTCGTAAGAAAACACCTTCATGGGATCCTTACGACTCACAAAGGAAAAAACACACTTGGGGGTCCTCACGACTCCTAAGGAGAAAATGTACCTACGGGATCCTTATGACTCGTAGGGAGAAAATGCTTTTATGGGACCCTTACGGCCTATAAAATTGAAAATTCTTAGGTGATAGGGATCTAAACCTGTCTCCTAAGCCATCGCTTCCCAAAAAGGAAAGACAAATGATGATTCGCTCCTGGTACCATATTCTAGTGTAGTGGTGCTGATGCTGACCCAAAAATCCAATTCCCAAATCCTCCCGGGGCAAATGATGAGTTGCTCCTGGCATTATTCCAGTGCAGCAATGCAGATGCCGACAAAAAAACCAATTCCCAAATCCTCCCGGGGCAAATGATGAGTTGCTCCTGGCATTATTCCAGTGCAGCAATGCAGATGCCGACAAAAAAACCAATCCCCAAATCCTCTCAAAGACAAATGATGATTCGCAACTGATACCATATTCAAGTGTAGCGATGTTGATGCCAACCCAAATTACAATCAACAAGTCAACTTCAACTCCGACACCGCAGAAAGCGGAGCAAGTCAGAATCCAATCTTGACACCGCAAGAAGCGGAGCAAGTCAAGATCACCCCTGACACTGCAAGAAGCAGAGCAAGTCAAATCAGGCGTCGACCGTCCATGTTGTAAAAAGGGCAGTGCAGGCTTCCCACAAATCGGGAACCAAATTGCTCCGGGCCAGGGAAAAGTCTACCACGGACACTCTGCCTCGGAGACGCATCAAGCGTCGACCGTCCATGTCGTAAAAAGGGCAGTGCAGGCTTCCGACAAATCGAGAACCAAATCGCTCCGGGTCAGGGCGTCGACCGTCCATGTCGTAAAAAGGGCAGTGCAGGCTTCCCACAAATCGGGAACCAAATCACTCCGGGTCAGGACATCGACCGTCCATGTCGTCAAAAGGGCAGTACAGGCTTTCCACAAATCGGGAACCAAATCGCTCTGGGTCAGGGCGTCGACCGTCCATGTCGTAAAAAGGGCAGTGCAGACTTCCCACAAATTGGCAACTAAATAGATCCGGGCCAGGAAAAAGTCTACCACGGACACTCCGCCTCGGAGACGCGTCAAGCGTCGACCGTCCATGTCGTAAAAAGGGCAATGCAGGCTTCTGACAAATCGGGAACCAAATCGCTCTGGGTCAGGGCGTCGACCGTCCATGTCATAAAAAAGGCAGTGCAGGCTTCCCACAAATCAGGAACCAAATCGCTCCGGGCCAGGAAAAAGTCTACCACGGACACTCCGCCTCGGAGACAGGTCAAGCGTCGACCGTCCATGTCATAAAAAGGGCAGTACAGGCTTCCCAAAAATCGGGAACCAAATCGCTCCGGGTCAGGGCATCGACCGTCCATGTCGTAAAAAGGGCAGTGTAGGCTTCCTACAAATTGGGAACCAAATCGCTCCGGGTCAGGGCGTCGACCGTCCATGTCGTAAAAGGGGCAATGCAGGCTTCCTACAAATTGGGAACCAAATCGCTCCGGGCCAGGAAAAAGTCTGCCACGGACACACCGCCTCGGAGACGCGTCAAGCGTCGACCGTCCATGTCATAAAAAGGGCAGTGCAGGCTTCCGACAAATTGGGAACCAAATCGCTCCGGGTCAGGGAGTCGACCATCCATGTCGTAAAAAAGGAAGTGCAGGCTTCCCACAAATCGGGAACCAAATTGCTCCGGGCCAGGGAAAAGTCTACTACGGACACTCCACCTCGGAGACGCGTCAAGCGTCGACCGTCCATGTCGTAAAAAGGGCAGTGCAGGCTTCCCACAAATCGGGAACCAAATCGCTCCGGGCCAGGAAAAAGTCTATCACGGACACTCCACCTCGGAGACGCGTCAGGCGTCGACCGTCCCTGTCGTAAAAAGGGCAGTGCAGGCTTCCCACAAATCGGGAACCAAATCGCTCCGGGCCAGTGAAAAGTCTACCACGGACACTCCATCTCGGAGACGCGTCAAGCGTCGACCGTCCATGTCGTAAAAAGGGCAGTGCGGGCTTCCAACAAATTGGGAACCAAATCGCTCCATACTGGGGAAACGTCTACTACGGACACTCCTTCTCGGAGACGCGTCAAGCGTCGACCGTCGATGTCATAAAAAGGGCAGTGCCGGCTTCCCAAAAAGTGGGAACCAAATCAAGTCACCTCCACATGAAAGAAGATCCATCAATTTCATGCACACGACCTACATATGTGGTGTGCATTTATTGATGGGGTCACTTTGTTGGGGTCGAAAATTGCACCTCGGTTGACCAAGTCAAAGTCAAGGTCAACCCCAAGCCAAGTGGGTCCAAGCTCAGATCGAGTGGGCCCATGCCCAGGTCGAGCCCGAACATGAAGCGGCCGGCCTCCCCCATGCTAAAATAAAAAATCATGTAATAAATAAATTTTGATGTAATTTTTATGCATGAATGGGCATAAAGCCAAATTTTTGTAAAGCTCATGGCTTATGTGCAAAAAGAAATAGCACATGAGACATGAGATGGGCAAAATGCCATTTTGTAAAGCCCAAAGGGCTATATATAAATGTGTAAACCTATATAAGGCAACATGATGATGAATAAAGCATACATTTTTCATTTTTTTCTAAAACTCTAGGGTTTGTGCCTCCTTCTTCTCCTACCTCAAGGTTCTAAACGTTCTCATTTCCTTTGAATTAAATCAAGAGTTTTACTCTTTAAAAACTAAATAGTTTTTCACCACAAAACCCACAAAGGGGAGCTCAGATCTTCCATTAGATCTCAAAAAGGGGAGACTTTTAAGTCTCACCCCCTTTTCTCCAAGATCTAGCCGATCAAGAGGAGGAAGAAGGAGACCCATCTCCAAAAATCCAACATTGGACCCAATCAAGAGAAGATCCAAGACTTAAGAGAGAAGAACCTCTGATGATTTTTTGGGAGTTCAACTCCAAGACTCAAATCCTCAAAGGAGTATAACTCCTAATCCAGATCCTTAGGAGATTGACTCCAAATCTAAATCCTTTGGAGTTTAACTCCACTCAAAAATCCACCTTAGGAGTTTAACTCCCATTTCTGGGGGTAAAAACCCCTTCCTCTCGCTAGCGCCTGAGCGCCCATGTGCTGAGCACATAAGGTGCTAGCGCCCAAGGCGCTAGCGCCCGAGCGCCCACATGCCGGGCACGTGAGGTGCTAGCGCCCAAAGCGCTAGCGCCCGAGCGCACAAAGTGCTAGCGTCCGAGCGCCCACGTGCCGGGCACGTGAGGCGCTAGCGCCCAAACCGCTAGCGCTCGAGCGCCCAAAGCGCCAGCGCCCGAGAATCCGCGTGCCGGGCACGTGAGGCGCTCGCGCCCAAAGCGCTAGTGCCCGAACGCCCAAAGTGCCAGCGCCGAGCATCCACGTGCCGGGCACGTGAGGTGCCAGCGCTAGTGCCCAGCACCTAGTGCTAACTCAAGCGCCCAGCGCCTGCGTGCTAGGCGCGTGAGGCGCTAGCACCCATGCGTCCTTTGGACGCTATTTTCCCCCCATTTTACATACACTCCACACTAAAAATACCTCCCATGTTAGAAATAATTTCTAACGGGGCACTACCCTGCACCCCGTAAGGGGGCTGCTAGCCCTCTTAACCCCCAGCCCGCTATCTGGGTAGCGAGACCCCCGTAAAAACTCTACGGGGCCCCGATATATCCAAAACCCCTTCAAAACACAACACTGCACATTGAGTTCGCTTGACCTGTTTAACCCGTCAATCGGAGGTTCTCTCGCTCCAAAAGCCGATGGGTAATTAACGGCAGCTTAGTCCGCGGCTGCCGGAGATTCAGATCCCCACAATCAATAAACCCCAGCCTACCCTAGGTAGGGGGAATCTGTAATGCGCCTGACAAGCACGCGTGTATTCCCATCTCAATTGGGTGACGAAAAACACCCTACAACCCCGTATCACTATGAAGATCCACACTTATTTGATAATCCGTCGTATTGTTACATACGAACTCGAAGGAACTTGTTCCGGGTCGAGAATGGATTCTGGTTCAGGAGAAATAGAATAAGGTTTATTCAGTTGTCTTTTATCTTTACCTTCTCTCAGGTTGCGAGTGCTCCTAGGATTAGGAGAGTATACCTATTACGCTTATTGGATAGTCTTCTTTCAAACCATAGGCTGGTGCCAAACGGTAGGGAAGGAAGAAAACCATTTAGCCTAAGGATGGTGTACATAAGGTAATGAGTAAAGACAAATAAAGGGATTTGGAGAGATGACAACTAGATATACGGTTACAGTTGTTAGTTATATGTATGCCCTAGAGGCCATTACTATACATAGGATGTATATTGTAGTGGGTGCTTGGACATATATAGGGAGGACTTTCTTGCTCGACATGATAGTATGCTATCTGGTTGATCTTTACCTTAACATGTACACTGATTGTCTCTCTGTTACATATTGGTAAAGCCCTTAGGATGTATACTTGACTACCTGGACTATGATGCGGATCATACTAGTGGGGACATGGTAGTCCATAAGTACATCCTTCAAGGTCCCTAGTCGTGGGTGTATCGAGACAGGGCATCGATATACCAGAGTAGACTGGCGTATACCTTCTCGACCCATACAGATGGGCGATGGATGATCATATATCCATTGGTGTTTGACATCAGAGATGATATACGGGTGCTCAGTGGAGACTGGGTACACTGGACGGACTCGCCGAGAACTCCCAGATGGTATTATACCTCACGTCAGATGGCAGTTCTCTGGTGACACTGGTACAGAGTAGTCTGTTGACCCGAGATCGTCATAGAGTCTTGTGTGGTTCCCACTGTGCTTTGATTTCCATCTTACCACGTCCAAGAGGGCGTGCAAAACGGTGGTTTTTGGGTACAGTCCCGAATCACATGGAGGCAATGAGCGATAGGAGGGGATTCGACTCTCCCGGTATGGGGAGTTGATGTTGTACTGTGTTCGATTGGCTGTAACCGGAAATCCCAGGCCAGGGTTGCTGAGATTTACTGGTAAGTGTTATCAGTAGTTTCTCAAACTGTTATAGACCTCATATCGACATGACTTATCGAGCTATTGGGGTCTGACGTTTACCACCCCTAGGCGAGATATGCGACATATCAGACGATCAGACCGGACTGTACGGTAAGTGTTACTGGTTGGATTCACAGGAGTGTGAGCGGGCTTGCTCGTCGATCTTCTGATCGCTCAATACCCGGGTGGACGTTACGTTTAGCAGACCGCTTGCGGCTTGTGGGTGTTTGATATGATCATCACCTGCTGCCGGCGTATTGACGAGTCTTTAGAGTCCTACACAGAGGTTTCCTGGCTCAAGCGAAACGAAATAGGAGCGCATATGAGATATGTGCGGGACCGAGAATAATGCATGTATGTGATACCGTATTCTATTCTCGCGATGAATGTATCGATTGGTTGTATGCGATATAACCTGGTTATCGAATCAAGGGTTGATTCGATAAGCCGATACATTGGATATTAGTCGGTTGTATGCGATATGACCGGATCATTGAATCAAGTGTTGATTTAATGATTTAATGCATAATTATATATTTGATATATTACTTTGTATTAACTAGTATTGGTTCACTTTAAATGGATTTTCTCACTTGAAGTTCACAAGTTGTATATGTGATATATTTTTGTGCACTTGATTGTATCATGTTTGATGATACATGCTTACTTGAGTTTATGTAAAGTTTAAACCTTGGTTAAGTAAATGGTTAGGGTTTTTTTTAATTTATTTATTCATTTATTGATTTGTTTATTTCATTTTGGCAAAAGGAAAATGGTGGCTAATTTTGTTTCTTTGTTGAAGTTTCATGAAGCTTTGAAAAAGTCCACCATTTTTGTTTTATGCCTAACCTAACCATTCACCTAACTATAGTTTGCTCTCTACACATAACCATGGTTGGTTTATGATAAGTATTCTATGATTTTATTTTTTAAAGAATAACTTATCATAATTCTATCATCTTCTTCATCTTCTTCTTCTTCTTCTTCACATGAAGAAGCTTGCCTCCATCAATGGCAACTTGATGAAAAGAGTGAGAAATCCAATTCTAAAGTGAACCCACTTCCTATTTCTTCATCCTCTACCTCTTGCCAAGTAGTATAGGGTGTTCTCTTCACAAGTTTCATGACTTGGTGAAGTGGGAGCTTGATCTAGTGATGCCTCGACGTAGATCATCTTCGGCACGAAGCCGACGACCTTGCCCGCCCATTTCTCCGATGAAGCCGACGCTAGAGTCCGGGATTCCATTTGGACAGCGAGGAGACTTCATTGCGGAGCTATGGAGGTGGAGGACCGGATCTACAAAGGTTGTATTTCCGTTCTTTTAGTTATATTGTTAACTAGTTGTATGTGTTCGCCTAAATTTCTAGTTAACGATCCGTAGTCTAGGGTTTCTCGGCACCGTAATTTTTGAAATTGGCATGGTTGATGCCTTGTGAGACCTCTTGAGAGTGCCTAGGAACCCTACAGTAGTATCAGAGCCTAGCTAGAGCCTTAGGCGAAGTCTAGACGAAATTTGAAACCCGAACGAACCCGAAACCCCAACACAAACATGCTCTCTGGACTTTTTCCAAAATCTGGAGTTTTTCGATATTAAAAATATGCAGAAAACTCAGCAGGAGATTGTAAGGGTTACTGTGAAATGCGACAGCCTGAATCCATCAAACCGCCGCGGTTCCGCGGCACAAGCATGGCTTGTGCGGCGGTTCCGCGGCCAAAATGTCTCCTTGTGCATTGAATTTTGCACAGTAACTCCTACTTTGCAGTGCTGGTTTTCCTGGGAATTTTTAATATTTATTCAAGAGTTGAATTTTCTGGGTTGTATTGGGGACTCGGTGTTTCGATCGGAGTATCAAACTTTGTCTATGTGTCTTTCCGGATATTTTTTTGAATATGTTAAAAGGTTCGACCGGATATAAATACCCAATTTTTCCCCTGCCGGGAAATTTCCAATTGTTGGATTTTTCCGTGGTTTAACGACGTTCTAAGTAGTGCAAGTAACGCGATGGTCCCTCTAGAAGACAACAAACCTTAACTCGATTATGTGACCGTCTTGAACTGCTCTTTGAACCTTAGGGTTTGGGGCAGTACGGCGTGCCACATGTGAGGCGTTGCTTGACCCTTCTACGGCTGGACCGTTGGTACTGAGGCACGAACTGAATGTTTTTAGACTTGTTTCATGTGTTGACCTGTATCGGGAAAACTTGGGTGTTCGAATGTTCGATCGGAAAGTTTAACATTTTCTATTTATCTGGAATGGGATACAATAATTGGAATTCACAATTAGTTATGAGATAACTGAATGAATGTTATAAACATAGCAGTTTAGTCTCACTTGATCGGTTGCCACGGAATTTTGATGTGATCAAAAGTCCGCCGCAATCACGTAGCGTACGCGGATACTCGCCGGGTAAACTTAATAGACAGCCTCGCTCCATAGCCCCGACCAAGTGACTGTAGGAGAACCCCGTCGCCGAAAGCATCCGTTCGGGTGCTCGCGGCAGCGGTGTTCCGCCTTGGTGCACTTCGTCGACGGTATCGGGGGTGCGGCCGTCTACTGAAGTTTGCGACGAGCATTCGATCAGGATGTCGGGAATCTTGTTGAATTGCCCGACTTGATATTGAAAAGAGTTTTCGATAATGAGACTAAAATGCGGGGTTTATAATTGTTAGTCATTTGATGTCTAAGTATTTCATTTGATTAGGCATGCGATGTCTAAAGAGGTTGCGGATTCCAACAGTTGTAGTTTTACACTTTCTTTTCTGTGACCGTAAGTGTAATATGTGATATCGCCGGTTTCGTTGCTATATGTCAACGACAATTGGGATGCGCATATTTACTTACGTTGATGACATGTGATGTTATGTGTTGCTGGATATGTTATATTGGATCGTCGTGTTTGAATAGCCGGGGGTTTTTATGTGAGACGAGTGTTTTTTCATTTTCATTCATGTAAAAACTTGTATGTAATATTCTTTTATTGGGGCACTTCCAGGTTGCGGAAGTTGTCACCTTTTGTATATTATTTACTTTTCCGCTCTAGGACAGACCCAAGGAGGAGAGCACAAGTAACCGGGTTCTGGAGTCCAGTGGGAGACCAACTCGAGGAGTCGAGTCCGGGTCTCCTAACTCTAGAATTGGTAGGGTTGCTTGCCGCTCTCGTAGGGGTCTAGGGGTGTGGGTTTGGCTATTCATCACGACCGTGGAATCCGTGTTTTATACTGGCTCGTATTGAAAACACGGACGTCCTAGTATATCCAATATTTCATATGATATTTTTCTGCTGCGATATCTGTGATGTGATCATGTGATGTTCTGTGATGGATACTTTATATAGTATATATGATATATTATATAGACGTTACTTATGTTTTACATCCGCGCTAGCCCTGCCCCGCTCTGCCGTTAGTCACCTAACCTAACGACGCACGAGGGGACATCGAGGCGAATGCGGATGGCATAAGTGTACGTCGTATTTATCTGTGATGTTTAGGTATATAAATGATGGGATTTCATTAATGTGATTAATGAAAATAAAAGAAACCTAAGATGTTGTGGAATCGAATTTCAAAATAAAACAGGTAGCTACAGTTCTTGCTTTGCACAGCGGTATATATGATATATCCTGCACCTTATTCGATAAGGAAAGGACCGAGATCCCTTCACCGGGAGTGACTCCTTTAGCAATAACTGGCAGATGCTACACACTCGGTTTGTCTTTTGATTGCTTTTAAGAGTTTTTGCTTTGCACAGTGATAAATATGATATATCCCGCACCTCATTCGACGAGAAAAGGACCGACGATCCCTTCACCGGGAGTGACTCCTTTAGCAAAACTAGAAAAGCCTCAAAAGCACTCCATTTTAAAATCATTTGATTCTACAACGATATCAAGTTCATTACGCAATAGGTTTTCAGAAAAACCTGTCGTAGCCCTCCGTCATTTCAGATAAGTCCTATTTAGTATTCGTGCTACGTTTGTTGACCTCCGTCAAGGCGTACTGTGCGGTAGCTAACTAGTATTTATCTGCTTATGCATATGATGCAAATTGGATTAGGGTAGTCGTGCGACCTTGTTGACCTCCGTCAAGGGTCATCCGGGTGGGTTTGATTCAATCAAGAAATGACGGGTTGAACTTGACTAGTAGCCTATGGTTTGTTGGCCTCCGTCAAGGTTATAGGGTGCTAGGGGCAAAATATTATCGGGAATTTCAAGTGTTGAAATTTGCAATGAGATTGCATACCTTCTATGAGATAGTTGGATCCCGATACCCACTGCGAGTAATTGTTACTCCTGGGAGAGTTTTACATATTACAACTAGCCGATCAAGTAGGTGTCTAGAAAGGTGTCAACGGGGTTAAGCCTCTGGGAAAACGAGGTTTACATTAATTAGGTTCGTGCGAAAGCACGGGGGACCTCCCTCAAAGTACCGACATTGGCCTGGCTGAAAGATTGGTGAACTTGTAGTGTGTAATTAATCCCGGCTAGTCTTTCCTTTTAGGGTTTGAAGGAAGATTTGATAAAAAGCAGTGGGAGCCATCCTGATTAGATAAAATAATAACCAATCTATTCTTGCAAGAGCGCACGCTGAGTGTTTTCTTCTCTCTCTCTCTCCAGGTAGCGACCATATCACGCCTTAATCAAGATAATAATACGGATATTTGACCGAACCCGCTTGTTATACTGAGCTGGGGAACGTTGGTCCCGCTCCAACTTATAATTGTTATAAGACAGAGCAAGAAATTGGAGATTACCAGAATTCCCGTGCCGCCCAAACGAAGAAAGTGCATGCTGATGCATCATCTTCGGGTGTGTTCATTACAAAGAACTGTTTCTCTGTATTCTCTACATCCTGGGTATGTGATACCAGATCAGGATCCCAGATATGTAATTTGTTACATAGGGCTACAGAAAGGTAGAGGACTGAGAACGGGTGATGAGTTTCATGAGGCAGAAAACGGGGCAAGAGTTGCAGCCAAGTCTGTTGGTCACTGTCACCCTGTATTACCAATACATTGATTCTGAACGAATGTTATTAGATACCGAACCTGATATACAAAATCATATGAGTCTCTTTATCAGTAAAGAAATGATAAAATTTTGTATTGTTGGATAATGTTTTGAACATTTCCTATATCAAAAGTTGATCGGTTCAGGCACGTTATCTAAAAGCGTTGATGTTCTAAATCAAACTACAGTTCATAGTATACAGAACACACACAAGAGGAAAGTTCAGAAATGAACGAATCCTTCTTGAGGTATTGTAGACTAGGTCATATCAATGCGACCCGACTAGCTAAGTTGCACATAGATGCATATTTAAATCAGTTTGAATTTACATCTTGTGAAACTTGCCAGTCATGTCACAGAGATAAGATGACCATAGCTCCGTTTAATGGAAACAGAGAAAGAGTTAGTAAACTCTTAGGATGATACATGTTGATGTATGTAGGTCCTCTGTCTACACATGCCAGGACCGGTTCTTTATACTTCGTTACATTCTCTGATGATCTCTCAAGATTCAGACATATGTTCCTGTTGAAACACAAGTCCGAACCTTTTGAGATATTCACAGAATATAAGTTGGAAGTAGAGAACCAAAACGGGTATAAGTATTATGTCCTTTGATGAGATCAAGGAGGAGAATACTTGAGCACGGAATTCTTGGACTTTTCTAAAGGAGAATGAGATTCTCTCTCAGTATTACTCCTCCGTATATACCATAGCACGATGGTATATCGGGGCGGAGCAATAGCACCCTATGTGATATGGTGTGCTCTATGATGAGTACTACTGAGTTACCTATTTCCTTTTTTGGGAGTTATGCACTTGAGAAGCTGCATACCTATTGAATAGGGTTCAAATCAAATCAGTTGCCTACCACTTCATATTTGATATGATAAGGGAAGAGCCCATCTCTTAAGTTAGTTAAGATTTGGGGTTGTCCAGCCTATGTCTGAAAAGAAAAATCCGGACAAGCTCGAGGCAAGGTCTGTAATGTAGAACTGGAAAGGTTCCAGCTATACAAAACTGCAGCAAATGATTTGACAGAACCAAAGGATTCAATAGTTACCAACGAACCTCAGCCTCTCCGCCGATCTAGTAGGGTTCCTCACCCACCTGAGAGATACTTCGGTTTCTCTATGACAGTGGGAGCGAGGATTGCATCATGAGATGATGACCCAACTAGTTTCGAGCTGGCCATCAGGAGTGGGACTCTGTAAGAATGGCTGGATGCTTAGCGATCTGAGATGGAATCCATATACACCAATAAAGTATGGACTTTGGTTGCTATATCTGAAGGGTTAAATCCCCATCAGGAGCAAGTGTATCTTAAGAAGATTACTTGGTGTACATGGAAAAGTTAAGACTTTCAAAGCTAGACTTGTTAAAGCTTTTCGTCATCGACCAGGCATGAATAATGATGAAACCTTTTCAAGTGGCTATGCTTAAGTCCATCCAGATCCTACTTGCCACGGCTACATACCATGACTACGATATCTGGCGGTTGGGTGCCATGACTGCTTTTCTAAAATGATGTTTTAGAAGAGAGAGTCTATAAGTACACAGCCAGAGGGCTTCATAGACAGTGGGAGCAGCGGAAACGTGTACAAGATGCTTTATAGGATAAAGCAGGCATCACGGAGTTGGAACATCTGTTTTGATGTAGTAGTCAAAGAGTTTGATATCATCAAAATGGTAGATGAACCTTGTATAAACAAAAAGGTAGTAGGGAGTATGGTGTTGATCCTCGTAGAGTACGTGGATGACATACTCCAGATAGGGAAGGAGTTTCCTATGCTACGCTCGGTCAATTTCCGCTTATCACAAGGATTCTCCATATAGGATCAAAGTGATACCTCCTAAATCCTAAGTATTCATCTATGAGATAGATGTAATTGGATGCTAGGAATCTCACTAGTAGTAGTGAGATGGTATCAATCGATCCTGGGGAGAATCACTGGAAGGGTTCCAGAGTGATAATGATGACTGAATGTCAGTCACAGGCATTGTCTTTACCCTCAGTAAAGGGACGGTATGTTGGAAGAGTTCCAAGCTAGATACCGTGACATACTAGACGATAAAGGAAGGATACATCGCTACTTAAGATGCTACCAAAGAGGCTGTTTGGGTGTATATTGGTTCATGAGATGAACTACGTTCCTCCCATTGTGAGACAATGGAGTTGTGGCTTGTGCCAAGGAACACCCATCCTATCAGTGATCCAGACAAACTCTAAGGCAGTGTCACCTGATCATGGAGATAGTTGATCTCCAGGGTGATCGAGGTTAGGAGAGTAGACTCGGAGGACAGCACGGCGGATCCACTCACAAAGGCCTTTTCCCAGAAAGAGACTTTTATGGGATGGTTGAGTATGAGATACTACAACCACTGCTATCAGATGACCCTAGTGCAAGTGGGAGATTGTTAGTTATATGTATGCCCTAGAGGCCATTACTATACATAGGATGTATATTGTAGTGGGTGCTTGGACATATATAGGGAGGACTTTCTTGCTCGACATGATAGTATGCTATCTGGTTGATCTTTACCTTAACATGTACACTGATTGTCTCTCTGTTACATATTGGTAAAGCCCTTAGGATGTGTACTTGACTACCTGGACTATGATGCGGATCATACTAGTGGGGACATGGTAGTCCATAAGTACATCCTTCAAGGTCCCTAGTCGTGGGTGTATCGAGACAGGGCATCGATATACCAGAGTAGACTGGCGTATACCTTCTCGACCCATACAGATGGGCGATGGATGATCCTATATCCATTGGTGTGTGACATCAGAGATGATATACGGGTGCTCAGTGGAGACTGGGTACACTGGACGGACTCGCCGAGAACTCCCAGATGGTATTATACCTCACGTCAGATGGCAGTTCTCTGGTGACACTGGTACAGAGTAGTCTGTTGACCCGAGATCGTCATAGAGTCTTGTGTGGTTCCCACTGTGCTTTGATTTCCATCTTACCACGTCCAAGAGGGCGTGCAAAACGGTGGTTTTTGGGTACAGTCTCGAATCACATGGAGGCAATGAGCGATAGGAGGGGATTCGTCTCTCCCGGTATAGGGAGTTGATGTTGCACTGTGTTCGATTGGCTGTAACCGGAAATCCCTGGCCAGGGTTGCTGAGATTTACTAGTAAGTGTTATCAGTAGTTTCTCGAGCTGTTATAGACCTCATATCGACACGACTTATCGAGCTATTGGGGTCTGACGTTTACCACCCCTAGGCGAGATATGCGACATATCAGACGATCAGACCGGACTGTACGGTAAGTGTTACTGGTTGGATTCACAGGAGTGTGAGCGGGCTTGCTCGTCGATCTTCTGATCGCTCAATATCCGGGTGGCCGTTATGTTTAGCAGACCGCTTGCGGCTTGTGGGTGTTTGATATGATCATCACCTGCTGCCGGCGTATTGACGAGTCTTTAGAGTCCTACACAGAGGTTTCCTGGCTCAAGCGAAACGAAATAGGAGCGCATATGAGATATGTGCGGGACCGAGAATAATGCGTGTATGTGATACCGTATTCTATTCTCGCGATGAATGTATCGATTGGTTGTATGCGATATAACCTGGTTATCGAATCAAGGGTTGATTCGATAAGCCGATACATTGGATATTAGTCGGTTGTATGCGATATGACCGGATCATTGAATCAAGTGTTGATTTAATGATTTAATGCATAATTATATATTTGATATATTACTTTGCATTAACTAGTATTGGTTCACTTTAAATGGATTTTCTCACTTGAAGTTCACAAGTTGTATATGTGATATACTTTTGTGCACTTGATTGTATCATGTTTGATGATACATGCTTACTTGAGTTTGTGTAAAGTTTAAACCTTGGTTAAGTAAATGGTTAGGGTTTTGTTTAATTTATTTATTGATTTATTGATTTGTTTATTTCATTTTGGTAAAAGGAAAATGGTGGCTAATTTTGTTTCTTTGTTGAAGTTTCATGAAGCTTTGAAAAAGTCCACCATTTTTGTTTTATGCCTAACCTAACCATTCACCTAACTATAGTTTGCTCTCTACACATAACCATGGTTGGTTTATGATAAGTATTCTATGATTTTCTTTTTTAAAGAATAACTTATCATAATTCTATCATCTTCTTCATCTTCTTCATCTTCTTCTTCACATGAAGAAGCTTGCCTCCATCAATGGCAACTTGATGAAAAGAGTGAGAAATCCAATTCTAAAGTGAACCCACTTCCTATTTCTTCATCCTCTACCTCTTGCCAAGTAGTATAGGGTGTTCTCTTCACAAGTTTCATGACTTGGTGAAGTGGGAGCTTGATCTAGTGATGCCTCGACGTAGATCATCTTCGGCACGAAGCCGACGACCTTGCCCGCCCATTTCTCCGATGAAGCCGACGCTAGAGTCCGGGATTCCATTTAGACAGCGAGGAGACTTCATTTCGGAGCTATGGAGGTGGAGGACCGGATCTACAAAGGTTGTATTTCCGTTCTTTTAGTTATATTGTTAACTAGTTGTATGTGTTCGCCTAAATTTCTAGTTAACGATCCGTAGTCTAGGGTTTCTCGGCACCGTAATTTTTAAAATTGGCATGGTTGATGCCTTGTGAGACCTCTTGAGAGTGACAAGGAACCCTACAACAGTCGTGAATCTGGATAGTGGAAGAGGCATTACCAGGAATACCCGGATACCCTTTCGAAACATTTTCATGTTTCAGTTTCACTATGCGTTGTTCATTGAAAACTGATTTCCCAATTAGATCCTTACTCTAGGGTATGTATTTACCAGGTTTGATTCTCACATCTGTATGGTTTTATAGATGATGAATGGGAGTAAGTTATTGGGAATTAGGTGATTATATCCTCATTATATCGGAATTCGTTGTAATTGGTGATATTTGAAGAAATCACCTGGAGTTTTGCCTGATGGCAGATATTTGGTTTTGAATATCCGTTGTTATGCACCAATTTCAAACTGATATATCTGTACGTTTATTTTATAAAGTGAGATATAACTTTTTAAAATTATGTCCATGACATTTACCTATATCAGTTGATGATTAGGTAAGGAGTATTCAACAGCGGTGTAATTCTTCTTAACTATAAGAACAGTTTTCAACCTACGACGCACAGGGTTTGAGTTATTCAACTCAGGAGACTTATACAAAGTATTGTATGTTGTCCAGTGTCCATTAGGACAGAGGAGTTGGTACTCGTACTATATTCTGTTTACTTATGACTTCTCCAGGTGTAGACAAGTATTTCGTAGAAATACAAGGTCCAAATTTTGAGAAGTTATAGGTATATGAATAAAGTATAGAAACATGTGTTGCAAGTATCAGGATTCTTAAAGGTGATCGAAGATTTATAGACTTGTGTTTGGTATTCAGTTGATAGTAATGGTTTTAAGAACTTGCTTCTCTTTCAGATTACTCATATCTGGATGCACTCCTAAGTTGAGTAATTTTGATCGGCCTCTCTCCATATAGTTGACATGCACTGGAGACAGCTACATGATTTGAATCTGGTTCCAATTAAATCAGTGTCTCTGTTCCTATTTTGTATATAGAATGGTTCATATCTTAACGATGTTAAGGTATATGGAGTTTTCCGGCTTATACTTAAAACCAGACTCTGGATGACTCAAGGCACGTTTCTATAATGGCAGTTTATGGGTTATCCCAGGCTATGACGAGGATTAACTTTCTACCATCTGGAAGATCAATAGTGATATTGTTCTTGACTCGCCACAGTTTTAGTAAAATGGACTTTTTCATAAAACAGTAGTGGGAATATGGTAGAACTGGAAGTGATTCCAGAACTACAAACGATTACTGAAAATTTGATAGAACCTAAACATTCAATCGGGTTTGACATTCCACTAGCCACTCCGCAGATATGGTGGGTAACCTCAGGCACCCGAGATGTACTTCGGTATTCTCAAAGACGGTGACATGGAGGTTCTTGTTTACCTAGACTTGCCATTACTGCTGTTCTAGACCATGAGACCCGGCAGGAGGATGAGTATAGCGTCATTCTAAACTAACTTTAGAAGTGCACGTGTATATGACTCTACCAGAGGGTTGTTGTAGTCAGTGGGAGCAGCGGAAGCGTAGTGGACAAGTAGCTTGTGTCTATTTATAGACTAAAGCGGATATAGCGGAGATAGATCATCTATTTTTGATGTGACAGTCATAGGCTTGGTTTCATCAGAATAGGAGATGGATCTGTTAAGAAGGTAATAGGGTGGTATGTCCTGGTATTTGGATGACATGCACATTGTAGGAAGTGAAATTCCTATACGACGATCGGTTATACTGTGGTTGTCACACAGTGGTTTCTCCACATAGGATATGGATATAATATCAGACATTCTGGTTACTCTATGGTTTTAGATCTAGATTTGGGTAGTTTCTCAATCTGGATATTTAGACAGTGTTCTAAAAGTGTTTTAGAATGGATGACTCCTGACATGGTAGTGTGCCTGCAGGTGATGGTATCACCCTCTCTAAAGTGTCTTACAGACTAAAGTATAGAGGGATGTGCATGATTGGCATATCACTTGCTTAGGCAATTGAGTCAATCATCAGATGTCAAGTACCACATATGTAATTTTTGCACTAGATGCAATAAGTTTCTATATTAATCCAATTCTGGAGAAACATTCGGAAGCAGTTTATGAACATAAGTGGATGCTCTAGGGATTTGCTAACATCAGCCTCCTTCGGGAGATGGTTATTATTTCAGGCTTGCAAGGTGACCTGGATGACAGAGTGACTGTCAAAGTTATAGTTTTCTCTCTTTTGAGGGGCAGTAGTTTGGACAGGCGGTCCAAGCGGATACCGAGGGAGGCATGGCGCAGGCTACTGATTAAATTCAGTTGATGATGCAGTCTAAGAAGTTTACTGGATTTGGAGTTCATTTATGAACTGGGTCCCATCAGATATCCAGACATATTCTAAGACAGGTATTGCTCATTTCGGGAAATGGTTTTTTCCGCGAACTTGAGATAACGAGAGATATAGAAAGAAACATCAGAGCGGATCCACTCACTGAGGCTATTTCTCGAACGCAATAGTTTTACAAACGAGTTTTTTGAAACTAATTAGTAGAGAAGTTGGGTGTTCGGTATCACACGGGCTGTGAGTATGCGACACCGCAATAATTAGCCTTAAGTGCAAGTGGGAGATTGTTAGCTATAGTGCCCTCAAGTCAATTATTGGATCGCAGACACGTGATTGCAATGATTGAGGGAGGACCTATACCAGTAGGACAGTCTTGCTCGAGATGATAGTATGCTATCTAGTTTGACTTTATCATCGTGTACATGCTTCAGGTGACATTACAGATCACTATTGCATGTTGATAGAGCCCATAGGATTCTTTCTTGACTACCAGAAGTATGATGGCGATCATATACGTAAGAGTTGGGTGGTCTATAAGCATATCCTTAAAGTGTCCCTAGTCGTAGAAGTTTCAAGATTGGGCATCGATAATCCAAGAGTAGACTAGTGTATACGGATCAAGACCCCGACAAGGGGCGGTAGCCAGTCTCACAAGCCATTGGTGTCAGTTGGTTCATCTAAGATGTATACAGGTGATCATTGGGTTATGAGTACACCAGACGGACTCGCCGGGAACATGCTAGTTGGTATTATACCTATTGTCAGATAGTAGTTCCCTGGTGACATGTGTATAGGTTAGTCTATCGACTTGAGATCGTCATTTATCTCATGTGAGTTCCTAATGTGCTTTGATTACTACCCTACCACGGCTCAAAGGAGTCGTGCAAACAGGTTTTAGTTGGGTACAGTCCCGAGCCATATGGAGGCAGTGAGTGGATCATCAGGAGATTCGTCTCTTCCGGTATTGGGGGTTGAGGTCGCGGAGTGCATAGGTGGCCATCACCAGAAATCCTTGGCCCGGGTAGACGAGAATTACCGATCTAGGATCAGTAGTTTCTAAGTTGGTGATAGGTTTCATGCTGACACTAAATGTCGCGTTATTAGGGGTCTGACTTTATCCACCCCCTAGACTCGATATGCGATACTCATAGACAAACGGACCGGACTGTACGGATATTTTCATTGTTAGGCTCAGTAGGGTTTCAGGATGAGTTCGCTCACCGGCCTCCCTTTTGCTCAATACCTGGGCAGTCGTTACGTACAGCTAGTGCTACTGACGTGCTTGTGGTTAAACCCACTGTCAGCGTATTGACGAGATTTTAGAGTCCCACATAGAGGGTTTCCCTGATTCGGGCGAAACGTTGTAGAGGCCGTATGGTTTTATGGCAGGGTTTGATCATATACGTGTACTTGTGCACGGATCATGATCGGACGGATAATACTGGTGGGCTTTGGTTTAAGCCGTATCCTAATATTATATTGTTGGATTACTTTCGTCTCATTGTATTCGTATTCAGTCGGAATACGGATGCGGGTATGTATATACGGATGTGGAGTAATCTTGTAATTCGTTATAAGATTTCTTTAGTTGATGCCATTTCTTTTTGTTACTTTAAACACTTAGTTTAATGTTTATTGGGAGGAAAATGTGAGTGCAAGTTTTGGCCCTGTGCATTTATTTGATGGTGCATGCACTTGGTGACTCATGGTATAGGGTCTAGTGATCATTTATTGAGACATAGATTATTTTTAGGGCTAGAATTATTGTGTGGGATATTTGTTGAGAGAGAGGTCAGTTCTTTTCTTGCCTTGGATTTTTTCTTTAGTTGAAAAGAGCTCTCAAAATATCACTCACAATAGTTTTTAGCCACTTCTTGACTTGCTTCTAGTTTGAGCTCGCACTTTCCTCCATGGGCATCTTCTTCAACCTCCACCCATCCCTCTCATGAGTTGAGAATCTATGGGTGTTTTGAGACAAAGTATTCACACACACTCTCTACTTCATCTTGGGCATCTAGGCTAGCAAACTAGATGTTCGAGTTGCTTCGGTTTAGAGACGGGAACCCGTATTAAGAACCCTCTACATGGATCCTCTTCGACGAGGGAGACCGGAGAGCGAACTCGATCGAGACAGCCGCAACGAGCTTAGGATGGAGGTTAAAGACCGAAGGACATGGATCGATCGATATATCCTCTCTAAACTCTTTTCGTATAACTAGTATAGGGTTAATGGTACGATCCGTCGATTAGGGTTCCGTTAGCACCGGTTTTAAAAAGTTTTTGTTCCGTATTTGGCCACGGATTGACGCCCGAGGCGCTGCCGTAACCCAACATATCTTCTTTACGGGCATCTCAAAATACATATTTGTGATGATATTGAAGATGTTCGTAGTGAATATCCTAAAACATATCCTCTTGACACTCAAAGTACACGTATTATGGATATCTCAACAAAATACCTCAATGAGAATCATAAAACACCCCATTGGGTATCTAAAAAGATACCCGTATGATGTATGGAGGACATCAATATGTTGCGGATATCTCAAACGGATATCCGCAAGCTTAAAATACTGTGGACTCCGTAAGAGATATCCACAAGTTTAGAGTGAAAAGGATATCCTTTTAAGAGATACCCGCATGCATTCTATATGGGGTTTGGGTCTCACTTAGAGTGATCCTTCCCATGTTTCCAAGTTATATATCGTGAGTCCTACTCAGAGGACCCCATATTGACTCAATTTGACTTAGAGTGGAACCCATAAATAGAGATACCCGCTTAATCTTAAAAATGATATCAAATGTGATATGCATCCTCCATTTTCTTTTAAATCATGTTTGCATCTTCATGTAACTCTTTTATATAATTTGAGATGTAAAGAGATGTATATATCTCAAAATTGTACACAAATTAATATAAATTAAATCTTTTGATGACTTCTTTAATGTTATCTTTTATTGCAAGTATGCATGTATATGATGTAATCCTTATTAAAATTGATGTAATTTAGAACAGCCTAATAAGGTATCACGTCTAGATATTTCCTAAGATAATAACATGTAATTAACGGTAAGTGCTTGCGCTTATCGGAAGTCTCAAATCTCAGAAACTTCTGGTCAAACTTTAAAGTTTCTAAACTTGTTGTTTTAAAACTCCACCTTTCTCTTAGCGTTCGGTCGTTAGAGGTCATTAAAGAGGGTAAACAAAAATAGCGACTCCAGGTCATAGCCAGCGAACCCAGTTGCCAGTTTAACGAGTTGGGGGTTAGCCCCGGTGATCAAGAATATCGATCGAGCGATCTTGGATGCTGCGGCCAGATCGGCAGGTAAAGCATTGTTGTTATTGTTTCTTGTGAATGCCATTGATGACGACCATGAGTGGACTTTTATTAATAAGAAGAGGTATTAAAAATTCTGTTTCATATGGTCCCATAATGATATCCATAAATATGCAGATTGGTCAAGCAAAACGGAGTATACTTGTAAATAAGATATTTTTCGTAAGGCCCTGCTTCTATACACTAAATCGGAATAGGCCCGAAATCTAGCAAATAATGGTATCTGGCCTCCATAAATATCTCTCAAATTTGGATCGAACTCGAGATAGGTCGAACATTATCTAAGAGATGATCCATATTATTTATCTCCAGTTGCTGTGCAAAGCTATTAAAGGCAATATCAAAGATAAACCGAGTATATCCTAAAAGAATACTCACCAAATTGTTTATCTTTTGGTCGCACGGTAAAATATCCACACCGCGTAAAGCCTATGTAAGAAAAAAATGAAATAAAGAAAAATGACTATATCATATAAGGGTACTTATTGATCTCACTTCAAAGAATTGTGCGAAAATATTTACAAAACATATATGTGAAACAGAGAGACGAGAATACCATATAAGGATACTCGACAATCCAGTTTCCTAAAAATTTTGCAATGAAGTCTACAAAATACAAATATGTAAAATAAAGAGATGAGTATACCACATAAGGATACTTGTTAACCTTATTTCATAAAATTATGCAACAAATATACAAATTTTGAAATAGAAAGATGAGTATACCATATAAGGGTACTCGTCGATCCTATTCTATGAAGTCGCGCGACAAATATCCAAAACATATACAACATATGAAATGGAAAGATGAGCACACCATATAAAGAAACTCATCGATCTAATTTTATGACGCGTGCAAAATATTCGTACGTGGGCTTTACTGATTTGATTGAGTTTATGACTCCGAATCCGGCTCCGTTTCAAATTTCTTTTCAAGTCATATCTTTGAAATGACTTTAAACAAAAAATTTCCAAGTTTAAAGTTACCAACTATCAAATCTCAAGTTTCAAAACTCTTAAATCACAAGTCGCAATATATCAAATATCAAGTTTCAAACTCTATCTCAAAGTCTCAAACTATCAAATCTCAAGTTCCGAACTTCAATTCACAAATTCCAAACGTCAAGTTATGTCCGTAAATCCATAATTTGCATTGGAGAAAGTTTTAATTAAATATGGTTTTCATGTGTTGGATAATTGCATATCTGGAATATTCAAGCATAGAAAATTTACACAAAATACAAATGAAAGGAAATGATAACTTCATTTATTTGTTCATTCAAAATTTACATATGGATAAATGAATAAACAATAAAAGAACAAAATAAATGGCCAAAATTTAAAGAAGATACAAAAGAGAAGATGACAATGGCTAGACCCTTCGCATGCGGTCTAAGTAAGTGTTTTGAAAGGCCTTCAGTTGATTTGCTGAGTTGGCCTCCAATGCTGCGATGACGTCTTTACGCGCGACTGTAAGATTATATTCGGTGTTAAGTCGAGCGATGTCTTGATCATCTTTCTCTAACTTCGCTCTACACAATGTCATGTCCTCCGTAGCTCCTTTCAGTTTGGAATCGGTCTCGAGAAGAAGATGCTTTGTGACTTTAAGTTCAGCTGTGAGTCGGATAACATCATAGTTCTGAGTCCGGCACGTTTCCTCTAGTTATTCTGTAAGAACATCTAACGCTTATAACTCCTTTTGATGACGAGCCTTCTCTTTATTTTTGGCCTCGTGATCGATCTTCAGAGATTCAATAACAGCCTGGTCATCATGAACATGATACTACTGGCCAACTTCCTGAGCCTTGAATAACCGGTAAAGGATCATGCATGCATGGGCCATCTTATTTATGAACAATCTCGAGTCAACACCACATTTAGCGAGAATGTCGCAGAAATCATTCACTTGGTCTACAGAGTCTTGTAAACTTGTAAGAGGTGTCTGCTGTAAGAGTGAGCGCATACCTTCATGAACAGCCTCCTTAGCCGATTCTTATGTTTTAGTAGAGAATCTGTGTGCTCGAAGTGAGAGTGCAGGCTTTTGCAGAAGATAATCATGCCAGGACTTCGACTTCGAGTCCATCATTATTGTCAGCTCCTACTACAGGACTAAAAAGAAGGCCCGGCTTCGAAAGGCTCTCCTACACAGGAGCAACAAGTACGTTTCGCATAGTGATGATAACATTATCTTCGCTGAGGATTACATATCGGGTCATTTTATTGGGGATTTTAGGAAATTGAATATTTGTTAGTCACCAGTAACGGAAGAAGACAAGGTCCGCTCTCCGTTCTTCATTTCTACCCTATATTCAATCCTAACATTTCTCAATATATGTCCCCATAGACATTAAGCATTTTCCTTTATCGTCCTTAGGGACTCAAAATTTCTCCCTTTATATTTCTCAGAGACTCTAAACTTCTCTCACTTTATCGTCTCTTAAATGACTCTAAACCAAACTTCTCAACTTATGTTCATAACTCAAGTGAAAGAATGCAACAATATCGTGTACAACTCGATAAGTTGTATACACTCCTTGTCGAAGGCATTTTTTGACAAAAAAAAATTGAATCTCATGTGTCCAGCGTATATATAAGTTGTATACATCCATTTGATGATAGGTAATTTTTTTGAGTCAAAAACATTGACTCCCAAAAGTACTCAAATCGGGTATTTATGAGTTTGCATATAGGTTGGATTCAAATACCTATAAATTCTAGCACACTTGGCCAATTAGTGAAATTGATGATTCATTTGAAAGCATATTGAATTTAGTTTCTAGAAAATTAAACAGCCATTCTTTTGGAATTTCCTAGAGAAATTTATGTCCGGTTTATTGAACCATGCGCGAGCAGATTCGAATTTGGATGCCCTAAATCGAGTATCCCCAAGTTGAATATTCCCCTATTTCAAATAAGGAAGTGGGTATACCATTTAAGGTACCCAATAGTCCATTAATTCTCCTAAATATAGAAGGAGGAAATTATTTATTTCTCCCATTTTTCTATTCAAAAAAAAATGGCGGGAGAAGTTTTGATAACTATCTACAATCCATTTAAAGTAAAGGTATATATACATCCACAAAAGAAATAAAGAAAGGACGTTACATTTTTTCTATCAGACTCTCATTTCTCTCTCTCTCTCTTAGAATACGAAGAAGAAGAAGTCGAAAGAAAGAAGAAGGTGGCGACTTTTACAAAAACTTGCTTCTAATCCTTTTCCTATTTCTTATTTCTCACAGGGAAGTTCATATGAAGAATATTTAGGGTTGAGAGATTGAAGAAACTCTCATCAATTGCATGAATTAAGAACTCCCCAATTAAACTAAGAACATGATTAAATTCAAGCTTCTTTGACAATTATAGAGATTATAAAAATAGTCTTTTTAGAATATAGGAGAAGTCCTATGTTCTCTTTAGAATATAAGGGAAGCCTTATGTTCTTCATACACAAGAATATAGACCATAAATTCATTTTCGTCATAAAAATTAAAAATTCAAGAGAAGACTCTACCCAAATTTTTATAAATTCAAAGCAGATTTTCGGGTTGAATCTGTCTGTCCCGACACATCTGAGAAAAATAGCCATAACTCTCACCTGAGAGTATCAAATCATGATCCGTTTGAACCGTATGAAATATAACTCGATAAGCTTCGAAACGAAACCACATATGAATATAATTGATCATAAAATAATGGGGTTTCGGATATCTCAAAAGATATCTGCAGATTCGTGGGTTGAATCTGTGTGCTCCGACACATGTTAGCAAAATGGCTATAACTCTCATCCGAGAGCATCAAATCATGATCCATTCAAAGATTATGAAAGCTAATTTGATAATATTCGAAATGAGATCATATAATTGATCATGAAATAATGGAGTTTTGGATATCTCAAAATATATCCACAAATTTTCGGGTTGAATCGGTCTGCTTTGACACATGTTAGCAAAACGGCCATAACTCTCATCCGAGAGTATCAAATCATGATCCGTTTGAAGAGTATGAAAGATAACTTGATAAGATTATAAACGAGACCATATATTAAGATACTTAGTCATGAAATAATAGATTTTTGGATATCTTAAAAGATATCCGTAGATTCGTAAGTCAAATCTGCCAGCTTGGACACATCTTAGCAAAATAGCCATAACTCTTACTCGAGAGTATCAAATCATGATCCGTTCGAAGCGTATGGAAGTTAACTCGATAAGCTTAGAAAAGAAACTATATATGATGATAATTGGTCATGAAATAATATATTTTAGGATATCTTCATTTCGAGTATCCTGTTCCTGTCGGGTATCTCATTTCGGACATCTCCATTTAGGGTATCCTGTTCCTGTCGGGTATCTCATTTTGAATATCTTCATTTTGGGAATCCTGTTTCAGTCAGGTATATCATTTTGGATATGTAAGTCTACGGTAGCGTCCCGGCCGTCTGTCTGAGGCCAAAATGCGGAAACAAAAACTTTTTCTAAACTTGAAACCGGCGCTATCGCAGACTTTATTCCCGGATCGAACCATTAAGCTATAACTAGCAAATTGGAGAAGGGTTAGAAAAGCTATACCGATCGATCCGTGTCTTTCGGTCTTTGGCCACCAACCCAAGCTCCTCGCGGCATCTCCGATCTCCGGTCTCCTCGTCGGAAAGGGCACCACATCTTCGAATCCTTTTACGGGCTCCCGCTTCGTCCGAAGCAACTCGGACACGAAGTTTTCTAGCCGACGTGTCCAAGGTGATGTAGAGAATGTGTGTGATCACTTTATCTCTTGCATCCATTGATTCTCAACGCATGAGAGTGTATGGATGGAGGTTAAAGATGAAGCCATTAATGGAAATGATAAGCTAGAGGAAAAAGAAGAAGAGGAGTCTTTCTTTTTCTTGTGTTATCTTATGATAAAATGAGAGAGTGAGAATCAAAATAATACAAGAGCAAACCCTTACCATGGCTGCCCTTCTCTCTCTTCCTCTCATTACAACTCACAAATTAATCACATAATGTGACACATGCACAAAGAAAGAGACTATGAGTCACCACTTGTGCATGTGTCACAATTAATGCTCCTAATCATGATTTCTAGCTCATTATTTCCATTTGTAAATACTAACCCAAATGTTTACAACAACAAAAAGATACGGCAATATCTAAAGTAAACTCGTGACGGATCACAAGGATACCCCTCTCCTGTATACACATACCTGCATCCGCATTCCGACTGAATGCGAATGCGATGAGACTAAAGTAATCCAACAAATCTAATACTAGGATCCGGCTTAAACCAGAGCCCACTAGTATGATCCGCCCAATCATGATCCGTGCACTACTGCACGTATATGATCGAACCCTGCCATATATCATACGGCCTCTACAACGTTTCGCCCGAAACTTGAGAAACTGTCTGTGGGGGACTCTAAAGACTCGTCAATAATTTGGCTGTGGATTTAACCACTAGCACGTCAGTGGTACTAGCTGTACGTAATGGGCTACCAGGTATTGACCAAAAGAGAGGTCGATGAGCGAACTCATCCCGACACCCTACTGAGCCTATCAGTGACAATATCCGTACAGTCCGGTCCGTTCGTCTATGAGCATTGCATGTCGGGCCTGGGGGGTTGGTAAAAGTCAGACCCCCAAAAACGGTACAAGTCGTGTCGGAGTGTAGCCCAGAACACTCTGAGATACTACTGGAATACCTACCAGTAAATCTCCTGCCTTGGCCAAGGACTTCATGTAATGGCTCTCCTAGACACGGCGCGATCTCACCCCAATACCGGGAGAGACGAAACCCCTTCCGATCCGCTCACTGCCTCCATGTGGCTCGAGACTGTACCCAACTAAAACCTGTTTGCATGACTCCTTTGAGCCATGGTAGGGTTGTAATCAAAGCACAGTGGGAACTCACACGAGACAAATGACGATCTCTGGTCGATGAACTAACCTGTATACATATCACCAGGGAACTGCTATCTGACGTCAGGTATAATACCAACTAGCATGTTCCCGGCGAGTCCTGTCCGGTGTACTCATAATCCAATGAGCACCTGTATACATCTTAGGTGAACCAACTGACACCAATGGCTTGTGAGACCGGCCACCGCCCCTCGTCGGGGTCTCGACTGTATACACTAGTCTACTAATAGAGTGTCGATGCCCTGTCTCAAACTCTCTCGACTAGGGACCTTTTAAGGATGTGCTTATAGACCCCAGCTCCCACGTATATGATCGCCATCATACTGCTGGCCGTCAAGCAAAATCCTAAGGGTTATATCAATGTGTAATAGTGATCTGTAAGGTCACCTAAAGCATGTACACGATGATAAAGATAAACCAGATAGCATACTATCATCTTGAGTAAGACTGTCCTACCGGTATAGGTCCTCCCTCAATCATTGCAATCGCGCGCCTGTGATCCAATAATTGACTTTGAGGGCACTATATCCAACAATCTCCCACTTGCACTCAAGGCTAATTATTGCGATGTCGCATATTCACAGCCCGTGTGATACCGAACACCCAACTCCTCTACTGATCAGTTTCACAAAGCCCATTTGCGAAACTATTGCGTTCAAGGAATAGCCTCAGTGAGTGGATCCGCCCTAATGTTTCTTTCTATGTCTCTCTTTATCTCAAGTTCGCGGAGAAAGCCATCTTCCAAAATAAGCAATACCTGTCTTAGAATATGTTTGGATATCTGATGGGACCTAGTTCATAAATGAACTCCAAATCCAAACTTCTTAGACTGTACGTCAACTGAACTTAATCAGTATCCTGCGCCATGCCTCCCTCAGTATCCGCTTGGACCATCTGTCCAAACTACTGCCCCTCGTCAAAGGGAAAACTATAACTCTGACAGTCACTCTGTCATCCAGGTCACCTTGGAAGCCTGGAATGATAATCGTCTCCCGAAGGAGGCCTCCGTTATCATTTCCCTAGAACATCCACTTATGTTCTAAAACTGCTACCGAACGTTTCTCCAGGATAGGATTAATATCAACTTATTGCATCTAGTGCAAAAAAAACAACGTCTGGTGTGGTACTTGACATCTCATGATTGACTCAATTGCCTAAGCAAGTGATCTGCCAATCATGCACATCCCACTCCCCTTTAGTCTGTAAGACACCTTTAGAGAGGGTGACTCCATCACCTGCAGGTACACTACCGTGCCAGGAGTCATTCTAAAACACCTTTAGAATGCTGTTTAAGTACCCAGATTGGGAAACTACCCAAATCTAGATCTAAAACCATATATCTAGTAACCAGAATATCTGATATAATATCCATATCCTATATGGAGAAACCACTGTGTGACAACCAAAGTATAACCGATTGTAGTATAGGAATTTCACTTCTACTCTGTGTATGTTATCCAAATACCAGGACATCACACCCTACTACTTTCTTAACAGATCCATCCGCTATTCTGATGAAGTCAAACCTATGACTGTCACATCAGAAATAGATGATCTATCTCCGCTATATCTGCTTTAGTCTATAAATAGACATAAGCTACTTGTCCACTATGCTTCCGCTGCTCCCACTGACTACGACAACCCTCTGGCAGAGTCATATACACGTGCACTTCTAAAGCTAGTTTAGAACGACGCTATACTCATCCTCCTGCCGGGTCTCATAACCTGGAACAACAGTAATGGCAAGTCTGGGTAAACAAGAACCTCCTTGTCACCGTCTTTGAGCATACCGAAGTATCTCTCGAGTGCCTGAGGTTACCCACCATATCTGCGAAGTG
This sequence comes from Agapanthus africanus, assembly GCA_030015575.1. Taxonomy (NCBI): domain Eukaryota; kingdom Viridiplantae; phylum Streptophyta; class Magnoliopsida; order Asparagales; family Amaryllidaceae; genus Agapanthus; species Agapanthus africanus. The sequence continues at coordinate 604,394,831 of CM057340.1, forward strand.
GCCAATGGAATGTCAAACCAGATTGAATCTTTAGGTTCTTATCAAATTTTCAGTAATCATTTGCGGTTCTGGAATCACTTCCAGTTCTACCATACTCCCACTACTGTTTTCTGAAAAATCCATTTTTATCAAAACTGTGGCGAGTCAAGAGCAATATCACTATTGATCTTCCAGATGGTAGAAAGTCAACCCTCGTCATAACCCGGGTCAACCCACAAACAGCCATTACAGAAACGCGCCTTGAGTTATCCAGAGTCTGGTTTTAAGCATAAACCGGACAACTCCCCGTACCTTAACATTGTTAAGATATGAACTATTCTATATCCAATATAGAAACAAAGGCACTGATTTAATTGGAACCAGATTCAAATCATGCAGCTGTCTCCAGTGCATGTCAACTAAATGGAGAGAGTCCGATCAGCATTACTCAACTTAGGAGTGCTTCCAATTATGAGTAACCTGAAAGAGAAGCAAGTTCTCATAATCATTACTTTCAACTGAATACCACACACAAGTATCTACATCTTCAATCACCTTGAAGAATCCTGATACTTGTAACACCTGGTTCTCTACTTTATTCATATACCTACAACTTTTCAAAACTTGGATCTTGTATTTCTACGAAACACATGACTAAGAACTAGAGAAGTCACAAGTAAACAGAATATAGTATGAGTACCAACCCCTCTGTCCCAATGGACACTGGAAAACATACAATACTCTGTATAAGTCCCCTGAGTCTAATAACTCATTCTCTGTGTGTCGTAGGTTGAAAACTGTACTTATGGTTAAGAAGAATTACACCGCTGTTTAATGTTCCTTACCTAACCATCCACTGATATAGCTAAATGTCATGGACATAATTTCAAAAAGTTATATCTCACTTTATAAAAATAAACGTACAGATATATCAATTTGAAATTGGTGCATAACAACGGATATTCAAAACCAAATATTTGCCGTCCGGCAAACAACCCAGGCGATTTCCTCAAATACCACCAATTACAACGAATCCCGATATAATGAGGATGATCACCCAATTCCAAATAACTTACTCCCACTCATCATCTGTAAAACCATACAGATGTGAGAATCAAACCTGGTAAATACATACCCTGGAGTAAGGGCTAATTGGGAAATCAGTTTTCTTTTAACAATACACAGTGAAACTGAAACATGTAAATGTTTCGAAGGGGTATCCGGGTATTCTTAGTAATGCCTCTTCCATTATCAGATTCATAATTATAACCGTATATTTCTTTGCCATCTCTCCAAATCCCTTTATATGTCTTTAGTCATTACCTTCTGTACACCCTTTTAGGCTAAATGGTTTTCTTCCTTCCCTACCGTTCGGCACCAGCCTATGGTTTGGAAGAAGACTATCCAATAAGTATAATGGGTGTACTCTCCTAATCCTAGGATCACTCGCAACCCGAGAGAAGGTAAAGATAAAAGACAGCTGAATAAAACCTTATTCCTATTTCTCCTGAACCAGAATCCATCCCCGAACTGGAACAAGTTCCTTCGAGTTCGTATATAACCATACGATGGAGTATCCAAAAAAAACTGTGGATCTTCGTAGTGATACGGAGTGTCCCGGAGAAATACAAAGGTGAAGTAGGAGTGGCGATGAAATACTTGGTTTGGTCTTGAATAGCAGTCGCAGTTTATTTTGCCTTCTTTCTAATCCTTTTATTTGTCTTAACTTATTACCTTCTGTACACCATCGTTAGGCTAATTGGTTTTCTTCATTCCCCACCGTTAGGCACCTGCCTATAGTTTAGAAGAAGATTATCTAATTAGCATAATAGGTGTACCGTCCTAATCCAAGGAGTACTCGCAACCTGAGAGAAGGTAAAAAGAAAAGACAACTGAATAGTCCTATTCATTTTCTCCAGAACCGGAAACCATCCTCGAATCTGGAACAAGTTCCTTCAAGTTCGTATATAACCATACGATGGTTTTATCCAATAGAAGTGGATGTTCGTAGTAATACGGGGTGTTCTTGAGAAAAGGGTAAAAGTAGGAGTGGCAATGAGGTATGCAACTCTGATAATCCAAAAGCCAGTGTTTTAAGAAAGTTCGGTTAAGTTGGTCACTGAGTCATAGTCAAGGGTCGGGTCATGGTCGTTGCCAAAGAGAGAGAGAAAAAAAACACTCTGCGTGCACTCTAACCTAGATCAGAATGGTTATCAATTTATCTAATCAGGAAACCTCCCACTGTAACCTCAAATTCTCCTCCAAACCTGAAAGAAGAATTAATCGGGATCATCCGAGGAGTAAACCAACTCATCAGTAGGAATCGGGATCCAACTATCATCACATGATAACGTGATGGAATCCACTCACGTTATCACACTCCAGAAAGTATGCGCATATCTGGCAAGTTTCAGTTTCTTTAGAAACTCCCGATGTGATTTTTACCCCATGCTCTTATGACCTTGACGAAGGTCAACAAATCATAAGTCACATGTCAAGTTCTACCCGTCATTGTCCAGGTTAATTTGAACCCACCCGTACAAGCCCTTGACGAAGGTCAACAAGGCTATACGACTGTCCCAAACCAACGCATCTATCTATGCAGCAGAAAAGTAACAAATAGCTACCATACACTATGCCATGACGAAGGCCAACAAACATAACATGAATACTAAGTGCTACCCATCTGAAATGATGGAGGGCTACGAATGGTTTTTGGCGAAAAACCTTTAATGTAATGAACTTGATATCGTTGAAGGAACCGGATAGCTTTTTATAAAAATATAGTGGAGAAAACCTTTGCTAAAGAGGTCACTCCCGGTGAAGGGATCTCGGCTCTTTTCCCGTAGAATGAGGTGCAGGATATTCCAACTGAATACCACGATGCAAAGCAAAAAGTAATCGCTATAGTGAAGTTATTACCCTGATTCAAACTTCTGTCCAAGGCGTCACTCCCGGTGAAGGGATCTCGGCCCTTACCTCGTCCACTGGGGTGCTGGATATTCATAACCGAATACCACTGTGCAAAACAAAAGAGAACGTCCTTGTAATAACAGCTTTTTGAAAAATGTTCCAACAACATCAGAATAGGTTTGTTTAGCTTGCATTGATCCGAATCAATGAGTCCCATCAATTAATCACACCACAAAAGAACGAAAATATGATGTATGTATATGCCATCTGCATTCGCCACTGGGTCCCGTCATCATCCGTTAGGTTACTTAACTAACAACAGAGCGGGGACTGGACTGGCGCGGATGTAAAACATATACAACATCTACTAGCATATATATCAATATATAATATTCGCTCATGGCGTGATAAAATGCAATATCTTAGAGAGTAATAAGTATCACAGAACAATACAGATAATCTGGGATCCCCGGGTTTCCATTGAGCCGCAAGTGAAACCCGATGTTCCCCTGGTCGTGTGGATAGCCTGTGCAATGAAATCCTAGACCCCTACGGGTGCGGCAAGTTACCCGTCAAAACCTGAAGCGAGGCAGCCCCCTTCAATAAAGTGAATGGACCACCCAGCACTTCACGGAATCCGGTAACATGAGCACCCCTCCTTGGGTCAACATATACCCCCTACGAGTGCGGTGAATAGCCCGCCAATTTTAGAGTGAAGCCCCCTCCGTCTCAAAGCCATGAGATACGGGCTCGTTTCCCTCTAGAACCCGGCTACCCGTGCACCCCTCCGCGGGGTAATCCTAGTACAGAAAGTAAAAATATATACAACGGGTACATCGACCTCAGCCCGGTCGTGCCCCAAAAGAATAATATACAAACAGACAGTGACGGCAGTCCACATGTCGGACGCTCGCCCCGCAATATCAAATGTACAAATACAACCAAACTGTACTACCATTGCATCTAGGCTATCCATCACGATAAATCCGCAACATCACAGCACAACACAGAACATCAACGTGAATGTCACGTTCGCAAATCCGTCTAAAAGGGCTATAGCAATTAGACAAGATTTACCGATCAAATGACATTTACAGTCACAGATATAAAGTAAGCACTGTGAACTAACATATTTAAAATTTTTGATCGATAAAATTTCCCGAAGTGGGCCCCAAACACAATTCCCAGTACTCAAAATAATCTGGGCCCAAACAAAATATTCCAGAAACCACATTTTCACACAAAAGACCAGTAAAAGAAAAATGGTGCACTGAAGCCATATAACGGCGGCGGAACCGCGGCCAAAATGTGGTTATTGCTGCGGTTCCGCGGCGCTACAGTGGATTCGTGCTCCCAAATTTCTACAGAGGTCTTAAAAATGCCTGCCTGATTTTCTGACATACCCAAAATAATTTTTCGACGACAAAAAAAATTCGACAGAAACATCGTTTTTGAAATTGTGGTTTCGGAAATTTTGTTTGATCGATGTTTTAAATACGTTAGAACTAGCTAGTATAGGTTAATGGCGTGGCTCTGATACCATGTAAGTCTACGGTAGCACCCCGGCCGTTTGTCCGAGGCCAAATGCAGAAACAAAAACTTTTTCTAAACTTGAAACCGGCGCTATCGCAGACTTTAATCCCGGATCGAACCATTAACCTATAACTAGCAAACTGGAGAAGGGTTAGAAAAGCTATACCGATCGATCCGCGTCCTTCGGTCTTTGGCCACCAACCCAACCTCCTCGCGGCATCTCCGATCTCCGGTCTCCTCATCGGAAAGGGCATCACATCTTCAAATCCTTTTACGGGCTCCCGCTTCGTCCGAAGCAACTCGGACACGAAGTTTGCTATCCGACGTGTCCAAGGTGATATAGAGAATGTGTGTGATCACTTTGTCTCTTGCATCCATTGATTCTCAACGCATGAGAGTGTATGGATAGAGGTTGAAGATGAAGCCATTAATGGAAATGGTGAGCTAGAGGAAGAAGAAGAAGAGGAGCCTTTCTTTTTCTTGTGTTGTCTTATGATAAAATGAGAGAGTGAGAATCAAAATAATACAAGAGCAAACCTTTACCATGGCTGCCCTTCTCTCTCTTCCTCTCATTTCAACTCACAAATCAATCACATAATGTGACACATGCACAAAGAAAGAGACCATGAGTCACCACTTGTACATGTGTCACAATTAATGCTCCTAACCATGATTTCTATCTCATTATTTCCATTTGTAAACATTAACCCAAATGTTTCCAACAGCAAAAAGATACGGCAACATCTAAAGTAAACTCATGACGGATCACAAGGATACCCCTCTCCTGTATATACATACCTGCATCCGCATTCCGACTGAATTCGAATGCGATGAGACTAAAGTAATCCAACAAATCTAATACTAGGATCCGGCTTAAACCAAAGCCCACTAGTATGATCCGCCCGATCATGATCCGTGCACTACTGCAAGTATATGATCGAACCCTGCCATATATCATACGGCCTCTACAACGTTTCGCCCGAAACTTGAGAAACTATCTGTGGGGGACTCTAAAGACTCGTCAATATTTTGGCTGTGGATTTAACCACTAGCACGTCAGTGGTACTAGCTGTACGTAACGGGCTACCAGGTATTGACCAAAAGGGAGGTCGATGTGCGAACTTATCCCGACACCCTACTGAGCCTGTCAGTGACAATATCCGTACAGTCCGGTCCGTTCGTCTATGAGCATCACATGTCGGGCCTGGGGGGTTGGTAAAAGTCAGACCCCCAAAAGCGGTACAAGTCGTGTCGGAGTGTAGCCCAGAACACCCTGAGATACTACTGGAATACCTACCAGTAAATCTCCTGCCTTGGCCAAGGACTTCATGTAATGGCTCTCCTAGACACAGCGCGATCTCACCCCCAATACCGGGAGAGGCGAAACCCCTGCCGATCCGCTCACTGCCTCTATGTGGCTCGAGACTGTACCCAACTAAAACCTGTTTGCACGACTCCTTTGAGCCATGGTAGGATAGTAATCAAAGCACAGTGGGAACTCACACGAGACAAATGACGATCTCAGGTCAATGAACTAACCTGTACACATATCACCAGGGAACTGCTATCTGACGTCAGGTATAATACCAACTAGCATGTTCCCGGCGAGTCCTGTCCGGTGTACTCATAACCCAATGAGCACCTGTATACATCTTAGGTGAACCAACTGACACCAATGGCTTGTGAGACCGGCCACCGCCCCTCGTTGGGGTCTCGACTGTATACACTAGTCTACTAATAGAGTGTCGATGCCCTGTCTCGAAACTCTCTCGACTAGGGACCTTTTAAGGATGTGCTTATAGACCCCAGCTCCCACGTATATGATCGCCATCATGCTGCTGGCCGTCAAACAAAATCCTAAGGGCTATATCAATGTGTAATAGTGATCTGTAAGGTCACCTAAAGTATATACACGATGATAAAGATAAACCAGATAGTATACTATCATCTTGAGTAAGACTGTCCTACCGGTATATGTCCTTCCTCAATCATTGCAATCGCGCGCCTGCGATCCAATAATTGACTTTGAGGGCACTATATCCAACAGGATATCTCCATTTCGGGTATACATGTCCCTGTTGGGTAATTCAAAGATACCCGCAAATATTGAATTTGGTCGGATATCTTCCCAAAATATATCCGCAAATATTGAATTGGGTCGGGTATCTTCCCCAAAGATATCCGCAAATATTAGTTAGGTTCAGGTATCCTCTCTAAAGATACCCATACATTGGGTATCTTTTAAAAGATAACCCCATATATCATGTTTGGTCGGTGTTTCCTGATTTAAAATCAGAAAAGCTTATGGAAAAAGCTTCAGAAGAGGGTCACGTGCCTACACGTGACCAGCAGTCACGTGTTGGCACGTGACACCTAAACACATCATCAAGGCAAGTTCAGTTTTCTGACTCCATCGAAGAGAAAGGCTTCAGAAAGAGTCACATGCTCCCACGTGACCAGGGTCACGTGTCGGCACGTGACATTTAAATGCAAGCGTCAAAGGCACACCGGATCCCTAATCAGATCAAGGAAAAAGCTTCAAAAGAGGTCACGTGCTGCCACGTGACCAGGGGTCACGTGTTGGCACGTAACGCTCAAAACATCAGAATTGTTCTCCAGTTAAACCAAGAAAAAGAATCCAAAAAAGGGTCACGTGCTCACACGTGACCGGGGGTCACGTGGTGGCACGTGACGGTTGAGCAACAACCAGAAGACAGCGCAAAAAGAAAGAAGAAGGCTCATTCCAAAGGGGGTCACGTGCCCACACGTGACCATGGGTCACGTGGTCACACGTGACCGGCTTTCAAAGCCCATTTTGTCAACAGAATTAAATTCTGAAAGAGATTCAAATCTTTCCAAAGGAAAGCGACTATCTGGAACCAATCAAATTAAAGATTCAGAGGTGAGGAAATATCATCTATCTATGGGAAAATCTCGGGTTTGGAAAGATTTCCCCTTTAAATCTAACCGAAACAACAAAGGAGAATCCGGGGACTTGAAATCCAATGGTGAATAAAATTCACCTAATAATCCAAAGGTCCAGAACGAATGATGGATGCAAATCAAATCTCTCAATGAAGATTCGTCAAAAACTAATTGACTCGGCTGCTTCTCCTATAAATAGGAGCCAAGAGACACAAAAAAAATAGATACACGCAGGGGGAAGAAAGGGAGAGAGAGCCTTGATACTTCGAGGAACTTGGATCTTCTGCAAAAGAAAACCCTAGGTAAGAAAGGGAAGGCTCCTTGAAGGAAAAGAGAATTTAATTCTCAACAGAGTTTAACTCTGATATATATAAAACAGAAGAACATATTTCTTCTCTCTTTGATAGAGGATCTGCAAAGTGCACATCTCCCCTTGAAGTTGAGAATTTAATTCTCAATGGGTCGAGATCCTGCCATGCAGATCCAAAACATAGAGAGGGAATTGAAGCACGAGAATTTAATTCTCACAGAACTATAGGAATTTAATTCCTTTGAAATAAAACCAGGGCTTGACCCTGTGTTATGAGAATTTAATTCCTTCAGAACAAAAAGAAACAGGGTTTAACCCTAATTAAGAACCCAGTTCTGTTGAAACAGCGGGGATTTAATTCCCTCGATCATAATTTAACAAGAGAGTGGGAATTTAATTCCTTAAAAGCTTTTATTAGGGTTTAACCCTATTTGGTTCTTCACATGAATGAGGAATTTAATTCCTGCAGAAAATTCAGAGTCCAACTCTATTCAGAATATAAACCTTTAAGAGAAAGTAGGAATTTAATTCCTCTGAAATTACTGTCAGGGTTTAACCCTACGAGGAATTTAATTCCTGGAAAAGATTAACAGATCCTCTAAACAATATACATAGAGGCAGGGTCACGTGTCACCACGTGACCCCCCCAGGAGATCCACAGAAAACCCCTTTGAGGCTGCACCCCACGTGACCCACGTGACCCTTGACAGAAGCTTTAATACACAGGCATTTGAATGCCCATCACGTGATGGCACGTGATGCTCTGAAAGACGCGATAATCTCAGCAGAATAAATGAATGGAGGGCGCTCTCACGTGCTGCCACGTGACCCCTCTTGCCTTAGTGTTTAACACTAAATTGAAACTCTCGAACCCAGTGTTAAAACACTGTTGGGCCTTAGTGTTCAACACTTTTCAAAAAGCTTTATTTGCAGTGTTCAACACTGATCTGTTTTAATGTTTAACACTAATTTGAAAAGCCTTGTTGCTGGTGTTTAACACCGATTATCTTTTAGTGTTAAACACTAACTTGTCAACCTCATTCCCAGTGTTCAACACTGATTGTTCTGTAGTGTTTAACACTAGGCTTTGGCCCAATTGGCTAAATGGATGGAGGCAAAGCCTCTCCTGATTGGACTTAGCCCAAGATGGCCATAAGTCCTCAATTTGTGATTAACTGGGCCAATGGGCTCATAACATAATTAATCGGCCTTGATCCCAAATTGGGTCAAAGACTATTTAAGCCATTCTGGTTCTAGGGTACATCTCTTCACTCCTTTGATACTTGGCATTGTAATCCCTCAATGTCTTCAAAGAGGTGACGGGTCCCGACGACCACACATTGATATGGACCGCGGGGTCCTTAAACCCGTGTTTAATGCAAAATTCCTGGTTACGTGGAACGCGGATAATATCACTCTTTGACCCCGTGGAAAACATCCAGAGCGGAGCCTGGTCCTCGCAGAGCACGGCAATGAACCCGTGTGAAGCATCCAGAGCACATACCGGACTGTGGGGTCCTTAAACCCATGGACTACGACGTCCTTAACCTTGACCGAGATGTCTTAAAACTAACAATGGACTTTGGGGTCCTTAAACCCATGGACTACGACGTCCTTAACCTTGACCGAGATGTCTTAAAACTAACAATGGACTGTGGGGTCCTTAAACCCATGGACTACGACGTCCTTAACCTTGACCGAGATGTCTTAAAACTAACAATGGACCGCAACGTCCTTAAACTACCCATGGACCGCAATGTCCTTAAACTAGAACAATAGAGCCCCGTAGGCTCTTTTGTCGGATCTAAACGGTCCCGTTGAAGTTGATCTTAGCCTCAAAGATGGCTAACGTATCCTTAAACCTTCAAACAGATTGGACTATGAATCCCCCCAATTAACTCTGGCTCGAGGGTACATCTCTGAACTCCTCTGACATCCGTCGTTGTAATCCTTCAACGTCGTCAGAGAGGTGATGGGTCCCGACGGCCATACATACGATGGACCACTATGTCCGTAAACTGGAACAATAGAGCCCAAACGCTCCTTTGACGGATCTAAACGATCCCGTTAAGTTGATCTTAGTCTCAAACTGGACTAACGTATCCTTAACAAACGTTTGAGTTGATCTTAGCCACAAGTATGGCTGACGTATCCTCGAACCAAACCCCCAAACCCAAATCTAAGATAATACGGATTTGGACTCGTCCACGCCCTACGGGCGACGACATAACTCAGTCTCCGTAAACAATTCACGGGCAACAAAATACAACACACACCCACGACACGAAGTGACCATCTGGAGAAGGAGAAAGTTGTTACCGCAATGCGGTAGCGTAATTAACTGCAGGGGCTTGCGCCTGCAGGGAAGAGCGTCCCCATAATAAAAAACCCCTCAAACGAGGAGGAATCTGACGAAGTCTGCTACATCGGACGCATCCATCTAAACCTTCGATACATGGTGCCATAAATCAACTTGGCATCTTTGGAGAGGTGGACGGATAGCACCAATTAGCATCTTCCCCGAACCTCAGGCGAGGCATTCCATGTCTCGGCCGCCGTTCGGAGGGGAACAGATTCTGGCACGCCCGGTGGGACCTTTTCCTCTGTCCACTCCACACCTCGTGTGTCGTGACTCGCGAACCAATCGCGGTTCACTAATGGTTGCCCTTGGGTTTCAAGATACTAAGAATTGGCGTCTCGCTTATTGCAGAAAGCAATGGATCGATGGCTTCTACTTCCGTGAAATTCTCCAACTGCTCAGACTGCAATTGCAACCAATGCTCTGCCTCGCCAAGAGGTATAGCCTACGGACCCCAAGCTGCTTCGCTATTCACAATGCCCGTGGAACAGGTCACTCATGCCACCACAGGATTGTTCTTTGGGACCATGCTCCCGCCGACAAACTTCACCGCTCCAGTGCTGACAACGGAAGCTCTCAAGAAGTCGGTCTTTGATCGTCTTACCCCTGTCGTGGCTCCTCTCAACGAGTCGCCCAACGTCAACGCCTCGGTCTTCTCTAGATTGGGCCAGAAATCCTGCGAACTCATCATGGGGCCTACAATCTCAGCGAAGGCTGCTTCTAAGAAGGTGGCCGCTCCTGCCCCCGAAGTCGTCAAGGCAGCTTCTCCGGCCAAAAGGTCGGTCTTTACAAGATTGACGGCTTCAGCTCCCGCTCCTGCTGCCCAAAGGACATCGGTCTTCGACAGGCTAATACCAACAGCGACCCCCCACCCAGACAGGGGGCAAGACGAAGCCATTCTTACCGCTGACCCTACGCCGTCCGCTCGACACGCTCGACGTCGCCATTGGCGCCGAGTAAGGAAGGCTGGGGGCAACTCCCCCTCCGGGTTGACTCCATCGGCCCCGGTGGCAAAAGTTAATGCTGCTGTTCCAACTGGGAACAGCTTCGAAATGCTAAATAAGGTGCGAAGGAATTCTGCTACTGCAGTGCTGAAGAGGTCTCCTCCCCCATTAAAAAAGGTTGTGGAAATAAAACCCGAACAGCCCCGATCTCCTCAACGGCTGTCTTCCAAAATCTATAAAGTTTGGCGGCAGGCCCGAGACTCGATCATCGATCCAAACTTCTCCCGCCAGCACAAGAAGCTGAAAATCCAACCGGAAGCTGGTCACCAGGCTAAACCCCAAAGGGCTGTTGATCAACTGGCTCATAAAAGAAGGAGGCCAGAGAAGACCCCCCAGCATGCAACGACGGCTAAAAGCACTGAGCCCAGACGCCCTAAGTCTGGGGACATGGTGGTGCACACTGTCTACATGGCCTCTGGAAAGGAGGAAAGCCGCACTTCTACGGGCCACCGACCGCTAACCCGATCCGTGACGAAGGCCCAGGAGCAGCAACAAAAGCTTCAGGAAATGATGAATGCTATGGCCGCACTTATCGGGCCAAAAGAAAACCCAGAAACGTCCTCAGACGCGCGCCAGGAGGAAGAAACCGACGCTGAATTCCTTCGCCGGATACTGGAGAAAAAGGACAAAGAGGCTGCTGAACAGGCAGCCAACATACAACGTATGGGCCTTCTCTTCCAAGATATGATAGGAATGATGATCCAGCAGGACTTACCCGCCGAGGATCCCCCAATCGTTCTTGAAGACGACCGAGGAGAAACGTCAAATCCACCACCAGCCCTCTCAACGGCCAAGGAGGAGGCAATCTCTAAGGCTGACTTGGTTGACTACATAGCCCAGCAAATCCGAGTTCATCACGCGACTGAGGCAGCTGGTCAAGTCGTGAAAACGGGGCGGCCGTATCCGAGCTGGTACGACCAAATCAAATACCCGCCAGGCTATACGATACCAAAATTCCACGTGTACAAGGGGACCGGCAACCCCCATCAACATGTCGCCCAGTTCCGGGCCCTCTGCGGTAACACCGGCGGTGATGATAAACTGTTGCTCCGCCAGTTCGTGGGCAGCCTATCGGAAACTGCGTTCGAATGGTATTCAGAACTCCCGAACGATTCTATCAAAACGTTCGCTGAAATGGAGCTGTTGTTCACTCAGCGATTCGCAAGTGCCAGCGAACGCACTCCAATAACTGCACTAATTAACGCCAGGGTAAAACCAGGCGAAACCTGGGTCCAGTATGCTATACGCTGGCGGAATTTGTGGTCGAGATGCGAGCAACGCATTGAGGAAGCACCTGCGGTGGGCATGTTCGTGGGAACTCTAGACCCTCACGCAACTATCTCCCAGTTTATGATGTTCTTTAAGCCAACCACATTCCAGGCTTTAATCGACAAGTTGGCTCAGATGGACCAGATGGGTCATAGACCACCTCCCCCGAAGTCGGAACCTCGGAATGACAAGGGTAAAGGAAGGGCAACCTTTGTTGCGAATGCCCAACAGCAACCTAACGCCCCGAAACCGGCAGATTAACTCGAGGAAAGGCGTCGGTATTATAATGAGAAGATGAAGCGTCCCTACTCGTTCCCACGAGACAAGACGAAACGGTTATTCGAGCTGGCAATACGCAACAGACTTATAAGCCTACCAAATCCAAGGCGACCGCCGCAACCCACCGAGGCGAATAACCCTAACTATTGCCCTTACCATCAAACGGTAGGCCATCCGATTGAAGATTGCTTCGTCTTCCAAGGATGGATTGAAGACCAGTACCTCCAGGGGAAGTTTGTACTGTCCGAAAAGTGGAAGGTGAACCCACCACAACCGCATACTCCTAAGAAAGCAGATACGCCGGGGGCAACCTGCTCCTTTATTGAAGAAGCTCCATGGGAGGTCGTGTTATCAACTAAAACCAAAAGAATGCTGAGAGACCTTCATGCGTGCCCTGCGATCGAATGGAAGGACCCTCTTGAACCTCAAATTATCGAAGGGATGCTAAGACGCCGCCCAACTACAAAGACTCGCGATAAGAGCCCAAATACTCACGCCCAATCGTCAAAATCTTCGAAGAAAAAGAAGAAGAAATCCAAGAAGCCTGTGAAGCTTGGAAACGAGCACACGAACTTGCAGAAGCAAATCGACGCGCTGAAAGAATACAATCAAAAGGCGCGAACTCCTGTCACACTGCAAGAGTTCCTCAACCACATCTTTCAAAAGGAAGATGATGGAGAGAGTTCGTCAGATGAATCCGAAGGATATGTGGCGAGTTGTAACGTAATCTCCCACTCGTTTACCGATGATGGGAAAACCCCTGGCACTAAGAAGCTGGAGGTAGAGCCTGTACCAGAGCATGCATGGCCAACAGACGAAATGATCGACGCGTTTCTAGACGAGATTCGTCTAAAATGTAAAGCGGACCAGGAGCGTGAGATGGCCACATCGGAAGGAGCCAAATGCGGGCAACTGAACGAAAGAGTTGAACTACCGGAGCGAAAGGCATCTGAAGTAGACAAGAAGATATTCAAGACGAGAAAAAGGTTTGCCAAAGCCATGTCACTGGGGATGAAGCTACCGCCCTCGGAAGGAAACACACACGATGGGGTGGAGAGGCACCCAGATTATTGCGCATATCACCGGAAAATATCACACCCCACAGAGGAGTGCGACGCCTTTAAGATATGGTGGCAAGGATATGTCGCTCGTCGGTAACATGTTAAGCGCATGAAACACAAGAGCCGTCGGGAGCGAAGAAGTACTATCGATGGGCACGACAGAACTACTGGCAACTGTTACATGGTAAACGCCAGGGGGTCACAAGTTCTCACCTTTAGGAGCGACTCTGATGAAGAAATCGCTCTGGGCCCTCTCTTCAAAGAATCCGTTTTAGGGAAAGAGGAGAAATCGGAGATCTGCGAGAACATTCAGCTGCGCAATCGCACACTCCCAGAAAAGAATCTCGGGCCCGTAAGTAAAAAGGATAAGGGAAAGGAAAAGGTCACTGAAGATATCACTTTAGATGACCAAGCCATGAGAGAGTTGGCTGCCAAAGACCCTCCTAGGAAGGGTAAGGTGGACTATAACATCCTCGCGCACCTAAGGAAGCTACCTTCTCAGCTTAGCATTCTCGATGCCCTCCTATTATCAAAAGAAGCGCGAGACTCACTAATTAAGGCGTTACAAGAACCTGAGCAATTCCAAGCCTTCCTCGCCACTGAAAAGATGAAGGATGAACTGGAGTAAGTGCATACGGCCGACGTCACTTTCGGTGATGAAGACCTCCTTCTCGGGACGTGCGACCACAACCGTCCCCTATATGTCTCCAGATACTGCCATGATATCAAGATAGGAAAGATTCTGGTGGATAATGGATCCTCCGTCAATCTCCTTAATGTTCGGGTGTTGAAGGAAATCTGCATGAGTGTGCAACACCTCGCTCGTGACAAAATTACTATCTCCGGTTTCGATTCACAATCGTCACGGACTCTCGGATCTGTGATACTAACATTACGCTTTGGACTTCTCGTCACAGACATCAAATTCCATGTCATCGACGCCAAGACCTGCTACAACGCCTTGCTCGGTCGTCCTTGGTTACACGAATACAACATCATCCCTTCTACACAACATCAGTATATGAAGTACTTTAAGGATGGTTTCGAGTATACCGTAACAGGTGAGTTAAACCCATTTTCCGTGAACGAAGTCCGCAAATACGAAGATGCGAAGTACTTTTTGCCAGATTTCGAGGATACAGAAAGATGTCGCAATCCGGAGAACAAAACCGCCGCCACCATCCCTGTTTTCGGGAGCGATACCGAAGAAGAGGAAGAGATAGTTTATGCAGGGCCATCTCAACGCAACAACCTGGAGACGCCCGCCCCCATGTTGGTCTTCGGAAGTGATTCAGAAGACAAAGTTAATGCCGTGTTCTCCAATCGGCTGTCAATACAAACACTCCCTGGCGATGACCATAGTTTGCAAATCACCATGGTACCGCAAGAACACTACAAGGATCTCGACACGCTGCAGGCTAATAATGTGCAGGACCTGCGAACATTTTACGTCCCTCCCAGGCAAAGAGGTGAGAAGGTGATCCTATTCTACCGATCCTCAGAGTCGAAAATAGAGAAAGAGATCTGGCATGGCGCGGATGCTACACTTGACAGGCTCCAACCCATCCGTCTGCCCAGATACTATACAAATGGATTAAAGAAGCTATTGAAGCGCCAAGGAGTACCCTTAGAACAGACCGTTCGGCAGGCTCGGTTCTACAACAGGATTTGGGATGTCCCCGGGACTCAACGCAAATTGCCCAACGGGAAGATGGAAACACTTGGGCTTGGATATGCAAGAGCCGGAAAACGGGAACGGGCTCACAGCAGCTACGCTATATATACCTTTGATGAAGAGGAGGACGCCCTGTCAGGAGATGCCAACCCCCCATCAAAACTAGACCCCGCGATTAAAGCGCCGAGTCCGTCGTTTGAGAAACGAATGGGCAAGCCTATCAGGAAAGTGGGTCAGAGAGCTCGGGAAGACCACAACCGCGAAATGGCCATCTACGAGAAGGCCAGGACGCAACGTCTATTTCAACGTGCTGCAAAAGACAAAGACGCTTATCCTCGTCAATCCGCTGTACGAAAGGCCCGACGCAGAGACGGAAATAAATCAAGAAGCGGCTCAGGTTTGTCCCTCATGAAGAAGATGAGTCGAGCGTACTCCTTCCCCCGAGACAAGACGGAGAGGTTACTCAACCTCGCTATAAAAAATCAAATGATCGCGCTTCCAGAGTCTAGACATCCTGAGCAAGCTAGCAAGGCTTCTCATCTGAGTTATTGCTCTTATCACCAAGCCATAGGACATCCTACCGAAGACTGCTTCATCTTCAAGAACTGGGTCGAAGACCAGTACCGACGGGGCAGATTCGCTTTATCCGACGGCTGGAAGGTAACGCCGCCGCAAAAGCATGAGCCCAAGGCCGCAAGAGCAGAACCGGGACCACCTCAGTCCGGGGAGCGGGTTCGCACTTGTTATACGATTACGATATTAGGAGAAGAGCCCGAGAACGTAGATGACCTTCCCCGGTGCTTTGAGAACAGCGATGATGAGGTGATCTCAGAATTTCCGCCCGCCCCGAAAGAACTGGAAGATGGTATACATACTACTGCAGATAACCTCAAGAAGATTGAGTTGGGATCGGCAGACGACCCGCGACCGACATTTGTCAGCGAGCTGCTATCTGAAGAAAGGGTGGCTGCGTTAAAGAACGTGCTTCTACGGCATAAAGACTGCTTCGCATGGAACTACTCCGAGATGCCAGGATTAGATCCGGAGATTGCTGTGCATAAATTAGCAATATCCCCAGATATCAAGCCGGTCAAGCAGGCGCCAAGAAGGATGCGACTCGAGCTTGAGATGAGCATCAACGCCGAAGTCAAGAAGTTGATCGATTCTGGATTTATCCAAGAAGTCCAATATCCCGACTGGATCGCCAATATCGTCCCGGTAATGAAGAAGAATGGGACGGTACGCATATGCGTGGATTTCAGGGATCTCAATAAAGCCTGCCCAAAGGACGATTTCCCAGTACCAGTAACCGAGCTAATGATAGATAACACGTCCACTCACGAGGTTTTCTCCTTTATGGACGGTTCGTCAGGATACAATCAGATAAAGATGCATCCCGAAGACCAGAAGCATACCGCTTTCCGGACCCCTTTGGGTATATTCTGCTACAGGGTTATGCCCTTTGGTCTAAAGAACGCTGGCGCTACCTATCAAAGGGCCATGACAAAGATCTTTGATGACCTCATACACGACGTCGTCGAGTGCTATATCGATGACCTCGTAGTAAAGAGCATGTCATACGAAGATCATTTAAAGCATCTGGAGACTGTATTTCAACGCCTTCGGCAATATAATTTGAAGATGAATCCCCTCAAATGCGCGTTTGGAGTCTCCTCAGGTAAATTCCTGGGATTCATCATCCGACACCGAGGTATCGAAATAGATCCATCCAAGATCAAGGCGATCGTGGAAATGCCTCCGCCAAGAACCCTCAAACAGTTGCGGTCTCTCCAAGGGAAGCTCGCATACATCCGGCGATTTATCGCCAATCTTTCAGGAAAATGCCGTCCTTACAGCCACCTGATGAAAAAGGGAACTCCATTCGTTTGGAATCACAAATGCCAAGGTGCGCTAGACGAGATCAAGCAGTACCTGCAGAACCCTCCGGTGTTGGCTGCGCCGGTCAAGGGAAAACCTCTTATCCTATATACGACTGCCCTGGAAGGTTCTTTAGGCGCTTTATGGGCACAAGAGAACGACCAAGGGAAAGAGAGAGCACTCTACTACTTAAGTCGAGTTCTACTGGGGGCAGAAAGCAACTGCTCTCCCATTGAAAAACATTGCTTGGCGTTAATCTTCGCGATAACAAAGCTCAGGCACTATGCGTTGGCACATGAAGTCCGTCTCATTTCAAAAGTACATCCCCTTAAATACTTGATGTCGAAAGCCATATTGACGGGACGACTCGCTAAGTGGGTCCTGATCTTGATGGAGTTCTCGATAACGTATCAACCTCTCAGGGCAGTGAAAGGCCAGGCCATTGCCGACTTCCTCGCTGAGCACCCGATACCGGCCGATTCTCCTCTGAACTGTGATTTGCCGGACGAGCATGCATTTGATGCGATTAGCGGCGGAAGCACCCGATGGGAACTCTATTTCGATGGAGCGTCCTCCATAAAGAAACAGAAACAAGGTATCCCAATGATCAAATCAGGGATAGGCCTCATCTTTGCAACTCCACAAGGAGGGATAATGCGCTTCGCCTTCTCCTTAACAGAGCCGGGGACGAACAATGAAGCTGAATACGAAGCTCTGATAGCAGGCCTCGAGATCGCCATCGACATGGGAATTGAAGACCTTCTTATATACGGGGATTCTCAGCTGGTCGTTAGTCAAGTAAATGGTGACTACCAAACGTGCAAGCCGGAGTTGGTGAAGTACGGCGAAAGGGTGCAACAACTATTGACCCGAATTCCCTCCTATACTTTGGAGAACATACCGCGCGCGGAAAACAGCAAAGCAGACGCGTTGGCTAAACTTGCTAAAGAACTGGCTGACGAGAACCTCGATGACGTCAGAATCGTGGTACAAAGCCGTCGAGTGCTCGCCCCGGCAGAAATATCTCCGGAATCATGCGAAGAGAAGGGAGCGACTGAGCAGACGACCCTACAAATAAAAGACCATGAGAAGGCCGAAGATTGGAGGGAAGTCTTCATAGACTACTTTAAGTCCCACCGAACGCCCAAAGAAGCGTCCTCAAGACATCAGCTCATGAAACGAGCTCTATCTTTCGCTCTCGTCAACAATATTCTATACAAAAGATCGTTTGATTCTCTATGGCTGAGATGCTTAGGACCCGACGAAGCAGAAAGAGTCATTCAGGAAGTGCATGACGGACTTTGCGGTTCTCACCAAGCAGGCTCAAAGATGAAGTTAAAAATTAAACGGATGGGTTACTACTGGCCCACGATGATCCAGGACTGCCTTGAGTATGCGAAGCAATGCCACTCATGCCAAATTCATGGAGACTTCATCCACCAACATCCGAATCCACTGCACCCAACGGTAGCTAGCTGGCCGTTCGAAATGTGGGGGACTGACATAGTCGGCCCCATTGAGCCAGCATCATCCCGGGGACACCGTTTTATCCTGGCAACAACTGATTACTTCTCCAAATGGGCAGAAGCGGTACCACTGAAGGAAGTGAAGACGGAGAATATCCTCCATTTCTTCAAGACGCACGTCATCTATCGGTTCGGAACTCCACGACGGATTATCTCCGATAATGGACCGGCCTACCGAAGCCATAAGATTAGCCGCTTCGCACAACAGCACAATATAGACTGGAGATATTCTTCGGTTTACAACCCACGAGCTAACGGTCCGGCCGAGGCCTTCAATAAGACCTTGACGAAGATCATAAAAAAGACCGTTTCCAGGAATAAGAGAGACTGGCACGAAAGGCTGCAAGAAGCCCTTTGGGCTTATCGAACTACATTCAAGACGGCCACGAACACAACGCCGTACGCGTTGGTATTTGGGATGGAAGCAGTGCTCCCCCTCGAGATAGAGTTACCCTCTCTGCGAGTGGCAGTCCACCACGAGCTGACGAACGAAGAAAATGCTCACCTTCGGCTTGAGGAGCTTGATGCCCTCGACGAAACCCGGCTCATAGCGCAACAACATCTAGAGGCCTACAAAGCAAAGATGACGCGCTCGTACGAAAGATTGACCAGGCCGAGGACATTCCGCCAAGGCGAACTCGTACTAGTGGTCAAAAGACCTATGATCCCCAATCGTGCCAAGCGAGGAAAATTTGAGCCAAACTATGAAGGCCCGTACATCATAGACAAGGTCTACCAGGGTGGAGCCTACCTACTCATGGACATGCACGGTGAAAGGCATTTCAGGCCAATAAACGGCCGCTTCTTAAAGAAATACTACGCTTAATAAGCCACAGCCTGGGTCAATGATAGATGACGACGACTATGTCCGCTCACTATCTTCCTAGGCTCAAACTTTACAAGCAGCAGCCGGCCTTCCCCATAGCGACGGACCGAAACGTCCTTAAACTAACGACGGACCGAAACGTCCTTAAACTAACGGCGGACCGAAACGTCCTTAAACTAACGACGGACCGAAACATCCCTAAACCAACGACAGACCGAAACGTCCTTAAAACTATCAACGGACCGAAACGTCCTTAAACTAACGACGGACCGAAACGTCCCTAAAACTACTACTGCAGCATCTTCAGGCTGACGAGATAAAAAGAAGAGAAAGAAAAAAATTAAAAAATATATATATGAAAAAGAATAAAAAAAAAGAGACGGTATGTCCATAAGCAAAATGGGCACGGATGAAAACCCGAAAGGGCTCCGTGAGTAAAAACAGCAGGGCTGCCGGCAAGTGCTCGTGAAAACCCGAAAGGGCGCGACCTTGTAAAAAAAAAGTGAAAAAGAATAAAAAAAACGGTATGTCCATAAGCAAAATGGGCACGGATGAAAAGCCGAAAGGGCTCCGTGAGTAAAAACAGCAGGACTACCGGCGAGTGTTTGTGAAAACCCGAAAGGGCACAACCTCGTTAAAAGACACTTGTAGGGTCTTCTCGACCTTGTAAGGAGAAACCGCCTGCGTGAGATCCTTACGACTCACAAAGGAGCAACACACTTAGGGATCCTCACGATTCCTAAGGAGAAAATACACTTACGAGATCCTCACGACTCGTAAAGAGAATTCTCTTATGGGACCCTCACGGCTCATGAGATTTGAAAGTCTTAAGTTACAGAAACCTAAACCTGTTCTTAAGCAAATCCTCCACAACCTTCGATATTGCCCTACAAGAGGTTCAATACTGATCCTTGTATACAATCCACGGGCGCGAATAAACATTTCCCCAGCAAAGTCACACCCGTGACTAGGGATATGCCCATATGATGAGCAACCCTTGTAGGTCCTCTCGACCCATAAGGAGAAAACCCTCTTGTAGGATCCTTAGGACTTACAGAGGAACATACACTTAGGAATCCTCACGATCCCTAAGGAGAAAATACACCTGCAAGATCCTCACGACTTGTAGGGAGAAATACCTTTGTGAGACCCTTACGGCTCACGAAGTCAAAAGCCTTGGTCGACAGGACCCTTAACCCTGTTTACTAAGCCACCTTTGTTCAATATCGACAGAAGCAAATGATGATTCGCTTCTGGCAACATCCCAGTTGCAGCGGTGCTGATGCCGAAATTGGTGTCCAAAATCCAAGCTTGCGGCGAAAAAGCTGGCAAGCCACACATGCCTACAAAATAGCCGAAATGATGGGGCAACTTGCAATAAAAAGCAGCAAGTAAAAATGTATGCATAAAAAAATAGCCGAAATGATGGGGCAACTCGCAATAAAAAGCAGCGAGTAAAAAGAAAAATAGCCGAAATGATTGGGCACCGCGAAAAATAGCCGAAATGATTGGGCAATCGCGATTTTCGCGATATAAAAAGCTGAAATGATAGAGCATCGCGGGAAAAGAAATAAAATAAAAATAAAATATATGCCCTACAGGTGATGCTACATCAATCCATGTATACAATCCAGGGGCGCAAACAAAGAAGGAGTCGCACTCTTCCTCCCCAGGTTTCATTAGAAGAAGAAGCCGAATCTCGACGGGCCATAAATAACCTAGAAATCATCTCAACACTCGTCTCGTAACAACGAACACAACTTCAAGCTAAGCGGGACAGCGGCAACTCCCAGTTCCATGGCTCGGTGGTATACATATCGCCAGCAGTCAAACCTCCATCCCGTGAAATGCGGATACAATCAGCAAAATTCCTGGTCACGTGGAACGCGGATAATGTCACTCTTTGACCCCGTGGAAAACGTCCAGAGCGGATCCTGGTCCTCGCAGAGCACGGCAGTGAACCCGTGTGAAGCATCCAGAGCGGAGCCTAGTCCTCGCCTAACGCGGCAGTGAACCCGTGTGAAGCATCTAGAGCAAAATTCCTGGTCACGTGGAACGCAGATAATGTCACTCTTTGACCCCGTGGAAAACGTCCAGAGCGGATCCTGGTCCTCGCAGAGCACGGCAGTGAACCCGTGTGAAGCATCCAGAGCGGAGCCTAGTCCTCGCCGAGCACGGCAGTGAACCCGTGTGAAGCATCTAGTGCAAAATTCCTGGTCACGTGGAACGCGGATAATGTCACTCTTTGACCCCGTGGAAAACGTCCAGAGCGGATCCTGGTCCTCGCAGAGCACGGCAGTGAACCCGTGTGAAGCATCCAGAGCGGAGCCTAGTCCTCGCCGAGCACGGCAGTGAACCCGTGTGAAGCATCTAGTGCAAAATTCCTGGTCACGTGGAACGCGGATAATGTCACTCTTTGACCCCGTGGAAAACGTCCAGAGCGGAGCCTAGTCCTCGCCTAACGCGGCAGTGAACCCGTGTGAAGCATCTAGTGCAAAATTCCTGGTCACGTGGAACGCGGATAATGTCACTCTTTGACCCCGTGTGAAGCACCCAGAGCGGAGCCTAGTCCTCGCCGAGCACGGCAGTGAACCCGTATGAAGCATCTAGTGCAAAATTCCTGGTCACGTGGAACGCGGATAATGTCACTCTTTGACCCCGTGGAAAACGTCCAGAGCGGATCCTGGTCCTCGCAGAGCACGGCAGTGAACCCGTGTGAAGCATCCAGAGCGGAGCCTGGTCCTCGCCAAGCACGGCAGTGAACCCGTGTGAAGCATCCAGAGCAAATACCGGACTGTGGAGTCCCTAAACCCACGGACTATGAGGTCCTTAACCTTGACCGTGATGTCTTAAAACTAACAGCGGACTGTGGAGTCCTTAAATCCACGGACTATGTGGTCCTTAACCTTGACCGTGACGTCTTTAAACTACGATACCTTGATAGACCCCTGACTCCGTGAAACACGGATAAGGATGATCACATCCGGCACTTGCAGGCCCTCACGACCTGTAAGGAAGAAAAACTCTCTTGTGAGATCCTTACGACTCTCAAGGGAAACCCCGCTTAAGGATCCTCACGATTCTTAAGAAGAACTTACACCTATGAGATCCTCTCGACCTGTAGGGAGAAAAACTCTTTATAAAACCCTCGTGGCACATAAAATGCAAAAGTCTTGGGAAGCAGATCTTAACCCTGAGTCCTTAGCCATTGCTGTCCTGCAAGGAGATCAAGATAGAATATTCGCAGAATACATTCAATGAAAAGGAAACACATCATTGAGAAGAAAAATGTATCTTTTATTCATAAACCAAAATGGGTACGAAGTACAATTCATGAAAGAAACAAAAAGAAAATACTCTCATCCATGAGTATGTACAAAAAAGGAAGAAAAAGATACAAATGTTTCAGGCCGGCGGGCGATTCAGCAATTTGGTCAGCTCATCCTACTTTTGTTGGACCACGGCTTCATGACGCAAGATCTCCAAAAGACGAGCCTCCGCTTGAGCTTGCTGAGCCTGATACGAAGCGAGCCGGGCTTCAAGCTCTTTCTCAGTGGCCTTGTGAGCCTCGACCCTCTCACGAGTGAACGTGGCAGCTTTATCGAGAGCCACAACCTTATGGTCGCTACGTATCGCTCTATCAGGCCACGTAAGCTCGCTGTCGTGACCACGGCCTTGGAAACAAGACATTGACAAGACCATATAAATGGGCTTCCAGTCGACGGGAATAATCGATCTAAAACGCGCTCACACCGCCTGATGTGAAAGGCAACAAGAAAGGTTTCCGACATATTTCAAGTATGCGTTCGCAATCATATGAGTATTCAAAAAGGGAATAATAATAATAATAGCATTTGCAATCGCATGAACGTTCATAATACCCAAAAAGGTCTGATGCACAGGAAAGTGATGGTAGCATTTGCAATTAAAGAAAGTTCTCATGAGAAGAATACAAAGTTTATTTATGCAAGCGGAAACATACATACTAGCACCAAGCCTACATGGAATCTCGGCATAAAGCATAAAAAAAAAGGGAGGGACTAATTTAAAAATGCTCTACGCTAACGGAAAAGGTCACCAAACATGGGATCAACGGCACAAGGGTTAATGAAACAGAGGACAAAATTCTCCATCTCTCTCTCTGCTTTCTCCAGCACGTCAAAGCGACGGTTCTCACGAGGAGTCGCTCCCCATCGATTGGCGCCGTGTTCGTCCGCGAAAGCAGACATAATAGCTCGCCGGGCCTTGATCTGGCTCAGCAGATAAATTGAGCAATCCTTCAAAGCCTGAGTAATCAGGCACGCTTCATGAAAACCCTCGAGCTTTTCTTCTGCCGCGTCGAGCATCGCCAGGGTCATCTCCACCGGGTGAGGAGGGATGTCGGCAAGCACGGCCGTGAGAATCATCCGGAGCCAGAGAGAACCCATTGGGAGAGGGGACGCCCTACGGATCGAGAGTTCATGCATGGCTGAGTCGCATTCGTTGTCGGTAAGGAGGGGATCCACCAACCGAGCAGCGAAGCGGGGGACCATTTCCTCAATAGGAACTTCCCATGGCTGTCGACGAGCATGAGGGCGATTGCAGGCCATGGCGCTCGTTTATTTCTCAAGACAAGTTACTCCAAGAAAAAAAAATATAATAATATAAGTCTCTTTGTGAGAGGAAAAGGCAAGCTATAGCCTCATAGATAAAGAAATGCATTAAGTGCTGTGCGCGGAAAATCTTGCATGGTGAAGCTATTTCCAAGGCCCAAAAAAGGAAAGGCATCGAAAATCAAGGAGATGGAACTATTTCCAAGGCCCTTTTTTCTGCGCACTGAAAATAGGGCATGAGAAGATTTTGTGAACAGCCACATCAAGGGACCCCACGTGCAGACTACGTGAGGCCTAAACTTGATGAACACTAAAAAAAAATGGAGTAGCACCCTGCATATTGAAAGCACCAACAACAACAGTAGCAAAATGATAAAATCCCAGAGAAAAGACATGCAAATATAGAAAGACATAATAACAATTGTCACTCATACTTCAAGAGGTTCATACAAAATACAGAGGACACATTTACAACGGTAGAACTTCAGATGCGGGGCATGGGTTAAGAAACTCAAAATTAACTTTATTCAAGATCTTCCAAGCATTTCGAACCTCCCGAGTATGCTTCCTCTCACGATCACAAGCATCGGGGTCCCCGCGGATGTCCTCTACCCTCCGGTAGGCGGCAAGTATGGCTGACTGCTGGAACATCTGATGCAGGAGATCAATGAGATTATCCCGCCTTCTCTTTGAGATCAAGTGCATCAGATACACCGAGTGTACTTTATCCTCGGCGGCGTCCAATGCCCCAAGTGGCACACCAGCACAGAATAAAGGGAGAGCCTCCCTGATCGCCAGCACGATCAGCCTTAGAAGAGAAGAGCGACGGGGGAGTAGCCGATGGTTGTACTCGTCAAAGCGGCTCATGATCTCGGCACATTGAGCATCGGTGAACTCCTGGTTCTGACTGCGGCCCAGCGCACGAATATTTCCATAGGAGATGATCTCGTCAAGACCATACAGATGGGCATCCATGATACCTGAAATAAAGGTCATGAGACATCATTACAAAACCCCCATTTCATTAACTGCAGAAGAACAACCTCGGGCCAAGAGACCCCAGGAAGCCTCCGCATGAAGAAATCAAGTCCTTCATTGGAATTAAAATTCCTTATTAAGAGAAGGGAATTAAATTCCCAGAAACATTTTTGATGGAATTAAATTCCATAGAGTTGAAACGCCATCATCATCTCCCCAAAGATCATCTAAACCCTAAAAGATCTACAGTTTGAAGGTTAAGCGGTTCTTATGGGAAAACATGAAGAAAAAAGGGAAAAAACCCTTGTTTTGGATTTAAAATCCAGAGGAATGAGAAGGTCCATCGTTTGTCCAAGAACATTACCTGAAGAAAAGAAATCTTTTCGAACAGAGTTAAACTCTGAAAATTGTTTCAAGGCAGAGAACTAAGCTCTGGAAGAAGAGAATTAAATTCTCAGAAAAAGTTCTCAGAAGAAGAAGATGAGCAAAGTGAAGGCTCCTATGAAGAGACAGAGGTATTTATAGAAAGCAATGGAAACGTTTCATCTCCCCAGATCCCTAAAGGAATCCAACGGTCACAAGAGGTGACAGCGTTGCACTCACGTGCTGACACGTGAGAACAACGCTGTGGGGGCATTTGTTTCCTGATTTAAAATCAGAAAAGCTTATGGAAAAAGCTTCAGAAGAGGGTCACGTGCCTACACGTGACCAGCAGTCACGTGTTGGCACGTGACACCTAAACACATCATCAAGGCAAGTTCAGTTTTCTGACTCCATCGAAGAGAAAGGCTTCAGAAAGAGTCACATGCTCCCACGTGACCAGGGTCACGTATCGGCACGTGACATTTAAATGCAAGCGTCAAAGGCACACCGGATCCCTGATCAAATCAAGGAAAAAGCTTCAAAAGAGGTCACGTGCTCCCACGTGACCAGGGGTCACGTGTTGGCACGTGACGCTCAAAACATCAGAATTGTTCTCCAGTTAAACCAAGAAAAAGAATCCAAAAAAGGGTCACGTGCTCACACGTGACCGGGGGTCACGTGGTGGCACGTGACGGTTGAGCAACAACCAGAAGACAGCGCAAAAAGAAAGAAGAAGGCTCATTCCAAAGGGGGTCACGTGCCCACACGTGACCATGGGTCACGTGGTCACACGTGACCGGCTTTCAAAGCCCATTTTGTCAACAGAATTAAATTCTGAAAGAGATTCAAATCTTTCCAAAGGAAAGCGACTATCTGGAACCAATCAAATTAAAGATTCAGAGGTGAGGAAATATCATCTATCTATGGGAAAATCTCGGGTTTGGAAAGATTTCCCCTTTAAATCTAACCGAAACAACAAAGGAGAATCCGGGGACTTGAAATCCAATGGTGAATAAAATTCACCTAATAATCCAAAGGTCCAGAACGAATGATGGATGCAAATCAAATCTCTCAATGAAGATTCGTCAAAAACTAATTGACTCGGCTCCTTCTCCTATAAATAGGAGCCAAGAGACACACAAAAAATGATACACGCAGGGGGAAGAAAGGGAGAGAGAGCCTTGATACTTCGAGGAACTTGGATCTTCTGCAAAAGAAAACCCTAGGTAAGAAAGGGAAGGCTCCTTGAAGGAAAAGAGAATTTAATTCTCAACAGAGTTTAACTCTGATATATATAAAACAGAAGAACATATTTCTTCTCTCTTTGATAGAGGATCTGCAAAGTGCACATCTCCCCTTGAAGTTGAGAATTTAATTCTCAATGGGTCGAGATCCTGCCATGCAGATCCAAAACATAGAGAGGGAATTGAAGCACGAGAATTTAATTCTCACAGAACTATAGGAATTTAATTCCTTTGAAATAAAACCAGGGCTTGACCCTGTGTTATGGGAATTTAATTCCTTCAGAACAAAAAGAAACAGGGTTTAACCCTAATTAAGAACCCAGTTCTGTTGAAACAGCGGGGATTTAATTCCCTCGATCATAATTTAACAAGAGAGTGGGAATTTAATTCCTTAAAAGCTTTTATTAGGGTTTAACCCTATTTGGTTCTTCACATGAATGAGGAATTTAATTCCTGCAGAAAATTCAGAGTCCAACTCTATTCAGAATATAAACCTTTAAGAGAAAGTAGGAATTTAATTCCTCTGAAATTACTGTCAGGGTTTAACCCTACGAGGAATTTAATTCCTGGAAAAGATTAACAGATCCTCTAAACAATATACATAGAGGCAAGGTCACGTGTCACCACGTGACCCCCCCAGGAGATCCACAGAAAACCCCTTTGAGGCAGCACCCCACGTGACCCACGTGACCCTTGACAGAAGCTTTAATACACAGGCATTTGAATGCCCATCACGTGATGGCACGTGATGCTCTGAAAGACGCGATAATCTCAGCAGAATAAATGAATGGAGGGCGCTCTCACGTGCTGCCACGTGACCCCTCTTGCCTTAGTGTTTAACACTAAATTGAAACTCTCGAACCCAGTGTTAAAACACTGTTGGGCCTTAGTGTTCAACACTAATCAAAAAGCTTTATTTGCAGTGTTCAACACTGATCTGTTTTAGTGTTTAACACTAATTTGAAAAGCCTTGTTGCTGGTGTTTAACACCGATTATCTTTTAGTGTTAAACACTAACTTGTCAACCTCATTCCCAGTGTTCAACACTGATTGTTCTGTAGTGTTTAACACTAGGCTTTGGCCCAATTGGCTAAATGGATGGAGGCAAAGCCTCTCCTGATTGGACTTAGCCCAAGATGGCCATAAGTCCTCAATTTGTGATTAAGTGGGCCAATGGGCTCATAACATAATTAATCGGTCTTGATCCCAAATTGGGTCAAAGACTATTTAAGCCATTCTGGTTCTAGGGTACATCTCTTCACTCCTTTGATACTTGGCATTGTAATCCCTCAATGTCTTCAAAGAGGTGACGGGTCCCGACGACCACACATTGATATGGACCGCGGGGTCCTTAAACCCGTGTTTAATGCAAAATTCCTGGTTACGTGGAACGCGGATAATGTCACTCTTTGACCCTGTGGAAAACATCCAGAGCGGAGCCTGGTCCTCGCAGAGCACGGCAATGAACCCGTGTGAAGCATCCAGAGCACATACCGGACTGTGGGGTCCTTAAACCCATGGACTACGACGTCCTTAACCTTGACCGAGATGTCTTAAAACTAACAATGGACTTTGGGGTCCTTAAACCCATAGACTACGACGTCCTTAACCTTGACCGAGATGTCTTAAAACTAACAATGGACTGTGGGGTCCTTAAACCCATGGACTACGACGTCCTTAACCTTGACCGAGATGTCTTAAAACTAATAATGGACCGCAACGTCCTTAAACTACCCATGGACCGCAATGTCCTTAAACTAGAACAATAGAGCCCCATAGGCTCTTTTGTCGGATCTAAACGGTCCCGTTTAAGTTGATCTTAGCCTCAAAGATGGCTAATGTATCCTTAAACCTTCAAACAGATTGGACTATGAATCCCCCCAATTAACTCTGGCTCGAGGGTACATCTCTGAACTCCTCTGACATCCGTCGTTGTAATCCTTCAACATCGTCAGAGAGGTGATGGGTCCCGACGGCCATACATACGATGGACCACTATGTCCCTAAACTGGAACAATAGAGCCCAAACGCTCCTTTGACGGATCTAAACGATCCCGTTAAGTTGATCTTAGTCTCAAACTGGACTAACGTATCCTTAACAAACGTTTGAGTTGATCTTAGCCTCAAGTATGGCTGACGTATCCTCGAACCAAACCCCCAAACCCAAATCTAAGATAATACGGATTTGGACTCGTCCACGCCCTACGGGCGACGACATAACTCAGTCTCCGTAAACAATCCACGGGCAACAAAATACAACACAAACACCCACGACACGAAGTGACCATCTGGAGAAGGAGAAAGTTGTTACCGCAATGCGGTAGCGTAATTAACTGCAGGAGCTTGCGCCTGCAGGGAAGAGCGTCCCCACAATCAAAAACCCCTCAAACGAGGGGGAATCTGACGAAGTCTGCTACATCGGACGCATCCGTCTAAACCTTCGATACATGGTGCCATAAATCAACTTGGCATCTTCGGAGAGGTGGACGGATAGCACCAATTAGCATCTGCCCCGAACCTCAGGCGAAGCATTCCATGTCTCGGTCGCCGTTCGGAGGGGAACAGTCGGTTGTCCCGCATCTCTTATAAATAGGATTTGGGTCTCGTTTAGAGTTATCCACCCATCTTTCAAGTAACTGATGTTGTGGATCCCACAAAAAGGATATTGTATTTGCTCAGATTGGCTAAGTTTGGATCTTACAGATGGAAGTGCCCACTTTATCATTAAAAATGATATCAACTTCAATATCCTTCCTTTTTTCAAAATGCATTTATATCTCTTGTAATTCTTTTGTATAAGTCTTGAGATGTAAAGAAATGCTTATGTACCTATGTTGTAAACAAACCAGTATGAAAGAAATCTCTTTTGATGATTATTTTATGTTTTCTTTCTTTTGCAAGTACTTGTATATGTAATGTGATCTTTTTTTAAGTGATGTGATTTAAAACAACCTAATAAGGTATCCCGTTTAGATTAAGACCCAAGACAACATGGTATAATTAATGGTAAGTGCTTGCGCTTATCAGAAGTCTCGAACCCCAGAACATTCCGGTCAAATTTTAAAACTATAAACTTTGTTTTGTTTAAAATCTACCTATATCTTAACGTTCAAGCGTTAGAGGTCATAAAGAGGGTAAACAAAAATGATGAGACCTAACTTCTCCCTAGAATGTTCTAAATCACATCGATATTTTCTTATGTCCGAGAATCTCTGGTTTACAGAATTTTTTTAAAGATCACATGTACTTGCATTAATAAAAGTCTGCTGAATTTCATACTAATTTAGCAGGGATATATGCTAACAAGGTTCGCTAAGACTAACAAGTAATTTAGCATGGCTATGTTTCCTTTTATGTCACTATTGTAACGTTATGAAACCTTTTGAGTTAAGAATCATTCTTAAAGCAGGAATACTTGACATTTTTTGTCTTAAGCTTGCTTTTTGACTCAAGATTTCTAATATTACGATGGTTTCCTTTAAAGAATTACTCAATCGTCATCAATGGCATTCACACTACCTGTCGATCTGGCCGCAGTAGCCAAGATCGCTCGATCGAAATTCCTACTCACTGGGGCAAACTCCCAACTCGTTCTACCGGCAACTGGGCTCGCTAGCTATAGTTCTGAAGAGTGCCCCTTCGGCACTATTAATGATTTTCCGGCACTGCAAGCCATCCAGAAAAATGCCTATGTTGAGCAGGGTTAACTTAAATGCGAGATAGGCACCCGCGCCGAGCCAGAACAATCATCAGACCACACCAGCCTTCACCAAGCCTGTGATAAATGCTCCATCCACATTAAAGAAAGTCACCCGTCATATCCAACACAAGAAGGTTTTCGTCGCTGACATTACCACTCTATGCAGGGGCAACCCATTGCGGTATCATCTCTTAGTTTAAAATTGAAAAGGAAGTATGTTGTCAAGAGAATTTCTTATGCAGAGGGAAACAAGAATGTTCCACAAATAATGATGGCATCTTTTTCACTGAGGACTATTTAGTGGTTTCTTTGCCCTCTATCCAAATGAAAAGGAGGTCTCAAAATGTGAGGCATAGAAGGAACAAGCAGTCCCGGGATATCTTCCACCAAAATCAGCATCAAACTTTCTTAATCCCACTCAGGAACTCGTTTGCGCCACTTCAACAGCGTCAGATGCGGTTCCTAGACAATGGTCCAAGTGTCGTAGGATCATCTAGTTGACAACATTCGAGAAAAACAAGCGCCAACGAGAAAGTCTATACGGACTACAGGAAAGCCAAGACCTTGCAAAAGAAGGTTTTTTCTTTGACCTTTTACCGCAAGAAGTGGAAGATTTTGAAAATTCTGTCAGAAGAAATTCAGCTCTAGTCGACAGCCTCTAACGATTATCCATTCTATAGGAAGCTCACACTACCGAAACCAACTTCGTCCTCGTTTTCTCCAACAATTCACACTTATCGGATAATGGGGCATACAAATGAAGAAATGAACAATCCGCAAACAAACTTAAGCGATAGTTCTGAGGCGGTTCCTCAAAGGCAATCACCAAAATTAAATATGGAGGGTCTGCTAGAAAATGGCCTAACAATCCCACAAGATGTGGAGGGGACAACCTTCGATAATGAAGCAGATGGTACACCTCCGCGTGTTAATAATAATCTCGGTTATGAAGCAGAATATGATGACAACAATGACGGAGTTTCTCTAACGCAAGTAAAACAACATGCCAGAGACAACGAACGTCAAGTCAAAGAAGTGCAGGCCCATATTTCTAGTCTACAAGCAACTCTTCAGCTTATGGCTACTCAAATATAGAGTCTGTCAGAAGTGCCTAAGTTAGTTCGCACACATATAAAACAGAACAACCAGCACAACCATCCAATTTGGCTCCAAACGCATTTCGGACGGAGCAACTTTTACCGAGTCTCCAAAGAGGTGCAACTACAAGTAAAGCGACATCTTCGGTTTTAAATAGAATAGAGCAACCTCTCCTGATACCCGGCTTTTCATCAATGGTTAGGGTAGCATCTGTAGAGTGTTTTTCGTCACTCTATTGAGATAGGATACGCTTGCTTGTCAAGCGCTATACAGATTCCCTCTACCTAAGATAGGCAGGGGTTTATTGATTGTGGAGATTCTAATCTCCGGCAGCCGCGGTGTTACGCCCTGCTTCCTAAAAGACAATAATATGTACGTGATGAGATCCACAACGTATATGTACCGAGAAGGATCTTTCTCCAAATAAATACGTTAAGCGTATTATATGCAATATAAATATAAATAAAAAGAATACAGCAAGAGAATAATAATCCAACTACAATTATTATATTCAAATCCTACAGAGTTCAAACAGTTGACAAGATGGCTCAAAACAAGATACAATGAAATTGAGTAACGAAGCCCGAAAAAATAGGCATACTGGGAAGTGAAAGCTGATGGTAAGAAAACTAATAAGAGATGAAAGTTGAGAGTGATCGTCCTCGGTCGGCTTAGTCTACTCTGTCACTAAGCCACCTGACGAACATTATCAAGATAGAAAAGAAAATAGGGTGGAATGTCCGTCAGCGAATTTACGCTTGGTAAGTCCCTAATAAGGTGGGATTAAAAATATAAGTGTATAATGACAAGTCATATAAGTAGGAATGAAAATCATAAAGCAGCGAACAAATATGATATGATATTTAAACATAGCGATTAAATAAGCTTAGCTATTCTATATAATATGGCAGTGTAGTATAGACATAGTGTCGGTTAATATAGGCATACGATAAGTAAAAGTACTAAACCTGAAGTAAATGACAATGTGTCTTAAGAGGTCTTTACAAGGATAAAATAACCTAATGACAGTTGAAGTGTGAATGCTAACCAATCTCAGAAGTATTCTCAAATCCAAGACTGTAATTCAGGGGCAAGAAAACACAGGCCCAAATCAAGAGTTAGTAACGGGACCCCAAACTGTGTTGGAGTCAGCCCATTTCAAGAGTTAGTATCGGGACCCAAGCTGTGCAGGAGTCGTCCCGATTCAAGAAAGTGTTGGTAACGAGACCCCAAGCTGTGTAGGAGTTGGCCCATTTCAAGCGTTAGTATTCAAGGATTCATGTGTTATTAGGGGGCTCCTGAGATTATGTTGAACTCACAACCCAAACTACCCCAACACCCTGCGTATTCTAATTTATAGATAATGTCACAAGCCATGATCGAATCCATGAATATATGAGAGAGTACAAGTTCAATGTCAAGTTTCAGGGTTAAGTTTATGTCAAGATCAAGTATCAATGCCAAGTTCAAGTACTCATGGTTCGAATCAAGACAAGTTTAGCATGTAATAGATTTATTATGCGAGTCTGGGAGTTTCAACAATTACAAGTTACATAGCATGAGATGAGACAATTGTAATATCGAAGGCATGTCAGGAAAGTATTCAATTTTTATATCAGGTTGAGACGACTCATAAATTCTTGAGCCGGCTCACAAGTCATCTATATTCATAATTTGGATATTTGGTTACAAGAGACGGCTCAAAAGTTATTGAGCCGGATTGACTCCCAATATGAGACGGATTAATCTATATTGAGATGACTCAACAATAGGCCATATGTTCTCTCCGTCTCTATAAGACGGATCACTGTTATGCTGAGCAGGCTCAACCATGACTTGAGACGACTCAAGTCTAAACTTAATATGGCTTATAACATGTCTAAAGGTGGGTGTTTGTAGCCGAAAATAGAGACGAACTTGGATTGAACGTCTTGCCTGAATTTAGGAGGAGATGCTATTTGGACATATCCACCCACCTCTTCGAAGATACTAAGTTGATTTATGGCACCATATATCGAAGTTTTGGATAGATACGACCGTTGTAGCAGACTTTATCAGATTCCCCCTTATTTGTAAGGGATTTTTTTTTATTGTGGGGACGCTTTTCCCTGCAGGCGCAAGCCCCTGAAGTTAATTACGTTATCGCGTTGCGATAACCACTTTCTCCTTCTCCAACAGTTCACTTCATATCGTGTGTTATTTTGTTTTTATGGGGTTGTTCGTAGATTGTATACGGAGACTATTTTATATCGTCACCCGTACGGCGTGGGTTAGTCCAAATTCGTTTATTTATGAACATGGGTTTTGAACTTAGGTTATATATTCCTTTAGTTTAAAAATATTTTATTTTATTTAAGGATCGTTAATCTAGTTTGAGATTAAGATTAACTTAAATAGGTGAGCATTTGGCCTCAATTTATTTTTAAGGATACGTTAGTCCTATTTGAGACTAAGATCAACTTAGCAATATTTTTCAGGATCATTAAATTTTATAAACAACAGAGCATTTGAGCTTAGCTGCAAGAAACTTTCAGAGGGACTTAGCCAATTTGGGATGGGTATGCTCAGTTTTTTTCCTTCTTTTTTTTTTCAAAAGTGCTAAGCACTTATTTGTGGTTCTGTTTGCTCGGCCCTTTTCCTTTTATGCAGAAGTGATAAGCACTTGTTTGGGACTTTGGCGCTCACATGTGTATCATGTGAGGCACTCAGACTGTTGGATATGTATGCCCCAGAGGCCTTCATTGTATAGAATGCTAGGGATATGTATGTACAGGACAATCTTACTCGATATGATAGTATACTATTTGGTTTGTTTTTATCTTAACATGTGATATGTTTTACTTAGTATTTCATATCTTGCATCATGTTGATAAAGCCCGTAGGATTCTTGCTTGACTACCAGTGTTGTGATGGCAATCATACTTGTGGGAGCTGGGTAGTCGATAAGCACACCCTTAAAATGTCCCTAGTCGTGGGAATATCGAGACTAGGCATCGATAATCCAGAGTAGACTAGTGTATATATATCTAGACCTTGACGAGGGGCGATAGATTAGCCCCGCAGCCATTGGTATGGTGCACCTAAGATTGTATACATGTGCCCACTGGGAGTGAGTACACTGGATGGACTCATCAAGAACTAGCTAGATGGTATTATACCTAGCGTCAGATAGTAGTTCTCTAGTGACATGAGTGCAGATAGTCTTTCGACCTGAGGTCATCATTTTCTCGTGTGAGTTCCCACTGTGCTTTGATTACTACCCTACCACAGCTTTACTGAGTCATGCAAACAGGTTTTAGTTGGGTACAGTCCCGAGCTATATGGAGGCAGTGAGCAACTGTTAGGGATTCATCTCTTCCGGTATAGGGAGTCGATGCCGCGCTATGATCGGTTGGCCAGCACCATAAGTCCCTAGTCAGGGCGGATTGAGAATTACTGGTAATTGGACCAGTAGATTCCCGGATGGTCTTGACCCACACCGGCATGACTTGTCAGGTTATTAGGGGTCAGACGTTTTCCACCCCCAAGACTCGGCATGCGATACTCTCAGACGAACAGACCGGACTGCACGAAGACTGTCACGGACAGGCTCAGTAGGGGTTCGGATGAGTTCGCTCATCGGCCATCTTTTCGATAGGTACCTGGATAGCCGTTACGTACAGCTAGTGTCACTGACGAACTTGTGGTTAAACCCACTGCCAGCGTACTGTCGAGTCTTTAGAGTCCCACACAGAGGGTTTCCCTAGTTCGGACGAAATGATGTAAAGGCCGTATGGTTTTACGTGCAGGGTTCCGATCGTATACGTGCACTAGCTGCACGGATGTTGTTCGGACAGATAATACTAGTGGGCTTTGTTTTAAGCCAGATCCTAGTATTATATTATTGGATTATTATTATCTCATCGTATTCGTATTTTTGCAGTACGAATACAGATATGTATATACGGTGAGAGCATTCTTGTAATTTCACAAGATATGCTTCTACAAGGGGACACCTCATTATTGGATTTATCTATTTTTGGAAATAGATTAATGAGGTGGAAAATGGAGATATTTGTGGCATGGTTGAAGCATGGCTAATTCATTTGTTTATTTCATTTGACTTTACTATTCAAGCATGGTTGCTAATTTTCTATTGAAAATATTGCATGCTTGATTATTGTGAATGACTTAGCCATTCCTCACTTTCCTATACACTTTTGGCTCATTTGTGTTTACTCTTTCTCTCTCTATTTTTTCTCTCCTCTTTCTTCCTCAAGCCCTAACCCTCACATGTGTTGTGAATCCTAGGGCTCCTTGAGATAAAAATAGTCTAATTAACATTCTACATCTCCTAAACTATCTAGATTAGCATACTAGATACTTTAGTTACCTCATTCTTGAGGTTGAAGCTAAACCTTCTTCCCCTTTTTGAATTAAATCAAGAGTTTAACTCTTCCTTTTCTAAAAATAAACAGTTTTCACCATCAAACTCTTGAAGGAGAACTTAGATCTTCCATCAGATCTTAAAAATGGGAGATTTTTAAGTCTCACCCCCTTTTCCTCTAAGATCCGGCCAGCAGAAGAAGAGGAGGAAGGAGATCCATCTCCAAAAATCCCATATTGGGAAGATCCAAGGCCTAAAAGAAGATCCAGAGCCGAAGGAGAGAAGAAAGGGTTCCCCTTTGATCATTTCCAAAGATTTTAGGGAGTTTAACTCCATTCAATATCTTTTGGAGTTTAACTCCATTCAATATCTTTTGGAGTTTAACTCCATTAATAAAGTCCTTTTCGGGGGTTTAACTCCATAAACAAATGTCTTTTCTGGGAGTTAAACTCCTAAACTACTAAAATAATCCTTCTTTGGGAGTTTAACTCCTATTTCTGAGGCTAGAGCCTCTTCTTTCTGCCGGCGCCCAAGCGCCTAGCGCTCACGTGCCGGGCACATGAGGCGCTAGCGCCCAGCACCCACGTGCCGGGCACACGAAACACGAGCGCTTCCGCCAGTGCCAGCACTCAAGCACCCAACTCCCTGGCATCTTTAAAACGCTCTCTGTAACATTTCAGAAAAATAAAATATTATTTTTGGAATTTAAAATAAATAAAATAATTAATTTTATAAATATTTGGAAATTTTATCAAATTTTAATCCTTTTGAAAGAAATTATGTGAATTTAGAACTTATAGATTTTTAAATAATTATTTGCATGCTATGTTAATACTAAACGTGATTACTATTTATTAGTTATTCATTATGCATTGATTTGTTTTGTGTATGTGACATACACTATGTCATGTTTCAAAACATATTTTTGAAATTTGCATGAACCATGGCACCCTATACTTTCTTTTATATGTGTATGGTTTAGTGTTTTTTCTTTTAAAATAAAAAGAAAAGAAAAGAGTTTGGAGAGATATTTGTAGAGAAAAAGAGAGAGAGCTCTAGAAATTTCTTGAGTTTTGACCTTGGCCCATTTCCTAACCTCATCTTCATCTTTCTTCTTCTTTTTCCTCACTCTCTCATGGCTGCCCTCTCAGTCCCCTCTCCTCTACTTCTTTATAACACCTTCAAAACTGCATCAAAACCTTGCATTCACTTCACAAAAAATGTGCACAAGCTCACTAAAAGCATGGTGAACCAAGAAAATTTGGATTTTGAGCTCTAGGGGATTCTAGGGTTTGCCAAATGAGGTAATTGTTTCATCATTAGAGTAGTATTTCATTTACCTTATCATTTAATTGAGTTTAGAATCGATTTAGTGTAGTTTAGCGATTTTTTTAAAAATTCTTAGAAGAAGTTTTGGGGAATTCTTGAATTGAGATGGTGTAACTGAGTTTAGTGGTGACTACAAACCCCCATGGTGTTAAAAACCCAGACCAAACCAGTGACAAACTCAAAATTTGAGTTAGATGTTGCAATGTCGGTTTTGTATTTAATTAGTGCCTACAGGGAATCTAGAGTGAACCGAGAACTTTTAAGAAAATCAAACAATCTCAGAGACCTAGTTGGACCAACAGGGGATCATCACGAGAAGACGAACCCATTCTGAGCCTAGAGGGCCGGCGAGCTCGGAATATTGGCCATTGTGGCCGGCCAGACTGTGGGGTATCATGTTGCATTTGGTTCTGTAGCTCATACGCCCCTTATACATTACCCCAATACTGTTTGTTTAACTTAATTTGACCTGAACTAAAATCTGGAGCAAGTTTTTAAAGTTGCTGTTTTGGTTTCATGGTTTTCATGACTTGGTTTTTTTTGTATTTGAATGTGGATTTGGTCGTCGGACGTTTGTACGTCGACGACGAGGGTTATTTAGATGTTTTTGCTTGCGTAGGCTATAGGTTCTAACCTATAGGCAACTCGCGTGTCGTTTTGGTTTTGAATCGTATTTTAATGCGATACGTTATGTTATGATATATAGGTACCTCCGCATGAACTTCGGGACGACAAGCAAGAGCACGACGGCATTGACTTCGGCAAGTAAGGACCACGTGAGTAGATGTATATCTACGGGGGAAGTCGGGTGGATGGCGTATAACACCCCCGCAAACGTAGAGTAAGGTTATTGCGTATTATTATTTTGAGTCGGACGTGACCTTGGATTTTTGGCGAGTAGGGTACTATTGAAGACCTTAAGTAGGATTAGGTTGATTTAGAAAGACTTAACTAGAGGATGATTACCTTGGAGGCAATTCATACGTTTCACGCAGACACACACACGCACGCGTATACACTTGACTTGGAGGTATGTGTGTGTGTGTGTGTGTGTATGAATGTGTGTAGGTTTATATATATATATATAGACACATACACACACAACATATACGCGTGATATGAGGATTTTATATGATACTTGGGATGAGTCGATATGATCGGGCATGATACCGTGAGATATTTGATATGTGACCGAGTTATGATATGAGACTTAGATCAGTAACCAGATCATGATATTATTTGACGATGATACCATGTGAATGATGATATATATATATATGATAGTTGACATATGATCGAGATGTGATATGAGATATGGTATGATATTTATAACGGATCATTAGGGCGATGTGTATTTATATATGATGATATGTGTTGATGACATTGGAATATACGAGACTTTAGAACAGTACCTAGATTGTGATATTGATTAATGACGATACCTAAATGAATGATGATGTATATACGATAGGTAACACGTACCCCGATTTTTGGGATGCCGTATGATAGATTCTACCGTACGAGATATAGATGTGATGATTGATTCGCACTCTTGACTTGAGGAAGTCGTACTTTATACGTGAAGCTGTTGAGGCTGGATCGTCGACTACTAGAGATATCGACTCGGACTTTAGGTGGATTTTTCTTACATTTCGACCAGTTCTTTAGTTTAGTTCCTAGTTAGCTAGGTAGATATTAGTTTAGGCTCGAGTCATACATATTTTCAAAACTAACGAATCGTGCACATTTTTAAAGACAGCCGAGAGATACTACGGATTTTTTTTCAAAGGACGTATCTTTTCTCAAAAACCCGTAGCCCTACTTTTCTAAAAACCAAGATTCGTGCTTTTTCAAATACCAAACTGTATGACTTGTATTGGGATAATGTATATTCTTCATTGTTATGGTTACTTCATCATTC
The DNA here is from genome assembly GCA_030015575.1 of Agapanthus africanus. Lineage (NCBI taxonomy): Eukaryota > Viridiplantae > Streptophyta > Magnoliopsida > Asparagales > Amaryllidaceae > Agapanthus > Agapanthus africanus. Next base: position 604,433,959 of record CM057340.1, read on the forward strand.
TTCGTATGTTCATGTTGCTCTCATCGCATTTTATGCATATGCACGTGTTTTCCTTAATAATTATGAATCCTGCCTGTTAGGACACCAGCACCATTACCGATGATGCGTATGTTTCACATACACTTGCTTGCCGGCTCACACACATCATCATCGGTAATTATCATGTCACATACACTTTAGAACATATTATTTCATTGATATAATCAGCCAAATGCTAGTTCCAACATAATATTTGTGTGATTGCACTCATGTGTTAGCTTAGAAATTGCATTCTTTACTTAGATACTATATGCATTCTTATATTCATTCGGTTATGTACTATTCTGGGGCTTTATGCCGATATGCACTGTTTACTTACTCTTGATTCTTGGATTTCAGATTTCCATGAGATTTCTGGATTTTGGGGGAAAACCGCAAGAATTTTATAAAAGCTTATTATCATCATTTTAAAATGCAAGTTGCGGTTTTCTCGTGATGTATGGGTCGTCCACCATGAGTTTTCATGTTTTCTGTTGGATTTCGAGACCCGATTCGAGGAGTGGAGCAACCGTCTCGGGTACATGGTGGGCCCGGTATACATCCCGGGGCGAGATAGAGATTTCGTGGGGATGACGATAAGCCTGGAAGGTGCACGGACTACCTACCGGTGATGTCTGACGCGGCGGATATCCGGAGGATACCGACCGTAAATTGTGAGATTTGATGATATGGGCCGATCCGGACTGACGGAGCCCGAGATATTGAGACATTGAGATATTGAGATATTGAGGCTTGAGATATTGAGATATTGTGTCAATGCTTGATACGGACTTTATGTCGATTTTACTGATGATGTTTCAGTTTTATTATACAAGATTCATTGATGATTTTCTTATATCAGATTATTCAGATTTCGTGGTGGATTTTCTTATTCATGATGAATTCATACACCAGATATGTGACTCAATACTGTTTAGTGCACTAACACGATGCACTGAGTATTGCACTTATGCATAGATTATTACCTTGTCACTACTAGATGACTAGTGTTATGTAAGTATATTATTATGACCTAAGAGATCGTCGTACATGAGATTTCTACCCGCAGATGTCTTCTACTCACGAGTTGGCAACTCACCCCCGTTATGCCACAATTTCTTGCAGGTTTAGATGTACAGGTTTTCTTGGCGACTTGCTGGCACACCACTTCATTCAGGGTGATTGCTTGGGTAGATTGGTTCACTTATATCGTGACCGCCGTTATACTTTTATTTATTTCAGTTGTATCTAATAAGCTCCTTTAACCAGACTTGTATTGTTGATAGATTTAGAAGACCGGTTGTTTATTCTTTCGACCTTAGAGTCGAGCTTGTATTATTATGGTTTTCTGATGGTTTTTGGTTTTCTACTGAGTTTTTATCCTCGTCCTTCGGCGTTGTATATATTATTGCTTGCGTGGTTGTGTCCGCCAATTGGCGAAGAGCTAGCTCCTGCTTGGGGATGCCCTTTTATTATTGCTTGTGTATATTATTCTTGTTTGTACCCGTTTGGGGCCAGTTGTTACAAAGGAGACTCTGCCGAAATTTTCGGAAAAATTTGATGTTGCTTTTAAACATGTTTTCCTTCACTTTTTCTTTTAAATGATTTAGATTTCTGGGTTTCGGCTTACTTAGATTACGTTGCGGCTCTAGACGTTTCGTAATTTAAGTGCCGGTCACGTTCCGTACTTTCAGGTCGTGACACTCTCTCACCCTACTTTTTTTCTTATTATCCCACGCTCAAAATACACCCCTGTTAGGAAATTTTTTCTAACCGGGCACTGTCCGGCATCCCGTAAGGGGGATGCTATCCCTCTTGACCCCCACCCCGCTATCCGGGTAGCGGGACCCCCGTAAAGTCTGCGAGGCCCCCGATATATCTGAAACCCCTTTAAAAACATACGTACACTGCACATTGAGTTCGCATGACAAGTTTGACCCATCAATCGGAGGTTTTCTCGCTCCAAAGGCGAGGGGTAATTAACGGTAGTTTAGTCCGTGGCTGCCAGAGATTCGGATCCCCACAATCAATAAACCCTCGCCTACCTTAGGCAGGGGGAATCTGCAGTACGCCTGACAAGCGTGCGCGTATTTCCTATCTCAATGGGGTGACGAAAAACACACTACAGGGGAAAAAGAAGATGAAGAAGTACCGACTTCGGAGTCGATAGCAGAAACGCGGACAAGACGGATACTAGAATCCCGTGTCCAGCCGATCATGCACTAAGCGGGTTTAGCGCACGTGGCAGCGTGTGTGAGAACGATTTTAAAAGGTCTGTTTTGAAAAGTGTCGGACGTGAGACAAATCACACAAAAAATGCACAATCAACTCTAGAACTAAGGTCACTTAGGTCAAGTCACTAGACCGCTTCTAGACTTCCAAGGGACAAGTCGCAGGATCAATCCTCTATCACCTCTTTATTACTCTTGTGTCCAGATAAGTGGGAGGTATCCGCTATACGAATTACCAAAAATAGCGGGCCTAATTAAGTAACCACTTACCTTAGTCACATTTGCTTAGACACCACAAAAGAAATGCAGATAAACGATAAATTACCCACGACCCTCCTATGTCCTGATTGAGCGCAACGGTCCTTAGAGTCTTGGTCTAGATATTTTTTTAATTAATATAAGGTTATGCGGATACTCGTTTTGTGATTTGTGGGGCTTAGGAAGGGTGATGAAATCCCCACCTAATCTGAATTTTGGTCTTACCCTTTAAAATCCGGTTAAAAATATGCACGAACAAACCAATTACAAAACACGCAAAAGATTTTTTTGAGCGGCGCTTTTTTGTAAAGAATTCTGCAGAAAATCAAATTATTGGATTTCGAAAAGAGAGAGAAAGATATAAAGAAGATGCCAGAGGATTTTTGAGACCTAATTCCTCCAAACCGCTACCCAACCGTCGCACTTTGCACACAATTGCCACGGTTCCGCCGCAGAAAGGAAGGATCTTTTGACAATTTTTCTATAGTGGCCTCCTTTTCTCCTCTGGTCCTCTCTATAAGTCTCTGAATCTCAAATTCCTCGTTCCAGTGACTCCATACACCCTTGCAAAATTCGCACAATAATCGTTAAATATGCAAGTTGCGGTTTTGAAATTTATTTTATGGATCGGATAAGAATTCAACCCGAATAGCAAGAAAAAAATTACACACGTATCCCCGGTAACGGCGCCATTTGATTGATGTGAAAGAAGTGTTCGTAGTAAATAAAGTTAACCGCAATCAATAACGGTGTCGCGTGTAGCTAGCCGAGATGAGTACGGCTCGTCCGTAGGGATGTGTAGAGCTTTTAATCTTACTTTAGAAGAGTTGATTAGAAATAGGGGAGAGTGGTTCTAGATCTATGTTGAATACGGATGTAGAATATATAAGAAGAGGGCTTGTAGGGTTCGTTAGAATTTAGTAGTAATGGATGATTAAATAGAGATGACTCCTTTTATCTTTTAATATATTTAAAACTAGATCGATAGCGATGAATGAAGATTAGGGTTTTTGGAGGGAATAGGGTTCCCACTCTTAACCCTTATTTTTTTATTGATCTCTATTCATGTCCAGCCTCTACCAAAACAATTGTTAATCTGATCTCAAATCGCGGTCGAGAGTATCAATAAATTGGTAGCGAGCCCGATTAGAATATTAACGATTCTTTTGATAAAGTTTATAAACTTTATAAGATGTAAAAGAAGTTAAGCGATTTTATCATCTATTGATCTACCATAATCCTACAAACCCTATCAAGCGGAGAATTACTCACGCATGTTTGGAGAAGAAGAAGAAAAAGGGATAGAGAAGGAAATCATAATGCAGAAATTTAAATGCGGAAAGTAAATGCGAAATAATTAAACAAATGATTTACCTTTATTAATCAACATTACAAGTACAAATCCTTCGAATTTAGATTACAAGAGGAAGAAGTTGCTCTCGATCTCTGCCTCATAGGAAATATTTGCTCCTTCGATATTCACATCGCTCTATCACGTCGAATCGCGGACCTGTCGTGAATCTCTTGTTCTTGACGGCGATTTGCTTCGTGTTAAAGGTGATCATTTCTAATTTTAATCCTCGGTCCTTTATATAGCTCTCAAATTAGAAACCCTAGATCCTATGTGTTGGGATTTTCTGTTGTGATCACCCACCAAAAATATTAGATCCAATGGCTACAAGAAGGCCGCGGATCCACCGCAAATAGGGCATATTGGCCGCGGTTGGACAGCTCTGTAGTGGCATCAAGATTCCAAACTTCTGGTACTACCTCATGTTGACATGTGGAGATTGTTGTGATATTTGGAATCTTCATATATTCTCTGAGTCTCTGCCATTCATGATTTTACGATTTGATTCAACTTTATCGGCAGATTTCATTCCCGACATCTTAGATATCTCGATCTCCAGACCTGAGCTAAATCTGTACAATATCTCAATTCATAGTATTAGTAATATTTGTTATTTATTTTGAGATGTTATCCTAACCATATTATATCATATGATATTTTAAGAATATTGATTAGGATTATTTGATATGATATGCATTTTTAAATTATCAAAATATCTTATAAATATAATATGCATATATTTTCCTTCATAATATTAAGTATAGTGTATAAATATATGATAAATAGTATTTTGCAGATAAACCCACATATGTACCATAATTACTATAAACACCTTTAAGTACTTAACAAAAGTAAAGAAAATGTTCCATAAAATGTGCAATATTTACGACTGAACAGTATGCAACACTAGCAAATTTCAATTTCCTTAGAAACTCCCGATGTGGATTTTTTCCCCAGGCGCTTATGACATTGACGAAGGCAAACATATCATAAGACGCAAGTCAAGTTCTACCCGTCATTATCCAGGTTAATTTGAACCCACCCGTACAAACTCTTGACGAAGGCCAAAATAGTTGTACGACTGTCCCAAATTAACGTATCTATCTATGCTACAGATGAATACCCAGTAGTTACCAATCACTTGTTTTGGCGAAACCGTGAACGTAATGAACTTGATATACTCGAAGGAACCATGATAGCATTTAAAAAGAATAGTTTAGGCTCCACATTTAAAAGTTGTTTTTTAAGAAAACCGAGCGGTTTTGAAATTGTTCCAACGATTTAAACTTTGGTTTGTTTTCCTTGCATTAATCAATGTTAATGTGGTCTCATCATTTAACCCTATCATTGCAGAAAAGAAACGAAAATAAAACGTATGCTTATGCCATCCGCGCTTATGCCATCTGCATTCGCCATGGGGGCCCGTCATGCACCGTTAGGTTACTTAACTAACGGCAGAGCGGGGGTTGGACTAGTGCGGGTGCAAAACATAAGCAACGTTTATTATATATAATATATATAGCCATTCGTCTCACACAATAATAGACATTTCAGATCACAGATCATAGATGAATATATTGGATATAATAGGAATTCCGTTTTTCGTTTTAGCCTAGAATGAAAGACGGATTCCACGGTTGTGATGAATAGCCAAACCCCACCCTAGACCCCTACGGGTGCGACAAACTACCCGCCAAATTCCCGAAGTGAAGTAACCTCTCTCAATAAAATGAGTAGGCCACTCGGCACTTCAAGAACCCGGTAGTTTGTGCACCCCACCTTGGGTCTATCCTAGACGCAAGAAAAAGTAAATGAAATAATACAACGGTGGCTATAAGCTTAACCTAGATGTGCCCCGCAAAAATAATATTACATCAATTTACAAATTTACATGAATGAAAGAAAAGAAAACACTCTTCTCACATCCCCCGGCTATTCATCCACGATGATCCATGCAACCCCTACTAATCGATATATATAAATTAGTCGACATTTCGTAACATATATACAAACTGAAATGAATAAACGATATTAAAATTGCGACTTCGAAACACTTCGAATTGCCCCCAACATATGAAATCTGGGCAAAATCAAATAACACCTAAAAACCTAAATCCAAGATTCCAGAACACCACCAAACAAACCAAGACCAAACTCTTTAGTAGAACCGGCCAAGCCGGGAAAATGACATATTTGGCCGGCCGTATTTTTGAATCTTGGTCTCGTTTTTCTCTGGTGTTCTAGCTACAACAAGAAGAGCAATTGTTTAAATAATTTTTAGAGTCTCTTTAAAACTTAACAGAAACTTGGATCTAGCTTCGTCTGTTTCGGAGTTATTTCGGTTTCGTAACTTTAAATATCGTCTAACTAACTAGTTAAGATCTGAGTAGGCTCTGATACCACTGTAAGTCGATGTCGCGCACCACATGGGTTCGTGGGGAGGCGGAATTAACAAAAAAAGATTTTCCAAAACTTCGCAACACCGACTAAACTCCAGGATCTTAACAGAAATCTTAACTAGCTAAATCTACTTGGAGGTTTAACTACTCGGTAAGAGTTTTATACCTCTTCTCCTCCTCTCCTTGAGCTCCTCGAAGATCCAGATCATGCTTGATCATTGGCCTCCTCGTGTTGAAGATGATCCACCCGAGAGTCTATACCTCAAGCTCCAACCTCTAAACCGAGGTTACCTAGTTCGCTAAGCTAGGTAGCCTAGAAGATGTAAAGTATATAATGGAGTATTTTATCTCATGAGACCCTAGGGTTCATAACTCATGTGAGGGTTAGGGTCTTTAAGAAAGAAGGAGGAGAAATGGAGAGAGAAATGAAATGAACAAATAAGCTAGGGTTGTGCTAGTGTGGAGAATGGCTCATACTCATCAATCATGAAGCATGTATTATTTTCACATAGAAAATAGCAACCATGCTTCAATAGTGTAGCCAAACTAATAAACAAATATATAAGCCATGCTTCACACCCATGCCACAAATATCTCCAATTTCCACCTCACTAATCTATTTCTCAAAATAGATAAATCAAATAATGATGTGTCCTCTTCTAGAAGCATCTCTTATGAAATTACAAGAATGCCCTCACCGTATATATATACCCGTATTCGTATTCCAAAAAATATGAATACAATAAAATAATAATAATCCAATAATATAATACTAGGATCCGGCTTAAACTAAAACCCACTAGTATTATCCGTCCGAACAACATCCGTGTAGCCAGTACACGTATGTGATCGGAACCCTGCCGTAAAACCATACGGCCTCTACATCGTTTTGCCCGAAGCAGGGAAACCCTCTGTGTTGGACTCTAAAGACTTGACAGTACGCTGGCAGTGGGTTTAACTATAAGTCCGTCAGCGGTACTATCTACATGTAACGACTATCCAGGTATCTGTCGATAAGAAGGCCGATGAGCAAACTCATCCGAAATCCTATTGAGCCTATCTATGACAATCTCCGTACAGTCCGGTCTATTCGTCTAAGATACTCGCATATCGGGCCTAAGGGGATAGTAAACGTTAGACCCCTAACAGCGCAATAAGTCATTCCGGAGTAGAGCCTAATACACCCTGAGAAACTACTGGAGTACCTATCAGTAAATCTCGCTTGCCCTGGCCAGGGACTTTGTGTAATGGATTTCCGAACACAGCGTGATATGAACCCCCAATACCGAGAGAGACGAATCCTATCTAACCGTTACTGCCTCCAAGTGCTTCGGGACTGCACCCAACTACTGTCTGTTTGCACGACTCTTTTGAGCTGTGGTAAGGTAGTAATCTAAGTACAGTGGGAACACACTCGAGACGAATAGTGATGTCAAGTCAACGGACTAATCTATACTCATGATATCTAGGAACTGCTACCTGACGATAGGTATAATACCAACCAGCAGTTCCCAACGAGTCCGTCCAGTATAACTTACAATCCAATGAGCACCTGTATACTATCTCCGGTACGACGTACCAATGGCTGTGGGACATACCATCTTCCCTGCTGGGATGAGAAGCGTATACACTAGTCTACTCCGGAGTATCGATGCCCCGTCTCAATAATCTTATGACTAGGGACCTGTATAAAGATGTGCTTATAAACTACCCAGCCCCCACTAGTGTGACTGCCAGCATAATATTGGTAGTCAAGCAAAGATCATAAGGGCTCTACCAATATGTATAAGCGATATGCTAAAAGAAACATATGCACATATTAAGGTAGAATCAAACCAAATAGCATACTACCATTTTGAGCAAGATTGTTATTATAACTGTGAATAACCCAAGCTTCCAAAATGTAATATACAATCCAGTATGATACAATAATGCTCTCTAGGGCATATATCACTAACATAGGGTTAATTAGGTTAATTTGGATTAATTAAGGGGAAGGTTTAGGGTGCACTGGTCCTTCAGTAGGATACTCGATGATAACGTAAACGTAAAATTTTACCGTAAACGTAAGAAAATTTTATCCTAAACTAAAAATTTCAAACCCTTAAAAATGAAACGTAATTGTAAAACCTATTCAAGTTACAATCAATATATGATAGTCGATGATAATATGAAACTTTCACGTTCTCATCGATAGTCATACGTGAAAATCAAAGCACGACTTAGTTCTCGTCTATCGGTTAACATACGTTCGATGTTCATCGTGACATAGTACTATACGAAAGTTGTTAAATATCGGACGGTATCATTCGGTGTTAGTATCATTGTGCAGTCTATATGACGAGAATATTCAATCGTATGGAGTGTCGTATGCCGTTGGAAAGCCAGGAATGTTTACGATATCCCAGAATTCGAGGATCGTATGGAGGATAGCGATGAGGATGAAGAAGAGAGAAGACTTAGAGTGCTCCGACCGTCTGTTTCAAAAGACGGGTTGTCATCGGTTGATCGTGTTACGTGGGTTAGAAATGATATTGTTCAGTCGAAAATATCGCACTTTTAACATAACAATTTCATTATATTTTCTAATCATCTAAAAGTGTTTGTTATAAATATAACACATATTAGAAATTCATCTGCAAAATATCATTTACCATGTGTTATACATTATATTCAACATTGTGAAGGAAATTATATGTTTAATATTTTACGCATAATATTTTGTATCTCGACTATAACTAACATTCTTCATTGAAATCTTGTGCAAGCTTAAGCTCAGGTCAGATATCGGGAATCAGGAATCTGCCGAAAAAATACAAGAAATCGAGGAATTAAATACTGGCAGAGACTCAGAAGTGATAAAAAGATTCCAGAATTTTTCCCCAATTTTATCCCAATTCTTGATCAAATCAAATCAAGAAAAGAGCTAACAAATCCAACAAATCTCAAGATCAAACCCAAGATCAAGAATCATTGAGAAATTCATCGAGCGACATCATTCAAGACTCCTTTACACGAAGCCGATCATCATCAACAAGCACGCGATCCATGACAGGTCCAAGACTCACGGTGATCGAGCGACGCGAAGATCGACGGAAAAAGTACCTCTTTAAGGGAGTGATCGAGAGCAATTCTTCTTATAATCTCAGACTGAAGAAGTTGTAATTTGAAGTTGAATAATAAAGCTGATAATTAGTTTCAATTTCGCTTTTTTTAATTTCCGCATTATGAATTTTTTTCTCTGTTCTTTCTTCGATTTTCATGATGCGCGAGTAAATCTCCGCTTGATAGGATTCGTAGGATTATGGTAGATCAATAGATGAGAAAATTCTATACTCTTTTTAAGTCTTATGAAATTTACAAACTTTCGCAAAAGAATCGTCAACATTCTCATCGGGCGCGATATCAAATTCTTGATAATCTTGACCACGATTTGAGATAAGATTAACGATCTTTTTGTGAAGGGTTAGATATTGAATGGGATCAATGAAAGGACAAGGGTCAATAGTGAAGAAACCCTCGTTTCTTCCAAAAAAAACCTAATCTGCATTCATCGCCATCAATCTAGTGTTAAACTATCAATAGATAAGATGAGTCATTTTATTAGTCATCCATGGCTACTAAATTCGATCGAATCCTACAAACCTTCTTCATATTTTCTTAATAATTAGATCTTGAATATTTTCTTGATAACTCAATCTTGAAACAATTTTGTTGATTTTCTTGAAACTATTATTTCAACTAAATTTTGAACCATTTTCTTGATTTTCTTGATTTAAGATTGTTTCAAGAAGGCCTAAATCTTGAACCATATGAGGTTGGTCTCCACTCCAGTAGTTACTTCCCCCACCCCCGTTGAGCGACATCTAGAGTATGATATTGCCGTCTTGAAAACCACCATCGAGGAGTTGAAGGAGATGTTGGTATGTATATTACTTAATAGTAAAATATTATATCACATTATAGATAGTAACACATGCAATATTAGTAGCCTGAGCTTATTTGGTTGTAGACTTAGTTTTGATTAATCATACTTACATAAAACTATCTAATTAAAATAAACTACGGTTTTCCAAACTAGGCCTAAGTCCCTAAGTATTCTTAGATTGGGGTTTCACAATAATTTGATAATGATACGAATTCGACTAAAATTTAATACACCGTTCTTACTCGTTTATTACACACAAAATTTTACAGATTCGGCATGCTACTTTGGTTGCAGCTCCACATGCATCTCCTTAGGTTATGGCTCCGTAAGCCACTATCTCAGCTGCGGTTGCGCAGACCACTTCTACAACTCCACAGCCCGCTCAGACTCTCGCACAGTCCGCTCCTTCATTAGTCTAGTTTTTGACGACTCAGGGTTGCACCGAAGAGCAGATGTGCTAGATTACGGCGATTATCAGAAGTGGAGGAGCTGGACCGAGTTAGGGTAGCTTTATTTATATTTTTGAGAATGTATGTACTTATCTAATACATATTGTATATATTTTGGACGATATTGGTGGTTGTTTGCTTGTTCACGATGATTTAGATTGATTTCGTATTATATTTGTTTATTTTTTTATATCTCATGCGTGAGATGTTGATTATGAATATTTGGTTATATAATATATATATTATTGTGCACAGGACGGGGGGAAAACGGGAAGCCCCATTTTATAAAAAAAACCCTGATATAATGTCCTTATGGATTACTCCGTAGGAGTAACTGTTGCACCTACGGATTAATCTGTAGGGTTAAATTTTGCCCTTACACATTTCCCCATAGAAACAAAATATCAGAATATCTGATATTTTGTCCTTATGGACTCAGTAACATGGGTAAAACTTGCCCCTACGAATTAATCCGTAGAGGCATTTATCAGAACCTACGGATAAATCCGTAAGGGCATTTATCAGGCCCTATGGATAATTCCGTAGGGGCAAGTATTTTATTTTATAAACAAATAAATTAAATAAAAATTATGTCCTCACGGAATAATCCGTAGGGATAAATGTCCCTATGGAGTAAGGCGTAGGGACGATTATTACTCCATAGGGGCATGTTCAGAACGAAAACTTGTACCTGCGGGTTTTGAACCTACGAAAGAATTGTATGTCCCTACGGATATATCCGTAAGGACGGTGATTTGCCACTACAGCTAAAACTGTAGGGGCAAACGATTACTATAGTAGTATTGTTTGGTCTTATGTTATTTTGATTGCTGCTCATTAGTGATGTAAACAGATACAAATAATCTTAGATATCTCTATAGTCATATTCATATCTGTTTTGTATAAAATTCTGTTCCGTTGACTATGCATATTCGATGTCATGATAGTAACTTTTGACTTTATTGAATTTTTCCCCTCAATATTGGTTTCATATCCGTATATGAATCCGACTTTTACCAATTACGAATAGTAATTTTCATGTCTAATGACTTCTATCTGTATTTGAATCGAGGTTCAAGTATTGGTATATATGATCTATATCTGATCCATTTACATCCTACTGCTCGTATGCCATACAGACCCGGAAGTATATAGCCTCGATTTGCGAAGTTTTGATGTGTAATTCTGTCCTTTTCGGGTTTCGGATTTATTTGAGACAAATAATTACCCTGTCATTTCCGTAACAGTTAAGCGACGTTGGCTTAATAGACCATTTATAGTATTTGTTCTTCAATAGATTAATGAATTTGGCTAATAATTGAATATGGAGCATACAAAGATAAAAGAAAGAGTTGAAGATAACCCAAAAAAGGAGGAGGAGAAACTAGTGGTTTCTAAGGGAAATTATCTCAAAATGGGTCTCTTTGTTTGAGAGTGCCTCATTTGGCTTTTGCATCATGGGCAAGAAAATGCGAGCAAGTTTACTGAGCAACATAACCTTGTAATATTTGGCTTTGTCCTTTATTTGATACGAATCGTACGGAGACATTGGAAGCCATTAATTAAGGGGCACAGTATGTATGAAAGTTGTCGACTAACGAAATTTACACAGGAAACAGACAGGTGCGTGCGCTATGATTGTGTTGTCTGTCCAAATTTCGATGGTTTTTTTATTTATCCCTGCTACTACAACAAGAGTTTACGCTACGGCTACAGGAATCCGTTAGGGTAACTTTTTATTGTCCCTACGGATTAATCCACAGGGCCATCCAGTTGTCCCTACGGTGCCCTACAGATTAATTTAAAAATATTAAAATATAATATTTTATTTGGCCCTACGGAGCCGCAAAAAAAAACCCTACGGATTAATCCGCAGAGACAACAAAGGATTATTAATAAAAAAAAAAAAAAAACCCAGAAATTCCTCACTCCCAATTTTTCCCACCAACTTTCCCGCGCGTCGTCACCTTAGTCTTGTCACCCGCCGGACCCACTTCTCGTTGCCAAAACTTCCGCCGTCGTCGTCACCTCAGTCTCCGACACCATCTCGTCGAGCTCCTTCATCTCAGTCTCGCCACTGTCTCGCCAAATTATCCTGCTTTCCATCTTGCAGCCGCCACCTCGTCGAGCTCCATCTGCCGGCAAAACTATAAGTGATGTGAGTTAATTTCCATTCTGAAGTATTAATTATTCTTAATTTTTGTGTTATTATAGATTTTAGAGTTAGGGTTAGTTTCGGGTTAATTAGGGGTTAATTCGGGATAGGGTGAGAGTTAGGGTTAATTAGGTAGGTTAGGGTTAGGGTTCGGTTTGGGGTTAGGGTTAAGGTTCGGTTTAATTAGGTAGGGTTAGTTAGAGTTAATTAGATAAAATTGGGTTGGTGATGATTAGAGTTAATAAATTAATTTGGGTTAATTTTGGTTTGGACTAGAGTTAATTTGGTTTGGGGTTTTGGTGATGATTAGAGTTAGGTTGATTTGGGTTAGGGTTTGGGTTTGGGTTAATTTGGGTTAATTACGTAAAATAGAGTGTATTTGTGTTAGGATGTTGATTAGGGTTTATTTGGTTTAATTTTGGGTTGATTAGAGTTTATTTGGGTTAGGGTGATGATTAGATTAATTTGGGTTAATTAGGGATAATTTGAGTTAGGTGATGATTAGGGTTTAATTTTGGGTTAATTAGGGATAATTTGGGTTAATTAGGGTTAGCGTTTAGGATGCACTAGAATTCATCCCAGAAGGTCAATTACCGTTTCTCTTGTGCCAGCATTCGCTATTCCCATTCCGCTTCTCCAGCTTAGATCAATATGTACAAAAATAATTTTATTCAGTAGGATACTCGATGATAACGTAAACGCACAACTTTACCGAAAACTTAATCCTTCATATAAGAACTTAATTCTTTCTCTGGTTAAGATTTGCAGAAGCAAATCTCCCCACAAATTGAGAATTTAATTCTTATCGGGGAGATTTTATTTTGCAGATTCAAAACTTAGGGTAAAAGAACCAACTTAAAAAGAAATAACAGGAACATATAGGAATTTAATTCCTCCAAAAATTAGGATTTAACCCTATATAAAGAACTTAGTTCTTCAAAAAAATGATGATGATCCAAGATCCTCATAACCGAAATCTTGATGACCATCAATGACTAAAAATGTCATTAATAAGAGATCAATATCTCTAAGAAAACACAAGAATAACGTGGTGACTCATTATTGCTTAGTACTATTTTGAAGCCTCGCGTGTTTCTCATGTGAGTGCTTCAAACGAACAAAAAGAAATAATGGGAACATATGAGAATTTAATTCCTCCAAAAATTAGGGTTTAACCCTATATAAAGAACTTAGTTCTTCAAAAAATGATGATTTATTCTTTTCAACCCTACACTAAGCACATACACACTAACAACCCTAAACTTAAGTGAAATCATAAATTGAAACACAGATATACAGAATACAACTCATACTTGGGTATTTTCAAATCTAATTTTGTTCATCGATAATTTATTCTTTTCAACGATAAATTTGTATCTACGGATTTTCTTTTTTGTCAGTAACCATCCCGTTCTTAGATTTCTCAATATAGTCATCATAACATATAATTTATATGTTATACAGTCTAACATGGCCCATGAGTAAATCAGACTTAAGTACTGGATGTACGTGGATTGGAAACAACATATGCAACCTAAGTTTGTCGCAAGAATTGCTGCATTCATTGAATTTTCACGCGCACATAATAAGATCGTATTAGAGAAGATTCTCTGCCCGTGTGATAGATGTGAGAATAAGTACTGGCAGAAAGTAGAATTCGTAAAGTTTCATATCATTAAACATAATTTTACAAGATTTTATACAACTTGGATATATCACGGGGAAGAACAAGAAGAAGACGGTAATGCGGCATAAGAAGAAGGAGAAGACGATAATGCGGCAGAAGAAGAACACGATAACTTCTTTTCAGGAGAAGAAATGGAGGATATGGTAGAGATTGCCCTAGGTGATTGTATTGCGACCGAAGATGACATTCTTTCTGGCCAAGGACCGCGCGCGGATAAGTATGAAAAGTTCATGAATGATGCTAGAAGACCAATTTATGAGTATGCAAAGTATTCCACCCTATGATGTTTCGTCCAACTTTTCCAGATTAAGTGCCTAAATGGATGGAGCAACAAGTCATTCACGATACTTCTGAAGTTCTTGAAACATTCTATGCCTCTGGGAAATAACGTGCCCGACAGCTGGTACGGAGCTTAGAAGATAATGTCTGATTTGGATCTGAAGTGTGAGAAGAGTCAAGCATGTCCCAAAAATTGCGTGTTGTACCAGAAAGAGAATTCAGATTTGAAAGAGTGTCCAACATGCGGAGAGACCAAATATAAACCGAAAGATTCTGATAAGAAGCCTGATATACCTGTTAAGATAGCACGATACTTTCCTATAACACAGAAGCTGTAGAAGCTATTCAGATGCAAGAAAACAGCCGAGACAATAATTTGGCATCACTGTACTCCTCCAAGTGAAGATGAAAATATGAGTCATCCAAGAGATTCACCGGCATGGAAAGATTTCGATAAGAGGTATGAAATATTCAGTAGCGATCCTCACAACGTCAGGCTCGGACTCGCTAATGATAGCTTCAGCCCATTTAACTATATGGCTGGAAGTCACGGCACATGGCCCGTTATAATGATAGTTTATAATATGTCGTCTTGGTTGTCTATGGATCAATCCTACTTTATGATACATCTTCTTATCGACGGACCAAACTCACCGGGAAACAATATCAACGTTTATCTCCGACCTCTGATCGATGGGTTAAAATATTTATTCATTGATGGTGCAGAGACTTACGATGCAAATACAGATACAATCTTCACACTGCGTGCGGTTTTAATGTGGAAATTAATGACATTCCTGCGTATGGAATGCTATTAGCTTGGTCCGTACATGGTCACAAAACATGCCCTTATTGCCATCAATATACAATATCGAAATTCTTGAATTTTAGCAGGAAGGTTTGTTATTGCGGTCATCGGCGTTTCCTGCCACTAGACCATCCCTACAGGTTAGACGCTACTCACTTTGATGGTCATCATGAGCTTCTTGGGCCTCCAGCCTTATTGTCCGGAAAGGACGTGACTTCTCAGTGGGATGGTTACAATAATGTGACCTTCGGGATAGATCTGGCAAAACATGTCAAACTACCCTACTGTAACAAGTTAAGCATCTTCTTCGAGCTTTTGTACTGGTTAACAAATTTAGTGCATCATTATCTGGATGTCATGCACATAGAAAAGGAAGTATCCGAGCACGTGCTCAACTTACTTTTTTGTAAAGACGGAAAATCGAAAGACAACTTCCATGCTCAGATGGATCTTCAGTACTGGGAAATTAGAAGTGAATTGCATCCTAAACCGATAGCGGGTAAACCAGGCAAGTTTGTACATCCCAATACCGCGTATCATATGTCACAACCGGAGAAGAAAAGATTCTGACAGGTATTGCATGATTTAAAAGTTCCCACGGGCTTCTCAGGATCATTTAGCAAGAAGGTAAAAATTGTGAAAGGCAAGATCGCTGGGCTGAAAAGTCACGATCACCATGTTATTATAGAGCACCTTCTCCCATTAGCCCTCGGAACTTCTCTTCCAGAATCGGTTGGTCTAGTAATCAATGACCTTTGTTGTTTTTTTAGAGAATTGCGTGCTAAAACCCTGGATGTTGTGACGCTGGAAAATCTAGAAAGTTATATTTCGTTGATACTTTGAAAGGTTGAGTGTATTTTCCCACCGTCATTCTTCGATATCATAATACACCGACGGTTCATCTTACAACCGAGGCTAAGTTAGCTGGACCGGTACAATATTGATAGATGTATCCCGTCGAAAGGTACGTGGAATTTTTCGTTTCATGCAATTTGTAAAATTATTGTTGTCCTATATTCCCGTATTTATTTATTTAACATATTTTTCTTTAGGTATCTCTATACTCTAAAAAAGTATATACGCAATAGAAATCGACCATAGGGTTCTATGATGAAAGGTTATCTTCTAGATGAAGCAACCACATTTTGTTCCTGCTATCTGGATGAGAACATTGAGACGAAGCTTAACCGGCCTCGGAGAATTCAGGACGGGCCATATGGTAAAACTGATTATAAGAGAGTAGACACTATATTTATCAACAAGATATATCGGTTTATCCTCCTCAATAGCGTGTGTCTTGAAGAAATTAGAGAGTATGTTTTTTGGGATTAATTGTTATATTTGTGTTTGTGTGTTTATGAAATGATATAATATTAATGTCATAATTTATTGTTAAGAACAAAAATCATTTTAACGAGATACGTGAGGGGCATCCTGATTGGAATGATGAACGATTGGAAAAATATCATCAGGATAATTTTTACAATTGGGTTGCAGATCATGTAACTTGTTCGAATAATATGTTATTACTACCAGTCTTAATCTAAACTAATATCGTTATGTATTTATAATAAAATTTGTTTTGTCAGATCCATGATCCGAACTTGTCTGCATCATTAGAGAGTGATTCAAGATATTTAGCTCAGTTTCCTAGTATGGAGGTTGCATATTATAAAAGATTCGGTGTCCTTGAATAAAAATTTGAAGTTAAGGACATAGAAACATCTCGAACCACTAAGAATAGTGGGATTACGACAGTAGGATCAGATGGTGTGATTTATTATGGATACTTAAATTGCATACTTGGCATCCAATATCCCGGACGATCAGAACAGTTTTATATATTTTAATGTATATGGTATGATACACGAACCGATACGGATAAGTGGAGAAACAATTTCGGGACTTGGAAAGATGAATATGAATTGACTAGTGTGAACACACTTCGATTTTACGGTCAGGACGATCCATATATCTTTCCGAACCAAGTATTCCAAGTATACTACTCACAGTGCTTGAAGTATCCGGGATGGAGTGTCGTATGCCGTTGGAAACCCAGGGATGTTTACGATGTCCCAGAATTCGAGAATCGTATGGAGGACAGCGATGAGGACGAAGAAGAGAGAAGACTTAAATTGCTCCGACTGTCTGTTTTAAAAGACGGGTTGTCTTCGACTGATCATGAAATTACATGGATTAGAAATGATATCGATGATGAAATCTAAGTAGATATGTCTAATGCGTCCACGAAACGAAAAAGGTTATCAGTAATGTTATATTATTACTTCACATTTTTACGATCTATACATATATAGCATGCATATGTAATGATTGTACTCTTGTCCAGATTTGATGACGATGATCGGAGCAGCGAGGGGCGGCAGGAGCCCCAGCCACGGCAGAGGCAGAGGCAGAGCGGTTCTGCCGCCAGGAGAGCTGTGTAGGGAGCTTCAGAGGGCCGGTCTTGCACTCCAATCAGAGACCCCTTCCGATGACTCCTTCCGTGTGGAATTTGCCACACCTCCAGGTATATTGCATGCATATTCATTTTGAATGTAATATTATAGATATACATGCATATTTATTTTAAAATTGCTTATATAGTCAATGTTTGATTGTTTAGCTGTTGGTGGTGCATCCACATCAGAGGTAGAGGCCACTCCTGCACCTCCAGGTATGTTTGTATATCCTATACTTTATGCATATTGATTTAGAATATTATATCATAAATATATACACATTCTTTTCGCTCTTACTTAGATAATCATTTTTTTATTGTCCAGCTGTAGATGGTGCCTCCACATCTCGGGTAGAGGCCACCACCGCACTTGCGGGTATGTTTATATATCCTATAGTGTATGCATATTAATTTAGAATATTATATTATTGATCTACACATTCTTTTTGCAATTACTTATATAATCTATTTTTAATTGTCTAATTATAGGTGGTGTGTCCACATCCGGCGCAGGGGCCACTCCCGCCACTTCCGTACCCTCTGCTCAGTCTGCAGATTAATATGAATAAATATAAAATATTTATTCATTTTACATATCCTCTAAGAATAAATAAGAACTTCATGGAAATTTAGCATCAATATTTATTTTCTAGTTGGAGGGGATGCGTCCACATCCGGGTCACCGGCTGTTCCTCACCGGAGGAACTATCGTCCCGCTCGTGCTGCTGCCCGGGCCCAGGCTCGTGTTGCTGTCGCCAGAGATATATATCGCACTTCAATTTTTGTTAAACCTTGATTTCTTAATACCACTATATCTTAATATTGATTGTCTTGATATTTCTTGTAGATGCAGGGCAGCCCCATTCCGAGAGGGGGACTTGAGGGCTGAATCAGTCCCACAGGCTGAGGCCCGACAGAGATAGGGAGGAGGCATCATTTCCCCTCTTCTTTACTCCCGATTATCGCTATACCAGCGATTATACCGAGAGGTTCGGCCGGTATATGGGGGATGAGAGCTTCCTCGTGAAGAAGTATCCATTTCACGTTGAGTGGGGCGATCAGCATCGGCGCTCATTTGCTCTCTTCTGAGATCAGGCTCGGGTATTAATATATATTTTCATTTGACTTATCCAATATATTTATTATTATTTAACACTTGCAATTTAAATACATTGTTTTTTTTGTATTTGCAGTTGGATTACGACTTTCAGCCTGTACCCGACCCTGATCACCCTGAGAGAGTGCTCGATCTTCACGCTCTGTACAATGGCCTGATTAAGAACATGCAGTCAAAGGTCCGATACAACAGGAACGAGCTGAAGATCGACTGCTATTCCCTGTGGTTGGCGACCCCCGAGGCAGAGAGAGCGGCTCTCCTACATACTCCGGCCTTTTCGAGAGTCGACGTAGATACATGACCTCTCTTGTGCCAATATTTCGACTCTCAGCGCAAACATGTTTGTAATTTAAATGTAATTCATTGTTTATTATATAATTTATTTTTTTGTATTGCTTAATTAGAAAACTAAATCTGAATGTGTTTTGCAGAAATAGATCGATCAAAATAAAAAGAATGGCGAGGACGGGTCGCCCCACCTATACAGGTGGCTCGAGGAACATTACTCGTGCCATGGAGGTATCGGTAAATTACAATAGATCTATTTTGATATAATGTAATATTAAGAGTTATTTTATAATGTATGTAATTTTTTTGCGAATTGCAGAGCTCAGACTCTGGCGCAGGGTGTTACACCGAGCGTGCTGACCGCTTATCTTGCCATCCACGGCAGCTCGACAGATCCGGCCATGGGCGAGCTTCGATTTCCCGACACCGCTATCCAGAAGTTTTGTGTAAGTGTTAATATTTATTCCAACAAGTTTGAAATTTTTGTTTTGAAAAGTTCAAATTTAAATGATATACTTATATTTTAATGGTTAATGTGGATGTAGGAACGGGTGGTGGAGCAGGCAGAGTCATCGGGGATCGATTTTACTGGACAGACCAATCCGATGCTGCTGACCCCAGTCCTAGACGCCGCACACGGAGGGCATCACGGAGGTTGGAAGAGAGATCGGGGACTGGGTCCTAGCAGGGCCCATAAGAGGTTGGACTCCACTCCGGCAGTTACTTCCCCTACCCCCGTAAGCGACGTCTAGAGCATGATATTATCGCCTTGAAGACCACCGTCGAGGATTTGAAGGAGATGGTACGTATACTACTTAATAGGAAAATATTATATCACATTATAGATAGTAACAAATGTAATATTAGTAGCCTGAGCTTATTTGGTTGTAGACTTTGCTTTGATTAATCATATTTACATAAAACTATCTAATTAAAATAAACTACGACTTTCCAAACTAGTGTCACGCCCCACCCCCAATACAGAGAGTATTGTCCGCTCTGGCCGAAGCCGCACGGTTTTGTCCTTCAGGGCGAACTGGACTCGACCAGGGGCCACTTCCCAGGAGGTCACCCATCCTAGGACTTCCCAGGCCCGAGCACGCTTAACTACGGAGTTCTCACACTCCTATGGTACCAGTTCACTTAAAAGGCGCCTCTATATTGAAGAGTGGTATCATTCCATTTATAGTACAGATCTGCCCTCTTTCGGAATGTATTCCGAAGATTCCCTATTGTTTTACAGTGGGTCCCCATACTTATCTGGTATAAATGGGTATACCGGATAATACCTGGGGTATTATATGTGCTCTCATGGTACTTGCAACTTTTACAGATTGTTGGTATAGAAAAATCTGGGATCACTTGCACTTTGTCACGACCCGAAATTGGCACGTGGCGGCCCTTAAACTACGCAACGTCTACAGGCGCGCAATCTAAATAATCCGAAAACCAAGCAATCAAAACCATCAAAAGTAGTAAGTGATAATAGCATTTTCAAAACCTTTGAAATCTCAACCCAAATTCTTTAAAATCCAACTTAATTTCCTTTAAAATTTTGGCAGCACATCCTTTGTAAAAACCAGTCCCAAAAAGGGGTACAACAAAGATATAAGTAAAGCATCCCCAAACGGGAGCAAATACACGCCCAAAGGCGGAAAACAACCACCACAACAGATATATGACGCCGTAGCGAAGAAATAAAAGACGACATAAATAAAACTGCATAAAAAACCTCCAAGTCACAAAATAATATACAATATCGTCATCACATCCAGTCTCTAAGTCAATACATGATAATTGTAGATGGAGAGTACATGATACAACGAATATACAATATACATAAACGGATAACCGCAAAACCCACTTAAAGCAAAACTGCACACTATGAGCCGAAGCGGTTTCCGCAGCAAAAGATGAAACGATAGATGATAATAGCCCTGCCTTTGACTATTCTGAGGAACAACCTGCAAAACACTGTGGCACAACGGGGGTGAGTTACCAACTCGTGAATAGTAAATAACATATGCAGGTAATCGCAAGTATGCACGTACAGCGCGAATCTAACATATGCAAACTAATAGCAATAAATAGTCACATGTATGCAACAGTCATGAAAGGTACTCTAGCAGGTACAACTAATACATGAAGCAATAATATGACAATATGTATATGCAACAGTCATGTAAGGTACTCTATCAGGTACTGCTAATACATGAACAATAAATGGCAATATGTATGCAACAATCATGTATGGTACGCTATCAGGTACTACTAATACATGAAGCAATGCATATAAAATAAATGCGGAGTATGGGATAAAACATGTCATTTCCACGGAATCCTGACCTCGTGGCAGGACCAAAATCCATCAAGACAAATCCAAATCCCAAATTTCTCAAATCAGCCCCCAAATTGGCTCTTGTATTATGTAAGTCTCATACATCCTGAGTGTCCAATATCAAGTAAAACTCATATATCCTGAGTGTCCAATATCAAGTCAATCTCATATATTCTGAGTGTCCAATATCAAGTAAATCTTATATATCCTGTATCCAATATCAAGTGAATCTCATATATCCTGAATAAGTATATTTGCATGAATCAAAATGATGATGTATATAAATTGATATATATACATATATATTAACGTCCCATTCTATATATATATATATATATATATATATATATAACAGCGTCCCATTCCACTGTTATTTATACTTAGGAATAAAAATATCATGAAAATCTGTGTCAAGCACCGACACATAAATACTGATCTATCAGGTGCTGTCACCACGACTGGCCCCCTGATAGGTACGTATCATACGCTATCCTGAAAACTCGAGTGCCCAGCTTCGACCCTCGCCTTTCGACGTATCCATACGTACATGACTCCCGTCGGTATCCCCACGATAACCGCCGAGTCATAGGTACTGTCACCTGTACGTACTTGCCCACCTTCCAGGCTCAATCGGCATGTACGGTCGATCTTCTTGCCGATGGAAACCATACCGGGCCCCACCATGTACCCTCACACGGCCCACGACTTCTCCTCGTATGGGGTATATATATCAGAACCAATAAAACCCATGGTGACTGCTGAAATATCATATCAAGAGAAACCGGGTTTTTCAAATAATGCCTAATTTCATGAAATTACCACGGTTCTTAAATCCAGAAAACATCATGAAAAATCTATATCTCAATGCGAAAATCCATGAATATAATATATGCAACATAAAACTGAAATGTGAGCATATAAAGGAAAAACCGCTATTTAACTGCAGCAAATTAATATATATATCATGCGGTTCCTAAATTCTCCAAGTCTAATATAACATCAAATAAAGATGAACATGTAGCTATAGCCAGATATATGTGTAAACATGTAGGTATACTAAGCTATATGTATCTACCTATCAGTAATGTGTGATATACTCTCCAGGTATAAGTGTAAGTATGTATGCAAGATGTACATGTAGCTATATTTCATATATATATATACCTATCACTAATGGTACAATACCATATAGGTATATGGGTAACTAGCCTGTAAGCATGTCAAGGCATATGTGTAAGCATGTAGGTATACAGGTATGCTATATGTCATATGCAAAAAGGAATGTAATGATCAAGTCTCAATGTCCCTAACCAAACAATATCATATATGTATAGGTGTTGTGCGTGTCATGGCAATTATTGACGGTGTGTGTAGCATACAATCAGTGCTCGTGCAACATGAACCGTCAATATTAGTACAGTGTCCTAAGGGTACAAGTCCAAGCACAACAAGTAACTATGCAATGAGGTGTATGCGCAACTCTATATATGCAATAGATTATGCAACAATAACATAACATTTCTAGCCCAGACGCATAACGCCATGCGAGCGATTCCCCTGTAAATGTTAAATCTACTCACCAATACTCCTGGCTAAGTAAAGCCTACCACCTGTTTCTTCTTCTTCGCAGCGTCCGAAATCCCCACCTACGAACCTAAAACATAAACCAATGAAACAAGTATATATTAGCAATAGACCCAAAACATGTACAAACTACGTTTCACCGACGCATCAACTCAAAACATACTCTCAAGTGTTCGTATTGTGGCTAACGTGCATAGCGACACTACGAAACCAACCCAAGAGCAAAACCACACAAAGTGCATGATCTGTGTCATATAACGTATCGCGCGTAGTCGTAACACAAGAAACTAGCTATGTGATCCCAGATTTTGCATACAGAAAAAACCCAAAAATCAAACAAGACCAAACACACTTAAACCACTACAGACATCTACCCACAAAAACCCAAACCCTAACTCCAACCAAAAACCGAGGTCGCCGGATTTTGTCTTCTCGTCGCCGGCCGAGATCCGAGCAAGGGGGTTTGTGCTCCAGGTGATGTCTTATGGTCTTAGGTACAACACAACTATATTGTTTGGTTTTCTAATATACTCTCGGGTTCACAGCAGATCACAGATATCATAAACGACACTAAAAATACGATATTTGCACGAAACTTAACTTTAAACGTTCAAAACTAAAACTAAAAGTCTACACAACACAATAACAACATAAAGAACAGATAAAAATCATTACCTACTCGCTCAAGCTCAAAGATCCTAGCTTTCCAAGCTTCAAGGCATCCAAGAGGCAAAACTAGTCCAAAGATGTGATTTTTGTGAAGATTTGTGAAGGATTAGTGAAGGAAATGCAAGTGTTCAGTTTGAGGTGAAGAGAGATGAAAAAAATGAGAATAAGAAGGAAATAGAGTGAGAATGAGAGTTTGTGAGGATAAAAAGAGAGAGGCGAGGATAAGGGGGTGAGAGCACCTTGCATTAACTCACCATTAATGTAAGCAGGACTCTTCTCAATGAGTCACTTGCCACCTCCCCACAAACAAAACAAGCGAAGGAAATATCTCCCTTCTCACAACAAATATCTAGGGTTTAATCAAGCAAAGGATTAGGATTATGGTTAAATTGTCATGGTCACTAATCTAGATTACACAAACACACACTCACATAAACATGCACATGTGTGTGCATGCCATAACAAATAATAATAAATTATTAATTAAATGTTATAAAATGTGAGGAATCCAAATTGGTAAAATTTTTACCAAAAACCCGCATTATCGTCTAAACTAACACTAATCGAAATCTAAGTCGTTACAATCTTCCCACTTTATAAAAATTCGTCCCCGAATTTAAAATTCTCACTGAGCGTACCTTCAAAGAGATGAGTGCAAAACTCACAATTCTCACTCGCAGCCTTCCAAGTGATCACCTCACTATACGGCTACGCCCAAGAAAACCCTCCACAGATGGCAAGACCCTTGACCGAAGTTTCTCCACCTGCTGAACCACTAACATAAATGGCTGCTGGAGAACGAAAAGATCGCATCCAAGCTAAATGGTATGGTGTTAAATCATGTGAGAAGGGTCATGAAGGTATTTGCAAAGTATCGACACAAGGAATATGGGGCGAATACTCAATAATCTGGGCGGAAGTGCCAAATTATAGGCAACGGAACTAACTCGCTTTAAGGATCTCAAAAGGACCTACAATCTTGGAATAAGCTTTCCAAAACTCAACACGCCATTCATCGGAAAATTCATAGGAATACATGATCTCCCACTGCGAACTCAAGTCTGCGACCACCACAGTCGGCATAAGACCTCTGTCTGCACTGGGTTGTTCTCATCCTGACCTGAATCAACTGGATCATCTCCGAAATCTCTAGACTAGCTGGGGTCCAAAAATCCTACTCACGCAGAGTCAGAAAAACAGAAGGGCGATCGACACGACCTACCAAACAAAACCTAAAAGTTACCAATTGGAATGTCTCCTGATAGCAGCTATCGAAGGAGAACCCTAACAATGGCAAGTGACGATCCCAACTGCCAACAACAATTAGTACGTACGCACAAGCATATCCTCCGGAGTCTGTATAGCCCGCTCTCACAAACCCTCGTCCTGCGGATGGAAAAGCGGAGCAAAAACTCAACCAGTACCCAAGGCTTCCTGAAGCTTCTGCCAAAGACGGCCAGCGAACAGGGTGCCTCCATTGGATACAACGCATGAAGGAACTACGTACAACGCACAAACTTAACGAAGAACAACTGAGCAAACTGAGCATAACCGGACAACAAACACCCAAATGGAGTCACACCCTGCCTAGAACTGGGTAGACACCACAACAAAAAACATGGAGATCTGCTCCCATTCCCACTCCGTAATGGTTAAAGGTTGCAACTCTCCAGCCGGTCTCAAATGCTCAACCTTAGCTCACAACAAGACGGACACCTCGAAACGAAATCCGAAACTTCACTCTTTATTCTGCCTACCCGTAACTATCTCATAAGTCACGTCACATATTGGTGGAACTTGAATGAACACAGAAAGATGACTGATGTGCCTACTCTAGGATTTCGCGTCTCTACCCTTCAGTAACCGGTACACACAAACGCGTTCCTAAATGTAGCACATCCTGGTCACAAATCAAGGACTCCGAATCTTTACCCTGCCGAACATGCTCAAGTATCACAGACAACGAGCATCGGTGGGCTGTGCCTCACGAAAACGATTAAGGAAAAATGGACGAGCGCGGACATGAGCAAGATGTCCCCTCAGTAGAGGCGAACTTAAGCTGTACTCAACGATCGCATAAGAACTGTAAATCTATAGAAGACTGTCTCTGAACTGCGCACAACTGGAACAAGCTACCCCGGGCCTACGACTCCAGCATCAGCTATCACAATCGCCTTGCCATGGGTAATAAAGGATCTCACAAACACAATCCTTTACAGGCTCCATCCAACGGCGCTGTCTCAACAATCAAAATCCACTGCAGGAAGATGTACATTAAGCTCTGGTGGTCCGTGAAAATCTGACATGACTCTCCACACAAGTAGTGTCTCCAAATCTCCAACGCACGACCACCGCGGCCATCTCCAGATCATGAGTCGGATATCCTGCTCGTACTTCCCCCAACTGTCGGGAAGCAAAAGCGATAACTCTATAGTGTCCCATCAGTACACAATCGAGCCCCACTCACGAAACATCACAGTAAACAAAAAAGTCGCCCGAACCAGAAAGAAAAGAAAGAACTGGTGCAGTTGTCAACCGAATCTTCAACTGCTGAAAACTCCGCACACATGCCTCATTCCAAAGAAAAGGAACTCCCTTCCCGGTCAGTCCAGTCAACGGTGCAGGGATACACTAGCAATCCTGCACGAAACAGCGGCAAAAAACCTGCTAAGCCCAAAAATCTGCGGACCTCCGTCCCGTACACAAGTCTGAGCCCAAGCTGTACGGCCTCGATCTTCCTCGGGACTATACGAAAACCGTCTCCCGTAACTACAAGACCTAGGAGTCAACACAATCAAGCCTGAAGGAACACTATGAGAATTTAGCAAACAGCCGGTGCTCTCCCAATGTCTGCGAAGCAAATCCTCAAGTGCTGCCCATGTTCCTCACGATTCTTGGAATAGACCAGAATGTCATCAATAACACAACAATCAACTAGTCGAGAAATGGCCTGAAGAAATCTGGTTCATCATATCCACGAATGCTGTTAGGGCATTGGTGAGTCCAACGACACCACCAAAACACATACTGCCCGTAGCACACACAAAAGCAGTCTTTGGAATGATATCACTTCGAACCCGCAACCAATGATGACCTGATCCCAAACAAACTTAGAAAATGTCTCGCACACTGGAGCTGATCAAGAAATCGTCAATGAGAGCAAAATGATACCTATCCGCACCGTAACTCGGTTCAATTGACGATCAATCAATACACAATCTCAAACTGCCGTCCTTCTCCTTGATGAACAGAATAGGAGCTCCCCAAAGCGAAACACTCAGACGCACAAGCCCTCCCCTACAAGCAACTCTGCAGCTGATCCTTAAGCTCCCTAAGCTCCGCCGGCTCGTCTGGAACAATGTCGGAAAACTCTCACACGATAGGAACCCGGTCCAACAAACCCATTGTGGCTCCGGTATAACGAATGAAAGCCAAGAATTCTCGACATCCTCTCCTCAAATGCCGACTAGTGAAAAAGGCTGAATTCAAGCTGTGAGAGGCGGCACCACTGTCCTCCCGCACAACAAGAACTGACTCGCAGGGAAAACAAAACCTGACTGTTTTCTCACGGCAGTCCACAGACGCCTACCACGTAGCTAACCAGTCCGTGTCCAGGAGAACGGCAAATCCAACATCTCAAGAAGGATCAAAACAACGGACGAATCTCTATCTCCTAACCGATTGGTACACGACCGAAATACGTGTCGCGCAACAAAAGAATCGCTGACAGAAGTTAACACAACAAATGGCTGATCTAGCAAACACGACTCTCGGCCCCACCACGGCACAAAGTGTGTAAAACAAAGTGTATAGATCCCGAACAAAACGAACCTACGAATTAAGAATACCTGAAAACTCTGCATTGGACGCACGCGCGTCCCGATGATTAGAAGCAAACTCAGGTGTCTGCCCCCTACTCGCAACTGGCTGCACTCCTCCTCTGCCAACCTATCCCCTCTGAGAGAACCCTTTGCGACCACGACCTCTCCGAACACGAGTCTGACGCGGTGCTAAGGAACAATTCCTGATGAGGTGATGAAGGCTCCCGCACCAGAAACATCCACGCGATAACTGCTGACCCTTCTGGGGATGAGAGCTGAACGACTGTCCTCGTCCCAAACCTTTGCTACTCCTGCGACGGTCATGAAATCTGTCTTGGCGACTGAACCTCTGTCTCGGGGCTGACACACCTGTACTAGCCCTCCTCAGTCCTCGAACTCCCAAAGTCTCTGGAAGACGTGCCTCGTCAACTACATCCACTGGTGCTATGTAAATGACGGAATGCTGTGTACTGACCGCAAGGAACAACTGGGTAACAGGGGTGGCAACCTTCTGTCGCCGCGCTCTACTGGTCTCAACCAAAGACCTCATCGTCTGGCGCAAGTTCTGTATCTCTGCCTCAAGCCTAGCGATACGATCTATCGAAAGCGGATCCATCTACTCCTGTGCAACGAGCGTGCTATCCTGGTCAGTCCTCGTCCCACATGAGTCAACTCTGAGCTCGACCCTCGCTGCACCTCTCTGAGTCCTCATAGTCATCGGCGGCAAAGGCTATAATGGAAATAGGATTCGATAAGAACACGGAAATCGAATCACAAGGGTATGTATCATCAAGAAAGAAATTTCAAGCAATTGGTATTTAGGTCACTTTAGGCGGAGTACCGTGTCGTAAGTATGCCGCGAACATACACACACTACGTTACTCTGATTAAGCGACATACTTTATCATACCAAGGTCATCCTACACTCCGAAAGGTAAAACCTAGCGCTCTAATACAAACTTTGTCACGACCCGAAATTGGCACGTAACGGTCCTTAAACTACGCAACGTCTACAGGCGTAACGCAATCTAAGTAAACCGAAAATCCAGCAATCTAAACCATCAAAAGTAGTAAGTGATAATAGCATTTTCAAAACCTTTGAAATCTCAACCCAAATTCTTTAAAATCCAACTTAATTTCCTTTAAAATTTTGGCAGCACCTCCTTTGTAAAAACCAGCCCCAAAAAGGGGTACAACAAAGATATAAGTAAAGCATCCCAAACGGGAGCAAATACACGTCCAAAGGCGGAAAACAACCACCACAACAGATATACGACGCCGTAGCGAAGAAATAAAAGACGATATAAATAAAACTGCATAAAAGATCTCCAAATCATAAAATAATATACAATATCGTCCTCACATCCAGTCTCTAAGTCAATACATGATAATGGTAGATGGAGAGTACATGATACAACGAATATACAATGTGCATAAACGGATAATCGTAAAACCTACCTAAAGCAAAACTGCACACTATGAGTTGAAGCGGTATCCGCAACAAAAGATGAAACGATAGATGATAACAGCCATGCCTCTGACTATTCTGAGGAACAACCTGCAAAACACTGTGGCACAACGGGGGTGAGGTTGCCAACTCGTGAATAGTAAATAACATATGCAGGTAATCGCAAGTATACACGTACAGCTCGAATCTAACATATGCAAACTAATAGCAATAAATAGTCATATGTATGCAACAGTCATGAAAGGTACTCTAGCAGGTACAACTTATACATGAAGCAATAATATGAAAATATGTATATGCAACAGTCATGTAAGGTACTCTATCAGGTACTGCTAATACATGGACAATAAATAGCAATATGTATGCAACAATCATGTAAGGTATGCTATCAGGTACTACTAATACATGAAGCAATGCATATAAAGTAAATGCGGAGTATGGGATAAAACATGTCATTTCCACGGAATCCTGATCTCGTGGCAAGACCAAAGTCCATCAAGAAAAATCCAAATCCCAAATTGCTCAAATCATCCCCCAAATTGGCTCTCATATCATGCAAGTCTCATATATCCTGAGTGTCCAATATCAAGTAAAACTCATATATCCCGAGTGTCCAATATCAAGTCAATCTCATATATCCTGAGTGTCCAATATCAAGTAAATCTCATATATCCTGCATCCAATATCAAGTGAGTCTTATATATCCTGAATAAATATATTTGCATGAATCAAAATGATGATGTATATAAATTGATATGTATACATATATTTAGTGTCCCATTCCACTAATATATATATATATATATATATATATATATATATATATATATATATATATATAACAGCGTCTCATTCCACTGTTATATATACTTAGAAGTAAAAATATCATGAAAACCTATGTCAAGCATTGACACATAAATACCGATCTATCAGGTGCTGTCGCCACAACTGACCCACTGATAGGTACGTATCATACGCTATCCCGAAAACTCGAGTGCCCAGCTTCGACCCTCGCCTTTCGACATATCCATACGTACATGACTCCCTTCGGTATCCCTACGATAACCGACAAGTCATAGGTACTGTCACCGGTAGGTACTTGCCCACCTTCCAGGCTCAATCGGCATGTATCGTCGATTTTCTTGCCGATGGGAACCGTACCGGGCCCCACCATGTACCCTCAAACGGCCCACGACTCCTCCTCGCATGGGGTATATATATCAGAACCGATAAAACTCATGGTGGCTGCTGAAATATCATATCAAGAGAAACCGGGTTTTTCAAATAATACATAATTTCAAGAAACTATCACGGTCCTCAAATCCAGAAAACATCATGAAAAATCCACATCTCAATGCGAAAATCCATGAATATAATATATGCAACATAAAACTGAAATGTGAGCATATAAAGGAAAAGCCGCTATTTAACTGCAACAAGTTAATATATATATCATGCAGTTCCTAAATTCTCCAAGTCAAATATAATATCAAATAAAAGTGAACATGTAGATATAACCAGATATATGTGTAAACATGTAGGTATAGCAAGGTATATGTATCTACCTATAAGTAATGATGTGATATACCCTCCAGATATAAGTGTAAGTATGTATGCAAGATGTACATGTAGGTATGTCTCATATATGTATATACCTATCACTAATGGTACAATACCATATAGGTATATGGGTAACTAGCCTGTAAGCATGTCAAGGCATATGTGTAAGCATGTAGGTATACAGGTATGCTATATGTCATATGCAAAAAGGAATATAAGGATCAAGTCTCAATGTCCCTAACCAAATAATATCATATATGTATAGGTGTTGTGCGTGTCCTGGCAATTATTGACAGTGTGTGTGGTAAACAATCAGTGCTCGTATAACATGAGCCGTCAATATTAGTGCAGTGTCTTAAGGGTACAAGTCCAAGCACAACAAGTAACTATGCAATGAGGTGTATGCGCAACTCTATATATGCAATAGAATATGCGACAATATCATAACATCTCTAGCCCAGATGCATAACGCCATGCGGGCGATTCCCCTGTAGATGTTAAATCTACTCACCAACGCTCCTGGCTAAATAAAGCCTACCACCTATTTCTCCTTCTTCGCAGCGTCCGAAGTCCCCGCCTGCGAACTTAAAACATAAATCAATGAAACAAGTATATATTAGCAATAGACCCAAAACACGTACAAACTATGTTTGACCGACGCATCAACTCAAAATATACTCTCAAGTGTTCGTATTGTGGCTAACGTGCGAAGCGACACTACGAAACCAACCCAAAGGCAAAACCACACAAAATACACGATCCGTGTCGTATAACGTATCGCGCGTAGTCGTAACACAAGAAACTAGCTATATGATCCCATATTTTGCATACAGAGAAAACCCAAAAATCAAACAAGACCAAACACACTTAAACCACTGCAGACACCTACCCACAAAAACCCAAACCCTAACTCCAACCAAAAACCTAGGTCGACGGATTTTTTCTTCTCGTTGCCGGCCGAGATCCAAGCAAGGGGGTTCATGCTCCAGGTGATATCCTATGGTCTCAGGTACAACACAACTACATTGTTTGGTTTTCTAGTATACTCTCGGGTTCACAGCAGATCACAGATATCATAAACGACACTAAAAATACGATATTTACACGAAACTTAACTTTAAACATTCAAAACTAAAACTAAAAGTCTACACAACACAATAACAACATAAAGAACAGATAGAGATCATTACCTACTCCCACAAGCTCAAAAATCCTAACTTTCCAAGTTCCAACGCATCCAAGAGGCAAAACTAGTCCAAAGATGTGATTTTTGTGAGATTTTGTGAAGATTTGTGAAGGATTAGTGAAGGAAATGCAAGTGTTCAGTTTGAGGTGAAGAGAGATGAAAATAAATGAGAATGAAAAGGAAATAGAGTGAGAATGAGAGTGTGTGAGGATAAAAAGAGAGAGGTGAGGATAAGGGGGTGAGAGCATCTTGCATTAACTCACCATTAATGCATGCATGACTCTTCTCAATGAGTCACTTGCCACCTCCCCACAAACAAAACAAGCAAAGGAAATATCTCTCTTCTCACAACAAATTTCTAGGATTTAATCAAGTAAAGGATTAGGATTATGGTTAAATTGTCATGGTCACTAATCTAGATTACACAAGCACACCCTCACATAAATATGCACATGTGTGTGCATGCCGTAACAAATAATAATAAATTATTAATTAAATGTTATAAAATATGAGAAATCCAAATTGGTAAACTTTTTACCAAAATCCCGCAATATCGTCTAAACTAACACTAATCGAAATCTAAGGCATTACAACTAGATACCCAAACGAGGCTTAAATATTCTTAGATTGGGGTTTCACAATAACCTGATAATGATACTAACTCGACTAAAATCTAATACACCGTTCTTACTCGTTTATTACACACAAAATTTAGCAGATACGACAGGCTACTTCGGCTGCGGCTCCGCAAGATACTACCTCGGCTGCGGTTGCGCAGACCTTTCCTGTAGCTCCACAGCTCTCTTAGACTCCCGCACAGTCCGCTCCTTCATTAGTCGAGTTTTTGACGACCCGGGGCTGCACCGAGGATCAGATGCGCCAGATTACGGCGATTATCAGAGGTGGAGGAGCTGGACCGAGCTAGGGTAGCTTTATTTATATTTTTGAGGATGTATGTACTTATCTGATACATATTGTATAAATTTTGGACGATATTGGTGGTTGTTTGTTTTTTCACGATGATTTAGTTTGATATCGTATTCTGTTTGTTTATTTCTTTTATATATTATGCGTGAGATGTTGGTTATGAATATTTCTGTATTTGGTTATATATATATATATATATATATATATATATATATATATATATATATATATATATATATATATATATTGTGCACAGAGCGGGGAAAATACAGGAAGTCCTTTTTTTAAAAAAGAATCTTGATATTTTGTCCCTACGGATTAATCCGTATGGCCATTTGTTACACCTACGGATTAACCCGTAAGTGTAAAGTTTACCCCTACACAGTTCGCCGTAGGGACAAAATATCATGATACCTGATATTTTGTCCCTATGGACTCAGTAACAAAGGGTATAACTTGCCCCTACGCATTTATCTGTAGGGGCATTTAGTAGGCCCTACGGATAACGCTGTAGGAGCAAGTAATTTATTTTATAAAACAATAAATTAAATAAATATTATGTCCCTACGGAGTAATCTGTAGGGGTAACTGTCCCTACGGAGTAAGGCATGGAGGCAACTATTACTCCATAGGAGCATGTTCAGGATGAAAACTTGCACCTGCGACGTTTGTACCTACGGGTTAATTTCGTGTCGCTACGGCTATACCCGTAAGGGCAGTGGTTTGCCTCCTAAATCTGCAGGGAAAACTCATTATTGTAGTAGTGACCTTTCTCATTGCTGATCATCCAGATGCAATAAAATTGAGCCAAGCAAGCAAGAATTTTGGTCTGGAATATATAGATCTTTTTTGGGATGGCCATCAGGTGTAGCATGGGGTCTGTACGTACGCACGCAGCTTTGTGACAACATGATAATTTTTGTTGGCCCACGTTAGGTCCCGCCCCAGAGCTCTTCACTTGCACTGTGCATGCAGCTCAGAGCATCAAGATTATTATTATTTTTTTAAAATATTAATTGTCCATTAATCAATCGTCTTTTTGAAGTAACAGATTATGTTAGTCACTCAATTAAAGAGGCCTTACTAATGAATATGAACGGCATATCATATGCATATGATCATAGGCTTCTTGACTTTCATTTACTAGCTAGAAACAAATGAAGGCAGATCAACCGATGCATCACTTTCTTTCAGATTACCCATGACAAGAGAGTATCATCTTTATGATACTGCCTGCTAAGAAGCTTAATTCACTACTTATTCCTTGATGATTTGAACAGTCTGCGATTAGGTTTCAAGGAGAAACACCCTTCTTTCATGAAATTCTAGCCTCTCCTTAATTGGAAGATATATAGGTAAACAAAAATCTCATATCATCTTGATATTCGGGTCAGAGCTAACATCTCATTCTACAAGAGAGGTCAGCAAATAAACAAATTTTATGCCATCTCGAGATTTATGTCTTAGTGCTATGTGTGCCTTGAATTTTGCAGTGAATGTATGTGTATTGCTTATCAAGCTCTATATATAGTTGAGTCCGTATAGTTGTTTGAGCCCTCATAAGTAGTCGATCTTGTAGGACGAGTCAAGCAATTATTTGCCGTGATCCGAGGGCCCGGGCCTTACTTAATGCACAATTCTCTGAATGCTATAGATATCTTGTATAGTTTAAGGTTTCATAAAAATAAATTTGTGTAGTTTAAGGTTTATGAAGTGAGAGACATATAGAGACAGGGCAACCATCTTTTGGTGACAATAGAAGTGTATTTGGAATTAGTTTCCTTGAGAGTTATTCCACCATAATCGTCGCATTCATGAATCTGCTTCTCCTTTGTGCGATGACATTGGTCGATTTGGCAAGACCTCGTTACATTTGTATGCTTCCTTTAAATCTTCTCTATATTGTACCATGCTATATACTTCATGATTTTGCTGTAGGACATACAACAGATGTACCCACTGATCAAGGCATAAGGAAGTGATTGGTTGCAAAGGAATTCCTAATCTCGGAGCTTTCTCAACAAAAAAGATCAGTCAATTATTAGAATCAAATCAATTCAAAGTAGGCAAAAGAGATGGACTAATTCTGGAGTGTGCAAGAGATTCAAAGGTGACGACCTATCATGAGAAAGAATCCAGTCATGCATCGGAATTATTGTATTTTATTTGTAGCGAAAACTGTGGGGTCTAAATCACGTGGCCAACCTTTGGAATTTAACCAGTGTCTTCAGCTCCCATTGTTAGGGTTCGATTGCAACACTTGGACAAATCGCAGAACAAATTTTAGCTGCAAATTAAGAGACTTACAATTAGGAACAGCCTCTTAAACAATTTTAGGGTTAAGAGATGGTAACAGGCATCACTAGAGTCCAAAGGCAGCAGAAGAGTAGAGGAAAGAAAGAGAAGTATATCAAACTTGCAATTATGTTAAATTGATCAGAGGAGAAAGAACTGGAATGCTTTGGAAGTTGGCTGACACGTGAAGGGGCGTTCCTGGTCGTCTAGAACATAGGATGCATAACCTGATGCAAGCATGATTCAAATTCCACGTCTCTTGCTCAGCTGCAAGATCATCAACCAACTATTCGCCATTCTTGTTCCCATTTTGATGGATGATAAATTTTACTAGTCTCTCCAGTGCTTCATCGTATACAGTATAAGAGCATCTGGAATCGTGAGATTGCTTGTTTGATTGGTGTATGGAATGATAGTGAAATAAATTTTTTTGAGGTGTTACTTGCATGTCTGGTATAATTTAGAGTTGGAACGAAATGAAAATTTTGATGCAACAAGTTTTATTTAATTAATTAATTTCCACTTAGCAAGATGACAATCAAGAAATTTGCGGTGGAAGTTATTATCAAACTTACTAAAATGCAGCCCCCTAATAAAACTAAAATCATGTCACAGTCATCACCTTTCTGTTAAGGATGCCCTGCCCCAGAGTTTATTTTTAAGCGGAGGAAGGATATGCAAACTTTAGTTTGCAAAATCCTATCTCCACTTTAAATTTAAATTTAAATTTTAATGAGATGTTTGGCAATGAAGTTATTTAAACTTTAAAGGTTTGTTTTAGAGTTTTCTAAACTTCAAACGAGTGTTTTTTTTTTAATTCCATCATTTTGGAGTTTAGAAAACTCTAGTTGAATTCGAGTATGGTGAACTCTGGTCGTCTCAACTCTGAAGGTTAGAGAGTTTTCTAAACTCCAAATAGGATTTTTGAGTTAACTTTCGATAAC
Organism: Agapanthus africanus; assembly: GCA_030015575.1. Taxonomy (NCBI): domain Eukaryota; kingdom Viridiplantae; phylum Streptophyta; class Magnoliopsida; order Asparagales; family Amaryllidaceae; genus Agapanthus; species Agapanthus africanus. The sequence goes on from CM057340.1 coordinate 604,470,177, forward strand.
TTTATAAAAAATCCGGTTATCTAAACTCAACTTCATTGCTGACCTGAACTTTCAAATCCTACGTTACATCAATAGTTTTATTATTTTGTTATCAGTATCCATATGGAATTCATCCTCTGCTCTATTTAACCAACAGTATCGTCCTTCTCTTCTCTTTTTGTTCGATCGGTTTCATTCATGTTTTAAACTTTTGGTCTTTGTCATGTTAACTAACCAAATATTGTTGCATCTTTTGGACTAATTTACACTTAACTGACACAACTTAGCTTCTACACTACACGTAAATCCTGAATGGTAACATGAATTCCAAACAATGATTTTCAAAAATTCCTGCATATAAACCATCACTTGCATTTTCTTCATTTGATATCAGATAAGGCTACTGATGGAGGCTGTGATCTCCCTCAGATGTTGTCTTCTGTCGATCTGGTAGCGAGCAGTTTTTAGCGGCGGAGATTTGTTTTGGGGGGTGTTGAGCGTGTGGATATCAATGAGTTGTTGGAAGTTGCTGAGGCCGAACTACATGCAAGGAAAGTTCTGTGATGGGAGACCACTGTAGGACCCTCCGATGATCAAGTTAGTGCCGGAGAATAAAAGCAGCGTAACGACCTATTGGGTTCAGTTCCAGTTACCGAGTCGTCTGAAAGAGGGATTTATATAGTGGTCGCGTGGAGCGAGCAGGCACGAGATTATCGCCGTCAGTTATGCCCCTGCGTTATTCTCGCATTAATGACGGGATACGCCCATTAATGGGGGGTCGCGCTAGCGTAGGACGCGGAATGTGGGGAGGCGGATATCTCGCCCTGAAGAGATACGCGGAGCCGTTACAGGGGCGCTTAGGTTCCGCGCTCTCGGTTGATCGGGGGAGCCGAGGAAGCTTGGCAGAGAGGCCGAGGAAACTCGACCTGTCAGATAGCTCGGAGACGAGCAAGAAGACCGTGAAAGCTTGGCCTGTAAGATGGCTCGGAGACGAGCAGGGAGGTCGAGAAAGCTCGCCGGACTGCTCGGAGGCAAGTTGTTGGCTGTTTGCTAGGTGAATGTGGAAAGTACTCAAGAAGGTCTCCGAAAGGTCGGATGCGTCCTCGAGACGAGATCTCGAGGAACGCACCTAATGCATCTCATTTATTCTACCTCCGTAGCCTTCGGGATGCGTCATCTGCCACGTGTCGTAATCTAAGGAGATACCACTTGTGAGCATCATCATTAGCCCCACACTTTCTTTTCCGACCTATTCATGGGTCGGGTCGAGAGTGGCCTGCTTTGTTTTTCTTCTTCTCAGTTTGGTGCCGAGAATCATAGTGTGGATTTCCCGGGAACGACATGGCGTTTGGTGGTTGCGTCGTTTCAATCTTTGGGCCTACGTGTCGTCTCGTCGTGCGTCTAAATTTTCACGTGTATCCCCGATGGCATCAGCGGATCAGTGAAATGATGGCATTTTAAAGAAAAGGCACCATTTCAGTCAATCGTCGGTTGGGGTACGGCCACGTGTCGGTTGTAGGTTGGCGGTCGAGGCAGGCTATCTTTGACTCGTGCAATCGAAGAGACCTCCCCAATGGTCGACCGCCACGTGGAACTTCGACTGCCGCTAAGCGCGACATTTCGTTTTGGCGGGAATCGATCCGGGTCGTAGGATGTTCTCTTTGGGGTGTATAAATAGGAGGGGACCATCCTAGGGCCAACACTTTACCTTAATTCCCTTCCGCTGCTTGAAGATTGCTCGGAGCTCCTCCGCGTAGATCGGATCTTCCGTTGATTTTTCCTCGGCGAGTCCTTTTCTTTGAATCAGGTGAGATTTCTTCCTCCGAGGTGTCTATAGATATAATATGGGTAGAGTCGGGCGATGAGGCTCAAGTTGTTGGGGCCGAGTCCAGCGGGTCTTTTTCCTCTTCGGCTTCAGATAACCGAGAGGGTTCTTCTTCTACCGCATCTTCTGTGTCGGGCTCGACCCTTAGAGTCAGGGCTGCCCGAGTCACACGACATCGGGCAGCGAAAAAGGCTCTCAAGGTGCGCATCGGGAATACCCGCGATGCGCCCTCCGTATTGAATCGCATGGTCGAGCTCTCTGACATCCGTACTCGATTCCACATTCCCTCCAATTATTCACTCCGTCTGGCTAGAAAGGGTGAACGAGCAGACCAGATGCGGGGCAAGGAGGTTGCTCTGTATCTGGAAGCATTCCGGGCAAGAATGCGTCTGCCCTTCTCACCAAAGATTTGTGCGGTGCTTCATTGCTTCCATCTTGCCCCAGGCCAGCTAGCGCTGAACTCGTGAAGAATCCTCCTCGGGTTTCTGGTCCGGTTAAAACTTGATCAGATCCCATTTAATTTGACCTTCCTTTTGTCTTTTCTTTGATATAAAAATCACCCCGGTACCAGTAAGGAGGAGCCGAGCTGGGTGTATTTTTTATTTTAAAAACATAAGAGAGGGATGGCCGGGTCGAGGGTAGTGGTTGTCCCTTCTTCCATCCATGAATGGAAGGAGAAGTACGTATTCATCGGGCCACCGGAGGGCGAGGATTAGCCTATGCCCACACAGTGGCACAGGGCCGACTGCCCGAGGTCAAAGAAATCGACCTCTCCCGAAGTGAGGGTGGTGTCCCAGTGGGAACCGATCCAGCGGGCCGACGTCCTGCTTTCCGAGCAGGTATTGAGCTGGGCTGGGCTCAGTCCTACGCGTTTCCTGGGTAAGTTAGGGTTTTTGACGATCTGTTTAGACTTTGCTTAAGTTTCTTTTGCCTTTTCAATGTCGCTGACTTTCTTCTCCTGTGTGTTCTTTTTTTGCAGAGTCCAAGGACCGATCAAAAATCATGGCTGCCATGGCCGTGAAGGCCCAAGGAAAAAGGTCGGCGGCGCCGGCTCATCCCGACCCGGTTCAAGTGCAACCTTGAGGTAAACTCCTCTGGCCAGGCCTTCTGTAGCACCCTCAGTCCCGGAGGAGCGCCGTGGGGGGGGTCAGAAGCATGTGCGAGACCCGGCACACCGGGCGAGGGAGGAGGAATCTCCCCCGCCGAGGAAATCCCCCTCAAGAGACAGAAGCGGGTGGTCTCTCGGCTGCCCCCTACCGGGATCTAAGTGCAGGAGGGCGACTTCTGTATTGAGGTGCCCTCGGGGCTATCCGTGGCTGACAGCTTGCTGGCGGACATGGAGAAGGCGGCGGGGACCAAGATTCTCCGGGGCACCATGAAGGCCCAAGTGGCCGTGATTGCCCAGGAGGCGGTTCAGGTCGGTAGTTTCTTTCTTAAGGAATCACTCGAGTTTTATTTTCTCGGTTTCAGTTTTCTAACACGTTTGTTGTTTTCCTCAGGTCCTCTAGCACTGTGCTCTCCTCGTCCACATGGAGTCCGAGGAGATAGCCCTGGTGTTTACCGCTGAAAACCGAGAAAAACAAACGTCTTGCCTTAATTTGGGGGCAGATGCTATTTGGGTTTATCCGTCCAACTCTCCGAAGATGCCAAGTTGATTTATGGCACCGTGTATCGGAGGTCTAGACGGATGCGGACATTGTAACAGACTTCGTCAGATTTCCCCCCGTTTACGAGGGTTTTTGATTATGGGGACGATCTTCCCTACAGGCGCAAGCCCCTGCAGTTAATTATTTTACCGCGTAGCGACAACCACTTTCTCCTGCTCCAGATGTTCACTTCGTGTCGTGTGTGTTTTTTTTTTTTGGTTGCCTATGGACTATATACGGAGACTAATTTATGTTGTCTCCCGTAGGGCGTGGATTAGTCCAAATCCGTATTTTCTTAGATTTGGATTTGGTTTGATTTAAGGATCGTTAATCTCATTTGGGATTAAGATCGACTTAAATGTTTGTTAAGGATACGTTAGTCCGATCTTGGACTAAGATCTACTTAATTGGGTTTAGGATCATTTTTGATCCAACAAAAGAGCATTTGAGCTCAATCGTTTTAGTTTGGGGACATTACGGTCCGTAGATCACCATTTTTTTGGGTGAGGGTTTAGTTTAAGGACGTTGCGGTCCGTAGCTAGTTTAAGGACGTTGTGGTCCAGAGCTAGTTTAAGAACGTTGCGGTCCACAGGGATGTGCTCATGGGTTTGGGAATGCACCAAAGAGCTGTTGGTTGTCGGGACCCTCCATCTCTCTGAAGACGTTGAAGAATTACAACGACATGTATCAGAGATATGGAGAGATATACCCTTGAACCGAATTCCAGATTGAAGGGAAAGATCATGGTGGAATGAACACCATTTTAGATACCATCTGCTAGGACATCATTAATCATCTTTGGAACTAAGATCGATTTGGGGAGACCTGAGTATAGGATGACTCAGTTGAAAAAGGGTTTTGGCCTCGGGAGACTTGGCTATGTTTAGGCTAAGGTTGACCTCTCATAGTGTTAAACACTAACATTTGCTTGGAGCTCATGTGCTCCCACGTGATGCTCTAAAGCAGTGTTAAACACTAAAACTCTGAGGCGATCATGTGTGGCACGTGAGACGCCTGAAAGTTGGCGCTGTATACTTAGGTCCAAATCCTCATCTGTATGTAAGTGTTAAACACTTAAATCTTGTGACCATCACGTGTAGGCACGTGAGGCGTCCCACAGTTAGGCGCTGCCTCCTTAGATTTATTCCATTCTCTTTTTATAAGTGCTAAGCACTATTAGGGGTCACCTGTAGGAACGTGAGGCACCCTTAAACGAGGATTGTCTTTGGGTTTTATGCCATTTTTTCTCTTATAAGTGCTAAGCACTTGTTTTAAGGTGTCACGTGGGAACACGTGAGGCGATCTCAGTTGTTGTTTTATTTATGCAGGGTTAAACCCTAGTTTTGTCAGAGGAATTAAATTCCTACATCTTTTGGAAGAATTAAGTTCTTCAAATTTAGCTCTTTTCTCTAAGTTTTGGGGACTGCATGACAGAATCTCCTAAATTCTCAACTTGTGGGGAGATCTGCTTCTGCAGATCTCAATTAAAGGAAGAACTAAGTTCTTTTTCGAAAGAGTTAAACTCTTGTAAGAGGAGATAAAACGATCTCTAAGTCTCTTACTTTTTACCTAGGGTTTCTTTTCTTCAAAGGGAACTCTTTTTCTCTTTTTTTTTACTTCTCAAATCTTATGGGGGAGTCTCCTCTCACTCGACTTGAAGTCTAAGGTCCTTTATATAGTAGAGGCAGATTTGTTGATTCAGTTAAGGAAATCTCTTATTGAGAGATTTTTTTAATTGATTTGGGGATTTTATCCACCGTTGGATCTTTGATCTAAGGACTTCTGTTTTACAGAAGATATTTTTCTTGTTTTTAACAAGATTTGGGAAATATTTTCCCATACAGAGTTTATTCCGCAGCTTGGTGATTTTTAATCACCATTGGATTTTTAATCCAACGGTGCTCTGTTTTACAGAGCGCAATCGTTCTTGTTTAGAATAATCTAAGGAAATATTTTCCAAATAGGATTTTGATCTCTTTTATTTAGAATTTAATTCTATCAGTTTGGAAGGTGATTAGGAACCCTCACGTGTAGCACGTGACTCTCTCATATAATTAAACCGGTTTCCTTATATGCAGCAGCCCCAGAGAAAAGGCATCACGTGTTGGCACATGATACTCCATTAGGGGAATTTTTCATCTCTTTCCCTCTTTCTGTTTCTCTTCTTTTTTTCTTATTATTTTAAGGGAACAAATGCCCCCACAGCGTTGTTCTCACGTGACTTTCATGCGAGTGCAACACTGTCACCTTTATAGCCGTTGGATTGCCTAGGGGAACGGGGAGATGAACCGATCTCGTCACGTCTTATAAATGCAAGGGTCTTATCTTTGGGAAGCCAATATTCCTTCATCTTCTTCTTTCCTTGTTTTCTTTGAGAATTTAATTCTTTTCCTCAGAGTTTAGTCCTCTTCCTTAAAATCTTTCAGAGCTATACTCTGCAAACTTCTCTTTGGGTGAGGACTTTGCACGACCCCTTCTTGCTTTCTGCCCTGGATTTTAAATCCATTATCAGAGCACAGCTCTTTTCTTGGATCGGTTTCTTAAAGATCCCAAAATGTGTGTGTGTGTGTGTTCTTCTTCTTCTTTTTTGAAGATTTTGAAATTTTGAATCAATAGGGATTTTTAATCCCTTTCTTAGGGTTTTACCCCATCACTGATCTTTAAGAACCTTGGAATTTAATTCCGTTTTGGGGTTTTCCGGGATTTAATCCCTTTATTATAGGAATTTAATTCCGTATTCATAGAGCTTGGCATTGAAAGAGACTCAGATATTTTTGGGAATTTTATTCCCTAATGCTCTCGAGTATTTGAGGGTTTTAATGCCCCTAAAGCAGATTTGAGTCTGTCATGCTTTTAGCGGAACTTGCTTCAAGAGTTTGTTAGGAGTTGTTTAAACTCCAGTGTTCATTTGACGAGAATCCTTTTGGATTCTCATCATAAGCCGTTTCCTTGATCATTTCGATCGCTAAACTCTTGCTGGGTTTTTTTTCTTTTCAGATACTATGGCTGTTTATCCGTATGATCTTGACGAAATTATCTCCTATGAAAACATTCGCATCCAAGGCCGCTGTCAAATCCAGGAGTTTACGAATGCCCAATGTGCTGAGGTTATGCATCGCTTCGATGAATACAACGGTCGATTACTCCCCCGTCGTTCTGCTCTTTTGAAGATCATCATGGGGGCAATTTGGGAAGCACTTCCTGAATCTAACGAAGCTATGCCGCTTGAGGCACTTGATGATGCCGAAGACAAGGTGCACTCAGTATATCTGATGGGCTTGATCTCGAAGAGGCGGCAAGATGATCTTGTTGATATCTTGCATCAAGTTTTTCAACAGACGACGATAATCTCTGCCTACCAGAGGACGGATGACATTTGTGATAATCTTAACGCTTGCATTCGTAAGAAAATGCATACGAAAATGGTCAGAGAAGCTAGAAGCATTTTACTCGGTCTTGCTTCTGAATTCCTCAATTCATGTCCGGGATTTAGTGTTTTACCATTGTAAACCTTTTTTTACCATGTATAAGTTCCTGGAACATGAATGATAAAACTTCCTCTTTCCCCTTTTTTTATGCTCATATGTATTCTGCATGAAGTGTCGTTATACTGTTGTTGGCATTCACGTGTTTTGCGCATGAGGCGTTGTTGGGGATTTTAATCCTGAACCAGCGCCGGCGCTCACGTGTTACGCACGTGTGGTGTCGCTTTAGTCTTCAAAAGGATCAATGCGGGTGCTCACGTGTCGTGCACGTGAGGCTCTGCTGATGAGGTCGTTTCACCTCCCTACTCTGATTCCAATGAGCCACCTCTTTCTTTTCCCATGCCCCTTTTTTAGGCCTTGAGAATAGCTCCACCATGCACGACATTTTCTGTGCATAGCTTTGAATGCTTCTCTTTATAACCCGAAGCTACGTCTTCCTCTTTTTTCACAGAGAGAGAAACCATTTGGACCTTAGGGTGATCATTTTGAGAAACAAACCAAAAGTTATGGCTTGCAACCGTCCCCACGCTCGTCGGCAACCCTGAGAGGTGCCTATCGAGGAGATTATTTCTCGTTTTGCCGTCCGATTAGCGTATCCTCTTTTCACTGATGACCAATGTGACGCGGCACTGTACGAACTCTTGGCCCGTAGAGGCTCTCCTCTTCCTATGAGTTCCATTTGGTTCAGGATGATTTTCTTGTCCGTGCTTGCTGATATCCCCCCTCATCAGGCGGAGATGACTCCGGCGATTCTTGATACGGCGGAGGACAAAATTGAGTGTTTCCATGAGACACACTTAATTACTCAGCCTCTGAAGGATCGTTTGGTTCATTTACTGAGTCAGATACGAGCTCGGCGGGCCATCATGTCTGCTTTCGCGGATGAGCACGGTGCTAATCGGTGGGGAGCAACTCCTCGCGAAGACCGTCACTTCGATATGGTGGAGAGGGCAGAGAGGAAATTGGAGAACTTTGTATTTTGTTTTGTTAACCCATGTATCTCTGATCCCATATTTGGTGATCTCTTCCCTGTAGAGTAGTATATTTATATCGATATATTTATCTTATTATTTACTGTTGAATATTTTCTAATGAATGTTTTCTGTTCATCTTATATTCATACATGTATCTCGCCTATGTACATGAGCTTTATACTTTACCCTTAGGAAAAAAAATTTAAGTGCGAGCGCTATTGTCGCGTTGCCCGCAAATCATCGCGTTTTGGACACCATTTCCATTTAAGTAGGCATACAGTCGCGAATGCATGCTTAGTGGGGTGTGCCCCAAAGACTCTCCTTACTGCCTTGTATAGTACATGGTTGGTGCATGTTTGGGTTGAGTATTGTCGTCGAGTGGAGGCTTGCTTATATGATCTTGAGTGCATATGCTTTCCTTCCGAGCTCCTAACTGCAAAGGCAAGCCTGCGGGGTTGGATTGAGCGGTGTGCCGCTAATCTACAGTCCTGCGAGAAGAGGCTCAACCGGAAATTTTCGGAGAGGGAGCTAGCCTCAAATGCTTTGGGGAAACTTCAGGCTCAACATACTACCAAGACCACTCGTGCGTACCAAATTTGGCGGGTGCTTCAAGAAGCTATTACAGAGGTGGTAGCTCTTGATAAAGCTGTTATCTTTACCCGCGAGATGGCTCATAAAGTCGCTGAAAAAGAGCTTGAGAGTCGGTTTGCTTCATACCAGACTCAGCAGACTCAGGCGGGAGCCCTCCTTGCAGCAATAACGGAGCTTGAAGTCAAGGTTCAACGGAAGGCTTACGAACTCATTAGCTTACTGCATCGTCCACCGGCTTAAGGCTTTTTTGTCGTTGTATATTCTCCTTCCTTTTTTTATTTACTCCTGAACGAGAGTATTTTGTATTCATTTTGATTCTTTTATGAAATGTATCTTGTATTCATTTGGATTCATGAATAAAAGATATATTTTATTTCATACTGGCGTGTCTCTTTAGCAAATGCGTCTTGTAGATAGTCTATCTTGATCTCCTTGCAGGACAACGATGGTTTAGAAAACAGGTTCAGATCTGCCGCCTAAGACTTTTCAACTTTATGAGCTGTAAGGGTCTCATAAAGACTTTTCTCCCTACGAGTCGAGAGGATCCCGCAGGTGTGTTTTCTCCTTAGGAGTCGTGAGGGCTCCTAAGTGTGTTTTCTCTTGAGAGTCATAAGGATCTCACAAGAGAATTTTCCCCCTTACAAGTCGAGAGGACTCGTAAGTAGTTGTTTCCCTCCTTGTCGATATTCGACTTTGGAGAGTGTGGCCCGTGAATAGTATGCAATAGTCTATCATGGACCGACTTGCAGGGCCCCAGTGCTTAGAAAACAGGTCCTTATCCCCATTGCCTAAGGCTTTTCCTTACGATTCGAGACGAGTCGAGAAGTTCTCGCAGGGATACTATTTTCCCTACGAGTCGAGACGAATCGAGAAGTTCTCGCACGGATGTCCTAGCGTCACGGTTAACTCCTGCTAATAGAAGTCTGCTAGGGTCTATGGTACTAGGGTTTTCTACCCGTCGTACCGTAGCATTGGCCGATGTATTCCCCGATATGCAATCTTGCTGTTCGGGTAGCCCCACGACTGTCGTGTCTCTGATCCCTTCGGGGGCTGGACAAGACGTCTTCAAGTAATCTTCCAGGTAATATTACCGTCGATAGAGCAAGCGTTAGGGATATTCCATGACGCTTTTTACTTGAGCTTAGGCTCAGTTTGGGAGCCCCGATGAAACATGACCGCTCCGCGCTGGAGTGGAATGATCTCCGATAGTCTTTCAGGTCTCATTTGAGTTTCCGTCAAGACCCTGAAGCTAGGGATCTTTACTTCGCTTGTTGACATTGTGTCTGCAATATTGCGACGAATGTCGAGGTTGTCTCTGGGTTGTATGTGAACCGTCGAGATTTGGAACTAGGGGACTTTGCCCTGGCTCCGTTTGTTGATGTCGCGTCTACATCCTGCTGAAGGAAGGAAGAACGCTATTGTTGCTCTCTAGGTTGTAGATGTAGCCATCGAGACTTGGAACTAGGGATTTTGCCATGGTTCCGAGGTAGTCTCTAGGTTGTCCGTGAAACGTCGAGATTTGGAACTAGGGGACTTTGCCATGGCTCCATTTGTTGATGTCGCATCTGCATCCTACTACGGGGAGGAAGAACGATGTTGTTTATCTCTAGGATGTCGATGTAGCCATCGAGACTTGGAACTAGGGACTCTGCTATGGTTCCATGGTAGTCTCTAGGTTGTCCATGAACCGTCGAGATTTGGAGCTAGGGGACTTTGCTGTGGCTCTGTTTTGCTGACGTCGTATCTACTTCTGGTTGGAATGAGAAGGAACGTCGTTGTTGATCTTTAGGCTGTAGATGTAGCTATCGAGATCTGGCTTTCCTTTGACGAAGCTTAGTGGGATAATATGGTTCCCTTTCCGTTTGTGCCCATGGATTGTATACAGGGGTCGATGTGATCTCACCTGCAGGGAAAAAGTCTTATTTTATTTTATTTCTTTCCGCGATGCTCTATCATTTCAGCTTTTTATATCGCGAAAGTCGCGATTACCCAATCATTTCGGCTGTTTTTTGCGGTGCCTAACCATTTCGGCTATTTTTTTTTCTTTACCCGCTGCTTTTTATTGCGAGTTGCCCAATCATTTTGGCTATTTTTATATGCATATATTTTACTCGTTGTTTTTTGTTGCGAGTTGCCCTATCATTTCGGCTATTTCATATGCATTTTTGGCTTACTGATTTTTTACTGCGAGTATGATGCTTAAGATCTGATACCAATCTTAGCATCAATATCACTGCGACTGGAATATGGCCAGGAGCGAATCATCATTTGCCTAAAAGGTGGCTTAGCAAATAAGGTTAGGATCCTGACGACTAAGGCTTTTGACTTCATGAGCCGTAAGGGTCTCATAAAGGTGCTTCTCCCTACGAGTCGTGAGGATCTCGTAGGTGTATTTTCTCCTTAGGAGTCGTGAGGATTCCTAAGTGATATTTTCTCTCGAAAGTCGTAAGGATTTCACAAGAGTATTTTCTCCTTATAAGCCGAGAGAACTTACAAGTGTCGTTCACCACATGAGCACATTTCACGCCATTGGTGGATTTTGGTGGGGGAAACGTGCATTCGTGCCCGTGGATTGTATACAAGGGCCAATATGGACCGCTTGTAGGGAAACTTGGAGAATGTGATGGCTTAAGAACAGGTTCAGGTTCCTGTATCTTAAGGCTTTTGAATCCTATGAGCCGTGAGGGTCTCATAAGGGGAATTCTCCTTACGAGTCGTGAGGATCTCGTAATTGTAATTTCTCCTTAGGAATCGTGGGGATCCCTAAGTGTGTTTCTCCTTTGTGAGTCGTAAGAATCTCACGCGGGTGTTTTTCTCCTTACAAGGTCGAGAGGACCTTATAGGTGTCTCTATTTTAACGAGATTGTGCCCTTTCAGGTTTTCATAAGCTCGTCGGTAGCCCTACTGTTTTTACTCACGGCGCCTTTACGGGTTTTCATCCGTGCCCATTTCACTTGTGGACGTACCATTTTTCTTCTTCTTTTTTTTGGACGATGAAACTCTCGAGAATAGTTTCATCGCATGTGACCCATCTGTTTGCCGGTGGGATTTAAGTTGGCGACGTATTTAGTTTAAGAACATCTTGGTCTATCGTTAGTTTAAGGACATCTCGATCCATCGTTAGTTTAGGGACATCTCGGTCCATCGGGATTTTGAGGCGAGGTTTCGCCAGATACTACTTATAGAGTTCAGACTCAAGAAGACAGTGAGCGGACATAAGCGTCGTCATCCATCATTAACCTGAGCCGTGGCTTGTCAAGCGTACTATTTCTTAAGGAACCGGCCGTTTATTGGCTGGAAGGGTTTTTCGCCATGCATATTCATGAGCAAGTAGGCCCCACCTTGGTAGGCCTTGTCTATGATGTACGGGCCTTCATAGTTCGGCTCGAACTTCCCCCGTTTAGCACGATTGGGGATCATAGGTCTTTTGAAAAATAGTACGAGTTCGCCTTGGCGGAATATTCTCGGCCCAGTCAATCTTTCGTATGAGCGCGTCATCCTTGCTTTATAAGTTTCTAGGTTTTGCTACACCACAAGATGAGTTTCATCGAGGGCATCGAGCTCCTCAAGCCGAAGATGGGCATTTTCTTCATCTGTCAGCTCGTATCGAACTGCTACTCGTAGAGAGGGTAACTCTGTCTCCAAGGGAAGTACCGCTTCCATGCTGAACACCAACGCGAATGGTGTTGTATTCGTGGCCGTCTTGAACATGGTCTGATAAGCCAAGAGAGCTTCATGCAATCTCTCGTGCCAGTCCTTTTTATTTCTGGACGCTGTTTTCTTTATGATCTTTGTCAAGGTCTTGTTGAAAGATTCAGCTAGACCGTTAGCTCGGGGATTAAAGGCCGAAGAATATCTCCAATCTATATTATGCTGTTGTGCGAAACGACTGATTTTATGGCTTCTGTAGGCTGGCCCGTTATCCGAGATGATCCGTCGCGGAGTGCTGAATCGGTAGATGACACGTGTCCTGAAGAAATGGAGGATGTTCTCCGTCTTCACCTCTCTTAGCGGTATTGCTTCTGCCCACTTAGAGAAGTAATCGGTTGTTGCTAGTATGAACCGATGTCCCTTAGATGACGCCGGTTCGATGGGCCCAATTATATCGGTTCCCCACATTTCGAATGGTCAGCTAGCCAGTGTTGGATGTAGCGGGTTCGGATGTTGGTGGATGAAGTCCCTGTGAATTTGGCACGAGTGACACTGCTTCTCATATTCAAGACAGTCCTGAATCATTGTGGGACAGTAGTATCCCATTCTCTAGATCTTCAGTTTCATCTTGGGCCCGGCCTGATGGGAACCGCAGAGTCCATCATGAGTTTCTTGGACGACCCTTTTTGCTTCTTCTGGTCCCAGGCACCTTAGCCACAAACTGTCGAACGATCTCTTATATAGAGTATCATTGATGAAGGCGAAAGACAGAGCTCGTTTCATGAGCTGATGTCTCGAAGATGCATTTTTGGGCGTTCGATGGGATTTGAAGTAGTCTACAAAGACTTCTCTCTAATCCTCAGCCTTTTCTTCGTCCTCTACTTGGAAAACCGCTTGTTTGGTCACTTCTTCTTCTTTAGACGACTCCGAAGATATTTCTGCTGGCTCGAGAATTTGGCGGCTTTGAACAATGATCCTTACGTCATCGAGGTTTTCATCGGCCAGTTCTTTAGCGTGTTTGGCTAACGTATCCGCCTTACTATTTTCCGCACGCGGTATGCTTTCCAGGGTGTAGGAGGGGATTTGCGTCAGTAGTTGCTGCACTCTTTCACTATACCTGATCAGTTCTGGCTTGCACGTCTGGTAGTTTCTATATATGAGGAGGTTTTCGATTCCCATGTCGACAGCAATCTCAAGACCTGCTATCAAAGCTTCATACTCAGCCTCATTGTTTGTTCTCGGCTCCGTTAAAAAAAAAGGCAAAATGCATTGTCCCTCCTTGTGGAGTCACAAAGCTAAGGTCCACTCCGGCTTTAATCATGGGGGTGTTTTGTTTTCGCTTCTTCAAGGAGGACGCTCCATCGAAGTAGAGTTCCCATCGGGTATCACTCCTTTCTTTCTCCCCGTCAATTGTGTAAAACGCGTGTTCGTCCGGCAACTCGCAGTTCAAGGTAAAGTCGGCAGGTATCGGATGCTCTGCGAGAAATTTGGCGATGGACTGGCCTTTTATTGCCTTGAGGGATTGATATACTATCGAGAACTCCATTAAGAGGAGGGCCCATTTGGCAAGCCTTCCCGTTAACATGGCTCTTGACATCAAATATTTGAGAGGATCAACCTTTGATATGAGATGGACCTCATGTGCCAGGGCATAATGTTGAAATTTCGTTATCGTGAAGATCAGCGCCAAGCAATGCTTTTCGATGGGGGTAATTGTTTTCTGCCCTCGGGAGAACTCGACTCAAATATTAGAGAGCTCTCTCCTTTCCCTGATCGTTCTCCTGTGCCCATAGCGTGCCTACAGAACCTTCAAGGGATGTTGTGTACAGGATGAGGGGATTTCCCTTGACCGGAGCGGTCAGTACCGGCATGTTCTGCAGATATTGCTTGATTTCGTCCAGTGCACTTTAGAATTTACGATCCCAAACGAACGGGGTCCCATTCTTCATTAGATGACTGTAGGGCGGCATTTGCCAGAGAGGTTAGCTATGAACCGTCGGATATACGCAAGCTTTCCTTTGAGAGACCGTAGTTGTTTGAGAGTTCTTGGCGCGAGCATATCCATAATCGCCTTGATCTTTGATGGGTCTATTTCGATGCCTCGGTGTTGTACGATGAATCCTAGGAATTTATCTGAGGAGACTCCGAACGCGCATTTCAGAGGGTTCATCTTTAGGTTATATTTCCGAAGACGCTGGAACACTATCTTCAAATGCTCCCAGTGCTCTTCGTACGATTTGCTTTTCACTACGAGGTCGTCGATATAACATTCGACAATCTTATGTATGAGGTTATCGAAGATCTTAGTCATAGCCCTCTGGTAGGTAGCGCCAGCATTCTTCAGACCAAAGGGCGTCACTTTGTAGCAGAATATGCCCAGCGGAGTCCGGAAAGCATTGTGCTTTTGGTCTTCAGGATGCATCTTTATTTGATTATACCCAGAAGATCCATCCATGAAGGAGAATACTTCATGGGTGGATGTTTTATCGATCATCAGCTCGGTAACATGCACTGAGAAGTTATCCTTCGGACAAGATTTGTTGAGATCCCGAAAATCTACGCAGATGCGTACTGTCCCATTTTTCTTTATTACCGGAACGATATTGGCGATCCAGTCAGGGTATTGAACTTCTTGGATGAAGCCGGAGTCGATTAGCTTCTTGAATTCGGCATTGATGCTCATTTTAAGTTCGAGCCGCATTCTTCCCGGTGCCTGTTTGACTGGCTTAACGTCCGGTGATATTGCCAATTTATGCACGGCTATTTTTGGATCTAGTCCCGGCATCTCAGAATAATTCCATGCAAAGCAATCTTTATACTGCATAAGCACATCCTTTAATGTAGTCACCTGCTCTTTAGACAGTAGCTCACTAACGAACGTTGGCCTTAGATCGGTTGCCTTCCCCAAGTCGATTTTTCTCAAGTTGTCTGCTGTGGTATGTATCCTATCTTCCAGCTCTTTTGGCGCTGGTGGAAATTCTGAGATCACCTCGTCCTCATCTTCATTCGTGAAGCAGCGGGAGAGGTCGTCCATACTCTCATGCTCCCCCTCCTTTAGAAGTGTTATCACGTGGCAGGTACAAGTTCATTTCCAAGACCGATGTTGATCTGGTTCCACTCTCGCTATATAGATTGCTTTTGGCTCATGCTTTTGTGGTGGGGTTACCCTCCAACTGTCAGATAGAGCAAACTTACCTTGCTGATACTGGTCTTCAACCCAGTCTTTAAAGGTGAAGCAGTCTTCAAGAGGATGTCCTATTACTCGGTGATAGGAGCAATAATCCGGGTGATGGTCCTCGTTTATCTGTTCGGGGTATCGAGACTCTGGGAGCGTCATCATTTGATACTTCATGACAAGGTTGAATATTTTCCTTGTCTTGTCTTGAGGGAAAGAGTACTCCTGACCCATCTTCTTCATAAAAGACGGGTTCCAGCTAACTTTTTCCCGCTAGCGTGGCTTCTTGGGTCCGCTTCGCTGTTTTTGAATGCCGTCCCTGTTCTTCACCTTGCTTTTGCTTCTACGTCGGGCTTTTTTCTTGCCATGAGAGCGCACAATGGATTGGGGGTGAAGGGCACCGTCGTGTTCTCCTTCCGTAGCCTGCTGAATGATACGCTGCGTCTTGACTTTCTCGTAAATGGCCATTTCGCGGCTATGGTCATCCCGAACCTTTTGACCCACTTCTCTTATTAGCTTGTCAATCTGTTCTTCGAATGACGGGCTTGGTATTCTCACGGCGGGATCTCGCTCTGGTTCGACATCAACGCCATCTGGAAATACATTTGTTTCTCCACCGGAATTATTTATGACATGGCAGCCATGAAATCGCTCCCGTTTATTGGACCGAACGTATCCAAAGCCAGTCGTCTCCATTCTCCCGTTGGGCATCTTCCGCTGAGTCCCGGGAACGTCCCAAATCTTGTTATAAAACTGGGATTGTCGAGCGGTCTGCTTGAAGGGTACGCCTTGGCATCTCAATAGCCTTTTCAGTCTCTCTGCATAGTATCTGGGCAGACGGATTGGTTGAAGCCTGTAGAGTGCAGGTTCGGCACTGTGCCATACCTCTTTCTCCACTTCAGTCTCGGTGGATTGATAAAAAAGGATCGCCTTTTCATTTCTTTGCCTAGGAGGGACGTAGAAGGTCTGCAGCTCTTCCACGCTGTACGTATCAAGTGCATCAAGCTCTTTGTAATGCCGCTGCAGAACCATGGTAATTTGTAAACTATGGTCGGCTCCAGCAAAGGTTTGCATTGGCGGGCGGACGAAAAACACTGCGTTGGCCTCGTCCTCAGAGTCACTGCTAAAGACCAAAATATGAGTAGATGGTCCTGGCCTGTTGCCTTGGGGATGTCCCGAGTAGACCATCTCTTCATCCTCCTCGGTATCGCTCCCAAAGATCGGGATAGTGGCGATGGATTTTTGTTTATTCTCCGGTTTGCGACATCTTTCCATGTCTTCAAAGTCGGGTAAGAAGTACTTGGCGTCTTCATATTTGCGGACTTCATTTCTGGAGAATGAGTTCAGCTCCCCCGTAACCGTGTACTCGAGGCCGTCCTTGAAGTACTTCATACACTGAAGTTGTGTAGAAAGGATGATGTTATACTCATGTAACCAAGGTCTGCCGAGCAAAGCGTTGTAGCAAGTTTTGGCGTCAATAACATGGAACTTGATGTCAGTGACGAGCAGCCCGAAGCGTAATGTCAGTATTACAGACCCGAGTGTTCGTGATGACTAGGAGTCAAACCCGGATATGGTAATTTTATCCCGGGTCTGGTGCTGAACGTTCATGCAAATCTCCTTCAGTACTCTTACATTGAGAAGGTTGACAGAGGACCCATTGTCAACCAGGATCTTCCCTATCTTGATGTCGTGGCAGTACCCGGTTACATATAACGGACGGTTGTGCTCGCACATTCTGAGGAGGAGGTCTTCATCGCTGAAGGTGATGTCCGCTGTATGAACTTCTTTGGGCTCGTCTTTCATCTTTTCTTCCTCCAGGAAGGCTTGAAACTGATCGGGCTCTTGTAACGTCTTGATCAGGGAATCTCGTGCCTCTTTAGATAGGAGAAGGGCATCCAAAATACTCAATTGTGAGGGTATCTTTCTCAGATGTACCAGGACATTGTAATCCACATTTTTCTTTCTGAGCGTGTCCTTGGCTGTGAGCTCTTCGACGACTCTATCATCGAAGGCAATCTCCTCAGGGACTTTTTCCTTCCCTTTGTCTCTTTTGCCCGAACCTTTGTTTGAAGGTCCAAGATTCTTTTCAGGCAACGTACGGTTACGCAGCTGAATGTTCTCACGGTTCTTCATCTCCTCTTTTCAGAAGTGGATTCTTTGAAAAGAGGGCCGAAGGCTCTTTCTTCGTCAGAATCGCTCCCGAAGGTAAGAACTTGAGATTTTTTTCTTGTCGAACTGGTATCAACCATATAACAGTTGCCAGCCGTTCCTTTACGCTCGTCTGTCGCGCTTTTATGTTCCCGACGGGCTTGGTGTTTCATCCGCCTAAAGTGTTGTCGATGGGCAACGTATCCCTGCCACCACTCCTTGAAAGCATTGCACTCTTCGGTAGGGTGTGTAACCCTCCGATGGTACAAGCAGTAATTCAGATGTACACTTGCTTCGTTGAGGCACGTATTCCCGGGAGTATTTCCTTCGAAAGGTGGCAGCTTCATTCCCATTGACAGAGCTTTAGCGAACTGCTTCCCTACCTTGATTCTGCTCTTACTGGTGGCAGGTGCGCTTCGATCCGGTTGGGATACTTTATAACTTCTCATTACCGGGGATTCTTCAGGTTGACACCGACGCTTGACCTTTTCGTATATGGTCGTTTCACGTCCTTGGTCAGTTTTGCTCTTTTGGAGGGTTTCGTTCAGCAGCTTGTCGATCAGTTCATCTGACAGTTCCTTGGATTTTGGTTCTGGATCTGCCCCTAGTTTCTCCACGTCAGGAGCTGTTTTCCCATTTATCGACGAGTGAAAGATCGTGTGGCAGCTCGCCACATAATTCTCGGGTTCTTCTGAAGAATCGTCTCCTTCATCAATGTCACTATTTCTGTTCTCAAGAACATGCTTGAAGAATTCTTCCAATGTGACTGGGGTTCGCGCTTTTTGGTTGTATTCCTCCAGTGCGTCAATGTATTTTTGCAGACCCGTACGATTGCTGTCGAGCTGCACGGGCTTCTTGGACTTTTTCTTTTTCTTTGAAGACGTCGGAGGCTTGGCCTGAAGGTTTTACCTATCATTACCAACTTTCGGCGTTGGGCGCGGTTTCAACATTCCGTCAACAATCTCAGGCTCCAGCGGGCTTTTCCACCTAATCGCTGGACATGCTTGAAGATCCTTCAGCATTCTTTTAGTTTTAGCCGAAATGACAACTTCCCACGGAGCTTCCTCTACAAATGAGCATGATGCCCCCGGCGTATCCGCCTTTTTAGGAGCGTGCTGTTGTGGCGAGTTTACCTTCCAATTTTCGGACAACGCGAATTTTCTCTGTTGGTACTGGTCTTCAACCCAGTTTTTTAAGACGTAGCAATCTTCGATTGGGTGGCCCACTATTCGGTGGTAGGGGCGGTAATTAGGATTGTTGACGTCGCCCGGTTGCAGTGGGCGTCTCGGATCCGGCAAAGTGATGAGTCTGTTGCGCACTGCTAGCTCGAACAATCTCCTCTTTTTATCACGGGGAAATGAGTAAGGACGTCTCAACTTCTCTTCGAGAGCTCGTGGTTTGTTGTTTTGGCGAGCAACCGGTTTTGGGTCACTCGGTTGTTGTTGAGTGTTGGCGATGAAGATCGCTTTCCCTTTCCCCTTTTCATTCCGGAGATCTGTTTTTGAAGAGGACGGCCTATGGCCCATCTGGTCCATTTGGGCCAGCTTTTCAATCAAGGCCTGGAAGGTGGTCGGCTTGAAGAACATTATAAATTGGGATATAGTTGCTTGGGGATCAAGGGTCCCCACGAACATGCCTACAGCAGGTGCTTCTTCTATGCGTTGTTCGCATTTAGACCATAGGTTCCACCACCGAATTGCGTACTGGACCCAGGTTTCTCCCGACTTCACCCTGGCGTTGATTAATGTCGTGATCGGGGTGCGCTCGCTAGCTCTTGCGAACCGTTGCGTAAACAGTAGCTCCATTTTCGTAAATGTCTTATGGAATCATTCGGAAGCTCCAAATACCATTCAAATGCTGTCTCCGCCAGGCTGCCGACAAATTGGCGAAGCAATAGTTTGTAATCGCCTCCGATATTACCGCATAAAGCTCTGAATTGAGCAACGTGTTGATGCAGATTGCCCGTCCCCTTATATACATGGAATTTAGGGATCGTATATCCTGGCGGGTACTTAATTTGGTCGTACCAGCCTGGATAAGGTCGCCTAGTTCTGATTACTTGACCTGCCGCTTCGTTCGCTTGATGAGCTCGTATTTGTTAAGCTTTGTAGTCATCAAGGGTAGCTTTGGAGATCGTCTCCTCCCTGGCTGCTGATAAAACCGGAGGAGAGTTTGATGTCTCCCCTCTATCGTCTTCAATGATTATCGGAGTGTCTTCGGCTGGAGGTTCCGACTGGATCATCATCCCCACCATGTCTTGGAACAGAAGCGCCATTTGTTTTATATTAGCCGCTTGTTCCGCGGCCTCTTTATCTTTCTTTTCAAGCACCCTTCGTAGGAATTCGGTGTCGGTTTCTTGCTCCTGGCGTTGTTCCGACGATACTTCCGGGCTTTCTTTCTGCCCAGTGAGTGCGGCCATCCTTGTCAACATCTTCTAGAGCTTTTGTTGTTACTCATGAGCCTTTGTCACAGACAGTGTAAGTGGTCGATGACCCATGGAAGTACGACTTTCCTCTTTCCCGGAAGTCATGTACACCGTGTGTATTACCATGCCCCCAGACTTGGAGCGTTTGAGTCCACTGCTATTGAGATTTGCCGCAGGTGGTGGTTGATTCTCTGGCCTTCTCTTTCTGTGGGAGGCCGAAGTTGAGGGGGCTGTTGCAGCAGGTACCTATGTGGACGAGGCATTCCGTTATATGATGGCGGGGTGGTTCTCCTCCTGCCGAGCCTTCTTTTTCTCTAGTTGGCGAGAGTAGTTCTTGTCAATTACAGAGTCTTGGACTTTCCGCCAGACCCTGTGGATTTTGGAGGACAGCCGCTGAGGGGGTTGTTCCGGCTTCGCCCGCACCGTGTTTTCAACATGTGGATGTGACTTCTTCAGTACAGTGGTTGGAGAATTATTTCGCACCCTCCTGAGCAGTTCGAAGTTGTTCCCAGTTGGAACAGCGGCATCAACTTCCACCGTTGGAGCTGGTGGAGTAAGTCTAAAGGGGGAACTGCCCCTAGCCTTCCTTACTCGGCTCCAGTGGCGACGTCGAGCATGTCGTGCAGATAGGATCACCTCTGCTGTAGAAGCGACCTCGTTATTCCCCTTAGTTTGATGAGAGGCTGCTGTTGGTGCTAGCCTGTCGAAAACTGACGTCCGTTGAAAGGGAACGTCTAACCGGTCAAAGACTGACTTTCGAGTAGGGGAAGTACTTGTAACGACATCACCCGTAACAGGAGTTGGAACGACCAGTCTTACGAAAACCGATCCTATAGCAGGAGAAGCCCATTTGACGGCTTCATCTGTCGGAACAGGAATGGCTGTCCGCTTTGGGATAACCTCTTCAGGTATCGCGGGCCTCTTTGCGGGTCCACTTGAGCTTAGGCTCAGCCTGTCGAATACTGAGGCGCTGGAATTGGACGACCCGTTGAGAGGAGCCATGGTAGTTGCAATCCGATCGAAGACCGACTTCTTCGGAGCTTCCTGTGACGGCACCAGGGCGCTGAAGCTTGTTGGCGGGATCATGGTCCCAAAGAACAATCCAGTGGTGGCCTGAGTCACCTGCTCCACTGGCATTGCAAAGATGGAGGCCGCTTGGGGCCCATAAGTCACTCTTCCAGCAGGGACGGAGTGGAAGTTATGTTGCAATTGGTGCAGTTGGAAGCCATCGATGTCATCTTCTCTTCTGCGTAGGAGCAAGACACCAAATCTTAGTATCTCGAATTCAAGGGCAACCATATTAAACCGCGATTCGTTCGCGAACACGAGACACGAAGTGTGGAGTGGAAAGAGTAAAAAGTCCCACCGTGCGTGCCAGAATCTATTTACCGCCGAAAACCGGGAAAGACAAACGTCTTTCCTTAATTTGGGGGCAGATACTATTTGGGTTTATCCATCCACCTCTCCGAATATGCCAAGTTGATTTATGGCACCGTGTATCAGAGGTCTAGATAGATGCGGCCGTTGTAGCAGACTTCGTCAGATTACCCCTCGTTTACGAGGGGTTTTTGATTGTGGGGACGCTCTTTCCTGCAGGCGCAAGCCCCTGTAGTTAATTACGTTACCGCGTAGCGATAACCACTTTCTCCTGCTCCAGATATTCACTTCGTGTCGTGTGTGTTTGTTTTGTTTTTTGTTTCCTGTGGATTGTATACGGAGACTAATTTATGTTGTCGCCCGTGGGGCGTGGATTAGTCCAAATCCGTATTTTCTTAGATTTGGATTTGGTTTGCTTTAAGGATCGTTAATCTCATTTGGGATTAAGATCGACTTAAATGTTTGTTAAGGATACGTTAGTCCGATCTTGGACTAAGATCTACTTAACTGGGTTTAGGATCATTCTTGATCCAACAAAAGAGCATTTGGGCTCAATCGTTTTAGTTTGGGGACGTTACGGTCCGTAGATCACCATTTTTTTGGGGGTGAGGGTTTAGTTTAAGGACGTTGCGGTCCGTAGATAGTTTAAGGACGTTGCGGTCCAGAGCTAGTTTAAGGACATTGCGCTCCACAGGGATGTGCTCATGGGTTTGGGAATGCACCAAAGAGCTGTTGGTTGTCAGGACCCTCCATCTCTCTGAAGACGTTGAAGAATTACAACGACATGTATCAGAGGTATGGAGAGATGTACCCTTGAACCGAATTCCAGATTGAAGGGACAGATCATGGTAGAATGAACACCATTTTAGATACCATCTGCTAGGACATCATTAATCATCTTTGGAACTAAGATCGATTTGGGGAGACCTGAGCATAGGAAGACTCAGTTGAAAAAGGGTTTTGGCCTCAGGAGACTTATCTATGTTTAGGCTAAGGTTGACCTCTCATAGTGTTAAACACTAACATTTGCTTGGCGCTCACGTGCTCCCATGTGATGCTCTAAAGCAGTGTTAAACACTAAAACTCTGGGGCGATCACGTGTGGCACGTGAGACGCCTGAAAGTTGGCGCTGCATACTTGAGCCCAAATCCTCATCTGTATGTAAGTGTTAAACACTTAAATCTTATGACCATCACATGTAGGCACGTGAGGCGTCTCACAGTTGGGTGCTGCTTCCTTTGATTTATCCCATTCTCCTTTTATAAGTGCTAAGCACTATTAGGGGTCACGTGTAGGCATGTGAGGCGCCCTAAAACGAGAACTGTCTTAGGGTTTTATGCCCTTTTTCTTTTATAAGTGCTAAGCACTTGTTTTAAGGGGTCACGTGGGAACGCGTGAGGCGATCTCAGTTGTTGTTTTTTGTTATGGAGGGTTAAACCCTAGATTTGTCAGAGGAATTAAATTTCTACATCTTTTGGAAGAATTAAATTCTTTAAACTTAGTTCTTTTCTCTAAGTTTTGGGGACTGCATGACAGAATCTCCCTGATGAGAATAAAATTCTCAACTTGTGGGGAGATCTGTTTCTGCAGATCTCAACCAGAGGAAGAACTAAGTTCTTTTTTAGAAGAGTTAAACTCTTGTAAGAGGAGATAAAACGATCTCTAAGTCTCTTTTTTACCTACGGTTTCTTTTCTTCAAAGGGAACTCCTGATGTCGACGTTGCTCTTGGGCATTTCCATGTTGAGGATGATGCTAATCTTTTTTGGGTTTGCTACGATTCCTCGATGGGTAACCATGAACCTGAGGAATTTACTACCAGTGACTCCGAATGCACACTTAGCCGGATTCAGCTTCATTTTGTACTTGCGCAGGACGTCGAATGTCTCGCCGAGGTCTTTAGTGTGCCCGGCTGAGGAGACGGATTTTACGAGCATGTCGTCGACGTAGTCTTCTATGTTTCTCCCAATCTGTGGTTTGAACAGCTTGTTGACCAGGCGTTGATACGTGGCCCCTGCGTTCTTGAGCCCGAAGGGCATTACTTTGTAGCGGTATACCCTCCGATCCGTGGTGAAGGCGGTAAGCTCTTTGTCGGCCGGATTCATCCAGATCTGATTGTAACCGGAGAAAGCGTCCATGAGGCTCAATAATTCGTGGCCGGCCGAACTGTCCACTAGTTGATCTATCCGAGGCAGTGTATAGTTGTCTTTGGGGCAAGCTTTGTTCAAGTCCGTGAAATCGACGCACATGCGCCATTTACCGTTTGGTTTTTTGACCATGACCACATTCGCCAGCCAATCTGAGTAGTACAGATTCCTGATGAAGTTGGCTGCGAGCAATCGATCTACCTCGTCTTCTATCGTCTTTTGTTTAACCGGCGCAAAGCTTCTCTTCTTTTGTCGTACGGGTCGGGCCTGCGGGTTGACCCCGAGCTTGTGGGAGATCACTTTAGGGTCGATCCCGGGCATGTCCGTGGGTGTCCAAGCGAATACGTCTGAGTTTCCCCTGAGGAAACATATCAATTCTTCGCGGTGGTCCCCGGTCAAGAGAGAACCGATCTGGAATGTGCGGCTATCGACTCCTTCTTCGAGGGGGACTTCCGTTAATGCATCCACCGGGGCACCTTGAATTTCTCTTTAGTCGTCGCGTGTATCTAAGGACCCCTGGAAATCATGCACGTCCTCAAAATCGTCGCCCTGCTCTCCGGCGGTGGATGTCGAGGCGAAGCAAATCTTAGCGGTTTCCTGGTCTCCATAGGCCCGGCCTATCCCCCTTTAATCCAAAGGGAATTTGATCGCAAGGTGATAAGTCGAGATCTGGTCCCGGAGGGCGTTCAAGTTAGGACGCCCCAGGAGAATGTTATAGGATGAATGGACCTTGGCGACGAAGAAGTCCATTGGTATGGTTCGCGTATTACCCGCTTCCCTAACGTTGAGAAGGAGGGTGACCAATCTCTCGGCCGGGACTGAATGGTTGGTGAACCCAGAGAGGACATGGGAGGTAGGTCGAAGGTCGGATGGTCATAGCCCCATACGCTGGAAACAGTCATGGAACAGGATATCCGCCGAGCTCTCTGAGTCGACCAATATTCTCCGGACCTCGTAACAGTGGACTCTGGACATTATCACGAGAGGGTCATTGTGAGGAAGAGATATGCCATGAAGGTTTTCATCAGTGAAGATGATCGGTTTGTCCCTCCTGCACCTCTTGTGTGGTATATCGCTTACACCATCGACTGGGAGGATGTGGTGGTTCCCCCCGCTTTCCCGAGCTGGATCCGAGGTAACGACCATGATTTGCCCGATCGTTAATTCCCCGGGAGGGGTTTGGTCCTTTTGCTCCCGCTGCGTCTGCCGCTTGTCCCGCAGGTATTTCGCCAGGTGGCCAGAGCGGATCAACTCCTCGATGTAGTCACGGAGTTGTTTGCAGTTCTCAGTCGGGTGACCCTGCGACCAGTAGAAGGCGTAGTATGGGCCGTGGAGATGCTTTCCCATTCTTTGGGTGACTAGCGGGAGCTTAAATAACCTCTCGCCCTTAGCTTCCTCCAGTAGCTCGGTCTAGGAAATATTTAGAGGAGTGTACTCTTGAAACCTCGGGAAGTAAGGCTTCGGACGATCGACTTTCTTTTTCTCTTCCCTGTCCCTTTTTCTTTCTGTCCACCTGGTCAGCTCGGGGCAGGTTTGAGTTCACCTCCGACTCGAGTTGGATTTCTAGCTCGGTCCAGGCTTTCACTTTGGCCAAGGTCTTAGGTTGCGCTAATGCAAAAGAGCGGAGCCACTCTTTGTGCCTAAGACTCGATCTCAACGCGGTGAAAACTGTTTCATCGCGGTGCTCAGGAACCTCCAGGAAGGCATTGTAGAAGCGGGTGACATACCCTTTGAAGGATTCCTTGCCTCCGCTCTTGACAGTGAACATGTAGTCGACCGTCCTTTTCTGTTGTCGGTTCCCGACGAAGTGACCGAGGAATTGGGTAGCCAGCTCGTCGAAGGTTGAGATGAAGCGTAGTGTAAGCCTTCAGAACCTGTCCCGGCCATCCCGGATCAGGGTGGTAGGGAAAGCTCGGCATTGAGCCGCGTCCGAGTTATCTTGGAAGCTCATGCCCACCGTAAATGCGTCCAAGTGGTCCTTCGGGTCGGACTTCCCATCGAAGAGGGCCACTTTTGGCGGTTTGTTCCTGGACGAGACGTGCTCGGCCAACAGCTCTTCTATAAAGGGCTTTGTTAGTGAATCGGCGGAATACTTGGCCGCTTCGCCGGACGCATGACCATCCCGTCGTATACCTTCGATTTTCTTCACGAGGGCTTCAAGTCGGTGGTGGTACCCCGAGAATTCTGCACAGTCGAAGTGGTGGCTACCCCCGCTCCGGGTCTGCGCGATGGTGCGGCTTTGATTCCGCTCTATCAAGTTTCTCAAATCTTCGGGCGAGGCCCTTCTCGAGTAGTCCCGCCGTTCGCCGTTCGCGTGGCATCGGCGGGAGTAGGGGCGTCGGTCTGGAAGCAGGCGAACTGACCGACATCTCCTCAGAGGGTGAGAGCACGCGGCGGGCATCGGAGCGACGACCTAGTCTTCCCTGGGATCGGGTTGTGGAGCTGTCCGGCGCCCAGCGGGTTATGGAATCATTCGCCGCATGAGGGCCATGGTAACTGGAGTCTGCATGCCAATGCTCGGTGACGCCGAGATGAGCGTAAGTGGGATCGAGAGCCTGAGCATGGCCATCTTTCCTTCTGCGGACGTCATTATCCCGGGGTGGGGGAACCGTGTTCTAGAGGACAGGGTTCGCTGCTTGAACGCGGACGAGTGCGTCCACCATCGATGTGAGCCTGTCGATCCTAGAGGATAAGGCGTTGATGACGTTAGGAGGGGGAGAGAGCCGCTCCTGCCTCCGTTGTGGAAGGTGTGGCAGCTTGTATTTAGATCGTGGTGGTTGTCGCTCGCCATCGGGTCGAGAGCGGAAGATCAACTTATGGGTGGAGAAGCTTCTAAAAGTTTCCCACAGACGGCGCCAGCTGATGGAGGCTGTGATCTTCCTCAGATGTTGTCCTCCGTCGATCTGGTAGCGAGGGGTTTTTAGCGGCTGAGATTTGTTTTGGGGGGTGTTGAGCGTATGGATCTCAATGGGTTGTTGGAAGTTGCTGAGGCTGAGCTACCTGCAAGGGAAGTCCCGGGATGGGAGACCATCGTAAGACCCTCCGACGATCAAGTTAGTGCCGGAGAATAAGAGCAGCGTAGCGACCTATTGGGTTCAGTTCCAGTTACCTGAGTCGTCTGAGAGATGGGCTTATATAGTGGCCGCGTGGAGCGAGCAGGCGCAAGATCATTGCCGCCAGTTACTCCCCTGCGTTATTCTCACATTAATTGCGGGATACGCCCATTAATAGGAGATCGCGCTAGCGTGGGACGCGGAACGTGGGGAGGCGGATATCTTGCTCTAGCAAGATACGTGGAGCCGTTGCGGAGACGCTTGGGTTCCGCGCTCTCGGTTGATCGGGGTGCTCGAGCAAGCTCGGCCTGTCGGGTAGCTCGAAAACGAGCAAGAAGACCGAGGAAGCTTGGCCTGCAAGATGGCTCGGAGACGAACAGGGAGGTCGAGGAAGCTCGCCGGACTGCTCGGAGGAGAGCTGTTGGCTGTTTGCTAGGTGAATGTGGAAAGTACTCATGGAGGTCTCCGAAAGGTCTGATGCGTCATCGAGACGAGATCCCGAGGAACGCCCCTAATACATCTCATTTATTCCACCTCCGTAGCCTTCGGGACTTGCCATCCGTCAGATGTCGTAATATGAGGAGATGCCGCTTGTGAGCATACTAATGCAAAATGACCGCATGCTATTTGCTAGTACTGCAGCCAATTGGGTGTGTTTGTGTGTGTAGGTTGAAGAGGGGACCCACATGTCACGTGAAGGGAGTGGTAAATTCCCCCACATAACAAGACTAAGCAACAGGGCAGCAGGGCAAATGGTCAAGCTTGTTGTGTTATATAAAAATCTCCTTTTATCTCGTCTCCTCCAATCATCTCTCATCTCCCACGTGACCACCATGGCCCACTTCTCATCACTTCCCCTCTATTTATTTTAAGCTCAAATGATCAGATCACCACCTCTCATATCCTTAAACTTCTGATTTCTTACTCTTTTATGGTTGTAGTAGTAGTGTCAGGGATCAAAGAGAAGTTTTGATCATGGGCGATTCTTCAGCTTCATACATTCGAATGGTAAGATTACATATATTCTAGTAGCTTACATGGATCTTTTATTTCTCCGCAGGAAAACGAGTCATTTCTATTATCATATCAAATATCATGTGAACCTCACACGTTTCGATTTTGATATTTATATCATACCAATCTATTTGTTCTCAGATGGAGACACAAATACAAAACTCATAATGTTATATATCTTTCTTTTTCCAAAGTAAATGTAGAAATATCTTGAACTTGGTCTCTTCAAATTAGTTCATTATATGTTTATTAGTTGTGGGGGTATATTACTTGTTTCCATTGTTGGTTTATAGTGCCTATCATGTAGCTAAAACCTACTACAGGTGCATGTGTTTGTGCTCACATGCTTGGTTTCTTTTGGCAGGTGCAACACTTGATAGAGAAGTGCCTCCTCTTCCACATGAACAAGGAAGAATGCATGGAAGCTCTCTCCAAGCATGCCAACATCAAGCCAGTCATCACCTCAACCGGTAAGTTTTATAATCTCTTTAATCATTACTTTTTGTTAATTATCAAGGTATTTAGTACAATAATATATATTCGGTTTGTTGCAATGTCTTGTCGCGTATTTCTTCTTCGCTAACGAGTGTGTTTATTTCATTTACGGGCTGTTTGTGTTTGTATCAGTTTGGACAGAGTTGGAGAAGGAGAATAGAGAGTTCTTTGAAGCGTACGCGAAAGATAGAGAGGAACGAGCATCAGAGAGGGAGACAATGCGGAGGGTTCAAAGGATGCTCCAAGAGACGGCGGCCAAAGGTGGAGATGACAATGACTAATTCCCAACCCTGGATTCACTTTTAAGCATTTTTGTAATGTTTGGTTAAGGGTTTATGTTTGCAATGCTTTTTTAAGTAATTATGCTGGTTATAGTTTTGAAGAAATTCAATGTTTGATTTGCCTCTCACAAGGTTAAGAATGGTTCGAATCAAAAGACGAACAACAGTGCAAGTGTGGGAAAGTGGTGATTTCAGAAGAACCTTTGGAAAGAAATTTGTTTATTAGAAAGTTTGAATCTGACATTATTCTTATTTTTGAAGAGCTAACAGAAAATTTGGGCTGGCTGTTTGGTTGATGGATTAATATCTATATTTTATAGTAGAGTAGATGAGTATGGAATGTGAGGTCACCAAGTCCTCCGAAAACAAACTTTATTGGCTCACTATTGCTTGCATCATTCTTCTCCTTCAAACTTCTCAAGTATTTTTATTTCTATAATATTGTGACCAAGATCATTAGAAAAACTTTGTAAAGGCAGAGAATAAATAACTTTTTAATTTAATCTTGAGTTAATCGCACCTCAAATAAAATAAAATAAAAATAGAAGGATTTCTTTAACTAAATTTTAAATTGGGATTTATGTATATAAGGGGGGCAAAAAGAAGGGGGGCAAAAAGAATTGTCTTCAGACTAAATGTATCGTATCTCTATCGATTGGGACTTTGAGATTGTGTTGATGTTTATTTGTACATATGTGGGAGCATTAGATTTCCTGGGGTCTTGGATCACATGTGAAATTTGTCACAAGTAAAAAAAAAATGCAAAGATAACTGCCAGTGAAAGGATCCAGAGGCCCGAAAAGCCTGTGTGTGCATGAATGCAACTTGTATTTTTTGAACGGGACATATAAGTGACAATATACTTATTTTTTGCTTTTTGTGTGGTTGCTCTATGTTATGTGAATATTCAATATAGATCATTTCACGAAAAGAGATCGAAGTGGCCACAAATTAACGTTTTCAGGGCAAATTCGTGAGTCCCCTGGATGCACGTGTCGGTGCCAAATTTTTTTTTTTTGAGAAGAATGTCATATTTAACTACACTCTCAAATCATCCTTAGTTA
The DNA here is from genome assembly GCA_030015575.1 of Agapanthus africanus. NCBI lineage: Eukaryota > Viridiplantae > Streptophyta > Magnoliopsida > Asparagales > Amaryllidaceae > Agapanthus > Agapanthus africanus. The sequence continues at coordinate 604,499,508 of CM057340.1, forward strand.
GTTTGGCAGCAAGGTTTTCGAGGCCTCGGTTTCGTTTAAATTAAAACATGCAAACCGCGGTTTTAAAATAGTGTTAAGAAAAGGAGTATCTTAAAACTCAGCAAAGCTCCCGTCTTTTTTAGAGGTTTTAGAACTGGAGTTTCGAACCTCAAAACTTTTAGAAACCGCAGCTTGGGAAACTCTATTTTGGCTGCCAAATAGTCCTCGGTTACAATTTTTTGTGTTTAGCCCCGAAACCCATGGAACCTTGGTTTCAGTAACCGTAACCGGTAACCCCATTCCCAGACAAAGACCTAACCGTAGCCGATGCATAATGCCTAAACAATGCCGTTAGCATCGAACAAAACTATAGGATTCTCATGTACAATTTCAATACTAGGAAGGGTTAAGTATGGTTTTCTTATGACCTGCATGAATCCAACGAGAGAAATGAATCACGTATAAATGAGAGAACATATGGAACCCTTTGAGTTTGGGTTATAACAGTAATAAAGGTAAATAAAAGAAAAAAGGAATCTCCTATCCATAACCACAAGGCGACTACAAATTAATTTGGGCCCTCTTAGCTCCCTGCAATTTCAATGCCACTAAAGGATGAAGGACCCTAGCCAAACATCACATGTAATAAAGACTTAATTGCCAAAAACAACCAAAAGCTTAGAGGCTCTGACAAGGAAATACTAAATATGAGGCTCTCATATGTTCCTGTATGTAGTTTGCATTCTCAATTTTTCATCAAGAAGTGACGTCTCTCGCGATATGTTGAAAGGAACAGAAAGGATGTATCTAAGGCCAATTTTTAATGACCAGTGAAGACGCAGTCATATGCATGCAGATTGCCTCAATTTATATATTGCAATTGATGGTCAAAGTCTTGAAGTCGACAATTAATTTGTTGATATTGGTTCACTCAATAACTTCTCTGGCCTCGGTTTGCTTATCCCATTTGTTACTGTAAAAAATTAACTTCACGAAAATATCATAAACTTCAACTTCTTAAATTACATAATCATGCCATAGACTGTCTATAGCCACCTTTTTCAATAAACCGCCATCCATCGCAATGACGTTGGTGACCGGGTCACGTGATTTGCATGTGGCTCTACTAAGGACTAATTTCCCTCATAATTGAATCTACACCCCCCTCCACGCACCCTCACCCCCCAAAAAGATAAACACATTTGTATCCCCTCATATTTCCTCCTTTATTACTTCCTTCACCCCTTTCTACTCTTTATTTGGAACAGAAAGTCTCTCCCTATGTGTAGAGAGAATGAGGGAAGAAAAGATGTCCTGTGAGGCTTTTTAGTTAAGTGGTGTCAAAATTTTATATTCTTCATGATTTTTTTGACCTATTATCATCATTTTTATCATATATATATATATATATATATATATATATATATCAAATTTCATGTGATTCCACAACTTTTTCACTTTTAAATTAGCAATGTAAAATGTTCAATTGTCGGTAAACCGTTAATTTTGCATCCATTAAATCAACAGTGAAAAAGTGGTAGAATCACCTGAAATTTGATGTATCCACATTTTACATTATAAAAAAGATGATGAATGCCGATCGTTGAAAAAAATCGTGGAGGACATATTTTTTCGATGCTATAGAAGGAAATGACTTTATATATATATATAGAGAGAGAGAGAGAGAGAGCCCTCATCCCAAACCATACATACACATGTGTATTTCACCTATCCAAACCGGCTATCTTGATCTACGTATGATAAAACCTAATGTACAAAAAATCTCGGGATTTAAAAATCTCTAACTCGTTCATCAAGCGACCGCAATTTTCATATGTCGATAAGCCGTAAATATTTCTATTTGCTTGATGAACACGTCAGAAGTTTTTAAATTCCGAGATTTTTTGTACATAGGGGTTTCATTATACGTAGATCAAGATAGCCGGTTTGGATCGGTGAAATGCATTGAGTTATGTATGTTTTGGAAGGAGATGGCTCAATTTTTTTTTTTTAAATGCCCCTCTCTCTATATATAGAGAGAGAGGGGAGAGGGGAGAAGGAGAAGATCCTATGAGGCCGGTTTTCATTTTTTATTTTGAGGCCGGACTTTTAAACACACTACCCGCCGTATATTTCACCGATCCGTACATGTCATTTTGATCTACTTGTATTAGATAGGCTATGTATAAAGTTTCATTAGATTTGGAGAGTTCTAACATATCCATCAAGAAATCTTGTTTTTCATGCATCGTAAAGCCGTCGAATTTTTAGTCCATTTGATGGATTAGTTAGAGATCTCCAAATCTCCTAAACTTTAATACATAACATGTTTTCAGTAATACTTATAGAAATTTTACTTTCCTAAATTTTTTACAAGAAAACAAATATTTAAAGATATTTTGATGGGGAATACAGATAAAGGACTGATAATATATAAGAAGTAACATAAAAGAATATAAGATGAAAATTCATAACAATATTGGTCAAATTAATTAAGAGGCCTGTAACAAATTATTTTTTAAAAAAAACAACAACAATAGAGACTAAAGAGCACAGAAACACAACCAATTAATTATAGAACAAAAGTAAACCATGATTAAAAGGCATACACTGATGCAAAATCCGGCAGAGTCGCCAACGATGGATCCGGGTATTTCTCCTCGATCTGAGTAATCACATCCAAATCCAGAACCCATTTCCCATCATCAAACTTCAAAACTGGGACTTTCCCTTCTGGGCTAATCTCCAGAAAACCTAAATTTCTTCCCCAGAAATAAAAATCCTCAAAACTCAAACCCTAACCAAAAAAATTCCTTTTTTAGCAATGAGAGAGAAAAAAAAAGGTCAATTCACCATGAAGTCTTTGTTGGAGAGGAGGGGAAGTCGTTCCACAGAATAATACTCACGACAATCCAAATCACGCAATCAACAACGAAAAGACAAATTAATAACGATGCGAGAATAAGTAAATAAGAATCAAACAAGAGACGATGGATTTATTAACGAGATTCACCCACCGTATGACTAGTTCCCGGCAGAACAGAATCTGCAATATCTACTATAATCTTGAATCAAGTAAACCACGAACAAATCCTAAGAAATTTCTCTCAAATCTCTCTAGATCTAAGGCGTTACCTTCTCAATACAATAGTCTCTCTTTTTTGCCACACATAATACATATGAGAGGTCCTCTTATATAGGAAAACTCTAATCCTATAGAAAACATGAAATAAATCTTATTTTACCAAATATAGATTCGTCCAGATCTACCGACGGTAGACGTCTAACCCACATTTGGACAGACGTCTGCCTACACTCTATAAATCTTCATCTCCCAAGGGCAGACGTCTGAACCACACATGGCCAGACGTCTGCCTACGCTCTATAAATCTTCATCTCCCAAGGGCAGACGTCTGAACCACACATGGCCAGACGTCTGCCTACGTTCTGGATTGGGCTTCGTGACTTCTGCAAACGTCTGGATATTTGGCCTTCAAACGTCTGTGATTGCTCTGGCGTTCTAACATGCTCTTCTGTATACATCCAGACATCTGCCCCTCCCTTCAACAGACGTCTGACCCAAAGTATTTCTCCATAATTTCAACAATCTCCCATTTTGAGATACTTCAGTTTTGATTTCCAGCGCTAGTAGATTTCACACGACTCCACTCTACTCTCTCCTCATCAGATTTTCATGAATGTTCCAGCCAAAATTTGTGCTCAAGAGCATAAGCTCAACCCTGGCGCAGGCAGCGCCAAATGCCATCTCTGGCGCAAGCGGCGTCAATACCAAACCCTGGCACCGGCAAAACACGTGCAATGCACGTGGCGCCAGCACCAATCTCTGTTGAAGCGCATGCTTCAGGTAGAGCTTAAACTCTATTTGGGAAAATATTTCTCTGTATCTTTCTAAAAAAGAAAGATAGCTCTTGTTAACAAGAAATTTTCCCTATAACTTTCTAAACAAGAAAGATATTTCTTTTGTTAATAAAGAACCTATGGATCAAAAATCTAACGATACTTAAGCATCACCGATTGATTTTAAGATCAAATGAGATTTCTCAAATGAGAGATTCTCTCAACTTGATTAATTCTCTCCTCTCCTATAAATAGAAGCCTACAAGGTCAAAAAACCGAGACTTAAGTCTTTGCAAAAAGAAAATTCTTCTTCATCCTCCTCAGACCCCAGGTAAAGAACCCTGAGAAAAATCTCTCCTCTACTTCCCTTCGAAGCATAAGCTTCTTGAGAACCTTAGGTTCTTTCTTCGAATCAAAGATCCATGAGTTATATTTCCTCTAGGTGAGAGGTTAACCTCTCATGAAAGATCTAATCTCAAGATTTGAGATCTTGGAGGAAAAACTATGGCATTCTCCCTCATCAAAGATCAAGGATCACCAAAAAGATCGAAGTCTCAATATCATGGAACATAGTTTCGTCCAAAAAATATTCATACCAGAGAACTTAAGTTCTAAATATCACAAAAATATGATTTTTATGGACTTGATCAAAAGATCATCTTGAAATGTTAACCTTTCCATGAACAGAGTTTAAGCTATCAAACCCTGGCTTGCGCCACGTGTAAATACGTGCGCCAACGCCAAAGAAAGGCTCACCAAGACCTGGGCTGTGCCACGTGTAAAGAACGTGCGCCGGCGCCAAGCCGACCCGAGCTGCGCCAAAGTTATGTGCCAGCGCCAAGCATACACTTTGTCCCACCGGACACCATATGCAATGCACATGAGTATGCGCCAAAGCCATGTGCCAATACCAAGCCACGAGCCGCGCCAACGCCAAAAGCATATGAGCGCCAATCAGGCCCTATATTCAGCATAATTTGGCTAAGTCTTGAAGTTTAAGCTTCCTGATGATCTTAAGATCTTTGAAAATAATATTCTTATGTCTCCTAGGTTGATCTAGTTCTCAAATGTGACTGTGTATCACTAGGCAAAGCCTATGTTCACCTAGGTCGATCTAGTTCTCAAATGAGGCTACGTATCCCTAGGCAAAGACTATACATCCCAAACCCTCTAAGTTGATCTTAGTTCTCAAATGAGATTAACGTGTCTTTAGATAGAGTTTTTACTCTTGTGTGAACCGGTGGACCTCATAAATGTAAGAACTGAAACCTAAGTTCACTCTCATTGGCAAACCAAGACACCAACGTGGACCACGTCAAGCAATGATTGACCCAAATATCAAAATATAAAATATATACGGATTTGGACTAATCCGCGCCCTACAGGCGGCGACAAAATTATTCTCCGTATACAATCTAAGGGCAACCCAAAATAAACAAATAAAAATACGACACACGAAGCAAAGAATCTGGAGTGCAGAAAGTTGTTGTCGTACGCAATGACGTAATTAACTATAGGGGCTTGCTCTTGAAGATAAAATTCGTTCCTACAATCAATAAACCACTTATTTGTGAGAGGGAATATGAAGTCGGTTACATCAGTCGCATCCTTTCAAACATCCAATATACGGCGTTATAATCACTTAGTGTCTTCGGAGAGGTGGATAGATCAAATCTATGCATTTGCCCCCAAATTCAGACAAGACGTTCTATCCCAATTCGTCTAACCGGTCTTCAGCGGTAAACAAATTCTGGCACGTCCGGTGGGACAATTTTTCTCTTTCCACTCCACACTTTGTGTGTTGTGTTTTCATGAACAAAATCACGGTTTTTATTTTTGGTTACTCTTGGATTTCAGGGTACTGAAGCCGGTGTTCTATCTTCTATGCAGATCATCTCAATGACATCCTCTAACTGCAACTCTGGTTCTAACACCACCCCATCCTAGTTTATCATGTCCGAGCAAATCATGGCCCCAGTGCTTTGTATCTCTACGGCCCAGCTTATGAACTGAACAGGCTTCCATTTGGGCAGATGCCTCCCCTCCAGACCATTGGCATCTCATCGCTAAGGGAGGAAACTCCGAAGAAGTCAGCTTTTGATAGGCTGGCAACAAGCTCCGCAGGCCCTTCCAAGAAACCTGCAAAACCGGAAGGCTCAGTCTTTAAGAGGTGGAACACAAGCTCCGTAGGCCCATCAAAGAAGCCCGCGATACCAAAAAAATCAGTCTTCAAAAGGCTGACCTTCGTTACTCCGGTCACTTCAACCATTTCGGCCGCTCCAAAGAAGTTAGTCTTCAAGAGGCTGACACCTACAGCTCCTGCTACTCCTAAGGTGCTAAAGGGTGTTTCACTTCCAAGACAGTCTGTCTTCCACAGAATGGCACCTTAAGCTCCCACTCTGCATAAGACGCCAGTCTTTAAGCGACTGACACCTACTGAAGCTCTAAAACCACACAGGGGGCATACTGATGAAGCTCCCAAGACTAAAGATGTACCGACTTCAAGATTCTTTCGACGTCGTTATTGGTGCCGACAGAGGAAAGCTGGGGGAATTTCCCCATTAGGGCTGGCTCCCCCAGCTCTAATGCTCACTATCCATACGGCTGTTCCGACTGAAAACAGCTTTGAACTACTTAGAAGGGTTAAGCGAAACTCACCTACCATAATCTTGAAGAAGTCTTCACTACCCGTGGAGGCGTCAAATGAACAAAAGACCGTTCTTCCACCGTCGCGACTCTCTTCAAGAATCTACAAAGTCTGGAAGGAAGTACGCAACTCTGAAATCAACACCAAGCCTTCTCCAAAATCGGGGAAAATCAAGAATCAGCCAAAGGCTGATAAACCAGTTCTCAAATATGAGGTGATCCTCCTAAAGAGGAAAAAGCCGGAGAGATCCATGTCGCCTAGGGTAAATTCCAAAAGGTAAAATGTCAGAAGTTCTGCGCACGAGGCCGAAATAGTCCACACCGTGTGAATGATACATATCAACGGAAGTGAAAACAACGCTTCCACCAGTCATAGACCTCATACTCAGTCTTTGACTGCACAGCAAAAGTAGCTAGAGCTGCAAGAACTGGCCACACAAGAAACGACACTTGTTAGCTTACCGTCAAAGGCGCGTCCGAAAGATGAACAAGCAGACCCGGAAGGGCAAGAGCCCAACGTTGAATCTCTGAAACGAGCTCTTGTAAAGAAACTTAAAGAGGCGGAAGAAATGGCCGCCATTATGAACAAAATGGCCCTTCTCATGCAGAAGATGTGTGGGATGATGGCTCAGCCGTGAGAATTTCCGGCCGAAGAGTCATCGATGTTCCCTAATGATGAGAAGGGAGATGCCCCAAGCTCTCTGCAGGCCCCTTGAACCTCAAAAGATGAAACGATCTCAAAGGCTCAGCTCAACGAGTACATAGCCCAACAGGTTGAAATACTCACTGCAAACGAAGCAAACACCAAGTTGGTCCAGACCAGTCGTCCATATCCAGTATGGTATGACCATAAGCAATACCCTCCGGGATATATGATCCCAAAATTCAACGTTTTCTAAGGAACGGAGAATCCTCACCGGCATTTTGCACAGTTCAAAGCAATATACAATAACATCGGAGGCGATGATAAGCTACTCCTCCGACAGTTCGTCAGTAGCCTGGCAGATACTGCTTTTGAATGGTACTCGGAGCTCCCAAATGACTCCGTAGAGAACTTTTCTGACATCGAGCTGCTCTTCAAGCAGAGGTTCGTTAACGCAAGCAAGCGTACTACGATCTCCGCGTTAATCAACGAGAGGGTAAGATCGAACGAAATATTGGTGCAATATGCCATCCAGTAGAGAAATCTTGCTTCAAAATGTGAGCAACCCATCACCAAACCTTTGGCCGTCGGGATGTTCATCAGCACTCTCGACCTGTACTTGAAGGTTTATCCATTCTTATCCTTTGCCAAGCCTACTACATATCAAGAGTTCCTTGACAAGCTGGTTCAACTAGAGCAGATTGACCGGATCTCCTCCTCCATGGGAGGGGAGTCTCGAAAGAGCAAGAATAAGAACAAAGCGGCATTTGTCGCCAATGCTCAGCAGCAATAAGACGGCTTTAAAGCACCTGTCTGTCGAAATGATAATCGTTTAGGCCCCACCTTCGAAGAGAAGCTGGGGCATGAATATTCCTTTCCTCGTGAAAAGACGAAGAAGATATTCGACATTGCCATGAAGAATCACATGTTGGCACTACCTGAACTTCAGCGGCCAGCTCAAGTAAATGCAGTAAACGTCCCTAACTACTGTCCATATCATCGGATTGTAAGTTACCCGATTGAGGACTGCTTCGTATTCAAGAATAGGGTCAAAGATTAGTATAAGCAGGTAAAAATCATGCTGACGGACAGCTGGAAGGTGGATCCTCTATAGAGACATATCCCAAAGAAAGCTGATACGATAGAGGCCTCTTGTTTGATGATAGCGGAAAGTCCATGGGAAATGGTCTTCTTATCAAAAACTATGAGGATACTAAAAGAACTACTTGCCTGTCCTGCGATCAAGTAGAAAAATTCGCTTGAACCGCAGATCATTGAAGGGAAGTTGATGCCACGTCCTACGACAAAGGTCGATGACAAGAAGAAGAGTCTCCCAATCCCCTCTTCCAAGAAGAAGAAAAAAGAAGGCCAAGAAACTCGTATAGCCTAACGAATACATCGACAAACGTACAGACCTTAAGAAATATATTGATGCGCTGGACGAATACAATCAAAAGGCATGCATTCCAATTACGCTAGAGGAATTCCTTCATCATCTCTTCGAAAACAACAATGTTGAAGAAGAGGACTCGACGGAAGAAGAGGAAGAGCCGTGGAAAGTTGCTACATGGTCTCCTACTCTTTTGTATCAGATGAAGATGCTCCCCCTTCACCTTATATCCCGGTGGCTGCATCATATAGATCCCCGCCTCTAGATCTCCATGAATGAACGCAGTCTTGACATCCAGTTGCTCTAAGTGCAAATCCTCCACCGCCACGATACAAAGAATTACCCGAATAGATTTCATCTTCACCACTAGGAAAAATATTTCTTGATAGTCAATACCTTGCTTTTATGTGTATCTCTTGACTACCAATTGAGCCTTGTACCGCTTCACACCATCAGCCTCATCTTTAATCATGTACACCCACTTGTTTAGCAATGCATTTCCACACTTGGGTAGCTTCACTAGGTCTCACGTATGGTTCTTCTTCAAAGAATCCATCTCCTCGTCCATATCTCGCTCCCACTGTTGTTTAGCACCGTCGCTTGTTGCTTCTTCAAGGGATTCGGGCCCCCCGAATCTGTGTACAATACCAAGTCGGTTACAAGTCTTTCAGGTAACTTCCTATCTCGCGTAGATCTCTTCAGAACCGGTACATCTGGTTGCTGAACATACTCAACATCCTATTCTTGAACCTGATCCTGCACTATAACTTCCTCCACATACTGATCTCCACCTGTAGGTACATGAATATTCTCTTAAGTTCCGCCCAACTCGACGAACTCTGATACTGTATCATCTTTGGCTTGATTCTCGTCTTTGTACAAGTGCTGCTCATCAAAGACAACGTTCCGGCTTCGTATTACTTTCTTACTTGTGTAATCACACAGCCGATACCTGAACTCATCTCCACCACAACTGATGAAAGCACACTTCTTAGATTTGGAGTCAAGTTTACTCTTTTCCACCTTATCAACCAAAAAAAACACAATACAACCAAATACTTTTAGATGCGCATAATTAACCGATTTATGTGACCAAATTTCTTCAGGAATGCCTCCATCAAGCGCACTTGCCGGGTTTCTATTGATTAAGTACATAACGGCATTGACCACCACTACCCATAGGAATTTAAGCACATCCTCATCCAAGGTCCTGCTCCGCACTCGTTCTAGGATCGTCATGTTCATCCCTTCAGATGCCATTCTGCTGTGACATCCCCGGTACTGTTTTTAGCCAACGAATATCCTTCTACGAGCAAAACGCCTCGAACTCTTGTGTACAGTATTTCTCACCATTATCGGACTTAAGGCATTTTACATGTTTGGTTCTCAACCTACGCAATCCAGTGTTTGAAGATACCAAACACATCAGACTTCTTCTTCATCGCATACACCTAAATCTTCCGGTTTGCATCATCGATGAATGTCATGAAGTACCGATTCCCTATATAAGACTCCACCGAGGCCGGATCTCATACGTTCGTATACACCATCTACAGCTTCTTGAACTTCTTTGCAATGCCTCCAATCTGAAATCTGAGCGCAGTTTGCTTCCCACAAATGCAACTCTCGCAAAGCCCCAACTCCACCTTCTTTAGCCCCAACAGAAGCCCGCTACCCTGAAGAATTTTCATATTCTTCTTACTAAGGTGCCCCAATCTTCTACGCCACAACTAAGTCTCCGAATTTATCTCCGAACTTGCCGCCAACGCAACCGAATCTCCAATGCTCTTACTGAATGAGTAAAACAAGCCACTCAACTTGCTCCTAGTGATCACCAACGATCCTTTAGAAATCTTCCACTGCGTACTTCTAAACACCGTCATATATCCTTAGTTATCAAGTTGGCTTGTGGAAATAAGACTTTTTTTCAAATCTGGAATATATCTAGAATTTTTCAACTTGATTTGACCTCCTCCTGATGATTGCAAAATGATCATCTCTTTGCCAACGATCTTACACGGCTGACCGTTTCCTACCGTTACATGTACAAAATCCACTTGAACATACTCGCTGAAGTGATGCCAGCCTGAAGTGCAATGAAAAGATACCCCCGAATCTAGGAACCAAGTATCCGCATTTGTGCTCTCGTTCGCCGATAAACAAAGCCCGTGTTCCTCTTGTTCTTGTGTAGACATCACGTTCGCTTCCTTTTCATCCGCCTTCTCATCTGAGCCTTTCTTTGGAGATTTGCAGTCACTTTTCCTGTGACCCTTCTTTCCACAACTCCAACAGTCGTCTTGGATCTTCACCTTCGATTTTCCTCGGCTCTTAAACTTGCCATTCTTGCCCTTTCCCCTTTCCATCGTTCTACTATGATTCTCCATCGAAATTGCAGAAGTTCTCGAAATCCCACTTAAGGCCTTTCTTCGCATCTTATCCTTTAATATGCAACTCACCACATCATTAAATGTGAAAATCCCTGAGATAGAGTTGCTAATTGCCATCACGAGATTTTCCCAACTCTCCGGCAACAAACAAAGGAATAATATAGCCCGAATCTCGTCTTCAAATATGATCGAGATGGATTTTAACTGGCTCGTCACGTTGTTGAATTCGTTCAAGTGTTTTGTCACTGAACCGCTTTCTGCCATCTTCATGTTGAAAAGCTTCTTTATCAAGTACATCTTATTTGATATTGAAGGCTTCTCATACAAATTCGCTAACGTCGTCATTAGCGTCATGGTTTTCTTCTTCTTTGAGATGTTAAAGACTACCTGCGGAGTCAACGACAATCTGATCGTCGATAGGGCTTTCCTATCTAAAAGGTTCCATGCCTCATCGGTCATGTTCCCGGGTTTTTCTCTCAGCAACGTAAGATACATATCCTTTTGGTATAGGCAGTCCTCCATCTGCATGCGCCACCTATTATAATTATGACCACTGAATTTTTTGATCCTTATTTTATCCCCCGCCATCTTTTCATCTAACATCGCAGCAAAACACAACTTCTCCCATGGTCTGAATGGACGCCTTCAAAACAACAATCTAAGAAAGTGGGGAAGAGGGCATAGGCGTTGTTATCCACCGTTAACCAAGATCGTGGAATTGAAGAACCATAGGTTCCTTAACCGTGCTCTGATACCAGTTGTTGGTATCGGATAAACGCAACTCCGGCTCTGATACCAGTTGTTGGGGAGAAGGGGAAGTCGTTCCACGGAACAATACTCACGACGAACCAAATCACGCAATCAACAACCAATCACGCAATTAACAACGAAAAGAAAAATTAATAACGATGCGGAAATAAGTAAATAAGAATCAAACGAGAGACGAGTGATTTGATAACGAGATTCATCCACCGTATAGCTAGTCCCCGGCAGTAGGGGTGAGCACGGTTCTATTCGGTTCGGTTTTTGACAAAAAATTTAGAACCGAAACTTTCGGTTCGGTTTATTCGACGGTTCGGTTCACTTCCGGTTTAATCTTGGTTTTTTCAATTGATATAAAAACTTATCAATTATTTCTCTAAAATTCAAATAAAAACTCTCGATCAAAACTAACATAGAAATAAACAATTATTGCTAAAATTTAAGACAATAATTCTAGAAATTAATTGATTAATAGTAAAAACATTTCTTTATAATATGGAATCTCATAAAATAAGTTACAAAACATAATATAATATGGTATCAAATATGTATTAGGCGTATTTGACATTATTTATATATATTATTGTTACATATATGATAAAAATTATTATTCACCCATATTATTTTCATCCAATATTCACCCTTCGGATCGGTTCGGTTTAAACCGACTCCGAAATTACCGAACCGAAATGTTTCGGTTCGGTTATTTTTTATCGGTTTTCAGTCCAGATCAGTTCTTAATTATCCCTACCCGGCAGAGCGGAATCTGCAATATATACTATAATCTTGAATCAAGTAACACCATGAGCAAACCCTAGGAGATTTCTCTCAAATCTCTCTAGATTTAAGCCGCCACCCTCTCAATACAATATTCTCTCTTTTTGGCCACACATAATACATATGAGAGATCCGCTTATATAGGCAAATCCTAATCTTAAAGAAAACATAGAGATAAATCTTATTTTACCAAACATAGATTAGTCCAAATCCGCCGACGGCAGACGTCTGACCCATGCTTGGGCAGACCCACGCTTGGGCAGACGTCTGCCTACACTCTGTAGATCTTCATCTCCCAAGGGCAGACGTATGAACCACATTTGATCATACGTCTGCCTACGCTCTGAATTGGGCTTCATGACTTCTGCAGACGTTTTGATATCTGGCCTTCATACGTTTGCCGTTGCTATGGTGTCCTGACATGCTTTTCTGTGCACTTCCAGACGTCTGCCTCTCCTTTCATCAGACGTCTAACCTAAAGTATTTCTCCTTAATTTCAACAGGCTTGTTGGTAGTGTCGATCAACTAGAACTCATAAGGAACGTTCTTCTCTTCTTTTGGCTAAAAGTACTTATCAAAATGCATAAAAATCGAATCTTTAGGGGGAGAGAACTTGAGATTGAGAGAGAGGCTTAGAGAGAGAGAGAGTCGTCGAGAATCTCAGAAGTGCCGACGACGGCCTTGACGCAGACTTCGAGAGGAGCAGCAAACGCCATTAGCGAAAGAACCCAGCTTTGATTTGAGATATGAGAGAGAGAAAATTGAAGGGTGAGGGTTGTAGAGACTGGTGCAGATTTATATGGAAAGCGCGGCGGCAGTCCTGAAATGTCAATTTCAAAATTTATCTCTTTTTGTGAATTTTTTTTTTTACATAAAATACTTATTTTATTTTAATTTGCATGTTTGGTTTGTGTTGCAAATAGTTGTATCTTTGGTGGTGTGAAAAGAAAAGTCCAATCAAAATGTTCAGGTCTCTGGTCTGGATACAATTTTATGACTATGTGAAAGGATTTTTTACTAAATGGTCCCTTCAAACTTGACTAATTACTAAAACCCTCTAATACTTGATAATTACTATTTACTACTCCATAACTCTAAATAATTACTAAAAGGTCCCCGATTTGCTAAAAATATTATCTTTCTTTCATTCGGTTAGATATCTAACGCAGAGATGCCGTGGCTAGGGTTTTAAACCCCCAAACCTTTCTTCTACATCTAAAATCTCCAAGTTCGACCTCAAATCAGAATTAGGGTTAAGGATTTGCTATATCAAAACTCGATTCATCATGGAAACATGATTTTCTTTATCAACCTTTTATTCCCATGCACTAGTGGAATACAAATATGATCATATTCGCAACCTAAAGATAAGTTAAAAATTTAAATAAAAGGGACATGATGGAGGTCATTTTCGGGTCTCCTTCAGATGTTGTCTTCCGTCGATCTCCTGGTGGATTTTGGAGGTGATCTCCTGTTACGTGTGGGTCTCAATGGGTTTTGAGGAGATTGGCGATTTGAGAAGTTTAGCGCCGAGTACCTGCAAAGAAGTCCCGGGTGGTTTGGTACTACCGAGGACCCTCCCACGATCAAGTTAGCATGAGATCCGAGCAGAGTAACGGCTGGGTGGAATAAAAAAATGGCTTACTTGACCCCTCTGTGATGGGGGTTTATATAGTGGCGGAAGCACGCAGCAGCAGGCGCGAGAATCTCGCCGGCAGTTACGCTCCCGACGTCACGCCCGTGTAAAGAGCGGATCGCCCGTTAATGGGGATCGTGATGGCGTGGAACGTGGAATGTTGCTGGCGGAGAATCTGCGCATGGCGAGATTTGCGGGGCGACGGTTACGCCTGTGAGTGGTAGAGTTGGTCGGTCGGAGGACCGAGGAAGATGGCCTCGGCTGGGGAGCTCGGGGATGAGCGAGAGGGCCGAAGAGTCTCAGTCCTGTTGCAGCTCGGGGCGAGCTGAGAGGTCGAGGAGGACAATTTTCAGGGGGCTCTGAGGAGAGCCGGCTTGTGCTCGCAGGTCAGGTACAGGGGTGGCCTGGTCGGCCCCTGTGGGCCCTTTCTTCTGAGTTCTGGGACACGTTATCTGCCACGTGTCCTGATCTTGGAGATCGCCAATATTGAGCATCAACATTAGCCTCCCACTTTTGTCCCGACCATCTAGCGGGTCGGGTCAGGAGTGGACTGCCGGGCCGCCCGGGGCGAGCTCCCTCCTAAGGTTTCGTCGGGACATGCCCCCGGGCTGTCATCTATTTTTTCTGCCAGCGAATCAGAGCGAGATCTCTGCATTTAAGGAAGGTGCGCTGGTTCGTACATCCTGCCACTGAAGCGACGGTCCACGTGTCAAGTGTCGGTTGGCCGATGCGACGTGCGCAGACCTGCGGCGTCTGATGGGGTGCGGTCCAGTGTGGGAACGATAAGTGGAGCAATCAGAGCCGTTGGACGCGGGGAGGTGTTTTGGCGGGAGATGAAGGGCGCCGTTGGATGAGGTCATTTGCGGTGATAGGTAGAGGTGGGGCCCATTCCAGGGCCGCTACTCTTTCATATTCCCTTTCTTCTAAGTCTTGGCTACTCGGCGCTCATCTTCTTTCTTCCGATTTCGTTTCCCGAGGACCCATCTTCTTCAGGTTAGATGTCTTCTTTCGGGGGATCTGCAGATGTCATAGGAGTAGGTTCTAGGGACCCTTTAGTTGAGCCTGAGTCTTCTCGGGGAGTAGAGATCAGACCCTCTTCTCGGGATCGTGCGGCGGGGGCAGCCCCCAGAGAGGAGGCGGTAGATGCTGCCCCCGGCACCTCATGTTGGGTGAGGCATGAGGACGAGCTCGCTAATGCTCAGGCTCGCTTCCACATCCCCTCACGTTATACGCTTCGTCTGGCTAAAGAGGGAGAGAGGGCAGACCAAGTGCGGGGTAGGGAGATCGCCCTGTACTTAGAAGCCTTTTGGGGTGGAATGTGCCTGCCCTTCTCTCCCGAGGTCGTCAAAGCGATGAACTTCTTCGGGTTAGCCCCTGGCCAATTAGTGCCGAACTCATGGAGGATTCTCCTCGGGTTCCTGATCCGCCTGAAGTTACAGGCGGTTCCTTTCAGCCTTTCCCTCCTCGATTCTTCCCTCGTTTTCAAAAATCATCCTGGGGGTCGAGCGGGCGACCCGAGGTGGGTGTTTCCTGATTTAAAATCAGGAAAGCTTCTGGGAAAAGCTTCAAAAAGGGGGTCACGTGTTAGCACGTGACACCTAAAAGGGATCATCAAGTCAAGTTCAGTTTCCTGAATACGCTGAAGAAAAAGGGACTTCAGAAAGAGTCACGTGTTCCCACGTGACCAGGGTCACGTGGCGACACGTGACATTTAAATGCAAGCGTCAAAGGCACACAAGTTCTCTGATCAAGTCAAGAAAAGGCTTCAGAAGAGGTCACGTGTTCCCACGTGACCAGGGTCACGTGTTGGCACGTGACGTTCAAGACAGCGGACTCGTTCTCCAGAAGAACCGAAGAAAGAGAGTTCAAACAAGGGTCACGTGCTCACACGTGACCGGGGGTCACGTGGTAGCACGTGACGCTTAGGCAGCGATCAGAAGACAGAGCGCAAAGGAAAGGAAAAGGCTCATTCCAAAGGGGGTCACGTGCTCACACGTGACCATGGATCACGTGGTCACACGTGACCGGCTTTCAAAGCCCATATTTTTTTAACGACAGAATTAAATTCTGAAGGAAATTCGAATCTTTCCAAAGGAAAGTAATTATTTGGGACCAATCAAATTAAAGATTCAGAGATGATTAAATATCATCTATCTATGGAAAATCTCGGGTTTGGAAAGATTTCCCCTTTAAATCTAACCAAAATAGCAAGGGAGAATCTCTGGATTTAAAATCCAATGGTGAATAAAATTCACCTAATCATCCAACGGCCCAAAATGAATGATGAATGCAAATCAAATATCAATGAAGATTCGTCAAAAACTGATTGATTCGGCTGCTTCTCCTATAAATAGGAGCCAAAAGACACAGAGAAATATATACATACGCAGAGAAGAAAAGAGAAAAGGAGAAGAGCTTTGATACTTGAAAAAGACTCAGATCTTCTGCAAAAAAACCTAGGTAAGAAAGGGAAAGCCTTTTGGAAAGAAAAAGAATTTAATTCTCAACAGAGTTTAACTCTGAGGCATAAAACGAGAGAGCATATCTCCTCCCTCTTTGATAGAGGATCTGCAAAGTGCACATCTCCCCTTAAGGTTGAGAATTTAATTCTCAATGGGTCGAGATCCTGCCATGCAGATCCAAAACATAGAGAAGGAATGCAAGTATGAGAATTTAACTCTCATAGAACTATAGGAATTTAATTCCTCCTAAGTAAAGTTAGGGTTCGACCCTGTATTATGGGAATTTAATTCCTTCAAAACAAAAAGAAACAGGGTTGAACCCTAATCAAGAACATAGTTTTGTCGAAACAGTGGGAATTTAATTCCTTTAATCATAATCCTCAGAAAAGGGGAGTTTAATTCCTTAAAAGCTTTTAGGGTTTAACCCTATTCGGTTCTTCGCATAAACAAGGAATTTAATTCCCACAGAAAACTCAGATTTAAACTCTGTTCCAGAATATAAGCCTTCAAAAGGAAATAGGAATTTAATTCCTCTGAAATTAAAAGTTCGAGGAATTTAATTCCTGAAAGAGGAGCAACAGATCCTCCAAAAAACAGCATTGAGGCAGGGTCACGTGTCACCACGTGACCCCCCCCAAAAGCCCTACAGAAAGCCCCTTTGAGGCAGCACCCCACGTGACACACGTGACTTTCAGCAGGAGCCTTAACACATAGGCATTTGAATGCCCGTCACGTGCTAACACGTGACGCTATCAAAGACACAGTAATTTCGGCAGAATCATTGAAGGGAAGGCACTCTCACGTGGGGCCACGTGACCGTTCTTGCTGTAGTGTTTGACACTAAGTTAAAACTCTCGAATCCAGTATTGAAGTGCTATCGGGCCTTAGTGTTCAACACTAATTAAAGAATTTTGTTCGTAGTGTTCAATATTAATTGTTTTAATATTCGGCACTAATTTAAGATCCCCATTGCCAGTGTTTAACACTGAGCTGTTTTAGTGCTTATGATCATTTCAAGGCCTTGTTGCTGGTGTTCAACACTGATTGCTTTGAAGTGTTTAACACTAGTCTATAGCCCAATTGGCTAAAGGGATGGAGGCAAAGCTTCTCCCTCGATGGACTCACAAGGAATCAATATTCCAGACATGATGGGACTTAGCCCAAGCTGGCCATAAGTCCTCAATTCGTGACTAATTGGGCCAATGGGCTCATAACATGATTAATCAGTCCTGACCTCAAATTGGGCCAGGGGCTGCTCAAGCCACTCCGGTTCTAGGGTACATCTCTTCACTCCTTTGATACTTGGCATTGTAATCCCTCAATGTCTTCAAAGAGGTGACGGGTCCCGACGACCACCCATGATATGGACTGTGGGGTCCTTAAACTCATACAAATTCCTGGTCACGTGGAATACGGATAATGTCACTCTTTGACCCCGTGGGAAACGTCCAGAGCGGATCCTGGTCCTCGCAGAGCACGGCAGTGAACCCGTGTGAAGCATCCAGAGCGGAGCCTGGTCCTCGCTAAGCACGGCAGTGAACCCGTGTGAAGCATCCAGAGCACATACCGGACTGTGGGGTCCTTAAACCCATGGACTACGACGTCCTTAACCTTGACCGAGATGTCTTAAAACTAACAACGGACCGCAATGTCCTTAAACTACCCATGGACCGCAATGTCCTTAAACTACCCACGGACCGCAATGTCCTTAAACTACCCATGGACCGCAATGTCCTTAAACTACCCACGGACCGCGATGTCCCTAAAACTAGAACAATAGAGCCCTTTCTTATGCTCTTTTGTTGGACCTAAACGGCCCCGTCTAAGTTGATCTTAGCCTTGGAGATGGTTAACGCGTCCTTAGACCCTCAAACATACTGGACTACGAATCCCCCAAATTAACTCCGGCTCAAGGGTACATCTCTGAACTCCTCTGGCATCTGTCGTTGTAATCCTTCAACGTCGTCAGAGAGGTGATGGGTCCCGACAGCCATACAGACGATGGACCACTATGTCCCTAAACTGGAACATTAGAGTCCAAACACTCTTTTGTCGGATCTAAACGATCCCGTTAAGTTGATCTTAGTCACAAAGTTAGACTAACGTATCCTTAACAAACGTTTGAGTTGATCTTAGCCTCGAGTAGGGCCGACGTATCCTCAAACCAAACCCCCCCAAACCCAAATTTAAGATAATGCGGATTTGGACTAGTCCACGCCCTACGGGCGACGACATAACTCAGTCTCCGTAAACAATCCACGGGCAATAAAACAAACACCCACGACACGAAGTGACCATCTGGAGAAGGAGAAAGTTGTTACCGCAATGCGGTAGCGTAATTAACTGCAGGGGCTTGCGCCTGCAGGGAAGAGCGTCCCCACAATCAAAAAAACCCCTCAAACGAGGGGGAATCTGACGAAGTCTGCTACATCGGTCGCATCCGTTTAAACCTTCGATATATGGTGCCATAAATCAACTTGGCATCTTCGGAGAGGTGGACGGATAGCACCAATTAGCATCTGCCCCGAACCTAACGCCTCAGACGTCCCGACGTCCCGGCCGCCGTTCGGAGGGGAACAGATTCTGGCACGCCCGGTGGGACCTTTTCCTCTTTCCACTCCACACTTCGTGTGTCGTGATTCGCGAACCAAACGCGGTTCGCTAATAGTTGCCCTCGGGTTTCAAGGTACTGAGAATTGGCATCTCGCTTATTGCAGAAAACAAAGGATCGATGGCTTCCACCCCTGCGAAATCCTCCAACTGCTCAGACGGCAATTGCAGCCGACGCTCTGCCTCGCCAGGAGGTATAGCCTATGGACCCCAAGCTGCTTCGCTATTCACAATGCCAGTGGAACAGGTCACTCGCGCCACCACAGGATTGTTCTTTGGGACTATGATCCCGCCGACAAACTTTACCGCTCCAGTGCTGACAAAGGAAACTCTCGGGAAGTCAGTCTTTGATCGTCTTACCCCTGCCGCGGCTCCTCTCAACGAGTCGCCCAACGTCGATGCCTCGGTCTTCTCTAGACTGGGCCAGGGATCCTGCGAGCTCATCACGGGGCCTACAATCTCAGAGAAGGCTGCTTTTAAGAAGATGGCCGTTCCCGTTCCCGAAATCGCCAAGGCAACCTCTCCAGCCAAAAAGTCAGTCTTTACAAGATTGACGGCTCCGGCCTTTGCTCCCGCTTCCCAGAGGACATCGGTCTTCGATAGGCTAACGCCAACAACAACCCCCCATCCACACAGGGGGCAAGAAGGAACCATTCTTACTGCTGACCCAACGCCACCCGCTCGACGCGCTCGACGTCGCCATTGGCGCCGAGTAAGGAAGGCTGGGGGCAACTCTCCCTCCGGGCTGACTCCAGCGGCCCCGGTGGCAGAGGTCAATGCTGCTGTTTCAACTCGGAACAGCTTTGAAATGCTAAATAAGGTGCGAAGGAATTCCCCCACGGCAGTACTGAAGAGGTCTCCTCCCTCATTGAAAAAGGTTGAGGAAACAAAACCCGAACAGCCCCGATCTCCTCAACGGCTGTCTTCCAAAATCTATAAGGCTTGGCGGCAGGCCCGAGACTCGATCATCGATCCAAACTTCTCCCGCCAGCACAAGAAGCTGAAAATCCAACCTGAAGCCAGTCACCAAGCTAAGCCCCAAAAAGCCGGTGATCAACTGACTCACAAAAGGAGGAGGCCAAAGAGGACCTCACAGCAAGTAGCGACGACTGAAAGCACTAAACCCAGACGCCCTGAGTCTGGGGGCATGGTGGTGCACACTGTCTACATGGCCTTTGGGAAAGAGGAAAGCCGCACTTCCACGGGCCACCGACCCCTAACCCGATCCGTGACGAAAGCCCAGGAGCAGCAACAAAAGCTTCAAGAAATGATGAATGCTATGGCCGCGCTCACCGGACCAAAAGAAAACCCAGAAACGTCCTCAGACGCACGCCGGGAGGAAGAAACAGACGCTGAATTCCTTCGCCGGACACTGGAGAGAAGGGACAAAGAGGCTGCTGAACAAGCATCCAACATACAACGGATGGGCCTTCTCTTTCAAGACGTGATAGGAATGATGATCCAGCAGGACTCACCCGCCGAGGATCCCCCGATCGTTCTTGAAGACGACCGAGGAGAAACGTCAAATCCACCACCAGCCCTTTCAATGGCCAAGGAGGAGGCAATCTCTAAGGCTGACTTAGCTGACTACATAGCCCAGCAAATCCGAGTTCATCATGCGACTGAGGCAGCTGGTCAAGTCGTGAAAACGGGGCGGCCGTATCCGAGCTGGTACGATCAAATCAAATACCCGCAAGGCTATACGATACCGAAATTCCATGTGTATAAAGGGACCGGCAATCCCCATCAACATGTTGCCCAGTTCCGGGCCCTCTGCGGTAACACCGGCGGTGACGATAAATTGTTGCTTCGCCGGTTCGTGGGCAGCTTATCAGAAACAGCGTTCGAATGGTATTCAGAACTCCCGAACGATTCCATTAAAACGTTCGCTGAAATGGAGTTGTTGTTCACTCAGCGATTTGCAAGTGCCAGCGAACGCACTCCAATAACCGCACTTATTAATGCCAGGGTAAAGCCGGGCGAAACCTGGGTCCAGTACGCTATACGCTGGCGGAACTTGTGGTCGAGATGTGAGCAACGCATCGAGGAAGCACCTGCGGTGGGCATGTTCGTGGGAACCCTAGACCCCCACGCAACTATCTCCCAGTTCATGATGTTCTTTAAGCCAACCACATTCCAGGCTTTAATCGACAAGTTGGCTCAGATGGACCAGATGGGTCATAGACCATCTCCCCCGAAATCGGAACCGCGGAATGACAAGGGTAAAGGAAGGGCAACCTTCGTCGCGAACGCCCAACAGCAACCTAACGTCCCGAAATCGGCGGATCAACTGGAGGAAAGACGCCGGTACTATAATGAGAAAATGAAGCGTCCCTACTCGTTCCCGCGAGACAAGACGAAGCGGTTATTCGAGCTGGCGATACGCAACAGGCTTATAAACCTACCAAATCCAAGGCGACCGCCGCAACCCACCGAGGTGAATGACTCCAACTACTGCCCTTACCATCAAACGGTAGGCCATCCGATTGAAGATTGCTTCGTCTTCAAAGGATGGATTGAAGACCAATACCTCCAGGGGAAGTTTGTACTGTCCGAAAAGTGGAAGGTGAACCCACCACAGCCGCATGCTCCTAGGAAAGCGGATACACCGGGGGCAACATGTTCTTTTATTGAAGAAGCTCCATGGGAGGTCGTGCTATCAACTAAAACCAAAAGAATGATGAAAGACCTTCATGCGTGCCCTGCGATCGAATGGAAGGACCCTCTTGAACCTCAAATTATCAAAGGAATGTTGAAGCCCCGCCCAATTATAAAGACTAACGATAAGAGCCCAAATACTCACGTCCAACCGTCAAAATCTTCGAAGAAAAAGAAGAAGAAATCCAAGAAGTCCGTGAAGCTTGGAAACGAGCACACGAACTTACAGAAGCAAATCGACGCGCTGGAAGAATACAATCAAAAGGCGCGAACTCCTGTCACACTGCAAGAGTTCCTCAACCATATCTTTCAAGAGGAAGATAAGGGAGAGAGCTCGTCGGATGAATCCGAAGGATATGTGGCGAGTTGTAACGTAATCTCCCACTCGTTTACCGATGATGGGAAAACTCCCGGCACTAAGAAGATGGAGGCAGAGCCTGTACCAGAGCGTCCATGGCCAACAGACGAAATGATCGACGCTTTTCTAGACGAGATTCGTCTAAAATGTAAAGCGGACCAGGAGCGTGAAATGACCACGTCGGAAAGAGCCAAATGCGGGCGACTGAACGGAAGAGTTGAACTACCTCCGCCAGAGCGAAAAGTATCCGAGGTAGACAAGAAGATATTCAAGACGAAAAAAAGGTTTGCCAAAGCCATGTCAATGGGGATGAAGCTACCGCCCTCGGAAGGAAACACACACGATGGGGTAGAGACGCACCCTGACTATTGCACATATCATCGGAAAATCTCACATCCCACGGAGGAGTGCGACGCCTTTAAGATATGGTGGCAAGGATATGTTGTTCGTCAGCAACATTTTAAGCGTATGAAACGCAAGATCCGTCGGGAGCGAAGAAGCACTGTCAATGGGCACAACATAACGACTGGCAACTGTTGCATGGTTAACGCCAGGGAGTCACAAGTTCTCACCTTTGGGAGCGACTCTGATGAAGAAATGGCTCTGGGCCCTCTCTTTAAAGAATCTTTCTCGGGGAAGGAGGAGGAATCGGAGATCTGCGAGAACATCCAGCTGCGCAATCGCACGCTCCCAGAAAAGAATCTCGGGCCCGTCGGCCGAAAAGATAAGGGAAAGGAAAAGGTCATTGAAGATATCACTCTAGATGACCAGGTCACAAAAGAGCTAACTACCAAAAACCCTCCCAAAAAGGGTAAGGTAGACTATAACATCCTCGCGCACCTAAGGAAGCTACCTTCTCAGCTTAGCATTCTTGATGCCCTCCTATTATCGAAAGAAGCGCGAGACTCACTAATTAAGGCGTTACAAGAACCCGAGCAATTCCAAGCCTTCCTCGCCACTGAAAGGATGAAGGATGAACTGGAGGAAGTGCATACGGCCGATGTCACTTTCGGTGATGAGGACCTCCTTCTCGGGACGTGCGACCACAACCGCCCCCTATATGTCTCTGGATACTGCCATGACATCAAGATAGGCAAGATCCTGGTGGATAATGGATCCTCCGTTAACCTCCTTAATATTCGGGTGTTGAAGGAAATCTGCATGAGTGTGCAACACCTCGCTCGTGACAAAATTACTATCTCCGGTTTCGACTCTCAATCGTCACGGACTCTCGGATCTGTAATACTGACGTTACGCTTCGGACTTCTCGTCACAGACATCAAATTCCATGTCATTGACGCCAAGACCTGCTACAACGCCTTGCTCGGTCGTCCTTGGCTACACGAGTACAACATCATCCCTTCTACGCAACATCAGTGTATGAAGTACTTCAAGGATGGTTTCGAGTACACCGTAACAGGCGAGTTGAACCCGTTTTCTGTAAACGAAGTTCGCAAATACGAAGACGCGAAATACTTTTTGCCAGATTTCGAAGATACAGAAAGGTGTCGCGACCCAGAGGACAAAGCCGCCGCCACCATTCCCGTTTTTGGGAGCGATACTGAAGAAGAGGAGGAAATAGTGTATACAGGGCCATCCCAACGCAACAACCTGGGGGCGCCCACCCCCATACCGGTCTTCGGGAGTGATTCGGAGGACGAGGTTAACGCCGTATTCTCCAGTCGGCTGTCAATACAGGCACCCCTTTGCGAGGACCATAGTCTGCAAATCACCATGGTACCGCAAGAACACTATAAGGATCTCGACGCGCTTCAAGCTCACAGCGTGCAAGACCTGCAAACATTTTACGTCCCTCCCAGGCGAAGGGGTGAGAAGGTGATCCTATTCTACCAATCCTCAGAGTCGAAGGTGGAGAAAGAGATCTGGCACGGCGCGGATGTTATACTTGACAGGCTCCAACCCATCCGTCTGCCTAGATACTATACAAATGGATTGAAGAAGTTATTGAAGCACCAAGGAGTACCTTTAAGACAGACGGTGCGGCAGGCTCGGTTCTATAACAGGATTTGGGATGTCCCCGGGACTCAGCGCAAATTGCCCAATGGGAAAATGGAAACACTTGGGCTTGGGTACGCGAGAAACGGAAAACGAGGGCGAACCCACAGCAGCTACGCTATATTTACCTTTGATGAAGAAGAGGACGCCCTGTCAGGAGAGGCCGACCCCTCATCAAAACTAGACCCCGCGATCGAAGCGCCAAGTCCGTCGTTTGAAGAGCGAATGGGC
Source organism: Agapanthus africanus (assembly GCA_030015575.1). Taxonomy (NCBI): domain Eukaryota; kingdom Viridiplantae; phylum Streptophyta; class Magnoliopsida; order Asparagales; family Amaryllidaceae; genus Agapanthus; species Agapanthus africanus. Next base: position 604,523,921 of record CM057340.1, read on the forward strand.
AAGCCTATCAGGAAGGTGGGTCAGAAAGCTCGGGAAGATCACAACCGCGAAATGGCCATCTACGAGAAGGCCAGGACGCAACGTCTATCTCAACGTGCTACAAAAGACAAACACGCTTATCCTCGTCAATCCGTTGTACGAAAGGCCCGACGCAGAGACGGAAATAAATCAAGAAGCGGCTCGGGCTTGTCCCTCATGAAGAAGATGAGTCGAGCGTACTCCTTCCCCCGAGACAAGACGGAGAGGCTGCTCAACCTCGCTATAAAACATCAAATGATCACGCTTCCAGAGTCTAGACATCCTGAGCAAGCTAGCAAGGTCTCTCATCCGAGTTATTGCTCTTATCACCGAGCCATAGGACATCCTACCGAAGACTGCTTCACCTTTAAGAACTGGGTCGAGGACCAGTACCGACGGGGCAGATTCGCTTTATCCGACGGTTGGAAAGTGACGCCGCCGCAAAAGCACGAGCCCAAAACCACAAGAGCAGAACCGGATCCGCCTCAGTCTTGGGAGCGAGTTCGCACCTGTTATATGATTACGATATTAAAAGAAGAGCCCGAGAACGAAGATGACCTTCCCCGGTGCTTCGAGAACAGCGATGATGAGTTGATCTCAGAATTCCCGCCCGCTCCGAAAGAACTGGAAGACGGTATACATACTACCGCAGATAACCTCAAGAAGATCGAGCTGGGATCGGCAGACGACCCGCGGCCGACATTTGTCAGCGAGCTGTTATCCGAGGAAAAGGTGGCCGCGTTAAAGAACGTGCTCCTACGGCATAAAGACTGCTTCGCGTGGAACTACTCCGAGATGCCAGGATTGGATCCGGAGATTGCGGTGCATAGATTAGCAATATCCCCGGATATCAAGCCAGTCAAGCAGGCGCCAAGGAGGATGCGACTTGAGCTGGAGATGAGCATCAACGCCGAAGTCAAGAAGTTGATCGATTCCGGATTTATCCAAGAAGTTCAATACCCCGACTGGATCGCCAATATCGTCCCGGTAATGAAGAAGAATGGAACGGTGCGCATATGCGTGGATTTCAGGGATCTCAATAAAGCATGCCCAAAGGACGATTTCCCGGTGCCGGTAACCGAGCTAATGATAGATAACACATCCACTCACGAGGTCTTCTCCTTTATGGATGGTTCATCAGGATACAATCAGATAAAGATGCATCCCGAAGACCAGAAGCACACCGCTTTCCGGACTCCTTTGGGCATATTCTGCTACAAGGTTATGCCCTTTGGTCTAAAGAACGCTGGCGCCACCTATCAAAGGGCCATGACAAAAATCTTCGACGATCTCATACACGACATCGTCGAATGCTATATCGATGACCTCGTAGTGAAGAGCATGTCATACGAAGAGCATTTAAAGCATCTCGAAACCGTATTTCAACGCCTTCGGCAATATAATTTAAAAATGAATCCCCTCAAATGCGCGTTTGGAGTCTCCTCGGGCAAATTTCTGGGATTCATCGTTCGACACAGAGGTATTGAAATAGATCCGTCAAAGATTAAAGCGATCATGGAAATGCCTCCGCCAAAAACCCTCAAGCAGTTGCGGTCTCTCCAAGGGAAGCTCGCATACATCCGGCGGTTTATCGCTAATCTTTCGGGCAAATGCCGTCCTTACAGCCACCTGATGAAAAAGGGAACCCCGTTCGTTTGGAATCACAAATGTCGAGGTGCACTAGACGAGATCAAACAATACTTGCAAAATCCGCCGGTGTTGGCTGCCCCAGTGAAAGGAAAGCCTCTCATTCTTTACACGGCCGCCCTTGAAGGTTCTTTGGGCGCATTATGGGCACAGGAGAATGATCAGGGGAAAGAAAGAGCACTTTACTACTTAAGTCGAGTGCTGCTGGGGACAGAAAGCAATTACTCGCCCATCGAAAAACATTGCTTGGCATTAATCTTTGCAATAACGAAGCTCAGGCACTATGCGTTGGCACATGAAGTCCGCCTCATTTCGAAGGTGGACCCCCTTAAATACCTGATGTCAAAGGCTATATTGACGGGAAGACTCGCTAAATGGGCCTTGCTCTTGATGGAGTTCTCGATAACATATCAACCCCTCAAGGCAGTGAAGGGCCAGGCCATTGCCGACTTCCTCGCCGAGCACCCGATACCGACCAACTCTCCTCTGAACTGTGATTTGCCGGATGAGCATGCATTTGATGCAATTGGCGGTGGAAGCACACGATGGGAACTCTATTTTGATGGAGCGTCCTCCATAAAGAAACAGAAACAGGGTAGCCCGATCATCAAATCGGGGATAGGCCTTATCTTTGCAACTCCACAAGGAGGAATAATGCGCTTCGCCTTCTCCTTAACGGAGTCAAGGACAAACAATGAAGCCGAATACGAAGCTCTGATAGCAGGCCTCGAAATCGCGATCAACATGGGAATTGAAGACCTCCTCATATACGGAGATTCTCAGCTGGTCATTAGCCAGGTAAATGGTGACTACCAAACGTGCAAACCAGAATTGGTGAAGTACGGCGAAAAGGTGCAACAACTGTTGGCCCAGATCCCCTTCTATATTCTAGAGAACATACCGCGCGCAGAGAACAGCAAAGCAGACGCATTGGCCAAACTCGCTAAAGAACTGGCCGACGAGAACCTCGATGACGTCAGAATCATAGTACAAAGCCGTCGAGTGCTCGCCCCGGCAGAAATACCTCCGGAAGTATATAAAGAAAAGGGAGCGATTGAGCAAGCGACCCTACAAATAAAAGACCGTGAGAAGGCTGAGGACTGGAGGGAAGTCTTCATAGACTACTTTAAGTCCCACCGAATGCCCGAAGAAGCGTCCTCAAGACATCAGCTTATGAAACGAGCTCTATCCTTCGCTTTCGTCAACGATACCCTGTACAAGAGATCGTTTGATTTTCTATGGCTGAGATGCTTGGGACCTGACGAAGCAAAAAGAGTCGTTCAAGAAGTTCACGACGGGCTTTGCGGTTCTCATCAAGCGGGCCCAAAGATGAAGTTAAAAATTAAACGGATGGGTTACTACTGGCCCACGATGATCCAGGACTGCCTCGAGTATGCGAAGCAATACCACTCATGCCAGATCCATGGAGACTTCATCCACCAACATCCGAATCCACTACACCCAACGGTGGCCAGCTGGCCATTCGAAATGTGGGGGACTGACATAGTCGGCCCCATTGAGCCAGCATCATCCCGGGGACACCGCTTTATCCTGGCGACAACTGATTACTTCTCCAAATGGGCAGAAGCAGTACCACTGAAGGAAGTGAAGACGGAGAATATCCTCCATTTCTTCAAGACGCAAGTCATTTATCGGTTCGGAACTCCACGACGGATTATCTCCGATAATGGGCCGGCCTACCGAAGCCATAAGATTAGCCGCTTCGCACAGCAGCACAATATAGACTGGAGATATTCTTCAGTTTACAACCCACGAGCTAACGGTCTAGCCGAGGCTTTCAATAAGACCTTGACGAAGATCATAAAAAAGACCGTCTCCAGGAATAAGAGGGACTGGCACGAAAGGCTGCAAGAAGCCCTTTGGGCTTATCGAACTACATTCAAGACGGCCACGAACACAACACCGTACGCGTTGGTATTTGGGACGGAAGCAGTTCTCCCCCTTGAGATAGAGTTACCCTCTCTACGAGTAGCAGTCCACCACGAGCTGACGAACGAAGAAAATGCTCACCTTCGGCTTGAGGAGCTTGACGCCCTCGATGAAACCCGGCTCATAGCGCAACAACATCTAGAAGCCTACAAAGCAAAGATGACGCGCTCTTACGAAAGATTGACCAGGCCGAGGACATTCCGCCCAGGCGAACTCGTACTAGTGGTCAAAAGACCTATGATCCCCAATCGCGCCAAGCGGGGAAAATTTGAGCCAAACTATGAAGGCCCGTACATCATAGACAAGGTCTACCAGGGTGGAGCCTACCTACTCATGGACATGCACGGTGAAAGGCCTTTCAGGCCAGTAAACGGCCGCTTCTTGAAGAAATACCATGCTTAATAAGCTGCAGCCTAGGTCAATGATGGATGACGACGACTATGTCCGCTCGCTATCTTCCTAAGCTCAGACTTTACAAGCAGCAGCCGGCCTTCCTATATCGACGGACCGAAACGTCCTTAAACTATCGTCGGACCGAAACGTCCTTAAACTATCGTCGGACCGAAACGTCCTTAAACTATCGACGGACCGAAACGTCCCTAAACTACCACCGCAACGTCCTTAGGTTGACGAGATGGATAAATAAAAAAAAATGATAAAAAAAAAAAAAAAAAAACGGTATGTCCATAAGCAAAATGGGCACGGATGAAAACCCGAAAAGGGCTCCGTGAGTAAAAACAGCAGGGCTGCCGGCAAGTGTTCGTGAAAACCCGAAAGGGCGCGACCTTGTAAAAAAAAAAGAGAAGAGTAAAAATGATATAAATAAAAAAAAACGGTATGTCCATAAGCAAAATGGGCACGGATGAAAACCCGAAAGGGCTCCGTGAGTAAAAACAGCAGGACTACCGGCGAGTGTTTGTGAAAACCCGAAAGGGCGCAACCTCGTTAAAGGACACTTACAGAGTCCTCTCGACCCTGTAAGGAGAAACCACCCGCGTGAGATCCTTACGACTCACAAAGGAAGCAACACACTTAGGGATCCTCACGATTCCTAAGGAGAAATTACACTTGCGAGATCCTCACGACTCGTAAGGAGAATTCTCTTATGGGACCCTCACGGCTCATGAGATTTGAAAGTCTTAAGTTACAGAAACCTGAACCTGTTCTTAAGCAAATCCCCCACAACCTCCGATATTGCCCTACAAGAGGCTCAATACTGACCCTTGTATACAATCCACGGACGCGAATAAACATTTCCCCAGCAAAGTCCAACCCTTGTAGGTCCTCTCGACCCATAAGGAGAAAACCCTCTTGTAGGATCCTTACGACTTACAGAGGAACATACACTTAGGAATCCTCACGATCCCTAAGGAGAAAATACACCTGCAAGATCCTCACGACTTGTAGGGAGAAATACCTTTGTGAGACCCTTACGGCTCATGAAGTCAAAAGCCTTAGTCGACAGGACCTTAACCCTGTTTGCTAAGCCACCTTTGTTCAACATCGATAGAGGCAAATGATGATTCGCTCCTGGCAACATCCCAGTTGCAGCGATGCTGATGCCGAAATCGGTGTCCAAAATCCGAGCTTGCGGCGAAAAAGCTAGCAAGCCACACATGCCTACGAAATAGCCGAAATGATGGGGCAACTTGCAATAAAAAGCAGCAAGTAAAAATGTATGCATGAAAAATAGCCGAAATGATGGGGCAACTCGCAATAAAAAAAGCAGCGAGTAAAAATAAAACAAATAGCCGAAATGATTGGGCACCGCGAAAAATAGCCGAAATGATTGGGCAATCGCGACCTTCGCGATATAAAAAGCTGAAATGATAGAGCATCGCGGAAAGAATAAAAGAAATGATGGAAAAATGAAACCTTTTTGCCCTACAGGTGATACTACAACAATCCCTGTACACAATCCAGGGGCGCAAACAAAGAAGGAGTCGTACTCCTTCCCCCAGGTTTCACCAAAGAAGAAGAAGCCAAATCTCGACGGGCCAAAGGAGACCTGGAGATCGTCTCAACACTCGTCTCGTAACGACGGACACAACTTCAAGCTAAACGAAACAGCGGCAACTCCCAGTTCCATGGCTCGGCGGTGTACATATCGCCAACAGTCAAACCTCCATTCCGTGAAATGCGGATACAATCGATAAAATTCCTGGTTACATGGAACGCGGATAATGTCACTCTTTGACCCCGCGGAAAACGTCCAGAGCGGATCCTGGTCCTCGCAGAGCATGGCAGTGAACCCGTGCGAAGCATCCAGAGCGGAGCCTAGTCCTCGCCTAACGCGGCAGTGAACCCGTGTGAAGCATCTAGTGCAAACTTCCTGGTTACGTGGAACGCGGATAACGTCACTCTTTGACCCCGTGGAAAACGTCCAGAGCGGATCCTGGTCCTCGCAGAGCATGGCAGTGAACCCGTGCGAAGCATCCAGAGCGGAGCCTAGTCCTCGCCTAACGCGGCAGTGAACCCGTGTGAAGCATCTAGTGCAAACTTCCTGGTTACGTGGAACGCGGATAACGTCACTCTTTGACCCCGTGGAAAACGTCCAGAGCGGATCCTGGTCCTCGCAGAGCATGGCAGTGAACCCGTGCGAAGCATCCAGAGCGGAGCCTAGTCCTCGCCTAACGCGGCAGTGAACCCGTGTGAAGCATCTAGTGCAAACTTCCTGGTCACGTGGAACGCGGATAACGTCACTCTTTGACCCCGTGGAAAACGTCCAGAGCGGATCCTGGTCCTCGCAGAGCATGGCAGTGAACCCGTGCGAAGCATCCAGAGCGGAGCCTAGTCCTCGCCTAACGCGGCAGTGAACCCGTGTGAAGCATCTAGTGCAAACTTCCTGGTTACGTGGAACGCGGATAACGTCACTCTTTGACCCCGTGGAAAACGTCTAGAGCGGATCCTGGTCCTCGCAGAGCATGGCAGTGAACCCGTGCGAAGCATCCAGAGCGGAGCCTAGTCCTCGCCTAACGCGGCAGTGAACCCGTGTGAAGCATCTAGTGCAAACTTCCTGGTTACGTGGAACGCGGATAACGTCACTCTTTGACCCCGTGGAAAACGTCCAGAGCGGATCCTGGTCCTCGCAGAGCATGGCAGTGAACCCGTGCGAAGCATCCAGAGCGGAGCCTAGTCCTCGCCTAACGCGGCAGTGAACCCGTGTGAAGCATCTAGTGCAAACTTCCTGGTCACGTGGAACGCGGATAACGTCACTCTTTGACCCCGTGGAAAACGTCCAGAGCGGATCCTGGTCCTCGCAGAGCATGGCAGTGAACCCGTGCGAAGCATCCAGAGCGGAGCCTAGTCCTCGCCTAACGCGGCAGTGAACCCGTGTGAAGCATCTAGTGCAAACTTCCTGGTCACGTGGAACGCGGATAACGTCATTCTTTGACCCCGTGGAAAACGTCCAGAGCGGAGCCTGGTCCTCGCCAAGCACGGCAGTGAACCCGTGTGAAGCATCCAGAGCAAACACCGGACTGTGGAGTCCTTAAAATCCACGGACTATGACGTCCTTAACCTCGACCGTGATGTCTTAAAACTAACGATCAACCCCCCCGATTCCCTACGGATTTCGCCTTGGTTTAAGGGTACATCTCTTCACTCCTTTGATACCTGGCGTTGTAATTCCTCAACGTTTTCAAAGAGGTGACGGGTCCCTGCAACCAAACACCGGACTGTGGAGTCCCTAAATCCACGGACTATGAGGTCCTTAACCTTGACCGGGATGTCTTAAAACTAACATCGGACTGTGGAGTCCTTAAATCCATGGACTATGAGGTCCTTAACCTTGACCGCGACGTCTTTAAACTACGATACCTTGAGAGATCCCTAACCCCGTGAAACACGGAAAAAGGTGATCACACCCGGCACTTGCAGGCCCTCGCCACCTGTAAGGAAGAAAAACTCTCTTGTGAGATCCTTACGACTCTCAAGGGAAAACCCGCTTAAGGATCCTCACGATCTTTAAGAAGAACTCACACCTATGGGATCCTCTCGACCTATAGGGAGAAAGACTCCTTATGAGACCCTCGTGGCTCATAAGATGCAAAGGCCTCAGGAAACAGATCCTAACCCTGAATCCTAAGCCACGGCCGTCCTGCAAGAAGATTAAGATAGAATATCCGCAGAATACATTCAATAGAAAGGGGACACACCATTGAAGAGAAGAATATATCTTCATTTATAAACCTCCCTTCGACAACAATACTCGATCTAAAGCCAGCACAAACCACCCGATACGGGAGATAACGTGGCAAGTTTCTGATCTGTATCCTATCAAGCACGCATTTGCAACTGTACGAATGTTTAAAAGGAAATGTTGCCGGAGGCACTGATGTGCATGCAACGTGACGATGGTGCTCGTAATTCAAGAAAAACAGACAGCTCATTTACGCAAGCAAGACACACGTACAATTATCTGACAAGCGTGAAAATTCAACAGAAATCATGCAAACCACCAATGATTAAAGGAGTACATTGATTCAAACATGCTACATCAGTGGGAAAAGATTACCAAACAAGGGATCAGAAATACAAGGGTTAACAAAGCAAAACACAAAATTCTCCAACTCCCTTTCCGCCTTCTCCAGCACGTCAAAACGGCGGTTTTCGCGAGGAGTCGCTCCCCACCGGTTGGAGCCGTGCTCATCAGCGAAAGCAGACATGACGGCCCGAGGAGCTCTTATCTGACTCAGTAAATGAACTGAGTGATCCTTCAGAGCTTGAGTGATTAGACAAGCCTCATGAAAGCACTCAAGCTTGTCCTCCGCCGCGTCAAGGATCGCCGAAGTCATCTCCGCCGGATGAGGGGGTATATCGGTAAGCACAGACAGGAGGATCATCCGGAGCCAAATGGAGCCCATGGGAAGAGGAGAACCCCGACGGGTCAGTAGCTCGTACATCACCGTGTCACATTGAGCGTCGGTGAGAAGGGGATCCGCCAGCCGCGCAGCGAAGCGAGGAATTATCTCCTCAAGGGGCACCTCCCATGGTTGCCGACGAGCATGGGGACGATCGCAAGCCATGGAGATTGATCGGGTTCTCAAAAATGACCACCTTAAGGTATGAATGGGTTTCTCTGTGAAGAAAAGAAGTAAGGCATAAGGTTCAAGTTATAAAGGGGTGCATTTAATGCCATGCACAAAAAAATGTTGTGCATGGTGGAACTATTCTCAAAGCCCGAAAAGAAGGGGAGAGCGTTGGAAATGAAATCCAATGACGCATTGGAATTAGGTTAGGGAAATGAAACGTCCCCATCAAGCAGATCCCTGCATACGCAACACGTGAGCACTAGCCTTTGATGGAAAATGAGGCGGCACTGCACAGGTACAACAGAGAGCTAAGCTCTGAGAACGAGAATCAAATTCTTAAAAGAAAGGTTTGAAAGGAAGGACATGAAAAAGTGAAGGCGCTTCTAAAAGGACGTTTCGTCTACCCTACTCCCCCAAAGCAGGTCCAGCGGTCATAAAAGGTGACAGCGTTGCACTCACGTGCTGACACGTGAGAACAACGCTGTGGGGGCATTTGTTTCCTGATTTAAAATCAGGAAAGCTTCTGGGAAAAGCTTCAAAAAGGGGGTCACGTGTTAGCACGTGACACCTAAAAGGGATCATCAAGTCAAGTTCAGTTTCCTGAATACGCTGAAGAAAAAGGGACTTCAGAAAGAGTCACGTGTTCCCACGTGACCAGGGTCACGTGGCGACACGTGACATTTAAATGCAAGCGTCAAAGGCACACAAGTTCTCTGATCAAGTCAAGAAAAGGCTTCAGAAGAGGTCACGTGTTCCCACGTGACCAGGGTCACGTGTTGGCACGTGACGTTCAAGACAGCGGACTCGTTCTCCAGAAGAACCGAAGAAAGAGAGTTCAAACAAGGGTCACGTGCTCACACGTGACCGGGGGTCACGTGGTAGCACGTGACGCTTAGGCAGCGATCAGAAGACAGAGCGCAAAGGAAAGGAAAAGGCTCATTCCAAAGGGGGTCACGTGCTCACACGTGACCATGGATCACGTGGTCACACGTGACCGGCTTTCAAAGCCCATATTTTTTTAACGACAGAATTAAATTCTGAAGGAAATTCGAATCTTTCCAAAGGAAAGTAATTATTTGGGACCAATCAAATTAAAGATTCAGAGATGATTAAATATCATCTATCTATGGAAAATCTCGGGTTTGGAAAGATTTCCCCTTTAAATCTAACCAAAATAGCAAGGGAGAATCTCTGGATTTAAAATCCAATGGTGAATAAAATTCATCTAATCATCCAACGGCCCAAAATGAATGATGAATGCAAATCAAATATCAATGAAGATTCGTCAAAAACTGATTGATTCGGCTGCTTCTCCTATAAATAGGAGCCAAAAGACACAGAGAAATATATACATACGCAGAGAAGAAAAGAGAAAAGGAGAAGAGCTTTGATACTTGAAAAAGACTCAGATCTTCTGCAAAAAAACCTAGGTAAGAAAGGGAAAGCCTTTTGGAAAGAAAAAGAATTTAATTCTCAACAGAGTTTAACTCTGAGGCATAAAACGAGAGAGCATATCTCCTCCCTCTTTGATAGAGGATCTGCAAAGTGCACATCTCCCCTTAAGGTTGAGAATTTAATTCTCAATGGGTCGAGATCCTGCCATGCAGATCCAAAACATAGAGAAGGAATGCAAGTATGAGAATTTAACTCTCATAGAACTATAGGAATTTAATTCCTCCTAAGTAAAGTTAGGGTTCGACCCTGTATTATGGGAATTTAATTCCTTCAAAACAAAAAGAAACAGGGTTGAACCCTAATCAAGAACATAGTTTTGTCGAAACAGTGGGAATTTAATTCCTTTAATCATAATCCTCAGAAAAGGGGAGTTTAATTCCTTAAAAGCTTTTAGGGTTTAACCCTATTCGGTTCTTCGCATAAACAAGGAATTTAATTCCCACAGAAAACTCAGATTTAAACTCTGTTCCAGAATATAAGCCTTCAAAAGGAAATAGGAATTTAATTCCTCTGAAATTAAAAGTTCGAGGAATTTAATTCCTGAAAGAGGAGCAACAGATCCTCCAAAAAACAGCATTGAGGCAGGGTCACGTGTCACCACGTGACCCCCCCCCAAAAGCCCTACAGAAAGCCCCTTTGAGGCAGCACCCCACGTGACACACGTGACTTTCAGCAGGAGCCTTAACACATAGGCATTTGAATGCCCGTCACGTGCTAACACGTGACGCTATCAAAGACACAGTAATTTCGGCAGAATCATTGAAGGGAAGGCACTCTCACGTGGGGCCACGTGACCGTTCTTGCTGTAGTGTTTGACACTAAGTTAAAACTCTCGAATCCAGTATTGAAGTGCTATCGGGCCTTAGTGTTCAACACTAATTAAAGAATTTTGTTCGTAGTGTTCAATATTAATTGTTTTAATATTCGGCACTAATTTAAGATCCCCATTGCCAGTGTTTAACACTGAGCTGTTTTAGTGCTTATGATCATTTCAAGGCCTTGTTGCTGGTGTTCAACACTGATTGCTTTGAAGTGTTTAACACTAGTCTATAGCCCAATTGGCTAAAGGGATGGAGGCAAAGCTTCTCCCTCGATGGACTCACAAGGAATCAATATTCCAGACATGATGGGACTTAGCCCAAGCTGGCCATAAGTCCTCAATTCGTGACTAATTGGGCCAATGGGCTCATAACATGATTAATCAGTCCTGACCTCAAATTGGGCCAGGGGCTGCTCAAGCCACTCCGGTTCTAGGGTACATCTCTTCACTCCTTTAATACTTGGCATTGTAATCCCTCAATGTCTTCAAAGAGGTGACGGGTCCCGACGACCACCCATGATATGGACTGTGGGGTCCTTAAACTCATACAAATTCCTGGTCACGTGGAATACGGATAATGTCACTCTTTGACCCCGTGGGAAACGTCCAGAGCGGATCCTGGTCCTCGCAGAGCACGGCAGTGAACCCGTGTGAAGCATCCAGAGCGGAGCCTGGTCCTCGCTAAGCACGGCAGTGAACCCGTGTGAAGCATCCAGAGCACATACCGGACTGTGGGGTCCTTAAACCCATGGACTACGACGTCCTTAACCTTGACCGAGATGTCTTAAAACTAACAACGGACCGCAATGTCCTTAAACTACCCATGGACCGCAATGTCCTTAAACTACCCACGGACCGCAATGTCCTTAAACTACCCACGGACCGCAATGTCCTTAAACTACCCACGGACCGCAATGTCCTTAAACTACCCACGGACCGCGATGTCCCTAAAACTAGAACAATAGAGCCCTTTCTTATGCTCTTTTGTTGGACCTAAACGGCCCCGTCTAAGTTGATCTTAGCCTTGGAGATGGTTAACGCGTCCTTAGACCCTCAAACATACTGGACTACGAATCCCCCAAATTAACTCCGGCTCAAGGGTACATCTCTGAACTCCTCTGGCATCTGTCGTTGTAATCCTTCAACGTCGTCAGAGAGGTGATGGGTCCCGACAGCCATACAGACGATGGACCACTATGTCCCTAAACTGGAACATTAGAGTCCAAACACTCTTTTGTCGGATCTAAACGATCCCGTTAAGTTGATCTTAGTCACAAAGTTAGACTAACGTATCCTTAACAAACGTTTGAGTTGATCTTAGCCTCGAGTAGGGCTGACGTATCCTCAAACCAAACCCCCCCAAACCCAAATTTAAGATAATGCGGATTTGGACTAGTCCACGCCCTACGGGCGACGACATAACTCAGTCTCCGTAAACAATCCACGGGCAATAAAACAAACACCCACGACACGAAGTGACCATCTGGAGAAGGAGAAAGTTGTTACCGCAATGCGGTAGCGTAATTAACTGCAGGGGCTTGCGCCTGCAGGGAAGAGCGTCCCCACAATCAAAAAAACCCCTCAAACGAGGGGGAATCTGACGAAGTCTGCTACATCGGTCGCATCCGTTTAAACCTTCGATATATGGTGCCATAAATCAACTTGGCATCTTCGGAGAGGTGGACGGATAGCACCAATTAGCATCTGCCCCGAACCTAACGCCTCAGACGTCCCGACGTCCCGGCCGCCGTTCGGAGGGGAACAGTGGGTCTACCTCTCCTTTAGAAAGCGACAGGAAGGCGCCGCCGGGACAGGGGTTGTGACTCTGCCTTCTTCCATTCATGACTGAAAAAAGAAGTTCTTCTTCGTTTCGCCTCCGGAGGACGAGGACTGGCCCGTGCCTACCAAGTGGTCGAGGGAAAAATGCTTGCCGAGGAACCAGTCCAATGACCCCGCCGCGGTGAGAGTGGCGTCGTAGGAGCCCATCCCCCGATTCGACGTGCTGCTATCTGAGAGGGTCCTGAGTTAGTCCGGGCTCAGCCCCGTTGAGTTCGTCGGTAAGTTAGGCTCGCTTTTTAGCTTTTATATTGCTCGTGCCGCTGACTTCTTTGAATTTGGTTTGTGCAGGACCCATGGATATGGACGAGCTCCGAGCTTCCATGCGCCAGCCGAGGAAGGTCACGAAGGCTGGGGGCACCAGCTCTTCTCGTGCGAAGCCTGCCCCGACTCCCTCTCCTTCGATGGCCGCGTCCAGTGAGCGTTCGGGGGCGGATCCCGCCCCGGGGCCTAGCAGAGCGCCAGGCCGAAAGCGGGCTCGAATTCTGGAGGACCCAGCCTCGGTGGAGGAGATCGGCGCCCCATCGGAGCCGCTTAAGAGGTCTTCCCGAAGGTCTTCCCGGGGCCCACCCTCACCGATCATGGTGGAGGAGGGAGGCCTCCAGTTCGCGGTGCCCTCGGGGCTATCCGTCTGTAACGTTTTAAAAATAATTAAATAAATAATTAAATGAATAAAATTGTTTAAGTGAATTTTATGATTTTCGGTAAAGTAAAATGTATTTTTCGTAAAACCAAACCGTGATTGTTTTTCGTTATAATTTCAAAAATACCTATTTTAATTATGTAATTACTAGTAAATGGTGTTTATTTAGCCACTTATAAATTTTTAGTTTAATTAAATATTTTTCCTAAATTAATTATTTTAAATATTAACATAAGTTTTATTTTTACACTAAATTAGTGTAAATTACAAATTTGAATGGTTTTAATTTTTAAAAATGAACCATGGCATATTAGAATTTAGTGTGTATCATGCAAAATTTATTTGCAAATTTTCCCATTTTTCTAGAGTTTTCTTGGTTGTTTTAGTAAAGAAATGAAAGAAAATGAAGAAATTCATGAAAAGACATTAAGTGAGATATTATTTGATGAAGTTTCTACACAACTCATGAAACTCTTTTCTCTTTCTCCCTCTCTCCCTTGCTTGGCCGGCCACAACCCCATGGCAGCCCCCTCATTTCCACTTCATTTTTTTTGTTCAAAATTCATCAAAAATCCATTAAAAATTCAATTAAAAATCCATAAAATCCTATGTATTTCCTACCCTTTATTCTCTACTCTTCTTTACATGGATTTTTGAGTGGGAAAGCATGCAATTTTTAGGCTCATTTTCATGTTTGGACTTGAGGTTGTGAAGGTATAAATTTCCTTCTTTTTTTTATTTGTTATTAGATGTTTCTTTTAAGCATGTTTAGATTTAATGAATTAATTCTATGTTCAATTTTTAAAATTCAAGTTAGGGTTTGTAAATTCAAGTTATGATTTTTATTAATTAATTAGGGTTATAATAGTTAGTTTAACACTTTTAGAATTGGAAAATCTTGCATGGTTGTTGAATTGTAAATTTTTCATTTAAAATTGTTTAAATTAGGAATTTTGCTAACTAGGTTTCTCTAAAACATAATTTTTGGTGAAATAAAATTTCAATTAATATTTGCAACACTAGATTGTGGTCTTAATAAGGGTATTAACTTGTTGGTGGAATGGAAACTTAAATTGATTGCTAGTTTCTATTGATAATTGATAAATTGTGATAAAAATTGCTATTTTGTAAACTAGATTTTAGAAATTCCTAAATAAATGAGATTAAAAATATAATTTATGGTTTCATTAAATCATTATCATCATGAATTGTGGTTTAATACATTAATTCATGCAAAATCACGTTTTTTGGTGGAATTGTGGTATTTTGTTTGAAAAATGTTGAAAATTGTTAAAGGTTGCAAACTAGAAATTTCAAATTAATACAAATTTGTGTAATAAAAATATAGTAATGGTTTGTATAGTCTAGTTATGCTATTTAATGAGTTTTATGACCATTGGTTTCATTTAAATGTCAAGTTTTGAAGAAAAACGGTAAATTGGCATTTTCGGGTTTTACGAAATCGGGTGATTGATGGATTTTAGGGTTTCGATGGATTTAATCATGTTTTATAATATAAGTAATGAGTTTTAAAACTACGAGTTATTTGTTGATGTTTATCTCAATCCATCGGAGTTTGTACGCCGATATCGAGCGATATTAGGTTCTTTTGCGTGGACGGGACATAGGTTTTAAGCTATGCTGGTTCCTTGCGTCGTTTTGACTTTTGTATGTGATTCAGTTTACGATACTATTTATATGTTTGCATTT
Organism: Agapanthus africanus; assembly: GCA_030015575.1. Lineage (NCBI taxonomy): Eukaryota > Viridiplantae > Streptophyta > Magnoliopsida > Asparagales > Amaryllidaceae > Agapanthus > Agapanthus africanus. The sequence goes on from CM057340.1 coordinate 604,539,033, forward strand.
AGATACCCCTCACGTGGACTGCGGGCGATGAAGAGGAGGATGGCGACACCGTCTTCGGCAGATATGGACCAGGTGAGTAGATGTATATCTACGGGGGGAAGTCGGATGGATGGCGTTTAGCACCCCCGCAACGTAAAATAGAAATAGTACTTACTGACATTAGGAAGCCAGATGTGACCATAGATTCTTAATGCTTAGGACCCTAGTAATGACCCTAGGCTGGACTAGACTGATTTAGGAAAACCATATCAGAGGATGAGTACCTTGGAAGAGGTTCGTAGGTTTCAGATAGAAACACACACACGCACACACTGAAACACGACATGGTGTATACGTGTATGTGTATATATATATAGAACTAGGTATATACATATATATACAACACGTATATGGGATTCATTGATGTGATATGATATCCGAGGTATGATGAAATAGTATAACTGGGCTTGATGCCGTGATTCTTGGCTATACAGTCGTATTAAGTGTTAGCGGATCATTAGAGAATGAGATAATGAACATGTGTACATAAATTATAATGGGTGGTATTGATATTGAGGTACCTGGGACTCTAAAATAGTACCCGAACTGTAACTTGTGATTGATCACGATATGGGATATGTATGATTTGATTACGACATCATATAGGTGTGACCTAATGTCGATATCATATAGGTGTGACCTGATGTTGATATCATATAGGAGTGACTTGATGACGATATGATATCAGTATGACTTAATCACTATATGATACATATGACATGATACTTCTGAGGATAAACTAATGATGCATATTATGATGGAAATGATATATGATTGATGTAGGCGATTACAGTTTAACACCTTGATCATGAGATGTGTTGGTGATGATATTATACGAATGATGAGACACCTAGGAGATACTTGACCCGTACCCCGATATTGGGATGCCGTACGATGGATTTTACCGTACGAGGCATAGATATGATGATTGATCCGCACTCTTGGTTCGAGGAAGCCGTACTACGTACGTGACGCTATTGAGGCTGGATCGCCGACTATTAGAGGTACTGATTCAGACCTTAGGTAGACTCTTGTTTCTTATTGACTAGTTTCTTAGGTTTAGTTACTTAGGAGGTTAGATGGACACTAGTTTAGGTTCGATTCATATAGTGATAGTTGTACTCGTATGTCGCAGAGGGGTGGATAATGCACATCTGTCTTACATTCATACTGTAATCATCATGGTGCATGTTCTTACATATGTTGCTATAATCAGTATAAACCTTACCTGTTAGGACACCAGCACCATTACCGATGATGCGCATATTCCACACACACTTATTTGCCGGCTCACACACATCATCATCGGTAATTGCTATGTCACGTACACTTTAGATCATATTATCTTTTATTGATAGAATCAGTTACCAACTAGACCGATATAATATTGTGATTACTCTCTGATGTTAGTATAGACATGGTATTTATTACTTAGACATTCATGTATTCATATTTCATGTTATCATGCAGTATTATGGGCATATGCCGACACTTATCATATACTTACTCATGATTTTGAGATTTGGGTTTCTATGAGATTTCTGGATTTTTGGGGAAAACTGCAAGAATATATAAAACTTCTCTCTATCCTCCTCTCTTTTTTTTTAAAACATAAGATGCGGTTTTCTCGTGATGTATGTGTCGTCCACCATGAGATTTCATATTTTCTGTTGGATTTCGAGACCCGATTCGAGGAGTGGATGAACCGTCTCGGGTACATGGTGGGCCCGGTATGGTACCGTGAGGCAAGAAGATCGAGTTGTAGACGATGAGCCTGGCAGGGGAAGGCTACCTACCGGTGATGTCTGGCGCGGCGGATATCCGGAGGATACCGACCGTTGTCGTGAGATTTGATGATATGGGCCGATCCGGACTGACGGAGCCCGAGATATTGAGACTATGAGACTTGAGATTTACATGTTTGTGTCGATGCTTGACACGGATTTCCATGGATTTCATTGTTGAGATTTCATATTCCTATACACATTTTACTATGATGACAGCTAAAGATTTCTTATACAGATGTATCTGGATTTCAGGATTTATTATTTTATATTCATGGTGCATGCATATCCATTCATATGACATAGTATTATATGAGGCACTGACACGAGCACAGAGTATCTGCACTTACACGTAGTATTACCCTGCTATTACTAGATGATTGGGACTTAGTAGTGTATTATTATGACCTAGGATAGCGTCGTGCATTCGATTTCTTTTCGTAGAAGTCTTCTACTCACGAGTTGGCAACTCACCCCCGTTGTGCCAAATTTTATTACAGGTTCGATGTACAGGTTTCCCTAGCAGCTTGCTGGCACATCTTTTCTTCAGTGTGATTTGCACGGTAGGTTGGTTCACTTGTATCTGAACCACCATTGTATTTTTATTCTTTCATTTGTATCTAGTAAGCTCCATCAACCATACTTGTATTACTTGATAAGTTTATTGGACCAGTCTTTTATTTCGACCTTAGAGTCGCGCTTGTATTATTCTGATCTGGTGGTTTTGTTTTCTTTTGAGTTTTGAACCTTGCCCTTTGGCGTTGTATATTATTGTGCTTATTGTGGTTGTTTCCGCCTGTTGGCGTTGAGCTAGCTCCCGTTGGGGATGCTTTTTATTGTTTATGTATATTATAATTGTTGTACCCGTTTTGGGGCCAATTTTTATAGAGGAGACTCTGCTGAAATTTTTGAGAAAATTTGCTGATGTTTTAAACTTGTTCCTTCATGTTTTCTGTTACTGCTTCTTCTTCTTTTTCATGGTTTAGATTTCTGGGCTTCAGCTTACTTAGGTTACGTGGCGCCTCTAGACGCTTCGTAATCTAAGTGCCGGTCACGTTCCGTACTTTCAGGTCGTGACACAGTCATGGATAGCCTGCTGCACGACATAGAGAAGTCGGCAGGGAGTAGGATCCCCGGGGGAACCATCAGGGCTCAGATGGCGTCCATAACCCAGGAGTCCGTGCAGATTAGTGCTCGGTTGTTTGTGAAATTCGGCGCCTCTTTCGTCTTTCTGATCTCTTTCCTATCTTTCAGGTTCTCCAGCGCGTTGCCATCGCCTTACGCATGGAGGCTGAGGTGATAGCCCCGGCGATGAAGGCTGCGGGCCAGCTTGCCTCGCTGGAGGAGAGCTCGTAGCGGGAACTAGAGGCTGTGATGGCAAGGGTTGCCACCCTGGAGGGCGAGGTGGAAGCCGGGAAACGTGAGGTTTCCCGGTACCGCGAGGCCGCCGTGGCTGCCGAGGCCAAACTCGAGGACGCTCAGGTGTTCGCCGGCAACCTGAAGAAGACGGTGAAGACCCTCCGGAAGGAGCTGGGGGCGGCGGCCGAGTCGGCGAAGTCGGCCGACCTGAGAGCGGCGAAGTTGGCCGACCTCTCGGCGGCAAAGGCGGTGGAGGGCTACAAGAAGTCGAAGGACTTCTATGATGACCTGGCCGTGGCCACAACCCTCATCTGGCATGAGGCCCTCGACGCCGTTAAGGCCCGGATGCCGGAGTTCGCCGACGAAGAGCTCCGGGCAGAATACCCCCTCGCGGACGCCGAGGAGCAGGGGAAAGAGATTCCTGACGAGGATGTCGCCGAGGATCCTGCTCGTCCCGTTGTGGATGTCGAAGACCCCGAGGTCACGCCCGGCCCCGAGGCCTAAAGCCCCCGTCTTCCTCCTTCTTTTATTTTGTTGCTTTTGGAATTTTTGTAAGCCTCCAGGCAGTTTGTAAGGCTGGGGAGCCCAAAATACCCTTTGTAAAGACCTTGCCTTTGGTAATAAAACTTTTTTCTTTGGTTTCATCGGTTTTCACCTTATCTTCTGTTCATGAAGAATGCTCGTAAAATATCTCTTCTTGCACTGTTGGGCTTCCATATCAGATCGGCTATCAGTCTAGCGATCGTTCGTCGAGTTGATTTCGATCACTTGCCAAGTGTGCCCGGTGCTGCTGAGAAGGAGGCGTCTCCATGGCCCCGAAGTCGAGGGGGGATCGCTCAAACTTGGATAGACCTGGTGCCCCTTGTTGGGGCCTCGGATCCTCTGCATGTGATGGGCAGAGGGTTGTCCGCCGTATTTGTGCCGAGAATGAATGGGAAGCTGCTCGGTTGCCCCTTGGCGAGGGCTTCTAATTTCTGGCATTGCGAGCAACGACCACTAGTTGGGGGTGGTCGAGCGAGGGTCGAGTTCGACCGCCTCTGGGAGGACTTTGGGTCCTTAGCGTTGGAGGGGCTGTAAGAAGCCCACTAAGGATGACCGGGTAGTGAAGCTGCGCGGTTGCCTCTTGGCGAAGGCTTTGATCTCTGGCGTCATAGGTAGGCAACTACCAGCCTAGGATGACCGAGCGGGGTAGCCGCTCGGATGCCTCTTGCGAGGGCTTCGATCCTGACGTCATGGGTAGGGAGCTACCGGCCGGAGATGACCGAGCAGGGAAGCCGCTCGGTTGCCTCTTGCGAGGGCTTTGATCCTTCAGGACAGGGACCGAGCAGGGTTACTGACCAGTGCCTCTTGGCGAGGACTTTGATCCCTGTCGGTTGTGGTAGGAAGTTACCAGCCGGGGATAGCCGAGCAAGGACTCGACTGCCTCTGGGAGGACTTTGGTCCTTAGCGTGGGAGGGGCTGTAAGAAGCCTACTAAGGACCCTTGGCCCGGCAGGGTTACTGCCAGGTGCCTCTTGGCGAGGGCTTTTGTCCTGAAGGATAGCTGAGCGAGGGACCCTCGGGCTCGACTGACTCTGGGAGGGCTTTTGATCCCTGTCGGTCGTGGTAGGAGGCTACCGGCCGGGGATAGCCGAGCAGGGTAGCTGCTGAGCTGCCTCTAAGGAGGACTTTGATCTTTAGCGTTAGAAGGGCCGTATGAGGCCTGCTAAGGATAACCGGGCAGTGAAGTTGCGCGGTTGCCTCTTGGCGAGGGTTTTGATCCCTGGCGTTGCGAGTAGGGAAGCTACCGGCCAGAGATAGCCGAGCAGGGGAGCCGCTCGGCTGCCTCTACGGAGGACTTTGATCCTTAGCATTGGAGGGGCCTTAGGAGGCCGGCTAAGGATAACCGGGCAGTGAAGCTGCGCGGTTGCCTCTTGGCGAGGGCTTTGATCTCTGGAGTTGCAGGTAGGGAAGCTACCGACCAGGGATAGCCGAGCAGGGAATCCGCTCAGTTGCCTCTAAGGAGGACTTTGATCCTTAGCGTTAGAGGGGTTGTAAGAAGCCTGCTAAGGATAACCGGGCAGTGAAGCAGCGTGGTTGCCTCTTGACGAGGGCTTTGATCCCTGGCATTGTGAGTAGGGAAGCTACCGGCCAGGGATAGCCGAGCAGGGAAGCCGCACGGCTGCCTCTACGGAGGACTTGGACCCATAGCGTTGGAGGGGTCGTATGAGGCCTGCTAAGGATAGCCGGGCAGTGAAGCTGCTCGGCTGATTCTTCATGAGGTTTCGCCCGTCCGTCCAGTTGCAGGTATGGGGAACAGGAACGGTCGCGGCAAACGTGCGCATAGCATGCGCATTGAATGTGGGGGGGAGGCGAAGCGCCAGGGTTACGTCGTTCCGATTCCGCCAGAGAAGGCTCGATGATCGCCGCGTGGCAGCGACTTCCTTGGGCGAGAGCGGGCGACCGTTGAGTTCCGTTGGGGCGCAATGGGCTATATAAGGCTGAAAGAGCATTGGTCCTTCCTTTCCTCGTAAACAAATCGTTGAGAATGCAGGACTTCCCCTTTACCATCCTCGAAATCATCCACTTCGAAGACGTATACCTCTATGACCAGAACTGCATCGAGGACACGGTGCAGTGGGTATATGGGAGCATCGAAGACCACTTCGGCCGGTTGCTCCCCCGGCGCTCCTCCCTGCTGCAGCTGATGATGTACTCCATCTGGAGGGTGTCGCCGGGGCTTTACAACCCCTTGTCCGAGCAGCTTTATGACGAGGCCGGGGGCAAGCTGCGGTCCCTTAGACGCTTCGGCCTGATCTCCGTGAATCGGCTTGCTCGCTCAGTGGCGTTCGTCCGTGAGTGCTACGAACTGAGGCTCGGGGTCAACGCGCGCGGGGGGAATCGAGAGCTGAGGTTGGATCTCGCGAGGCCTCGGCTGGCGGAGATCTTCACCGAGTACCATGAGCAGTGCTCTCTGCAACCTCTTCTCCCGCTGTTGTAATTTTCTTTCTCTTTTTGTACGTATGGCTGAGAAGCCCATAATACCTTTTGGGAATAAATGAGATCTTTCCTTCTTTTTCGCAATATTCCATTGATCTATATTAAATTAACAACAGACCCTAGGAAGAGTTTGTTGGCTATAGTGCCCTCCAGGCAATTATCATAGTCGCAGGTATGTGATCATGATGATTGAGCGAGGACCTATACCGATAAAACAGTCTTACTCGAGATGATAGTATACTATCTGGTTTGTCTTTATCATCATATGTTGATAAAGCCCATAGGATTCTTTCTTGACTGCCAGCATTGTGATGGCGATCACATACGTGGGAGCTGGGGGGTCTATAAGCACATCCTTAAATGTCCCTAGTCGTGGGAGTATCGAGACGGGGCATCGATACTCCAGTGTAGACTGGTGTATACTTATCTAGACCCTGACGAGGGGCGGTGGATGGTCTCACAAGCCATTGGTGTCAGTTGTTCACCTAAGATAGTATACAGGTGCTTATTGGGTTATGAGTACACTGGACGGACTCGCCGGGACATACTAGTTGGTATTATACCTATAGTCAGATAGCAGTTCCCTGGTGACATGTGTACAGGTTAGTCTGTCGACCTGAGATCGTCATTTGTCTCGTGTGAGTTCCTACTGTGCTTTGATTACGACCCTACCACGGCTCAAAGGAGTCATACAAACAGGTTTTAGTTGGGTACAGTCCCAAGCTACATGGAGGCAGTGAGCGGATCGTCGGGGATTCGTCTCTCCCGGTATTGGGGGTTGATGTCGCACAGTACACAGGTGGCCATCACTAGAAATCCTCGGCCGGGGTATGTGAGAATTACCGATTCAGGATCGATAGTTTCTCAGGTAGTGATGGGTTTCATACCGACACGAATTATCGCGTTGTTAGGGGTCTGACTTTATCCACCCCCTAGACTCGATATGCGATACTCTTAGACGAACAGACCGGACTGTACGGATATTGTCACTGACAGACTCAGTAGGGGTTTGGATGAGTTTGCTCGTCAGCCTTCCTTTCACTCAATACCTGGGTAGCCGTTATGTACAGCTAGTGTCGCTGACGTGCTTATGATTAAACCCACTGCCAGCGTATTGACGAGTCTTTAGAGTCCCACACAAAGGGTTTTCACGGCTCAGGAGATATGGTGTAGGTGATGTATGTTGGTGTATACAGGTGTCCGATTGAATATGTGCACAGGCTGCACGGACTTTAATCGGACGGTTGATAATACTAGCGGCTTAGGATTAAGCCAGATTGTTAAATCAAGTTTTGATTTAATAATTTACATATGTATTTATATATATGTATTCTAGTATTATTGCTCACTATTTATTTTCTCTCTTTGGCTATTCGTATTTTCGTACGAATACGCGTATGTGTACTTCGATACATATACCGGAAAGTATTCCGTATTTGTACGGAATGGCTTCTAGAAGATACCACCTCATTATTGATTTTCTTTTGGAAAATCATTTTGTTTATAATGAGGTGGAAAAGGTGACATGGCTAGGCATGGGTCTTTTGGTCAAAGCATGGACTTTGGCAATGTAGAGATTGGTATGGGTATTTGTTTAATGCAAATTGGGAATGACATTTTTTTGTGGGGGCATGAGAGGAAGGGGCCGGCCACTTTTTGGGGGGGATTTTTTGCTCATTTGGAAAAGGCACTTGGTACTCTCTCACTCTCATGCTCACACAAAAATACTTAGCCAATTTTCCATGCCATCTCTTTTGATCACCTCTTCTTCATCTTCACTTGATGCTTACTTAAGCTCATGGTTGAGAGAAAGAATTATAGTGACACTATCCGCCATTTCCCTCAGGTGGATCATCGGAGATGAAGGAAAACCAGCGACCAAAATTGATCCGCATCACTAGGAGCTTGGAAATGGTTGAAAACCCGAAGGACTTGGTTCATTAGGTATACCCGTTCTATCTCCTTTTGTTAGCTTGCTAGTTTTAGGGTTTTTTAGGGTTAATGGTTTCGATTTTGGAAATCGGGTAACGGTGGCGCCGGGTTTTAGAAAATTTATGTTCCGCATTGGGCCACGGTTCGATGGCCGGGGCACTCCCATAACCCAACAAAGTTTATATTGCCTTAAAAGAAAAGTACATGCTAATAGATGACCTTATTAGCGTGGCCCGAGCTCCTCGGAGGCTTGTTGGTCTCCGTGCTCGGCACCGGGTACGGGGCTCCCTGAGCGCCGGACTGGTCATCTGCCGAAACGAGCATGATCTGGCCAATGGTCAGATCGGCGGGAGGGGTACGTTGTTCCTGCTCGCGGTCGGCCTGCCGTTTGTCCCTCAAGTAGGCGGCGAGGTGCCCCGATCGGATGAGCTCTTCGATATAGTCCCGGAGTTGCTTACAATCCTCCGTGGCGTGGCCCAGCGTCCGGTGGAAGGCGCAGTAAGGGCCCCGGGTCCGCTTCGAGGCCTGACACGGGATTGGAGGGAACTTGAAGAACCCCTCGCCCTGGGCCTCCTCTAGCAAGACTGCTAGGGAGACGTTGAGCGGGGTGTACTCCTGGAACTTTGGGTGATAGGGCTGCTGACGCTCTGGCTTCTCTTCCCGAGCCCTCTTCTTCTGGTCGGACCGTTATGCTCGGGGGAGGTTCGTGTTCACCTCGGACTCCAGCTGAACCTCGCGCTCGGTCCACGCCTTGACCTCGGCCATGGTCTTAGGCTGTGCCAATGCAAAGGAGCGCAACCACTCTTTGTGCCTAAGACCATATCTGAGCGCTGTGATGACGGTCTCATCCCGGTGCTTGGGGATCTCGAGGAGGGCGTTGTAGAAGCGGGTGATGTAAGCCTTGAACGTCTCCTTGTCCCCACTCTTAATTATGAAGAGGTAGTCGACCGTGCGCTTCTGCCGACGGTTCCCAACGAAGTGGCCGAGGAACTGAGTAGCCAGCTCGTCAAAGGTCGAGATTGAGTGAGGCTCGAGTCCTCGGAACCAGTCCTGACCAGAGCGGATGGGGGTGGTTGGGAAGGCCCTGCACTGGGCGGCGTCGGAATGGTCCTGGAAGCCCATCCCCACGGTGAAAGCATCTAAATGGTCTTTCGGGTCGGTTTTCCCTTCGAACAGGGAGACCTTCGGGGGCTTGTTGCACGAGGAGACGTGGACGGCGAGCAGTCCCTCAGTAAACGGTTTGGTGAGCGAGCCGGCGGCGTACTTAGCCCCGTCGCTCGAAAGGTGACCTTCCCGGCGATGCCCTCGATCTTCTTTTCGAGGGCGTCGAGTCGGCCGTGGTACCCCAAGGATTCGGCGCCTTGTGATCCCTGGCCTCTGCTGTGGGAGACCTGCGTCTGGGCGCGGCCCCGGTTCCTCTCAATAATATTCCTTAGATCCCCGGGCGAGGTGGCCCTCGAGCCGTTGTGGCGAGCCCCTTCTGTGCGACCCCGTCGAGGGAGGGGGTGTCGATCATGCCAGTGGATAGGCGAGGTGACCGACATCTCCTCAGGGGGGTAAGGGTCGCGGGGAGGCTCAAGGCGAGGGATCTGGCGGCGGATCCCGGTGTGGAGCCGTGGGGCGCCCAGCGGGCCTCAAGGAGTATCGGTCCATGAGATCTGTGGCCAGGGGTCGTAGCCTGCCGGTGGTCAGCCGTGCCGACAAGGGCAGAGCCTTCTGGAGGCGGAGGAGCGGCGATCTGGGGCCCTGGCCTGGCCTTTTGAACGCGGACGAGCGCCTCCACGAGGGACTGTAGCCGATCTATTCGGCTGGCGAGGGCGTTGATGATGGTCGCCGGGGGGTTCATCCGCGCCTCCGGTGAGGGGGAGGCGGCGGATGGTACCAGGATCTTCAGGGTGGTCGCTTGCCATATGGATAGAGATCGGAAGGCCAATTTTGTTTTTTTTATAGAGTTTCCTTTCCCACAGATGGCGTCAACTGATGGAGGTCCTTTTCGGGTCTCCTTCAGATGTTGTCTTCTGGCGATCTCCTGGTGGATTTTGGAGGTGAACTCCTATTGCATGTGGGTCTCGATGGGTTTTGAGGAGATTGGCGATTTGAGAAGTTTAGCGCCGAGTACCTGCAAAGAAGTCCCGGGGTGGTTTAGTACCACCGAGGACCCTTCGACGATCAAGTTAGCACGAGATCCGAGCAGAGTAACGGCTAGGTGGAATAAAAAAAATGGCTTACTTGACCCCTCTGTGATGGGGGTTTATATAGTGGTGGCAGCACGCAGCAGCAGATGCGAGAATCTCGCCGGCAGTTACGCTCCCGACATCACGCCCGCGTAAAGTGCGGATCGCCCGTTAATTGGGATCGTGATGGCGTGGAACGTGGGATGTTGCTGGCGGAGAATCTGCGCATGGCGAGATTTGGGGGGCGGCGGTTACGCCTGTGAGTGGTGGAGTTGGTCGGTCGGAGGACTGAGGAAGATGGCCTCGGCTGGGGAGTCGGGGATGAGCGAGAGGGCCGAAGAGTCTTGGTCCTGTGGCAGCTCGGGGTGAGCTGAGAGGCCGAGGAGGCCAATTTCCAGGGGGCTCTAAGAAGAGCCAGCTTGTGCTCGCAGGTCGGATACAGGGGTGGCCTGGTCGGTCCCTGTGGGCCCTTTCATCTGAGTTCTGGGACATGTCATCTGCCACGTGTCCTGATCTTGGAGATCGCCAATATTAAGCATCATCAGGAGAGAAGTTGAAAGTAATTAGGGAGAGAACTTTGAAATAGGAAAATGATCGATTTTCGAATGAAGTCAAGGATAATTGATGAGGTATTAAAAAATTCCTAACGGCGATATTATGTTTGGATGAAAATCGGGGACTGAAAAGTAAGCTTTTAAAGGTTTTGAGAAAGTAAATAGCAATTATTAAGCATCGGGGAAGCTTTTATTAATTAGCAAAGTTTTGAGGGAACATTTTATAAATATCCCTATATGAAAAATAGATGTTTGAGGTTGTTTTTAGTTTGTAAATTGAAATCCACTATTTGATCATTTTATTCCCTTCAAATTTCAATTATGTTAAGTAATCACATAAAAGGGTTTATCTTTTAGTCCCCGTATTCACATAATTTTTCCGCTTATATAGTAATAGCTCATTTGTTAGTTGCAACTTAAAAGGGGTACATCGATATATGTTCAGTTGCTTATTTACGAGTTTCTTTTATATATTTACAATTGTATATTTTTTTGTTTAATCTGAAAATATTATCTGTCGATCTTGATATTCTTATTTCAGCTACATCATATATAGTTGATATATCTGCAACATATCCCTAGAAAACAAACTACGAGACATGAAAAATAATAAAATTGGAGAAATGTGATTATCTGCTTGATGTTAATCAAATTAGTAACAAAATGTAGCTTAGAGCTTAATCAATTAGCAGTAGGTGGATCGTCTTGTACAAGGAATTAATTAATTAATGATAAGGAAAGTCTTGTAAATTAATAACTAAAGCATGTGATGCCAAAAAAACAACAGTGCACACAAAGCATCCTGTGATTCCAAATGAAGTTAATTGCTTTGACTCAGGGGCTTATTATTATTCAATGAACTATGGAGTTTACCGCTATATATTTTTTAGTACTGTAATGTTCAAAATTTACTTAGATTGTCATCATAAAAAAAATTGAAGAATTAAAGCTAATATGTACTATCCTTAATTAGCTCTTGCCAATTAACACATTAGGATCCTTAGATAATTTTTTGAATGCAATATTTAAGAACAAAAATTTTAGCTGCTTTGATGGCCTTAAAGCAAAGGTTAATATTGTTTGAAAAAAGATCAATTGAATAATATATTATCAAATTATAATAACTAAAGATCAAAATTCTCAGAAACAATAGTTATTTGCAAATTCATATATGACTCTTTTATATATTTAGGATGTTAATTTTGTCTTTGTCAAGAATAATTCTACTGTACTGAGTGCTCGATGCCTTTCGGTTTCCACGTATACAAACAGTTTTTTGTCCCCTGAAATAGTATGGATCCTGATGATTCTTTTTGTGGAGCCAAAATGTTTGTGATCTAAAAAAGGAAGGACAAAATAATTTTCCCTTTTTGTCTAAGAGAATCCTAATTTTTTCCTTTTTGTCCCCCTTTATCATCAATCATCATCTTTCATCATTTATGATCGGTAAATTGTGAAGATCAGTTTTTTTCGGGTAGAGAAAAAATGCTCTGATGGAGGTCCTTTTCGGGTCTCCATCAGATGTCTTCCGTCGATCTCTCGGTGGATCTTGGAGGCGATCTCCTGTTGCGTGTGGGTCTCAATGGGTTTTGAGGAGATTGGTGGTTTTGAGGAGTTTATGCCGAGTACCTGCAAGGAAGTCCCGAGATGGTTTGGTACCACCGAGGACCCTCCGACGATCAAGTTAGCACAAGATCCGAGCAGAGTAACGACTAAGTGGGGTGAAAAAAGCTTACTTGACCCCTCTGTGATGGGGGTTTATATAGTGGCGGCAACACGCGGTAGCAAGCGCGAGAATCTCGCCGGTAATTACGCTCCCGACGTCACGCCCGCGTAATAAGCGGATCGCCCGTTAATGGGGATCGTGATGGCATGGAACGTGGGATATTGCCGGCGGAAAATCCGCGCATGGCGAGATTTGCGAAGCGGCGGTTACGCCTGTGAGTGGTGGAGTTGGTCGGTCGGAGAGACCGAGAAAGATGGCCTCGGCGGGAGAGCTCTGGAACGAGCGGGATGGCCGAGGCATCTTGGTCCTGTGGTAGCTCGAGGCGAGCTGAGAGGCCGAGGAGGCCAATTTGCAGGGGGCTCTGAGGAGAGCCAGTTTGTGCTTGCAGGTCGGGTACAAGGATGGTCCGGTCGGCCCCTGTGGGCCCTTTCTTCTGAGCTTTGAGACACGTCATCTGCCACGTGTCCCGATCTGGGAGATCGCCAATATAGAACATCATCATTAGCCCCCCACTCTTGTCCCGACCAGCTGATGGGTCGGATCAAGAGTGGATTGCCGGACCGCCCGGGGTGAGTTCCCTTCTAAGATTTCGTCGGGACGCGTCCCCGGGCTGTCAGCTGTCTTTTTTGCCAGCGAATCAGGGCGAGATCTGCATTTAAGGAAGGTGCGCCGGTTCGTGCATCCTGACACTGAAGCGACGGTCCGCGTGTCAAGCGTCGGTTATCTGTCTAGCAATCGTTCGTCGAGTTGATTTCGATCACTTGCCAGGTGTGCCAAGCACTGCTGAGAAAGAGGCATCTCCATGGGCCCGAAGTCGAGGGGGGATCACTCAAACTTGGATAGATCTGATGTCTCTTGTTGGGGCTTCAGATCCGCTGCATGTGATGGGCAGAGGGATATCCGCCGTAATTGTGCCGAGCATAAAAGGGTTCAGCGGCCTCGTTATGAGGGTTACAAACCCGCAGTGTCTGTTGGGCAGGAGGATGCTTGCTGGGGATGACCGAGCAGAGAAGCTCCTCGGTTGATCTTAGCGAGGGCTTTGATCCCTGTCGGTTGTGGTAGGAAACTACCAACCGGAAATAGCCGAGCAAGGGTCGGGCTCGACTGCCTCTGGGAGGACTTTGATCCTTAGCGTTGGAGGGGCCGTAGGAAGCCTGCTAAGAATAACCGGGCAGTGAACCTGTGCGGTTGCCTCTTGGCGAGGGTCTTGATCCTTGACGTTGCGAGTAGGGATGCTACCGGCCAAGGATAGCCGAGCAGGGAAGCCGCTCGGCTGCCTCTGGGAGAACTTTGATCCTTAGCGTTGGAGGGGTTGTAAGAAGCCTACTAAGGATAACCGGGCAGTGAAGCTGCGCGGTTGCCTCTTGGCGAGGGCTTCGATCTTTGGCGTCGTGGGTAGGCAACTACCAGCCTGGAATGACCGAGCGGGGTAGCCACTCAGACGCCTCTTGCGAGGGCTTTGATCCCCGGCGTCATGGGTAGGGAGCTACCAGCCGAGATGACCGAGCAAGGGTCGAGCTCGATTGCCTCTTGCGAGAGTTTTGATCCTTCAGGACGGGGACCGAGCAGGGTTACTGCCCAGTGCCTCTTGGCGGAGACTTTGATCCCTGTCGGTTGTGGTAGGAGGCTACCAGCCGGGGATAGCCGAGCAAGGTCGGGCTCGACCGCCTCAAAGGAGGACTTTGGACCTTAGCGCGGGAGGGGCTGTAAGAAGCCTACCAAGGACCCTTGGCCGGGCAGGATTATTGCCTGGTGCCTCTTGGTGAGGGCTTTTGTCCTGAAGGATAGCCGAGCGAGGGTCGGGCTCGACTGCTTCTGGGAGGGCTTTTGATCCATATTGGCTGTGGTAGGAAGCTACCGGCCGGGGATAGCCGAGCGAGGGTCGGGCTCGACTGCCTCTGAGAGAACTTTTTTATCCCTGGCGTTGCAAGTAGGGAAGCTACCGTCCAGGGATAGCCGAGCAGGGTAGCTGCTGAGCTGCCTCTAAGGAGGACTTTGATTCTTAGCGTTGGAGGGGTCGTAGGAGGCCTGCTAAGGATAACCGGGCAGTGAAGCTGCGCGGTTGACTCTTGGCGAGGGATTTGATCTCTGGCGTTGCGAGTAGGGAAGCTACCGGCCAGGGATAGCCGAGCAGGGAAGCCGTTCGGCTGCCTCTAAGGAGGACTTTGATCCTTAGCGTTGGGGGGGCCGTAGGAGGCCTGCTAAGGATAACCGGGCAGTGAAGCTGCGCGGTTGCCTCTTGGCGAGGGCCTAGATCCCTAGCGTTGCGAGTAGGGAAGCTACCAGCCAAGGATAGCCGAGCAGGAAAGCCGCTCGGCTGCCTCTGGGAGAACTTTGATACTTAGCGTTGGAGGGGCTGTAAGAAGCCTACTAAGGATAACAGGGCAGTGAAGCTGCACGGTTTCCTCTTGGCGAGGGCTTCGATCTCTGGCGTCGTGGGTAGGCAACTACCAGTCTGGGATGACCGAGCGGGATAGCCGCTCAGATGCCTCTTGCGAGGGCTTTGATCCCTGGCATCATGGGTAGGGAGCTACCAGCCGGAGATGACCGAGCAAGGATTGGGCTCGGTTGCCTCTTGCGAGGGCTTTGATCCTTCAGGACGGGGACCGAGTAAGGTTACTGCCCAGTGCCTCTTGGCGAGGAATTTGATCCCTGTCGGTTGTGGTAGGAAGCTACCAGCCGGGGATAGCCGAGCAAGGGTCGGGCTCGACCGCCTCAAAGGAGGACTTTGGTTCTTAGCGAGGGTGGGGCTGTAAGAAGCCTACCAAGGACGCTTGGCCGGGCAGGGTTACTGCCCGGTGCCTCTTGGCGAGGGCTTTTGTCCTTAAGGATAGCCGAGCGGGGTCGGGCTCGACTGCATCTGGGAGGGCTTTTGATCCATGTCAGCTGTGATAGGAAGCTACCAGTCGGGGATAGCCGAGTGAGGGTCGGGCTCGACTGCCTCTGGGAGGACTTTTGATCCCTGGCGTTGCAAGCAGGGAAGCTGCCGGCCAGGGATAGCCGAGCAGGGTAGCTGCTGAGTTGCCTATAAGGAAGAATTTGGTCCTTAGCGTTGGAGGGGCCGTAGGAGGCCCGCTAAGGATAACCGGGCAGTGAAGCTGCGCGGTTGCCTCTTGGCGACGGCTTTGATCCCTGGCGTTGCGAGTAGGGAAGCTACTGGCCAGGGATAGCCGAGCAGGGAAGCCGCTCGGCTGCCTCTAAGGAGGACTTTGATCCTTAGGGTTGGGGGGGCTGTAGGAAGCCTGCTAAGGATAGCCAGGCAGTGAAGCTGCGCGGTTGCCTCTTTGGTGAGGGCTTCGGATCACAAAGACAGAACTCTATTTGCAATGTTCCGACATTCCCTTTATTTGAATGGAAAGGATTTTTAGAAAACATTTACATCGTCTTCGCGAAAGGAGGGGTACACACTCGTTGGCCTTGACCTCATTGGTATAGCTTGAGCTTCTCGGCGTTGTAAGGCCGCGGGAACTTGCGTCCGTTCGCGTCTTGTAGGCGATAGGCTCCGCCGGGGAGTACCTTAGAGACGAGGAAAGGACAGTCCAACTTTAGGGAGAACTTGTGTAGCCTGCCTTGATCGATGAACTCGTTCCACCGTAGGACCAGATCTCTGGTCTTAAAGGAGCGGCGCTTGACCCGAGCATTGTAGTATCGGGTCGTTTGTTGTTGATAAGCGGCAGCCCTGATCTGAGCCCGGTCTCTCTTCTCCAACAAGATGTCCAGGTTGGTCCGTAGCGCCGAGGTGTTCGCATCGTCGTCGAAGTGCTCTACCCGATGACTGGGTAGCCCGATATCCGCTGGGACCATTGCCTCGGTCCCGTAGCAGAGGCTGAAAGGGGTTTCCCCGGTGGGGGTCTTTTTTGACGTGCACAGGGCCCATAAGACCCGGGGCAGTTCTTCGACCCAACTGCCTTGTGGCCCTTTTAGGCAGGTCCGGAGACCTCGTATCGGTGGATTCGGGTCTTGATCACCAGAGGGTCGTTATGGGGCATGGATATGCCATGGAGATCCTCGTCGCCAAAGGTGATAGGCTCATAGTCCCTGGCCTTTTTGCTCGGGCGGCCGTTGGCCTCCGTTGCCGGCGTGAGGTGCTGAGTCTCGTAGGCACTCGACTGACCCCCTGTCGTCATGACCATAGTTCTTGATGGGCCTCGGTTCCTTCCGGCGAGGTCCCTTAGGCCCCATGGTGAGGTTGTCTTCGAGCTGCCTTGGCGGGCCTCATGGGCGCGACCCCGTCGAGAGAGTGGGTACCGGTCATGCCTGAAAGCAGGCGAGCTGACCGCCACCGCCTTGTTAGGAACAGGGGTGCGGCGAGGCTCGAGGCGAGGCTCTCCGACATGGGATCTCGAGGTTGAATGGGACAGATCGAGGGACCTGCGACCGCTGGAGTCTGCGAGGCGGTGGCCGGCGGAGGGGTTGATGACATTCGGTGGAGGTTCATCCGCGTCTCCGTTGAGGGGGAGACGGCGGCGGGTGCTTGGATCTTCAGTGTGATCGCTTACCATGTGGATGGAGATCGGAAGGCCAACTTTGTTTTTTGTGGAGTTTAGTTTCCCACAGACGGCGCCAACTGATGGAGGTCCTTTTCGGGTCTCCGTCAGATGTTGTCTTCCGTCGATCTCCCGGTGGATCTTGGAGGTGATCTCCTGTTGCGCGTGGGTCTCAGTGGGTTTTGAGGAGACTGGTGGTTTTGAGGAGTTTGCGCCGAGTACCCGCAAGGAAGTCCCGGGGTGGTTTGGTACCACCGAGGACCCTTCGACGATCAAGTTAGCATAAGATCCGAGCAGAGTAACAGCTAGGTGGGGTGAAAAAAGCTTACTTGACCTCTCTGTGATGGAGGTTTATATAGTGGCGGCAGCACGCAGTAGCAGGCGCGAGAATCTCGCCGGCAGTTACGCTCCCGACGTCACGTCCGCGTAATAAGCGGATCGCCCGTTAATGGGGATCGTGATGGCGTCGAACGTAGGATGTTGCCGGCGGAGAATCCACGCATGGCGAGATTTGCGGAGCGGCGGTTACGCCTGTGAGTGGTGGAGTTGGTCGGTCGGAGAGACCGAGGAAGATGGCCTCGGCGGGAGAGCTCGGGAACGAGCGGGAGGGCCGAGGCTTCTTGGTCCTGTGGTAGCTCGGGGCGAGCTGAGAGGCCGAGAAGGCCAATTTGTAGGGGGCTCTGAGGAGAGCCAGCTTGTGCTTGCAGGTCGGGTACAGGGGTGGCCCGGTCAGCCCTTTCTTCCGAGCTTTAGAATACGTCATCTGCCACGTGTCCCGATCTGGGAGATCGCCAATATAGAGCATCATCATGCTCATTACAATATTATTGTTGAGTGAAGAATTATAATAATAAAGTGATATCGGTGAAAAAAACACGACGTGACGAGGGTTCGAGGAGTTGATCTCACACTAAAAATGAGGCATAACTTATTAACTTAGCTCCCTTTTAGTAGGTGTGCATCCAAATTAAATATATGAAATACCAAGTTGAAAAACCAAAATACAATCCCTAAAGGGGGTGATAGGGTTTAATACAAATCCTTAAATCCTTGCTTAATTATCAATCCAATTAATCACACGTCACAACATTATTAATAAAGAACAAGTATGAATACGGTAAAATAAATAAGACAAGAAAGCAAACGCATACAAGTGGATGATATATAAAGTTTTGACATTCCTTATGTCTAGCCCTCGCATGAAGATCCCTCTCCCGTCTTTAGGGATTTCCAACCTTCACCGTTCTTGGTTATTTAACCGTATAAAAACAAAACCTTTAGAGTCTTGCAATCCGCTCTTCTCAAAAGACTACAATTACACGCTAATGACAATCTCAAAATTAGACGGGAGAGGGGTTGCCCCTCACATGTTTTCTCACTTTTATAAAGACTAAAAGCTTAATAGAAAGAAAGATATAGAAAGAATAAACATCAACAAGATTTAGCTTGAAGCTCTTGATAAATATACTCAAAAAGATAGCAATATACTGTATGAGTCTACATTATTGAGTAGTCCATATGTAGCAATTCTTAGAAAATAAGCTGCCAGGAAATAATTAAAATATCATTTACAATGTCTAAAATCTCTGTCTCTATCTCTATCTGTACTATTATAACGCAAAGAGGAGGGACACCATATGGCACTCTTACCTTTATCTTAGATTAATTATTTATTCTTATATGGTCCACATCATCTTTTTTTTGCACGTGTGACACACGTTGGTACGTATTAGCATTAAACAGCCAAAATTTAAAAAGATTTTTATTAACTTTTAGTTAAAAATAGCGAAAATATCCATCGATCTTTGAAGTAATAAATGAGTAAAAATATTTTTAAAATTCTTATACTTTTTGAAAAAATATCCACATTGAATGGAAATATACACATCGATCATGTTTTATTGTAATAAAGACGTGCATCGCATCGCACATGCAAAACACTAGTAAGAATAAAATAAAGATAAAATAGTGAAAAGAGAGCTAAGCGATTGGCTTTATGGAATAAAATAGAAAAATACTTTTACTGCCAGGTTGGTAAAATCCATATAAGCTATAAGAATTCTTGTTGGGTTAAAAGTGGTTATGATATCCAATACATAAGTAATTACATTCTCTATTTTATCTCGTAGCGAATAAACTTGGATGACGTGGATTCCACTTTCTTGTTAGAAAACAAAATAACACATGGAATATGGATGCCCAGTGAGAGCACGCCATGTGGCGATAAAGCTCCCACCGGCAATATTGACGATAAGCCTGGGCCCACAACGTGATAAATGTGTTGTTGCATGTCGTCATCATCAGCTGGTCTAATATATCACAAATAGTCGCATAATTCGTGAATTATTCGAAGAATTCGTGAATAATCCGTGCATTTTTTATCAGCCGAATAAATCTCCGATTTAATCGCCGTTGCCGAACGCGCCGAATAATTCATGAATTATTCACGAATAATTCATGATTTATTCGAAAAAACAGCGAATAATTCACAAAATCAAAACCTAGCGTCTCATATATTAATTTCTTACTCAAAATCCTTCCCGAACATTTTCCGAACACTTGCCGAATATTTCCCGAATACCTGCCGATTTTTTCCGAATAGTTCTCTGAATCTGAATATTCGACCTCGCCGAATCATACCCGAATCACAAATTTGTGACTATGCACACAACAACATTTGCATCCACAAAATAATGTATACGCAAGCAGCTTAGAATTTTTTCATGTTCCGATGAAATGATTGGCTTAGAATCGTCTTATTTCATCAAAACCACGGTATACCATATAGCTTTTCTTTTCAAAACCATCAAGGTTGACTACGTTACACCTGACCCCGTCCTCCCTCTCTACCTCCTACCATTTATTTCTTCATGAAATGAATACCCTGCAATATGGTGGAATTTTAAAAAGGGATGAAAGTACATTTTCGGAGAAAAAAATAAAATTTTAACTTATAAATTTAAATTTTAACAGCAAGGGGATCGAAGAGGGTTGCGTATAACGGAGAAAACTTCGAGCGTTTCTGTGCACAAAATCGACGCATTATGGTTTTGGAAACAAAAGATAATATGCTTTATATAGCACACGGTGGTTTTTGTAAAATTTCCCTTAGAATAACAAGGTTAATGAAATGAATGCAAGAGTTTATGATACTAATTCTACCATAAAATAAAACAATAATTTTTTGACTCATAAAATATATTTTTAAGTTTTAATAAATACGGAAAAATAAATTTAAATTTGTAAAAATATATGAAATATATTTTTCTAGTTTAGAAAAATTCAATGAAAATGTATGAGTTTGTTTCTCAAATTCTCAAGCATCTTGATCCTCTTACATTTACTTCCTAGAGAAAATAAAATAAAATACAAGACAAATACAAATAATTCATAAACCCTAAACCTTTGTCTTGATCTCATTTGCCTTCAAAATTGATCTTAACTTAGGTTTGAAGAAGTCTCAATTTGTTCCTCGTTTTTTCAATGAACTTGAAAATGAAGCTCTATGTATCCGCCGTAAAATGTTCCATGATATATTAAACCTACAAAAATGGTAAGTATAAATATGAAACGATATATTTAACACATGTTTTATCAATCTTTCTCCCCTGACAAAATCAAAAT
Organism: Agapanthus africanus; assembly: GCA_030015575.1. Taxonomy (NCBI): domain Eukaryota; kingdom Viridiplantae; phylum Streptophyta; class Magnoliopsida; order Asparagales; family Amaryllidaceae; genus Agapanthus; species Agapanthus africanus. The sequence continues at coordinate 604,559,690 of CM057340.1, forward strand.
GGGGGTATCCAAGCACCATGTATCTGTGTGGTTTAATTCAGATTCTCAATTTAAAAGTGCTAGGTTTTTGGATATGCTACGCACAAGTTTGATTAGTAAATAACCAGACATACAAATAAAAACCTAGGATTATGAGGAAGCCTAAGTTAAAGAAAAAAACATCTATGATTTAGGTAAGCCATACATTATGAAAGGAAATATTAGACGGTAGTTATAATTCTAGTTCAAGAAAATAAATGCATGTATATATATTGATTTATAAATGACCCATCTTCCATCATGTACCATATACTAAAGCTAGGAGCTACAATTCTTCAGCCTCTATTCTGGCTTTTATCGGAAAAATTATCCTCGTCCTCCCCCTCCCCCTCCCCATCCTCGGATTCTACGGTAATTCGCATTTGGCACTTCCAACCTAGAATACACCCGGAAAAATCCATGGAAATTTTGACTCTGTCGTCTGGATTCCATGTAAATCTGCATTTAGACCTTCCAACTTAGAATACACCGGGAAAAATCCCTGGAAATCTTGAATCCGCCTCCTGGATTCTATGTAAATTTGCATTTGACCTTTTCTTCACCTCTCTAATTTATGAGGAAATTTTGCTTAACCCTTACATTTTCTAAAATAACGGTCGCCCCATGCATGTGCATGGGAACCTTGGTTGTTCTTATGTAAACTAGACCCAAAAAAATGTCATTGCACTTGCCACCGCATGAGGACATTTGCATTTGAAAAAGATAATCATGTTCATGTTTATGTGTACAAATATTATTTAAAATATAAAGCCTTTTTCCTCCATTCACGTATGGGTTGAAACATGCATATGATACCTTGTTTTCTTAAAAAGATCATAATGAATGAAAATTCGGAAATCAAGATGCATTGAATTGTAGTTTTATTACTTACAGAATTTGTTATCCTTTAAGACATGGGTTACGTCCGATCGGTGATCGGTGTCCAGAACTAATTATACTTTCAATAAAAATCATGTCATAATTTTTATCGCAAAATATAACTTGGTGTCGATACTTTGTGAAATAGTCTATAATATTCTACATTAGTTTGGTTGCAATCTTGGTTTTGCCTAAAGTAAATTGTGTTCGCTTGGAAGTGAAACTGATAGTGTAAATCTTTGTCAGTGTAGTTGATTTTAGGTTAGAAAGTTGGGTCTGTTTATAATTACAAGGTTGATCATGCCAAAAAAATTGTGGCCGTACTTTAGATCTAATTTTATAAATGTATTGTTGTTTTGTTTCGATGATATCGATTGTTTGATGAATCACTTGTTTGAATTGGTACGCCAGCTTTTTTTGTTTTTGTATCACCAAATGTTTAGATTAGAAAGTTGGGTCTAATACCCTCAATGATCTACAAGTGATAATTTTTCTTAAGGGCATAAACTTGCTTAAAAAACATAATATTTATTCTCAGCTTTTGAAATAAGAAATGGAGCTTTTCTTATTTAAGATAATACGTACCACTCTATATGGAAATGAAATTGGATGACGGCCTCCAACGTAAATGCGACATCCTTCCATGCTTCCATGCCATCTATGGCAAACACTTTGTATTCTTCAAAAGGAAAAGGACATGTCATCTCCGGCTTCTTTGCACCGCCTATGAATCGGTTCAACCATGAAGTCGCGTTGGATTCTTTCAACTCATTAGTATAGTTGTGTTCCCATTTCTCACATTTGTTGTATCCATCTGCGCTCTAAATTAAATAAGAAATTGAAAATGTGAATTTTAGCCAATCATGGTAGCCTGAAGATAACAGCCCGGGTTACAACTAATCTTGGAACTGATTATTAGGCAGAAAACAAACACAAACTTGCAGCAAAAGTAGAGAGAAAATGCACATCTCAACAATCCCCATTAAATAGTTCGTTAATTGTAATTGGATATCAAACCCATATCCTGTACCTTTTTAACCCTTCTTAATTAAACTACCTCTTGCATAATCTCCATATGCAGCGAGTAATTAAAATTTTTGAAATGATTGTTGGGGTCGAAATTTACGCCTCACTGCCAAAATCAAAAATCAAAAATTCAAAATCAAAATCAAAAGGTCAACGGCCAAACAAATGGACACAAATCCAAACAACTTGGTTCCAAGTCCAAGCAAGTGGGCAAACGCCCAAACCGCCTCAAGTCCGAGCGAAGCCGGCCTGCCATCGAAGAACAAAAATCGTAATAAATAAATTTCTGTATGCAAATAAATGTGAAAATATAATACAAATGGGCAAAAAGCCAAATTGTTGTAAACCCATGACTCATATGCAAAAAGATGTGAACATGGGGTATCGGAAGTGCGAAAATCTAAATTTGTAATGCCCAAGAGACTGTGTAAAGTTGTAAACCAGGCAAACATATGAGAGAATCAATAAATTTCATTCACTCAATCTTTATTGGGTTTTGAGCCTCCACCTTTCTTGAGATGATCTTCTTCTTCCTTATCTTCTTCTTCTTCATTTCTTCGCTTACCATTCAGGGAATGAGAGAAAAAGAACCGCTTTCTTCAAACACTCCACAAACTCATCACATCAAAACTCAAAATCTAAAAAAAGATGACTCTTTTCCTCCAACCCAAGAAGGAGGACGGATCGACCCCCATAAGGGTGAAAGCCGATAACTTTCATCATGGATCGATCCCTCCAAGTATGTAGGATAGTCATGGACGATGGCCGTGATGAAACCTATTGGTTTCACCCTCGAAACTCGTAAAATCGACGACTTTGGAACGAAAGCTCAAAGTTTTTACCTTGTAAAACCTCCTCGCCGCCAGATCCTTCATAGGATCCATGAGGAACATGGTCATGAGCCATGTTCCTCCCCTGAAACTCGAACACGGGATCCGCCTGTGTTCAACTTGGTAACCCCTAAACGGGGTTCCGGCTTCGGAATCCTCCAATAGGGATTCTTTTCGGTACTCTTGCCTTCAAAACCCTCCAAAAGGGGTTCCCGCTTCGGAATCCCCCAAAAAGGATTTCCTTTGGGGCCCCTCGTGGAGTCCCTGCCCTCGGAACCTCCGAAAGGGGAGGTTCCTGCTGTCAGGAGGTCCCCGCTTTCAGGACCGCCGAGAAGAGCTCCTGACATAAAGACCCTCTAGAGGAGCTCCCGACTTCATGACCCCCCTCCCAGGGGTCCTACCACTTCAGGACCCTCCTAAGAAGGCCCACCATTTTAACCATCTCCCTTTCTTTCTTTTCCTTCCGGCAACTTTCTGACACACTCAAAACACTTCCTCCTTTCAAAAAAAATTCTAACGTGGCGCCGCCTCACACCCCGTAAGGGGGCTACTAGCCTTCTTGACCTCCAGCCCGCTGATCGGGCAACGGGACCCCCGTAAACTCTGCGAGGCTCCCGAGATGTTCAAAAAGTTCTAAACATCGTTTTCATAACACACATTTCAAACTGAGTTCGCATGACATGTACGACCCGTTAATCAGAGATTCTCTCGTCTCAAAATGAAAGGTAATTAACGGCGGCTTTTTCCACGACCACCAAAGATTAGAATCCCCGCAACCAATAAAGCTCTGCATATCTAAAACTGAGGGAATCTGTATACACCTGACAAGCGAGCGTATCCTATCTCAACAGAGTGACGAAAAACATTCTACAATGATATTAAAAGATATATACGATGAATTATTTATTTATTTATTAATTATTTATTGCAATAATATCTAGCTAAATTTATCTTCATGTAGTTGCACCCTCTCATACCTAAATGTTCCCTGGTTTTTCCGTCTAATGGTTGAAAAATTAATATAGTTTTCTTACATAAGACACTTTACTCTACTAAATCTGCAAAACAGTAAAATGAAAATTAAAAAATCTCAGAGTATCTACATTGCAAGTGGAAAATGGACTTGTGGAAAAATAGACTTTTCGACCGCGGTAGGATTAACAATGTCACCTAAATCAGATGTTCCTCTAACTAATTGATGATCAATGTTGAGCCGCAGAGATAAATCATAAATTCTCAACTCTTTCTTAGGTTAATTGAAAATCAATCTAGTCATATAATTAAGTGTGTTTACACTTAAATAACACACGGATTCATTCAATGTAAAATATGTATATGTGCATGCAAAGATAAACAGCTGATGATGATAGTTTTTAGTATAGCTCATATTGCATGACCATTTTCAAGTAAAATCTAACCAAACTAAATAAATCAAGGACAAATATTATACCTTTATCATCAACTTCTTCTTCGGATTCCAATCCAATGCATCTCATCGGTTCCCCAATTCATCCGACAACAAGTGTTAAGCACGACTGCGTACCGGCTTCTGACTCCAATTCCCCTTCAACCTCAGATTCAAATGACAGATCCCTGGCGGATCCTCTCCATCCGCGGCCTTCAACCCCTGCAACTCAACCACAAACTGAAATGTTAGGAAAAAATAATAATATGTACATAAATAAACATATTAAAAACAGGGCAATATATTTTATATAAACACACATGAATTATCATATCAGTGTAGTTGACACAAAAATGAAAAATCAAAACACTTAGGTATCCTACGCTAAACAAACAATTTGTAGAAAAGATAGAGAAGATCATTGTGTAACATTTTGAAAATTTGTAAATATTATTTTATAATTTAAATATGGATATTACGAGTTTACGAAAATAATATCATGTGTGGATTTTGGGTTTTTGGATCGGTATCCGTAAAAATATAATTATTTTGGGAAAACGAAAAATACGAAATATTCTGAAGATGGCGTGTATTTTTGTTTTGAGAAACAATATGTGATTTAATTGATTTGTGTTTGTTTTATATGGTTTTGTGAGAGAGGAGGGATATGTTAGCTTATATTATACCTTCATGTTCTGCCTTATTATATGGTACAGAATGTTGGGCTCCTAAAAAGCATCATACACAGAAGATGCACGTAACGGAGATGCGCATACTTCGTTGGATGTGCGGTAACACTAGAAAAGATAAGGTGCGAAATGAGGATATTCGTACAAAAGTTGGTGTAGCACCTGTGGAGGAGAAGATGCGGGAAAATCGGTTAAGATGGTTTGGTCATGTGCGACGCAGACCTATGGAAGCACCGGTTCGACGAATAGATACTCTCGATATGGGCAATGGCAAAAGGGCAAAAGGGAGACTGAAGAAAATATGGATGGAGGTGATACGAAACGATATGGTTGCCAAAGGACTCAATGAAAGTATATTGTTCGATAGGAGTGAGTGGAGGCGGGGGATTCATGTGCTGGACCCGGTGTGATTCTCATGTTGGTTCATGTAGCCTACCCTATATGTTTGGGATAAAAGGCTCAGTTGTTATTGTTGTTGTTCACCACACCACCTCACAAATATCCTAACATACTATCCTACTTATATGCCACACACTCTCTCTTCCTCTCATTATTCTCTACACAAATATCTTCATCTCTCAGATATTTTTAACTCTCTCAACCCTCCTCCAAACCCTACCCTCCCTTCAACAAATCATCTTGGATCTTTATGGTTCCTTCACACAAATTGATCAAGATATCAAGTTAGACCAATAACTCTTCGAAGATCTTCACCTAGTCACCTCTTATGCTTCGATCCTTCTTCCCTTCACTACAAGAGGTAAAAATCCCATTTTTTTCAAGTTTTTCTTGTTGTTGTGAGTCTAGTAGGGTTTAGTTGTTAATCACTACTTGTTAGAGAGAGGGGGGTGTTTTGATACTTGGAGAATTGGTTTTGAAAGAGTTTTAAGTTTTTAAGTATAATTTTCATGAAGTTTTTGATGTTAGATTTGAATCTGAAGCAACTAGGGTTCTTTGAAAAATATTAGAGAGTACTGTGAGATACTTGGACCAGTAGAAGACTACCGTAGAAGCCTGAGCACCTAACTCCATACTTTGGCCGCAATTTTTTTCCCTATAACCGCAATTTGCGGCCTCATCGTCAAGTTAGGGTCTGGATTTTGTTCTGTAGTTCACTCACATGATAACTAAGCCTATTTTATATGCACCCCATATCAATTGAGTAAAAATCTGAGAGCATTTAGACTTGGTTTTGGTGATATTTTGTAATACTTCAAACTTGGATTTCGTATTTTTATGTTTTGACTTGGTCGTTTAATGTTCGTACGTCGACGTCGGGAGTATTTGATCGTATTTAGCGTATGTTGGCCATAGGTTCTAACCTATGTGTGCTTCGCTCGTTGCATTGTTTTCGATTTAAATATTTATGTCGTTGTGTCATGATTTCGACTGTAGGTACAATCGCAGGGATTTCCGAGACGGCGAGGACGGACGAGGCGGTCGTAGGTTTTGACTAGCTCAAGACGTCAGTGAGTAGATTTATATCTACGGAGAAAGCCGGATGGATGGCATATAGTAACCCCGTAACCAATTAATTAGGATATCTATACTATATCTCTAGGCTTTAGTGTTATGTTATATAACTTAATTTATAACTAAGTTAGTATATATTTTGTATCTAGTAGGAGATATATATATATATATATATATATATATATATATATATATATATATATATATATATATGCGTGGATATATAGTTATATACGGTTATTGTAATATGCGTACACGATTATAGATCCGTACGATATCGATTGGGATATGGTTATGATGAGGATAGATTACCGGATACGGCCGATATGTATTTGACTCGCAAAGTCTTGCTATATCCCGATTGGGATATTGTTATGTTTGCTGAGTTATACTCTTTTAAAAACAAACGATCCGTTTCTTACTTTTAAATGGTAATATCAAGGATGTATTATAAATTTCAAATGAATATCTACTTCAAAAACACTGTAGCATCCTTATTTGTAAAACAACGTTTCGTTCTATTTTAAACTATAACGGTATAGCTCATAAAAGTTAGCTGCGTTTAACGATTATTCACGTTACGATTAGGTTAAGCATTTTATATGCTTGCGTTTCGATTACCTATTATATATGCTAGTTGCGTTATTATTCTCATATGAACACACTGATAGAACACTGCACAACTATCAATGATTACTATGTTGCATAAATCACAGACGTGCATATTACACTACATCTCATTGGTACTGTCATGACACTGTAGGATTTTCACGCTTGATAGCGTTAATATTATTATATGAATGCGATGATTGACATATACATGTGATAGCGATGTTCGAACACCTTTGATAGAACACTTGCACAAAAACTAATGATCGTAATGTGACACAACCACAGACATATATGCTATACTACACATTATTAGTATTACCATGACACAGTAGGACAGCCATATTTACTTGTATTCTACATATCCATGATAGATGTGATGATACTTATAATGATTTTGATATACGAATACCCTCGTTATGGATATTCGTATATGATTGTTTCCAATGTGGCAAAGATGATATATGCGTTATATTTTTATGAACTCAAGACAGATTATATATGTGTTCTTCGGAACTTGTTGTTTTTCATGGATTTAAGAATCCGCGGTGGGATTTATAAAACTTGTGAATGTTTTTAAATGCAGTTTTCTCATGATATGATGATTTGGCGTCCATCATGGGTTTTGGTTTTTATGATGAGATATCCGAATCGAGAGAGGGGTTAACCGATTACGGGTACATGGTGGACCCGGTACGACACCGAGGGACAGAAAGTCCATAGGGAGGTACGGGGAGCCCAGCGAGGTGGATCGATACCGGAGAGAGTATTAGAGCGCGGCGGATATCTGGGAGATACCGACCGAGACTATTGATATCAGGAGAGGACCGGTCTGACGAGACGGTGCCTACGATATCTGGATTTACGTGTCGGTGATAGACATGAGATTTATGATGACTTTGAGTGCCGATGATGGACTCTCGTGAGATTTAGAGTGTCAATGCTGGACATTCATATGTTGATATTTGCGCGATCCGTCGAGATGCGCTGTTATAGAATATGTCATATAGTAGCCGAACAGAACTGATCCATGGGACAGTACCTGAATTCTATTTCACATATAGATGCAATAAAGAGATTTCCAAATAAACTATAGTCTCACTATTTTGACGTGTCTTGGGCGACACAAGAAACTTTTAAACGGAAACCCTCTTAAAACTCATTTCTAAAAGGAAAGACATATACTTTAAACAAATGCATATAATACTTCATAAAACTACGTCTGCTACTTGTGCCGTGATATACGTATCATATGGCTATTTTGAAAAGGTTTTACATATATCTTTCGGCTAATTTATAGGCTTATATATGGATGCATTATGTGTGTGTGTGTGTGTGTGTTTACGTGATCGATATTGATACGTTTATAGTACCTGTGCATGATACATATTTTAGTACATGATATGATAGTACTATACTTTATGACCTAGGTAGATCGTTATGCATTTCGATTTCTACCTTGCGATATACTTTTATTTACTGAGTTGGAAACTCATCCCCGTTGTGCCCCAGTTTCTTACAGGATTGACCGCTCGGATCAGTAGCGGCTAGCTGGCACATTTCTTACTTCGGTGATCGCTTTGGTAGATGGTTTACATGTTGGATCGTAACCACCCATTGTATATGTATATTCTTTTGGATCTAGTTAAAAACTCTATCAACCAAAACTTGTATATTTATGGATTTAAAAGCGAGACATAGATATTGTGTGTTTTGGGCGTCGTACTCGTTTGGAGTCGACTTTATATTGTTGTTAGTTATATTTCGCTTTCTATTTCTTCGCCTTAGGCGTCGTATATTATTTGCATGGTTACTCCGCCGTTTGGGTGTGGAAGCTAGCTCCCGTTGGGGATGCTTTATATATATATTATGTTTTGTATATGATTTTACTCAAAATTTACAATGGAGGTGCTGTCCGATTTTCAAACGACATAGGCGTTTTCAAAGAAACTTACTTATACTTTAAAAAGAAACTCGATTCCATTTAGTAACTCTTTTTAAAACTTCACCTCCACTATTTCTTTAAAAAGATTTAGATTCCGGGTTTTTAGCTTACTTGGTTTACGGTGGGGTCCTATAGACTTCACGTGATTCAGGTGCCGGTTACGTGCTTTTTCCGGGTCGTGGCTGTTCACCGCCGAAAGATGCGACTAGGACGTTAAGACGTCTGGCCTGAATTTGGGGGCAAATACTATTTGGATTTATCCGTCCACCTCTCCGAAGATGCCAAACTGATTTATGGCACCGTGCATCGGAGGTTTGGACAGATGCGGCCGTTGTAGCAGACTTCGTCAGATTCCCCCTCATTTGCAAGGGTTTTTTTTTATTATGGAGACGCTCTTCCCTGCAGGCGCAATCCCCTGCAGTTAATTACGTTACCGCATCGCGGTAACCACTTTCTTCTGCTCCAGAATATCACTTCGTGTCGTGTGTGTTTGTTTTATTTTTGGTTGCCCGTGGATTGTATACGGAAACTAATTTATGTTGTCGCCCGTAGGACGTGGATTAGTCCAAATACGTATATCCTTAGATTTGGGTTTGGGTTAATTTAAGGATCGTTAATCACGTTTGAGATTAAAATCAACTTAAATATTTGTTGAGAATACGTTAGTCTAATTTTAGACTAAAATCCACTCAACAGGATTTTGGGATCACTCAGACCCAACAAAAGAGCATTTGGGCTCCATTGTGTTAGTTTAAGGACGTTGTGGTCCATAGCTGGTTTAAAGACGTTGCGGTCCGTTGCTAGTTTAAGGACGTAGTGGTCCGTATTGGGATATGCCCGTCAATTTGGAAGTGTACCAAAGAGTTGTTGGTTATCGAGACCCACCACCTCTTTGAAGACGCTGAAGAATTACAACGACATATATCAGAGGTGTGAAGAGATGTACCCTTGAACCAATGTCCGTTGGAAGATCAGTAGTCGTTTTCGGTACTAAGATCAATTTAAAAAATGATGAGCACATGGGCTTTGATCCGAATTGGAGATTTGGTCAACTTAGACCCAACCCACTCAGTCTTTAAATAAAATATTAAACACTTGCTTTGGCTCAGCCCCTTTTCTATGCGAATAATGCTGAGCATTTATATGGGTTCTGACACTCATACTTTGCTTTACTTTCCCCTCTTTTTTTTGTTCTTTTATTTTTATGGAGTGTTAAAACACTTTTTATGGCGTCCGCGTGCGAAACACGTGAGGCGCTTAGCGTTGGACGCCAAACATTGAGTGCTAAGCACTCTTTATTGAGCAGCGCCCACATGAAGGACACGTGAGGCGCTTGGCGCTGAGCGCCAACTATTGAATGTTAAGCACTCTTTATTGAGCAGCGCCCACGTGAGGAGCATGTGAGGCGCTTGGTGCTGAGCGCCAACCATTGAGTGTTAAGCATTCTTTATTGAGCAGCGCCCACGTGAGGGACCCGTGAGGCGCTTGGCGCTAGATTTTCTTTGTGTATTCTGTTCTAAAGAGTTCAATTCTCTGTTCTTTTCTGGATTTTTGATCCCCAAGAACAAGTTCATCCCCATGAGAATTAAATTCTTATCTGTGGAAGACTTGTCTCATGGATCTCAGATCCATTGAAAGAACTAAGTTCTTTTATGAGGGTTAAACCCTTGGATATGCAGATGAGATGCTCTGATCTCTATTATTATTTTTATTTACCTCGAGGAGAGGTATTCTTCTTTCTTCCGTCTTAAAGCTTTCTTCTTGCTTGCTATAAAGCTTATGGGTTTTTTTAAGACTTGAAGTCTTAGGTCTTTTATATAGTAGAGGCACATCTGTTGATTTAATTAACGAAATCTCTCATTGAGAGATCCTGATTGATTTGGGGATTTTATCCATCGTTGGATCTTTGATCCAAGAACTTCTGTTTTACAGAAGATATTTTTCTTATTTTTAACAAGATTAGAGAAATATTTCCCCATACAGAATCTTTCTGTATATAGGTGATTTTTTAATCCAACGGTACTCTGTTTTATAGAGAGTAATCTTTCTTATTTAGAAAGATTTGAGGAATATTTCCTCGAAAGAATTTAATTCTGTATTTTAATGATTTATCATCTCCGTTGGATCTTTGATCCAACGGCTCTGTCTATTCAGAAAGATTTTAGTTATGGCGCCGGCGCTCTCGTGCGAGGCACGTGAGACGCTGCCTCAGAGTTTTTAACTCTTGGCGCTGACGCTCTCGTGCAAGGCACGTAAGGCGCTGCCTCAGAGTTTTTAACTCTTGGCGCTGCCTTTCAAATTTTGAACAGAGCTTTGCTCTTTTAATGGGGAAACAAATGCCCCCACCGTTGCGCTCACATATCTCAGACGTGAGTGCAGCGATGGCGGGTTTTCCACCGTTGGATTTTCTTGGAAGTTGAATCGACTTTCTGTGCGTATAAGTAAGGCCTTTGGCCCTTGAGATGACTGTTGTTCATCTTGTCTTGTTCTTCTTTTTTCTGAGAATTTAATTCTCTTTTCAGATTTTAGATCTCTACCCAAAGAAATCTCTTCTAGAGTTAGAACTCTGCCCAAAAATTTGGTAAGGATCATAATCGAACCCCTTAACAGAGCTTTGCTCTTCTTAGATCGTAGATCTTAAGATGTGTTTTAGGGTTGCTTAACCCATTAATTAGAATACTGTTCATCTTCCATGAAGAACTCTTAGAGTTTGTTTTGCAGATCTTAAAGATCTTAGGGTTTTACCCTGTTAAAAAGCTTTGCTTTTGAGAGCTCTGGTAGATTATCCCATTGTTTTTTTACAGAGCATAGCTCTTAGAAATTTTTGGGGGAATTTTATTCCCTCTTAATTAAAGTTGACAGATGTGAAATCTGTTTGCAGAGCACAGCTCTCGAGAGAGTTTTAACTCCTTAGCCCGATGAGGTTTCTCATTAAATGAGAATCCTCTTAGGATTCCATCCTTAATGAGTGACTGTCCCATCAATGATGAGACGCCATCTTAATATTGTGGGTCCCCCTTTTGTCCCTTTATTCTGCATTGCAGTGCGGTACAATTTTTTAAGTACCAAGTGTCAGAGTTCAAAACATAGCGTTTATAACTAACCCTCGTCTCTTTTTGTGTAGGTACTATGACTTCCGACTCTTCTTTCCCTTTTGTACGTTCAGAGAGCGCCTTTGCCAACACGCCCGTGGATCGGGAAGTCTTCGTTCTTATTAAAGATCATGACCCGGAGCAGAAATCTCTTCGTCTATGGGGGTCATGGTACAATCAGATAATCCAAGCTCGGCGCAGTTTTTCTTGTGCAGTGCCCTAAGAGCCCATTTCAGCAATTCATTACGCCGATTCGCCTCAAGTGAATTATGTTGTAGAAGAGGTCAACTGGACTTCGGATGGTCGCCTTCAACCTTCTATAACATCAATACCCGTACAGCCACCGATGGCTTTGGATATTTTGGGACGGCGCATATGTCAAGGCGGGTCGCGCCCTTGGGGACAAGTCTATATGATAGGGTTAACTCCTCGCCAATCCGCCGGCTACCTGCAGTGGGCCCGGTATATCTTGTCGGCCAAGAAGTCGTTGCTGCTAAAACTTGGGCTATATCCTGCCATATATGCTTCTCTCTTCCAATATCCCGCGCCTCATGTGTGGTGGGTTAAAGCTTTTCTGGAACAGTGGAACATCCCAACCCACACATTTCTTCTGTCGGGCCGGGAAGTCTCTATTTCCTTGGAGGAGTTTGCAGAAATTTCAGGCCTACCCGTCAGAGGGGAACATTACGAGGAGATACTTTCTCCTGATGGGTACATCTTTGCCACCAAATCAGTGGTAATGGGCCTCACTCCGAAGAATGTCATTCAACACCGGTTCCTGAGCCTAATCAAAGTGTTGAACATTTATAAGAGTCTGTTTTTAGATTCTGGAGGGCACGGAGTTGGCTTCACAGATTTCATCGCCCGCTTTCTTCGCCCTGAAGTCTTGTCAAAACAAGCCGCAAAATTCGCCAAGCTTGACGACCCATTTGGTTTCGGTTTGGATAACCAGCCAACGGCGGAAGCGGACCTAAAAAATTTCTTTATTCCAGACACTCCAGTCGTCCCTTTTGCAAAACTTGCTGCTTCAGACGTTGATGAAGAGACGTTCTTTCTGGGGTTCATCGGCATGTGGTTGAGCTGGTTTGTGCTTCCGATGCACCCTCGCTATATGAGATCGTCCGTTTTTATCCAGCCCACCGCATTGTCATAGGGACGCGTGTAGCCGTTAGGATTGCAGGGCTAGCTCATCTATATCACGGCCTGAGCTTAGCGGTAGATACCACTCAGCCAGGGGTAAAACCTGTACATCTTCCATTGCACTACTTCACGTCCTGGGTCAAAATGCACGTGCTGGGTGCTTTCGGTATTCACAAACGACCCCACTTCTATGACAGCTACAACTTTCCCCGTGTCATGTTTCTAGTTGACGCTTCTGCGTTAAATCCGTTCTAGCGAGAGGCTCGACGTTTGGTCCTTCGCCCGCGTATGGCCAGGGACAGTATGACTTTTGTCGATAGAGTCTTAACTATTAGCAAGGAATCTACCAAGGCAGTGTAACCGCTGCGTGATACTTTCAAAGACAGGGCTCCTACGTTGAAGGCTCAGGAAATCCTGCACTTGTATTCTATTAGGCCGGGCTTTTTAGTGTTCAGGCAAAATGCCTCGGCATTGTTTATGAGGTATAACCCGCACCGTTTCGCTCAGCACTCGGGTTACAATCAGGGTGTTCCCTCGAGTCATTCTTAGCCGAACCAGTTGTTACGGAAGAGGGCATTCGCAGCGCGCTGCACCACTTTATGCGACTAAATACAGGGTCCAACTTTCTCATCAGCGAACCGAGTTACGGGCCAAAAAGCTTCGAACGCCTACGTGGCGTCGTACCAGCATGCGACGGGTGATGTTATCAGGGAAGAGAGACGGCTATTACGTGATCATAAGGATGCTGTCCCAGCTGGTAACCCAGCAGTCCCTTTGAAGCGACGGATCGCCGTTCGTCCCTCTTTAAGAGAAGTCGCTGCGGTTGTGGTCCCGCGCACCTTCCCTGAGAAGCCTCAGCCCAATGTTCCCGTAACTGCAGTAGCCGTGGCATCCTCAGAACCTAGTGCTGGTACGGAAATCGGAACCCGCCGCCCGAAAATTCCTGTCAAGCGCAAAATCTTGTCATCGGCCGCCAGTGTCCGCTCGCAGAAAAAGAAGAAGTCGCTATTTTCTGCCGATATCATATTTGGCCAGGAGCCACATGCTCCCTACAGCGAGGGCTTATGCGAATACGGTACCAACGAAGGTTTGTTCGACATGCCTGTGACCGACATTGATCTTCAGGCTTCTCTCGCAGCTTCCGAGCGACTGGCTCGTGAGGAAGCGGCGTTGCTCACTATCGCGAAGTCAGGTATACTTCAGTCGTATTCTTCTACGTCTATCCCTTTCTTGTTATTATGCTTTTACTAACGCTCTCTTCTTTAATAGGTATTTCTGCCGAAGAGGCTCTCACGGCTTCCCTCAGGACGTTCGAGGAGGAAGAGAGGCTCCGCGCTTCTTTGCGTCTTGGTATAAGTTGCTTCATTACACCTTTATTCTTTTTATTCGTGCTCTGACCCTCCCTTTTACTTTATTGCCGGGACTATCTCAACTCAGATTATTCCAAGTGCAGTGCCGATCCCAAGTGGCGATGCGGCAAAACTTCTATAGCCAGCTACTATGGCCACGGCCATCCCAAAGTCACCGCAGGAGGCTTTACTGAAGCAGCCGGTGATGGACACCGTAGCGGCTCCAGAGGCAGAGCTCGGTTCGGATGACGACGTCCCTTTGTTGGAAGTCTTGAGGAGGTCATTTCTCACAGCTCAGGCCGAAAGAAGAGCAGGAAGCACGCGGCGAAGGAGCGCTATGCTGTTTTGGCTGAAGTTGCAGGCTCAAGCAGTATTCCGCTTGCTGATACTCCTCCGGCGAATGTTCCCTCTGCCCTGTCTACCGCCCATAGACAGGTTGCACGCGCGGCTCGGGAAGAAACTGAAAGGATACTTCAAAGTAACGTATCGTCCAGTCTTTTATTAGAATTCGATCCTCGAATTCTGACATACGCATTTTCTGCAGGGTCAAGTCCTAGCGATAGGATGGCAGGTGAAACGCTGGCGATTACAGAGCCCGAAGTGGCTACTCTTTCTCGGGAATCTGGGACTGTCCAAACCGCTGCTCTTTCTCCCTGTGGCTCCTTTGTATCGGCGGGCGTCGCAAGCATTACGACGGCCCTCGTCGAGTCAGGGGATGAGGCTATGGGCGCAGAATCTATTCCTCCGAGAGAGAATGAATACGTCGTTACACCTGGTGACGCCTCCGTCGCGGTTTTGGTCCATGATCTATCAGGTAGTTCTTGGGTCACTGTTTTTGAGTTTTTCAATCCTGTTCAGCCCTTCTGATGATATTTTGTTTTTCTTGAGCTTAGGTGCGGTGAACCCTGAGGCTGTGCCGTCTGAAGAAGTGTCGCCGGTAGCTGCTCTAACGGTCGTTGTCCCCTCGCCTTCTTATGTGCCCTCTCAAATATTGGAAGGTATGGGTTTGTGACTTATTTGTTTCACTGTGGGTACCATCCTCCTTGTATTTACAGTATATTGTCGCAACCCTACAGGAGTCCTTTTCGACCATTTATATCAAGTGTTGAACCCGCATTTTTCCTTTCAATCGGAAATCGTTCCACCTTCTGGTATTGGTTAGTATATTCTCCAGCTAATGTCTCCCCCCTTTCTTTTATGGATAGACGTATTTTTGCTAAGTCTTCTTCATATTGATCATAGCGTCACGGGTTAGAGGAGGAGACGAGAGAATGACCGTGCCTCCGGTACTCCCCATCCTGCCGCCTGTCACAGCTGGTATAATAGACTACATCCCTCATGTGTTTTCTTTATCTCCCGAGTCGACATTTGACCTTAATTTATTTTGCAGCAATTGCACCGGCTCCAGCTTCTTTTGAGTCTCGCATTCCAATACCCACAGGGCCCTTCGCTAAATGCATATCTTCCAGGGGCGCTGCAAATAGCCGGCGAATTGAGCGTTATCGAAGATCTCAATGCCGAGGCCCTTGGTTCTGCTACGGATTTTGCCGTTGAAGTCAATCCAATGCTGGCGACACTCGTGAACTTTCATGATGAAGATCTCATCGGCTCTTGGGTTGATTACTGCAGAAAGATCGAGGCTTGCCTGCACGAGATTGAGCTCAAGCGTCTCGCTCCTGAGGTGTTAGCTTCGAACTCCCAGCGGGCTGCGTGGGTCGAGCATAGTGTTCCTTTCATTCGCCATTTTGAACAAGAGGCGACCCTGAAACGTAAAGAGCATGAGGTGGCTTCGAGCGAATCTGTCCGATTGCGCGCCCAGATTGAAGCGAATGCTGCGCAGTTAAAAGTTGTTTTCGACAACCTCCAGCAATGTATTTCGGATAGGTTGACACTGAGGCGGACGCTTGACTTCACCGAGCGGGTCATGCAGGACTGTGAAGATGCCATGCTAGAAATCGATGAAAAGCTTTCGTCCTGTTTGCGGCAACGGACTCAAGTTGAAGCGGAGTTGGCCGCGGTAGCCGATTACGAGAAAGGATTGAGAGGAGCGCGCGAGCGACTTGCTGACTTGTTGAAGACGCCTCCTCCTTAATAACCATCTTTGTACCTTTTTTGTACCGACTGTAAACTTGTGATTCATGAATAGCATGTATTCATTTTGATTCATTTATGAAATGTATCTTGTATTCACTTGAATTCATGAATAAAAGACATATTTTATTTCATATTGGCATGTAACTCTGGAAAATATGGCCCGTAGATAGTCCATCTTGACTTCCTTATAGGGCAGCGATGGCTTAGGAAACAGGTTCGGATCTGCCGCTCAAGACTTTTCAACTTTATGAGCCGTGAGGGTCTCATAAAGACTTTTCTCCCTACGAGTCGTGAGGATCTCGTAGATGTATTTTCTTCTTAGGAGTCGTGAGGACTCCTAAGTGCGTTTTCTCTTGAGAGTCGTAAGGATCTCACAAGAGAATTTTCCCACTTTACAAGTCGAGAGGACTCGTAAGTGGTTTTTTTCCCTCCTTGTCGATATTCGACTTTGGAGAGTGTGGCCCGTGGATAGTGTACAATAGTTTATCTCGGACCTACTTGCAGGGCCCCGGTGCTTAGGAAACAGATTGATATCCCCGTTGCCTAAGGCTTTTCACCTTCATGAAGGTTTCGTGAAGATGTTTTTCCCTACAAGTCGATACAAATCGAGATGCTCTCGCAGGAGCATTGTTTTCCCTACGAGTCGAGACGAATCGAGAAGTTCTCGCAAGAATGTCCTAACGTCACAATTAACCTCTGCTGATAGAAGTCCGTTAGGGTCTGTGATATTAAGGTTTTTGTCCGTCATACCGTCGCATTGGCTGATGCATTCCCCGATACGCAATTTTGCTGTTCGAGTAGCCCCGCGACTGTCGTGTCTATGATCCTTTCGGGGGCTGGACAAGACGTCTTCAAGTAATCTCTCAGGTCATATTACCGTCGGAAGAGTAAGCGTTAGGGATTTTCTATGTCTCTTTTTATATTAGGTTAGGCTCAATTTGGGAGCCCCGATGAGTCATAACCACTCCGCGCTGGTATGGGATGATCTCCGATAGTCTTTCAGGTTTTATTTGAGTTGCCGTCAAGACCCTGAAGCTAGGGATCTTCCTTTGCTTCATTTGTTGACATTGTGTCTGCAATATTGCGACGAATGTCGAGATTGTCTCTAGGTTGTCTGTGAACCGTCGAGGCTCGGAACTAGGGACTTTGCCATGTCTCCGTTGTTTTGACCCTGGGATCGATTGTTGACGTCACGTCCGCATCCTATTGGAGTGAGAAGGAACGCCATGGTAATCTCTATGCTGTAGATGTTGCCGTCGAGACTGGGAACTAGGGACTTTGTCATGGCTCCGAGGTAATCTCTAGGTTGTTTGTGAACCGTTGAGGCTTACAACTAGGGACTTTGCCATAGCTCCGTTGTTTTGACCGTGGGGTCGGTTGTTGATGTTGCATCTGCATCCTGCTAGAGTGAGAAGGAACGTCGTGGTGATCTCTAGGTTGTAGATATTGCTGTCAAGACCTGGCTCTCTTTCTGATGGAGCCTGATGGGAAAATGTGGTTCCCTTTTCATTTGTGCCCATGGATTGTATACAGGGGTCGATGTGGACTCACCTGCAGGGCAGAAGTTTCATCATTTTTTTTATTTCTTTCCACGATGCTCCATCATTTCAGCTTTTTATATCATGAAAGTCACGATTGCTCAATCATTTCGGCTTTTTATCGTGGTTTCCAATCATTTCGGCTGTTTTTCTTTTTACTCGCTGCTTTTTATTGCGAGTTGCCCAAACATTTCGGCTATTTTTATATGGACATATTTTGCTCGCTGATTTTTATTGCGAGTTGCCCCATCATTTTGGCTATTTCATATGCATTTTCGCTCGCTGATTTTTGTTGTGCGTATAGAACTTGAGATCTGATACCAATCTTAGCATCAGCATCGCTGCGACTGGAATATTACCAGGAGCGAATCATCACTTGCCGTGAAAGGACTTGGAATTTGATACCGATTTAGGCATCAGCATCGCTACAACTGGGATATTGCCAGGAGCGAATCATCATTTGCCTTTGTCGATTTGAACAAAGGTGGCTTATCAAACAGGATTAGGATCCTGTTGACTAAGACTTTTTGACTTTACGAGCTGTAAGGGTCTCATAAAGGCGTTTCTCCCTACGAATCGTGAGGATCTCGTAGGTGTATTTTCTCCCTAGAAGTCGTGAGGACTCCTAAGTAATATTTTCTCTTGCAAATCGTAAGAATCTTACAAGAGTGTTTTCTCCTTACAAGTCGAGAGGACCTATAAATGTCGTTCACCACATGAGGGCATTCCTCGTCTTTGGTGGGATTTGGTGAGGGAACGTTTGTTTGTACCTGTGGATTGTATACAAGGGCCAATATTGGACTGCTTGTAGGGCAACTTGAGGAGTGTGATGGCTTAAGAACAGGTTCAGGTCCCTGTATCTTAAGGCTTTTGAATCCTATGAGCCGTGAGGGTCTCATAGGGGGGATTCTCCCAACGAGTCATGAGGATCTCGTAAGTGTAGTTTCTCCTTAGGAATCGTGGGGATCCCTAAGTGTGTTGCTCCCTTGTGAGTCGTAAGGATCTCACGCGGGTGTTTTCTCCTCACAAGGTGGAGAGGACCTTGCAGGTGTTTTTATTTTAACGAGATTGCGCCCTTTCGGGTTTTCACAAACTCGCCGGTAGCCCTGCTGTTTTTACTCACGGAGCTCTTTCGGGTTTTCATCCGTGCCCATTTCGCTTGTGAACGTACCCTTTTTTTACCACGCGATTGCGCCCTTTCAAGTTTTCACAAGCTCGCCGGTAGCCCTGCTGTTTTTATTAACGGCGCCCTTTCGGGTTTTAATCCGTGCCCATTTCGTTTGTGGACGTACCGTTTTTTTACCCCTCTGTTCGCCAATGGAACTTAGGGGTGGACTTCTCCACCGGGGCAGCTGTGCAGCCAGCGGGACTTAAATTGCAATCCTCGCCGCTGGGACTTGTGGACTTGAATTCCACTGTCGCCGTATTTGAGGCGGCGTATTTAGTTTAAGAATATCTCGGTCCATTGTTTAGTTTAGGGACATCTCGGTCCATTGTTAGTTTAGGGACATCTCGGTCCATTGCCAGTTTAAGGACGTAGTGGTCCATTATCCATTTTGGTGGCAACGGTTAGTTTAGGGACATCTCGGTCCATTGTTAGTTTAGGGATATCTCAGTCCATTGTTAGTTTAGGGACATCTTGGTCCATTGTCAGCTTCGGGGCAAAGTTTTGCCGGATACTACTTATAGAGTTTGGACTCAGGAAGACAGCGAGCGGACACGAGCGTCATCATCTATCATTAACCTGAGCCGTGACTTGTCAAGAGTAGTATTTCTTAAGGAACCGGTCGTTTATTGGCCGGAAGGGTCTTTCGCCATGCATATTCATGAACAAGTAGGCCCCACCTTGGTAGACCTTGTCTATGATGTATGGACCTTCATAGTTTGGCTCGAATTTTCCCCATTTTGCACTGTTGGGGATCATAGGTCTTTTTACGACTAACACGCGTTCTCCTTAGCGGAATGTTCTCGGCCTGGTTAGTCTTTCATGTGAGCGCGTTATCCTTGCTTTGTAAGCTTCCAGGTTTTTCTGCACCATGAGACGAGTTTCATCGAGGGCATCGAGCTCCTCAAGCCGAAGATGGGAATTTTCTTCATCCGTCAGCTCGTATCGAACTGCTACTCGTAAAGAGGGTAACTCTATCTCCAAGGGAAGTACCGCTTCCGCGCCAAATACCAACACGAATGGCGTATTATTCGTGGCCCTTTTGAACGTGGTTTGATACGCCCAGAGAGCTTCATGCAGTCTCTTGTGCCAGTCCTTTTATTTCTGGACACCGTTTTCTTTATAATCTTAGTCATGGTCCTGTTGAAACCCTCAGCTAGACCGTTAGCTCGGGGATTATAGACCGAAGAGTATCTTCAATCTATTTTATGCTGTTGTGCGAAACGACTGATTTTATGGCTTCTGTAGGCTGGCCCGTTATCGGAGATAATCCGTCGTAAAGTGCCGAACCGATAAATGACGTGAGTTCTGAAGAAATGGAGGATGTTCTCCATCTTCACTTCCCTTAGCGGTACTGCTTCTGCCCACTTAGAGAAGTAATCGGTTGTTACCAATATGAACCGATGTCTCTTGGACGATCCTGGTTCGATGGGCCCGATTATATCGGTTCCCCACATTTCGGACGGCCAGCTAGCCAATGTTGGGTGTAACGGATTCGGATGCTGGTGGATAAAGTCCCCGTGAATTTGGCACAAGTGACACTGCTTCGCATATTCGAGGCAGTCCTGAATTATCGTGGGCCAATAGTAACTCATTCTCTTGATCTTCAGCTTCATTTTCGGTCCGGCTTGATGAGAACCGCAGAATCCGCCATGAGTCTCTTGGATGACTCTCCTTGCTTCTTCCGGTCCCAGGCACCTTAGCCACAAACTGTTGAACGATCTCTTATATAGAGTATCATTGACGAAGGCGAAAGATAGGGCTCGCTTCATGAGCTGATGTCTTAACGATGCGTTTTCAGGCTTTCGATGGGATTTGGAGTAGCCTATGAAGACTTCTCTCCAATCCTTAGCCTTTTCTTCGTCCTCTATTTGGAAGGCCGCTTGTTCGATCGCTTCCTTTTCTTCAGACGACTCCGGAGATATTTCTGCTGGTGCGAGAATCCGGCGGCTTTGCATAATGATCCTTACGTCATCGAGGTTTTCGTCAGCCAGTTCCTTAGCAAGCTTGCCTAATGCATCTGCTTTGCTATTTTCTGCACGCGGTATGCTTTCCTGGACGTAGGATGGAATTTGAGTCAGCAGTTGCTGCACCCTTTCGCCATATTTTACCAACTCTGGCTTGCACGTCTGATAGTCGCCATTTACTTGGCTAACGACCAGCTGGGAGTCTCCATATATGAGGAGGTTTTCGATTCCCATGTCAATAACGATCTCAAGAACCGCTATCAAAGCTTCATATTCTGCTTCGTTGTTTGTTCTCGGCTCTATTAATGAAAGGGCGAAAAGCATTATCCCTCCTTGCAGAGTCACGAAGATAAAGCCCACCCTGGCTTTAATCATGGGGGTGTTTTGCTTTCGCTTCTTCAAGGAAGACGCTCCATCGAAGTAGAGTTCCCATCGGGCATTATTTCTTTCTTCCTCCCTGTCGATTGCATCGAACGCGTGTTCATATGGAAATTCGCAATTTAAGGAAGAATCAGCTGGTATCGGATGCTTAGTGAGAAAGTCGGCGATGACCTGGCCTTTTACTACCATGAGGAGTCGATATATTATCGAGAACTCCATCAAGATGAGGGCTCATTTAGCAAGCCTTCCTGTTAATATGGCTCTTGACATCAAATACTTGAGAGGATCCACCTTTGATATGAGATGGACCTCATATGCCAAGGCATAATGTCGAAACTTTGTTACCGCGAAGATTAGTGCCAGGCAATGCTTTTCGATGGGGGAGTAGTTGTTTTGTGCCCCCAGGAGAACTCGACTCAAATAATAGAGAGCTCGCTCCCTTCCCTGGTCGTTCTCCTGTGCCTATAGTGCACCTAAAGAACCTTCAAGGGCCGTTGTGTACAGGATGAGAGGCTTTCCCTTGACCGGAGCGGTCAATACCGGCAGGTTCTGCAGGTATTGCTTGATTTCATCCAATGCACTCTGGCATTTACGATCCCAAATGAACGGGGTCCCCTTCTTCATTAGATGACTGTAGGGGCGGCATTTGCCGGAGAGGTTAGCTATGAACCGACGGATATACGCGAGCTTCCCTTGGAGAGACCGCAGTTGCTTGAGATTTCTTGGCGAGGGCATTTCCATAATCTCCTTGATCTTTGATGGATCTATTTCGATGCGTCAGTGTCGTACGATGAATCCTAGGAATTTGCCTGAGGAGACTCCAAACGCGCATTTCAGAGGGTTCATCTTCAGATTATATTTCCGAAGACGCTGGAACACTATTTTCAAAGGCTCCCAGTGTTCCTCGTATGACTTGCTTTTCACCACCAGGTCGTCAATATAGCATTCGACAATCTCATGTATGAGGTCATCGAAGATTTTTGCCATAGCCCTTTGATAGGTAGCGCCTGCGTTCTTCAAGCCGAAGGGCATCACCTTATAACAGAATATGCCTAGCGAAGTTCGGAAGGCGGTGTGCTTTTGGTCTTCAAGATGCATTTTTATTTGATTGTAGCCTGAAGATCCATCCATGAAGGAGAAGACCTCATGAGTGGACGTGTTATCGATCATCAGCTCGATAACAGGTACTGGCAAGTCATCTTTCGGGCAAGTTTTGTTGAGGTCCCAAAAATCTACGCAAATGCGTACTGTCCCATTTTTCTTCATCACCAGAATGATATTGGTGATCCAGTCAGGGTATTGAACTTCTTGGATGAAGCCGGAGTCTATTAGTTTCTTGACTTCGGCATTGATGCTCATCTCGAGTTCGAGCTGCATTCTTCTTGGCGCCTGCTTGACTGGCTTGACATCCGGCGATATAGCCAGTTTATGCATAGCTATTTCTGGATCTAGTCCTGGCATCTCGGAATAGTTCCACGCGAAGTAGTCTTTATACTGCATAAGTACGTCTTTTAGTGTAGTCACCTGCTCTTCGGATAGCAGCTCGCTGACGAACGTGGCCTCGGATCGTTTGTCGTCCCCAAGTCGATTTTCTTCAGATTGTTCGCCGTGGTATGTATCCCATCCTCCAGCTCTTTTGGCGCCGGTAGAAATTTTGAGATCGCCTCGTCCTCATTTTCATCTGCGAGGCAACGGGAGAGGTTGTTCACATTCTTATGCTCTCCCTCTTTCGACAGTGTTATCATGTGGCTGGTACGAGCTCATTTCCAAGCTCGATGTTGATCTGGTCTTACCCTCACAATGTAGGTCGCTTTTGACTCATGCTTTCATGGTGGAGCTACCCTCCAACTGTCAGATAGAGCAAACCTGCCTTACTGATATTGGTCTTCAACCCAGTCTTTGAAGGTGAAGCAGTCTTTGAGAGGATGTCCTATTGCGGTGGTAGGAGCAATAATCTGGGTGATGGACCTCATTTATCTGTTCAGGGTATCGAGACTCCGGGAGCGTCATCATTTGATACTTCATGACAAAGTCGAATATTTTCCTTGTCTTGTTTTGGGGGAACGAGTACTCTCGATCCATCTTCTTCATAAAAGACGGATTCCAGTTGACTTTTTCTCGATCGCGTGGCTTCTTGAATCTGCTTTGCTGTTTTCGAGCGTCATTCTCATTCTTCACCTTGTTGTTACTTCTGCGTCGGGCTTTTTCCTTGCCCCGAGAACGCACAGCGGGCTGAGGGTGAAGAACATCGTCATCTTCCGTAGCCTGCTGAATGAGACGTTGCGTACTGGATTTCTCGTAAATGGCCATTTCGCGGCTGTGGTCATCCCGAACCTTTTGACCCGCTTCCCTTATTAGCTTGTCAATTTGTTCTTCGAATGACGGGCTTGGCATTTTTATGGCGGAATCCCGCTTTAGCTCGATATCGGCGCTATTTGGAAAAGCATTCCCTTCTCCTCCGGAGGCATTTATAATGTGGCAGCCATGGAATCACTCTCGTTTCTTGGACCGAACGTATCCAAGCCCAGTCGTCTCCATCCTGCCGTTGGGCATCTTTCGCTGAATCCCGAGAACATCCCAAATCTTGTTGTAGAACTGGGCTTGTCGAGCGGGTTGTTTGAAGGGCACACCCTGGCATTTTAATAGCCTTTTCAATCCTTCTGCGTAGTATATGGGCAAACAGATTGCTTGAAGCCTGTATAGCGTAAGATCGGCACCATGCCAGACTTCTTTCTCTACTTTGGTCTCCATGGATTGATAGAAGAGGATCGCCTTTTCACCTCTTCGCCTGGGAGGGACGTAGAAGGTCTGCGGCTCTTGTACGCTGTATGTATCAAGCTCATCGAGTTCCCTGTAATGCCGTTGCGGAACCATGGTAATTTGTAAACTCTGATCAGTTCCGGTGAAGGTTCGTGCTGATTGGCGAGTGGAGAACACGGCGTTGACCTCATCCTCAGAGTCACTACCAAAGACCAACATAGGAGTAGCTGGCCCTGGCCTGCTGCCTTGGGGTTGCCCCAAGAAGACCATCTCTTCATCCTCTTCGGTATCGCTCCCAAAGATCGGGATAGTGGCGACGGCTTTTTGTTTATTCTCCGGTTTACGACATCTTTCCGTGTCTTCGAAGTCTGGTAAGTAGTACTTTGCGTCTTCATATTTGCGGACTTCATTTACGGAGAATGGGTTTATCTCCCCTGTAACTGTGTACTCGAGGCCGTCTTTGAAGTATTTCATACACTGATATTGTGTAGAAGGGATGATCTTGTATTCGTGTAACCAAGGCCGGCCGAGCAGAGCGTTATAGCAAGTCTTGGCGTCAATGACATGAAATTTGATGTCAGTGACGAGCATACCTAAGCGTAATGTCAGTATCACAGATCCAAGCGTCCGTGATGACCGCGAGTCGAACCCGGAGATGGTAATTTTGTCCCGAACCAGGTGTTGAACGTTCATGCAGATCTCCTTTAGCACCCTCACATTGAGAAGGTTGACGAAGGACCCGTTGTCAACCAGGATCTTCCCTATCTTGATATCGTGGCAGTACCCGGTTACATACAACGGACGGTTGTGCTTACACATTCCGAGGAGGAGATCTTCATCGCCGAATGTGATGTCAGCTGTATGAACCTCTGCCAGTTCGTCCTTCATCTTTTCTTCCGCAAAGAAAGCTTGGAACTGATCAGGCTCTTGCAGTGCCTTGATTACAGAATCCCGTGCCTCTTTAGACAGGAGAAGGGAATCCAAAATGCTCAATTGTGAGGGTATCTTCCTCAGGTGTGCCAGGACATTGTAATCCACCATATTCTTCTTAGGCGGGTCCTTGGCTGTGAGCTCTTCGACGACTCTATGATCGAGGGCAATTTCCTCAGGGACTTTTTCCTTCCCCTTGTCTCTCTTACCCGAATCTTTGTTTAAGGGTCCGAGATTCTTTTCAGGCAATGTATGGTTATGCAGCTGAATGTACTCACAGTTCTACACCTCTTCTTCTTTTCCAGAGGTGGATGCCTTGAAGAGAGGGCCGAGGGTTATTTCTTCGTCAGAATCGCTCCCGAAGGTAAGAACTTGAGATTTCCCTTTTATCGAAATGGAATCAATCATATGACAGTTACCGGCTGTTCCTTTACGCTCATCTGTCGTGCTTCTCTGTTCCCGACGGGCTTTGCGCTTCATTCGCTTGAAGTGTTGTCGGTGGGCAACGTATCCCTGTCACCACTTCTTGAAGGCATTGCACTCTTCGGTAGGGTGTATGACCCTCCAATGGTATAAGCAGTATTTCGGATGTACATCCGCTTCGTTAAGGCACGTACTTTCGGGAGTGTTTTCTTCGAAAGGTGGCAGCTTCAGTCCCATTGACAGAGCTTTAGCGAACCGTTTCTCCGTCTTAAACTTTCTTTTATCTGACGCGGGTGTACTTCGATCCAGTTGGAGTACTTTGTGACTCCTTGCCGCAGCTTCCTCATCCTGACGCCAACGCTTGGCCGTTTCAAGTTCTCGATCGGCTTTGCTCTTTTGAAGGGCTTCATTTAGCAGCCTGTCAATCAAGTCGTCTGACGGCTCCAGAGATTTTGATGCCGGTCCTGCCCCCAGTTCCTCTGCGTTGATTTCCGCCGCCGAGGGAGCTTCTTCGTCTTTTAATGACAGGTGAGAGATCATGTGGCAACTTGCTACATAATCCTCGGGTCCATCTGACGATCCGTTTCCTTCATCAATGTCACTGTCTCTGTTCTTAAGAATATGCTTGAGGAACTCTTCAACTGTGACTGGGGTCCGCGCCTTTTGGTTGTATTCCTCCAGTGCGTCGATATATTTTTGCAGATCCGTACGACTGTCGTCGAGCTGTACGGGATTCTTGGTCTTCTTCTTTTTCTTCGAAGACTTTGAAGGCCCGACCTGGGTGTTTTGCCCATCGCTACCATCTTTCGGTGTTGGGCATGGTTTCAGCATCCCGTCAATGATCTCGGGCTCCAGCGGGCTTTTCCACCTGATTGCCGGGCATGCTTGAAGATCCTTCAGCATTCTTTTAGTTTTAGCCGAAAGGACAACTTCCCACGAAACTTCCTCTACAAATGAGCACGATGCCCCCGGCGTATCTATCTTTTTAGGAGCGTGCTGCTGTAGCGGGTTTACCTTCCAGTTTTCAGACAGCGCGAACTTGCCTAGTTGGTACGGGTCCTCAACACAGTTTTTGAAGACGTTGCAATCTTCAATTGGGTGGCCCATTACTCTGTGGTAGGGGCAGTAGTTAGGACTGCTTACGTCACCAGGCTGCAGTGGGCGTCTCAGATCCAGCAGAGTGATGAGCTTGTTGCGCACCGCCAGTTTGAACAGTCTTCTCGTTTTATCCCGGGGAAACGAGTAAGGACGTCTCAACTTCTCTTCGAGGGATCGTGGTTTGTTGCTTTGGCGAGCAACCGGTTTCAGGTCACTCGGTTGTTGTTGAGCGTTGGCAACGAAGGTCGCTTTCCCTTTACCCTTTCCATTCCGGGGATCCGTTTTCGACGAGGATGGCCTATGGCCCATCAGGTCCATTTGGGACAGCTTGTCGATCAAGGCCTGGAAGGTGGTCGGCTTGAAGAATATAATAAACTATGATATAGTTGCCTGAGGATCAAGGGTCCCTACGAACATGCCCACGGCAGGAGCTTCTTTTATGTGTTGTTCGCATTTTGACCATAGGTTCCACCACAGAATTGCGTATTGAACCCAGTTTTCTCCCGGCTTCACCCTGGCATTGATTAATGCCGTAATCGGGGTGCGTTCGTTTGCGCTTAAGAAACGTTGCGTGACGAGTAGCTCCACTTCTGTAAATGTTTTGATGGAGTCATTCGGAAGCTCCGACTACCATTCAAATGCTGTCTCCGCCAAACTGGCGAAGCAGCAGTTTGTCGTCGCCTCCGGTATTGCCGCATAGAGCTCTGAACCGAGTGACGTGCTGATGGGATTGCATGTCCCCTTATACACGTGGAATTTAGGGATCGTATATCCCGACATGTACTTGATCTGATCGTACCAGCCTAGATAAGATCACCCAGTTCTGACGACTTGGACAGCTGCTTCACTCGCTTGATGAGCTCGTATTTGTTGAGCTATGTAGTCGTCAAGGGCAGCCTTGGAAATTGTCTCTTCCTGGGTCGTCGAGCCGTTCGGAGGAGGGTTTGACGTTTCCCCTCTGCCGTCTTCGATGATTATTGGAGGTTCTTCGGCTGGAGGTTCCGGCCAGATCATCATCCCAACTATATCTTGGAACAGAAGAGCCATCTATTTTATATTAGCGGTATGTTCTGCAGCCTCCTTATCCTTCCTTTCCAGCACCCTTCGCAAGAACTCGGTATCAGTTTCCTGCTCCCGGCGCTGTTCAGACGATGCTTCCGGGCTTTCTTTTTGCCAAGTGAGTGATGACATCCTCATTAGCATTTCTTGGAGCTTTTGTTGCTGCTCTTGAGTTTTTGTTACAGATCGTGTGAGTGGTCGATGACCCGTGGAAGTACGGCTTTCCTCTTTCCCGGAAGCCATGTACACCCTGTGTACTACCATGCCCCCAGACTTAGGGCGTTTGGGTCCACTGCTTTTGAAATTTACCACAGGCATGGGGATCTTCTCCGGCCTTCTCCTCTTATGGGAGGTCGAAGTTGAGGGGGCCGTTGCAGCAGGCATCCATATGGACGAAGCCTTCCGTTGTATGGCGGAGGGGTGGTCCTCCTCCTGCCGAGTCTTCTTTTTCTCTAATCGGCGAGAGTTTTTTTTTGTCAATTATAGAGTCTTGGAATTTCCCCCAGACCCTATGGATTTTCGAGGACAGCCGCTGAGGGGGCTGCTCCGGCTTTACCTGTGTCGTGTTTTCAGCAGGCGAAAGCGACTTCTTCAATACAGCGGTTGGAGAGTTCTTTCGCACCCCCCTGAGCAGATCGAAGATGTTCCTAGTTGGAACAGTAGCGTCAATTTCCACCATTGGAGCTGGTGGGGTAAGTCCAGAGGGGGAGTTTCCTCCAGCTCTTCTCACCCGGCGCTAGTGGCTACGTCGAGCATGTCTTGCAGATGGGATCACCTCAGTTGTGTAAGTGGCTTCGTCATGCCCCCTGCTTTGGTGAAGGGCTACTGCTGGTGCCAGCCTGTCGAAGACTGACGTTCGTCGAGAGGGAACGGCCAATCTTTCGAAGGCCGACCTTTTGGTAGGGGAAGCAGTCTTGATGACTTCGCCGGAAGCAGGAGTTGGAACGGCCAATCTTGCAAAGACCGATCATTTAGCGGGAGAAGCCCCTTTGACGACTTCATCTGCCAGAACTGGAATGGCTATCTGTTTCAGTACAACTCCTTCAGGTATTGCGAGCCTCTTTACAGTCCCACTGGAGTTTTGGCTCAGTCTGTCAAAGTCCGAGGTGGCAGACTTGGAAAACCCGTTGAGAGGGGTCGTGGTGGTTGCAAGTCGATCAAAGACCGACTTCTTCGGAGCTTCTTGTGATGGCACTGGGTCAATGAAGCTTGCTGGCGGGATCATGGTCCCAAAAATAGTCCGGTGGTGGCCTGAGTCACCTGTTCTACCGGTATTGCAAAGATGGAGGCCGCTTGGGGCCCATAACTCATTCCACCGGCGGGGACAGAGTGGAAGTTGCTATTGCAGTTGTTGCAGCTGGAGGCCATTGATGTTATCTCCTTTTCTGCATGGAGCAAGACACCAAATCTTAGTACCTCGAATCCAAGGGCAACCATATCAAACCGCGATTTGATCGCGAACACGACACACGAAGTGTAGAGTGGAAAGAGGAAAAGATCCCACCGGGCGTGCCAAAATCTGTTCACCGCCGAAAGACGCGACCGGAACGTTAGGACGTCTGGCCTGAATTTGGGGGTAGATACTCTTTGGATTTATCCATCCACTTCTCCGAAGATACCAAGCTGATTTATGGCACCGTGCATCGGAGATTTGGACGGATGCGGCCATTGTAGCAGACTTCGTTAGATTCCCTCTCGTTTGCGAGGGGTTTTTTGATTGTGGGGACGCTCTTCCCTGCAGGCGCAAGTCCCTGCAGTTAATTGTGTTACCGCATCACGGTAACCACTTTCTCATGCTCCAGAAGGTCACTTTGTGTCGTGTGTATTTGTTTTATTTTTGGTTGCCCGTGGATTGTATACGGAGACTAATTTATGTTGTCGCTCATAGGGCGTGGATTAGTCCAAATCCGTATATTCTTAGATTTAGGTTTGGATTGATTTAAGGATCGTTAATCTCATTTGAGATTAAGATCAACTTAAAAATTTGTTGAGGATACGTTAGTCTAATTTTAGACTAAGATCCACTCAACAGGATTTTGGGATCACTCAGACCCAACAAAAGAGCATTTGGACTCCATTGTGTTAGTTTAAGGACGTTGCGGTCCGTTGCTAGTTTAAGAACGTTGCGGTCCGTATTGGGATGTGCCCTTCAATTTGGGAGTGTACCAAAGAGTCGTTGGTTATCGGGACCCACCACCTCTCTGAAGACGCTGAAGAATTACAACGACGTGTATTAGAGGTGTGAGGAGATGTACTCTTGAACCAATGTCCGTTGGAAGATCAGTAGTCGTGTTCGGGACTAAGATCAATTTAAAAAAAATGATGAGCACATAGGCTCGGTTGATCTGAATTGCGGATTTGGTTAACTTAGACTCAACCCACTCAATCTTTGAATAAAGTGTTAAACACTTGCTTGGGCTCAGCCCTTTTTCTGTGCGAATAATACTGAGCATTCATACGGGTTCTGACACTCATACTTTGCTTTACTTTCCCCTCTCTTTTTTTTGTTCTTTTATTTTTATGGAGTGTTAAAACACTCTTTATGACATCCACGTGCGGAGCACATGAGGCGCTTGGCGTTGGACGCCAAACATTGAGTGCTAAGCACTCTTTATTGAGCATCACCCACGTGAGGGACACGTGAGGCGCTTGGCGCTGAACGCCAACCATTGAATGCTAAGCACTCTTTATTGAGAAGCGCCCACGTGAAGGGCACGTGAGGCGCTTGGCGCTGAGCGCCAACCATTGAGTGCTAAGCATTCTTTAATGAGCAGCGCCCATTTGAGGGACCCGTGAGGCGCTTGGCGCTAGGTTTTCTTTGTGTATTCTGTTCTGAAGAGTTCAATTCTCTGTTCTTTTCTGGATCTTTGATCCCCAAGAACAAGTTCATCCCCATGAGAATTAAATTCTCATCTGTGGGAGACTTGTATCATGGATCTCAGATCCAGTGAAAGAACTAAATTCTTTTATGAGGGTTAAACCCTTGGATATGCATATGAGATGCTCTGATCTCTATTATTATATTTATTTATCTCGAGAGGTGGTATTCTTCTTTCTTCCCACTTAAAGCTTTCTTCTTGCTTTCTCCAAAGCTTATGGGTTTTTTTTAAAGACTTGAAGTTTTAGGTCCTTTATATAGTAGAGGCACATCTGTTGATTTAGTTAAAAAAATCTCTCATTGAGAGATCCTGATTGATTTGGGGATTTTATCCATCGTTGGATCTTTGATCTAAGAACTTCTGTTTTACAGAAGATATTTTTCTTGTTTTTAACAAGATTAGGGAAATATTTCCCCATACAGAATCTTTCTGTATATAGGTGATTTTTATTCACCATTGAATTTTTTAATCCAACGGTACTCTGTTTTACAAAGAGTAATCTTTCTTATTTAGAAAGATTTGAGGAATATCTCCTCGACAGAATTTAATTCTGTATTTTTATGATTTATCATCTCCGTTGGATTTTTGATCCAGCGACTCTGTCTAATCAGAGAGCTTTTAGTTCTGGCGCTGGGGCCCACGTGCGAGGCACATGAGGCGCTGCCTTAGAGTTTTTAACTCTTGGCGCTGGCGCCCTCATGCAAGGCACATGAGGCGCTGTCTCAGAGTTTTTAATTCTTGGCGCTAGCGCCCTCGTGCAAGGCACGTGAGGCGCTGCCTCAGAGTTTTTAACTCTTGGCGCTGCCTTTCAAATTTTGAACAGAGCTTTACTCTTTTATTGGGGAAACAGTGACAAAGTTGGTATCAAAACGTTAGGTTTAACCTTTATTCGAATCTAGGCTTGACTATATGGAGTCTAGAGTGTATATTTTCGTTATCTAAGCTTAACCATACGGAACTTAGACTTGACTTTGCGGGTTTTATATCCGAACTTTGTAGGTTGACCTTGGTATAGAGTAGGTACTAGGTAGAGTGACGTACCGTACGTATGTTCCGCGGTATATTTACGATACAAAACTCCTCCTAAGCAACCTTAGGATATATATCTTGCGATCCTTTCTTTCATTCAGTTGATCTATTCTCATCGATACTTGTTGGTTGTTTTGGTCACCATGTCTACACGAGCCGAGAGGACTGCAGCTAGAGATGAGGTCAGGGCAGGCTCGTCTAAGACGAGGACTGACCATGGTTATATCCTGGTGATATAGGAACATGTTATTTATCTTTTTATGATAGGATTTATCATTTGGAGGCGAGTTTTCTTTGGATCCATACCAGATGGTCGGATCATTGCTTGTGACCAGCCAGACTTGGAGACCTGATATTGATCATCCTACTCCGGAGATCGTTGTGCTGCCTACTGTTTAGACAGTTGTACCAGACATTGCTGAGATTATTGAGGTGTCACTTCTAGGGTTCATGAATCTAAAGCCGCCGGTGTTTACGGCTTAGATGTGACAGAGAATCCTTAGTCATTCCGCGATAAGATGGCTAGGATATTTCGTTCGTTGTGATGCTCTGATGCGAGATCAGTGAAGTTGGTTGGTTTTCGTATGAAGGGTCTTTCTCAGACCAGGTGTGAGTCGATCGAGAGAGACTAAGCAGTGGGTCATCCTCCGATAACTTGGGACGAGTTCTCGTGGGTGTACTCAGCCAGATTTCTTCCACAGAGTGTCTGAGATGCTAAATTCATGGTTTCGAGTCTTTGCGTAAGACTCCGGGCATGATCGCAGTCGAGTATGACTTGCAGTTCGCACAGCTATCGCGATACGCTCCCTACTTGATCGATACTCAAGAGAAGTGGATTATGAGATTCGCGCGAGGTCTCGATACACAGTTGTTCCCCTCCGTTAGTGCCAGAGATTTGATATGTATGCAGAGACGTTGTATACGGCTACACTTTCAAAGGAAAGTCTTGATAAGATTGTAGCTGTTCCGCAACAGAAGCGGATTCATTAAGGAGTGCTAGTTTTCGGACAGTTCGGTAGAGATGATATCGACAGAAGCCGTGGTGGGTTCTTTCCGGGATGCTATAGTGATAGAGAGTGGACCGGGTCCAGTTGTATGGCGCATACTCAGAGGGCTAGAGGCCGCCGTCTTTGACGTGTTATATTGCGAGAGACCAGGTTACTTGGCCAGGAAGTGTTCAGAGAAGCGTTAGAATGAGACTGTTTTCGTCGCTACTCCTCGCCAGGCAATTGTATCAAGAGACCATGGTTTTTGAGGTCCGCAGAGAGAATATGACTCAGAGACAGCGGATACCAGACCGTGGGTAGAAAGCAGGTGGGAATCCTTACTCTGCCAGCTCTGGGTATACAGACACATTTCGACATTGAAGAAGGCGTACTTCAATGTCATTTATTTTCCGATTTGTGTTTTTGATATCTGAGTATCACATTTTCGACGTTGAAGAAGGGATACTTCGACGTCTGTTATTTTGACTTATGTATTTTGATGATTTGAGGGTCACACTTATTGTTTTTCGTGCACAGTAACTGCACTTGATTGATGATTTGTGCACACCAGATGCACTTGATTAAGATTTTTCATGCACAGTAGATGCATTAGATTGATGATTTCGTCCACATCAGTTGTATTTGGTATTGATTTGTGCGTCCCGATACACTTGATGTTGATTTGTGCACCCCCAATGCATTTGATGTTGATTTTGTGCGTCCCGATACACTTGATGTTGCTTTCGTGCACTCTAAATGCACTTGATGTTGGTTCCATGTGCATTCGATGCAGTGGGTGTTGTTTTCATGCACACCCATTGCACTTGACATTGTTTTGTTTTCATGCACATCTATAGCATGTGTTTTGGTTTTCGTGTCACCAATTTGAGAGGGTTTATGTAAAATGTTTTTATTTTTAAAATAAACCTTGAGAGTGTTTTGATAAAAAAATGTTAATTAAAAATGTTCAGAGTGATTAATATAAATATACTTTATATTTTATGGTACTTTAGTGACAAAAACTAACCTTTAGAATTTTAGGGTATTTTAGTGAAATAATCTATCTTTTGAAAACTTAAGAGTATTTTAATGAAACTTAACTTTCGGAAAGTTATAGGTCACAACATGTATCTAATTGAATATGCTTATAAAATTATAAGTGTATGAATAACCTATTCATAAACATTATATAAACAACTACTAAACTTGAGTACAGTAGATAATAATAGTTGTTTCCATAAACAATTACCACAATTTTATTTCTATTTAATAACACTAAAATTATAGAGTTGTCCTTGTCCAAAACTTGCTTAAACCTTATACATGTTTTACCACATATAACGTTAACTTATAAAACGCCACCACTTGGACTATACTACTAATGAATTATAGTCTAAAAATGAGTTGGTATTTATTTATAAAAATATTGAGTTAATAAGGTGGTTTATAAGAAAACTAACTTTTGAAAATATTGTGGTACTTAATTGTAACTATTCTTTTGAACCCTTAACGGTGTTTTATCATTTCACAAACGGTACCATAACAACACATTATAGCATGATCATGAATGAGTGGGGTAGGTCGTTCTTCCGTGCTTAACTATTTATCCGTGTTAGGTTATACTAATTAAACATTCTGTGTCAACAGATCCGTATTTCGGAAGTTCATATAGGTTATTAGATGATGCAAGTAAACTAACATCTTTAGAATTTAAGATTTATAATAATATGTAATTTGAAGATATGATAACTCTATGACAAACATATAAATGTTTATTTTTCTTTGACAGGTAACACATAATTTAATTTATTTAATCTAAACTTTTTAGTAACACATGAAATAATATTATAGGCATACTGGAATTAACTGTGACATCCATTGAGAAGAAGAAATAATTTGGTAGACTTTTATGATTATTTTTATCATTAAATTCGTAAGACGAATCGAGCAAGAAGGCGATGAGAGATTAGGACTGAGATAGGGACTTACCCGTGTTTAGATCACGGAAATGATGAAATTTTCATTAAGGCATTTCGTCGAACACCTCCGAACTCAAATTCAAAACAGCGATGGAATGAAGATCCAGAGGCGGCAAAACGATCGTTGCATTCACGTGGTCTTGGGACTACCCTTGGGGCCTTAATTCTCGGCTCGGAAAGCATCGAAAAGTCGAACGAAGGTCAAGCTTTGATTGAGTGTTCTCGGTTTTAGTGTTGCGGCTGTTGTTGCGGTTAATGAAGGCGATAGGATGCTGTAGATGGTTGAGGGGGATCTAGGGTTGTTCGGCCAAGAGAGACAGCTGGCAATAGAGGGGTCTTGGTTGACTTTGGTGGAAAAGAGAGCGTGATTGTGTATGTGTGTATGAACATATATATGCATATGTAAAGAGAGAGGGGGGGGGAGGGAGGGAGAGTTGAGGGAACAGAGAGAGTCACGAGAGAGAGATATAAATATATAGGCAGGGGATGAGAGAGGGTGAGGGGTTATGGGGAGGTGAAAAGGGTGGATGTCGGTTTACCAAAGGGAGAGATGGAGGGGGGAAATGAATGAAGGGTGTTTTTAAAAAAGAGGTGGGGTTATAGGTGAGAGAGTGGGGATTTGAAAGGATAGTGGTTTTGGTTGGTTATGAAATTTTAATTAACTGTGTTGGGATGGAGTTAAGGGGTTTGATAAAAATGTGGGGGCTAATGCATGAAATGGGTGTGACAGTTTGCATAAAAGTTTTAGAAAAAGAATAACAGCTTTTGGGCTTTAAGTTGGGCTAAATGGAAATTGTTTTGGGTAGGAGGAATTGGGTTATGGGTTGAGTTTTATAAAATAAAGATTTAGATATAAGGGAATAATAGGCTAAGTGATTAACTAATAGAACAAACTTTTGGGCTCAGGAAATAATATATATAATAGAGAACAAAATATAAAGTAATATATTTAATAGAAAACATAATATATGAAAAATACCAAAACAAAATAAATACAGTATTTTATTGATGAAGGATAATAAGAAGGTATATGAAATTTATGGTCGTTACACTTGGCTACCGTACACTACACCTTTACTGAAAATCAACATAATGGAGCACGAATACTAAGCACTACTAATTTGAAATGACGGAGGGCTACGTCTGGTTTTGAAGAAAAACTTTAACGTGATGAACTTGATCTCATTGAAGGAATCGAGTGGTTTTGCAAAGTTATAATTACGTAGACTTTTACTTAAGTGTGGATTCCCCGTTAAGGGATCATGGCTCTTACTTCATCGATTGAGGTGTAGGATATTCCTTACCGAACATCTCAATACAAAACAAAAGAATACGGGTATAAGTTTTTAAAAAAAGTTGGTTCCTACAATGTGTTTTAGGTTTATTTTTTTTTACATTAATCCGAACTAATGCAATCCCATTATTTAGATAATCTCATATTATCTAACATATTCTCATACAATCATAGAAAAAGCGTGAAAAGAAAATAGAATGTTGTATATGCCATCCGCATTCGCCACGGGGTCTTGGGTCTTCACCGTAAGGTTAATTAACTTATGGCAAGGCGGAGGCAGGGCTAGCACGGATGCAAAACATATATCAGCATTTATTTATATATTACATATACCACTATATATATTATCGCAAGCAAATAATCAACATTACAGGCAAGCGATAAACATCATCACAGGAAGGTAATCATATTACAGGCATGCAATGAACAACACAGAATATGGAAAAGAGGATATACTAGGAATAACGCATTTCGTTTGAGCTAATTACGAAACAAAAAATTCCACGGTCGTATGA
Organism: Agapanthus africanus; assembly: GCA_030015575.1. NCBI lineage: Eukaryota > Viridiplantae > Streptophyta > Magnoliopsida > Asparagales > Amaryllidaceae > Agapanthus > Agapanthus africanus. The sequence continues at coordinate 604,596,242 of CM057340.1, forward strand.
ATAGCCCGTACATCATCGATCCACGATCCTTACGAGCACAACAAGCCACCACCCAATCCTAGTAGTGAGGCAACCCGCACTCAATATTATGAATAGGTCACCCAGCGCTATCTAGAACCCGGTAACTTAGTCACTCCTCCGTGGGTCATACCTAACCCCATATAAGCGCGGCGAACCATCCGCCAATTCTAGAATAAGGTGACCCGGGTCTTAACTCCTTGAGATGGCCACCCGCTGTATCCTAGAATCCGATGACTCAATCGTTTCACCATGGAATATCCTAGTACATGAATCGAAAAAATATACAACGGTAATATCGACTGCAACCAGGTCGTATCCCAATGAAATAATATATAACAAGTGGCAACGACGACCACAATTCGGCCGCTCGTCTCGAATAAATGAAATACATATGTAACAATTATACAAGCATCACACATGAAGGGATATCCATTACGACGATCCAACTTAACCATCACAATAATAAACAATCGCAATATCACAATATCGTAACATTGCAACTAACTAATGTGTAACCCCATCAAATTGACCACATCGATTTGGGGACATTTCCTAACACATATCGTTAATTGCAAAACAAAAACGACGCTACAGTTTCGATTGCAAAACTTTTCGAACAAAACAATTATCATATAAAAAACTGGGACAAAAAGAAGTGCCCCAAAAATCCCATTTCTAAGCTTTTAAGCAGCTGCAAGAAGCAGGACACCAAGAAACATTCGCAGGCAGCCCCAAACACCAAACACCAAGCAGGATGCCTAGCTCGTCTAGTTGCGATTTAAAACGCAGCGAAACGTATAATTTTAAAATTCCGGAGAGCTAAAGCATAGCAACCCTAGAATCAACCCAAAAGATTAACTAAAAAACAAAAAAAAGCTCTAAACTAAGAGGTTTCACGAACTACAACTTTTGTAACGTGTTGGCCACCTCTCCTTGGACTCCATTTAGTGTCCACATGATCCGGATCGAGCTTGCACAATCTCCTCGTTAAAGATGATCCACCATGAGATAGCCCAATACAAGGTTTAGCCTCACTTGATCATATCTTTGTGAGGCAACTTACTAATTAAACTTTCTAGGAATGATTAGTAAGAGATGTAGAGAAATTTGATTACTAGTTTTTCTCTCAAGTGCTTTCCTTTTTTCTCTCATGAAAAATCAAGAGAGAGTTAGCCTCAAAATTGAGAAGAAGAAGAAGATAAATGATAAGAAAAGAATAAGAAAAGAAAAAGGAAGAGAAGAGATAAGAAGTTTCTTTTCTCTTCTTTTCTTTTTCTTTTCTCTTCTTTATTTATATATATATATATATATATATATATATAAATAAAGAGAAGAATATATGTATCACATATATAAAGAGAATAATAAAATGAGTATAATACTAATATATATATATATATATATATATATATATATATATATATATATATATAAAATTATGAAATCAACATTTGATTTAATAATCCGTCTTCAACAAGAGTCGGCTAGTATTATTAAAACGTCCGATTAACGTACGTGTATCAAATACACCATTTTAATCAAACTTCTGTGCGTATCGCCATACACACCCTACATCGTTTCGCTTAAGCCGGAAAACCTCTGTGTGGGACTCTAAAGACCGACAATATGCTGGCAGTAGATTTAGGAACATATCCATAACCCACAAACACGTCAGCGGTATTAGCTACACGTAACGGCTACCCAGGTATTGATCGAAAGAAGGTCGACAAGCAAGCTCATCCAAACTCTACAAAGTCTATCAATGAAAATCTCCGTACAATCCGCTATCTTCGTCTAAGAGTGTTGTATACCGGATTTAGGAGTTGGAAATCTTCAGACTCTTAATAACCCGATAAGTCGTACTGATGTCAAGCTCATAACCACCTGAGAAACTACTGATAACACTTATCAGTAAATCTCGTCTGCCTTCGCCAAACACTCAACTCCCTATACCGGGAGAGACTGTTCCACTCCGAAAGACGCGGCGGAGACGCGGTGAACGTCTTGCCTGAAATTCGGGGCAGATACTAATTGGTGCTATCCGTCCACCTCTCCGAAGATGCCAAGTTGATTTATGGCACCATGTATCGAAGGTTTAAACGGATGCGGCCGATATAGCAGACTTCGTCAGATTCCCCCTCATTTGAGAGGTTTTTGATTGTGGGGACACTCTTCCCGGCAGGCACAAGCCCCTGCAGTTAATTACACTACCGCATTGCGGTAACAACTTTCTCCTTCTCCAGATGGTCACTTCGTGTCGTGGGTGTTTGTTTTGTGTTTGGTTGCCCTTGGATTGTATACGGAGACTAAATTATGTTGTCGCCCGTATGGCGTGGACTAGTCCAAATCCGTATCTTTCTTAGATTTGGGTTTGGGGGGTTTGAGTTTAAGGATACGTTAGCCTTATTTGAGACTAAGATCAACTTAAACGTTTGTTAAGGATACGTTAATCTAATTTTTAGACTAAGATCAACTTAACGGGATCGTTTAGATCCGACAAGAGAGCAATTGGGCTCTGTTGTTTAGTTTAGTGACATTGCGGTCGGTTGTTAGTTTAAGGACATTACGGTCCATTGTTAGTTTAAAGACATCGCGGTCAAGGTTAAGGACATCATAGTCCGTGAATTTAAGGACTCCACAGTCCGTTGTTAGTTCTAAGACATCACGGTCGAGATTAAGGACATCATAGTCCGTGAGCTTAAAGAACTCACAGTCCGATATTAGTTTTAAGACACCACAGTCGAAATTAAGGACATCATAGTCCGTGAGTTTAAGGACCTCACAGTCCGATGTTAGTTTTAAGACATCACGGTCGAGATTAAGGACATCATAGTCCGTGAGTTTAAGGACCTCACAATCCGATATTAGTTTTAAGACATCACGGTCGAGGTTAAGGACATCATAGTCCATGGGTTTAGGGACCCCACAGTCCGTTGTTAGTTTTAAGACATCACGGTCGAGATTAAGGACATCATAGTCCATGGGTTTAGGGACCCCACAGTTCGTTGTTAGTTTTAAGACATCACGGTCGAGGTTAAGGACATCATAGTCCATGTGTTTAGGGACCCCACGGTCCGTTGTAATATGTGTTTGTTGGGACCCGTCACCTCTCTGACGACGTTGAGGAATTACAACGACAAATATCATAGGAGTGAAGAGATGTACCCTCGAACCAAGGTGAGTTGGTTGAAAGAGCAGATGTGCTCAATTCAAAACAAGTTGAGGACTTATGGCCAAAATTAGGCTAAGTCCAATTAAAATGTTTTAACATTTTATTTTTTGTTCTGGCCATTAAGCCTTTATTTGGGCTCGGCCCTTTTAATAATATTAGGCATTAGGCTCTGACATTTTTGTCTTGTATTGAATGCATAGCATTCATCAGAAACAAAATTTGTTCTGACAGTGCACCACGTGGCGCGCCAGGCGCGTTGCACCAGTCAAAGAGCTCATTGCGCTTCTGTCGGGTAGCGCACACGAAGAGAACACGTGTCGCGCTTAGCGCTAAGCGCTAGTTTGTTAGCGCATTGCGCTTTTAATTTATGAGCGCGTTGCGCTAGTCTGTTGGCGCACCAGTGAGTGACACGTGGCGCACTTGGCGCTGAGCGCCAGCCCATGAGCGCAGTGCTCTGTTTTAGAAGCGCAAAACGTAGGTTGTGTCTCTGGTTGACACGTGGCAGGTTTTGGCGCTGAGCGCCGGTCCAAAGAGCGCAGGGGCGCAATTCATAAGTGCAAGGCACTTTTCAATATCACAGGGCGTATCCGATCAATTTTAAGATCAAAGAACAAATTTATGTTCCTCAAAGGAGGCTTTTTTCTCAAGATCCAAGAACAAAAGTTCTTGTTTTTATAAAAGGCTCTGCCTTTATAGATCAAAAGATCTGTGAATGAAGTAAAATACTTCTTTTTTTTTCTATGATTAGATCTTTGATCTTTTCTTTTTTATTAAAGACCTTGGTCTTTTTCTTAGATATCTGATCTTTTTAGAAGATGGTTCTTCTTTTTACGGGATGATTTCATCTCTATTATTCAAGAACATAGTTCTTTTTACCTTGAAAATGAAGAAAAATCTTCTTTTTTCTAAGAGCTTTCTCTTCTTTTGCAGAGGGCTTTTCTCTCTCCTTTATGTATCTATGACTTGAAGTCTAGGGTCCTTTATATAGGGCCAAATGATTTATTAAATTAGTTTTGAGAGATCTTTCTCTGATTGATTTGGAATATTTCTCACCGTTGGATCTTTGATCCTAAGACTTCTTTTTTACAGAAGATAATCTTCTTGTTTTAATAAAATTGAAAAATCTTTCCATAACAGAATTTTAGTTTTGATTAATTAATAATTTATTATTAGTAGATCTTTTGATCCGACGGTGGGAGAATTTTTAATTCCAGCGCTGGCGCACCTTGTGCTAGCGCACCTACGTTCGACACGTGACGCGCAGCGCAGAGTGCAGCGCAACTGTGCTAGCGCACCCGCGTTTGACACGTGTCACGCAGCACAGAGTGCGGCGCAACTGCGCTAGCGCACTTGTGTTTGACACGTGACGCGCAGCGTGCAGAATCTGAAGCGTTGCTTCAATTTAAATTTTGAATTTGAAACAGAGTTTTGCTCTGATTGGGGGAAACAGAAGCGTCGCTTCATTTCAAATCTTGGAATTTGAACAGAGCTTTGCTCTGATTGGGGAAACAAATGCCCCCTACTGTTGCGCTTACGTGGTCCACACGTGAGCGCGGCGGTGGCAACATCTGAGCCTTTGGATCAACTCAGAAGTTAAAAAGGCGGCTTAACGCCTATAAACAGGACCTTTGGCCCTCTAGATGATTATCATCTTCTTTGAGAATTTTGTTCAGAGCACAGCTCTTCTGTTTGAGAACTTCTCAAAAGCAAAAAAGAAACTCTTTCCAAACTTAGGTAAAATTTTAATAAATTTTAATGAGTTAGGGTTTTACCCACTAACAGAACCTTGCTCTTAATAGATCTTTGATCTACAGAAAACCTATTTAGGGTTTCACTAGCAGAACTTTGCTCCATAGGTCTTAAGAGATCCAAAGAGAACCCTTTTAGGGTTCCATTAATAGAGCTCCGCTCTCTAAAAGGATTTTACTTATGATTTCTTAATTCATTAATGGAGCTTTGCTCCTTTCAAATCATATAGAACAACTCTTAAGAGTTTTTCATGGATCTTGAAGATTAAAAATGGAATTTTATTTTTGATGAGTTATATCATCTTCTCAGAGCAAGACTCTCATTGTTCTCGGGGAATTTCTTTAAATTCCCCTCGTAATTGATTTTGACAGGTGTCACTCCTGTCTGCAGAGCATTGCTCTCGAGGAGTTTAACTCCCTGTGCCTGTTTTTAATAAGAATTCGCTTAATCAGTCTGTCTGCTAATTTTTGTTGATTTTCTTTTTCAGGAGTAATGGACGCTCATATGTATGACCTCGACGAGATTATCTCTTACGGGGACATCCGCTCACTCGGCCGTTCTCAGAATCAAGAATTCACAAACGCCGAGTGTACCGAAATCATGAGTCGCTTTGACGCATACAATGGTCGGCTGATTCCTCGACGTTCCTCTCTCCTGAAGCTTATTGTGGGGGCGATCTGGGAAGCGCTTCCTTTATTCTATACCGGCGTGCCGCTTAGGGTATTGGATACTGCCGAGGATAAGGTGCACTCGGTGTATCTGATGGGCCTAATCTCAAAGAGAAGGCGAGATAATCTTGTCGATCTCCTGCATCAGGCTTTTCAACAGTTGGCCATACTTGCTGCCTATCGGAGGGTGGAGGACATCCGTGGGGATCCCGATGCTTGTGATCGCGAAAGAAAGCATACTAGGATGGTTCGAAAGGTCTGGAAAATTCTGGACAAAGTCACTTTTGAGCTCCTCAATCCATGCCCTGGATCTGAGGTTTTGCCATTGTAATCATCTTGATAATGTTTCTATTTACTGCTTTCATAATTGTAAGAATTTTTTCGCGGTATGAATGGCAAATTTCTCATTTCAGCGTATTTTATGTACTAAATCTTTTGCACATGCACGAATGGGTATGCCTCGAACGCTTAATTAAATGCAGATCAGATGTGCTTTCTTCTCCTTGCTGTGTTGTTGTCTTGTGATTTTAACAAGTGTGGCCTGTAGATAGTATATAGCTGTCCATCTTGTGCTCTTTGTAAGGTAGTGATGGCTTAGAAAACCGAGTTAGGATCTGTCACCTAAGACTTTTCAACTTTATGAGCCGTGAGGGTCTCACAAAGAATTTTCTCCCTACCGGTCGAGAGGATCCCGTAGGTGTAATTTTTCCTTAAGAATCTTGAGAATTCCAAAGTGTGTTTTCTCTTGAAATTCATAAGGATCTCACAAGAGAATTTACTCCCTTACGAGTCGTGAGGACCCGCAAGTGATGGATGAAGTTGTCCTTATCCGCATTTCATGGAGCCAGGGGTTGCTCTGGATGCTTCCCACGGGTTCACTGCCGTGTTCTGCGAGGACCAGACTCCGCTCTGGACGTTTTCCAGGATACCGTAGTTTAAAGATATCGCGGTCGAGGTTAAGGACATCATAGTCCGTGGATTTAAGGACTCCACAGTCCGTTGTTAGTTTTAAGACATCACGGTCGAGGTTAAGGACATCATAGTCCATGAGTTTAAGAACCTCACAGTCCAATGTTAGTTTTAAGACATCACGGTCGAGGTTAAGGACATCATAGTCCATGGGTTTAAGGACCCCACAGTCCGATGTTAGTTTAAAGACATTATGATCGAGGTTAAGGACATCATAGTCCATGGGTTTAAGGACCCCACAGTCCAATGTTAGTTTTAAGGCATCACGGTCGAGATTAAGGACATCATAGTCCGTGAGTTCAAGGACTTCACAGTCCAATTTTTGCTCTGGATGCTTCCCACGGGTTCACTGCCGTGTTCAGCAAGGACCAGGCTCTGCTCTGGATGCTTCACACGGGTTCACTTCCGTGCTCTGCGAGGACCAGGATCCGCTCTGTACGTTTTCCACGGGGTCAGGATTGACATAAGCCGCGTTCCACGTAATCAGGAATTTTGCTCTGGATGCTTCCTACGGGTTCACTGCCGTGTTCTGCGAGGACCAGGCTCTGCTCTGGATGCTTCACACGGGGTCATTACCGTGCTCTGCGAGGACCAGGATCCGCTCTGAACGTTTCCCATGGGGTCAGGATTGACATAAGCCGCATTCCACGTAACCAAGAATTTTGCTCTGGATGCTTCCCATGGGTTCACTGCCGTGTTCGGCGAGGACCAGGCTCCGCTCTGGATGCTTCACACGGGGTCATTACCGTGCTCTGCGAGGACCAGGATCCGCTCTGGACGTTTCCCATGGGGTCAGAAGTGACATAATCCGCGTTCCACGTAGCCAGGAATTTTACTCTGGATGCTTCCCACGGGTTCACTGCCGTGTTCGGCGAGGACCAGGCTCTGCTCTGGATGCTTCACACGGGTTCACTGCCGTGCTCTGCGAGGACCAGGATCTGCTCTGGACGTTTTCCACGGGGTCAGAAATGACATAATCCGCGTTCCACGTAGCCAAGAATTTTGCTTTGGATGCTTCCCACGGGTTCACTGCCGTGTTCGGTGAGGACCAGGCTCCGCTCTGGATACTTTACACGGTGTCAGAGTTGACATTATCCGCGTTCCACGTGACCAAGAAGGGTTGACTTTATCCGCATTTCACGGAATCGGAGTTTGACTCTCGATCATCTGTACACCGCCGAGTCATGGAACTGGGAGTCGTCGTTGTTCCGCTTTGCTTGATATTGTGTCCGTTGTAATAAGACGAATGTTGAGATGATCTGCAGGCTATCTGTGAGCCGTTGAGATTTGGCTTCTTCTTCTGGTGAAGCCTGGGGAGGAAAGGTGTGATTCCCTTTTTTGTTTGCGCCCCTAGATTTTATACAGGGATTGATGTGATATCATCTGTAGGGCAAAAAGTTTCATTCTTTCATTTTTTCCTTATTTCTTTCCGCGATGCTCTATCATTTCAGCTTTTTACATCGCGAAAATCGCGATTGCCCAATCATTTCGGCTATTTTTCGTGGTGCTCAATCATTTCGGCTATGTGTTTTATTTTTACTCGCTGCTTTTATTGCGAGTTGCCCAACCATTTCGGCTATTTTGCATGCATACATTTTTACTTGCTGACTTCTTATTTGCAAGTTGCCCCATCATTTCGGCTATTTCGTATGCATGTGTGGCTCGCTAGCTTCTTGTTGCAAGCTTGGAATTGGACACCGATTTCGGCATCAGCACCGCTACAACTGGGATATTGCCAGGAGCGAATCCTCATTTGCCTCTGTCGACGTCGAACAAAGGTGGCTTAGTGAACAGGGTTAGGATCCTGTCGACTAAGGCTTTTGATTTCATGAGCCGTAAGGGTCTCATGAAGGTATTTCTCCCTGCGAGTCATGAGGATCTCGTAGGTGCGTTTTCTCCTAAGGAGTCGTGAGGATTCCTAAGTGTATGATCTCTTATAAGTCATAAGGATCTTATAAGAGTATTTTCTCTTTATAAGTCGAGATGACTTACAAGGGCAGTTCACCGTGCAGACATATCCCCAGTCGCAGATGGGACTTTGTTAGGGAAATGTTTATTCGCGTCCGTGGATTGTATACTGTTTACCCCAATCAGAACAAAGCTCTACTCAAATTCCAAGGCGGGAAACGAAGCAACGCTTCTGTTTCCCCCAATCAGAGCAAAGCTCTGTTTTGAAAACTAAAGTGAAAATTAAAATTAAAAATAAATGAAACAACGCTTCAGATCCCCTGCGCTGCGCGCAGAACGCCACGTGTCAAAATCAGGCACGCCAGCGCAGGAAGCGCAGCGCCCAAGATAGCGTACCCAATCAAAGCAAGGCTCTATTTAAAACAAAATTAAAGGAAGCAACGCTTCAGGTGCGCAAGCGCTGCGCTGCGCTGCGCGACACGTGTCAGCGCAGGTGCGCAAGCGCAGCTGCGCAAGCGCTGCGCTGCGCGACACGTGGCAGCGCAGTTGCGCTGCGCTCTGCGCTGTGCGACACATGTCAAGCGCTGGTGCATCTGCGCCAAACAGAATTAAAATTCCAGTAAGATCTTTCTGTTCTTGTTAAAATAAGAAGATTGTCTTCTGTAAAACAGAAGCCCTTGGATCAAAGATCCAACGGTGGCGAAAATTCCCTAAATCACTCAGAGAAGAATCTTTTTAACAAATTTAACAAATTAATGGGCACTATATAAAGGCCCCTAGACTCCAATTCAATGATGAACATCAAGATCAAAAACAACAACACAGAAAATAGAGATAGCTCTGAAAAATTGTGAAAAGAACTCAAGAAGAGAAAAAAGGTAAAAACCTTTATAAAAAAAGAAGAATTTCTTCTGAATAGATCATTGATCTAAGAACAAAATCAATGATCTTCAATAAATAAAAAATAATAACAGTGCCCTGCACTTGCAAAATCTGCACTGTTGCGCTCCTGGGTTGGCACAAGCCACCAGAGAGCGCCACAAGTCAGCTCCAAGACCACTTGCGCTGTGCGCTTTTAAGATAGAGCATTGCTCTCTGAAGTTGGCGCAACTCATCAGAGCGCGCCGCGTGTCCGCAGCGCAACAGCGCAGCGCACTTGCGCAGCGCACTGCGCTGTTGCGCTTGCGCTCACCCGAGCATGACACGTGTCATCTCCATATGCGCTTGCGCTCTATAATTGGCGCAAAGCGCCTGACAGGCCACATGGCCAATGTCAGTTTGATTAATGCACTGTATTATTTACAGAAGGGCTAAGCCCAATTAAGAAAGGCTTAACAGGCCTAATTAAATGCAATGCATTATTTTAAAGAAGGGCAGAGCCCAAACAGATGCTCTGCATCATTTATAAAGGGACAGAGCCCAAATCAAAAAGGCCTAGCAGGCCAGAATAAAATGCAGTGCATTACTAAACAGGGACAAAGCCCTAGCAAAGGCCTAATAGGCCAAAGATAAAAACGTTGAACATCTTCAACTGGACTTAGCCCAATTATGGCCGTAAGTCTTTAAATTAAATTGATTGAGCAAGACTGCTCTCTTAAATCAATTTGCATCCGGTTCAAGAGTACATCTCTGAACTCCTCTGACACCTATCGTTGTAATCCTTCAACGACGTCAGAGAGGTGACGGGTCCCGACAACCACACATTAATACGGACTGTGGGGTCCTTAAACTCATGGAATTATGCATCCTTAAACCAATATTCGTCCCTAAAATGGGAATGTTGGACCACCATGTCCCTAAATTGGTAATATGGACTGTGGGGTCCTTAAACTCATGGACTTATGCGTCCTTAAACCAATATTCGTCCCCAAAATGGGAATGTTGGACCGCTATGTCCCTAAACTGGCAATGGACCACCATGTCCCTAAACTGGCAATGGACCACTATGTCCCTAAACTGGAACAATGGAGCCCAAATGCTCTTTTGTCGGATCTAAACGATCCCGTTAAGTTGATCTTAGTCTTAAATTAGACTAACGTATTCTTAACAAATGTTTAAGTTGATCTTAGTCTCAAATAGGGCTAACGCATCTTTAAACCCTCAAACAGACTTTAGTCCCAAATTGGACTATAGACCTCCCAACCAATTTTGGTTCAAGGGTACATATCTGAACTCCTCTGATATATGTCGTTGTAATCCTTCAACGTCGTCAGAGAGGTGACGGGTCCCGACGGCCATACATTCAATGGACCGCTATGTCCCTAAACTGGAATAATAGAGCCCCCAAATGCTCTTTTGTCGGATCTAAGCGATCCCGTTAAGTTGATCTTAGTTTCAAATTAGACTAACGTATCCTTAACAAACGTTTAAGTGGATCTTAGCCTCAAATATGGCTAACGTATCCTTAAACCAAAAGCTCAAACCCAAATCTAAGAAAATACGGATTTGGATTAATCCACGTCCTACGAGCAACGACATAAATTAGTCCCCGTATACAATCCACGGGCAACCACAAACAAAACAAACACCCACGACACGAAGTGAAACTCTGGAGAAGGAGAAAGTTTTTACCGCGACGCGGTAGCGTAATTAACTGCAGGGGCTTGCGCCTGCAGGGAAGAGCGTCCATACAATCAAAAACCCCTCGAACGAGGGTGAATCTGACGAAATCTGCTACATCGGCCGCATCCGTCTAAACCTCCGATACATGGTGCCATAAATCAACTTGACATCTTCGGAGAGGTGGACGGATAAAACCAAATAGCATCTGCCCCGAATCTCAGGAAAGACGTCCATGTCTTTCTCGGTTTCCGGTGGTAAACAGATTCTGGCACGCCCGGTGGGACCTTTTCTTCTTTCCACTCCACACTTCGTATGTCGTGTTCGCGAACGAATCGCGGTTTGCTATGGTTGCCTGTGGATTCGAGGTACTAAGATTCGGTGTCTTTCTCCATGTAGAAAGCAGAAGATCAATGGCTTCAAACTGCACTACCTGCAACTGCGACTCTCGCTCCGTCTCTGCTGGAGGAGTGACTTATGGGCCCCAAGCGGCCTCCCTTTTTAAGATGCCAGTGGAGCAGGTAACTCAGGCCACCACTGGACTGTTCTTCGGGACTATACTCCCACCGATGAGCTTCAATGCCCCAATGATGTTGCAAGAAGCCCCAAAGAAGTCAGTCTTTGATCAACTTACCACTGCCGCGACCCCTCTCAACGGGTCGCCCACCTTCAATACCTCAGTTTTCAACAGACTGGGCCGGAACGTCTACAAGCCCGCGATACCCGAAGCTGCCATCCTAAAGCAGATAGCCACCCCGGCTCAAGCGGACGAAATCATTAGAAAGGCTCCTCCTTCTAAGAAGTCAGTTTTTATAAGGCCGGCCATTCCAGTTGCTGCTCCAGGCGAGGTCCTCAAAGCTGCTTCTCCTGCCCAGAGGTCTGTCTTTGACAGAGTGGACATTGCTTGTCAACGGGTGTCAGTCTTCGACATGCTAACACCAATAACAGTCTCTCCTCGAAGCAAGGTGCATGACAAAGTCACCCCAACGGCTAAACCAATTCCAATCGCTCGACATGCTCGCCGTCGCCACTGGCGCCGGGTAAGGAAAGCTGGGGGCAACTCCCCTCTGGGATAACTCCGCCGGCTCCAACGGTGGGGATCGATGTTGCTGTTCCAACTGGGAACAACTTTGAACTGCTCAACAAGGTGCGCAGAAACTCTCCTACTGCAGTGCTGAAGAGAATTCCTTCACCTGTGAAGAATGCTACAGAGAAGAAGCCGGAGCAACCTCCTCAACGGCTTTCCTCTAAAATTTACAACATCTGGCGTCAAGTCCAAGACTCCGTGATGGATCAAGACTGTCACGCCCCGCTTCCCAGAGTACGCTAAAAATGGGCACGTGACATAGCCAACCATGCTACCTGTGGGTAAGAAGTATCCATCCACAGTCACATTACGGCTGTAGAGATATCAAGAACAAAATAAAACTATCTAAAACATGTCCATAATCTAAGATAACATGAGTCAAGAATAATAAAATGCGGAAGCGAAAGATCCAATACAAAATAACTGGAATGTATGTCCCATAATGCGGGCTCACATCAGGAAATAAATGCAGGAAAGAAAAACTAACTACTGCTGACACTCACAGCTCAGCCTGTCGGCTGAAGTACTCCTGCTCGGACTGCAACAGCGGTATAGAATCTGGGCCATGCAAAACCCAGACGTCAGCGTGTCAAGTCATCAAGTAATAACATATAAACAGGGTAACAGGCAATGCGAATATAAACATGAATAAAGCAAGGGTAACAATAATATAAATCAGAGCAGTGCAGGGTAGTGTGCAGTGGGTAAACTAAACTGTTCTATCAGGTTTTCTATTCTAAAGTCTTTGAAATCAAATTGATGAATCATCGATGTAACCCAATAGTATCCCGTACATACCCGGGACCACGGCCCCAGATTCTCGGGCTGAAACCGAGACATGCCGCTAGGCACTAAACAGGAATGTGTACAGATGAATGATGTCAGCAGCATCATTCCAAGGCTGGCCTAGCCTCTAAAACTGATCAGAACAAGTAGCGAACTATTGAGTTACAAGTCTGGTTTCACCTTTGATTTCCCCATACCTCCAAGTTATAAGTGTTCAAGTCAGGTATTCAGTAATCAAGAACTAATGCCAACACAGGATCAGGTAAGAGCAGGTTTGTCTGGATAGACAACAGGAACGGTCCGTAAGGACTACATGTCAGGTTTGTTGGTATTAGACACAAGATCAGGTAACGGGTCAGGTCATGGTACATCAGGTCAAGTCGAGCAGTATACGGTACCATGTCGGGTCAATCAATATGTATATAGCAAGTCAGGTCAAGGTGTAAACGATATCATGGGTGTGCTCATACTCAATTACATAATCAAGCATGGTCATCAACAACATAGATTTAAGCAACGAATTAAACAATAGAGAAGCATCGATTAATTAGCCGCACAGTTATCAATTGTGTGTCCGAGGTGTTATCAACATTATAAGAATACAATATGACAGTTAGGGCCGTTAAATCATATTAACCAGTTTAAGAATTTTTGGATGCAATGATATATATATATATATATATATATATATATATATATAGGTTCCAAGTTTGAAAGATAAAATGATATAACACGACATTGAACATGAAAATGGGGAATCGGAGTACTAAAGTTAAACTGCAGGTTTAGGGTGTTATCAATGTGTATGTAAATATTATTTAGCATGTAGCAAGGGGTACTTGCCTCGACGGGTCGCGAATCGGGAAAACGGAACGTTAAACGTCGGCGGGGAAAACTCGCGATGGGCGCACGGTTCACGGAACGAACCCAAACGACGAACAGTGGAACCACACAGATCAGAGTACCTCGCTGGATCGTCGGGATACGTCGTCGGCATGGCCGGATTCCGACGAGACACAAAACAGCAACACTACGATACAAAGAAAAGGTGCAAGTAAAGAAAGAATGGAAAGAAAGAGAAGAGGAAGATAGAGGCTTACTGTGGCTAGGGGACACGGTATGATGTGCCGATAGTGGTGGTCGGTGAAGCTCCGGCGAGGGTATAGGGTGCTCAGGAAAGGTAGGTTTCGGCTACTGTGGGTGTGCCGGGACGAACCGAGAGAGAGAGATGCAGGAGAAGAAGGTAAGGAAGATGAGGAGGAGAATAGGGGTGAGATTGGCGGCTACGTCGACAGAGCTCCGGGAACGCCCCGCAAGGATCGCCGGCGGTAAGAAATAGCCGAGCAATGGAAAGAATAAGGAACAGAAGAAGAAGAAGAAGAAGAAGAAGAAGACACTCACCGAGGGATGCACGAGGTTGGGGGACGGATCGAGATCGCCGGAGGCGACTCCCGGCGGCGCAGACGCGTGCAGGGGTGCGCATTCCCCTCATGTAGGTGCTCGGGAGGAATGGGAAAGGAGGAGGGAGGTGCGGTGGAGCGGACGAGGGCGAGGAGACGTCGAGGCCGGTCGTGATGGTGTCGGCGTTGGGGCTGCGGCGGCGAAGGACAAGGCGGCTAGGGTTTCTCGCGACGTGGGTTCGATGAAGGAAAAGAAAAGGAGAGGAGGGAGGAAAAATATATGGGAGAGAGAGAGGGAAAGAGATACGGGGAGAGAGATAGAGAGAGGAGAGACGGGGAAAGAGAAAGAGAGATTGCGAGAGGAGAGAGAGAGGCGAGAGATAGAGAGGGGAGAGAGATCGAGAGGAGAGAGAAACAGGGAGAGGAGAGAGAATCTTGGATTTATATGACGGAGAGAGAAAGAGAGAAGAGAGAAGGTGGGGCCCACGGGGGTTAAAGGAAGGATGTGATTGGCTGGGAGAAATTCGAGGGGGTTAGGAAAATTTTAATAAAAGATTTAGGAAAAAGGAAAATATATTATAAGGGGTTAAAAAAATATATTCAACAGTTAAAAGATTTATTAGAAATTGGGATTTGGCGCAAAATAAAATATTTCCAAATTGCGCCCGGATCGGGTCCAAAAATTTGAAATTGAAATAAGAAAATTTTAGGCGGGATCCAAAATTTAAAACGAAGTATTTTACAATTAAAAAGTATACCCCCAAAACGGACACACGCACGTGCGCGTAGCCGTCCAAACTCGCCCGTTTCACTGAACGGGACGAGAACACGATGCACGGACGCTACAACAGGCTTAGGTGTGTCAAGCATGCCATGACGAATATTTTTAATTTTATTTCAGATGCCTTAAATTGTTATATGCAGAAATGAATTGCCGGGTAAAATTTATAACTCACAACAGTCAAGTAGGATCAACGAAATAAATACCATACGCCAACATACGACAACAGAAACCAGTAGCATTGGGCTCGGGTGTTATAAAGACTATCTCCGCTGACAGAAAAAGATGAAGGTTCGGCAGGAGAAGGATTACTCCGTCAAGCCACAAAAAGCAACAGTTACTTGGGTGCCCACTACAACGGCCCCCTCAACTCCAATCACTCAAAAGAAAAGGATGCCGCAAAAAGCCCCTGTGAACATGGCGAACCGTAAACGCGCTGAGCACAAACTCCCCAAGTCTGGGGGCATGGTAGTGCATACTGTTTATATGGCTTCTGGAAAGGAGGAAAGCCGTGCTTCGACAGGTCACCGACCGCTCACCCGATCCGTGACAAAAGCCCAAGAGCAGCAACAAAAGCTTCAGGAAATGATGACTGCGATGGCTGCACTTACCGAGCCAAAAGAAAACTCGGAAGTATCATCAGAGCAGCGTCACGAACAAGAAACCGATGCTGACTTCTTACGTAGAGTCCTCGAAAAGAAGGAAAAAGAAGCCGCAGAACAAGCGGCTAACATAAAACAAATGGCACTCCTCTTCCAAGATATGGTAGGGATGATGTTACAGCCGGACCCTCCAGCTGAAGACCCTCCAATCATTGTCGGTAACGACGGAGGGGAAACATCTAATCCTCCTCCGGCCCTTTCATTAGCCAAGGAGGAAACCATTTCCAAGGCCGCACTGGACGACTATATAGCTCAGCAAATACGAGCCCATCAGGCGAGTGAAGCGGCTAGACAAATTGTTAGGACCGGACGACCCTACTCGGGCTGGTATGACCAAATCAGTTACCTGTCGGGATATACGATCCCTAAATTCCATGTGTATAAGGGGACAGGGAATCCACATCAGCATGTCGCTCAATTCAGGGCCTTATGCGGCAATACTGGAGGCGACGACAAATTGTTGCTTCGACAATTCGTCGGCAGCTTAGCAGAAACAGCCTTTGAATGGTATTCGGAGCTACCTAACGACTCTGTCAAAACATTTGCGGAGATGGAGCTACTGTTTACACAAAGATTCACGAGTGTTAGTGGACGCACCCTGATAACAGCACTGATCAATGCCAGGATAAGGCCAGGCGAAACGTGGGTCCAATATGCAACACGATGGCGGAACCTATGGTCGAAATGCGAACAACGTATTGAAGAAGCGCCAGCGGTGGGCATGTTCGTGGGCACTCTCGATCTACAGGCGACTATATCCCAATTCATGATGTTCTTCAGGCCGACCACTTTCCAGTCCTTGATCGACAAATTAGCCTAAATGGACCAGATGGGCCATGGACCGTCTCCTCTAAAACTGGACTCTCGAAATGAGAAGAAAGGAAAAGCGGTCGTTGTTGCCAATACTCAACAACAGCCGAGCAATTCAAAGCCGGTTGCTCGCCAAAACAACGTGCATCCATGCCCATCCCTCGAGGAGAGACTGGGACGTCCTTACTCGTTTCCTCAGAATAAAACAAGGAAACTGTTCGCGCTGGCCACGCGCAACGGACTCATCAATCTGCCGAGTCCAAAACGTCTGTTGCAGCCAGACGATCTCAATAATCCCGATTATTGCCCTTACCACCACACGGTAAGTCACACGATCGAGGATTGCTTCATCTTTAAGGGATGGATCGAGGATCAGTACTTACAAGGCAAGTTTGCGCTGTCTGAAAAGTGGAAGGTAAACCCACCACAGCCGCACACTCCAAAGAAGACGGACGCACCGGGGGCAACTTGTCATGTGATCTCTCACTCATTGGCGGATGATAAAGAGGCTCCTTGCGCCAAGAAACCGAGGGCGGACCCTGAATCAGAAATTCTGCGGCCGTCAGACGAGTTGATCGATGCCTTCCTGAATGAAATTCGTCTGAAATTTAAAGCCAATCAGGAGCGTGAGATGGCCATACTGGAAGGAGTCAAACACCGACTACTAGACCAAAGAGTCAAGGCACTTCCGTCAAATCAAAAGTCATCCGCTGCGGATAAAAACAAATTCAAGACGAGGAAAAGGTTTGCCAAAGCCCTATCAGTGGGAATGAAGCTACCGCCCTCTGAAGAAAATACTCTCGGTGGAGTAGAGATGCATCCTAATTTCTGTTTATATCATCAGAAGATCATACATCCTACCGAAGACTGTGACTCCTTTAAGTGTTGGTGGCAAGGGTATGTCGCTCAAAAGCAACACTTCAACAGGACAAAGCGTGAAGCTCGTAGACATCAGAAAAATGCGATAGATGAGCGCAGAAGAGCCGCCGCCGACTGTCACATAGCCGACTCCAAGGGATCGCAAATTATCATCTTTGGAAGCGACTCTGACGAAGAAGCTGCCCTCAACCCTCTCCTCAAGGAATCCATTTCAAAAATGAAAGAATTGAGAAGTTGCGAGAACATTCAGCCGTGCAATCGCACGCTACTCGGAAAAAATCTCGGCCCCGCAAACAAAGGATCGAGCAAAAAGGATAAAGGGAAGGGAAAAACAGCCCTCGTAGCCAACACTCAACAGCAATCGAGTGGCCCTAGACCGATTGTTCGCCAAAACAATGTGCGACCACGCCCATCCCTCAAAGAGAGGTTGAAACGTCCTTACTCATTTCCCCAGGATGAAACAAGGAGGCTGTTCGAAGTGGCAGTGCATAACAGGCTTATCACTCTACCGGAGCCGAAATACCAACTACAACTGAATGATGTCAACAGTTCTAATTACTGCCCTTACCACCAAGTATTAGGCCATCCGATCGAAAACTGCTACGTTTTCAAAAACTGGGTTGAAGACCAATACCAACAGGGCAAGTTCGTCATCTCCGAAAACTGGAAGGTGTGCCCGCCACAACCGCACGCTCCGAGAAAGATGGATAAGCCGGAGGCATCATGCTCAGTCATAGAGAAAGCCCCATAGACCAAAACGTCGTTAAACTAACAATGGACCACTATGTCCTAAAACTGGATATAGACCGAAAAGTCAGTAAGCTAGAGATTCGCCTCAAATACGGCGACGGCGGACAGAAACGTGCTTAAACTAATGACGGACCGAAACGTCCTTAAACTAACAGCGGACCGAAACGTCCTTAAACTAACAGTAGACCGAAACGTCGTTAAACTAATGGTGGACCACTATGTCCTAAAACTGGCTGTAGACCGAAACGTCGTTAAACTAACGATGGACCACTATGTCCTAAAACTGGCTGTAGACCGAAACGTCGTTAAACTAACGATGGACCACTATGTCCTAAAACTGGCTGATGACCGAAACGTCGTTAAAGTACCACCAACCCGCGGCATCTTCTCGCTGACGTGGTAATAAAAAAAACGGAACGTCCATAACCAAAATGGGCACGGATGAAAATCCGAAAGGGCGACGTGAGTAAAAACAGCAGGACTGCCGGCGAGTGTTCGTGAAAACCCGAGAGGGCGCGACCTCGTTAAAAAAAAAGAGAATAAAAAGAAAAAAAATAATAAAAGACGGTATGTCCATAAGCAAAATGGGCACGGATGAAAAGCCGAAAGGGCTCCGTGAGTAAAAACAGCAGGGCTACCGGCGAGTGTTTGTGAAAACCCGAAAGGGCGCAACCTCGTTAAAAGATGCTTACTGTAGGGTTGCTATGCACACGCACAAGGGTCTACGAGGCATCAACCATACCCGATTAAAAAATTAGCCGTGCCGAACAACCCGAAGCCGGATCTTTAAACTAGAGATTAGGCGAAAACTAACATGCTAAACACTTTAACACTAAGTGAGAGGGATTACAACCTTTGTAGATCCGGTCCTTCACTTCATTAGCTCCGTGTTGAGGTCCCTTCGCTGCGATCATCATACTCCGGACTCTCGAGAGGCTCCACGAAGAGAAAGATGCAGTCTTGCTTCCGATCTTCGATACAAAGATGATCTACCTTGAAGTTTCATTAACACAAACTAACACTCATAATATGAAGTGAACACCCTCATATAAATGGCAAGGATAGATGAGGATGATGAAGTAGGAATTTTGCTCTCATTTATTTTCTTATTCTCACTTATTTTTCATCACAAAATCAAAGCAAGAAAGCTTTGCAAAAGAGGAAGAAGAAGAAGAATAGTGATCCATTTCTTTTGTGATGAATAATGAAAGGATTAATATGATAAATAATGCAACCATGGTTGACTTAACCATTGTAGAGAATTAACCAAGGGCTAGGGTTTGGGTTGGGTTAAATATGAGTCATAGATAAATATCAACACAAATATCTTTATCATGACAAAAAGAAACCTTCTAGAATCATCTAGAATGCTTAACCCTAATCCAAACCCTAATCATGTTTAAACTCCACTAATCCTGTTGCATTAGTTATCATACCATGTTACAATATTATATATCACATATATAATATTTATCGTAACAAAATAAAATAATACAATTAACATATATCGCATATATATCAATGTATTACCCGAGTGAGAAAAAGAATCTTTTAGTGAGCTAATATTAGTTAATGTAATTTAATATATCATATATATTATTATACATTAAATTATCGAATCAACACTTGATCCGACAATCCGGCTATATCGCATATAACCGACTAATATTTATCCGTACCGATTCATCGAATCAACACTTGATCCGATGACCCGGCTGATATCAAATATCGCGAGAATATAATACGGTATCTCATATCGCATTATCCTCGGTCCCGCACAGATCACATATGTGCCCCTACTCCATTTTGCCTGAGCCAAGAAACCTCTGTGTAGGACTCTAAAGAATCGTCAATACGCCGGCAGTAGGTGATGATCATATCAAACACCCACAAGCTGCAAGCGGTCAGCTAAACGTAACAGCTACCCAGGTATTGAGCGCTCAGAAGATCAACAAGCAAGCCTGTACATTCTCCTGTGAATCCAAACAGTAACACTCCCGTACAGTCCGGTCTCGTCGTCTGATATGTTGCATATCTCGCCTAGGGGTGGTAAACGTCAGACCCCAGTAGCTCGATAAGTCGTGTCGATATGAGGTCTATAACAGTTCGAGAAACTACTGATAACACTTACCAGTAAATCTCAGCAATCTTGGCCAGGGATTTCCGGTTATAGCCAATCGAACACAGCACAACATCAACTCCCTATACCGGGAGAGACGAATCCCCTCCTATCGCTCATTGCCTCCATGTGATTCGGGACTGTACCCAAAAGCCACCTTTTTGCACGCCCTCTTGGACGTGGTATGATGGAAATCAAAGCACAGTGGGAATCACACAAGACTCTATGACGATCTCGGGTCAACAGACTACTATGTACCAGTGTCACCGGAGAACTGCCATCTGACGTGAGGTATAATACCATCTGGGAGTTCTCGGCGAGTCCGTCCAGTGTACCCAGTCTCTACTGAGCACCCGTACACCATCCTTGATGTCAAACACCGATGGATATGTGATCATCCATCGCCCATCATATGGGTCAAGATGCGTATACGCTAGTCTACTCTGGTGTATCGATGCCCTGTCTCGATACACCCTCGACTAGGAACAGTTATAGGATGTACTCGTCGATTACCGTGGCCCCATTAGTATGATCTCATCATAGTCCCAGTAGTCGAGTACATATCCTAGGGGCTTTATCAACATGTAATATAGAGACAATCAGAGTACATGTTAAGATAAAGTACAACCAGATAGCATACTATCATGTCGAGCAAGAAAGTCCTCCTTATATATGTCCAAGCATCCATTACAATATACATCGTATGTACAGTAATGGCCTCTAGGGCATACATATAACTAACAATCTCCCACTTGCACTAAGGCCAGCTGTTGTGGTATCGCATACCCAACAATTAGCTGCGGTTGAAGTATCTCATACTCAACCATCCCATAATAGTCTCTACTGGGAAAAAGGCCTTTGTGAGTGGATCCGCGCTGTTGTCCTCTGTGTCTACTCTCCTAACCTCGATCTCCCTGGAGATCAACCATCTCCATGATCAGGTGATACTGCCTAAGAATTATATCTGGATTTCTGATGGGACGGTAGTTCCTTGGCTAAAGCCACAACTCCATTGACACACAATGGTAGGAACGAAGTTCATCTTATGAACTTATATATATCCAGACTGCCTCTATGGTAGCATCCTTGGTAACGATGTATCTTGCCTTTAATCGTCTAGTAAGTCACGGTATCTAGCTTGGAGCTCTTCCAACATACCGTCCCTCCACTGAGGGTAAAGACAATGCCTGCGACTGACTTTCAGTCGTCCTTATCACCCTGGATCCTTTCCAGTGATTCTCCCCAGGATCGATTGATACCATCTCACTACAACTAGTGAGTATCCTAACATCCAATTAGATCTATCTCATAAATCCAAATCCCAGGATTTAGTAGGTATCATGTTGATCTTATATGGAGAATCCTTGTGATAAGCGGAGATTGACCGAGCGTAGCATAGGAAACTCCTTCCCTATCAAGAGTATGTCATCCACGTACTCTACGAGGATCACCACCATACTCTCTACTACCTTTTTGTATATACAAGGTTCATCTACCATTTTGATGAAGTCAAACTCTTTGACTACCATATCAAAACAGATGTTCCAACTCCGCGATGCCTGCTTTATCCTATAAAGCATCTTGCATACGTTTCCGCTGCTCCCACTGTCTACGAAGCTCTCTGGCTGTGTACTTATAGACGCTTTCTTCTAAAACACATTTAGAAAAGCAGTCATGGCACCCAACCACCAGATATCGTAGTCGTGGTAAGTAGCAGTGGCAAGTAGGATCTGGATAGACTAAAGCATAAATTTGAAAGTCTCAACTTTTCCATGAACACCAAGTAATCTTCTCAAGATATACTCGCTCCTGATGGGGATTTAACCCTTCAGATAAAGCAACCAAAGTCCATACTTTGTTGGTGTATAAGGATTCCATCTCAGATCGATAAGCATCCAGCCATTCTTACAGAGTCTCACTCCTGATGGCCAGCTCGAAACTAGTTGGGTCATCATCTCATGATGCAATCCTCACTCCCACTGTCATAGAGAAACCAAAGTATCTCTCAGGTGGGTGAGGAACCCTACTAGATCAGCGGAGAGGCTGAGGTTCGTTGGAAACTATTGAATCCTTTGGTTCTACCAAATTATCAGCTGTAGTTTGTATAGCTGGAACATTTCCAGTTATACATAACAGACCTTGCCTCGAGCTTGTCCGGATTTTGCTTTTAGATATAGCCCGGACAACCCCAAATCTTAACAAACTTAAGATATGGGCTCTTCCCTTTCCATATCGCATATGAAGTGGTAGGCAACTGATTTGATTTGAACCCTATTCAATAGGTATGCAACTTCACAAGTGCATAACTCCCTAAAGGAAATAGGAAACTCAGTAGTACTCATCATAGAGCACACCATATCACATAGGGTGCTATTGCTCCGCCCCGATACACCGACGTGCTGTGGTGTATACGGAGGAGTAATGCTGAGAGAGAATCTCATTCTCCTTTAGAATAGTCCAGGAATTCCGTGCTCAAGTATTCTCCTCCTTGATCACATCAAAGGACATAATAATTTTACCCGTATTTTTGGTTCTCTACTTCTAACTCATATTCTGTGAATATCTCAAAAGGTTCGGACTTGTGTTTCAATAGGAACATATGTCTGAATCTTGAAAGATTATCAGAGAATGGAATGAAGTACAAAGAACCGGTCCTGGCATATGTAGACAGGGGATTTTTATACATCAGCATGTATCAATCCCAAGAGTTCACTAACTCTTTCTGCGTTTCCAATAAACAGAGCTATGGTCATCTTATCTTTGTGACATGACCAACAAGTTTCACAAGATGTAAATTCAAACAAATTTAAATATACATCTTAATGTAACTTCAGCTAGTCGGGTCGCATTGATATGACCTAGTCTACAATGCCTCAAGAAGGATTCGTTCATTTCTGAACTCTTCCGCTTGTGTGTGTTCTGTATACTAAGAACTGTAGTTTGATTTAGAACGTCAATGCTTTTAGATAACGTGCCTGAACCGATCAACTCTTGATATAGGAAATGTTCAAAACATTATCCAACAATACAAAATTATATCCTTTCTTTACTAATAAAGAGACTGATATGATTTTGTATATCAGGTTCGGTATCTAATAACATTTGTTCAGAATCAATGTATTCTGGTAATACAGGGTGATAGTGACCAACAGACTTGGCTGCAACACTTGCACCATTTCTATCTCATGAAACTTATCACCCGTTCTCAGTTCTCTACCTATCTTTAGCCCATGTAACAGATTGCATATGCGGGATCCTGATTTGGTATCTCATACCTAGGACGTAAAGGATACTGAGAAACAGTTCTCTGTAATGAACACACCCTAAGAAGATGCATCAGCATGCACTTTCTTCGTTTGGGCGGCACGGGAATTCTGGTAATCCCCTTTTTCCTGCTCTGTCTTATAACAATTATAAGTTGGAGCGGGACCAACGTTCCCCAGCTCAGTATAACAAGCGGTTTTGGTCAATATATCCGTATTATTATCTTGATTAAGACGTGATATGGTCGCTACCTGGAGAGAGAGAGAGAAGAAAACACTCAGCGTATGCTCTTGCAAGATTAGATTGGTTATCTAATATACCTAATCAGGATGTCTCCCACCGTTTTAATCAAATCTTCCTTCAAACCCTAAAAGGAAAGACTAGCCGGGATTAATTACACGCTACAAGTTCGCCAATCTTTCAGCCAGGCCAGTACCGGTACTTTGAGGGAGGTCCCCCGTGCTTTCGTACGAACCTAATTAAAGTAAACCTCGTTTTCCCAGGGGCGTAACCCCGTTAACACCTTTCTAGACACCTACTTGATCGGCTAATTGTAATGTGTAAAACTCTCCCAAGAGTAACTCTTACTCGCAGCGGGTATCGGGATCCAACTATCTCATAGAAGGTATGCAATCTCATTGCAAATTTCTACACTTGAAATTCCCAATAATATTTTACCCCTAGTGACTTATGACCTTAACTATGGTCAACAAATCATAAGCACTAGTCAAGTTCTACCCGTCATTTCTTGATTAATTAGACCCACCCACATGACCCTTAACTAAGGTCAACAAAGTCATATGACTGTCCTAACCAATCGCATCATATGCTATATAGGAAGACATCACTTAGCTACCGTACACCGTGCCTTAACTAAGGTCAACAAACACAGCACGAATACTAAGTACTCTACTTCCTAAAATGACGGAGGGTTACGACAGGTTTTTAAGAAAACCTTTTGCGTAATGAACTTGATATCGTTGTAGAATCGAGTGATTTTAAATGGAGTGTTTTTTAGGCTTTTCTAGTTTTGCTAAAGGGGTCACTCCCGGTGAAGGGATCGTCGGCCCTTTCCTCATCGAATAAGGTGCAGGATATTTCACAAATACCACTATGCAAAGTAAGAACTATAGAAGCAATCAAAAGACAAACCGAGTGTGTAGCATCTGCTAGTTTCACTAAAGAGGTCACTCCCGGTGAAGGGATCTCGGCTCTATCCTTATCGAATAAGGTGCTGAATGTTCTACAAGGAACACCGCTATGCAAAGCAAGAACTAGAGCTACCAGTTTTTAAACAAGTTTCTACAACATCTTACGTTTCTTTTAGTTTCATTAATCTCATTAATGAAGTCCCATTTTATTGTGCTTCACAAGCATCGCATTTGAAACGAAATCTGCAATATAACATATATCTCATATATATAATATAAACATTCGTCTCAGGCAGTAATATAATCTCATCACAGAATTTGCAGCAGAAGAACATATATGAAATATTGGATATACTAGGACGTCCGTGTTTTCAATACGAGCCTGTATAAAACACGGATTCAACGGTCGCGATGAATAGCCAAACCCACATCCCAAGACCCCTATGAGAGCGGCAAGCAACACTGCCAATTCTAGGGTTAGGAGACCCGGTCTCGACTCCTCGAGATGGTCTCCCACTGGACCCTAGAACCCGGTTACTTGTGCTCCCCACCTTGGGTCTACCTAATGCGGAAAAGTAAATAATATACAACGGTGACATCTTCCGCAACCTGGAAGTGCCCCAATAAAAGAATATTACATACAAATGAATTTTACATGAATGAAAAAGAAAAAACTCTCATCTCACATAAGACCCCCGGCTATTCAGAACGCGACGATCCAATAGAACATATCACAGCAACACATAATATCTCATATCATCAACGTAAGCAAGTATGCGTATCCCGATTGTCGTTGATGTATAGCAACGAAGCCGGCGATACACCACATACTACGCTTACGGTCACAGCAAAGAAAGTGTAAAACTACAACAGTTGAAATCCGCAACCTCTTTAGACATCGCATGCCTAACCAAATGAATATCTTAGACATCGCATGCCTAACAATTATAAACCCCGCATTTTAGTCTCATTTATCGAAAACTCTTTTCAATGTCAAGTCGGGCAATTCAACAAGATTCTCGACATTCTGATCGAATGCTCGTCGCAAACTTTAGTAGATCGCCGCACCCCCAGATGCCGTCGACGAAGTGCATTAAGGCGGAACACCGCTGCCGCGAGCACCCGAACGGATGTTTTCGGCGACGGGGTTCTCCAACAGTCACTTGGTCCGGGCTATGGGGCGTAACTGTCTATTAAGTTTACCCGGCGAGTATCCGCGTACGCTACGTGATTGCGACGGACTTTTGATCACATCAAAATTCCGTAGCAACCGATCAACTTAGACTGAACTGCTAGATTTATAACATTCAAATTAGTTATCTCATAACTACATGTGGATTCCAAAAATTGTATCACAATCCAGATAAATAGACAATGTTAAACTTTCCGATCGAATAATCAAACACCCAAGATTTCCCAAATATATCTCAACACTTGAAATCAGTTTAAAAACATCTATCACATGCCACAGTACCAATGGTCCAGCCGTAGAAGGGTCAAGCCAACGCCTCACATGTGGCACGCCGTACTGCCACAAACCCTAAGGTTCAGAGGCAGTTCAAGACGGTCACATAATCGAGTTAAGGTTTGTTGTCTTCTAGAGGGTCCACCGCGTTACTTGCACGACTTAGAACGTTCTTAAACACGAGAAAAAATCCAACTTTTGAAAAATTTTCCGACAGGGGAAAAAGTGAGTTATTGATATCCGTTCGAACTTTTTAACAGTTTCTAAAAATTATCCGGACAAAACTAAACAAAGTTAAATTATCTGATCGAATCAACGATTCCCCAATACAACCCTAGAAAACTCAACACTTGAGTGGAATTAAAATATTCCCAGAAAAAATTAACAACAAAGGACCTAAGAATAATTAAGTGAAATTTCAGGGACTAAGTCCAAATTTTGGCCGCGGAACCGCCGCCAAATCCATGGTTTCGCCGCGGTTCCGCGGTCAAATAGTTGACTTAGGGGACCGTACTTCACAGTAATTCTTAGTTTTTCCTGCTTGTTTTTATGAGCATTTTTAATTAAGAAAAATCACATTTTTGAAAAATGTACAGAGAAGGGGTTTTATCGGGTTTTCCGGGTTCGATCGGACTTTAAACTTCGTCTAGACTTCGCCTAAAGCTCTAGCTTGGCTCTGATACCACTGTAGGGTTGCTATGCACGCGCACAAGGGTCTACGAGGCATCAACCATGCCCGATTAAAAAATTAGCCGTGCCGAACAACCCGAAGCCGGATCTTTAAACTAGAGATTAGGCGAAAACTAACATGCTAAACACTTTAACACTAAGTGAGAGGGATTACAACCTTTGTAGATCCGGTCCTTCACTTCATTAGCTCCGTGTTGAGGTCCCTTCGCTGCGATCACCATACTCCGGACTCTCGAGAGGCTCCACGAAGAGAAAGATGCAGTCTTGCTTCCGATCTTCGATACAAAGATGATCTACCTTGAAGTTTCATTAACACAAACTAACACTCATAATATGAAGTGAACACCCTCATCTAAATGGCAAGGATAGATGAGGATGATGAAGTAGGAATTTTGCTCTCATTTATTTTCTTATTCTCACTTATTTTTCATCACAAAATCAAAGCAAGAAAACTTTGCAAAAGAGGAAGAAGAAGAAGAATAGTGATCCATTTCTTTTGTGATGAATAATGAAAAGATTAATATGATAAATAATGCAACCATGGTTGACTTAACCATTGTAGAGAATTAACCAAGGGCTAGGGTTTGGGTTGGGTTAAATATGAGTCATAGATAAATATCAACACAAATATCTTTATCATGACAAAAAGAAACCTTCTAGAATCATCTAGAATGCTTAACCCTAATCCAAACCCTAATCATGTTTAAACTCTACTAATCATGTTGCATTAGTTATCATACCATGTTACAATATTATATATCACATATATAATATTTATCGTAACAAAATAAAATAATACAATTAACATATATCGCATATATATCAATGTATTACCCGAGTGAGAAAAAGAATCTTTTAGTGAGCTAATATTCGTTAATGTAATTTAATATATCATATATATTATTATACATTAAATTATCGAATCAACACTTGATCCGACAAACCGGCTATATCGCATATAACCGACTAATATTTATCCGTACCGATTCATCGAATCAACACTTGATCCGATGACCCGGCTGATATCAAATATCGCGAGAATATAATACGGTATCTCATATCGCATTATCCTCGGTCCCGCACATATCACATATGTGCCCCTACTCCGTTTTGCCTGAGCCAAGAAACCTCTGTGTAGGACTCTAAAGAATCGTCAATACGCCGGCAGTAGGTGATGATCATATCAAACACCCACAAGCTGCAAGCGGTCAGCTAAACGTAACAGCTACCCAGGTATTGAGCGCTCAGAAGATCAACAAGCAAGCCTGTACATTCTCCTGTGAATCCAAACAGTAACACTCCCGTACAGTCCGGTCTCGTCGTCTGATATGTTGCATATCTCGCCTAGGGGTGGTAAACGTCAGACCCCAGTAGCTCGATAAGTCGTGTCGATATGAGGTCTATAACAGTTCGAGAAACTACTGATAACACTTACCAGTAAATCTCAGCAACCCTGGCCAGGGATTTCCGGTTATAGCCAATCGAACACAGCACAACATCAACTCCCTATACCGGGAGAGACGAATCCCCTCCTATCGCTCATTGCCTCCATGTGATTCGGGACTGTACCCAAAAGCCACCTTTTTGCACGCCCTCTTGGACGTGGTATGATGGAAATCAAAGCACAGTGGGAATCACACAAGACTCTATGACGATCTCGGGTCAACAGACTACTATGTACCAGTGTCACCGGAGAACTGCCATCTGACGTGAGGTATAATACCATCTGGGAGTTCTCGGCGAGTCCGTCCAGTGTACCCAGTCTCTACTGAGCACCCGTACACCATCCTTGATGTCAAACACCGATGGATATGTGATCATCCATCGCCCATCATATGGGTCAAGATGCGTATACGCTAGTCTACTCTGGTGTATCGATGCCCTGTCTCGATACACCCTCGACTAGGAACAGTTATAGGATGTACTCGTCGATTACCGTGGCCCCATTAGTATGATCTCATCATAGTCCCAGTAGTCGAGTACATATCCTAGGGGCTTTATCAACATGTAATATAGAGACAATCAGAGTACATGTTAAGATAAAGTACAACCAGATAGCATACTATCATGTCGAGCAAGAAAGTCCTCCCTATATATGTCCAAGCATCCATTACAATATACATCGTATGTACAGTAATGGCCTCTAGGGCATACATATAACTAACAATCTCCCACTTGCACTAGGGCCAGCTGTTGTGGTATCGCATACCCAACAATTAGCTGCGGTTGAAGTATCTCATACTCAACCATCCCATAATAGTCTCTACTGGGAAAAAGGCCTTTGTGAGTGGATCCGCGCTGTTGTCCTCTGTGTCTACTCTCCTAACCTCGATCTCCCTGGAGATCAACCATCTCCATGATCAGGTGATACTGCCTAAGAATTATATCTGGATTTCTGATGGGACGGTAGTTCCTTGGCTAAAGCCACAACTCCATTGACACACAATGGTAGGAACGAAGTTCATCTTATGAACTTATATATATCCAGACTGCCTCTTTGGTAGCATCCTTGGTAACGATGTATCTTGCCTTTAATCGTCTAGTAAGTCACGGTATCTAGCTTGGAGCTCTTCCAACATACCGTCCCTCCACTGAGGGTAAAGACAATGCCTGCGACTGACTTTCAGTCGTCCTTATCACCCTGGATCCTTTCCAGTGATTCTCCCCAGGATCGATTGATACCATCTCACTACAACTAGTGAGTATCCTAACATCCAATTAGATCTATCTCATAAATCCAAATCCCAGGATTTAGTAGGTATCATGTTGATCTTATATGGAGAATCCTTGTGATAAGCGGAGATTGACCGAGCGTAGCATAGGAAACTCCTTCCCTATCAAGAGTATGTCATCCACGTACTCTACGAGGATCACCACCATATTCTCTACTACCTTTTTGTATATACAAGGTTCATCTACCATTTTGATGAAGTCAAACTCTTTGACTACCATATCAAAACAGATGTTCCAACTCCGCGATGCCTGCTTTATCCTATAAAGCATCTTGCACACGTTTCCGCTGCTCCCACTGTCTACGAAGCTCTCTGGCTGTGTACTTATAGACGCTTTCTTCTAAAACACATTTAGAAAAGCAGTCATGGCACCCAACCACCAGATATCGTAGTCGTGGTAAGTAGCAGTGGCAAGTAGGATCTGGATAGACTAAAGCATAAATTTGAAAGTCTCAACTTTTCCATGAACACCAAGTAATCTTCTCAAGATATACTCGCTCCTGATGGGGATTTAACCCTTCAGATAAAGCAACCAAAGTCCATACTTTGTTGGTGTATAAGGATTCCATCTCAGATCGATAAGCATCCAGCCATTCTTACAGAGTCTCACTCCTGATGGCCAGCTCGAAACTAGTTGGGTCATCATCTCATGATGCAATCCTCACTCCCACTGTCATAGAGAAACCAAAGTATCTCTCAGGTGGGTGAGGAACCCTACTAGATCAGCGGAGAGGCTGAGGTTCGTTGGAAACTATTGAATCCTTTGGTTCTACCAAATTATCAGCTGTAGTTTGTATAGCTGGAACATTTCCAGTTATACATAACAGACCTTGCCTCGAGCTTGTCCGGATTTTGCTTTTAGATATAGTCCGGACAACCCCAAATCTTAACAAACTTAAGATATGGGCTCTTCCCTTTCCATATCACATATGAAGTGGTAGGCAACTGATTTGATTTGAACCCTATTCAATAGGTATGCAACTTCACAAGTGCATAACTCCCTAAAGGAAATAGGAAACTCAGTAGTACTCATCATAGAGCACACCATATCACATAGGGTGCTATTGCTCCGCCCCGATACACCGACGTGCTGTGGTGTATACGGAGGAGTAATGCTGAGAGAGAATCTCATTCTCCTTTAGAATAGTCCAGGAATTCCGTGCTCAAGTATTCTCCTCCTTGATCACATCAAAGGACATAATAATTTTACCCGTATTTTTGGTTCTCTACTTCTAACTCATATTCTGTGAATATCTCAAAAGGTTCGGACTTGTGTTTCAATAGGAACATATGTCTGAATCTTGAAAGATTATCAGAGAATGGAATGAAGTACAAAGAACCGGTCCTGGCATATGTAGACAGGGGATTTTTATACATCAGCATGTATCAATCCCAAGAGTTCACTAACTCTTTCTCCGTTTCCAATAAACAGAGCTATGGTCATCTTATCTTTGTGACATGACCAACAAGTTTCACAAGATGTAAATTCAAACAAATTTAAATATACATCTTAATGTAACTTCAGCTAGTCGGGTCGCATTGATATGACCTAGTCTACAATGCCTCAAGAAGGATTCGTTCATTTCTGAACTCTTCCGCTTGTGTGTGTTCTGTATACTAAGAACTGTAGTTTGATTTAGAACGTCAATGCTTTTAGATAACGTGCCTGAACCGATCAACTCTTGATATAGGAAATGTTCAAAACATTATCCAACAATACAAAATTATATCCTTTCTTTACTAATAAAGAGACTGATATGATTTTGTATATCAGGTTCGGTATCTAATAACATTTGTTCAGAATCAATGTATTCTGGTAATACAGGGTGATAGTGACCAACAGACTTGGCTGCAACACTTGCACCATTTCTATCTC
Source organism: Agapanthus africanus (assembly GCA_030015575.1). NCBI lineage: Eukaryota > Viridiplantae > Streptophyta > Magnoliopsida > Asparagales > Amaryllidaceae > Agapanthus > Agapanthus africanus. The sequence continues at coordinate 604,627,740 of CM057340.1, forward strand.
ATGAAACTTATCACCCGTTCTCAGTTCTCTACCTATCTTTAGCCCATGTAACAGATTGCATATGCGGGATCCTGATTTGGTATCTCATACCTAGGACGTAAAGGATACTGAGAAACAGTTCTCTGTAATGAACACACCCTAAGAAGATGCATCAGCATGCACTTTCTTCGTTTGGGCGGCACGGGAATTCTGGTAATCCCCTTTTTCCTGCTCTGTCTTATAACAATTATAAGTTGGAGCGGGACCAACGTTCCCCAGCTCAGTATAACAAGCGGTTTTGGTCAATATATCCGTATTATTATCTTGATTAAGGCGTGATATGGTCGCTACCTGGAGAGAGAGAGAGAAGAAAACACTCAGCGTATGCTCTTGCAAGATTAGATTGGTTATCTAATATACCTAATCAGGATGTCTCCCACCGTTTTAATCAAATCTTCCTTCAAACCCTAAAAGGAAAGACTAGCCGGGATTAATTACACGCTACAAGTTCGCCAATCTTTCAGCCAGGCCAGTACCGGTACTTTGAGGGAGGTCCCCCGTGCTTTCGTACGAACCTAATTAAAGTAAACCTCGTTTTCCCAGGGGCGTAACCCCGTTAACACCTTTCTAGACACCTACTTGATCGGCTAATTGTAATGTGTAAAACTCTCCCAAGAGTAACTCTTACTCGCAGCGGGTATCGGGATCCAACTATCTTATAGAAGGTATGCAATCTCATTGCAAATTTCTACACTTGAAATTCCCAATAATATTTTACCCCTAGTGACTTATGACCTTAACTATGGTCAACAAATCATAAGCACTAGTCAAGTTCTACCCGTCATTTCTTGATTAATTAGACCCACCCACATGACCCTTAACTAAGGTCAACAAAGTCATATGACTGTCCTAACCAATCGCATCATATGCTATATAGGAAGACATCACTTAGCTACCGTACACCGTGCCTTAACTAAGGTCAACAAACACAGCACGAATACTAAGTACTCTACTTCCTAAAATGACGGAGGGTTACGACAGGTTTTTAAGAAAACCTTTTGCGTAATGAACTTGATATCGTTGTAGAATCGAGTGATTTTAAATGGAGTGTTTTTTAGGCTTTTCTAGTTTTGCTAAAGGGGTCACTCCCGGTGAAGGGATCGTCGGCCCTTTCCTCATCGAATAAGGTGCAGGATATTTCACAAATACCACTATGCAAAGTAAGAACTATAGAAGCAATCAAAAGACAAACCGAGTGTGTAGCATCTGCTAGTTTCACTAAAGAGGTCACTCCCGGTGAAGAGATCTCGGCTCTTTCCTTATCGAATAAGGTGCTGAATGTTCTATAAGGAACACCGCTATGCAAAGCAAGAACTAGAGCTACCAGTTTTTAAACAAGTTTCTACAACATCTTACGTTTCTTTTAGTTTCATTAATCTCATTAATGAAGTCCCATTTTATTGTGCTTCACAAGCATCGCATTTGAAACGAAATCTGCAATATAACATATATCTCATATATATAATATAAACATTCGTCTCAGGCAGTAATATAATCTCATCACAGAACATTGCAGCAGAAGAACATATATGAAATATTGGATATACTAGGACGTCCGTGTTTTCAATACGAGCCTGTATAAAACACGGATTCCACGGTCGCGATGAATAGCCAAACCCACATCCCTAGACCCCTATGAGAGCGGCAAGCAACATTGCCAATTCTAGGGTTAGGAGACCCGGTCTCGACTCCTCGAGATGGTCTCCCACTGGACCCTAGAACCCGGTTACTTGTGCTCCCCATCTTGGGTCTACCTAATGCGGAAAAGTAAATAATATACAACGGTGACATCTTCCGCAACCTGGAAGTACCCCAATAAAAGAATATTACATACAAATGAATTTTACATGAATGAAAAAGAAAAAACTCTCATCTCACATAAAACCCCCGGCTATTCAGAACGCGACGATCCAATAGAACATATCACAGCAACACATAATATCTCATATCATCAACGTAAGAAAGTATGCGTATCCCGATTGTCGTTGATGTATAGCAACGAAGCCGGCGATACACCACATACTACGCTTACGGTCACAGCAAAGAAAGTGTAAAACTACAACAGTTGGAATCCGCAACCTCTTTAGACATCGCATGCCTAACCAAATGAATATCTTAGACATCGCATGCCTAACAATTATAAACCCCGCATTTTAGTCTCATTTATCGAAAACTCTTTTCAATGTCAAGTCGGGCAATTCAACAAGATTCTCGACATTCTGATCGAATGCTCGTCGCAAACTTTAGTAGATCGCCGCACCCCCAGATGCCGTCGACGAAGTGCATTAAGGCGGAACACCGCTGCCGCGAGCACCCGAACGGATGTTTTCGGCGACGGGGTTCTCCAACAGTCACTTGGTCCGGGCTATGGGGCGTAACTGTCTATTAAGTTTACCCGGCGAGTATCCGCGTACGCTACGTGATTGCGACGGACTTTTGATCACATCAAAATTCCGTAGCAACCGATCAACTTAGACTGAACTGCTAGATTTATAACATTCAAATTAGTTATCTCATAACTACATGTGGATTCCAAAAATTGTATCACAATCCAGATAAATAGACAATGTTAAACTTTCCGATCGAATAATCAAACACCCAAGATTTCCCAAATATATCTCAACACTTGAAATCAGTTTAAAAACATCTATCACATGCCACAGTACCAATGGTCCAGCCGTAGAAGGGTCAAGCCAACGCCTCACATGTGGCACGCCGTACTGCCACAAACCCTAAGGTTCAGAGGCAGTTCAAGACGGTCACATAATCGAGTTAAGGTTTGTTGTCTTCTAGAGGGTCCACCGCGTTACTTGCACGACTTAGAACGTTCTTAAACACGAGAAAAAATCCAACTTTTGAAAAATTTTCCGACAGGGGAAAAAGTGAGTTATTGATATCCGTTCGAACTTTTTAACAGTTTCTAAAAATTATCCGGACAAAACTAAACAAAGTTAAATTATCTGATCGAATCAACGATTCCCCAATACAACCCTAGAAAACTCAACACTTGAGTGGAATTAAAATATTCCCAGAAAAAATTAACAACAAAGGACCTAAGAATAATTAAGTGAAATTTCAGGGACTAAGTCCAAATTTTGGCCGCGGAACCGCCGCCAAATCCATGGTTTCGCCGCGGTTCCGCGGTCAAATAGTTGACTTAGGGGACCGTACTTCACAGTAATTCTTAGTTTTTCCTGCTTGTTTTTATGAGCATTTTTAATTAAGAAAAATCACATTTTTGAAAAATGTACAGAGAAGGGGTTTTATCGGGTTTTCCGGGTTCGATCGGACTTTAAACTTCGTCTAGACTTCGCCTAAAGCTCTAGCTTGGCTCTGATACCACTGTAGGGTTGCTATGCACGCGTACAAGGGTCTACGAGGGATCAACCATGCCCGATTAAAAAATTAGCCGTGCCGAACAACCCGAAGCCGGATCTTTAAACTAGAGATTAGGCGAAAACTAACATGCTAAACACTTTAACACTAAGTGAGAGGGATTACAACCTTTGTAGATCCGGTCCTTCACTTCATTAGCTCCGTGTTGAGGTCCCTTCGCTGCGATCACCATACTCCGGACTCTCGAGAGGCTCCACGAAGAGAAAGATGCAGTCTTGCTTCCGATCTTCGATACAAAGATGATCTACCTTGAAGTTTCATTAACACAAACTAACACTCATAATATGAAGTGAACACCCTCATCTAAATGGTAAGGATAGATGAGGATGATGAAGTAGGAATTTTGCTCTCATTTATTTTCTTATTCTCACTTATTTTTCATCACAAAATCAAAGCAAGAAAGCTTTGCAAAAGAGGAAGAAGAAGAAGAATAGTGATCCATTTCTTTTGTGATGAATAATGAAAAGATTAATATGATAAATAATGCAACCATGGTTGACTTAACCATTGTAGAGAATTAACCAAGGGCTAGGGTTTGGGTTGGGTTAAATATGAGTCATAGATAAATATCAACACAAATATCTTTATCATGACAAAAAGAAACCTTCTAGAATCATCTAGAATGCTTAACCCTAATCCAAACCCTAATCATGTTTAAACTCCACTAATCATGTTGCATTAGTTATCATACCATGTTACAATATTATATATCACATATATAATATTTATCGTAACAAAATAAAATAATACAATTAACATATATCGCATATATATCAATGTATTACCCGAGTGAGAAAAAGAATCTTTTAGTGAGCTAATATTCGTTAATGTAATTTAATATATCATATATATTATTATACATTAAATTATCGAATCAACACTTGATCCGACAAACCGGCTATATCGCATATAACCGACTAATATTTATCCGTACCGATTCATCGAATCAACACTTGATCCGATGACCCGGCTGATATCAAATATCGCGAGAATATAATACGGTATCTCATATCGCATTATCCTCGGTCCCGCACATATCACATATGTGCCCCTACTCCGTTTTGCCTGAGCCAAGAAACCTCTGTGTAGGACTCTAAAGAATCGTCAATACGCCGGCAGTAGGTGATGATCATATCAAACACCCACAAGCTGCAAGCGGTCAGCTAAACGTAACAGCTACCCAGGTATTGAGCGCTCAGAAGATCAACAAGCAAGCCTGTACATTCTCCTGTGAATCCAAACAGTAACACTCCCGTACAGTCCGGTCTCGTCGTCTGATATGTTGCATATCTCGCCTAGGGGTGGTAAACGTCAGACCCCAGTAGCTCGATAAGTCGTGTCGATATGAGGTCTATAACAGTTCGAGAAACTACTGATAACACTTACCAGTAAATCTCAGCAACCCTGGCCAGGGATTTCCGGTTATAGCCAATCGAACACAGCACAACATCAACTCCCTATACCGGGAGAGACGAATCCCCTCCTATCGCTCATTGCCTCCATGTGATTCGGGACTGTACCCAAAAGCCACCTTTTTGCACGCCCTCTTGGACGTGGTATGATGGAAATCAAAGCACAGTGGGAATCACACAAGACTCTATGACGATCTCGGGTCAACAGACTACTATGTACCAGTGTCACCGGAGAACTGCCATCTGACGTGAGGTATAATACCATCTGGGAGTTCTCGGCGAGTCCGTCCAGTGTACCCAGTCTCTACTGAGCACCCGTACACCATCCTTGATGTCAAACACCGATGGATATGTGATCATCCATCGCCCATCATATGGGTCAAGATGCGTATACGCTAGTCTACTCTGGTGTATCGATGCCCTGTCTCGATACACCCTCGACTAGGAACAGTTATAGGATGTACTCGTCGATTACCGTGGCCCCATTAGTATGATCTCATCATAGTCCCAGTAATCGAGTACATATCCTAGGGGCTTTATCAACATGTAATATAGAGACAATCAGAGTACATGTTAAGATAAAGTACAACCAGATAGCATACTATCATGTCGAGCAAGAAAGTCCTCCCTATATATGTCCAAGCATCCATTACAATATACATCGTATGTACAGTAATGGCCTCTAGGGCATACATATAACTAACAATCTCCCACTTGCACTAGGGCCAGCTGTTGTGGTATCGCATACCCAACAATTAGCTGCGGTTGAAGTATCTCATACTCAACCATCCCATAATAGTCTCTACTGGGAAAAAGGCCTTTGTGAGTGGATCCGCGCTGTTGTCCTCTGTGTCTACTCTCCTAACCTCGATCTCCCTGGAGATCAACCATCTCCATGATCAGGTGATACTGCCTAAGAATTATATCTGGATTTCTGATGGGACGGTAGTTCCTTGGCTAAAGCCACAACTCCATTGACACACAATGGTAGGAACGAAGTTCATCTTATGAACTTATATATATCCAGACTGCCTCTTTGGTAGCATCCTTGGTAACGATGTATCTTGCCTTTAATCGTCTAGTAAGTCACGGTATCTAGCTTGGAGCTCTTCCAACATACCGTCCCTCCACTGAGGGTAAAGACAATGCCTGCGACTGACTTTCAGTCGTCCTTATCACCCTGGATCCTTTCCAGTGATTCTCCCCAGGATCGATTGATACCATCTCACTACAACTAGTGAGTATCCTAACATCCAATTAGATCTATCTCATAAATCCAAATCCCAGGATTTAGTAGGTATCATGTTGATCTTATATGGAGAATCCTTGTGATAAGCGGAGATTGACCGAGCGTAGCATAGGAAACTCCTTCCCTATCAAGAGTATGTCATCCACGTACTCTACGAGGATCACCACCATATTCTCTACTACCTTTTTGTATATACAAGGTTCATCTACCATTTTGATGAAGTCAAACTCTTTGACTACCATATCAAAACAGATGTTCCAACTCCGCGATGCCTGCTTTATCCTATAAAGCATCTTGCACACGTTTCCGCTGCTCCCACTGTCTACGAAGCTCTCTGGCTGTGTACTTATAGACGCTTTCTTCTAAAACACATTTAGAAAAGCAGTCATGGCACCCAACCACCAGATATCGTAGTCGTGGTAAGTAGCAGTGGCAAGTAGGATCTGGATAGACTAAAGCATAAATTTGAAAGTCTCAACTTTTCCATGAACACCAAGTAATCTTCTCAAGATATACTCGCTCCTGATGGGGATTTAACCCTTCAGATAAAGCAACCAAAGTCCATACTTTGTTGGTGTATAAGGATTCTATCTCAGATCGATAAGCATCCAGCCATTCTTACAGAGTCTCACTCCTGATGGCCAGCTCGAAACTAGTTGGGTCATCATCTCATGATGCAATCCTCACTCCCACTGTCATAGAGAAACCAAAGTATCTCTCAGGTGGGTGAGGAACCCTACTAGATCAGCGGAGAGGCTGAGGTTCGTTGGAAACTATTGAATCCTTTGGTTCTACCAAATTATCAGCTGTAGTTTGTATAGCTGGAACATTTCCAGTTATACATAACAGACCTTGCCTCGAGCTTGTCCGGATTTTGCTTTTAGATATAGCCCGGACAACCCCAAATCTTAACAAACTTAAGATATGGGCTCTTCCCTTTCCATATCGCATATGAAGTGGTAGGCAACTGATTTGATTTGAACCCTATTCAATAGGTATGCAACTTCACAAGTGCATAACTCCCTAAAGGAAATAGGAAACTCAGTAGTACTCATCATAGAGCACACCATATCACATAGGGTGCTATTGCTCCGCCCCGATACACCGACGTGCTGTGGTGTATACGGAGGAGTAATGCTGAGAGAGAATCTCATTCTCCTTTAGAATAGTCCAGGAATTCCGTGCTCAAGTATTCTCCTCCTTGATCACATCAAAGGACATAATAATTTTACCCGTATTTTTGGTTCTCTACTTCTAACTCATATTCTGTGAATATCTCAAAAGGTTCGGACTTGTGTTTCAATAGGAACATATGTCTGAATCTTGAAAGATTATCAGAGAATGGAATGAAGTACAAAGAACCGGTCCTGGCATATGTAGACAGGGGATTTTTATACATCAGCATGTATCAATCCCAAGAGTTCACTAACTCTTTCTCCGTTTCCAATAAACAGAGCTATGGTCATTTTATCTTTGTGACATGACCAACAAGTTTCACAAGATGTAAATTCAAACAAATTTAAATATACATCTTAATGTAACTTCAGCTAGTCGGGTCGCATTGATATGACCTAGTCTACAATGCCTCAAGAAGGATTCGTTCATTTCTGAACTCTTCCGCTTGTGTGTGTTCTGTATACTAAGAACTGTAGTTTGATTTAGAACGTCAATGCTTTTAGATAACGTGCCTGAACCGATCAACTCTTGATATAGGAAATGTTCAAAACATTATCCAACAATACAAAATTATATCCTTTCTTTACTAATAAAGAGACTGATATGATTTTGTATATCAGGTTCGGTATCTAATAACATTTGTTCAGAATCAATGTATTCTGGTAATACAGAGTGATAGTGACCAACAGACTTGGCTGCAACACTTGCACCATTTCTATCTCATGAAACTTATCACCCGTTCTCAGTTCTCTACCTATCTTTAGCCCATGTAACAGATTGCATATGCGGGATCCTGATTTGGTATCTCATACCTAGGACGTAAAGGATACTGAGAAACAGTTCTCTGTAATGAACACACCCTAAGAAGATGCATCAGCATGCACTTTCTTCGTTTGGGCGGCACGGGAATTCTGGTAATCCCCTTTTTCCTGCTCTGTCTTATAACAATTATAAGTTGGAGCGGGACCAACGTTCCCCAGCTCAGTATAACAAGCGGTTTTGGTCAATATATCCGTATTATTATCTTGATTAAGGCGTGATATGGTCGCTACCTGGAGAGAGAGAGAGAAGAAAACACTCAGCGTATGCTCTTGCAAGATTAGATTGGTTATCTAATATACCTAATCAGGATGTCTCCCACCGTTTTAATCAAATCTTCCTTCAAACCCTAAAAGGAAAGACTAGCCGGGATTAATTACACGCTACAAGTTCGCCAATCTTTCAGCCAGGCCAGTACCGGTACTTTGAGGGAGGTCCCTCGTGCTTTCGTACGAACCTAATTAAAGTAAACCTCGTTTTCCCAGGGGCGTAACCCCGTTAACACCTTTCTAGACACCTACTTGATCGGCTAATTGTAATGTGTAAAACTCTCCCAAGAGTAACTCTTACTCGCAGCGGGTATCGGGATCCAACTATCTTATAGAAGGTATGCAATCTCATTGCAAATTTCTACACTTGAAATTCCCAATAATATTTTACCCCTAGTGACTTATGACCTTAACTATGGTCAACAAATCATAAGCACTAGTCAAGTTCTACCCGTCATTTCTTGATTAATTAGACCCACCCACATGACCCTTAACTAAGGTCAACAAAGTCATATGACTGTCCTAACCAATCGCATCATATGCTATATAGGAAGACATCACTTAGCTACCGTACACCGTGCCTTAACTAAGGTCAACAAACACAGCACGAATACTAAGTACTCTACTTCCTAAAATGACGGAGGGTTACGACAGGTTTTTAAGAAAACCTTTTGCGTAATGAACTTGATATCGTTGTAGAATCGAGTGATTTTAAATGGAGTGTTTTTTAGGCTTTTCTAGTTTTGCTAAAGGGGTCACTCCCGGTGAAGGGATCGTCGGCCCTTTCCTCATCGAATAAGGTGCAGGATATTTCACAAATACCACTATGCAAAGTAAGAACTATAGAAGCAATCAAAAGACAAACCGAGTGTGTAGCATCTGCTAGTTTCACTAAAGAGGTCACTCCCGGTGAAGGGATCTCGGCTCTTTCCTTATCGAATAAGGTGCTGAATGTTCTACAAGGAACACCGCTATGCAAAGCAAGAACTAGAGCTACCAGTTTTTAAACAAGTTTCTACAACATCTTACGTTTCTTTTAGTTTCATTAATCTCATTAATGAAGTCCCATTTTATTGTGCTTCACAAGCATCGCATTTGAAACGAAATCTGCAATATAACATATATCTCATATATATAATATAAACATTCGTCTCAGGCAGTAATATAATCTCATCACAGAACATTGCAGCAGAAGAACATATATGAAATATTGGATATACTAGGACGTCCGTGTTTTCAATACGAGCCTGTATAAAACACGGATTCCACGGTCGCGATGAATAGCCAAACCCACATCCCTAGACCCCTATGAGAGCGGCAAGCAACACTGCCAATTCTAGGGTTAGGAGACCCGGTCTCGACTCCTCGAGATGGTCTCCCACTGGACCCTAGAACCCGGTTACTTGTGCTCCCCACCTTGGGTCTACCTAATGCGGAAAAGTAAATAATATACAACGGTGACATCTTCCGCAACCTGGAAGTGCCCCAATAAAAGAATATTACATACAAATGAATTTTACATGAATGAAAAAGAAAAAACTCTCATCTCACATAAAACCCCCGGCTATTCAGAACGCGACGATCCAATAGAACATATCACAGCAATACATAATATCTCATATCATCAACGTAAGAAAGTATGCGTATCCCGATTGTCGTTGATGTATAGCAACGAAGCCGGCGATACACCACATACTACGCTTACGGTCACAGCAAAGAAAGTGTAAAACTACAACAGCTGGAATCCGCAACCTCTTTAGACATCGCATGCCTAACCAAATGAATATCTTAGACATCGCATGCCTAACAATTATAAACCCCGCATTTTAGTCTCATTTATCGAAAACTCTTTTCAATGTCAAGTCGGGCAATTCAACAAGATTCTCGACATTCTGATCGAATGCTCGTCGCAAACTTTAGTAGATCGCCGCACCCCCAGATGCCGTCGACGAAGTGCATTAAGGCGGAACACCGCTGCCGCGAGCACCCGAACGGATGTTTTCGGCGACGGGGTTCTCCAACAGTCACTTGGTCCGGGCTATGGGGCGTAACTGTCTATTAAGTTTACCCGGCGAGTATCCGCGTACGCTACGTGATTGCGACGGACTTTTGATCACATCAAAATTCCGTAGCAACCGATCAACTTAGACTGAACTGCTAGATTTATAACATTCAAATTAGTTATCTCATAACTACATGTGGATTCCAAAAATTGTATCACAATCCAGATAAATAGACAATGTTAAACTTTCCGATCGAATAATCAAACACCCAAGATTTCCCAAATATATCTCAACACTTGAAATCAGTTTAAAAACATCTATCACATGCCACAGTACCAATGGTCCAGCCGTAGAAGGGTCAAGCCAACGCCTCACATGTGGCACGCCGTACTGCCACAAACCCTAAGGTTCAGAGGCAGTTCAAGACGGTCACATAATCGAGTTAAGGTTTGTTGTCTTCTAGAGGGTCCACCACGTTACTTGCACGACTTAGAACGTTCTTAAACACGAGAAAAAATCCAACTTTTGAAAAATTTTCCGACAGGGGAAAAAGTGAGTTATTGATATCCGTTCGAACTTTTTAACAGTTTCTAAAAATTATCCGGACAAAACTAAACAAAGTTAAATTATCTGATCGAATCAACGATTCCCCAATACAACCCTAGAAAACTCAACACTTGAGTGGAATTAAAATATTCCCAGAAAAAATTAACAACAAAGGACCTAAGAATAATTAAGTGAAATTTCAGGGACTAAGTCCAAATTTTGGCCGCGGAACCGCCGCCAAATCCATGGTTTCGCCGCGGTTCCGCGGTCAAATAGTTGACTTAGGGGACCGTACTTCACAGTAATTCTTAGTTTTTCCTGCTTGTTTTTATGAGCATTTTTAATTAAGAAAAATCACATTTTTGAAAAATGTACAGAGAAGGGGTTTTATCGGGTTTTCCGGGTTCGATCGGACTTTAAACTTCGTCTAGACTTCGCCTAAAGCTCTAGCTTGGCTCTGATACCACTGTAGGGTTGCTATGCACGCGCACAAGGGTCTACGAGGGATCAACCATGCCCGATTAAAAAATTAGCCGTGCCGAACAACCCGAAGCCGGATCTTTAAACTAGAGATTAGGCGAAAACTAACATGCTAAACACTTTAACACTAAGTGAGAGGGATTACAACCTTTGTAGATCCGGTCCTTCACTTCATTAGCTCCGTGTTGAGGTCCCTTCGCTGCGATCACCATACTCCGGACTCTCGAGAGGCTCCACGAAGAGAAAGATGCAGTCTTGCTTCCGATCTTCGATACAAAGATGATCTACCTTGAAGTTTCATTAACACAAACTAACACTCATAATATGAAGTGAACACCCTCATCTAAATGGCAAGGATAGATGAGGATGATGAAGTAGGAATTTTGCTCTCATTTATTTTCTTATTCTCACTTATTTTTCATCACAAAATCAAAGCAAGAAAGCTTTGCAAAAGAGGAAGAAGAAGAAGAATAGTGATCCATTTCTTTTGTGATGAATAATGAAAAGATTAATATGATAAATAATGCAACCATGGTTGACTTAACCATTGTAGAGAATTAACCAAGGGCTAGGGTTTGGGTTGGGTTAAATATGAGTCATAGATAAATATCAACACAAATATCTTTATCATGACAAAAAGAAACCTTCTAGAATCATCTAGAATGCTTAACCCTAATCCAAACCCTAATCATGTTTAAACTCCACTAATCATGTTGCATTAGTTATCATACCATGTTACAATATTATATATCACATATATAATATTTATCGTAACAAAATAAAATAATACAATTAACATATATCGCATATATATCAATGTATTACCCGAGTGAGAAAAAGAATCTTTTAGTGAGCTAATATTCGTTAATGTAATTTAATATATCATATATATTATTATACATTAAATTATCGAATCAACACTTGATCCGACAAACCGGCTATATCGCATATAACCGACTAATATTTATCCGTACCGATTCATCGAATCAACACTTGATCCGATGACCCGGCTGATATCAAATATCGCGAGAATATAATACGGTATCTCATATCGCATTATCCTCGGTCCCGCACATATCACATATGTGCCCCTACTCCGTTTTGCCTGAGCCAAGAAACCTCTGTGTAGGACTCTAAAGAATCGTCAATACGCCGGCAGTAGGTGATGATCATATCAAACACCCACAAGCTGCAAGCGGTCAGCTAAACGTAACAGCTACCCAGGTATTGAGCGCTCAGAAGATCAACAAGCAAGCCTGTACATTCTCCTGTGAATCCAAACAGTAACACTCCCGTACAGTCCGGTCTCGTCGTCTGATATGTTGCATATCTCGCCTAGGGGTGGTAAACGTCAGACCCCAGTAGCTCGATAAGTCGTGTCGATATGAGGTCTATAACAGTTCGAGAAACTACTGATAACACTTACCAGTAAATCTCAGCAACCATGGCCAGGGATTTCCGGTTATAGCCAATCGAACACAGCACAACATCAACTCCCTATACCGGGAGAGACGAATCCCCTCCTATCGCTCATTGCCTCCATGTGATTCGGGACTGTACCCAAAAGCCACCTTTTTGCACGCCCTCTTGGACGTGGTATGATGGAAATCAAAGCACAGTGGGAATCACACAAGACTCTATGACGATCTCGGGTCAACAGACTACTATGTACCAGTGTCACCGGAGAACTGCCATCTGACGTGAGGTATAATACCATCTGGGAGTTCTCGGCGAGTCCGTCCAGTGTACCCAGTCTCTACTGAGCACCCGTACACCATCCTTGATGTCAAACACCGATGGATATGTGATCATCCATTGCCCATCATATGGGTCAAGATGCGTATACGCTAGTCTACTCTGGTGTATCGATGCCCTGTCTCGATACACCCTCGACTAGGAACAGTTATAGGATGTACTCGTCGATTACCGTGACCCCATTAGTATGATCTCATCATAGTCCCAGTAGTCGAGTACATATCCTAGGGGCTTTATCAACATGTAATATAGAGACAATCAGAGTACATGTTAAGATAAAGTACAACCAGATAGCATACTATCATGTCGAGCAAGAAAGTCCTCCCTATATATGTCCAAGCATCCATTACAATATACATCGTATGTACAGTAACTGCCATTACAGAAACGTGCCTTGAGTTATCCAGTGTCTGGTTTTAAGCATAAGCTGGACAACTCCCCGTATCTTAACATCGTTAAGATATGAACCATTCTATATACAATATAAAAATAGAGACACTAATTTAATTGGAATTAGATTCAAATCATGCAGCTGTCTCCAGTGCATATCAACTTAATGAAGAGAGGCTAATCAGTATTACTCAACTTATGAATCCATCCAATTATGAGTAATCTGAAAGAGAAACAAGTTTCTCAAAACCATTACTTTCATCTGAATACCAATCACAAGCAATCTCTTTGAAGAATCCCGATACTTGTGATACCTGGTTCTCTACTTTATTCTTATACCCACAACTTCTCAAAACTTAGACATTGTATTTCTACAAAACACTTGTCTAAAAACTAGAAAAGTTACAAGTAAACAGAATATAGTACGAGAACCTACCCCTTTGTCCTGATGGACACTGGACAACATACAATACTCTGTATAAGTCCGCTGAGTTGAATAACTCAAAACCTGTGCATCGTAGGTTAAAAACTGTACCCAGGCGATTTCCACAAATATCACCAATTACAACGAATTCCGATATAATGAGGATGATCATCTAATTCCCAATAACTTACTCCCACTCATCATCTGTAAAAACCATACAGATATGAGAATGAAACCTGGTAAATACATACCATGGAGTAAGTATCTAATCGGGAAAACATTTTTCTTTTAACAATGCGCAGTGAAATTGAAACATTAAAATATCTCGTAGGGGTATCCTGGTATTCCTAGTAATGCCTCTTCCATAATCCTATTCATGACTGTAACCGTATACTTCTTTGCCATCTCTCCAAATCCCTTTATTTGTCTTTAGTCGTTACCTTCTGTACACCTTTGTTAGGCTAAATGGTTTTCCTTACCGTTCGGCACCAGCCTATGGTTAGGAAGAAGACTATCCGGTAAGCATAATAGGTGTACTCTCCTAAACCAAGGAGTACTCATAATTTAAGAGAAGGTGATGATAAAATACAACTGAATAATATCTTATTCTTTTAAAGGTGAAATAGGAGTGGCGATGAAGTACGTGGTTTGGTCGTGAATGATAACAGTCGCAATTTACTTTGCCCTCTTTCTAATCCCTTTATTTTGTCTTTAGTTATTACCTTCTGTACACCCTACTTAGGCTAATTGGTTTTCTTCATTCCCTACCTTTCGACACCTGCCTATGGTTTGGAATAAGACTATCCAATAAGCGTAATAGGTGTACTCTCCTAAACTAAGGAGCCCTCGCAACCTGAGAGAAGGTGATAATAAAAGACAACTGAATAAACCAATTCTATTTCTCCTGAACCTGGATCCATCCTCGAAGTAGTACCTTCGAGTTCGTATATAACCATACGATGGATTTATCCAATGGAAGTGGATGTCCGTAGTAATACGGGGTGTTCTGAGAAATACAAAGGGAAAAAGAAGGAGTGGCAATGACTTATGCAACTCGGACAAACCAAAAGCCAGTATTTTAAGAAGATTCGGTCAACTTGGTTACTGAGTCATAGTCTAGGGTTGGTCAAAGGTTGCTGCCAAAGAGAGAGAGAGAGAAAAGAAACACTCTGCGTGCATTCTAACCTAGATCAGAATGGTTATCAATTTATCTAATCAGGAAACCTCCCACTGTTATCTATAATTCTCCTCCAAACCTGAAAGAAGAATTAGTCGGGATCACCCGAGGAGTAAACCAACTCATCAGTGAGAATCGGAATCCAACTATCATCGCATGATAACTTGATGGAAGCCACTCAAGTTATCACACTCCAAAAGGTATGCGCATGCCTGGAAAGTTTCAGTTTATATTTGAAACTCCCGATGTGATTTTTGCCTCATGCTCTTCTGACCTTGACTTTGGCCAACAAATCATAAGTCACATGTCAAGTTCTACCTGTCGTTGTCCAGGTTAATTTGAACACATCCGCACATACCCTTGACTTTGGCCAACAAGGCAGTACGACTGTCCCAAACCAACGCATCTATCTATGCAACAGATGAATGTTCAGCAGCTACCAAACACTATGCCTTGACTTTGGCCAACAAACATAGCTTGAATACTACTGACAATCCATAAGAAATGACGGAGGGCTACGACTGGTTTTTGGCGAAAAACCTTTAACGTAATGAACTTGATATCGTTGAAGGAACCTGATAGCTTTTTATAAAAATATAGTGGCGAAAACGTTTTGCTAAAGAGGTCACTCCCAGTGAAGGGATCTCGGCTCTTTCCTCGTGGAATGAGGTGCAGGATATTTCAACTGAATACCGTGATACAAAGCAACTTGTAATCGACTATATTGAAGTTATTACCCTGACGTAAACTTCTGCCCAAAGGGTCACTCCCGGTGAAGGGATCTCGGCCCTTGCCTCGTCGAATGAGGTGCGGGATATTCTAACTGAATATCACTATGCAAAACAAAAGGAAACATCTTTGTAATAACGCCTTTTTTAAATTTGTTCCAACAACATCAAATATAGGTTTGTTTTATCCTTGCATTGATAAGAATCAATGCAGCCCCATCAATCAATCACACCAGAAAAGAACGAAAAATAAAATATACGTATATGCCATCCGCATTCGCCACTGGGTCCCGTCATCACCCGTTAGGTTACTTAACTAACGACAGAGCGGGGGTTGGACTAGCGCGGGTGTAAAACATATACAACATCTAATAGTATATATACCAATATACAATAATCGCTCCAGGCGTAATAATATGCAATATTATGGAAAAGTAATAAGCATCACAGAACAATACAGATAATCTGGGATCCCCGGGTTTCATAGAGCCGCTGCTGAATCCTGATGTTCCCCTGGTCGTGTGGATAGCCTGTGCAATGAAACCTAGACCCTTACGGGTGCGGCAAGTTACCCGCCAAAACCTGAAGCGAGGTAGTCCCCCACAGCATAGTGAATGGAACACCCGGCACTTCACGGAATCCGGTAAATTGAGCACCCCTCCTTGGGTCAAACTGTACCCCCTACGAGTGCGGCGAATAGTCTGCCAATTCTAGAGTGAGGTCCCTTTGCCTCTCAAAGCCATGAGATACTGACCCGTTGCCCTCTAGAACCCGGCTATCCGTGCACTCCTTCGCGGAATAAACCTAGTACAGAAATAAAAATATGTACAACGGGTACATCGATCTCAACCCGGTCGTGCCCCAAAAGAATATTATACAAACAGGCAGTAACGGCAGTCCACATGTTGGACGCTCGCCCCGCAATATCAAATGTACAAATAAATCCAAACTGCACTACCATTGCACCCTGCTATCCACCACGAAAAATCCGCAACATCACAGCACAATACAGAACATCAACGCGAATGTCACGTTCGCAAACCCGTCTAAAAGAACTATAGCAATTAGACGCGGTTTACCGATCAAATGACATTCCCGGTTGGAGATATAAAGTAAGTACTACAAACTAATAAGTTTAAAATTTCGATCGACAAAATTTCCCGAAATGGGCCCCACGTACATCTGTTGTACAGTAACAAAAACTGGGCCCAAATGAACAGTACCAAAAACCACAATTTCCCAAGGAAAGCCTACTGGAGAATTTTGATGCACTGTTCCAACAGTACTGCAGCGATTCTGCGGTCAAACCCTAGGTTTGACCGCGGATCCGCGGCGGTCACGTGGGATCACGTGCTCAAAATTTCTCCGTTTGCTTAAAAAAACCCTGCTTTGTTTTCTGTGATATGTAAAATAATTTTTAGACACTGTTTAAAATCGACAGAAACTTTAACATGGAATTTTGCGGTTTTCGAAAATCCGTTTGATCGATATTTTAAACGCGTTAGCACAAGTTAGTAAAGCTTAATGGTGAGGCTCTGATACCACTGTAAGTCCACAGTAGCGTCCCGGCCGTCTAACAGACGCCAAATGCAGAACAAAAACTTTTTACAACTGGCGCTATCGCGTACTATAACCCGGATCAGCCATTAAAGCTAAACTAACAAACTACAAAGTGGGTAGAAGAGTTATACCGAACGATCCGAGTCCTTCGGTCTTCAACCATCATCCCACGCTTTGTTGCGGCTGCTCCGATCTTCTGAATCTCCAGTCTTCTCGTCCAGGTGGCACCACGTCGACGGATCTTTAAACGGGCTCCCGCCTCTGAACCGAGGCAACTCGATCGTCAAATTTGCTAAAAGAGACGACCAAGGTGATGTAGAGAATGAGTAGAACACTTTGTCTCGTTATGTCCAAGGCTATGGACGAACGGTTAATGAAGTTGCCAATTGGAATTGTGATGGAATGAACTAAGAAATTTCCATACACCAAACTATCATAATCTTTTCAAGCAAATCAAATGAACAACCATTAATCCTCACAATGAGGGGCCGGCCACTTTGTAGAGGGAGGGAGGTGAGTGTAGGAGCTAGGGAGGGGTGACCATTAGCTTTGAACTTATCATAACATAACATCAAAGAATGACTCACAAATGACACCAAGTATGAACACAATAAATGCACAATTAAAGCACCATTAATGAACAAATGAGTCACAAGCCTAATCACCACTTCTAGAACCTTCTAGAAGCATGACTCACCCTCATGACTCACCCAAGAAGAAAAGATAAATCTGCATTTAACCGAATATTAAATACGGCCGATAAAAAACTGGAAACTGGGAACTTCCAAAAGCGATCCTGAAACGAATTTCAGGATAACCCCGTAACAGTATAAACATACCCACATTTGTATTACGACCGAATACAAATGCAACTGAGACAAAGATATTATATCTACACAGTATAATACTTGGATCCGGCTTAAACCAAAGCCTACCAGTATTATCTGCCCGAAAAATGACACGTGCGAAAACGCACGTGCGTTTTCCGAACCCTGCCATAATATCATACGGCATCTACAACGTTTCGCCCGAACTTGGGAAAGTGTCTGTGGGGGACTCTAATGACTCATCAACATACTGGCACTGGGTATAACCATTAGCACGTCAGAGGTACAAGCTGTACGTAACGGTTGCCTATGTACTGATTGGAAGGGAAGCGCTGCGCTGCGCGACACGTGTCAGCGCAGTTGCGCAAGCGCAGATGCGCTGCGCGACACGTGTCAACGCGCTGCGCTCTGCGCTGCGCGACACGTGTCAGCGCAGTTGCGCTGCGCTCTGCGCTGCGCGACACGTGTCAAGCGCTGGTGCATCTGCGCCAAACAGAATTAAAATTCCAGTAAGATCTTTCTATTCTTGTAAAACAAGAAGATTGTCTTCTGTAAAACAGAAGCTCTTGGATCAAAGATCCAACGGTGGGGAAAATTCCCCAAATCACTCAGAGAAGGATCTCTTTAACAAATTTAACAAATTAATGGGCACTATATAAAGGCCCCTAGACCCCAATTCAATGATGAACATCAAGATCAAAAACAACAACACAGAGAATAGGGAGAGCTCTGAAAAATTGTGAAAAGAACTTAAGAAGAGAAAAAAGGTAAAACCTTTATAAAAAAAAAGAAGAATTTCTTCTGAATAGATCATTGATCTAAGAACAAGATCAATGATTTTCAATAAATAAAAAATTATAACAGTGCCCTGCACTTGCAAAATCTGCACTGTTGCGCTCCTGGGTTGGCGCAAGCCACTAGAGAGCGCCACGTGTCAGCTCCAAGACCACTTGGGCTGTGCGCTTTTAAGATAGAGAATTGCTCTCTGAAGTTGGCGCAACTCATCAGAGCGCGCTACGTGTCCGCAGCGCAACAGCCCAGCGCACTGCGCTGTTGCGCTTGCGCTCACCCGAGCATGACACGTGTCATCTCCATATGTGCTTGCGCTCTATAATTGGCGCAAAGCGCCTGACAGGCCACATGGCCACTGTCAGTTTGATTAATGCACTGCATTATTTACAGAAGGGCCAAGCCCAATTAAGAAAGGCTTAACAGGCCTAATTAAATGCAATGCATTATTTTAAAGAAGGGCAGAGCCCAAACAGATGCTCTGCATCATTTATAAAGGGACAGAGCCTAAATCAAAAAGACCTAGCAGGCCAGAATAAAATGCAGTGCATTACTAAACAGGGGCAAAGCCCTAGCATAGGCCTAATAGGCCAAAAATAAAAAACGTTGAACATATTCAACTGGACTTAACCCAATCATGGCCGTAAGTCTTCAAATTAAATTGACTGAGCAAGACTGCTCTCTTAAATCAATTTACATCCAGTTTAAGGGTACATCTCTGAACTCCTCTGACACCTATCGTTGTAATCCTTCAACGATATCAGAGAGGTGACGAGTCCCGACAACAACATATTAATACGGACTGTGGGGTCCTTAAACTCATGGACTTATGCGTCCTTAAACCAGTATTCGTCCCCAAAATGGGAATTTTGGACCACCATGTCCCTAAACTGGTAATATGGACTGTGGGGTCCTTAAACTCATGGACTTATGCGTCCTTAAACCAATATTCGTCCCCAAAATGGGAATGTTGGACCGCCATGTCCCTAAACTGGCAATGGACCACTGTGTCCCTAAACTGGAACAATGGAGCCCAAATGCTATTTTGTCGGATCTGATCTCGTTAAGTTGATCTTAGTCTTAAATTAGACTAACGTATTCTTAACAAATGTTTAAGTTGATCTTAGCCTCAAATAGAGCTAACGCATCTTTAAACCCTTAAACAAACTTTAGTCCCAAATTGGACTATAGACCTCCCAACCAACTTTGGTTCAAGGGTACATCTCTGAACTCCTCTGATATATGTCGTTATAATCCTTCAACGTCGTCAGAGAAGTGACGGGTCCCGACGGCCATACATTCAATGGACCGCTATGTCCCTAAACGGGAATAATAGAGCCCCCAAATGCTCTTTTGTCGGATCTAAGCGATCCCGTTAAGTTGATCTTAGTCTCAAATTAGACTAACGTATCCTTAACAAACGTTTAAGTGGATCTTAGCCTCAAATATGGCTAACGTATCCTTAAACCAAAACCTCAAACCCAAATCTAAGAAAATACGTATTTGGATTAATCCACGTCCTACGGGCAACGACATAAATTAGTCCCCGTATACAGTCTACGGGCAACCACAAACAAAACAAACACCCACGACACGAAGTGAAATTCTGAAGAAGGAGAAAGTTGTTACCGCGATGCGGTAGCGTAATTAACTACAGGGGCTTGCGCCTGCAGGGAAGAGCATCCCCACAATCAAAAACCCCTCGAACGAGGGTGAATCTGACGAAGTCTGCTATATCGGCCGCATCCGTCTAAACCTCCAATACATGGTGCCATAAATCAACTTGACATCTTTGGAAAGATGGACGGATAAAACCAAATAGCATCTGCCTCGAATCTCAGAAAAGAAGTCCATGTCTTTCCCGGTTTCCGGCGGTAAACATATACAAGGGTCAGCCTTGAGCCGCTTGTAGGGCAGTATCGGAGGTTGTGGAGGCTGCTTAAGAACAGGTTCAGATCCTTGTAACTTAAGTCTTTTGAATCTTATGAGCCGTAAGGGTCCCATAAGAGGGTTCTCCTTACGAGTCGTGAGGATCTCGCAAGTGTAATTTCTCCTTAGGAATCGTATGGATCCCTAAGTGTGTTGCTCCCTTGTGAGTTGTAAGGATCTCACACAGGTGGTTTCTCCTTACAAAGTCGAGAGGACCTTACAAGTGTCTTTTAACGAGGTTACACCCTTTCGGGTTTTCACAAAACTCGCTGGTAGCCCTGCTGTTTTTACTCACAGAGCCCTTTCGGGTTTTCATCCGTGCTCATTTTGCTTATGCACGTACCGTTTTCTTTTTTTTTATTCTCTTTTTTTTATTCTCTTCTTTTTATCAACTTTGGGATGCTGCAATCCACCGTAATTTATCGATATCTCGGTCAGTTGCAAGTTTTAGGACATTGTGGTCCGTCGTTAGTTTAAGGACGTTTCGGTCCGCTGTTAGTTTAAGGACGTTTCGGTCCGCTGTTAATTTAAGGACGTTTCGGTCCGTTGTTAGTTTAAGGACGTTTCGGTCCGTTGTTAAGGAAGCCGGCTACTACCTATAGAGTTTGGGCTTAGGAAGATAGCGAGCGGACATAGTCGTCGTCATCTATCATTGACCTAGGCCGTGACTCGTCAGGCATAGTATTTCTTCAGGAAGCGACTGTTTATTGGCCTGAAAGGTCTTTTACCATGCATATCCATGAGTAGATAGGCCCCACCCTGGTAGACCTTGTCTATAATATACGGGCCTTCATAATTCGGCTCGAATTTCCCTTGTTTAGCACGATTGGAGATCATAGGTCTTTTGACCACTAGCACGAGTTCGCCTTGGCGGAGTGTCCTTGGTCTGGTCAATCTTTCGTATGAGCGCGTCATCTTCACTTTATAAGCCTCCAGATTTTGTTGCGCCATGAGCCGGGTTTCATCAAGGGCATCGAGCTCCTCAAGCCGAAGGTGAGCGTTCTCTTCATCCGTCAGCTCGTAATGAACTGCCACTCGTAGAGAGGGTAGCTCTATCTCAAGGGGGAGTACCACCTCTGTACCGAATACTAATGCGTACGGCGTTGTATTCGTGGCCGTTTTGAACATAGTCCGATATACCCAGAGAGCTTCATGCAGTCTCTCGTGCCAGTCTTTCTTATTTCGGGACACCGTCTTTTTCACGATCTTCGTCAAGGTCTTGTTGAAAGCCTCAGCTAGACCGTTAGCTCGGGGATTATAAACTGAGGAGTATCTCCAGTCTATGTTGTGTTGTTGTGCGAAGCGGCTGATTTTGTGGCTTCTGTAGGCTGGCCCATAATCGGAGATGATTCGTCTCGGAGTGCCAAACCGATAAATGACGTGTGTCTTGAAAAAATGGAGGATATTCTCCATCTTCACTTCCCTCAGCGGTACTGCTTCTGCCCATTTGGAGAAGTAATCAGTTGTCGCCAAAAAGAATCGATGTCCTCTGGACGATGCCCTCTGGACGATGCTGGTTCGATGGGGATGGCTTTGTCTTGCCCCCTGTCCAGATGAAGCGCTGCTGGTGCCAGCCTCTTGAAAACTGACGTCTTTTGAGTAGCGGTATCCAATCTGTCAAAGACAGACCTTCGAGCAGTAACGGGAGCAGGAATAGTCAATCTCGTAAAGACCGACTCTTTGGCAGGAGAAGCCGCCTTGACGACTTCAGGAGCAGAGATGGGTATCTTCTTTGGGATGGCTACTTCAGATGCCATGGGCTTCTTGGCAGGCCCATCGGAGTTCAGGCTCAGTCTGGCGAAGACCGAGGAGTTGGAGCTGGACGACCGGTTGAGAGGGGCCGTGGTAGTAGCAAGCCGATCGAAGACCGACTTCTTGGGAGCTTCCGGTTCTGGCATAGGAGCGCTGAAGCTCGTTGGTGGGAGCATAGTCCCGAAAAATAATCCTGTGGTGGCTTGGGTGACCTGTTCCACCGGCATCGTGAACAGGGAAGCCGCCTGTGGCCCGTAAGCTATGCCTCCAGTTGAGGCAGAACTTGGATTGCAGTTGCATTTGGAACACTTCGAGCAGGTGAACACCATTGATCCTTTACTTTCTGCACCAAGCAAAACGCCAAATCTTAGTTCCTTGAAACCCAAGGGCAACCATTAGCAAACCGCGATTGGTTCGCGAACACGACACACGAAGTGTGCAGTGGAAAGAGGAAAAGGTCCCACCGGGCGTGCCAGAATCTGTTCCCCTCCGAAAGACGCGGCGGAGACGCGGCGAACGTCTTGCCTGAAATTCGGGGCATATGCTAATTGGTGCTATCCGTCCACCTCTCCGAAGATGCCAAGTTGATTTATGGCACCTTGTATCGAAGGTTTAAACGGATGCGGCCGATGCAGCAGACTTCGTCAGATTCCCACTCATTTGAGAGGTTTTTGATTGTGAGGACGCTCTTCCCTGCAGGCGCAATCCCCTGCAGTAAATTACGCTACCGCATCGCGGTAACAACTTTCTCCTTCTGCAGATGGTCACTTCGTGTCGTGGGTGTTTGTTTTGTGTTTGGTTGCCCTTGGATTGTATACGGAGACTAAGTTATGTTGTCGCCCGTAGGGCATGGACTAGTCCAAATCCGTATCTTTCTTAGATTTGGGTTCTGGGGGTTTGGGTTTAAGGATACGTTAGCCTTATTTGAGACTAAGATCAACTTAAACGTTTTTTAAGGATACGTTAATCTAATTTTTAGACTAAGATCAACTTAATGGGATCGTTTAGATCCGACAAGAGAGCAATTGGGCTCTGTTGTTTAGTTTAGTGACATTG
The DNA here is from genome assembly GCA_030015575.1 of Agapanthus africanus. Taxonomy (NCBI): domain Eukaryota; kingdom Viridiplantae; phylum Streptophyta; class Magnoliopsida; order Asparagales; family Amaryllidaceae; genus Agapanthus; species Agapanthus africanus. The sequence goes on from CM057340.1 coordinate 604,651,516, forward strand.
CGGTCGGTTGTTAGTTTAAGGACATTACGGTCCATTGTTAGTTTAAAGACATCGCGGTCAAGGTTAAGGACATCATAGTCCGTGGATTTAAGGACTCCACAGTCCGTTGTTAGTTTTAAGACATCACGGTCGAGATTAAGGACATCATAGTCCATGAGCTTAAGGAGCTCACAGTCCGATATTAGTTTTAAGATATCACAGTCGAGGTTAAGGACATCATAGTCCGTGAGTTTAAGGACCTCACAGTCCGATGTTAGTTTTAAGACATCACGGTCGAGGTTAAGGACATCATGGTCCGTGAGTTTAAGGACCCCACAGTCCGATATTAGTTTTAAGACATCACGGTCGAGGTTAAGGACATCATAGTCCATGGGTTTAGGGACCCCACAGTCCGTTGTTAGTTTTAAGACATCACGGTCGAGGTTAAGGACATTATAGTCCATGGGTTTAGGGACCCCACAGTCCGCTGTTAGTTTTAAGACATCATGGTCAAGGTTAAGGACATCATAGTCCATGGGTTTAGGGACCCCACAGTCCGTTGTAATATGTGGTTGTTGGGACCCGTCACCTCTCTGACGACGTTGATGAATTACAACGACAAATATCAGAGGAGTGAAGAGATGTACCCTCGAACCAAGATGAGTTGGTTGAAAAAGCAGATGTGCTCAATTCAAAACAAGTTGAGAACTTATGGCCAAAATTGGGCTAAATCCAATTAAAATGTTTTAACATTTTATTTTTTGTTCTGGCCATTAAGCCTTTATTTGGGCTCAGCCCTTTTAATAATGCTAGGCATTGGGCTCTGACATTTTTGTCTTGTATTGAATGCATAGCATTCATCAGAAACAAAGTTTGTTCTGACAGTGCGCCACGTGGCGCGCCAAGCGCGTTGCGCCAGTCAAAGAGCGCATTGCGCTTCTGTCGGGTAGCGCACATGAAGAGGACACGTGTCGCGCTTAGCGCTAAGCGCTAGTTTGTTAGCGCATTGCGCTTTTAATTTATGAATGCGTTGCGCTAGTCTGTTGGCGTACCAGTGAGTGACACGTGGCGCGCTTGGCGCTGAGCCCCAGCCCATGAGCGCAGTGCTCTATTTTAGAAGCGCAAAGCGCAGGTTGTGTCTCTGGTTGACACGTGGCAGGTTTTGGTGCCGAGCGCCGGTCCAAAGAGCGCAAGGGCGCAATTCATGAGTGTAAGGCACTTTTCAATAACGCAGGGCGCATCTGATCAATTTTAAGATCAAAGAACAAATTTATGTTCCTCAAAGGAGGCTTTTTCCTCAAGATCCAAGAACAAAAGTACTTGTTTTTATAAAAGGCTCTGCCTTTATAGATCAAAAGATCTGTGAATGAAGTAAAATACTTCTTTTTTTTTTTCTATGATTAGATCTTTGATCTTTTCTTTTTTATTAAAGACCTTGGTCTTTTTCTCAGATCTCAGATCTTTTTAGAAGATGGTTCTTCATTTTACGGGATGATTTCATCTCTATTATTCAAGAACATAGTTCTTTTTACCTTGAAGATGAAGAAAAATCTTCTTTTTTCTAAGAGCTTTCTCTTCTTTTGCAGAGGGCTTTTCTCTCTCCTTTCTGTATCTATGACTTGAAGTATAGGGTCCTTTATAGGGCCAAATGATTTGTTAAATCAGTTTTGAGAGATCTTTCTCTGATTGATTTGGAATATTTCCCACCATTGGATCTTTGATCCTAAGGCTTCTGTTTTACAGAAGATAATCTTCTTGTTTTAATAAGATTGAAAAATCTTTCCATAACAGAATTTTAGTTTTGATTAATTAATAATTTATTATTAATAGATCTTTTGATCCGACGGTGGGGGAATTTTTAATTCCAGCGCTGGCGCACCCGCATTCGACACGTGGCGCGCAGCGCAGAGCGCAGCGCAACTGTGCTAGCGCACCCGCGTTTGACACGTGGCATGCAGAGCGCAGCGCAACGCAACTGCGTTAGCGCACCTGTGTTTGACACGTGGCGCGTGTTTGACACGTGGCACGCAGCGCAGAGCGCAGCGCAACTGCGCTAGCGCACTTGTGTTTGACACGTGGCGCGTGGCGCGCAGAATCTGAAGCGTTGCTTCAATTTAAATTTTGAATTTGAAACAGAGCTTTGCTCTGATTGGGGGAAACAGAAGCGTCGCTTCATTTCAAATCTTGGAATTTGAACAGAGCTTTGCTCTAATTGGGGAAACAGAGACGAATCCTTTCAATCGCTTACTGCCTCCATGTGCTTCAGGACTGTACCCAACTAAAACTTGTTTGCACTACTCTTTAAAGTCATGGCAGGGTAGTAATCATAGTACAGTGGGAACACACACAAGACACTATGAAGATCTCAGGTCTACAGACTACTCTGTTGTAATACCCAGTTTATTTTGTACTCTATTATCCGTATTTCGTATATTTTTTCTATTTAATTTAATTCCAAATATTTTCCACGTATTTTCCCTATATTTTCTATACCCTAATTCCTAATTCTAAAATTTTTCTAAACAATCAAACCCAATCTCTAATTAATTTCCTAATTATTTTTCCAAATAACTTTCCTATTATTTAAAATTCTGTTCTTCTTTAAAACCTAAACTAAACCCTAACCTTTTTCCTACCTGACCCGACCCGCTCCCCCACTCCCACTTCTTCTTCTCCCTCTCTATTTCCCGCTACAACCCAATGGCTCCCCCTTTTCTCGTGCTCACCTACGACCCAGCCCTCGTCGAAGCCGCCCCCGCTCGCTAACTACCCCCGAAATCCCCGCCCTTGCTGTAACCGCTCCACGATCCCCTCTCCTGCCTCACCTCCCTCTCAACAACCGACCCCCTCTCTTCATCCCTCTCTACCTCCATCCTCTTCCTATCCTCTCTTCCCATCTCACCTCCCTCCTCCTCCGACAGTGAGGACCCTCACCGCTACCCCAGCACACCCGCTGCCCTCCTCCATCTCAGAGCCCGGGCACCATGCCCTACCCCGAACCCCTCAACATCTCGCATCCTCGACCTCGTGACCCCCTTCGCCGCCACCGACCACCCACCCAAGCCCTCGCTGCCTTGCCACCATCTTCACCTCCCCCGACCCCTTCATCTCTTTGCCTAGCCCCAGCCAATGAGCTCGAGCCGCCACTACATCCCACTGCTCTACTTCGTCGCCTCCACACCAACGCCCACCACTGTCTCCTTCCACCACCAAGTCACCGCCGACGAATCCACCTCTGACGAGCCCCAGCTCCTAACACCATCACCAGTTTCCCTCTCCCGCCTACACTTTCAGCACCATTGCTTCCTTCACTACGTGCCTCCTCAAACCTAACATCAAACCGGAGCTTCGCTACCACCCTTCACCGGAGCTGCTCTGGATCGTTGCCGAACATCCTTGACCGTCGCCTCAGCCCCTCGCCGTCATCGCCACTACACTCGCATCAAGCCCCCCACTGCACAGAGCCAAACCTGAGCCTTCGCCACCTCCTTGCACGCCCGAGATTGCCGTTGTTGTTGCTGTGACCGTGCAGTTATCTCTATCATGCCATCCATCGCTATCGTCAAGTTATAGTCGCCAGGCAAGTTAAACACTTGCTTTACATGCTATCTATACTAATATATATATATATATATATACAATCGAAACTTAATTATATTTCTTAGAGTCTGATAAATGTGGCAACCCGTATTCGTGTATTGCACGACAAACTGAACAAATATTGAGCCTAATATCCCGTGGTTGATGTATATAGTTCACAGGGATTGAATCCCGTTCATGTCCGTGAGATAAACCAAATCCGCTATAGTTTCGAAATGATTTGCTAAGTGCTCAATGCAAACCATATGCGAAAACATAATCAAAATGGCAGGGTCCGTGATATTTAAATGAAATATTTGTAAATTAAAATATGCATATCATATCAAATATTTCTAATCAATATTCTTAAGATATTATATCATTTAAATGGTTAGAATAATATCTCAAAAATACTAAATGCTACTAATACTTTGATTTGAGATATTGAGCAGATATTAGCTCAGGTCTGGAATCCAAGTAAGATATCCAAGTCAAATCGAGATATCGGAACCGAATCTGCCAAAATTTTGAAGCAAATCGAGAGATCTAGCAACGGCAGAAACTCGGAGTATTATTTTTAGAATCTAGACATCAAAAGGATCTCCACATATCAACAAAAGAAGCCAAAAAAAATCCTAAGTCATGATCCTACCAAAGAGCGGCGGAAGGGCGGCCAAACGCGGCATTTTGCGGTGGTTCAGCGGTCAAATCTGGGCCGTTGGATTTGAGATTTTGGTATCATGATCTTAATTTCATATGTTCCTATATGGAATCTGGGGTTTCTTGTTTCAAATACTATATAAAGGACCAAGAGCTGTACATTCAAAATCATCATCGAAGAGATCAAGAGATCTACGTATCCGAGTGATCATCATCTATCCATCTACCTCCAACAAGAGAGAGATCTAGAGAAAACTAGGGTTCTTGTAATCTACTTTCTAAGGAGAAAAGTTGTATGCCATAGTTGATTAATAAAGACAGTTCTTAGTTTTAATTTTTTTTGCATTTAATATCTGCACTTACTTTTACGCATTACTTTTCTGCATCTTCATTATGTTTTCATTCTTCTTCAACCTCTCTTCTAAGTTAACCATGAGCGAATAATTCCTAACTTGCTAGGGTTCGTCGGATAGGGTAGAACAATAGATGAGAAAATATTTTAACTTCTTTTATACATTTTAAAGTTTATAAACTTTAGCAAAATAAATGTCAACTTCCTTATCGGGAGCGCTACCAATTTATTGATAGTCACGACCATGATTTAAGATTGATTTAACACTTGTTTTGTTAAAGGCTATACATGAATAGAGATCAATGAAAGGACAAGGGTTAGTAATGGGGAAACCCTAGTTTCTTCTAAGAAACCTGATCTACAATCATCACTATCGATCTACTTTTAAACTATCAAAAGATAAAAGAGTCATTTTTAATTATTCATCTATTATTACTAAGTCCTATAAACCCTACAAGCCTTTTCATTATAAATTTTATATCCGTTTTAAAATATAACAACAAATAATCACCCATATTTCATCAACACGTCTAAAGTAAGAAAAGAGTTCACGTTTCCCTGCGGACGACTCGTATTCATCGCATTTAGCTACTTGCGACACCGTATTGATTGCGGTTATTTACAAAAACACTTCTTTCGCATACGATCAATCAGTAGTCGATGTCAGACTCCTGCCCCGCTCTTTCTTCGGGAGCGTTGTCAGGGTTTGCATTAGGTGGTGGACTCATGAGTTCCGCCGCTTGAGCCAATATCTCCTGCAGCTTTTGTTGGTCTTTCATTATAGACTGGGTAATTGGTCTATGGGAAACAGAAGCTCGGCTATCATCTTTGGAGCACATCATATATACCGTGCGAACTGCCATGCCCCGAGACTTAGGGCGTTTGGAATATCGGTCCTTGGAGATTGCCTCGAGCACCACAACTCTATCTGGCCTCTCTCTTTTGTGAGAAACCGCTTTGGAAGGAACCATTATAGCCAAAACCTTCTGAGCATGAGCATCCTTGAATTTGAGAGGGGATTTGTTATCATCTTGTTGAATTTTGAGCTTCTTCGGTTGTCGAGAATAGCTGTCATCAATGATAAAGTTTTGAACTTCTTTCCAAACTCTGTAGATCATTGAAGAGAGTCGTTTGACCGAGCATACCGCCTTTGGCTCATCATATATCTCCACAGGAAGTGGAGAATTTTTCAGCACTACGGTAGGAGAGTTATGTTTGACCATTCACAGCGGTTTAAAATTGTTCCCAGTTAGAACAGCAGCTTGGATCATCGAAGCAGGCGAAGTCAGCCCGGATGGGAAATTTCCCCCTGCCTGTCTTATTCAGCGCCAATAATGACGTCGAGCATGTCTGGCAGTTAGAGCTTCTTCAGTCTTAGGAGCCTCATGAATCTGCCCCCTGTGTCATTATCGACCTTCGGAAGGTGCCAGTCGCTGAAAGATCGATGCCTTAGGCAGAGCAAAAATATGAGTTGTGGACGCCAATCTTTTAAAGACCGACTGGCATGAGGGTAAATCATTCTTCGATGCATCAGGAGCAGTTGGCGTCTCAAAGGACAATCGCTTGAAGACCGCCTTCTTTAGAATCATGGGCTTTTTAGAAAAGCCCACGGAGCTAATTCCCAATCTTTTTAAGACGAAGCCTTCAGGCTTTTCAACAGAGCTCGAAGCAATAGCCAGCTGATCAAAGACCGACTTCTTATGGATATCCTCCTTTGGCGTTGGGATGCCAAGGGAAGGAGGCGGAAGCATTGTTCCAAAGAAGAACCTGTTCAGTTGTTGAGCCACCTGAGCCATAGGGATGAAAAGCACAGGGGCCATGGCCTACCCTAACCAAGTTACTCCAGCTAGAATCGTTTTGGAGCTAGCATTGCGGTTGGAGTTGCTTTGTGAGGCCATTGATCTGCACTGAATCGAAACACCGTCTTTAGTAAACCAAACAACCAAGGGCAACATCAACATATATACCGCGATTTTGTTCGCGAAAAACATGACACACGAAATATGGAGTGGAAAGAGAAAAAAGTCACACCGGGCGTGCCAGAATCTGTTTACCGCCGGAAACCAGACCGAGGCTGTTCAGACCATAATATTGCATTTATCATTCCCCTATTCTTATCATTTTTTATAAATAAACAGGTACTCTTGACGCACGTTTGTTGCATATTACAGGTTACAGGTTTCTGGAGCAAATACAGTGAGAAAGACACAAAACAACAGAAAAAGGGACTTTTTACCAACAATTAGAAGGATCTCAGTCAAGCCTAGTCGAAGAACAGTGCAAGGTCCAAAAAAGTCAAGTGAAACGGTTAAAAAGCCCAATACAAGTCTTCACTAAAAATCTGGAGAAGATCCAGAAGTTCAACAGAGAAAAGGACTATGGAAATAGAAAGCCCAAGAAACAAGGAATAAAGCCCAGAAGTTTCACAAAGTGGATCCACTGTTTGGCCGCGGATCCGCGGCCAAACCCATGCTGGCGCCGCGGATCCACGGCCATTAAGAGCCCGTGTCGGCGCAGTTTTTCTGTGACGGTGCGCTGTTGTGGGTGTTGTGATTTTAAGTGGGCAAATCAGTAATTGCGCGTGCGCGAGAGTCTGTAACCCTAGGTTTCCTATTTTCCTATAAATTGTAATTTTAGATCTAAAAATTGTATGCCTCTTTTCAATAAATAAAATTCAGAAATTCTGGAAGTGACATTCAGATCTGTTCTTTATCGCTTGGAGGGAGCCATCACCATTAGTAAGTATTTTTCTTTTATTCTTTTAATGTTATTTCATCCCCTAATGAGGGAGTAGTCTCCTCGCTTGTTAGGGTTAGCCTTAGGGAAAGGGTTGAGAGATGAGATCTCTCACCCCTTTCAATGCCTAACCCATTAAGAACTCCATGCATGCGCGCACAACCGCTCCCTGCGGCACCCTACCCCTCGAGGTAACGGTGAACCGCAGTATAAAGGGCCGGTTGCGCGCGTTTTCCATGGGGGTTAGGGTAATTAACGATAAAGGAAGGATACGAATCTAGAGGAAGAAAACATCTTCCCAAAAGAGTCGTATCCACTTTATCGATAATTACTATAACACCTAATGGATCTACAATACGGCATTGAAAGCGGTGAGGAAACATCAATCTCCAAAACTTCCTCTAAGCCTAACCCTAGCAAGAATTTAAATTAGATTAATTAAGTTTTAGATATAGATTTTTATAAAACCAAAACGACAAATAGAATCAACTCGTTAAGACACACTAAAGGAATTTACCCGTCTCTGTGGATCGACCCGAACTCACCGGCTAACTGCGAAGCGACGCCGTTTCTGATTGCGGTAATTACAGTTTTTGAGAACCAATCAAATGGCGCCGTTGCCGGGGACGGCGTAATCTTTCTTTTTGTGAATTTTCGGGTTGATATAAAATTTTAAAAATTATAAAAATCTGAAAATATAAAAAATAAACAAAAAAATAATCAAATTTGATCTGTTTGAAGGGTGGATCTTTTGGATCTTGCAGGAACAACGAAGAATCGTAGATCTGGAATTTTACAGAGGCCAAAACATAAATTGGTATATAAGAACAGAGAAGAACTGAAGGCACAGAACATCATAATTTTTTCCAAAGCCCGATCCCACTTCCCTGCCGCGTTTCCGCCGCAATTGAGGCCATTAGGCTGCGGATCCGCGCTCCTCTGTGCACGTCAGCGCACAAAATTTTTTTCTGGGTTTGTCTCTCTTTCTTCCCTCTGCAACCTAAAGTATATCTCTCTGTAAAAAGTTTTCTGCAGGAATTCTTTGCGTAAAGAGTCTTTCTCCCCCTTCTAAATAACAGATTTCTGCAGGTTTCTTTGCGCCGCTCTAAAAAAAATTCTGATTGCAAGTGAAATTTTATTTGTTTTGCATAATTTAACCGGATTCTAAGGGGCTATTTGACCAAACTCAGATTGGGTGGGGATTTCATCACCCTTCCCAGGACCCCAGAAAACACCTAAGCATTTTGCATCGACCACCTTTAATTAAAAAAGATTAGACTCAGACCTAAGGACAGCGGGCTCAATAGGAAAAGGACTAGGGTAGGCATCGGCCGTTTATCCTAACCGACATTGCGGTGTCTAGGCTAGTGGTTTTTAATTAGGCCCACTGTAGTGGTGGTTCCTTCCCACTTACCTGGCCGTACTTGTCCGTGAAGAGGCGGTTCGAGGTCTAGTTCTAGCCCTAGTTAGGAGCTGTCTAGTAGACCTAGGCGACCCTAGATCTAGGCCTGATTGTGCATAAGTGGTTGATACTTTTTGTGTCACGAGTCCGTTTTCAAAAACCTCCTTGCAAAACTCACAAATAAAAAAATAAAGAAAATCTTTTAAAAACTTGCAACTTGCCGCCAAAGAAACTTGCAAACTCACTTCCACCACTTCTTCTCACTGACGTTATCTTACCCCCACATTCTGTTTTTTTCTCTTTTTTTTCTGACTGCACTACCCTTTAGTGTATGTCATTTTGGACTAGGGATACTAACGCCCGATTAGTCCGTGTTTCGTTGGTACCGACCAACGAACCCTTCGACGAACCCTTCGTCGATCTTCCGTCCACTTCCTTACCTCCACATTCAAATTCTTCTTTCGAAGGTATGTCGGGATTCAACCCCAACGATACCTTAACGACGGGAATGATTCCACCTCCGCCAGGTGCGAATAACCCGAATCTTCCGCCTGTTGTAGCGCCCGCACGAGTTGCGCTCCAGGATCTCTTCTACCCCGTCCGCACTTCCTTACCTACATGTCTTTCACCCCCACCGGCGAATGGGGATAATTTTGAAATAAAACCACACTTCATCAATATGCTGCCTAAGTTTCATGGTTTGGAATCCGAAGATGCATATATTTTCATTAATAAATTCCAAAACGTTTGCGCCATGATGAAGACAACCCAATTGAGTGATGACGCAATAAGGCTAAGGGTCATTCCTTTTACCTTATGTGACCTAGCCGAGAAGTGGCTATACAGCACCGCATCACACTCCATTAGAAATTGGGACGAGTTTGTGAGAGCTTTTCTGAAAAAGTTCTACCCTCATCATAAAACTGCTAGAATCCGAAACGAGATTATATAATTTTCACAGCTTCCGTCCGAACCATTCTGGAAATGCTTCGAGAGATTTAAAGACTTACTTGTTCAATGCCCTCATCATGGGATAGAAAATTGGCAACTTTGCCAAACATTATACGAGGGATTGAACGCAGCAACGAAGCAGTTGCTAGAAACAATTTGTCAAGGTCATTTCTCTCCAAGTCTAGCGACGAAGCTTGGCAGTTTCTTGAGGACCTAAGTGAGCAAACAATTCAGTGGGAGAGTACCAAGACCACAGCATCTTCTTCAGTTGGTCAATCTAGGGCAGGCATACATCAAATAGATATGTCGATAGCTATGAAGGCCGAGATGGCCTCACTTATGAAAAAGCTAGAAGCCATTGAGACAAAAATCTCATCAACTTCTCCTGCCCCTACTCTACCCACACGAACTGTTTGTGCTTGTTGTTCGAACCCATCGCATTTAACCGAAGAGTGTCCTTATAATGCACCTATTCAAGGACAGGATCAAGTCAATGCTGCATTTCAGCAACGACAAAGAAATGATCCTTACTCTTCGACATACAATCAGGGGTGGAGGAGTCACCCGAATTTCGCTTGGAATCAAAATCAACAAGTCCAAGGGAACAATAATTTTCAAAGACCTCCTCCACAACAACAACAAGCACCCTCACAAACTCAAAACCAGCAACCTTTCCAACAACAACCTTATACAAATCAAACGAACAATTTGGTTCAACCTAATGATGATAAGGTTAGCTCGCTCGAGAAAAGTCTTGAAGCATTTCTCAAGCAAACTACAGAATCCGCAGCAAGATTTGAAAGTTATGTGCAATCTTTAATGAATAACAATGCCTCACACGATCAAAGTATCAAATTTATTGAGGCACAAATTGCACAATTAACTGCTGCGTTGAGCGAGAGAGAAAAGGGAAAGCTTCCATCTCAACCATTGCCCAATCCCGGTCACCCACAAAACGCATATCACAATCACAATGTAAATGCGGTGACCACGTTGAGATCCGGAAGAGAGTTGCAAAATAATGTGGAAACTAATGATGACATCCCCGCCGGTGGTTCTTCTTCTTCTTCCCCTTCTTCATTTTCTTCACTTCCTTCTTCACCTTTTTCTTTAGAGCCTATTCTCCACCCTTCACATGGCTCTACTTCTTCTAGCTCTAACGGACCCATTTCTCACAACACGAACACATCTACACCGGGATCCGTTCCTAATCCACAGTCTGCTCCACAAACTTTTGACTCAACTAATTTTCAAAATGCACCATTTCCAAACAGGTTGAGTCCTAATAAACCAAATACACAAGTGGAGAAGATTGTGGAGATATTTAAGCAGGTTAGCATAAATATACCCCTCTTGGATGCTATCCAACAAGTCCCTTCATACGCGAAAATCTTAAAGGGATTATGCACTTCAAAGAGAAAAGCATCTCAAGTACCCAAGAAAGTGCTAGTGGCTAGTGCAGTGAGCAATGCTATTAACCACCATCAAACCTTACCCCAAAAACGAAAGGACCCCGGCTGTCCTACGATTTCAATTACAATTGGGGATAAGAAAATTAATCAAGCACTTTTAGATCTTGGGGCTAGTGTTAACCTGATTCCCTACTCCGTGTACGAACAATTAGGGGTTGGAGAGTTGAAACCCACTCGTTGCACTCTCCAAATGGCTGATCGATCAATCACCTATCCAAGGGGTCAACTAGAGGATGTGTTGATCAAAGTTGGGGAGTTCATATTCCCCGTTGATTTTATTGTTATGGATACACAACCTGTTGCTAACCCAATAAACCAAATTCCGGTGATTCTCGGTCGACCATTTTTGGCCACTTCCAATGCCGTGATAAATTGCCGCAATGGCTCCATGACTCTATCCTTCGGGAAGAGGTCTAGTGAGTTCAATATTTATAAGATGGGAAGTCTGCCCCCCGTGCCTAAAACTAGTACACGAGAAGTTTGCTCTATTCACGAAATCACGCAGGAGGACTGCGAGCTTGAAGGATTTCTATTTGATGAAAACAGTTTTGACGCCACTAGTGCGTCCCTCCTTGAGCCTACTACCGTTAATACAACCGATGTTGATTATGAACGCTTCACTTTTTTCGGATGACGACAACTCACAGCCCGAATATGAGTCGTTTGAATTTTTGGATGAGTCAGTTGAGCCATCCGAATCGGTTGTTTGCAGTGATTTCGAACCTGTGTTGGAGTCCTTTGAGTTCGAGGTAGATTCCGCAATGGTTCTTTCGCCTCAGAAATTCGAACTCATGCCCTTGCCGTCTCACCGTAGATATGCTTACATAGGTGAGAATGAGACTTTTCCCATTATAATATCAGCCTCTCTAGCCTTCGAGCAAGAGAACGCTATTTTAAAAGTCTTACAAGATAGGCGGCAAGTTTTCGGTAGGACTATGGCGGACATCGAGGAGATCAGTTCCCTCATAATTGAATATCATACACAATTGATGGATGATGCCATGTCAATAGAGGACACACGGGAACATCTTGGGGGTATTGTGGTGAGCCAACTTCCTCCCTTAGAAGTTGAAATACCCCCATTTCTTTTAATAAGGTACGAGAATGCTAACACTCCACTGATTGCTGATCATTTACATTCTCGTATCGATGCATCACCATCACCTGTATATTCACCTCCACACCTCCCATTCCACTACTTCTATCTTTCCCAATTCTTTGCGGACCACCACAACTTAATTTTCCACCAACCAATATTCTTTACTGATAAATTTTTCAAATGGTTGGTGTTGACTTTTGGCCGATGCAAGGTTTGGCTGTAATCTCTAACATAGTTTAAATGAAGTTTGGGGGAGGGTCTTTTTGCATATATGTTTGTTTTTCTTAACAATAAAAAAAAATTATAAATAAATAAACAGGGGAGTATCGGTATTTTGACCCTCTTGGTTTAGCATGACAGTGAGGACACTGTCAAGTTCAAGCTTGGGGATATGCTCGGTACGTCTTTTTCCTTCGCATTCATTTGTACATATTTTTGCATTTGCATACTTATTTGAAAACCCATAAAAATTTGAAAAATTTCAAAAATTATAAAAATAAATGTATTCAATTTTGGCTAATTGACTTGAGTTTGACTAATAGGTTAACTGGTTAGGAACAACTAGACCTTAGACTTAGTGAATTAAAAACCCTAAAAATAACATTTCTTAAAGTTTAACGGTAGAAAGTATATGCCTTGTAGTTTATTTAGAAATAGGCAAATTTTGGGTTCACTTCTTGGGTTTAGTTGAAACAAGGGAAGAGTATTGATGTTCTTATTAGAGTATAAGTTTGAAAAATAGTTCCTAACTTAAGTCTAGATTCTGAAAATGTATACCCTACAATTTGCACTATCACGCACCTTGAAACTTGGAATAGTAGAAGAGACCTTGAAATACTCTTGTCTAAAGTCCTTAGTACAATAAAAGAAAAAAAAAGTGAATAAAGAAAAAAAATGGACACTGGTTTTTGTGATTACTTAAGGCTGCAAAAATAGAAAAATATTTAGCGAAGGTGCTTCATCACCTAGTGCCTTAGACCAATTGGTTTGGGAGTCACTGCTAAAGCCTTGGGTGTTGCAAGGACTAGGAAGTACGCTTTAAAGTGCAAACGCATTTTGTAATCGGTCGTTGGTACCTCAAGAAGTATTAACGGTCGCATGAAGGATGTGTAAGCAAATTTCATTCACCAACTAATTAGTACTTTGGACAATGGACAAGGGCATGATTGCTTGAATTGAATTTCCAAGTATAGGGGTGATCTATACACACACGTAGGGGTATGTGATTGGAATTTAGATAAGAGAGAGGAATGAAAGATAAAACTTGTATCTTTAATGGAGTTGATAGAAAATTCCTAAGTAGAGATGAAACCCTAGAAGGAAAACTTAGGAAATGCCGAAAGCTAAGTAGGTCTACATAACATATATAATCTTAAGTTAAATAATGAGGAAGTGTGAAGAATATGGGTGGATAATTTACAAGTATAAGATAATAGAATTCCTTATTAGAAGACCTAATTGGAGAACAAAAGTCAATGGGCCGAATTGATAGGATTTTGTGGGTGTAATCCGCTGAAAACCCTCAGGAGAAAACACTCCTCCTACTAGGGACACCTAGAGGTTTAACGGCTTGTTGCACGTGCTCAGTGCAATCGCGTTTCCCTGCGAAAGTGCGGTTAGGATTTTAGTGAATAAAATAATAAGTTTGCTCGAGGACGAGCAAAAGGTAAGTTTGGGGGTATTTGTTCAGACCATAATATTGCATTTATCATTCCCCTATTCTTATCATTTTTTATAAATAAACAGGTACTCTTGACGCACGTTTGTTGCATATTACAGGTTACAGGTTTCTGGAGCAAATACAGTGAGAAAGACACAAAACAACAGAAAAAGGGACTTTTTACCAACAATTAGAAGGATCTCAGTCAAGCCTAGTCGAAGAACAGTGCAAGGTCCAAAAAAGTCAAGTGAAACGGTTAAAAAGCCCAATACAAGTCTTCACTAAAAATCTGGAGAAGATCCAGAAGTTCAACAGAGAAAAGGACTATGGAAATAGAAAGCCCAAGAAACAAGGAATAAAGCCCAGAAGTTTCACAAAGTGGATCCACTGTTTGGCCGCGGATCCGCGGCCAAACCCATGCTGGCGCCGCGGATCCGCGGCCATTAAGAGCCCGTGTCGGCGCAGTTTTTCTGTGACGGTGCGCTGTTGTGGGTGTTGTGATTTTAAGTGGGCAAATCAGTAATTGCGCGTGCGCGAGAGTCTGTAACCCTAGGTTTCCTATTTTCCTATAAATTGTAATTTTAGATCTAAAAATTGTATGCCTCTTTTCAATAAATAAAATTCAGAAATTCTGGAAGTGACATTCAGATCTGTTCTTTATCGCTTGGAGGGAGCCATCACCATTAGTAAGTATTTTTCTTTTATTCTTTTAATGTTATTTCATCCCCTAATGAGGGAGTAGTCTCCTCGCTTGTTAGGGTTAGCCTTAGGGAAAGGGTTGAGAGATGAGATCTCTCACCCCTTTCAATGCCTAACCCATTAAGAACTCCATGCATGCGCGCACAACCGCTCCCTGCGGCACCCTACCCCTCGAGGTAACGGTGAACCGCAGTATAAAGGGCCGGTTGCGCGCGTTTTCCATGGGGGTTAGGGTAATTAACGATAAAGGAAGGATACGAATCTAGAGGAAGAAAACATCTTCCCAAAAGAGTCGTATCCACTTTATCGATAATTACTATAACACCTAATGGATCTACAATACGGCATTGAAAGCGGTGAGGAAACATCAATCTCCAAAACTTCCTCTAAGCCTAACCCTAGCAAGAATTTAAATTAGATTAATTAAGTTTTAGATATAGATTTTTATAAAACCAAAACGACAAATAGAATCAACTCGTTAAGACACACTAAAGGAATTTACCTGTCTCTGTGGATCGACCAGCACTCACCGGCTAACTGCGAAGCGACGCCGTTTCTGATTGCGGTAATTACAGTTTTTAAGAACAATCAGAGGCGCGGGGAGCGCGTCCATCCTGAATACGGGAGCAAATGCTATATGGAACATATTTGTTTACCGCCGAAATCAGAGACGGACTAGGATAGAATGTCTTGTCTGAATTTAGGGCAGATATTATATGGAACATATCCATCTACCTCTCCGAAGATACCAAGTTGATTTATGATACCATATATTGAAGGTTTGGATAGATGCGACCATTGTAGCAGACTTAACAGATTCCCCCTTTATGATAAAGGATTTTTGATTGTGGGGATGCTTTTCCTGCATGCGCAAGCCCCTGCAATTAATTATATTATCGCTATGTGATAACAACTTTCTCTACTCCAGAAATCTTCATGTATTATGTTATGGTTTGTTTATTATGGGGTTGCCCTTGGATTATATACAGGGACTAATATATGTCGTCGCCTGTAGGACGCGGATTATTCCAAATCCGTACATTAGATTTGGGGTTGAACTTAGGTAGCCTCTTCAATATGAATGAGGTACATAAGTTAAAAGAATACTTATGTTTGATCTAAGGATCATTAGTCTTATATGGGACTAAGATCAACTTAAATATGAAGCATAAGCTTCTATACTTGATGTATATTAGATAAATATACAAGTTATGGCTTGCTGGTCAGGTGCGCATGTGTGTCGTATGGATCATTCATGCTTTCCCTTTCAGGGGGTATACATGAATATGGGATGCACATATAGGTTAGATGCGCATCTGTATAGGATGTGACTAAAAAGGATGCACACTTATATAGGGTGTGCATGAATATGGGATACACACGCACATATCACGTGATGCGCACTTGATGAAGTTTCAGTAATACACATATGCATGATGCGCAAGTTGATGTGGATAATATCCTCTACATGCACTCATGTGTATATCATGTGATGCGCAGATCAATAATCTGCACCCTAAACCAGGGTGCGCGCTATGATGCAGAAATCTTAGGCTTTCAAAGAGATTGAGATCTCTGTTATTTGATTTAAAGTGCATTCATATAGCACATTTAAATTCGATAAAAGTAAAAACTTTTAAGAGAAGCACTAGCATCGATTTGTATTTTGTGATCATCCCTTAACAAGGGTTTTATCTAAAGTCTTGGATCTTAGAATAGATCTCTCGGGAAAAGTAATGGCTTTTTTGTATGAGAGAGATAAACTCTAAAATCGTTTGATCTTAATTTTTTTTAGAATCACTAGCTTCGTTATGAAAAGCACTAGATTTTATGAAAAGAGAGGATCCTCTTCTCTTAGTTGATTACCTAGTTAGTTAGGGTTTTTTCTTCTTGAGGAGCTTCGGTTCTTTTTTTGTAGAGTAGACAAAGAGAACAAAGTTCAAAAAAATCAAAGAGGGTCAGAAAAAAGTCATTTTTTATTATCAGGGGGTTCTTATTTATAGGAGAGGAATTATTAGGGTTTGTTACCAACAATCAGGTGAGTTTTTATCTTAATTTTATCTATATCAATTTCTGGATGCATGCGCACTATTGGATCATTGATCCAAAGATCAATCTTGCTTGATTTGTCACGTTTGTTATTAACAAACAGATTTAAATTGATTTATATCAATTTAGGGTGCGTGCACACCATTGGATCATTGATCCAGAGACCAATTTTGTTTGATTCCATTAATTTTGTTAGTTGATAGGAATTTTTTTTTCTAAAGATAGCTTAACTAAGTACATGCGATGGTCTTTGCCTTGCGCACGTGCCTTGCATGCGTCGTATAGCATGCGATGGCCTTTATCATACGCATATGCCTTGCACGTTTCGCATCGCATCTATTGGGTGAACCCTAAAAATGGGTGCGAACAATATCCATCCACCTCTCCGAAGATACAAATTGATTTATGACATCGTAAATCGGAGGATTGGATGGATGCGACCGCTGTAGCTGAACTTATCAGATTCCCCTTCAATGATGAGGGGTTTTTGATTTTGGGAACGCTTTTTCCTGCAGGCGCAAACCACTGTAGTTAATTATGTTATCGCAGGCGAGAACAACTTTCTCTACTCCAGAAATCTTCGTGTGTCGTATTATAGTTTGTTTATTTTAAGGTTGCCCTTGGATTGTATACGGAGACTAATTTATATCATCGCTCATAGGGTGCAAATTAGTCCAAATTCATACATTAGATTTGGTGTTGAACTTAGGACGTATATCTCATATAAATGAGGTCCATCAGTTCAGGAGATACATGAGTTTGATCTAGGGATCATTAGTCGTATATGAGACTAAGATCAACTTAGATGATATGGATTAAGAATCATTAGTCTTATATAAGACTAAGATCAACTTAGGTGATATATTTAAGGATCGTTAGTCGTATATGAGACTAAGATCAACTTAAAAAGTATATTTAAGGATTGTTAATCTTGTTTTAGATTAAGATCAAGTTAAATAAAGTTGTCTACTTGATCATAGGATCACATATGAAAAGCAAAAGTTTCTATACTTAGTTTATTTAACTAAGTAATCAAGCAAAAGCTTGCCGGTCCAAGTGCGCACATGCGCATATGCCTTATATATGATGCGCACTTACTCGCAGTGTATATGATGCGCACTTATTTGCTGTCATGAAGGATTGCGCATGTGCATATCACATATTTGCGTACTTGTTATCAGGTCAAATTTCTATGTGCGCATGTATTGAAGGGTGATATGTCCCACTTGCGCGCACGTGAGTATCACATGATGCGCACCTTTTCAGAGGTATTATAATTTTTAAGTGCTTATATGCGCACTTTTATATAGGCGAGTTTTTTTTTAAGTGCGATCTAAGATCAAGTGCGCACAGTTCATCAGAAAGCTATGGCTTTCAAAGACTATAGTCTCTGCTCTTTTATTTTATGGAAAACTTTCATGATATATCCCATTTTTATGAAAGTTATGACCTTTTTTATCTGAGTCAAAACTGTTCAAGAAGCAAAAACTTCTGTTTTTATTATATGTATCAAAACATCTGTCGATAAAAGTCTTAAATCTTAGAATTAATCTCTTGAAAAAAGCAAATGTTTTTATCATAAAACTAAAGATTTAATTTTTATCTAGAAAAGGATCCTTCTTCTTCTATTTTTTTTTTACCTTGTTGATGAAGAGAATCGAAAAAGATGAAACTTTTTCTTATTTGAAAGAAGTGCGCTCGATTCTAGATAGCGGCTCGCTCAAGAATTATGAACGCATCCTTTCTTTCTTTTTCCTCTCTATTTATAGTGGAGAATTAATTAGGGTTTGTTGCAATTTATTAGGGATTTATTTGATTTTAAATGATTTTAAATTGATTCATATCAATTTAGAGGCCCTGCGCACCGTTTGATCTTTATCCAAGAATGATTTGATTTAGTTTGTTAAATTGTCAATTAACAGAAGATTTTGATTTTTGTAACAATTTTAAACAGAAGCACATGTTTCATTGGCTGTAAGTGCGCACGGCAAGGATGCACACACGTGCTGCGCACGTGTCGCTGCCTATCTCATGCATTAGCTTTCATATGCACATGTATATAGGTGTGCATGTTTGTTGCTTTTCTGCCATGTGCGCACTTAACACTTGCGCAAGTGTTTTTAGCCATTTTGTTATAAGTGCCCACTTGATATTTTCCTTATTCAAATAAGTGTGAACAGTGAGTTACTGGATAAATCCATAACCACAAGCACGTCGCCTGCACTAGCTGTTGTAACGGCTACCCAAGTATATGCCGAAAGAAATGTCGATAATCAAGTCCGTCCGTACCCTACTGAGTATGAATGTAACAATCTCCGTACAGTCCGGTCTCTTTGTCTAAGAGTATCGCATACTAGGTCTAGGGGTGGATAACTTCAGACCCCTAATAACCCGATAAGTCATGCTGGAGTCAAGTTCATCACCAACCGAGAAACTACTGAACTCCTATCAGTAAATCTCATCCACCCTGGCCAGAGATTTATGGTGATGGCCAACCGAACACAGTGCGACATCGACTCCTAATACCAAAAAAGAAGAATCCTTGACAATCGCTCACTGCCTTTATGTGGCTCGGGACTGTACCCAACTAAAACATGTTTGCACGACTCCTTTGAGGCGTGGTAGGGTAGTAATAAAAATACAGTGGGAACTCATATTTGACAAATGACGATCTCAGATCAAAAGACTAACATATACTCATGTCACTAGAGAACTGCTATCTGACGATAGATATAATACCATCTATAAATTCTCGGTGAGTCCGTCCGGTGTACTCACCTCCAGTGAGCACCATTATACGATCTTAGGTGCCATAACACCAATAGCTTGTAAGACCGGCCATCGCCCCTAGTCGGGGTTTAGAAATGTATATACTAGTCAACTCCGGAATATCGATACCCAGTCTCGATACTATCTCGACTAGGGACATTTAAAGATATGCTTATGGACTACCTAGCTCTTACGTATATGATCGCCATCATAATACTGGTAGTCAAGCAAGAATTCTACGGGCTTTATCGCTATGTATTAGCGATACGTAATAACAAGTAAAACGTATACGCATGAATGATAAAGACAAACCATATAGCATATTATCATTTCGAGCAAGATTGTTCTACTTGTATAGGTCCTCGTTCAATTATCATAATCGCTTAATTACAATAATTTCCTTGAGGGCACTATATACAACATCACTCAGAAAGAAGGAATCGATTTCTTTGACATTTATGCACCGGTTTGCCGAATGACCACCATCCATGTTTTAATTGCTTGGGCAGTAAGCCAGGGTCATGTCATTCATCAGATGGATGTGAAGACCGCCTTTCTGAACGGTGAACTTACAAAATAGATCTATATGGATCAACTGGAAGGATTTATTGTTGATGACTTAACAATAAAGTTTGCAAATTAATCAAGTATCTCTATGGATTGAAGCAAGCTCCAAAGTTGTAGCATGAGAAGTTCAGTAAAATCATTCTGAGTGATGGGTTCCAAGTCAGTGAATCTGATAAGTGCTTGTATATAAAGATCATCGAACATAAGGTAGTTGTGATCTGCCTGTATGTTGACGACATGCTGATTGTTGGACGGACCTGCAGATAGTCACTTCTACGAAGGAGTTTCTTTCAGCCCAATTCAACATGAAGGATCTTGGAGTTGCAGATATGATTCTGGGAATCAGAATTCTGAGGACCGAGTAAGGCTTGTGCTTATCTCAGTCTCACTATATATAGAGCATGTTTAAGAAGTATGATTACTTCGATCTGCCAGAGTTAGCCATTCCATATAACTACAACAAGAAGCTTCAATCTAACACTGGAAGTCCGGTGAAACAAGTGGAGTATGCACAAGTTATCGGGAGTTTGATGTATGCTATGAGCTGCATAAGGCCTGATATTGCTTTCGTCGTTGGGATGCTTAGTAGGTTACTAGCAACCCAGGGAAAGCACATTGAGATGCGAACTAGAGGCTGATGAGGTAACTGAAGGGAACTTTGAAGCTGGGCTTGTTCTATTCTGGGTACCTAGCAATTCTTGAAGGCTTCTCTAATGCAAGTTGGTACTCGGAACCACACGAGTACAGATTAATTGGAGGGTTTTTCTTCACAATAGGAGGAACAGCTGTCTCTTGTAAGTCGAAAAAGCAAACTATGATCGCACAGTCATCAATGGAATATGATTTCTACTCTTTGGCTATAGCAGGAGATGAAGCCGAATGACCCATTCATCTTCTGAGGGACCTTCCATTGAAGGAACTGCAAGGAGCAGTGATCACTATCTATTGCGACAACCAAGCAACGAGTGATGTGGCAGTAAACTCGTTATTCAATGGAAACAAGCAGGCTATTCGTCTGAAACATGGGTATCTAAATGAGTTGATAACCTGCGAAGTCATCTCGGTGATTAGCGTCCGATCTTCAGAGAATGTGGCAGATACCTTAACAAAGGGTTTGAAAAAGGATCTGGTCGATAAGACTTCCACTTGTATGGGTCTCAAGTCTATGTAAGGTTATTGCATTTACCATATAATCAAATTTTTAGTTCAAAGTTTCACTACTATTAATAAGATTGCTGGTTCAAAAATCATGTAATCTACACGGACAGATGGAATTTTGGCTTGGAGCCTTTATGTGTTCTATACATCTGGGATATTGGATACTTAGTTGCAAGTATGCCTGAGGAACACATAAAATGAGGATAGCCTAGGACCTTAATGAGTTCTATTCATCCAGGATGCAGGATGCTTGGTGAAAAGCACGTCTAAGGAACTCGCCTATGCTTGAGAAGGGGTTTTGGCTAACTCTTATAGAATCTTGAGGTAGATTCTTAAAGCTTGAGCAAGAATTTTGAAAAAGCACGGGGCTGTTAATGTGCTACTACTCAGGAAATGGGCAATAGTTTAAAGCATAGTCCACTATTGCATGTATTTAGTTTAGTTATAGTATAATCGCTGAGATGTCGGTGAAGTGCTGGTTCAAGCCTCAGTTCACCATGCACCTAACTGCAGTTTAGTTGGTCTAAGTGGGATTCAAGTCCATATGCCATCTTCACTATGCGATGTGACTAAGACCTGGATACTACTTAGAAACTTGTTGAGGATTGTTAGAACTTGTGCGTGTTTTATGTAAAAACATTGGATGAAATTTCAAACTATATGTTATATATTATATTTTTTGAATAATAATAAAAGACTCCAGTGGCCCAGTTGGTTTGCATGTGTTTTGCCACACAAAAGGTCAGCGGTTCAAATCTTGTCGTAGACAAGATTAATTAATTAATTAACCACAAGTAATACTAGTGGCTTGGGCTCGAGACGTGGACGTAGGCCGTGGAATGGGTTCAGGCTTACGGGCGCACATCACTTTGCACTTAACATGTGGCATATGTGGCAGCCTAGCTGCCTCGCAAGAGTAATGGGGCTCTTGGGCTTCTCTGGAAGTTCAGGATGATTAAAGATTGGATAAGTTGAGGCTGTTGGGCTCCCCCATCAGTTACGAAGAGTCATAACTGATGAGACTTTTGGGCTGGGTCTGAGATCTCTATATATAGAGAGAGCTCGGATCATAGGGCCAAGAATCTAGAAAAAGTTGCAGAAAGCAGAAGAGAAAAGAGAACTAAATTCATAGTTCTTGAACTGAGTTCATTGTTCGTGGAAGAAGGATGTTTATCACAGAAAACTTCATTTCAATAACACTCATTCATTATCTGTTTTGTTATATATCGGTACTATTAACCAGTGTCAGCTCAGTAAATACATATTACAGGTATCCGTGACACAATACTGGAAACACACTCAAAATCACGGATATAACATTTGTGAGCCGACACTGCAACCGGAATTACAAACCGATCAATATCCAAAAAGTTCTTTTGCAACAAATAAATGTGTACACAATTTTGGTCCAACACAATACAAGTGTGCACACAACTCTTTGATACATGGACCTAGGTAGAGGCTGCCCAAAGCACAAGTGGGTGTGATATGTAATAAATGCTAAAAGATGTGATGTGATTTAAAAAGCATCAAGTTTCCTTCCAAGACTACTGAGTATAACCCAAGCTGATATAAAGAAATCAAACAGTACCAGTGGACTTGTTTAGTGCACTCGAGACCACCACACCAACTTGAGCCCCTTTGCTCGGACCAAGACCAGCGAGTTCCCCAAAAAGACCGGCATGGCCGGGTCCCTTTGCTCCAATTGTTCCCATTTTTCTTTTGGTGGTTTATCTGGGTCACATCATTTTATTTTTATTGTTTGTTTATTTTGGTATGAGGCCTATAAATACCAGATCATTGGGCAAGGGGAGAGGATACTTTTTCTTTAGTTTTGCTTTAGAACACTTGTAATTTGCTTTTCCTTTGAACTCTTGAGCGCTTACCCCTTTGTCTTGACCTTACAACTTCTTCATTGAACTTACAAGCTTAAGATTTAGATTCTTGAATTCAAGATTAGTTGTATCTTGTTTGAAATTCAATAAAAGTTCTCATTTCATTACATATGTCTTACTTTCTACATACTTTGAACTTGTGAAATCTTTGCTTTACTTTGATCTTGCAATCTCTTAAGTGAACTTGCAACTTTAAAATTTGGTATTTTGATTTCATATTGGTACGGGATTAAAGAACAGTTGAAGGAATTTGCATGTTTGATTTATCGGTTCTCTCTTTGTTTTTTCTTTTCTTGCAATTTTTTGTTATGTTGTCTTACTCTTTTCTTTTTCATTTTGGTATTGTAAATATGTGTGAGTAATTGATTTACTTGTTAAGGGTAGAATATGGTTAGTTTGTGTTGGGAGATGTGTTTGCTATAACCTTAAAAACCTTAACTTTGCAATTGAAATTTCAATCAAACCACTCGCAATTCCGCTCCGTTAGGCACCCTATCCTACCACGATAGTGGTGAATCCTAATCGTGATCGGATTGCTAATGGTTTGCCGAAAGCTAAGGTCAAGAGACAACAACGGAAGGACAAGAGACAAGGAATACGGATTTAGCGCAAAATCGCAAATACCGTATTTCAAGTTCTCTCATCCATGTTGTTGCCTATTGCCTTAGTGTCAATATCAAAATTAAGGTCTATACGGAAGCGACAAACATCATCCTAACACAAGCTAACCTAAAACTACCCCTAACAAGTCTTTTTATTAAACATATCATTATTACGACACTTAGTATAAACAACAACCCAAGTTACGGTATTAACTCGTTAAAACAAACTTGAAAACTTACCATCTCCCTGCGGACGACCCGTACTCATCGCGGCTCGCTTCACGCGACACCGTCTTTGATTGCAGTAATTTCAAATTCTTTCTAAATGCGACACGGTGAAAACGTATCAATCAAATGGCGCCGTTGCCGGGGAGACGGCAACGCTTTTAAACTTGTAGTCTCGGGTTAATTTGTGAATATTTTGTACAAAAACTAACTTTCTAACAGATTCAACGGATAAAACACATTCTTTTAAAACGACACGAGAACTAAAAACAATGATGTTCTTTGGATTTTTGATCTGCTAACACACTGTGCTTTAACTTGAAAATCAAAGTATAAGAGTGGAATACTATTGTTATATAGAGAAAACACACAAAATTTAAGCACCAAACTTGCAAATTTGGCTGGCGAGAACTTGTAAATGCCCGATGTCGCCGGTTTTCTGGTGGGATTTTAAAAATTGGTTTTTTGTGTTGCCTCCAATATTTTATTAGTGTCCCATTTTTATTATTTGATTTTCTTAATTATTTGTGTTAAGAAGTTTGGCTATCTTTATCGCTTTCTAACTCAAATATCCATATTTTTCCGACATTTGCAGATTTGACGGATTGATGAGCAGCGATCGTGCGGAGCAAGGGGGCATTTTCAAGTATAAGGAGATTGAACACTTAGTGCCAAAGACCCGGGTAGTTTGACCCATGCAAGCGTACCATTCAAATACTCGGAGGCAATATCGACACGAGTTTCTTAAACTCAACTCTTTTGGTACGTATTTTTCTAAACTTCCTCTTCTCAAATCCGACGCTCCATTATTCCTATCTTTGTAGGATTCTTTGCAACATCGCCGAAATAGCCAAAGAAAAATTAACCATATTTGTTGCAGCGCCAAATTTAAAGTAAAAGAAAAATTGATTAATTGTTTGATGACAAAACTTTGTTGATTTGCGCATCGCATCATTAATACGGACTTAAGGGGATATAACACCAATTCAGATTGGGTGGGGATTTCATCCCCCTTCCTAAGACCCCAGAAATCACTAATTGCATAAATATCACCTCAAGCTTAATAAAAAAATATCTAGACTCAGCCAACTAAGGACTTGTCGCGTTCAATAGGACAAAGGAAGATTGTGGGCATTCGGTCGTTTATCTAAACATGACTTTTGTGGTGCCTAGGCTAGACAAGTAAGGAGGTAACTTTAAAAGGCTCGTCTCACGGTGATTCGTGAGCGGAACCCTCCTTACCTCACTTGTGCTTACCTGGCCACAACTGGCTGTGAAGAGGCGATTTGAGGGTTATCTCACAATTCGTCACTTTGGAACAGTTAGGAGCAGGTCTAGTGGACTTAGAGAACCCTAGTCTAGATATTGATTGTGCATTTGTGACTGTGCATCTGTGATTGTGTTTGTTGAACTTGCAGGGTTGCCTAGGAGGGCAGCAAGGTTTCGGGAGGCATCGCCCATGCCAAGTTCAAAAATTTTCCGTTCTAGCTAACCCTAACTTGAATCGTTAACTAGAAATCGACGGAAAAACATATGTAAACACTTTACAATAACAAGTGAGCAAGGAATACAACCTTTGTAGACCGGTCCTTCACTTCAATAGCTCCGTGTAGTAGTCCCCTTCGCTGTGATCGTGAACTCCGGACTCTAGAGAGGCTCCGATGAAGAAACGAACATGC
This sequence comes from Agapanthus africanus, assembly GCA_030015575.1. Classification (NCBI taxonomy): domain Eukaryota; kingdom Viridiplantae; phylum Streptophyta; class Magnoliopsida; order Asparagales; family Amaryllidaceae; genus Agapanthus; species Agapanthus africanus. The sequence continues at coordinate 604,677,049 of CM057340.1, forward strand.
TTGCTTCGAAGACTTCGAGGCCGAAGATGATCTACGTCGAGGAGACACTAACCCAAGCTATCTCTTCACCAACTATGGAATTAGTGAAGCAAACACCCTATACTAAATGGCAAGTAGTAGAGGATGATGAAGTAGAAAGTTTGCTCACATTAGATTTCATTTTCTCACACTTTTTTCTCACAACTCCATGGAAGCTAAAAAGCTTTAAGGAAGAAGAAGAAGATGAAGAAAATATCTCATATGATAATCATCCAAATGAATTATTGCAACCATGGGTGAGTTAAGCCCTCATGCCTAACTCATGTAGAGAATTAACCAAGGGCTAAGGTTAAGGGTAGGGTTAACAAATAGCTTAAGGCAAAACAAAACTTAAAGATTTTAGTCAATGCAAATCCAAGCTTCCAAAAGCTTCTTGCCTTGACAAAAGACTTTAGTTTTGAATTACTTAATCCATTAAAAACCCTAGGATTAATCATAGCATGGTATAAGTCTCATACACCCATCTTGCATGTATCATCAAGCATGACACAAAACATGTACACAAAAATATATCACATATATACAATGTGCACATCAAGTGAGAAAAGAATCATAAGTGAGCTAACACTAGTTAATGTAATGTAATATATCAAATATATAATTATACATTAAATTATTAAATCAACCCTTGATTTAATAATCCGGCCATATCACATATAACCGACTAATATCATATGTAACAACTTATCGAATCAACACTTAATTCGATAAACCGGCTATATCACATATAACCGACCAATGTCACAATTCGTGAGAATATAATACGATATCTCATATAGTATCAATCTCGGTCCCGCACATATCACATATGCGCTCCTACTCCATTTCACTTGAGCCAGGAAACCCCTGTGTAGGACTCTAAAGACTCGTCAATACACCGGCAGCAGGTGATGATCATATCAAACACCCACAAGCCGCAAGCGGTCTGCTAAACGTAATGGCCACCCGGGTATTGAGCGATCAGAAGATCAACAAGCAAGCCTGCTCACACTCCTGTGAATCCAATCAGTAACACTACCGTACAGTCCGGTCTCTTTGTCTGATATGTCACATATCTCGTCTAGGGGTGGTAAACGTCAGACCCCAGTAACTCGATAAGTCATGTCGATATGAGGCTCATAACGGGTCGAGAAACTACAGATAACACTTATCAGTATATCTCTGAAGCAGTCTTGGCCAAGAACTTCCAGTTATAGCCAATCGAGTACAGTGCAACATCAACTCCCAATACCGAGAGAGACGAAACCCCTTCTATCGCTCATTACCTCCATGTGACTCGGGACTGTACCTAAAAGCCACCATTTTGTACGTTCTTTTGAACGTGGTAAGGTGGAAATCAAAGCACAGTGGGAATCACACAAGACTCTATGATGATCTCGGGTCTACAGACTAACATGTACCAGTGTCACCAGAGAACTGCCATCTGACGTTAGGTATAATACCATCTGGGAGTTCTCGACGAGTCCGTTCAGTGTACCCAGTCTCCACTGAGCACCCGTATACTGTCTCTAATGTCAAACACCAATGGATATGGGATCATCCATCGCCCATCTGGATGGGTCGAGAAGCTATACGCTAGTCTACTCTGGTATATCGATGCCCCTGTCTCGATACACCTACGACTAGGATCATTTGAAGGATGTACTTAACGACTACTCTATCCCCACTAGTATGATCTGCATCATAGTCCCGTTAGTCAAGTACTCATCCTAAGGGCTTTATCAACATGTAACATAAAGACAATCAGAGTACATGTTAAGATAAAGAGCAACCAGATAGCATACTATCATGTCAAGCAAGAAAGTCCTCCCTATATATGTCCAAGCATCCACTACAATATACATCGTATGTACAGTAATGGCCTCTAGGGCATACATATAACTAACAGAACCGTCGTTTCATTTTCACATTCTTACGAAACAAACACAAATTCGCCACTTTTACCACCTTCACCCAATTTTTTTCTCCACTTTCGCTTTCTTACCCTCACATTCTACGCTTTGACTACACTAAACTCATTTAGTGTATGTCCGCTTGGACTAGGGACCCTAGTGCCCGTTTATTCCGCGTTTCGTTAGTCGCTACGGACTACGCAATCGACACCGTAGTCGAAACTCCTTCCACGCCTCTTTCACCTTTACCCTTGCCGATTGTTCCCCTCCGAATGGCGGCCGAGACGTTAGGACGTCTGTGCCTGAGATTCGGGGCAGATGCTATTTGTTTTTATCCGTCTACCTCTCTGAAGATGCCAAGTTGATTTATGGCACCGTGTATTGAAGGTTTAAACGGATGCGGCCGATGTAGCAGACTTTGTCAGATTCCCCCTCGCTTGAGGGGTTTTTGATTGTGGGGACGCTCTTCCCTGCAGGCGCAAGCCCCTGCAGTTAATTACGCTACCGCATCGCGGTAACCACTTTCTCCTTCTCCAGAATTTCACTTCGTGTCGTGTGTGTTTGTTTTGTTTGTGGTTGCCCGTGGATTGTATACGGAGACTGAGTAATGCCGTCGCCCGTAGGCCGTGGATTAGTTCAAATCCGTATTTACTTAGATTTGGGTTTGGTGTTTTTAGTTTAAGGATGCGTTAGTCGCGTTGCGGCTAAGATCAACTTAAACGTTCGTCAAGGATACGTTAGTCCTGTTTTGGACTAAGATCAACTTGACGTGATGGTCGATTTAATAGATATGGTCGTCAGGACTCGTTGCCTCTCTGACGTCATTGAAGGATTACAACGATAGGTGTCAGAGGAGTTCGGAGATGTACCCTCGAACCGAAGTTGATTTAGGGTTTTATAGTCCATTTGAATGTTTAAGGATACGTTAGCCATGTTTGGGGTTAAGATCAACTTAAACGGGGCCGTTTAGATCCGGCAAAATAGCATTTGGAGGCTCTATTGTTCCAGTTTAGGGACGTAGTGGTCCATGTTCCAGTTTAGGGGACGTGGTGGTCCATCGCAAGTTTAGGGACGTGGTGGTCCATTATTAGTTTAAGGACGTTTCGGTCCAATATTAGTTTAGGGACGTTTCGGTCCACGAGTTTAAGGACCCCGCAGTCCATATTGATGTGTGGTCGTTGGGATCCATCACCTCTTTCACGTCGTTGAGGAATTACAACGATGGATGTCAAAGGAGTTCGGAGATGTACCCTCGAACCGGATGTAGATTGATTTAGGAGAGCAATTTTGCTCAGTCAATTTGATTTAAGGACTTATGGCCACGATTGGGCTAAGTCCAATTGAAAATATTCAACACTTTTATTTGTTGGTCTGTTAGACCTGTGTCAGGGCTGTTCATTTATTTTGGGCTCTGCTCAAAACAGAGTATCAATTTAAATGGGGCTCTGCCCTTTTATTGCCTTGCAATTTATTTAGACCTATTAGGTCTTTTTGACTTGGGCCTGGCCCTTTAAGTAATGCATTGCATTTGTGAAAAGCACTAAGAATCTTTGTAGATTCAAGAACCGAAGTGCAAAGCACTTTTTGATCCCTTGATCTAAATTTGGATCAAAGAAAAACAAGTTTTTCCTTGTTTCAGAGAATCAAAGGTTCATAGCAAGTGCAAGGCACTATTTTTATTTATTTATTTATTTATTTATTTATTGAAGATCAATGATCTTGTTCTTAGATCAATGATCTGTTCATAAAAGAATTTCCTCTCTCTTTTTTTTAAAGGTTTTTACCCTTTTTTTTTTATGTTCTTCAGGAGTTCTTGAGAGTTCCTTTCTTCTCTTTTTTTTTAGCCAGATGTTGATGATTTTGAAATGAGGTCTGGGGTCCTTTTTATAGTGCTCATAAATTAGTTAAATTTGTTACAGAGATCTTTTTCTGAGTGATTTGGGGAATTTTCCCCACCGTTGGATCTTTGATCCAAAAGCCCCTGCTTTACAGAAGAAAATCTTCTTGTTTTAACAAGAACAGAAAAGATTTATTCTGTTTTGCGCAACTCCCCCAGCGCGTGACACGTGTCGCGCAGCCTAGCGCTTGCGCAGCTGCGCAGACACGTGTCGCGCAGTGCAGCGCTTGCGCAACTGTGTTTGCGCAGCTGTGCTTGCGCAGCTGCGCAGACACGTGTCGCGCAACGCAGCGCTTGCGCAACTGAACGTTGCTTCTTTTACTTTTTGTTTTTAAAAGAGCCCTGCTCTGATTGGACGCACTGCCTTGGGCGTTGCGCTGACGTATCAACTTCTGACACGTGGCGCGTTGCGCGCAGTGCACGGGATTTGAAGCGTTGCTTCAAAATTTGAATTTTTGAAATTCAAACAGAGCCTTGCTCTGATTGGGGAAAACAAATGCCCCCCCACCGTTGCGCTCACGTGGCGCGCACGTGAGTGCAGCGGTGGCAAGATCCTGGCCGTTGGATCAAGATGGGTAATTTGAAGGGGCGTGCCAGAATCTGTTCCCCTCCGAATGACGGCCGAGACGTTAGGACGTCTGTGCCTGAGATTCGGGGCAGATACTATTTGGTTTTATCCGTCTACCTCTCCGAAGATGCCAAGTTGATTTATGGCACCGTGTATCGAAGGTTTAAACGGATGCGGCCGATGTAGCAGACTTTGTCAGATTCCCCCTCGCTTGAGGGGTTTTTGATTGTGGGGACGCTCTTTCCTACAGGCGCAAACCCCTGCAGTTAATTACGCTACCGCATCGCGGTAACCACTTTCTCCTTCTCCAGAATTTCACTTCGTGTCGTGTGTGTTTGTTTTGTTTGTGGTTGCCCGTGGATTGTATACGGAGACTGAGTAATACCGTCGCCCGTAGGCCGTGGATTAGTCCAAATCCGTATTTACTTAGATTTGGGTTTGGTGTTTTTAGTTTAAGGATGCGTTAGTCGTGTTGCGGTTAAGATCAACTTAAACGTTCGTCAAGGATACGTTAGTCCTGTTTTGGACTAAGATCAACTTGACGTGATGGTCGATTTAATAGATATGGTCGTCAGGACTCGTCGCCTCTCTGACGTCGTTGAAGGATTACAACGATAGGTGTCAGAGGAGTTCGGAGATGTACCCTCGAACCGAAGTTGATTTAGGGTTTTATAGTCCATTTGAATGTTTAAGGATACGTTAGCCGTGTTTGGGGCTAAGATCAACTTAAACGGGGCCGTTTAGATCCGGCAAAAGAGCATTTGGAGGCTCTATTGTTCCAGTTTAGGAACGTAGTGGTCCATGTTCCAGTTTAGGGGACGTGGTGGTCCATCGCCAGTTTAGGGACGTGGTGGTCCATTATTAGTTTAAGGACGTTTCGGTCCAATATTAGTTTAGGGACGTTTCGGTCCACGAGTTTAAGGACTCCGCAGTCCATATTGATGTGTGGTCGTTGGGACCCGTCACCTCTTTGACGTCGTTGAGGAATTACAACGATGGATGTCAAAGAAGTTCGGAGATGTACCCTCGAACCGGATGTAGATTGATTTAGGAGAGCAATTTTGCTCAGTCAATTTGATTTAAGGACTTATGGCCACAATTGGGCTAAGTCCAATTGAAAATATTCAACACTTTTATTTATTGGTCTGTTAGACCTGTGCCAGGGCTGTTCATTTATTTTGGGCTCTGCTCAAAACAGAGTATCAATTTAAATGGGGCTCTGCCCTTTTATTGCTTTGCAATTTATTTAGACCTATTAGGTCTTTTTGACTTGGGCCTGGCCCTTTAAGTAATGCATTGCATTTGTGTAAAGCACTAAGAATCTTTGTAGATTCAAGAACCGAAGTGCAAAGCACTTTTTGATCCCTTGATCTAAATTTGGATCAAAGAAAAACAAGTTTTTCCTTGTTTCAGAGAACCAAAGGTTCATAGCAAGTGCAAGGCACTATTTTTATTTTTTTTATTTTTTATTTTTTTATTTATTTATTGAAGATCAATGATCCTGTTCTTAGATCAATGATCTGTTCATAAAAGAATTTCCTCTCTCTTTTTTTTTAAAGGTTTTTACCTTTTTTTATGTTCTTCAGGAGTTCTTGAGAGTTCATTTCTTCTCTTTTTTTTTAAGCCAGATGTTGATGATTTTGAAATAAGGTCTGGGGTCCTTTTTATAGTGCTCATAAATTAGCTAAATTTGTTACAGAGATCTTTTTCTGAGTGATTTGGGGAGTTTTCCCCACCGTTGGATCTTTGATCCAAAGGCCCCTGCTTTACAAAAGAAAATCTTCTTGTTTTAACAAGAACAGAAAAGATTTATTCTGTTTTGCGCAACTCCCCCAGCGAGTGACACGTGTCGCGCAGCGCAGCTGCGCTTGCGCAGCTGTGTTCGCGCAACTGCGCAGACACGTGTCGCGCAGTGCAGCGCTTGCGCAACTGTGCTTGCGCAGCTGTGTTCGCGCAACTGCGCAGACACGTGTCGCGCAGTGCAGCGTTTGCGCAACTGTGTTTGCGCAGTTGTGTTCGCGTAACTGCGCGGCACGTGTCGCGCAGCGCTTGCGCAACTGAACGTTGCTTCTTTTACTTTTTGTTTTTAAAAGAGCCCTGCTCTGATTGGACGCACTGCCTTGGGCGTTGCGCTGACGTATCAACTTCTGACACGTGGCGCGTTGCGCGCAGCGCACGGGATTTGAAGCGTTGCTTCAAAATTTGAATTTTTGAAATTCAAACAGAGCCTTGCTCTGATTGGGGGAAACACCGATCAACTCCGACGTTGACCGTGATTCTGTCCATACTTCTTCACATTCACTTTCACCAGACTCTTCTTCCTAGATGTCGGGATTTCGTCCTAACATCCATTTACCTCCCCCAAGGAATTATTCCACCTCTATTAGGTGCGAATAACTCGCGACCACCTCTTGTTGAAGCGCCACAGCGAATTGCGCTCCAAGATCGATTCTATCCTACCCGTGCCGCACTCCCTACCCATCTTTCACTTCCACCGGCCAATGGGGATAATTTTGAAATTAAACCCCACTTCATCAACATATTGCCCAAATTTCACGGGCTTGAATCCTAAGATGCCTACATTTTCATCAATAAATTCCAGAACGTTTGTGCGATGATGAAGACAACCCAATTGTCTGACGATACTATATGGCTACGGGTTATTCCTTTCACTTTGTGCGGCCTTGCTGAAAAGTGGCTGTATAGCACCGCATCTCATTCGATAACCAGTTGGGATGAGTTTGTGAAAACGTTTCTAAAAAAATTCTACCCAAATCATAAGTCCGCACGGATCCGAAACGAGATAAACCAATTCACCCAGCTTCCAACCGAACCTTTTTGGAAGTGCTTTGACCGGTACAAGGACCTCCTTGTTCAGTGTCCTCGTCACGGTATAGAGAAATGGCAACTTTGCCAAACTTTATATGAGAGCCCGAATCCAGCAACTAAGAAGTTGCTGGAAACCATTTGTCAAAGCCACTTCCTATCCAAATCTGACGAGGAGGCTTGGCAATTCTTCGACGATCTTGTGGAGCAAACGCTGCAGTAGGAGAGCACCCGACCGAACACCTCAACTTCTTCTTCTTCTTCTTCTTCAGGTCTCTCTAGGGCAGGGTTCATCAACTCGACATCTCAATTGCAATGAAGGCCGAGATGGCTGCAATCACGCAGAAACTGAAAGCAATTGAGAGCAAATTCTCATTTCTTTCTCCTGCCCCTGCTCTTCCCCCTCGTACCATTTGCGCTTGTTGTTCGGATCCATCTCATTTGACCAAAGAGTGTCCTTACAATCCACCATCTCAAGGACATGATCAGGTTAATGCTGCATTTCAGCAAAGACCAAGAAACGATCCATACTCTTCTATATACAATCCCGGTTGGAGGAACCATCCCAATTTCGCGTGGAATCAGAACCAACATCAGTTTCAAGGCCACAACAACTTCCAGATGCCTTCTCCTCCTCAACAACAAGCTCAACAACAATTTCAGCAGCCTTTCTAACCCCAACCCTTTCAGAATCCAACGAACAACTTTGCACCCTGCAACAATTCTTTTCCTCAAAACAACTTTGTTCCGTCAAATAACGATAAGGTTTCCTCGCTAGAACGGAGTCTAGAGGCTTTTTTAAAGCAATCGACTCAATCCACCGCCAACATCCAGTCTTTTATTCAATATTTGGTGCAACACACCGCTGCACACGGCCAAAGCATCAAGACCATCGAATCCCAGATTGCACAGCTGGACGCGGCTTTAAGAGAGCGAGAGAAAGGAAGGCTTCCATCTCAACCACTCCCAAATCCTGGTCACCCGCATAATGTACATATTGCTCTTGAACAACAGAACCATAATGTGAGTGCCATGACTACATTGAGATCTGGAAGAATGCTGAACAACAACATCGGCACACGAATTGATGATGATGACACCCCGGCCGTTTCTTCTACTCCTTCTTCTAAGCCTATTCTCCATTCTTCAATAGACTCTTCTTCTTCTTCAAATGCTGCTACGAACGGATCCACATCTCACTCCACTAAAACTCCAGTTTTGGGATCTGTTCCAACTCCACAATCTCCTCCATAAGCATTGGACACAACCAATTTTAAAAACGTTCTATTTCCAAACCGGTTAAGGTCCAATAAACAAAATCCACAAATGGAGAAGATTCTGGAGTTGTTCAAACAGGTTAACATCAACATTCCCCTCTTAGATGCAATCTAACAAGTCCCCTCCTATGAAAAATCTTGAAAGACTTATGCACTAAGAAGAGAAAATCTCAGGTACCAAAGAAGGTCTTTCTAGCTAGTAACGTGAATGATGCTCTTACCCAAAATTTTCCAAAAAAACGGAAGGACTCTGGCTGTCCTATGATTTCAATAACCATTAGGGATAAAAACATCAACCGCGCTCTTTTGGATCTTGGTGTCAGTGTTAACCTGCTTTCTTATTCTGTATATGAGCAACTAGGTGTAGGAGAACTGAAACCTACACATTGTACACTTCAAATGGACGACCGATCCATCACCCATCCTAGGGGTGAGCTAGAGGATGTGTTAATAAAGTTGGGACTTCATATTCCCCGTTGACTTCATTGTTTTAGATACACAACCTGTAGCTAACCCCCGGAATCAAATTCCGGTGATACTCGGTCACCCATTCCTTGAACCTCAAATGCTGTGATCAGTTGTCGAAATGGTTCGATGAATCTATCTTTTGGCAACATGCCAATTGAACTCAACATTTTTAGGTTAGGGAATCAGCCATCCGAACCAAGTGCTCATATACTAGATGTTTGTTCCATCCAGGAGATTGCCTCAGAGGACTGTGAATTTGAGGAATTCTTGTTTGATCACAGTAATCTTGACGCCACTAGTGCGTTCGTCTTTGAACCTGCTGCTGCTTCCGCTTCCAACAACGATTACGAGTGCTTCACGTTTTCGAACGATCTTGGCTTGTCGCCGCCCGAGTTTGAATCTTTCGAATTTTCGGATGCGTTAGTTGAACCATTCGACTCGGTCGCATACACTCACTTTGAGTCCTTGTTGGAATCTTTCGAGTTCGAGACATTTTCTCTAATCTTGCCTTCAGTCATTTCACCTCCTACGCTCGAACTCAAGCCTCTGCCGTATCACCTTAAGTATGCTTATTTAGATGAAAACGAGACCCTCCCAGTCATTATCTCGGCTTCTCTAGCTCTAGAGTAAGAGAAAGCCCTTCTCACGGTCTTGCAATCCAATCGGCAAGCTTTCGGCTGGACGATGGCGGACATCAAGGACATTAGTCCCCTGATCGTTGAACATCATATTCACCTGATGAATGATGCCAAACCAGCTAGGGATCCACAGAGGCGGTTAAATCCAGTCATGAAGGAGGCTGTGAAAAAGGAGATCGTCAAATGTCTGGATAGTGGTATCATTTACTCTATTTCAGACAGCCAATGGGTCAGTCCTATACACGTTGTCCCTAAGAAGTCGGGCATTACGGTCATCACAAATGAGGAAAATGAGTTGATCCCTACTCGCACCCAGACCGGGTGGCGAGTATGTATTGATTATCGAAAACTCAACGGCGCAACATGGAATGATCACTTTCCGCTGCCATTCATTGACCAAATACTCGAAAGATTAGCTGGACATGAGTATTACTATTTTCTGGACGGTTATTCAGGCTACAACCAAATTCCCATCGTCGAGAAAGACCAGAACAAAATCACTTTCACTTGTCCTTTCGGCACGTTCGCATATCGCTGCATACCCTTTGGGCTATGCAATGCTCCCGCTACCTTCCAGCGGTGTATGATGAGAATTTTCTCTGACATGGTTGAGAAATTTTTGGAGATATTCATGGATGATTTCTCCATCTTTGGCGATGCTTTCGACGAGTGTCTGCAACATCTTGACACTGTCCTTACCCGATGTAACGATAAAAATCTCACTTTAAACTGGGGAAAATGCCACTTCATGGTGCGCGAAGGTATTGTTCTAAGACACATCATTTCGCAGAATGGTATTGAGGTTGACAAAGCAAAGATTGATGTCATTTCCAACCTCCCTCCTCCCAAAAACGTCAGAGATATCCGAGCTTTCCTTGGCCATGCCGGTTTTTACAGATGGTTTATCAAGGACTTTAGCAAGATTCTTAGACCCTTGACTCTTTTTCTGGCCAAGGATACCACATTCAACTTCGACTCGAGCTGTTTAACTACTTTCGAATCACTGAAAAGCTCACTCACCTCTGCTCCCGTTCTTTCTTCACCCGACTGGACGCATCCTTTCGAGATTATGTGCGATGCATCTAACTTTGCTATCGGTGCGGTCTTAGGACAGCACATCGATAAGATGCCGCACGTAGTCTATTACGCGAGCCGGACCCTGAATAACGCCCAAATGAATTACACAACAACCGTGAAAGCGTTCTTGGCTGTTGTGTTTGCTTTAGAGAAATTCAGGCCCTATCTAATCGGCTCCCCAGTTGTTGTCTACACCGATCATTCAGCTCTGCGACATCTTTTTGCGAAAAAGGATGAAAAATCTCGGTTAATATGTTGGATCCTCTTACTTCAAGAATTTGACCTTATCATTAATGACAAAAGAGGATGTGAAAATGTAGTAGCCGATCATCTTTCACGACTTCCTTCTTCGCCAACGCTCCGTCTCCCAATCAACGACACTTTCTCTGATGAACAACTCTTGACGATATCTTGCGAACCCTGGTTCGCAGATATTGTGAACTACCTGGCGACTGGACTCATACCTGACCATTGGTCGAGTCAGGACAGACTTAGATTTTTATCCTAAGTAAAACACTTTAACTGGGACGAGCCCTACCTGTTCAAGTACTGTCCAGACCAAATCATCCGCCGGTGTGTTCCGGAAAACGAATTCAAGAGTGTGTGGTCTTTTTGCTACGATCAAGCAAGTGGCGGGCACTTTGGCCCAAGAAAGACAGCTGAGAAAGTCTTGCAATGTGGTTTTTACTGGCCAAAACTTTTCAAAGATGCACATGAATACTGCAAGACTTGCTCCCGGTGCCAACATATGAGCTGGATTTCCAGGCGAAATGAGATGCCGCTCCAACCAATCTTGGTTGTTGAGATGTTCGATATTTGGGGAATTGATTTCATGGGCCTGTTTCCCAACTCTTTTGAGAACCTGTACATTCTCTTGGCTGTTGATTATGTATCTAAATAGGTCGAGGCAGTACTGAGCCGGACTAATGACAACAAGGTTGTCATTAAATTCCTTAAAAAAACATCTTTTCCCGGTTCGGGCACCCTCGCGCTATCATTAGCGACAATGGGACGCATTAATGCAATAGGTCTTTCGAGGCCTTGATGCGGAAATACTCAATCAATCATAAGCTATCCACACCCTACCATCCCCAAACATGTGGGAAAGCCGAAGTTTCGAATCGGCAGATCAAGCAGATTCTAGAGAAACGGTTTCCAAGAACCGTAAAGATTGGTCTTTGAAATTAACCGATGCCCTTTGGGCATTTTGAACTGCGTACAAGACTGATCTTGGAATATCTCCCTATCGGCTTGTGTATGGAAAGGCTTGCCACCTCCCTGTGGAAATCGAACATCATGCTATTTGGGCGATCAAAGAGCTGAATCTCAATCTTGAAGATGCGGGCAGCTATCGGAAGCTGCAACTGAATGAACTAAACAAGCTTCGGGATGAGGCTTATGACAACGCGGTTGTTATAAAGAACCGAACGAAGGTGTTTCATGATAGACACCTTACGCGCAGAATCTTCACGCCTGGACAACAGGTACTTCTTTATGACACCCGACTCTATTTCCATCCCGGTAAACTTCGATCTCGCTGGAAGGGACCTTTTCTTGTGTGGTGTGTGTACCCGCACGGCGTAGTGGATTTGGAGAATCTAAAGGACGGTTCGTTTTTCAAAGTAAACGGATACAGACTGAAACTGTTCCTTACCGCAGAACCATCAGAGGAGCTCCCGATCTTGCAGGAGCCGGTTTACCCTGCATAATCTTCCGCTGTTTACCATCAAACTTCGGTTATCCAGCCATAAACAGTGGAGACACTGTTTCAAATAAGTTTGGGGGTATGTATATACTATTTTTGGTATATATATGTGGATATTCTTGTCCTGTGCATATCCATTTTTCTTTTTGACGAGCAATCTTGTCTGGTGATGCTCAGTCTTTGTTCATACAAAAAAACATAAAAATAGAAGAACCGCCGCTTTTGACCCTCCAACTATTTTTCTCTCTTGGTGTACATTGACAGTGAGGACACTATCCAGTTTAAGTTTGGGGGTGTGCTCGGTAAGCTTTCTCCCTTCGCATTCATTTGTTTATTCTGCATTTGCATACATATTTAAAAACCCATAAAAATCGAAAAATTTTACAAAAATATAAAAACTTTGTCGTCAAGTTAGCTAGTGGGAGAACTTAGATTCGATATTTCGACAGTTTTGTTTGATAAGCTAGGAACAACTAAATTCTATTTTTAGATTTTGAAAACCTGAAAGATAACCCTCCTTTGAGTTTAACTGTAGGTAATATACGTCTTTACATCACACTACACGTGTCGTGAGGTTTGAAAATTAGATGACAAGTCTAAAATTTCTGAAAATTTTTAAATTGATAAACTATTTTTATAGGATCAAATAGGTTTGTTCTGAAATAAGTAATATCAAGAATAGTTTCGAAAGTGAAGTGAATATGAAGGGATATTATAGATGCCTTAATAGGAACTAATTCTGAAAAATAACCCATCTGGAACTTGATTGGAGTGGTTACACACCTGATCCACTAAACACGTCTTTTATCCTAAAAATAATTGAACAACTAGTTATATCTCCGTGCGCATTAAATCATTATGATTTTCACGCCAAAATGAGTCTTTTTGTTTTAGGGCCTAGGTAACTTGAGCAATTAAGTCCGCCGGGATGTCTCTACACCTAATGCTCTAAAACAAACTGGTTTGGGAGTATTGGCCCAAAGCTCGCTAAGAAACCTAGAAAGTCCAAATTAAAACAAAGTTAAGCAAGTGTTCTCTCCGAGTTAAAATTCCTAACGGTTCTTTGTGTGAGAATAATCTTGACAAAAGACAGGTTTTTATAAAAATATTTTTAACGGAGATATGAAGGTTTTATCTTATGATGAAGACTATTGCACGTTTACGAAGGTGTGTATAAAACAAAAACAAGTAAAAGGTGGAGTGAAAAATAAGACCTAGTTTCCTATTAAGAAAGATAGAAATTCTGAATTTGAAACCAAGCTGGAAAACAAAACTTGAGAAGTATTTAACTCTTTATAAAAACTTGTGTGATCCTTTTTAAGTTTTTATCTGGGCTTTATTTTGTGACATGACGACTTTAATCGACCCTTTTGAAATTTAACGACTCTATTTGCACCGCACGTAAAGACATATAGGATCTAAAGTTAAATAAGAAGCAATGTGTGAAAAATAAAGATTCGATATTTCTAACTTAGGATAATAGAATTGCTAGCTTTAAGACCAAACCTTCGGGTTAGAATCATAATTATTTCGCAAAACTAGTTTGACGAGATTTTATGGGTGAAATCCGCTGAAAACCCTCAGGAGACAACACTCCTCCTACTAGGGACACTTAGATATTTAACGGCTTATTGCACGAGCTCAGTGCAACCGCATTCCCTGCAAAAATGAGGTTAGGATTTTTGTTTTGCTCGGGACGAGCAAAAGATAAGTTTGGGGGTATTTGTTTATCACAGAAAACTGCATTTCAATACTATTCATTCATTATCTGTTTTATTATATATCGGTACTATTAACCAGTGTCTACTAAGTAAATACAGATTACAGGTATCCGTGACACAATACTGGAAACACACTCAAAATCACGGATATAACATTTGTGAGCCGACACTGCAACCGGAACTACAAACCGATCGATATCCAAAGAGTTCTTTTGCAACAAATAAATGTGTACACAATTTTAGTCCAACACAATACAAGTGTGCACACAACCCTTTGATACTTGGACCTAGGTGGGGGCTGCCTAAAGCACAAGTGAGTATGATATGTAATAAATGCTAAAAGATATGATGTGATTTAAAAAGGATCAAGTTTCCCTCCAAGACTACTGAGTATAACCCAAGCTGATATGAAGAAATCAAACGGCACCAATGGACTTGTTGAGTGCACTCAAGACCACCACACCAACTTGAGCCCCTTTGCTCGGACCAAGACCGGCGAGTTCCCCAAAAAGACCGGCATGGCCGGGTCCCCTTGCTCTAATTGTTCCCATTTTTCTTTTGGTGGTTTATCTGGGTCACATCATTTTATTTTTATTGTTTGTTTATTCTGGTATGAGGCCTATAAATACCAGATCATTGGGCAAGGGGAGATGATACTTTTTCTTTTGTTTTGCTTTAGAACACTTGTAATTTGCTTTTCCTTTGAACTCTTGAGCTCTTACCCCTTTGTCTTGACCTTGCAACTTCTTCATTGAACTTACAAGTTTAACATTTAGGTTCTTGAATTCAAGATTAGTTGTATCTTGTTTGAATTCAATAAAAGTTCTCATTTTATTACATATGTCTTGCTTTCTATATACTTTGAACTTGTGAAATCCTTACTTTATTTTGATCTTGCAGCCTCTTAAGTGGGCTTGCAATCTTAAACTTTGGTATTTTGATTTCACATTGGTACGGGATTAAAGAACAGTTGAAGGAATTTGCACGTTTGATTTATCGGTTCTCTCTTTGTCTTTTCTTTTCTTGCAATTTTTTGTTATATTGCCTTACTCTTTTCTTTTTCATTTTGGTATTGTAAATATGTGTGAGTAATTGATTTACTTGTTAATGGTAGAATATGGTTAGTTTGTGTTAGGAGATGTGTTTGCTATAACCTTAAAAACCTTAACTTTGCAATTGAAACTTCAAGTAAACCACTCGCAATTCCGCTCCGTTAGGCACCCTATCCTACCACGATAGCGATGAATCATAATCGTGACTGGGTTGCTAATGGTTTGCCGAAAGCTAAGGTCAAAAGACAACAACGGAAGGACAAGGGACAAGGAATACGGATTTAGCGTAAAATCGCAAATACCGTATTTCAAGTTCCCTTATCTACGTTGTTGCCTATTGTCTTAGTGTCAATATCAAAATTAAGGTCTATAAGGAAGCGGTAAATATCATCCTAACACAAGCTAACCTAAAAATACCCCTAACAAGTCTTTTTATTAAACATATTATTGTTACGACACTTAGTATAAACAACAACCCAAGTTATGGTATTAACTCGTTAAAACAAGCTTGAAAACTTACCATGTCCCTGCAGATGATCCGTACTCATCGCGGCTCGCTACACGCGACACCGTCTTTGATTGCAATAATTTCAAATTCTTTCTAAATACGACACGGTGAAAACGTTTCAATCAAAGGACATATAACTCCGAAAAGAACTGAGAACTATTTTCATAGTTCCTGAGAACTGAAACTGAACTACTTATGTAGTTCATCGAAAATTGAATAGAATTCAATTGAATTCATAATAGAGAATATTGAGAAATATTCTTGTCTTCCTCGATTCAGAATCCTATAAAATATTGTGAAATATTCTAAGTTTCAGAACTTTGAAAGTACTGCAAAATACTTTCATTAATTAGCCCAAAACTAAAGAGAGCTTTGCTCATGCGCCATCGGATCGTTCATCACGGACAGAACCGAATTGCTAGTTGGTGCACACCAGAATTTATAGTTGACGTTCCTGGGATAGATCAGTTTTGGGAGTCTTACACCGGAGTAGGCCAAATCTAGTTAAGCTCCGTTTTTTTGAAACACACAGCAGCTTTCAACTCGATCTAACGATATATCTATTCGGTAAACTTGAGGAAATTTTTTTAAATTCCGACGTTCATTTTCCCCCGACTCCAAGAAAAAATAGTTTGATGAGTTTCCATTACAGCTCAGGCAAATTTATTGCACTTTTTTATGCCAAATCAATTTTTCTTCCTGAGGAGCTTGATAGTTTGTAAATTTTGTACTTGTATGTCTTGAAAATGAAAACCTTATGATTTGCTGGATTTCTAGTTTAATGTGTAATGATAAGAACTGTCTAAATTTTTCTCTGAGTTCATATGATAGGTAGATTAGGACCTTCTTCAAAATTAAAGGCTAACTAAAAAAAATTTAAGAAGAAAGGTTTTATTTTGTAATCTATATCAGGAAGATTTTTTCCCCCATGTTATTTGAGATGCATTCAAGGTGTCCAGTGGATATCCTTAATCCGGAGCTAATAGGTTTGTGTTTGAGATAGAAAGAGAGAGAAAAGAGATAGAGAGAAGGGGAAAAAATACAGGGAGTCTCTAATTTCTTTCTTCTTAAAAAAATCAATTTAGATATAGAGGCTGTCATTGTCAAAAAGAAACAGGACAGCTGTCCTCTTTTCTAGGTATGAGTTCTAGCTACGAGTTACTAGGGAACCAGGAGAACACGTGTGTACTTCATAGCCAGAATAAGGAGGTTTAACCAACAGTTGGCATAATAACATTGGTTGGACCTGCTCACTCAGACAAACCATCCCAAGATCGAATGCACCATAGAAAAATTCATAAAAATATTGCTTACATTTCAGAAACTCTATTGTAGTTTTCCCAGCCAAACTATCATGTCCTTTCAAAATAACCGGAAACCATCTTTTTAACGATCAAGTTTAACATCATTTGAGCCACATCAGCATCATATCAATCACACATCAACAAACTTTCCGTCTTGGTAAAAAAATATAAAAACCCAAAAATAGCCCTAACCAATTTCTAAAAAATTAAAAAAAAATTAAAAACTACCCAGTCATCTTCATCGGCTACGGCGCCACTTCCGGCTCCACCACCCTCGGCCTCCTCCCTCTGCCGGCACCACTACCAGCTCTGGCCATGCCGCCCCCTCCTCCATCCTCCTTGCCTCATATCCTCCTCCATCATCACCATCACCATCACCATCACCATCATCACTACCACTAACATCATCTTCCTCATCCCCGCTTCCCATATCACCACCGCCATCACCATCACCCCATCCCCACCAGACCGCCCCTTTCCTTATTCTCCCGCGCCTCCCCCATCACCGACATGTCCCTCTTCCACCCCTTCCCTTTTGCCGCCGCCCATCTCCATCATTATCATCATCACCACCTCTGCCATCTTCTTCCTCTTCTTTATACCCTCTCCCCCGACCACCATCTACGACCACCTCCTCCTCCTCCTCCTCCATCATCATCATAATCAATCATCTTCTTCTTTTTCTTCCCTCTCCCCTGCCCTCCTTTCGACCTCCCCTCTCCCTGGCCCCCACCCTCGACCGCCTCAACCCCCGCCTCCTCCCTTTGCCACCCCACGCCGCCCCCAGCCCCTTGATCTCATACCCAAATTATTATTTATTTAATTAATATTAATTAGTTAATATTTTAATAATTTAAAATTGTTAGTAATGTATTTATAATTGATTAAATGTGTTATGAGACGGGTAAAATAGTCTTTTGTTATGGAATTTAATCTTGTTAAACTTGACCATTAAAGAGAGTAATTTTCCATCATTCTGAAAGTATAGGATAGGTTTGCGGGAAACATGGAAATTATAGGGAGTTTCTTAAAAATAAACCAAAAATTAATTAGGGAAACCAACCGATTATTCTTATATATCCCGAGGAACTGCATCCGAATTGTTTCTAAAAATCAAATCACAAATTTTGTGTTTTAAACGCTGCAAACCTTTTCCATTATTACAACTCACCCAAACAAAAAACACCCATTATTGTCACCAACTTTTGTTGGGCCCTATCTCTCGGTAATTCTTGTGTTTAGTGGGTCCCATCTATATTGGACCCATTTTCAACCCACTAAATCCTATATTATACTGAGAATAATGGAGGAAAGAGGCAGGAAATTTGCATCGAAAAAATACGCCTTCCATCGTGTTTTCCGACGATTGGAATCCATTATCTTCATCATTATCATCCAAGATGTGAGTACGCCAAATTTCATGTGATTCTACAACCTATTCACCGTTGAATTAGTGGATTCAAAATTAACGGTTTACCGACAATAGAACTTTTTATATAACTTTTTACATTGCTAAATTAACGGTGAAAAGGTTTTAAAATGATATGAAATTTGGTCTCTCCATATTTTAGATGATAACGATGAAGATGATGGATGCCGATCGTCGAAAACACGATAGAGATTGTATTTTTTCGATGAGCAAATTCGCTTGCATGTTCCATTATTCTCAAATATAGTACTATCATCTTTCCCAGATAACAAATCGAAAGCTCAGGGTTTTAGCTTTCACTGTCTCTTCTCTCTCCTCTCTCTCTCTCGGGTTTCTACAATGGGTACGATCTCCATCTCCTCCTTCATTCCAAACCCTAGTTCTTCATTCCCTATACTTTCAACTCGTCATCGCCCTTCCTTCTTCAAGCCCCAATTCCCCGAAACCCTAACCGTAAAAGCCCTAATCCCAATTCGCGCCTCCCAAAACCTTAACCCTGGCCCTAAACCCACCCAAACCCTAATATCCACCGTCCTCAAGCCCGCCGTCATCGCCGCCGCCGCCGCATCCGCCGTCTTCCTCTCCCGCCACCCCAAGCCCTCCCTCGCGACCGCCGCCCCGCCTCCAATCGTCACCCAATCCGAAACCCTATCCGAAGAAGTCGACGAGCAAACCCTAGAGTCTCGCGTCGAGTCCAATTCTAGCGATGGCTCCGCTCTACGATCTCTAATGGAGCTCAAAGTCAAATCTCGCAAGCTAGCTGAAGCGGTCGAGATCGCAGATCGTCTAATTGAGCTGGAGCCTGCGGAAAGCGACCTCCCCCTTCTCAAAGCCCATCTTCAGAGCTACAGCGGCGACCTCGAAGCGGGGAAATTGGGGTTTGAGGAAATCCTGGCGAAAAACCCTTATCTTGTTGAGGCTTACCATGGGCTTGTTGTGATGGCGTCACAGTTGGGGGCTGACGGGGAAGTGGATGAGATTATGAAGAGAGTTGAGAGTGTGATGGTGATGTGTAAGAAAGAGAAGAGGAAAGAGGAGCTGAAGGATTTTAAGCTGCTGATTGCTCAGGTTCGGGTGATCCAGGGGAAATATGTGGAGGCTTTGGAGATTTACCAGGAGTTGGTGAAGGAGGAGCCGAGGGATTTTAGGCCGTATCTATGTCAGGGTATAATATATACTTTGATGAGGAAGAAGGACGAGGCAGAGAAGCACTTTGAGAAGTATAGGAAGCTGGTTCCTAAGGGACATCCTTATGCACAGTTCTTTGATCATAATATGAATGCGATGAAGAGGTTTTCTCCAATGGAGTAGCGTGCAAGATTGTAGAGTTTCGTCTGAAAAGGTGAGGAATTTGAGGTAAGTTTTGTTTGAACATGTTAGTTTAGGTTTGAACATGTCAGTTTTTATTTTTGAGTGCAAAGGATAAATTTTAGGCATCTTAATCTATATATGTAGAATTTTAGTTGGCACTTCGATAGATTTGTATGTTCTAGGGTTTAGTTTATGTAGATTGGTTATCTTTAGACATGCTCTCAGTTCGATGGATGTTTTTGTTATACTTAGGAAAGGGATCCTCTCTGTTTAGATATGGCAAGATTGCGTCGTATTGATAAGCGGTGTATATTTTGGTTAGTTTGTTCCTTGATTTGGATTTATTATTTTGTTTATTTCTATGCCTAACTAGGCTGTTCAGCAAAGTTTTATATTTCATGAAATGCATGCTTGTAAAATTTGATGGTGATCGAGCTTCTAACGTTACAATAATAGGTAAATGATGTCATTATCGTCTGATTAATGATCTCTTGGATGTCAGCGGACCACTTGGACCGCAAATTTATGTCTATTGATGACAAATATGATACGTGTACAACAATTGTTGTTCCTTTTTCTGATCTTCATTATGCCAACGATCGTCTCTTTATCTCACCTAAATAGACAATTGCATAGCAAATATTGATCTTTCTTCCGTGTCCTTGTTTCACAAACCGTATCGGCTTACCTAACGGCCTGTTTGGAAGAAAGAAAGTAGCGGAAAGTGGCAATAGAGAGAAAAGTCGAAAGAAAGTACTTGCTAGAGTACGCACTTTGAACTTTCTATCGCTGCTGTTAAAAAAAGCCCTATAACGCTCCGTTATAGCCCTACTTTAGCGGAAAGCGTCCACGAAGCACTTCGTTCATGCATAAAGCGGTATTATAGAGCCTTTGTGCTGCATTAATGGCTTGAAACCCCTGTTTAAGTTTGCTGTTTGTGCTTGAAAGTTTCGCTTAAACATGCTTTATTGGCATTCGAATGGGATAGAGCCCTTCTTTTAAAAAAGAAATGGTAGATAGTCATATTATATAATAGAATCATATTTGAGGAAAAAAGAAAATGAGAGGGACTTCGGAGCCATTCTCATCTCAAAAGCAAAAGATAACGGTCGTGGAAAGGTCTTCGCTAATCATAATAATAAGATTGTTCTCACCTTCATCCAGAAACTTGAATGATGAGATCGCTGATGCCGACCA
Organism: Agapanthus africanus; assembly: GCA_030015575.1. NCBI lineage: Eukaryota > Viridiplantae > Streptophyta > Magnoliopsida > Asparagales > Amaryllidaceae > Agapanthus > Agapanthus africanus. Next base: position 604,697,958 of record CM057340.1, read on the forward strand.
CCCTCTGAGTCTCATTATTGTCACTGATCTGTAACATTATCTCTTTAAGATCTTATATTGATGACAATTTAATATTGTCTTCAATATATTTATAATATCGCATACAAACTTTCTAACAATAAAACATCTTTCTTATTTTTATGTTATTTTGTTTCTAAAAGTTTCTATTGATTTAATTTTCCATCATTATCTTATTTATTATTTAACAACGTCTTGGCACTTTTTGCCGCTAAATCTCTGATAAAGTAGATTTGGATAACAATTTGGAGGAGACAGAATTAGAGTGGTTTAATAATGAAATCTTTAAAATGTGTGTGTTCCATTCACTTTCTACCTCTTTGAATGGTAAAAAGAAAATGGGTAGTCATTTGCGAAATCCTACATGGCAAGTTAGGTAACCCACTTTCCAATTTGTTACTTTTCTCTTGCCAAACAACAAAACTAGGAGAAAGCACTCACTTTCCTTTTACTTTCCTCATTGTCTCTTTGCCAAACTGGCCCTAAAGATGACATGTCTGCAGCAATTTTTGATCCTTGAATACTGATATTTGTTTTTTCCATTATGTGTCTTCTTGTCATAAAAAAACATGAGTTAGCATGTCTTGATCCTTCATTTCGGCTCTTTTTCATGCTGACATGTGCCAATTACCTAAGTATGTCAAGTGTATTACCATTTTCATCATCTTACTAACCAGTGTTTTCTTACCACACCTAAAGGCAACAATTTGTATAACAATTGCCCATCCTTTGTTTTCTTTTGTTTTTCCCCTTCTTCGTACAATTTTCTTTTTATGCACACAAGCATCACTTACCTCTTCTCTTTTTTTGGATTACACGTGGCCATTAATCTCTCTGAAAGTTCCAAACAAGACAAGTCTTAATAAATGTCGGACACTCATGCAGTCATGTTGTTACATGCAATCATTTATTCCTTTTCATTATTAGGGTATTAGAAATCATCATCAAAGCCTCCTAATAATATCCTAAGAGTCTTTAATTTAGATCAACCATCGATCAAGATAATGAAAACATCTTCATATGAATTTCCATATATGAAATTACCAATGAAGTGCTATACTTTTCCATAATATATTTCTCCAATCGCCTTTAATATCTTTGTTTTAACATTTATTGTTTGCATGCCATCTTTTTGTCTGTGCTGGGGCAGATCTCAAATTAAAATCAACTTATGATACTCTTAAATATGTCCATACTTATGGAGACTGGTATAGATATATTGTTTCATAGTCTCAAGTTATCTTTAAGCTGTATTTTTTCTCAGTGTTATAGGCTGTTAAGTGGCATGACAGCTTGTTATTTAGGGAGGTTATCATAGTTGTTAAAATCTTATGATTTATGATTTGAATCTTACGATTCTATACGATTCGGACAAGCTTTGATACATGTCGTAAGGTTGTATCAGATTTCGATCGAATCTTACGATTCATGATTCGTATCATATGATTTGATACAATTTTTACAATTCACGATTCGAATCAATTCAGTAAATGGGTCGGGTTTGAAGTTTTTGGGTCAACCCTGAATATTTCGAGTCCTATAACAATATAAGATCTAGTTTTAATTTAATGCCAAATTGGCAAATTCCTTAATTTTCCAATTCTTTCTTGGTTTCTCATTCTCTTTCTCACGAACAATCTTCCAAGCTTACTCGTCTTCGACATGATGGCTCGCCCTTGATTTTCTTGTTGTATCATCCTTACCTCAACGCTTGACAATTGACTAATTATCTTTATTATGATTAATCACGTATTCACATGATTTTTATTGATTTATGTATTCTTTGTTGGATTTTGCATATATATATATATATATATATATATATATATGAGAATAATGGAGGAAAGTTGCCATAGAAGGGAATTTCCTCCTGTGACGTCGAAAAAATACTCCCTCCCCGATTTTTTTCGACGATCGACATCAATCATCATCTTCATCATGTAAGATGTGGATACACCAAATTTTATGTGATTCCATAATTTCTTCACCGTTAATTTAGTGGGTGCAAAATTAACGGTTTACTGACAATAGAACTTTTACATTGCTAATCCAACGGTGAAAAAGTGGTGGAATCACATGAAATTTGGTGTATCAACATCTTATATGATAAAGATGATGGGTGTCGATCGTCGAAAAAACTCGAGGATAAAGATATTTAACGACGCCTAACGAAAAAGCCTCTTGCAGCCTCTTTTCTACATTATCTCTCTCTCTGTCTCTCTCTCTCTATATATATATATGTTTATGTGAGTTGTACGACTGGGAATTGATCAGACACTATATTTTATATAACATACAACAACTGAGCCTTTTATCCCACGTATATGGGGAGGCTACATGAATCAACATGAGAATCACGCCGGGTCGAACACATGAATCATCCGCCTCCACTCACTCCTATTGAATATACTTTCATTAAGACCTTTGGCATCCATATCTTTTCGTATCACTTCCATCCACGTTTTCTTCGGTCTCCCTTTTGTTCTTTTGGCTTTGCATAAATCGAGAATATCTATTCGTCGAACTGGTGCATCCATAAGTCTGCCTCGCACATGACCAAACCATCTTAGACGGTTTGCCCGCGTCTTCTCCACGGGTGCTACACCAACATTTGCACAAATATTCTCGTTTCGCATCTTATCCTTTTTAGTGTTACCACGCATCCAACGAAGCATGCGCATCTCCGCTCATCCAACGAAGCATGCGCATCTCCGCTATATGCATCTTGTATGCATGATGTTTCTTAGGAGCTCAGCACTCCGTACCATATAACAAGGCAGGCCGAATAATGCTTCTATAAAACTTCTTTTTCAATGTTAACGGAAAGGTATGATCACACAAAACCTTCGTTGCACTCCTCTATTTCAACCAGCCAGCTTGAATTCTCTGGTTAACATCGTTGTCGATCTTCCCATCTTTTGGATGATGGAACCCAGATATCTAAACTGATCGCTCGGTGATATCTCTTGTTCATTCAATGTTATACTAATGTGATCTCGACTTCTCTGTTTACTAAATTTGCATTGCATATACGATCTCTTGGATCTACTCAATCTAAACCCTTGAGATTCCAACGTTTACCTCCACAACTCCAATTTGGCATTAACCCCTGCTTTTGTCTTATTTGCCAGAATAATATCATCAGCGAATAACATACACCAAGATACATCATCCTGGATGGATTTAATAAGCTCATTCATTACTATGGTAAACAAGAATGGACTTAATGCGGATCCTTGATGCAAACCAATTGTGATCGGAAAATCTATCGTTAGGCCGCCACAAGTCTTTACATTTGCCAATACTCCATACATGTTCTTGATTATGTTAATGTATCTTATCGGGACTTCCTTCTTCAACATTGTTGCCATGATACTTCTCTAGTACCTTGCCGTTAGATTTCTCTAAATCAATAAAAAACCATATGCAGATCCCTTCTCTTTCGAAAATGTTCGATAAGTTGACAAAGCAAATAAATAGCCTCTGTCGTCAATTGTTCAGGTATGAACCCAAACTTGTTTTCTATTATCTTAGCATTCTTTCTTAGCCTTTGTTCAATCACTCTCACTCGCTCAAAGTTTCATGGTGTGACATATGGGTTTTATTCTACGGTATTTTGAGCAACTTTGAATGTTACCCTTATTCTTGTAGAGGTATAAGGGTACTCTTATTCCCCTCATTGGACATCTTTTTGGTTTGCCAAATCTTATTAGACAAGTCCGTCAGCCATCTAACGCCTATCTTTCCTAGGCATCTCCATACCTCAATAGGAATTCCGTCTGGGCCCAACAGCTTTCCTTGATTTCATCCTCTTGAAAGCTTCTGTAATGTGTCCAATTGTTAAATTATCTAATTATTATAAATATGATATATTGTCTTATTTTGCTAATCTAATTATCTAATTATTATAAATATGATAATATGTCTAATTGTTTCAATTTTGCATAAACAAATATCATATCTTACGATTTACTATTCAATACGATATACGATATGATTCATAAGAAAAACGATATACGATTCATATCACGATTTGACAACTTTGGAGATTATACTTAGGGTTACCAAAAATAGGGTTGTAAATCTACTTATATGTTACAGAAAAGTACCTATGTAAGACTGAAATCTATCTATTACTGTAATTAACATATTCCTTTAGAATTCTGATGTGTATAACTACAGTTTTACATACATGTCATGATGTACATGGCCAAATTACGGAAAATCTATTTACTTTTTTACTGTATTAACTCAACTTCGATGTTATTTATGTTCATTTTCATCTATTTAGAACCAATGAAATGAATTTCCTTCTTCCTTCTAATCATACTACCTATCCTCCAAGTTATATTCATCTATTTGTTTTGTATTATATGTTAAATCTATCTAGCTTCAGTGAAATATAGATAAATTCCATTGATTTTGATAAGGATAATTTCAGTTAAATATAGGTAGAATTAACTAAATGAACTATTGATTCTGTTAAGTTTAGTTAAATTGAATTAAATATTGGCCGATTTAGCTAAATGTAGATAGTTGCATTATATATAAAAAAGAATTTATCTTCATTTAGCTAAATTTTATGTTTTCTTTTTGGGGAAGTCTTACAATCAATGACGCAATGTTGGTTAAAGTGTGTTCCTTTTCTAACCTGAACCATATCAGAACAATGTTGTTCAGAACAAGTTTTTATTATATGACTAGAAAGTTGCTAGTCTTGGAACTTGGTACGCCTAGTACACTGCCTTCTTAGGATGCTTTAGTGGGCTGAAATACATTTATCTGGAAGGGTAGACGACTTTATAAGGTCATGGAGTTGTGTTTTCTTCTGTTATTGTTGTTGGTTTGTGCATGTAACTTCATATATGTGTGCATAATGTTTGTATATGAATGCGCGCGCGCACTTTGGAACATACATGCATACCAAGTTCCACATGTTCCTTTGTTTGATTATACAGAAACACAGAATTTAACTAGGTTGCGCCTCTTGTTTTTACCAACCTTTTCAACCTTTTCTTTTCCAAAAAGACTGCAATTGATATACGTAGCTTTTGCTCTTCCAAATTAAGTTAACCCCCTTTGTTCTTTTCAAAAAGGACGTGTTTCCTAGACGAAAGACTACCTCTTTCCTCATATTTTCTTTCCACTAGGATAAGGATCATTAGGAAATTGAAGGTTTTAATGTAGCGCTGTTATAGAGCTGCCAAACGTTCGATAAGCCTTATGCAGGATCAAATTATGTTCAATATAGCTTTTGGTTGTACATATGTAAACTTAAATGCCGTGCAAATTTCCAAATTCTCCCAGTGATTATATTATATGTTGGATCAGCAATTGTAATTTATAGTAGACTTTGATTGATTTGAAAACACCTGATTTATGAAGGAAAAAAAATCAAGGCTAGTATGTATATGAAAATTTGTCATTACCGCTTACTAGTCTTCTTATATAATGTGCTCGTAGGACTAAAAACAGATGAGGAACTATAATAGCAGCGATGGAAGAACTCCTCAACGTGTTCCCTACTTTAAGAATTCATCCTTTTCATCTTCTCTTAAGTCATTAGTTTCTGTTTAATGTGATCTCCAAATCAGAGCTACAAAATAATTTTTGATGGTGAAGATTGCTACCGATTTTGTTGATCTGTCTATTTTTTGTTTACCACTAATGTGCAGATACTCTTATGACTTGTGATTCTCTCTCCCTCCCTCCCTCGCTCTCTCATATAATTTTTTAAAATAATTGTTTACCATAATCACTTCTCTCTCTCTCTCTCTCATATAATTTTTTTTAAATGATTGTTCACCATAATCACTTTGCGTTCTTATAAATTCATGATCCTGCGCAGAGTCTAACTTCTAGGAGCATCTGAATCATCTGTCTAGATTAGATTACAGCTGGGATCTGCTCAACCCCAGCTTCCTGCTGAACAACAAAAGCCTTAATTTGATCATCAGAAGAAAAACTATAATAGCAGCGATGGAAGAACTCAACGTATTCCCTACTTTAAGAATTCATCCTTTTCATCTTTTCTTAAGTCATTAGTTTCTGTTTAATGTGATCTCCAAATCAGAGCTACAAAATATTTTTTGATGGTGAAGATTGGTACCGATTTTGTTGATCTGTCTATTTTTTGTTTACCACAAATGTGCAGATACTCTTATGACTTGTGATTCTCTCTCCCTCCCTCCCTCCCTCGCTCTCATATAATTTTTTAAAATAATTGTTTACCATAATCACTTCTCTCTCTCTCTCTCATATAATTTTTTTTAAATGATTGTTCACCATAATCACTTTGCGTTCTTATAAATTCATGATCCTGCGCAGAGTCTAACTTCTAGGAGCATCTGAATCATCCGTCTAGATTAGATTACAGCTGGGATCTGCTCAACCCCAGCTTCCTGCTGAACAACAAAAGCCTTAATTTGATCATCAGAAGAAATACAAGCAAGCAGGATTCGAAGTGGGTGTCGGTTGATTGGTGAAATAAATCCGAGCTTGTTATGCTAGCGGAATGTTAGGCAATTTTGTTTGCTATGATAGTTTACCCATCTTTGTTTTGGTGTTATCAGTGTATTAGATGGTTCTTGTGATTGCAGCTTTGTATGTGTCTGTCGTCATTTAGTTTTGAAGTTTTAGCACTGTGATTATGCATGTAGTTTATTGGACCTTTGGTTAGCGAACACTTGTAGTGCAAATCCTAGTAGCTACTATATATGATATTGGTATTGAGTCGAATGCCATTATCTGAAATGAGTTTTGGTCTCTCTCTCTCTCTCTCTCTCTCTCTATATATATATATATATATATATATATATGCAAGGATTGTATTTACTGCAGGGTGCCGGCTACATTTGTAACTAATATTTCGTACATAGGCAATAGCGGTAATGAAATTGTAGCCAGAAAGGAAGAAGAAAGTTAGCCACTGCATAGTCAGAATCATCCGCTCCTAATTTCTATCATCTTAAACGGGAGGAGAAAATATCTATGCTTTCTGGGGTTACATTCCACAAGGCTTTAGACTTGGTTATATTCATCACTTTTTTCAATGAACTCAAAAAACAAACAGCATCATATTTTAGCCCCATGACATACATACCGAGTCAATAGCAACAGCATAACAAACCTTTCCATATTGACGAACTCTGCAGCATAACAACACAACATGAGCTCCGAGAACTACTAATTAAACTAACTAAGAAACAAAACATAATGAGAAATAACTCTAACAACCTCTAAGAAATATTACCTCATACCAAAAAACAGATTACTGCAATATAAGATACTGAAGAAACCACAAATGATAACCTACTTAAAAATTAAGGCATATACTGTAATTGACCCGATAATTGTGAAAATGTACGATACCAGGGCACGGGAGCTGAGATGGGTGGTGGCATGGGTGAGGACGGGCCCATGGCTAGTGGTGGAAGTGGGGCCGGGCCGAAGGTTGAAGATGTTGATTGAAGACCATATTTGAGGATGGTTGGTGATCATGATTTGAGTTTGTGTATGTGTTTTAGTTTCTGCCGCCTTTTTTCTTTTTGTGTCTGGTCATTGTTTATGCTTGTGTCTTGGTGTGATTCAGTGACGTTTAGTTTAGCCAAGAAGTTACGGAAAATGTATGATGATCCTTTTGGGCTTAAATGAAGTTTTAGGCTTCGAGCTAATTATTATTGATCAATCAATTTATCAATCCACTAATTCTAAGGTGGGTTGAATTTGGAATATTATTTGAATATACCGTCCAAAGTACTAATTTTCTGTTGGTATTGGTCACTCTTAAGGAATATTTCGGAATCATCTACCTTAGGCTTTTATCATTCTCAGAATTTTCATTTTTTCCCTTGCTAAATTACATCAAACAACCCTTAACCTATGAGAGTTTTTCACTGAACTCTTCAAGTTTTTTAATACAGTAAAATCCCTTACCCTTTTGTTTTAAGGGATTTTTCTATTTCGATACCCTTAAGGTGTTACTTCAATGAAGCTTATTGTAATATGAAAAAAGATTAAGGTGGTCTAGTGAAAATAGAAGCCCTCATAGTTGAGGGTAGTTTAGTGTAATTTAGTCTTGGTTCGTTGTTGACGAGCAAAGAGTTCTGGGTTCAACTTGAGATGCCTTGTCAATTGTAGTGTTGTTTACAGTCGTATCAGCGGCCATGATAACAAACTGAATTGGAATTGAAGCCTATCATCTGGTACCTACTCAACTATCTTTTGGTGCTTCTGCTACGCTCAATGTCGTCGATGTTCAAAACAAAGATCTCAATTCTTCCATCGTCGGTCTTTGCAACCTGCACAAAGCACATCACCAGCCGAAACAATGTACTTTTCAGGAGAACCTGAATTATCTTCCGTCAAATGACAGTTCATTAGCAAAAAAAAGAGAAAGAAAAAGAAAATGGTACTTCAACGAAACACATCTAAGGCAAAAAGAGTAAAACACAACTTTGCTAAAAAATCTAGGGTATATTAGTATAACATAATTAGTTTAAGGTATTTTGGTGTAATTAAAGTTGTCTCTAAAAGGTATTTTAGTGGAAAAAATCAATAGCTGCTGAGGATATTTTAATGTAATTTAGCCTAAAGTAATATCTCTTTTAAGAAAAAACGCAACCTGCTGCTCTTGAATTTGATAGGTTGTTGACTTTTGTCTAACTGCTGTTTGACTAACTTATTCTTCGATTAATTCAATTCAATTCAATTCCAATCATTTTCCCCCAATTTTAATCCGCATTTTTTGTTAGGGTTAGAGACCAAATCAGATCTCTTCTCTCTAGACCTCTCTTTCTGAGAGAGAGAGAGAGAGAGAGATATCTCAACAGTCGAGCCTTCGATTTTTGTTCTTGTATTTAGAATCTTCGCTCAATTCTGAGAGCAAATCGAGAACTGAAATCGATGGTGAATTGGGAGTTGAAGCAGTGCTGCAAGCACGATCAGAAGATCTTCATCGCTATGGTCGCCATCTTCACCGTCGTCATCCTCGCTGTAAGTTCTATAGTAAAAATCTCTTCTTTTTCCCAAAATTTGAATTAGGGTTTCTATGATTTTGAAATCGCATAGTTTGAATTTTTTGAACTGGGTTTGTAGTTGTGGAGAACGGTGCTGTTGACGCCATTCAAGCTCATCACTGTGTTCCTTCACGAAGCCAGCCATGCTATTGCTTGCAAGCTCACTTGCGGTCAGGTGAACGAAACAAAAATAATCTAATTTCATGTGTATTTTTGTTGCTTATGCTGAGGAAAAGTTGAAAACTAAGATTAATGAGAGACATTGCTATTAAGACAACCTTTAGAAAGGAGATCGGTCATCGGTAAGTGCACCAATATAGGAGAGAGTGACAAAATTATTCTTAATAGAGGAACGCAAATGAGAGAGATAGGCATAGAAATTTAAAGGATATTATACTAGTAGTTAAATCGAGGAGCTGGCTCTTCGAACTAAATATAAGAAAAGGATTCATTTAGTCTGTTTCCAAGTCGAGGATAAAAGCTTGTTGCTATAGTTGTTTATGAATCTAATTGGGTTGGTGAAGTTTAAGAGGCAAGAAAATATTTGGGATTCAGTTGATAGTTTAAATATGCTGGATTTTGATCGACATGAGTCGAGTCGATTCTCATTGTTATCAGTTTCTTTTTAATCCCTAAATGATCTGGAAAGAGTAATGCATGCTTAATTATCAATATTAGGAAATTGATTTCAATTTGGTAAGTTTTCTTGTAAATTCATTGGGGATGGGACACATTTGTATTTTGAACATTTTCTGATTGGATAGGATGTATATGCTCTAATCTTGAAGTTGAAGCCTGAAACTACTAAATTATCTGAACTCATGCATCCAAAATAGAATTTGAAACCAAGCAGAAGGTGAATTCTTGGGCAAAGTCAGAGATCGGCTCGAGAAAGCCGTGCCCTAAGTGCCTTCACCTTATTTATGGGCACAGGCCAGTCACCGGTAGGCTACTATATCCCGAGTAGGAAGCCTTTTCAACAAGTAACGTGCTCCAACAGTAGCATCAGCACCCTCGACTAATAGAAGCATCAGTTGGAAATATTGCCGAACACCTGGAGTGCGAAAACTTTGATGATCTTTGATGTAGATATGGATTAGCAGGGGTCTAGCCGAGGTAAGTTTATGACAATACACATCATAGAGAAGAAGGGGGTAGAAGAATCAGCCCAGTAGCTTCAAATTCTCTATAGAGTGTTGCATCAGTGGTAGTGGCATCAAGTAGCAGCATCAAGTAGCAGCACTCGCGTGTAGCAACAACAGAAATGGAACCAGCAACAGAAGCATCGACACACCAAATACCAAATCCACCTATCATCGCAAGCATTCAAATACATGGAGAGGTAGTACAACACTAACTGGAGAGGATGATCCATCAAACCAACAATCAAGCAAACTAGAGGCAGCAACTTCATCCTTACCCGGCACGAGTAAGCAAGTCAACTACCTTGGATATGTACCTTAAAATATATTCACTCCCCATACAAGAAAGAAACTTGCTAGAACCAAAGCCAGATGGCGCTCACATTCTCAACAAAGTCCTCACCGCTTCCTGCTCCGGCTATTCTACGCTTTTTTCCCGTTACTGCTCTGGTTGAACTACCCTGTCTGGTTTTCCTGGACCAGAAAACAAGTACTGATGTAAGGAAATGAAAGTCAAGTTGAGGAGGCAGTGACGTAAGGTAAAGGCTCCCAAAAAAACAACTCTTGTACTCGTAAGGATGCATAGTAGCATTCAAAGAGCACGCTTTGGCCTTACCCGTTAGAGTAAGCAAGTCAAAAACTACCTTGGGACTCGTTGAATTGAAAATTACGGGGTTTCGGGAACTCGTTCAAAATGGAATGGATTCAATTTATAGTACACCCTACGAGCCTCATTATATTTAGACTTTTGCATCTGGGTCTCCTGTCCTTGGACGAATCCACTAAAGCGTAAAGGCCTGGGGATAGAGTTCCAATAAGGTCTGGATGGGAATTTTCTTGAAGATCTTTAGCTGATGCGAGATCAGGTGAGTCTTCCACTTACAAGTTAGCCAAGTAAACCCTTTTCGCTACTTGCGAACTAAACTAAGGGGATTTTCTATTAACCTTACCTATAGGATCAATTAATCATAGGTATGGTTGAGATGGCCAGTGCCAATGCACCTTCGATAGCTTGATTTCCTGGTTGAACTCCTGACTTGAGTCCTTCGTTGGTGGATTTTGTAATCAACTTTGATCCCATCTCCTCAAAATCTCGAAATACTCTGGGTCATGGAAATGAAAAGCGTGTTGCAAGAAGAATGAAGGAATTGGAGACTTGCTGACTTGTTAAGAGTCAGAAATTGGTCCATTCCCTGGCTGGGTAAGCCAAGGGTTGCATTCACGGATCAAGTCATTTAATATATGATGTTACCGATCCCGATGACCCGCATCCCGATGTCAATGCGCTAGGAGAAGGAAGGGGATCCCCTCGAAGATAAAAGAGTGTTTGGACTCCTCATGTTTACATGTGTTGCGGACCCGAAAGGGCTCATGTAAATCACGGGAAGTTGGATGGTTGACGCTCATCCCAGCCACTTGCCAAAAGGCTGAGATGTCAAGCATTATTGTATGAAATAATGAACAATTTTATGATTCAGCGGATATTTTTTGAAAATTTTCTTAGTTGTAGCTTTAGCTGATAGCAGGCAATTAGTCTTGAATATTTGCATGATTTGTGATGCTTCATGGCCTTCATTAAGCGAAGAAAACCCTTTGATTGCTTGGAATGTCGTCAATTATTCAAGGATCGTAGTAAAGTTAATGACGAGAAAACTAATAAGTCAATGAAGTTGGATCTTTCTGTCACAATCTCAACCCAAACCCCTATGGGTTGGTAAACTTTTGGATGATTGGAAGGTTTCAATTACCGAACATGTGGCGAAGTCTACCTAGTTCCAACATTATCCATTGCTGTATATACTTCTAGATGAAAGCACGAGATTGTATTATTATTAACTTTGGCCATCTTCTAAGAATGAGCAAATCTCACAAATAGGTAACCGAAGTAAACTTCTGATTCAAAGAAAAGTCAACTAATGGATGAAATTTAACTTTAAAATGGCTGTTTGAATTTGTTATAGTCCACTGAATTTAGTTAAAGCCGGGAACACCTAGATAGTATATTATTTCTACTCAATAGATCTTTTTTCTTACAGAGAAAACAAATTAATGAGGATGTAGAGCATGCAAATGCATAGAATGAATAATCGTACGAACTATTCACAAAATTTAAAAGCATTCCACAAGTACCATAACAGTGTTTTCTTGCCTATTCAATGCATAGTTTTAGGTCTCTAACTTTGTCGCTCCGGGCTCAAAACAACATGGTTTCAGTTTCCTTTTTTCCCTTTTATTTTTGGTGATTGACCCAACATATATGCTACATGATACAATTCCTCAAAATTTAAACAGAATCAACCCCTTAAAGCATATCACATAAATTTGTATAAATTATTTCAGGCACATTCAATGGATCCATGCCATTCGTGCACTTTCAATCAAGTTGAACATCTGGACAATTGTCTAGTTTGTATATAACCTTGCTTTATAATCTTGCTATTTTGAGAAGGTTGGAAAGCCAAGACAGACTAGTGTATATAACAAAGCGAGAATGCTAAAATCTCTCAAGATACATTATGAACATGTGTCTGTTGGATAAAATTAGCAAAAACTAGACAGTAAAATTGATGCTTGATATAATCAGGGAGATATCAGAAAAGGTCAGAAGTTTTTAGGTATTCTAGATGAAAGCTTGAACTTAGGTTTCGATATTTGCAGGAAAGACTTGTCACTGGTGCTTAGAAGTCTGACGCGATGATGTTATATACACACTCGTTCTGTTCAGCTGACTGTGCGTAACACATAAGCTGATTATATGCTGAATAATTGGATTATGTGGACTTATGCAAAAATAGATTTTTAATACATGACATAGAAAATATCCAAATATATATAGAAAGGATTGAAGAAAATATATCGATGGGAAGAGAAAGGAATGAATTGGACCTTTACTAATGTGGGTATTGAGTTTATACATCGCATTTTGGATATTAGGCAAGTAATGGAATCGACGTATTGTATACGTCCCAATTAAATGGATAATCACCTATTCACCTGTATATTTCACATAGGGGAAATTATGTGGCCATGCAGCGTTTCAACACTAGTTGAAGCGATTGCTTGGCAAATACTTTAATTTGACAATCAATCTTTAAACCTTATATTATATCACTGGTGACCATCTGAGAGATTGCTATATTCTCTATATTGTCTAATATTTCAGTCAACACCAACTAATGCACTTTAATTATTCTAAACTTCTACAGGTTGAAGGTATTCAGGTTCACGCAAATGAAGGTGGCGTCACACAAACCCGTGGTGGTATCTACTGGGTGATCTTGCCTGCTGGATGTAATGCAACTTTCTTTTCTACATTTTCACAGTAATATTTTATTACGGATTTCAAGGCACATGTCTCATTACCGGGAAACCTACTCTTGAAGTGTATTGCAATTATTTGCTTGTAATGCTTTAGGTTAATAAGCCATGTTTCCCCTCATCTATGTTTCTTCTAACTCTTTCAATAAACTACACCATTTCTTTGCCTCCAGATCTTGGCTCATCATTTTGGGGAATGGTTTTTATACTGGCATCAACCAATCTTCTTACTTCAAGGATTGCGGCTGGTTGTTTTATTGCTGCCTTGGTGGTTGTACTTTTTGTTGCAAAAAATGTAAGTTAGCTCTAATCCTTTTATGTATTTTTCAACATATAGTATCTTAAAATAAATTTAGCATGATTATGGAGTTTGTATTATCTCTGTCCTGGAACAATAATATTTTGTTTTCAAGCCACTGATTGGTTTGGTTACTCTGTCAACTTGCAGTGGACGCTTCGAGGACTTTGCATTGGTAAGCTAGTTGTGAAATTTATTTGGTTGTTTTTTAAGAAGGCGGCATCAATAACGAAGGCTAATCATCTAATAAGCATTTAAAACTCCAGGCTTTATTATTTTTCTTGCCATTATTTGGGTTTTGCAAGAAATGACATCGGTCCACATTCTTCGCTATGCCATTTTATTTATAGGTGAATATCTATCTGCTTCCATCTACTTTCCAGATATACACGGATTGCACTTTTTGTCCTCCTAAAAGATAATTATTTGCAAATGCATAATGCAGGTGTCATGAACAGCCTATTTTCAGTTTATGGTATGGTACTTTCATAGCATGCTAACTTTTTGTTTCTTATTAAACTAAAAGTGCAAAACTAAACAGATGATCGTCAACTTGAAATTACAATATAGATATATATGACGATTTGATATCCCGAAGAGTCAATTCAAGTGATGCTGAGAAATTTGCTGAGGTTTGCCCCTGCCCTTGCAATGGTGTTGCATGGGGAGTCATCTGGTAAGATTTCTTAGCAGAAAATCATAAATAACAATGGTCTCTCCAACCCACCCAATCCCCCACCCCACCCCTTTTTTCCCATTTACGGTTTCTTGGACTTAATTATCCTGAATATGTTTGCAGGGGTCTAATATCATTTACATTTTTGTGCGGAGCCATGTACCTTGGTCTTGTTATCTTATCATAAGGTATACTTGCTTGGCTTCACCTTTTGTTTCTCACATGATAATTTAATTTGCTTTTATATCATAAACTTGGACATTTAAAGGTTAATCAGAACTTGAAGGCAGTACACTGGTTAAGATCCACCTATAGCAAACTATTGAACACACCTCGAGATCTTGCTGTCTATGAGATAAATACCATGAACTTTATAAATTACATTTAAATACCATGAACCGCCTCTAGTTGTTGCTTGAAAATGCCATGTGTCTTGTATCTTTGAAAACCTTTTACTTTAACAATCATATGACGGCCTTGACTGATATCCCTCCATTTTAACCTTGTGTCTTCATTTAAAAAAAATACTCATTTTAACCTCTATTTTCTTCTAAGTCGTCTCGATCTAAATGAAAATTGACTGCTTTAAGTTTAAGGTATGGAGACATGCACAAAATGAGAGAAGGAAGAAAGAGGATATGCTCTTCTTCTCCTTTTTTCTTTTATGAGGAAAAGAGGATATGTTCTTAAAGAAGGTAATAGGATAGAACAATGATATATTGGTCACATGGCGGTCCATTGACTTCAACGATTTTGGCAGGATAAAAGATGCATGGTATTTTTGTGAGATAACAAGGACAATTTATGGCATTTCAATGTAATTAATAAAGTTTGAAGGAAGGTAACCAAAAGGAATGAAGCAGGTAGCTCGATTATTAGATTTTGCCTTGTCTTATGACTTGATCTTAGCAAACACTTGGTTTAGGAAAAGAGAGTCTCATCTTATCACCTTTAGGAACGGATCAGGGATCAAGGGCAAGTCAAATAAACTTTTTTCTGACGAGAAGGATAAATAGAGATTGTTGTATCGACTGTAAGGTGGTGCCAGTTAAAAGTGTAACCACTCAATATAGACTTATAGTTATTTTCGATTTAGAAGAGGACTTAGGAAGATTAGACGTAAGGTAGAGCCTAAAATTAAATGGTAGCGATTGAAGAAAGGTAACCAAAAGGCTTTTATAGATCGTGTAGTTCAAGAGGCTGATTGGCAATCTGAAAATGATTTAGATAGAACATGGAACAAAATGGCTAGTTGTATCAAGAGAGTAGTTAGAGATCTACTTGGTGAGTCGAGATGTGGTGCTCCACCATCTAATGACAAATCATGGTGGAATGAAGAAATAAAGGCTGCTATTAAAATTAAGAGGGATTCTTATAAAAATTTGAAGAAAAGCAGAGATGCGGAGAAATTTGAGAAGTATAAAATGGCTAAAAAGGAAGTTAAGAAACCTGTTCGGGAAGCTAAAATTAAGGTCTACAAAGAGATGTACGAGAAGTTAGACACTAAGGAGGCTGAAAATGATATATACTGGATTGCTCGAATACGGAAAAGGAAGACCAGATACTTATGTGCGGTGAAGTGTGTCAAACATGAAGATCGGAAGGTTTTAGTTCGAGATGAGGATATCAAGAAAAGGTGGAGAGATTATTTTGATAAATTGTTCAATGATAGTTTTACTAAGAATTTGGATGGACTTGTCACTCAATCTCAAGATATAAACCGTAATTTCATGTGTAAAATACGACTACATGAGGTTAAAGAAGTTTTGAAGAGAATGAGATCAAGAAAAGCTGTTGGTCCATACGGGATTCCTACCAAGTTTTGGAGATGCTTAGGAGAAATAGACGTTAAATGGCTGGTAGATCTGTTTAATAAGATTTGGTAGACCAAAAAGATGCCAAATGAATGGAGGAAAGGTACCCAAATACTTATCTACAAGAACAAGAGTGGCATTCAAAATTGCTCAAACTACCGTGGAATAAAACTCATGTGTCACACCATGAAACTTTGGAAGTGGGTGATTGAACACAGACTAAGAAAGAATGTTAAGATAACAGAGAACCAGTTTGGGTTCATACATGGACGATCGACAACTGAGGCTATTCATTTGTTTCGTCAACTTGTCGAGTGTTTTCGAGAGAGGAGAAGAGATCTGCATATGATATTTATTGATTTAAAGAAAGCGTACGACAAGGTACCTAGAGAGGTATTATGTGGGACAATAATGAAGAAGGGGGTTTCCGTCAAGTACATTGACATAATCAAGGACATGTACGATGGAGTAGTGGCAAATGTCAGAACTTGCGTCTGCCTACGAGTGTTTTTCCAATTACAATTGATTTACATTAAGGATCTACATTAAGTCCATTCCTATTTACCATCATGATGGATGAGCTTATTAGAACTATTCAAGATAAGATATCTTGGTGTATGCTATTCGCCGATATTGTTCTAGTAAATGAGATGAATGCATGGGTTAATTCCAAATTGGAGTTATGGAAGCAAACGTTGGAATCTCGGGGGTTTAGATTGAGCAGGTCCAAGACAGCATATATGCATTGCAAATTTAGCAATCAGAGAAGTCAACCATATTGGTATAACATTGGAAGGGCAAGAGATATCATCGAGCGATCGGTTTAGATATCTAGGTTTTATCATCCAAAAGGATGGTGAGATCGATAGTGATGCTAATCAAAGGATCCAAGCTGGTTGGTTAAAATGGAGAAGTGCAACATGAATTTTGTATGATCGTAACTTTCCGTTAAAGTTGAAAGGGAAGTTCTATCGGAGCGCTATTCGGCTTGCTTTAAATATATATGATACAGAATGTTAGGCTCCTAAGAAGTATCATACACAGAAAATGCATGTAGCGGAGATGCGCATGTTTGGTTGGATGTGTGTTAACACTAGAAAAGATAAGGTGCGAAATGAGTATATTCGTGCAAAAGTTGGTGTAGCACATGTGGAGTAGAAGATGCGGGAAAATCGGATAACATGGTTTGGTCATGTGCGATGCAGACCTATGGAAGCACCGGTTCAACGAATGGATACTCTCAATATAGGCAATGTCAAAAGGGCGAGAGGGAGACCGAAGAAAATATGGATGGAGTTGATACGGAAAGATATGGTTGCCAAAGGCCTCGATGAAAGTATATTGTTCGATAGGAGTGAATGGAGGCGGAGGATTCATGTGCTGGACCCGGCGTGATTCTCATGTTGGGTCATGTAGGCAACCCCATATGCTTGGGATAAAAGGCTCAGTTGTTTTTGTTGTTAATGTAATTAATAAAGTTCATGGTAGTTATCTCCAAGATGGTGTATGGTCATCGCATTTTAGTGTAATTTACCCTAAGTATAAAATAAAAAAAAATTCCCAACTAACAACAAAAATAGACAACATCTAGCCTAATCATGATACCGCATCACTTGTTCATTGAAATTTTTATTCGTTTCATATTTTGCACTCCATGGTATTCTGTGGCTTGCAGCGGTAATGAACTAAGACTGGTGCCCCACTCTATATACTTATGCACCACTCTTCATATATCATTGTTTTGAACTTCTTGTTCTTGGAACTTTTTGTAATAACAATCTCATAATTTAAATGCAGATTCTTGTGCCTTCAGTTTGAGTTCTTGATGGCCAACCAAGATCGGATTATATCAAATTGTTGCAACTAATTCATGAGATTTACCTTATTCTTTTAATTTACTTCCATACAACCTTATCAGATATTCTTTTTGTTCTAATTTAAGTATATTTGATAGAAAATGTTGCATTACAAATATTTTTTCTCCTTTTTTTTTGGTTTTGGGTCAAATCCATGACCTTGAATGTATAATCTAGTTTCTTTTTATTATCTTATTATTCTGGTGGTGACACTAGCAGGAAAAGGGATGCAAATTATGGGCTAAGAATTACAATTTTATTGGACTCCTTTTTCCAGTCATCTTTCATCAGAATTATCCTCAGCTTGCTTTATCATGCACTTCTCTAAACTTTTGTGTTTTGACAAATTTATATTGTTTTCATTTGTTAGATAGTCATGTGAAATAATTCACACCAATATTCCTGACTCCCAAAATATTTTCATGTCAAAAATAGTAACAGCAAGAAAGGTGGATAAAAAATGGCATGATAAAAAAAACTACATTAAAGTGGCTATTTTTATACGTAGACTGCAGGCGAGTGTATGTTCATGGGGTTATGCATAGTGAAGTGAATTTAGAGGATTGTTCACAGTTGAGTTTTGAAAGTTTAGTAACAAAAGGATGATGGTTTTCCAGCATGTAATAGAACTAAGCCCAAGATAAGACTGCAAGAAATTGTTCTTGGCTCTTAGGAGATATCAGCAGAACTAAACAATGTTTTTCCAACATTTGAAGCTGCTTGCTCTCATGGAACCTGCTATATAAGGGGAGATGTACACATGAACAAAATGTGTGGGTATTCACAAGTTACAGAACTAAAAAGCAAATTATGCATCATATTTACCATCAAGAAAGAATCAATCAGTTAATTCTATGCCTGACCCGACTGTTGAAAGAGAATGGATAGTCTTAAATTTATCGATACATATTCAGATAAAAATATAACATCATCACAATCATAATAAGTCACGAACGAGAAAATCATCATCATCCAACTCTTCTGTTCCCATCAAAATGAAGTCGGTTACAAAGCAAGAGCTCATAAAAGATATGACAATTTTATGCTCGATTGTTGACTTCACATAAATGATCAATCCTCTCTTAACTAGGTTGAAATTTTAGTTGAGGAAACTATACAGGAGAGAGGAGCTTGCCATAATCATAAACCGGTTGAGAACGTCCCACGCAGAAGCTTGGAGAAAAAACAAATGGTGCTTTTATATATCCAAATCATCATCTGGATCCTCATCAGAATCAGGGTCCTCGTCATCTGAATCTCGAATATAATGTATTTCACCCATCCCTGTATTGGTCTCATTGTTTATATCTATAGATAAAGTGGAAGGCTGCATCAAGTGAGGATCATTTTTGCTTTCAGCAAGGGTTCTACGGCCATCATAGATCTGAATAGTTTCGCCATTTCCTGAAACAGGCAACATAATATCAGAATTTTTTCCAACATATTCAGTAGAAAAAAAAACAGCAAGATTTCAACCTCCAAATAGAACATAAACTATTTGGTAGGTGATGCATTAATTTTTATTTTTTCCCCTCGGTTGCATGCAACTATATTTAAAAATGAATTTTTCCGCAGATAAAAATTTTTAGTCCTGTAAAAATTATTTTTCTAATCAAATTTTCGCTCAAGTACTTGTCCATAAGAAAATAAAGTTAGATGACATGCAGGTTTCAAACAAGTGACTTGAATAGGTTGAAAAGAAAGGAGTTTTCTGTTCTTTACTTTTCTTGGTTTAAGATAAATAAAATAGGATATCGCTCATCATTCAATTAGCTTTAGACACTCAAATTTGCAAACCCTTTGCATTTGTAACCGCAGAGATAAACATTAAAATAAGCTGCTACCTCGCACACGCGCATGTGCACACACATGTCCGTTTGAAGAAAACCATTCATAAAGGAGGCACATTCCTTGCAAAGACCATGTGGCTTGATCAATGGGTCTTAAAAAATTTCTGTGCCTCGAGGATAGAGGGATTGACTCTACACTCGACAGGCATTATCACACTCTACACTCAACAGGCGTCATCAAACAAAATATATATTTTTTCTTTTGATAATACAGCGAAAATATGTTGCTGAAAATCTCCAATTGTGCACATAAAGATGAAGAAAGACAATTGATCTTGCAGAAGACGAGCTTACGGTTGCTTAAACTCAAAACCCGTACCTTGGTGTTCAAAAGGAAGGACAACCTTTGCTCTGTCAACCTTCTCCTTCTCTGACAACTGGAGATTGAACTGCACCTGTTGTAAAATAGATGTACATGCAATTTATCACAAAAAAAAATACAATATCAGAGAATACACATGAATTTATCGAGCTGACATAAGCATGGAACTGACCTTAGGTACAAGGTTTTGATTGACCATTAAGCTTTCAGAAGAAACAGCAGTAAACTTGATTCCACCTTGTTCCAAATGAAAGTCTTCATGCTGGAGCACCAATCACATTTTAAATTTATTTTTTTAATCTAGTTCTTCAGTCTTACGAATACAAAAGTATCAACCAAAGAAAAAAAGGCTGAGAGAGCTCACGAGCAGTTTAACTCTTCCATTTCTCCGCTTAAGGCGTACATGAAACTTTCCACTGTGAGAATTTTGTTCAAGCGCAAACAAGTTTTCCGGATATTTTTGTCCTTCAGTAGATTGTATCATCGGCTCTAAGCTAGCAACCATTGTGGAGATATACTCGAGAGCTGACAAGGCCCTACGTTCCTGAAGGTCTGAATGTATTAACCAAAAGATACATGAAATTCGATCTGCAACAGAAAAGGGGTAAGCGGAAATTTGATAGATTAGAATTTTACAAAATAAGCCAAACTTCCCTGTACAAGTTTTTTCACAGACCATAAAGATAACAGAGGATCGACAGACCAATATAGAAAGCAGGCAAAATCTCTAAATTATTCAGCATAAAAGTCAATTAAGCAACATTTGTAATGAGATAGTAAATGAATAAAGACGTGAAGTTATAATTTGTTACACATATACACTAACGGTGGACTATTAATTAACTGACAATCTGACATTAACAAACTTTCTATCTTATAGGCATAATGATGCCATGGCCACAATTTTAGTGACCTCCCTACTTATAATATGATCGGATTTGCCACTGTGGTCTCTCATCAAAACTAGCCCTTTTTTAATTTTATTTCACCTAGCTATTTGTCTCCTTAATAGCCGGAAGTTCTCCAAAAATATGAGCAAATACAATATTAGAAAACCAAAGTAAACAATTGAAATTTCATGATTTAAATAATTGAAAAAGGAAGAAAACATTTTTTAAAAAAGATTTTTGGAAAAAAATTCGTGTTGCATGCAAAATATTGAAAAGTATAAAAATAGAAAACAAATTGGAAAAATTTGTGGTTTTCATTTATTATATAGCAAACAACATGCTGAAAAAACGAACACGAATTTTTTTTGGAATTTTTGGAATTATTGCAATTTTTATGCTCTATACAGCAAGTAAAACAGAAGAATACAGAAGATTTTTAGATTTTATAAAATTTCAAGATTTCGTGTGATATAAAAGCAAAATATTGAAAACAGCATACAAGAAAATTTTAAATATTTTAGAAAACTTCACGGTCTTAATGTGCTACAGCAAGTAAAATATTGAGAAACCGAATAAAATATTAGATATTGAGATTTTTGAAATTTTTCACATTTTTCGTGTGAGCATGTAAAACGCCGTTAAGGAAAATGAATATTTTTTATCTTTTTAAAAATTCACGATTATCATGTGATAGTATATAAAATATTGAAAATATGAAGAAAACAATTTTTTTGAATTTTTAAAGATATTAAGATTTTCATGTGCTATATATGCAAACGAAAAACTGAAAAGCACAAATTTTTTGAGAATTTTCAAAATTTCACAACTTTAGTGTGCTTACATAGCATGTATAATATTGAAAAATCGAAGAAAACTAAATATTTCGGATTTTGAAAATTTCATGATTTTCATGTGAGCAAGCAAAACATTGAATCCAAAGCTGAAAATTTTGAGATTTTTAAATATTATGTAATTTCTTTATGGCAGCGTGTAAAATATTGTAAATTTGAAAAAAACAAATAATTTTGGGATCTTTATAAATTTTGCAATTGTCATGTACGATTTTCGTGTGTGATATCATGGAAAATATTGAAATGAAGAAAACAAAAACTATTTTATTTTTGAAAATTTCATAATTTTCTTGTGCTATAGCAAGCAAATGGAAAACCGAAGAAAATAAAAAATATGATTTTTGAAATTTCGCCATTATGCGCTGAGAATTTTAAGAAAAAAATTGATATATTTGTACATTTCATGATTTTCGTGTGCTATATAACAAGCAAAATATTGAAAAACCAAATAAAAAAGAAAATTTTGAGATTTAAAAAAATTTCACTATTTTCGTATGCTATTGCGGAGAATATTAAAATGCTTTAAAAAATGCTAAAGTATTTACAAGTTAATTCTTTATATATTTTACATATGAAATTCATAAATATGAGATATTACAACTAACAAATCATATATTAATAAACTCTAAAATTAATATGATCTTTCTTGACTTTTGACTTTTAGACTTCGTACCTGCAAAGTGCGTGGGGCCCTTACTAGTATATATAAAAACTATATGAGAAAATATTTCTTGGAATACTCTCTCATCTTGATTGGACTCTTACGGTTGCAACGTACCTTCAATTTTTGAGATTTACATCTTGCTCTATAGGAAATTAGGTGTGCGCTAATGATTTTTATTCAGGCCCTTCCCTCTAAATTTGATTAGTATTCAAACCTTGATTTAGTTTGAAGTTATACTAAAGCCCGATATTAAGGTCCACAAAAAATTCCAAGGACATATTTTACCTTGCAAAATTTTAAACTATCTTTTTCAAAAGCAAATTCTATGTTTTTACTTTTTTTTCCAAGCACTATTTCCAATTTTCCCCTCTCCTTAAATCAAGCTAACGTTTCTCAAAATTTGATTGTAAAATTTACTTTAGCTCCTTTGATTATAAATTTTCCAATAACAAGAGTTACAACATAGCTTAAAATTTTAATCGGATAATATCGATATAATATGGACATTGCCAAGTTAATTTATCCATTCGTATTTTTGAAATTTACCAATATAAATATTACGTCAATCTTATTTTTTCAACATTCCAAAATTCTATTATGAATAAAATAAAGTATACTAGATATTTCTTCTAAAAATCAAGGAAACCTTGGCAAAATGCTTGCTTCATGTCTGTAACGTACTTCCAGTTATTTACAATTGTACTTTACTAGGGCCTTTAGTTCTTGCAAGTAGATTAAGAGGTGCTTTTGTTTGCCAGATATTCTATAGTTCATTTATCTTTGAAAAACTCCAAACAAATGCTGACGGTTAATAGAACTGAAAAATTCACCGGAAAATATTGTTTGCCAAAACAATCCTATTAATTACGCATTTGTTAAAATACTCATACAGAGATGTGGATGAGCAGGCTATAAAAAAAATATTTCGGTCTTTATACATAAAAACACGAGTAGAAATAAAATAAAATTTTTCTGTAGTTCCATCTTAACTCCAAGTCTAAATTTAAGATAAGTATTGAAAAAATTACATTTATATATATTAAATAGATGTTGATTATATTTTCGTTAGATAATTTTTCCACGCATGTATTCCTACACACATATTGTTTGATAACAATACGGACCGATATATTCATTGTATAACAAGAGAAAAATAAAACTTTGTAAATTTTTGGAAATGACTGCCTTATATTTTGATATCAATATCGTGAATATAATATATTTTAAGTCGTCGTGTTTGTTAGTTTTGTCTTTACATTGCATGATTACAAAATTAAGGTTTTTAATGATAGAACAATTTATATCTTAGATCAAATAGAACAAAGTCATTTCTACTGCTTCCAACACCAATATCTACATTTACTGGTTGGTATATAACCTATCATGGGTATAAGAAGAACTAGAACTGTTACATACAAGAATTTATTTAGTATTTTTCATCTTGCTTAATATTTATAATCTTCTTTTTAAAATACTTTTGGTATTGTGAGGAATTTGCGAAGCCTTTGGCTTATTTATGTTTTTTTCTAAATGATATTGTGATGCTTTTCTTTCTTTTTCTGCATTTTTAATAAGCTCTGTTTTTTTTTGAATATTCTTGTCGTACATGTATGGATTTGATGTGCCGAGAAAAATGAATATGTTGATTCTTTTTATGATATATTTTTTGGCATGGTGGAAAAAATATAAAACTTTAGGAAAGTTTTACCATCGTGTGGACAATGTAAACATTTAGATTTGCTTGTTTATGATCAATTTCGGCATGGTGAGAGCTGCTACAATATTTTTCTTTCTTTTAACAAAATTTTATTATTAGTGCAAAATTTTGATTGGATATTCTCTTCTTTTATGAAATATTACTTTGGTATTGTGAATATTTTATTCGCAGATGAGCAAAAGTAAACATGTGTATCTTACTGCAATAAAGCATCACTTACAAATTATAAAAAACTTATATCAATCATTTAACAAAAATATGATAAATGAGAAGTTGCACGGTGTCGCATAGTTTGTAAAGCTCATTAAACATTTACCAATATAGATAAAATGAGCAGAATTGATATTATACAAATTCATGGAAGTATTTGGAGTAGAAATAAAAGTTTAAATTTACAATTTTTTAGTATATTGTTAAAGAAATAAAAATGTTTTTTATGAATATTCTTTATGTATAAGAATTTGGTTCGCTTTTCTCATTGAGTTTTTTTTGGATTTTTATCTTGTTGATATTAGACTTCTTATAATATTTTATCAATTATTTACAACTCTACTCTTGCTCAATTGTATCGTAAATTATGTAATGAAATAATTCCGTGCCTAAATGAAATGCGACTAATGTATGAATATGAAATTTTGAACAATAAAACGAAAATATTGGACAGCTTTTCCGTGCATGGCACAGGGACTCTTGCTAGTATTATTCAATCCTATACATTTCTTAATTTTATGCATCTATAGAATCTCTCTTCTAGTATAAAATCTCTTATTGCTCTCTTAATTTCACTGGTTGAATTTCAATAAGATTTCCGTTCTTATGATCGTAGATTCAAGTCAGAATTAAATTGGCTTTATGTATATCAAATGATTTAATTGGATGTTAAACCATTCACCTGCTTGGTTAGATCTGGTATCAATCTTATAAATGGATTCTAAATGTTGGACCCTGAATCCAATTTTGCATTTCACCTGCCCATTGTACTAAAATATCATAAGCGTTTTGCACTTACCAAATTAAAAGCAACAAATTGTGTATAAAACATGTAGCTAGACGATTTTTTCAAAAAAAAATTCGAGTAATTCAAAGAATAAGCATACCATGACTGCGAAGGTTGCTAATCAGGCCTGCAACTTCTGGCAATGAAGTATGTCTCAAAATAGCACTAATCTGAAACAAACAATAATGAATTACTATACTTCTTTAAACTGAAAAAAATGATTAAATTAATTAATTGTCAAGGATAACCATTACGACTGAACTTTAGAGCAAAGAAGATATTGTTCAGATATGAACTGCAAATTTATATAATGCCTATAAATCATAACAAAGCAGCAATACCATAATTCAACAAAGTCATGCACATATCAGATGACATTTTCTGAAAAGCGATAGTGGTGATATCCCGAATAAATTTGGCAGATCAAATCTGAAGACTTGATTAATGCCAAACAAAATTTTTATCCGAAGTTAATGGCAAATTAAACAGCTTCCGCCATCTATCTAAATTTATATTCCTATGCAAAAAAATTGAAGCAGTGCAGAGATGGCAATAACACCCAAATCTTAAAAGCTGACTTCATCTACTTCCAAGTCCAAAAAACAAACAACGTCAAATTTCTGCCACATGACATACCGAGTCAATGGCAACAGCATAACGAACCTTTCCTTCTCCAACGAACTCTGCAGCATAACAACACAACATGAGATCCAAGAATTACTAATAAAACTAACTAAGAAAGAGAACATAAAGGGAATCAACTAAACAACCTCCTCCTATGTCAAGAATCGAACATAAAAGCTTTGAAACATCTTTCACATCCTTAAATACATTAACCGAACCCCTCAACGATTCCTTTCCATCGTTCTCCGGCATCATAATTTGATCTTTCCACCCAAGCGGATCCGAGTAGCAATCCACAACCCGAACCCTGCCGTTAAAATCAAGCGAAATTTCAATCTTTAAACTCTACAAAACCCTCAAATTGTGCATTCACAGCTAAAAAATCACTCACAGACTGGCATCGATTCCTTTGCTCTTCAACAGAGTGAAGTAAAACAATGGGCTCTTACTCAATGCGACCAAAACCAAACCGCTGCTTTGAAGGAATCAGATCAAAAAATTGGGTAAAGGAGAAAAAAATTGGAGATTGATTAGGGACGAAGGACCAACCGAGCTTGGGATTTAACGGCCGAGATGTTGGAGACGAGAGAAGATAGGAAGTGGTTGAAGGCGTGGGAGCCGAGTGGGATTTGAAGCGAGTCTTTTAGAGAGAGGGCTGCCGCGTGCTCGCCTTCGAGAGATCCGTCTCTTAGCGACCTCGAGATCGATTCCGCCATTAGAAACCCTCGAAAATAGAAGGAGATGAGTAAAAAAACCCAAAATTTTTTTTGCTGGTAATAAAACCCTAGTTCTTTGGATAGTTGGCGGTTTTAGATTTAATAACTACGCATTTGAAAGGAGCAGTCTCTTCCTCTTTTCATCACCGGAAATTTTTTCCGATCGATTTTTGTTTTCTGTACTGCTCTTATTAAATACTTGTAATTTACATGTGCTATGCCACGTGTATATATCAAATTACAATGAACTCATTTTTTCCATAAAAACTGTAATAATATAAAGTGGTAGTGAATATATGATGGGTTTAGTTTTTTCTATAATAAATGGTTGGGTTAGCTGCGGTTATGAATCTTGGTTGGATTTTTTCTTAACGATTTTTCTTGAACAATGAAACGCCATATCAGCAATCAATGTCAAAATTGAAAAGCCTCTTCTATTAGCACTATAATAGTAGAGATTTACCTTTTATGTTACATGAGAAAAGTTCCATGCTATGCATGCAATACACATGTAACATTTCAAATTAATAAAATATTATTTTTGGGAATTTTTATAATTTAATATTATTTTATTGATTATTTTAATATTAAATTTATAATTAAATACCGATAAATGGGAAAATTTTGAAATTTTTTTTTAGAAAATTCAAAATAATGTATTCTATGGAATTATGTCATTTTTAAGTTTTATGAACATTTATATGCTAATTTAGTGCTACTCGCGATTAAAAATCGCTAATCGGATTTTTGGCTTTTTGTGCAAAACATGCACATATCATTTTGGACTTGTGTTACATTTTTACTACCATGAGTGTTTTGGGATTGCTATTTGAGAGAGAAGGATTTGGAAAAGAAAAAGAAAAGAAAAATGTTTGAATAAAGAATTAGGTAGTAGGTATGATAAGAAAGAGAAAGGGGGGTGTTTACCTTTGACTTGTGTGAGCCTTTCCCCTTCATCATTTCTCTCATTTCTCTCATCTCCCCCTTAGTGCTGCTGCTGCTGCTGCCCCCATTCTCCCCTCCACAAATCCCCTCACTTCATCTCAAAAATCAACTCAAAACCTCACACTCATTTCACAAAAAGTGTGCACAAGCTCACAAGCTATAGAATGGACCAAGAAAGTTGATGTTTTTGGTGCTGTAGGAGGATTCATGAGTCTCTATTGAGGTATTTCCTTCACAATTAGTGTTGTAATTCTTATGCTTAAGCCTCAATTCAAGTTTCATATCGATATCGTGTGATTTTGGGCACTTTGGTCAAATCCAGAGAGGGTTAAGGTTAAATTGAATTGTGTTAGTGTAGTTAAGCCCTATTGGTGACCCTTGAACCCCTTTTGGTGCTACGAACCCAGATCCGTCACATTACGAAACCTGGAACCCAAAACAGACAGTTTCATGTCGGTTTGTGAGTGTATGTAGCGTGCAGGTGAATCTGGAGTGATCCGGGGTCAATACAAGGAAAATAAACAACACCAGGAGCCTAGTTAGACCATCAGGAGACCACCCTAGGCAGACGAGCACCCAACTCCCAATCTGGGCCGGCCAGGCTGGTTTTGCAAGTTAAGGGGATCGGCCACTTAGTGTATAGGGTAGGGTCCAGGCTTCTACTGTAGGTCACATACACCCTATACATCACTCTAAACTTGTTTGCTTGCCTTTGTTTGGCCTGAGACGAAATCTGAGATCATTTTCTTGGGTTGCTGCTTTGAATTTAGTTTTGGTTTTGCGTATTTTGATTTCCAGATTTTGGTATTTGTGCGTTATCTCGATCGTGTGACTTTTGTACGTCTATATCGAGTGATTTCGGGTTGTTTTGCGAAGGCTAACCATAGGTTCTAACCTATAGGCCTTTTAGCGTATCGTGTTGGTTTTCGCGTGTCGTTTTAAGTTTCGATTTGGTTTTGATGCGATGCGATACGTGTGATATGTAATTACCCCCACGGCGATCCGAGACGATGAAAAAGATGAAGGCGACATCGACACCGACACCGACACGCAGGATGCAGGTGAGTAGATTATATCTACAGGGGGAAGTCGGGTGGATAGCGTATAGCACCCCCGCAGTCCGATATTAGTATAGCATACATATATACTCATGATAGCTTTTAGTGTCTTGGATATTTGAGATGTGTTAGGTGTACTATAGATAGATTAGGGGTAGAAGTAAACTAGTGTAGTTTCTAGTCGCGAACCCTAGAACAGGTTTACACCCACACGCACACACGTACTTATTGCTGTACTTGTACCTTGATGATGAGGATAGTGGATGACATTGGAGATGAGTCGATGATTTGGGTTTAGTGCCATGATATCGGTGATATGATGTGATTCGTATTTGGGATACGACATGTGGTTTTTAGCGGGCCTATAGACGTATGTTTCACACACGCACTTATATTTATGTGGATGGTATCGATTTGTACTAGATTTAGATCAGTACCCCAGATCATGGGATATGATGATGAGGATACCAGATAATTGATGAGACAATTATGATATTGACCCGTACCCAGCTATTGGGATGCTGTACGACGATTTACCGTACGAGCTTTATATTGATGATAGACCCGCACTCATGACTCGAGGACATCATATGATATACTGTATCGTACGTGATACTATTGAGGCGGGATCACCGACTATTATATATATATATATCGACTCAGATGTAGGTGGTTTCAATACCCCTCCTGCTTAGCTTGTTAGTTAGGTCTGTAGATTTCTTAGTAGACATTAGATTAGACCCGAGACATACCTATTTCAAAACTAACGAGCCGGGAATATTTTAAAGATAGGCAAAAAGGGATTCTACGGATAATTTCAAAAGGCGCATCTTTTCTTAAAAACTTGTATATTGTTTCGGACTTAAAAACCAGTTATGTATTATTTCGACCTTAAAGTCTCGCGTTGTAGTATTACGCTTTTCATGTTATTTGAGTTTTCCTTTGAGTTTTGATCCTCGCCCTTCGGCGTTGTATATTATATTGCTTGTGTGGCTGTGACCGTCGACTGACGAAGAGCTAGCTCCCGCTTGGGGATGCATTTTATCATTTCATATATATTATTTATGTTGTACCCCGTTCGGGGCCAGTATTTACAAAGGAAACTCTGCCGAAATTTTCAGAAAAGATATGTGATTTTTAAAATGCATATTCGGCTTCCTTATTTAAAAACTTTGATTTTCAAACATGTTTTCTTCACTTTTAAAAGCTATTTTCCTACTTCTTAAAAACCAGTTTCTCTATTTACTTCTTAATATGGTTTTAGATTTCTGGGCTTTTGACTTACTTGGATCAGATGGGTCCTATAGACTTCATATGATTCAAGTGCCAGTCACGTGCTCTTTCGGGTCGTGACAACACACAACACATCGACGCACACATCTAAGTGACCCATGAATTTGTCCCGAAAGTGTTAAATTGTGACCACTTACCTCGATAGGGATCGAACCCCCGCACTAAATACTGTAGGGTGTTTTTCGTCACCCCCATTGAGATGGGAATACGTGCGCGCTTGTCAGGCGTACTACAGATTCCCCCTGCCTAGGGTAGATGGGGGTTTATTGATTGTGGGGATCCGAATCTCCGGCAGCCACGGACTAAGCTGCAGTTAATTACCCCCCGCCTTTGGGACGAGAGAACCTCCGATTAACGGGTTAAACTAGTCATACGAACTCAATGTGCAGTGTCGTGTTTTGGAAGGGTTTTGGATATATCGGGGGCCCCGCAGAGTTTTTTACGGGGGTCCCGCTACCCGGATAGTGGGCTGGGGGTCAAGCGGGCTAGCAGCCCCTTGCGGGGTGCGGGGCAGCGCCCCGTTAGAATTTTTTTTCTAACGGGGGAGATATTTTTAGTGTGGAGCGTGTGTGTGTGTGTAAAGGAAAAGAGCATCCAAAGGATGCGTAGGAGAAAGCCTTTGGACGCTAGCGTTTTGGGCGCTCGGGTGCTAGCGCTGGGCGCAAGGGCGCTAGCGCCCCACGTGCCGGCACGTGGACGCTCAGGCGATAGCGTTTTGGGCACTAGTGCCCCACGTGCCAAGCACGTGGACGCTCAGGCGCTAGCGCTCTGAGCGCAAGGGCCCCACGTGCCAAGCACGTGGACGCTCAGGCGCTAGCTCTTTGGGCGCAAGGGCACTAGCGGTTTAGAAGGCAAAAAGGACTTAGTCCCTACAATGGGAGTTGTGCTTCCAGAAAGGAACACTTATTATTTTGTATATATATATGACGAGTTAAACTCGTAGCGATATTTTGAGGCTGATGAAGGGGCTTCTCCCCTTGAGTCCTGGATCTTCCCCAAAGTGGGGTTTTTGGAGATGGGTCTCCTTCTTCTTCTTGTAGTTTGGCCGGATCTTGGAAAAAAGGGGGTGAGACTTAAAAATCTCCTCTTTTTGAGATCTAAGGGAAGATCCAAGTTCCTCATTGTGGGTTTTGTGGTGAAAAACTATTTAGTTTTGGAAAAGAAAGAGTAAAACTCTTGATTTAATTCAAAAGAAAGAAAAAGATTTTAGAACCTTGAGGAAGGAGAAAGAGGCACAGGCCTTAATTTTGGGGAATGAAAAGTATATCTTTTATTCATCATCATGTTGCCTTATTTAGGCTTATATATTTACATATAGCCCCTTGGGCTTTACAAAATGGCATTTTGCCCATCCCATGTCTCATGTGCTATTTTTTTTTGCAAAAAACCACGGGCTTACAAAAATTTGGTTTTATGCCCATTTTGTTTACATTCATGCATAAAAAATTATATAAAAATTATTTATTACAAGATTTCATTTTGGCATGGGGGAGGGCCGGCCGCTTCATGTTCGGACTCGACCTGGGCATGGGTCTACTTGGCTTGGGGTTGACTTTGACTTTGACTTGGTCAACCGAGGTGCAATTTTCGACTTCAACAAAGTGCCCCTATCAATAAATGCACACCACATATGTGTGTCGTGTGCATGA
The DNA here is from genome assembly GCA_030015575.1 of Agapanthus africanus. NCBI lineage: Eukaryota > Viridiplantae > Streptophyta > Magnoliopsida > Asparagales > Amaryllidaceae > Agapanthus > Agapanthus africanus. The sequence continues at coordinate 604,729,673 of CM057340.1, forward strand.
AATTGATGGATTTTCTTTCGCGTGAAGGCGACTTGCTTTGCTTCCCACTTTTTGGGATGTACTGTCCTTTTTACAATATGGACGGTCGACGCTTAACGCGTCTCCGAGACGGAGTGTCTATGGTAGACGTTTCACTGGCCCGGAGCGATTTGGTTCCCACTTTGTAGGAAGCATGCACTGCCCTTTTTGCGACATGAACGGTCGACGCTCTGATCCGGAGCGATTTGGTTCCCGATTTGTGGGAAGCCTGCACTGCCCTTTTTGCGACATAGACGGTCGACGCTCTGATCCGGAGCGATTTGGTTCCCAATTTTTGGGAAGCCCGCACTGCCCTTTTTGCGACATGGACGGTCGACGCTCTGATCCGGAGCGATTTGGTTCCCGATTTGTGGGAAGCCTGCACTGCCCTTTTTGAGACATGGACGATCGACGCTTGACGCGTCTCCGAGACGGAGTGTCCGTAGTAGACTTTTCCCTGGCCCGGAGTGATTTGGTTCCCGCTTTGTAGGAAGCCTGCACTGCCCTTTTTACGACATAGACGGTCAACGCTCTGATCCGGAGCGATTTGGTTCCCGATTTGTGGGAAGCCCGCACTGCCCTTTTTGCGACATGGACGGTCGACGCTCTGATCCGGAGCGATTTGGTTCCCGATTTGTGGAAAGCCTGCACTGCCCTTTTTGCGACATGGACGGTCGACGCTTGACGCGTCTTCGAGACGGAGTGTCCGTAGTAGACTTTTCCCTGGCCCGGAGTGATTTGGTTCCCGCTTTGTAGGAAGTCTGCACTGCCCTTTTTACAATATGGACGGTCGACGCTTGACGGGTCTCCGAGGCGGAGTGTCCGTCGTAGAATTTTTCCTGGCCCGGAATGATCTGGTTTCTGCTTTGTAGGAAGCCTGCACTGCCCTTTTTACGACATGGACGGTCGACGCTCTGATCCGGAGTGATCTGGTTTCTGCTTTGTAGGAAGTTTGCACTGCCCTTTTTGAGACATGGACGGTCGACGCTCTGATCCGGAGCGATTTGGTTCCCGATTTGTGGGAAGCCTGCACTGCCCTTTTTGCGACATGGACGGTCGACGCTCTGATCAGGAGCGATTTGGTTCCCGATTTGTGGGAAGCCTGCACTGCCCTTTTTGCGACATGGACGGTCGATGCTCTATTTGACTTGCTCTGCTTCCTGCAGTGTCAGGGGGTGAACATGACTTGCTCCGCTTCTTGCGGTGTCGAGATTGGATTCTGTAACACCCTAGGATGTGTTTAGTGACTAATTATATTTTAATATGTGAATTTAATAAAAAGTTTACCAAATTGGTTTTCAAATAATTTTTCAAGTTTAATAAATATTTTTCTAGAATTTTACCAAGCTTGCACAAACTTGTGCATGTAAACTAGGGTTAAAAATTTGGGTTAAACCATGTTTAAAAACCATGGTGGATTAAACCTCCCTATTATTAAGTTAAAATGATTTTTAATTAGGGTATTTTTTTTAAAAAATGGAAAAGGGATTTAAAATGTATTTTGGTTGACTTGAGAGAGAGAGAGAGAGGGGTGCATCATGGCAAGCCCATGCTTGCATTTAATGTGGCAAGAGAGAGAGAGAGAATGGGGGGCTTGACCTTGTGCATCATTATTTCCTTTGTGGCAACACCCTCTCATTTCTCACCCTCTCACTCACACACACACACACACATTCAGCCCCAGCAGAACAAGCAGCAGCTGCAACAACAGCAACATCAGCAGTTCCAGCTTCAGCCTCAGCAGCAGTTGCCAGCAGCAGCAACATCCAGTAGCAGCAGCTCCATGTAGCAGCAGCAGCATACATAGCAGCAGCCCCAGCAGCACCAGCTTCAGCCCAACAACTTCAGCACAGCATCAGCAGCAACAGCAAGCATCAGCATCGGCAGTAGCAGTAGCAACAGCAACAGCATCTGGAGCAGCAACAGTAGTGGCAGCTTCTTCTTCTCTTCTTCTTCTGACCCAGCGTCGTAGGGTCAAGTGAGGTATAAACTCTGAGCTTCACTCGCATGTATGCTTGACTTGTGTGTCGGTTTAGCTTATTAGTGTAAATTTTTGGTTGTTAGTGCTAGATTATGTGTTATTAGTGATATTTGTGGTGTTTAGTGTAAATTTTGCTTAGGTAAGGTTAGTTTTGGTTAGACTAAGTTAGTTAGGTGCTATTGAGGCCAAGTAACCCTAGGTAGACCCCAGATTACACAGATATACCCTAAGTTTGCAAATTGTGCAAAATGTGACTTTTTAATCAAAAACTTAGCTTTTTGATATCTGCTGTTACCCCAGTGAGTTCAGAATAATATTGAGTGGACTGTAGCATACTTGAGAGACCCTGACCCCACCACCAGAGCCCGACCCCACCAGCCCAATTTCAGGCCGCCGGAAAAATCATTCTGGCCGCAAATTGCGGCCAGACCTGGGAGATGGGAGCTAGGGTTTTTAAGGTGGGTATCTGCTATGTTTTGTAGGTCCATGGTATATATAGTTTTGTAATATTTTAACCTGGGTATAATCTGGGACGATATATCGTTTTCTGGTGTTTTTAGTTTGCGCGGTACGCGCGATACGCGAGTGGGTTTTGTGATTCAGCGTATCGCGGCGTGTCGGGCTGAGTCGTAGACGCGTGCACACACGTTTCAGCGTATCGCACACACGCGCGTTGATTCGCGACGCGAGTTTCTCGTTTTGTTTCGATATCGCGTTTTGCGAGATTCTTGCTTATATAATTGGATTCCTTGTGTAAATTCCAGGTTCACAGGCGGGCACGTCAGACGTCGCCAGGAAAGGGAAGCAGGTGGTCGGCTATACTTAGCACGCGATCAGGTGAGTAGATTTAATATCTACGGGGAAATCGCCCGTATGGCGTTAAGCGTCAGGGCGTAATAGGATTTGTAGTCATGAGTGTCCATATAGATGTACTGGTAGTATAGAACACTGCACTGTCACTAACGGTCCAAGTTGCACGAGCACGATTTATATGCTACACTCACACCGTTAGTGATTGCCATGCCACTCACAATGTAGGATTGCTATAAACCGTATATTATATTGATTCTGCTTATTTGATGTTGACATGATTTGCCGCACACATCACACACATTCATACATGTGACATATACCTCACATATTCATACTTGTGACATATACCTCACATATTCATACTTGTGACTTATACCTCACATATTCATACCTGTGACATATACCTCACATATTCATACTTGTGACATATACCTCACATATTCATACCTGTGACATATACCTCACATATATTCATACTCGGGCGCATACACATCATATGTCTACATTAGTGCACATGTACATTGCTATATTCACTTGCGTACTTATCCATTCGCACATCCATACCTATACCACATTCATATGTTACATACATGGATGATATTGACTTGATTTAAAACTAAGGGACCGCAAACGATATTTTCAAAACTAGATCTTTTAAAAAGAGCGGTTCTCTCTTTCTTTTACTCGTAGTGTCTTACGACACATTGCATGGATCTACGCATTGGATTTGATTTCTGTGATTTCTGGATTTGAGAACCGGAGTACTATTTTAAGGAAATACGCACTGTTTGAAAACTCGGTTTCCCTTGATATGATATTTTAGTGCGTCCACCATGAGTTTTCTCGGTTCTAGAGAGCTTGTGTGAGTATACCCAATTCAAGGAGAGGTAGGCACCGATTGCGGGTACATGGTGGACTCGGTACGGTACCCCGGGGCGAGAAATTCGTATTGTTAGACGGTGAGCCCGGCGGAGGGACTACTACCTAGTGATTGGTTGTACCTGGCGGTTATCCGGAGGATACTGACCAGAGTAGCTTGATGGATACAGGACGACGCATACTGCCGGGGCCGAGGGCCGATTCCGCAGACGGAGCCCGTGGGCAGGTCCGATGGACGGATGCCCCATATTGGAGGATTTGCGTGTCGATGCTGGACACGGCTGATTTTATGATATTTTGAGTGCCGGTGATGGGCACTCCCGATTTTATGAGATTGCAGGATTTGAGGACCGATGGGGATGACGACGCTTGAGTTGTACTGGGTTTTGGTGTATTGATAGACACCAGTTATTTTCCACGTTGATATTCCGTGTAGATATTATTCCTTTCTATACTCAGCATTCAGTACTTGACATCTCATCCTGTAGCTGGTATACCTGATAGAGTACACATGCTTGCATATTATTGCGTACCCTGCTCATCATATATAGGGTTGTTAGATTGCATCGCCATGCCTGATTATCACATATCTTGCTCATCACATAGAGATGATTATTAGATAGCACTTGTTGCATGATATTGAGTATCCAGTTCATTATATAGATGTTTATTAGTTGGCATAGGTTAGAGTATCGCAGCACGTGCATACTCGCGATTACCTTTATATGTTATCTACTATTCACGAGTTGGCAACTCAACCCCGTTGTGCCACAGTGTTTGCAGGTTGTCCTTGGGAGTAGTCGCGGCAGGCTGTTTACCGCATCTTTTAGCACAGATACCATTTCTGAGGCGTGTTAGCCCTTTTGCTATTAGGTAGGTTTTGTACGGTATCTGTTTATCCTTCAGTTGTATATTGATGTATCTAGTATTCTCCATCTACCTTCCTGTATTGACTTAGAGACAGTTGTGAGGACGATGTATATGATTTTGTACTCTGGTGTCGAGCTCGCATGTGAGCCGACTTTATTTTATGCAGTCTTACCTTTTATGATATTTGTCTTTGCCTTACTGCTTATTCTTCGCTATGGCGTCGTATATCATATTGTGGTGCTCTATTCATTTCACATGTTATTTCTACTACACCTTGCCTTTACCCGACTTGCGGGACAAATGTTTATAAAGGAAATGTTGCCAAATTATTAAAATATAACTCTTGAACTTAAAAAGGATTTCTACTAAATTAATTAAAGTTTCGTAGACATGTATAACTGTTTTTACAAAAATCTTTTAATCACTCTATATTTATTGGTTTTGATTTCTGGGTTTCGGCTTACTTAGTCGCGTTACGCCTGTAGACGTTACGTGGCTAAGTGCCGGTCACGGGCCAAATTATCGGGTCGTGACAAAGTTGGTATCAGTGCGTAGGTTTTACCTTCGGAGTGTAGTATGACCCTGGTATGATGGAGTAGGTAGCTGCAGCAGAGTGGCATAGCGCGCGTATGTTCCGCGGCATACTCACGACATGGTACTCCGCCTAAGCGACCTTAGGACTTATTGGTTAAATTCCTTCATTTTTGCATACCTTCTTGCGATTCGATTTCAGTATCCTTATCGAATCCTACTTTCCTTTTCAGCCACTATGCCGCCAAAGACTACTAGGGCACAGAGAGCGGCCGCGAAGGCCGAGATTCGTGTTGACTCGTCCGAGACAAGGACTGATCCGGGCAGTGCACCCGTCGTACCCGAGCAGACTGCTCCTCCCATGACAGATCAGATCGCCACGTTAGGGGCCAGCATGCAGGAGATGTGCCAGATGATAGGATCGCTAGTTGAGACGCTTCGAGCACAGCGACCGGAGGCAGCTCCACCAGTCACAGGGACCACGATGGTACCGACCGTACAGCCAGTTTCCCCTGCAGCCACAGAGGTGATTACAGTATCGCTATCAGAGTTCATGAGGCTGAAGCCTCCGGTCTTCACAGGCACAGATGCAGCCGAGGACCCGCAGTCTTTTATTGATAGGATGGCCCGGATATATCGTTCCCTCTGATGCGCAGATGCTAGATGGGTCGAGTTCGCGAGCTTTCGCCTGGAAGGCCTTGCGCAGAAATGGTGCGAATCAGTTGAGAAGGGCAGAGCAGCAGGTCTTCCTCCTATGACCTGGACGGAGTTCGTGACGGTGTTCCTTGCCCGCTTCCTTCCCCAGAGTGTTAGGGATGCCCGAGCACGCAGATTTGAGTCCTTGCGCCAGACGCCAGAGATGACAGTGGCAAAGTACGATGTGCTGTTCACCGAGCTATCAGTTTATGCTCCGTACCTAGTAGCTACTGAGGAGATGCGAGTCAAGAGATTTGTCCGAGGCTTGCTTACCCCGCTATTCCTTGCGATCAGCTCCCAGCATTACGAGACCTACGCCGCAGCGGTAGATGCAGCCCTATTGGTCGAGGAGCGCCTTGCCGAGACTTCAGTAGTTCCAGGGCCGAAGAGGGTTCGTACTGACACAGCAGCTCAGAGACATCCATTCAGACGCCGTGATAGACGTGGTACAGGTGGCAGATATTCGGGGCGAGGTCAGATGTTTAGCTCATACCCCCAGGAGGGTCAGCAGTCATCCCGTGGATGTTTTGGATGTGGTAGTCCTCATCATCACGTCAGAGATTGTACCGAGACACGTCAGAGGGAGCCAACCGTACCGCATGTCACACTTCCACCTTCTCCACCCCAGAGGGCGTTGCCCATTGTACCCACAGTTACTCCACGTCAGACGCAGGCACAGAGAGGCCGTGGTCGCGGAGGGTTTGTTCCTAGAGGGCGAGGCGGTCGAGGCAGGGGACAGCCAGCCACCGGCAGAGTACAGCCAGCTGCTAGTAGGGGATCGCCAGTTGCAGGTGGAGGACAGGCACGAGTTTTCGCTTTGACGCATCAGGACGCGCAGGCGTCCAATGCGGTGGTCTTAGGTATCTTATCAGTATGTTCTGTTGATGCACACGTGTTGTTCGATACCGGATCCATGCACTCGTAAGTGTCCACACACTTCGTGCCGAGTTTGGGTAGAGAGTCCGGTCTGCTTGATCAGCCGCTTGTTGTGACCACTCCCGTGGGAGAGTCGTTTGTTGCTAGGCACGTGTTCCGATCCTGCGTCGTCCGTATTGGCGATAGAGATCTGCCTGTCGATTTGATCCTCCTTGAGATGTTGGATTTCGACGTTCTTTTGGGCATGGATTGGTTAGCCACGTGCTATGCGTCTGTGGACTGCCGCGAGAAGACAGTGAGGTTCTGTTTTCCTGGCGAGTCGGCCTTTGTCGTGCAGGGTGACAGTGGTGCCACTCCTCACCTTTTGATTTCTTCTCTTCGCGCTGGACAGTTTTTGAAGAAGGGATGTCAGGGATTCCTAGCCTATGTTTGTGACACTAGAGCCATAGATGTTCCTTTGGAGCAGGTTCCGATTGTATGTGAGTTCCCTGATGTGTTCCCTGACGAGCTTCCTGGGCTACCGCCTGAGCGCGACATTGCTTTTTGTATTGATTTGATTCCCGGCTCGGGGCCTATTTCTATACCGCCTTATCGGATGGCCCCGGCGGAGCTTAGTGAGTTGAAGAGTCAGTTGCAAGATTTGCTGGACAAGGGACTTATTCGACCCAGTGTTTCTCCTTGGGGTGCTCCAGTCCTGTTTGTCAAGAAGAAGGACGGAAGCTTTCGTTTGTGTATAGACTACCGGCAGCTGAACCGGGTGACCGTGCGGAACAGATATCCTTTGCCACGTATCGACGATTTGTTCGACCAGCTTCAGAGGGCAGGATATTTTTCGAGGATCGATTTGTGTAACACCCGAGCCCAATAATACTATTTCTTTTGTTAGTTGAGTGTTAGACACTGCTCATTCCAATTATCCTGATTGTTTGGTGCTTTTTGCAAAATTTTAACCGGTTAAGTCATTTTGGCACATAACAAATTTTAACTCCTAAAATGAAATTAAAAATATCCATGTTGGCCTACTCGTCGCCACTAGTCGCGTGGTAGCGTCCGCGTGTCGAGATTTCTTTCCGTTCGGTTAAACGGGCAAGTTTGGACGCCTACGCACGCGCACAAGTGTCCGACTTGGGGGCATGCATTTTAATCATTAAACACCTCTTTTCAAAATTTGGAACTCGCTTAAAATCCTATAATTTAAATTTGGAACATTTGGACGCAATCCGGGCGCGATTTGGAAATGTTTCATTTAGCGCCAAAAAGGCCCATTTAATAAAATATTATGAAGCTGAATATATATATATGATAATATATTTTAACGTTAAATCCTTTCTTTAAATCTTTTAAATCCTTTAAATTCCTTTTACCTAACCTCCCCAGCCTATCGCGAGCGGCCAACTCGACTCGTGGGCCCCCTTTCTCTCTCCGCCTCTCTCTATCTCTCTCCTTATCAAATCCTTCTCTCTCTCTCTCCAATCCCTCTCTCTCTTCCTCTATATATATTTTTCCTTACGCAGCCGCCTCCTCCATCACGAGAACTCCAAGCCCTAACCCTAGCTCCTCGTGCATGCGCCGCCGACCCCCACCGCGACCTCGCCGTCGCCGACAACACCTCCTCGGCCTTACCGCACCCTCCTCCTCCTTCCTCCGTTCTCTTCCGCGCCTGCACCCAAACCCGACGACATCACCCGGCCGCAGATCTCGCCGTCGACGCCGCCTCCCGTCACCGACGACGCCTGCGACTCCCTCTCTTCCTCCTCGTCCCGACCTCGTCGTCGCCTTCCTCCTCCCCTCGCCGGACCACCACCAGACCCGAGCCCGGCCCTAGCACCAATCCCCGGGTCGCCGGAAACGCGCCGTCGACCCTCGTCGACGTCACCCGCATCACCTCCTTTCCCCCTCGATCACCTGAGCCGACCACCACCCTCCTCTACTCGTCGCACCACCCTCTCCAGCGAACCTCGAGGCTGTCCAGCCTTCACAGCCGCTGTCGCTGCCTCGCCGGCGTTCCAGCGCCGTCGAGCCCGCCGTGGTTGCCCCTGGTGTCTCCCTCGAAGTACCCTGGTCCGTGTGATCCCGTTGTTCTCTGTTGGGACTCGATCCGTGGCCCGTGCACCCGTCTCGTGTTTTCTGCCGACATCGCATCCGTGTTTTCCGGTTTGCGAAACCGTCGAGGCAAGATTTCTTGCTACATGCTACGTTAACTAATTAAATATTTGACTCATAAAACGTGCTGTTTTAACTAAGTATTGTTACTTGTTCTCATTGGACGAAATATGATGTACATTATAATACTGCCACCTAAATCGTATTTTGCCACCTAACCTTAATAACAACTACCTGCTAATCATTTTACTATTTAGAGGTTAATAGTCGCACACTTGTATCTTTATTGCCTGCTGCTATTAATATTGCGCTACACTGTGATTATTGCACCCCAAGGGTGCTTGAACCTGTTAATAAGAGAATACAAAGCATCACTGTGTTTACATGGAATAATATTGTTATTTGCCGTTCCTGCTGCTGTTCCTTATTCGTTACTATACCTGTTATCAGCATACATTTGATTGCATTACATATTGACCGATCTTGATACACCTGACACATATACTGATACACCGGACATGACACCCTATACATATCGACTCAACCTGTTAAAACGTGACCTGACCTGTTACCTGATTTCATGCCTAATGCCGACAAACCTGACCATTCCTGCTGTCTATCCAGACAGACCTACTTTTACCTGATCTTGTGTTGGCATTAGTCCTTGACTACTGAATACCCGACCTGACATACATAGCTTGGGGGTATGGGGAAATCAAAGGTGAAACCGACTTGTAACTCAACAGTTCGATACTTGTTCTGATCAGTCTTACGGGCTTGGCCAGTCCGGGAGTGATGATGCTGACATCACTCATCCATCCTACTACCTTTTACTGCTTAGCGGCACGTCTCGGATTCAGCCCCGAGGACCTTAACCGTGGTCCCGGGTACGCACGGGATACTATTGAGTTATATCGACGATTCATCAATTGATTTCAAAGACTATAGAGTAGAAACCTGATAGGACAGTTTAGTCACCATTGCACATTACCCTGCTCTGTTATTTCTTAGTACTGCTTTATTCATATTCATACCTGCATTGCTTATTACCATGTTTATATTATATTATTTGGTTGACATGACGTGCTGACGTCTGGGTTTTGCATGGCCCAGATTCCTTACCACTGTCGACGACCGAGCAGGAGTACTTCAGCCAGCAGGCTGAACTGTGAGTCCTTAGGGTTTAGTTTATTTATTTCATTTCATTTCCAGATGTGAGCCCGCATTATGGGACGTACTGTTTATTTATTGTATTGGATCATTTGCTTCCGCACTTATTGTTTATTGATTCTTGTTATTATGGATTTGGACATGTATTAGATTAGTTTATTATACTAATTTCTTGATATCTCTACAACCGTAATGTGACTGTGGATGGATATTTCCTACCCACAGGTAGCATGGTTGGCTATTTCACGTGCCCAATCTTGCGTACTCTGGGAAGCGGGGCGTGACAATTTGCGATCGGGCTATTATCAGCTGCGAGTTCGACAGGAGGACATTCCGAAGACAGCTTTCCATACACGTTATGGCCATTATGAGTTTTTGGTAATGTCGTTCGGACTCACCAACGCGCCAGCAGCCTTCATGGACTTGATGAACAGTATATTCCGGCTGTATCTCGACTTGTTCATCATCGTATTCATTGACGATATATTGGTGTATTCCCAGAGCAGAGAAGAGCACGAGCAGCACCTGCGGATCATACTGCAGACCTTGAGTGAGCACCAGCTTTATGCAAAATTCTCCAAGTGCGCATTCTGGCTCGACAGCGTAGACTTCTTGAGTCACGTGATTACACGGGATGGTATATGTGTGGACCCAAGGAAGATTGAAGCCGTTCAGAGTTGGCCCAGACCTACATCCGTCACCGAGATACGCAGTTTTCTAGGATTGGCCGGTTACTACAGGCGATTCGTACAGGATTTTTCCCGTATTGCTGCACCCTTGACCGGATTGACCCGGAAGGGAGTTCCCTTCGATTGGACGGAGGAGTGCGAGCACAGTTTCCAGCAGCTACGGACTTGTTTGACTACGGCGCCAGTATTATCGTTGCCTTCAGGATCAGGCGGATTTGCAGTTTATTGTGACGCTTCACGAGTGGGGCTAGGGTGCGTATTGATGCAGCATGGCAGGGTGATCGCGTATGCTTCGCGACAGCTGAAGAAACATGAACAGAACTACCCTACTCACGATTTGGAGATGGCCGCAGTGGTCTTTGCACTTAAGATCTGGCGACATTACCTATACGGCGAGTCGTGCCAGATATTCACTGATCACAAGAGCCTCAAGTATATTTTTCAGCAGCGAGACCTGAATCTCCGACAGTCCCGATGGATGGAGTTAGTGAAGGACTATGACTGCGAGATCTTATATCACCCGGGCAAGGCTAACGTAGTAGCAGATGCTTTGAGTAGGAGGCCCGAAGGTCGTCTAGCGTGTTTCAGTGCAGTACAGAGGCAGTCATCGGCAGATTGGCAGATATTATACGACAGCCGAGTGCAGTTCGAGTTCACGCAGATCGGGGGACAGCTCGCGCATGTTCGTGCACGCCCACAGTTGCTTGACCGTATATATGAGGCACAGCGCAGGGATGACCGTTGCTCACAGATCATGACACAGATTGGACAGGACAGATTCTCCGAGTTTGTGATTGATGATCAGGGGATATTACGATTTGGGTCTAGACTGTGCGTACCAGATGCTGAGGGATTGCGGCGCGATATTCTTGAGGAGGCACATCGATCGGTGTACAGTGTCCATCCCGGTTCCACCAAGATGTACCATGATATGAGAGAGACCTACTGGTGGGACGGAATGAAGAGGGACATCGCGGAGTTCGTATCGAGATGCCTGACTTGTCAGCAAGTCAAGGCCGAGCACCAGAGGCCCGCAGGAGAGCTACAACCATTACCCATTCCGGAGTGGAAATGGGAACAGATTTCGATAGATTTCGTGGTGGGTCTACCCAGGACTAGGCGAGGGTATGACTCCATTTGGGTGATCATGGATCGTCTGACGAAAGCGGCTCACTTCCTGCCAGTGAAGACGACTTTCGGATTTGCGCAGTACGCCCAGATTTATATCGATGAGATTGTACGACTACATGGGGTCCCGACATGTATTGTGTCCGACCGAGGCATCCAGTTTACCAGCAGATTATGGCATAGACTTCAGGAGGCTTTGGGCACTCGTTTGAGTTTCAGCACGGCATTCCATCCGCAGACCGATGGACAGTCAGAGCGGACCATTCAAACTCTCGAGGACATGCTCCGAGCTTGCGCTTTAGACTTTGGTGGTAGCTGGGATCATCATTTACCCTTGATAGAGTTCTCCTACAACAATAGCTTCCAGGATACTATTCAGATGGCACCTTTCGAGGCTTTGTATGGGAGGAGATGTAGATCGCCTGTCTGTTGGACAGAGCTCAACGAGGGCAGTATTTTGGGGCCACAGATCGTACAGGAGACGATTGAGAAGATACAGCTGATTCGAGACAAGATGAGGACAGCTCAGAGCAGACAGAGATCGTATGCTGACAGGCGCCGCCGCAGACTAGAGTTCGCAGTTGGCGATCACGTGTTTCTGAGGGTCTCTCCGATGAAGGGAGTGATGAGGTTTGGACGGAAGGGGAAGCTTGGCCCCAGATTCATAGGTCCTTTCGAGATCCTCGAGAGCTTATCGTTTGGCTCTTCCACCCGACTTCCCAGATGTTCACCCCGTATTCCACGTGTCGATGCTTCGCAGATACCTGCATGACCCTTCGCACATGATTCAGCATCAGGCCGTTCAGCTCGAGCGCGATCTTACGTTCACCGAGCAGCCAGTCGTGATCTCGGACCGGCAGGTGAAGAAACTTAGATCGAAGGTCTTGCAATCAGTAAAGGTGCTTTGGCGCAGCCCGAATGGTGATGAGATCACTTGGGAGGCCGAGGGCGAGATGCGGAAGAAGTTCCCTCATCTCTTTGAAAATATGCGTGGCTTTATATTTTAAATTCGGAGACGAATTTCTTTAAGGGGGCAAGATTGTAACACCCTAGGATGTGTTTAGTGGCTAATTATATTTTAATATGTGATTTTAATAAAAAGTTTACCAAATTGGTTTTCAAATAATTTTTCAAGTTTAATAAATATTTTTCTAGAATTTTACCAAGCTTGCACAAACTTGTGTATGTAAACTAGGGTTAAACCATGTTTAACAACCATGGTGGATTAAACCTCCCTATTATTAAGTTAAAATGATTTTTAATTAGGGTATTTTTTAAAAAAAATGAAAAAGGGATTTAAAATGTATTTTGGTTGACTTGAGAGAGAGAGGGGGGGGTGCATCATGGCAAGCCCATGCTTGCATTTAATGTGGCAAGAGAGAGGGGGAGAATGGGGGGCTTGACCTTGTGCATCATTATTTCCTTTGTGGCAACACCCTCTCATTTCTCACCCTCTCACTCTCACACACACACACACTCAGCCCCAGCAGAACAAGCAGCAGCTGCAACAACAACAACATCAGCAGTTCCAGCTTCAGCCTCAGCAGCAGTTGCCAGCAGCAACAACATCCAGTAGCAGCAGCTCCATGTAGCAGCAGCAGCATACGTAGCAGCAGCCCCAGCAGCACCAGCTTCAGCCCAACAACTTCAGCACAGCATCAGCAACAACATCAACAGCAACAGCAAGCATCAGCATCAGCAGTAGCAGTAGCAACAGCAACAGCATCTGGAGCAGCAACAGTAGTGGCAGCTTCTTCTTCTTCTCTTCTTCTTCTGACCCAGCGTCGTAGGGTCAAGTGAGGTATAAACTCTGAGCTTTACTCGCATGTATACTTGACTTGTGTGTCGGTTTAGCTTATTAGTGTAAATTTTTGGTTGTTAGTGCTAGATTATGTGTTATTAGTGATATTTGTGGTGTTTAGTGTAAATTTTGCTTAGGTAAGGTTAGTTTTGGTTAGACTAAGTTAGTTAGGTGCTATTGAGGCCAAGTAACCCTAGGTAGACCCCAGATTACACAGATATACCCTAAGTTTGCAAATTGTGCAAAATGTGACTTTTTAATCAAAAACTTAGCTTTTTGATATCTGCTGTTACCCCAGTGAGTTCAGAATAATATTGAGTGGACTGTAGCATACTTGAGAGACCCTGACCCCACCACCAGAGCCCGACCCCACCAGCCCAATTTCAGGCCGCCGGAAAAATCATTCTGGCCGCAAATTGCGGCTAGACCTGGGAGATAGGAGCTAGGTTTTTTAGGGTGGGTATCTGCTATGTTTTGTAGGTCCATGGTATATATAGTTTTGTAATATTTTAACCTGGGTAGAATCTGGGACGGTATATCGTTTTCTGGTGTTTTTAGTTTGCGCGGTACGCGCGATACGCGAGTGGGTTTTGTGATTCAGCGTATCGCGGCGTGTCGGGCTGAATCGTAGACGCGTGCACACACGTTTCAGCGTATCGCACACACGCGCGTTGATTCGCGACGCGAGTTTCTCGTTTTGTTTCGATATCGCTTTTTGCGAGATTCTTGCTTATATAATTGGATTCCTTGTGTAAATTCCAGGTTCACAGGCGGGCACGTCAGACGTCGCCAGGAAAGGGAAGCAGGTGGTCGGCTATACTTAGCACGCGACCAGGTGAGTAGATTTAACATCTACGGGGAAATCGCCCGTATGGCGTTAAGCGTCAGGGCGTAATAGGATTTGTAGTCATGAGTGTCCATATAGATGTACTGGTAGTATAGAACACTGCACTGTCACTAACGGTCCAAGTTGCACGAGCACGATTTATATGCTACACTCACACCGTTAGTGATTGCCATGCTACTCACAATGTAGGATTGCTATAAACCGCATATTATATTGATTCTGCTTATTTGACGTTGACATGATTTGCCGCACACATCACACACATTCATACTTGTGACATATACCTCACATATTCATACCTGTGACATATACCTCACATATTCATACCTGTGACATATACCTCACATATTCATACTTGGGCCCATGCACATCATATGTCTACATTAGTGCACATGTACATTGCTATATTCACTTTGCGTACTTATCCATTCGCACATCCATACCTATACCACATTCATATGTTACATACATGGATGATATTGACTTGATTTAAAACTAAGGGACCGCAAACGATATTTTCAAAACTGGATCTTTTAAAAAGAGCGGTTCTCTCTTTCTTTTACTCGTAGTGTCTTACGACACATTGCATGGATCCGCGCATTGGATTTGATTTCTGTGATTTCTGGATTTGGGAACCGAAGTACTATTTTAAGGAAATACGCACTGTTTGAAAACCCGGTTTCCCTTGATATGATATTTTAGTGCGTCCACCATGAGTTTTCTCGGTTCTAGAGAGCTTGTGTGAGTATACCCGATTCGAGGAGAGGTAGGCACCGATTGCGGGTACATGGTGGACCCGGTACGGTACCCCGGGGCGAGAAGACTCGTATTGTTAGATGGTGAGCCCGGCGGAGGGACTACTACCTACCGGTGATTGGTTGTACCTGGCGGTTATCCGGAGGATACTGACCAGAATAGCTTGATGGATACGGGACGACGCGTACTGCCGGGGCCGAGGGCCGATTCCGCAGACGGAGCCCGTGGGCAGGTCCGATGGATGGACGCCCCATATTGGAGGATTTGCGTGTCGATGCTGGACACGGCTGATTTTATGATATTTTGAGTGCCGGTGATGGGCACTCCCGATTTTATGAGATTGCAGGATTTGAGGACCGATGGGGATGACGACGCTTGAGTTGTACTGGGTTTTGGTATATTGATAGACACCAGTTATTTTCCACGTTGATATTCCGTGTAGATATTATTCCTTTCCATACTCAGCATTCAGTACTTGACATCTCATCCTGTAGCTGGTATGCCTGATAGAGTACACATTCTTGTATATTATTGCGTACCCTGCTCTTCATATATAGGGTTGTTAGATTGCATCGCCATGCCTGATTATCACATATCTTGCTCATCACATAGAGATGATTATTAGATAGCACTTGTTGCATGATATTGAGTATCCAGTTCATTATATAGATGTTTATTAGTTGGCATAGGTTAGAGTATCCCAGCACGTGCATACTCGCGATTACCTTTATATGTTATCTACTATTCACGAGTTGGCAACTCACCCCCGTTGTGCCACAGTGTTTGCAGGTTGCCCTTGGGAGTAGTCGCGCTGGCTGTTTACCGCATCTTTTGGCACAGATACCATTTCTGAGGCGTGTTAGCCCTTTTGCTATTAGGTGGGTTTTGTACGGTATCTGTTTATCCTTCAGTTGTATATTGATGTATCTAGTATTCTCCATCTACCTTTCTGTATTGACTTAGAGACAGTTGTGAAGACGATGTATATGATTTTGTACTCTGGTATCGAGCTCGCATGTGAGCCGACTTTATTTTATGTAGTCTTACCTTTTATGATATTTGTCTTTGCCTTACTGCTTATTCTTCGCTACGGCGTCGTATATCATATTGTGATGCTCTATTCATTTCACATGTTATTTCTACTACACCTTACCTTTACCCGACTTGCGGGACAAATGTTTATAAAGGAAATGTTGCCAAAATTATTAAAATATAACTCTTGAACTTAAAAAAGATTTCTACTAAATTAATTAAAGTTTCGTAGACATGTATAACTGTTTTTACAAAAATCTTTTAATCACTCTATATTTATTGGTTTTGATTTCTGGGTTTCGGCTTACTTAGTCGCGTTACGCCTGTAGACGTTACGTGGCTAAGTGCCGGTCACGGGCCAAATTATCGGGTCGTGACAGATTCCGACTTGCTTCGCTTTCTGCGGTGTCGGAGTTGAAGTTGATTTGTTGATTGTGATTTGGGTTGACATCAGCATCGCTATGCTGGAATATGTTAGTAGGAGTGAATCATCATCTGTCTTTGAGAGGATTTTGGGATTTGTTTTTTGTCAGCATCTGCATTGTTGCACTATAATAATACCAGGAGCAACTCATCATTTGCCCCGGGAGGATTTGGGAATTGGTGGCTTAGGAGACAGGTTTAGATCCCTATCACCTACGGCTTTTCAATTTTATGGGCCGTAAGGGTCCCATAAAAGCATTTTCTCCCTACGAGTCGAAAGGATCCCGTATGTGTATTTTCTCCTTAGGAGTCGTGAGGACTCCCAAGTATGTTTTTCCTTTATGAGTCGTAAGGATCCCACGAAAGTTTGTTCTCCTCATGCATCGTGAGGACACATGAGTGGGTTTTTCCCAATGGAGCATAATTCCAAGGGCGGAGACCATCCGCGTAACTGGTGATTACGGTGGGGCATGAGTATGATGAGAATTATTTGAGCCCATGGATTGTATACGGTAGTCAATTTGGGGACTGGCCGTAAGGCTGGGAGAATTTTGGGAAATTGGATTTTGGTTGGCGTCTGCATTGCTGCACTGGAATATGGTACCAGGAGCGACTCATCATTCGCCGTTGGGATATGGGGTTTGGAATTTGGTTGGCGTCTGCATCGCTGCACTGGAATATGGTACCGGGAGCGACTCATCATTCGCCGTCTGGGGATTTGAATTTTGGTTGGCGTCTGCATCGCTGCACTGGAATATGGTACCAGGAGAGACTCATCATTCGCCATTGGGATTTGGAATTTGGTTGGCGTCTGCATCGCTGCACTAGAATATGGTATCAGGGGCGATTCATCCTTCACCCTTTTTTTTTACCGCGATTACTCTATCATTTCAGCTTTTTTTATCGCGAAGGTCGCGATTGCCCTATCATTTCGGCTATTTATTCGCGGTTGCCCCATCATTTCGGCTTTATTTTCATTTCTATTTTTACTCGCTGATTTTTATTGCGAGCTGTCCCATTATTTCAGCTTTATTTTCATTTTTATTTTTACTCGCTGATTTTTATTGCGACTTGCCCCATCATTTCGGATTTATTTTCATTTTTATTTTTACTCGCTGATTTTTATTGCGCGTTGCCCCATCATTTCGGCTTTATTTTCATTTTTATTTTTACTCGCTGATTTTTATTGCGAGTTGCCCCATCATACATACATACATATATACATACATACATACATACATACATACATACATACATATATATATATATATATATATATATTATTTACACATTTTTACATCCCCAGTTTAACGACTTAGAGGTCGACGGTTCCCAGTTTAATGACGTGGTGGTCAGCAGTTCCCAGTTTAAAGACTTAGTGGTCTATCGTTCCCAGTTTAACGACGTGGTGGTCAACTGGTGTTCCCTGTTTAACAACGTGGTGGTCCTCTTTGCTTATCCCAGCTCCTTGAATTTTGATCTTGGCGGAGCTGCGTTGATGACCGTAGCTCTGTGGCTTGCCGATACATCCGAGGACTGTGAGGTTTTTCCAAACTTGTATTGGTCCTCTACCCAATCTTTGAAAACACAGCAGTCTTCAATGGTATGACTCACCACCCTATGGTATGGGCAGTATACGGGATTGCCGGTCATATTCATTTCATGTGGCCTCTTCGGAATAGGCAATTGCAGACCGTTGTTCAAGGCTTTCTCGAATATATTGGGGATCTCATTCCTCCTGAAAGAGTATACCTTCTTCTTTCTCTCCATTAGAGTAGGTGCCCATATTGATGCTGGTCCTTGAGGCCGATCAGTCTTTGGTTCGCCCTTTTCAGATAATGGCACATGTCTGGGAGGATTAGGTTCCCGAAAGGCTACGGTCTCCATTTGTATGAAATCGGCGGTCGTAGCTTGACTGTTTGCTAACACACCTTTAGACAGTTCTATCTCTCCCGTCTTGTATTGCCTTTCGACCTAATCTTTGAAGACGAAGCAGTCCTCAATGGCATGACCTATCACTCTGTGATAGGGGCAATATTTTGGGTCGTCGGTTATATTCGCTTCTTGCGGTCTCTTTGATTCTGGCAGTTGTAGACCGTTTCTTAGGGCGTCATTGAATATCTTATAGACTTTGTCCCTTTTGAAGGGATAGACCTTATCCAGTTTCTCTTTCAGAGCCGATTCCCCTTCGGTGTATGTATCGGAGGGACTGGAGGCTGATCGCGGCCGTTTTTGGCGAAGGCGCTCCGCTCTTAGGTTGAAGGGGGTATCAGTTGGCTGCCTCTGGGTATCAATCCCTGGCTCATGAACCAAAATTTGATTATGCTGTAATTGCAATCGGGCGACTTGGGTCGCGAGATCTGCCGCGATGTTTGCCAATTCGTCGACCTTAGACTGTACCTTGGCTAACTTCTCATCCCTGTCCTGAAGCTGTCTCTGAAGCCATCGGAATAATGCTTGTTCTGTAGTTCTGGTTATGACAACTGGGTCATCCTTATTGCCCGAGCTCAATTCCGCAGGAACCCCAGGCTCTTTTGGCTTATCGGCCTGAGCGAGCTCTTCATCATTTAGACCGAGTTGACGTTGGGCAGCGTCCATCGTATCATCACCCTGGCTGTGAAACATAGGAAGGTTCGTTTCTTCATGTCCGATCATGTAGACAGTGTGGACCACATATCCAGCCGTCTCTTTATCTTTGGCAGGGTAACCCCGTTCTTGGGAGCCTCATGAAGCTCAGCCTAGTATGAGCCCTAACCCTTTTATTAGCTATGTATCTGAGCCTTTTCTGCCTTAGCTTCTTGATTTTGAGGGCTTGGCGGGCATCCGACTTCTGTGAAGCCACCATGAGTCGATTGATAGGGAGCTTAAAGAAGATACCCGATCGAGCAGTTGTCGGGGGTACCACTGGAGCTTGCCCGAGATGCCCTGCTGCTTTGTTGGTGTTGATGGCTTTGCCCCCAGCTGGGGCCAAGGAGAGCGTTCAAACGCCGACTTGCGTTTGAGTTGGGGCGCCTTCGAGACCACCACATTTGTCCTCTTGCCTTTCGAGACCGGTTTGTCTGTCACCGGGGCTTGAGGAGTTGGGATGACGTTAGCTGACACGAACAGGATATAGCCGAATGGTAGCAGCGGCTCTTCCCATTATCGCCCGAGACTGGCCGGAAGGACCGTCCTGACGTCCATCTTCATCGTGTAGGAGATGAGAGCTGTGTCGAGAGCTGAGCTTGTCCTTGGAGACATTTTTGCTGCGACCGGAGATTGCAATTTGAAATTTGTTAACCTGCACAAAGAAGCATGATTTCAGTACAGGCAATCGATATGTATATTGATTGAGTTCGCATGAATGTTTAACCCGAAATATGGGAGGAGAGAAATGTCCCACCGGGCGTGCCAGAAATCTGTAGGGTGTTTTTCATCACCCTATTGAGATGGGAATACGCGCGCGCTTGTCAGGCGTACTACAGATTCCCCCTGCATAGGGTAGACGGGGGTTTATTGATTGTGGGGATTCGAATCTCCGGCAGCCGCGGACTAAGCTGCCGTTAATCCGCAAACCCGAAAGGCGATTCTTTTCAAGAATCGCTGACTAGGGCGGGTGCCCTGAAGACCCGAAACGAAACGTTTCGGTTCGTCGCATTCTAATTTAATACTAGAATCTAAAAATGTAGATACAGTTCTTTCACTCAATTCCTTGTATTTATACAATACATTATTTACATAATGAGATTGTGATAATATCATAATATCATCATTTCTGATAATCTTAATTCCTAAGATAATTTCGGCCAACCCTAAACCTTTCATATTAAATTTTGAAAAGAGAAGATTTAGCGTTGTTTATAAAATCCGTGTTGGAACTGAATATTAGCATGTCATCTGCATAGAGACATATAATAACTACCTTATTATAAATTAATTTGCTACCCCCCGTCTTTGGGGCGAGAGAACCTTCGATTAACGGGTTAAACTAGTCATGCGAACTCAATGTGCAGTGTCGTGTTTTGGATATATCGGGGGCCCCGCGGAGTTTTTACAGGAGTCCCGCTACCCGGATAGCGGGCTGGGGGTCAAGGGTGGTAGCAGCCTCCCTACGGGATGCGGGGCAGCGCCCCGTTAGAAATTTTTTTCTAACGGAGGAGGTATTTTTAGTGTGGAGCATGTGTGTGTGTCTCCCTCTCTCTCTATATATATATATATAAGGGAAAAGAGCATCCAAAAGATGCGTGGGAGAAAGCCCTCATGCGCTAGCGCTTGGGGCGTTAGCGCTTTGAGCGCAAGGGCGGTAGCGCTTTGGGCGCTAGTATCCCACGTGTCAGGCACGTGGGCGCTCGGGCGTTAGCGTTTTGGGCGCAAGAGCGCTAACGCCCCACGTGCCAGGCACGTGGACGCTCGGACGCAAGGCGCTCGGACGCTAGCGCTTTGGGCGCTATTGCAGAGAGTTGTACTTTCAGAAAGGAACATTTATTATATATATATGAGGAGTTAAACTCCTAGGATATTTTGAGGCTGATGAAGGGGCTTCTCCTCTTGAGCCCTGGATCTTCCCCAAAGTGAGGTTTCTGGAGATGGGTCTCCTTCTTCTTCCTGTCGTTTGGGCGGATCTTGGAAAAAAAGGGATGAGACTTAAAAATCTTCTCTTTTTAAGATCTAAGGGAAGATCCAAGTTCCCCTTTGTGGTTTTTGTGGTGAACGACTATTTAGTTTTGGAAAAGAAAGAGTAAAATTCTTGACTTAATTCAAAAGAAAGAAGAAGGTTTTAGAATCTTGAGGAAGGAGAAAGAGTCAAATGCCCTAAATTTTGAGGAATGAAAAGTATATTTTTTATTCATCATCATATTGCCTTATATAGGTTTACATATTTACATATAGTCCCTTAGACTTTACAAAATGGCATTTTGCCCATCTCATGTTTCATGTGCTATTTCTTTTTGCACATAAGCCATGAGCTTACAAAAATTTGGCTTTATGCCCATTTTGTTTATATTCATGCATAAAAAATTACATAAAAATTATTTATTACATGATTTCATTTTGGCATGGGAGAGGGCCGGCCGCTTCATTTTCGGACTCGACCTGGGCATGTGCCGACTTAGTTTGGGGTTGGCTTTGACTTTGACTTGATCAACCGGGGTGCAATTTTTGACTTCAACAAATACCATACCAACTGAGCTATTATTCATTAATAGTTCTGTGTTAAATTGATATACCACTTGTCGCCGGTCGATACCGGTTGGATATCTGAATATTAATCAATATATAAGCCGGTAAATCAATATTCAATAGTCAATTAATATATTCAATATTAGTTGAATGGGATATATTTTTTTAAAATATTGATTTTATATTGAATAAATTAAATATGACGGTAGATCGGTCATATCCATAGGTATACCAGTAACCAGTGAGTAACGAGTCTTTAAACATTTTATTTATTTAAATTATAGGGCAAATTGTCAAAAAGCCCCCGGCCTGCTCGAAAGTTGTCTAACAACCCTTGGAATTTTCAAAATGGTTGGAAAAGACCTAGCATTCAAAAATTTTGCGAAAAAACCCATGGGTTGTATTTCATTTAGGCATTATATTCTCTTTTAAATGCAATTATATATATATATATATAGAGAGAGAGAAAGAGAGAGAGAGAATAATGATGCCATAGGAGGGAATTTCCTCCTATGGTGTCGGAAAAATATACCCTCTTATTTTTTCCGCCGATCGGCACCCACCATCTTCATCGTTGTCATTTAATATGTGGATACACCAAATTTCATGTGATTCTACAACCTTTTCACCGTTGATTTAGCAATGTAAAAAGTTCTATTGTCGGTAAACCGTTAATTTTAAACCCACTAAATCAACGGTGAAAAGGTTGTAGAATCACATGAAATTTGGTGTACCCATATTTTAGATAATAACGATGAATAAGATGGGTGCCGATCGTTGGAAAAAATAAGGAAGGGTGTATTTTTTCGACGTCATAAAAGGAAATTCCCTCCTATGGCCTCTTTTCCATTAACCTCATATATATATATATAGAGAGAGAGAATAATGGAGGAAAGAGGCCATAGGAGGGAATTTCCTCCTATGGCGTCGAAAAAATACACCCTCCCTCATTTTTTCCGACGATCGGCATCCATCATCTTCATCGTTATTATCTAAGATGTGGGTATCCCAAATTTCATGTGATTCTACAACCTTTTCACCGTTGATTTAGTGGGTTCAAAATTAACGGTTTACCGATAATAGAACTTTTTACATTGCTAAATCAACGGTGAAAAGGTTGTAGAATCACATGAAATTTGGTGTACCCACATCTTAGATGATAACGATAAAGATGGTGGGTGCCGATCGTCGGAAAAAATGATGAAGCGTGTATTTTTTCGACGTCATAGGAGGAAATTCCCTCCTATGACATCTTTTCTCCATTATTTTCATATATATATATATATATATATATATATATATATATATAGAGAGAGAGAGAGAGAGAGAGAGAGAAAGAGAGAGAGAGAGGCCATAGAAGGGAATTTCCTTCTATGACATAAAAAAACTACGCCCTCCATCGTGTATTCCGTTAATCGGAATCCATTATCTTCATCGTTATTATCGAAGATATGGATACGCCAAATTTCATGTGATTCTACAACTTTTTTACCGTTGATTTAGCAATGTAAAAAGTTCTATTGTCGGTAAACCGTTAATTTTGAACTTACTAATTCAACGGTAAAAAAGTTGTAGAATCATATGAAATTTGGTGTACCCATATCTTAGATGATAACGATGAAGATGATGGGTGCCGATCGTCGAAAAAAACGATGGAGATTGTATTTTTTCGACGCCATAGGAGGAAATTCCCGTTTATGGCATCTTTCCTCCATTATTCTCATATATATATAGAGAGAGGGAGAATAATGGTGGAAAGATGCCATAAGAGGGAATTTCCTCCTATGGCGTCGAAAAAATACACCCTCTTATATTTTTTCCGCCGATCGGCACTCACCATCTTCATTGTTATCATTTAATATGTGGGTACACCAAATTTCATGTGATTCTATAACCTTTTCACCGTTGATTTAGCAATGTAAAAAGTTCTATTGTCGGTAAACCGTTAATTTTGAACCCACTAAATCAACGGTGAAAAGGTTGTAAAATCACATGAAATTTGGTGTACCCACATCTTAGATGATAACGATGAAGATGGTGGATACCGATTGTCCGAAAAAATAAGGGAGGGTATATTTTTTCGACGCCATAGGAGGAAATTCCCTCGTATGTCGGCTTTCCTCCATTAACCTCATACACACACACACACTCATCACATGATTTATCTTCATCCTCTCTCTCCCCTCTCCAAAACCTCTGATCTTTCCTTCTTATCCACCGCTCCTCTCTCTTTCGCCGTCCCTCCTCCCTCCTCCATCCGCTTTCCTTCCTTCACTCCTCCATTTCTCTCCTCTTCTTCCTCCGTTGTTCATCCTCTCCTTCCTTCACTCCTCCATTTCTCTCCTCTTCTTCCTCCACTGCTCCAAGTTGGTTTAGACGGAGATAAGGTGATGGTGTTTAGATGTTACAAACAGCTGGTTTAATATTATACAGACAGCTTGTCTGCTTAGGTATTGCATGCAACTACTTAGATATCACATAGAAGTAAAAAAATATTTTAAGGCTTTTGGTGGGAAATAAATATATTTCGCACGGGCAAGTTTCATGTATATGCTACCTAAACACATGGGCACAGGCATTATTAGGACATACGAATTTATAAGTGGACAAAGGTATAATAATGGGTTTTTCAACAAGGCCAAAGGGTTTTTCGACAGTGCAGAAATTGACCAGGGCCATTTTGACAACTAAAGTATAATATATTGACTCAAAGGGAAAAGAGTACCCAAATAAAAATGGTAATTTGATGCTATGTTTAATATAGAGGCAAGCAACATTCTTCCCATTTTTGAGAAATTAGTTGCTGAAGTTTTGCTTAACTTGCGATAAAATGATTAATCCGATTAATTAATATGATTAAGCCTTGACCTCTGCAACCACATTTATCATCAATGCGGTCGCCAACCATTGTTAGCGTTGCCATCACTATCACCATTGTTGCCTCCACTTTTTCTTGGCTCACACCGATCAGGGTTAGCATGAACAAGATTTTTTTTGTGCATGGAACGGCAAAAACAAATAGTATTTTTAGCATACCAAACACAGTAGTACGGCACCGACTGAAAGATAAACATAGCTATACAGGTCTTCAATTAAAATGTGATGCCAGACACAAAATATATATTTCGTGTACGATACAAGGCCTAAGAAAGAAGATAGACTTCTTAGTCCCCATGATCCATTCTCACACACTAAATCAGCACAAATAATTGGAAACTCAGTTACCAAATCAAAGTTAACAATTAAACCATTGTTTACCCCTCCATTACTATCATCTTCTCTTACATATAGTTCTCCATCTCTACAAATATAAATACCTCCTGGTTCCACCAAACAATTACAACACCCAATGCCAAGACGAAAAAAAAGGGGAGAGCTTTTAATTCTCAATCCAAGGGTTGTATTTGAAGCCGTCCAAGATGAACTCAATCAAGAAATATATCTTTCCTGCTGTTCTTGAAGAAGCCTGGCAGAAGATTTTGCATCGAGATACAGTGCGTTCACTTCCTCTATATCAGACTGAACCATTGAGACAAGTTAATATTTCATTTTTATTACATGGAGATTGATGCCAAAATAAGGAAACAAACATAGCATTTATTTATTTTTACATACCTTGCATATCTTATCTCTTCCATTTGTTCTGGCGACAATGCTAGCCGGTGATAACAATTGAATTGCATGCCTGAAGAAAAGTACAAAGATAAGACTTTTCATCGTTATGAAGCAAAGCTTCACATAACCACGTGTCAAATTTATGTCAACCTCTCCTTAAAAAAATACCAAATCGTTGGTCGAGAAAACCATGGTTAAAAAAGAGGGGTTTGCCATAATCCTAATTCCTAATTAACCAATGCATGAAAGCGTAAGAATAGGTTTTATGTGGCATTTGCGATTATGATACATGGTAAATTTGTATACCTATTACATCATTGATGAACAGGGGAAAACGCACCAAAAAGATGAGGAAAGTAATTCAAGCTAGAATATTTTGTATTCAGGGATTTTGTAGTGAGTTTGGAATTATGTTGATTTTACAAAAAGTCAAGAAAAAAATCACCAAGATATATGTTGGCACATTCTTTAAAATTTGATGTCAAGAAAACACAAAGCATATAACATTGCGAAGCACATATGCAAAGTTGTACTAATGGTACGAGTACAAATCTACAAAATAGATTCTAAGGGCGCTACTGGGGTGTAGTGTAAGCCCCAAATTTGGTACTTTTGGTACTTAAGTGAAGTGATATCATCCATCTAAGTATACAACAAGCTTGCTAAAAGCCCGATTGCACCTACTTTAGGCAAGAAAACGAATGTGCTACCGCACAACGGTTTGGTATTTTTTTAAGGAGAGGTTGACATAAAGCACAATTAATGAATAAAATTGCATTAAGCCGGATGCCGTGCTTAGGCCCCTTACTTCGCCCAAAGAAGTGAATATGGTATCCAAATAACGATAGATATGTCAAAATCGGGTCCGGTTATGCATATTCTTAATCCTAAATAAAATGTAATGACGTAGGGATCCATATGGAAACATGGTATCTATTTACATACGCTCGAATGACCTTTTCTCATAATTCTTTGAAAATATTATATGCAAATTTCTTGTTTAACAAATTACATGGATATAGAAAAACAGAGTATACATGGAGGGCCATTGAAACTTTTCTTCCTTTTTTTTTTCTCATAAAGCACAATTAATGTATAAAATTGCATTAAGCACCCTTAAATGTCTACGAAGTGCAACATTATAGAAAAACAGGTTGCTGGACATGGAAACCTGTTTTCAAGAAGATTCTACCAATAAAAGAAAAAGATGAGCTAAATGTTTTAATGTCTATTCTTTCAAGTTTCAACATCTAAGCTAATGCAAAGATGATTTCCACTGGATCCTTAATAATTCTGGTAACTTTACGTCAAATCTACATATAAGGCTAGCTGTATCAATCATACCTATTTTCCTCAATTCAGTATCATTTGGAACTACCCTTGTCCCCTTAAAATAATAATCTTCATTTGGTTGCTTTATAGCGATAAATTTCTTACCAAAGAAAATTTAATTTCAAGAGGCTGGTCTGGTAATGCAGCTTGATTGTTTGATGACTTAGTGATTGAAACAACAAATCGTTTTTTTTTACTGTAAGTTGGCCAGCAAAGTTTGGGACACAATTCTTGGTTCTTTGAACATTCAGATTAAACCAAAATCTTTCATTGAAACTGTTACTACTTGGAAAGTCTGTATGTTCACTGAAAAGATTAAATCATCTTTGGATATTATTACTTTTTGCTGCTTGTTGGACTGCTTGGAATTTTAGAAGCAGAAGGATTTTTGATAATGTTCAATGCACTCCCATTCAAGTTTTGAATCTCTCTGTATAATTTTTTCTCTTGGGTTGGGAATTCTCCAAGGAAATTCCAGAACAAATTCATATATTCACCAGAATTTCTTTCCATCAAATCTTTATTCAGGGGAAATATTGACACTCTGCTTATCAATCATTACAACACAATCTTCACTGATCAAATGGTCCTTAATAGCCAATGTCTACCTTTCACTAATGATGTAACTACAGAGTGTTTTGGTCACTCATTGGGTTGGATGCGCTCGCTTGTCAGATGTGCACAGATTCCCCCCTCCCCCCGTCCAGGGTAGGCAGGGGTTTATTGATTGTGGGATTCTAATCTTCGACAGTCGCATATAAAACTGTCATTAATTACCTCGCTTTGAGGCGAAGGAATTTCCGCTTAACAGGTCTTACAAACTCAATGTGAAATGTGTGCTTAAAAAGAAGGGATGCATATTTGTTAATTTCATTTTCTTTTTATTTATTTATATTTTATTTTTATGTTCATTTATTTAACAAAGAGGTCAAGATGCCCCGCAGAGGGGAAACCCGGGCCTAAGGTCAGCCCACTCCCCTCAGGGGGAAGGTTGGATCCCATTCTTTGGGGAAGTCGGGGTCGGCTCCCTCACCTTGGGGGGAGGGGTCGGTTCCCCCGGGAGCGGCTCTCACTTAGGGGAGACGGGGTTGGCTCGCCTAAGAGGGGATCGGCTTCCCCCTAGGAGGAGGCCCGAATCCGGATTTCCCTTTTAGGGTGCCCGGCGGCGTTTTGGGGTTACCCGGGTCGAGCACCCCCGACGGCTTCGTCTATATATATATATATATATATATATATATATATAATTTGATTATCATCTTTTAATTTAGTTTTCTAAAGAAGCCAAGTGTACGATTTTGGACAAAATTTCGGTGGTATAACCGCTAGATTTTGTCATTTATTCGTTTATTTAGGAGAAACATAGAACGAAGTATATATTTTTCCATGTTTGGGTGAAGCACGGATGAAATCCATGTTCAAAGAGGAGATCATGGATCAAAATCTATATCGCCAAGGGTTTCGCCAAGGGAGAAGCCCAAAGGCTTTTTCTTTTACAGGATCACCCTCAACCTTCTTTCTATTATGTTAAAAAGAGCTCTTTTGATTCTTGAAAGGTTGAGGTTGAGATCTTGGATAAGAAAAGGAGGCTCATTTTCTTTCTTTTATGCCTTGAATCTTAAAGTAGTGGTTGGGTTCTTTTTTTTTCCTCTTTTCTTTGGGTTTGAGGAAGAAGACGGAGGAGGCCCAAAAGCTCTTATTTATGGGATTTGATGGAAGAGGCTCCCTTTCAATAGATTTATGGGGTTTTTGTTATTTATTTTAAGAAAAAGAGAAGTTTTCATCTTGATTTATTTGGAGAAGAGAAGCACAAAACTTAGTATTTTGTTGGAATGGGAAAAACTTTAACATTTCTTATTATGGTTGGGTTTAAATACCCATTACATCTTGCACTTGGCCCTTTGGGCTTTACATAATTGACTTTTGGTCTCTTCCATATCCATATGCACATCTTTTTGCACATGAGCCATAGGCTTTACATAATTTTGGCATTTTGCCTATTTGCATTATATTCACACTTATTACAAATTTCTTTCTCTTTCTTCTTCGATGGCCGGCCGACTTCGTTTGGCTTGAGAGGGTTGGGCGTGGATCCACTTGCTTGGCTTGGGCCTGTGCTGGTTGGATTTGGGTCCACTTATCTGAGTGTTGACTTTGACTTCTAATTTCGACTTTTGACTTCTAATTTTTTATTTTTTATTTCTTATTTCGGCAGTAAGTGTAAATTTCGACCCCAACAGCAACAACTTTTATACTCTGCATATTTTGAGCCCTCAAATTTTTTTTCATGAACTTGGTTGCTTCTAGCTAATACTTGCATTCTGCCTGCTTAATGTTTATCTTTAGAAGTGCTAGACATCCCTTCATAGGGTCAGACTAGGAGGGTGTCGGAGTAAACTTGGAACTAAGATAATTTTGTGCTAGTTTGGTTATTTCAAGATAATGTGGCACTCTTATTTTTCGATTATAATTCCTGGGACTACCTATAAGTATACAAGGACATTTCGTATGGAGCCCCTTTTTGACATGTTTGCTTAAGAATGTATTTGGAGATATCCTAAAATATTTCAGCATAGATAATCAGACATTGGTTATGCTTGCTGCATTCAAATGTATAAGCCATCATAAGGAGGAGAATGTTTTAACCTTGAATCAGTTCTTTCTCAGGTAACAATGCAGGGTTTCTTGTTAATATATCTACTATCTAGCGCACCAAAGTTTCGTCATCTTACTTGTAAGCCTGATATATTCTGTGTTGTTTTGCATCAATGGTCTCTAGTATAGATTATTTTTTAGTCTCCTTTCTGAAGATGTCCTCTGAAATGATCTTTGTTGAGTGAGAGTTTTCACACTAATTACTTTTCATTACTGTATTTAGAATGTGTCTTGAGGAGGCTAGTAGGTGACTAAGGTGTATCACATACTTGGCTATGAAAAATATGAGGACAAATCAAAACAGCTTTACTGAAGTGAATAAGAAGCATCATCAGTTAATCCAAGGATTTCATTTGATTTCTTTAGTTTCTTTCTTTTCCTTCTCTTTTTCTTCTTTTGAGCATTTCTCCTGCCCTTCTGTTTTTTTAGTTCACTGGCCTATAAATTTCCTTTCGGTTTATCTTTCTAGACCGCATACTGCTAGTATTTTGTTCTATTTTCAGCGCAGCTGTTGGATATGCAAGTCCATGTCACGCACCTCACGTGTTCGCGGAGAGACGGAATATATGAAAAACAATTATCAGAACTTCGTAACACGGACTTGAGCACACGGATCGTGTCTAAACCATTACTAGCAAATTACGAGAGGTTTAACTACTCGGATTCGAAGTTATACCTCACGTTACTTGTCCTTCGGGTCTTCATCGCTGTTCTCCACACCTCGTAGGCTTTATGGAACATGAGTACCTCAACGGCCTCCTCGAGTTAAAGACAATCCAACCGAGAGTCTATAGTTCGAGCTCCTACCTCGAATTTGAGATAACTACGGTGTCTAGTTTGCTAATCTAGAAATCCTAAAGGATGTAGAGTATTTAGATGGATTACTTAGTCACTTAAACCCTAAGATTCTCAACTCATGAGAGCTTTTAGGGTTTGAGGAAGAAGATGAAGACTTGAAGAGAGAGAAGTGTTTTGTGATAATGAATGAACTATTCTCATTTGTGAATATCATGAAGCATAATAATATCATCAAAATAAATATCTAGCTAATATTCATCATACTTCATTTAATTTACAAGATGAATCATCTAATGAGTCACCTAATAAGTCATGGATCATTTAATGAAACTACACCTCATCTCCTCCACCTCATTTAGTTTAAATCTAAAAAGAAATAAATACAAATGAGTCACCTCCTTCTAGAAGCTTCCCGACAAATTACGAGACTGCCCCTCCCATCCGTATTTCCGAAAAACACGGATAAACTGAGACTGAATAAATCCATCTGTATAATACAAAGATCCGGCTTAAACCAAAACCCACTAGTATTATCTGCCCGATCATAGTACATGCACAAGTGTACGCAAGTGATCGTGGCCCTGCCGTAAAACCATACAGCCTCTACACCTTTTATCCGGTGCAGGGAAACTCTCTGTATGGGGACTCTAAAGACTCGACACTACGCTGTCAGTGGGTTTAACCACAGGCCGCAAGCGGTACTAGCTGTACGTAACGGTCCTCAGGTAGATGTCGATAAAAAGGTCGATGAGTAAACCCATTCGAACTCCTATTGAGCCTGATGTGACAATCTCCGTACAGTCCGGTCTGTTCGTTTAGGACTATCGCATATCGGGCGTAGGGTCGGCAAGCGTCGGTCCCCTAATAGCGGTATAAATCGTGTCGGAGTGAAACTCATTACACCTTGAGAAACTACTGGAGCACCTACCAGTAAATCTCGCTTGCCCTAACCAAGGACCTTGCGTAATGGCTCTCCATACACAGCGCGATATCAACCCCCAATACCGAGAGAGACGAATCATGTCTACCCGCCACTGCCTCCAAGTGCTTCGGGACTGCACCCAACCACTACTTGTTTGCACGACTCCTTTGAGCCGTGGTAGGGTAGTAATCTAAGTACAGTGGGAACACACTCGAGGCGAAATAGCAATATCAAGTCAACGGACTAAGCTGTACTCATGTCACCTAGAAACTGCAATCTGACGATAGGTATAGTACCAACCTGCAGTTCCCGGCGAGTCCTGTCCGGTGTACTCGTAACCTAACGAGCACCTGCATACTATCTCCAGTACGACGTACTGATGGCTGTGGGACAGACCATCTCCTCAGTTGGGATGAGAAGCTTATACACCAGTCTACTCCGGAGTATCGATATCCCGTCTCGATAATCCAACGACCAGGGACCTGCATAGGATGTGCTTGTAGACTACCCGGTCCCCACTAGTGTGACTGCCATCACAACGCTGGTAATCAAGCAAAGATCCTAAGGATTCTACTAATATGTATAAGCGATATGTTAAAATAAACATATGCACATATTAAAGTAGAAACAAACCAAGTAGGATACTACCATTTTTAGCAAGACTGTCAATACAACTCTGAATATCCCAAGCTTTTATTAAGTAATATACAAATTAGTATGATACAGTAATGGCCTCTAAGGCATAAACACTAACAGGATATACTGGCTGGACGGATTAACGGCTAGAGGGGAGACGACATGCTGGCTTGGAATATTAACAGATACGCAGAGGGATTAAGTTCTCTGTTTACTGTTTTGGTTTTCTTTCTCCTTTCTCTTCCATTTTGCTTTTGCTAGATGTTGTGTTTATTTAAACATCCTGTTGGATGCTGATGCTACAGTAACTCTTGTTTTTTATTTCTGTGTTTTTTTTATTGCAATAGAATGAGACGGGCATGTTTTGCCCTGCTTTCCTTCACAAAAAAAATAGTAAACCCCATCCAAAAGTCGTACTAAACGCCACGCCCTGTGGTGGCATTTTAGTATTCGAAGTTCAACGGTCGTCAGTAAAAAAACAGAGAAAAGTTTGATGGCTTTTTATGTAATTTAACCCAAACAATACTTGGATAGATCTGCATGTATACGAACAAACCTCAAAGATGCCTGTTGTCCAATTTCTCCCAGATAAGCTAGACTTTCTTCATCAATCACCAGCTCTTCAACCTGTCCACGGATTGCCAATATCTGGCCCATACCCAACAAATAGTTTCAGTAACTACATATTGTGTTTAAAGACAACAATAGATTGGAGAGCAAGACTAAGAACCTGGATCATTTCAGTAGGACCATAAGTTTCTGTACGAATGATCACGAGACGATCTAACAAATCTACAGGTACACCATGTGGGCTGGTCATATCAGTTCCTCTGAGGAAAACCAAAGTGATCAGTATGTAGTGGAAAGGACATACAAGAATTTCTGAGTTTACAACAATCTAAATGCACACGGGTGAACAGAAGTAATATTTCACCATATTCTAATACCCTCCGTTTCAAGTTACCTGTCCTTTCAGACTATTGCACACGAATTAGAAAAAGCATAACCCACTTTAATAAAGAGAGAGAGAGAGAGAGAGAGTATTAAAAACGAGGGGGCGATTATATATATTTTATTTGTGTATACGGGCTTTTGATATAAACGGGTTCCAATAATAAGACTCAACCCTTATTGAGGTTTGGCTCATCTTATATCTTATACCCATGTACCTCTCATAGTTTTTCCAATGCGGGGACTGTTTTTAGTCCACCTGGCTCAACCTTCACGTGCAACCATCATCTTTTTTCAGTGTGGTTGTCATGCGGATTGCAGATCGAGGGGGCGATTATATATATTTTATTTATGAGTGTACACGGGCTTTTGATATAAGTGGCTTCCAACAATAAAATTCAAGCCTTGTTGAAGTTTGGCCCATCTTATATCTTATACTCATGTACCTCTCATAGTATTTTCAATATGCGACTATTTATGCCCATGTATCTCTCATAGTTTTTTGTGCTTGTAGAGTGCTTCTCTCAAAGATATTGTTGAGATCCCGATCGATCTGGGCTCTGATATCATTTTAGATTATTAAGAATGAGAGGGCCGATTATATATATATATATATATATATATATATATATATATATATATATATATATATATATATATATACTCAAGCCTTGTTGAGGTTTGGCTCATCTTATATCTTATTACTCAAGCCTTGTTGAGGTTTGGCTCATCTTATATCTTATACCCATGTACCTCTCATAGTTTTTCCAATATGGGACTATATTTAGTCCACCTGGCTCAACCTTCACGTGCAACCATCACCTTTTTTCGGTGTGGTTGTCATGTGGATTGCAGAACGGGGGGGGGGGGGCGATTATATATATTTTATTTATGAGTGTACACGGGCTTTTAATATAAGTGGCTTCCAACAATAAAACTCAAGCCTTATTGAGATTTGGCCCATCTTATATCTTACTCATGTACCTCTCATAGTTTTTTCAATGTGCGGCTATTTATACCCATGTACCTCTCATAGTTTTTTGTGCTTGTAGAGTGCTTATCTCAGAGGTATTGTTGAGATCCCGATCGATCTGGGCTCTGATACCATTTTAGATTATTAAGAATGAGAGGACTGATTATATATATATATATATATATATATATATATATATATATATATATTTGTGTACATGGATTTTTGATATAAATAGGTACCAACAATAAGACTCAAACCTTGTTGAAGTTTAGCTCATCTTATATCTTATACCCATGTACCTCTCATAGTTTTTCCAATGTGAGACTATTTTAATCCACACATCACAATAGAGGATGTGTAAAATTTCTATGTTAGACTCATATTGAGATTTATAACCGAACAAAAAGTTCCTTGTTTCAGAAAGATGAATATCACATTTGGTAATCTACATCTACTAAAGCGCATTCCTTACAGGAAGAGATTTTAAAACAATATTCTTGATTTTCTAAAAGGACAAGTAATTTAAGCGACAAAAAGGTAGACAAAAGGACAGAAATTGAAACAAATTGAATATATATTATCAGTAGTTATGGAAAATTTCAAAAGTTGATTAAATGAACATTGTTGCAATTTCATGCCTCACATTACATATTCCTCTGTTTGTGGCAAAAATTACTATTGGTGATATCGAGCTCTCCAGCGCACGATTTAGGTAAGAAAAACATTCCATGTCCAACATATGAACCTGCAGGTGGAAGAAAAATAACCTTTATTGCTTTATTTTGCCCACATCAAAGGCAGTAGGAACAAAAGAAGAAATATATACCTCATCGATAAATAACACACCAGGGACAAGCTCTGCTACCCCTTCGTCAATATACCTGTTAACAACCTGTTGCCGGTGTGTATCTTTTAGTTACAGCTAGGGAATCTGATCTCAATGAGAAGAGATAAATATAGATAGACATAATCCTGAAGAGAAATGGTAAATACCTTATTAATTTCCTGTCGTAGTTTGTCGGTGATTTCAGTTTTCCTAGGCTTCATCATCTGGCCCATAAGCGATAATATATCTTGGCCACCTTGCGGGCGAGCGTTTGCTGCATCAAGATCATGTAGTGTGACATCCTATAGGAAGAAACATTATGTCTTTGATATGTTTATTCCTACTGAATACATATCAATACTCAAAAAGGGGGAAAAATTGTTAAACAAAAAAGAGAAGAAGAAGCGCATGCATATAAAAATACACCTTATGATACAATCTCGGTTATATTTAGTAGTACATAATAGCGATAAGCTGGCTTATAGGATGTTTAGGAGGATATTGGTTCCCTGAGACATGATCAACAAAAGCTCAAGATACATTATCAACATCAGTCACCAAGAGTTCCAAATCCCAGAATAAAAATAGATGCTTTATCTATTAGCTGAAAACACAAATATATAAAAGGAAACATACACACCCACACCCAAACACACAGAGAGCTCATGCACTAGAGCAGCAAAAACGAGTTTCCAATCAAAATAGAACTGCCAAGTTAGTTCGGTAAATTCTGAAGAACTGTTATAAGGCTTTAATGCTGTTGTTAATGAGTAGGGCGAAATGGTTACACATGTGTGATAGAAAGGGATCAGTAGCGGCTAAGAGTGATTAGATTGTAGTTGAATGGGTCAAGGCAATAAAAGAATGAGATAATAGTTGCTAGTAGAGAAGATGACCATTAACATAATCGAATGAACATTCACATAGTTGTTGTGTTGTTCCCATTTATGTCCGATTCAAGAACCCATTTTTTCATCTTCAACAATATTAAGACTGCATGAAAGATGTAAAGGTCACCTCAAGGTCTATGCGATGCGGGTTGCTAGAAATCTAAGTATCGATTTCATCTACCAGGCACATACACTTGCAATCCTTACGCATGTTGACACATGTCAGATATGGACATGCCTCCTACCTGGCTTAAACACGATATCAGACACAGCACAAGGAAAATGTCATCAAGACATGTTTTGGATCCTTAGCAGGCCCATTTCCATCTGTCTATTTTATTTTGGTTTCTAACCAACTCGTTTATCAAAAGAAAAAACAAATAACCCAAGGGTCCTCATTCTCATTGAGCCTTTTTAATTCCTCAACTCGCTCATTAAAAGATGCCTGCAAAGACTCTGATGAAGGACCATTCCATCAAGGAACAACCATGTTTCTACCCTCCAACAACACCTTCCTGCAAACCAATAAGAACAAAGCATGTTTCTCTAAAGACTGCCAAAGGTACGCAAGTCCCTTTTTTCCCAATCCTTGTTTTGTTCTTTTCATTTCATCTTAATTTCGTCTGTGCATGGTTTTATTCCTTTTTGGAGTGTACAAGATTTCTAAGGTATTTTGAATTGATTTTTTCATGTTTCCTTTCGTGTATATGTGTTTTTTTTGTGTTTTTTCGTATTGGGGGGGGGGGGGGGTTTGGGTGGGTGGGTTAGTGTTTGTGATCAGCTTACGAATTTCTTTGGGGTTTCCCAATATTATTTGAAATGTGATTCCTTAGATAATCTATGTGAATTTGTTCTTTTGTTCTGATCTTTCTTCCCCTCTACCTTTGCCTTTGTTTGTCAAGTTGTCTTGGTGCTTGTAATAATGTGGTGATGATGGCTCCTTTATATAGCTATGTTGCACAGGTTCATTGATGAGGTGGTTACGTATCGGATTCGTATCCATATGAGATTCATTGAAAACACAAGTGGAACTCCTTTTGCAACATTCAATAGTTTTATATTGTACTCTAGTCTCTAGATGTATTAACAGTTAAAACGCCAACAATCTACACACCAACACTAACAAATTTGTTGTGTTCAATTAGATTTGCTAAAATGACGATTTGATGCGACAATTTATATATAGTTAAACAACCAAAGATCAACATGTCCGACAAATCGTATCCTAGATTTTTGAAAAAATTATGTATCCGCAAATCCGACTTATATTGAGTCCTGTATCTGTGTCTAAATCCGGCTACTTAGTGAGAAGGGTTCGGGAGGGGTGTGTGTGTGTGTTGGGGAACTGCTGTCCCTTTTCAGGCCCAGAAGACATAAGGGATAATGACTTCTATTGTGAATGATTTAAGGGTCTCATGCTTAAAGTTCTCTTATGTATGTTACACTAAATATGTGTTGTGTGATTTATATCCTTCTAGCTAAGAGTTGATTTCCCATAACAAGGAATCCAGTGTCTAGCAAGATGAGCTTTCCCATAATTATGGAGTGAACTCAACATGTTTGTGGATCATAATTGCTCAATGCAACGCTCAGTGAACAGGGACGTCAACTTAAATTCATCCCAATTGATTTGCCTACATACTCTGGCAACCTCATCACCTGCATTGTACTCATTAATCATCATGCACAAGAATATTATCAGTACAAATTTGGATGTGTAAGAGATTTCAACAAAGCACAATTTTTATTTTTGTTCATCATGATTAAACAGAAAGTGGAGGTTTTATTTAGGTTGTGAAAAAATAAATAGTTGGTGCAGGTTAAGATTTGACGAAAATACTGCTGAGGTCCAGCATTTTAGCAAGTTGGCTGACTTGGGTCATCAGTTTAAATCGTTGTTCAAGTTAATATATCCTCTTATAGAAAGAGAATAATGAAGAAAAGAGGCCGTAGGAGGCTTTTTCGTAAGGTGGCGTCAAATATCTATATCCTCCACGATTTTTTTCGACGATCGGCACCAATCATCATCATCTTTATCATGTAAGATGTGGATACACCAAATTTCATATGATTCCACCACTTTTTAACGGTTGAATTAGCAATGTAAAAAGTTCTATTGTCGATAAACCGTTAATTTTGCACCCATCAAATCAACAGTGAAAAAGTGATGGAATCACATGAAATTTGGTGTATCCACATCTTACAAGATAAATATGACGATGATGGGTGGCAATCGTCAAAAAAGATCATGGAGGGTGTATTTTTTGACGCCATAGGAGGAAATTCACTCCTATAGCATCTTTCCTCCATTATCCTCTTTTAAAAAATACTTTATTATTACTAGCAAGAAAATTCACTGAGTGGGATAGAACCCAAAGAACAAAATTTTAACTCTGAAATCACATGCATAAATAAATTGTTTTTTTACCCTACATAGGAAAATCCCAAAATTTGCCGGAAAAAAGATTTTGGTGGACAAATCGTTGTGAACAATGCCACTTGACAAAATTAAAGTAACAGCATTACCTCAACTAGTAACCATATAGGATGGCTGACCAGCACAAAAAGAATAGGGAAAGACAACAGTCCCATACAAAACTAATTGCGACAAGCTGCAACATAATCAACTAATAAAATAGAATATATGTTCAAATGAACTTTGAAATGATATACAACATGTTAAATGCTTCGTATACTCCTGTGTATTAATTCAACTATCAAGAGTGAGAAATTTCTGGATAATTACCTGTACGATTTCCTTTTTCTTGTGCACTTCTCCCTTTGGGATGGGAACATATTCTTCTGCTTCAAGATCAAATTCTGTAGCGAAAGTATCGCATCGACCAACTCTCTTGACGGCACCACTATTTGCTTCTATGTATATAACATCACCTACAGCAACCTGTAACAGGTATAAGTTGCTTCAAACGGCAGAAAAAAGAACCATCAAATCTTATGGGAATACATGTATAAACAGCACGATGATGTATCATTTACCTATTCTGTCGGTCCTCATAATACCAAAAGTTTAGTAACAGCTAATATGGAAACAAAGGGGAAAAGTTACACAAAATTAATGAAAACATGTAAAATAGTTTCAACAAAAGAAGTTGAGCGGAAGGTAATCGATGTGCAAGACTATACATGTTTATGGAAATGGAATTCCTTATAGGAAGACACTTTTCTAATATCAAGAGCATAAAAAATAATCATATAACTTGTCTGTTGCTTGGGTTAATAGGAGAGGACATGGAAGTGAGAACCTGCTAGATAACGGGAGATCTAGTACAGGATTCAACTTAGAATCATAGGTTAGTGGTCCTCAAAGTACCAGGCTCTGCCAAGCAATTTATTAGAACAATTCTAATAGTAAACAGCATGCATTACCTTTTCCTTAATCAAGGCATCATAAATAGTTGGATCCAATTTGAGCTGTTTGGTTCCTTTAACAGTTTTTAGCCCGATAATTATGTGGCTAATACTTTTGCCATATCCACCTGTTATACTCTCAGCTTCTTCTGGAGAAAGTTCAGTGACCTGAGGGACAAAATACAACCATCAATCATGTTTAAAACTGGAGTAACAAATGAAGAAATCACAAACACGTTAAGCCGTCTAGTTATCAAGATACAGTACATATGCAGATTGCAGAATTCCAGTTATCTCACCACAAAGAAGGAAAGCAGAAATGAAAAGAGCAAACCTACCTCTCCTTCATATACTTCCTTGTTTTCCTTGATACGCAAACCAATAGCCCTCCGAAAATTTTCCATAAGCACCTCAGTTTTTTTAACCTCAGATGAATAAACCTCGGATCCGACCATTGGACAGAATGGCACCTGAAGTTCATTTCAAAACAAACTTATTCAAGAGAAGAAACCATGGCAAGTTAAATATCAACCGAGCTAATCAGAAACAACAGGGGCATTTATATTTAATCAGGCAATGCAAAAACATCAAGATAAAGTTCCTGTGAGCATCACAAATAACAAACGATGATGATTGCAACAATACCACTACCACCACCAACAAAACACAATGATAATGACAACTTCCCCACCAAACATCCCACAAGGAAACTTGCACTTTTTTTTCTTTTTTTTTTTGGGGGGGGGGGATCATTGTCATGTAGGATATATAGCCCAACTACCAAGAAACATTACTGTGAAAAAAAATGATAGAACAAAACATATCCGCTAAATGCCACTCATCTATTAACCAATAACTATTATATCTTTTTGATCCTTTACTGGATCAATGCAAAGGCTGAGCATCTATCACTCATTGTCATTGGCAAACCCACCAGACTCTGTTTCACATGTCCAAACCATCTCAAGTAATCTTTGTTTACTTTATTCACAATTAAAGTCGCCCCTAACAGCTCCAGATTATTAAAATACAGCTAGAAGAGTCCCCAACTAGATGCTATAAGAGCCAATATATGTGCCCTCGTTTAGCAAGGGATAACAGTAAACAATATGGTAAAAAAAAAATTGCAAATCCTACTCACAAAATATTAAACAAACTCATTTCCCATATCAGAACTAAGTTACTAACATCTTATTAGGGTTCTCAATAAGTATCTGGGTAAGTATGCTGTCTTTCTTCCGTAGGCTTCTCATTTAGAACTCTAGGCTTAGTTCTAGAGACAGACAATTTAAAAAAAGGCTTTCAATACATATGGGTATATTCATCGATTATCTCACTCCTTCAATTCCAAAAAAAATTTGAAAGTCCGAAAGTTGACATTTTCTAGCAAACTTGTAATCATGAAAAACTGTGTTTATCTATACGTTCATCAAAAAGTACAAATTATTATGATCTAGCCAGCAGATTCAAACACAACCTTACTTCACAGTCTCACAGCTAATTGTAAACCAACAAGATTTGGATCAAAATAAGCATATATGAATAACTTAAATATATGAACAAAATGCTACCTTTCTTTCATTGGCTTCTTCTCATTTAGAGCTTTAAGCTTACACATACAAGCTCGCCCCTAAGTTCTCATGTGTATTTTTATCCACAGTTAATTCCATAACCATGGAATTTTCAAAGCTAACATTTTGCAGCAACCCTCTAGTAAATCAGACAAAATTGGGATCAAAAGAAACATGAACAATAAAAAGAGCGACTTTACCTTGCTTCCAAGCTCCTGAGCGATGCCAAGAGCGAGAGCGGTCTTTCCGGTGCTCGGTGGCCCCGCGAGGAGAAGGGCTCTCCCCGCCATTTTCTTCTGGCGTATCATGTCCACCACCAGCCCCGCCGCCTCTCTCGCCCCCGCTTGCCCCACGAACCCCGCCGACAACCGAATCGCGTTCCCATTGACCTAATGCATGAACAAAAGAAACCAAAGGTTACGACTTTTAAGAACCCTAACCCTAGAAAATTCGAAGAAAGGGAAGCTTACATCGAGGCCGAGGCCTTTGATGTGAGTGTGAGTGGCGATCCGCTGCTTCTTCGTCGTCGATTGTACCTCTTCGATTCTCATCTCTTTAGGGTTTTAGTTTCTCTTCCTTCTCGATTCTCCTTTCTGAATGGTTCTAGGGTTTTAGGGCGGGTTCTGTTGTCTTTGAAGGTGCGGTCTCGTCACAGTGGTGAGAATTAGATCACGATTTGTAGACGGCCCTAGGTGAGGCCCACTTGTGCCGATATGCTTTTACCAAAAAGTGAATGGGCTACCGCTTGGGCCCGGCTTAGATAATGGCACCACCCCCAGATCTTTGGTAATTTTAAGAGCAACATCTCTGTCTTCAATCTCGAGTGGTTGAGTCGTTGAGAAATAAGAAAACTCTAAATTAACTAGAATGAATTTTCAGAGTTGGTTTATTTTCTTTTTGTACAAAATCAAATTTGGTCAGTCAAAAAATATGACCGGCCGAATAATAGTCTCCAACGGGCCTTGGGCTGAATAGTCCTTCAGCCGAGTAAAGCTGATGAAACTCTGCTGGAACTCTAATACCAATTGGCCGAGTGAACCATGAACCGTCGTGCCATAAAGTGCATGCGCCATTCGCATGATATACTTACTAAGTGGGATTGTGGGACTCAGGGATCATGCAATCACTGTGTAGGTGATCCTCCATCCTATAAATAGAGGATAACATGGAAAAGCCCTCCAATCAATCTACCAAAACCTCTACTATTTCCTGATACTAGAAACCCTAGCACTAGTTTATGATAACTTAGTCAACTCCGACGATCAAATGCTCATGCTTTCAAGACCATGTCAATCCAGAGACGTTCAACCCTCATAGCACCCTCATAGCAAGTAATGCCTTCGTCATTTTCTCGGCCTAAAATTATCGAGAACCGAGCAAGGAGTATGTCGCATGGAGTAAACATTAGATTCACTATGGGATTTGTGCATTCATTTATTAAGAAAAACTCTTATTTATTTCATATCAATATTTGCATAAATTTTAAAGCAAGTGTAATGGCTAGAAACTTGACAGGATTTGTTGTCATATCCCATAAGTGGAGCATAATCTCTTCATCTCTCTTTCTCTCTATGTGTGTGTGTAATATATACATAAAAACATCTCTACTATCTTAATGCCAAAGGAGAAGTGTACGGAGCGCGTGCAGAAAAAAAAATCTCTAATTTTCTGCCATATCAGCAATGCTGATGTGGCAAAAATCGGTAATTTTGATTTATATTAAACTTGAAATAAAAAATAAAGTATGGAGATTTTGGAGGTAATTGTTGCTATTCACATATAAAAAACTCTCCACAACTGAAAAAAATTAGGTTCTTAACTCACTTCATTTCCACGTTCTCATCTCTTCAAGCGATTCTTTAAAAATCTTATTAAATCTTTGTGATGTCAAAATATACAAACATATATCGTATGTGCAAGATGCTAGTATGATAGTGACTATGATAAAAACAAGAAAAATGTCAAACCTACCAGGTTGGTGGGTTTTTGATTCCCCACCAGCCTTAAACTCACTTTCAGTTTAAGGCTGGTGGGGAATCAAAAACCAATCAGCCCGGTAGAAAAAGTATTGCTCTACAAACAAATTCTATCAACTTTTTAATATTTGGATCCATGTTGGGATGTGTGTAAACAATTATGATAATGTTTAAATAAATGATAATTTTTTTTTATTATTGTTTGCACACATCCGAAAATAAATCCAGAGATGAAAAGGTTGAAAGGATTTGTTATCCTAATCTTACTTTAAATATAGATATAGATAAATATTGATATATGTAGATTAGTCTGGTCAGGTTACAACACATATGAAGTTCATGTCCCGGCAACAAACTTATTTTAAAATAAACAGCACCTGATAAATCAATAACAAATTAATGTATAAACATAAATTTATATAAATTAATTGTAGATTTAACAAATTCTTTAATTTTTTGATATTTTGAATTTAATCATGCACATGCTAAACTCTAATAACTTTGATAAGAGAAAACCATTAATTAATTAAATCCTAGTGCAATTTTAATTAGGGTTCCACCCAGATGAAGATTCATGACAAAAACCTATATGTAATATCATAAGAATCAATGAAACAAAGCCAAAGACAGCCAAAGAGCTTCTTCCATCAAAACAAATTTCCTTTGATCTCTCCACTGAAGAAGCAGATGAAGCGTAGTTTCTCCCAGGTTAGTCCCTCTGCCTCTTAACTTTGCAAATAAATTAAGAAATTGTGATGCGCAGCGTCTGATTGTTAGACAAGAAGCTCTCTTTGAACACAACTATTGGAAGCGAGAACATGAGCCAATCTGAGGAAGAGCAAAGCGGGAGAGCAAGCATGATGGAGCTGCAACCATGGAAGACTGGTGGAGGCTCTGACTCAAGCACCGATGAGAGGAGATGAGAGATGAAGACCGCCGTCCCCATGAGCAAGAAAGAGGGAGGCGGAGAGTATGGGGCGGGAGAAGCAGAGAGGCCGATCTCGATCCCCTAGGAGGAACCAACCTGATGATCTTAACAGGCGCCACAGCTCTCAAGAATCCATTAGGAGTGACAAAGCACCGGCTGACTCCTATGTCAAGGCGGCGCAAAAAGGAGCCCTGGTCTGTAGGTCGAGGGCTGGTGGGAGCATCGGCTGGAACAGGAGGCCAACTGAAGAGAGAAGGACTTGGGGCAGTCCTATCCCAGCCTCCATGAAAGGTAAGGCCAAGATGCTGGCAGAAGGGGAAAATATTATAACTAGCGAGGGAAGAACTCCGGTGAGAGAGCGGCTAATTAAGTTGTGGAGTAATAAGTGAAGCTACTGATGGCTGGGTGATGGTCCAGTCCAAGTCGGCAAAGAAGAAAGCCATGGCTAGTGGTAGCGGTGGGGGGTGGGGTGGAGGAGGCCTATGTTTGGAGCATCCATGCTCTGACTGTGGGGAGAGAGGGCACTTCAGAGCGCAGTGCAAACAGGGCGAGACTAGCTTCTTATGCAGCAAGGTGGGTCATCGCTCCTTCCTGTGCCAAGAGCGTAAGATGGCACCCCTAAACAGGGATGCATGGCATAACAAGCTTGCTACAATAACGAAGAATGATGATGAATGATGAAACGTGGAGCAGAGAGCATCTAACATCTTAAAATTTTAAGATTTGATTAGAGTTAATTATAATTTATTTGGCGGTATAACATACGATTTTTCAATAAAACTTAATTAATAATTATTTTCACACACACACATATATATATATATATATATATATATATTTGTTATCTATTAAATTATTTTAAATACACACTTGGGTCTGGCATATGTGTCTATCTGTAATAACTTGTATACGTATCCATGACTACATATGATGCAACTAGACACCATGTTGCATTAATATAAAAGTAATATGATATAATGAGCTTTCGGCATGCAACTAGATATGCAATAGACAGTACGGATACGTACGAGTATCGTAAAACGGTAAAACTATAACATGGGATGCATAATTAAAATACATGTATTA
This sequence comes from Agapanthus africanus, assembly GCA_030015575.1. Lineage (NCBI taxonomy): Eukaryota > Viridiplantae > Streptophyta > Magnoliopsida > Asparagales > Amaryllidaceae > Agapanthus > Agapanthus africanus. The sequence continues at coordinate 604,773,974 of CM057340.1, forward strand.
TTTTTATTCATATTGATATAAATATAGTAACATAGCATGTAGCAAGATAAACTTGCCTGATCGGATCTCACGACGGGGTACGTACGTCACATTCGACGTCGGGTAAACGTCGCGATACACACACTCGTGTACAAGACTGGACCTGGCTAATCCAAGACGTGACCACGCTGGATGAGGATGACGACTGGGTCGTCCGGATTATCGGCGACATGCGTGACTCCGGTGACGGCTAGAACAGAAAAGAAAAGAAAGAGAAAGAAAGAAAAAGAAGAAGGAGAAAGAAAGAAGAGAAGAAGGAGGAGATAGAGGGATCTGGGGTTGTGGTTTGGCTCTGGCTTCTGGGGACAGAGGGGACGACGACGGGGTCAGGGTGATCTCCGGCGATGAGAGGTGCCGGCGTCGGCAGTGGGTTTCTTAGTGGCTGTAGGGGTTGCGGGTTCTTGGGTGATGGTGGTGTCGGGGATAGAGGTGGAGAGGAGGTGGAGAGTGTGAAGGTGAGACGATGAGGTTGCGGCGAGGTCTGGGGTTACGACGAGGTCGACTGTGAGATCTAGGGCGTAGTGGATTTCTTGGGTTGGCTCGGGTTTGTGGGTGCTCGGGAGTTTGGAGTTGGTTGTTGGGTTTTTGGGAATGGAGAGGAGGTGTAGGTGGTGGCGGGGTGATGCCGACGACGTCGGGGTGAGGGTTTGGGTGCAGGGGTCTCTTCGGGGTCGTAGGTTGCAGGGGTCGGGTTTGTAGGGAGCTCGGGAATGGAGGAGAGGGATGAGAGGAGGTAGTGGTGAGGGTGGTGATGAGGTTGGGGTCGTGGGAAAGTCAGCGACGAAGGCTTAGGCGGCTAGAGTTTAGGGTTTTCATGGGTTTTGTTCACGACGAGGGCTAGGGAAGACAAGAGAGGTGAGTGTTGAGGTGAGTGTTTATTATTAGGTTTATATATATAAATATATATATATATAGGTAGAAAGAGAGAGGCGGGAGGAGAGAGAGACATAGGGAGAGAGAGACTGAGAATATAATATTCGGTTAAAAAATATATTTAATATATAATTTTAAACTGTTAAGGTTTAGAAATATTTTAATATATAATCTAGGATTTTATAGCTAATACAAGAATACTCCGAAAAATACCCGGATTCTGTCTAAAAATCTTGTTTTAAAATACGGATAGTATACGTATCAACCAAAACCATAATGCGATGTCCAGTTAGATAAAATGCATACCCCCAAGAATGGATACACGTAAAAACACGTAGCGATTCAAACGATTTCGTTTCATCAAACAGGAAGTGAACACGATGTCTGGATGCACACACAGGGTATGATACAGGCCGTGCTAGATGCTAAAAAAATATTATTTGACTATAATATGTAATATGTAGATACTAAAATATGATACAAGTATATATCGAATCTAGATATGCACGGATCCCCTGTACTGGTAAAGATATAACGTAATCTTGAACCATAATGGGTTTCAAGCATGCGGTCGGGTCGGATACTATCCACAGATACCAAATGCACTATCCGCACCCAAAGTAAATAATAATCAAGAAATAGCCACAAGATTAGAAAATACTCAAATAAATTATGGTATAAATGAATTAGGGTGTTACATTATACCCAACTGCAAAAGAATTTCTTTCCTGAAATTCCCAGAACAAGAAAAGACAAGAAACATGAATCTAAAAAAAGAGGTGGAAATTTCTGTCGGATCTCATCTTCACATTCCCAAGTAGATTCTCCGTGTAAACGGTTCCCCCATGAAATAAGTATTAGAGGGATAACCTTGTTCTTGAGGACATTTTTTTTTCGATCTACAATCGACATCGGTCTTTCTTCATATGTTAAGTTCTCCCTTACTATCAGTTCTGAATGATCTAGTACGTGCGTCTCATCACGAACATACCTGCGGAGTTGAGATACATGAAACACGTCATGAACACTTGCCAAGAATGGTGGTAAAACCAATCGATAAGCTACTGCTCCAACGTGCTTGATAATATCGAAAGGCTCCACAAATCGAGGACTAAACTTGCCTCGACCACCAAATCGAATCACTCTTCTGGTTGGTGCTATCTTCAGGAATACAAGATCACCAACTGCGAACTTCAGAGGTCTTCGTTCTGTATCGACCCAACTTTTCTGTCGATCTTGCGCCGCCTTCATATGACTTCGGATCACGTTCACTTTCTCCACTGTTTGTACAATAAGATCCGGTCCTAATAATCTTCGTTCTCCAACATCATCCCAATAGATGGGCGAGCGACACTTACGACCATATAATGTTTCGAACGGAGTCATCTGAATAGTCGCTTGAAAGTTGTTATTATACGAAAACTCCACCAAGTGCAAATGATCCTCCCATGAACCCTTTGTTGGGGTTTGCTAGCACCCTGGCCATCTACCGTGGCCGATGCAGAACAAAAATGGTGTTTAAAAAACTTTTGGCGCTTAAAAACCCGTCCTAGAATTGAACCATAAACCTGAAATTAGCTACAAAAGATAGAAGTGTTATACCGAATGATTCGTATCCTTCGGTCTTCTACCCTCTTCTTTGGCTCCTTGAGGTCTCCTCGATCGAGCTTGGCCGCCGGTCTTCCTCCGTCGAAGATGATCCACCCGAGAGATGTAGGTCATGGCTCTAGCTCCACACTAAGAATCTAGTGAAGGAACTAGGGACTCTAAGTTGCCAATCTAGAGCGCCTAGGAATGTAGTGAGTTGCTCTAAGTGTGTATCTATCTCTCTCCTATCCTTGATTCTCAACACATGAGATGGTAGGGTAGAAGATGAAGAAGAAGGAGGAGGAGCTCAAGAAAAGTAGTGAAGAGAGAAGAAGCAAATGGAGAGAGTGTTTTTCCAAAACCAACCATGCAAAACTCAAGTGAAAAAGAAGTGAGGAAAAACTCTAGAGAAAGAAAAACATCAAGTAAGGTTTTGTAAAACACCTTTTCGAAATATAATATTGCAACCATACTTGAGTAGTGAGCACAAATGAATTAACAATTCATTTGTCAATAATATTCAAGTATGGGTCTCACCATACTCTCTTTTTTACCTTTACACTTTATTTCCATTTAATTTAATAAATGGATAAGCCAAAATGAGGTGTCCACCTTCTACAATATTTTCCGTATAAATACGGATTACACTCAACTGTATATACATACCTGTATTCGTACCAAAATACGAATTCCCAAAGAGATAGAATAATACAAAGAACATAATACTAGAATATACATATCGAAATACATATACGTAAATTATTAAATCAATACCTGATTTATTAATCCGGCTCAATCCCGGACCGGATAGTATTATCAACCGTCCGATCGAACGGGTAACTAGTACAATCATTCGATCGGAACCCTGCACGTATCAAAATACGGCTACTACATCATTTCGCCTAAACTAGGGAAACCCTTTATGTGGGACTCTAAAGACTCGTCAATACGCTGGTAGTGGGTTTAACCACAAGCACGTCAGCGGCACTAGCTGTACGTAACGACTACCGAGGTATTGAGCGAAAGAAAGGCCGACGAGCAAACTCATCCGAACCCCTACCGAGCCTGTCTGTGATAATCTCGATATAGTCCGGTCTGTTCGTCTAAGAGTATCGCATATCGGATCTAAGGGGTGGATAATGTCAGACCCCTAATAACGCGATATTTCGTGTTGGTATGAAACCCATCACCTACTGAAAAACTACTGATCCAAATCAGTAATTCTCGTCTAACTTGGCCAAGGATTTCTGGTGATGGCCACCCGTGCACAGCGCGACATCAACCCCCAATACCGGGAGAGACGAATCCCCGACGATCCGCTCACTGCCTCCATGTGGCTCGGGACTGTACCCAACTAAAACCTGTTTGCATGACTCCTTTGAGTCGTAGTAGGGTAGTAATCAAAGTACAGTAGGAACACACACGAGACAAATGATGATCTCAGGTCGACAAACTAACCTGTACTCATGTCACCTGAGAACTGCTATCTGACAATAGGTATAATACCATCTAGCATGTTTCCGGTGAGTCCGTCCAGTGTAACTCATAACCTAATGAGCACTTGTATACTATCTTAGGTGACTAACTGATACCAATGGCTTGTGAGACCGTCCACCGCCCCTCGTCGGGGTCTCGAAAAGTATACACTAGTCTACTCCGGAGTATCGATGCCCAGTCTCAATACTCTCTCGACTAGTGATATTTAAGGATGTGCTTATAGACCACCCAGCTCCCACGTATATGATCGCCATCATAATGCCGTTAGTCAAGCAAGAATCCTGTGGGCTCTATCAACATGTAACAGTGATCTGTAATACTACATAATGCATGTACATAATGATAGAGACAAACCAGATAGCATACTATTATTTTGAGTAAGACTGTTCTACCCATATAGGTCTTCCCTCAGTCATTACAATCGCGTGCCAGCGATTACAATAATTGACTTGAGGGCACTATAGCCAACAATCTCTCACTTGCACTTAAGGCTAATTATTGCAGTGTCGCATACTCACAGCCCTTGTGATACCGAACACCCAACTTCTCTACTAATCAATCTCGCAAAGCCCATTTGCGAAACTATTGTGTTCGAGAAATAGCCTCAGTGAGTGGATCCGCTCCAATGTTTCTGTCTTTATCTCTCTATATCTCAACTTCACAGAGAAAGACTATCTTCCGAAATGAGCGATACCTGTCTTAGAATTTGTTTGGATATCTGATGGGACCCAGTTCACAAATGAACTCCAAATCCAACAAACTTCTTAGACCATATCTTTCACTGAATTTAATCAGTATCTTGCGCCATGCCTTCCTCAGTATCCGCTTGGACCACTTGTCCAACATACTGCCCCTCAAAAGGGGGGAAACATAACTCTGACAGTCACTCTGTCATCCAGGTCACCTTGGAAGCTTGAAATGATAACCGTCTCCTGATGGAGGCTGCCGTTACCATATACCAAGAACATCCTCTTATGTTCATAACTGCTTTCCAATATTTCTCCAAGATTGGATTAATATATGCTTATTACAGCCGGTGCAAAAGCAATATCTGGTGTGATACTTGACATTTCATGATTAACTCAATTGCTTAAGCAAGTGATATGCCAATCATGCAAATCCCTCTCCTCATCAGTCTAGATTACATCTCTTTAGAGAGGGTTACTCCCTCACCTGCGGGTACACCACCACGCCAGGAATTGTCCATTCTAAAACACTTTAGAATAGTGTAAAAGTACCGAATTGGGACACTTTCAAAATTTAGATCTAAAACCATAGATCTAGTGACCAGAATCCCTGATATTTTATCCAGATCCTATGTGGAGAACCAACTTGTGACAACCATAGTATAACCGATCGCAGTATAGGAAGATCACATCCTATCAAGAGCATGTCATCCAAAGACCAGGACATCACTCCCTACTACCTTCTTGCCGGGTCCATCTGTTATTCTGATGAAGTCAAATTCTATGACTGTCACATCAAAAATAGATAATCTATCTCCGCTTTACTTGCTTTAGTCTATAAATAGAGATAAGTTGCTTGCCCACCATGCTTCCGCTGCTCCCACTGACTACAACAATCTTCTGGTAGAGTCATATACACGTGCACTTCTAAAGCTAATTTAGAACGACGTTATACTCATCCACCTGCCAGATCTCATAGTCTAGGACAGTAGTAGTGGCAAGCTTGGGCATCAAAAACCTCTCTGTCACCGTTTTGAGGAGACCGAAGTACCTCTCGGGTGGCTGAGGTTACCCATCAAATATGCGGAGTGGCTAATGGATTGTCGAATCCAATCAAATCTATAGGTTCTACTAAATTTTCAGTAATCGTTTGTGGTTCTGGAATCACTTCTAGTTCTACCATACCCTTACTAATGTTTTCTGAAAATAATTCATTTTACTAAAACAGGTGGCGAGTTAAAAACAATATAACTATTGATTCTCCAAATGGTAGAATGTTAACATTCATCAATGCCCGGGATAACCCACAAACTGCCATTACTGAAACGTGTCTTGAGTTTATCCGGATTCTGGTTTTAAGCATAAGCCGGACAACTCCATATACCTTAATATCGTTAAGATATGAATCCATTCTATATCCAATATAGAAACAAGGGCACTAATTTAATTGGAACCAGATTCAAAATACATGCAGCCGTTTCCAGTGCATATCGACTAAATGGAAGAAGGCCAAGCAGTATTACTCATCAAGGAGCGTACTCACGGATGAGTAACCTGAGAGAGAATCAAGTTCTCAAAACTATTACTTACGACGGAATACCTAGCACAAGTATCTACATGTTCGATCACCTTGAAGAATTCTGATACCTGTAACATATGGTTCTTTACTTTATTCTTACACCTATAACTTCTTAAAATTTGGACCCTGTATTTCAACGAAATACTTGTCTAAAACCAGAAAAGTCATAAGTAAACGGAATATAGTACGAGTACCAACCCCTTTGTTCTAATGGACATCGGACAACATACAATACTTTCTATAAGTCTTCTGAGTTTAATAACTCAAACCCTATGCGTCGTAGGTTGAAAACTATGCTATGGTTAAGAAGAATTACACCGTTGTTGAATGCACCTTACCTAACCATCAACTGATATAGGTAAATGTCATAAACATAATTTCAAAAAGTTATATCTTACTTTATTAATAAATGTACAGATACATTAGTTTGAAATTGGTGCATAACAACGGATATTCAAAACCAAATATTTGCCGTTAGACAAAACCCAAGTGATTTCCTTAAATATCACCAATTACAAAGAATTCTGATATATAGAGGATATAATCACCCAATTTCTAATATCTTACTCCCACTCAACATTTGTAATGCCATACAGATGTTGGAATCAAGTCTGGTAAATACATGCCCTGGAATCAGAATCTAATTGGGAAAACATTTTTCAATTAACACCGCACAGCAAAACTGAAACATGAAAATTTTTCAAAAGGGGTGGCCGGGTATTCCTAGTAATGCTTCCTCCTCTATCCAGATTCATGATAGTAACTATATATTTGCTTGCCCTCACTCCAATCCCTTCATATGTCTTTATTTCTTACTTTCTGTACACCATACTTAGGCTAATTGGTTTTCTTCCTTCCCTACCTTTCGGCACCAGCCTATGGTTTGGAAGAAGACTATCCAATAAGCGTAATAGGTGTACTCTCCTAATATCACGTATATCGGGTTCGATCGGACTTCTAGCTTCGTCTACACATCGCCTAAAGCTCTAGCTAGGCTCTGATACCACTGTAGGGTTCCTAGGCACACTAATAAGGTCTCACAACAGATCAAACATGCCCAATTCAAATTTTTTCATGTGCCTACAAACCCTAATACGGATCGTTAACTAGATGTATAGGCGATGCAAGCAAGTAAACAATTTTATTGCTAAAGGAAAGAGGCTACAACCTTTGTAGATCCGGTCCTCCACCTCCTAGGCTTCGTGATGACGTCCCTCCGCTGTCCATAACGAATCCCGGACTCTAGCATCGGCTTCATCGGAGAAATGGGCGGGCTAGGTCGTCGACTTCCATGCCGAAGATGATCTACGTCGAGGCAACACTAGATCAAGCTCCAACTTCACCAAGCCATGAAACTTGTGAAGAAAACACCCTATACTACTTGGCAAGTGGTAGAGGATGAAGAAATAGGAAGTGGGTTCACTTTAGAATTGGATTTCTCACTCTTTTTCTCAAGTTGCCATTGATGGAGGCAAGGTTTTCTTCATGTTGAAGAAGGAGAAGAAGAAGAAGATAATATGATAAGTGTTTTTCAAATAGAAAATAAAAATGAATACTTATCATATACCAACCATGGTCAAGTGTAGAGACTAAACTAGGTTTAGGTGAATGGTTAGGTTAAGAGAAGCAAACAAAAGTGGTCAAGCTTTCAACACTTCATGAAGCATCATGAAATAAACAAAGAAAGCCACCATTTCTATTTATCTTTTCCAAAATAAATAAATGAATAAGTAAACAAAACCCTAACCATTCATATAACCATGGTTTAATCATACACACAAACTCAAGTTAGCATGTATCATCAAACATGATACAAACAAGTGCACAAAAGTATATCACATATACAACTTGTGTACATCAAGTGAGAAAATCCATTTAAAGTGAACCAATACTAGTTAATGCAAAGTAATATATCAAATATATAATTATGCATTAAATCATTAAATCAACACTTGATTCAATGATCCGGTCATGTCGCACATAACCGACTAGTATCTAATGTATCGACTTATCGAATCAATCTTCGATTCGATAACTAGGTCATATCGCATACAACCAATCGAAACATTCATCGCGAGAATAGAATACGATATCACATACACGCATTATTCTTGGTCCCGCACATATCTCATATGCGCTCCTATTTCGTTTCGCTTGAGCCAGGAAACCTCTGTGTAGGACTCTAAAGACTCGTCAATACGCCGGCAGCAGGTGATGATCATATCAATCACCCACAAGCCGCAAGCGGTCTGCTAAACGTAACGGCCACCCGGGTATTGAGCGATCAGAAGATCGACGAGCAAGCCCGCTCACAATCCTGTGAATCCAACCAGCAACACTTACCGTACAGTCCGGTCTGTTCGTCTGATATGTCGCATATCTCGCCTAGGGGTGGTTAACGCCAGACCCCAGTAGCTCGATAAGTCATGCCGACTTGAGGTCCATAACAATCGTGAAATTACTGATAACTCTTACCAGTATATCACTGCAACCCTGTCCAGGGATTTCCTGTTATGGCCAGTCGAGCATAGCGCAACATCAACCCCCAATACCGGGAGAGACGAATCCCCTCCTATCGCTCATTGCCTCCATGTGAATCGGGACTGTACCCAAAAACCACCTGTTTGCATGACTCAGTAGAGCCGTGGTAGGATGGAAATCAAAGCACAGTGGGAGACATACAAGACTCTATGACGATCTCGGATGAACAGACTAAGCTGTACCAGTGTCACCGGAGAACTGCCATCTGACGTGAGGTATAATACCATCTGGGAGTTCTCGGCGAGTCCGTTCAGTGTACCCAGTCTCCACTGAGCACCCGCATACCATCTCTGATGTTAAACACCAATGGATATGGGATCATCCATCGCCCATCACATGGGTCGAGAAGATATACGCTAGTCTACTCCGGAATATCGATGCCCCGTCTCGATATTCCCACGACAGGAACATTGAAGGATGTACTCATGGACTATCCAGGCCCCACTAGTATGATCTGCATCATAGTCCTGGAAGTCGAGTACACATCCTAAGGGCTTTATCAACATGTAACAGAGAGGCAGAAAGTATACATATTAAGATAAAGAGCAACCAGATAGCGTACTATCATGTCGAGCAAGAAAGTCCTACCTATATATGTCCCAGCATCCACTACAATATACATCCAATGTACAGTAATGGCCTCTAGGGCATACATATAACTAACAATCTCCCACTTGCACTAGGGCCATCTGTAGCAGTGGTTGCAGTATCACATACTCAACCATCCCATATAAGTCTCTCTCTGGGAAAAAGCCTTTGTGAGTGGATCCGCCGTGTTGTCCTCTGAGTTTGCTCTCCTAATCTCGATCACCCTGGAGATCATCTATCTCCATGATCAGGTGATGTTGCCTCAGAATATGTCTGGGTCACTGATGGGACCAGGGTTCCTTGGCCAAAGCCACACTTTCATTGTCATACAATGGTAGGAACCTAGTTCATCTCATGAACCAATATACACCCAAACTGCCTCTTTGGTAGTATCTTTAATAGCGATGTTACCAGCCTTTATCGTCTAGTTTGTCACGGTATTTAGCTTGGAACTCTTCCAACATACCGTCCCTCCACTGAGGGTAAAGATAATGCCTGCGACTGACATTCAGTCATCCTTATCACCCTGAAACCTTTCCAGTGATTCTCCCCAGGATCGATTGATACCATCTCACTATAACTAGTGAGAATCCTAATATCCATCTAGATCTATCTCATAGATCCAAAACCCAGGATTTAGGAGGTATCACTTTGATCCTATATGGAGAATCCATGTGATAAGAGGAGATTGACCGTGCGTAGCATAGGAAATTCTTTTCCTATCAAGAGTATGTTGTCTACGTACAATACGAGGATGACTACCTTACTCTCTACTACCTTTTTGTATATACAAGGTTCGTCTACCATTTTGATGAAGTCAAACACCTTGACTATCACATTAAAACAGACGTTCCAACTCCGCGATGCCTGCTTTATTCTGTAAAGCAACTTGCACACGTTTCCGCTGCTCCCACTGTTTACGAAGACCTCTGGCTGTGTTCTTATAGACGTTCTCTTCTAAATCACTATTTAGAAAAGTAGTCATGGCACCCAACCACCAGATATCGTAGTCATGGTATGTAGCAATAGCAAGTAGGATCTGGATGGACTTGAGCATAGTCCCTAGAAAAGGTTTCATCATTATCTATGCTTGGTTGATAACGAAAACCTTTAACAAGTCTAGCTTTGAAAGTCTCAACTTTTCCATCTACACCAAGTAATCTTCTCAAGATATACTTCCTCCTGATGGGGATTTAACCCTTCAGATATCGCAACCAAAGTCCATACTTTGTTGGTGTATATGGATTCCATCTCAGATCGCTAAGCATTCAACCATTCTTACAGATTCCCTACTCTTGATGGCCTGCTCGAAACTAGTTAGGTCATCATCTCATGATATAGTCCTCGCTCCCACTGTCATCGAGAAACTAAGGTATCTCTCAGGCGGATGAGGAACCCTACCAGATCGGCGGAGAAGCTGAGGTTCGTCGGGAACTATTGAATCCTTTGGTTCTGTCAAATCATCAGCTGCAGTTTTGTATAGCTAGAACCTTTCCAGTTCTACAGAACTGACCTTGCCTCGATCTTGTCCGGATTTTGCTTTAGACATAGGCCGGACAATCCTAAATCTTAACTTACTTAAGAGATTGGCTCTTCTCATACCATATCTTATATGGCGTGGTAGGCAGTGATCTGATTCGAACCTAATTCAATAGGTATGTAGCTTCTCAAGTGCATAACCCCAAAAGGAAATAGGTAACTCAGTAGTACTCATCATAGAGCATACCATATCTAATATGGTGCGGTTGCTCCGCCCCGATACACCATTGTGCTATGGTGTATACGGAGGAGTAATGCTGAGAGAGAATCTCATTTTCTTTAAGAATATCCAAGAATTCCATGCACAAGTATTCTCCTCCCTGATCTTATCATAGGACATAATACTTATACCCGTATTTTGGTTCTCTACTTCTAACTTATATTCTGTGAATATCTCAAAAGGTTCGGACTTGTGTTTCAACAGGAACATATGTCTGAATCTTGAGAGATTATCAGAGAATGTAATGAAGTATAAAGAACCAGTCCTGACATTTGTAGACAGGAGACCTTACATACATCATCATGTATCAGTCCCAAGAGTTCATTAACTCTTTCTCTGTTTCCAATAAGCAGAGCTATGGTCATCTAATCTTTGTGACATGACTGGCAAGTTTCATAAGATGTAAATTCAAACCGATTTAAATATGCATCTAAAAAGTAACTTCAGCCAGTCGGGTCGCATTGATATGACCTAGTCTACAATACCTCAAGAAGGATTCGTTCATTTCTGAACTCTTCCTCTTGTGTGTGTTCTGTATACTAGGAACTGTAGTTTGATTTAGAACATCAATGCTTTTAGATAACGTGCCTGAACCGATCAACTTTTGATATAGGAAATGTTCAAAACATTATCCAACAATACAAAATTATATCCTTTCTTTACTAATAAAGAGACTGATATGATTTTGTATATCATGTTCGGTATCTAATAACATTCGTTCAGAATCAATGTATTGGTAATACAGGGTGACAGTGACCAACAGACTTGGCTGCAACATTTGCCCCGTTTTCTGTCTCATGAAACTTATCACCCGTTCTCAGTTTTCTACCTTTCTGTAGCCCTATGTAACAGATTACATATCTGGGATTCTGATCTGGTATCAAACACCCACGATGCAGAGGATACTGAGAAACAGTTCTTTGTAACGAACACATCCGAAGAAGATGCATCATATGCACTTCCTTCGTTTGGGCGGCATAGGAATTCTGGTATTCCCCTATTTCCTGCTCTGTCTTATAACAATTATAAGTTGGAGCGGGACCAACGTTCCCCAGCTCAGTATAACAAGCGGGTTCGGTCAATACATCCATATTATTATCTTGATTAAGGCGTGATATAGTCGCTACCTGGAGAGAGAGAGAAGAAAACACTCTGCGTGCGCTCTTGCAAGATTAGATGGTTACATATTTTATCTAATCAGGATGGCTCCCACTGTTTTTATCAAATCTTCCTTCAAACCTTAAAAGGAAAGACTAGCCGGGATTAATTACACTCTACAAGTTCGCTAATTTTTCAGCCAGGCCAGTGTCGGTACTTTGAGGGGGTTCCCCGCGCTTTCGCACGGACCTAATTACAGTAAACCTCGTTTTCCCAGAGGCGTAACCCCGTTGACACCTTTCTAGACACCTACTTGATCGGCTAATTGTAAAGTGCAAAACTCTCCCAGGAGTAACAATTACTCGCAGTGGGTATCGGGATCCAACTATCACATAGAAGGTATGCAATCTCATTGCAAATTTCAACACTTGAAACTCCCGATAAAGATTTTTACCCCTACCATTTATGACCTTAACTATGGTCAACAAATCATAAGTACTAGTCAAGTTCCATCCGTCATTTCGTGATTAATTAGACCCACCCACATGACCCTTAACTAAGGTCAACAAAGTTACGCGACTGTCCTAACTAATCGCATCATATGCGGTGTAGGAAGACATCACTTAGCTACCGTACACTGTGCCTTAACTAAGGTCAACAAACACAGCACGAATACTAAGTACTCTACTTCCTAAAATGACGGAGGGTTGCGAATGGTTTTTATGAAAAACCTTTAACGCTTTGAACTTGATCTCGTTGCGGAATCAAATGGTTTTTAAATGGAATGTTTTTTAGGCTTTTCTAGTTTTGCTAAAGGGGTCACTCCCGGTGAAGGGATCGTCGGCCCTTTCCTCGTCGTATGAGGTGCGGGATATATCATATATATCACTGTGCAAAGCAGAAACTATAGAAGCAATCAAAAGACAAACCGAGTGTGTAGCATCTGCCAGTTATTGCTAAAGGAGTCACTCCCGGTGAAGGGATCTCGGTCCTTTCCTTATCGAATAAGGTGCAGGATGTTCTACAAGGAACACCACGATGCAAAGCAAGAACTGTAGCTACCTGTTTTTATTTTGAAATTCGATTCCACAACATCAATTAGGTTTATTTTCTTTCATTAATCTCATTAATGAATATCCCATCATTTAAGTCCACCTAAACATCACAGATAAATATAACGTACGCTTATGCCATCCGCATTCGCCTCGATGTCCCGTCTGCACCGTTAGGTTAGGTAACTAACGCCAGAGCGAGGCAGGGCTAGCGCGGGTGTAAAACATAAGCAACGTCTATATAATATATCATATATACTATATATAATATCTATCTGAATATATCACATGATCACATCACAGATAACGCAGCAGAAAATATCATATGAAATATTGGATATACTAGGACGTCCGTGTTTTTAATACGAGCCAGTATAAAACACGGATTCCACGGTCGTGATGAATAGCCAATCCCACACCCCTAGACCCCTACGAGAGCGGCAAGCAACCCTACCAATTCTAGGGTTAGGAGACCCGGACTCGACTCCTCGAGTTGGTCTCCCACTGGACCTCAGAACCCGGTTACTTGTGCTCCCCTCCTTGGGTCTATCCTAGTGCAGAAAAGTAAATAATATACAAAAGGTGACATCTTCCGCAACTTAGAAGTGCCCCAATAAAAGAATATTACATACAAGTTTTTACATGAATGAAAATGGAAAAACACTCATCTCACATAAAACCCCCCGGCTATTCAAACACGACGATCCAATATAACATATCCAGCAACACATAACATCACATATCATCAACGTAATTAAACATGCGTATCCCAATTGTCGTTGACATATAGCAACGAAACCGGCGATATCACATATTACACTTACGGTCACAGAAAAGAAAGTGTAAAACTACAACAGTTGGAATCCGCAACCTGCATAGACATCGCATGCCTAATCAAATGAATTCCTTAGACATCGCATGCCTAACAATTATAAACCCCGCATTTTAGTCTCATTATCGAAAACTCTTTTCAATATCAAGTCGGACAATTCAACAAGATTCCCGACATTCTGATCGGATGCTCGTCGCAAACTTTAGTAGACGGCCGTACCCCCGATACCGTCGATGAAGTGCACCAAGGCGGAACACCGCTACCGCGAGCACCCGGATGGATGTTTTCGGCGACGGGGTTCTCCTATAGTCACTTGGTCGGGGCTATGGGGTGAGGCTGTCTATTAAGTTTACCGACGAGTATCCGCGTACGCTACGTGATTGCGATGGACTTTTAATCGCATCAAAATTCCGTGGCAACCGATCAAGTGAGACTAAAGTGCTATGTTTATAACATTCATATCAGTTATCACATAACTACTTATGGATTCCAAATATTGTATCACATTCCGGGTAAATAGAAAATGTTAAGCTTTCCGATCGAACAATCGAACACCCAAGTTTTCCCGAAACAGATCAACACATGAAACAAGTTTAAAAACATCCAGTTCATGCCTCAGTACCAACGGTCCAGCCGTAGAAGGGTCAAGCCAGCGCCTCACATGTGGCACGCCGTACTGCCCCAAACCCGAAGGTTCAAAGGGCAGTTCAAGACGGTCACATAATCGAGTTAAGGTTTGTTGTCTTCTAGAGGGTCCATCGAGTTACTTGCACTACTTAGAACGTCTTTAAACCACGGAAAAATCCAACACTTGGAAATTTCCCAACAGGGGAAAAAGTGGGTATTTATATCCGGTCGAACTTTTTAACAGTTTCTAAAATATCCGGAAAAACTTAAACGAAGTTAAATTATCTGATCAAATTAACGAGTCCCCAATAAAACCCTAGAATACTCAACACTTGAGTGGAATTAAAATATTCCCATAAAAAATTACCAAGAAAGGACCTAAGAATAAATATATGAAATTTCAGGGACTAAGTCCAAATTTTGGCCGCGGAACCGCCGCAAAACCCATGGTTTCGCCGCGGTTCCGCGGTCAAATTCCTGACTTAAGGGTCCGTACTTCACAGTAATTCTTAGTTTTTCCTGCTTAATTTTTTGAGAATTTTTAATTCACAAAAATCTACTGTTTGAAAAATTGTACAGAGAGGGTTGAAATCGAGGAATATCGGGTTCGATCGGACTTCTAGCTTCGTCTACACATCGCCTAAAGCTCTAGCTAGGCTCTGATACCACTGTAGGGTTCTTAGGCACACTAATGAGGTCTCACAACAGATCAAAAATGCCCAATTCAAATTTTTTCATGTGCCTACAAACCCTAATACGGATCGTTAACTAGATGTATAGGCGATGCAAGCAAGTAAACAATTTTATTGCTAAAGGAAAGAGGCTACAATCTTTGTAGATCCGGTCCTCCACCTCCTAGGCTCCGTGATGACGTCCCTCCGCTGTCCATAACGAATCCCGGACTCTAGCATCGGCTTCATCGGAGAAATGGGCGGGCTAGGTCGTCGACTTCCATGCCGAAGATGATCTACGTCGAGGCAACACTAGATCAAGCTCCAACTTCACCAAGCCATGAAACTTGTGAAGAAAACACCCTATACTACTTGGCAAGTGGTAGAGGATGAAGAAATAGGAAGTGGGTTCACTTTAGAATTGGATTTCTCACTCTTTTTCTCAAGTTGCCATTGATGGAGGCAAGGTTTTCTTCATGTTGAAGAAGGAGAAGAAGAAGAAGATAATATGATAAGTGTTTTTCAAATAGAAAATAAAAATGAATACTTATCATATACCAACCATGGTCAAGTGTAGAGACTAAACTAGGGTTAGGTGAATGGTTAGGTTAAGGGAAGCAAACAAAAGAGGTCAAGGTTTCAACACTTCGTTTCAACACTTCATGAAGCTTCATGAAATAAACAAAGAAAGCCACCATTTCTATTTATCTTTTCCAAAATAAATAAATGAATAAGTAAACAAAACCCTAACCATTCATATAACCATGGTTTAATCATACACACAAACTCAAGTTAGCATGTATCATCAAACATGATACAAACAAGTGCACAAAAGTATATCACATATACAACTTGTGTACATCAAGTGAGAAAATCCATTTAAAGTGAACCAATACTAGTTAATGCAAAGTAATATATCAAATATATAATTATGCATTAAATCATTAAATCAACACTTGATTCAATGATCCGGTCATGTCGCACATAACCGACTAGTATCTAATGTATCGACTTATCGAATCAATCTTCGATTCGATAACTAGGTCATATCGCATACAACCAATCGAAACATTCATCGCGAGAATAGAATACGATATCACATACACGTATTATTCTCGGTTCCGCACATATCTCATATGCGCTCCTATTTCGTTTCGCTTGAGCCAGGAAACCTCTGTGTAGGATTCTAAAGACTCGTCAATACGCCGGCAGCAGGTGATGATCATATCAATCACCCACAAGCCGCAAGCGGTCTGCTAAACGTAACGGCCACCCGGGTATTGAGCGATCAGAAGATCGACGAGCAAGCCCGCTCACACTCCTGTGAATCCAACCAGCAACACTTACCGTACAGTCCGGTCTGTTCGTCTGATATGTCGCATATCTCGCCTAGGGGTGGTTAACGTCAGACCCCAGTAGCTCGATAAGTCATGCCGACTTGAGATCCATAACAATCGTGAAACTACTGATAACTCTTACCAGTATATCACTGCAACCCTGTCCAGGGATTTCCTGTTATGGCCAGTCGAGCATAGCGCAACATCAACCCCTTATACCGGGAGAGACGAATCCCCTCCTATCGCTCATTGCCTCCATGTGAATCGGGACTGTACCCAAAAACCACCTGTTTGCACGACTCAGTAGAGCCGTGGTAGGGTGGAAATCAAAGCACAGTGGGAGATACACAAGACTCTATGACGATCTCGGGTGAACAGACTAAGCTGTACCAGTGTTACCGGAGAACTGCCATCTGACGTGAGGTATAATACCATCTGGGAGTTCTCGGCGAGTCCGTTCAGTGTACCCAGTCTCCACTGAGCACCCGCATACCATCTCTGATGTCAAACACCAATGGATATGTGATCATCCATCGCCCATCACATGGGTCGAGAAGATATACGCTAGTCTAGTCCGGAATATCGATGCCCCGTCTCGATATTCCCACGACTAGGAACATTGAAGGATGTACTCATAGACTATCCAGGCCCCACTAGTATGATCTGCATCATGGTCCTGGATGTCGAGTACACATCCTAAGGGCTTTATCAACATGTAACAGAGAGGCAGAAAGTATACATGTTAAGATAAAGAGCAACCAGATAGCGTACTATCATGTCGAGCAAGAAAGTCCTACCTATATATGTCCCAGCAGCTACTACAATATACATCCAATGTACAGTAATGGCCTCTAGGGCGTACATATAACTAACAATCTCCCACTTGCACTAGGGCCATCTGTAGCAGTGGTTGCAGTATCACATACTCAACCATCCCATATAAGTCTCTCTCTGGGAAAAAGCCTTTGTGAGTGGATCCGCCGTGTTGTCCTCTGAGTCTGCTCTCCTAACCTCGATCACCCTGGAGATCATCTACCTCCATGATCAGGTGATGCTGCCTCAGAATATATCTGGGTCACTGATGGGACCAGGGTTCCTTGTCTAAAGCCACACTTTCATTGTCATACAATGGTAGGAACCTAGTTCATCTCATGAACCAATATACACCCAAACTGCCTCTTTGGTAGTATCTTTAATAGCGATGTTACCAGCCTTTATCGTCTAGTTTGTCACGGTATTTAGCTTGGAACTCTTCCAACATACCGTCCCTTCACTGAGGGTAAAGACAATGCCTACGACTGACATTCAGTCATCCTTATCACCCTGGAACCTTTTCAGTGATTCTCCCCAAGATCGATTGATACCATCTCACTATAACTAGTGAGAATCCTAATATCCATCTAGATCTATCTCATAGATCCAAAACCCAGGATTTAGGAGGTATCACTTTGATCCTATATGGAGAATCCATGTGATAAGAGGAGATTGACCGTGCGTAGCATAGGAAACTCTTTTCCTATCAAGAGTATGTTGTCTACGTACAATACGAGGATGACTACCTTACTCTCTACTATCTTTTTGTATATACAAGGTTCATCTACCATTTTGATGAAGTCAAACACCTTGACTATCACATTAAAACAGACGTTCCAACTCCGCGATGCCTGCTTTATTCTGTAAAGCAACTTGCATACGTTTCCGCTGCTCCTACTGTTTACGAAGCCCTCTGGCTGTGTTCTTATAGACGTTCTCTTCTAAATCACTATTTAGAAAAGTAGTCATGGCACCCAACCACCAGATATCGTAGTCATGGTATGTAGCAATGGCAAGTAGGATCTGGATGGACTTGAGCATAGTGCCTAGAAAAGGTTTCATCATTATCCATGCTTGGTTGATGACGAAAACCTTTAACAAGTCTAGTTTTGAAAGTCTCAACTTTTCCATCTACACCAAGTAATCTTCTCAAGATATACTTGCTCCTGATGGGGATTTAACCCTTCAGATATCGCAACCAAAGTCCTTACTTTGTTGGTGTATATGGATTGATCGCTAAGCATTCAACCATTCTTACAGATTCCCTACTCTCGATGGCCTGCTCGAAACTAATTAGGTCATCATCTCATGATGTAGTCCTCGCTCCCACTGTCATCGAGAAACCAAGGTATCTCTCAGGCGGATGAGGAACCCTACCAGATCGGCGGAGAGGCTGAGGTTCGTCCGGAACTATTGAATCCTTTGGTTCTGTCAAATCATCAGCTGCAGTTTTGTATAGCTGGAACCTTTCCAGTTCTACAGAACTGACCTTGCCTCGATCTTGTCCGGATTTTGCTTTAGACATAGGCCGGACAATCCTAAAGCTTAACTTACTTAAGAGATTGGCTCTTCTCATACCATATCTTATATGTTATGGTAGGCAGTGATCTGATTCGAACCTAATTCAATAGGTATGCAGCTTCTCAAGTGCATAACCCCAAAAGGAAATAGGTAACTCAGTAGTACTCATCATAGAGCATACCATATCTAATATGGTGCGGTTGCTCCGCCCCGATACACCATTGTGCTATGGTGTATACGGAGGAGTAATGCTGAGAGAGAATCTCATTTTCTTTTAGAATATCCAAGAATTCCATGCATAAGTATTCTCCTCCCTGATCTTATCATAGGACATAATACTTATACCCGTATTTTGGTTCTCTACTTCTAACTTATATTCTGTGAATATCTCAAAAGGTTCGGACTTGTGTTTCAACAGGAACATATGTCTGAATCTTGAGAGATTATCAGAGAATGTAATGAAGTATAAAGAACCAGTCCTGACATTTGTAGACAGGAGACCTTACATACATCATCATGTATCAGTCCCAAGAGTTCATTAACTCTTTCTCTGTTTCCAATAAGCAGAGCTATGGTCATCTAATCTTTGTGACATGACTGGCAAGTTTCATAAGATGTAAATTCAAACCGATTTAAATATGCATCTAAAAAGTAACTTCAGCCAGTCGGGTCGCATTGATATGACCTAGTCTACAATACCTCAAGAAGGATTCGTTCATTTCTGAACTCTTCCTCTTGTGTGTGTTTTGTATACTAGGAACTGTAGTTTGATTTAGAACATCAATGCTTTTAGATAACGTGCCTGAACCGATCAACTTTTGATATAGGAAATGTTCAAAACATTATCCAACAATACAAAATTATATCCTTTCTTTACTAATAAAGAGACTGATATGATTTTGTATATCAGGTTCGGTATCTAATAACATTCGTTCAGAATTAATGTATTGGTAATACAGGGTGACAGTGACCAACAGACTTGGCTGCAACACTTGTCCCGTTTTCTGTCTCATAAAACTTATCACCCGTTCTCAGTTTTCTACCTTTCTGTAGCCCTATGCAACAGATTACATATCTGGGATCCTGATCTGGTATCAAATACCCACGATGCAGAGGATACTGAGAAACAGTACTTTGTAACGAACAAACCCGAAGAAGATGCATCATATGCACTTCCTTCGTTTGGGCGGCATAGGAATTCTGGTATTCCCCTATTTCCTGCTCTGTCTTATAACAATTATAAGTTGGAGCGGGACCAACGTTCCCCAGCTCAGTATAACAAGCGGGTTCGGTCAATACATCCATATTATTATCTTGATTAAGGCGTGATATAGTCGCTACCTGGAGAGAGAGAGAAGAAAACACTCTGCGTGCGCTCTTGCAAGATTAGATGGTTACATATTTTATCTAATCAGGATGGCTCCCACTGTTTTTATCAAATCTTCCTTCAAACCTTAAAAGGAAAGACTAGCCGGGATTAATTACACTCTACAAGTTCGCTAATTTTTCAGCCAGGCCAGTGTCGGTACTTTGAGGGGGTTCCCCGCGCTTTCGCACGGACCTAATTACAGTAAACCTCGTTTTCCCAGAGGCGTAACCCCGTTGACACCTTTCTAGACACCTACTTGATCGGCTAATTGTAAAGTGCAAAACTCTCCCAGGAGTAACAATTACTCGCAGTGGGTATCGGGATCCAACTATCACATAGAAGGTATGCAATCTCATTGCAAATTTCAACACTTGAAACTCCCGATAAAGATTTTTACCCCTAACATTTATGACCTTAACTATGGTCAACAAATCATAAGTACTAGTCAAGTTCCATCCGTCATTTCGTGATTAATTAGACCCACCCACATGACCCTTAACTAAGGTCAACAAAGTTACGCGACTGTCCTAACTAATCGCATCATATGCGGTGTAGGAAGACATCACTTAGCTACCGTACACTGTGCCTTAACTAAGGTCAACAAACACAGCACGAATACTAAGTACTCTACTTCCTAAAATGACGGAGGGTTGCAAATGGTTTTTATGAAAAACCTTTAACGCTTTGAACTTGATCTCGTTGCGGAATCAAATGGTTTTTAAATGGAATGTTTTTGAGGCTTTTCTAGTTTTGCTAAAGGGGTCACTCCCGGTGAAGGGATCGTCGGCCCTTTCCTCGTCGTATGAGGTGCGGGATATATCATATATATCACTGTGCAAAGCAGAAACTATAGAAGCAATCAAAAGACAAACCGAGTATGTAGTATCTGCCAGTTATTGCTAAAGGAGTCACTCCCGGTGAAGGGATCTCGGTCCTTTCCTTATCGAATAAGGTGCAGGATGTTCTACAAGGAACACCGCGATGCAAAGCAAGAACTGTAGCTACCTGTTTTTATTTTGAAATTCGATTCCACAACATCAATTAGGTTTATTTTCTTTCATTAATCTCATTAATGAATATCCCATCATTTAAGTCCACCGAAACATCACAGATAAATATAACGTACGCTTATGCCTTCCGCATTCGCCTCGATGTCCCGTCTGCACCGTTAGGTTAGGTAACTAACGCCAGAGCGAGGCAGGGCTAGCGCGGGTGTAAAACATAAGCAACGTCTATATAATATATCATATATACTATATATAATATCTATCTGAATATATCACATGATCACATCACAGATAACGCAGCAGAAAATATCATATGAAATATTGGATATACTAGGACGTCCGTGTTTTTAATACGAGCCAGTATAAAACACGGATTCCACGGTCGTGATGAATAGCCAATCTCACACCCCTAGACCCCTACGAGAGCGGCAAGCAACCCTACCAATTCTAGGGTTAGGAGACCCGGACTCGACTCCTCGAGTTGGTCTCCCACTGGACCCCAGAACCCGGTTACTTGTGCTCCCCTCCTTGGGTCTATCCTAGTGCAGAAAAGTAAATAATATACAAAAGGTGACATCTTCCGCAACTTGGAAGTGCCCCAATAAAAGAATATTACATACAAGTTTTTACATGAATGAAAATGGAAAAACACTAATCTCACATAAAACCCCCCGGCTATTCAAACACGACGATCCAATATAACATATCCAGCAACACATAACATCACATGTCATCAACGTAAGTAAACATGCGTATCCCAATTGTCGTTGACATATAGCAACGAAACCGGCGATATCACATATTACACTTACGGTCACAGAAAAGAAAGTGTAAAACTACAACAGTTGGAATCCGCAACCTGCATAGACATCGCATGCCTAATCAAATGAATTCCTTAGACATCGCATGCCTAACAATTATAAACCCCGCATTTTAGTCTCATTATCGAAAACTCTTTTCAATATCAAGTCGGACAATTCAACAAGATTCCCGACATTCTGATCGGATGCTCGTCGCAAACTTTAGTAGACGGCCGCACCCCCGATACCGTCGACGAAGTGCACCAAGGCGGAACACCGCTACCGCGAGCACCCGGATGGATGTTTTCGGCGACGGGGTTTTCCTATAGTCACTTGGTCGGGGCTATGGGGTGAGGCTGTCTATTAAGTTTACCGACGAGTATCCGCGTACGCTACGTGATTGCGATGGACTTTTGATCGCATCAAAATTCCGTGGCAACCGATCAAGTGAGACTAAAGTGCTATGTTTATAACATTCATATCAGTTATCACATAACTACTTATGGATTCCAAATATTGTATCACATTCCGGGTAAATAGAAAATGTTAAACTTTCCGATCGAACAATCGAACACCCAAGTTTTCCCGAAACAGATCAACACATGAAACAAATTTAAAAACATCCAGTTCATGCCTCAGTACCAACGGTCCAGCCGTAGAAGGGTCAAGCCAACGCCTCACATGTGGCACGCCGTACTGCCCCAAACCCGAAGGTTCAAAGGGCAGTTCAAGACGGTCACATAATCGAGTTAAGGTTTGTTGTCTTCTAGAGGGTCCATCGAGTTACTTGCACTACTTAGAACGTCTTTAAACCACGGAAAAATCCAACACTTGGAAATTTCCCAACAGGGGAAAAAGTGGGTATTTATATCCGGTCGAACTTTTTAACAGTTTCTAAAATATCCGGAAAAACTTAAACGAAGTTAAATTATCCGATCAAATTAACGAGTCCCCAATAAAACCCTATAATACTCAACACTTGAGTGGAATTAAAATATTCCCATAAAAAATTGCCAAGAAAGGACCTAAGAATAAATATATGAAATTTCAGGGACTAAGTCCAAAGTTTGGCCGCGGAACCGCCGTAAAACCCATGGTTTCGCCGCGGTTCCGCGGTCAAATTCCTGACTTAGGGGACCGTACTTCACAGTAATTCTTAGTTTTTCCTGCTTAATTTTTTGAGAATTTTTAATTCCCAAAAATCCACTGTTTGAAAAATTGTACAGAGAGGGTTGAAATCGGGGAATATCGGGTTCGATCGGACTTCTAGCTTCGTCTACACATCGCTTAAAGCTCTAGCTAGGCTCTGATACCACTGTAGGGTTCCTAGGCACACTAATGAGGTCTCACAACAGATCAAAAATGCCCAATTCAAATTTTTTCATATGCCTACAAACCCTAATACGGATCGTTAACTAGATGTATAGGCGATGCAAGCAAGTAAACAATTTTATTGCTAAAGGAAAGAGGCTACAACCTTTGTAGATCCGGTCCTCCACCTCCTAGGCTCCGTGATGACGTCCCTCCGCTGTCCATAACGAATCCCGGACTCTAGCATCGGCTTCATCGGAGAAATGGGCGGGCTAGGTCGTCGACTTCCATGCCGAAGATGATCTACGTCGAGGCAACACTAGATCAAGCTCCAACTTCACCAAGCCATGAAACTTGTGAAGAAAACACCCTATACTACTTGGCAAGTGGTAGAGGATGAAGAAATAGGAAGTGGGTTCACTTTAGAATTGGATTTCTCACTCTTTTTCTCAAGTTGCCATTGATGGAGGCAAGGTTTTCTTCATGTTGAAGAAGGAGAAGAAGAAGAAGATAATATGATAAGTGTTTTTCAAATAGAAAATAAAAATGAATACTTATCATATACCAACCATGGTCAAGTGTAGAGACTAAATTAGGGTTAGGTGAATGGTTAGGTTAAGGGAAGCAAACAAAAGTGGTCAAGGTTTCAACACTTCATGAAGCTTCATGAAATAAACAAAGAAAGCCACCATTTCTATTTATCTTTTCCAAAATAAATAAATGAATAAGTAAACAAAACCCTAACCATTCATATAACCATGGTTTAATCATACACACAAACTCAAGTTAGCATGTATCATCAAACATGATACAAACAAGTGCACAAAAGTATATCACATATACAACTTGTGTACATCAAGTGAGAAAATCCATTTAAAGTGAACCAATACTAGTTAACGCAAAGTAATATATCAAATATATAATTATGCATTAACTTATTAAATCAACACTTGATTCAATGATCCGGTCATGTCGCACATAACCGACTAGTATCTAATGTATCGACTTATCGAATCAATTTTCGATTCGATAACTATGTCATATCGCATACAACCAATCGAAACATTCATCGCGAGAATAGAATACGATATCACATACACGCATTATTCTCGGTCCCGCACATATCTCATATGCGCTCCTATTTCGTTTCGCTTGAGCCAGGAAACCTCTGTGTAGGACTCTAAAGACTCGTCAATACGCCGGCAGCAGGTGATGATCATATCAATCACCCACAACCCTCAAGCGGTCTGCTAAACGTAACGGCCATCCGGGTATTGAGCGATCAGAAGATCAACGAGCAAGCCTGCTCACACTCCTGTGAATCCAACCAGCAACACTTACCGTACAGTCCGGTCTGTTCGTCTGATATGTCGCATATCTCGCCTAGGGGTGGTTAACGTCAGACCCCAGTAGCTCGATAAGTCATGCCGACTTGAGGTCCATAACAATCGTGAAACTACTGATAACTCTTACCAGTATATCACTGCAACCCTGTCCAGGGATTTCCTGTTATGGCCAGTCGAGCATAGCGCAACATCAACCCCCAATACCGGGAGAGATGAATCCCCTCCTATCGCTCATTGCTTCCATGTGAATCGGGACTGTACCCAAAAACCACCTGTTTGCACGACTCAGTAGAGCCGTGGTAGGGTCGAAATCAAAGCACAGTGGGAGACACACAAGACTCTATGACGATCTCGGGTCAACAGACTAAGCTGTACCAGTGTCACCGGAGAACTGCCATCTGACGTGAGGTATAATACCATCTGGGAGTTCTCGGCGAGTCCGTTCAGTGTACCCAGTCTCCACTGAGCACCCTCATACCATCTCTGATGTCAAACACCAATGGATATGGGATCATCCATCGCCCATCACATGGGTCGAGAAGATATACGCTAGTCTACTCCGGAATATCGATGCCCCGTTTCGATATTCCCACGACTAGGAACATTGAAGGATGTAATCATGGACTATCCAGGCCCCACTAGTATGATCTGCATCATTGTCCTGGAAGTCGAGTACACATCCTAAGGGCTTTATCAACATGTAACAGAGAGGCAGAAAGTATACATGTTAAGATAAAGAGCAACCAGATAGCGTACTATCATATCGAGCAAGAAAGTCCTACCTATATATGTCCCAGCATCCACTACAATATACATCCAATGTACAGTAATGGCCTCTAGGGCATACATATAACTAACAGTATGCAAATGCAAAAAATATACACATGAATGCGAAGGAAGAAGGCTTACCGAGCATACCCCCAAACTTAAACTTGACAGTGTCCTCACTGTCATGCTACACCAAGAGGGTTGAGAATGTCGGCACTCCCCTGTTTATTTATTTATAAAAAAAAATTTTTATTGTTAAAAGAAAAACAAAAATATATATACAGAAAGGGCCCCCCAAACTTCATTGAAACAATGTTAAACGTCATTGCCAAACTTTGCAAAGATCAAACGTCAACACCAACCAGTCGAAAAATTTATCTGTATAGAGTATCGGTTGGTGGAAGAACATGTTGTACTGATCCAAAAAGAATTGGGGAAGACAGAAGTGGTGGTATGGAAAGTGTGGAAGTGAATAGATAGGTGGTGGTGATGAATAAAAACGAGAATGTGAATGATCGGCAATCAGTGGAATATTGGCATTCTCGTAGCTTATTAAAAGAAAAGGGGGTGGTTCAACTTCTAAAGGAGGAGGTTGACTATCCACACTATCCCCAAGATATTTCTGTGGATCCTTTATCGACTTGGCATCATCCATCATATGCATATGATATTCAATTATGAGGGAACTAATCTCCTCGATGTCCGCCATAGTCCAGCCAAAAACTTGCCGCCTATCTTGTAAGACCATTAAAAGGGCTTTCTCTTGCTCGAGGGCTAGAGAGGCCGATATGATAACGGGAAAGGTCTCATTCTCACCTATGTAAGCATATTTAAGGTGAGACGGCAAGGGCGTGAGTTCGAGTTTCAGAGGCGAAACAATCATAGGCAAAATTGGGAAATCTACCTCGAACTCAAAGGACTCCAACACTGGTTCGAAATCACTGCAAACAACCGATTCGGATGGTTCAACTAACTCATCCAAAAACTCAAAAGACTCATATTCAGGCTGTGAGTCGTCAAAATCATCCGAAAAAGTGAAATATTCATAATCAATATCGGTTGTGTCAACTGTGGTCGATTCAAGGAGGGACGCACTAGTGGCGTCAAAACTGTTTTCATCAAACAAAAATCTTTCAAGCTCGCAGTCCTCCTGCTTGATTTCGTGAATAGAGCAAACTTCTCGTGTACTAGTTTTAGGCACGGGAGGCAGACTTCCTAACTTGTAAATATTGAACTCACTAGACGTCTTCCCGAAGGATAGAGTCATGGAGCCATTGCGACAATTTATTATGGCATTGGAAGTGGCCAAAAATGGTCGACCGAGGATCACCGGAATTTGGTTCCGTGGGTTAGCAACAGGTTGTGTGTCCATAACAATAAAATCAACGGGGAATATGAAATCCCCAATTTTGATCAACACATCCTCTAGCTCACCCCTAGGATGGGTAATTGATCGATCAGCCATTTGGAGAGTACAACGAGTGGGTTTCAACTCTCCAACCCCTAATTGCTCGTACACGGAGTAGGGAAGCAGGTTAACACTAGACCCAAGATCTAAAAGTGCTCGATTAATTTTCTTATCCCCAATTGTTATTGAAATCGTAGGACAGCCGGGGTCCTTTCGCTTTTGCGGTAAGGGTCGAGGTTGGTTAATAGCATTGCTTACTGCACTAACCACTAGCACTTTCTTAGGTATTTGAGATTTTCTCTCGGAGGAGCATAAGCCCTTTAAGATTTTTTCGTACGAAGGGACTTGTTGGATTGCATCCAAGAGAGGTATATTTATGCTAACCTGTTTAAATAACTCCACAATCTTCTCCATTTGTGGAGTTGGTTTATTGGAACTCAACCTGTTTGGAAATGGAGCATTTTGAAAATCTGTTGAGTCCAATGTCTGTGGAGTAGAATGTGGAGTTGGAATGGATCCCAGTGTGGGTGTGTTCGTGAAGTGAGAAGTAGGTCCGTTCGGATTAGAAGAAGAAGAGCCTTTTGAAGAATGAAGAATAGGCTTTCGCGGAGGAGATGGGGGTGAAGAAGAAGAAGAAGGAGAACCACCGGCGGGGGTGTCATCGCTAATACCCATATTATTTTGCAACACTTTTTCAGATCTCAACGTGGTCACCGCATTTATATTGTGATATTCATGTGCGTTGTGTGTGTGACCGGGATTTGGCAATGGTTGAGATGGAAGCTTTCCCTTTTCTCTCTCGCTCAACGCAGCAGTTAGTTGTGCAAGTTGTGCCTCAATAGATTTGATGCTTTGATCGTGTGAAGCATTGTTGTGCACCAAAGACTGGACGGAATTTTCCAACCTTGCTGCGGATTCTGTAGATTGCTTGAGAAACGCATCTAGACTTTTTTCTAGCAAGATAACCTTATCATCATTGGGTTGAATCAAATTGTTCATTTGATTTGAATAAGGTTGTGGTTGGAAAGGTTGCTGGTATTGAGTTTGTTGGGGTGCTTGTTGTTGTGGAGGAGGAGGCCTTTGAAAGTTGTTGTTTCCTTGGAATTGTTGATTTTGATTCCAAGCAAAATTTGGGTGACTCCTCCAACCCGAATTATAGGTCGAAGAGTAAAGATCATTTCGTTGTCGTTGCTGAAAGGCAGTATTGACTTGATCTTGTCCTTGAACATGTGGATTGTAAGGACACTCTTCGGTAAGGTGTGATGGATCCGAACAACAAGCACAAACAGTTCGTGGGAGTAAAGCAGGGGCAGGAGAAGACGATAAGATTTTGGTCTCAATGGCTTCTAGCTTTTTCATAAGCGCGGCCATCTCGGCCTTCATAGCAATTGACATATCTAATTGATGTATTCCTGCCCTAGATTGACCAATAGAAGAAGATGAGGTGGTCTTTGTTCTCTCCCACTGAATTGTTTGTTCACTAAGATCCTCGAGAAACTGCCATGCTTCCTCACTAGATTTGGTTAGAAAGTGACCTTGACAAATGGTTTCTAGCAACTGCTTCGTTGCCGGGTTCAATCCCTCGTATAATGTTTGGCAAAGTTGCCAATTTTCGATCCTATGGTGAGGGCATTGAACAAGTAGGTCTTTGAATCTTTCAAAACACTTCCAAAATAGTTCGGAAGGAAGCTGGGAAAATTGTATTATCTCATTGCGAATTCTCGCGGTCTTGTGATGAGGATAAAACTTTTTAAGAAAAGCTTTAACAAACTCGTCCTAATTTCTAATTGAATGTGATGCTGTGCTGTATAGCCACTTCTCGGCTAAGTCACATAAGGTGAAAGGAATGACCCTTAGCCTTATAGCATCATCTGATAATTGGGTTGTTTTTATCATGGCGCAAACGTTTTGGAATTTATTGATAAAGATATAGGCATCTTCGGATTCCAATCCGTGAAATTTTGGCAGCATATTGATGAAGTGGGGTTTTATCTCAAAATTGTCCCCATTTGCCGGTGGGGGTGAAAGACAGGTAGGTAAGGAGGTGCGGACAGAGTAGAAGAGATCCTGGAGCGCGATTTGTTGGGGCGCTACAACAGGCGGGTGATTCGGGTTATTCGCACCTAATGGAGGTGGAATCAGTCCCGTGGGTAAGGTGTTGTTGGGATTATATCCCGACATACCTTCGGAAGAAGAATTTGAAGGTGGAGGTAAGGAAGTGGTAGGGAATTCGACTTCGGAGTCGAAAGGTTCGTCGGTCGGTACCAACGAAACACGGACTAATCGGGCGCTAGCGTCCCTAGTCCAAAGTGACATACACTAAAGAGGTAGTGTAGTCAAAAAAGGTGAAAAACAGAATGTGGGGATAAGAAAATGTCAATGAGAAGAAAGTGGGTGGTGGTGGGGTGCACGGATTTTAAGCGACAAGTTGCAAGTTTTTATAAATTTTTTTTTATTTTTCCTTTTTTTTACTTGGAACTTTTTGCAAAAAAAAAAATTCGATAAAGGGCTAAGACACACTTTCGATCAACCAAAAATGCACAATCAGGCCTAAATCTAGGGTCACCTAGGTCAGCTAGACAGCTCCTAACTGTTCCAAAGGGCTAAAAATAGGACCTCAAACCGCCTCTTCACCGCCAATTGCGACCAGGTAAGTGCCAGGTGAGTGGGAGGCTCCCCACAACAAGTAGTGGTCCTAATTAAGTAACCACTCACCTTAGACACACTTGCCTAGACACCGCAAAGTCAGGTTAGGATCGACGGCCGATGCCTATAACTAGTCCTCTGTCCTATTGAGCGCGACGTCCTTAGGGCTGAGTCTAGTATTTTTTAATTAAGAATGGTCAATGCAAATGCTTTATGTGATTTCTGGGGTCCTGGGAAGGGTGATGAAATTCCCACCCAATCTGAATTGGTCAAAAGCCCCTTAAAGTCCGATTAAAGATATGCAAAACAGTAAATCACTTGCAATCAAATCTTTTTATTTTATACGCGGCGCAAAGAATCCTGCACAAGATTTGTTATTAAGAAGGGAGAAGATTTTGTTTTTTTTTAAGCGCAAAGAATCCTGCAGGAGATTTGGCAAAAGATATATTTTAGGTTGCAGAGGGAAGAAAAAGGAAACAAACAGTGAAAATTTCACGCGATTTTGTCACAGAGGGACCGCGGATTAGCGGCAAATACCCACTTATGGCCGCGGTTTAGCGGTGGAAATAGCGGCGCAAATCTCCAGAAAAATTGTGGTTTTTTGTTTTTCCAACCCCTTTCTGTTCTGATGTATCTTTTTCTGTTTCGCACTCTGGATTTTTCCAGATCCGTTGATCCTGCAGAGATTCACAAAAAATATCCTTCAAACAGTAAATGATAAAATTTTTATATTTTTGATTTTTTATATTTTTATGATTTTTTTATTTTATTTTATATTAACCCGAAATTACAAAAAGGAAATATTACGCCATCCCCGGGTCACCCGCGTGACAGGCGGGAATACTCACCACTATACTACAACGACTGAAAATTATTCGAGACAGAAAGACTGGAAACCTGTGGATATCTCAAGTCAGCTATATTGAGAAAGTGTTGGAGAGATTCAATATAAAAGACTCAAGATAGGTGAGCACTCCTATCGCCGGTCATTTTAAGACATCCTTCAAGGAGTGTCCAAAATCAGCGGAGAAAGAAAACATGTCTCGAGTACCATATGCAAGTGCGGTGGGATTACTAATGTACACTTTGGTATACACACGTCTAGAAATATCCTATGCAATAATTCTGGTTAGCCGGTATATGTCAAATATAGGGAAGCTTCATTGGGAAGATATAAAGTGGATACTTAGGTATCTAAAAGGATCTAAATATCTCGGTTTATTCTTCCACAAGTTAGAAGATAAATCAAGCCAGTTGTAAGGATAGGCAGATACGGATTACGCTGGGGACTTAGACAAGAGAAGATCTCTTACGGGCTATGTATATACAGTTGCAGAATCTCCTATCAGTTGGAAGTCGACATTTCAGAATACCGTGGCGCTCTCAACAATGGAGATAGAATACACAGCGGCAGTGGAAGCATTTAAGAAAGCCTTGTGCTTAAAGGTTTTAGTTGGTGAGTTCGGGTTCGATAAGGGGCTGGTTCTTTTGTTTTGCGACAGTCAAAACACCATTCACTTGGCGAAGAATCAAGTATATCATAGTCGAACAAGGCATATCGACGTGCTGTATCACAAGATAATGGAGTTGGCCGAGAAGGAGTCCGATTTGATAAAAATCGATACTAGGGTGAATCCGACGGACATGTTAACGAAGGTCATTCATGCGGAGAAGTTCAAGTCTGCCTTGGATTCTATTCAAGCATTCAAGTGTGAGGAAGGGCGACTTAGATAGTTGGGTTGCACCAGTTTCTCAGTTCTGATTAAAACTATGACAATATCAGTTTCGCAATTCTTAAGAAATATTGTGCCAGCAGTGGAAACAAGGAGAACAACTAAATACAAGATGAATGTGCAACATATTTTCAAGGTTGTTATAAAGTTATATGAGCCAAGGTGGAGAATGTTGTGAATGATATCTCGTATTTTTTCAAAACTGCGAAGTCAAAGAAGGTCAAGACGTCTGTAGCAATATGCAACAAACGTCTAGCATTTAAGGTCCAGAATTCAGAGCAGAAACCAGACGTCTGCCCCAGTAGGCAGTAAACGTCTAACCGAGCTCTGGCCAAACACGGTCAAAGGGCCAGACGTCTGTCCATATAAGGATAGACGTAGACGTCTGGCAGCGCTATTGACTTTCTGCCAAAGTGCAGGCAAACGTTTGCCCACAGAGGGGCAGACATCTGTTTAGAGATAACCATGAATTCTGGTCGAGAATTATCTCGAAAATTCAGTTATTTGGTGGCAGTTTTGTAATTTCTGAAATCTTATTATAACTTAAATTGTATAAGTTATATATAGGATTTTAAGGTTATTAATTAGGGTTGATAGTTTTTTATCATAAAGTTTTAGGGAGTCATCGGTATCATAGACGATCAATACTTTCGAAGGAGAACTTATAGAGAGAGATGAAGATCTTATTGGAGATCATAAGGAAAGGGTTTTGACATTTTCTGTAAGGTTTCTTTTTCTTTCTAAAGTTCTAATAAAAGTTCTTCCCGTTTCCTTCCAATTTATTTGTGTTATTTATTTCTACGGTTTGTATCTGGTGTTATTTTTTATTCGTTTATAAAAGGATCTAGCTTTATAGATTCGTAAGGTTTTTCGCTGCGTCGCCGATTGATACGTGGTATCAACAAATAATTTCTATGTCATTGAGGAAAATGTAAATTATATAGTTTGTGATGAGGATGTGTTAATTTATTCATTGATAAATTGATTGTCTCGTTTATGAAATTAACTCTATATGGTGTTATATTTTGAAGGTCTGTAATTGTTCCTAAACCGTGTTCAGTGTACCATTTAGTGGCATTTTAGACTGTCTAATATTTGCTTTTATATTTAATAATAGGTCTATAGGGGCATTTTAAAATGTTTTTGCAGATGTAATTTCTATAGCAGTTGTCATAACAGGTAATATATGTTAAGACCCTACATTGGCAGTTTCAAGTGACTGTAACACTCTCGCTATGGTGCTGGGACTTATTGATGCATCTGTTGAGGCAAATTTTAGAAATCTGCTGTCTCTGAGCTATATAGGTACTTGTTTTGGTCGATCGACAGTAATCAATGCCTCCGTAATCTATTTTTGTGGTTTTTTGTAAATAAAATAAAATTCAAGGAAGAAATGTAATCTTTTTTCATTTTCAATTATTGTACAAACAAATTGACAAGTGCATTGTCATTTTGTCACTGTAGACAAACAAAAAAAACAAAGGAAATGTTTTATTTATTCATCCTACATACAAAGACACATCATCTTATTCATGTTGATTATGATCTTTCTCCAAATCAACTAACTCTTATGAACACCACAAATTAAAGCAAACTCTTCACCACCACCAAAATGTTATCCAAATGTTGATGCTTAAGAATTTGTCTTAAAACTGTCATGAAAAAAGTTACTTGTGCTTTAAGGTTAAGGAATCCTCTTCATGTTTTGCCTTCCGTTCCATTTCTTGTCTCGCTTCTTGTTTGACAGTTCTCTCATCAAGCCATGCTATGATGTCAGAGAATACTAGATCGATGCTCTCAATAGGCTCGGCGGATATGAGTGCATGCCACATTCCTGGATAGAGCTTGAACGTCTTATCCTTGCTTGAGGCAGTTTCTAATAACAGTTTGCTGACTAAGGGATCGGTCACAATGTCATCTCCGCCATGAACGATCAAGAAGGGCAACGAGACCTTGGAAAACATGAAAAATAATTGGTTTGATATGTGAATGAACTAATCAATGAAAAAGTTAATTTATAATCTCATGCTAAAGAACATTATCATAAAAACTTCATTTGTGTGAAGTCTAAAAGCAAGAGTTAGATAATGACTTAAGAAACTACCTTTCTAAGATAAAAATTATTGCAATCCAAGACTTAAACATGTTGACAAAGGTTTTAATTGATATTTGGTGGATAGGCCAAGCATAGCTAGGGTCAACATGCATGCATGCCAACCTATTCATTTCATTCTCTTTACTCTAGAGATGAGAATTTTAAATGAAATAAATCTTGTTGAAAAGTTCAATTTATGTGGATAACAACATATATACTAATTAAGGATAAAATATAAACAAAGCTTAATTGCCCCCTAAGAATAACTATATTTCAAATTCAAATATATTTAGAATTACCTGGTGAAGGTTCTTTTCAATGTCCATACTCACCATGAGAAGCTCATGAGCAGTCTTCAACCTTGGCTTCCCCTTATAGCAATAAGGATTATCTCTAATCTGCAGGAAAACAAAGAATTAATCAAGATATTAATTATATCTTTATCCACCCCCTCCATCTCTCCCCCCCCCAAAAGAAGAAGAAGAAGAAGAAGAAGTATAAATACATAATAAATTTAGTACTTCTTTTCTCTTTTGAGGGCTTTTGAAGGCAATATCAATAATATCTTGAGTAGTAGGGGCAATTCTCCATGTAGGTATGATGTTGCACATCTTCCTCAAGAGGCTGATCACTATAGGATGAGGCCTCATCTCTTCAACAATCTATAAAAGAAAAAGCAAAATTTATTATTTTAATCTTTCTTCATGAAAGGATGAAATGTATAATCATTATGTTCTGTTATCATCCCATCTTTACTTGAAAATAAAAAAATACGATTAAAAAAGGTTAGTTTAAAGAATATCATGAAACACAACAAAGAATACAATGATAATGCAATGAAAAATATTGCTGCAACATTTTAAAAAACAAACAAAATGATGTATTGCAAAGGGGGGGAAGCCTTTAAACTTTACCTCAACAAAATCTGGAAACACGCCTCTCACACACACACACACACACACACACACGGGCCTTTTAGAATTGGAACCGGAGACCCCTCATTTTGATTTAGTATAAGTTCAAGACACATAAGTGCTTTAACCATGTTTCGACTTGTGATCAATCCATATATACCGATCGAAAATAAATAGACACTTAAAAAAAGTACATGTTCGAACATCATTGACTAACTCCTCATCAACCTCGATTCATTTCAATATGAATAACAATTCAACCTATTTTATTGACTAAAATAGATTAATTACAGTACAGAAAAAAGAGGGTATTGGCAGTACAGTAGATTAAACTAAAAACTTTCCTTTTTTTTATTTAACACACACACGGGCCTTTTAGAATTGGAACCGGAGACCCCTCATTTTGAAAATGAAAGTATTGTTGTCGGACTATAACCCTTTGGTCAGCTATATGCATGTTACCTCTTAAAGCATCCGTCATATGCTGCTGCACCAATATGGACGTCTGTTAAAATGTGGAGAATTCTTCCTCAAACGTTTGAACAAGCAGGTTCAGACGTCTAGACATGAATGCATGCACAAGAAGAAATCCAGAGTAACGCCGGACGTCTTTAAGACCAAAACGCAGACGTATGGAGAAGAGCCTTAACCAACAACAGAACGAAACCAGACGTTTATGGCAGACGTCTGAAGAAGTATGAAGAAGTATGAGGTCTAATTTAGAGCGCAGATAGACGTTTGCCCAAGAAGATGAAACCTATCAGAGAGGAGACAAATGTCTGACCAATCCTTTTTCAGATGTCTGTCGACGGATTTTCTATGCGAACCAAATATTTCAGATTTGAGTTTATCTCTTATTTTAAATAGGATTAGAGTTTACTTATATATAGGGCTCTCTCATATATTATATGTATTGCCAATTTGAGAGACTATTGTATAGAGAGAGGGTGACGGCTAAGATCTAGAGAGATTCGAGAGAAATCTCCTAGGGTTGCTCGTTGGTGTAATTTGATTCAAGAATATAGTAGACGTTTGCAGATTCTTCTTCGCCGGAGACTAGCCATACAGTGGGTGAAACTCATTATCAAATCCTTGTGTCTTTCTATGATTTGTGATTCTTATATTTCCGCGTGTTTATCGTTTTATATATTCGTTGGTATCGCGTTGTTGCTGCGTGATTGGTCGTAAGTATTGTTCCGTGTACCATTTTTCTCCGTTATTATCTCCCACAACAACTGGTATCAGAGCGTGGTTAGCGAACCAAAGGATCTTTAATTCTACGATTTAAGTTTACGGTGGGTGACGATCCTTGTGACCGCTCCCCATTTTTTTAGAATTTAGTTTTGAAGGTGATTGTTCAGATCCGAAAGAGAAATCGAGTTTGCTGCGACAATAGACGAAAAATGACGGAGGATAAGATAAGAATCGAGAAATTTAATGGTCATAATTATGGTTGGTGGCGCATGTAAATGGAGAACTACCTATATTAGAAGGATTTGTATCTTTCGTTGTTAGGCGAAAAACCCGAGAAGATACCCGATGAGGTATGGAATTTACTGGATAGGAAAGCCGTGGCGATGATTAGGTTATCATTGACTGTGCAAGCGGCCTTTAATATCTTGAAGGAGAAATCAACCATGGGGCTAATGACGACATTAGTAAAGTTGTATGAGAAGCTTTCAATATTGAACAAGAAATTTCTGATGAAGAAGTTTTTCAATATGAAGATGGCAGAGAACGGTTCAGTGACAGAGCATTTGAACGAATTCAACAGTGTGATAAGCCAACTCGAATCGGTTTCAATCGTATTTAAAGATGAGATTCGAGCCCTTTTATTTCTTTGTTTGTTGCAGGAGAGTTGGGAAAATCTCGTGATGGCAGTCAGTAACTCAATCTCAGAGACTCTCACGTTTAATGATGCGGTGAGTTGCATATTAAACGATGAGATGAGAAGGCTATGAGTGGGAGTTCAAAAACTTTTTCACTCTCAGTGGAGAATCATGGAAGGAAGATGGAAAGAGAAAAAAGGGAAGAATGGTAATTCAAAAAGCCGAGGAAAATCAAAAGGGAAGATCCAAGACGACTGTTAGAACTGCGGAAAGAAGAGTAAAAAAAATGAATGCAGACTCTTAAAAAAAGGATCAGATGAGAAGTCAGATGAAAAGGAATCCAATGTGGTGTCTACACATGAATAAGGAGAATATGAGTTTTGTCTATCGGCGAATGATAGCACAAATGCAGATATCTGGTTTCTAGATTCGGGGGCATTCTTTCACTGCACTTCAGATTGGCACCATTTTAGCTAGTATATTCAAGGGGGCCTTGGATATGTGACAGTGGAAAACAGTCAGTCATGCAAGATTGTTGTAAAATGGACGATTATTTTGCAATCGTCAGGAGGAGGGCAAATAAAACTAAAGAACGTAAAATATATACCAGATCTGAAGAAATGTTTAATTTCTACATGCCAGTTAGACAGTGAAGGGTATATTATGGTGTTTGGGAATTCTAAGTGGAAAATTTCCAAAGGATCTTTGGTGGTCACAAGGGGTAAATTGAGCGGTTCATTGTATTCCTTTAGTAGGAGCAGTGGAGGTTCGATTGCGCTGGCAACAGGTTTAGAAGCAGATTCTGAGATTTCGTTGTGGCATAAAAGATTGGAGCACCTAAGCGAGAAGAATATGAAAATTCTTCAGGGTATGGGGCTTCTTTCTGGGCTAAAAAGGAAGAGTTGGGACTTTGTAAGAGTTCCGTTTTTGGAAAGCAATGAGCACTCAGATTTTAGATTGAAGGTGTAGTAAAGAAGACCAAGAAATTAGAGATGGTGCATATGGATGTATGGGGACCGGCCTCTGCGGAGTCTTATGGTGGGAATCGGTACTTCATGACATTCATTGATGATGCAAGCCGGATGACCTGGGCGTATACAATGAAGAAGAAGTCCGATATGTTTGGTCTCATTAAACACTGGATTGCACAGGTGGAGAACCAACGGGGACGAAGATTAAATGCCTCAAGTCTGATAATGGCGGGGAATATTGCAGACAAGAATTCGATTAGTTTTGCTGACAAAAAGGTATATGTTAGTTGAAGACAGTTGGCGTGACGCCGCAACAGAACGATATCGTTGAAAATATGAACAGGAAGATCCAAGAGCGGATGAGAAGCATAACCTTGGATGCGGATATGCCAAAATTCCTATGGGCAACAGTTGTCGATTCTGTTGTGTATCTGATCAATAGAAGCTCGGCAAGTGCGCTTGATGGAGAAATTCCAGAAGAAACTTGGTCAGGTAAATCGGTTAATTATTCACACCTAAAAGTGTTTGGTTGTATTGCGTATTCGCTTACAGATAAGGCGGAAATGAGTAAGCTCGACTCCAAGTCAAAGTAGTATGCTTTCATCGGCTATGGTGGAGATGAGTTCAGATATCGGCTGTGGGATTATTCAAGTAAGAAGATAATTCGAAGCTGGAAAGTCATCATTGATGAGCAACACTTGTATAAAAAAATGAAGCCAGCCAAGGAAGGTGCAGTATCTGAGTTTGTCGAGTTAGATGGAACTCAGGAGAGCAATCAAGTACCTACTGTTGGATATTGTGCCCTCAAGACAATTATTGTAATCGTAGGCAAACGATTATGATGATTGAAGGAGGACCTATACGGGTAGAACAGTCTTACTTGAGATGATAGTATGCTATTTGGTTCATCTCTATCATCATGTACATGTATTATGTGGTATTACAGATCACTATTACATATTGACAGAGCTTATAGGATTCATGCTTGACTACCAGGGTTATTATGGCAATTATACTTCTAGGACTGGGTAGTCTATAAGCAAATTCTTAAATGTCTCCAGTCGTGAGAATATCGAGACTGGACATCGATTGACTAGTGTATATGTTTCTTGACCCTGATGAGGGGCGATGGACGGTCTCACAGCCATTGGTGTCAGTTAGTCACCAAAGATAGAATACATATACTCATTGGGTTATGATTTATACTGGACGGACTCGCCGGGAACATGCTAGATGGTGTTATACATATTGTCAGATAGCAGTTCTCAGGTGACATGAGTACAGGTTAGTCTGTCGACCTGAGATCATTATTTGTCTCGTGTGAGTTCCAACTGTGCTTTGATTACTGCCCTACCATGGCTCAAAAGAGTTGTGTAAATTGGTTTTAGTTGGGTACAGTCTCGAGCCACATGGAGGCAGTGAGCGGATCGTCGGGGATTCGTCTTTTCTGGTATTGGGGGTAGATGTCGCACTGTGCACTGGTGGCCATCACCAGAAATTCTTAGCCAAGGTGGACGAGAATTACTGATTTGGATCAATAATTTCTTAGTGGGTGATGGGCTTCACACCGACATGAAATATCGCGTTATTAGGGGTCTGATTTTATCCACCCCTTAGACCCGACCGGACTATATAGAGATTGTCACAGACAGGCTCAGTAAGGGTATGGATGAGTTTGCTCGTTGGCTTTCCGTTCGCTCAATACCTGGGTAGCTGTTACGTACAGCTAGTGCCGCTGACGTACTTGTGGTTAAACTCACTGCCAGCGTATTGACAAGTTTTTAGAGTCCCACACAGAGAATTCTTCCGGTTCAGGCGATATGATATAGATGACGTATGTTGGTATATACAGCTGTCCGATTAAATATGTGTACAGGCTATACGGATTTTAATCGGATGGTTGATAATACTAGCGGCTTAGGATTAAACCGGATTGTTAAATCAAGCTTTGATTTAATAATAATAATAATATATATATATATATAATATATATTCTAGTATTATTGTTCACTATTCATTTTCTTTCTTGACTAATCATATTTTTATACGAATATGCGTATATGTATTTCGATACGTATACCGGGTTGTATTCCGTATTTATACGGAATTTATTCTAGAAGATGGACATCTCATTTGTGAATATTCATTTATGAATATTCATGAAACGAGGTGGAGGGTGAGGTGTCATTGAGCATGGTTGAAGATATGTAGAGAGGAATGAGCTTCATTATTTTATTACATATTGTTATGTGTTTTTTTATTTGTATAGTTGCAAAAAATATGAAGCCATTCTTTTCACTCTTCATTCTATCATTCATACTCTCTAGTTCTTCAAGATTTGTTCATGGCTATGTTTTCTCACCTCCTCCTCTTTCTTTAGATGCTCTCTTGAGCTTAGATTTGAGAGAAAATTATAGAAGAAAATTTCTACATCCCCACTCTCCATTCCTAACGATCTTGGAGCGTTGGCTGCTTCATTAAGTGAATCCGGAGCTTGGATCGGTTTTCTCGGATGGATTATCTTTGGCGAAGGAGGACCGGCTTGCAAACGCATCCTGGAGCTCTTGAGAGTATGCTAAACTCCAACCCAATTGGAGCAAATGAAGATACTACAAAAATTGTGATTTCTATCTTATTTTTGTTTCTAGTTTAGGTGTTTAGTTAGATTCTTGGGTTTAGTTTCTAGAGCCACAAAAATTTTTGTTTTTGAATTCCGTATTGGTTGTGGGTTAATGGAGAGGGCACTAGAAACCAACAATGGTATCAGAGCCATCCAAACACTTTAAACTGGATAGTTATGACGTCTGAATCTTGCCGGTTTTTGTTCCGCAAAAACTGCCGCAAAACCAGTAACTTTTTCCATGCTATTTTGATATTTTGAATCCCTGCGTGCTCTTGATTTGGACCGAGAAGCCGTGAGGAGGTGCTCGAGGACCCCGGGAATGTCCTGGGGGGACCTAGGGAGGGCCCACACCCCCGAGACCATCCAAAGGTGGCCTTAGGGGGTAGGGACCCGAGAACTGCCTCACAAGAAAGTTTCGGGTCTGCCTACCCCCTGGCCACCTTAGGGTGGCCTAAAGAGGTGGGTACCACCCTAGGCGCCTCCGAGTTAATATTAATTTTGTGTCGGGGCCCTCCGCAAAGTTTCGGATCAATCCGACTTCATTTCAGACTCCTGGAGTGGGTTTTAGCATAGAATTTTTGCCGTTTTTTAGCACACTTGATTTTCGGTGTTTTGGAAAATTGACGTATTGTCTATTTATGTGCGGTATTCGATTGTCGTAGGTTTAGTGATAGTTGCGTGTATCATAACGTTTGGTAAAACGTCGTCTAATTGCTACATGTATCAATTAGACGGGGTTACGGAATTGATACTCGAAAGTTTGCATGTTCTATCATGAATATTGCTTGTTGGTTATGGTTATGTTGGATTTGTTGTGATGGATAGCCTAGTGTATATAGTATTAGATAGAATTCTCTGTGATGCAATGTATATTCATATTGAGTGGCGATCGTCCGACATGTGGACTGCCGTTATCGCAGATTGTATTATTTTTTGGGGCGCGTCCTGGTTGCGGACGTAGTCATCGTTGTATATTCAGTTTTTCATTACATGCACTAGAATTACCCCGCGGCGGAGTGCTCGAGTAGCCGAGTTCTAGAGGGAAACGGGCCACCATCTCATGGCGTTGAGACCGGGGTGCCT
Organism: Agapanthus africanus; assembly: GCA_030015575.1. Classification (NCBI taxonomy): domain Eukaryota; kingdom Viridiplantae; phylum Streptophyta; class Magnoliopsida; order Asparagales; family Amaryllidaceae; genus Agapanthus; species Agapanthus africanus. Next base: position 604,814,977 of record CM057340.1, read on the forward strand.
TACTCTAGAATTAGCAGGTTATTCGCCGCACTCGCAGGGGTTATTTTGACCCGCGGAGGGGTGCCCAAGTCACCGGATCTTGAAAGTGCTGGGTGGCCCACTCACTTCCTTGATTGGGGCTGCCTCACTTCTGAGATTGGCGGGTGGCTTGCCGCACTCATAGGGGTCTAGGGTCTAATACTATGGGCTATTCACACGACCGGGAAAATTGCATTTCGTATTTGGCTCCATTGAAATATACTTTTCATAGATTATCCGCATTTCCATACTGTTTTTGCTTCTGTGCTTCTGTTGTGATGCTTCTCTGATATTACTTGATATCATGCGTTTGACGAATGTTCATATATATTACATATATATCTAGTAGACGCTATATATGTTTTGCATTCGTGCTAGTCTTGTCCCCGTCCTGCCGTAACTTAAGTAACCTTACGGTAAAGATCCAGGACCCTGTGGTGAATGCGGATGGCATATATGTGTGTGCCTATTTTCGTTTCTTTCTAGTATAATATGATTAATTTATGGGACTGTATTAATTCTGATTGATGCAAGAAAAACAAACCTAAATAATGTTGTTGGAACAAATTTTTGAAAACTATAGGCGTTTCCTTTTGCTTTACATCAAGGTATTCAGTTAGGAATATCCTGCACCTCATTTGATGAGGAAAGAGCCTAGATCCCTTCATAGAGAATGATCTCTTTGGAAAAAGTTTACGTGACTATAAACTACATCGGTTTTCTACAAAACCACTTCATTAAAAATGCGGAGCCTAAACTACTCCTTTTTAAAACTGCTATGATTCTTTCAACGATATCAAGTTCATCACGTTAAAGGTTTTTCGCCAAAAACCAGCCGTAGCTCTCTATCATTTCATATTAGTATTGCTTAATATTCGTGCTACGTTTGTTGACCTCGTCAGGGCGTAGTGTTCGGTAGCTATATAGTGCTTTTTTGTTGCATAGTAATGCGATTATCTAGGACAGTCGTACGACCTTGTTAACCTCGTTAAGGGCTCGTGCGGGTGGGTTTAGATTAATCCAGAATAATGACGGGATGAACTTGACTGACTTATGGTTTGTTGACCTCGTCAAGGTCATAGGTCGTTAGGGGTAAAAACCACATCTGGAGTTTCAAATATAAGGGAAACTTACTAAGTTTGCGCATATCTTCTGGAGTGTGGTAATTTTGGTCGGCTTCCATCAAAATTATCATACAATTATAGCTGGGTTCCGATTCCCACTGATGAGTAGGTGTTACTCCTTGAGTGATTTTCAGATGATCCCGACTAATTCTCCTTTTAAGTTTTGAAGGAGAATTCAAGAAAACAGCGGGAGCCATCCTGATTAGATAAAGTGATTAAACAATCTAATTAAGGTTAGAGTGTATGCCGAATGTTTCTTTTTTCTTTCTCTTCGGCTGCGACCTTGACCTGACCTTAAACTAAAATTCATGAACCAAGTTAACCGAATCTTCTTACACACTTTGGTTTTGGATTGTCATGATTCACGACAAAGTCGCATTTATCCCTGCCACTCCTACTTCCCCTTTGCATTTCTCCAAAACATTCTGTATCACCACGAAGATCCATATTGCTTGGGTATTGTTAGGAATATGTATGACCTAGAGTCCATTATTATACATGTGATGTATATTATAGTGGATGCTTGGACATATATATAGAGGACTTTCTTACTCGACATGATAGTATGCTATCTGGTTATTCTTTATCTTAACATGTTGACTGGTGTTCTTTACTGTCTTTCTCTCGCATGTTGATAAATCCCTTAGGATATGTACTTGACTACCAGGATTATGATGAGATCATACTAGTGGGGCCAGGGTGGTCCAAAAGTACATCCTTTAATCAGTTCCTAGTCGAGGGGATATCGAGACTAGGGCATCGATATTCCAGAGTAGATTAGTGTGTACGTTTTTTGTCCCTTAGAGGGAGATGGTTGATCCTACAACCATTGGTGTGTGACATCAAAGATTGTACACAGGTGCTCATTGGAGAATGGGTACACCGAACAGGACTCGCCGATGACTCCTAGTTGGTAGTATACATAACGTCAGATAGTAGTCCTCTGGTGAACTGGTACATGTTAGTTTGTAGACCCGAGATCGTCATAGAGTCTTCTGTGATTCCCACTGTGCTTTGATTTCCTCCCTACCACGCTCAAAGGAGACGTGTAAATAGGTGGATTTTGGATACAGTCCCGAGTCACATGGAGGCAATGAGCGATAGGAGGGGTTTCGTCTCTCCCGGTATTAGGGGTTGATGTTGCGCTATGCTCGATTAGCTATAATTGGAAGTCCCTGGCCAGGGCTGCAGCTGAGATTTACTGATAAGAGTTATTAGTAGTTTCTCGAACCGTTATAGGCCAGACATCGGCATGACTTATCAAGTTACTGGGATCTGACGTTTACCATCCCTAGACATGATATGCGACATATCATACGAAAAGACTGGACTGTATGGTAGTGTTACTGATAGGCTTCATGGAGAGTATGGATGGGCTTGCTTGTTGATCTTCATATCGCTCAATACCTGAGTAGTCGTTACGTCCAGCTAGTACCGCAGACGGCTTGTAGGTTACTGATGTGATCATCACCTACTTCTGGCATATTGACGAGTATTTAGAGCCCTACACAGAAGTTTCCTGGTTCAAGCGAAACGGAGTAGGGCACATATGTGATATGTGCGTAGGCCTGATTAAATACGTGTATGTGATAGAGTATTGTAATCTGGCAGTTATCTGTTATCGGTTAGGTTATATGTAATATAACCAGATTATCGAATCAAGTGTTGATTTGATAATGTGATAAACAGATAAATGATATTAGTCGGTCATATGTGATATGACCGGATTATTAAATCAAGTGTTGATTTAATAATTTGATGTATATTTATATTTGATATAATTATATGTTAACTAATATCATTAGCTCACTAATTTCTTTATTAATGTATATATGTTAATTTATATATATATATATATATATATATATATATATATATATATATATATGAAGCATGGCTTGATTTTCTATTTTAAGAAAATAGAAAATGAGGTTAAAATGAAGAGATATTTTGGGTATGGTCTAAGGCATGGTCTTTATCATATTTTATTGGTCTTGACTCGTTATTCAAGTATGGTTGCAATTTAGAATTGCAATTTATTCCATACTTGAATAAGTGAGGAGCCATTCGATGATCACTTGGTCATTTTTTGCTTAGACATTTTTCATGAGCTCTTGCTCTCTAAATTTTCTTAACTCATCTCCAAGCTCAAAACCGTCACATGTGATGTGAATCATTGAGCTTGTGAGATCCTTAGTGAGCTTTCAAAACCCCTACTTCATCATCCTACACTTGATTAGCGATCAAGGATAGCGTGTTTCCTACACTAAAAGAGTTTAGTATAGAGGTAGCTTGAGCTAGAGGGACTTCGGGTGGATCGTTTTCGGTGTGAAGATCACGAAGGATGCTCGTTTAACTTGAAGAGGAGCCTAGTGGAGTCGCGTGGACTAAAACCCGGAGCTAAAGAAGAGAAGGACTTGATCTATGAGGGTATAACCATCTTTCTTTCTCTTAGTTTTTATATCATCATAGTTTTAAACCCTAATATTCTAGTAAAGATCTTGTTAGTCTAACTTAGCACCTAGTAAAAATTAAAACTTGGCATGCTTGATGCTACTAAAATCTCTTGGTGGTGCTAGGCTAGACTTTCATGGTATCAGAGCCAAACTAGAACATTTGGGTAGGTCGTTACGATTTTAAAGTGTTCGATCGGTTTCGAAACCCGGAAAATCTTGATGTTTCGGTCGAATTTTTCAAACATTGGAATTTTCATGATTAAAAATATCCAAAAAATTGTGCAGGGTTTTCTATGGAGCCCCAAGAAATTTGGAGCCAAAATTCATCTAAAGCGCCACGGAACCGCCGCCAAAACGCTTGTTTAGCCATGGTTCCGCTGCCGATTTGGTGAATTGAGGTTCCATTTTTCTTGTGCTGCTCTGTGGTTTCATTTTGTACTCTCTGCGTATTTTTAACGATTCATAAGTTGTTGAGATCTCTGAATTTTGTGGGTGTTTGCTATATTGATCAAAATGTTTAACGTTGTATAGATGTTGATGATATGTGATACAATTGTTAGAATCCTGAATAATTAGTTTTGTGAAAACTAGTTAGTTTATTGTAAATCTAGCCGTTTAGTCTCATTTGATCGATTGCCACGGAATTTTGATTCGGATCAAAACTCCGTAGCAATTGCGTATAGTACGCGATCACTTAGTCGGGAATCTTGTTGAATTGTCCGACAGTTTATTGAAAAGAGTTTTCAATTTGAGACTAAAATGCAAATTTTACAAGTTAGGCATGAAATCCGGAACTTGAGATATTCCGGGTTTATGATGTCTAAGGATATACGGATTCTAATTATTGTAGTTTTCCATTTCTTTTTTGTGACCGTAAGTGTAATATGTGGGGTATTCTTGTTAGTTATATGTATGCCCTAGAGGCCATTACTGTACATATGATGTATATTGTAATGGATGCTTGGACATATATAGGGAGGACTTTCTTGCTCGATATGATAGTATGCTATCTGGTTGTACTTTATCTTAACATGTACGCTGATTGTCTCTATGCTACATGTTGATAAAGCCCTTAGAATATGTACTCGACTACTGGGACTATGATGAGATTATACTAGTGGGGACACGGTAGTCGATGAGTACATCCTATAACTGTTCCTAGTCGAGAGTGTATCGAGACAGAGCATCGATACACCAGAGTAGACTAGCGTATACGCATCTTGACCCATATGATAGGCGATGGATGATCCCATATCCATCGGTGTTTGACATCAAAGATGGTGTACGGGTGCTCAGTAGAGATTGGGTACACTGGACGGACTCGCCGAGAACTTCCAGATGGTATTATACCTCACGTCAGATGGCAGTTCTCTGGTGACACTGGTACATGTTAGTCTGTAGACCCGAGATCGTCATAGAGTCTTGTGTGATTCCCACTGTGCTTTGATTTCCATCATACCACGTCCAAAAGGGCATGCAAAATGTGGCTTTTGGGTACAGTCCCGAATCACATGGAGGCAATGAGCGATATGAGGGGTTTCGTCTCTCCCGGTATAGGGAGTTGATGTTGCGCTATGTTCGATTGGCTATAACTGGAAATCCCTGGCCAGAGTTACTGAGATTTACTGGTAAGTGTTATCAGTAGTTTCTCGAACTGTTATGGACCTCATATCGGCACGACTTATCAAGCTACTGGGGTCTGACGTTTACCACCCCTAGGCGAGATATGCGACATATCAGATGAAGAGACCGGACTGTACGGGAGTGTTACTGATTGGATTCGCGGGAGAAAGTACATGCTTGCTTGTTGATTTTCTGATCGCTCAATACCTGGGTGGCTGTTACATTTAGTTGACCGCTTGCAGCTTGTGGGTGTTTGATATGATCATCACCTACTGCCGGCGTATTGACGATTCTTTAGACTCCTACACAGAGGTTTCTTGACTCAGGCAAAACGGAGTAGGAGCACATATATGATATGTGCGGGACCGAGAACAATATGTGTATGTGATACCGTATTATATTCTCGCGATATGAGATATCGGCCGGGTATATGTGATATAGCCGGGTCATCGGATCAAGTGTTGATTCGATGAACTGATACATATTATATTAGTCGGTTATTTGTGAAATAGCCGGATTATCGGATCAAGTGTTGATTTGATAATTTAATGTATAATTATATATTTGATATATTAAATTACATTAACTGATATAAGCTCACTAAAACATTCTTTTTCTCACTCGGGTAATACATTGATATATATGCGATATATTTAATTGTATTATTTTATTTTGTTACAATAAATATTGTATATGTGATATATAATATTGTAACAAGTTAGGGTTATTAATGCAACATGTTTAGTGGAGATTAAACATGGTTAGGGTTCGATTTGGGTTAATCTTTTCTAGAACCTTCTAGAAGGTTTTGTTTTGTTTTGTGCAAAGATATTTGTGTTGATATTTTGCATAGATATTTGTTTAACCTAACCAAACCTTTTAACCATGGTTCAATCTCTAAAGGGTTAAGTTAACTTACTTAATCCATGGTTACATTTCTAACCTTATCACACTTTCATTATTCATCATAAAAGGATTAAGCATTTTCTTTCTTCTTCTTCCTTGATAAAAAGCTTTCTAGCTTTTCGCTTAGTGATGAAAATGAGTGAGATTAAGAAAACAAATGAGAGCTAAAATCCTAATTCATCATCTTAATCTATCCTAGCCATTTAGATTAGGGTGTTCACTTCATTAGTGAGTGGGAGCTTGTGTTAAAGAAACTTCAAGGTAGATCATCTTTGTTATCGAAGATCGGAAGCAAGCTTGCATCTTTCTCTTCGTGGAGCCTCTCTAGAGTCTGGGTACTCGATGATCGCAGTGAAGGGATCTCAACACGGAGCTTTAGAAGTGAAGGATCGGACTACAAAGGTTGTAATCCCAAACTCTTAGATGTTAAAGTGTTTAACATGCTTTGTTTCGCCTAATCTCTAGTTTAAAGATCTTGGCTAGGGTTGTTCGGCACGTCTAAATTTTAAATCGGGAATGGTTGATACCTTATAGAACCTTGTGAGAGTGCCCAGTAACCCTGCAGTGGTATCAGAGCCAAGCTAGAGCTTTAAGCGAAGTCTAGACGAAGTTTAAAGTCCGATCGAACTCCGAATACCCGTAAAACCCTAGTTTTTGGAAATTTTTTCAAACGTTGATATTTTTCATATTAAAAGTGCTCAAAAAAATCAGCAGGTGATTTGATGGATTACTGTGCAAAACGACCCTTTAATACCTTTAATGCGCCGCGGAACCGCGGCAATGACCTGGCTTGCGCGGCGGTTCCGCGGCCAAACAGTAGTATTGGGGTTGGGGTTTACACAGTAACATCCATACTAATCTCCTGATTGTTCTGGGAATTTTTATTCTATTCAAGTGTTGAGTTTTCTGGGTTGTATTGGAAGCTCGTTGATTCGATCGGAAAGTTTAACTTCGTTTAAGTTTTTTCCGGATAATTTTAGAACGTGTTAAAAAGTTCGAACGGATATCAATAACTCACTTTTTCCCCTGTCGGAAAATTTTCAAACGTTGGATTTTTCCTCGAGTTTGAAACTTTCGGAAAATCATGCAAGTAACGCGGTGGACCCTCTAGAAGAACACAAAGCTTAACTCGATTATGTGACCGTCTGAACCGCCTCTGAACCTTAGGGTTTGGGGCAGTACGGCGTTGCCACATGTGAGGCGTTGGCTTGACCCTTCTACGGCTTGACCATTGGTACTGTGGCATGTGAAGGATATTTTTTTGGACTCCGTTCAAGTGTTGAGCTATTTAGGAAATCTTGGGTGTTTGATTATTCGATCGGAAAGTTTAACACTATCTTTTTATCTGGAATGTGATACAATATTTGGAATCCATAAGTAGTTATGAGATAACTAATTTGAATGTTATAAATCTAGCAGTTTAGTCTCAGATGATCGGTTGCCACGGGATTTTGATGTGATCAAAATTCCGTCGCAATCGCGTAGCGTATGCGGATACTCGCCGGGTAAACTTAATAGATAGCCACGCCCCATACCTCCGACAAAGTTTCTGTAGGAGAACCCCGTCGCCAAAAGCATCCGTTTGGGTGCTCACGGCAGCGGTATTCCGCCTTAGTGCACTTCGTCGACGGCATCGGGGGTGCGGCCGTCTACTAAAGTTTGCGACGAGCATTTGATCCTGATATCGGGAATCTTGTTGAATTGCCCGACTAGATATTGAAAAGAGTTTTCGATAATAAGACTAAAATGCGCGGTTTATAATTGTTAGGCATGCGATGTCTAAGGAGGTTGCGGATTCCAACTGTTGTAGTTTTACACTTTCTTTTCTGTGACCGTAAGCATAGTATGTGGTGTATCGCCGGCTTCGTTGCTATACATCAACGACAATCGGGATACGCATACTTGCTTACGTTGATGATATGAGATATTATGTGTTGCTGTGATATGTTATATGGGATCGTCGTGTTCTGAATAGCCGGAGGTTTTATGTGAGATGCGGGTTTTTATTTTCATTTATGTAAAATTCATTTGTATGTAATATTCTTTTATTGGGGCACTTCCGGGATGAGGATGATGTCACCATTGTATATTATTTACTTTTCCGCATTAGGTAGACCCAAGGCGGGGAGCACAAGTAACCGGGTTTTAGGGTCCAGTGGGAGACCATCTCGAGGAGTCGAGACCGGGTATCCTAACCCTAGAATTGGCAGTGTTGCTTGCCTCTCTCGTAGGGGTCTAGGGATGTGGGTTTGGCTATTCATCGCGACCGTGGAATCCGTGTTTTATACAGGCTCGTACTAAAACACAGACCTCCTAGTATATCCAATATTTCATATATGTTCTTCTGCTACAATGTTTTGTGATGAGATCATATTACTGTCTGAGACGAATGTTTATATTATATATATGAGATATATGTTATATTGCAGATTTCGTTTCAAATGTGATGCTTGTGAAGCATAATAAAATGGGACTTCATTAATGAGATTAATGAAACTAAAAGAAACCTAAAGATATTGTAGAAACTTGTTTAAAAACTGGTAGCTCTAGTTCTTGCTTTACATAGCGGTGTTCCTTGTAGAACATCCAGCACCTTATTCGATAAGGAAAGAGCCAAGATCCCTTCACCGGGAGTGACCTCTTTAGTGAAACTAGCAGATACTACAAACTCGGTTTGTCTTTTGATTGTTTTTTTAGTTTTTGTTTTGCATAGTGATATTTGTGAAATATCTTGTACCTTATTCGATGAGGAAAGAGCCGACGATCCCTTCACCGGGAGTGACCTCTTTAGCAAAACTAGTAAAGGTCTCAAAAACACTCCATTCAAAATCACTCGATTCTACAACGATATCAAGTTCATTACGCAAAGGGTTTTCTTAAAAACCTGTCGTAGCCCTCCGTCATTTCAGATAAGTACTAGTTAGTATTCGTGCTACGTTTGTTGACCATATTAAGGCGTAGTGTGCGGTAGCTGAATAGTGCTTATCTGTATAAGCATATGATGCGATTGTATTAGGGTAGTCGTGTGACTTTGTTGACCATGTTAAGGGTCGTGCGGGTGGGTTTAATTCAATCGGGAAATGATGGGTTGAACTTGACTAGCACTTATAATTTGTTGACCATGTTAAGGTCATATAGCTGCTAGGGGTAAAATATTATTGGGAATTTCAAGAGTTGAAATTTGCAATGAGATTGCATATCTTCTATGAGATAGTTGGATCCCGATACCCACTGCGAGTAAGAGTTACTCCTGGGAGAGTTTTACACATTACAATTAGCCAATCAAGTAGGTGTCTAGAAAGATGTTAACGGGGTTACGCCCCTGGGAAAACGAGGTTTATTTTAATCAGGTCCGTACGAAAGCACGGGGAACCTCCCTCAAAGTACCGGCACTGGCCTGACTGAAAGATTGGCGAACTTGTAGGGTATAATTAATCCCAGCTAGTCTTTCCTTTTAGGGTTTGAAGGAAGATTTGACCAAAACAGTGGGAGCCATCCTGATTAGATAAATTGATAACCAATCTAATCTTGTAAAAGCGCACGCTGAGTATTTTCTTCACTCTCTCTCCTGGTTGCGATTATGTCATGCCTTAATCAAGATAATAATACGGATGTATTGACCGAACCCGCTTGTTATACTGCACCAAGGAATGTTGGTCCCGCTCCAACTTATAATTGTTATAAGACAACAGGAAATAGGGGATTACCAGAATTCCCGTGCCGCCCAAACGAAGAAAGTACATGCTGATGCATCTTCTTCGGGTATGTTCATTACCGAGAACTGTTTCTCAGTATCCTTTACGTCCTGGGTATGAGATACCGGATCAGGATCCCGCAAATGTAATTTGTTACATGGGCTACAGATAGGTAGAGAACTGAGAACGGGTGATAAGTTTCAAGAGTTGGAAAAGATGCAAGTGTTGCAGCCAAGTCTGTTGGCAGTTATCACCCTGTATTACCAGAATACATTGATTCTGAATGAATGTTATTAGATACCGAACCTGATATACAATATCATATCAGTCTCTTTATTAGTAAAGAAGGATATAATTTTGTATTGTTGTATAATGTTTTGAACATATCCTATATCAAGAGTTGATCGGTTCAGGCACGTTATCTAAAAGCATAGGCGTTCTAAATCAAACCACAGTTCTTAACGTACAGAACACACACAAGAGGAAGAGTTCAGAAATGAACGAATCCTTCTTAAGGCATTGTAGACTAGGTCATATCAATGCGACCCGACTAGCTGAAGTTACATATAGATGCATATTTAAATTAGTTTGAATTTACATCTTATGAAACTTGCCGGTCATGTCACAGAGATAAGATGACCACAGCTCCGTTTATTGGAAACAGAGAAAGAGTTAGTGAACTCTTGGGATTGATACATGATGATGTATGAAAGTCCCATGTCTACACATGTCAGGACCGGTTCTTTATACTTCATTATATTCACTGATGGTCTCTCAAGATTCGCACATGTGTTCCTGCTGAAACACAAGTCTAAACCTTTTGAGAAATTCAATGAATATGAGTTAGAAGTAGAGAACCAAAAACGGGTATAAGTATTATGTCCTTTGATGAGATCAAGGAGGAGAATACTTGAGCACGGAATTCCTGGACTATTCTAAAGGAGAATGAGATTCTCTCTCAGCATTACTCCTCCGTATACACCATAGCACGTCGGTGTATCGGGGCAGAGCAATCACACCCTATTAGATATGGTGCGCTCTATGATGAGTACTACTGAGTTTCCTATTTCCTTTTGGGAGTTATGCACTTGAGAAGCTGCATACCTATTGAATAGGGTTCAAATCAAATCAGTTGCCTACCACTTCATATGTGATATGGAATGGGAAGAGACCTTATCTTAAGTAAGTTAAGATTTGGGGTTGTCCGGCTTTTGTCTAAAAGCAAAATCCGGACAAGCTCGAGGCAAAGTCAGTTCTGTGGAAGTTTGTTGGATATCCCAAGCATTCGCAAGGGAATATCTTCTACCTTATCGAGGAACAAAAGATGTTTTGTTTCTCAGCATGCCACCTTTTTGAAAGGGAATTTCTTGTGAAGAAATTAGTGGTCATGAGGTAGAACTGGAAGGAGTTCCAGCTATACAAACTGTAGCTGATGATTTGGTAGAACCAAAGGATTCAATAGTTTCCAACGAACTTTAGCCTCTCCGCCGATCTGGTAGGGTTCCTCATCCACCTGAGAGATACTTCGGTTTCTCTATGACAGTAAGAGCGAGGATTGCATCATGAGATGATGACCCAACTAGTTTCGAGTTGGCCATCAGGAGTGGGACTCTGTAAGAATGGCAGGATGCTTAGTGATCTGAGATGGAATCCTTATACACCAACAAAGTATGGACTTTGGTTGCTTTATCTGAAGGGTTAAATCCCCATCAGGAGCAAGTAAATCTTGAGAAGATTACTTGGTGTACATGGAAAAGTTGAGACTTTCAAAGCTATGCTTAAGTCCATCCAGATCCTACTTGCCACGGCTACATACCATAACTACGATATCTGGCGGTTGGGTGTCATGACTGCTTTTCTAAATGTTGATTTAGAAGAGAGCGTCTATAAGTACACAGCCAGAAGGCTTCGTAGATAGTGGGAGCAGTGGAAACGTGTGCAAGATGTTTTATGTGATAAAGCAGGCATCGCGGAGTTGGAACGTCTGTTTTGATATGGTAGTCAAAGAGTTTGACTTCATCAAAATGGTAGATGAACTTTGTATATACAAAAAGGTAGTAGGGAGTATGGTGGTGATCCTTGTAGAGTACGTGGATGACATACTCTTGATAGGGAAGGAGTTTCCTATGCTACGCTCGGTCAATCTCCGCTTATCATAAGGATTCTCCGTATAGGATCAAGGTGATACCTTTTAAATCCTGGGTTTTGGATCTATGAGATAGATCTAATTGGATGTTAGGATTCTCACTAGTTGTAGTGAGATGGTATCAATCGATCCTGGGGAGAATCACTGGAAAGGTTCCAGAGTAATAAGGACGACTGAATGTCAGTCGCAGGCATTATCTTTACCCTCAGTGGAGGGACGGTATGTTGGAAGAGTTCCAAGCTAGATACCGTGACTTACTAGATGATTAAAGGCAAGATACGTCGTTACCAAGGATGCTACCAAAGAGGCAGTCTGGATATATATATAAGTTCATGAGATGAACTTCGTTCCTACCATTGTGTGACAATGGAGTTGTGGCTTATGCCTAGGAACCCCCATCCCATCAGAAATCCAGATATAATTCTTAGGCAACATCACCTGATCATGGAGATGGTTGATCTCCAGGGAGATCGAAGTTAGGAGAGTAGATACAGAGGACAACAGCGCGAATCCACTCACAAAGGCCGTTTTCCTAGTAGAGACTTTTATGGGATGGTTGACTATGAGATACTTCAACCACAGCTAATTGTTGGGTATGTGATACCACAACAGATGGCCCTAGTGCAAGTGGAAGATTGTTAGTTATATATATGCCCTAGAGGCCATTACTGTACATATGATGTATATTGTAATGGATGCTTGGACATATATAGGGAGGACTTTCTTGCTCGACATGATAGTATGCTATCTGGTTGTACTTTATCTTAACATGTACGCTGATTGTCTCTATGTTACATGTTGATAAACCCCTTAGGATATATACTCGACTACTGAGACTATGATGAGATTATACTAGTGGGGACACGGTAGTCGACGAGTACATCCTATAACTGTTCCTAGTCGAGGGTGTATCGAGACAGGGCATCGATACACCAGAGTAGACTAGCGTATAAGCATCTTGACCCATATGATGGGCGATGGATGATCCCATATCCATCGGTGTTTGACATCAAAGATGGTGTACGGGTGCTCAGTAGAGACTGGGTACACTGGATGGACTCGCCGAGAACTCCCAGATGTTATTATACCTCACGTCAGATGGCAGTTCTCTGGTGACACTGGTATAGGTTAGTCTGTAGACCCGAGATCGTCATAGAGTCTTGTGTGATTCCCACTGTGCTTTGATTTCCATCATACCACGTCCAAAAGGGCATGTAAAAAGGTGGCTTTTGGGTACAGTCCCGAATCACATGGAGGCAATGAGCGATAGGAGGGGTTTCGTCTCTCCCGGTATAGGGAGTTGATGTTGCGCTGTGTTCGATTGGCTATAACTGGAAATCCCTGGCCAGGGTTGCTGAGATTTACTGGTAAGTGTTATCGGTAGTTTCTCGAACTGTTATGGACCTCATATCGACACGACTTATCAAGCTACTGGGGTCTGACATTTACCACCCCTAGGCGAGATATGCGACATATCAGATGAAGAGACCGGACTGTACGGGAGTGTTACTGATTGGATTCGCGGGAGAAAGTACAGGCTTGCTTGTTGGTCTTCTGATCGCTCAATACCTGGGTGGCTGTTACGTTTAGCTGACCGCTTGCAGCTTGTGGGTGTCTGATATGATCATCACGTACTGCCGGCGTATTGATGATTCTTTAAAGTCCTACACAGAGGTTTCTTGACTCAGGCAAAACAGAGTAGGAGCACATATATGATATGTGCGGGACCGAGAACAATACGTGTATGTGATACCGTATTATATTCTCGCGATATGAGATATCGGCCGGGTATATGTGATATAGCCGGGTCATCGGATCAAGTGTTGATTCGATGAGCTGATACAGATTATATTAGTCGGTTATTTATGAAATAGCCGGATTATCGGATCAAGTGTTGATTCGATAATTTAATGTATAATTATATATTTGATATATTAAATTACATTAACTGATATAAGCTCACTAAAACATTCTTTTTCTTACTCGGGTAATACATTGATATATATGCGATATATGTTAATTGTATTATTTTATTTTTTTACAATAAATATTGTATATGTGATATATAATATTGTAACAAGTTAGGGTTATTAATGCAACATGTTTAGTGGAGATTAAACATGGTTAGGGTTTGATTTGGGTTAATCTTTTCTAGAACCTTCTAGAAGATTTTGTTTTGTTTTGTGCAAAGATATTTGTGTTGATATTTTGCATAGATATTTGTTTAACCCAATCAAACCTTTTAACCATGGTTCAATCTCTATAAGGGTTTAGTTAACTTACTTAACCCATGGTTGCATTTCTAACCTTATCACACTTTCATTATTCATCACAAAAGGATTAAGCATTTTTTTCTTCTTCTTCCTTGATAAAAAGCTTTCTAGCTTTTTGCTTAGTGATGAAAATGAGTGAGATTAAGAAAACAAATGAGAGCTAAAATCCTACTTCATCATCCTAATCTATACTAGCCATTTAGATTAGGGTGTTCACTTCATTAGTGAGTGGGAGTTTGTGTTAAAGAAACTTCAAGGTAGATCATCTTTGTTATCGAAGATCGGAAGCAAGCTTGTATCTTTCTCTTCGTGGAGCCTCTCTAGAGTCCGGGTACTCGATAATCGCAGCGAAGGGACCTCAACACGGAGCTTTAGAAGTGAAGGTGCGGACTACAAAGATTGTAATCCCAAACTCTTAGATGTTAAAGTGTTTAACATGCTTTATTTTGCCTAATCTCTAGTTTAAAGATCTTGGTTAGGATTGTTCGGCACGTCTAAATTTTAAATCGGACATGGTTGATGCCTTATAGAATCTTGTGAGAGTGCCTAGTAACCCTGCAATTCTGATCTCGTTGCTATAAGTCAACGAAATCCGGGATACGCATATTTACTTACGTTGATGACATGCGATATTATGTGTTGCTGGTGATATGATTCATTGGATCGTCGTGAATGAATAGCCAGGGGGTTTTATGTGAGATGAGAGTTTTTATTTTCGTTCATGTAAAATCTGTATGTAATATTCTTTTATTGGGGCACTTTCGGGTTGAGGATGATGTCACCATTGATATATATTATTTATTTTTCCGCATTAGAATAGACCCAAGGCGGGGAGCATAAGTAACCAGGTTCTAGAGTCCAGTGGGAGACCATCTCAAGGGGTTGAAACCGGGTCTCCCAACTCTAGAATTGGTAGGATTATTTGCCGCTCTCGTAGGGGTCTAAGGATGTGGGTTTGGCTATTCTTCACGACCGTGGAATCCGTATTTTACATTACTGGCTAAATTTAAAACACGGAAATCCTAGTATATCCAATATTTCATATGTTGCTTCTGCTTCTGTGATGTGATCATATAACCACGTGAGACGAATGTTATATTATATATATGATATATAATAAACGTTGCTTATGTTTTGCACCCGCGCTAGTCCAGCCCCCGCTCTGCCGGTAGTTAAGTAACCTAACGGTGCATGACGGGACCCAGTGGCGAATGCGGATGGCATAAGCGTACGTTCTATTTTCATTTCATTTTTCTGTAATGTTTAGGAAATATTAAATGATGGGACTTCATTAATGAGATTAATGAAAAGGAAGAAACCTAAAAATATTGTAGAATCAAATTTTCAAAAAGGGTAGCTCTAGTTTTTGCTTTGCATAGTGGTATTCCTTGATGATATCCAGCACCTCATTCGATGATGAAAGAGCCGAGATTCCTTCACCGGGAGTGACCTCTTTAGCGAAACTAGCAAATGCTATAACCCACTAGGTTTTTTCTTTTGATAGATTCTCTAGTTCTTGCTTTGCATAGTGTTATTCCTTAATGATTATCCAGCACCTCATTCGATGAGGAAAGAGCCGAGATCCTTTCACCGGGAGTGACCGCTTTAGCGAAACTAGTAAAAACCTAAAAAACACTCCTTTTCAAAATCATTAGATTCTACAATGATATCAAGTTCATTACGCTCATGGTTTTCTTAAAAACCTGCGTAGCCCTCCATTATTTCAGATAAGTGCTATTTTAGTATTCGTGCTACGTTTGTTGGCCTGCGTCAAAGCATAGTGTGGGGTAGCTAAATTAGTGCTTATCTGCAGCATGTGATGCGATTGGATTAGGGTAGTCATACGGCGTTGTTTGGCCTCCGTCAAGGGTCGTACGGGTGGGTTTAATTCAATCAAGAAATGAACGGGTTGAACTTGACTAGCACCTTATGGGTTATTTGGCCTGCGTCAAGGTCATAGGACGCTAGGGGTAAAAACATTATCAGGAATTTCAAGTGTTGAAATTTGCAATGAGATTGCATACCTTCTATATGATAGTTGGATCCCGATACCCACTGCGACTAAGAGTTGCTCCCGGGAGAATTTTGCACTTTGCAATTAGCTAATCCAGTAGGTGTCTACGGGGTTATGCCTCTATGGAAATGAGGTTTATTTTAATTAGGTCCATGCGAAAGCATGGGGAATATCCCTCGGAATACTGATACCTTCCTGGCCGAACGATTGGCGAACCTGTAGGGTGTAATTAATCCCGGCTAATCTTACCTTTTATGGTTTGAAGGAAGATTTGATAAAAACAGTGGGAGTCATCCTGATTAAATAAGATAATAACCAATCTAATATTACAAAGAGTGCACACTAATGTGTTTCCTTCTCACTCTTTTCAGGCAGCAACCAATGTCACGCCTTAATCAAGATAATAATATGGATGTATTGACCGAACCGGCTTATTATACTAAGCTGGGGAACGTTGGTTCCGTAGGAATAGGGGAATATCAGGATTCCCGCGCCAAACAACATGTTGATGCATCTTCTTCGGATGTGTTCGTTACCGAGAACTGTTTTTCAGTTTGTTCTACATCCTGGGTATTGGATACCGGATCAGGATCCCACGTATGTAATTTTTTACATGGGCTAAAGAAAGGTAGAGAACTGGGAAAAAGTGATAAATCTCTAACAGTAGGGAATAGTGCAATTGTTGCAGCCAAAGTAGTTGGCGAATATCACCTTATATTACCAACTGGTAATACATTGATTCTGAACGACAGTTACTATGTACCAAAGATGATGTGCAATATTATATCGGTTTATTTTCTAACTAAAGAAGGATATAATATCACATTAGAGAATAATGTTATGAACATTTTCCAAAATCAAGTGTTGATTGGATTTAGTACGTTATGTAACGGTATATACGTTCTTAATCAAAGTACAGTTCTTAACGTACAGAACACAAACAAAAGGAAAAGTTCAGAAATGAACGAGGTCTTCTTATGGCACTGTAGAGTAGGTCATATCAATACGACAAGAATGGCTAAGTTGCATAAAGATGGATATTTGAATCCATTCGAATTTTCATCTTATGAAATTTGCCAGTCATGTCTCAAAAACAAGATGACCAAGACTCTGTTTACCGGACACGGAGAAAGAGCTACTGAACTCTTGGGACTGATACATAGTGATGTATGCGGTTCAATATCTACACATGCTAGGAATGGTTTCTCTTACTTCTTTACATTCACCAATGATATCTCAAGGTTCGGACATGTGTTCTTGATGAAACACAAATCTGAAGCTTTTGAGAAATTCAAGGAATATAACCACGAAGTTGAGAACCAGACGGGTAGAAATATTAAAACCCTACGATCTGATCTAGAAGGAGAATACTTGAGCACAGAATTCCGTGATTATCTAAAAGAGAATGGAATTCTCTCTCAGCTTACTCCTCCGTATATGCCATAGCACAACGGTGTATCGAAGCGGAGAAATCGCACCCTATTAGATATGGTGCGCTCTATGATGAGTACTGCCGAGTTACCTATTTCTTTTTAGGGATATGCGTTTGAAACAACTGCAGACCTATTGAATATGGTTCCCACCAAATCTGTATCTACCACTCCATATGAGATATGGAAAGGAAAGAGACCATACCTTAATTATGTTAAGATATGGGGTTGTCCGGCTTATGTGAAAACACAAAATCCGGACAAGTTCGAGGCAAGGTCAGTTCTGTGCAAATTTATAGGATATTCCAAACATTCACGAGGGTATATCTTCTACTACTCTGAGGAACAAAAGGTGTTTGTTTCTCGACATAAGAACTTTTTAGAAAAGGGATTTCTTGTGAAATAAATTAGTGGCAATGAGATAGAAATGGAAGAAGTTCCAGCAGCACAGACTATAACTATAACTGATGATTTAGTGGAACCAGAGGATCCAATAGTGCCCAACGAACCCCAACCACTCCGCAGATCTAGTAGGGTTTCTCATCCAGCTGAAGATACCACGATTTTCTCATAGATGGTGGGAGTGATGATTACATCATGGAAGATGATAACCTTACCAGTTTCGAGCAGGCCATCACAAGTGGAGACTCTGTGAAATGGCTGGATGCTATGCGATCCGAGATGGAATCCATATACACCAACAAAGTATGGACTTTGGAAGTTGCTCTTGAAGGGTTAAAACCTATTGGGAGCAAGTGGATCTTCAAGAAGAAGATTGGTGTAGATGGAAATGTCGAGACTTTAAAAAATAGACTTGTAGCAAAAGGTTTTCGTCAACGACCTGGCATCGACTATGATGAAACTTTTTCTCTTGTCGCTATGCTTAAGTCCATCAGGATCCTACTTTCCATTGCTGCATACCATGACTACGAAATCTGGCAGATGGATGTCAAGACCGCTTTTCTAAATGGTGATTTAGAAGAGAGCGTGTACATGACACAACCAGAGGGCTTCGTAGACGGTGGGAGTAGCGGAAAGGTGTGCAAGCTACTTAAATCCATCTACGGATTGAAGCAAGTATCGCGGAGCTAGAACATCTGTTTTGATAAAGCTGTCAAAGAGTTTGACTTCATCAAAAATATAGATGAACCATGTATATATAAGAAGGCTATAGAGAGTAAGGTGATCTTCCTTGTATTGTACGTGGATGACATACTCTTGATAGGGAACGATATTCCTATGCTACACTCGGTCAAGCTCTTCTTATCACTTAAGTTCTCCATGAAAGATCTTTGTGATTCCTCCTATATCCTGGGGATAAAGATCTATAGAGATGATCTAAACGGATGTTGGGATTTTCCCAATCCAGATACATAGATACCATACTAAAGAGGTTTAGTATGGAAGATTCCAAGTGAGGTAATTTACCCACTTGCTCAGGAACCACTCTCTCCAAAGAGATGTCTCCCAAGACTGATTTGGAGAAGGCTCGCATGCAAGGAATAGCTTATACTTCGGCGATGGGCTCTATCATGTATGCGATGTTATGTACCAGACCGAATGTAGCTTACTCACTAGGTGTAGTGAGCAAGTATAAATCAGATCCTGGGGAGAAACACTGGGCAGCTATGAAGAACATTCTTAAGTACTTGAGAAGGACTAAAGAAATGTTCTTGGTGTATGATAACGGTGAACTCCAGATGGAGTCTTTTACCGATTCGAGCTTCCAAAGTGATTAGGACAACAATAAGTCGGTTTCGGGATTTGTTTTTATCTTCAACGGAGGGGTGGTGTGTTGGAAGATTTCCAAGCAAGACACCGTAGCAGACTCGACGATGGAGGCTGAATACATCGCTACCAACAATGCTGCCAAAGAGGTTTTCTGGATGAAGAAGTTCATTGCTGAGCTTGGTGTGGTTCCATCCATTGAGCATCCAATACCTGTGTATTGTGATAAAAATGGAGCTGTGGCTTTGGCAAAGGAACCCAGGTCCTTTCAGAGATCCAGACATATTCTTAGGCGGTATCACCTGATCAAGGGGATAGTAGATCGCCGGGAAATCGAGGTCAGGAGAGTTGACACGAAGGACAATGTAGCGGATCCACTCATGAAGGCCCTCCCCCAGATGCAGTTTGAGAGACTTTTTGGGATGTTGGGTATGAGATACTACAACAAATGACCTTAGTGCAAGTGGGAGATTGTTAGGAATATGTATGCCCTAGAAGCCATTATTGTACATGTGATGTATATTATAGTGGATGCTTGGACATATATATAGAGGAATTTCTTGCTCGACATGATAGTATGCTATCTGGTTACTCTTTATCTTAACATGTTGACTGGTGTTCTTTACTGTCTTTCTCTCATATGTTGATAAAGCCCTTAGGATATGTACTTGACTACCAGGATTATGATGAGATCGTACTAGTAGGGCCAGGATGGTCCAAAAGTACATCCTTTAATCAGTTCCTAGTCGAGGGGATATCGAGACTAGGGTATCGATATTCCAGAGTAGACTAGTGTGTACGTTTCTTGTCATTTAGAGGGCGATGGTTGATCTCACAACCATTAGTGTGTGACATCAAAGATTGTACACAGGTGCTCATTGGAGAATGGGTACATCGAACAGGACTCGCCGAGGACTCCTAGTTGGTAGTCACCTATCGTCAGATAGCAGTCCTCTGGTGACACAAGTACAGGTTAGTCTGTAGACCCGAGATTGTCATAGAGTCTTATGTGGCTTCCACTGTGCTTTGATTTCCTCCCTACCACGCTCAAAGGAGACACGCAAACAGGTGGATTTTGGGTACAATCTCGAGTCACTTGGAGGCAATGAGCGATAGGAGAGGTTTCATCTCTCCCGGTATTGGGAGTTGATGTTGCGCTATGCTCGATTGGTTATAACTGGAAGTCCCTGACCAGGGCTACAGCTGAGATTTACTGATAAGAGTTATCAATAGTTTCTCGAACCGTTATAGGCCAGACATCGGCATGACTTATCACGTTACTGGGGTCTGACGTTTACCACCCCTAGACATGATATACGACATATCAGACGAAAAGACCGGACTGTACGGTAGAGTTACTGATAGTCTTCATGGAAAGTATGGACGAGCTTGCTTGTTGATCTTCATATCGCTCAATACCCGGGTAGCCGTTACGTACAACTAGTACCTCTGACGGCTTGTAGGTAACTGATGTGATTATCACCTACTGCTGGCGTATTGACGAGTCTTTAGAGTCCCACACAGAAGTTTCCTGATTCAAGCGAAACAGAGTAGGGCACATATGTGATATGTGCGTGGGCCTGATTAAATACGTGTATGTGATACCGTATTGTAATCTGGCAGTTATCTATTATCGGTTAGGCTATATGTGATATAACCAAATTACCGAATCAAGCGTTGATTTGATAATGTGATAAATAGATAAATGATATTAGTCGGTCATATGTGATATAATCGGATTATTAAATCATGTGTTGATTTAATAATTTGATGTATATTTATATTTGATATAACTATATGTTAACTAATATCATTAGCTCACTAATTGCTTTATTAATATATATATGTTAATATATTTATTTGATATATATATATATTATATTATATGAAGCATGGCTTGATTTTCTATTTTAAGAAAATAGAAAAATGAGGTGTAAAATGAAGAGATATTTTGGGCATGGTCTAAGGCATGGTCTTTATCATATTTTATTGGTCTTGACTCACTATTCAAGTATGGCTGCAATTTAGAATTGCAATTTATTCTATACTTGAATAAGTGAGGAGCCATTCATTATTATTGATCACTTGGTCATTTTTGCCTTAGCCATTTTTTATGAGCTTTTGCTCTCTCTTGCTCTCTAAATTTTCTTACCTCATCTCCAAGCTCAAAAACCTCACATGTGATGTGAATCATTGAGCTTGTGAGATCCTTAGTGAGCTTTCAAAACCACTACATCATCATCCTATACTTGACCAGCGATCAAGTGTAGCGTGTTTTCTACACTAAAATAGTTTAGTGTAGAGATAGTTTGAGCTAGAGGGACTTCGGGTGGATCTTCTTCGGCGCGAAGATCATGAAGGAGGCTCGTTCAAATCGAAGAGGAGCCCAGTGGAGTCACGTAGACTACAATCCGGAGCTAAAGAAGAGAAAGACTTGATCTACGAGTGTATAACCATCTTCTCTTCTCTTAGTTTTTATATCATCATAGTTTTAAACCCTAAAGATCTTGTTAGTCTAACTTAGCACCTAGTAAAAATTAAAATTTGGCATGCTTGATACTATTAAAACCTCTTGGTGGTGCTGGGCTAGACTTTCAGGTATGCCATCGTATAGTTACATACGAACTCGAAGAAAATTGTTTCAGTTCGAGAATGGATTACGGTTCTGGGGAAATTGAATAGGATTATTCAGTTGTTTTTTCTTTTTACCTTATCTCAGGTTGTGAGGGGTCCTAGTATTAAGAGAGTACATCTATTACGCTTATTGGATAGTTTTCTTCCAAACCTTAGGCAAGTGTCGAAAGGTGGGGAAGAAGAAAACCAATTAGCCTAAGTGTGGTGTACAGAAGATAAGAAGTAATTACATATAAAGGGATTGTAGTGAGGGCAAGAAAAATTGTGACTACTGTCATGAATCTGGATAAAGTATAAGACATTACTAGGAATACCCGGCCACCCCCTGAAACATTTTCGTGTTTCAATTTTTCTGTGTAGTTGATGTTGCTGAAAACTGTTTTCCCAATTAATTCTCACTCCAGGGTATATATATATATACCAGGTTTGGATCTCACATCTGTAAGGAATTACAAATATTAAGGAGTAGAATATTGGGAAATCGGTATTTTGATCCTTAATATCGGAATTCATAGCAGTTGGTGATATTGGATTAAATCGCCCGTTTTTTCCTTACGGCAAATATTTAGTTTTGAATAACCGTTGTTATGCACCAATTTTTAAAATTAAATATCTATATATTTATTTTCTAAAGTAAGATATAAATTTTGAAAGTTGTGTTCTAAAAATTTACTTTTATCGGTTGACGATAAGATAAGGTGCAATGATTAACGGTATAGATATTCTTAATCAAAATACAATTTTTAACTTACAATACACGGAATTTGAGTTAGTAAAATCAGAGGATTTATACAAAGTATTGTATATTGTCCTGTGTCTATTAGGACAAAGGGTTGATACTCATACTATATTCTGTTTACTTATGACTTCTCTGGTTTTAGATATGCATTTCGTTGAAATATAAGGTCCAAATTTTGAGAAGTTATAAATATAAGAATAAAGTAGAGAACCATGCATTGGAAGTATGGAGATTCTTCGAGATAATCGAAGATGTAGATACTTATGCTAGGTATTCTGTCGTAAGTAATATATTTGAGAATTTGTTTCTCTTTCAGATTACTCATCCATGGGTGCGCTCCTTGATAAGTAATGCCGCATGGCTTTCTTCTATTTAGTCGATATGTATAGAAAATAACAGCATGATTTTTAATTTGGTTCCAATTAAATTAGTGTCTTTGTTCTATATTGGATATGGAATGGATTCATATCTCAACGATGTTAATGTATATGGAGTTCTTCGGCTTATACTTAAAACTAGAATCCGGATAAAGTCAAGACACGTTTCAGTAATGACAGTTTGTGGGTTATCCCGGAATTTGACGAGGGTTAACATTCTACCATTTGCAAGATCAATAGTTATATTGTTCTTGACTTGCTATTTCTTTAGTAAAATGATTTTTTTCAGAAAATATTAGTGGGAGTATGGTAGAACTGGAAATGATTCCAGAACCACAAACGATTACTGAAAATTTAGTAGAACATAAGAATTCAATTGGATCCGATAATCCATTAGCCACTCCGCATATTTGGTGGGTAACCTCAGCCACCCGAGAGGTACTTCGGTCTCCTCAAAGATGGTGACAGAGAGGTTTTGATGACCCAAGTTTGCCACTACTGCTGTCCTAAACTATGAGATCTGGCAGGTGAATGACTATAACGTCGTTCTAAATTATCTTTAGAAGTAGACGTATATATGACTCTGCCAGAGGGTTGTTATAGTCAGTAGGAGCGGCGGAAGCATGGTGAGCCAGTAGCTTATTTCTATTTATAAATTAAAGCAAGTATAGCGGAGATAAATCATCTATTTTTGAAGAGACGGTCATAGAGTTTGACTTCATCAGAATAAAAAATGGACCTGGTAAGAAAGTAGTAGGGATTGATATCTTGGTATTTGGATCCAGATAGAAAGTGACGTTCCTATACTACGATCGGTTATACTGTGATTGTCACATGTGTTTCTCCACATAGAATTTACAAAAAAATATCAGGGATTCTGATAACTAGATATATGGTTTTAGATCTAGATTTGGGAAGTGTCCCAATTCGGGTATTTTAACACCATTCTAAAGTGTTTTAGAATGGATGACTCCTGACGTGGTGGTGTACCCGCAGTTGATGGAGTCACCATCTATAAAAAGATGACTTCTAGACTGATGAGGAGAGTATTTGCATGATCGACATATTACTTCCTTAGGCAATTGAGTCAATCATGTGATGTCAAGTACCATACTTGATATTGCTTTTGCACTAGCTGCAATAGGTATATATATTAATCCAATCCTAAAGAAATATTGGGAAGCAGTTATGAACATGAGAGAATGTTCTTGCTATATGGTAACACCAGCATTCTTAAAGAGGCAGTTATCATTTCAGCCTTCCAAGATAACCTGAATGACAGAGTGACTGTCAGAGTTAAAATTTACCCTCTTCTGAGGGGCAGTATGTTGGACAGAGAGTCCAAGCGGATACTGAGGAAGGCATGGCATAGGATACCAATTAAATTCAAAAGAAGATACAGTCTAAAAATTTTGTTGGATTTGGAGTTCATTTATGAACAAGGTCCCATCAGATATCCAGATAAATTCTAAGACAAGTATCACTCATTTTGGGAGATAGTCGTTCTCCACGAAGTTGACTTTTAGAGAGATAAAGATAGAAATATTGGAGCGGATCCACTCACTGAGGCTATTTCTCGAACACGAATGTTTCACAAACATGCTTTGCGAAATTGATTAGTCGAGAAATTGGGTGTTCAGTAGCACACGGGCTGTGAGTATGCGCCGCCGCAATAATTAGCCTTAAGTACAAGTGGGAGATTGTTGGATATAGTGCCCTTAAGGAAATTATTGTAATCGCATGCATACGATTATGATGATCGAGGGAGGATCTATACGGGTAAATAGTCTTACTCGAGATGATAGCATGCTATCTGGTTTATCTCTATCATCATGTACATAATACGTATTATGTGGTACTATAGATCACTATTACATGTTGATAGAGCCCATAGGATTCATGTTTGACTACCAGGGTTATTGTGGCGATCATACTTGTGAGAACTGGGTAGTCTATAAACAAATCCTTAAATGTCCTTAGTCGTGAGAATATCGAGACTGGGCATCAATATTCCAGAGTAAACTAGTGTATACTTTGCTTGACCCTGACGAGGGGCGATGGCCAGTCTCACAGCCATTAGTGTTAGTTACTCACCAAAGATAGTATACAAGTGCTCATTGGGTTATGAGTTACACTGGACGGACTCGCCAGGAACATGCTAGATGGTATTATACGTATTGTCAGGTAGCAGTTCTCAAGTGACATGAGTACATGTTAGTCTGTCGACCTGAGATCGTTATTTGTCTTATGTGAGTTCTCACTATGCTTTTATTACTACCCTACCACGGCTCAAAAGAGTCGTGCAAACAGGTTTTAGTTGGGTACAGTCCCAAGCCACATGGAGGCAGTAGGCGGATCGTCAAAGATTCGTATCTCCCAGTATTGGGGGTAGATGTTGTACTGTGTACTGGTGGCCATCACTAGAAATTCTTGACCAAGGTGGATGAGAATTACTGAATTGGATCAGTAGTTTCTTAGTGGGTGATGGGCTTCACACCGACATGAAATATCGTGTTATTAGGGGTCTAACTTTATCCACCCGTACACCCGATATACGATACTCTTATATGAACAAACCGAACTGTATGGAAATTGTCACGGACAGACTCAGTAGGGGTACAAATGACTTTGCTCGTAGGCCTTTCTTTCGTTCAATGCCTGGGTAGCTATTACGTACAGCTAGTACTGCTGACGTACTTATGGTTAAATTCACTACCATCGTATTGACGAGTCTTTAGAGTCCCACACAAAGGGTTTTTCTGGTTCAGGCGATATGATATAGATGACGTATATTGATACATACAGTTGTCCGATTAAATATGTGTATAAGCTACACAGACTTTAATCGGACGGTTGATAATATTAGCGGCTTAAGATTAAGCCGGATTATTAAATCAAGTTTTGATTTAATAATATATATATATATATTTTTAATATATGCATTCTAGTATTATTGTTCACTATTCATTTTCTCTCTAGGCTATTCGTATTTTTATACGAATACGCGTATATGCATTTCGATACGTATACCGGGTTGTATTCCATATTTATACGGAATTTGTTCTAGAAGATGGACAGCTCATTTGTGAATATTCATTTATGAATATTCATGAAATGAGGTGGAGGGTGAGGTGGCATTGAGCATGGTTGAAGACATGTAGAGTGAAACGGGCTTCATTATTTTATTACATATTGTTATGAGTTTTTTATTTGTATGGTTGCAAAAAATATGAAGCCATTCTTTTCACTCTTCATTCTATCATTCATGCTCTCTAGTTCTTCAAGACTTCCTCATGGCTATGTTTTCTCACCTCTTCCTCCTTCTTCTTTAGATACTCTCTTGAGCTTAGATTTGAGAGAAAATTATAGTGGAAAATTCCTACATCCCCACTCTCCATTTCTAACGAGCTTGGAGCGTCAGTTGCTTCACTAGGTGAAGCCGGAGTTTGGATTGGTTCTCTCGGGTGGATCATCTTCGGTGAAGAAGGACCGGCTTGCAAACACGATCTGGAGCTTTTGAGAGCATGCTAGAGTCTATCCCAATTGGAGAAAATGAAGACATTACATAGGCTGTGATTTCTATCTTGTTGTTGTTTCTAATTTATGTGTTTGGTTAGATTCTTGGGTTTAGTTTCTAGTGCTACGAAAATTTTTGTTTTTGAATTCTGCAATTGCCACGGGTTAGCGGCGAGGGCAATAGGAACTAACACCTACAACTGGAGATCAAAATGTGGAGGAGACGAGCACTGCAGTGCAGGATCAGATTCAAGAATAGATTGAAGACCAAGTTCAGTAACCAGATGTACCAATTCTGAGAAGATCTACACGAGATAGGAGGCTACCTGAAAAATTAGTGACCGGCTTCATATTGTACACAGATTCGGGAGAGCCTGAGTTCCTTATAGAAGCGACGCAAGACAGTGTTAATAAGCAGTGGGAGTAGGCTATGAACGAAAAGATGGATTCTTTGAAGAAGAACCATACCTGGGATCTAGTGAAACTACCCAAGGGTCAAAAGGCGTTACTGAATAGGTGGGTGCACAAGATCTAGGATGAGGTTGATGGCATGAAAGCTCACTTAGTAGTCAAAGGATATGCGTAACAGTATGGGATAGACTATCAAAAGATATTTTCTTCACTGGTGAATATGACTTCAATTCGGGTGATACTCAGTATCGTGGCGGTGGAGAATTTGCACTTAAAGAAACTATATGTGAAAACGACATTTCTTTATGGAGATCTGGAGGGGGTGATATATATAATGCAGCTACCGGGATACAAGGTGAAGGGGAAAAAGAACATAGTTTGTAGACTGCAAAAGAGCCTGTATGATCTTAAGCAAGCTCCAAAGCAGTGATATCTCGAGTTCGATCAGTTCATGTTGGAGACATGATTTTTGCGCTATGATTCAGATCGCTGCGTCTAAGTTCTGACTTTTGAGGATGGCGACTATATTACTTTGTCACTCTACGTGGATGATATGTTGGTAGCGGGTCCGAATTTCCAGAATATTCAAAATCTGAAGAAGATGATGGCTGAAAAATTCTCCATGAAGGATTTGGGAGTAGCCAAGCAAACTCTGGACATGAAAATCATAAGAGATAAACAACAACGAAAGCTATGATTATCACGGAAGGATTACATGGAAAAGGTTTTGAAGCGGTTCAATATGGACAAATCAAAACCGGTGAGTACGTCTTTAATGAAGTACTTCAAACTCAGTAAAGAGTTGCGCCCGACAAATTAAGAGCAAATGGATGGTTGTAACGACTCTGAATTTACTGTACTAAATTTTCCATTTTAATGTACAGAAAAGAGTTTACAGCATCAGTTTGAGTTATAAGTCAATTTTGTTAAAGAACAAGAAGCCACTTGTAGCTCACTGGTAAAGCCTTGCACTGCTGTGACGTAGTCTGTGTGTTCGAATACCATCAGACACATTATTTTTTTCTGAATTTTTCTTTTAATTTTTGGAAGCCCAAAAGATTTCACGTGCAATGCACAGGAAAATGAAAAGCCAGAAAAAATCAAACATTTGGAAAATGGAGTAAACTCTGAACAATACATGTGGCACAAATCTAGATACCCTAAATCCTAAATTGACCGGATGCCCATTAAGGCTGGCACCGACGATCGGATGGAGCCCAAAGAGCCCCGGGCTTTGCACACACAACCCTTCAGCTACTCCTAACTCCTCTGCACTGTTTGATTTCCCTGCAATCAATCAGACACCCTTCATCTCACAATTAAACCAAATTTTAATACTTTTTAATCCACCATTTTAATTCCAAAACCCTAATTCTCTACTATAAATACCATCTCCTACCTTGGCTTAGTACCATTCTGAAAATTATATCAAAATTCTCTCAAAAAGTTTCTAAGTACAAGTGGAGTAAAGAGGAATTAGCGAGCAAGCAACTTCCGGCGAAGATCGAATTCAATTCCGGCGCTCCCGCGACGATACGAAGCTCACCCCCTCTTCTTCAACCCTTCTTTTACTCTCTAAACCGTAAGTCCCTTCTAAATCTCTTCCTCTCTATTGTATTTCCTTTTTAAAAATTTATTGGTATAATTGGAGTTATACTGACATTTTCTTTTCTAAAATACATAACTCCCTTTTTCTTTACAATTTAATCAATCCAACTTCACTACATCACTTGTGACCTTAAACCCTAATATTTAGAATCGATTTTTCATCAAAATTCTCATGTAAAATAATAATAGTAACACTTTTTCATTAAAATATCATGAACTTATGAAACACCTTTTTAGTTTTTGTTAAAACAATACCTTAGGAAAACTTCACGGGATAACGACCTACCCCACATGTACACTTGGTTTCATAGCACGTTTCTCATTGGATGTATTTTCGTTGCGAAGTATAATATTACACTAAAATACCACATAACTTTAAAAACCGGATTTCTTTTATATCGATATTTTATATCCTTTGTGAATACGCATGTACAACCCTCTTTGAGGACCCGCTAATGGATGGTGCGGATTATCACACATCTTTGCGCTAGTAGAACGAGATACAGACCTCCTTAAAGAGCATTCGATCTTGAAAGGATTTAAATACGGTTTTTAAGAAATACGAATTTTCTAAATAAAATAAAATTATCTTTAAATTAAAATTATATAAATTTATAAATCAATATTTTCAAATATAATAAATCTATATTTTTTCAAAAATGAAAAGTTTAACAAATGTTAATAAAATACCATCAAAATACCAAAAGGGCAAGTTTTACAATAAAATACCATGAACTTTCCAAACTAAGTATTTATCACTAAAATATCTCAATATTTAAAAGCCATGCTCATGACAATGCTAAATAATACTAATCACCCTCGAGATTTACTTTTAAACTATATTAAAATATTTTTTCATAAAACCCCCTCGATTTATATAAAAATAATACTTAAAGACATTAGTAAATATAGGTTTAAGCGGGATCAATTCTCTTGATCCCCAGGGAGCCAGAGAAAGTGATTGCTTGCCTATTTATGGTAGAAAACTTAACGGAGTTATCAATAGTAATTGTCTTGGAAAAAGACACAAATTCTGCCGTCCATGTGCAGCAGTTACCGATGACTCCCGAACCTAATTCAAGAGCTAAATCAGTTTACAAGTGTCTGACTCAGTCTGAGTCTAATTCAAATCTGAATCCAATATCAAACATGAATATTTGATCATGAACAAGAATACTTGAAATCAAACATCAATATCAAGCATGTATATTTAACCTGACTTGACCGAACCATGGTTATAACTTGACGTGACTACTTGAATACTTGGTTACATCATGAACATGAATAATTGAACAACCTGTATTCATGATTTTGGCAACTCTGATAATTATAATCTATACAATACGTTACGCGGGGATAAAGGGGTAGATTAGTACGAAACGTATATCGTGGCACGAGAGGTCACTTAAGAGACACTTACATGAATTCTCATGCCCTTGTCCCGTGGGTTATGACGGGGCCTTATACTACATGTTACCATAGTTCACGGGGTAAGATGGACTCCTCTCGTAACATGAATACCTTCTGTATAAAGGTACAAACAACCACGTTATAATAACCATCATATACCTGTCCAACTTACCTGTTCACTTCACTTTACTAGTTATATTCTCTCTCTTCTTTTGGGACTTACCAAGCGCTAGTTCGCTGACGACATTCCTTTCTATTTCTTTTTCAAAATGTTTGTCAGGAGGACATGACTCTCAGAAGATCGAGCCTAGACAGGAGGATTTGGATCAGCTTGCGGCACAGCCTAACTTCTAGATCCTTGTACTTACTTTCATTTTGTATGCCATTGTTTAGGCACTGTTTTACTCATTGTATCTTTTCTTTTCAAACAGTTGTATGTAAAGATGAATGTAAATAAAATTGCTGTTTATTTTATATCACTTGTCATTCTTGTGTATTTTATATATTTCTTAATTACTCTTAACGTATTTATTTCTTAGTAAATACGTTGCGGCCTGCCCCGTCACCATTTCCGTTTATTAGGAAGCGGGGTGTGACAATGGTATGGCAAAAGTGTCTTACGCATCTACGGTGGGGAGTGTTCCCACCTAAAATTTGGGCATTCATGTCAAGCACAAGCACAACATATAAGCAAAAGAGCACAAAAGAGTCCCAATCAAGTGGCCTCAATATTTTCAAGAGAATGTAAAGCAGATTTTTCCGGACTATATTTTGCCATACTCCCAAATGATAATCAGGAAGATTATGATGGTATCGAAAGCTTCCTGAAAAGAGTTTCGATTTGATATATTATGGATCTCATAACTCTTCCGGAATCAAAAGTTGTGTGTAAACGTGAGATGCAAGTATTGCTTTAAGCAAAACTCTTTCACAAGAGAAGATGTATTTTAGTCCCACATCGGCCATACCAAAAAATTGAGAAGTGTTTATATAACACTTCTACCTTTCATTGCATTAAGACAAATGAAAGAGAATATGGTAAACCACACATGTGCATGCCGTCGTGCCGAGCCGAGCCGTGTGTCTCTACACCTGCTGACATAAATGCCGCTCCGATTTCAGTTCACAATGTTCTAAATCATTCTTTTTGCAGAAAATTGTCTTATTAAAATATTTTAAGTGGTAAGTGCGCACCTATTAATGCATCTAAACCATTATGTGCGACGCACGTGCGCACCTATTAATGCATCTGAATCAACATGTGTGCACCGGCACGTTCCTTTAATGAATCAACACGTGCACACCTTTTAATGAATCAACAGATCAAACTAAATTGATTTGGGATCAAACATCCAACGGTGCGCATGTCATCATTAATTGATATAAATTAATTAGTTTTTTTTAAATCAATCTGAAATTAGATATGATCGGAATAAACTAAAACAAATAAAAAAGAAACTCTAATTTCTTCTCTCATATAAATTGGAGTCTTATATGAAGAAATCGAGAACAGAAAAACTCTCTATAACCTTAAAAAACTCAAGACTTCTCTTTCATCAAAGAAATTATGCAAGGTAAAAATCAAGAGAAAACTTCTCCTTTTCTCTATTAAAAAGCTTTCGCTTTTATACAGAAACCTTTGCTTCTCTTCGAATCTATCGATTTCCTATTAAAAGAGATCAAATGATCTTAGAGTTCGTCCTTCATTCTTAAAAATAAGACGTGCAAAAAAAAAAAAGATGAAAACCGAGATTTTCACTTCTCTGCAAATAAGAGAAGAAGAAAAGAAGATAAAACAGAAGTCATGACTTCTTAACGAAAGCTTGTGCTTTTTGATAGAAATAAGTGCGTATCCAAATTAGCGCGTGGTTAAAAGTTGCTAATCTTGGGAAAATAATCCCCCGGGGATGTGCGCATCACATGATACCCATATGTGCACATTTAATAAAAATGGCCTCTGAAGGCATGCGCATCACGTGATCCCTACATGTGCTCACCTAATATAAATGGTCTCTGAAGGTATGTGCATCACGTGGTACCCACATGTGCGCACTTAATAAAAATATCCTACGAAGGCATGCGCACTGATGTGCAAATGTTATCTGCAATGCATGCTGACTTACTAAATATATACATACGTAAATACATATGCACATATATAACTTGAAACCCATAATAGATGTGTCATGTGATACTCATGCACAACATTTTTGAAACAAAACAGTGCGTAACCCGTGCAACGCATATGCGCACCCTATTTAAATGAAATAAATGGGCATGTGCATCATATATACATGTGCACTTGTACTACAAAACATCATTTAATCACTTAACCAAATTTAATTAAATGATGGCATTTCTAGTTTCTTAAATGTCATGTATTGATCAAAATATCAATAAACCTAAGTGATCTTAGTTTCAAAGATAATTAAAGGTCTTTAATCCATACTTGTTAAGTTGATATTAATCCAAAACAGGATTAACGAGCCTTAATGTAATATTTCAGAAAAATATAAAATATTATTTATTTTTGGAATTTAATATTAAAATAATATATTTTGCGAAAACTATTCAATTTGCGAATAGGGGTTTTCGTAAATTGGTATAATTATATACCAATATTTGGGAAATAATTGGAGATTAAAATGATTTAATCATTTAAAAATATATTTATCGGGTTTTGGCATTTTTATAATTAATTATATGCAAGTTTAAATTAAACTTGATTAGTGCACTACTAATCGCGATTAGGCCAAATTCGTATTTTTACACATTCTCCATGGCTAGTGTCCTATGTCATGTTGTATTTTTACACATTCTCCATGGCTAGTGCGCTTTGATTGTGTTTGTGGTATTGTGTTTGTTATATGAGAAAGAAAAGAATGAGTACATTATTGACGAGAGAGAGGGGGGCACACTCATGACTTGGGGCATGGCATGCCATGTGAGGGCATGAGAGAGAGAGAGAGAGGCTCCTACCCTTGCCAAAACCTTACAACCCCTTCACAAAAAATGATCACAACCTTTCTACAAACCCTTTGAACCAATCAAAGTTGGATTTTGAAGACTTTGAGTAACTCAAGAAAATTCTTGAGTTGCCAAATGAGGTAAATCCCATGCCCTTAGTTCGGTTTTTAGTTTTTCTAGCATCTTAGTGTAGTTTAAAATTTGTTTAAGTGTCGTTTTGTGATCTTTGAAAATTCTAAGTTGAGATTAGGGTTTGATTTGAATTGAGATGGTGCAATTGAGGTTTAGTAGTGACTTTAAACTCCGGTAGTGTTAATCTTATAGACTAAAACTACGAATAAAACCCCAAGACTTGGAATTTAGAAACTTTTCGTGTCGGTTTGTGAATATTGTGTGACTACAGGAAATCTGGAGTGACCTGGGTTTTATCTGAGAAAAACAAACATATACATCAACCTAGATAGACCCATAGGATACCACCACCAAAATACGGTGCCATTTCGCCTCAGTAAAACCGGCCATGCCGGAATTTTGGATGTTGTCGCCTGGTCAATTGAGGGTAGGGGTGTTAAGGTTGGTTCTGTAGCTCACTTGCCTCATAGACTAACCCTTTGCATTGCTTGTTTAGACTCATACTACCTGAAGCAAAATCTGGGACCCGTTTTCTAAGTTTCTGTTTTATGTTTTGTAGGTTTTAATAACTTAAGTTTTGATATTGGTGTTTTATATCGGTCGATTGGCGTTTTTACGTCGATATCGAGGGTTATTGGTTCTTCTTGCATACGTAGACCGTAGGTTCTAACCTATGTGAGATTTGTGTGCCGTTTTGGTTTTCGTACGCGACTTCTGTTTACGATACTATGTGTTTATATATGTAGGCACCTTCACATGGACTTCGGATAATAAGGAAGAGCATGGCGACATCGACTTCGGCAAGCGAGAATCAAGGTGAGTAGATTTATATCTATGGGGGAGGTCGGGTGGATGGCGTATAGCACCCCCGCAAATTATAAATGGAAACATATATATATATATATATGGTTGGAGAAACCATGTGAGAAACTTATGTATATGGTTAAAAGAGTTAGTAGGCGGTTAGATAAGATAATACGAGCGGATACGATTGAGATTGATATGACATGAGATCGATGAATATGATAAGATTGAGATAGATGTGTTATGAGATCGGTAAAACAAGATAAATATATATAAAATCACTTGATGTGAGATATTGATGTGACTTGAGAGATATGTGTATATATATATTTATGAGAATAATGAGTGAGATACCGTACGAGACGTTAGATCCGTACCCTTATTATTATATAGGTTGATAGAATCCCTAATTGTTTAATACCGTTGTATGATGGATTACTGTACGTGATGCTGTGAGGCTGGATTGCCGATTGATAGTTTCATCGACTCGGATATGTTATATATGTTGTAACCCCTATCTACCCTGCTTAGTTTAGCCTTTATGTAGATGTTAGATTGGGTACGTAACATTTCGTTCACGATTTACTTTCTGCTACGTTTATGATATTCTCATTGCATTATATATACCTGTGCTAGTACACCTACATAATTATCGATAATGCGTATGTTATACTTACATAGAATTGCCGGCTCACACACTTTCATCATCGATAATTGCTATGTCACTTACACAGTAGAATTGCTACATCATGCTATTACTCTTAATTGTTCAGTACCGTCACATGCTATGTCGCATGATATACTTGATATGCTCACATTTCTGTTCTATATTTGCATACATCATGCTTTACGATTATACGCATTGAGATGCTGTTTCCATAAAATTCTGGATTTGAGAACCGTGGTTATATTTCAAAGGAAATTATGTATTGTTTTTAGAAAACCCGGTTTCTCTTGATATGATATTTCGAGGCGTCCACCATGAGTTTTCTCGGTTCTGAGATTGGTATGTGAAACCCGATTTCGAGGAGCAGTAGGCACCGTCTGCGGGTACATGGTGGATCCGGTGAGATACCCCGGGGCAAGAAAACTCGTATGGTTAAGCGTTGAGCCTGGCAGGGGAGCACTACCTACCGGTGATAGTATTTGGACTCGGCGGTTATCCGGAGGATACCGACCGGAGTCGTGAGATGGATGTGGGCCGATCCGGACTGACGGAGCCCGAGATATGAGGATTTACGTGTCGATGTTGGACACGGATTTCATGATGTTTCGAGTGTCGATGTTGGACACTCAGGTTCCATAATTTTGATGTGTCGTTGATGGATACACGTTGGTTGATATCCTCATATTTACATGCATATGTTTTCATGTTGTTGTGTCATTGATGGACACACGTTGGTTGATATCCTCATATTTACATGCATATGTTTTCATGTTGTTGTGTCATTGATGGACACGTCGATGATATCCACATGCATACAGGCACTGATTATATTGTTGGCATATATGCAGACACGGTCACCCTAGATATCATAGTATTACCTTCATATATAGTTGGCCTAGGAAATCGTTGTTTTATTCGATTTCTACTTGCTGATGTTTTCTACTCACGAGTTGGCAACTCACCCCCGTTGTGCTACAGTTCTTGCAGGGTTGACCGCATGGATCAGTAGAGATATCGCTGGCACACAGCTTGCTTTCGGGTGATTTGCTATGGTAGGTGGGACATATTGGATCGTGCCCACTCTTGTATTTATTATTCCTGTTGTATCTAGTCAACTCCATCAATCAGAAACTAGTATTTGTATAATTAGTAAGACTTAGAAAGACTTGTGCTTGCAAGATTTAGAGTGATGGATTATATGTTCGCTATTGGAGGATTTGATTTCTTGCTTCTTTACATTTTCCTTTTGTGTTGATTTTCGCCGTTGGGCGTCGTATACATATTTCTGACTTGTATGGTTGTGATTCCGCCGATTGGCGAAGAGCTAGCTCCCGCTTGGGGATGCCTTTATTGTTATTATGTGTGGTTTTGAATCAAAATATACAAGGGAGGTGCTGCCCAAATTTTTAAAAGACGAAACATGTTTTTTCAACTAGTATAATCCACTTGCATTTTCATGTTCCATTATGTATGCATTTAAGAAAATGTTTGATTTCATCATACTTTTATTTCAAAACTTCACCTCTTTTATTTTCTTTAAAGGTTTAGATTTCTGGGCTTCGGCTTACTTAAATTACGTTACGTCTTTAGACGTTGCGTGATTTAAGTGCCGGTCACGAATCGAATTTCGGGTCGTGACACTTAACCACATATTCCTAAGTCGATCTTAGTCTTGAATATGACTAACGATTTTCAGATGACATATCTTGAATTAATGGACCTCGTTCATATGAAATCTGCGTCCTAAATTCAACCCCCATAATATATATGTACAGATTTGGACTAATCCGTGCTTTACGGACGACGACATAAACTAGTCTCCATATACAATCCATGGGCAACCAAAATAAACAAAATACAACATGACACAAAGTGATCTGTCTGGAGCAGGAGAAAATGGTTATAGCCTAATTAACTGTAGGGGCTTGCGCCTGCGGGGAAGAGCGTTCCCACAATAAAAAAAACTCCTCAAAGAAGGGGAATCTGATAAAATCACGTTACAACGGTCGCATCTGTCTAAACCTCCGATATACGTTGCCATAAATCAACTTGGTATTTTCGGAGAGGTGGACGGATATGTTCAAATAGTATTTGCCCCCATATTCAGGCTAGACGTCTCCGCATCTCAGTCCAGTCCCCGGCGGTAAACAAGGAGTTTGATGTATGCAATGGTGAGTACGAGACCAGATATTACACATGCAGTGGGAGTTGTAAGCAACCACATGCAAAACCAGGAAAAGGAGCATGGAATGCTGTGAAGTGGATACTGAGATATCTTAAGGAAACATCCAGTCATTGTTTATGCTTCGGGGGCGACTCTCTCAACGTCTAAGGTCATGTTGATGCAGACTACTCTGATGATCGAGATAATGGGAAAAACACAACAGAGTATATATTCATGGTTGGTAGAACATCAGTCAATTAGGTCTCGCGGATATATTCACCAAGACTGTAGACAGAGATAAGCTGTATCTCTGTTGTTGCAGGTTAGTGAACCTCTCCATGAAGATTTGATGAGGAGAGAGCAGATAGCGGAATCGTGTGAAATCTACTAGTTTGGGAATCAAGACGGAAGAATTTTCAAGTGAGAGAATGTAAATGTGGAGAATTCTTCCTCAGACGTCTAAACAAGCAGGTTCAAACTCCTGGGCCTACATGCATGCATAAAAAGAAATTCAGAATAATACCAGACGTCTTAAGGACAAAGTGCAGACGTCTGGAGAAGTTCCTTAGCCAACAACAGAGCGAAATCAGACGTCTGTGGCGGACGTCTGAAGAAACATGAAGCCCAATTCAGTGCGCAGGCAGACGTCTAATCAAGGCATGGCAGCCGTCTGCCTAAGGAGATGAGATCTAATAGAGAGGAGGCAGACGTCTGAACAATTCTTGTTCAAACATCTGTCGACAGGTTTTCTGTGCTAACCAAATATTTCAGATTTAAGTTTATCTCTTATTTTAAATAGGATTAGGGTTTGCCTATATATAGGACTTTCTTATATGTTATATGTACTGCCAATTTAAGAGACTATTGTATAGAGAAAGGGTGACGGCTAAGATCTAAAGAGATTTGAGAAAAATCTGATAAGGTTGCTCGCTGGTGTAATTTGATTTAAGAATATAGTAGACGTTTGCAGATTCCACTCTGCCGGGGATTAGCCGGTTGGTGAACCTCGATAATAAATTCTTGTGTCTCTCTCTGGTTTGTGATTCTTATATTCTCGCGTGTTCATCGTTTTATATCTTTCGTTGGTATCGTGTTGTTGTTGCGTGATTGGTCGTAAGCATTATTACATGTATCATCTTTCTCTGTTAATTATTCCACAACAACGTCAAGTTACCCAATCCGAAACAATGACTCTCTTGGATAGATCTTAACCTAATATATGCTATATTCAGCTTTCTTATGGTTGACTTGGGACCTCTATGCCGAAGATAGCTTTTTAATGACCGGATCTGTCCCTTTATATTGGATATGGCCTTTTCGTGGTCGAGGTTGGGACTTCTAAGCTGAATTCAACCTTCTCGTGTTTTTATATGGACTTTTAAGCTAAATTCCACTCTACATAATCGATTGCAACCTCTATTCTCACCGGTCTTCATCATCATTATTGTTAGAGCCTAAACTTTTGCTTTCTCTCATTCCTTAATTATCATAACAACTAAGTTTTAAATAGAACTGGATTCAAATCCAGCTGGTTAGGCATATAAACAAATTTAGAAACCACCCTTGCTTAAAATGTCCACATGTACAATGGCATTGTTAGAATATAAAATTTCTTTCCTTGCTTAATTAACACCATAATTGTGCAGCTTCGGGGACAGTGGCAGGTACTAATAATATCACCCAACTAATGCTATTGACTTAAGAATCGTAGTATAAACCACACCACTAACAGCTACATAATTATTAAACAAAATCAGAAGGGTAAATTGTCAAAAAAAAAAACAAACAAACAAACCCCGGAATGCTTCAAACTTATGTAAAAACACCTCAGCCTTCTGCGCTTGTTAAAAAACCTTTGTGCTCAATTAAAACCCCATTTATACTAGTTGCATGTAATATCTAAAAAGTTGACTGTAATATCTAAACAGTTTGAAAGAATAAAGGCCTAAATGACAAGCAACCAAGGGTTTTTTCACAAAGATTTTGAACAGCAAAGCCTTCCAAACAACTTCAAAATCTTTAGACTACTCTAATCACATAAATAAATAAGAAGTAATACCTTGCACATGGGAGCAACCAAAACAGCGCCATTCCAATAGTTAGGGTTCATCCTATGGAGAAGCAGCACAACAGCTCCTCCCATGGATTCTCCCAATAGAAATCTCTTCTTTCTCTCATTCTCTTGCTTCTCTAATAAATAGAAGAAAAATAATATAAATATAGTTAATTTTGCAAAATAAAATATCATTTCACTTTGCAAAAAAGGTTTGTATATACCACATATGGTCATAAAATGGTGAGAGCAATCATCAACAAGGCCATCAAAGCTTGGTACATATCCTTGAAGCCCAGATGATTTCCCATGCCCTTCGTAGTCGATTCCGTAAATTGCAAATCCGGCCTTCGCAAGCCTCACCGCAGTGTCTGAAATCGCAAAATTGTTTTTAAAAAAGGTTATATATATATATTTTTGGTGGTAGGATACAAACAAAATTGATTCAAATATTAATATATAAATATTTTTGTTTAAAAAAGTCCGAATAATTTTAGATTTCTTAGGGGTTCTTAATTACACAATTTTTTATCAATAATTTGAAAATTTTACCTCTCATAGATATGCTGCATTCCATTGCATATCCTGCAAATTTAAGTAACCAAATTAAGTTTCAGTATTTGAAAAAGATTACACTTAAATAAGATAATTAACTTAATTACCATGACATAGGAAAATTAGGGCCTTTGGTTCTTCATTTGATGGAAGCCATCTGCATGTAAATAGCTTCAACCCACGAGGACTGGTTATAAATTCCTAAAATTAAGAGGGGGAAATGTGATAACAGACATATTCTGAACAAATTTGGGAAAATAAGACTACATTTCACTAAAATACCATAAACTTTAAACTTTCCGTGTTCATAATAAACATGAACTCCGTGAGTTGCAAAACAAAAAAAATACCTCATATTATTTAAAAAAATACCTCATATTATTTAACGTTACGAAGCATATGTATAAAGATCAAACAATTCTTCGAAAATGGTGAATGGTATCAAATTGGAAAAACACTAGGAAAATTCGTGAGACTTTTGGTGACAGTTAGATACGTTCATTGTGTATATTTACAATGTATAAATTTGAAAATGTTGAAAGTTCATGATGGTTTAGTAAGATTTAAATGAAAGCTAACCTCATCATATTTGATATTTTCGTCTGCTTCAGCCTGAAAATTTAAACAAAAATTCAATCAATAAAGCATTCACTATCATGCGAGAGAGAGAGAGACTATCATGAGAGAGAAGGGGGGGGGGGAGGGGGGGGGGGGGAGTCACCATGAGAGAGAAGGGAGTCTCCTACCCAAAGAACAAAATGATTGTAGAGATGAGAATGGAGAAGGGAGAGGATGAATGAGAGATATAATTAAAGGGCAATACTTTTCCTATACACAATTTCTCTTTATCTAGGACATAAAATTGTAGTACTCACAACGTTATGGTGTCAAACAGATGGATCCATAGTGTTTGTCTCTTGAATAAACTTTTGGATAGACTAATTAGGGCAGAAAAAAGAGGGATGAAAAAATTATAAAATAATCGAGTCGTTAATTATTTTTCATTAAAGATATGGAAGGTTAATTAATTGTGGGTTCCATGGATGACTTAGTATCATCATCTTTCAAGTTAAAGTTAATGGGGTTTTTTCCTGACGGAAATCGTAAATGGGGTAAAATGGTGCATCTTATTAGTTTTTGGGTAATAAATACCAAGTTTTGTTCTTGGTCCCTAAAATGAATAACCTTAAATTTTCAGCCAACAACGGTTTACAAAAATACAAAGCTCCGGTCTTGAAAACCGATATAGTTTCGATAACTATCGACGGAGAATGCCGAAATACAATGCTTGGAATTTCTTGCTGTCATTTTACATTTTTTCCATTCTATGTAATTGTAGTTGTAAAATAATCATACACATGGATCCATGTGTTGCCACATATTCTGTGAACGTAGATAATTCCTAGAGTGCCGATGTCTAGCTACTCCGTTTTCTCAAATATGAATTACCCAATTTGTTTAATTTGCAAACTTATCTTAAAGATTGCATATAGTTAGTAGTATATATTTAAGGAAGTAAATCGTATCACGTGTGGAGAGAATATATTCACATTCCATAAAGTTCGGGCCATTGAATTGACATAGAATATGTATTATTTATTATTGTATTATTATTTATAATTAATATTAATATTATTGAGAGGACCTGGGTTATATTCAGCATAGTCACATAATTCGTGAATTATTCGCAGGATTCGTGAATAATTCGTGAATTTTTGATCAGCCGACTTAATCGCCGAATTAATCGGCGGGCCGAATAATCCGTGAATAATTCGCGAATTATTCCCAAATTATATGAAAAAACAGCGAATAATTCAAAAAACAGCAAATAATTCATAAAATCAAAACCCAGCGTCTCATATATTAATTTCTTGCTCGAAATCCTTCCCGAACATTTCCCGAACACTTACCGAATCTTTCCCGAATACCTGCCGATTTTTTCCGAATAGTTCTCCGAATCCGAATTTTCGACCTCGCCGAATTATACCCGAACGCCGAATTTTTGGCTATGATTTTCAGGGTAAATTGTCAAATAGGCCCCGGCCCGCTTCAAACTTGTGTAAAAACCCCTAGGTCTTTTCCTCTTCTTAAAAAGCCCCTCAGCACAATTAAAACCCCTTTCTACTAGTTGCCTATAGTATCTAACGAGTTGCTTGTAGTATCTAACCAGTTGCATGTAGTATCTAAGCAGTTGAAGGGAATAAATGTTTAAATGAAATACAACCTAGGGTTTTTTCATAAAGATTTTGAGCAGTACACCATTTCTAACTATTTAGAAAATATCAAGGGATTTTAGACAACTCTCCAGCGGGCCGGGTTTTTTGACAGTTTACCC
Source organism: Agapanthus africanus (assembly GCA_030015575.1). Lineage (NCBI taxonomy): Eukaryota > Viridiplantae > Streptophyta > Magnoliopsida > Asparagales > Amaryllidaceae > Agapanthus > Agapanthus africanus. The sequence continues at coordinate 604,856,762 of CM057340.1, forward strand.
TTATTTTTGTAAAGTTGCATCCTTTTAATGGGATCCGGAGTCTTTATATCATATAAAGAACGGGCTTAAAATGGGGAACTCTTTATATCATATAAAGAGGACACTCATTTTACAAATTTTTGGAATAAATTAAAGAGACTAATCTATGTATTTGTTTAGGGGGGAAAAAGGAATAAAAAGAAGGAAAAAAGAATTCTAAATGGAAAATTTCTTTTTTAAGCTGAACAATTCGTTCCAATGATATGAAGTTTATCGTATTACATCTAGAAGCAGAGCTTCTAGAGCTTCTAGAGATGAATGGCATTTCAACAAGATGATTACTTTATATTATGTGAATTTTCTTTTATAGAAGTTGTTAGTTGGGCTTCACTTTAATTTTGGAGAAGTCAAATATTTGCTACATGCTTTCTAATTAGGACCAGCTTAACAAGACCTCTCTCCAGTTTAGAAAGATTACAAATGTCCAAATTAAATTTGATGCATTCTCAGAACTATTGGGATGTTTAGTTTTTTGCAATGTCACTGATGCGGGTCTTTTTCGGGTCTCCCTCACATGTTGTCTTCCGTTGATCTTCCGGTGGATTTGGAAGGCGATCTCTTGGTGCGTGCGGGTCTCAATGGGTTTTGAGGAGATTGGTGATTTGAGGAGATTGGTGATTTGAGAATCTGCAAAGAAGTCCCGGGGTGGTTTGGTACCACCGAGGACCCTCTGACGATCAAGTTAGCACGAGATCCGAGTAAAGTAACGGCTAAGTGGAATCAAAAATGGCTTACTTGACCCCTCTATGATGGGGGTTTATATAGTGGCGGCAGCACGCAGCAGCATGCGCGAGAATCTCGCAGGCAGTTACGCTCCCGACGTCACGCCCGCGTAAAGAGCGGATCGCCCATTAATGGGGATCGTGGTGGCGTGGAACGTGGGATGTTGCTGGCGGAGAATCTACGCATGGCGAGATTTTCGGAGCGGCGGTTACGCCTGTGCGTGGTGGAGTTGGTCGGTCGGAGGATCGAGGTAGATGGCCTCGGCTGGGAGGCTCGGAAACGAGCAAGAGGGCCGAGGAGTCTTGGTCCTGAGGCAGCTCGGGGTGAGCTGAGAGGTTGAGGAGGCCAAATTTCAGGGGGCTCTGAGGTGAGCCAGCTTGTGCTTGCAGGTTGGATACAGGGGTGGCCTGGTCGGCCCCTGTGGCCCTTTTTTCTTCTGAGTTCTGGGACACGTCATCTGCCACGTGTCCTGATCTTGGAGACCGCCAATATTGAGCATCATCATTAGCCCCCCACTCTTGTCCCGACCAGCTAGCGGGTCGGGTCAGGAGTGGACTGCCGGGCCGCCCGGGGTGAGCTCCCTCCTAGTTTTCGTTGGGACGCGTTCCCGGACTGTCAGCTGTCTTTTCTGCCAGCGGATCAGGGTTGATAATATTAGCGGCTTAAGATTAAGCCGGATTATTAAATCAAGTTTTGATTTAATAATATATATATATATATTTTTAATATATGCATTCTAGTATTATTGTTCACTATTCATTTTCTCTCTAGGCTATTCGTATTTTTATACGAATACGCGTATATGCATTTCGATACGTATACCGGGTTGTATTCCATATTTATACGGAATTTGTTCTAGAAGATGGACAGCTCATTTGTGAATATTCATTTATGAATATTCATGAAATGAGGTGGAGGGTGAGGTGGCATTGAGCATGGTTGAAGACATGTAGAGTGAAACGGGCTTCATTATTTTATTACATATTGTTATGAGTTTTTTATTTGTATGGTTGCAAAAAATATGAAGCCATTCTTTTCACTCTTCATTCTATCATTCATGCTCTCTAGTTCTTCAAGACTTCCTCATGGCTATGTTTTCTCACCTCTTCCTCCTTCTTCTTTAGATACTCTCTTGAGCTTAGATTTGAGAGAAAATTATAGTGGAAAATTCCTACATCCCCACTCTCCATTTCTAACGAGCTTGGAGCGTCAGTTGCTTCACTAGGTGAAGCCGGAGTTTGGATTGGTTCTCTCGGGTGGATCATCTTCGGTGAAGAAGGACCGGCTTGCAAACACGATCTGGAGCTTTTGAGAGCATGCTAGAGTCTATCCCAATTGGAGAAAATGAAGACATTACATAGGCTGTGATTTCTATCTTGTTGTTGTTTCTAATTTATGTGTTTGGTTAGATTCTTGGGTTTAGTTTCTAGTGCTACGAAAATTTTTGTTTTTGAATTCTGCAATTGCCACGGGTTAGCGGCGAGGGCAATAGGAACTAACACCTACAACTGGAGATCAAAATGTGGAGGAGACGAGCACTGCAGTGCAGGATCAGATTCAAGAATAGATTGAAGACCAAGTTCAGTAACCAGATGTACCAATTCTGAGAAGATCTACACGAGATAGGAGGCTACCTGAAAAATTAGTGACCGGCTTCATATTGTACACAGATTCGGGAGAGCCTGAGTTCCTTATAGAAGCGACGCAAGACAGTGTTAATAAGCAGTGGGAGTAGGCTATGAACGAAAAGATGGATTCTTTGAAGAAGAACCATACCTGGGATCTAGTGAAACTACCCAAGGGTCAAAAGGCGTTACTGAATAGGTGGGTGCACAAGATCTAGGATGAGGTTGATGGCATGAAAGCTCACTTAGTAGTCAAAGGATATGCGTAACAGTATGGGATAGACTATCAAAAGATATTTTCTTCACTGGTGAATATGACTTCAATTCGGGTGATACTCAGTATCGTGGCGGTGGAGAATTTGCACTTAAAGAAACTATATGTGAAAACGACATTTCTTTATGGAGATCTGGAGGGGGTGATATATATAATGCAGCTACCGGGATACAAGGTGAAGGGGAAAAAGAACATAGTTTGTAGACTGCAAAAGAGCCTGTATGATCTTAAGCAAGCTCCAAAGCAGTGATATCTCGAGTTCGATCAGTTCATGTTGGAGACATGATTTTTGCGCTATGATTCAGATCGCTGCGTCTAAGTTCTGACTTTTGAGGATGGCGACTATATTACTTTGTCACTCTACGTGGATGATATGTTGGTAGCGGGTCCGAATTTCCAGAATATTCAAAATCTGAAGAAGATGATGGCTGAAAAATTCTCCATGAAGGATTTGGGAGTAGCCAAGCAAACTCTGGACATGAAAATCATAAGAGATAAACAACAACGAAAGCTATGATTATCACGGAAGGATTACATGGAAAAGGTTTTGAAGCGGTTCAATATGGACAAATCAAAACCGGTGAGTACGTCTTTAATGAAGTACTTCAAACTCAGTAAAGAGTTGCGCCCGACAAATTAAGAGCAAATGGATGGTTGTAACGACTCTGAATTTACTGTACTAAATTTTCCATTTTAATGTACAGAAAAGAGTTTACAGCATCAGTTTGAGTTATAAGTCAATTTTGTTAAAGAACAAGAAGCCACTTGTAGCTCACTGGTAAAGCCTTGCACTGCTGTGACGTAGTCTGTGTGTTCGAATACCATCAGACACATTATTTTTTTCTGAATTTTTCTTTTAATTTTTGGAAGCCCAAAAGATTTCACGTGCAATGCACAGGAAAATGAAAAGCCAGAAAAAATCAAACATTTGGAAAATGGAGTAAACTCTGAACAATACATGTGGCACAAATCTAGATACCCTAAATCCTAAATTGACCGGATGCCCATTAAGGCTGGCACCGACGATCGGATGGAGCCCAAAGAGCCCCGGGCTTTGCACACACAACCCTTCAGCTACTCCTAACTCCTCTGCACTGTTTGATTTCCCTGCAATCAATCAGACACCCTTCATCTCACAATTAAACCAAATTTTAATACTTTTTAATCCACCATTTTAATTCCAAAACCCTAATTCTCTACTATAAATACCATCTCCTACCTTGGCTTAGTACCATTCTGAAAATTATATCAAAATTCTCTCAAAAAGTTTCTAAGTACAAGTGGAGTAAAGAGGAATTAGCGAGCAAGCAACTTCCGGCGAAGATCGAATTCAATTCCGGCGCTCCCGCGACGATACGAAGCTCACCCCCTCTTCTTCAACCCTTCTTTTACTCTCTAAACCGTAAGTCCCTTCTAAATCTCTTCCTCTCTATTGTATTTCCTTTTTAAAAATTTATTGGTATAATTGGAGTTATACTGACATTTTCTTTTCTAAAATACATAACTCCCTTTTTCTTTACAATTTAATCAATCCAACTTCACTACATCACTTGTGACCTTAAACCCTAATATTTAGAATCGATTTTTCATCAAAATTCTCATGTAAAATAATAATAGTAACACTTTTTCATTAAAATATCATGAACTTATGAAACACCTTTTTAGTTTTTGTTAAAACAATACCTTAGGAAAACTTCACGGGATAACGACCTACCCCACATGTACACTTGGTTTCATAGCACGTTTCTCATTGGATGTATTTTCGTTGCGAAGTATAATATTACACTAAAATACCACATAACTTTAAAAACCGGATTTCTTTTATATCGATATTTTATATCCTTTGTGAATACGCATGTACAACCCTCTTTGAGGACCCGCTAATGGATGGTGCGGATTATCACACATCTTTGCGCTAGTAGAACGAGATACAGACCTCCTTAAAGAGCATTCGATCTTGAAAGGATTTAAATACGGTTTTTAAGAAATACGAATTTTCTAAATAAAATAAAATTATCTTTAAATTAAAATTATATAAATTTATAAATCAATATTTTCAAATATAATAAATCTATATTTTTTCAAAAATGAAAAGTTTAACAAATGTTAATAAAATACCATCAAAATACCAAAAGGGCAAGTTTTACAATAAAATACCATGAACTTTCCAAACTAAGTATTTATCACTAAAATATCTCAATATTTAAAAGCCATGCTCATGACAATGCTAAATAATACTAATCACCCTCGAGATTTACTTTTAAACTATATTAAAATATTTTTTCATAAAACCCCCTCGATTTATATAAAAATAATACTTAAAGACATTAGTAAATATAGGTTTAAGCGGGATCAATTCTCTTGATCCCCAGGGAGCCAGAGAAAGTGATTGCTTGCCTATTTATGGTAGAAAACTTAACGGAGTTATCAATAGTAATTGTCTTGGAAAAAGACACAAATTCTGCCGTCCATGTGCAGCAGTTACCGATGACTCCCGAACCTAATTCAAGAGCTAAATCAGTTTACAAGTGTCTGACTCAGTCTGAGTCTAATTCAAATCTGAATCCAATATCAAACATGAATATTTGATCATGAACAAGAATACTTGAAATCAAACATCAATATCAAGCATGTATATTTAACCTGACTTGACCGAACCATGGTTATAACTTGACGTGACTACTTGAATACTTGGTTACATCATGAACATGAATAATTGAACAACCTGTATTCATGATTTTGGCAACTCTGATAATTATAATCTATACAATACGTTACGCGGGGATAAAGGGGTAGATTAGTACGAAACGTATATCGTGGCACGAGAGGTCACTTAAGAGACACTTACATGAATTCTCATGCCCTTGTCCCGTGGGTTATGACGGGGCCTTATACTACATGTTACCATAGTTCACGGGGTAAGATGGACTCCTCTCGTAACATGAATACCTTCTGTATAAAGGTACAAACAACCACGTTATAATAACCATCATATACCTGTCCAACTTACCTGTTCACTTCACTTTACTAGTTATATTCTCTCTCTTCTTTTGGGACTTACCAAGCGCTAGTTCGCTGACGACATTCCTTTCTATTTCTTTTTCAAAATGTTTGTCAGGAGGACATGACTCTCAGAAGATCGAGCCTAGACAGGAGGATTTGGATCAGCTTGCGGCACAGCCTAACTTCTAGATCCTTGTACTTACTTTCATTTTGTATGCCATTGTTTAGGCACTGTTTTACTCATTGTATCTTTTCTTTTCAAACAGTTGTATGTAAAGATGAATGTAAATAAAATTGCTGTTTATTTTATATCACTTGTCATTCTTGTGTATTTTATATATTTCTTAATTACTCTTAACGTATTTATTTCTTAGTAAATACGTTGCGGCCTGCCCCGTCACCATTTCCGTTTATTAGGAAGCGGGGTGTGACAATGGTATGGCAAAAGTGTCTTACGCATCTACGGTGGGGAGTGTTCCCACCTAAAATTTGGGCATTCATGTCAAGCACAAGCACAACATATAAGCAAAAGAGCACAAAAGAGTCCCAATCAAGTGGCCTCAATATTTTCAAGAGAATGTAAAGCAGATTTTTCCGGACTATATTTTGCCATACTCCCAAATGATAATCAGGAAGATTATGATGGTATCGAAAGCTTCCTGAAAAGAGTTTCGATTTGATATATTATGGATCTCATAACTCTTCCGGAATCAAAAGTTGTGTGTAAACGTGAGATGCAAGTATTGCTTTAAGCAAAACTCTTTCACAAGAGAAGATGTATTTTAGTCCCACATCGGCCATACCAAAAAATTGAGAAGTGTTTATATAACACTTCTACCTTTCATTGCATTAAGACAAATGAAAGAGAATATGGTAAACCACACATGTGCATGCCGTCGTGCCGAGCCGAGCCGTGTGTCTCTACACCTGCTGACATAAATGCCGCTCCGATTTCAGTTCACAATGTTCTAAATCATTCTTTTTGCAGAAAATTGTCTTATTAAAATATTTTAAGTGGTAAGTGCGCACCTATTAATGCATCTAAACCATTATGTGCGACGCACGTGCGCACCTATTAATGCATCTGAATCAACATGTGTGCACCGGCACGTTCCTTTAATGAATCAACACGTGCACACCTTTTAATGAATCAACAGATCAAACTAAATTGATTTGGGATCAAACATCCAACGGTGCGCATGTCATCATTAATTGATATAAATTAATTAGTTTTTTTTAAATCAATCTGAAATTAGATATGATCGGAATAAACTAAAACAAATAAAAAAGAAACTCTAATTTCTTCTCTCATATAAATTGGAGTCTTATATGAAGAAATCGAGAACAGAAAAACTCTCTATAACCTTAAAAAACTCAAGACTTCTCTTTCATCAAAGAAATTATGCAAGGTAAAAATCAAGAGAAAACTTCTCCTTTTCTCTATTAAAAAGCTTTCGCTTTTATACAGAAACCTTTGCTTCTCTTCGAATCTATCGATTTCCTATTAAAAGAGATCAAATGATCTTAGAGTTCGTCCTTCATTTTTAAAAATAAGACGTGCAAAAAAAAAAAAGATGAAAACCGAGATTTTCACTTCTCTGCAAATAAGAGAAGAAGAAAAGAAGATAAAACAGAAGTCATGATTTCTTAACGAAAGCTTGTGCTTTTTGATAGAAATAAGTGCGTATCCAAATTAGCGCGTGGTTAAAAGTTGCTAATCTTGGGAAAATAATCCCCCGGGGATGTGCGCATCACATGATACCCATATGTGCACATTTAATAAAAATGGCCTCTGAAGGCATGCGCATCACGTGATCCCTACATGTGCTCACCTAATATAAATGGTCTCTGAAGGTATGTGCATCACGTGGTACCCACATGTGCGCACTTAATAAAAATATCCTACGAAGGCATGCGCACTGATGTGCAAATGTTATCTGCAATGCATGCTGACTTACTAAATATATACATACGTAAATACATATGCACATATATAACTTGAAACCCATAATAGATGTGTCATGTGATACTCATGCACAACATTTTTGAAACAAAACAGTGCGTAACCCGTGCAACGCATATGCGCACCCTATTTAAATGAAATAAATGGGCATGTGCATCATATATACATGTGCACTTGTACTACAAAACATCATTTAATCACTTAACCAAATTTAATTAAATGATGGCATTTCTAGTTTCTTAAATGTCATGTATTGATCAAAATATCAATAAACCTAAGTGATCTTAGTTTCAAAGATAATTAAAGGTCTTTAATCCATACTTGTTAAGTTGATATTAATCCAAAACAGGATTAACGAGCCTTAATGTAATATTTCAGAAAAATATAAAATATTATTTATTTTTGGAATTTAATATTAAAATAATATATTTTGCGAAAACTATTCAATTTGCGAATAGGGGTTTTCGTAAATTGGTATAATTATATACCAATATTTGGGAAATAATTGGAGATTAAAATGATTTAATCATTTAAAAATATATTTATCGGGTTTTGGCATTTTTATAATTAATTATATGCAAGTTTAAATTAAACTTGATTAGTGCACTACTAATCGCGATTAGGCCAAATTCGTATTTTTACACATTCTCCATGGCTAGTGTCCTATGTCATGTTGTATTTTTACACATTCTCCATGGCTAGTGCGCTTTGATTGTGTTTGTGGTATTGTGTTTGTTATATGAGAAAGAAAAGAATGAGTACATTATTGACGAGAGAGAGGGGGGCACACTCATGACTTGGGGCATGGCATGCCATGTGAGGGCATGAGAGAGAGAGAGAGAGGCTCCTACCCTTGCCAAAACCTTACAACCCCTTCACAAAAAATGATCACAACCTTTCTACAAACCCTTTGAACCAATCAAAGTTGGATTTTGAAGACTTTGAGTAACTCAAGAAAATTCTTGAGTTGCCAAATGAGGTAAATCCCATGCCCTTAGTTCGGTTTTTAGTTTTTCTAGCATCTTAGTGTAGTTTAAAATTTGTTTAAGTGTCGTTTTGTGATCTTTGAAAATTCCAAGTTGAGATTAGGGTTTGATTTGAATTGAGATGGTGCAATTGAGGTTTAGTAGTGACTTTAAACTCCGGTAGTGTTAATCTTATAGACTAAAACTACGAATAAAACCCCAAGACTTGGAATTTAGAAACTTTTCGTGTCGGTTTGTGAATATTGTGTGACTACAGGAAATCTGGAGTGACCTGGGTTTTATCTGAGAAAAACAAACATATACATCAACCTAGATAGACCCATAGGATACCACCACCAAAATACGGTGCCATTTCGCCTCAGTAAAACCGGCCATGCCGGAATTTTGGATGTTGTCGCCTGGTCAATTGAGGGTAGGGGTGTTAAGGTTGGTTCTGTAGCTCACTTGCCTCATAGACTAACCCTTTGCATTGCTTGTTTAGACTCATACTACCTGAAGCAAAATCTGGGACCCGTTTTCTAAGTTTCTGTTTTATGTTTTGTAGGTTTTAATAACTTAAGTTTTGATATTGGTGTTTTATATCGGTCGATTGGCGTTTTTACGTCGATATCGAGGGTTATTGGTTCTTCTTGCATACGTAGACCGTAGGTTCTAACCTATGTGAGATTTGTGTGCCGTTTTGGTTTTCGTACGCGACTTCTGTTTACGATACTATGTGTTTATATATGTAGGCACCTTCACATGGACTTCGGATAATAAGGAAGAGCATGGCGACATCGACTTCGGCAAGCGAGAATCAAGGTGAGTAGATTTATATCTATGGGGGAGGTCGGGTGGATGGCGTATAGCACCCCCGCAAATTATAAATGGAAACATATATATATATATATATGGTTGGAGAAACCATGTGAGAAACTTATGTATATGGTTAAAAGAGTTAGTAGGCGGTTAGATAAGATAATACGAGCGGATACGATTGAGATTGATATGACATGAGATCGATGAATATGATAAGATTGAGATAGATGTGTTATGAGATCGGTAAAACAAGATAAATATATATAAAATCACTTGATGTGAGATATTGATGTGACTTGAGAGATATGTGTATATATATATTTATGAGAATAATGAGTGAGATACCGTACGAGACGTTAGATCCGTACCCTTATTATTATATAGGTTGATAGAATCCCTAATTGTTTAATACCGTTGTATGATGGATTACTGTACGTGATGCTGTGAGGCTGGATTGCCGATTGATAGTTTCATCGACTCGGATATGTTATATATGTTGTAACCCCTATCTACCCTGCTTAGTTTAGCCTTTATGTAGATGTTAGATTGGGTACGTAACATTTCGTTCACGATTTACCTTCTGCTACGTTTATGATATTCTCATTGCATTATATATACCTGTGCTAGTACACCTACATAATTATCGATAATGCGTATGTTATACTTACATAGAATTGCCGGCTCACACACTTTCATCATCGATAATTGCTATGTCACTTACACAGTAGAATTGCTACATCATGCTATTACTCTTAATTGTTCAGTACCGTCACATGCTATGTCGCATGATATACTTGATATGCTCACATTTCTGTTCTATATTTGCATACATCATGCTTTACGATTATACGCATTGAGATGCTGTTTCCATAAAATTCTGGATTTGAGAACCGTGGTTATATTTCAAAGGAAATTATGTATTGTTTTTAGAAAACCCGGTTTCTCTTGATATGATATTTCGAGGCGTCCACCATGAGTTTTCTCGGTTCTGAGATTGGTATGTGAAACCCGATTTCGAGGAGCAGTAGGCACCGTCTGCGGGTACATGGTGGATCCGGTGAGATACCCCGGGGCAAGAAAACTCGTATGGTTAAGCGTTGAGCCTGGCAGGGGAGCACTACCTACCGGTGATAGTATTTGGACTCGGCGGTTATCCGGAGGATACCGACCGGAGTCGTGAGATGGATGTGGGCCGATCCGGACTGACGGAGCCCGAGATATGAGGATTTACGTGTCGATGTTGGACACGGATTTCATGATGTTTCGAGTGTCGATGTTGGACACTCAGGTTCCATAATTTTGATGTGTCGTTGATGGATACACGTTGGTTGATATCCTCATATTTACATGCATATGTTTTCATGTTGTTGTGTCATTGATGGACACACGTTGGTTGATATCCTCATATTTACATGCATATGTTTTCATGTTGTTGTGTCATTGATGGACACGTCGATGATATCCACATGCATACAGGCACTGATTATATTGTTGGCATATATGCAGACACGGTCACCCTAGATATCATAGTATTACCTTCATATATAGTTGGCCTAGGAAATCGTTGTTTTATTCGATTTCTACTTGCTGATGTTTTCTACTCACGAGTTGGCAACTCACCCCCGTTGTGCTACAGTTCTTGCAGGGTTGACCGCATGGATCAGTAGAGATATCGCTGGCACACAGCTTGCTTTCGGGTGATTTGCTATGGTAGGTGGGACATATTGGATCGTGCCCACTCTTGTATTTATTATTCCTGTTGTATCTAGTCAACTCCATCAATCAGAAACTAGTATTTGTATAATTAGTAAGACTTAGAAAGACTTGTGCTTGCAAGATTTAGAGTGATGGATTATATGTTCGCTATTGGAGGATTTGATTTCTTGCTTCTTTACATTTTCCTTTTGTGTTGATTTTCGCCGTTGGGCGTCGTATACATATTTCTGACTTGTATGGTTGTGATTCCGCCGATTGGCGAAGAGCTAGCTCCCGCTTGGGGATGCCTTTATTGTTATTATGTGTGGTTTTGAATCAAAATATACAAGGGAGGTACTGCCCAAATTTTTAAAAGACGAAACATGTTTTTTCAACTAGTATAATCCACTTGCATTTTCATGTTCCATTATGTATGCATTTAAGAAAATGTTTGATTTCATCATACTTTTATTTCAAAACTTCACCTCTTTTATTTTCTTTAAAGGTTTAGATTTCTGGGCTTCGGCTTACTTAAATTACGTTACGTCTTTAGACGTTGCGTGATTTAAGTGCCGGTCACGAATCGAATTTCGGGTCGTGACACTTAACCACATATTCCTAAGTCGATCTTAGTCTTGAATATGACTAACGATTTTCAGATGACATATCTCGAATTAATGGACCTCGTTCATATGAAATCTGCGTCCTAAATTCAACCCCCATAATATATATGTACAGATTTGGACTAATCCGTGCTTTACGGACGACGACATAAACTAGTCTCCATATACAATCCATGGGCAACCAAAATAAACAAAATACAACATGACACAAAGTGATCTGTCTGGAGCAGGAGAAAATGGTTATAGCCTAATTAACTGTAGGGGCTTGCGCCTGCGGGGAAGAGCGTTCCCACAATAAAAAAAACTCCTCAAAGAAGGGGAATCTGATAAAATCACGTTACAACGGTCGCATCTGTCTAAACCTCCGATATACGTTGCCATAAATCAACTTGGTATTTTCGGAGAGGTGGACGGATATGTTCAAATAGTATTTGCCCCCATATTCAGGCTAGACGTCTCCGCATCTCAGTCCAGTCCCCGGCGGTAAACAAGGAGTTTGATGTATGCAATGGTGAGTACGAGACCAGATATTACACATGCAGTGGGAGTTGTAAGCAACCACATGCAAAACCAGGAAAAGGAGCATGGAATGCTGTGAAGTGGATACTGAGATATCTTAAGGAAACATCCAGTCATTGTTTATGCTTCGGGGGCGACTCTCTCAACGTCTAAGGTCATGTTGATGCAGACTACTCTGATGATCGAGATAATGGGAAAAACACAACAGAGTATATATTCATGGTTGGTAGAACATCAGTCAATTAGGTCTCGCGGATATATTCACCAAGACTGTAGACAGAGATAAGCTGTATCTCTGTTGTTGCAGGTTAGTGAACCTCTCCATGAAGATTTGATGAGGAGAGAGCAGATAGCGGAATCGTGTGAAATCTACTAGTTTGGGAATCAAGACGGAAGAATTTTCAAGTGAGAGAATGTAAATGTGGAGAATTCTTCCTCAGACGTCTAAACAAGCAGGTTCAAACTCCTGGGCCTACATGCATGCATAAAAAGAAATTCAGAATAATACCAGACGTCTTAAGGACAAAGTGCAGACGTCTGGAGAAGTTCCTTAGCCAACAACAGAGCGAAATCAGACGTCTGTGGCGGACGTCTGAAGAAACATGAAGCCCAATTCAGTGCGCAGGCAGACGTCTAATCAAGGCATGGCAGCCGTCTGCCTAAGGAGATGAGATCTAATAGAGAGGAGGCAGACGTCTGAACAATTCTTGTTCAAACATCTGTCGACAGGTTTTCTGTGCTAACCAAATATTTCAGATTTAAGTTTATCTCTTATTTTAAATAGGATTAGGGTTTGCCTATATATAGGACTTTCTTATATGTTATATGTACTGCCAATTTAAGAGACTATTGTATAGAGAAAGGGTGACGGCTAAGATCTAAAGAGATTTGAGAAAAATCTGATAAGGTTGCTCGCTGGTGTAATTTGATTTAAGAATATAGTAGACGTTTGCAGATTCCACTCTGCCGGGGATTAGCCGGTTGGTGAACCTCGATAATAAATTCTTGTGTCTCTCTCTGGTTTGTGATTCTTATATTCTCGCGTGTTCATCGTTTTATATCTTTCGTTGGTATCGTGTTGTTGTTGCGTGATTGGTCGTAAGCATTATTACATGTATCATCTTTCTCTGTTAATTATTCCACAACAACGTCAAGTTACCCAATCCGAAACAATGACTCTCTTGGATAGATCTTAACCTAATATATGCTATATTCAGCTTTCTTATGGTTGACTTGGGACCTCTATGCCGAAGATAGCTTTTTAATGACCGGATCTGTCCCTTTATATTGGATATGGCCTTTTCGTGGTCGAGGTTGGGACTTCTAAGCTGAATTCAACCTTCTCGTGTTTTTATATGGACTTTTAAGCTAAATTCCACTCTACATAATCGATTGCAACCTCTATTCTCACCGGTCTTCATCATCATTATTGTTAGAGCCTAAACTTTTGCTTTCTCTCATTCCTTAATTATCATAACAACTAAGTTTTAAATAGAACTGGATTCAAATCCAGCTGGTTAGGCATATAAACAAATTTAGAAACCACCCTTGCTTAAAATGTCCACATGTACAATGGCATTGTTAGAATATAAAATTTCTTTCCTTGCTTAATTAACACCATAATTGTGCAGCTTCGGGGACAGTGGCAGGTACTAATAATATCACCCAACTAATGCTATTGACTTAAGAATCGTAGTATAAACCACACCACTAACAGCTACATAATTATTAAACAAAATCAGAAGGGTAAATTGTCAAAAAAAAAAACAAACAAACAAACCCCGGAATGCTTCAAACTTATGTAAAAACACCTCAGCCTTCTGCGCTTGTTAAAAAACCTTTGTGCTCAATTAAAACCCCATTTATACTAGTTGCATGTAATATCTAAAAAGTTGACTGTAATATCTAAACAGTTTGAAAGAATAAAGGCCTAAATGACAAGCAACCAAGGGTTTTTTCACAAAGATTTTGAACAGCAAAGCCTTCCAAACAACTTCAAAATCTTTAGACTACTCTAATCACATAAATAAATAAGAAGTAATACCTTGCACATGGGAGCAACCAAAACAGCGCCATTCCAATAGTTAGGGTTCATCCTATGGAGAAGCAGCACAACAGCTCCTCCCATGGATTCTCCCAATAGAAATCTCTTCTTTCTCTCATTCTCTTGCTTCTCTAATAAATAGAAGAAAAATAATATAAATATAGTTAATTTTGCAAAATAAAATATCATTTCACTTTGCAAAAAAGGTTTGTATATACCACATATGGTCATAAAATGGTGAGAGCAATCATCAACAAGGCCATCAAAGCTTGGTACATATCCTTGAAGCCCAGATGATTTCCCATGCCCTTCGTAGTCGATTCCGTAAATTGCAAATCCGGCCTTCGCAAGCCTCACCGCAGTGTCTGAAATCGCAAAATTGTTTTTAAAAAAGGTTATATATATATATTTTTGGTGGTAGGATACAAACAAAATTGATTCAAATATTAATATATAAATATTTTTGTTTAAAAAAGTCCGAATAATTTTAGATTTCTTAGGGGTTCTTAATTACACAATTTTTTATCAATAATTTGAAAATTTTACCTCTCATAGATATGCTGCATTCCATTGCATATCCTGCAAATTTAAGTAACCAAATTAAGTTTCAGTATTTGAAAAAGATTACACTTAAATAAGATAATTAACTTAATTACCATGACATAGGAAAATTAGGGCCTTTGGTTCTTCATTTGATGGAAGCCATCTGCATGTAAATAGCTTCAACCCACGAGGACTGGTTATAAATTCCTAAAATTAAGAGGGGGAAATGTGATAACAGACATATTCTGAACAAATTTGGGAAAATAAGACTACATTTCACTAAAATACCATAAACTTTAAACTTTCCGTGTTCATAATAAACATGAACTCCGTGAGTTGCAAAACAAAAAAAATACCTCATATTATTTAAAAAAATACCTCATATTATTTAACGTTACGAAGCATATGTATAAAGATCAAACAATTCTTCGAAAATGGTGAATGGTATCAAATTGGAAAAACACTAGGAAAATTCGTGAGACTTTTGGTGACAGTTAGATACGTTCATTGTGTATATTTACAATGTATAAATTTGAAAATGTTGAAAGTTCATGATGGTTTAGTAAGATTTAAATGAAAGCTAACCTCATCATATTTGATATTTTCGTCTGCTTCAGCCTGAAAATTTAAACAAAAATTCAATCAATAAAGCATTCACTATCATGCGAGAGAGAGAGAGACTATCATGAGAGAGAAGGGGGGGGGGGGAGGGGGGGGGGGGAGTCACCATGAGAGAGAAGGGAGTCTCCTACCCAAAGAACAAAATGATTGTAGAGATGAGAATGGAGAAGGGAGAGGATGAATGAGAGATATAATTAAAGGGCAATACTTTTCCTATACACAATTTCTCTTTATCTAGGACATAAAATTGTAGTACTCACAACGTTATGGTGTCAAACAGATGGATCCATAGTGTTTGTCTCTTGAATAAACTTTTGGATAGACTAATTAGGGCAGAAAAAAGAGGGATGAAAAAATTATAAAATAATCGAGTCATTAATTATTTTTCATTAAAGATATGGAAGGTTAATTAATTGTGGGTTCCATGGATGACTTAGTATCATCATCTTTCAAGTTAAAGTTAATGGGGTTTTTTCCTGACGGAAATCGTAAATGGGGTAAAATGGTGCATCTTATTAGTTTTTGGGTAATAAATACCAAGTTTTGTTCTTGGTCCCTAAAATGAATAACCTTAAATTTTCAGCCAACAACGGTTTACAAAAATACAAAGCTCCGGTCTTGAAAACCGATATAGTTTCGATAACTATCGACGGAGAATGCCGAAATACAATGCTTGGAATTTCTTGCTGTCATTTTACATTTTTTCCATTCTATGTAATTGTAGTTGTAAAATAATCATACACATGGATCCATGTGTTGCCACATATTCTGTGAACGTAGATAATTCCTAGAGTGCCGATGTCTAGCTACTCCGTTTTCTCAAATATGAATTACCCAATTTGTTTAATTTGCAAACTTATCTTAAAGATTGCATATAGTTAGTAGTATATATTTAAGGAAGTAAATCGTATCACGTGTGGAGAGAATATATTCACATTCCATAAAGTTCGGGCCATTGAATTGACATAGAATATGTATTATTTATTATTGTATTATTATTTATAATTAATATTAATATTATTGAGAGGACCTGGGTTATTTTCAGCATAGTCACATAATTCGTGAATTATTCGCAGGATTCGTGAATAATTCGTGAATTTTTGATCAGCCGACTTAATCGCCGAATTAATCGGCGGGCCGAATAATCCGTGAATAATTCGCGAATTATTCCCAAATTATATGAAAAAACAGCGAATAATTCAAAAAACAGCAAATAATTCATAAAATCAAAACCCAGCGTCTCATATATTAATTTCTTGCTCGAAATCCTTCCCGAACATTTCCCGAACACTTACCGAATCTTTCCGGAATACCTGCCGATTTTTTCCGAATAGTTCTCCGAATCCGAATTTTCGACCTCGCCGAATTATACCCGAACGCCGAATTTTTGGCTATGATTTTCAGGGTAAATTGTCAAATAGGCCCCGGCCCGCTTCAAACTTGTGTAAAAACCCCTAGGTCTTTTCCTCTTCTTAAAAAGCCCCTCAGCACAATTAAAACCCCTTTCTACTAGTTGCCTATAGTATCTAACGAGTTGCTTGTAGTATCTAACCAGTTGCATGTAGTATCTAAGCAGTTGAAGGGAATAAATGTTTAAATGAAATACAACCTAGGGTTTTTTCATAAAGATTTTGAGCAGTACACCATTTCTAACTATTTAGAAAATATCAAGGGATTTTAGACAACTCTCCAGCGGGCCGGGTTTTTTGACAGTTTACCCTTATTTTTGTAAAGTTGCATCCTTTTAATGGGATCCGGAGTCTTTATATCATATAAAGAACGGGCTTAAAATGGGGAACTCTTTATATCATATAAAGAGGACACTCATTTTACAAATTTTTGGAATAAATTAAAGAGACTAATCTATGTATTTGTTTAGGGGGGAAAAAGGAATAAAAAGAAGGAAAAAAGAATTCTAAATGGAAAATTTCTTTTTTAAGCTGAACAATTCGTTCCAATGATATGAAGTTTATCGTATTACATCTAGAAGCAGAGCTTCTAGAGCTTCTAGAGATGAATGGCATTTCAACAAGATGATTACTTTATATTATGTGAATTTTCTTTTATAGAAGTTGTTAGTTGGGCTTCACTTTAATTTTGGAGAAGTCAAATATTTGCTACATGCTTTCTAATTAGGACCAGCTTAACAAGACCTCTCTCCAGTTTAGAAAGATTACAAATGTCCAAATTAAATTTGATGCATTCTCAGAACTATTGGGATGTTTAGTTTTTTGCAATGTCACTGATGCGGGTCTTTTTCGGGTCTCCCTCACATGTTGTCTTCCGTTGATCTTCCGGTGGATTTGGAAGGCGATCTCTTGGTGCGTGCGGGTCTCAATGGGTTTTGAGGAGATTGGTGATTTGAGGAGATTGGTGATTTGAGAATCTGCAAAGAAGTCCCGGGGTGGTTTGGTACCACCGAGGACCCTCTGACGATCAAGTTAGCACGAGATCCGAGTAAAGTAACGGCTAAGTGGAATCAAAAATGGCTTACTTGACCCCTCTATGATGGGGGTTTATATAGTGGCGGCAGCACGCAGCAGCATGCGCGAGAATCTCGCAGGCAGTTACGCTCCCGACGTCACGCCCGCGTAAAGAGCGGATCGCCCATTAATGGGGATCGTGGTGGCGTGGAACGTGGGATGTTGCTGGCGGAGAATCTACGCATGGCGAGATTTTCGGAGCGGCGGTTACGCCTGTGCGTGGTGGAGTTGGTCGGTCGGAGGATCGAGGTAGATGGCCTCGGCTGGGAGGCTCGGAAACGAGCAAGAGGGCCGAGGAGTCTTGGTCCTGAGGCAGCTCGGGGTGAGCTGAGAGGTTGAGGAGGCCAAATTTCAGGGGGCTCTGAGGTGAGCCAGCTTGTGCTTGCAGGTTGGATACAGGGGTGGCCTGGTCGGCCCCTGTGGCCCTTTTTTCTTCTGAGTTCTGGGACACGTCATCTGCCACGTGTCCTGATCTTGGAGACCGCCAATATTGAGCATCATCATTAGCCCCCCACTCTTGTCCCGACCAGCTAGCGGGTCGGGTCAGGAGTGGACTGCCGGGCCGCCCGGGGTGAGCTCCCTCCTAGTTTTCGTTGGGACGCGTTCCCGGACTGTCAGCTGTCTTTTCTGCCAGCGGATCAGGACGAGATCTCTGTATTTAAGGAAGGTGCGCCGGTTCGTGCATCCAGTCACTGAAGCGACGGTCCACATGTCAAGCGTCGGTTGGCCGACGCGACGTGTGCAGACTTACGACGCCTGATGGGGTGCGGTCCAGTGTGGGAACGACAAGTGGAGCAATCGGAGCTATCGGACGCGAGGAGGCGTTTTTGGCGGGAGATGAAGGGTGCTGTTGGATGAGGTCATTTGCGGGGATAAGTAGAGGCGGGGCCCGCTCCAGTGCCCCTACTCTTTCATATTTCCTTTCTTCTAAGTTTTGGCAGCTCGTCGCTCTTCTTCTTTTGGATACATGGTTCGTTCCCACTCTTTGGGTTTCTCGTTCCAGAGGGAGGCCAGCAGCGCGGCCATGCCCCTGGCTGGCTCATGGCCTGTGCCGAATGTTCCGCCGGCGATAGGGCCGTCCGCTTCGTTGACGGCTCCCGGTGATTGTTCCGGTGGCGGCCAGAGACGTCCACGGTCATCCGAGCCCCAAATGAGAGACAGAGGGGAGGGCGAGGATAGGGTCCCCCTTAAGAGGAAAAGGACAAGCTCTCGTGCGCCGCCGTCGATGGTTCCTGAGGGAATTCCCGTGCAGGGGGGTGATGCCATCTTCATGGCTCCATTTGGGCTTTCCATCGCTGCCGGCCTGCTCGCCAGGATGGAAGAGTCGGCCGGGGGAATACTTCCGCACGGCACCCTGAGGGTCCAAATGGAGGCCATAGCCCAAGGGGCGGTCCAGGTATGAACTTCTCTACGCGTTGTTTTTGACCTTCCTTTCTTTGGCTCGAGCGCCCCCGAGTTCCTCATCCACTTCCCATCAGGTCCTTCAACATTGCGCCCTCGCTATCCGTACGGAGGCCGAGAGGGCATTCCACGCGCCAAGGCCAGTAGAAGCGTTTCCATCGGAGGTCGAGTCCCTTCGGCGTGACCTGCGTCTGGAGAGGGCGAGGGCCGATGTCATGGCAGCCCGTGCAGAGGCTGCTGAGCTCGCCAATTTAGCGAATCGGGGCGCCTACCGTCGCCTGAGTGCATCCCACCGAGTTGCTGAGAGGAAGCTGGCGGATCTGGCCGATCGTCTCGCGGCCATGGAGAAGGAGAGAGACGCCAACATGGGGGATGCCGAGGCGGCGCTTTTGGCGGCCGAGACTGCCAAGGCTCGGGCGCGGAAAGCTGTGGCCGATTATAAGGTGTCTGAGCAGTTTTACGTTGAGCTTGGCGAGTATTCCGCCGTCGCGTGGAATAAGGCTCTAGATGCCGTGAAGGAGCAGCTTCCCGAGTTCGCCGATGGCGAGCTCCGTGCTCGGGTCCCACTCCCGGCTGCAAGGCCTCCGGCAGACAATGATGAGGGAAGCGAGGCGCACCCCTGGTGGCAAAACCTCCGGTGGTGAAGCCTCCGGCAGGCCGCGATGAGCGAGGCGCAAGGGGGGTTTGCGACTTAGGCCCTTTTTTGTAAGCTTCCGGGCAGTTTGTAAGGCTGGGGAGCCTAAAGTACCCTTTGTAAAGGTTTTGCCTTTGGTAATAAAACTTTTTTTTCTTTGGTTTCATCGATTTGCACTTTATCTTCTGTTTGTGAAGAATGCTCATAAAATACCTCTGCTTGCACTGTTGGGCTTCCATGTCAGGTCGGCTATCTGTCCAGCGATCGTTCGTCGAGTTGATTTCGGTCACTTGCTAAGCGTGCCAAGCGCTACTGAGAAGGAGGTGTCTCTATGGCAGGGATCGCTTGAGACTTGGATAGACCTGATACCCCTTGTTGGTGCCTTGGATCCTTTGCATGTGATGGGCAGAGGGCTGTCCGCCGTATTTGTGCCGAGGATGGATGGGAAGCTGCTCGGTTGCCCCTTGGCGAGGGCTTCTGATTTCTGGCGCCGCGAGCAACGACCACTAGCTGGGGATGGTCGAGCGAGGGTCGGGCTCGACTGCTTCTGGGAGGACTTTGGGTCCTTAGCATTGGAGAGGCTGTAAGAAACCCACTAAGGATGACCGGGCAGTGAAGCTGCGCGATTGCCTCTTGGCGAGGGCTTTGATCTCTGGTGTCGTGGGTAGGTAACTACCAGCCTGGGACGACCGAGCGGGGTAGCCGCTCGGATGCCTCTTGCGAGGGCTTCGATCCCTGGAATAATGGGCAGGGAAATACCAGCCGGAGTTGACCGAGCAGGGCAGCCGCTCGGTTGCCTCTTGTGAGGGCTTTGATCCTTAGCGTTGGAGGGGCTGTAAGAATCCCACTGAGGATGACCGGGCAGTGAAGCTGCGCGGTTGCCTCTTGGCGAGGGCTTTGATCTCTGGCGTCATGGGTAGGCAACTACCAGCCCGGGACGACCGAGCGGGGTAGCCGCTTGGATGCCTCTTGCGAGGGCTTCGATCTCTGGCGTCATGGGTAGAGAGCTACCAGCCGAAGTTGACCGAGTAGGGCAGCCGCTCGGTTGCCTCTTGCGAGGGCTTTGATCCTTCAGGACGGGGACCGAGCAGGGTTACTGCCCAGTGCCTCTTAGCGAGGACTTTGATCCCTGTCGGTTGTGGTAGGAAAGCTACCAGCCGGGGATAGCCGAGCAAGGACTCGACTGCCTCTGGGAGGACTTTGGTCCTTTGTGCGGGAGGGGCTATAAGAAGCCTACCAAGGACCCTTGGCCGGGCGAGGTTATCGCTCGGTGCCTTTTGGCGAGGGCTTTTGTCCTGAAGGATAGCCAAGCGAGGGACCCTCGGGCTCGACTGCCTCTGGGAGGGCTTTTGATCCCTGTCGGTCGTGGTAGGAAGCTACCAGCCGGGGATAGCTGAGCAGGGTAGCTGCTGAGCTGCCTCTAAGGAGGGCTTGGACCCTTAGCATTGGAGGGGCCGTAGGAGGCCTGCTAAGGATATCCGGGCAGTGAAGCTGCGCGACTGCCTCTTGGCGAGGGCTACGATCCCTGGCGTTGCGAGTAGGGAAGCTACCGGCCAAGGATAGCCGAGCAGGGTAGCCGCTCGGCTGCCTCTACGGAGGATTTTGATCCTTAGCGTTGGAGGGGCTGTAGGAAGCCCACTAAGGATAACCGGGCAGTGAAGCTGCGCGGCCGCCTCTTGGTGAGGGCTTTGGCTCGCAAAGACAGAACTCTATTCGAGGTGTTCCGACGTTTCTTTATTCGAATGGACATGATTTTTAGAAAACATTTACATCATCTTTGCGAAAGGAGGGGTACACACTTGTTGGCCTTGGCCTCATTGGTATAGCTTGAGCTTCTCGGCGTTGTAAGGCCGCGGGAGCTTGCGTCCGTCCGCGTCTTGTAGGCGGTAGGCTCCGCCGGGGAGCATCTCAGAGACGAGGAAGGGACCATCCCACTTCGGGGAGAACTTATGAAGCCTGCCTTGATCAATGAACTCGTTTCGCCGTAGGACCAGATCCCCGGTCTGGAAGGAGCGGTGCTTGACCCGAATGTTGTAGTATCGGGCCGTTTGTTGTTGGTAAGTGGCAGCCCTGATCTGAGCCCGGTCTCTCTTCTCCAACAAGATGTCCAGGTTGGTCCGTAGCGCTGAGGTGTTCGCATCATCATCGAAGTGCTCGACCCGATGACTTGGTAGCCCGATCTCCGCTGGGACCATTGCCTCGGTCCCATAGCAGAGGCTGAAGGGGGTTTCCCCGGTGGGGGTCTTCTTTGACGTGTGCAGGGCCCATAAGACCCGAGGCAGTTCTTCGACCCAACTGCCTTGTCGCCCTTCTAGGCGGGTCCGGAGACCTCTGAGGACGTCTCGGTTAGCGACTTCGGCCTGCCCATTGCATTAGGGATGCGTTGGGGATGCGCGACCGTGGCGAACTTCATGAGGATATGGTATTCTTTGCAGAAGTCCTTCACTTTCTCGTTCTCGAAGTTCGTCCCGTGGTCGGTGATGATACATCTCGGGATGCCGAACCGGAGTATCAGATTGTTTTGCAGGAACTTGATGGTCGTAGCGGCGTCCGGTTTTCTGATGGGGACGGCCTCGATCCACTTGGTGAAGTATTCTACTGCGACAAGGACGTATTTGTGCCCGCCTGTACCGGTAGGGAACTGGCCGATCATGTCCAATCCCCATTGGGAGAATGGCCATGGGGATGTTAGGGCGGTCAGCTCGGTAGCGGGGAGGCGAGGGATGCTGCCGTGGAGCTGGCAACTCTTGCATCTCCTGACTAGCTTCTGGGCGTCCTCATGAATAGTGGGCCAATAGTACCCTTGGAGCAACGCCTTTTGGATCAAGGTTCGCCCCTTGGTGCGAACCGCCAACCCCCTCATGGATTTCCCGAAGGACGTAGTCGGCTTCGTGGGGGTCAATGCACTGGAGCAGGGGCTGAGTGAAGGACTTCTTGTAGAGGTTCCCATTGCTCCAGATGAAGTGGCGGGCTTTGGCACGGAGACGGCGGGTGGCTCCCCGATCTCCTGGGAGCGTACCGTCCTTCAGGAATTCCATGAGGGGCTTCCTCTAGTCTTGGTCGCCTTCCTGCGCCGCATATACGTGGAGTGTTGTCGCTCCGTCTTCCACGCTGGGCTGAGGCAAGGTTTCGAAGAGGATAGACCGCTTATTGTTGGCCGAGTGTGACGAAGCCGGCTTGCTCAGGGCGTCGGCTTGAGCATTCAGCTGCCTGGGTATTTGTTCTACTTGGACTTCGTCAAAGTTCCTCCGGAGTTTCCTCACCTCGTCCAGGTACCTCATCATCAGAGGCTCCCGAGCTTCAAAGCGGCCGGTCACTTGACCGACGACAAGGGCCTCGTCGCTGCGGATTCGAATTATCTTCAGTCCCAGCCCGGCGGCCATGCGCAGTCTGGCCAGGAGGGCCTCGTACTCGGCTGCGTTGTTCGAGGCTTTGAAACCGAGCTTCAGAGAGTACTCCATTTCCGCTTTGTTCGGGCCCCGGATAATGAGCCCGGCACCACAGCCATCCTCGGTTGAAGACCCGTCGACGTAGATGACCCACTCAGGAACCGAGCCAAGCCTCTCCGCGATGGGATACTGAGTTGCGAGGGGCGGCGTGGACTCTGGTTTCTTGCTAGGGATGGTGCATTCGACGATGAAATCGGCCAAGGCCTGCGCTTTGATGGCCTGCCTCGGGCGATATTTTATGTCAAACTGAGATAGTTCCCACCTCCACTTTTCTAAGCGGCCCGAGGACTCTGGTGATGCAAGGATAGCCCCCAACGGGCGCTCGGTGAGGACGATGATGGTGTGTGCTTGGAAGTAGTGCCGCAGCTTCCTTAAGGCCACCACGAGGGCCAAGACAATCTTCTCTATGGCTGGATATCTCGTTTCTGCGTCCTTAAATATGTGTTTCACATAGTACACCGGCTTCTGCGCTCCACCGACCTTCCGGACGAGCACCGAGCCTGCTGCTTGGTCGGATACCGCCAGATACAGCGACAGCATGTCTCCTTCAACTGGTCGGGTGAGCAGCGGTGGCGTTGCGAGGTGCTTCTTCAATTGGTTGAAGGCGGCTTGGCACTCCTCCGACCACTCGAACCTCGGGATCTTCCTCAGAGCCTTAAAGAACGGGAGGCATTTCTCCCCTGACCTGGACATGAAACGGCTTAGAGCGGCGACTCGTCCTGTGAGCCGCATGATCTCGATGTTGGTCTTGGGCGCGGCCATGTTGAGGATAGCGTCGATTTTCTCTGGGTTAGCTTCGATTCCACGGTGAGTGACCATGAAACCGAGGAACTTTCCCCCGGTGACTCGAATGCGTATTTGGCGGGGTTTAGCTTCATCTTGAACTTGCGGAGCACTTCGAAGGCCTCGCCCAGATCCCTGGCATGGTCGGCCGACGAGACGGATTTGACTAGCATATCGTCAACGTAGACCTCCATATTCCTGCCGATCTGTAGCTTGAACATGCGATTGACCAACCATTGGTACGTGGCCTCGGCGTTCTTGAGGCCGAAGGGCATCACCTTGTAGCAATATATCCCCCGGTCCGTTGTGAACGCGGTGAGATCTTCATATTCCGGATTCATACGGATCTGGTTGTAGCCGGAGAAAGCATCCATGAAGCTCAACAGCTCGTGGAAGAGGATGTTTGCCGAGCTGCCCGAGTCGACAAGTATCCGGTGGACCTCGTACCGGTGGATTCGGGCCGTGATCACCAGAGGGTCGTTGCGGGGCATGGATATGCCGTGGAGGTCTCCGTTGCTAAAGGTGATAGGCTCGTGGCCCTGGCCTTTTTGCTCGGGCGGCTGTTGGCATTTGTTGCCGGCGTGGGGCGCCGAGTCTTGCAGGAGCTCGACTGGCCCCCTGTCGTCATGATCATAGTTCTTGATGGGCCTCAGTTCCTTCCGGCGAGTTCCCCTTGGCCCTGGGGTAAGGTGGTCCCCGAGCTGCCTTGGCAGGCTTCGTGGGCGTGACCCCGTCGAGGGAGGGGATGCCGGTCGTGCCTGGAAGCAGGTGAGCTGACCGCCACCGCCTCGGTAGGGACAGGGGGACAAGGCCTGAGGCGAGGCTCTCCGACGTGGGACTTCGAGGTTGAATGGGAAGGATCGAGGGGCCTGCGACCGCCGGAGTTCGCGAGGCGGTGGCCGGCGGAGGAGTCGATGACATTCGGTTGAGGTTCACCCGTGCCTCCGTTGAGGGGGAGGTAGCGGCTGGTACCTGGATTTTCAGGGTGATTGCTTGCCATGTGGATGGAGATCGGAAGGACAACTTTGTTTTTATGGAGTTTGCGTTTCCCACAGACGGCGCTAACTGATGGAGGTCCTTTTCGGGTCTCCCTCAGATGTTGTCTTCCGTCGATCTCCCAGTGGATTTGGAAGGCGATCTCCTGTTGCTTGCGGGTCTCAATGGTTTTTGAGGAGATTGGTGATTTGAGGAGTTTAGCGTCGAGTACCTGCAAAGAAGTCTTGGGGTGGTTTAGTACCACCGAGGACCCTCCGAAGATCAAGTTAGCACGAGATCCGAGCAGAGTAACGGCTAAGTGGAATCAAAAATAGCTTACTTGACCCCTCTTTGATGGGGATTTATATAGTGGTGGCAGCACGCAGCAGCAGGCGCGAGAATCTCGCCGGCAGTTACGCTCCCGAAGTCACGCCCGCGTAAAGAGTGGATTGCCCATTAATGGGGATCGTGGTGGCGTGGAACGTGGGATGTTGCCGGCGGAGAATCTGGGCATGGCGAGATTTGAGGAGCGGCGGTTACGCCTGTGAGTGATGGAGTTGGTCGGTCGTAGGACCGAAGAAGATGGCCTCGGCTAGGAGGCTCGGGAACGAGCGAGAGGGCCGAGAAGTCTTGGTCCTGAGGCAGCTCGGGGTGAGATGAGAGGCCGAGGAGGCCAAATTTCAGGGGGCTCTGAGGTGAGCCAGCTTGTGCTTGCAGGCCGGGTACAGGGGTGGCCTGGTCGGCCCCTGTGGCCCTTTCTTATGAGTTCTGGGACACGTCATCTGCCACGTGTCCTGATCTTGGAGACTGCCAATATTGAGCATCATCAGTCAATAAACATGCAGCGTCTCTATCTCAATCTCAGAACTATGGATGTTTAGGTTTGTAATTTAAATATAATTAATTCTTTAGTGTATAATTTATTTTTTTTGTGTTGCTTAATTATAAAACTAAATTTGATTGTGTTTTGCAAAAACGGGCCGATCAAACTAAGGAGAATATGAAGTCCTCGAAGATGGATCGTCCCGCTTACACAGGTGTCTCGAGGAACATTACTCATGCCATGAATGTATTGGTAAATTATAATATAATTGTTTTGACATAATGCAATATTAAAAGTTAATTTATAATAAATGTAAATTTTTGGTGAATTGCAGAGAGCTCAAATCGTGACGCAGGGTGGTATACCGAGCGCATTTACCGTGTATCTAGCTGTCCACGGCATCTCGACAGATCCAACCGAGCTTCGATTCCCCGACACTGCTACCCAGGAGTATTGCGTAAGTGTTAATATTTATTCTAATTCGAATGAAATTTTTGTTTTTTCAAGTTCAATTTTAAATGATATACTTATGTTTTTATGCTTAACGTGGGTGTAGGAGCGGGTGGTGGAGCGGGCAAAGATATCGGGGATTGACTTCAGTGGACAGACCGATTCGATCATACTGACCCCTGTCCTAAACGCCGCATACGGAGAGCACCACAGAGATTGGGAGAGAGGCCGGGAACTTGGTCCAAGCAGGGCCCATATGAAATTGGTCTCCACTCCGGCGGTTACTTCCTTTATCCCGTGTGCGACGTCTGTGTAAAGTGTTTTTCGTCACCTTATTGAGATACGAATGTGCGTTGCTTGTCAGGCATATTACAGATTCTCCTTGCTTAGGGTAGGCTGAGATTTAATGATTATGGGGATCTGAATCTCCGGCAACTGCGGACTAAACTGCCGTTAATTGCCCCTCCCTTTCGGAGCGAGAGAACCTCCGATTAACAAGTCAAACAGATCATACGAACTCAATATGCAATATGTGCGTTGCGATAACCACTTTCTCCTGCTCCAGTAGTTTACTTCATGTCGTGTGTTATTTTGTTTGTTAAGATTGCCCGTGGATTGTATACGGAGATAAATTTTTATCATCTCCCGTAGGGCGCGGATTAATCCAAATCCGTATATTTTAGATTTAGGGTTTGAACTTAGATTGTATGTTTCATTAGTTCAAAGAATATTATATTTTATTTAATAACCGTTAATCTGTTTTTAGATTAACGTCAACTTAAATATATGAGCATTTGAGCTTAATTTATTTTAACTAAATATACGCCTGTCTTATTTTAAGATTAAGATCAACTTAGAAATATTTTAAGTATCATTACATTTAATTAAGATCCAATAACAGAGCATTTGAGCTCAGCTGCAACAAAAACTTCAAAGAGATTTAGCTAATTTGGGCTCGGTCTCTAGCTTTTTCCCTTTATTCAGAAGTACTAAGCGCTTATTTGTTGTTCTGGCACTTATATGGGAAGCACGTAAAACTCTCAGACATAGGCACTGCCCAATCAGTGCTAAGCACTTAGTCATTTTGACTACATATATTTAGTGCTCAACACTTTTATACAGCGCTCACATGTGTTTCACGTGAGGCGCCGAGTCTTCACCTCTGGGCGCTCACGTGGGAAGCACATAAGGCGTTGAGTTTATGTTTTTGGGCTCTCACATGAGGTTCTGTGTCCTTTTCTTTGTTGAACGCTCATGTAGGAAGCACATGAGGCGCTGAGCATTCTGTTTTGGACGCTCACGTGGGAAACACGTGAGACGCTGAATATTTTGTTTTAGAGATTTTAATCTCTATTAATGTTTTCTGAAGAAGTTTTAATTTCTGTTAATAGTATTTTACCATTAATGATCACCAAGATCTCTGTTTTGAAGATCTGGGATCGGTTTTATTGGAGAACTAAGTTCTTCTGTTTTTTATAAGAACTAAGTTCTTTATTAGGGTTAAATCCTGTTTTCAGTGAAATTAAATTTTTAGAACATTTTTCTTTTCTCTCTGTTCTTTTTATCTAATTCTTTCCCCTAGATTTTGAGTTAGAAGGACAGGATCTCCCCGATGAGAATTAAATTCTCAACTTGTGAGAAGATCCATCTTACAGTTCTTCGATCCAGAGAAAAAACTAAGTTCTTTTAATGAAGGGTTAAACCCTTGTTTTTACTTATGTCTGGCAAAAGAGATATGTTTTATCTCTGCTTTTTCTTTACCTAGGCTTGGAGAGAACGAGGAGTCCTTCTTTGAAGGAGAATTAAATTCTCAGTTTGTAGAAAATTTATGGGGTTGTTTCTCTTTTTGAGACTTAAAGTCTCTGGTTCTTTATATAGAGGAGGCAAACTGTTAATTAGTTTGAGAAAATCTCTCATTTGAGAGATACGAATTAATTTAATTGGCCTCAAAAATTATTTTGGGGATTTTATCCACCGTTAGATTTTTGATCCAGAGAATTTCTGTTTTGCAGAATATATATTCTTATTTTAAAAAAAATTAGGGATATATTTTCCCATAGATAGAATTTAATCCTATCAAACGGTGATTTTTAATCATCATTGGATTTTTAATCTAAGGGTTCAGAGTATATCTTTTTCATTTGGAAAGATTAGGAAAATATTTTCTCATATTGGAATTTGATTCTAACATTGGATGTTTGATCCGGCAGAGAATATCTTTCTCATTTAGAAAGATCAGGGAGATAGTTCCCCCTAATAGAATTTAATTCTATATTTGGTAATTTTTAATTACCATTGGATTTTTAATCCAACAGTTCTATATTTAACAGAGAATGTCTTTCTTATTTAGAAAGGATATTTTCCATATTAGAATTCAATTTTGCTATTGGATCTTTAATCCACTGGTTCTTTTTAACAGAGATTATCCCCAGATTTCAGGAAAATAATTCTCATGTAGAATTTAATCCTACCTACTCTTAATTTGGGCGCCGGCGCCCACGTGTTGTGTACGTGGGCGCCGCCTCAGAATTTAATTCTTGCAGAATCAGGCACCATGTGCTTTGCACGTCGACGCTCACGTGTATTTCACGTAAGGCGCCGTCAGAGGATTAGCCAGCGCCATTTGTGTTTCACGTGAGGCGCTGTCTCAATTATTATTTTTCCAGAGTCAACATTTTCCTTTCCAACGTCTTCTTTCAGTCAGAACTTGGAAATACTTGTTAGTTGTATGTATGCCCTAGAGGCCAGTATTGTACAGATAATGTATATTATATTGGATGCTTGGACATATATAGAGATGACTTTCTTGCTCGATATGATAGTATGCTATCTGGTTACTCTTTATCTTAACATGTACACTTGTCTCTTTAAACTGTCTTTTAGTTACATGTTGATAAAGCCCTTAGGATGTGTACTTGACTACCTGGACTATGATGCAGATCATACTAGTGGGGACATGGTAGTCTATAAGTGCATCCTTCAAGGTCCCTAGTCGTGGGTGTATCGAGACAGGGCATCGATATACCAGTGTAGAATAGCGTATACGCTTCTCGACCCATGAGATGGGCGATGGATGATCCCATATCTATTGATGTTTGACATCAGAGATGGTATACGGGTGCTCAGTAGAGACTGGGTACACTGGACGGACTCGCCGAGAACTCCCAGATGGTATTATACCTCACGTCAGATGGCAGTTCTCAGGTGACACTTGTACATGTTAGTCTGTAGACCCGAGATCGTCATAGAGTCTTGTGTGATTCCCACTGTGCTTTGATCTCCACCTTACCACGTCCATGAGGGCGTGCAAAATGGTGGTCTTTGGGCACAGTCCCGAGTCACATGGAGGCAATGAGCGATAGGAGGGGTTTCGTCTCTCCCGGTATTGGGGGTTGATGTTGCGCTGTGCTCGATTGGCCGTAACAGGGAAGTCCCTGGCCAGGGCTGATCATAGATTTGCTGGTAAGTGTTACCAGTAGTTTCTCGACCCGTTATGAGCCTCACATCGGCACGACTTATCGGTTATTGGGGTCTGACGTTTACCACCCCTAGACTTGATATGCGACATATCAGACGAACAGACCGGACTGTACGGTAAGTGTTACTGGTTGGATTCACAGGAGTGTGAGCGGGCTAGCTCGTCGATCTTCTGATCGCTCAATACCCGGATGGCCGTTACGTTTAGCAGACCGCTTGCGGCTTGTGGGTGCTTGATATGATCATCATCTGCTACCGGCGTATTGACGAGTCTTTAGAGTCCTACACAGAGGTTTCCTGGCTCAAGCGAAACGAAATAGGAGCGCATATGAGATATGTGCGGGACTGAGAATAATACGTGTATGTGATACCGTATTTCATTCTCGCGATGAATGTTTCGATTGGTTGTATGCGATATAACCTAGTTATCGAATCATTGATTCGATAAATCGATACATTGTATACTAGTCGGTTATGTGCGACATGACCGGATCGTTGAATCAAGTGTTGATTTAGTGATTTAATGTATAATTGTATATTTGATATATTAATTTGCATTAACTAGTATTGGTTCATTTTAAAAGGATTTTCTCACTTGAAGTGCACATTGTATATATGATATGCTTTTGTGTGCACTTGATTGTATCATGTTTGATGATACATACTTACTTGGGTTTGTGCAAAGAATTAAACCATGTTTATGATAATGGTTAGGGTTTTGTGTTATTCATCTATTTATTTATCCATTCTTTATTTATTTAAATAGATAAAAGAAAAGAAAATGGTTTCTTTTTTATCATGAAGCTTGTTGAAGCTTCATGAAGCTTTGACTAAAGAGACCATTTGTCTTGATGCTTAACCCTAACCATTCCCATTTACCATGGTCTATTCTCTATACTTAACCTTAGTTAGCTTATGATAAGTATTGATTTATTTTCATTTTAATTCAACACTTATCATATTCTTTCTTCTTCTTCATCATCTTCTTCTTCAAGAAAGCTTGATGCCATCAATGGCAACTTGAGTTCTAAAGTGAGAAATCCAATTCCAAAGTGAACCCACCTCCTATTTCTTCACCCTCTACCTCTTGCCAAGTTGTTTTGGGTGTTTTCTTCACAAGTTTCACAAATTTGTGAAGTCAGAGCTTGAACTTGTGATGCCTCGACGTAGATCATCTTCGGCACGAAGCCGACGACCTAGTCCGCCCATTTCTCCGATCAAGCCGATGATTGAGTCCGGGACTCGAGATGGACAGCGAGAGGACGCCTACGTAGAGCTAAGGAAGTGGATATCCGGATCTACAAAGGTTATAGCTTCTTAACTTTAATTAAGTTGTTAACTAGATTCATATTTCGCCTAAACTTCTAGTTAACGATCCGTATTAGGGTTTCTCGGCACCCGTAAAATTTGAAATTGGCATGGTTGATACCTTGTGAGACCTCTATTGTGTGCCTAGGAACTCTACATTGGTATCAGAGCCTAGCTAGAGCCTTAGGCGAAGTCTAGACGACGTTTGAAACCCGAACGAACCCGAAACCCTAAAACCCAAGTGCTCTCTGGACTTTTTCTAAAAACTGGGTTTTTTCCAGATTAAAAATACTTAAAAAATTCAGCAGGGAATTCTAAGAATTACGGTGCAATTTTTTTCCAATGAACAGTATAGTGTGCGGCGGAACCGCGGCAGAAGCATGGCTTCTGCGGCGGTTCCGCGGCCTAATGATTACGTCAGCCCTCTTCCTTTGCACAGTAATTCCTATTTCACAGTGCTGAGTTTTCTGGGAATTTTTAAATTGACTCAAGAGTTGAGTGTACTGGGGTTGCATTGGGAATCGAAGATTCGATCGGATTATCAAGTTTTGTCTATGTGTCTTTCCGGATAATTTTTGAATATGTTAAAAAGTTCGACCGGATATAAATACCCAACTTTTCCCCTACCGGAAAATTTCCAAGTGTTGGATTTTTCCTGTGGTTTAAGGACGTTCTGAGTAGTACAAGTAACGCGATGGTCCCTCTAGAAGACAACAAACCTTAACTCGATTATGTGACCGTCTTGAACTGCCCTTTGAACCTTCGGGTTTGGGGCAGTACAGCGTGCCACATGTGAGGCGTTGGCTTGACCCTTCTACGGCTGGACCGTTGGTACCGAGGCATGAAGTGAATGTCTTTGAACCTATTTCATGTGTTGAACGGTTTCGGGAAAACTTGGGTGTTCGAATGTTCGATCGGAAAGTTTAATATATTCTATTTATCCGAATGGGATACAATAATTGGAATTCACAAACAGTTATGAGATAACTGAATGAATGTTATAAATCTAGCGGTTTAGTTTCATTTGATATTGAAAAGAGTTTTCGATAATGAGACTAAAATGCGGGGTTTATAACTGTTAGGCATGTGATGTCTAAGTATTTCATTTGATTAGGCATACGATGTCTAAAGAGATTGCGGATTCCAACTGTTGTAGTTTTACACTTTCTTTTCTGTGACCGTAAGTGTAATATGTGATATCGCCGGTTTCGTTGCTATATGTCAACGACAATTGGGATGCGCATATTTACTTACGTTGATGACATGTGATGTTATGTGTTGCTGGATATGTTATATTGGATTGTCGTGTTTGAATAGCCGGGGGTTTTTGTGTGAGATGAGTGTGTTTCATTTTCATTCATGTAAAAACTTGTATGTAATATTCTTTTATTGGGGCACTTCCAGGTTGCGGAAGATGTCACCCTTTGTATATTATTTACTTTTCTGCACTAGGATAGACCCAAGGAGGGGAGCACAAGTAACCGGGTTCTGGGGTCCAGTGGGAGACCAACTCGAGGAGTCGAGTCCGGGTCTCCTAACCCTAGAATTGGTAGGGTTGCTTGCCGCTCTCGTAGGGGTCTAGGGGTGTGGGATTGGCTATTCATCACGACCGTGGAATCCGTGTTTTGTACTGGCTCGTATTGAAAACACGGACGTCCTAGTATATCCAATATTTCATATGTTTTTCTGCTGCGATATCTGTGATGAGAACATGTGATGTTCTGTGATAGATACTTTATATAGTATATATGATATATTATATAGACGTTACTTATGTTTTGCACCCGCACTAGCCCTGCCCTGCTCTGTCGTTAGTTACCTAACCTAACGGTGCACGAGGGGACATCGAGGCGAATGCAGATGGCATAAGTGTACGTCGTATTTATCTGTGATGTTTAGGTATTTAAATGATGGGACTTCATTAATGTGATTAATGAAAGAAAAGAAACCTAAGATGTTGTAGAATCAAATTTTAAACAAAACAGGTAGCTACAGTTCTTGCTTTGCATAGCGGTATATGTGATATATCCTGCACCTTATTCGATGAGGAAAGGACCGAGATCCCTTCACCGGGAGTGACTCCTTTAGCGATAACTGGCAGATGCTACATACTCGGTCTGCTTTTGATTGCTTCTATAGTTTCTGCTTTGCACAGTGATATATATGATATATCCCGCACCTCATTCGACGAGGAAAGGGTCGACGATCCCTTCACCGGGAGTGACCCCTTTAGAAAAACTAGAAAAGCCTCAAAATCACTCCATTTCAAAACTTCATTTGATTCTACAACGATATCAAGTTCATTACGCAATAGGTTTTCAGAAAAACCTGACGTAGCCCTCCGTCATTTCAGATAAATCCTACTTAGTATTCGTGCTACGTTTGTTGACCTCCGTCAAGGCGTAGTGTGCGGTAGCTAACTAGTATTTATCTGCTTATGCATATGATGCAGATTGGATTAGGGTAGTCGTACGACCTTGTTGACCTCCGTCAAGGGTCGTGCGGGTGGGTTTGATTCAATCAAGAAATGACGGGTTGAACTTGACTTGCACCCTGTGGTTTGTTGACCTCCGTCAAGGTCATAGGATGCTTGGGGCAAAATATTATCGGGAATTTCAAGTGTTGAAATTTGCAATGAGATTGCATACCTTCTATGAGATAGTTGGATCCCGATACCCACTGCGAGTAAGAGTTACTCCTGGGAGAGTTTTGCACACTACAATTAGCCGATCAAGTAGGTGTCTAGAAAGGTGTCAACGGGGTTACGCCTCTGGGAAAACGGGGTTTACATTAATTAGGTCCGTGCGAAAGAACGGGGAACCTCCCTCAAAGTACCGACACTGGCCTGGCTGAAAGATCGACGAAGTTGTAGGGTGTAATTAATCCCGGCTAGTCTTTCCTTTTAGGGTTTGAAGGAAGATTTGATAAAAACCAGTGGGAGCCATCCTGATTAGATAAGATAATAACCAATCTGATCTTGCACGAGCATACGCTAAAGTGTTTTCTTCTCTCTCTCTCCAGGTAGCGACCATTTCATGCCTTAATCAAGATAATAATATGGATGTATTGACCGAACCCGCATGTTATACTGTGCTGGGGAACGTTGGTTCCGTTCTTTCTTATAAGAGTTATAGGAATGAACAGGATATAGGGGAATACCAGGATTCCCATGCCACCCGATTGAAGAAAGTACATGATGATGCATTTTCTTCGGGTGTGTTCGTTACAGAGAACTGTTTCTCCATTTGCCCTACGTCCTGGGTATTAGATACTGGGTCAGGATCCTATATATGTAATCAGTTACATGGGCTTAGGAAAGGTAGAGAACTTGGAGAAGGTGATAAAGACATTAGAGTTGGAAATGGTGCAATTGTTGCAGCTAAGACTGTCGGGGAATATCACCTTGTATTACCAACTGGTAATACATTGGTTCTGAACGAATGCTATTACATGCCGAACCTGATATGCAACATTATATCGGTTTCTTTATTGAGTAAAGAGGGATATAATTTTGTATTACAGGACAATGTTATGAACATTTTCCGTAACCAAAAGTTGGTTGGATCAGGCACGTTGTGCAATGGCATTTATATTCTAAATCAATCAACAGTTCTGAGCATAACAAACACACACAAGAGGAAGAGTTCAGAACTGAACGAATCCTTCTTGTGGCATTGTAGACTGGGTCACATCAATGCGACACGACTGGCTAAGTTGCATAAGGATGGATATTTAAATCCGTTTGAATCTTCATCTTATGACACTTGCCAGTCATGTCTCAAAGGCAAGATGACCAAAACTCCGTTTACAGGACACGGAGAAAGAGTTACCGAACTCTTGGGACTTATACATAGTGATGTATGCGGTCCCATGTCTACACATGCCAGGGATGGTTCTTCGTACTTCATTACATTCACTGACGATCTCTCTAGGTTCGGGTATGTGTTCCTGATGAAACACAAATCAGAAGCTTTTAAGAAATTTAGAGAATATAAACAAGAAGTTGAGAACCAAACCGGAAAAAGTATTAAAATCCTACGATCTGATCGAGGAGGAGAATACTTGAGCATTGAATTCCTGGACTTCCTAAAAGAGAATGGGATTCTCTCTCAGCTAACTCCTCCATATACACCACAGTACAACGGTGTATCGGAACGGAGAAACCGCACCCTATTAGATATGGTGCGCTCTATGATGAGTGTAGCTGAGTTACCTGTTTCCTTCTGGGGATATGCACTGGAAACAACAGCATACCTACTGAACAGGGTTCCCACCAAATCTGTGCCTACCACACCATATGAGATATGGGAAGGGAAGAGACCATATCTTTCTTTTATAAAGATATGGGGTTGCCCGGCCTATGTCAAAAGACAAAAACCGGACAAACTCGAGGCAAGATCTGTTTTGTGTAAATTTGTTGGATATCCCAAACATTCGCGAGGGTATATCTTCTACTACAGTGAGGAACAAAGAGTATTTGTTGCTCAACATGCCACCTTTTTAGAAAAGGAATTTCTTGCAAAAGAAATTAGTGGCTCTGAGGTAGAACTGGAAGAGGTTTCAGCTGAACAAAACACAACAGAAGATTTAGTGGAACCAGAGCATTCAGTAGCTCCCGACGAACCTCAGCCTCTCCGCCGATCTAGTAGGGTTCCTCGCCCACCTGAGAGATACTACGGTTTTCTCATGGATGGTGGGAGCGAGGATTGCATCATGGAGGATGATGACCCAACTAGTTTCGAGCAGGCCATCACGAGTAGGGACTCAGTGAAATGGCTGGATGCTATGCGGTCCGAGATGGAATCCATGTACACCAACAAAGTATGGACTTTGGATGTTGCTCCTGAAGGGGTAAAACCCATTGGGAGCAAATGGATCTTCAAGAAGAAACTTGGTGTAGATGGAAAAGTGGAGACTTTCAAAGCGAGACTTGTAGCAAAGGGTTTTCGTCAAAGACCAGGTGTGGATTATGACGAAACCTTTTCTCCAGTGGCTATGCTTAAATCCATCCGGATGATACTTGCCATCGCTGCATATCATGATTACGAAATCTGGCAAATGGATGTTAAGACCGTCTTTCTAAATGGTGATTTAGAAGAGTGCGTGTACATGACTCAGCCAGAGGGCTTCGTAGACAGTGGGAGCAGCGGGAAGGTGTGTAAGCTGCTTAAATCCATTTATGGATTAAAGCAAGCATCGCAGAGTTGGAACATCTGCTTTGACGTCGTTATCAAAGAGTTTGATTTCGTCAAAAACCCAGATGAACCTTGCATTTACAAGAAGGTGGCAGAGAGTAAGGTTGTCTTCCTCGTATTGTACGTGGACGACATACTCTTGATAGGAAATGATATTCCTATACTGCAATCGGTCAAGCTCTTCTTATCACAAAGATTCTCAATGAAAGATCTTGGTGATGCCTCCTGTATATTGGGAATTAGGATCTATAGAGATAGATCCAAACGGATTTTGGGATTGTCCCAATCCAGGTACATTGACACCATACTAAAGAGGTTTAGTATGGAAGAATCCAAGCGTGGGAACTTGCCCACGATCTCTGGAGTCACTCTCTCCAAAGAAATGTCTCCCAAGACTGATTTGGAGAGAGCTCGCATGCAAGGGATACCCTATGCTTCAGCTGTAGGCTCTATCATGTATGCGATGCTATGTACCAGACCCGATGTTGCATACTCACTAAGTATAGTGAGCAGGTATCAAGCTGATCCTGGAGAGAGTCACTGGACAGCTGTGAAGAGCATTCTCAAGTACTTACGAAGGACTAAAGAGATGCTCTTGGTGTATGGTAACGGAGAACTCCAAGTGGAGTCCTTTACCGATTCGAGCTTCCAGAGTGATAAGGACGACTCTAAGTCGCAGTCGGGCTTTGTCTTTACCCTTTACGGAGGGGCGGTTAGCTGGAAGAGTTCCAAGCAGAAAACCGTGGCAGACTCGACGATGGAGGCTGAATACATCGCTGCCAACGATGCTGCCAAAGAAGCTGTCTGGATCAAGAAGTTCATTACTGAATTTGGAGTGGTTCCATCCATTGAGCATCCAATACCTTTGTATTGCGATAACAATGGAGCGGTGGCTTTGGCCAAGGAACCCAGGTCCCATCAGCGATCCAGGCATATTTTGAGGTGGTATCACCTGATCCGGGAGATAGTTGATCGCCGGGAGATCGAGGTCAGGAGGGTTGACACGAAGAATAACACGGCGGATCCACTCACGAAGGCCATTCCCCAGATACAGTTTGAGAGACTCTTCGGGATGCTCGGTATGCGATACTACAGCAGCTGGCCCTAGTGCAAGCGGGAGATTGTTAGTTGTATGTATGCCCTAGAGGCCAGTATTGTACAGATGATGTATATTATATTGGATGCTTGGACATATATAGAGATGACTTTCTTGCTCGATATGATAGTATGCTATCTGGTTACTCTTTATCTTAACATGTACACTTGTCTCTTTAAACTGTCTTTTAGTTACATGTTGATAAAGCCCTTAGGATGTGTACTTGACTACCTGGACTATGATGCAGATCATACTAGTGGGGACATGGTAGTCTATAAGTACATCCTTCAAGGTCCCTAGTCGTGGGTGTATCGAGACAGGGCATCGATATACCAGTGTAGACTAGCGTATACGCTTCTTGACCCATGAGATGGGCGATGGATGATCCCATATCCATTGATGTTTGACATCAGAGATGGTATACGGGTGCTCAGTAGAGACTGGGTACACTGGACGGACTCGCCGAGAACTCCCAGATGGTATTATACCTCACGTCAAATGGCAGTTCTCAGGTGACACTTGTACAGGTTAGTCTGTAGACCCGAGATCGTCATAGAGTCTTGTGTGATTCCCACTGTGCTTTGATCTCCACCTTACCACGTCCATGAGGGAGTGCAAAACGGTGGTCTTTGGGCACAGTCCCGAGTCACATAGAGGCAATGAGCGATAGGAGGGGTTTCGTCTCTCCCGGTATTGGGGGTTGATGTTGCGCTGTGCTTGATTGGCCGTAACAGGGAAGTCCCTGGCCAGGGCTGATCAGAGATTTGCTGGTAAGTGTTACCAGTAGTTTCTTGACCCGTTATGAGCCTCACATCGGCACGACTTATCGGTTATTGGGGTCTGACGTTTACCACCCCTAGACTTGATATGCGACATATCAGACGAACAGACCGGACTGTACGGTAAGTGTTACTGGTTGGATTCACAGGAGTGTGAGCGGGCTAGCTCGTCGATCTTCTGATCGCTCAATACCCGGATGGCCGTTACGTTTAGCAGACCGCTTGCGGCTTGTGGGTGCTTGATATGATCATCATCTGCTACCGGCGTATTGACGAGTCTTTAGAGTCCTACACAGAGGTTTCCTGGCTCAAGCGAAACGAAATAGGAGCGCATATGAGATATGTGCGGGACCGAGAATAATACGTGTATGTGATACCGTATTTCATTCTCGCGATGAATGTTTCGATTGGTTGTATGCGATATAACCTAGTTATCGAATCATTGATTCGATAAATCGATACATTGTATACTAGTCGGTTATGTGCGACATGACCGGATCATTGAATCAAGTGTTGATTTAGTGATTTAATGTATAATTGTATATTTGATATATTAATTTGCATTAACTAGTATTGGTTCATTTTAAAAGGATTTTCTCACTTGAAGTGCACATTGTATATATGATATGCTTTTGTGTGCACTTGATTGTATCATGTTTGATGATACATACTTACTTGGGTTTGTGCAAAGAATTAAACCATGGTTATGATAATGGTTAGGGTTTTGTGTTATTCATCTATTTATTTATCCATTCTTTATTTATTTAAATAGATAAAAGAAAAGAAAATGGTTTCTTTTTTATCATGAAGCTTGTTGAAGCTTCATGAAGCTTTGACTAAAGAGACCATTTGTCTTCATGCTTAACCCTAACCATTCCCATTTACCATGGTCTATTCTCTACACTTAACCTTAGTTAGCTTATGATAAGTATTGATTTATTTTCATTTTAATTCAACACTTATCATATTCTTTCTTCTTCTTCATCATCTTCTTCTTCAAGAAAGCTTGATGCCATCAATGGCAACTTGAGTTCTAAAGTGAGAAATTCAATTCCAAAGTGAACCCACCTCCTATTTCTTCACCCTCTACCTCTTGCCAAGTTGTTTTGGGTGTTTTCTTCACAAGTTTCACAAATTTGTGAAGTCGGAGCTTGAACTTGTGATGCCTCGACGTAGATCATCTTCGGCACGAAGCCGACGACCTAGTCCGCTCATTTCTCCGATCAAGCCGACGATTGAGTCCGGGATTCGAGATAGACAGCGAGAGGACGCCTACGTGGAGCTAAGGAAGTGGATATCCGGATCTACAAAGGTTGTAGCTTCTTAACTTTAGTTAAGTTGTTAACTAGATTCATATTTCGCCTAAACTTCTAGTCAACGATCCGTATTAGGGTTTCTCGGCACCCGTAAAATTTGAAATTGGCATGGTTGATGCCTTGTGAGACCTCTATTGTGTGCCTAGGAACCCTACAATAGTTCCACAACATTTTCTGTGCCGAGACTTGAATGCTTTTTCTTTATAATATGAAGCAATATTCTTCTTCTCCTTCTCAAGAAAAGAACCATTTTAATAGAGCAAGAGGCATGGCCTGTAATCACCCACTTGCTCCTCGGCAGCCATGGAAGGTGCCTATCGAGAAAATTATTCCTTGTTTTGCTGCACACTTGGCGAATCCCTCTCTTACGGATGATCAATGTAACACGGTAATGCACGAGCTCCTGACCTGTAGGGGATCTCCTCTCTCCGTCGGCTCTATTTGGCTCCGGGTGATCTTCCTAGCCGTGCTCGATGATATTCCTCCTCATCCAATAGAGATGACTCTGGCGTTACTCGACGCAGCGGTAGACAAGATCGACTGTGTTCATGAGGCATGTTTGATTACCACGCCTCTGAGAGATCGCTCCGTTCATTTGCTGAGCCAGATACGGGCTCAACGGGCCATCATGTCTACTTTCGCCGATGGGCACGGCATTGATTGATAGGGAGTGACTCTTCATGAGGATCGCCGCTTCGATATGGTGGAGAAGGCTGAGAGGGCTTTAGAAAACTTTGTTTATTGTTTTGTAAACCCTTGTAGTTTTGATCCTATGTTTGGTGATCTTTTCCCCGTAAAATAAAATGTTTACTTAAATGCATTCTTTTTATCGTTGACTGCCGAATGCTCATTTCCAACACATGTTTTTCCTCTGATTGTATCATTTAAATATATATGCATTCTGCACGTGTGCACGTGTCATGAGCTAACCTTCCACACGCGTATATAAATCAGCATGCTTTCAACGCTATTTCTCATCCAAATACGCATATGTTTGTAAGTGAACACTCAAACAGGTGTGAACAAATGCCCCCACTACTTTGCTCATGGATGTATAACGTAAGTGAAGTAGTGTAGAGTAATGCATAGCATACGGCTGGTTTCGGACTGGCATATCGTACATAACTTTTAGAATTTTAATCTGAGAAGATAGCGAGAGGGCACCGGCGCCGTCATCTATCATTGAATAAAATCTTAATTCTTAAGAAATGTAGTTCTAAGCCCTGAGGCTCGTGAGTTGCACCTTTCTGTTTTGATGGCAGCGTCTTCTACCAATTTTGTTGACTGTGGCTCGTGGATAGTATACAAGAGTCGGTCTTGACCTATTTATAGGGCAACAATAATTATGAAACAACTTGATATCCCCGTCGCGTAAGGCTTTTCACTTTTATGAGCCGTAAGGGTTTCAAAAAGATGTTTCTTCCTACGAGTAGAGATGAGTCGAGAGGATCTCGCAGGTGTATCCTAATGTAAAATGTAGATAACCCACACTCTTTTATGAAAGGGGTCCGTTAGGTTTGTGGTACTAAGTTTAAGTCCATTGTACCGTCATGTTGGCTGATGTCTTTCCTTGATATGTAGTCCTTTAGATAGCTGTTCGGGTAGCCCCACGACTGTTGTGTTTTTGATCTCTTCTGATGCTGGACAATACGTCTTCAAGTAATCTTCTTTAGGTTAGAATATCCATATTACCGCCAAAAGGTCAAGCGTTAGGTATTTGCCGTGACGCTTTTTACTTGAGCTTAGGTTTAATTTGAAGCCCCGATGAGTCATAACCGCACCCTTCTGGGGTGGGATAATTTCTAATGGTCTTTAGGCTTTGTATGTGTTGCCATCGAAACCTGAAGTTAGGAATATGCCATCACTTCATTTTTATTTTGATTATGTCGCGTCAATTCTTCGCTAAAGTTGGGTAGACATCCAAATGACTTCTATACTGTATGTATCGCCATCGAGGGCTGGAGCTAGGATTTTGCTATCACTCCAATTTCATTTGATAGTTGCATCCGCACCTTGCTGTAATGAGTATAAGTCAAGGTGCATGCTCTACAAGGTTTGTATAGAAGCGGAATTTCAAAAAAATCGATTTTGAAGCATGCAACAAAGATATAATCCCAAAATCTACCACAAACCCTAATTAGCAAGACTACATAGGTAATTATTCTATCTCATTAGAATGTTATACCTATCGGTTCATGTCCTTCAGGTCTTGATTCCTCTTCTTAAGCTCCTTTTGTGGTTTTCGGTGTAGCTTGGTTGCTGGTCTCCTGGATCCTAAATGATCCATCCGAAAGTCCTAAATTTAAGCTTCAACTTTCAAAAGAAAGTGACTTAACTAGCTAGTTTGCTAATCTAGCTAGTCAAGATTAAGTGGAGTAGATTAGTGGTGAGTTTTCTATCTCAAGACTCTTATTTTTTCAACTCATGAGAATGGTAGGGTTTGAGGAAGAGGAGAAAGAAGGAGAGAATGACAACTCAAGAATGAGCAAAGAAAAAACTCAACCATGAAGAATGGCTTCATGACATAATATAAAGCATTTTTCTTTTTCTTTAAAACTAGCCAAAAATGCTCCAATTAATGCCCAAGCCATGCTTCATGCCATGCCATCTTTACACCTCATTTTTCTATTTATCAATAAATAGAAAATACACATTATGAGGTGTCCCCTTCTAGAAGGTATTTTGTATAAATACAAAATACTTTCTACCGTATATACATACCCGTATTCGTATCAAAATAAGAATACCTAAGAGATAGAATAATACCACTAAAAATAATACTAACATTAAATTAATATCTGATTTAATGAACCGGCTTAATTCTAAGCCCGTCAGTATTAAAAACCGTCCGATTAAATTCAGCGCAACTAATATACGCAACCAATCGGAACCATGCACGTATAAACATACGACCTTCACATCGTTTCGCTTGAGCCAGAGAAACCTTCTGTGTGAGACTCTAAAGACTCGATAGTACGCTGGCAGTGGCTTTAACCACAAGGTGTTCCCTTCCGAATACAGAGACGCGACCGCGTAGGGACGTCTTGCCTTAAATTCGGGGCAGATGCTATTTGGTTTTATCCGTCCACCTCTCCGAAGATGCCAAGTTAATTTATGGCACCGTATATCAGAGATTTGGACGGATGCGGCCGATGTAGCAGACTTTGTCAGATTCCCCCTCGCTTGAGGGTTTTTTTGATTGTGGGGACGCTCTTCCCTGCAGGCGCAAGCCCCTGCAGTTAATTACGCTACCGCTTGGCGGTAACAACTTTCTCCTTCTCCAGAATTTCACTCCGTGTCGTGGGTGTTTGTTTTGTTTGTGGTTGCCCGTGGATTGTATACGGAGACTAAGTTATGTCGTCGCTCGTCGGACGTGGATTAGTCCAAATCCGTATTTACTTAGATTTGGGTTTGGTGTTTTAGTTTAAGGATACGTTAGCCGCATTGAGGCTAAGATCAACTTAAACGTTCGTTAAGGATACGTTAGTCTGATTTGAGACTAAGATTGACTTAACGGAAAGAGCATTTAGGGGCTCTATTGTTTCAGTTTAGGGACGTAGTGGTCCGTTTAATATATATGGCCAACGGGACCCGTCACCTCTCTGACGACGTTGAAGGATTACAACGACATGTGTCAGAGGAGTTCAGAGATGTACCCCTGAACCAAAGTTGGTTTGGAGTTTTATGGTCCATTTGAATGTTTAAGGATACGTTAGCCAGGTTTGAGGCTAAGATCAACTTAAACGGGATCATTTAGATCCGGCAAAAGAGCGTTTAGGGAGCTCTACTGTTCCAATTTAAGGACGTAGTGGTCCATAGGCAGTTTAAGGACGTTGCGGTCCATGTTCCAGTTTAGGGACGTGGTGGTCCATGTTCCAGTTTAGGGACATAGGGGTCCATATTCCAGTTTAGGGACATAGGGGTCCATCGGTAGTTTAAGGACGCATAAGTCCGTGGGTTTAAGGACCCTACAGTCCGTATCTTGGTTTAAGGACGCATAAGTCCATGAGTTTAAGGACCCCACAGTCTGTGTTGATGTGTGGTTGTCGGGACCCGTCACCTCTCTGACGTCGTTGAAGGATTACAACGATAGGTGTCAGAGGAGTTCGGAGATGTACCCTCGAACCGGATGTAAATTGATTTAGGAGAGCAGCTGTGCTCAGTCAATTTAGTTTGAGGACTTACGGCCGTGATTGGGCTAAGTCCAGTTGAAAAATGTTCAACGCTTTTATTTGCATTTGGCCTGTTAGGCCTTTGCTAGGGCTTGGCCCCTTTTTAATAATTCATAGCATTAATCTTGGTCTCTGTTGGACTTT
This sequence comes from Agapanthus africanus, assembly GCA_030015575.1. Classification (NCBI taxonomy): domain Eukaryota; kingdom Viridiplantae; phylum Streptophyta; class Magnoliopsida; order Asparagales; family Amaryllidaceae; genus Agapanthus; species Agapanthus africanus. Next base: position 604,900,703 of record CM057340.1, read on the forward strand.
TATTTGGGCTCTGCCCCTTTTAAAATAATGCATTGCATTATTTATTATTTTGTTTTATAAATGATGCAGAGCATCAATTTTGTTTGGGCTCTGCCCTTTTTATTGCATTGCAATTTAATTTGGCCTACTAAACCTTTCTGGTTTGGGCCTGGCCCTTTAGTAAAAGAAATGTTTTTGCATTTGTCAGGCGCTTTGCGCCAATCACTGAGCGCAAGTGCTTGTGGTGACGACACGTGTCACGCAAGTGCAGTGTGCTGCACCAGCTCGTTGCGCTTGTGCTGCTGACACGTGGCGCGCTCTGGTGAGTTGCGCCAATTTCAGAGAGCAAGGCTCTATTTCAAAAGCGCATAGCGCAAGTGGTTCAGATGCTGACACGTGGCGCTCTCTGGTGGCTTGCGCCAACCCAAGAGCGCAACAGTGCAGTTTTGCAAGTGCAAGGCACTATTAACTTGAGAATCTTTTAGATTCCAGAACCAATGGTTCATAAAAAAGTGCTTTGCACTTTTTGATTTCTTGATCTAATTTAGATCAAAGAAAACAAGTTTTTCTTGTTTTTCTTGTTTCAGAGAACCAGTGGTTCATAAAAAAGTGCAAAGCACTTATTATTATTTGAAGATCATTGATCTTGTTCTTAGATCAATGATCTATTAGAAGAAATTCTTCTATTTTATGAAGGTTTTTACCTTTTTCTTGAAATTTCTTCAGAGTTCTCTCTGTTTTGAGGTTCTCAATCTCTCACAATGTTGATCATGCTTTGAATTGGGGTCTAGGGGTCTTTATATAGTGCCCATAGGTTTGTTAAGTTTGTTAAAGAGATCATTCTCTAAGAGATTTGGGAAATTTTCCCCTCCGTTGGATCATTGATCAAAGGGCTTCTGTTTTACAGAAGGCAATCTTCTTGTTTTAACAAGAACAGAAAGATTTTATTAAAATTTTAATTCTGTTTGGCGCAGATGCACCAGCGCTTGACTCGTGTCAAGCAGCGCACAGCGCAGCGCAACTGCGCTGACACGTGTCGCGCAGCGCAACTGCGCCAGCACAACTGCGCTGCCACGTGGCGCGCAGCGCAGCGCTTGCGCAGCTGAAGCGTTGCTTCCTTTAATTTTTGTTTTAAATAGAGCCTTGCTCTGATTGGGCGCACTTCCTTGGGCGCTGCGCTGACGTATCAGCTTTTGACACGTGGCGCGTTGCGCGCAGCGCAAGGAATTTGAAGCGTTGCTTCATTTGTTAGAATTTAAATTTTCAAAGTAGAGTTTTGCTCTGATTGGGGGAATCAGAAGCGTTGCTTCATTTCCCGCCTTGGAATTTGAATAGAGGCTTGCTCTGATTGGGGTAAACAAATGCCCCCCACTGTTGCGCTTACGTGGCCCCAGTACGTGAGCACAACGGTGACAGAACTCCAACCGTCGCGGTAACTCTCGGAAGTTGAAAGGGCACTTGGTGCCTATAAATAGGACCTTTGGTCCTCAACAGATGATTATCATCTCTTCATAAGCATTTTGCCCAGAGCCCTGCTCTTGCTTAAGAACTTTTAAGAACCAAAACTCTATAAAATTTTAGGTAAAATTAATTCGGATTAAATTAAATTATTTTTAAGAGCTTTGCTCTCCATAGATCCCTGATCTAAAGGAGACCCATTTAGGGTTTCACTTGGCAGAGCTTTGCTCTATAGGTCTAAAAGGATCTAAAAAGAACTAAAGGGAACTTATTAAGGTTCTATTAATGGAGCTTTGCTCTCTAGAAGATTTTCCTTGTATTTTCTTAATTTCTTTTAATGGAACTTTGCTCCTTCCAAATCGTATAGAAGAACTCTTAGGAATTCTTCATGGATATTGGAAACCAAAGATGGCATTTTTACATTATTATTATTATTATTATTATCTTCTCAGAGCAAAACTCTTAATGTTCTTAGGGAATTTTCTTCAAATTCTCTTCATTACTGAATTTGATAGACGTCACCCCTATTCGCAGAGCATTGCTCTCGAGGAGTTTAACTTTCTGTGCTCGTTTTTAACAAGAATTCGCTTAATCAGTCTGTCCGCTAATTCTGTTAATCTTCTTTTACAGGAGCAATGGACGCCCATATGTACGATCTTGACAAGATCATCTCCTACGGGGACATCCACCGACTCGGCCGCTCTCAAAATCGAGAATTCACGAATGCGGAGTGTGCCGAGATCATGAGCCGCTTCGACGCATATAACGGTTAACTGCTTTCCCGACGTTCCTCTCTCCTGAAGCTTATCGTGGGAGCCATTTGGGAAGCACTTCCCCTATTCTGCTCCGGCGTGCCGCTTGGGGCGTTGGATGCTGCTGAGGATAAGGTGCACTCGGTATACCCGATGCACCTCATCTCAAAGAGACGGCGAGACAATCTTATCGATCTCCTGCACCAGGCTTTCCAACAGTCCGCCATACTCGCTGCTTATTGGAGGGTGGAAGACATCAGGGGGGACCCTGATGCTTGTGCTCGTGAAAGAAAGCACACCAGGATGGTCCGCGAGGCTTGGAAAGTCATAGATAGGGTCACTTTCGAGTTCCTCAATCCATGTCCTGGGTTCGAGGTTATACCTTTGTAAACATTTTAATAATGTTATTATTCATTTCTCTATGATTGTAAGAACCCCTTTTATGATATGAATAGAAAATTTCCATTTCAGCTTGTCTTATTCCTCGTTCTGAATCTTTTGCACATGCATGGATGAGTGTGTCCCGAATGCTTGATCCAACGCCAATCAGATGTTCTTTCTGTCGCTCTCTTCTTTGCTTTTATTATCAGCATGTTGTCTTGATGAACATATTTGACAAATAATAGAGTAAGCATCTTAACTCCTTCATGAGATAGCGATGGCTTAGGCCGCAGGTTCAGATCTGCTGCCTAAGACTTTTCAACTCTATGAGCCGTGAGGGTCTCATAGAGACTTTTCTCCCTACGGATCGAGAGGATCTCGTAAGTGGATTTTCTCCTTAGGAATCGTGAGGATTCCTAAGTGTGTTTTCTCTTATAAGTCGTAAGGATCCTATAAGAGAATTTTCCCTCTTACGAGTCGAGAGGACCCGTAAGCAGTTGTTTCCCTCCCTGTCGAGATTCGACTTTGGAGAGTGAGACCCGTGAATAGTATACAAGAGACCGTTTTAGGTTGACTTGCAAGGTCCCGGTGCTTAGGAAACAAGCTTTTTAATTCTTGCTGCCTAAGGATTTATCTTGCAAGTTGAGACGAATCAGGAATTTCTCGCGGAGACACCGGTTTCTCTGCGAGCCGACGCGAATCAGGAGTTTCTCATCAAGGATGCTAGTTTCCCTGAATTGAGGTATTTGCCAAGGACACTTATTTCCCTGGTGTTGAAACGAATCGAGAATTTCCTGCGGAGACACTGGTTTCTCTGCGAGTCGACGTGAATCAGGATTTTCTTCATCAAGGACACTTGTTTCCCTGAGTCGAAGGATTTGTGGTTGACTTGTTTCCGAGACGGAGGTCATTGGCTGACTTGTTTCCGAGACGGAGGTCGTTGGATGACTTGTTTCCGCGACGAAGGTCGTTGGATGACTTGTTTCCGCGACGAAGGTCATTTGCTGACTTGTTTCCGAGACGGAGGTCGCTGGTTGACTTGTTTCCGAGACGGAGGTCATTTGTTGACTTGTTTCCGCGACGGAGGTCATTTGCTGACTTGTTTCTAAGACGGAGGTCATTTGCTGGTTGACTTGTTTCCGAGACGGAGGTCGTTGGATGACTTGTTTCCGAGACGGACTGCGACGGAGGTCATTGGCTGACTTGTTTCCGGGTCGGAGGTCGTTGGTTGACTTGTTTCCGAGACGGAGGTCGTTGGCTGACTTGTTTCCGCGACGGAGGTCGTTGGCTGACTTATTTCCGGGACTGAGGTCGTTGGCTGACTTGTTTCCGCGACGGAGGTCATTGGCTGACTTGTTTCCGAGACGGAGGTCATTGGATGACTTGTTTCCGGGTCGGAGGTCGTTGGTTGACTTGTTTCCGAGACGGAGGTCGTTGGTTGACTTGTTTCCGGGACGGAGGTCGTTGGTTGACTTGTTTCCGCAACGGAGGTTGTTGGCTGACTTGTTTCCGAGATGGAGGTCGTTTGCTGACTTGTTTCCGAGACGGATGTCATTTGCTGACTTTTTTCCGAGACGGATGTCATTGGTTGACTTGTTTCCGCGACGGATGTCATTTGCTGACTTGTTTCCGAGACGGATGTCATTTGCTGACTTGTTTCCGAGACGGATGTCATTGGTTGACTTGTTTCCGCGACGGATCTCATTTGTTGACTTGTTTCCGAGACGGATGTCATTTGCTGACTTGTTTCCGAGACGGATGTCATTGGTTGACTTGTTTCCGCGACGGATGTCATTTACTGACTTGTTTCCGAGACGGATGTCATTGGTTGACTTGTTTCCGCGACGGATGTCATTTGCTGACTTGTTTCTGAGACGGATGTCATTTGCTGACTTGTTTCCAAGACGGATGTCATTGGTTGACTCTAGGTTGTCTGTGAACCGTAGAGTCTTGGAACTGGGGACTTTGCCGTAGCTCCGATTGGTGATGTCACGTCCATGTCCTGCTGGAATGAGGAGGAACGCCGCTGTTGGTCTCCAGGCTGTAGATGCGGTCGTCGAGATCTGACTTCCCTTTGTCGCAGCCTGGTGGGGAAATGTAGTCCCCTTTCCCCTTTTTTTGTTTATGCCCATGAATTGTATACAGGGGTCACTATGGACTTACCTGGAGGACAAAAGTTTCATTCATTTTTTTTATTTCCGCGATGCTCTATCATTTCAGCTTTTGATCGCGAAAGTCGCGACTGCCCAATCATTTCGGCTATTTTTCGCGGTGCCCAATCATTTCGGCTATTTATTTTATTTTTACTCGCTGCTTTTTATTGCGAGTTGCCCAATCATTTCGGCTGTTTTGTATGCATACGTTTTTACTTACTGCTTTTTATTACAAGTTGCCCCATCATTTCGGCTGTTTTGTATGCATGCGCGGTCTACCGGCTTTTCACCGTAAACCTGAAATTAGACACCGATTTCGGCATCAGCACCGCTACAACTGGGATATTGCCAGGAGCGAATCATCATTTTCCTCTGTCGATGTCGAACAAAGGTGGCTTAGCGAACAGGGTTAAGGTCCTGTCGACTAAGGCTTTTAACTTCATGAGCCGTAAGGGTCTCACAAAGGTATTTCTCCCTACAAGTCGTGAGGATCTTGTAGGTGTATTTTCTCCTTAGGAATCGTGAGGATCCCTAAGTGTATGTTCCTCTGTAAGTCGTAAGGATCCTACAGGAAGGTTTTCTCCTTGTAAATCGAGAGGACCCACAAGGGTTGTTCATCATGCGTGCACATCCCCGGTCATGGATGGGACTTGGTTAAGGAAATGTTTATTTGCACCCGTGGATTGTATACAAGGGTCAGCATTGAGCCGCTTGTAGGGCAATCTCGAAGGTTGTGGGGGTTTCTTAAGCACAGGTTTAGGACTCTATAACTTAAGACTTTCAAATCTTATGAGCCGTGAGGATCCCATAAGAGAGTTCTCCTTACGAGTCGTGAGGGTCTCGCAAGTGTATTTTCTCCTCAGGAATCGTGAGGATACTTAAGTGTGTTGCTCCCTTGTGAGTCGTAAGGATCTCACGCGGGTGGTTTCTCCTTACAAGGTCGAGAGGATCTTGTAAGTGTCTTTTAACGAGATTGCGCCCTTTCGGGTTTTCACAAACACTCGTCGGTAGTCCTGCTGTTTTTACTCACGGAGCCCTTTCGGGTTTTCATCCGTGCCCATTTTGCTTATGGACATACCGTTTTTTTTTATTCTTTTTTTTTATTTTTTTTTACGAGGTCGCGCCCTTTTGGGTTTTCACGAACACTCGCCGGTAGCCTTGCTGTTTTTACTCACGGAGCCCTTTCGGGTTTTCATCCGTGCCCATTTTGCTTATGGACATACCGTTTATTATATTTTATTATTATATATATATATATTTTTAATATTTTTTTATATATCTCGTCAGCCTAAGGATGCCGCGGTAGTAGTTTAAAGACGTTTCGGTCCTTCATTAGTTTAAGGACGTTTCGGTCCGCCATTAGTTTAAGGACGTTTCGGTCCACCATTAGTTTAAGGACGTTTCGGTCCACCATTAGAAAGCCGGCTACTGCTTCTAGAGTTTCGGGCGTAGGAAGATAGCGAGCGGACATAGTCGTCGTCATCGAACATTGACCTAGGCTGTGGCTCATTAAGCGTAGTATTTCTTTAGGAAGCGGCCATTTATTGGTCTGAAAGGCCTTTCACCGTGCATATCCATGAGTAGATAGGCTCCACCTTGGTAGACCTTGTCTATGATGTACGGACCTTCATAGTCTGGCTCGAATTTTCCCCGCTTGGCGCGATTGGGGATCATAGGCCTTTTGATCACTAGCACAAGTTCGCCTTGGCGGAATGTCCTCGGCCGGGTCAATCTTTCATATGAGCACGTCATCTTTGCTTTATAGGCCTCCAGATTTTGTTGCGCTATGAGCCGGGTTTCATCAAGGGCATCAAGCTCCTCAAGCCGAAGGTGAGCATTTTCCTTGTCTGTTAGCTCATAATGGACTGCCACTCGTAGAGAGGGTAACTCTATCTCGAGGGGGAGTACTGCTTCTTCTGTACCGAATACCAACGCATATGGCGTTGTGTTCGTGGCGGTTTTGAACATAGTTCGATACGCCCAGAGAGTCTCTTGCAGTCTCTCGTGCCAGTCCTTCTTATTTCGGAACACCGTTTTCTTCATGATCTTTGTCAAGGTCTTGTTGAAGGCTTCAGCTAGACCGTTAGCTCGCAGATTATAAACTGAGGAATATCTCCAGTCTATATTATGCTGTTGCGCGAAGCGACTGATTTTGTAGCTTCTGTAGGCTGTCCCGTTATCGGAGATGATCCGTCGCGGAGTTCCAAACCGATATATGACGTGCGTCTTGAAGAAGTGGAGGATATTCTCCGTCTTCACTTCCCTCAGCGGTATTGCCTCTGCCCATTTGGAGAAGTAGTCAGTCGTCGCCAGGATGAAACGATGTCCCCTGGACGATGCTGGTTCGATGGGGCCGACTATGTCAGTTCCCCACATTTCGAATGGCCAGCTAGCCACCGTCGGGTGTAGCGGATTTGGATGCTGGTGGATGAAGTCCCCATGAATTTGGCATGAGTGGCACTGCTTCGCATACTCGAGGCAATTTTGAACCATCATGGGCCAGTAGTAGCCCATCCGTTTGATCTTCAACTTCATCTTTGGTCCTGCTTGGTGAGAACCGCAGAGTCCGTCATGAACTTCCTGAATGACTCTTTTTGCTTCGTCAGGTCCCAGACACCTTAACCACAGAGAATCAAATGACCTCCTGTACAGAGTATCATTGACGAAGGCGAAAGACAGAGCTCGTTTCATAAGCTGATGTCTTAAGGACGCATCTTCGGGCGTTCGACGGTATTTGAAGTAGTCTATAAAGACTTCTCTCCAATCCTCGGTATTTTCCCGATCTTTTATTTGCAGGGTCGTCTGCTCAATCGCTGCCTTTTCTTCGGATAATTCCGGAGATATTTCCGCTGGGGCAAGTACCTGACGGCTTTGTACCATGATTCTTACGTCATCGAGGTTCTCATCGGCCAGTTCTTTGGCGAGCTTGGCCAACGCGTCCGCTTTGCTGTTTTCCGCACGCGGTATGTTTTCCAAAGTGTAGGAGGGGATTTGGGTCAACAGTTGACCTTTTCGCCATACTTCACTAACTCTGGTTTGCACGTTTGGTAATCGCCGTTCACTTAACTGACGACCAATTGGGAGTCTCCGTATATGAGGAGGTTTTCAATTCCCATGTCAATGGCGATCTCGAGGCCTTCTATCAAAGCTTCGTATTCGGCTTCATTGTTTGTCCTCGGCTCTGTTAGGGAGAAAGCAAAGCGCATTATCCCTCCTTGTGGAGTTACGAAGATGAGTCCTACCCCCGATTTGATTACAGGGGTACTTTGTTTGCGCTTCTTCATGGAAGACGCTCCATCGAAATAAAGCTCCCATCGAGTATCGCCCCCATCGATCGCGTTAAACGCATGTTCGTCTGGCAACTCGCAATTTAGAGGGGAATCGGCAGGTATCGGATGCTCAGCGAGGAAGTCGGCGATGGCCTGGCCTTTCACTGCCTTGAGAGGCTGATACGTTATCGAGAACTCCATCAAGAGTAGAGCCCATTTAGCGAGTCGCCCCGTCAATATGGCCTTCGACATCAGATATTTAAGGGGGTCCACCTTCGAGATGAGACGGACCTCATGCGCCAACGCATAGTGCCTGAGCTTTGTTATCGCGAAGATCAACGCCAGGCAGTGTTTTTCAATGGGGGAGTAGTTGCTTTCTGCCCCCAGTAGAACTCGACTTAAGTAGTAAAGCGCTCTTTCCTTCCCTTGGTCGTTCTCTTGCGCCCATAATGCGCCTAAGGAACCTTCGAGGGCGGTTGTATAAAGGATGAGAGGTTTTCCCTTAACCGGAGCAGCCAACACTGGCGGGTTCTGCAGGTATTGCTTGATCTCGTCTAGTGCGCTTTGGCATTTCTGATCCCAGACGGACGGGGTCCCCTTCTTCATCAGGTGGCTGTAAGGACGGCATTTGCCTGAAAGGTTGGCTATAAATCGCCGTATGTATGCGAGCTTCCCTTGGAGAGACTGCAACTGCTTGAGAGTTCTCGGCGGAGGCATTTCCATGATCGCCTTAATCTTCGACGGATCTATTTCAATACCTCGGTGTCGGACGACGAATCCCAGGAATTTTCCCGAGGAAACTCCGAATGCGCACTTGAGCGGATTCATCTTCAAGTTATATCGTCGAAGGCGTTGAAATACGATCTTGAGATGCTCGAGATGTTCTTCGTACGATTTGCTTTTCACCACGAGGTCGTCGATATAGCATTCGACGATTTCATGTATAAGGTCATCGAAGATCTTCGTCATGGCCCTCTGATAGGTAGCATCAGCGTTCTTTAGACCGAAGGGCATCACTTTATAGCAGAATATTCCCAGAGGAGTCCGAAAAGCCGTGTGCTTCTGGTCTTCGGGATGCATCTTGATCTGATTATACCGTGACGAGCCGTCCATGAAGGAGAAAACCTCATGAGTGGACTTATTGTCTATCATCAGTTCAGTGACTGGCACTGGGAAATCGTCCTTCGGGCAAGCTTTATTGAGATCCCGGAAGTCCACGCATATGCGCACTGTCCCATTTTTCTTCATTACCGGGACGATGTTGGCGATCCATTTGGGATATTGAACCTCCTGGATGAAACCAGAGTCAATCAGCTTCTTAACCTCGGCATTGATACTCATCTCAAGCTCGAGCCGCATTCTTCTTGGTGCCTGTTTGACTGGCTTGACGTCTGGGGATATCGCCAACTTATGCATAGCAATTTCTGGGTCTAGTCCTGGAATTTCGGAATAGTTCCAAGCGAAGCAATCTCTTTACTGAATAAGCACGTCTTTTAACGCATCCATCCTTTCTTCAGATAGCAGCTCGCTGACGAATGTCGGTCGTGGGTCGTTCGCCATCCCCAACTCAATTTTCTTGAGGTTATCTGCAGTGGTGTGTATTCCATCCTCCAGTTCTTTCGGCGCTGGTGGAAATTCTGAGATCACCTCATCATCGCTGTTTTCGAAGCACCAGGGAAGGTTATCCATGTTCTCGGGCTCTTCTTTTAATATTGTTATCATGTGACAAGTGCGAATCCGCTTCTAAGCCCAATGTGGAGTTGGTTCTGTTCTCGTGGCTTTGGGTTCGTGCTTCTGTGGCGGCGTTACCCTCCAGTTGTCAGATAGAGCGAACTTGCCGAGCTGATATTGGTCTTCGATCCAATTCTTGAAGGTGAAGCAGTCTTCAAGAGGGTGCCCTATTACTCGGTGATAGGAGCAATAGTTTGGGTGAGAGACTTCGCCTGCTTGTTCAGGGTTTTTGGACTCCGGCAGTGTGAGCATCTGATGTTTTAGAGCGAGGTCAAGTATTCTCTTCGTCTTGTCCCGAGGAAAAGAGTATGCTCGACCCATTTTCTTTATGAGGGATAGATCGGAACCGCTTGATTCCCGCTTGCGTGGCTTCTTAGTCCCGCTTGGTTGCTGTTGAGCGTCTTTTTCACGTTTAGACTTGCTTCTGCCTCTGTGTCGAGCCTTTTTTTATAACAGGTTGACAGGGAGTGGCATTTTCATCTTTCACAGCCTGTTGTAGGAGGCGTTGCGTTTTGGCCTTCTCGTAGATTGCCATTTCGCGGTTGTGGTCGTCTCGGACTTTTTGACCGGCTTCCTTTATTAGCTTGTCCATTTGTTCTTCGAACGACGGACTGGGCATCTTTGCATCAGGAACTGTTACTGGTTCAGTATTAGCATCTTCCCATTGAGCATCCCCTTCCTCATTGAAGTCATGCATGACGTAGCAACCGTGGAGTAACTCTCGTTTCTTGGCTCGAATGTATCCAAGCCCGATCGTTTCCATCCTCCCACTAGGCAACTTGTGCTGAGTTCCGGGGACGTTCCAGACCCTGTCATAGAATTTGGCTTTCTGAGCGGTTTGTCTAAAGGGTACCCCTTGGCGTTTCAGCAACCTCTTCAAGCCTTCTGTATAATATCTAGGCAAACGGATGGGTTGAAGCCTGTCAAGCATAGGATCCGCACCGTGCCAGATTTCTTTCTCCACTTTGGTTTCTTCAGAGCGGTAGAATAGAATTGCCTTTTCGTCCTTTCGCCTGGGAGGGACATAGAACGTCCGCAGCTCCTCTACATTGTAGATATCAAGTGCATCCAGTTCTTTACGGTGTTTAAACGGCACCATGGCGACTTGCAGACTTTGCTCTTCGTCAGCAGACGCTTGTATTGAAGGTCGAGCAGAGAATACAGCATGGACCTCATCTTCCGAGTCGCTACCAAAGATCAACGTAGGAGCGGATGGTCCTGGCTTGTTGTGTCGAGACGGCCCAGAGTAAACTATCTCTTCTTCTTCTTCGGTATCACTCCCGAAAACAGGAATGGTGGCATTAGCTTTGTTCTCCGGCTTGTAACACCTCTCAGTGTCTTCGAAATCCGGTAAAAAGTATTTGGCATCTTCATATTTGTGGACTTCGTTCACGGAAAACGGATTCAGTTCTCCCGTCACGGTATACTCGAGACCATCCTTAGAATACTTCATACACTGATGTTGTGTAGAAGGGATGATGTTGTACTCGTGTAACCACGGTCGGCCGAGCAGAGCATTGTAGCACGTCTTAGCGTCTATGACGTGGAACTTAATGTCCGTGACGAGTAGCCCAAAGCGTAGCGTCAGTACCACATACCCAAGAGTTTTTGATGATTGGGAGTCGAACCCGGAGATGGTGATCTTGTCCCGAGCAAGGTGCTGTACGCTCATGCAGATTTCTTTTAACACCCGCACATTGAGGAGATTAATGGAAGATCCATTGTCAATCAGGATTTTGCCTATCTTTATATCATGGCAGTATCCTGTGACATAAAAGGGGTGGTTGTGTTCGCACGTCCCGAGGAGAAGGTCTTCATCGCCGAAAGTGACATCGGCCGTGTGCACTTCCTCCAGTTCATCCTTCATCTTTTCTTCGGCCAGGAAAGCTTGGAATTGCTCGGGGTCCTGTAGTGCCTTGATTAACGAATCTCTTGCCTCTTTTGATAGTAAAAGGGCGTCAAGAATGCTGAGCTGCGAGGGTAGCTTCCTCAGATGTGGTAGAACGTTGTAATCCACCTTATTTTTCTTCGGCGGGTCCTTGGCAGTTAGCTCTTCCATGACTTGGTCATCTAGGGCAATGTCCTCAGAGACCTTTTCTTTCCCTTTATCTTTCTTGTTTGAGGGTCCAAGATTCTTTTCAGGTAGCGTCCGATTACGCAGCCGGATATTTTCACAGACCTTTTGCCCTTCTTCTTTTCCCGAAGTGGACTCTTTAAAGAGAGGGCCAAGCTCCAGCTCTTCATCAGAATCACTCCCGAATGTAAGCACTTGTGACCCGCCGGTGTTAACCATGCGACAATTGCCGGTAGTTCTTTTAAGCCCTTCGGTCGTATTTTTCCGCTCCCGACGAGTTTTGCGCTTCTCCCGCTTAAAATGTTGTCGGTGAGCAACATATCCTTGCTACCATCTATCGAAAGCTTTGCACTCTTCAGTGGGGTGCGAAATCTTCTGATGATATAAGCAATAGGAGGGGTGCATTTCCATTTCGCCAGTAATGTTTCCTTCGGAGGATGGTAGCTTCATGCCCATTGATATGGCCTTAGCAAACCTTTTCCTCATCTTGAATTTTCTTTTGTCAGTAGTGGAGGTATTTTGCTCCAGCGGGAGCGTCTCAGCTCTTTCATCAAGTCGCCGGCGCTTGGCCCTTTCAAATATAGCCGTCTCACGTTCCCGATCAGCTTTACTCTTCAGCAGAACTTTGTTGAGGAATGCGTTAATTACCTCATCTGATGGCCCCAGAATTTTTGGTTCAGGATCTGCCCCCAGCTTTTCAGTGCAGGGAGTCTCTTCATCGCCCGTCAACGCATGGGAGATCATATGGCAGCTCGCCACGTATTCACCGGACTCATCCGACGAACTTTCCTCTTCATCTTCTTTTCGAAAGACGTGGTTAAGAAACTCTTGGAGTGTAATGGGAGTCCGTGCTTTCTGGTTATATTCCTCCAGCGCGTCAATTTATTTTTGTAAATCCGTGCGCTTGTCGCCAGGCTTCACGGGCTTCTTGGATTTCTTCTTCTTCTTCTTCTTCGAAGATTTTGATGGCTGGTTGCGAGTGCTTGGGCCACCACCATCGGTCTTTGGAGTTGGACGCGGCTTCAACATCCCCTCAATGACCTGCGGTTCCAACGGGTTCTTCCACTTGATCGCTGGGCATGTCTGAAGGTCGTTCAGCATCCTCTTTGTCTTAGCTGACAGCACAACCTCCCATGTGGCTTCTTCGACGAGAGAGCACGTTGCCCCCGGCATATTCATCCTTTTCGAGGCGTGAGGTTGCGGCGGATTCACCTTCCATCTGTCGGATAACGCGAACTTGCCTTGTTGGTACTAGTCTTCAAGCCAATTTTTGAAGACATAGCAATCTTCGATCGGATGACCCAGTACTCGGTGATAGGGACAGTAGTTTGGCTCATTGACATCATTTGGTTGCGACGGACGTTTTGGCTCCGGCAAATTTATGAGTCGGTTGCGCAACGCCAACTCGAATAACCTTCTTGTTTTTTCTTGGGGAAACGAGTAAAGACGTCCTAGTCTCTCCTCAAGGGATACCTGTGGACGCATATTATTTTGACGAACAACCGGCTTCGAGTTGCTCGGTTGTTGTTGAGCATTAGCGACAACGATCGCTTTTCCCTTCCCCTTGTCATTTCGGGAGTCTGGCTTTGGAAGAGGGGGTTTATGGCCCATCTGATCCATTTGCGCTAGCTTGTCAATCAAGGCCTGGAAGGTAGTCGGCTTGAAGAACATCATAAATTGCGAGATGGTTGCTTGTGGATCAAGGGTTCCCACAAACATACCTACTGCAGGAGCTTCTTCAATGCGTTGCTCGCATTTCGACCATAAGTTCCGCCACCGTATATCATATTGGACCCATGTCTCGCCTGGTTTTACCCTGGCGTTAATCAGTGCCGTCATCGGGGTGCGTTCACTGGCGCTTGCAAAACGCTGGGTAAACAACTGCTCCATCCGCGAAGGTCTTGATAGAGTCGTTCGGGAGATCAGAGTACCACTCGAACGCTGTATCTGAAAAGCTTAAAATGAACTGGCGGAGCAACAATTTGTCATCACCACCGGTGTTGCCGCAGAGCGCCCTGAACTGGGCAACATGCTGGTGAGGATTGCCCGTCCCCTTATAGACATGGAATTTAGGTATGGTGTAACCCGGCGGGTATTTGATCTGGTCGTACCAGCTTGGATATGGCCGCCCCGTCTTTACGACCTGGCCGGCTGCTTCAGTCGCATGATGAACCCGTATTTATTGGGCTATGTACTCGTCCAAGTCAGCTTTGGAGATTGTCTCCTCCTTATCTGTTGACAAAGCTGGCGGAGGATTCGACGTTTCTCCCCTATCGTCTTCAAGGACGATCGGGGGATCTTCGGCCGGAGGATCTTGTTGGATCATCATTCCCACTATGTCTTGGAACAGGAGGGCCATACGCTTTATGTTGGCTGCTTGTTCAGCAGCCTCTTTATCCTTCTTCTCCAATATCCGACGAAGGAATTCAGCGTCGGTTTCTTGCTCTTGGCGTTCATCCGAGGATGCTTCAGGGCTTTCTTTTGGCCCAGTAAGTGCGGCCATCGCGTTTATCATCTCTTGGAGCTTCTGCTCCTCCTTCTGCGCTTTGGTCACTGACCGCGTGAGCGGTCTATGACCTGTTGATATGCGGCTGTCCTCTTTACCAGACGCCATGTATACTGTATGAACTATTATACCCCCAGACTTAGGGCGTTTAGGTTCACCGCCTTTGGCATTTGCCACGGGCGTGGAAATTTTCTCTGGCCTCCTTCTCTTATGGGCCATTGAAGTTGAGGGGGCCGTTGCAGCAGGCACCCTGGTGGTGGTCGTCCTTTGCTGTTTGATCGGACGTCTCTTTTCTTCTTGCACCTTCGCCTTTTTCTGTTGACGATAATGATCTTGGTCAATTACGGAGTCTTGAACCCTCCGCCAAACCTTGTACATTTTGGAGGATAGCCGCTGAGGAGGCTGCTCCAGCTTCGTTTCCTGAACTCTCTCCGCAGGTGGAGGAGATCTTTTCAGTGTAGCAGTTGGAGAGTTCTTACGCACCCTCCTTAACGGTTCAAAGCTGTTCCCAGTTGGAACAGCAGCATCAACTTCCACCATTGGAGTGGGTGGAGTTAGCCCCGAGGGGGAGTTGCCTCCCGCCTTCCTGACTCGTCGCCAATGGCGACGTCGAGCATGACGAGCCGTTGGGACCGGCTCGACGATAGAGACAGCTTTTTCTTGCCCCCTGTCTGGATGAGACGTTGCTGGTGTTAGCCTATTGAAGACTGAGGTTGTCCTTTGAGGGGTGATATTCAATCTGTCAAAGACAGATCCTTGAGTAGGGGTAGGAGCAGGAATAGTCAGCCTTGAAAAGACTGACCCTTTGACAGGAGAAGCCGCCTTGGTGACTTCGGGAGCAGCCGTCTTCTTTGGGATGGCCTTCTCAGGTATTATGGGCTTTTTGGCGGGTTCTTTAGAGTTCAGACTCAGTCTGGTAAAGACTGAGGAGTTGGATGACCCGTTGAGAGGGGCCGTGGGAGTAGCAAGTCGATCAAAGACCGACTTCTTTGAAGCTTCTGGTATGGGTATTGGCAGGGTGAAGCTCGCAGGAGGGATCATGGTCCCGAAAAATAGGCCAGTGGTGGCCTGAGTCACCTGTTCTACCGGCAGGGCAAGGACGGAGGCTGCTTGAGGCCCATATGCTACACCTCCAGGTGAGGTAGAGCGTCGGCTGCATTGGCACTTCGAGCAGTTCGAATAGTTAGAGGCCATTGATGCTTGATTTCTGTGCCAGGCAAAAAACCAAATCTTAGTAACTTGAAACCCAAAGGCAACCATTAACAAACCGCAATTTGTTCGCGAAGACGACACACGAAGTGTGGAGTGGAAAGAGGAAAAGGTCCCACCGGGCGTGCCAGAATCTGTTCCCCTCCGAATACAGAGACGCGACCGCGTAGGGACGTCTTGCCTTAAATTCGGGGCAGATGCTATTTGGTTTTATCCGTCCACCTCTCCGAAGATGCCGAGTTAATTTGTGGCATCGTATATCGGAGGTTTGGACGGATGCGGCCGATGTAGCAGACTTCGTCAGATTCCCCCTAACTTGAGGGGTTTTTTGATTGTGGGGACGCTCTTCCCTGCAGGCGCAAGCCCCTGCAGTTAATTACGTTACCGCATCGCGATAACCACTTTCTCCTGCTCCGGAAGTTCACTTCGTGTCGTGTGTTTTTATTTGTTTTGGTTGCCCGTGGATTGTATACGGAGACTAATTTATGCCGTTGCCCGTTGGACGTGGATTAGTCCAAATCCGTATTTACTTAGATTTGGGTTTGGTGTTTTAGTTTAAGGATACGTTATCCGCATTGAGGCTAAGATCAACTTAAACGTTCGTTAAGGATACGTTAGTCTGATTTGAGACTAAGATCGGCTTAATGAAAAGAGCATTTAGGGGCTCTATTGTTCCAGTTTAGGGACGTAGTGGTCCGTTTAATATATATGGCCAGCAGGACCTGTCACCTCTCTGACGACGTTGAAGGATTACAACGACATGTGTCAGAGGAGTTCAGAGATGTACCCCTGAACCAAAGTTGGTTTGGAGTTTTATGGTCCATTTGAATGTTTAAGGATACGTTAGCCAGGTTTGAGGCTAAGATCAACTTAAACGGGATCATTTAGATCCGGCAAAAGAGTGTTTAGGGAGCTCTACTGTTCCAATTTAAGGACGCAGTGGTCCATAGGTAGTTTGGGGACGTGGCGGTCCATGTTCCAGTTTAGGGACGTGGTGGTCCATGTTCCAGTTTAGGGACATAGGGGTCCATCGGTAGTTTAAGGACGCATAAGTCCGTGTGTTTAAGGACCCCACAGTCCGTATCTTGGTTTAAGGACGCATAAGTCCATGAGTTTGAGGACCCCACAGTCCGTGTTGATGTGTGGTTGTCGGGACCCATCACCTCTCTGACGTCATTGAAGGATTACAACGATAGGTGTCAGAGGAGTTCGGAGATGTATCCTCGAACCGGATGTAAATTGATTTAGGAGAGCAGCTGTGCTCAGTCAGTTTAGTTTGAGGACTTACGGCCGTGATTGAGCTAAGTCCAGTTGAAAAATGTTCAACGCTTTTATTTGCATTTGGCCTGTTAGGCCTTTGCTAGGGCTTGGCCCCTTTTTAATAATGCATAGCATTAATCTTGGTTTCTGTTGGACCTTTATTTGGGCTCTGCCCCTTTTAAAATAATGCATTGCATTATTTATTATTTTGTTTGGGCTCTGCCCATTTATAAATGATGCAGAGCATCAATTTTGTTTGGGCTCTGCCCTTTTTATTGCATTGCAATTTAATTTGGCCTACTAAACCTTTCTGGTTTGGGCCTGGCCCTTTAGTAAAAGAAATGCTTTTGCATTTGTCAGGCGCGTTGCTCCAATCACTGAGCGCAAGTGCTTGTGGTGATGACACGTGTCATGCAAGTGCAGTGCGCTGCACCAGCGCGCTGCGCTTGCGCTGATGACACGTGGCGCGCTATGTTGAGTTGCGCCAATTTCAGAGAGCAAGGCTCTATTTCAAAAGCGCATAGCGCAAGTGGTTCAGATGCTGACACGTGGCACTCTCTGGTGGCTTGCGCCAACCCAAGAGCGCAACAGTGCAGTTTTGCAAGTGCAAGACACTATTAACTTGAGAATCTTTTAGATTCCAGAACCAATGGTTCATAAAAAAGTGCAAAGCATTGTTTGATTTCTTGATCTAATTTAGATCAAAGAAAACAAGTTTTTCTTGTTTTTCTTGTTTCAGAGAACCAGTGGTTCATAAAAAAGTGCAAAGCACTTATTATTATTTGAAGATCATTGATCTTGTTCTTAGATCAATGATCTATTAGAAGAAATTCTTCTATTTTATGAAGGTTTTTACCTTTTTCTTGAAATTTCTTCAGAGTTCTCTCTGTTTTGAGGTTCTCAATCTCTCACAATATTGATCATGCTTTGAATTGGGGTCTAGGGGTCTTTATATAGTGCCCATAGGTTTGTTAAGTTTGTTAAAGAGATCATTCTCTGTGGGATTAGGGAAATTTTCCCCACCGTTGGATCTTTGATCCAAGGGCTTCTGTTTTACAGAAGGCAATCTTCTTGTTTTAACAAGAACAGAAAGATCTTATTAAAATTTTAATTCTGTTTGGCGCAGATGCACCAGCGCTTGACACATGTCAAGCATCGCACAGCGCAGCGCAACTGCGCTTGCGCAACTGCGCTGACATGTGTCGCACAGCGCAGAACGCAGCGCAACTGCGCTGACACGTGTCTCGCAGCGCAGAGCGCAGCGCAACTGCGCTGCCACGTGGCGCGCAGCGCAGAGCTCAATGCAACTACGCTGCCACGTGTTGCGCAGCGCAGCGCTTGCGCAACTGAAGCTTTGCTTCCTTTAATTTTTGTTTTAAATAGAGCCTTGCTCTGATTGGGCGCACTGCCTTGGGCGCTGCGCTGACGTATCAGCTTTTGACGTGTGGCGCGTTGCGCGCAGCGCAAAGAATTTGAAGCGTTGCTTCATTTATTAGAATTTAAAATTTCAAAGTAGAGCTTTGCTCTGATTGGGGGAATCAGAAGCGTTGCTTCATTTCCCGCCTTGGAATTTGAACAGAGCCTTGCTCTGATTGCGGTAAACAAAGCGCGTCGGTGGTACTAGCTGTACGTAACAACGATCCAGGTACATGTCGAAACGAAGGCCGACAAGCAAACTCATATGAACCCTTACTGAGTCTAACCGTGACAATATCCGTACAGTCCGGTCTGTTTGTCTTAGAGTATCGCATACCGGGTCTAGGGGGTGGTTAACATCAGACCCCTACTAACCCTGATAAGTCGTGCTGGTGTGGCTCAAGACCATCCGAGAAATTATTGATCTAACTATTAGTAATTCTCAACTGTCCTGGCCAGGGGCTTATGGCGTTGACCAACCAAACACAGTGTAACATCGACTCCCTATAACGGAAGAGACGAATCTCTAACAATCACTCACTACCTCCATGTGGCTCGGAACTGTACCCAACTAAAACCTGTTTGCACGACTCTTTTTGGCCGTGGTAGGGTAGTAATCAAAGCACAATGGGAATTCACACGAGAAAAATGATGATCTTAGGTCTACAGACTACCTATACACATGCCACACGAGAACTGCCATCTGACGCTAGGTATATTACCATCCAGCAGTTCTCGGCGAGTCCGTCCAGTGTACCCACCTACAGTGAGCACCTGTATACAATCTGTCATGCCCTGCTTTCTAGTGTACGGGGAAGGAGACGTTGCGGGCACGCGACGTATTTACTCAGAAATAAACACGTTAAGCGTAAATAAGCAAAAAATATATAAAATGCATAATAAATGACAAGAGATATAAAATGAATAGCAACTTTTATTAATATTCATCTTTATAATACAACTGATTTGAAAAGGAAATGTACAATGATAAAAGCAATGCCTAAACAATGACATACAAACTGGAAGGTAAGTACAAGTAAGCTAGTAGTCTGGCTGTGCCTCAATCTGCTCCAAGTACTCCTGGCTGGGCTCGGTCTCCTGAGGGTTCGGTCCTCCTGACGAACATTTCAAAGAAAGAAAGAGACAGGAATGTCGTCGGCGATCTAATGTTTGGTAAGTCCCAAAAGAAAGGAAGGAATACAACAAGTAATGTGGAAGGAAACTGTTAAGTTATACAGGCATCGGTTTATTGTTCTAATGTAGTTGTTTGTAGCTTGGAACATAAGGTATCAGTGTTTACGAGAGAAGTCCAACTATCCTGTGGACTATGGTAACATGTAAGTACAAGGCCTCGTCAAAACCCACAGGACAATGGCACAAGAGTTCATGTAGGTGTCTTTTAGTGTCCAGCATCGTGCCACTTTTAATATATTCCGTACCAATCTACCCCGTTAACCACGTAATGTGTTGTATAGATTATAATTATCAGACTTGCCGAGACCATGGATACAAGTTGTTTCTTGTAATCAGGTTCAGGATGTAAACAAGTAGGCATGTAATCAAGTCAAGTTATAGTCATGGTTCGGCCAAGTCAAGTCATGTTTGCATGTTGATCTTGTTTTGGTATTCAGGTTTACGTTCAAGTATACATGTTAGAGTTTTGATTCATGTTTGAATTGAATTCCGGTTTGAGTTGAATTGAAGCTTGATTTAGACTCATACTTGATTCATACACTTAGTACTGATTTAGATCCTGAATTAGTTTCGGGAGTTATCGGTAACTGCTGTACATGGACGGCAGGATTTGTGTATTTTTCCAAGATAATTACCATTGATAACACCGTTAAGTTTTTCTACCTTAAATAGGCAAGCACACACTTTCTCCGGCTTCCTGAAGCTCAAGAGAATTGATCCCGCTTAAACCCATATTTACTAAAGTCCTTAACAGTGTTTTATATAGCTCGAGGGGGTTTTATGAAAAAATTATTTTAATATAATTCAAAATAACCTCGAGAAATTTATTTATATTCTTCAGGGTTTCCATGGATGTGTATTTTAAGAATTGAGATATTTTAGTGATAATTATCTTAACTTGAATAGTTCATGGTATTTTACTGTAAAATTGTCTTGTATTGATATCTTGATGGTATTTTGATGAAACTTGTAATTCTTTTATTTGAAAAAATATATAAAGTTATTATATTTTGAAAATATATGGATTTTGTAATATTTATATAATTAAAAATTAATTTTGATTATTAAGTAGAAAATCTATTTTTTCTTTAAAATCGTATTAAAAACCTTTCGAGACCGAATGCTCCATGAGGAGGTCTGCATCTCGCTTTACTAACCCAAGGTCGTGCGATAATCCGCACCATCCAATAGCGGGTCCCCTAAAGAGTGTTGTAGAGGCTTATTTGGAAAGGGTTTTGAAATACAATTCAAAGAAAACCGTTTTTTATAGTTGATGGTATTTTAATGTAATATGGTAACAAAAATATGTTCAAGGGATATCGTGCTATGGAAACATGTGTGTATGTGAGGGGTAGGTCATTACACCGTGAAGTTTTCTAAAGGTATGATATTAACAATATACTAAAAGGTGATATGTAAAGTTCATGGTATTTTAACGAAAAATTTAAATTGTGATTGTTGTACAAAAGATTCTTAGATAAAATTTATTTTAGACATGAGTATTAAACTTATAAGTGAAGTGTTATAATTTGTTTGATCAAAAGTTAAAGGAAGATGGAGTTATATACTTTAGAAAAAGAACATCGATTGTCTCCACTTTATACCGATTTGGATTAACAAGAAATTCAAGAGATAGGAACAAAGAATTGGAGGGACTTACAAGTGGATCAGGGTAAGGAAAGATTGAAGAAGATAGCTTGGTCGTCGCGGCGTCGCGGGGTCGCCGGAATAGCCTCGATTCCTCACCGGAAGTTGGTCGTTGGCTAATTCCTCTTCTACTCCACTTGTACTTGAGAAAATTTGAGGGTTTTGGCTAGAATTTTCAGAATGAGGAGGGGCTAGGGCACGGGACAGTATTTATAGTATAGAATTAGGGTTTTGGGATTAAATGAGTGAATTAAAATGCATTAAAATGTGATAGATTGGGAAATTGATGGGTCTCTGTTTGATTGCAGAGTAATCAAACAGTGCAGGGGTAATGGGGGTAGGGGAAACGACAAGTGTTCAAATCCCGTACATTTTTGGCTACAAGTGACCCGTCGGTGCCGGTCAATATTGGCATCTCGCCGGTCGTTTGGTGGGTAGGGGCTGGTGGATTCATGCCATGTGTCCTCCTCTGTATTTACAACATTTTGCACATGTTTGTTTTCTCAGACTTTTCGTTTTTGTGTGCATTGTACGTGTAAACTTTTGGGCTTCCAAAAAGTTTTTAAAAATAAAATCTGAAAAAATAAATGTGTCAGATGGGATTCGAACACAGGGCTACGTTACAGCAGTGCAAGGCTTTACCAGTGAGCTCCAAGTTGCTTTGTACTGTTCTTAACAAAAATTAACTTTTAAAGTGTACTCAGGCTTGCAAACTCCTTTCAGTACATTAAATTGCAAAATTTCGTACAGTAAATTCAAAAGGGAATAAAGTGAGCCGACTTTGTGAGTCGATCTACAATAACCCATACTGCGTCGTTACCCTTCGTGCTGCGAGGAAGGGCAGTTACGAAGTCCATGTTAATGTGCTGCCATTTCCATTCTGGGATAGGTAACAACTGAAGTAAACCAGCAGTCATGTGATGTTCAACCTTTACTTGCTGACACACTAAGCACTTGGCTACGCTTCTGGCTACTTCGCGCTTCATTCCATGTCACCAGTAGTGTTGCCGTAGATCCTTATACATTTTGGTAACCCGGGGTGTACTGAGTATGGAGAGCTATGAGCTTCTTTCATCAACTCTTCTTGAACAGGACCTTGGGGTACACACAATCTACTTGCATATCTCAAGGATCCGTCTTCGTGGATGATGAAGTCTGTTCTAAGTCCACTTTCTACCCGTTCTTGGATCTTTTGCAGCTTGGCATCACTTGCTTGAGCTCCTTTGATCTGATTGACAATAGTAGACTGAACTTGTAAGTTCATCAACTCTGAAGCATTACCTGGCATAACTACCTCGATCTACATCCCGTGCAATTCCTACTAAAGCTTCCACTGTGCGGTGAGATTCATTGATAATGGCCAATGGCTAAGTGCATCAGGAACTACATTCATCTTCTCTGGATGATACTGTAGGTTGATTTCGAAATCCGCCATAAGTTCTAGCCATCTTCTCTACCGCATGTTTAACTCCTTCTAAGTAAATACATACTTCATACTTTTGTGGTCCGTGTATATATCCACTTGTTCTCCCAGAAGATAGTGGCGCCAAATCTTAAGTGCAAAGATAACGGCTGCCAACTCCAAGTCATGTGTTGGATAGTTGCGCTTATGAACTTTTAGTTGTCTTGATGCAAAAGCTACAATCTTTCTATGCTGGTGTAGAACACATCCTAATCCCTTACCGGACGCATCACAATGCACGACAAAACCTCCAGATTGATCTGGTATTACGAGAATAGGAGCTGATGTCAATCCTGACTTGAGTTCTACAAAATCTTGTTCATATGCTTCTGACCACACAAATGCTTCATCTTTACGTGTGAGCTTGGTCAGGGGTGCTGCAATCTTTGAGAAACCTTCAATGAATCTTCAGTAGTATCCTGCTAATCCCAAAAAACTTCGAATATCCTTCACCGTCTTTGGTGTCGTCCATTCGCTGACAGCTGACGCTTTAGCTGGATCTACTGAGATTCCTTCACTGGAAACAATGTGTCCGAGAAATTTGACTTGATCTAGCCAAAATTCGCACTTGCTGTACTTGGCATAGAGTTGATGCTGTCGCAATGTCTCCAGGACAATCCGCAAATGATTGGCGTGCTCTTTCCGATTCTTTGAATACACTAGGATGTCGTCGATGAAGATAACAACAAACCTGTCTAAGTACTTGATTGATCAACTCCGTGTCGTGTTTTGAAAAGTGTAAAAGACCACAACCAAAGAAATTTACACAGCAATCAATTGACGGTGTCTATTGTAGTTTCGTCAATGAGAACGGATCGTCCACTGAGATGTGTGTTTTGAACGATATTGTTTTAGATGAATTGAAATGAAAATAATAAAGAAAATGATTCAAGATTTATGAGATTTGACTTTAAGGAACATACAGAAAATAGATCAAGAATCAAGAATCAAGAAGATGTCTAAATCAATTTGATTTATCAAGATAATGAAGAATAGCTTGTAGGAATCGATCGAATTGGTAGCAATAATGATTCTAATAATGACTAATCTTATCTATTGATCATTTATAGCTAGATTGATGGTGATGAATGAAGATTATGGATCTATTGAAGAAGCCAGGGTTTCTCTTTCTCTATCCCTTATTTTTTCATTGATCATCATTCGGATCTAGCCTCTAGCAAAGAAAATCATCAATTGTTTGATCCCTAATTTACAACTAAATAATCAAGAATGTGATCTCGATCCAAATTAGGTCATTGATGATTCTTTTTCTTAAAGTTCACAAATCTCATAAGACTTAAGATTAGTATTAGGATTTTATCATCACTAGATCTACCAAATCTCTCGATTCTGTCACAAGAGGAGATTTACTCAAGCATCATAATGAAACAATCAAGAATGAAGAATTTCATAATGCGAGAATGTATAAAAAGCAAGAATTGCAATTATCACCTTTATTCAATCGACGACTAATTACATATTCCCTCAATTCGAGCTTACAAGATGTTACTCTCGATGGCTCCTTTTGAAGAGGTAACTATATCCGTCGAAGTTCGCTCCGCTCGTTCTCCGTGAGACTTGGATCGTCGTGGATCTTGCGCTCTTGATGAAGATTGGCTTCGCGAATAAAGGATCGATGATGGCTCGCTTGATTTGCTTCTCAAAATGATCTTGATTTGGCTTTTGAAATGGATTTGGGCTAGGGTTTTGGTATCAAGTTGTGTCACTCAACTTGAATTTGAATTTTGGCTCCAAATGTGTAATTAACTATTGAACAACTTAACAGCCCAAAATTGTAGATCTAGATCCCTTTTTATAATTTCAAAATGAATCTTCCCTCCAAAACTTGGTAGTTATGCAGAGTCTTCCAGAAGATGCCACGTGGAAATGGAGCGTCTTGGGGAAGCTAGGCCGTTACAAGGAAGGCTCTGGAAAAGTCTCGAGCACTGATGAGTCAACTCGGCCGCGAAACCGCGGCGACTCGGCTTGGATCGGTCGTGGATCCGCGACCATCTGAGGAGAATTCTGCATTATTTTTCCAGGGTAATTCTTGTGTTGGCTTTAGGATGTTTTTTTTAATGTCTGAATCTTATAATTCTTTCTTGGTTGCTGCCAGATTTCAAGTCTTTGGCTTGTTGCAATTTATCGACACTTTTGCGATTCCGGTTCTTTTACCTGAAGAATTTTCTGCACACAATCTTGCTGAAAAGTGTTGAGATATACAAAATCATGCATGTAGTAATAAACACTCAATTTCCCTTATAATGCCGGTTATAATGTATAACACATGTTATTTGATATTTTGCAGACGAATTGCTAATATGTGTTATATTTATACCAAACACCTTTAGATGATTAGAAAGAGTAGGGAAATTGATGTGTTAAGAATGCAATATTTTCGACTGATCAAATTCCCCCAAACTTAATTTTGGTCTTCTTGAGCAAACATCTTTTATTCAAGAGAAGGAGAAAATATAAGAAAAAGAAAAACTAACTAGCACACTTTCGTAGGCAAACATAATTGCACTGAGCACGTGCAACAAGCCTTTCAACCTCTAGGTGTCCCTAGTAGGAGGAGTGTTGTCTCCTGAGGGTTTTCAGCGGATTGCACCCACAAAATCCTATAATAAAAGGAAGACTGTGAAAGTTACATATAAAGATAAGAATTATAAAAGAAAGACTTTGAAAATCAGAGTTTTCAACTACACTAGCTTTTCAGTTGTCATGAGCCCTATCTTAATAGTCAAGAAAAAATGTTAAAAATCACATCATCCCTCAATAAAACATCGTCTTAATTCTTCATTCCTACCTTTCTTCCAAACACCGATCATATACCCCTACGTGTGTGTAATAGACATCCCTACACTCAGAGAATTCAATTCAAGCTATCATACTCTTGTCCATCTACCTCAGTACTTTTTTAATCGGTGAATATTTATATGGATTTGCTCACATATTTTTCATGCGACCGTTAATACTTCTTGAGGTACTAACCGACCGATTACTCATGTGCTTGCTTATTAGGCGTAATTAGAAATTTTCTCGTCTTGCAACACTTAAGCCTTAGCAGTGACTCCCAAACCAGTTGGTCTAAGGCACTAGGTGATGAAGCACCCTCGCTATTTTTTTATTGCTGTCTTGGTGATAACAAAACCAGTGTTCATTTTTCTTTTCACCATTTTATCTTTTATTCTCATTTATTATTTCCTTCATACTTTGGCTTTTAGATAAGAGCATTTCAAGGTATCCTCTACTATCCCGAGTTTCAAGACGTGTGTAAGTGCGTATAGTAGGGTATCAACATTCAAATGTTTGGCTTCTACAATAAGAACTATTTTTCAGACTTATTTTTATCCGCAGATTAGTGACTTCTTTCATCTTACTAACCCTTGGGACAACGGCTCATAACTACTTATTACTAGTTCATTTAAGAAAACTTCTAATTTTCTTGGTTTTCTTAAATTTTTCTAATCTTTTGGATGTAATTTTTCACTATCTAATCTTTTATTATCTTATTTATGTACAACTTTTTTTTATATATGTTTTGTGCTTATGCAAAGTATGATGCAAAGTGATGCGTAAATAAGTACAAATCTCCCCCAAACTTGTTTTCAACAGTGTCCTCACTGTTGTCTTCTGCTAAATCTCGAAAACCTGTAGGCTTGGGAGTAAATTTATTAATGGGGACATGAAATATGATCGTGAAAATCCTCTCCCAAACTTATTCCTTGGCTCACCATTTTGAGTAAAAATTTTATTTTCAAGAGCCAGATTATACCCTCCCCCCAAACTTGAGTTGAACAATATCAAACATTTTAAAATGACAAGAGGGGGTCAAAGTTTGTTGGTCAATGCCAAGCTTTGCAAAGACCGAAAATCAACACCAACCATTCGAACATTTTATCAGTGAAACGCACCGGTTGGTGGAAGAACATGTTGTATAGAGTCAGGAAGAAGTGGAGAAGAGATAAGTGGTGTAAAAGAAAAGGATTGCGTCTCAATTTAGAGAGATGACACGGTGATTGTGATGATGGATTACTCGCATTCTCATGACTGTCAAGAAGAAGGGGTGGAGGTTCAATTTCTTTTTGGAGTTGATTCATCTCAACACCCGTGTTTGCTAAAAATGCGAGTTCATCAGCGAAGTTTTCATCGATATCCCGAAGAATAATTTCATCGGAAAGAATGGGATGATACTCAGACTCCATGAAAGGTTCAGAATAGGCATTAGATGTTGACCTGGACAACTCAAAAGATGGGTCCGTATGTATATGATACATATCTGGGTCAAACAACAACGTACTAAGGAAGTCTGGATCTGTATCGTGAAGCTGATCAAATTCGCTGCTGTTGACATCCATTAATTCGACAGAACATACATGAGCATAGGGTTCGGAGGATTGACTTCCCAACTTGTAAATGTTAAGTTCAATTGATTTATTCCCGAAGAATAGGGTCATAGAACCGTTTCGACAATTGATTATAGCGTTGGAAGTTGCCAAAAAGGGTCGACCGAGAATCACCGGAATTTGGTTTCATGGGTTCGCTACAGGTTGTGTATCCAGAACAATAAAGTCCACAGGGAATATAAATTCCCCGACTTTTATCAACACATCCTCAAGCATACCCCTAGGTTTGGTGATAGATCGATCAACCATCTGTAAAGTGCATTGCGATGGTTTTAACTCTCCGACACCCAATTGCTCATACACAGAATATGGAAGCAAGTTAACACTAGCGCCAAGGTCAAGTAAAGCACGGTTAATATTTTTACCCCCAATAGAAATAGAAATTGTATGACAGCCAGGGTCCTTACGTTTCCTTGGTAATTGTTGGGGAAAAGCTGTGTTTACAGTACTCGACATGAACACTTTTTTCGGCACTTGAGTCTTCCTCTTCCTAGTGCACAAGTTCTTAAGAATTTTCGCAGAAAGTGGATCTTGTTGTATAGCATCTAGGAGAGTGATGTTGATGTTGACTTGCTTAAACATATCCACAATCTTCTCCATTTGTGCATTGGGTTTGTTGGGCCTCAACCTATCTGGAAATGGAGCTTTATCAATCAGTGTTGGGTCCAACATTTATGGAGAAGTTTGTAGGGGTGGAAAGGATGAAGTGGGTGGAGGGTTCAAGTCTTGGGGAACACGGAGAATAGGCTTGAAAGAAGAAGGTAAAGTAGATGAAATAGGGTAAGAAGTAGAAGTGAGAGTGGAAGTGAAAGTGGAAGCCGGGGTGTTAATGATCAATTCATTATTATCAATTTGTTCACCCACATGATTGTCTAGCACTCTTCCAGATCTCAACATGGTAATAGCACTCACATCATTGTAATGCGAGGGTCCAGGATCAGGTGGTGGTTGAGCTGGAAGTTTCCCTGCCTCTCTAGCACTCATTGCTGCAGTCAGTTGTGCAATTTGTGCTTCTATCAATTTGATACTCTCACCGTGGGAGACAGTGTTTTGCATTAACGTTTGGATAGAAGATATTAAAATGTCATTCGTTTGCATGGACTGTGCAATGAACATGTCAAGTACAGAGGAATTATTGGTACCGGCAGAAGATGGATCAAAGTTGTTGGCCGGGTTTTGAAAATTTTGTGGTTGGTAGGGGTGCTGACTCAGTTGTGGTGGTTGCTGTTGGTGTGGAGGGACCCATTGGAAGTTATTTTGGTTCAGATCCGTATTTTGAGTTTGGTATTGGTTCCAAGCAAAATCAGGGTGATTCCTCCAACCTTGATTATCTGTGAAAGAAGAAGGATCGTTTCTAGGTTGTTGCTGAAATGCAGCATTAGTGTGACCTTGAAACGGTACATTCAAAGGACATTCTTCCGTCAAATGTGATGGGTTTTAACAGCAACCACATACGGTTTTGGGGAGTGTGTACTAATTTAGGGAGGCTGAAGAAATTCTGTTTTCTATAGCGTCGAGTTTCCTTTGTATTGCGGCCATTTCAGCTTTCATCATGACGGAAACATCGAGCTGATTGATATCTTCCCTAGGAGATGGTGGTCTAACACTTTCCCATTGCAATGTGTTTTGAGCTAAATCTTCTAGGTATTTCCAAGCTTCACCATCATCTTTCGACAGGAATTGACAATGACACATGGTTTCAAGCATCTGTTTAGTTGTGAGATCAATACCCTCATAGATAACTCGACACAGATCCCATATAGGAATTCCGTGATGAGGGCATTGTAAAAGAAGATCCTTGAACCGTTCAAAGCATTTCCAGAATGGTTTATTAGGAAGTTGGGTAAATTTGAATATTTCGCTCCGAACACGGCTGGTCTTGTGATTGGGATAAAATTTCTTAAGGAATGCTGCAACAAATTCATCCCATTTTGAAATAGAATGTGCGGTTGTATTATAAGCCACTTCTCGGCTAAATCAAACAAAGTGAATGGGGGAAGACGTAAAAGCAGAGCATCCAAAGAAAGTTGTGACGTTCCAATCATTATGCATACGTTTTCGAATTTGGAGATAAAAACGTATGCGTCTTCAAACTCAAGCCCATGAAATTTGGGTAACAGTTTGATAAATTGGGGTTTGATTTCAAAATTTTCCCCGTTGGCAGGTGGAATAGAAAGACAGGTGGGAAGGGGAACACGTATAGGATAACGTCTCTCTTGGAGAGAAATACGAGGAGGATTCTGCGCACCTGCGAGCGGTGGCAGAGTGGTGTTAAAGTGTGATGGAAATCCGTCCATCGCGGTCATGGTGGGTGGTGGGAAAAAGAAAATGTAGAAATATCGACTTTGGGGTCGATAAGGGAAACGCGGACAGGACGAGCACTAGAATCCCATGTCCAGCCGAGCATGCACTAAATGGTTTAGCACAAGTAGCAGCGTTGTGATAATTGGGGGAAAATTTTGGATTGGTGTTTGTTTTGAAAAATTACGGATTTTTGAAAAATTCACACAAACAATGCACAAGCTACCCTAAATCTAGTGGTCACCTAGGTCAAGGCTCTAGACCGCTCCTAGATTTCCAGAAGATAAGTCGTAAGATAGATCCTCTACTGCTTCTTTGCCCCTTCTATGGCCAGGTAAGTGCCAGATAAGTGGGAGGTTCTCCACTACGTAAGTAGTGGGCCTAATTATGTAACCACTTGCCTTAGACACACTTGCCAAGACACCACAAAAGAAACGCGGATAGGTAATAGATTACCCACGACCTCCTTCTGTCCTAATTGAGCGCGACGGTCCTTAGAGTCTTGTCTAGATCTTTTTTAGTTAATGAGGGTGATGCGGATGCAAGTTTGTGATTTTTGGGGCTTTGGAAGGGTAACGAAATCCCCACCTAATCTTAATTTGGTTTTTGCCCCTTAATTTCCGTATTAAAAATGCAAACAACCAAGATCGAACACGCAACAATTTCTTTTTGCGGCGCTGTGAATTTTTTGCAAAGAATCCTGCAGAAAATGGTTATTGGAGAAGATCAGAGAGGAGATAAGAATAGAGAGTATACCACAGAAACATGAATCACTGAAACGCCTAAACGGCGGCGGAACCGCCGCAAAAACGCAACATCTGCCGCGGATCAGCGGTGAACTGTTGGAATTAGGGTTTCAAAATTTTTCTGTAGCTTCCTTGACTCCTCTGGAATTTTCAGAACTTCTCTGAATCTTGATCGCACTGCTACAATGATTCCAAATTCCCTCGCAAAAATTCACAACTAATCGTTAAGCGCTTGATGCGAATTTGATCTAAAAAATTCTGATGGAATAATAAATTTTCAACTCAAATAACAAAAATGAACAAAATAGGACACATCCCCGGCAACGGCGCCATTAGATTGATCATCTTCGTGTGTAGTAAAATGTTTCACAACCAAAGAAATTTATACCGCAATCAATTGACGGTGTCTATTGTAGTTTCGTCAATGAGAACGGATCGTCCACTGAAATGTGTGTTTTGATCAATATTGTTTTAGATGAATTGAAATGAAAATAGTAAAGAAAATGATTCAAGATTTATGAGATTTGACTTTAAGGAACATAAAGAAAATAGATCAAGAATTAAGAATCAAAAAGATGTCCAAATCAATTTGATTTATCAAGATAATGAAGAATAGCTTGTAGGAATTGATCGAATTGGTAGCAATGATGATTCTAATAATGACTAATCTTATCTATTGATCATTTGTAGCTAGATTGATGGCGATGAATGAAGATTAGGGATCTATTGAAGAAACTAGGATTTCTCCTTCTCTATCCCTTATCTTTTCATTGATCATCATTCGGATCTAGCCTCTAGCAAAGAGAATCATCAATTGTTTGATCCCTAATTTGCAACTAAATAATCAAGAATGTGATCTCGATCCAAATTAGGTCATTGATGATTCTTTTTCCTAAAGTTCACAAATCTCATAAGACTTAAAATTAGTATTAGGATTTTATTATCACTAGATCTACCAAATCTCTCGATTTCGTCACAAGCGGAGATTTACTCAAGCATCATAATGAAACAATCAAGAATGAAGAATTTCATAATGCGAGAATGTATAGAAAGCAAGAATAGCAATTATCACCTTTATTCAATCGACGACTAATTACACATTCCCTCAATTTGAGGTTACAAGATGTTACTCTCGATGGCTCCTTTTGAAGAGGTAACTAGATCCGTCGAAGTTCGCTCCGCTCGATCTCCGTGAGACTTGGATCGTCGTGGATCTCGGGCTCTTGATGAAGATTGGCTTCGCGAATAAAGGATCGATGATGGCTCGCTTGATTTGCTTCTCAAAATGATCTTGATTTGGCTTTTGAAATGGATTTGGGCTAGGGTTTTGGTATCAAGTTGTGTCACTCAACTTGAATTTGAATTTTGGCTCCAAATGTGTAACTAACATTGAACAACTTAACAGCCCAAAATTGTAGATCTAGATCCCCTTTTATAATTTCAAAATGAATCTTCCCTCCAAAGCTTGGTAGTTATGCAGAACCTTCCAGAAGATACCACATGGAAATGGAGCGTCTTGAGGAAGCTAGGCCGTTATAAGGAAGGCTCTGGAAAAGTCTCGAGCACTGATGAGTCAACTTGGCCGCGGAACCGCGGCGACTCGACCTGGATCGGCCGCGGATCCGCGGCCATCTGAGGAGGATTCTGCGTTATTTTTCTAGGGTAATTCTTGTGTTGGCTTTAGGATGTTCTTTTAATGTCTGGAATCTTATAATTCTTTCTTGGTTGCTGCCAGATTTCAAGTATTTGACTTGTTGCACTTTATTGGCACTTTTGCGATTCCGGTTCTTTTACCTGAAGAATTTTCTGCACACAATCTTGCTGAAAAGTGTTGAGATATACAAAATCATGCATGTGGTAATAAACACTCAATTTCCCTCATAATGCCGGTTATAATGTATAACCCATGTTATTTGATATTTTGCAGACGAATTGCTAATATGTGCTATATTTATACCAAACACCTTTAGATGATTAGAAAGAGTAAGGAAATTGATGTGTTAAGAATGCAATATTTTCGGCTGATCAGTACTCTCGGAAAACATAGTTCATCAGATTCATAAATATCGCAGGTGCATTGGTCACTCCAAATGGCATTACAAGATATTCGTAATGACCAGAGCTAGTCCTGAATGCCGTTTTAGGAATATCAGACTCTTTGACCTTCACCTGATGATAACCCGAACAAAGATCTAGCTTTGAAAATATGCAAGACCCACTTAGCCGATCGAAGAGATCATCGATGCGCGGTAGTGGATACTTATTCTTTATCGTCACTTCGTTCAGAGCTCGGTAATCTATACACATTATGTATGAACCTTCTTTCTTTTTCACAAGCAAAATTGGAGATCCCCAATTTGAAGTACTGGGACGAATCCAACCTTTCTTCAGAAGTTCGTCTAACTGAGTATGGATCTCCTTCAATCCTTCTGGGCTTAACCGGTACGGAGCTTTAATTACCGATTGCACACCAGGTAGTAAGTCAATGATGAATTCAAGAGCTCGATCGGGTGGCAAACCTGTTATGTCTTCAGGAAACACATCCTCGAACTCCCGAACTACCTCTGGCTTTTCTTCTTCCACCGGTAGAGTAAATACTTTCGCATCCTTCGGCTTGGCACGGTATCTCCCTGGCTCCCACGTTCTATCTCCACTCTTGAATTAGAAGACTGGGTGATCTGGTGCCTCGAATACTACCCTCTTTTGACGGCTGTCAATCGTAGCATAGAAAGCTCCCAGCCAGTCTATCCCCAACACAATATCGAAATTTGGAATGTCCAGTACTTTGAAATTCGCGTAAAATTCTTGTCCGCGAACTACAACTGGACACCGATCAAATCCCATAGTTGCCTTCAATACTTCATTCCCGGAACTGACATTCCAGCTTGAAATGAGTGGCTTTATGGGAATCGCATGTGTTCTCACAAAACATTGGGACATGAAGCAGTGTGACGCTCCAGTGCAGGAAGGGTGGCTACTAGTATAGTACCTAAGTTGTGTGAGGTTGGTTTTAGATACAAAGAAAAATATAGAGGTATACAAGAATTTGAAAGGATGAAAGGATTGGGAATTACCAGTAATAACTTGGCCAGTGGCTTCGGCTTCATCAACGGACATGGTGAAAACATGACGCCGGGATACATTCCTCCTTGCTAGAGGCACATTCCTCTGTCCCTGGGGCATGTTCCTCTGCCTTTGAGGCATGTTCTTCTGCCCTTAAGGCATGTTCCTATTGGCCTGATAGAACTGATGAGGAGGCTGTGCAGGAGGTCCATGTGGAGGTGGAGCTGGAAGAGCAAGACGAGGTGCAGGATCCTGAATAGCTGGCCGCTGCGGAAAAGTGATCGCTGGTCGGGGTGCGGGAGCTGGGTTGAGACAATGTGGGCAAGCTCCGATGGCGTGAGTGGATGCGCCATAAACTAAGCACAGTCTATTTGCACACCTGCAGTCCTTCGCCAGGTGTCCATTCTCCTTACAATAGAAGCAAACGTCTGGACATGGCCGGTTAAAAGTTACTCCCGGTCTCCTAGGTGCAAAAGGTGGCCTGGAAGAGGCTCCTCCTTTCATCTGAGTGGCAGGGCGTTTCACACCGGTAGTCTGAGGTCCGCCCTTCTTCTTCACGACGACCTCATAGCGTCGGGCAACCTTCAGAGCGAGATCATGGGTTGAGAAGTCCCCTGTATCTAGTGCAGCTTGGATTATCGGGTCTAACCCTTGCTGAAATTTTCGTGCCCATATCTCAGCAGTCGGGATGAGGTGTGCCGTGAACCTGTTATGATCTTGTGTTAGCAGTGTAGTATGTGATATCAGGAAATTTAATATTGAGACACATCTTTACTGCTAAACATGGTAAACTCAGTATCGTATTCATCCATATATTTGTTCCACATTGAACCTTGTTGTAAGTGGATGAACTGTTGTTCCATGTCGAAACGGGCAGTCTCGAGAAAATATTTCATGTCGAACATATCACGAAATGTCCTCCATTCAATCGGTTGGGCGAGTCGGCTTTCTTCAGCTTTCCACCAGACTCTGGCGTTATCTGTCAGTTGCAGTTTCGCAACTCTCACCCGAGCAACCTCTGGCACTTGTGCTTCTACCAGATCATCCTCGATAGACTGAGCCTATTCCTCTGCCTCTAGTGGGATCTCTTTCCTAGAGAAATGTTTCGGGTGCAATACCCGGAATTGCTTGACTCCGGGTGCCTCGACCTCTGAGCGATGTATGAGGATAGCAGTCTGCTGCTGCTGACCCTCCAAGACCCTCTTGATTGCCTCAAGCAATACCGTTTTCTCATTGATGGGAGCTGCAACGGTAGGCGATGGTGGTAGAGTAAGAGGTGGAGTGTTTCCATTAACGTTGGTACTTGTGTTGTTGGGAGAATCTATGACCTTGATAGAAAAAGAAAGGTTAAGATAGATTCAACGAATTTGAAATATAAGGAATGTATAATTGTTGATTCTTATATTTCTTGTGATATATTGCTTAGGATTCGATGCAGAACTGACCTGCATGGGCCGCCAACAAAACCTGTCACGTCCCGCTTCCCAGTGTACGGGGAAGGAGACGCGGCGGGCACGTGACACATTTACTCAGAAGTAAACACGTTAAGCGTAAATAAGCAGTATATATATATAATGCATAAGAAATGACAAGAGATATACAATGGAGAGCAACTTTTATTAACATTCATCTTTACAATACAACTGATTTGATAAGGAAATGTACAATGATAAAAGCAATGCCTAAACAATGGCATACAAATTGGAAGGTAAGTACAAGTAAGCTAGCAGTCTGGCTGTGCCTCAATCTGCTCCAAGTATTCCTAGCTGGGCTCGGTCTCCTGAGGGTCCGGTCCTTCTGACGAACATTTCAAAGAAAGAAAGAGTCAGGAATGTTGTCAGCAAACTAGCGCTCGGTAAGTCCCAAAAGAAAGGAAGGAATACAACAAATAATGTGGAAGGAAACTGTTAAGTTATACATGTATCAGTTTATTGTTCTAACGTAGTTGTTTGTAGCTTGGTACATAAAGTTTCAGTGTATACGCGAGGAGTCCAACTATTCCGTAGACTATGGTAACATGTAAGTACAATGCCCCGTCAATACCCATGGGCTAGTCCTGGCATGAGAGTTCATTTAGGTGTCTTTTAGTGTCCATCATCGTGCCACTTTAAATACATTCCGTACCAATTTACCCCGTTAACCCTGTAATGTGTTGTATAGATTATAATTATCAGACTTGCCGAGACCATGGATACAAGTTGTTTCTTGTAATCAGGTTTAGAATGTAAACAAGTAGGCATGTACTCAAGTCAAGTTATAGCCATGGTTCGGTCAAGTCAAGTCATGTTTGCATGTTGATCTTTTTCTGGTATTCAGGTTCAGATTCAAGTATACATGTTAGAATTTGGATTCATGTTTGAATTGGATTCTGGTTTGAGTTGAATTCAAGCTTGATTTAGACTCAGACTTGAGTCAGACACTTAGAACTGATTTGGATCTTGAATTAGGTTCGGGAGTTATCGGTAACTGCTGCACATGGACGACAGGATTTGTGTCTTTTCCTAAGACAATTACCATTGATAACATCGTTAAGTTTTTCTACCTTAAATAGGGAAGCACTCACTTTCTTCGGTTCCCTGAGGCTCAAGAGAATTGATCCCGCTTAAACCTGTATTTGCTAAAGTCCTTAACAGTGTTTTATATAGCTCGAGGGGTTTTTATGAAAAAATATTTTTAATATAGTTCAAAATAAGCTCGAGAAATTTATTTATATTCTTTTGGGTTTCCATGGATGTGTATTTTAAGAATTGAGGTATTTTAGTGATAATTATCTTAACTTGAAAAGTTCATGATATTTTACTGTAAAATTGTCTTATATTGATATCTTGATGGT
Source organism: Agapanthus africanus (assembly GCA_030015575.1). NCBI lineage: Eukaryota > Viridiplantae > Streptophyta > Magnoliopsida > Asparagales > Amaryllidaceae > Agapanthus > Agapanthus africanus. Next base: position 604,936,546 of record CM057340.1, read on the forward strand.
ATTTTGATGAAAATTTTAATTCTTTTATTTGAAAAAATATATAAAGTTATTATATTTTGAAAATATATGGATTTTTTAATATTTATATAATTAAAAATTAATTTTGATTATTAAGCAGAAAATCTAGTTTTTCTTTAAAATCGTATTAAAAACCTTTCGAGACCGAATGCTCCATCAGGAGGTCTGCATCTCGCTTTACTAACCCAAGGACGTGCGATAATCCGCACCATCTAATAGCGGGTCCCCTAAAGAGGGTTGTAGAGGCTTATTTGGAAAGGGTTTTGAAATACAATTCAAAGAAAACCGTTTTTTATAGTTGATGGTATTTTAATGTAATATGGTAACAAAAATATGTTCAAGGGATATCGTGCTATGGAAACATGTATGTATGTGAGGGGTAGGTCATTATGCCGTGAAGTTTTCTAAAGGTATTATATTAACAATATACTAAAAGGTGATATGTAAAGTTCATGGTATTTTAACGAAAAATTTAAATTGTGATTGTTGTACAAAAGATTCTTAGATAAAATTTATTCTAGACATGAGTATTAAACTTATAAGTGAAGTGTTATAATTTGTTTGATCAAAAGTTAAAGGAAGATGGAGTTATATGCTTTAGAAAAAGATCATCGATAGTAACTCCACTTTATACCGATTTGGATTAACAAGAAATTCAAGAGATAGGAAGAAAGAATTGGAGGGATTTACAAGTGGATTAGGGTAACGAAAGGTTGAAGAAGATAGCTTAGTCGTCGCGACGTCGCGGGGTCGCCGGAGTAGCCTCGATTCCTCGCCAGAAGTTGGTCGTTGGCTAACTCCCCTTCTACTCCACTTGTACTTGAGAAAATTTGAGAGTTTTGGCTAGAATTTTCAGAATGAGGAGGGGCTAGGGCATGGGACAGTATTTATAGTGTGGAATTAGGGTTTTGGGATTAAAAAGATTGAATTAAAATGAATTAAAATGTGATAAATTGGGGAATTGAAGTGTCTCTGTTTGATTGTAGAGTAATCAAACAGTGCAGGGGTAATAGGGGTAGGGGAAACGACAAGTGTACAAAGCCCGGGCATTTTTGGCTATAGGTGACCCGTCGGTGCCAGCCAATATTGGAATCTCGCTGGTCGTTTGGTGGGTAGAGGCCGGTGGATTCATGCCATGTGTCATCCTCTGTATTTACAACATTTTGCACATGTTTGTTTTCTTAGACTTTTCGTTTTTGTGTGCATTGCATGTGTAAACTTTTAGGCTTTCAAAAAGATTTTAAAAATAAAATCTGAAAAAATAAATGTGTCTGATGTGATTCAAACACAGGGGTTACGTTACAGCAGTGCAAGGTTTTACCAGTGAGCTATAAGTTGCTTCTTGCTGTTCTTAACAAAAATTAACTTTTAAAGTGTACTCAGGCTTGCAAACTCCTTTCTGTACATTAAATTGCAAAATTTCGTATAATAAATTCAGAGTCGTTACACAATCTTAGGTGAAACGCACTAATGGCTGTGAGATTAACCATCTCCTTTTGTCGGGGTCTAGAAATATATACACTAGTCTACTCTGGAATATCGATGCCCTATCTCGATATTCTTACGACTGGGGACACTTTTAAGGATATACTTATAGACTACCCAGACCTCACAAGTATGACCGCCATCACAACGCTGGTAGACAAGCACATCCTATGGGCTTTATCAACATGTATAAGTAGTACGTAATAACAAGTAGAATAATTGCACATGTTAAGATAAAGTTAAATCAGATAGCATACTATCATTTCGAGTAAGATTGTCCTATATATATACATATCCATAGTATCCATTACAAATAATGGCCTCTAGGGCACATATATATCCTAATATATACATATCCATAGTACCCATTATAAATAATGGCCTCTAGGGCATATATAAATCATACAATCTCCCACTTGCATTAGGGCTAGTTATTTGCATAACGCATCCTCAACATCTCGAACAGCCGCTCGAACTATGTGTGATGTAAGGCCTTCGTGAATGGATCCGTTGTGTTTTCTTTTGTGTCCACTCTCCGAACCTCGATATTCTTGCGATCCACTATCTCTCTGATCAGGTGATACCGCCTCAAGATATGTATGGATTTCTGATGGGACCTTAGTTCCTTTGCTAAAGTTACAGCCCATTGTTTCCCCCAATCAGAGCAAAGCTCTGTTTTGAATTTAAAAATTCAAAAATTGAAGCAAAGCTTCAGATCCCGTGCGCTGCGTGCCACGTGTCGAGCGCAGATGCGCTAGCGTCAGGTGCGCTGCGCGCTAGGCAGCGCACCCCCAATCAGAGAAAAGCTCTGCTTCAAAATTCAAAATTTAAATTGAAGCAACACTTCAGATTCTGCACGCTGCGCGCCACGTGTCAAATACAGGTGCGCTAGAGCAGTTGCGCTGCGCTCTGCGCTGCGCGCCACGTGTCGAACGTAGGTGCGCCAGCGCAAGGTGCGCCAGCGCTGGAATTAAAAATCCCCCCACCGTCAGATCAAAAGATCTACTAATAATAAATTATTAATTAATCAGAACAAAAATTCTTTTATGGAAAGATTTTTCAATCTTATTAAAACAAGAAGATTATCTTCTGTAAAACAGAAGCCTTAGGATCAAAGATCCAACGGTGGGAAATATTCCCAAATCAATTAGAGAAAGATATCTTAAAACTGATTTAACAAATCAATTGGCCCTATATAAAGGCTCATAGACTTCAAGTCTTAACAAAAAAAAGGGAGAGAAAAACCCTCTGCAAAGAGAAGAGCAAGCGTTTAGAAAAAAGAAGAATTTTCTTCATCTTCAAGGTAAAAAAAAGAACCATGTTCTTGAATAATAGAGATGAAGCCATCTCGTAAAAAGAAGAACCATCTTCTAAAAAGATCAGAGATCTAAGAAAAAGACCAAGGTCTTTAATAAAAAAGAAAAGATCAAAGATCTAATCATAAAATAATAAAAAGAAGTATTTTACTTCATTCACAGATCTTTTGATCTATAAAGGCAAGGTCTTTTATAAAAACAAGAACTTTTGTTTTTAGATCTTGAGGAAAAAAGCCTCCTTTGAAGAACATTAATTTGTTCTTTGATCTTAAAGCTGATCAGATGCGCCCTGCGCTCAGCGCCAAAACATGCCACGTGTCAACCATAGACACTACTTGCGCTTTGCGCTTCTGAAACAGAGTATTGCGCTCATGGGCTGGCGCTTAGCGCCACGTGTCACTCACTGGTGCGCCAACAGACTAGCGCAACGCGCTCATAAACTAAAAGCGCAATGCGCTAACAAACTAGCGCTTAGCGCTAAGCGCGACACGTGTCATCTTCGTGTACGCTACCTGACAGAAGCGCAATGCGCTCTTTGACTGGCGCAAAGCGCCTGGCGCGCCACGTGGCGCACTGTCAGAACACAACTTGTTCTGATGAAGACAAAAAATGTCAGAGACCAATGCTTAGCATTATTAAAAGGGCAGAGCCCAAATAAAGGCCTAATGGCCAGAACAAAAATAAAATGTTAAACATTTTTAACTGGACTTAGCCCAATTTTGGCCATAAGTAATCAACTTGTATTGAACTGAGCACATCTGCTCTATCAACCAATTCACATCGGTTCGAGGGTACATCTCTTTACTCCTCTGATATCTGTCGTTGTAATCCTTCAACGTCGTCAGAGAGGTGACGGGTCCCAACAACCACACACTAACAATGGACTGTGGAGTCCTTAAACCCATGGACTATGATGTCCTTAACCTCGACCGTGATGTCTTAAAACTAACAACGGATTGTGGGGTCCCTAAACCCATGGACTATGATGTCCTTAACCTCGACCGTGATGTCTTTAAACTAACAACGGACTGCGGAGTCCTTAAATCCACGGACTATGATGTCCTTAACCTCGACCGCGATGTCTTAAAACTAACATAGGACCGAGATGTCCTTAAACTAACAATGGACCGTAATGTCCTTAAACTAATTATCGACCGCAATATCACTAAACAAAACAATAGAGCCCAATTGCTCTCTTGTCGGATCTAAACGATCCTGTTAAGTTGATCTTAGTTTAAAATAAGACTAACGTATCCTTAACAAACGTTTAAGTCGATCTTAGTCTCAAATAAGGCTAACGTATCCTTAAACCCAAACCCCCAAACCCAAATCTAAGAAAGATACGGATTTGGACTAGTCCACTTCCTACGGGCGACAACATAATTTAGTCTCCGTATACAATCCACGGGCAACCAAACACAAAAAAAACACCCACGACACGAAGTGACCATATGGAGAAGGAGAAAGTTACCGCGATGCGGTAGCGTAATTAACTGCAGGGGCTTGCGCCTGCAGGGAAGAGCGTCCCCACAATCAAAACCCCCTCAGACGAGGGGGAATCTGACAAAGTCTGCTACATCGGCCGCATCCATTTAAACCTTCGATACATGGTGCCATAAATCAACTTGGCATCTTCGGAGAGGTGGACGGATAGCACCAATTAGCATCTGCCCCGAATTTCAGGCAAGACGGACCTACGCGGTCGCGTCTCTGTGTTCGGAGGGGAACAGATTCTGGCACGCCCGATGGGACGTTTTCCTCTTTCCACTCCACACTTCGTGTGTCGTGTTCGCGAGAGAATCGCGGTTTGATATGGTTGCCATTGGGTTTGAGGTACTAAGATTTGGCGTTTTGCTTGGTGCAGAAAGCAAAGGATCAATGGCGTTCACTTGTGCAAAATGTTCCAGCTGCAACTGCAACGTACGCTCCGCCTCATCTGGAGGCATAGCTTACGGGCCTCAAGCGGCGTCCCTGTTCACGATGCCGGTGGAACAGGTCACCCAGGCCACTACTGGATTATTTTTTGGGACCATGCTCCCGCCAACGAGCTTCACCGCTCCTGTGCCAACACCGGAAGTTCCCAATAAGTTGGTCTTTGATCGGCTTGCTACTACCGCGGCCCCTCTCGACAGGTCGTCTAGCTCTAGCGTCTCGGTCTTCGCCAGACTGGGCCAAATTCCTTTGGGCCCATGATGAAGCCTGCAATCCCAGAAAAGGTTATCCCGAAGAAGATAGCTATTTCTGCTCCCGAAGTCATCAAGGCGGTTTCTCCCGCCAGAGAGTCGGTTTTAACAAGACTGATTGTTTCGGCTCCCACTACGGTTTCCGTCCCTGCTCGGAAGTCTGTCTTTGACAGATTGGATACCGCTACTCAACGAACGTCGGTCTTCAAGAGGCTGGTACCGGCAGCGCCTCATCTGGACAGGGGGCAAGACAAAGCCATCTCCATCACCGAACCAACCCCAACAGCTCGACACGCTCGACGTCGCCACTGGCGCCGAGTAAGGAAAGCTGGGGGTAGCTCCCCCTCTGGGCTAACTCCACCAGCTCCAACGGTGGAAGTTAATTCTGCTGTTCCAACCGGGAACAACTTTGAGTTGCTGAATAAGGTGCGCAGGAACTCGCCTGCCGCCGTGCTGAAAAGATCTCCGCCGCCGGTGGAGACTGTCACAGAAATGAAGCCGGAACAGTCCCCTCAACGGCTGTCTTCCAAAGTTTACAAAATCTGGCGACAAGTCCGAGAGTCGGTGGTTGATCAAGACTATCCCCGCCGACAGAAGAAGTTGAAGGTCCGACAGGAAGAAAACCGTCCTGTTAAGCCACAAAAGACGACGGCTACTCGGGTGCCCACTGCAACGGCCCCCTCAACTTCGACCGTCCATAAGAGGAGAAGGCCGAAGAAAATCCCCATGCCTGTGACAAATGTCAAAGGCACTGAGCCCAAACGCCCTAAGTCTGGGGGCATGGTGGTGCATACCGTCTATATGGCATCCGGAAAAGAGGATAGCTATATCTCCACGGGTCATCGACCGCTTACGCGATCTGTGACAAAAGCTCAAGAACAGCAGCAGAAGCTTCAGGAGATGATGACCGCGATGGCCGCACTCACCGGGCCAAAAGAAAGCCCAGAGGCATCCTCGGAACAACGCCATGAGCAAGAAACTGATGCCGAATTCTTTCGGAGAATACTTGAGAAGAAGGACAAAGAGGCTGCGGAACAAGCAGCCAATATAAAGCGAATGGCCCTTCTATTCCAAGATATGGTGGGCATGATGATCCAGCTAGATCCCCAGCCGAAGATCCTCCAGTAATAATTGAAGATGACAGAGGAGAAACATCGAATCCTCTGCCGGCTCTGTCAACAGCCAAGGAGGAGACAATCTCCAAAGCTGCCCTGGATGACTACATCGCTCAGCAGATACGAGTTCACCAGGCGAATGAAGCGGCTGGGCAAATTGTTAAAACTGGACGACCGTATCCAGGCTGGTATGATCAGATAAAGTACCCGCCGGGCTACACGATCCCAAAATTCCATGTGTACAAGGGGACGGGCAATCCCCATCAACATGTCGCCCAGTTCAGGGCTCTTTATGGCAACACCGGCGGCGATGATAAACTTTTGCTCCGCCAATTCGTCGACAGCTTATCGGAGAAGACATTCGAGTGGTATTCCGAACTTCCAAATGACTCCGTCAAAACTTTCGCGGAAACGGAGTTGTTGTTCACCCAGCGATTCGCAAGTGCTAGTGAACGCACCCCAATAATGACATTGATCAATGCCAGGGTGAAGCCGGGCGAGACGTGGGTTTAGTACGCAATCCGATGGCGGAACCTGTGGTCGAAATGCGAACAACGTATCGAAGAAGCACCAGCGGTGGGCATGTTCGTGGGCACTCTAGACCCTCATGCAACTATTTCACAGTTCATGATGTTCTTCAAACTGACCACGTTTCAGGCTCTAATCGACAAGCTGGCCCAGATGGGTCATAGACCATCTCCCCCGAAGACGGAACCACGGAACGAAAAGGGTAAAGGGAAGGTGATCTTCATTGCGAACACCCAACAGCAACCCAGTGCCCCAAAGCTAGCGGATCAACTGGAAGAGAGACGACGCTATTATAATGAGAAGATGAAGCATCCTTACTCGTTCCCACGGGACAAAACGAAGAGACTATTCAAGCTGGCGGTGCGCAACAGGCTTATCAATCTGCCGAATCCAAGGCGACCATCGCAACCCGGCGAAGCGAATAACCCCAATTATTGTCCTTACTACCAAACGGTGAGCCATCCAATCAAAGATTGCTTCGTCTTTAAGGGGTGGATCGAGGATCAGTACCTACAAGGCAAGTTTGCGCTGTCGGAGAAGTGGAAAGTAAATCCACCACAGCCGCACACTTCTAAGAAGACGGACACACCGGGGGCAACGTGCTCTTTTGTCGAAGAAGCTCCATGGGAGGTCGTTCTTTCGGCCAAAACTAAAAGGATGCTGAATGATCTCCAGACATGCCCGACAATCAGGTGGAAGAATCCGCTGGAACCCCAGGTCATCGAAAGGATGCTGAAGCCGCGCCCAACTCCAAAGATTAGTGGAGATAGCCAAAGTGCTCACACCCAGCCATCGAAATCTTCAAAGAAGGAAAAGAAATCCAAGAAGCCCGTGAAGCCTGGCGATAAGCGCACGGACCTACAAAAACAGATCGACACGCTGGAAGAGTATAACCAGAAGGTGCGGACTCAGATCACGCTCCAAGAATGCCTCGGCCACGTCCTTGAGGACGAAGATGATGGAGAAGACTTGTCGGATGGATCTGAAGACTACGTAGCAAGTTGCCATATGATCTCTCACTCGTTGACAAACGATGAAGAAGCTCCTTGCACCGAGAAACTGGGGGCGGAGCCTGAACCGGAACTTCTATGGCCGTCAGACGAAATGATCGATGCCTTCCTGAATGAAATTCATCTGAAAAGTAAAGCCGATCGGGAGCGTGAGATGACCATATTTGAAAAGGCCAAGTGTCGGCGACTAGAAGAAAGAGTCGAGACACTCTCGCCGAATCAAGGGACATCCGTCGTGGATAAAAACAAGTTCAAGACGAGGAAAAGGTTGGCTAAAGCCGTATCGATGGGAATGAAGCTACCACCCTCCGAAGGAAACACTGTCGGTAAAGCAGAGATGCATCCTAGCTACTGTTCATATCATCGAAAGATTTCTCACCCCACCGAGGAATGCGACGCTTTTAAAAGATGGTGGCAGGGATATGTTGGTCACCGGCAGCATTTCAAGCGGATGAAATGCAAAACTCGTCGGGAGCAGAGAAGTACGACCGAGGAGCATAAAAAATTACCAGGGACTGTCACATGGTTAATGCCAGGGGATCGCAGATTCTCACCTTCGGGAGAGACTCCGATGAAGAGATGACTCTTGGCCCTCTATTCAAGGAATCCACCTCGGGAAAGGAGGGAGAATCGAAGACCTGTGAAAATATCCAGCTGCGCAATCGTACGCTGCCCGGAAAGAATCTCGGACCCGCGAACAGAAAAGATAAGGGAAAAAAGAAGGTCTCTGAAGATATCGCCCTAGATGACCAAGTCATGAAAGAGCTGACCGCCAAGGATCCGCCAAAGAAAAGTAAGGTGGACTATAACGTTCTAGCGCACTTGAGGAAGTTACCCTCGCAGCTCAGCATTCTCGACGCCCTTTTACTATCAAAAGAAGCAAGAGATTCATTGATCAAGGCGCTACAAGAGCCAGAGCAATTCCAAGATTTTCTCGCCGAAGAAAAGATGAAGAACGAGCTGGAAGAAGTACACACAGCCGATATTACCTTCGGCGATGAAGATCTCCTCATTAGGACGTGCGAGCACAACCGCCCCCTATATGTCTCAGGATACTATCACGATATCAAGATCGGTAAAATCCTGGTCGACAATGGGTCTTCCGTCAATCTCCTTAACGTGCGAGTGTTAAAGGAAATCTGCATGAGCGTCTAGCACCTCGCTCGTGATAAAATCACCATCTCCGGTTTCGACTCCCAGTCATCACGGACTCTTGGGTCCGTGATACTGATGCTGCGTTTTGGGCTACTTGTCACAGATATCAAATTTCACGTCATTGACGCTAAGACATGCTATAAAGCTTTGCTCGGCCGGCCTTGGTTACACGAGTACAACATCATCCCTTCGACACAACATCAGTGTATGAAATACTTCAAGGATGGTCTCGAGTATACTGTGCCGGGAGAGCTGAACCTATTCTCCCTGAGCGAAGTCCGAAAGTACGAAGACGCAAAATACTTCTTACCAGATTTCGAGGACACAGAGAGATGTCACAAACCGAAGGACAAAGTTATCACCACTATTCCAGTCTTCGGGAGTGATACCGAGGAGGAAGAAGAGATAGTTTACTCAGGTCCGCCCCAATACAACAAGCCGGGACCCTCCGCTCCTATGCTTATCTTTGGCAGCGACTCAGAAGATGAGGTCAACGCCATCTTCTCTGCTCGGCCTTCAATTCAAACATTCGCTGATGAAGAGCAAAGTTTTCAAATTGCCATGGTTCCGTCCAAACATCATAAAGAACTAGACGCGCTTAATACCTATAGTGTGGAAGAGCTGCAGACGTTCTATGTCCCTCCTAGGCGAGAAGATGAAAAGGCGATCCTATTCTACCGATCCAGGGAAACTAAAGTGGAGAAGGAAATCTGGCACGGCGCGGATTCCACACTCGACAGGCTCCAGCCCATCCGTTTGCCCAGATATTACACAGACGGGCTAAGGAGACTCTTGAGACGACAAGGTGTACCCCTTAAGCAAACTGCTTGACAAGAACGGTTCTATAACAGGATCTGGAACGTCCCTGGAACTCAGCGGAAATTGCCCAACGGGAGAATGGAAATGACCGGACTTGGGTATGTTCAATCCAAGAAACGGGAGCTACTCCGCGACTGCTACGTCATACATGACTTTGATGAAGAGGGAAATGCTTTTTGGGAAAATGCTAACCCTGAACCAGAAAGAGCTCCCAACGTAAAAATGCCCAGTCCGTCGTTTGAAGAACAAATGGACAAGCTTATAAGGGAAGCGGGTCAAAAGGTTCGAGATGACCACAATCGCGAAATGGCCATCTACGAGAAAGCTAGGACGCAACGCCTTCTTCAACAGGCTGCGAAAGATGAAAATGCTCCTCCCTGTCAACCCGTCATACAAAAGGCCCAACGCAGAGGCAAAAATAAATCAAAGAGCGGGAAAAGTGTTCGAGAGAGACAAAGCGGGACCAAGAAGCCACGCGATCGGGAATCGAGTAATCCAGATTTGTCTCTTATAAAGAAGATGAGTCGAGCATACTCTTTTCCTCAGAACAAAACACGAAAGATACTTGATCTCGCCATAAGATATCAACTGATTACATTCCCGGAGTCCAAGCACCCCGAGCAAGCAGGCGAAGTCTCTCATCCGGACTATTGCTCCTATCATAAGGCAATAGGACATCCTATTGAAGACTGCTCACCTTCAAGAACTGGGTCGAAGATCAATATCGATAGGGCGGATTCGCTCTATCCAGCAGCTAGAGGGTAACCCCGCCGCAGAAGCATGAACCCATATTCACGAGAGTAGAACCAGATCCACATCGATCTTAGAAGCGAGCTCGTACTTGTCATATGATAATGCTATCAGAAGAAGGGCCCGAGGATATGGATGACCTCCATTGGTGCTTCGAAAATAATAATGACGAGGTGATCTCAGAGTTTCCACCGGCGCCGAAAGAGCTGGAAGATGGAATACATACCACTGCAGATAACCTCAAGAAAATTGATTTGGGGACAGCAAGTGACCCGCGACCGACATTCGTCAGTAAGCTATTGTCTGAAGAAAGGGTGGCTACGCTAAAGGACGTGCTCATGCAGCATAAAGATTGCTTCGCATGGAATTATTCCGAGATGCCAGGATTAGATCCAGAGATTGCTGTGCACAAATTGGCAATATCTCCGGACGTCAAGCCGATCAAACAGGCACCGAGAAGAATGCGGCTCGAGCTTGAGATGAGCATCAACGCCGAGGTCAAGAAGCTAATTGACTCCGGCTTCATTCAAGAGGTTCAGTATCCTGACTGGATCGCCAACATCGTCCCGGTGATGAAGAAAAATGGGACAATACACATATGTGTGGACTTTCGGGATCTCAACAAAGCTTGCCCGAAGGAAGATTTCCCAGTGCCATTCACCGAGCTAATGATAGACAATACGTCCACTCACGAAGTTTTCTCCTTCATGGACGGCTCGTCGGGATACAATCAGATAAGGATGCATCCCGAGGACCAGAAGCATACCGCTTTCCGGACCCCGTTGGGCATATTCTGCTCTAAGGTGATGCCCTTCGGTCTAAAGAACGTCGGCGCCACTTATCAGAGGGCCATGACGAAGATCTTCGATGACCTTATACATGAAATCGTCGAATGCTATATCGACGACCTCGTAGTTAAAAGCAAATCATACGAGGAACATCTGGAGTATCTGAAGATCGTATTTCAACGCCTCCGGCAATACAACTTGAAGATGAACCCTCTCAAATGCGCGTTCGGTGTTTTCTCGGGCACATTCCTAGGATTCATCGTCCGACACCGAGGCATCGAGATAGATCCGTTAAAAATTAAGGCGATCATGGAAATGCCTCCGCCAAGGACTCTCAAGCAATTGCGGTCTCTCCAAGGGAATCTCGCGTATATCCGGCGATTTATAGCCAATCTTTCGGGCAAGTGCCGCCCTTACAGTCACCTGATGAAGAAGGGAACCCCGTTCGTCTGGGATCATAAATGCCAAAGCGCGCTGGACGAAATCAAGCAATACCTACAGAATCCGCCAGTACTGGCCGCTCCGGTCAAGGGAAAACCTCTCATTCGGTATACAACCGCCCTTGAAGGTTCCTTAGGCGCATTATGGGCACAGGAGAACGACCAAGGGAAGGAGAGAGCGCTCTACTAGTTGAGTCGAGTTCTGCTGGGGGCAGAAAGCAATTATTCTCCCATCGAGAAACACTGCCTGGCATTAATCTTCGTGATAACGAAGCTCAGGCACTATGCATTGGCGCATGACGTCCATCTCATATCGAAGGTGGATCCTCTTAAATATTTGATGTTAAAGGCCATATTGACGGGGCGGCTCGCTAAATGGGCCTTGCTCTTGATGGAATTCTCAATAACGTATCAGCTTCTTAAGGCAGTGAAGGGACATGCCATCCCCGACTTCCTCGCTGAGCATCCGATACTTGCCGATTATCCCTTGAACTGCGAATTGCCAGACGAACATGCGTTTGACACGATCGATGGAAGTGGTACCCGATGGGAACTTTACTTCGATGGAGCATCTTCCATGAAGAAGCACAAGCAAAGCACCCCCATAATCAAATCAGGGGTAGGCCTCATTTTCGTAACTCCACAAGGAGGGATAATGCGCTTTGCCTTCTCCTTAACAGAGCCGATGACAAACAATGAAACCTAATATGAAGCTTTGATAGCAGGTCTCGAGATCGCCATTGACATGGGGATTGAAAACCTCTTCATATACGGAGATTCTCAACTGGTTGTTAGTTAAGTAAACGGCGACTATCAAACGTGCAAACCCGAACTGGTGAAGTACGGCGAGAGGGTGCAGCAACTGCTGACCCAAATACCTTCCTACGCTTTGGAAAGCGTACCGCGTGCGGAAAATAGCAAGGCGGATGCATTAGCCAAGCTTGCTAAAGAATTAGCCGATGAGAACCTCGATGACGTAAGAATCGTGGTACAAAGCCGTCGGGCTCTTGCACCGGTAGAAATATTTCCGGAGTCGTCCGAGGAAAAAGGAACGACTGAGCCAATGGCTCTGCAAATAAAAGACCGGGAAAAGGCTGAGAATTGGAGAGAAGTCTTTATTGACTACTTCAAATCCCGTCGAACGCCTGCAGATGCGTCCTCAAAACATCAGCTCATGAAGCGAGCTCTATCTTTTGCCTTCGTCATTGGTACCCTATATAAAAGATCATTTGATTCTTTATGGCTAAGATGCCTGGGACCTGAAAAAGCAAAAAGAGTCGTCCAAGAAACTCACGACAGCCTCTGCGGTTCTCACCAAGCCGGGCCGAAGATGAAGCTGAAGATTAAAAGGATGGGCTATTATTGGCCAACGATGATTCAGGACTGTCTCGAGTATGCGAAGCAATGCCACTCGTGCCAGATCCATGGTGACTTTATCCACCAGCATCCAAATCCACTACATCCGACGGTGGCTAGTTGGCCGTTCGAAATGTGGGGGACCGACATAATCGGCCCCATCGAACCAGCATCGTCCAGAGGACATCGGTTCATTTTGGCGACAACCGATTACTTCTCCAAATGGGCAGAAGCAGTACTGCTGAAGGAAGTGAAGACGGAGAATATCCTCCATTTCTTCAAGATGCACGTCATTTATCGGTTCGGCACTCCGAGACGAATCATCTTCGATAATGGGCCGGCCTACAGAAGCCACAAGATCAGCCGCTTCGCACAACAGCATAACATAGACCGGAGATACTCCTCAGTTTATAATCCCCGAGCTAACGGTCTAGCTGAGGCGTTCAACAAAACCTTGACGAAGATCGTGAAAAAGACGGTGTCCCGAAATAAGAAGGATTGGCACGAGAGACTGCATGAAGCTCTCTGGGCGTACCGGACTACGTTCAAGACGGCCACGAACACAACGCCATATGCGTTGGTATTCGGTATCGAGGCGGTACTTCCCCTCGAGATAGAGCTACCTTCTCTACGAGTGGCAGTTCATTACGAGCTGACGGACGAAGAAAATGCTCACCTTCGGCTTGAGAAGCTCGACGCCCTTGATGAAACCCGGCTCATAGCGCAACAAAATCTGGAGGCTTACAAAGCAAAGATGACGCGCTCATACGAAAGATTGACTAGGCCGAGGACATTCTGCCAAGGCGAACTCGTGCTAGTGGTCAAAAGACCTATGATCCCCAATCGTGCTAAACGGGGGAAATTCGAGCCAAACTATGAAGGCCCGTATATCATAGGCAAGGTCTACCAGGGTGGAGCCTATCTACTCATGGACATGCATGGCGAAAGGCCCTTCAGGCCGATAAACGGTCGCTTCCTGAAGAAATACTACGCCTAACGAGTCAAGGCCTAGGTCAATGATAGATGACGACGACTATGTCCGCTCGCTATCTTCCTAAACCCAAACTCTATAAGTAGTAGCCGGCTTATCGGATCGAAACGTCCTTAAACTAACGATGGACCGAAACGTCCTTAAACTAACAACGGACCGAAACGTCCCTAAACTAACAACGGACCGAAACGTCCCTAAACTAACAACGGACCACTATGTCCTAAAACTAGCCGTGGACCGAGATGTCGATAAACTATGGTGGATTGCAGCGTCCCAAAGCTGATACAAAAAAAAGAATAAAAAAAAGAGAGAAAAAAGGAAACGGTATGTCCATAAGCAAAATGGGCACGGATGAAAATCCGGAAGGGCTCCGTGAGTAAAAACAGCAGGGCTACCGGCGAGTTTTGTGAAAACCCGAAAGGGCGCAGCCTTGTTAAAATAAAAAAAAGAGAAAAGAAAAAGAAAACATGTCCATAAGCGAAAAGGGCACGGATGAAAACCCGAAAGGGCTCCGTGAGTAAAAATAGTAGGGCTACCGGCGAGTTTTGTGAAAACCCGAAAGGGCGCAATCTCGTTAAAAGACACTTGCAAGGTCCTCTCGACTTTGTAAGTAGAAACCACCTGCATAAGATCCTTACGACTCACAAGGGAGCAACACACTTAGGGATCCCCACGATCCCTAGGGAGAAATTGCATTTGCGAGATCCTCACGACTCGTAAGGAGAACCCTCTTATGGGACCCTCACGGCTCATAAGATTTGAAAGTCTTAAGCTACAGGGATCTAAACCTGTTCTTAAGCAGCCCCCACAACCTCCGATACTGCCCTACAAGCGGCTCAATGCTGACCCTTGTATACAATCCACGGGCACGAATAAACATTTCCCTAACGAAGTCCTATCCATGACTAGGGATATGTCCATATGGTGCACAACCCTTGTAAGTCCTCTCGACTTATAAGGAGAAAATACTCCTGTAAGATCCTTACGACTTATAAGAGACCATACACTTATGAATCCTCACGATTCTTAAGGAGAAAACGCACCTACAAGATCCTCATGACTCGCAGGGAGAAATACCTTTATGAGACCCTTACGGCTCATGAAGTCAAAAGCCTTAGTCGACGGGATCCTAACCCTGTTTACTAAGCCACCTTTGTTCGACATCGACAGAGGCAAAGGATGATTCGCTCCTGGCAATATCCCAGTTGTAGCGGTGCTGATGCCGAAATCAGTGTCTAATTCCATGCTTGCAAGCGAAAAGCCAGCAAGCCACACATGCATACGAAATAGCCGAAATGATGGGGCAACTTGCAAACAAAATCAGCAAGTAAAAATGTATGTATGCAAAAACAACTGAAATGATTGGGCAACTCGCAATAAAAAGCAGCGAGTAAATATAAAACAAATAGCCGAAATGATTGGGCATCGCGAAAAATAGCCGAAATGATTGGGCAATCGCGACCTTCGCGATATAAAAGCTGAAATGATAGAGCATCGCGGAAAGAAATAAAAAAAAGGAATGAAATTTATGCCCTACAGGTGATATCATGTCAATCCCTGTATATAATCCAGGGGCGCAAACAAAGAAGGAATCACACCTTTCCTCCCCAAGCTTCATCAGAAGGAGAGGCCAAATCTCAATGGTTCATAGACAACCTAGAGATCATCTCAACATTCGTCTTATTACAACGGACACAACATCAAGCAAAGTGGAACAGCGGCAACTCCCAGTTCCATGACTCGGCGGTGTACAGATGACCGAGAGTTAAACTCAGACTCCGTGAAACACAGATAAAGTCAAAAATTCTTGGCTACGTAGAACGCGGATTATGTCACTCCTGACCCCATGGAAAACGTCCAGAGCAGATCCTGGTCCTCGCAGAGCACGGCAATGACCCCATGTGAAGCATCCAGAGCAGAGCCTGGTCCTCGCCGAACACGGCAGTGAACCCGTGGGAAGCATCCAGAGAAAAATTCCTAGCTACATGGAACGTGGATTATGTCACTCCTGACCCCGTGGGAAACGTCCAGAGCGGATCCTGGTCCTCGCAGAGCATGGCAATGACCCCGTGTGAAGCATCCAGAGCGGAGCCTGGTCCTCGCCGAAGACGACAGTGAACCCGTGGGAAGCATCCAGAGCAAAATTCCTGGCTACGTGGAACGCGGATTATGTCACTCCTGACCCCGTGGAAAACGTCCAGAGCGGATCCTGGTCCTTGCAGAGCGCGGTAATGACCCCGTGTGAAGCATCCAGAGCGGAGCCTGGTCCTCGCCGAACACGGCAATGAACCCGTGGGAAGCATCCAGAGCAAAATTCCTGGCTATGTGGAACGCGGATTATGTCTCTCCTGACCCCGTGGGAAACGTCCAGAGCGGATCCTGGTCCTCGCAGAGCACGGCAATGACCCTGTGTGAAGCATCCAGAGCGGAGCCTGGTCCTCGCCGAACACGGCAGTGAACCCGTGGGAAGCATCCAGAGCAAAATTCCTGGCTACGTGGAACGCGGATTATGTCACTCCTGACCCCGTGGAAAACGTCCAGAGCGGATCCTGGTCCTCGCAGAGCACGGCAATGACCCCGTGTGAAGCATCCAGAGCGGAGCCTGGTCCTCGCCGAACACGGCAGTGAACCCGTGGGAAGCATCCAGAGCAAAATTCCTGGCTACGTGGAACGCGGATTATGTCACTCCTGACCCCGTGGAAAACGTCCAGAGCGGATCCTGGTCCTCGCAGAGCACGGCAATGACCCCGTGTGAAGCATCCAGAGCGGAGCCTGGTCCTCGCCGAACACGGCAGTGAACCCGTGGGAAGCATCCAGAGCAAAAATTGGACTGTGAGGTCCTTAAACTCACGGACTATGATGTCCTTAACCTCGACCGTGTTGTCTTAAAACTAACATTGGACTGTGAGGTCCTTAAACTCATGGACTATGATGTCCTTAACCTCGACCGTAATGTCTTTAAACTAACATCGGACTGTGGGGTCCTTAAACCCATAGACTATGATGTCCTTAACCTCGACCGTGATGTCTTAAAACTAACATTGGACTGTGAGGTCCTTAAACTCACGGACTATGATGTCCTTAACCTCGACCGTGATGTCTTAAAACTAACAACGGACTGTGGAGTCCTTAAATCCACGAACTATGATGTCCTTAACCTCGACCGCGATGTCTTTAAACTACGGTATCCTGGAAAACGTCCAGAGCGGATCCTGGCGCTCGTAGAGCACGTCAATGACCCCGTGTGAAGCATCCAGAGCGGAGCTTGGTCCTCGCAGAACATGGAAGTAAACCCATGGGAAGCATCCAGAGCAACTCCTGACTCCGTGAAATGTGGATAAGGACAACTTCACCCATCACTTGCGGGTCCTCACGACTCGTAAGGGAGTAAATTCTCTTGTGAGGTCCTTACGACTTTCAAGAGAAAACACACTTAGGAATGTTAGTTATATGTATGCCCTAGAGGCCATTACTGTACATAGGATGTATATTGTAGTGGATGCTGGGACATATATAGGGAGGACTTTCTTGCTCGACATGATAGTATGCTATCTGGTTACTCTTTACCTTAACGTGTACATTGATTGTCTCTCTGTTACATGTTGGTAAAGCCCTTAGGATGTGTACTTGACTACCTGGACTATGATGCGGATCATACTAGTAGGGACATGGTAGTCCATAAGTACATCCTTCAAGGTCCCTAGTCGTGGGTGTATCGAGACGGGGCATCGATATACCAGAGTAGACTAGCGTATACCTTCTCGACCCATACAGATGGGTGATGGATGATCCCATATCCATTGGTGTTTGACATCAGAGATGATATACGGGTGCTCAGTAGAGACTGGGTACACTGGACGGACTCGCCGAGAACTCCCAGATGGTATTATACCTTACGTCAGATGGCAGTTCTCTGGTGACACTGGTACAGAGTAGTCTGTTGACCCGGGATCGTCATAGAGTCTTGTGTGGTTCCCACTGTGCTTTGATTTCCATCTTACCACGTCCAAGAGGGCATGCAAAACGGTGGTTTTTGGGTACAGTCCCGAATCACATGGAGGCAATGAGCGATAGGAGGGGATTCGTCTCTCCCGGTATAGGGGGTTGATGTTGCGCTGTGTTCGATTGGCTATAACAGGAAATCCCTGGCCAGGGTTGCTGAGATTTACTGGTAAGTGTTACCAGTAGTTTCTCGAATTGTTATAGACCTCAGATCGACACGACTTATCGAGCTATTGGGGTCTGATGTTTACCACCCCTAGGCGAGATATGCGACATATCAGACGATCAGACCGGACTGTACGGTAAGTGTTACTGATTGGATTCACAGGAGTGTGAGCAGGCTTGCTCGTCGATCTTCTGATCGCTCAATACCCGGGTGGCCGTTACGTTTAGCAGACCGCTTGCGGCTTGCGGGTGTTTGATATGATCATCATCTGCTGCCGGCGTATTGACGAGTCTTTAGAGTCCTACACAGAGGTTTCCTGGCTCAAGCGAAATGAAATAGGAGCGCATATGAGATATGTGCGGGACCGAGAATAATGCGTGTATTTGATACCGTATTCCATTCTCGCGATGAATGTATCGAATGGTTATATGCGATATAACCTAGTTATCGAATCGAGGGTTGATTCGATAAGTCGATACATTGGATACTAGTCGGTTATGTGCGACATGACCGGATCATTGAATCAAGTGTTGATTTAATGATTTAATGCATAATTATATATTTGATATATTATTTTGCATTAACTAGTATTGGTTCACTTTTAAATGGATTTTCTCACTTGGATTGTGCACATTGTATATATGATATACTTTTGTACACAAGTTTGTATCATGTTTGATGATACATGCTCACTAGGGTTTGTGTAAAGATTAAACCATCGTTGTGAAATGGTTAGGGTTTTCCTTTTGTTTTCTTATTCACTTATTTATCTATTTATTCTTTTTGGAAAAATATTAAGCATAAAGAAAAATGGTGGCTTTCTTTGGAAGTATATTGAAGCTTCATGAAGCTTTGACTAAGTCACCATTTTGTCTCATGCTTAACCCTAACCATTCCCACTAACCCTAGTTTAGTCTCTACACATAACCATGGTTTGAATATGATAAGGTTTGATTTTCTTTTCCTTTTTTTTTTTAACTAACACTTATCATATTCTTTCTTGCTTCTTCATCTTCTTCTTGAAGAAAAAGCTTTCCTCATCAATGGCAAATTGATGAAATGAGTGAGAAATCCAATTCTAAAGTGAACCCACTTCCTATTTCTTCATCCTCTACCTCTTGCCAAGTAGTAGAGTGTGTTTTCTTCACAAGTTTCTTGACTTGGTGAAGTTGGAGCTTGATCTAGCGATGCCTCGACGTAGATCATCTTCGGCATCGTCGTCGACGACCTAGCCCGCCCATTCTCCGATGAAGCCGACGCTAGAGCCCGGGATTCGATTTGGACAGCGAGGAGACTTCATTGCGGAGCTATGGAGGTGGAGGACCGGATCTACAAAGGTTGTATTTCCGCTTACTCGTAGTTAAGTTGTTAACTAGTTGCTTAGTCGCCTAGATTTCTAGTTAACGATCCGTAGTCTAGGGTTTCTCGGCACCGTAAATTTTGAAATTGGCATGGTTGATGCCTTGTGAGACCTCTTGAGAGTGCCTAGGAACCCTACAGTGGTATCAGAGCCTAGCTAGAGCCTTAGGCGATGCGTAGACGAAGTTTGAAACCCGAACGAACCCGAAACCCTAAACCAAACATGCTCTCTGGACTTTTTCTAAAATCTGGAGTTTTTCGATATTAAAAATATGCAGAAAAATCAGCAGGGAATTGTAAGAATTACTGTGAAGCCCGTACCCATTAATCCACCAAAGTGCGGCAGAACCGCGGCAGAAGCCTGGCTTCTGCGGCGTTTCCGCGGCCATATGATGATGTCAGCTTCCCATTTTTGCACAGTAATTCCTCTTTTCTGGAGTTGGATTTTCTGGGAATTTTTAATATTTATTCAAGAGTTGAATTTTCTGGGTTGTTTTGGGGATTCGTATGATTCGATCGGATTATCAGACTTTGTCTTTGTGGCTTTCCGGATAATTTTTGAATATGTTAAAAAGTTCGACCGGATATAAATACCCAATTTTTCCCCTGTCGGGAAATTTCCAAGTGTTGGATTTTTCCGTAGTTTAACGACGTTCTAAGTAGTGCAAGTTACGCGATGGTCCCTCTAGAAGACAACAAACCTTAACTCGATTATGTGACCGTCTTGAACTGCCCTTTGAACCTTCGGGTTTGGGGCAGTACGGCGTGCCACATGTGAGGCGTTGGCTTGACCCTTCTACGGCTGGACCGTTGGTACTGAGGCACGAACTGAATGTTTTTAGACTTATTTCATGTGTTGATCTGTATCGGGAAAACTTGGGTGTTTGACTGTTCGATCGAAAAGTTTAACATTTTCTATTTATCTGGAATGGGATACAATAATTGGAATTCACAAAAGTTATGAGATAACTGAATGAATGTTGTAAATCTAGCAATTTAGTCTCACTTGATCGGTTGCCATGGAATTTTGATGTGATCAAAAGTCCGTCGCAATCACGTAGCGTACGCGGATACTCGCCGGGTAAACTTAATAGACAGCCTCACTCCATAGCCCCGACCAAGTGACTGTAGGAGAACCCCGTCGCCGAAAGCATCCGTCCGGGTGCTCGCGGCAGCGGTGTTCCGCCTTGGTGCACTTCGTCGACGGCGTCGGGGGTGCGGCCGTCTACTGAAGTTTGCGACGAGCATTCGATCAGGATGTCGGGAATCTTGTTGAATTGCCCGACTTGATATTGAAAAGTGTTTTCGATTTTGAGACTAAAATGCGGGGTTTATAATTGTTAGGCATGCGATGTCTAAGGTATTCATTTGATTAGGCATGCGATGTCTATGCAGGTTGCGGATTCCAACTGTTGTAGTTTTACACTTTCTTTTCTGTGACCGTAAGTGTAATATGTGATATCGCCGGTTTCGTTGCTATATGTCAACGACAATTGGGATGCGCATATTTACTTACGTTGATGACATGTGATGTTATGTGTTGCTGGATATGTTATATTGGATCGTCGTGTTTGAATAGCCGGGGTTTTTTTATGTGAGATGAGTGTTTTTCATTTTCATTCATGTAAAAACTTGTATGTAATATTCTTTTATTGGGGCACTTCCAGGTTGCGGAAGATATCACCGTTTGTATATTATTTACTTTTCCGCACTAGGATAGACCCAAGGAGGGGAGCACAAGTAACCGGGTTCTGGAGTCCAGTGGGAGACCAACTCGAGGAGTCGAGTCCGGGTCTCCTAGCTCTAGAATTGGTAGGGTTGCTTGCCGCTCTCGTAGGGGACTAGGGGTGTGGGTTTGGCTATTCATCACGACCGTGGAATCCGTGTTTTATACTGGCTCGTATTGAAAACACGGACATCCTAGTACATCCAATATTTCATATGATTCTTCTGCTGCGATATCTGTGATGTGATCATGTGATGTTCTGTGATAGATACTGTATATAGTATATATGATATATTATATAGACGTTACTTATGTTTTACACCCGCGCTAGCCCTGTCCCGCTCTGTCGTTAGTTACCTAACCTAACGGTGCACGAGGGGACATCGAGGCGAATGCGGATGGCATAAGTGTACGTCGTATTTATCTGTGATGTTTAGGTATTTAAATGATGGGACTTCATTAATGTGATTAATGAAATAAAAGAAACCTAAGATGTTGTAGAATCGAATTTCAAAATAAAACAGGTAGCTACAGTTCTTGCTTTGCACAGCGGTATATATGATATATCCTGCACCTTATTCGATGAGGAAAGGACCGAGATCCCTTCACCGGGAGTGACTCCTTTAGCAATAACTGGCAGAAGCTACACACTCGGTTTGTCTTTTTATTGCTTTTAAGAGTTTTTGCTTTGCACAGTGGTATATATGATATATCCCGCACCTCATTCGACGAGGAAAGGACGGACGATCCCTTCACCGGGAGTGACTCCTTTAGCAAAACTAGAAAAGCCTCAAAAGTACTCCATTTTAAAATCATTTGATTCTACAACGATATCAAGTTCATTACGCAATAGGTTTTCAGAAAAACCTGTCGTAGCCCTCCGTCATTTCAGATAAGTACTAGTTAGTATTCGTGCTACGTTTGTTGACTATGTTAAGGCGTAGTGTGCGGTAGCTAATTAGTGCTTATCTGCATAAGCATATGATGTGATTGGATTAGGGTAGTCGTGCGACTTTGTTGACTATGTTAAGGGTCGTGCGGGTGGGTTTAATTCAATCGGGAAATGACGGGTTGAACTTGACTATCACTTATGATTTGTTGACTATGTTAAGGTCATATAGCTGCTAGGGGCAAAATATTATCGGGAATTTCAAGTGTTGAAATTTGCAATGAGATCGCATACCTTCTATGAGATAGTTGGATCCCGATACCCGCTGCGAGTAATTGTTATTCCTGGGAGTGTTTTACACATTACAATTAGTTGATCAAGTAGGTGTCTAGAAAGGTGTCAACGGGGTTACGCCTCTGGGAAACCGAGGTTTACATTAATTAGGTTCGTGCGATAGCACGGGGGACCTCCCTCAAAGTACCGACACTGGCCTGGCTGAAAGATTGGCGAACTTGTAGCGTGTAATTAATCCCGGCTAGTCTTTCCTTTTAGGGTTTGAAGGAAGATTTGATAAAAATAGTGGGAGCCATCCTGATTAGATAAAATAATAACCAATCTATTCTTGCAAGAGCGCACGCTGAGTGTTTTCTTCTCTCTCTTTCCTGGTAGCGACCATATCACGCCTTAATCAAGATAATAATACGGAATATTGACCGAACCCGCTTGTTATACTGAGCTGGGGAACGTTGGTCCCGCTCCAACTTATAATTGTTATAAGACAGAGCAGGAAATTGGGGAATACCAGAATTCCCGTGCCGCCCAAACGAAGAGAGTGCATGCTGATGCATCATCTTCGGGTGTGTTCGTTACAAAGAACTGTTTCTCTGTATCCTCTACGTCCTGGGTATGTGATACCAGATCAGGATCCCAGATATGTAATCTGTTACATAG
The DNA here is from genome assembly GCA_030015575.1 of Agapanthus africanus. NCBI lineage: Eukaryota > Viridiplantae > Streptophyta > Magnoliopsida > Asparagales > Amaryllidaceae > Agapanthus > Agapanthus africanus. The sequence continues at coordinate 604,959,593 of CM057340.1, forward strand.
GGCTACAGAAAGGTAGAGGACTGAGAACGGGTGATAAGTTTCATGAGGCAGAAAACGGGGCAAGTGTTGCAGCCAAGTCTGTTGGTCATTGTCACCCTGTATTCCAAATACATTGATTCTGAACGAATGTTATTAGATACCGAACCTGATATACAAAATCATATCACTCTCTTTATTAGCAAAGAAATGATAAAATTTTGTATTGATGGATAATGTTTTGAACATTTCCTATATCAAAAGTTGATCGGTTCAGACACGTTATCTAAAAGCATTGATGTTCTAAATCAAACTACAGTTCTTAGTATACTGAACACACAAAAGAGGAAGAGTTCAGAAATGAACGAATCCTTCTTGAGGCATTGTAGACTAGGTCATATCAATGCGACCCGACTGGCTGAAGTTACATTTTAGATGCATATTTAAATCAGTTTGAATTTACATCTTGTGAAACTTGCCAGTCATGTCACAAAGATATAATGACATCAGCTCTGTTTATTGGAAACAGAGAAAGAGTTAGTGAACTCTTGGGATGATACATGTTGATGTACATAGGTCCCCTGTCTACACTTGCCAAGACCGGTTCTTTATACTTCATTACATTCTTTGATAATCTTTCGAGATTCAGACCTATGTTCCTGTTAAAACACAAGTCCGAACCTTTTGAGATATTCACAGAATATAAGTTAGAAGTAGAGAATCAAAATACGGGTATAAGTATTATGTCCTTTGATGTGATCAAGGAGGAGAATACTTGAGCACGGAATTCCTGGATTATTCTAAAGGAGAATGAGATTCTCTCTCAGCATTACTCCTCCGTATACACCATAGTACGTTGGTATATCGGGGTGGAGCAATCACATCCTATATGATATGGTGTGCTCTATGATGAGTACTACTGAGTTACCTGTTTCCTATTAGGGAGTTATGCACTTGAGAAGCTGCATACCTATTGAATTAGGTTCGAATCAAATCAGTTGCCTACCATTTCATATGTGATATGGAAAGGGAAGAGCCCATATCTTAAGTTAGTTAAAATTTGGGGTTGACCGGCCTATGTCTGAAAGCAAAATCCGGACAAGCTCGAGGCAAAGTCTGTAATGTAGAAATGGAAAGGTTCCAGCTATACAAACTGCAGCTGATGATTTGATAGAACCAAAGGATTCAGTAGATTCCAACGAACCTCAGCCTCTCCGCCGATCTAGTAGGGTTACTCACCCACCTGAGAGATACTTCTGTTTCTCTATGACAGTGGGAGCGAGGATTGCGTCATGAGATGATGACCCAACTAGTTTCGAACTGGCCATCAGGAGCGTGACTCTGTCAGAATGGCTGGATGCTTAGTGATCTGAGATGGAATCCTTATACACCGACAAAGTATGGACTTTGGTTGCTATATCTGAAGGGTTAAATCCCCATCAGGAGCAAGTATATCTTGAGAAAATTACTAGGTGTAGATGGAAAAGTTGAGACTTTCAAAGCTAGACTTGTTAAAGGTTTGCATCATTGACCAGGTGTGGATCATGAGGAAACCTTTTTCTAAGGAGCCATGCTTAAGTCCATCCAGATCCTACTTACCACGGCTACATACCATGACTACGATATCTGGTGGTTGGGTGTCATGACAGCTTTTCTAAATGATGTTTTAGAAGAGGGAGTCTATAAGTACACAGCCAGAGGGCCTCGTAGACAGTGGGAGCAGCGGAAACGTGTGCAAGATGTTTTATAGGATAAAGCAGGCATCGCGGAGTTGGAACATCTGTTTTGATGTGGTAGTCAAAGAGTTTGACATCATCAAAATGGTAGATGAACCTTGTATAAACAAAAAGGTAGTAGGGAGTATGGTGGCGATCCTTGTAGAGTACGTGGATGACATACTCTTGATAGGGAAGGAGTTTCCTATGCTACGCTCGGTCGATCTCCACTTATCACAATGATTCTCCACATAGGATCAAAGTGATACCTACTAAATCCTGGGTTTTGGATCTATGAGATAGATCTAAATGGATATTAGGATACTCACTAGTTGTAGTGAGACGGTATCAATTGATCCTGGGAAGAATCACTGGAAGTGTTCCAGGGTGATAAAGATGACCGAGTGTCAGTCACAGGCATTGTCTTTACCCTCAGTAAAGGGACGGTATGTTGGAAGAGTTCCAAGCTAGATACCGTGACATACTAGACGATAAAGGCTGGATACATCGCTACTTAAGATGCTACCAAAGAGGCTGTTTGGGTATATATCAGTTCATGAGATGAACTTTGTTCCTCCCATTATGTGACAATGGAGCTGTGGCTTTTGCCAAGGAACGCCGGTCCCATCAGTGATCCAGACATATTCTAAGGCAGTGTCACCTGATCATGGAGATGTTTGATCTCTAAGGGATCGAGGTTAGGAGAGTAGACTCAGAGGACAACACAGCGGATCCACTCATAAAGGCCTGTTCCCAGAGAGAGATTATTATAGGATGGTTGAGTATCAGATGGCCCCAGTGCAAGTGGGAGATTGTTAGTTATATGTATGCCCTGGAGGCCATTACTGTACATAGGATGTATATTGTAGTGGATGCTGGGACATATATAGGGAGGACTTTCTTGCTCGACATGATAGTATGCTATCTGGTTACTCTTTACCTTAACGTGTACATTGATTGTCTCTCTGTTACATGTTGGTAAAGCCCTTAGGATGTGTACTTGACTACCTAGACTATGATGCGGATCATACTAGTGGGGACATGGTAGTCCATAAGTACATCCTTCAAGGTCCCTAGTCGTGGGTGTATCGAGACGGAGCATCGATATACCAGAGTAGACTAGCGTATACCTTCTCGACCCATACAGATGGGCGATGGATGATCCCATATCCATTGGTGTTTGACATCAGAGATGATATACGGGTGCTCAGTAGAGACTGGGTACACTGGACGGACTCGCCGAGAACTCTCAGATGGTATTATACCTTACGTCAGATGGCAGTTCTCTGGTGACACTGGTACAGAGTAGTCTGTTGACCCGAGATCGTCATAGAGTCTTGTGTGGTTCCTACTGTGCTTTGATTTCCATCTTACCACGTCCAAGAGGGCGTGCAAAATGGTGGTTTTTGGGTACAGTCCCGAATCACATGGAGGCAATGAGCGATAGGAGGGGATTCGTCTCTCCCGGTAAAGGGGGTTGATGTTGCGCTGTGTTCGATTGGCTATAACAGGAAATCCCTGGCCAGGGTTGCTGAGATTTACTGGTAAGTGTTACCAGTAGTTTCTCGAATTGTTATAGACCTCAGATCGACACGACTTATCGAGCTATTGGGGTCTGATGTTTACCACCCCTAGGCGAGATATGCGACATATCAGACGATCAGACCGGACTGTACGGTAAGTATTACTGGTTGGATTCACAGGAGTGTGAGCGGGCTTGCTCGTCGATCTTCTGATCGCTCAATACCCGGGTGGCCGTTACGTTTAGCAGACCGCTTGCGGCTTGCGGGTGTTTGATATGATCATCATCTGCTGCCGGCGTATTGACGAGTCTTTAGAGTCCTACACAGAGGTTTCCTGGCTCAAGCGAAATGAAATAGGAGCGCATATGAGATATGTACGGGACCGAGAATAATGCGTGTATGTGTTACCGTATTCCATTCTCGCGATGAATGTATCGAATGGTTATATGTGATATAACCTAGTTATCGAATCGAGGGTTGATTCGATAAGTCGATACATTGGATACTAGTCGGTTATGTGCGACATGACCGGATCATTGAATCAAGTGTTGATTTAATGATTTAATGTATAATTATATATTTGATATATTATTTTGCATTAACTAGTATTGGTTCACTTTTAAATGGATTTTCTCACTTGGATTGTGCACATTGTATATGTGATATACTTTTGTACACAAGTTTGTATCATGTTTGATGATACATGCTCTAGGGTTTGTGTAAAGATTAAACTATGTTTGTGAAATGGTTAGGGTTTTCCTTTTGTTTTCTTATTCACTTATTTATCTATTTATTCTTTTTGGAAAAATATTAAGCATAAAGAAAAATGGTGGCTTTCTTTGGAAGTATATTGAAGCTTCATGAAGCTTTGACTAAGTCACCATTTTGTCTCATGCTTAACCCTAACCATTCTCACTAACCCTAGTTTAGTCTCTACACATAACCATGGTTTGAATATGATAAGGTTTGATTTTCTTTTCCTTTTTTTTTTTAACTAACACTTATCATATTCTTTCTTGCTTCTTCATCTTCTTCTTGAAGAAAAAGCTTTCCTCATCAATGGCAAATTGATGAAATGAGTGAGAAATCCAATTCTAAAGTGAACCCACTTCCTATTTCTTCATCCTCTACCTCTTGCCAAGTAGTAGAGTGTGTTTTCTTCACAAGTTTCTTGACTTGGTGAAGTTGGAGCTTGATCTAGCGATGCCTCGACGTAGATCATCTTCGGCATCGTTGTCGACGACCTAGCCCGCCCATTCTCCGATGAAGCCGACGCTAGAGCCCGGGATTCGATTTGGACAGCGAGGAGACTTCATTGCGGAGCTATGGAGGTGGAGGACCGGATCTACAAAGGTTGTATTTCCGCTTACTCGTAGTTAAGTTGTTAACTAGTTGCTTAGTCGCCTAGATTTCTAGTTAACGATCCGTAGTCTAGGGTTTCTCGGCACCGTAAATTTTGAAATTGGCATGGTTGATGCCTTGTGAGACCTCTTGAGAGTGCCTAGGAACCCTACAAGGAATCCTCACGATTCTTGAGAAGAAATTACACCTACGAGATCCTCTTGACCGGTAGGGAGAAAATTCTTTATGAGACCCTCATGGCTCATAAAGTTGAAAAGTATTAGGTGACAAATCCTAACCCTGTTTTCTAAGCCATCACCACCTCACAAAGAACACAAGATTGACAGCTATATATTATCTACAGACCGCACTTGCTAAAGTCACATGGCAAACAACACAACAAGAAAGAAGAAAGCAGAGAGATGACACAAGATATTACAAAGAACGTGTATCTTTTATTCATGAATTCGATTGGGTACAAAATACATCATATGAAAGAATAAAAGAACAAATACATTTTATTCAAAATTACAAATGGTACAAAAAGAATTATTGAGAGGAAAGCGCTTTCAATAATCCAATCAGCCGCTCGCGCACTTCCCTCAGCCTCTCTTCTTGATCAGCTGCCGCGGCCAACTCCGCTTCGACCTGGGCTCGCTGCTGCAGGTAAGATGAAAGTTGTTCCTCGACGGCCCACTGAGCTGCTTCACGATCTTGTGCATCCCGCTCGACAACGTCGAGCTTCTACCTCAATGTTAACCCATTAGAAATACATCGCAGAAGGCCTTCGAAGATAACTTTCAACTGGGCAGTATTCGCATCAACCTCAGCATACAGTCGAGCAGATTCGCTTGAAGTTTCTTTACATTCTTTCTGCTTTAAAGCTACTTCTTCTTCAAGGTGGCGGAAGTAAGAAGTGCTCTGCTCGATCCACGCAGCCCGTTGAGTGCTCATAGCCAGAATCTCAGGTGCAGGACGCCTAAGCTCAAGCTCATGCAAGCAAGCCTCGATTTCCCTGCAGCGATTAACCCAAGACTCAACGACGCCCTCACCATGAAAGTTCATGAGCGTCGCCAGCATAGCGTTAACCTCTGCCACAAAATCCGCAGTAGATGTGGGAGTCTCCACGTCAAGCTCCTCGATATATTCGCTCAGCATGCGTAGACTAGTCACAGCACCTTTGGATGATGGACGCCTGGAAAAAGGCCCTGCCGGCATTATAATGCGAGACTCGAACGGGGCTGGAGTCGATGTGATTGCTGCAAAATAGATCATAATCAGATGTCGTCTCAGGAAATAAATAAAATATGCAAAAAGTAGAGTCTACTATACCGGCTGCAACAGGGGGCAGAGCTGGGAGTACCGGTGGCGCAACGACGGCTTCGTCCCCTCCTTCAATTCGTAAGGCTACAAGCAATATAAAGAAGAGTTAGCAGTAATGCGACTGCCCGTTAAAGAAAAGGACGTCGTTTAGAGAAAATACTCACCGACACCGGCATGTGGACTAATCTCTGACAAGAAGGAGAAGTGTGGGTGCAGCACCTGATACAGGTGGTCAAAAAGGACTCCTGCAAGGACGCAATATTGCAACGTCAGCACATAGGTTATACAGTTTAAAAAATAAGACTGATAAGTCACGAATCCGCACCTTCCAACATCTGAGATGGTACGAGAGAGGGTAGAGGAGATGCCACCATCAAGGCGGTAGCTGATGGCGCTGCCTCGGGTAGTGTGACATCAGCACTAGCCGCACCTGCATTAGAAACAAGATAAACCCTGTCAGGAAAGATTGCAGAATAAAAAGAAGGGCGGTGACCTAAAATTTACCTGATGAGTCGCTAGCCGGAGCCGTGACGAGGGCGTCAATTGATACAACGGCGGCGTCTCCCTCCTCCATCGGGGTTGTCTCACCTCCCGTCGCCTCATCCCCTGACTCCACGAGAGCCGTCATCACGCTCGCGACACCAGGAGACGACAAAGAACCGTAGGCGGGAAGAGCGATGATCGGAGCGGTGCCCGACTCTTGAGAAAGAGCAGCCATCTCGGGCCCAGCAATTGTACCCGTTTTGCTCGCCACCACCTCAGGCTCAGTAATTTCAGCCGTCTCATCCACCGCTGTCTCAGGCTCGGCCGTGGTAGCCGTCTCACCTGCCGCCACTTCGGGCTCGGCAGTGGTAGCTATCTCGGGCATAGCGATCGTGACTGTCACGTCAGCCACTACCTCGGGCCCAGCAATTGCGGCCACATCGCCTACCGCCGCCCCGGGTTTAGCAGCTACCTCCTCCACCGCTCCCTCAGGCTCAGCGGTCGCCGCCATTTCTTCGGTAAGGCTCGGCCCTGTAGGACAAGATATATGAGAACTGATAGTTTAAAACTTTGACAACGGAACCTCACGGCACATTACTTGGAGTTGATTTACCATTCGCTTCCAGAGCCGTACATGCCGCCCGTCTATATGCAGTAGACAAGGCAACCGGAGACTCCTCTGAAGGAGTAGCACTAGGGGCAGCAGCGCTCGAACCCGCACCCACAGCTAGAGCAGCATTACGCTCCCTTGCTACGCGCCTCCGGCGCTTCCTTTCCTCCCGAGCCGTCAAAGCAGACCTTCTAGAAGCCTCCTTCAACAGGACGTCAACGTCCACATCCAGGGTTACCTCTGGAGCCGTCAAGGCCTTCGTCATCGGTTGTTTAAGTAAGGCCTCTTTTGGCAGTACCGAAGAGGCCGGGACTTCGGTAGCTGGCCCGGAAAGAATTTCCGCATCGGCTTGCGGGATCGGCATTGTAGTCCCTGCGATAAGACAAAGAAAGGGTCAGATTACTCATAAGAAACGGGAGCAGGAACATGGTGAACCGAAATGTACCGATGCCTAAGGATGCTCGACGTCGTTCCTCTTCCTCAAAAGTCTTGAGAGTGGCAGCAAGAACTTCTTCGGTGGAAATGCCTGTTAAAGAAGAAAAATGTCAGTCGTAACACAATAATAGAAATACGATGCGATGGCGAAAAATACAGCTAATGAGTACCTGATCGCGCCAGGATAGCCAACCCCTCTTCGTGGCTGGCCAATTGTTTAGAAGCTGCAATGGCAGCCGCCAGATCAATATCGTCTGGCGGCATGAATAAGCCGTCGTTCATCCCATACTCGCTCAGGCCTTCGCCGTAAGGAGCATGAGGCTCCTGGACAGGTACAACGTCGATAGAAAAGATCGACTTCTTTTTCTTCTGTGAGCGAGCTCCGGTCGCAGCCAAAACCAGCTTGCGCTTCGTGGGCACTTTGGGATGGCGAGTCCCGATATCCGAGCCCACGCCAGATTCAGGTGAAGCTACAGTTACCGTCTTCATGGGAGCGCGGGGCACCGAGGGCACGTCCACCGTCTCCATAGGAGCATGGGGCAATCCACATGTAGGGCTTAGCACATGTGGAGGCTCAACTGCAGCAACCCCTCTTAGCGGAGGGGGGACAGCTATCCGTCGCTTCAAAGGGACGTTGTGATCGCTGGTAGGAGGCGCACTCTTGCGATCGAGCAGCAGCCGTTGTCCCAAGGGTTAGTAAGATGAAGGAAGTTTTCTTATACGAACTAGTAATAAGTAGTTATGAGCCGTTGTCCCAAGGGTTAGTAAGATGAAGGAAGTCACTAATCTGAGGATAAAAATAAGTCTGAAAAATAGTTTCTATTCTGGAAGCCAAACATTTTGAACGTTGCTACCCTGCTATTCGCACTTACACACGTCTTAAAGCCTGGGACAGTAGAGGATACCTTGAAATGCTCTTGTCTTAAACCCAAAAGTATGAAGGAAATAAAAAAGAAAAAATGAATAAAGAAAATATAAAGTGGTGAGAAAAATGAACACTGGTTTTGTTATCACCAAGGGCAATAAAAAAATGTATAGCGAGGGTGCTTCTTCACCTAGTGCCCTAAGGCCAACTGGTCTGGGAGTCACTGCTATGCCTGAGGTGGTGCAAGACGAGGAAAATACACCAAATAAGCAAGCACATAAGTAATCGGTCGGTTAGTACCTCAAGAAGTATTAACGGTCGCATGAAAGTGTGTGAGCAATCTCATCTAAATATTCATTAATTAAAAAGTACTGAGGCTGATGGGCAAGAGTATGATAGCTTGAATTGAATTCTCCGGGTGTAGGGATGTCTTTACACACACGCAGGGTGATATGATCGATGTTTGGAAAACAGATAGGAATGAAGAATAAAGACGATGTTTTATTGAGGGAGGACGTGATTTCTGACATCTTTTCATGACCATTAAGATAGGGCTCATGACAACCGAAAAGCTAGCTTAGTTGGAAACCCTAATTTTCAAGGCTTTTCTTTTACAATTCTTGTCTTTAAATGTAATATTCATTATCTTCCTTTTATTATTGGATTTTGTGGGTGCAATCCGCTGAAAACCCTCAGGAGACAACACTCCTCCTACTAGGGACACCTAGAGGTTTAAAGGCTTGTTGCACGTGCTCAGTGCAATCGTGTTGCCTACGAAAGTGTGCTAGTTAGTTTTTCTCTTTCTTTATTTTCTCCTTCTCTTTTTAATAAAACATTCGCTCGAGACGATCGAAATTAAGTTTGGGGGTATTTGATCAGTCGAAAATATTGCATATTTTAACCGGCAATTTCCTTATCATTTGCATCCATATAGAAGTGTACGGTATTCATAATTCACATATTAGCAAATCGGTCGCAAAATATCAAATTACATGTATTCGACCTTAAAACCGGCATTTCTAGGGAAATTGACTGCATTATATTACATGGCATATTTTCTATATATCGCAACCCGTGTTTCGAAGTCTGTGCAGGAAAAGAGAAGCTTGCTCGATCATTAGCTTGCTCGACCATTACATCGCTCGTAAACTCACTAGCTCAGATCTGGTATCAATACAGAAAGGAAAATACAAATCTAAATATCAGAAGAAGCCACAAACAGAAGCCCAAGACCACTGAAGAATCTACAGAGCCCAAGCTCCTCAATGAGCCGCGGATCAGCGGCCATAGTCTGGATTGTGCCGCGCATCCGCGGCTAAGAGGTGACGTCATCAGCTAATATTTAGCCCAGTATGCTTCTCCCATGGCCCACATTCCAGAAATACATCCCAAGTTCCAGAGCTCTCCAGAGTCTTCTGCCAAATCATCAAGGATCATTAAGGAAGGCTAATCCTAATTAAGCTCCTAATTAATCCTCTTCTAGAAGCTCCTCCTAACTAATTACATCTAGAAGCTTCTCCCCTAACTAACTTTTGGAGGGAAATTTGAATTTCTCAACAAACTTTAGGAGGGAAACTTAGAATTTGAAATCCTAGATCTAGGGTTAGTTATCTATAAATAGGAACCTAGACTTAGGGTTAAAGGCTAATCAATAATCATTGGTTCATTCTACACCATCTTCTTCCACAAGTCTAGTGACAAGGCTTGTAAGAAACCCTAACCCTAATTCCACTCCAAATCCAAGATCTTGAGTACCAAATCAAGTGAGAAGCCTTCAACCTTTTAGGAGCCGAGCCGATCTTCAATCGGGCAAGTGATCCAAGCCGATCCGCGATCCACGGAGACGAGCGAAGCCAAGTCGACGATCAAGTTCTTCCTCTTGTAGTTCTTGAGCGAATGTAACTAAATTGTTGATATAAATAAAAGGTGAAATTCTTTAATCTTGCTTTCTTTTAATTCTTGCATCATGATTAGATCTCAATTTGTAATTGTTACTCTTGTTGTGATGTGTGAGTAAAACTCCGCTCGTAAAGGAGTCGAGACGATTGTAGAATGATGATGTAACAAATCTTAATACGATTTTTAAGTCCTACGAGTTTTGTAAACCCTAGCAAGTTCAAGAATCGATGACCTAGTTTCGTAGCGATGCTTTCTTGATTGTGATCGCTCGAAACTAGGGATCTACGATCGTTTCTTGAATTTACTAGAGGCTAGAATATGAATGATATCAATGAAAGAACAAGAGATAAGATGAAACCTTAGTTTCACAAGAAGTCTCTAATTCTCATCGATTATCATCGATCTAGTATCAATTCATCGAAGGATAAGAATACGTCATCGTAAGATTACATCACATCTATAGATCCGATAGATTCCTACGAGCCTCATTTCGATTCTTGAGATTTGGTTTGGAAAAATCAACAAACGATCAATTCTTGATTCTATCTTTTACTTTTCTTAGATCTAGATATTTTCGTTTTCTTGAAATACAAAATTTAAATCATGAATTGTTTTGTTTTCTTTTCTTAAAGTTTCGACTCATCTAATTCAAAAGACGAACGATTACACTTTCCCTGTGGACGATCCGCACTCACTTACAATCTACAATCCGACACCGTAGTTGATTGCGGTCAAATAATTTTTGATTGTGATTTCTTTACAATTTCATACTACACATCAAGAATTGTTTTCAATCAAATGGCGCCGTTGCCGGGGATAGTGCGCTAATAGCTCGTATTTTGAAATTTGAGTTGAAAATTTTATTCCATCTAAATTTTGTGATCAAAATTCGTGCAAACACTAATACGTGTGTTGTGATTTGATCGCGAGGAAATCTGGAATCATTGGAGCCGTGGAATTTTTTTTTTTGAAACATCCAGAGAGCTGCGTAGGTGAACAGTGGCTTGTGCACAAATTTCTGTGCACTGATCCCAACAGACCACCGCCCATCCGCGGCAAGAACCTCTAATTCGCGGCGGTTCCACGCCTCTGTGGAAGGTTCTCTGCATCAATTTTCCTCTGTAAGTCTCTCTCTTTCTTATCTCTTACTCCATCTTCTCCAAATAACAATTTCTTGCAGGTTTCTTTGCAAATAAATCGCAGCGCCGCAAAGTAAAATAAAAATTTGTGCGTGTTTTTGATTCTTGGTTGTTTGCATTTTAAAACGGAAATTTAAGGGGCACGACCAAATCCAAATTAGGTGGGGATTTCATTACCCTTCCTAGGCCCCGAAAATCGCAAAACTTGCATCCGCATTGACCCTCATTAATTAAAAGAAATCTAGAGATGACTCTAAGGACCGTCGCGCTCAATTAGGACAGAAGAAGGCCGTGGGTAATTCATTGCTTATCCGCGTTTTCTTGTGGTGTCTAAGGCGAGTGTGTCTAAGGCTAGTGGTTTTTAATTAGGCCCACTACTTACGTAGTGGAGTACCTTCCCACTTACCTGGCACTTATCCGGCCATAGGGAGACAAAGAGGCAGTGGAGGATTTATCCTGCGACTTGTCTTTTGGCAGTTAGGAGCGGTCTAGAGTTTGACCTAGGTGACCACTAGATTCTAGGGTTTGTGTGTTGCATTTGTTTTGTTGCATCATATTTTTCAAAAATCCGTATCTTTTCAAAACAAACACCGCATACATCATTTCCTCTAATTATACCAACGCTGCCACTTGTGCTGCAACCATTTAGCACAATGTTAGGCTGGACACGGGATTCCATTTCCCGTCTTGTCCGCGTTTCTTTTATCGACCCCAGAGTCGGTAATTCTTCATCTTCTCCCCCACCACCCACCACACCCGCGATGGACCCAAATCCATCAAACTTTAACACTACTCTGCCACCGCCCGCAGGTGTGCAGAATCTTCCACGCATTTCTCTCCAAGAGAGATGCTATCCTACACGTGTTACCCTTCCCACCTGTCTTTCTATACCACCTGCCATAGGGGAAAATTTTGAAATCAACCCCCAATTCATCAAACTTTTACCCAAATTTCATGGTCTTGATTCTGAAAACGCATACATGTTTATTTCCAAATTTGAAAATGTATGTGCTTTGATGGGGAATTTACAACTGTCTTTGGATGCTCTGCGTTTACGTCTTCTCCCATTCACTTTGTGCGATTTAGCCGAGAAGTGGCTTTACATCACACCCGCACATTCTATTTCAACATGGGACGAATTCGTTGCAGCATTCCTTAAGAAATTTTATCCCAATCACAAGACCGCCCGTGTTCGGAGCGAAATCTCTAAATTTACCCAACTTCCCAATGAACCATTTTGGAAATGCTTTGAACGGTTCAAGGATCTTCTTATCCAATGCCCTCATCACGGAATCCCCAGATGGGATTTGTGTCGAATTATCTATGAGGGTGTTGATCTCACTACTAGACAGATGCTTGAAACCATGTGTCATTGCCAATTCCTATCTAAAGATGATGGTGAAGCTTGGAAATACTTAGAAGATTTAGCTCAAAACACATCACAATGGGAAAGTGTTAGACCACCACCACCTAGGGAAGATGTCAATCAGCTCGATGTTTCCGTCACCTTGAAAGCCGAAATGGCCGCAATACAAAGGAAACTCGACGCTATAGAAAATAAAATCTCCTCAGCCTCCCTAAACCAATACACACTTCCCAAAACCGTGTGTGGCTGCTGTTCAAACCCTTCACATTTGACGGAAGAATGTCCTTTGAATGTACCGTTTCAAGGTCACACTAATACTTCACTTCAGCAAAGACCTGGAAACTATCCCTCTTCTTCCTCATATAATCAAGATTGGAGGAATCACCCGAACTTTTCTTGGAACCAATCACAATCTCAAAACACGGTTCCAATCCTAAACAATTTTCAAAGGGTCCCTCCACCACAACAGCAACCACCACTTCAATTGAGTCAGCACCCCTTCCAACCACAAAATTTTCAAAATCCTGCCAACACTTTTGCACTACATGAAAACTCTTTGCAATTGGCCGGTACTGATAATATCTCTGCACTGGTGCAAACCTTGGTTACTTTCATGAAACAATCCACCCAAGAGTCGGCAAGTTTTCAATCTTCCATTGATAATATGATAAAGATCATTCTCACTCAAAATGAGAATATCAAATCAATGGAAGCACAAATTGAACAAATAACAGCCGAAATAAATGCTAGAGAAGAAGGGAATCTTCCATCTCAACCCGTACCTGATCCTAGACCTTCACATTGCACTAATGTGGACGCTTTTACAACGTTGAGATCTGGAAGAGTGCTAGACAATCATTCGGGTGAACAAAATGATAATGATGAATTGATCATTAACACCCCGGCTTCAACTTCCACTTCCACTCACACTTCTATTTCTTACCCTATTTCGTCTAACCTACCTTCTTCTTCCGAGTCTATTCTCCGTGTTCCCAAAGGCTCGAACCCTCCACCCACATCATCTTTTCCACCCCCACAAACTTTTCCACAAATGTTGGACCCAACACTTATTGATAGAGCTCCATTTCCAAATAGGTTGAGGCCCAAGAAACATGATGCCCAAATGGAGAAGATTGTGGACATGTTTAAGGAAGTTAACATCAACATCCCTCTCCTAGATGCTATTCAACAAGTTCCGTCCTATGCAAAAACTCTTAAGAACTTGTGCACTAGGAAGAGGAAGACTCAAGTGCCTAAAAAAATCTTCATGTCGAGTACTGTAGACACGGCTTTTCCCCAACAATTACCACGGAAACGTAAGGACCCTGGCTGTCCTACTATTTCCATTTTTATTGGGGAGAAACACATCAACCGTGCGTTACTTGACCTTGGCGCTAGTGTTAACTTACTTCCTTACTCGGTATATGAGCAACTAGGTATCGGAGTGTTAAAGCCTTCGAGCATAACTCTCCAGATGGCTGACCGATCAATCACCAAACCTAGGGGTAAACTGGAGGATGTGTTAATAAAAATCGGGGAATTTGTATTTCCTGTGGATTTTATTGTACTTGATACACAGCCTGTAGTAAACCCACGGAATCAAATTCCGGTGATTTTAGGTTGCCCCTTTTTGGCCACTTCCAACGCAATAATCAACTGTCGTAATGGTTCTATGACCTTATCTTTTGGGAATAGGTCAATTGAGCTGAACATTTACAAGTTGGGAAGTGTACCCTCCGAACCTACTGCTCAGGTCTGTTCTGTCGACTTAATGGATGTCGACAGCAGCGAATTTGATGATCCTCCTGATATCGATCTTGACTCTTTTCATACGTTATTGTTTGACCCAGCTATGTATCATACACATACGGACTCTTCCACCGAGATGTCCGGGTCAACAATTAACACGGATTATGAACTGCTTTTAGAGTCTGAAGATCACCCCGCACCTTGTGATGACATTATTCTCCGGGGTATTGATAGAACTTTTGAGGAAATCTTCGCTGAAAAACTTGCATTTCTGAACAACACGGGTGTTGAGATGAATCATCTCCCAGTCATTGAAATTGAACCTCCACCCCTTCTTCTGAATTGTAAAAAGAATGCGAGTTATCCATCACATACACTGCATCGTCTCTCCAAAACGAGACGCACACACGTTCTATTCCACCCCTTACCCTTTCCCCACTTCTTCTTCCACCAACCAGAGCACTGCATTGATAAAATTTTTGAATGGTTGGTGTTAACATTCGGTCTTTGCAAAGCTTGGCATCGACCACTGATTTTTGACCCCCTCATATGAATTTAAAAGATTAACATTGCATAACTCAAGTTTGGGGGGGTATATTTTCTGGCTCTTGAAAAGAAATTTTTTTACAAAATGATGAGCCAAAAATAAGTTTGGGGGAGGTTCTTCACTTAAATATTTTGCCCCCACTAATAAATTCCTCCCAAGCTTACAGGTTTTTGAGCTTTAGCAGATGGCAACAGTGAGGACACTGTTGAAAACAAGTTTGGGGGAGGTTTGTGCTTATTTTTGCATCATTTGCATAAGCACAAAACATTTTTTTGAAAAACCTATAAAAATTTAAAAATTTTCAAAACTATAAAAATACTTTTTTGTATATAAATAAGATAATAAAAGATTAGATAGTGAAAAATTACATCCATGAGATTAGAAAAATTTAAGAAAACCAAGAAAATTAGAAGTTTTCTTATACGAACTAGTAATAAGTAGTTATGAGCCGTTGTCCCAAGGGTTAGTAAGATGAAGGAAGTCACTAATCTGAGGATAAAAATAAGTCTGAAAAATAGTTTCTATTCTGGAAGCCAAACATTTTGAACGTTGCTACCCTGCTATTCGCACTTACACACGTCTTAAAGCCTGGGACAGTAGAGGATACCTTGAAATGCTCTTGTCTTAAACCCAAAAGTATGAAGGAAATAAAAAAGAAAAAATGAATAAAGAAAATATAAAGTGGTGAGAAAAATGAACACTGGTTTTGTTATCACCAAGGGCAATAAAAAAATGTATAGTGAGGGTGCTTCTTCACCTAGTGCCCTAAGGCCAACTGGTCTGGGAGTCACTGCTATGCCTGAGGTGGTGCAAGACGAGGAAAATACACCAAATAAGCAAGCACATAAGTAATCGGTCGGTTAGTACCTCAAGAAGTATTAACGGTCGCATGAAAGTGTGTGAGCAATCTCATCTAAATATTCATTAATTAAAAAGTACTGAGGCTGATGGGCAAGAGTATGATAGCTTGAATTGAATTCTCCGGGTGTAGGGATGTCTTTACACACACGCAGGGTGATATGATCGATGTTTGGAAAACAGATAGGAATGAAGAATAAGACGATGTTTTATTGAGGGAGGACGTGATTTCTGACATCTTTTCATGACCATTAAGATAGGGCTCATGACAACCGAAAAGCTAGCTTAGTTGGAAACCCTAATTTTCAAGGCTTTTCTTTTACAATTCTTGTCTTTAAATGTAATATTCATTATCTTCCTTTTATTATTGGATTTTGTGGGTGCAATCCGCTGAAAACCCTCAGGAGACAACACTCCTCCTACTAGGGACACCTAGAGGTTTAAAGGCTTGTTGCACGTGCTCAGTGCAATCGTGTTGCCTACGAAAGTGTGCTAGTTAGTTTTTCTCTTTCTTTATTTTCTCCTTCTCTTTTTAATAAAACATTCGCTCGAGACGATCGAAATTAAGTTTGGGGGTATTTGATCAGTCGAAAATATTGCATATTTTAACCGGCAATTTCCTTATCATTTGCATCCATATAGAAGTGTACGGTATTCATAATTCACATATTAGCAAATCGGTCGCAAAATATCAAATTACATGTATTCGACCTTAAAACCGGCATTTCTAGGGAAATTGACTGCATTATATTACATGGCATATTTTCTATATATCGCAACCCGTGTTTCGAAGTCTGTGCAGGAAAAGAGAAGCTTGCTCGATCATTAGCTTGCTCGACCATTACATCGCTCGTAAACTCACTAGCTCAGATCTGGTATCAATACAGAAAGGAAAATACAAATCTAAATATCAGAAGAAGCCACAAACAGAAGCCCAAGACCACTGAAGAATCTACAGAGCCCAAGCTCCTCAATGAGCCGCGGATCAGCGGCCATAGTCTGGATTGTGCCGCGCATCCGCGGCTAAGAGGTGACGTCATCAGCTAATATTTAGCCCAGTATGCTTCTCCCATGGCCCACATTCCAGAAATACATCCCAAGTTCCAGAGCTCTCCAGAGTCTTCTGCCAAATCATCAAGGATCATTAAGGAAGGCTAATCCTAATTAAGCTCCTAATTAATCCTCTTCTAGAAGCTCCTCCTAACTAATTACATCTAGAAGCTTCTCCCCTAACTAACTTTTGGAGGGAAATTTGAATTTCTCAACAAACTTTAGGAGGGAAACTTAGAATTTGAAATCCTAGATCTAGGGTTAGTTATCTATAAATAGGAACCTAGACTTAGGGTTAAAGGCTAATCAATAATCATTGGTTCATTCTACACCATCTTCTTCCACAAGTCTAGTGACAAGGCTTGTAAGAAACCCTAACCCTAATTCCACTCCAAATCCAAGATCTTGAGTACCAAATCAAGTGAGAAGCCTTCAACCTTTTAGGAGCTGAGCCGATCTTCAATCGGGCAAGTGATCCAAGCCGATCCGCGATCCACGGAGACGAGCGAAGCCAAGTCGACGATCAAGTTCTTCCTCTTGTAGTTCTTGAGCGAATGTAACTAAATTGTTGATATAAATAAAAGGTGAAATTCTTTAATCTTGCTTTCTTTTAATTCTTGCATCATGATTAGATCTCAATTTGTAATTGTTACTCTTGTTGTGATGTGTGAGTAAAACTCCGCTCGTAAAGGAGTCGAGACGATTGTAGAATGATGATGTAACAAATCTTAATATGATTTTTAAGTCCTACGAGTTTTGTAAACCCTAGCAAGTTCAAGAATCGATGACCTAGTTTCGTAGCGATGCTTTCTTGATTGTGATCGCTCGAAACTAGGGATCTACGATCGTTTCTTGAATTTACTAGAGGCTAGAATATGAATGATATCAATGAAAGAACAAGAGATAAGATGAAACCTTAGTTTCACAAGAAGTCTCTAATTCTCATCGATTATCATCGATCTAGTATCAATTCATCGAAGGATAAGAATACGTCATCGTAAGATTACATCACATCTATAGATCCGATAGATTCCTACGAGCCTCATTTCGATTCTTGAGATTTGGTTTGGAAAAATCAACAAACGATCAATTCTTGATTCTATCTTTTACTTTTCTTAGATCTAGATATTTTCTTTTTCTTGAAATACAAAATTTAAATCATGAATTGTTTTGTTTTCTTTTCTTAAAGTTTCGACTCATCTAATTCAAAAGACGAACGATTACACTTTCCCTGTGGACGATCCGCACTCACTTACAATCTACAATCCGACACCGTAGTTGATTGCGGTCAAATAATTTTTGATTGTGATTTCTTTACAATTTCATACTACACATCAAGAATTCTTTTCAATCAAAACTCTTAAGAGTTCTTCATCAAAAGATCAAAAGATCTATATATTATCTAAAGAGCAGAGCTCTGATGCATGGGATAAGAAACCCCAAGAAAAGATCTGTTTAGATCTATGGATTCTTGAGAGCAAAGCTCTGTTTATGAAACCCTAAAAGGGTTTTCTTTAGATCAAGGATCTATGAAGAGCAAGGCTCTGTCAATGGGTAAAAACCCTAATTTATTAAAATTAATTTAATTTTACCTAAGTTTGGTAGAGTTCTAACTCTTGAAAGTTCTTGAACAGAAGAGCAAGGCTCTGAATAAAAATTCTTAAGAAGAAGATGATAATCATCTGAGGACCAAAGGTCCTATTTATAGGTACTGAACCGCCTCTTCAACTTCTGAGTTGATCCAAGGGCTCAGATGTTGCCACCGCTGCACTCACGCGTGCGCCACGTGGGCGCAACAGTGGGGGGCATTTGTTTCCCCCAATCAGAGCAAAGCTCTGTTTTGAATTTCAAAATTCAAAAATTGAAGCAACGCTTCAGATCCCGTGCGCTGCGCGTTGCGTGCCACGTGTCGAGCGCAGACGCGCTAGCGCCAGGTGCGCCGCGCCCTAGGCAGCGCACCGCCAATCAGAGCAAAGCTCTGCTTCAAAATTCAAAATTTAAATTGAAGCAACGCTTCAGATTCTGCGCGCTGTGCGTTGCGTGCCATGTGTCAAACATGGGTGCGCTAGCGCAGTTGCGCTGCGCTCTGCGCTGCGCGCCACGTGTCGAACGTAGGTGCGCTCGCGCAAGGTGCGCCAGCGCTGGAATTAAAAATTCCCCCACCGTCAGATCAAAAGATCTACTAATAATAAATTATTAATTAATCAGAACTAAAATTCTGTTATGGAAAGATTTTTCAATCTTATTAAAACAAGAAGATTATCTTCTGTAAAACAAAAGCTTTAGGATCAAAGATCCAACGGTGGGAAATATTCCCAAATCATTTAGAGAAATATCTCTTAAAACTGATTTACCAAATCAATTGGCCCTATATAAAGGCCCTAGACTTCAAGTCTCAACAAAAAAAAAGGGAGAGAAAAACCCTCTGCAAAGAGAAGAGCAAGCTTTTAGAAAAAAAGAAGATTTTTCTTCATCTTCAAGGTAAAAAAAGAACCATGTTCTTGAATAATAGAGATGAATCCATCTCGTAAAAAGAAGAACTATCTTCTAAAAAGATCAGAGATCTAAGAAAAAGACCAAGGTCTTTAATAAAAAAGAAAAGATCAAAGATCTAATCATAAAATAATAAAAAGAAGTATTTTACTTCATTCACAGATCTTTTGATCCATAAAGGCAAGGTATTTTATAAAAACAAGAACTTTTGTTCTTAGATGTTGAGGAAAAAAGCCTCCTTTGAAGAACATAAATTTGTTCTTTGATCTTAAAGCTGATCAGATGCGCCTTGCGCTCAGCGCCAAAACATGCCACGTGTCAACCATAGACACAACTTGCGCTTTGCGCTTCTGAAACAGAGCATTGCGCTCATGGGCTGGCGCTCAGTGCCAAGCGCGCCACGTGTCATTCACTGGTGTGCCAACAGACTAGCGCAACGCGCTCATAAACTAAAAACGCAATGCGCTAACAAACTAGCGCTTAGCGCTAAGCGCGACACGTGTCATCTTCGTGTGCGCTACCTGACAGAAGCGCAATGCGCTCTTTGACTGGCACAAAGCGCCTGGTGCGCCACGTGGCGCACTGTCAGAACACAACTTGTTTTGATGAAGACAAAAATGTCAGAGACTAATGCTTAGCATTATTAAAAGGGCGGAGCCCAAATAAAGGCCTAATGGCCAGAACAAAAATAAAATGTTAAACATTTTTAACTGGGCTTAGCCCAATTCTGGCCATAAGTCCTCAACTTGTATTGAACTGAGCACATCTGCTCTGTCAACCAATTCACATCGGTTCGAGGGTACATCTCTTTACTCCTCTGATATCTGTCGTTGTAATCCTTTAACGTCGTCAGAGAAGTGACGGGTCCCAACAACCACACATTAACAATGGACCGTGGAGTCCTTAAACCCATAGACTATGATGTCCTTAAGCTCGACCGTGATGTCTTAAAACTAACAACGGATTGTGGGGTCCCTAAACCCATGGACTATGATGTCCTTAACCTCGACCGTGATGTCTTTAAACTAACAACGAGCTATGGAGTCCTTAAATCCACGGACTATAATGTCCTTAACCTCGACCGCGATGTCTTAAAACTAACATTGGACCGAGATGTCCTTAAACTAACAATGGACCGTAATGTCCTTAAATTAATTATCGACCGCAATGTCACTAAACTAAACAACAGAGCCCAATTGCTCTCTTGTCGGATCTAAACGATCCTGTTAAGTTGATCTTAGTCTAAAATAAGACTAACGTATCCTTAACAAACGTTTAAGTCGATCTTAGTCTCAAATAAGGCTAACGTATCCTTAAACCCAAACCCCCAAACCCAAATCTAAGAAAGATACTGATTTGGACTAGTCCACGCCCTACGGGCGACAATATAACTTAGTCTCCGTATACAATCCACGGGCAACCAAACACAAAACAAACACCCACGACATGAAGTGACCATATGGAGAAGGAGAAAGTTGTTACCGCGATGCGGTAGCGTAATTAACTGCAGGGGCTTGCGCCTGTAGGGAAGAGCATCCCCACAATCAAAAACCCCTCAGACGAGGGGGAATCTGACGAAGTCTGATACATCGGCCGCATTCGTTTAAACCTTCGATACATGGTGCCATATATCAACTTGGCATCTTCGGAGAGATGGACGGACAGCACCAATTAGCATCTGCCCCGAATTTCAGGCAAGACGGACCTACGCGGTCGCGTCTCTGTGTTCGGAGGGGAACAGATTCTGGTACGCCCGATGGGACGTTTTCCTCTTTCCACTCTACACTTCGTGTGTCGTGTTCGCGAGCGAATCGCGGTTTGATATGGTTGCCCTTGGGTTTGAGGTACTAAGATTTAGCGTTTTGCTTGGTGCAGAAAGCAAAGGATCAATGGCGTTCACTTATGCAAAATGTTCCAGCTGCAACTGCAACGTACGCTCCGCCTCATCTGGAGGCATAGCTTACGGGCCTCAAGCGGCGTCCCTGTTCACGATGCCGGTAGAACAGGTCACCCAGGCCACTACTGGATTATTTTTCGGGACCATGGTCCCGCCAACGAGCTTCACCGCTCCTATGCCAACGCCGGAAGTTCCCAAGAAGTCGGTCTTTGATTGGCTTGCTACTACCGCGGCCCCTCTCAACAGGTCGTCCATCTCTAGCGTCTCGGTATTCGCCAGACTGGGCTAAAATTCCTGTGGGCCCATGATGAAGCCTGCAATCCCAGAAAAGGTTATCCCGAAGAAGATAGCCATTTCTGCTCCCGAAGTCATCAAGGCGGCTTCTCCCGCCAAAGAGTCGGTTTTAACAAGACTGACTGTTCTGGCTTCCACTACGGTTCCCGTGTTAGTGTATTGCCCTAGAGGCCATTACTGTATCATACTAGTATGTATATTACTTGATGGAAGCTTAGGATATTCACAGTTGTATAGACAATCTTGCTCGAAATGGTAGTATGCTACTTGGTTTGTCTCTGCTTTAATGTGTACATGTGTTTCTTTTATTATATCACCTATACGAATTAGTGGAGCCCTTAGGATCTTTGCTTGATTACCAGCGTTGTGATGGCAGTCACACTCGTGGGGACTGGGTAATCTACAAGCACATCCTTATTTACACATCCCTGGTCGTAGGATTATCGAGACAGGGCATCGATACTCCGGAGTAGACTAGCGTATGCGCTTCTCATCCCAGCACGGGAGACGGCCTGTCCCACAGCCGTCAGTACGTCGTACTTGAGATAGTATGCGGGTGCTCGTTGGGTTACGAGTTCACTGGACAGGACTCGTCGGGAACTGTTGGTTGGTATTATACCTATCGTCAGTTATCAGTTTCCAGGTGACATGAGTACAGCTTAGTCCGCTGACTTGACACTGTCATTTCGCCTCGAGTGTGTTCCCACTGTACTTTGATTACTACCCTACCACGGCTCAAAGGAGTCGTGCAAACAGGTAGTTTTTGGGTGCAGTCCCGAAGCATTTGGAGGCAGTGACGGTTAGACAGGATTCGTCTCTCCCGGTATTGGGGGTTGACATCGCGCTGTGTCCAGGAGAGCCATTACACAAGTAGTCCCTGGCCAGGGCAAGCGAGATATACTGGTAGGTTTCCAGTGTTATCTCAGGGTGTTCTGGGCTACACTCCGACACGACTTGTACCGTTATTAGGGGACTGACGTTTACCGCCCCCTAGGCCCGCCATGCGATGTATCAGACGAACAGACCGGACTGTACGGAGACTGTCACATTCAGGCTCAGTAGGAGTTCAGATGGGTTCACCTCGTCAGTCTTCTTATCGGCATCTACCTGGGGACCGTTACGTACAGCTAGTGCCGCTTGCGGTCTGTGGTTAAACCCACTGCCAGCGTAGGGTCGAGTCTTTAGAGTCCCACACAGAGGGTTATTCGCCTTTAGGCAAAATGAGTAGAGGTCGCATGGTTTTGCGACAGGGTTCGTTCACATCCGCGCACTTGTGCACGTTTGCTGTCCGGACAGCTTATACTAGCGGGCTTTGGTTTAAGCCGGATCCTTGTATATGATTTGGGATTGGTTTTATCTCATTGTATCCGTGTTCCTCGGAACACGGATATGGGTGTGTATGCACAGTTGACTGAGACAGAGGCAGAGGACTTTGATTAGGGTTGTTGACCATTGTCATTTTCTTAACCCTAATGCTTATGTGTGAATTATGATTAATTGATATTAGTTAATTATAATTGTGCATGGTTAGGGTTGTTGACCATTTGACTATACTTGACTTGTTGACCTAGGTTGACATGTTGACCATCATCATTCCATATGAAAGATGCTCTTTGATCCTTGCAAATGGCATTTAATGTGAAATGATAATGGTCAAGTCTTGATTAACCATGACAATTATCTTAGCTAATTATCTAATTTCCATAATTCACATATATGAGGAGAATGGTTCATTTCTTTTTCATTCTATCATTTTAGTTCTCTCTCCTCCTCTTCCTCTCTCTCTAGCTCTCCCCTCTCATGAGTTGAGAATCTCTTGAGCTTGAGATAAATCCTTCTAAAATACTCTCTACTCTTTCTAAGGTTCTAGGATTAGCACTCCAAGCATCTTAGTTACCTCTAGTTTGATGTTGAAGCCAAAGGTTGAGGCTCTCGGGTGGATCCTTCTTCGACAAGAGAAGGCGACAAGGAGATCACTTTCATTCACTCTAAGGAGCAAGGAGAGAAGGACTAGAAGCCCTAGGTATAACCTCTTTTCCGAGTAGCTAAACTTTTTAGCTTTGTAGTTAGTTTATGTTTAGCAAAGATCCTCCTTTTCTTGCCTAGTGTGTTAAAAATCCGTTTTTTATACCTTTTCCGTCTCCCCGCAAGCACCGGGGTAGGCAACGTGGACTTACATCCCGTCCCGGCTCGGAAGTCTGTCTTTGACAGATTGGATACCGCTACTCAACGAACGTCGGTCTTCAAGAGGCTGGTACTGGCAGTGCCTCATATGGACAGGGGGCAAGACAAAGCCATCCCCATTGCCGAACCAAACCCAACAGCTCGACACGCTCGACGTCGCCACTGGCGCCGAGTAAGGAAAGCTGGGGGTAGCTCCCCCTCTGGGCTAACTCCACCAGCTCCAACGGTGGAAGTTAATGCTGCTGTTCCAACAGGGAACAGCTTTGAGCTGCTGAATAAGGTGCGCAAGAACTCGTCTGCCACCGTGCTGAAAAGATCTCCGCCGCCAGTGGAGACTGTCACAGAAATGAAGCCGGAACAGTCCCCTCAACGTCTGTCTTCCAAAGTTTACAAAATCTGGCGAAAAGTCCGAGAGTCGGTGGTTGATCAAGACTATCCCCACCGGCAGAAGAAGTTGAAGGTCCGACAGGAAGAAAACCGTCCTGTTAAGCCACAAAAGACGACGGCTACTCGGGTGCCCACTGCAACGGCCCCCTCAACTTCGACCGTCCATAAGAGGAGAAGGACGGAGAAAATTCCCATGCCTGCGACAAATATCAAAGGCACTGAGTCCAAACGCCCTAAGTCTGGGGGCATGGTGGTGCATACAGTCTATATGGCATCCGGAAAAGAGGATAGTTGTATCTCCACGGGTCATCGACCGCTTACGCGATCTGTGACAAAAGCTCAAGAACAGCAGCAGAAGCTTCAGGAGATGATGACCGCGATGGCCGCACTCACCGGGCCAAAAGAAAGCCCAGAGGCATTCTCGGAGCAACGCCATAAGCAAGAAACTGATGCCGAATTCTTTCGGAGAATACTTGAGAAGAAGGACAAAGAGGCTGCGGAACAAGCAGCCAATATAAAGCGAATGGCCCTTCTATTCCAAGATATGGTGGGCATGATGATCCAGCCAGATCCCCCAGCCGAGGATCCTCCAGTAATAATTGAAGATGACAGAGGAGAAACATCGAATCCTCTGCCGGCTCTGTCAACAGCCAAGGAGGAGACAATCTCTAAAGCTGCCCTGGATGACTACATCGCTCAGCAGATACGAGTTCACCAGGCGAATGAAGCGGCTGGGCAAATTGTTAAAACTGGACGATCGTATCCAGGCTGGTATAATCAGATAAAGTACCCGCCGGGCTACACGATCCCGAAATTCCATGTGTACAAGGGGACGGGCAATCCCCATCAACATGTCGCCTAGTTCAGGGCTCTTTGTGGCAACACCGGCGGCGATGATAAACTTTTGCTCCGCCAATTCATCGGCAGCTTATCGGAGACGACATTCGAGTGGTACTCCGAACTTCCAAATGACTCCGTCAAAACTTTCACGGAAATGGAGTTGTTGTTCACCCAGCGATTCGCAAGTGCTAGTGAACGCACCCCAATAACGATATTGATCAATGCCAGGGTGAAGCCGGGCGAGACGTGGGTTCAGTACACAATCCGATGGCGGAACCTGTGGTCAAAATGCGAACAGCGTATCGAAGAAGCACCAGCGGTTGGCATGTTCGTGGGCACCCTAGACCCTCATACAACTATTTCACAGTTCATGATGGCCTCTTTTATGGCATCGTTAGCAGCTATATACTCAGCTTCCATCGTAGAGTTTGTGACGGTGTCTTATTTGGAACTCTTCCAACACACCACCGCTCCATTGAGGGTAAACACATAACCCGAGAAGGATTTAGAGTCATCCTTGTCACTTTGGAAGCTTGAGTCGGTAAAAGCCTCGATCTGGAGGTCCCCATTACCGTACACCAAGAACATCTTCTTAGTCCTTCTCAGGTACTTGAGAATGTTTTTTACTGCTATCCAATACTTCTTTTCCAGGATTGACTGATACCTACTTACCACACTAAGTGCGTAAGTTACGTCTGGTCTAGTACATAACATCGCATACACTACAGATCCTACTGCTGAAGCGTAGGGTATAATGGTCATGCGAGCACTCTCTTCATCAATCTTTGGAGACATCTCTTTGGAGAGAGTGATCCCGTGACAAGAGTGTAAATTACCACGTTTGGAATCTTCCATACTAAATCTCTTCAGTATGGTGTCAATGTATCTGAACCGTGAAAGTCTCAACATTCTTTTAGACCTATCACGATAAATCTAAATCTCCAAAATGTAGGAGGTATTACCCAAGTCTTTCATGGAGAACTTCTGTGGCAAGAAGAGCTTGACTGATTGTAGCATAAGGATGCCATTCCCTATCAGGAGTATGCCATCCATGTACAGTACGAGAAAGACTACTTTACAAATAAATCCCTTTAACTTATAAAACCGTTTTCTTTAAAAAGTGTATTTAACTTTCCATGCAATTGAGCCTCTATAACCCATTTTGGGGACCCCGTTTGGGATGGTGCGGATTATCACACATCCTCGGGCTTAGTAGAGCGAGATGCAGACCTCCGCAAGGACATTCGATCTCGATGGAATTTTTATACATTTTTCTTCAGAAAATGAGATTTTTACAAGAAAATAAATAAAATTATTTTCATTAATTATGTATATATAATTATTACCATAATACTTATTTTAAATAAATATATTATTCCATATTTCCAAAACTCAAGAAAAGAATTCAAATATTACATGAAACTACCATGATAATTCAAAACAATATCCGTATTACAAATAAATACCATATACTATAAAAATTAGGTTTTTCTCACTAGAAATTTCATATCTATAAAATATACATCTATGAAAACTCTAAAGACGATAATTAAATGCTTGAGGCGTATTTTGAAATTATACCAAAATTATTTTACATAAAACCCCCTCAAGTTATACTAAAATACAATAAGGACCCTAGTAAACATAGGTTTAAACGGGACCAGACTCTCGAGCCTCAGGGAGCCAGAGATATGGGTTCTTGCCAATTTAAGGTAGACAACTTAACAACGGTATTAGCAACACGGTAATTGTCTTGGAAAAAGACACAAACCTGCCGTCCATGTGCAGCCATTACCGATAACACCAAAACAATAAGGATTTCAAGTTCTTTTAAAAATGTCTGACTCAGACCGAGTCTCAACCTAATTAATCAGACTTGAATGTGATTCAAGTACAAATTACAATACAACATGATTCAATATGAATCCATCTATTCAATCAATATCAATCTGTATTGACCGAACCCAACCATGGATATATTCCATTTACATGTTCATCCATTATATCCATTCCATTACTGATATCATGGTCTCGGCAAGTCATCCATCTATACAATTTATAATAAAAGATAAGAAAATACAATCCATACAATTAATACAATCAATACATAAACACTACGGGGTTATAAAGAGGTAGACTGGTACGGAACATGTTAAATGTGGCACGAGGTGGTCACTTAAGACGTAATTACATCCATGCCGTTGTTCCGTGGTATTATCGACGGAGCCTTGTACTACAGGTTACCAAAGTCTCCGGTGTAAGTGGGACTCCTCTCGTATACACTGGCATTTTCTGTACCAAGCTACCAACAACTGCGCTAACATTATAATAAAACATTATAAAACTATACTCTCTCTCTCTGTCTATTCTACTTCTCCCTCATCTTTGGGACTTACCGAGCGATTGTTCGCTGACTACATTCCTATTTCTCTTCTTCTTTGGAATGTTGTCAGGAGGACTCGACGCTGAGGAGTACGAGACCAATCAGGAGCATTTGGAGTAGGCCCCTAGCAGTACACCGAAGACCCAGAGCTGTAGCCACTTATACTTATTCTATTTTCATTATGCCATTGTTTAAGCATTGCTTTCAGTACATGTATTTTCATTTCAGTTGTATTGTAAAAAGAATGTTAATAAATAAAGTCGCTGCTCATTTACATTTTTTCTCTTGTGTATTTTACTTTATATTGCTTAGATACGCTTAGCGTGTTTACTTCTGAGTAAATACGTAGCGGCCTCGTCGCATCCTCTGCCCGTACACTAGGAAGCGGGGCATGACAGGTTTTGTTGGTGGCCCATGCAGGTCTGAGCTGTATGGATCCCAACCATGCAGGTCAGCTCTGCGTGGACAACCTAAGCAATATAACATAGGAACGAGCAACTGAAAACATTCTTTACAATTCATATTCCTTGAATCTTCTTATTTCACATATTTTGAATCTGTCATAACCCAAATTTTTCTTTCAAGATTATGGATTCCCCAAACAACACCAGCACCAACTTCAACAACACTCCACCACCCTACCGATTACACCTACCGTAGCTGCTACGATCAATGAGCAGACGGTATTTCTTAAGGCGATCCGTAGCCTCCTGGAAGGACAACAGCAGCAGACTGCTATTCTCTTGAACCGTCCAGAAGCGGAAGCATCCGGAGTGAAGCAATTCCGAGCACTGCACCCCAAAAAATTTTCGGGAAAAGAGAGCCTTCTGGAAGCGGAGGAATCGGCTCAAAGCGTTGAAGATGATCTGGCAGCGGCACAAGTACCAGAGATTGCTTGGGTTCGAGTTGCAAAACTGCAACTCACCGATAATGCACGGGTTTGGTGGAAGGTGGAAGAAATCCGTCTTGATCAACCTATCGAATGGAAGACTTTCCGTGACATGTTCGATGCAAAGAACTTTCCTGAGACTGCCCGCTTTGATATAGAGCAGCAGTTCATCCATCTGCAACAAGGTTCAATATGATCTGTAGATGAGTATGATGCTGAGTTTACCATGCTCAGTAGGTAAGATATGTCTCAATGTTCGATTTTATATCACATACTATACAGCTAACACAAGACTGTAACAGGT
Source organism: Agapanthus africanus (assembly GCA_030015575.1). Classification (NCBI taxonomy): domain Eukaryota; kingdom Viridiplantae; phylum Streptophyta; class Magnoliopsida; order Asparagales; family Amaryllidaceae; genus Agapanthus; species Agapanthus africanus. The sequence goes on from CM057340.1 coordinate 604,988,143, forward strand.
TTGCGGCCCATCTCATACCGACTGCTGAGATCAGAGCCTGACGATTTCAACAAGGGTTAGATCCGGAGATCCAGGCTGCATTATCCACAGGAGATTTCCCGACCCACGAATTGGCTTTGAAAGCTTCTCGCCGATATGAGGCAGTAGTGAAGAGGAAGGGCATACCTCAATCTGCCGGAGTTAAGCGACATGCCAATCAGATGGCAAGAGGAGCCTCTTCAAGGCCAACTATTGAACTGAGGAGACCGGAAGTAACAGATAACCAGTCGACTCCAGATTTTTGCTTCTATTGCAAGAGGGAAGGACACTTGTGGAAGGACTGTAGGCGCGCAAAAGGCCTGTGCTTAGTTTGTGGCACATCCAATCACGGAATTGGAAACCGTCCTTATAGACGCAACCCAACTCACACACCCACAACTACCCGCAGCGGCCAGCTATCCAGGTTCCTGCACCTCGTCTTACACTCTCAGCTCCACCTCCTGCACAGCCTAATCATCAGGCAATGAGGAACATGTCTTGAGAGCAGAGAAACATGCCCCAAAGACAAAGTAATGTGCCTCCAGCTAGGAGGAATGAACCACGGCGTCAGGCTTTTCTTTTAGCAGCCGATGAAGCAGAGACTGTAGACCAAGGTAACACTGGTAATTCTCTTCAACCTTTTCAAACCCTTGTACCACTTTGTTATTTTTTATACACTATCAGTACTTCTATCACCAAACTTTCCTTGAATCTGTTACACTTTCTTTTTTCAAATTTCGAGGACGAAATTTTTATAAGGAGGGTAGAATGTAACAACCCCAACTTTCTTTACTGAATTTTTCCAAAATACAGAAAGGGACACTTGCGCCTGAGCACGAGTTAAAAGTTTAATTTACTTTTGAACGGCAAGAAACAACTTGTAACTCATTGGTAAAGCCTTGCATTGCCAGAGTTCAAATTCCATCAGCCACATTATTTTTTTATTTTATTTTCTTTTACTTTTTAGAAGCCTAAGAGTTTACACGTGCAACACACATAATAGGGTAAGTTACAGAATAATCAAACATGTTAAATATGCTAGTTGAAGCGTCAAGGACACGTGGCTCCAATCCGAGCCCCCATCCCATGAATCCGACTGGCAAGATTCACTCTCAGGCCGGCGCCGCCGGTCCAACATGGTCCAAACCCAAATTTTTTAGAAACCCTAGACCCTTGGACTCCCCCCTTAACTCCTGTATTACTTATTTACTTTGCACTTTTACAGAGAATAGTAAACCCTTCAAATTCAATTTTTAATGCAAAATTTTAAATGCATTTTTCATCACCTCCTAAACCCCAATTTGTTCTATAAATACCCACTCCATTTTACATCCCTTCACACTGAAAATTTCATACAAAAGCTATACAAAATTCTCAAGTCCTTAGTATGCAAGTGGAGTTAGTGAAGGGCGAAACTCCGACGAACATCCGAGAAGTTTCCGGCGACGAAATGACGCACCGGCGCTTCACCCCTCTTCCTCTTTCTCCCCTCTACCTTACAAGCCAGTAAGTCCCATTTTCCCTCCCATCTCTATTTTTAAAAAGTTCCATTTCTAAAACCCGATGGAAGCGGATTTAATCCGACTTCCGATTCAGTTTTCTTTTAAAACCACACTTTTCTTTAATAAGATAAAACCATGTTCTTATATGTTGATTAATAAATATTAACAAAATCAACAAAACAAGTTTCACATTAAAATAATCATTTATGTGATATTTATCGCATTTTTACATAAAAATACCACAAACTATTCATTTCGACATTATAACCTTTATTCCTTGCTATACCTTTAGATAGTCCACGAGGTAATGACCTACCTCCTCACAACACACATATCTATCATAGCACGATGAATCTTGGGACAATAGAATACTGGAAATACGACTTTACAAATAAATCTCTTTAACTTATAAAACCGTTTTCTCTAAAAAATGTATTTAATTTTCCATGCAATTAAGCCTCTACAACCCATTTTGGGGTCCCCGTTTGGAATGGTGCGGACTATCGCACATCCTTGGGTTTAGTAGAGCGAGATGCAGACCTCCGCAAGGAGCATTCGATCTCGATGGAATTTTTATACATTTTTCTTTAGAAAATGAGATTTTTACAAGAAAATAAATAATTTTTTTTTCATTAATTATGTATATATAATTATTACCATAATACTTATTTTAAATAAATATATTATTCCATGTTTCCAAAACTCAAGAAAATAATTCAAATATTATATGAAACCACCATGATAATTCAAAACAATATCCATATTACAAATAAATATCATAAACTATGAAAATTAGGTTTTTCTCACTAGAAATTTCACATCTATAAAATATACATCTATGAAAACTCTAAAGACGATAATTAAATGCTTGAGGCGTATTTTGAAATTATACCAAAATTATTTTACATAAAACACTCTCAAGTTATACTAAAATACAATAAGGACCTGATTGTATGAGAGATTTTGCGTGCGTGCGCTTTTAAAAGATAAATCAAAGAATTGTTAACCGCAATCAAGAACGGTGTCACTTAGTAGCTAGCCGGTTGAGTACGGGTCGGTCCACAGGGATTTTGTGTATTTTCTAGTTGTTCTAACGAGTTAATTCCAATGGTGGTAGATTTGATTTTCAATAAAACCTAAAGTTTGATTAGGATTAAAACCTTGCTAGGGTTAGGTTTAGGTTAAGTTTGGAAAGTCAATATGTCTCACCGCTTTCTATGCCCTAATTAAGATCTTTTAGGTGTTAAGGTAATAATTAACAAATGGGATTAGCACGATCGGAAAGAAACTAGGTTTCTTCCTCTAGGTCCTTGTCCGTCCTTTCTTAACTCTTACCCTAACCTCCATGGAAAACATATACAACCGGTCTTTAACTATGGTATCACCGCTACCTCGTGAGATAGGGTGCCATAGTGAGCGGTGTGTGTATGTATGCATAGAGTCCTATTTAAAATGTATAACGGGTAAGAAAGGGGTGAGGGATTTTCATCTCTCAAATCTTCCCCAAACCTAACCCTAACAAGTGAGGAACTACTCACTCATTAGGGAATTGATAAAAGAGTTCATTTTTATGATTTTAATTTAATAACTACGGCAGATAAGAAATTTATAACTACGACAGATAAATAAAATTGCTATCTAAATAACTAGGGCAGAAAAGAAATTAAACTATGGCATAGAAAAGAAAAACTTACTTTTTATTTGATGCACTCTTCAAACATTTACAGTGAATAAAAATTCTGAAATTAGGAATTTAAAAAGAGGCATGCTCCAAAAAGAGCTGTAGGGTTCCTGTTTATAGATTATAGAAACCCTAGGGTTTACATCTGATCCCTATCTACATTTACAAAACTACCTTAAGAAGCCTGGTCAACGCACCGATACCCACCGACAAAATGCACCGACACGTGCTCAGAACGACCACGGAACCACGGCCATAAGCCATGTTTGGCCGCGGATCCGCAGCCATATGGAAGGTGCTCTGTCTCAAATCTTCAGGGCTGCTTCCTGTTGCATTTTACTTCTGTTTTCTTCACTTGGTTTCTCAGAATATCTTCTAGTTTCTTCCAGATTTCTACAGTGCAGAATGTTGTGGACTTTTACCATGTTGAAGTCTTGAATCTTTGTGCTGCCCTAGTACTTTGTGTAATCGAATAGTTCATTGATCTTCATTTGTTCCTTAAACTGTAGGCGGTTTCATAAAGATTCTTCTATTTGTTGGTCGTAGTCTCACTTTGTAGCGTCTTTTTACCATTTTCACTGTATTGTTCCGAGAACCTGTAACCTGCAACTATTTAGCAGACATGGATCAAAAACACCTATTTATTTGTAAAATGATTAAGGATGGGGAATATAATATTGCAAAATTATGATATGAACAAATACCCCCAAACTTATCTTTTACCCGTCCCGAGCAAAACAAGTTTTATTCTCGAAAAAAAACCTAACCTCACTTTCGCAGGGAAACGCGATTGCACTGAGCTCGTGCAACAAGCCGTTAAACCTCTAGGTGTCCCTAATAGGAGGAGTGTTGTCTCCTGAGGGTTTTCAGCGGATACTACCCATAAAATCCGATCAATTTGGCCTATTGACTTTCATTCTTCAATTCGGTGTTCTAGCAAGAAATTCTATTATCTTTGACTCAGAAATTATCAACCCATATTTTTCACGCTTCCTTATCATTTAACTTAAGATTGTATATGTTCTGTAAATTTATTTAGCTTTCAGCATCTTTTGAGTTTTCCTTCTAAGGTTCCATCTCAACTTAGGAATTTTTATCATCTCTACTGAAGGTATAAGCCCTATCTTTCATTCCTATCTCTCATCCAAACCCCAATCATATACCCCTACGTGTGTGTATGTATCACCCCTACACTTGGAAATTCAATTCAAGCTATCATACTCTTGTCCATCGTCCAAGATACTTTTAGTTGGTGAATTTTAGATGAAATTGCTCACACATTCTTCATGCGACCGTTAATACTTCTTGAGGTACTAACGACCGACTACAAAATGTGTTCGCGCATTTAGGCGTAATTCCTCGTCTTATAACACCTAAGGCTTTAGCAGTGACTCCCAAACCAGTTGGTCTAAGGCACTAGGTGATAAAGCACCCTCGCTATATATATTTTTATTTTACGCAGTCTTAAGTAATTACAAAACCAGGTTTCATTTTTCTTATCTCTTTATTCACACTTATACTTTTATTTTATTTTCCTTCATACTAAGGATTTTAGACAAGAGCATTTCAAGGTATCCTCTACTATTCCAAGTTTCAAGGTGCGTGTATGCGCTAATTGTAGGATATATATCTTCAGAATTTAGACTTAAGATTCAGAATTATTTTTCGGACTTACACTTCAATAAAAATTTCAATACTCTTCCCTTATTTTGACTTAGCCTAAAAAGTGAACTCAAAATTTGCCTATTTCTAAATAAACTAGAAGGATATATATTTTCTACCGTTGAATTTTAAGAAAGGTTATTTTAGGGTTTTTAATTTACTAAGTTTAGGATCTAGTTTTTCCCTACTATTCAACTGTCATGTTGAACTTAAGTCAAATATGGCCAAAATTGAACTTTTCAATTTTTATAATTTTTTCAATTTTTATGGGATTTAAAATAAGTATGCAAATGAAAAAAAATAAGTATGCAAATGCAAAAATATACACATGAATGCGAAGGAAGAAAACTCACCGAGCATACCCCCAAACTTAAACTTGATAGTGTCCTCACTGTCAGGCTACACCAAGAGGGTCAAAATTGTCGGTACTCTCCTGTTTAAATTTTTTTTTATTTTTTTTTGTTAACAAAATATATATACAAAAAGGTCCCCCCCAAACTTAAGTGAAACAGTGTTTCTACTGTTGAAGCATTAAAGTTCATAGTTAAGGGAGGAGAAAAACACAGTATCAAGCTATACAAGGCCTTACACAGGCTAAAGGTTAGCACCAACCATTCAAAAATTTTATCGTTATAATGGTATGGTTGGTGAAAGAATGGAGTGTAGAGAAAAGAAATGAGAAACACACGAGACTGTGTGGAGATAGAAGCAGTATACGGTCTCGGTGGAGGAGAAGAATAGCGGAAGGGAAAAAGAAATTGTGGTGGTGGTTCGACTTCTTCCGGTGGAGGTTGATTAATCACAAAATCCGTGTCGTTTAGGAATGCAAGTTCGTCAGCAAAAAGTTCTTCAAAACTCTCATCGATGTAATTGAACATTTTGCTGTCAGTAAGTTTTGTGCCAGAATTTATCATACTTGATTTGTCAAAAATTATGGAGGTAGGAGACTCGAAAAACTCATTTACCTCATTTTCAAATTATCCAAATCAAGTTGGCTTTCTGGAATGATCAAACTTGAATTTTCGGACTGTGATTCATCAACACTCACTGAAATTATAGAAAGAATAAAAGAAGAATGAGAAAAAGTGGGAGAAAGAAGTGGAATATGAATTTGAGGGTGGAGATGGAGTGTATAAATTGGCACAATTTGTAATGACCGATGTGTAAAAAGCGATTGTGCTAATCTATCAACCCACTGAGAAATGAGGTCAAATCCCTCAAGATTCGTGAGCAAACATGGGTACGTCGAACTTGGTAAACCAGACATTGGAAATGAAAGCGTAACGGGTTCTTGCGCGGTCGGAACGATGGAAATGATGAAGGGGAGTGATTTAGGAAGGGTCACAGTTAAAGGTTCAGGAGGGTGTACACAGTCAGTGGAAGGAACATGATGAATTGGAAAATCCGACTCATCAAACAAAACTGGTTTATCCTCAATAATTTCCTCAATATTCTCCTCAAAATTTAGCTTATCCATGCCATTCTCATCAAAATCAAGACGCATATGAAGTTCGGGAAAAACATTTAATGATTTGGGATGATGAATTGGAGAGAAAAACTCGGCCAAATCTGTGGGTTCATCATCCAAAATATTCCCTGCGTCAATATCCTCAATCAAGTGAAAATCAATTTTTTCAGACACCTCATCAAAAGCATGGATATTTATCAAATCAGGTTCTAGATTGGAGGTGTAAAGTTCAAAAGGATTGGGTGTGGGTTCACTCGAAAGAGACCCTTCACAATCTGGCGAATCAAGCACTACAAAGTCGCACAACCCATTAAACGTTTTATTTTCAACTGGTGAATCATTTGGGACACTTGATAGACATTCAAAACCGGAGTTGTGGGATTCAATTGGGGATGGGTAGATTTGATTTGGAAGGGTGTATAGCTCACTCTCTCCACTCAAATTCTCGATCTGTCCAACCGCCTCATCATACATTGGAATTTTTGGAGCTAGTTGGAAACTAACTACCGGTTCACTAGGTTGTATAAGGGCAGCCATGGACGCATCGAACCGCCTCATCTGTTAGTTTGTCGCTACAATATAAGCTTCCAACGACTTTTCCAGACTAGACATGGGTTGTGAAGGGGTTTCAGTAAAAGATTCAAAATTGTTTGGATTCTGGAAACTCCTAAATAGCTGTGTAGAAGCAGTGTCTAGAGAAGGTGCGAAAGTCAAGTAGGGCTGGTAGGAATTGAATAGTTGGACAGGAGTAGGATCAACATTTGGATAAAAAGGTGAATGCACTTGTTGATGTAGGGTTCCTAGGCACCCTATGAAGGTCTCACAAGGCATCAACCATACCAAATTAAAATTTTAACGGTGCCGAGAGACCCAACTACGGATCGATAACTAGATGTCTAGGCGAAAAAGAACTAGTTAACAAATTAACTAATGAGAATACGGAAATACAACCTTTGTAGATCCGGTGCTCCACCTCCATAGCTCCGCAACGAAGTCGTCTCCGCTGTCCAAAAGGAATCCGGGCTCTAGCGTCGTCTTCGTCGGAGAATGGGCGGGCTAGGTCGTCGATGTCCAAGCCGAAGATGATCTACGTCGAGGCATCGATGAATCAAGCTCCACCTTCACCAAGTCATGAAACTTGTGAAGGAAACACACTCTACTACTTGGCAAGAGGTAGAGGATGAAGAAATAGGAAGTGGGTAGACTTTAGAATTGGATTTCTCACTCATTTCCATCACTTGCCATTGATGGGGCAAGCTTTCTTCACTTGAAGAATGAAGAAGAAGAAGGAAATAGTTATGACAAGTTAATTAGAAAAAGAAAAGAATAATCAAAACTTATCATGACTAAACCATGGTAAAGTGTAGAGTATTAATCATGGTTGAAGCAATGGTTAGGGTTAAGCTAGAGACAAAATGGTCACTTAGTCAAAATGTTCATGAAGCTTCATGAACAAAACAAAAGAAGCCACCATTTTCTCATTTGCTTTACATTTTCCAAAATGAATAAATGAATAAATAAATAGATATGAAAATGTAAACCCTAACCATTACGTAACCATGGTTTAAACTTTACACAAAACACAAGTAAACATGTATCATCAAACATGATACAATCAAGTGCACAAAACTATATCGAATATACAATGTGCACTACCGAGTGAGAAAATCCATTTAAAGTGAACCGATACTAGTTAATGCAAAGTAATATATCAAATATATAATTATGCATCAAATCATTAAATCAACACTTGATTTAACGATCCGGTCATATCGTATATAACCGACTAGTATGCAATGCATCGGTTTATCGAATCAACCCTTGATTCGATAATTAGGGTATATCGCATATAACCTAATCGATACATTCATCGCGAGAATGAAATACGGTATCACATACACGTATTATTCTCGGTCCCGTACATATCTCATATGCGCTCCTATTTCGTTTCGCTTGAGCCAGAAAACCTCTGTGTAGGACTCTAAAGACTCGTCAATACGCCGGCAGCAGATGATGATCATATCAAGCATCCACAAGCCGCAAGCGGTCTGCTAAACGTAATGGCCACCCGGGTATTGAGCGATTTGAAGATCGACGAGCAAGCCCGCTCACACTCCAGTGAATCCGACCGGTAACACTACCGTACAGTCCGGTCTGATCGTCTGATATGTCGCATATCTCGCCTAGGGGTGGTAAACGTCAGACCCCAATAGCTCAATAAGTCGTGTCGATATGAGGTCTATAACTTTTCGAGAAACTACTGGTAACACTTACCAGTAAATCTCAGCAACCCTGGCCAGGGATTTCCTGTTATAGCCAATCAAACACAGCGCAACATCAACTCCCTATACCGGGAGAGACGAATCCCCTCCTATCGCTCATTGCCTCCATGTGACTCGGGACTGTACCCAAAAACCACCGTTTTGCACGCCCTCTTGGACGTGGTAAGATGGAAATCAAAGCACAGTGGGAACCACACAAGACTCTATGACGATCTCGGGTCAACAGACTACTCTGTACCAGTGTCACCAGAGAACTGCCATCTGACGTGAGGTATAATACCATCTGGGAGTTCTCGGCGAGTCCGTCCAGTGTACCCAGTCTCTACTGAGCACCCGTATATCATCTCTGATGTCAAACACCAATGGATATGGGATCATCCATCGCCCATCTGTATGGGTCGAGAAGGTATACGCTAGTCTACTCTGGTATATCGATGCCCCGTCTCGATACACCCACGACTAGGGACTTTGAAGGATGTACTTATGGACTACCATGTCCCCACTAGTATGATCCGCATCATAGTCCAGGTAGTCAAGCACACATCCTAAGGGCTTTACCAACATGTAATAGAGAGACAATCAGTATACACGTTAAGGTAAAGTTCAACCAGATAGCATACTATCATGTCGAGCAAGAAAGTCCTCCCTATATATGTCCCAGCATCCACTACAATATACATCCTATGTACAGTAATGGCCTCTAGGGCATATATATAACTAACAATCTCCCACTTGCACTAGGGCCATCTGTAGCAGTGGTTGAAGTATCTCATACTCAACCATCCCATAAAAGTCTCTCTCTGGGAAAAGGCCTTTCGTGAGTGGATCCGCTGTGTTTGTCCTCTGAGTCTACTCTCCTAACCTCGATCCCTTGGAGATCAACCATCTCCATGATCAGGTGATACTGCCTTAGAATATGTCTGGATCACTGATGGGACGGACGTTCCTTGGCATAAGCCACAACTCCATTGTCACACAATGGTAGGAACGTAGTTCATCTTATGAACCAATATACACCCAAACAGCCTCTTTGGTAGCATCTTAAGTAGCGATGTATCGTGCCTTTATCGTCTAGTATGTCACGGTATCTAGCTTGGAACTCTTCCAAGATACCGTCCCTTTACTGAGGGTAAAGACAATGCCTGTGACTGACATTCAGTCGTCTTTATCACCCTGGAACCATTCCAGTGATTCTCCCCAGGGTCGATTGATACCATCTCACTACAGCTAGTGAGTATCCTAACATCCATTTAGATCTATCTCATAGATCCAAAATCCAGGATTTAGGAGGTATCACTTTGATCCTATATGGAGAATTATGGTGATAAGCGGAGATTGACCGAGCGTAGCATAGGAAAATCTTTTCCTATCAAGAGTATGTCATCCACGTACTCTACGAGGATCGTCACCATACTCCCTACTACCTTTTTGTTTATACAAGGTTCATCTACCATTTTGATGATGTCAAACTCTTTGACTAATTCATCAAAACAGATGTTCCAACTCCGCGATGCCTGCTTTATCCTATAAAGCATCTTGCACACGTTTCCGCTGCTCCCACTGTCTACGAAGCCCTCTGGCTGTGTACTTATAGACGCACTCTTCTAAAACATCATTTAGAAAAGCAGTCATGGCACCCAACCGCCAGATATCGTAGTTATGGTATGTAGCCGTGGCAAGTAGGATCTGGATGGACTTAAGCATAGCTACTTAGAAAAGGTTTCATCATCATCCATACCTGGTCAATGATGTAGACCTTTAACAAGTCTAGCTTTGAAAGTCTCAACTCTTCCATGTACACCAAGTAATCTTCTCAAGATATACTTGCTCCTGATGGGGATTTAACCCTTCAGATATAGCAACTAAAGTCCATACTTTGTTGGTGTATAAGGATTCCATCTCAGATCACTAAGCATCCAGCCATTCTTACAGAGTCCCACTCCTGATGGCCAGCTCGAAACTAGTTGGGTCATCATCTCATGATGCAATCCTCGCTCCCACTGTCATCGAGAAACCAAAGTATCTCTCAGGTGGGTGAGGAACCCTGCTAGATCGGCGGAGAGGCTGAGGTTCGTTGGTATCTACTGAATCCTTTGGTTGTACCAAATCATCTGCTGTAGTTTGTATAGCTGAAACACTTCCAGTTCTACACAACAGACCTTGCCTCGAGCTTGTTCGGATTATGCTTTTAGACATAGCCCGGACAACCCCAAATCTTAACCAACTTAAGAAATGGGCTCTTCCCTTTCCATATCACATATGAAGCGGTAGGCAACTGATTTGATTCGAACCCTATTCAATAGGTATGCAGCTTCTCAAGCGCATAACTCCCAAAAAGGAAATAGGAAACTCAGTAGTACTCATCATAGAGCACACCATATCATATAGGGTGCATCTGCTCCGCCCCGATACACCGACGTACTGTGGTGTATTCGAAGGAGTAATGCTGAGAGAGAATATCATTCTCCTTTAGAATAATCCAGGATTTTCGTGCTCAAGTATTCTCCTCCTTGATCACATCAAAGGACATAATACTTATACCCGTATTTTGGTTCTCTACTTCAAACTTATATTCCGTGAATATCTCAAAAGGTTCGGACTTGTGTTTCAACAGGAACATAGGTCTGAATCTCGAAAGATTATCAGAGAATGTAATGAAGTATAAAGAACCAGTCTTGGCATGTGTAGACAGGGGACCTACATATATCAACATGTATCATCCCAAGAGTTCACTAACTCTTTCTCTGTTTCCAATAAACAGAGCTATGGTCATCTTATATTTGTGACATGACTGGCGAGTTTCACAAGATGTAAATTCAAACTAATTTAAATATGCATCTTTATGTAACTCTAGCTAGTCGGGTCACAGTGATCTGACCTAGTCTACAATACTTCAAGAAGGAATCGTTCATTTCTGAACTCTTCCTCTTGTGTGTGTTTCATATACTAAGAACTGTGGTTTGATTTAGAACATCAATGCTTTTAGATAACGTGCCTGAACCGATCAACCTTTGATATAGGAAATGTTCAAAACATTATCCAACAATACAAAATTTTATCATTTCTTTACTAATAAAGAGACTGATATGATTTTGTATATCAGGTTCGGTATCTAATAACATTCGTTCAGAATCAATGTATTGTAATACAGGGTGACAGTGACCAACAGACGGCTGCAACTCTTGCCCCGTTTTCTGCCTCATGAAACTTATCACCCGTTCTCTGTTCTCTACCTATTCGTAGCCCTATGTAACTGATTACATATCTGGGATCCTGATCTGGTATCACATACCCAGGACGTAAAGGATACTGAGAAACAGTTCTGTATAATGAACACACCCGAAGATGATGCATCAGCATGCACTCTCTTCGTTTGGGCGGCACGGGAATTCTGGTAATCCTCAATTTCCTGCTCTGTCTTATAACAATTATAAGTTGGAGCGGGACCAACGTTCCCCAGCTCAGTATAACAAGCGGGTTCGGTCAATAATCCGTATTATTATCTTGATTAAGGCGTGATATGGTCGCTACCTGGAGAGAGAGAGAAGAAAACACTCAGCGTGCGCTCTGTCAAGAATAGATTGGTTATAATTTTATCTAATCAGGATGGCTCCCACTGCTTTTTATCAAATCTTCCTTCAAACCCTAAAAGGAAAGACTAGCCGGGATTAATTACACACTACAAGTTCGCCAATCTTTCAGCCAGGCCAGTGTCGGTACTTTGAGGGAGGTCCCCCGTGCTTTCGCACGAACCTAATTAATGTAAACCTCATTTTCCCAGAGGCGTAACCCCGTTGACACCTTTCTAGACACCTACTTGATCGGCTAATTGTAATGTATAAAACTCTCCCAGGAGTAACTCTTACTCGCAGCGGGTATCGGGATCCAACTATCTCATAGAAGGTATGCAATCTCATTGCAAATTTCAACACTTGAAATTCCCGATAATATTTTGCCCCTAGCAGCTATATGACCTTAACATAGTCAACAAATCATAAGTGCTAGTCAAGTTCAACCCGTCATTTCCCGATTGAATTAAACCCACCCGCACGACCCTTAACATAGTCAACAAAGTCGCACGACTACCCTAATCCAATCACATCATATGCTTATGCAGATAAGCACTAATTAGCTACCGCACACTACGCCTTAACATAGTCAACAAACGTAGCACGAATACTAACCAGTACTTATCTGAAATGACGGAGGGCTACGACAGGTTTTTCTGAAAACCTATTGCGTAATGAACTTGATATCGTTGTAGAATCAAATGAATTTTGAAATGGAGTGTTTTTGAGGCTCTTCTAGTTTTGCTAAAGGAGTCATTCCCGGTGAAGGGATCGTCGGTCCTTTCCTCGTCGAATGAGGTGCGGGATATATCATATATATCGCTGTGCAAAGCAAAAACACTTAAAAGCAATCAAAAGACAAACCGAGTGTGTAGCATCTGCCAGTTATTGCTAAAGGAGTCACTCCCGGTGAAGGGATCTCGGTCCTTTCCTCATCGAATAAGGTGCAGGATATATCTCATATACCTCTGTGCAAAGCAAGAACTGTAGCTACCTGTTTTATTTTGAAATTCGATTCTACAACATCTTAGGTTTCTTTTATTTCATTAATCATATTAATGAAGTCCCATCATTTAAGTACCTAAACATCACAGATAAATACGACGTACACTTATGCCATCCGCATTCGCCTCGATGTCCCCTCGTGCACCGTTAGGTTAGGTAACTAACGGCAGAGCGGGGCAGGGCTAGCGCGGGTGTAAAACATAAGTAACGTCTATATAATATATCATATATACTATATACTGTATCTATCACAGAACATCACATGATCACATCACAGATATCGCAGCAGAAGAAACATATGAAATATTGGATATACTAGGACGTCCGTGTTTTCAATACGAGCCAGTATAAAACACGGATTCCACGGTCGTGATGAATAGCCAAACCCACACCCCTAGACCCCTACGAGAGCGGCAAGCAACCCTACCAATTCTAGAGTTAGGAGACCCGGACTCGACTCCTCGAGTTGGTCTCCCACTGGACCCCAGAACCCGGTTACTTGTGCCCTCCTCCTTGGGTCTATCCTAGTGCGGAAAAGTAAATAAGATACAACTGGTGACAACTTCCGCTACCTGGAAGTGCCCCAATAAAAGAATATTACATACAAGTTTTTACATGAATGAAAATGAAAAACACTCATCTCACATAAAAACCCCCGGCTATTCAAACACGACGATCCAATATAACATATCCAGCAACACATAACATCACATGTCATCAACGTAAGTAAATATGCGCATCCCAATTGTCGTTGACATATAGCAACGAAACCGGCGATATCACATATTACACTTACGGTCACAGAAAAGAAAGTGTAAAACTACAACAGTTGGAATCCGCAACCACCTCAGACATCGCATGCCTGACCAAATGAATTACTTAGACATCGCATGCCTAACAATTATAAACCCCGCATTTTAGTCTCAAAATCGAAAACTCTTTTCAATATCAAGTCGGGCAATTCAACAAGATTCCCGACATCCTGATCGAATGCTCGTCGCAAACTTTAGTAGGCGGCCGTACCCCCGATACCGTCGACGAAGTGCACCAAGGCGGAACACCGCTGCCGGGAGCACCCGAACGGATGCTTTCGGCGACGGGGTTCTCCTACAGTCACTTGGTCGGGGCTATGGAGTGAGGCTGTCTATTAAGTTTACCCGGCGAGTATCCACGTACGCTACGTGATTGCGACGGACTTTTGATCACATCAAAATTCCGTGGCAACCGATCAAGTGAGACTAAACTGCTATGTTTATAACATTCATTTAGTTATCTCATAACTCTTGTGAATTCCAATTATTGTATCCCATTCCGGATAAATAGAAAATGCTAAACTTTTCGATCGAACAATCGAACACCCAATTTTTCCCGATACAGATCAACCCGATACAGATCAACACATGAAATAAGTCTAACAGCATTCAGTTCGTGCCTCAGTACCAACGGTCCAGCCGTAGAAGGGTCAAGCCAACGCCTCACATGTGGCACGCCGTACTGCCCCAAACCCGAAGGTTCAAAGGGCAGTTCAAGACGGTCACATAATCGAGTTAAGGTTTGTTGTCTTCTAGAGAGTCCATCGCGTTACTTGCACTACTTAGAACGTCGTTAAACTTCGGAAAAATCCAACACTTGGAAATTTCCCGACAGGGGAAAAATTGGGTATTTATATCCGGTCGAACTTTTTAACATGTTCTAAAAATTATCCGGAAAGCCAAATAGACAAAATTTGATACCCCGATCGAAACACCGAATCCCCAAAACAACTGCAGAAAATTCAACTCTTGAATAAATTTTAAAAATTCCCAGAAAATCCAGAAGAATTTATCAGGTATTACTGTGCAAACAGTAATGGATGACGTCATGATTGAGCCGCGGAACCGCCGCAGAAGCAGGGCTTCTGCCGCGGTTCCGCCGCCGAAGTTACTATTCATCCAATAATTTTTGCATCGTAATTCTTATTTTTTCTTACTGAATTTTTTAGCAATTTTTAATTTGGAAAAATCCCTGTTTTTAGAAAAAGGACAAAGAGCATGGTTGTATTGGGATTTCGAGTTCGTTCGGAGTTCAAAATCCGTCTAGACTTCGCCTAAAGCTCTAGCTAGGCTCTGATACCACTGTAGGGTTCCTAGGCACCCTATGAAGGTCTCACAAGGAATCAACCATGCCAAATTAAAATTTTAACGGTGCCGAGAGACCCGACTACGGATCGATAACTAGATGTCTAGGCGAAAAAGAACTAGTTAACAAATTAACTAATGAGAATACGGAAATACAACCTTTGTAGATCCGGTGCTCCACCTCCATAGCTCCGCAACGAAGTCGTCTCCGCTGTCCAAAAGGAATCCGGGCTTTAGCGTCGTCTTCGTCGGAGAATGGGCGGGCTAGGTCGTCGATGTCCAAGCCGAAGATGATCTACGTCGAGGCATCGATGAATCAAGTTCCACCTTCACCAAGTCATGAAACTTGTGAAGGAAACACACTCTACTACTTGGCAAGAGGTAGAGGATGAAGAAATAGGAAGTGGGTAGACTTTAGAATTGGATTTCTCACTCATTTCCATCACTTGCCATTGATGGGGCAAGCTTTCTTCACTTGAAGAATGAAGAAGAAGAAGGAAATAGTTATGACAAGTTTATTAGAAAAAGAAAAGAATAATCAAAACTTATCATGACTAAACCATGGTAAAGTGTAGAGTATTAATCATGGTTGAAGCAATGGTTAGGGTTAAGCTAGAGACAAAATGGTCACTTAGTCAAAATGTTCATGAAGCTTCATGAACAAAACAAAAGAAGCCACCATTTTCTCATTTGCTTTACATTTTCCAAAATGAATAAATGAATAAATAAATAGATATGAAAATGTAAACCCTAACCATTACATAACCATGGTTTAAACTTTACACAAAACACAAGTAAACATGTATCATCAAACATGATACAATCAAGTGCACAAAACTATATCGAATATACAATGTGCACTACCGAGTGAGAAAATCCATTTAAAGTGAACCGATACTAGTTAATGCAAAGTAATATATCAAATATATAATTATGCATCAAATCATTAAATCAACACTTGATTTAACGATCCGGTCATATCGTATATAATCGACTAGTATGCAATGCATCGGTTTATCGAATCAACCCTTGATTCGATAATTAGGGTATATCGCATATAACCTAATCGATACATTCATCGCAAGAATGAAATACGGTATCACATACACGTATTATTCTCGGTCCCGTACATATCTCATATGCGCTCCTATTTCGTTTCGCTTGAGCCAGGAAACCTCTGTGTAGGACTCTAAAGACTCGTCAATACGCCGGCAGCAGATGATGATCATATCAAGCATCCACAAGCCGCAAGCGGTCTGCTAAACGTAACGGCCACCCGGGTATTGAGCGATCTAAAGATCGACGAGCAAGCCCGCTCACACTCCAGTGAATCCGACCAGTAACACTACCGTACAGTCCGGTCTGATCGTCTAATATGTCGCATATCTCGCCTAGGGGTGGTAAACGTCAGACCCCAATAGCTCAATAAGTCGTGTCGATATGAGGTCTATAACTTTTCGAGAAACTACTGGTAACACTTACCAGTAAATCTCAGCAACCCTGGCCAGGGATTTCCTGTTATAGCCAATCGAACACAGCGCAACATCAACTCCCTATACCGGGAGAGACGAATCCCCTCCTATCGCTCATTGCCTCCATGTGACTCGGGACTGTACCCAAAAACCACCGTTTTGCACGCCCTCTTGGACGTGGTAAGATGGAAATCAAAGCACAGTGGGAACCACACAAGACTCTATGACGATCTCGGGTCAACAGACTACTCTGTACCAGTGTCACCAGAGAACTGCCATCTGACGTGAGGTATAATACCATCTGGGAGTTCTCGGCGAGTCCGTCCAGTGTACCCAGTCTCTACTGAGCACCCGTATATCATCTCTGATGTCAAACACCAATGGATATGGGATCATCCATCGCCCATCTGTATGGGTCGAGAAGGTATACGCTAGTTTACTCTGGTATATCGATGCCCCGTCTCGATACACCCATGACTAGGGACTTTGAAGGATGTACTTATGGACTACCATGTCCCCACTAGTATGATCCGCATCATAGTCCAGGTAGTCAAGCACACATCCTAAGGGCTTTACCAACATGTAATAGAGAGACAATCAGTATACACGTTAAGGTAAAGTTCAACCAGATAGCATACTATCATGTCGAGCAAGAAAGTCCTCCCTATATATGTCCCAGCATCCACTACAATATACATCCTATGTACAGTAATGGCCTCTAGGGCATACATATAACTAACAGTTGATCCCAAGAACTGAAAGTGTTGAAAGGAGTGAAAGATCGGTTACGAGCTTGTTCAATATGTTCAGCAATAGACATGGGTTTCGGAGTTACCTTCAGACTCTCAAATGGAGTATCAACGTAAGAAGGTGGTGAAGGTTGAAATGTTTGATACAAAGTGGATTGCGGAGTCCAACTATTTCTCCTAGACGCTTCTATTCGATCTTTCAAAGAAATTTTGGGCATGGAGGGGTCGTCCGTAATTCGACCAAAACAATGCGCGTAGGAAGCAATGTTTGGATGAGGGTACCAAAGTTCGGCAAGAGTTTTGCGAGGTGGGGTACCCATGATGTAAGAAAGGAGAAGAAAAAGAATGTGATGATTTTTTTAATTTTTTTTAATTTTAATTTTTTAAAGAAATTGTTTGTTTTTATGTTTTTGAAATTTTTGAAAGTGTTTTTTTAGAAAGATTTTTTGCACAATTTGTACGGACTAATACACACTTTCAAACAGTCACAATATAAGCATGCACAATTAAGCCTAGAGCTAGGGTCTCTTAAGTCAACTAGACTGCTCCTAACTGTTCCAAAGGGCAAGTTGTGAGATCCTCAAATCGACTCTTCACCGCTAATTGTGGCCAGGTAAGCACAAGTAAAGAAAGGAGGGATCCGCTCACGAATCACCGTGAGACGGGCCTTTTAAAATTACCTTTCCCCACTTGTCTAGACTAGGCACCACAAAGTCTGGTTTAGATAAACGATCGATACCTACAACTATTCTTTTGTCCTATTGAGCGCGACAGTCCTTATAGGCTGAGTCGAATCTTTTTTAATTAACTCGAAGGTTAATGCAAAATGCTTTTCGTGATTTTTGGGGTCCTAGAAAGGGTAATGAAATCCCCACCCAATCTGGATTGGGTTAAAGCCCCTTAAAGTCAGTTTTAAAGAATGCAAAGCAGTAAACACACAAACACTTGCCAAAATTTTTTTATTGCGGCGCAAAAAATCCTGCACAAGATCAAGTTATTGGAGAAGGGAGAGAAGTTTTTGCGCAAAGAATCCTGCAGGAAATTTTTTTTAGAGGAGATCAGGGGTTCAGAAGAAGAAAAGATGCTTACAGAGACTTTTTCAAATGATGACGTCACCACCCCGCGGCGGTTCCGCGGTCAAAAGTGGGTAAACGTGGCGGTTCCGCGGTTGACTTGGCGGTTCAGATCCCAAAAACTCTTCTGTTTCTCTATTCTGATTATCCTCTGCTTGTTCAGATCTGCTGTTTGCTGTTTTGCTCTCTGGATTTTTCAAGATCTGAATCTGTTCTTCGATCCTGCACCGTTCAAACGAAAACCCTTCAAAAAATAACAAGATGATAAATTTTTATATATATTTTTATTTTTCAGTTTTTATGATTTTTCAATTTTTATATTAACCCGAAATTACAAAAAGAAAATAACTACGCCATCCCCGGCAACGGCGCCATTTGATTGTATGAGAGATTTTGCGTGCGTGCGCGCGCTTTTGAAAGATAAATCAAAGAATTGTTAACCGCAATCAAGAACGGTGTCGCTTGGTAGCTAGCCGGTTGAGTACGGGTCGGTCCACAGGGATTTTGTGTATTTTCTAGTGTTCGAACGAGTTAATTCCAATGGTGGTAGGTTTGATTTTAAATAAAAACTAAAGTTTGATTAGGATTAAAACCATGCTAGGGTTAGATTTAGGTTAAGTTTGGAAAGTCAATATGTCTCACCGCTTTTTATGCCCTAATTAAGATCTTTTAGGTGTTAAGGTAATAATTAACAAAGGGGATTAGCACGATCGGAAAGAAACTAGGTTTCTTCCTCTAGGTCCTTGTCCGTCCTTTCTTAACTCTTACCCTAACCTCCATGGAAAACATACACAACCGGTCTTTAACTATGGTATCACCGCTACCTCGTGGGATAGGGTGCCATAGTGAGCGGTGTGTGTATATATGCATAGAGTCCTATTTAAAATGTATAACGGGCAAGAAAGGGGTGAGGGATTTTCATCTCTCAAACCTTCCCCAAACCTAACCCTAACAAGTGAGGAACTACTCACTCATTAGGGAATTGATAAAAGAGTTCATTTTTATGATTTTAATTTAACAACTACGGCAGATAAGAAATTTATAACTACGGCAGATAAATAAAATTGCTATCTAAATAATTAGGGCAGAAAAGAAATTAAACTAAGGCATAGAAAAGAAAAACTTACTTTTTATTTGATGCACTCTTCAAACATTTACAGTGAATAAAAATTCTGAAATTAGGAATTTAAAAAGAGGCATGCTCCAAAAAGAGCTGTAGGGTTCCTATTTATAGATTATAGAAACCCTAGGGTTTATATCTGATCCCTTTCTACATTTACAAAACTATCCTGAGAAGCCTGGTCAACGCACCGACACCCACCGACAAAATGCACCGACACGTGCTCAGAACGGCCGCGGAACCGCGGCCATAAGCCATGTTTGGCCGCGGATCCGCGGCCATATGGAGGGTGCTCTGTCTCAAATCTTCAGGGCTGCTTCCTGTTGCATTTTACTTCTGGTTTCTTCACTTGGTTTCTCAGAATATCTTCTAGTTTCTTCCAGATTTCTACAGTGCAGAATGTTGTGGACTTTTACCGTGTTGAAGTCTTGAATCTTTGCGCTGCCCTAGTACTTTGTGTAATCGAACCGTTCATTGAACTTCATTTGTTCCTTAAACTGTAGGCGGTATCATAAAGATTCTTCTATTTGTTGGTCGTAGTCTCACTTTTGTAGCGTCTTTTTACCATTTTCACTGTATTGTTTCGAGAACCTGTAACCTGCAACTATTTAGCAGACATGGATCAAAAGCACCTATTTATTTGTAAAATGATTAAGAATGGGGAATATAATAATGCAAAATTATGATATGAACAGGACCCTAGTAAACATAGGTTTAAGAGGGACCAGACTCTTGTTCCTTAGGGAGCCGGAGATATAGGTGCTTGCCTATTTAAGGTAGACAACTTAACAACGGTGTTAGCAATACGGTAATTTTCTTGGAAAAAGACACAAATCCTGCCGTCCATGTGCAACGGTTGCCGATAACACCAAAACAATCAGGATTTCAAGTTCTTTTAAAAATGTCTGACTCAGACTAAGTCTCAACCTAATCAATCTGACTTAAATGTGATTCAAGTACAAACTACAATACAACATGATTCAATATGAATCCATCTATTCAATCAATATCAATCTGTATTGACCGAACCGAACTATGGATATACTCCATTTACAGTTCATCCATTATATCCGTTCCATTACTGATATCATGGTCTCGGCAAGTCATCCATCTATACAATTTATAATACAATACAAGACAATACAATCCATATAATCTATACATAAACACTACGGGGTTATAAAGGGGTAAACTGGTACGGAACATGTTAAAGGTGACACGAGGTGGTCATTTAAGACGTAATTACATCCATGCCGTTATTCCGTGGTATTATCGACGGAGCCTTGTACTACGGGTTACCAAAGTCTCCGGTGTAAGTGGGACTCCTCTCTTATACACTGGCATTTTCTGTACCAAGTTACAAACAACTGCGCTAATATTATAATAAAACATTATAAAACTATACCCTCTTTCTGTCTATTCTACTTCTCCCTCATCTTTAGGACTTACCGAGCGATTGTTCACTGACGACATTCCTATTTCTCTTCTTCTTTGGAATGTTGTCAGGAGGACCCGACGCTGAGGAGTACGAGACCAGTCAGGAGCATTTGGAGCAGGCCCCTGAGCAGTACACCGAAGACCCAGAGCTGTAACCACTTGTACTTATTCCATTTTCATTATGCTATTGTTTAGGCATTGCTTTCAGTACATGTATTTTCATTTCAGTTGTATTGTAAAAAGAATGTTAATAAATAAAGTTGATGTTCATTTACATTTTGTCTCTTGTGTATTTTACTTTATATTGCTTAGATACGCTTAGCGTGTTTACTTCTGAGTAAATACGCAGCGGCCTCGTCACGTCCTCTGCCCGTACACTGGGAAGCGAGGCATGACAGAAATTCTCTCTCTAAAACGACTATGTGGCAAGCGACAAACACCTTTTGTTCTTCAATGTGGTATACAAGATATCCCCATGAATTTTTTGGGTATCCCACAAACTTGCATAAAACCGATTGTGTCTCGAGCTTGTCCGGATTTTGCTTTTTGACAAAAGCTGGACACCCCCATATCTTAAGATACTTAAGACATGATCTCTTCCCACTCCACATCTCATAAGGGGTGGTAGGCACAAACTTAGTTGGAACCCTATTCAACAGGTATGCAGCTGATTCCAGCGCAAACCCCCAGAAGGAAATTGGCAACTCAGCACTACTCATCATGGAACACACCATATCGAGTAGCGTGCGATTCCTTCTCTCTGATACACCATTATGTTGTGGTGTATATAGAGCAATAATCTAAGAGAGAGTTCCATTTTCTTTTAAGTATTCAAGGAAACTGGTACTTAAGTATTCTACACCCCGATCAGATCAAAATATCTTGATACTTTTACCTGTTTGTTTCTCCACTTCATTCTTATCTCCTTGAATTTCTCAAAGCCCTCGGATTTATGTTTCATTAAGAATACATGTCCATACCTTGAGAAATCATCAGTAAAAGTGATGAAGTGGGAGTGACCACTTCATGCATGTGTAGACATCAGACCACATACATCGCTGTGTATGAGCCCCAAGAGCTCAGTGGCTCTTCTCCTTGTCCTGTGAGCGGAGATTTGGTCATCTTTCCTTTGATACATGATTGACAAGTTGCATATGATACGTATTCGAACGGATCCAAATATCCATTTTATATAACTTAGTCAATCTTGCTTCATTAATATGACCAAGTCTACAATGCCATAAGAAGGCTTGGTTTGAATCTTGAGCCTTTCTTTTGAGCGTGTTTTGGATGTTGAAAACTTGATATTTATTGAGTATGTATATGTCGTTATCCAGTATGCTCGGCCCAATCAGTTCTTGATTTAGGTGAATGTTTATGGCATTTCTTTCAAGTGCAAAATTATATCTTTTATTAGATAATAAAGATACTGATATAATATTACATAGTATGCTGGGTACACAAAAACAGTTATACAACACAAAAATGTGTCCACTTATCAACCCCAGGTGATAATCCCCTACCGCAACAGCATCCACATTTTTTCCGTTGCCGAACATGAGGGTCATATCACCTGCCTTCAGTACTCTATGGTTTCTTAGCGCCTGGAAAGAATTACAGATGTGAGAACCAGAACCGGTATCTAGTACCCATGATGTAGAGTTTACTAAAAAATAGTTTTCAATTACGAATACACATGAAGCAAAAGTATCAGCTTGCTTCGTGTCCTTGCCCTTGGCTTTGAAAGCCTTGCAATCCTTCTTCCAGTGCCCTTTCTTGTGACAGTAGTAGCACTCATCCTTTTCTGCTTTTACTCTTCCCGATTTGTTCGTTCCTTACACCTTTTTGACACCTCCTTTCGGCTTGGTAGTGGTCTTCTTCTTCTTTCTCTTAGTTTTCTCTTTAGATTTAGAACAGGAAGAGTCCCCAACAATAAGAACAGGTGTCTTCTCTTTCTTCAAGGAGCTCTCCGCTAACCTCAACATGTTGAGGAGCTTTGGAAGATCGTCTTCCATTCTGTGCATGTTAAAATTCAGTACGAATTGAGAGAAGGTGTGAGGAAGGGACTGTTGAATCAAGTCAATATATAATTCATTCTCTAACAGGCATCCCAGGTTTGTGAGTTCCTAAATGTGACTGATAATCTTTAGGACGTGTTCTCCTACAGGTGATCCGACAGCTAACCTCATCTGGAATAATTTTCTTGAGGTCTCGTACCTTGCGATACGAGAGTACTCTCCATACAAATCCTTGCAATATAGAAAAATGGATTTGATGTCTATATTCTCATGCTGCTTCTGGAGTTCATTATTCATGGAAGCCAGCACGATGCACTTAGTTTTCTCGCAATCCAGGTCCCACATTTTGCGGACCTTAATATCCGCAACCAAGGAGTCTGGTCCTGGGACAGGGGAGCAGTACTGGTGAGAACGTATGCCACTTTGTCATAAGTAAGTGCAATGTTGACGTTCCTTAACCAATATATATAGTTTGGCTCGGTTAGTGTATTTTTTTCGAGCAGTAGTTTAAGTCCCGTCATGGTTGCTGCCTGAGAGAGAAAAAAGAAACACTCAGCATATGCTCTTATAAGATTAGATTGGTTTATTATCTTATCTAACCAGGATGGTTCCCACTGTTTCCTCGAATTCTCCATCAAACCTTAAAAGAAGAACTAGTCCGGATCATTTACATTTTACAAGTTCACTAACCGTTCAGCCAGGTGGGTGTTGGTCCTCCGAGGGAGGTTTCCCGTGCTCTCGCATGGACCTAATTAAAATAACTATCATTTCCGCAGATACGTATCCCCGTTAACACTTTCTAGACACCTAATATGTTAGCTAATTGTGAAGTGAAAAGTATCTCTCAAGAGTAATCCAACTCATCAGTGGGATCGGGATCCAACTATCATTGTGTGATGACCTAGATGGAAGCCACTCTAGTCACCACACTTCAGAAGGTATACTAAATCTACAAGTTTCCTTTGTGTTTGAAACTCCCAATATGGTTTTTGCTCTAAGCTCTTATGACCTTGACAAAGGCCAACAAATCATAAGATGCAAGTCAAGTTCTTCCTGTCGTTTTCCTGATTAATTTAGATCCACCCGTACTCGCCCTTGACGAAGGCCAATAAGGTTGTATGACTGTCCTAAACCAATGCATCTATCTATGCTACAAACAAGCAACACACCGCTACCATTCATTATGCTTTGATGAAGGCCAACAAATATTATATGAATACGATGTGATACTCATTTGAAACGACGGAGGGCTACGGCTAGTTTTTAGCGAAAACTTTAAACGTAACGAATTTGATATCGTTGAAAGAACGATAGCTTTGAAAAGGAGTGGTTCAAGCTCTACCTTTTAAACGAGTGTTTTGAAAAGAACCGAGTGGGTTTTCAAAATGTTCCAACATCTTTTTAGGTTTCTTATCTTGCATTAATGGGGATTAATGCGGTTCCATCAATTAATTCCTATTACACCAGAAAAGAACGAAAATAAAATGTACGTATATGCCATCCGCATTCGCCACTGGGCCTCGTCATGCACCGTTAGGTTAATTAACTAACGGAAGAGCGGAGGCAGGACTAGCGCGGATGCAAAACATATACAACATCTACTAGTGTATGCATATGTGTGTGTGTGTATAACCATTCGCCCCAGGCATGATATAAGCAACATCACAGAAAACTAATAAGAGAAAAAGAGAAGTGGATAATTTAGGAGACCCGAGTTTCATTTGAGCCATAAATGAAACTCGACGTTCCCGGTCGTGTGGATAGCCTATGCACAGAAGAACCTAAACCCCTACGAGTGCGGAAAGTTACCCGCCAATCATGGAAGTGAAACAACCCCAATCAACAAAGTGAATGGGCCACCCAGCGTTTCATGGAATCCGGTAACTTGAGCACCCCACCATGAGTCATCTTATACCCCCTGCGAGTGCGGCGAGTAGTCTACCAATTTTAGAGTGAGGCACCCCGGTCTCAACGCCATGAGATAGGGCCCCATTTCCCTCTAGAACCCGGCTACTTGAGCACTCCTCCGCGGGGTAATCCTAGTATAAGAAAAGAAAAAATATATACAACGGCGACATCGACCTCAACTCGGCCGTGTACCAATAAAAGAATATACAAACTGGCGGAAACGACAGTACACATGTCGGATGCTCGCCCCGTAATAATGAATATACAAATGAATCAATACTGTACTACAACCATTGCACTATAGACTATCCACCACGACAATCTATCCATAACATCAGTGCAACACAGAACATCAACGCAAATATCACGTTCATAAACCCGTCCGATTGTACATATAGCAATCAGTCGGATTATACCGCGCTATGATATTCACGGTCGCAGAAACAAATACACAGAAAAGCAAGAATTTAGAATTTCGATCGATTAAAACTTTCCGCATTTTCCCCCATGTACAAACCAGTACACAAACAAATCTGGGCAAAAACCAAATATACCAAAAATCACATTTCTATGAACTAGACCCCCAAAAAAATTTTAGGGCACTGTAGCCATAATTGGGTCGCGGATCCATGGCCAAATGACATATTTGGCAGCGGATTAGCGGTTCAATTTTGTGATTAGGTACCCAAAATTTTTTCTTGGCTCTAATTTCGCCTACACATAATTTTAATATGACTTAAAATATTTTTTGAACAACTTTAAAATTCGAACAGCAAGCAAGTTTTTTTGCAGATGCGATTCGGATAATTCTGTCGATCAAAACTCTAAATTAGTGCAAACTAGCTAGTTAAGCTTTATGGACCGTCTCTGAAACCTTGTAAGTCAAGGTTACATGCTCTATAAGGTTTGTAGAGAAGCGGAATTTTAAAAAATTGATTTTGAAGCATGCAACAAAGACACAATCCCAAAATCTACCAGAAGCCCTAACTAGCAAGACTACATAGGTAATTATTATATCTCGTTAGAATGTTAAACCTATCGGTTCATGTCCTTTGGGTCTTGATTCCTCTTCTTAAGCTCCTTTTAGGAGTTTTCGGTCTAGCTTGGTTGCCGGTCTCCTGATCCTAGAAGATACACCCGAAGGTCCTAGGTTCAAGCTTCAACTTTCAAAAGAAAGTGACTTAACTAGTTAGTTTGCTAATCTAGTTAGTCAAGATTGAGTGGAGTAGATTAGTGGTGAGTTTTCTATCTCAAGACCCTTGTTTCTCAACTCATGAGAATGGTATGGTTTGAGGAAGAGGAGAAAGAAGAAGGAGAGAATGGCAACTCAAGAATGAGCAAAGAAAAAACTCAACCTTGAAGAATGGCTTCATGACATAATATCAAGTATTTTTCTTTTTCTTTAAAACTAGCCATACTTCAATAAATGCTCCAATTAATACCCAAGCCATGTGCAACTAGTACACGCAACCAATCGGAACCCTGCACGTATAACATACGGCCTCCACATCGTTTCGCCTGAGCCAGAGAAACCTTCTGTGTGGGATTCTAAAGACTCGACAGTACGTTGGCAGCGGGTTTAACCACAAGTGCGTCAGCGGTAATAGTTGTACGTAACGGCTACCCAGTTACCTATCGAAAAGAAGGCCGATGAGCAAACTCATTTGAACCCCTACTGAGCCTAACAGTGAAAATATCCGTACAGTCCAGTCTATTTGTCTAAGAGTATCGCATACCGGGTCTAGGGGTGGTTAACGTTAGACCCCTACTAACCCTGATAAGTCGTGTTGGTGTAGTGTTCACACCATAATATTGCATTATTATATTCCCCATTCTTATTCTTTTTATAAATAAACAGGTACTTTTGACGCATGTCTGCTACATGTTATAGGTTACAGGTTCTTGGACAGAAACAGTGCAAACGATTTAAAGACGATGAAAATGTGGACTTTAACCAACAAACAGAGAATCTTGATCAAGCCTACATAAGGAACAATTCACAAAGCAAGATTCAAGACATCGACTCAAAGCGAACGGTTAAAAATCCATTGCAAATTGTTCACTGAAGATCTGGAACCAACCTAGAAGCCCAAATGGAAAAAGATATATAGAAATAAGAAGCCCAAGCCAACAAGAAGCAGCCCACAAAACCTCACATTTTGATCTCTCTAAAGGGCCGCGGAACCGCGGCCCAAGCCAGCCATTGCCGCGGTTCCACGGCCATCTGGTGCCCGTACTTCGAAAAATTTTACCAAAATTCGTTTGCGGCTCTGAAAAGATTTCCTAAGGGCTATTCTTGTAATTTCAGACATGCGAAACAAATGTAACCCTAGGGTTTCCTATTCTTTATAAATAGGAACTCTAATCATTGTAATTCTTATGCCTCCTTTTAATAATAAATTCCAGAATTCTTTTGGAGAGCATCGGTGCCTCTCTTCAATTCATGAATTCAGATCTGACAACCCTGCGTTGATGTTTGGAGAGAGCCATCTGTAAGTAGTTTTAATTAATTGCTCTAGTTTAGATTTTAATTCTTTGTCCCAGTTAGAGTTAATTCCTTGCCGTAGAAAATTGTTTAGAGTTAGCTTTGGGGAAGGTTTTTGAGAGATGAGATCTCTCATCCCTTTCTTACCCATAATATATTTTCAATAGGACTCCATGCATACACGCATACACCGCACCCTACGGCACCCTATCCCTCGAGATAGCGGTGATACCGTAGTGTAAAGGCCCGGTTGCGCGCGTTTTCCATGGAGGTTAGGGTAAGGATCTCTAAAGGAAGGACAAGAACCTAGAGGAAGGAACACCTTCCCGAATGGATCTAATCCCCTTTATTGATAATTACCATAACTCCTCATAGATCTTCATTCGGGTAAAGAAAGCGTTGAGATTTACTTGCATTTCCAAACCATCCCTAAACCTAACCCTAGCAAAACTAGATCTAGATAATCGTAGTATAGAATAATTAGGTTTTTAGATTTAATAATAAATCCGAACACCCTTCGGAATTAACTCGTTAGCGCGACTAGTAAATTCACAACATCCCTGTGGACCGACCCGTACTCACCGGCTAGTTTCATGCGACGCCATTCTTGGTTGCGGTAATAGATATAGTTTTTGAGATCAATCAAATGGCGCCGTTGCCGGGGATGGCGTGCTATTTTCTTTTTGCAATTTCGGGTTAATCTAAAATTAAAAAAATCATAAAAATCTGAAAAATAAAAAAAAATATAAAAATATTTCAATTGTTATTTTTTGGAAAGGGTACTTTGTTGTGTGAATCTTGCAGGAACAATCGAGACGGATCTGGAAATTTTCAGAAAGAGAAACAGAAAACGGGATATCGGAACAGAAGAGATTTTAAACAACAGAACAGCACAAAAAATTTGGTGTCTCAAACTGCCCACCCCACCGCCCTTCCGCGGCCAAAACCTACCTTAGGCCGCGGAACCGCGGCCGCCTTGTCGAATCAGAGTATCCGAAAATTTCTGTGGACTCGTGCTGACTAGACTGCCGCGAAAACGCGGTAGTAACGCGTTTATACCTCGGAAAGGCGGCTGAACAGTGTCCTCTGTTCCTGGAATTTGCTCTGTAAGCCTCCTCTGTTTTTCCTCTGTAATTTTTGAAATATCTTTTCTGAAAATTCCTGCAGGATTCCGTGCGTTATAAAAATATTTCCCTTCCAAATAACAATCTTGTGCAGGATTTTGCGACTCGCTTAACATAGCAATTGATTGCAAGTAATTTTTTTTGTTGCATATCTTTTCTCGAATATCATTTTGCAACAATTTTTCCAAATATAGATAAAAAGAAAAAGGAAAATTTTATTACAAAACTTGCTAAATTTTGCCGCAAATAAATCCTTACACCACCACAAACCTTCCTTCTTGTCACCTTTCTTCTAACATGGGTACCCCACATAATAAATCACTTGCCGAACTTTGGTATCCCGAACCTAATTTTGCGTCGTACGTCAATTTGTTCGGTCAATTTAAAGACGATCCTTCCTTGCCTAAAAAATCTTTGAAAGATCAAATAGAGGCGTCTAGGAGAAACAGTTTGACTTTTCAACCCACTTTGTGTCAACCAAGTCAACTTTTACCACCTCCATATGTTGATACCACTTTTTCAAGTCCTTCTGTCACTCCTAAGCCGATGTCCATTGCTGAGCATATTGCTCAATCTCGCAGTCGATCTTTCACCCCTCTCCACTTATCTAGTTCTAGGGATCCACACGACTATTCAAATCACCCACTTCCTACCAGTCCTACCCGACCTTACCACCCTCACTAGACACTGTTTCCACACAGCCATTAGGGAGTTTTGCATATCCACACCATTTCGAATCTTTCACCGAAACCCCCTCACCACCTAAGTCTAGATTGGAAGAGTCGTTGGAAGCTTATATTGCAGCAACAAATAAAATGACTAGGAATGTGGAAGCGTTTGTGGCCGCCCTTATGCAACCTAGTGAACCGGTAGCTAGTTTCCCGCTAGCTCAAAATTTTTTAATGTATAAGAAGGCGGTTGGACAGAGTGAGAATGAGAGAGGATTTTCAAATCAAACCTACCCATACCCAATTGAATCCAACAACTCCAATTTTCAAACATGTGTCCAAAATGATGAGTTGTGCGACTTTGTAGTGTTTGATTTGCCAAATTGTGAGGAACCCCTTTCGAGTGAAACCGCACCTAATCCTTTCGATCTTTACACCTCCCATCTAGAACCTAAATCGATAGATATCCATGCTTTTGATGAGGTGTCTAAGAAAATCGATTTTCACTTAATTGAGGATATAGACGCCGGGAATATTTCGGATGATGAACCTGTCGATTTAATTGAAATTTTATGTTCAAATCATCATCCTGAGTTATTAAATGTTTCTCCCGAATCTCATATGCGTCTAGATTTTGATGATAATGGCATGGATGAGTTAAATATTGAGGATAGTATTGAGGAGAGTCTTGAGGATAATATTGAGGTTAAATCATTTTTGTTTGATGTGTCTGATTTTCCAATTCATCCTCCTGAACCTTTGACTGTTATATCACCCTCCCTCCTTTACATCGTTCCGACCATGCTTGAAGACTGTGAGCTTGAAAAATTTTCCTTTGAATCCGATACTGTTCTCACAGACGATAACACCTATGAGTGTTTCACTTTTTCGGACGATGTTGAAAACTCCCCGCCCGAGTTTGAGTCCTTTACATTTTCAGATGAGTTAGTTGAACCATCAGACTCGGATGCTTACAGTAGTTTCGAACCATTAATGGAATCTTTCAAGTTCGAGACAGTTTACTACGGTGAGAATGATACTATCCCTGGTCGGCGTACCCATGTTTTCTTGCGAATCTTAAGGAATTTGACCTTATTTCTCGACGAGTTGATATGTTAGCGCAATCGCTTTTAACACATCGGTCATCACAAATTGAACTAATTTATTCACTCGATTTACACCCTCAAGATCGTACTACCCTTCTTTCTCCTTTCCGCCCTTCTTCTCCCCCACCGAGACCATATTCTACCATTCTTCTTTCCACACGGTCTCGCGTGTTTCTCATTTCTTTCCTCCACACCCCATTCTTGCACCAACTATACCATTACCACGATAAGATTTTTGAATGGTTGGTGCTAACCTTTGGCTTGTGTAAGGCCAAGCTTAAGTTTGGGGGGAACCTTGTGTATATATGTATATATATTTTTTGTTTTCTTTTTCTATAAAAAAATAAAAAAAAATTTCAAAACATAAAAAAATAAAAAAATTGTAAATAAATAAACAGGGGAGTGCCGACAATTTTGACCCTCTTGGTTTAGCATGACAGTGAGGACACTGTCAAGTTCAAGTTTGGGGGTATGCTCGGTACATCTTCTTCCTTCGCATTCATTTGTACATATTTTTGCATTTGCATACTTATTTGAAAACCCATAAAAATTTGAAAAAAAAATTTCAAAAATTATAAAATTTATTGTATTCAATTTTGGCTTATTTGACTAGAGTTTGACAAATAAGTTAACTGGCTAGGAACAACTAGATCTTAGACTTAGTAAATTAAAACCCTAAAAATAACCTTCCTTAAAGTTTAACGGTAGAAAGTATATGCCTTGTATTTTAATTAGAAATAGGCAAATTTTGGGTTCACTTCTTGGGCTAAGTCGAAACAAGGGAAGAGTATTGATGTTTTTATTAAAGTATGAGTTTGAAAAATAATTCCTAGCTTAAGTCTAGAATCTGAAAATGTATACCCTACAAATTGCACAATCACGCACCTTGAAGCTTGGAATAGTAGAAGAGACCTTGAAATGCTCTTGTCTAAAGTCCTTAGTACGATGGAAAATGAAAATAAAATATAAAAGTGTGAATAAAGGAAAAAAAAAATGAACACTGGTTTTTGTGATTACTTAAGGCTGCAAAAATAGAAAAATATTTAGCGAGGGTGCTTCATCACCTAGTGTTTTAGACCAACTGGTTTGGGAGTCACTGCTAAAGCCTTGGGTGTTGCAAGACTAGGAATTATGCTTTAATGTGCAAACGCATTTTGTAATCGGTCGTTGGTACCTCAAGAAGTATTAACGGTCGCATGAAGGATGTGTAAGCAAAATTCAATTAAAAATTCATCAACTAATAAGTACTTTGGACAACGGACAAGGGTATGATTGCTTGATTTGAATTTCCAAGTGTAGGGGTGATTTATACACAAACGTGGGGATATGTGATTGGAGTTTAGAGGAGAGAAAGGAATGAAGAATAGAACTTGTATCTTTAATAGAGTTGATAAAAATTCCTAAGTGGAGATGGAACCTAGAAGGAAAACTTAAGAGATGCCGAAAGCTAGGTAAGTCTACAGAACATATATAATCTTAAGTTAGATGATGAGGAAGTGTGAAGAATGTGGGTGGATAATTTACAAGTGAAAGATAATAGAATTCCTTGTTGGAAAACTTAATTGGAGAATGATTGATCGTTTTTCCCGTTGTGTAGTATATAGAGAAATTTGTAAAGAACTTCACAACCAAAAACTATTTTGACCGCAATCAAACTACGGTGTCGGATGTAGTTTGTAGTGAGTGCGGATCGTCCACAGGGATTGCACGATTCAATTGTATTTTGATACGTTTGAAATGAAAAGTTAAGCAACAATAAAAGAAAACATGATTCAAGAATGATTTGTATTCAAGTGTCACTATTCTTTATGCAAGAATCAAGAAACTATAAACAATCAAGAATCGGTTGTTTTGATAATATTTCCAATCAACAATCAAGAATATAAGAGAGGCTCGTAGGAATCGATA
This sequence comes from Agapanthus africanus, assembly GCA_030015575.1. Taxonomy (NCBI): domain Eukaryota; kingdom Viridiplantae; phylum Streptophyta; class Magnoliopsida; order Asparagales; family Amaryllidaceae; genus Agapanthus; species Agapanthus africanus. Next base: position 605,020,515 of record CM057340.1, read on the forward strand.
GGATCAATAGACGTGATGTAATCTAAAGATATCGTGTTCTTGTCCTTCGAAGGATTGATACTAGATTGATGATGATCGACGAGAGTTGGGGCTTTATCGTGAAACTAGGGTTTCATCCTATAACCCTTGTTCTTTCGTCGATATCATTTCTTTTCTAGCCTCTACCAAATTCAAGAAACGATCGTAACTCCCCAATTTCGATCGATGTCAATCAAGAAAGCATCGAAACGAAATGGGTCGTCGTTTCTTGAACTAGCTAGGGTTTACAAAACTCGTGGGAATCAAGAATCGATTAAAGCTATGTTACATCATCATTCTATTATCCGCCTCGACTCCTCGACGAGCGGAGTTTTATTCACACATCACCACAAAGACAATATTAAAGATTTGTAAAGATAACATGATGCGGAATTTAAAGAAAACAAGATAAAAGAATATCACCTTTTATTTAATCAACAATTTCAATACATTCTTTCAAGAATCTACAAGAAGAAGAAATCGATCGTTGACTCGGCTTCGCTCGTCTCCGTGGATCGTGGATCTACTTTGATCTCTTGCCCGATTGAAGATCGGCTCGGCTCATAAAAGGGTTGAAGGCATCTTGCTTGGCTTGCACTCAAGATCTTGAATTGTGGTTGGATTTAGGGTTAGGGTTTCCTACAAGCTCTCTCACTAAACTTGAGGAAGAGGGGATGAAGAAAGAGATTGATTTTTCTAAGCTTTCCCAAGGTTGAATAATATGGAGATAATGAGCCTAGGGTCTTATTTATAGAACTCCCAAACCCTAGGTTTAAGTTTGAATTTCCCTTTCCCTCCAAAAGTTTGTTGAAGAGTTTCTAGAAGGAGTTTGTTAGGAGTTAGCTTAGGGTTTAAGCTAGGGTTTAGGGAAAGTTCTAGAATGATTAGGCTAATGTAATGTAACTCAAGGTGTTTGCTGATCTGGTAGAACTCTCTGCAGTTTTCTGGAACTTTGGATGTCTTTCTGAACTGTAGGCCATGAAACAGGAGTTCTGGTGTAAAATTAGGGAAATGATCGCTTGGGCATGCCGCGGATCCGCCGCATATACACCCAATATGCCGCTCTTCCGCGGCTTGTTGGCAAGCTTGGGCTCTGTGGATTCTTCAGTGGTCTTGGGCTTCTGATTGTGGCTTCTTCTGATATTTAGATTTGCAGTTCCCCTTCTGTGTTGATACCAGATTTGAGTTAAGTGAGTTTACGAACAATTGTAATGGTCGAGCAATGTAATGATCGAGCAAGCTTCTCTTTTCCTGCACAGACTTCGAAACACGGGTTGCAAGATATAGAAAATATGCTATGTAATGCAATGCAGTCAATTTCCCTAGAAATGCCGGTTTTAAGGTCGAATACATGTAATCTGATATTTTGCGACCGATTTGCTAATATGTGAAATACGAATACCATACACTTCTAAATGTATGCAAATGATAAGGAAATTGCCGGCTAAAATATACAATATTTTCGACTGATCAGAGAACAAAAGTCAATGGGCCGAATTGATAGGATTTTGTGGGTAGTATCCGCTGAAAACCCTCAGGAGACAACACTCCTCCTACTAGGGACACCTAGAGGTTTAACGACTTGTTGCACGAGCTCAGTGCAATCGCGTTTCCTTGCGAAAGTGCGGTTAGGTTTTTGTAGAGAATAAAAAAATAAGTTTGCTTGAGGACGAGCAAAAGATAAGTTTGGGGGTATTTGTTTACACCATAATATTGCATTATTATATTCCCCATTCTTATTCTTTTTATAAATAAACAGGTACTTTTGACGCATGTCTGCTACATGTTACAGGTTACGGGTTCTTGGACAGAAAACAGTGCAAACGATGTAAAGACGATGAAAATGTGGAGTTTAACCAACAAACAGAGAATCTTGATCAAGCCTACATAAGGAACAATTCACAAAGCAAGATTCAAGACATCGACTCAAAGTGAACGGTTAAAAATCCATTGCAAATTGTTCACTGAAGATCTGGAACCAACCTAGAAGCCCAAATGGAAAAAGATATATAGAAATAAGAAGCCCAAGCCAACAAGAAGCAGCCCACAAAACCTCACATTTTGATCTCTCTAAAAGGCCACGGAACCGCGGCCCAAGCCAGCCATTGCCGCGGTTCCGCGGCCATCTGGTGCCCGTGCTTCGAGAAATTTTACCAAAATTCATTTGCGGCTTTGAAAAGATTTCCTAAGAGCTATTTTTGTAATTTCAGACATGCGAAACAAATGTAACCCTAGGGTTTCCTATTATTTATAAATAGGAACTCTAATCATTGTAATTCTTATGCCTCCTTTTAATAATAAATTCCAGAATTCTTTTGGAGAGCATCGGTGCCTCTCTTCAATTCATGAATTCAGATCTGACAACCCTGCGTTGATGTTTGGAGAGAGCCATCTGTAAGTAGTTTTAATTAATTGCTCTAGTTTAGATTTTAATTCTTTGCCCTAGGTAGATTTAATTCCTTACCGTAGAAAATTGTTTAGAGTTAGCTTTGGGGAAGGTTTTTGAAAGATGAGATCTCTCATCCCTTTCTTACCCATAATATATTTTCAATAGGACTCCATGCATACACGCACACACCGCGCCCTACGGCACCCTTCCCTCGAGGTAGCGGTGATACCGTAGTGTAATGGCCCATTTGCGCGCGTTTTCCATGGAGGTTAGGGTAAGGATCTCTAAAGGAAGGACAAGAACCTAGAGGAAGGAACATCTTCCCGAATGGATCTAATCCCCTTTATTGATAATTACCATAACTCCTCATAGATCTTCATTCGGGTAAAGAAAGCGTTGAGATTTACTTGCATTTCCAAACCATCCCTAAACCTAACCCTAGCAAGACTAGATTTAGATAATCGTAGTATAGAATAATTAGGTTTTTAGATTTAATAATAAATCCGAACACCCTTCGGAATTAACTCGTTAGCGCGACTAGGAAATTCACAACATCCCTGTGGACCGACCCGTACTCACCGGCTAGCTTCATGCGACGCCATTCTTGATTACGGTAATAGATATAGTTTTTGAGATCAATCATGTAGCTCAAGACCATCCAAGAAATTACTGATCTAACTATCAGTAATTCTCAACTGCCCTGACCAGGGGCTTATGGCATTGACCAACCAAACACAGTACGATATCGACTCCCTATACCGGGAAAGACGAATCCCTAACAATCACTCACTGCCTCCATGTGGTTCGGGACTGTACCCAACTAAAACCTGTTTGCATGACTCTTTTGAGCCGTTGGGTAGTAATCAAAGCATAGTGGAAACTCACACGAGAAAAATGATGATCTTAGGTTTACAGACTACCTGTACACATGCCACACGAGAACTGCCATCTGACGCTAGGTATATTACCATCCAGCAGTTCTCGGCGAGTCCGTCCAGTGTACCCACCTACAGTGAGCACCTGTATACAATCATAGGTAAAACACACCAATGGTTGTGAGATTAACCATCGCCCCTCGTCACGGTATAGAAACATATACACCAGTCTACTCTGGAATATCGATGCCCTGTCTCGATATTCCTACGAGTAGGGACACTTTTAAGGATATGCTTATAGACCACCCAGCCCTCACAAGTATGAACGCCATCACAATGCTGGTAGTCAAGCACATCCTACAGGCTTTATCAACATGTATAAGTAGTACGTAATAACAAGTAGAACATACGCACATGTTAAGATAAACTCAAATCAGATAGCATACTATCATTTCGAGCAAGATTGTCCTATTTATATACATATGCATAGTATCCATTACAAATAATGACCTCTAGGGCACATATATATCCTAATATATACATATCATGCAACGACTACGAAATCTCTATACAGAAACTTTCCTGTTAATATACAAGAAAATAATATTACAGCCTGTGTATGAGTTATAAGTTATTTTTGTTAAATAAAAGCAAGAAGCCACTTGTATCTCAGTGGTAAAGCCTTTGCACTGCTGTGACGTAGCATGTGTGTTCGATTCCCATCTGACACAATTCTGATTTTTATTTATAACTTTTTGGAAGCCCAAAAGGTTGCACGTGCAATACACGGAGGAATGAAAAGTTCAGAAAAATCAAACATGTGCAGAATGGTGTAAATACAGAATTAATCATGTGGCACGAATCTCGAGGCCAGAGCTCGAAGTTCGACCGACTAAAATTGCCAAAAGACCGGCACCGACGGCTAAGATGAGTCCAATGAACTCTATATTTTGCACACTCGTCTCTTCAGCTCCTATTAATTCCTCTGCACTGTTTAATTTTCCTGCAATCAAATAGAGACCTTTCATTTCACCAATTAACACTATTTTAATACTTTTTAATCCACATTTTTAATTCCTAAACCCTAATTCTCCACTATAAATACCATCCCATATTTTGGCTCAGCACCATTCTGAAAATTCTAGCAAAAACTCTCTAAAAATGTCTTAAGTGCAAGTGGAGTAAAGTGGAGTCAGCGAGCAAACTTCTTCTGTCGAAGATCGAAACCGATTCCGGAGATCCCGCGACACTACGAAGTTCATCCCCTCTTCCTTAACCTCTTCTTGATATATTCAAACCGTAAATCCCTCCCAAGTCTCCTCTTCATTGAAATTCATCTTTAAATCTTATATCGGTAAAGTAGAGTTATTACCGATACTTTTTCTAAACCCTAGAAACTCCATTTTTCCTTTATATATTGATCAACCTAATTTTACCACATTACTTGTAACCGTCAATACCAATGTTTAGAATCAAGATTAACAAAGAATCTCATGTGAAACAACCATAATTGAACTTTTTCATTAAAATACCTTGAACTTTATTATCACTTCTTTTCGTTTTTGTTAAAACTATACTTTTAGGAAAAACTTCATGGGGTAACGACCTACCCCATACATACACTTTGGTTTCATAGCACGATACCTATTTGTATATATATTTGTTTCGAAGAATAATCTTTACAATAAAATACTACATACTTTAAAACCGGGTTTCTTTTAAGACGGTATTTTGTATTCCTTTGCAATTTTGCATCTACAACCTTCGTTAGGAGACCCGCTAATAGATGGTATCGCACATCCTGAGGATAGTAGAGCGAGATACATCACTTCTCACAGAGTATTCAATCTCGAATGGATATAAATACGATTTTTAAGAAAAATGAATTTTCTAGATAAAACTAAAATTTTAAAATTATATAAAATTATAAATCCATATTTTCTATATATATTATGAAACTATATTCTTTTGAAAAATGAAAGATTAAAAAAAATATCAATAAAATACCATCAAGTTACTATAAAAGACTAGTTTTCAATAAAATACCATAAACTTTTAAAAACTAGATATTTATCATTAACATACCTCAATACTTAAAACACATGCTTATGAGAACCCTAAGTAATATAAATCACCCTCGAGGTTTTATTTTAACTGTATTAAAAATATTTATCATAGAACCCCCTCGAGATATACAAAACAATATTTTAAGGATTTTAGTAAATATAGGTTTAAGCGGGATCAATTCTCTTGAGCCCAAGGGAGCCAGAGAAAGTGAGTGCTTGCCTATTCAGGTTAGACACTTAACGGAGTTATCAATGGCAATTGTCTTGGAAAAATACAAAAATCCTGCTGTCCATATGCAGCAGTTGTCGATGACTTCCGAACCTAAGAATTCAAGAGTTAAATCCGTTTACAAGTGTCTGACTCAGGCTGAGTCTAAACTCAAATCTAAATCCAACATCAAACAAAGAACTTGAATACTTGAACATGAACACTCGAATTCAATATCAAACTTAAACTTGTATACTTGACTTGACTTGACTGAACCATGGTTGTAACTTGACATGACTACTTGAACACATTAATTACTTGCTGAACATGAATACTTGAACATTTTATATCCATGGATTCAGCCAAGATCTATAATCTTAATCTATACAATACAACACGCGGGGATAAAGGGGAAGATTGGTACGGAACGTATATCGTGGCATGAGAGGTCACTTTAAAAGACACCTACATGAATTCACGTGCCGTTATCCCATGGGTTATGACGGGGCTTTGTACTATATGTTACCATAGTTCACGGGGTAAGATGGACTCCTCTCGTATACATGAATACCTTCCTTATCAAACTACTAACAACCACGTTAGAATAACTATCATATACTAGTAATCGATCATATACAACTTTACCTGTTCATTTCACTTTATACACTATCTTCTCTTTCTTCTTTTAGGACTTACCGAGCGTTAGTTCGCTGATGACATTCCTTTCTATTTCTTTCTTTGGAATATTCATCAGGAGGACCGAATTCTGATGAGATAGAGCCGAGCCAGGAGGATTTGGACCAGCTTACCGCTCAGCCTGACTACTAGTTCCTCTTCACTTACTTTCAGTATGCCATTGTTTAGGTATTTCCTTTTGATTATTGTATCTTTTATTTCAAATATTTGTATGTAAAGTTGAATGTAAATAAAGCTACTGTTTTATTTAATTACTCTTTTTATTTTTGTTCATTTTTATATATTGCTTAATTACGCTTAACATATTTATTTCATAGTAAATACGTTGCGGCCTGCCACGTCACCATTTCCGTCTACTGGAAAGAGAGGTATGACAGATTTTGTTGGTGGCCCATGCAGGTCAGTTCTGCATGAAGTCATAAGGATTATATCATAAGAATTATAAGAATCAACAACTATACATTCCTTACATTTCAAAATTTCTTGGATCTATCCTAACCATTCCTTTTTTATCAAGGTAATTGTCACACCCAACTTCCCGGTGTACGGGGAAGAGGACGTAGCAGGGACGCGACGTATTTACTCAGAAGTAAACACGTTAAGCGTAAATAAGCAATATAAATGTAAAGCACAAGAATGACAAGAGATGTAATAAAAAAACAACTTTTTATGGATATTCATTCTTTACATACAACTGAAAAGTAAAGTACAATGAAAGGAAGCGATATCTAAACAATGGCATATGAACTGAAAGAAAAGTAAGTACAAGTAGGAACTAGAACTCTAGCTCTTCTTTAAACTGCTCCAAATCGTCCTGGCTGGGCTCGATCTCCTGAGAGTCGGGTCCTCTTAACAACATTCCAAAGAAAGAAGAGATAGGAATGTCATCAACGAACTAGCGCTCGGTAAGTCCCAAGAGATAGAATGTAATAGATAGGTACAGAGAATAAAATAGGCAAATATGTATTTGTTATGCTAACTTAGTTGTTTGTAGCTTGGTACAGAATGCGCCAGTGTATACGAGAGGAGTCCAATTTGCTCCGTAGACTAAGATAACATGTAAGTATAAGGCCCCGTCAAAACCCACGGGACAACGGCACAGGATGTTCATGTAGGTGTCTTTAGTGACCATCATCGTGTCACTTTTAACACATTCCGTACCAATCTACCCCGTTAAAACCCTGTAGTGTATAATGTATTGTTTGTGGTATAAGACTTGCCGAAACTATAGTATAAGTTGTTCATGTAAACTGATTCAGGATATAAACGGTAGTCATGTAGTCAAGTTTAAGATATATCCATGGTTCGGTCAAGTCAAGTTATGTTGATATTATTCTGGTGTTCATGTTCAAGTTCAAGTGTTCATGTTTGGTATATTGGATTCATGTTAAATTGGAGTTATAGTTGGGTTCAAGTTTGAATGGTATTCAGATTAGACTAAGATTCAGATTGAGTCAGACACTTTAAATAGAATTGGATCCTGAATTAGGTTTGGGAGTTATCGGTAACCGCTGCACATGAACGACAGGATTTGTGTCTTTTTCCAAGACAATTACCATTGATAACCCCGTTTTAGTTTTCTACCTTAAATAGGCAAACACCCACTTTCTCCAGCTCCCTGAGGCTTAAGAGAATTGGTCCCACTTAAACCCATATTTATTAGGGTCCTCAATGTAATTTTATATAACTTAAGGGGTTTTTATGAAAAATATTTTTAGTATACTTTCAAAATAAATCTCAAGTATTTATTTGTCGTATTTAGGGTTTTCGTGGATGTAACATTTAAAGAGTGAGATATTCTAGTGAATAAATACCTAGCTTAAATAGTTCATAGTATTTTAGTGTAAAATTAGACTTGTATTGATTCTTAATGGTATTTTCATGAAACTTGTAATTCTTTTATTTTGTTTAGAAAACACGAAATTTTATTATATATTAAAAATAGATGGTTTGATAATATTTATATAATTGTTAAAAATTAATTTTTATTATTAAATAGAAATTCTCGTTTTTCATAAAAAAATGTATTAAAATTCCATCGAGATCGTATGCTCCGTGAGGAGGTCTGCATCTTGCCCTATTAGTCCCGAGGACGTACGATGATCCGCACCATCCTGATCGGGTTCCCCAAAATGCGTTGCAGAGACACAATCGTAAGGAATTAAGTACACAATTTAAAGAAATCCGGTTTTTAATAGTTTAGGGTATTTTGATGAAAAGTTGTATTTTTCCACAAAAAAATTGTTCAAGAGAATCGTTTTATGTCAAGATGTGTGTATGTGAGAGGTAGGTCATTACCTCGTGAGATATTCTAAAGGTATGCTAAGCTAAATACTTAAAAGATGTCATATGTAAAGTTTGTGGTATTTAAACGAAAAACGCAAATTAAAGGTATATAACATGATATTTTAAGATGAAAATTGTTCTCAATGTTTGTTTTATGATTACTAAGCAAGATATAATGATACGGATGAGTGATTCTTAAGAAAGATTGTGACTTTAAGGATTTTAGAATCGAATGTCGGGATAACTCCACTTCCGACAAGTTTTGAAAAGAGAACTTTTTAAGGTGAAAGAATAGAATAAGAAGTGGGACTTACTAGTTGGAAATAGAGAGGGGAGGTATAGGAAGAAGTTGGTAGCTTCGCGGGGTCGCCGGAATTGTCTTGAATTCTTGCCGGAAAGTGACCTTGGGCTAACTCCACTTGTACTCTTCTGACTTTGGAAATTTTGAGAATTTTTGACAAGAGTTTTCAGAATGAGGAGGGCTAGGATATGGTGTTGTATTGATAAGATGGAATTAGGGTTTAGGGATTGAAGAGAGTATTAAAAAGCATTAAAAATTGGATTTAAAGCTCCATTGTTAATTCTCTATTAATTTTCAGGGAAATCAAACAGAACAAGGGTAGTGGGGTAGGCCAAGGGATGTTGTGTGCAGAGAACGGGGCCAGTCCCTACGGAGGGTTCCGGCGGTGCCGGCCTAAACCCCGATCTCGCTGGGCATCAAGAGGAGTTGGGTGCTTGGATTCTTGCCACCTGTTTTGGGCTGCTCATTCAACATTTTACACATGTTTATTTCTTCTGTCTTTTCATTTTTATGTGTATTGTACATGTAAAATTTTGGGCTTCCAAAAATTTTAAAAATAAAAATTCAGAAAAATATATGTGGTTGATGGGATTCGAACACAGGGGCTATGTCACAGTAGTGCAAGGCTTTACCTGTGAGCTACAAGTAGTTTCTTGCTGTTCTTAAACAAATTAAATTTATAATTTGTGCTCAGGTTAGCAAACTCCATTCTGTACATTATTTTTTTTTAAAATTTTTTTTGTACAGTGAAATTAGAGTCGTTACATTCTACCCTCCTTACAAATTTTTTTTCATCGAAATTTACATTTACATAAGGATTAATTTACAGATAGGAAAGGGTATCTTTCACGCATGTCGTCCCCATGTTCCCACGTTGATTCTCCTGGTGAATCTTTTCTCCACATCACTCGGACCAAGTTTACTTCCTTGTTCCGAAGTGACTTTACCTTTCTGTCCAGGATTTCAACGGGTTGCTACTCACAAGATAAATCTGTCTGTACAGTGAGCACGGAGTGATCAAGGATGTGGCTGGGGTCGCTTACATATCTTCGAAGCTGGGATATGTGGAATACGTTGTGCACTCTTTCCAATGAGGGTGGAAGTGCCAAACGATATGCCATTTCTCCGACTTGTTCGAGAATGTCGAACAGTCCAATGTATCTCAGACTGAGCTTACCCCTCTTGCCAAAGCGAATTACTCCATGGTTTGGAGAGAACTTTAAGAACACATGATCGCCTGGCTGGAACTCCAGGTGTCGGCGCTTTGCATCAGTGCTTCTGTCTGTCTTGGGTTATGCGCATTCTTTCCCTGATCGTGCGAACTACGTCCACAGTTGCTACGATCATCTCTGGTCCAAGGAGTTCCCTATCTCCAATGTCGTCCCAACTTAATGGTGAACGGCACTTTCTTCCATATAGAGCTGCAAAAGACACCATTCCAATATTCGCTTGGTAGCCGTTGTTGTATGAAAACTCCACAAGATGTAGGTGATCTTCCCATGATCCTCCAAAGTCTAACATACACGCTTTTAGCATATCTTCAAGGATCTGAGTCGTTCGCTCAGACTGTCCATCTATTTATGGATGGTAAGCTGTGTTGAAGTTTAGACACGTTTCCAAGCTAGCTTGCAGACTCTGCCAAAACTGCGATCGGAATCTGGTGTCACGATCGGAGACAATGCAAACCAGTACTCCATGTAATCTCACGATCTCTTGCATGAGTTCATGGGTATCAGAGATAGTACACATTGAAAAGTTAAATCTTACTTAGATTCAGACGTACATCCATGTACTTCTTTGCTAGTGTCTCGGTAGATTGGCCAACTCGAAATGAGATGAAGTGATTTGACTTAGTGAGTTGATCCATAATAACCCATACTGCATCGTTACCTTTTGTGCTACGAGGAAGTGCAGTAACGAAGTCCATAGTGATGTGTTACCATTTCTATTCTGGGATAGATAACGGTTGAAGTAAACCAGCAGTTCTGTGATATTCAGCCTTTACTTGCTGACACACTAAGCATTTGGCTATGCTTCTGGCTACTTCACGCTTCATGCCATGCCACCAGTAATGTTGACATAGATCTGTGTACATCTTTATACCACCAGGGTGTACTGAGTACAGAAAGCTGTGAGCTTCTTTCATTAACTCTTCCTGAATAGGACCTTGTGGTACACACAATCTGCTTCCGTATCTCAAAGATCCGTCTTCATGGATGATGAGGTCTGTTCGAAGTCCACTTTCTACTTTTTCTCGGATCTTTTGCAACTTGGCATCACTTGCTTGAGCTGCTTTGATCTGATTGACAATAGTAGACTGAACTTGTAAGTTCATCAAATATGAAGCGTTACCTGGCATAACCACTTCTATCTCCATCCCGTGTAATTCTTGTTCAAGCTTCCACTGTGCGGTGAGATTCATTGATAGTGGCTGGAGACTAAGTGCATCAGGAACTACATTAACCTTCCCTGGATGATATTGTAGGTTGATGTCGAAGTCTGCCATAAGTTCTGGCCATCTTTTCTGTCGCATATTCAACTCCTTCTGAGTAAACACATATTTCAGACTCTTGTGGTCAGTGTATATGTCCACTCGTTCTCCAAGTAGATAATGGCGCCAAATCTTAAGTGCAAAGATAACGGCCGCCAACTCCAAGTTATGTGTTGGATAGTTACGTTCATGGATCTTCAGCTGTCTTGATGCATAAGCTACAACATTTCCATGCTGGTGTAGAACACATCCTAATCCCTTACCGGATGCATCGCAATGCACAACAAAACCTCCCGATTGGTCCGGTATTACGAGAATAGGAGCTGATGTCAATCTTGACTTGAGTTCTACAAAAGCTTTTTCACATGCTTCTGACCACACTAATGCTTCATCTTTACGTGTGAGCTTGGTCAGGGGTGTTGCAATCTTCGAAAAGCCTTCGATGAATCTTCGGTAGTATCCTGCTAGTCCCAAGAAATTTCGAATGTCCTTCACTATCTTTGGTGTCGGCCATTCGCTTACTGCTGATACTTTAGCTGGATCCACAGAGATTCCTTTGCCTGAAACAATGTGTCCGAGAAATCCGACTTGATCTAGCGAAAATTCGCACTTGCGGTACTTGGCATAGAGTTGATGCTACCGCAAAGTGTTAGTGTTTATGCCCTAGAGGCCATTACTGTATCATACTAGTTTGTATATTATTTAATGGAAGCTTGGGATATTCACAGTTGTATTGACAGTCTTGCTAAAAATGGTAGTATGCTACTTGGTTTGTTTCTACTTTAATATGTGCATATGTTTCTTTTAACATATCGCTTATACATATTAGTAGAGCCCTTAGGATCTTTGCTTGATTACCAGCATTGTGATGGCAGTCACACTAGTGGGGGCTGTGTAGTCTATAAGCAACATCCTATACAGGTCCCTAGTCGTAGGATTATCGAGATGGGGCATCGATACTCCGGAGTAGACTGGTGTATACGCTTCTCATCCCAGCATGGGGAGATGGTCTGTCCCACAGCCATCAGTACGTCGTACTGGAGATAGTATGCATGTGCTCATTAGGTTACGGGTACACCGGACAGGACTCGCCGGGAACTGCAGGTTAGTTCTATACCCATCGTCAGATAGCAGTTCACAGGTGACATGAGTACAACTTAGTCCGTCGACTTGACACTGCTACTTCGCCTCGGGTGTATTCCTGCTGTACCTAGATTACTACCCTACCACGGCTCAAAGGAGTCGTGCAAATAGGTAGTAGTTGGGTGCAGTCCCGAAGCACTTGGAGGCAGTGGCGGTTAGACATGATTCGTCTCTCCCGGTATTGGGGGTTGATATCGCGCTGTGTATGGAGAGCCATTACACAAGGTCCCTGGCCAGGGCAAGCGAGATTTACTGGTAGATGCTCCATTAGTTTCTCAAGGTGTAATGGGCTTCACTCCGACACGACTTATACCGCTATTAGGGGTCTGACGTTTACCGCCCCCTAGGCCCGATATGCGATAGTCCTAGACGAACAGACCGAACTGTACGGAGATTGTCACATCAGGCTCAGTAGGAGTTCGGATGGGTTTTCTCATCGTCCTTCTTATCGACATCTACCTGGGGACCATTACGTACACCTAGTACCGCTTGCGGCCTATGGTTAAACCCACTGCCAGCGTAGTGTCGAGTCTTTAGAGTCCCACACAGAGAGTTTCCCTGCACCGGGCAAAAGGTGTAGAGGCCGTATGGTTTTACGGCAGGGCCGCGATCACTTACGTACAGTTGTGCACGTACTATGATCGGGCAGATAATACTAGCGGGCTTTGGTTTAAACCAGATTCTAGTATTATACAGATGGATTTATTCAGTCAAAGATTATCCGTGTTTTTCGGAAATACGGATGGGAGGGGCAGTCTCGTAATTTGTCAGGAAACTTCTAGAAGGAGGTGACTCATTTGTGTTTATTTCTTTTGTGATTTAAACTAAATGAGGTGGAGGATGAGGTGTAAGTTTCATTAAATGATCCATGACTCATTAGGTGACTCATTAGATGATTCACCTTGAGAATTAAATGAAGCATGATGAATATTAGCTAGATATTTATTTTGATGATATTATTATGTTTCATGATATTCACAAATGAGTAGAGTTCATTCATTATCACAAAACACTTCTCTCTCCTCATGTCTTCATCTTCTTCCTCAAACCCTAAAAACTCTCATGAGTTGAGAATCCTAGGGTTTAAGTGACTAAGTAATCCATCTAAGTACTCTACACCCTCTAGGACTTCTAGATTAGCAAACTAGAAGCCGTAGTTATCTCAGATTCGAGATAGGAGCTCGGACTATAGACTCTCGGGTGGATCGTCTTTGACTCAAGGAGGCCGTTGAGGTGCCCATGTTCCATAGAGCCTACGAAGTGTGGACGACAGTGATGAAGACCCGAAAGACAAGTAACGTGAGGTATAACTTTGAATCAGAGTAGTTAAACCTCTCGTAGTTTGCTCGTAATGGTTTAAACACGATCCGTGTGCTCAAGTCCGTGTTACGAATCTTTGATAATTGTTTTTCATATATTCCGCCTCCCCGCGAACACGTGGGGTGCATGACATGGACTTACACAAAGTCTCCAGGACAATTCCTAAATGTTCAGCGTGTTCTTTTCGACTCTTTGAATACACCAGGATGTCGTCGATGAAAATGACAACGAACCTGTCTAGGTACTCTCGGAAAACTTAGTTCATCAGATTCATGAATATGGCTGGTGCATTGGTCACTGCAAATGGCATCACGAGAAACTCATAATGACCATAGTGAGTCCTGAATACCGTCTTCGGAATATCAGACTCTTTGACTTTCACCTGATGATAACCCGAACGAAGATCTAGCTTTGAGAAAACACAAGACCCACTTAGCTGATCGAACAGATCGCCGATGCGCAGCAGTGGATACTTGTTCTTTATCGTCACTTCGTTCAGAGCCCTATAATCAACACACATTCTGTATGAACCTTCTTTCTTCTTCATAAGCAAAACTGGAGATCCCTAACTTGAAGTGCTGGGACAAATCCATCATTTCTTCAGAAGTTCATCCAATTGAGTACGGATCTCCTTCAATCCTTCTGGACTTAAGCGATATGGTGCTTTGATCACCGGTTGTGCACCAGGTACTAAGTCAATACTGAATTCAAGAGCTTGATCAGGAGGCAAACCTGAGATATCTTCAGGGAATACATTCTCAAACTCTCGAACTATCTCTAGCTTGTCTTCTTCCGCTTGTATTGTTGCAATCACTGTCTTCCTTGGTTTAGCCTTGTAGGTGCAGGTTCCAGGGTACGGTCTCCACTCTTGAAATAAAAGACTGGATGATCTGGTATCTCGAACACTACTCTCCTTTGACGACAGTCGATGGTAGCGTAGAAAGTTCCTAGCTAGTCCATTTACAAGAGTACATCAAAGTTTGGTATGTCCAGCACCTTGAAGTCCACATAAAATTCTCTGCTGCAGACGACCACTGGACACAGGTCGTATCCCATAGATGCTTTTAGAATGCCATTTCTTGAACTGACATTCCAGCTGGATACAAGCAGTTTAACTGGAATCTCATGAGTTTGGACGAACCATTGCGACATAAAGCAATGTGATGCTCCAGTATCGAAGAGTGCTAAGGCAGGTAGGGAGACTACTAAGATTGTACCTAAGTTGTGTGGGATATGTTTAGGTATAGGAAAAGAAAAATATATTTATGTATACAAGGGTTGAAAAGGTTTTGAAAGATTGGAAGTTACCAGTGATGACTTGGCCAGTGGCTTCAGCTTCTTCTACAGTCATTGTGAAAGCCTGATGCATAGGTACAATCCTCCTTACTAGAGGCACATTCTTCTGTCCGTTCCATTGTCCTTGAGGCATGTTTCTCTGTGCCTAATGGAACTGACGAGTAGGCTATGCAGGAGGTCCACGAGGAGGTGGAGCAGGTAGGGAAAGACGAGATGCAGGAGCCTGAATAGCCAGTCGCCGCGGATAGGTAATCGCTGGTCGGGGTACGGGAGCTGGGGTGAGACGATGCGGACAATCTCCAATGGCATGAGTGGATGCAACACAAACTAAGAAAAAGCGATTAGCACGCCTGCAGTACTTCGCCAGGTGTCCATTCTTCTTGCAGTAGAAGCAAAAGTCTGGACTGGGCCGGTTAAGTGGTACTCTCGGTCTCCTGGGTACAAACGGTGGCCTGGAAGAGGCTCCTCCTGCTTTCTGAGTAGCAGGGCGCTTCACACCGACAGATTAAGGTCGCCCTTCTTCTTCACTACTGCCTCATATCTTCGGGCAGCCTTCAGTGCAAGGTCGTGGATTGGGAAATCCCCTGTAGCTAGAGCAGCTTGGATCTCCGGGTCCAACCCATACTGAAATCGTCGTGCTATGATCTCAATAGTCGGTATGAGATATGCCGCGAACCTGTTACGGTCTTGTGTGAGTAATGTAATATATGATATTAGGAAATTGAATATTTGAGACATATTTTACCTGCTAAGCATGGTGAACTCAACATCATACTCATCCACAGATTTTCTCCACATATAGCCTTTTGCAGGTGGATGAATTGCTGCTCCATGTTAAAACGGGCGGTCTCGGGAAAATATTTCGCGTCGAACATATCGCGAAACGTTTTCCATTCAATCGGCTGATCAAGTCGGCTTTCTTCAGCCTTCTACCATACTCTGGCGTTGTCAGTAAGTTGTAGTTTTGCAACTCTCACCCAAGCAATCTATGGCACTTATGCTGCTGCCAGATCATCTTCAATAGACTGAGCCCATTCTTCTGCTTCCAGGGGCTCTCTTTCCCAGAAAATTTCTTAGGGTGCAATGCCCGGAACTGTTTCACACCGAGTGCCTCAGCTTCTAGGCGGTGTAGGAGGATGGCAGTCTGCTGCTGCTATTCCTCCAAGAGGCTCTTGATTGCCTAAAGCAATACCGTCTGCTCGTTGATAGGAGATGCTACGGTAGGTGATGGTGGTAGAGGAGGTGGAGTGTTTCCATTCACGTTGGTGCTGGTGTTGTTTGGGGAATCCATAACATTGAAAGAAAAAGTAGGGTAAGGATAGATTCAAGGAATTGAAATGTAAAGAATGTTTAGTTGCTGATTCTTTTAATTCTTGTGATATATTGCCTAGGTTTCCATGCAGAACTGTCACGACCCAAAATCGCACATGACCGGCACTTGAATCATGTGAAGTCTATAGGACCCCACCTAATTCAAGTAATCCAAAAGCCTATAAATCTAAACCATTTAAAAGAAGAAGTGAAGGAAAACCTATTTTAAAACAAGTGGTTTTAACAAAATAAGTGGCATTAAACATTTAAAAGCAACATCGTATTTTCCCGAAAATATTGGCAGAGTCTCCTTTGTAAATACTGGCCCCCAAACGGGTACAACACATGAAATTCATAATAATGAATAAAGACATTCCCAAACGGGAGCTAGCTCTTTGCCGATTGGCGGAAACAACCACGCAAGCAATATAATATACAACGCCGAAGGGCGAGGATCAAAACTCAGAAACAAAATCAACATCCTCAAGAAAACCAGAGAAGAACCCCAATAATACAAGCACACGACTCTAAGGTCGAATAATACACAACTGGTTTTCTAAGTCTATCAAAATATACAAGTCTGGTTGATGGAGTTACTAAATACAAAGAATATAAATAATGTACAATGGTGGTCACGATGCAAGTGAACCCACCTACCAAAGTAATCACTCAGAAGGAAGCAGTGTGCCAGCAAGCCGCAACGAAACCTGTACGGCAAAACCTGCAAGAAACTGTGGCACAACGGGGGTGAGTTGCCAACTCGTGAGTAGAAAACATCACCGAGAAGAAATCACATGTATGAGTCTCTCCTAGGTCATACAATAATATCCTCAAAAATAAAATAACCTGAAGCATCTAATAATAGCAAGGGTAATCATCTAACATAAGTGAAATACCAAGTGCTCGTGTCTAAGCCTCAGGTAGCAACATATCACATATATGATGTATGAATGCACGAAAACAGAATACATCTTGAATGAAAAAAACTGTTTTCTTATCTCAGTGAGATTTCTGTATAAAAATCGAAGTATCATCAATTAAATCAACAGAGAATCCGTGTTAAGCATCGACACAAAAATATATATCCCAATATCTCAATATCTCGGGCTCCGGCAATCCGGACTGGCCCCGGGCTCCGGCAATCCGGACTGGCCCATATCATCAAATCTCAAGACTACGACGGTATCCTCCGGATATCCTCCGCGTCACAAATAACCGGTCGGTAGTGTTCCCCTGCCGGGCTCAACGCCATCATCTGCGACCATCTTGCCTCGGGATACCACACCGGGTCCACCATGCACCCGCAGACGGCTCATCCTCCTTCTCGAATCGGGTGTGTGATACTACTCAAGGTCCGAGAAAACTCATGGTGGACACCTCTTACATCATATCACGAGAAAACCGCAATTTTCTATCATTTAGAAATGAAAATGAGTTTATAAAATCCTTGCGGTTTCTCCAAATCCAGAAATCTCATGGAAATCCGAAATCCAAACTCGAGAATAAATAAACAGTGAGTTACCGGCATAAAGCCCTATAATATTTCATAACAATGAACGTATAAATGCATGAAGTAACTCAGCAATACATGCAATGTCTAAACTAGCATATGAAAGCAAGCATACTAGTACTATGTCGAAACTACCAGCTGGCAAATTATACCAATGATGTAGTGTTTTCTACTGTGTACGTGACATGAAAATTACCGATGTTCACCGCCGAAAGACGTGACTGGGACGTTGGGACGTCCGGCCTGAATTTTTGGGGCAGATGCTATTGGGTTTTATCTGTCCACCTCTCCGAAGATGTCAAGTTGATTTATGGCACCGTATATCGGAGGTTTAGACAGATGCGTCCGTTGTAGCAGACTTCGTCAGATTTCCCCTCGTTTACGAGGGGTTTTTGATTGTGGGGACGCTCTTCCCTGCAGGCGCAAGCTCCTGCAGTTAATTACGCTACCGCATAGCGGTAACCACTTTCTCCTTCTCCAGATGGTCACTTCATGTCGTGTGTGTTTGTTTTATTTTTGGTTGCCCGTGGATTGTATACGGAGACTAATTTATATTATCACCTGTAGGGCGTGGATTAGTCCAAATCCGTATCTTCTTTGATTTGGATTTGGTTTGGGTTAAAGGATCGTTAATCTCATTGAGATCAAGATCAACATAAATGTTTTTAAGGATACGTTAGTCTAATTTTAGACTAAGATCAACTTAACAATTTGTTAAGGATACGTTAGTCTAATTTTAGACTAAGATCTACTTAACAGGATCATTTAGATCCAACAAAAGAGGATTTGGGTTCTATTGTTTTAGTTTATGGACATTGCGGTCCAGAAGTTTAAGGACATCATAGTTCATGGAGTTTAAAGACATCATAGTCTAGTTTAGAGACATCATAGTATGTAAAGTTTAAGAACATCATAGTCCATGAGTTTAAGGACCCCACAGTCCGTAAATTTTAAGGACATCATAGTCCCTGAGTTTAAGGACCCCACAATCTATAGAATGTCTGGTTGTCAGGACCCGTTACCTCTCTGAAGACGTTGAAGGATTACAACGACACATATCAGAGGAGTGAAGAGATGTACCTTTGAACCAATATTGGTTGGGAGATCTGTAGTCCAATTTGGGATCAAGATCAAAGATTTATGAGCATATGGGCTCAATTAATCTGAGGTAGGGTTCTGTGGCCAATTTGAGCTCGGCCCATTTAATTAAAATGTTGAACATTTAACAATGCTGAGCATTGGTTTGGATTCTGACAGCTTTTTTGTCTTTTATTGAGTGCTGAGCATTCATTATAGCTCTGGGCTTTTATTTAAAGAACAGTTTATGTTCTCTTAGCGCACACGTGAGGAGTATGTGGCGCACTTGGCGCTGAGCGCCAGTCAATGAGCGCAGAGCGCTTCTGTTAAGTCGCACATGTGAAGAGCACGTGGCGCGCTTGGCGCTGAGCGCCAGTCAATGAGCGCAGGGTTCTTCTGTTTAAATAGCGTACACATGAGGAGCACGTGGCGCGCTTGGTGCTGAGCGCCAGTCAATGAGCGCAGAGCGCTTCTGTTTAAGTAGCGCACACGTGAGGAGCACGTGGCGTGCTTGGCGCTATACACCAGTCAATGGGCGCTATAGCGCTTCTATTTAAATAGCGCACACGTGAGGAGCACGTGATACGCTTGGCGCTGAGCGCCAGTCAATGAGCGCATGGCGCTTCTGTTTAAGTAGCACACATGTGAGGAGCACGTGGCGCGCTTGGCGCTATGCGCCAGTCAATGAGCGCAGAGCGCTTCTGATAAGTAGCGCACACGTGAGGAGCACGTGGCGCGCTTGGCGCTGAGCGCCAGTTTTGGAGCGCTGAGGCACTTCTTTTTAATTTGGAGCGCTAAGGCTCTTTTTTGGGCAACTTTGATCAGTTCTGCGCTCTGAGAATTAAACTCTCATTCATAGGAGATTTTGTCTCATAGATCTAAGACCAAAGTTCTTATTTTATAGAAGATATTTCAATCTCTTATGTTTTTGGTGAAAAGCTTTGCCTTTATGGATCTGTGATCCTAGGAGAATTGAATTATTGTCCCCCCTTTTTATAGTGAGATGTTATGATCTCTTTATGAAAGACATTTTATTTATAGATCTATGATCTAGCATAAGAACTAAGTTCTTTTTCTGATGAGATGCTTTGATCTTTTTATTTTACCTTGAAGAAGTTCTTCTTCTGCTAAGAGGCTTGCTCTTCTCTTTGAACTTTCTTAAAGTTTGTGGGGGGGGGGGGGGTCCTCTCTTTCAAACTTAAAGTCTTGGGGCCTTTATACAGTGAAGGCTGATTTATTGAATCAGTTGAAGAGATTTTTTCTCTGATTGATTTGGGGATTTCCCCACCGTTGGATTTTTGATCCTAGGGCTTCTGTTTTACAGAAGGCAATCTTCTTGTTTTTAACAAGATTGGGAAATCTTTTCCCATATAGAATTTATTCTGTATTTTGGTGATTTTTAATCACCATTGGATCGTTGATCCAACGGTGCTCTGATTTTCAGAGCATAATCTTTCCTGTTTGGAAAGATTTTTAGGAATGTTTTCTTAACATAATTTTATTCTGGTCAATTGATGATTTTTAATCATGTTCGTTAGATCTTTGATCCAAGGACCGAGAACATTTTGTTCTGTTGCTAGCGCTCACGTGCTTTGCACGTGGTGCGCTGCTCAGAGTGCAGCGCTCTTAGCGCTAGCGCTCACGTGCTTTACACGTGGTGCGCTGCTCAGAGTGCAGCGCTCTTAGCGCTAGCGTTCACGTGCTTTGCACGCGGTATGCTGCTCAGAATGCAGCGCTCTTAGCGCTAGCACTCATGTGCTTTGTACGTGAGCGCTGCTTAGAATGTAGCGCTCTTAGCGCTAGCGCTCATAGCACTAGCGCTCATGTGCTTTGCACGTGAGCGCTGCTTCAGAGTCTTTGACTCTCAGCGCTGCTTCATTTTAAATTTTGAAATTTGAATAGAGGTTTGCTCTGATTGGGGAAACAAATGCCCCCCACCGTTGCGCTCACGTGGCCTACACGTGAGTGCAGCGATGGCAGCATCTCTGCCGTTGGATCAACTCAGAAGTTGAAACGGCTCTCAGTGCCTATAAATAGGGCCTTTGGCCCTTGAGATGATCTCTGTTCATCTTCTTTCTTGTTTTCTGAGAATTAATTCTCCTTTAGAGCATAGCTCTTTGTCTTAAGAACTTTCTTAGAGACAGAACTCTGTCAAAATTTAGGTAAAGATTAAATCTTTGAAAGGATAATCTAGGGTTTCACCCATTAACAGAGCCCTGCTCTTTTCAGATCATAGATCTAAAAAAACCCTTTTTAGGGTTTTGTTAACATAGCTTAGCTTTCTTGAAATTATAGATCTAAAGAGATCTTTCTTAGGGTCTCTTAACCCATTTTTTAAAGAAGAACTATTAGAGTTTATCTTGCAGATCTTAAAGATCTCAGAGTTTTTAACTCAATGAAGCTTTGCTTCTTAAAGTATTTGATGGATTATTCCATCTTCAGAGCGTAGCTCTTCAAAATTTTAAGGGGAATTTTTATTCATTCATCATTAATTATGACAGATGCCATATCTGTTGAAGAGCACTGCTCTCAAGGGAGATTTACTCCTTAGCCCGAGGGGCCCTCATTAAATGAGAATCCTTTTAGGATTTCCCCATTTAATGACTGTCTTATCAAATGATGAGACTGTTTTATTAATGATGAGTTATCATCTAGATTGTGCGGGTCCTCCCTTGGTCCCTTTTTACTGCATTGCAGTGCGGCATGAATTTAAAGTGCCAAGTGCCAGAACTTAAATTGTGGCATTGACGGCTAATTTTTTTTTGTTCCTTTTCGCCCAGGTACCATCTTTCGACATTTCCTTTCCGTTCGTCCGTTCGGAAAGTGGATTCCCCGAAGCACCTGTTGATAGGGAAGTGTTTGCACTGATCAAAGATCATGATCCGGACCAAAAGAACCTTCATTTGTGGGGAACATGGTACAGTCAAATCATCAAAGGTCGACAGAGCTTTTCTTGCGCGACACCTTCGGAGCCTATTTCGGCGACCCCTTTTGCTGATGCACCCCCGATAAACTATGCCGTGGAGGAGGTCAATTGGACTTCAGAGGGTCTCCTTCAGCCTTCTATGGCTGTAATACCCGTACAGCCGCCAGCGGCTTTGGATACTCTAGGACGACGTATATGTCAGGGTGAGTCGCGTCCTTTGGGACAGCCGTACATGATAAGCCCAATTCCTCGTCATCCAGTTGGGTATTTGCAATGGGCCCGCTATATTTTGTCGGCCAAGAAGTCACAGCTGCTGAAGCTCGGGTTGTATCCCGCGATTTGCACTTCTCTCTTTCAATATTCTGCGCCTCCTGCATGGTGGGTCAAGGCATTTTTGGAGCAATGGAATATTCTGACCCACGCCTTCCTTCTGTTGGATCGAGAAGTCTCAATTTCTTTAGAGGAGTTTGCAGAGGTCTCTGGCTTACCTGTCAGAGGAGAACACTACGAGGAGCTGCTTCCTCCGAACGAGTACATCTTTGCCACCAAATCAGTGGTAATGGGTCTTACCCCGGAGAACGCTATCCAACACCAATTCCCGAGTTTGATAAAGGTGTTGAATATCTACGAGAGCCTTTTTCTCGAATCCAGATGCCGTGGGGTTAATTTCACAGATTTCATCGCCCGTTTTCTCTGCTCAGAAGTCCTGTCGAAGAAAGCCGCGAAATTTGCCAAGCTCGACGATCTTTTTAGTTTTGGTTTGGATAAACAGCCGGCAGCGGAGGCGGATCAGAGGAATTTCTTTCTCCCCAACACCCGGTCGTCTCTTTCACAGAGCTTGCAGCTCCTGGGATTCACGAAGAAGCGTTCTTTTTGGGGTTACTCGGACTATGGCTAAGTTGGTTTGCGCTTCCAATCCATCCTCGCCATATGAGGCCGTCTGTTTTTTATCCAGCTCACCGAATGGTTGTTGGAATGCAAGTGGCCTTTGGGGTCGCTGGGTTAGCCCATTTGTATCACGGCCTCAGCTTGGCGGCAGACACTACTGAACCAGGGGTGCAGCATGTGAACTTCTCGATGCATTATTCTATGTCATGGATCGAGCTACATGTACTTGGCATTTTCAGTGTCCACAAAATGCCTTGCTTCTATGACAAGTATAACATCCCTCGGCTCATGTGGCTAGTTGACGCAACTATTGTAAATCCGACTCAGTGGAAAGCTAGAGGTTTGCTCTTTCGTCCACGCACGGTTGGAGATGGCATGACCTTTACCGATAAGATTCTCAGCATCGGTAAGGAATCCGCAAAAACGGTGCAGCCATTGCGGGACATTTTTAAAGACGGGGCTTCTATCTTGTAAGCTCGGGAAATTCTTCATTTATACTCCATCAGGCTGAGCTTTCTCGTGTTTAGGCAGAATGATTCGGCGTTGTTCATGAGGTACAACCCGCATCGTTTTGCCCATCAATTAAGCTATAATCAGGGCATCCTGCTTGAGGCCTTCTAGGCAGAACCGGTTACTACTGAAGAAGGTATCCGGAGCGCTTTGCACCACTTCATGCACCTAAACACAGGGTCCAACTTCTTCATCAGTGAACCGAGTTGTGTTCCGAAAGCCATGAACGTATATGTGGCGTGGAATCAACATTCGATGGGCGCCGTTATTAGGGAAGAAAAGCGATTGCTGCTTGATCGCAAGGGCATCGCCCCGGCTGGTAATCCAACCGTTCCCTTGAAGCGACGGACCATTGTCCGTCCTCCTTTAAGGGAGGCTGCTGCGGCTGTGGTACCATATGTTATTCCTGAGCTACCCGTACCCCATGAGCCTAAAAAAGCGGTGGTCACGGCGTCTCCCGCGTCTGGCGTGGGTGCGGAGATTGGAACTCGTTGTCTTGTCCACCAAGCGCAAGCTTGTGTTATCGGCTACCGGCGCTCGCTCACAGAAAAAGAAGAAGTCGATGTTTTCTGTCGACGTCGTACTCGGCCAGGAGCTCCACGCTCCCTATAGCGAAGGCTTGAGTGAATACGGGACCAATGAAGGTTTATTCATGGCGCCGGATGATACCGATCTGGAGGCTGCTATCGCGGTTTCAGCGCAATTGGCTCGCGATGAGGCAGCACGAATCACCATTTCTCAATCGGGTATCCTTCGATCATATCTTTCCGTGGTCATTTTAATTTCTATGCTTTGACTAACGCTTTCTTCTTCAACAGGTATCTCCGCCGAAGAAGTTCTTGCAGCTTCCCTCAAGACTTTCGAAGAGGAGGAAAGGCTTCGAGCTTCCTTGGGCCTCGGTATATTTCGGTTCATTGTTCCTTCGTTCCCTTTTTTCTTTATGGATAGTCTGACCCCCCTTTTTTATTACAGGGACTACTTCGACTCAGGTTATCCCGAGTGCAGTGCCGGTCGTGAGTGGTGATGCAGCGACATCGTTAGCGCCGGTCACTGCATCCACGGCTATCCCTAAGTCGCCATTAGGGGTCTCGCAGAAGCAGTCGATGATGGACGTCGTAACGGCGCCGGAGGCAGAACTTGGTTCAGATGATGGTCTACCTTTATCGGAAGTCCTGAGGAGGTCAGCTTTCACGACTCAGGCTGAAAGGAAGCGCAAGAGGCGTGTAGCGAAAGAACGCGCTGCCGCCTTGGCTATAGGTGCAGGCTTGAGCACTGCTTCCCCCGTCCCTATTTCTCCTGAGGGTGCTCCAGCTGCCCTGTTTACCGCTCATAGACAGGAGGTACGCGCGGCTCGGGAAGCAATTGAAAAGCTGTCCCAAGGTAACGTAACACTGGGTCCTTTTATTAGAGTTTGATCTTCATATTCTTATACATCATTCACTGTAGGGCCAAGTCCTTCAGTGGCAGGTGAGTGACGGCAACCACCGATTCTGAAGTGGCCACTCCTTCTTAGGGGTCCGAGACTGCCCCAATTGCTACTCTTTCCCCTTGCGGTTCCCTGCCATCGCCCGGCATTGCGAGTGTTACGACTGCTCTTGTAGAATCGGGGGATGAAGCCACTGGTGCCGAAACCGTCCCCTCAAATGAGACCGAAGAAGTCGCGGCGCTTGGTGATGCTTCCGTCGCAGTTTTGGCTGATGACCAGTTTGGTAGTTCTCAGATCGCTGCATTCTTTTCGTTTCGCAATCCCTTTGGGTTCGTTTCGCAATCCCTTTAGGTCCCTTCTAATGACATTTTGTTTATTTTGAATGTAGGTGTGGTGAGCGCAGAGGTTATGCCTCCTGAAGAAGCATCAGCAGCTGCCGCTCTGATGGTCGCTGTCCCTTCGTCTCCTCTTACATCCTCTCCAATGCTGGAAGGTATGGGTTTGTGATTTAATTTAAATCGAGGATAGCATCTTTTGTGTACTAACCATGTATCATCGTAACCTTGCAGGAGTTCTCTTTGATCATCTGTATCAAGTGCTGAACCCGCACTTTCCCTTCCAATCGGAAGTCGCTTTGCCTACTGGTGCCGGTGAATATCTTTTCTAACCGACGTCCTTTCTTTTCTTTAACGGGTGATCCTGCCGTTGTTAACTTTAAATTGATTACAACACTACAAATTGAAGGAGGGGACGAGAGAATCGTCGCGCCACCAGTACTCCCAGCTCTGCCACCTGTCGTAGCCGGTATAATAGCCTTCACCGCTCTTGCATCTTCTTTATCTCCTAAGCCGGTATCTGACTATGATTTGTTTTGCAGCAATCACACTGACTTCAGATCCTTTCGGGTCTCAGATTCCCATGCCGGCAAGGCCTTTTGCTAAACGCCCTTCTTCCATGGGTGCTGCGAATAGCCTGCGGATGTTAAGCGAGTTCGTCGAGGACCTTGAAGCCGAGGCCTTTGCATCTGCTGCGGATTTTGCCACTGAAGTTAATCTCATATTGGCGATGCTTGTGAACTTCCATAGCGAGGACGTCGTCGAGTCTTGGGTTAACTACCGCAGGAATATCGAGGCCTGTCTGCATAAGATTGAGCTTAGGCGTCCCGTGCCAGAAATGTTGGCTTTGAATTCTCAACGGGTTGCATGGGTTGACCAGAGCATTCCTTTCTTCCGCCATTTCGAACAAGAAGCGACCTTGAGGCGGAAGGAACACGAGGAGGCTTCAGGTGAATCCGCCCGGCTGCGCGCCCAAGTTGAAACAAACGCTGCGCAATTGAGGGCTGTCTTTGACAAATTGCGACAATGCATTTCGGACAGACTAGCACTAAGGCAAAAGCTCGACCTTCTGGAGCGGGTTACGCGGAATCGCGAAGTTACTCAACGGGAAATCGATGAGAAACTTTCGTCTGGCTTGCAGCAAAAGGCTCGAGTCGAAGCGGAGCTGGCCGCAGCGGCTGACCATGAAAAGGAGTTGAGAGGAGCGCGCGAGCAACTGGCTGACTTATTGAAAACGCCTCCTTCTCAGTAGCTGCTTTTGTATCAATTAAACATTTGTAGTCTTTGAATAACATGTATCCATTTTTTTTATTCTTTTATATGATTCGTCTTGTAGTCAATTGAATTCATGAATAAAAGATACACATTTTTTTCTTCTCCCACTGTTGTTTTCTTCTCTTTGCTGTGTTGTTGCCATGTGATTTTAGCAAGTGTGGCTTGTAGATAGTAGATAATGGTCCATCTTGGACTCTTTGCAGGGTAGCGATGGCTTAGGAAACAGGTTCAGATCTGTCACCTAAGACTTTTCAACTTTATGATCTGTGAGGGTCTCGTAAAGATTTCTCCCTACGAGTCAAGAGGATCTCGTAGGTGTATTTTCTCCTTAGAAATCATGAGAATCCCTAAGTGTGTTTTTCTCTTGAGAGTCGTAAGGATTTTCCGAGAGAATTTTCTTCCTTACAAGTCGAGAGGACTCGTAAGTGATTGATGAGTTGACCTGCTCCCGAATCAAAGTATTTTTTTGACGGGGAGGTCGAGGGGTGACTTTGGCCATTTTCCACGGGGTCAGGATTGACTTTGGCCATATAGGGTCAAGATTGACTTTAACCATACGGGGTCAGGATTGAATCTCGTTTGTCTCTGCACCTCCGAGTCCTGGAACTGGGAATTTTTCCGCGGCTCCGCTTTGCTGACGTTGCGTCTGCTGTAATGAGACGAATGTCGAGGTGGTCTCTAGGTTGTCTGTGAACTGTCGAGATTTGGAACTAAGGACTTTGCCATGGCTCCGCGGTTGATTGTCACGTCTAAATCCTGCTGGAATGAGGAGGAACGCTGTTGTGGGTTTCTAGGCTGTAGATGTGGCCGTCAAGACTTGGAACTAGGGACTATGCTATGGATCCGTTTTGCCGACGTTGTATATTCCTGCAGATACACTGATTTCTCTGCGGGTTCGACGCGAATCGAGATGCTCTCGTCAAGGACGCTGATTTCCCTGAATCGAGGTTTTTTCCAAAGACGCTGATTTCCTCGGAGTTGAGACAAATCGAGAGATTCCTGCAAAGACACTGATTTCCTTACGGGTCGACGCAAATCGAGATGCTCTCGTCAAGGACGCTGATTTCCCTGAATCGGGGTTTTTGCCAAGGACGCTGATTTCCTCGGAGTTGATACGAATCGAGAGATTCCTGCAAAGACACTGATTTCCTTGCGGGTCGACGCGAATCGAAATGCTCTTGTCAAGGACGCTGATTTCCCTGAATCGAGGTTTTTGCCAAGGATACTGATTTCCTCGGAGTTGAGAAGAATCGAGAGATTCCTGCAAAGACACTGATTTCCTTACGGGTCGACGCAAATCGAAATGCTCTCGTCAAGGACGCTGATTTCCCTGAATCGAGGTTTTTGCCAAGGACACCGATTTCCTTAGGGTTGAAATGAATCAAGAGATTCCTGCAAAGACACTGATTTCCTTGCGGGTCGACGCGAATCGAAATGCTCTCGTCAAGGACACTGATTTCCCTAAATCGAGGTTTTTGCCAAGGACACCAATTTCCCTGTAGTTGAGACGAATCGAGAGATTCCTGCAAAGACACTGATTTTCTTGCGGGTTGACGCGAATCGAGATGCTCTCGTCAAGGAAGCTGGTTTCCTCGGAGTTGAGACGAATCGAGAGATTCCTGCAAAGACACTGATTTCCTTATGGGTCGACGCGAATCGAAATGCTCTCTTCAAGGATGCTGGTTTCCTCGGAGTTGAGACGAATCGAGAGATTCCTGCAAAGACACTGATTTCCTTGCAGGTCGACGCGAATCGAAATGCTCTCGTCAAGGACGCTGATTTCCCTGAATCGAGGTTTTTGCCAAGGACACTGATTTCCCTGGGGTTGGTTGACTTGTTTCTGAGACGGAGCATTGATCCGGCGGAGAGGTCATTTGTTGACTCTAGGTTGTCTGTGGACTGTAGAGTCTTGGAACTAGAGACTTTGTCGTGGCTCAGCTTTGTTGACGTCGCGTCCGAATCGTGCTGGACCGAGAAGGAACGCTGTTGTTGTTCTTGTGGGATGCAAATGTTGCCGTCGAGATCTGACTCTCCCTTTGACAAAGTCTGGTGGGGAAATGTGGTCCCCTTTTTGTTTATGCCCATGGATTGTATACAGGGGTTAGTATGAACTCACCTGTAAGGAAAAAGTTTCATCATTATATTTTTTTATTTCTTTCCGCGATGCTCTATCATTTCAGCTTTTATATCGCGAAGTTCGCTATTGCCCAATCATTTCGGCTATTTTTCGCGGTGCCCAATCATTTCGGCTATTTTTTCATTTTACTCGCTGCTTTTTATTACGAGTTGCCCAACCATTTCGGTTATTTTGTATGCATATATTTTTACTTGCTGATTTTGTTACAAGTTGTCCCATCATTTCGGCTATTTCATATGCATTTTTGGCTCGCTGATTTTTATCGCGAGTGTGAAACTTGGAATCTGGTGCCAATCTCAGCATCAGCATTGCTACGACTGGAATATTGCCAGGAGCGAATCATCATTTGCCGAGAAAAGGCTTGGAATTTGAAACCGATTTAGGCATCAGCATCGCTACCACTGGGACATTGCTAGGAGCGAATCATCATTTGCCTCTTTCGATGTTGAACAAAGGTGGATTAGCAAACAGGGTTAGGATTCTGTTGACTAAGGCTTTTTGACTTTACAAGCTGTAAGGATCTCATAAAGGTATTTCTCTCTATGAGTCGTGAGGATCTCGTAGGTGCATTTTCTCCTTAGGAATCATGAGGATTCCTAAGTGTGTGTTCTCTTATAAGTCGTAAGGACCTTACAAGAGTGTTTTCTCCTTATAAGTCGAGAGGACTTACAAGTGTCGTTCGCCGTATGAAGATATCCCTCGTCAGTGGTGGGACTCTGTTGGGGAAATATTTATTTGTGCCCTTTGGATTGTATACAAGGGTCAATATTGAACCGCTTGTAGGGCAATCTGTGGAGTGTGATGACGGCTTAAGAACAGCTTCAGATCCCTGTAGCTTAAGGCTTTTAAATCCTATGAGCCGTGAGGGACTCATAGGGGGCTTCTCCTTACGAATCGTGAGGATCTCGTAAGTGTAATTTCTCCTTAGGAATCGTGGGGATCCCTAAGTGTGTTGCTCCCTTATGAGTCGTAAGGATCTCACGCAGGTGTTTTCTCCTTACAAGGTCGAGAGGACCTCGCAAGTGTGCACGAATTTTTTACGAGCCTGCGCCCTCTCGGGTTTTCACAAACTCGCCGGTAGCCCTGCTGTTTTTACTCACGGAACCCTTTCGGGTTTTCATCCGTGCCCATTTTGCTTGTGGACGTACCATTTTTTTTCGAATATGGGACTCAAGATCTGATACCAATCTTAGCATCAGTATCGCTGTGACAAGAATGTTGCCAGTAGCGAATCATCATTTGCCGTGAAAGGACTTGGAATTTGATACCGATTTAGGCATCAGCATCGCTACCACTGGGATATTGCCAGGAGCGAATCATCATTTGCCTTTTTCGGTTCGAACAAAGGTGGCTCAGCAAACAGGGTTAAGATCCTGCCAACTAAGGCTTTTGACTTTACGAGCCGTAAGGGTCTCATAAAGGTATTTCTCCCTACGAGTCGTGAGGATCTCATAGGTGCATTTTCTCCTTACGAATCGTGAGGATTCCTAAGTGTGTGGCTCCCTTATGAGTTATAAGGATCTCACACAGGTATTTTCTCCTTACAAGGTCGAGAGGACCATGCAAGTGTCTTTTAACGAGATTGCGCCCTTTCGGGTTTTCTCAAACTCGCCGGTAGCCCAGCAGTTTTTACTCACGGAGCCCTTTCGGGTTTTCTTCCGTGCCCATTTTGCTTATGGACGTACCGTTTTTTTTGCGTCAGCCCTAGGATGCTGCGGTTTGTAGTAGTTTAAGGACGTTTCGGTCCGTTGTTCGTAGGTCCGGGATTTTTTCCGGGCAACGTACGATTACGCAGCTAGATGTCCTCGCAAGTCTTCATATCTTTTGTGTCGGAGGTGGATTCCTTGAAGAGAGAGCTGAGGGTTATTTCTTCGTCAGAGTCGCTTCCAAAGGTGATAACTTGCGATCCCTTGGTGTCAACTATGTGACAGTTGCCGGCAGTTCTTTTGCGCTCATCTGTCATGTTTCTCTATTCCCGACGAGACTTGCGCTTCACTCGTTGAACGTGTTGTTGGTAGGCAACATATCCCTGCTACCAGTTTTTAAAGGCTATGCACTCTTCGGTAGGGTGTGCAATCCTCTGATGGTATAAGCAGAAGTTAGGATGTACGTCCGCTTCATCAAGATGTATACCGCCAGGAGAATTTCCTTTGAAAGAGGGCAACTTCATTCCCATTGACAAGGCCCTAACGAATCTTTTCCTTTCTTTAAGCTTGCTTTTGCTGGCGATAGCGATGCTTCGATCCGGTTGGGGTATTCTATGGCTTCCCGTTACCGGAGCTCCTTTAACTTGACGCTATTGTCTGGCCCTTTCGTATATGGCCATTTCCCGCTCTCTGTCAGCTTTGCTTTTCTGAAGAGCTTCGCTCAACAGTTTGTCAATCAATTCATCCGATGGCTCCAGGGATTTTGATTCTGGTTCTGGATCTGCCCCCAATTTCTCTGCACCAGGAGCTTCTTTATGATCTATTGACAAGTGAGAGATCATGTGACAACCTGCCACGCAATCTTCGATTTCTTTTGACGCGTCGTCTCCCTCGTCATTGTCATTGCCTCTATTCTCAAGGATATGGTTGAGAAATTCCTGGAGTGTGACTGGGGTCCGCGCCTTCTGGTTATATTCCTCCAGTGCGTCAATATGCTTTTGCAGATCCGTGCGCTTATCATCAAACTGCGCGGGCTTTTTGGTCTTCTTCTTTTCCTTTGGAAACTTTGACGGCTGGGCTTGGGTGTTTTGCCCATCGCTATTAACTCCCAATGGTGGGCGTGGTTTCAGCATCCCCTCGATGATCTCCTGCTCTAGCGGGCTCTTCCACCTGATCGCCGGACATGTTTGAAGATCTTTCATCATTCATTTAGTTTTTGCCGAAAGAACGACTTCCCATGGAGCTTCCTCTATAAATGAGCATGATGCCCCCGGCGTGTCCACCCTTTTAGGGGTGTGCTGTTGTGGTGGATTTACCTTCCAGTTTTCGGACAGGGCGAACTTGCCCTGTTGATACTGGTCTTCAACCTAATTTTTGAAGATACAGCAGTCTTCGATCGGATGGCCTAATACTCGGTGGTAAGGGCAGTAATTGAGACCGTTGACATCTTTCGGTTGTAGTGGGTGTCTCGGCTCCGGTAGAGTGATGACCCCGTTGCGCACCGCTAGTTCTAACAGTCTCCTTGTTTTTTCCCGGAGAAACGAGTAAGGACGTCTCAACTTCTCATCGAGAGATTGTCGCTTGTTGCTTTAGCGAACAACTGGTCTTGGGCCACTCGGTTATTGTTGAGCGTTGGCGACGAAGGTTGCTTTCCCTTTCCCTTTTTCATTCCGAGGATCCGTCTTTGAGGAGGACGGTCTATGGCCCATCTGGTCCATTTGGGCCAGCTTGTTGATCAAGGCCTGGAAAGTGGTCGGCTTGAAGAACATCATGAATTGTGAAATGGTCGCCTGAGAATCGAGGGTTCCCACAAACATGCCCACGGCAGGAGCTTCCTCTATGCGCTGTTCACATTTTGACCATAGATTCCGCCATCGAATGGCGTATTGAACCCCGGTTTCGCCTGGCTTCACCCTGGCATTGATGAGTGCCGTGATCGGGGTGCATTCACTAGCGCTTGCAAAACGCTGGGTGAATAGCAACTCCATTTCTGCAAACGTGTTGACAGAGTCATTCGAGAACTCGGAATACCACTCGAACGCAGTCTCTGACAAGCTGCCAACGAATTGGCGAAGCAGCAGTTTGTCGTCACCCTCAGTGTTGCCGCATAGGCCCTGAATTGAGCAACGTGCTGGTGCGGATTCCCCGTCCCCTTATATACATGGAATTTAAGGATCGTATATCCCGGCAGGTACTTATTTGATCATACCAGCCTGGATAGGGTCGTCCAGTCTTAACAATTTGCCCGGCCGCTTTGTTCTCCTAATGAGCTCGTATCTGTTGAGCGATATAGTCATCCAAGGCGGCTTTGGAAATAGTCTCTTCCTTGGCTGCTGAACAAGCCAGAAGAGGGTTCGATATCTCTTCCCTATCGTCTTCAAGGATAATCGGAGGGTCTTCAGCTTGAGGATCCGGCTGTATCATCATCCTGACCATGTCTTGGAATAAAAGCGTTATTCGTTTTATGTTGGCCGCTTGTTCTGTGGCCTTTCTGTCTTTCTTTTTGAGGATTCTGCGGAGGAACTCAGCAACGGTTTCTTGTTCATGACGCTGCTCTGACGATGACTTTGGGCTTTCTTTTTGCCCAGTGAGTGCGGCCATTTGTGTTAGCATCTCCTGGAGCTTTTGTTGCTGCTCCTGAGTTTTCATCACAGACCGTGTAAGCGGTCGATGACCCGTAGAAGCGCGGCTTTCCTCTTTTCCGGAAGACATATAAACAGTATGCACTACCATGCCCCCAGATTTAGAGCGTTTGGGTTCAGTGCCTTTGAGATTCGTCGCAGACACAGAAATCTTCTCCGGCCTCCTCTTTTTATGGTTGGTTGGAGCTGAGGGGGTTGCTACAATAGGCACCCGGGAAAACGATACTTTTCGTAGCGTGGCGGCGGGATGGTCCTCTTCTTGTTGAACTTTGATTTTCTTAGATTGACGGGAGTAGTCCTTGTCGATCACCGAGTCTTGGCCTCTCCGTCAGACCTTATGAATTTTGGAGGACAGCCGCTGGGGGGGCTGTTCTGGCTTCGCCTTTGTAACGTTCTCCACAGGCGGAGGAGATCTTTTTAGCACAGTGGTCGGAGAATTCTTGCGCACCCTCCTGAGTGGTTCAAAGCTGTTCCCAGTTGGAACAGCAGCATCAATTTCTACCATCGGAGCTGATGGAGTCAATCCAGAAGGGGAACTTCCCCCAGTTTTCCTCACTCGGCGCCAGTGGCGACTCGAGCAAGTCTTGCAGACGGTACTGGCTCAGTTATGGGGGTGGCTTCATCATGCCCCCTATCTTGGTGAAGGGTTGTTGTTGGTGCTAGCCTATTGAAGATCGACGTCCGCTGAGAAGAAACGTCCAATCTGTCAAAGACTGACCTTTGGGCAGGGGAGGTAGCCGTGGTGACTGTGCCTAAAGCGGGAGTCGGAACGGTCAGTCTTGCAAAGACCGACCCTTTAGCAGAAGAAGCCGCTTTGACGATTTCCTCTACTTGAGCCGGAATGGCTATCCACTTTGGGATAACCCTTTCAGGTATTGTAGGCTTCTTCATGGGCCCATTTGAGCTTTGGCCTAGTTTGTTAAATACCGAGGCGTTGGACTTAGACGACCCGTTGAGAGGGGCCGTGGTAGTGGTATGCCGATCAAAGAATGACTTCTTCGGAGCTTCCTGCAATGGCACTGGGGCATTGAAGCTCATTGGTAGGAGCATGGTCCCGAAGAACAGTCCAGTGGTGGCCTGAGTCACCTGTTCCACTGGCATGGTGAAGATGGAGGCCACTTGGGGCCTGTAGGTCACTCCTCCGGTAGGGACGGAGTGGGAGTTGTAGTTGCAGTTAGTGCAGTTAGAAGTCATTGACGCCATCTTTTCTTCTGCACGGAGCAAGACACCAAATCTTAGTACCTCGAATCCAGGAGCAACCATACTAAACCGCGATTCGTTCGTGAACACGACACACGAAGTGTGGAGTGGAAAGAGGAAAAGGTCCCACCGGGCGTTCCAGAATCTATTCACCGCCGAAAGACGCGACCGGGATGTTGGGACGTCCGGCCTGAATTTTGGAGGCAGATGCTATTGGGTTTTATCTGTCCACCTCTCCGAAGATGTCAGGTTGATTTATGGCACCGTATATCGGAGGTTTAGACAGATGCGGCCGTTGTAGCAGACTTCGTCAGATTCCCCCTCGTTTACGAGGGTTTTTAATCGTGGGGACGCTCTTCCCTGCAGGCGCAAGCCCCTACAGTTAATTACGCTACCGCATAGCGGTAATCACTTTCTCCTTCTCCAGATGGTCACTTCATGTTGTGTGTGTTTGTTTTATTTTTGGTTGCCCGTGGATTGTATACGGAGACTAATTTATATTGTCGCCCGTAGGGTGTGGATTAGTCCAAATCCGTATCTTCTTAGATTTGGGTTTGGTTTGGGTTTAAGGATCTTTAATCTCATTGAGATCAAGATCAACTTAAACGTTTGTTAAGGATACGTTAGTCTAATTTTAGACTAAGATCAACTTAACAATTTGTTAAGAATTCGTTAGTCTAATTTTAGACTAAGATCTACTTAACAAGATAATTTAGATCCAAAAAAAGAGCATTTGGGCTCTATTGTTTTAGTTTATGGACATTGCGGTCCAGAAGTTTAAGGACATCATAGTCCATGGAGTTTAAAGACATCATAGTCTAGTTTAGAAATATCATAGTCTGTAAAGTTTAAGGACATCATAGTCCATGAGTTTAAGGACCCCACAGTCTATAAAGTTTAAGGACATCATAGTCCATGAGTTTAAGGACCCCACAGTCCATGGAATGTCTGGTTGTCGGGACCCGTCACCTCTCTGAAGACGTTGAAGGATTACAACGACACATATTAGAAGAGTGAAGAGATGTACCCTTGAACCAATATTGGTTGGGAGATCTGTAATCCAATTTGGGACTAAGATCAAAGATTTATGAGCATATGAGCTCAATTAATCTGAGGTAGGGTTCTGTAGCCAATTTGAGCTCGGCCCATTTAATTAAAATGTTGAACATTTAACAATGCTGAGTATTGGTTTGGATTCTGACAGCCTTTTTCTCTTTTATTGAGTGCTGAACATTCATTATAGCTTTGTGGCTTTTATTTAAAGAACAGTTTATGTTCTTTTAGCGCACACGTGAGGAGCACATGGCGCGCTTGGCGTTGAGAGCCAGTCAATGAGCGCAGAGCGCTTCTGTTAAGTAGTGCACACGTGAGGAGCACGTGGCGCGCTTGATGCAGAGCGCCAGTCAATGAGCGCAGAGCGCTTCTGTTAAGCAGCGCACACGTGAGGAGCATGTGGCGCGCTTGGCGCTGAGCGCCAGTCAATGAGCGCAGGGCGCTTCTGTTTAAATAGCGCACACGTGAGGAGCACGTGACGCGCTTGGCGCTGAGCGCCAGTCAATGAGCGCAGAGCGCTTCTGTTTAAGTAGCACACACGTGAGGAGCACATGGCGCGCTTGGCGCTATGCGCCATTCAATGAGAGTAGAGTGCTTCTGTTTAAATAGCGCACATGTGAGGAGCATGTGGCGCGCTTGGCGCTGAGCGCCAGTCAATGAGCGTAGAGCGCTTCTGTTTAAGTAGCGCACACGTGAGGAGCACGTGGCGCGCTTGGCGCTATGCGCCAGTCAATGAGCGTAGAGCGCTTCTGATAAGTAGCGCACATGTGAGGAGCATGTGGCGCGCTTGGCGCTGAGTGCCAGTTTTGGAGCACTGAGGTACTTCTTTTTAATTTGGAGCGCTAAGGCTCTTTTTTGGGCAACCTTAATCAGTTCTGCGCTCTGAGAATTAAACTCTCATTCATATGAGACTTTGTCTCATAGATCTAAGAACAAAATTCTTATTTTATAGGAGATATTTCAATCTCTTATATTTTTGGTGAAATGATTTGCCTTTATGGATCTGTGATCCTAGGAGAATTGAATTATTCTCCCCCTTTTTATAGAGAGATGTTATGATCTCTTTGTGAAAGACATTTTCTTTATAGATCTATGATCTAGCATAAGAACTAAGTTCTTTTTCTGATGAGATGCTTTGATCTCTTTATTTTACCTTGAAGAAATTCTTCTTCTGCTAAGAGGCTTTCTCTTCTCTCTGAACTTTCTCAAAGTTTAGGGAGGGGGGTTCCTCTCTTTCAGACTTAAAGCCTTGGGGCCTTTATACATTGAAGGCTGATTTATTAAATCAGTTGAAGAGATCTTTTCTCTAATTGATTTGGGAATTTCCCCACCGTTGGATCTTTGATCCTAGGCCTTCTATTTTACAGAAGGCAATCTTTTTGTTTTTAACAAGATTGGGAAATTTTTTCCTATACAAAATTTATTCTGTATTTTGGTGATTTTTAATCACTATTGGATCGTTGATCCAACGGTGCTCTGATTTTCAGAGCACAATCTTTCCTGTTTGGAAAGATTCTGAGGAATGTTTTCTTAACAGAATTTTATTCTGGTCAATTGATGATTTTTAATCATGTTCGTTAGATCTTTGATCCAAGGGCCGAGAACATTTTGTTCTATTGTTAGCGCTCACGTGCTTTGCACGTGGTGCGCTGCTTAGAGTGCAACGCTCTTAGCGCTAGCGCTCACGTGCTTTGCACGTGGTGCGCTGCTCAGAGTGCAGCGCTCTTAGCGCTAGCGCTCACGTGCTTTGCACGTGGTGCGCTGTTTGCACGTGAGCGCTGCTTAGAGTGCAGCGCTCTTAGCGCTAGCGCTCATGTGCTTTGCACGTGAGCGCTGCTTCAGAGTCTTTGATTCTCAGCGCTGGCGCTGCTATGAAGCGCTGCTTCATTTCAAATTTTGAAATTTGAACAGAGCTTTGCTTTGATTGGGAAAACTACAGATGATGATGTGTGTGAGCCGGCAAGCAAGTGTACGTGGAGTGTATGCATCATCGGTAATGGTGCCGGTGTCCTGACAACAGGGTTCATAATGACTAAAGAAAACGCAGGTATAAGCATACAAAGCGATGGGGACAACATGACTTAAACGTGAATGAATTATGATCGCAACAATGACGAATATACATTTTTTTATATATATACGGGTCATACGGTGTCGACATTTGAAATAGCACGAATCGTGGTGTTTATAAAATAGGGGCTACGGTGTTTCTAAGAAAAGGTACATCCTTTGAAGAATCCGTAGTATCCCTCGGCCTGTCTTAAAATACTCACGATTCGATAGTTTTGGAAATAAGTATGACTCGAGCCCAGTCTAACATCTATCTAATAAACTACATGACTAAACTAAGAGACTAATCAAACGGGTAAGGAAATCTACCTAAGTCCGAGTCGATATATATAGTAGTTGGTGATCCTGCCTCAATAGCGTCACGTACGATAAAATATATAATACGACATCCTCGAGTCAAGAGTGCAGATCAATCATCATATTTATACTTCGTACGGTAAAATCCATTGTACGGCATCCCAAAATCGGGGTACGGGTCAAATATCACATTTATCTCATTATTCATATGGTATCATTATCATAATAACATGAACTAGGGGTACTGATCTAAAGTCTAGTACATTTCGATTTCATCAACATATATCCGCGTGTGTATAAAAACACACCGCCCATCAATCCGCTATAATATCATGTCATATATCAAACACGACCCAAATCACATAACCAATCTCACGGCATCATGCCCGATCATATCGACTCATCTCCAAGTATCATATACTATCATCATCATCCGTGTATACTTATATGTATATATATATTTACTAACGCATCCACATACACACACACACACATAAACATATACACCCAAACATATCACGTGTGTGCATGTGTGTGTGTGTGTGTAAACCTTTACTCTAGGGTTTCGCAACCCATGGTCTCCTAAAGCCTGTCTTGCTAAGTATTCACATCTCATAATAACACATAGGTACACACACACACACACACACACACACACACATAAACATATACACCCAAACATATCACGTGTGTGCATATGTGTGTGTGTAAACCTTTACTCTAGGGTTTCGCAACCCATGGTCTCCTAAAGCCTGTCTTGCTAAGTATTCACATCTCATAATAACACATAGGTGTGTATATATATATATATATATATATATATATATATATATATATATATATATATATATATATATATATAACAAGCTCACGTACTACACTACGATACTGCGGGGGTGCTATACGCCATCCACCCGATTTCCCCCGTAGATGTACATCTACTCACCTGGACGCCTCGGCTAATCTGCTCCGATTCTAGCTCTGCCATTTCCGCGCCACATCCGACGCCTCAACACCTGATCCTAGAAATGTACACAAGGAAATAAGAGAGTAAATATAAATAGTCGCGGACACAAACAATACAAGTCAACCACGCGCACTAACTAGACGCAGACACACTTGGTGCACGAAACGCGCTCGCGACAACGCCACAAATCACCACTAGGGTCGCAATACGTGAAAACCACAAATCCTAGTACCCACCCGTACCAATTGCACATTCACAACACACTAAATATAATATAAAAAAGGTAGCAACACATCAAAAGTTCAAACTTAATTTAAATCGATTTATCCTGAAAACCTAGTAAGCAACCATTACCTTTTTAGCATAAATCTAAATGTTTTAACAATTTTAGTGGCCACAACGATCACTAAATATCATAATTAGGTCACTCCCATAATAATTATATTTTAAACTCACCTCTTAACCTTAATCACAAAAATCTAGTTTGTAAAATTATCTAATTTGGACAATTTTAAAATAACAATTAGCAAACTAGAAACTAGCTTATGTTTTACATGCTTTGATGTTTTAAACTACATCTCACAACCACAATCAAATGATCAAAACCCCTAAATTGATCCAAACCAAGATCTTGAATTTTCAAGTTAGCAACTAGAACCAAATTAACACTTAAATATGCTAGATTAAGCAATTTAAACAACAAATTAACTATAGGGTTTAGATTTATACCTCACAAAACATGAGATCTAGCATGAATCTTGGCCTCCAAAATTGCTAACTTGCTCCTTGATCCAAGCTAATTAGCCAAAGAATATAGGGTAAAGGTTTAATGAAGACTTAGTGAGATCTTGTGTTGATTTTAGAATGGATTTTGTGGATTTTTGAAGTGGGATGAGATGAAGAATTGGAGTTGCAGCAATAGGGGAGGGCTGCTGAATTTTTGGCCGAGCCCTTAGGGAGAGAGGGAGAGAAAATGAGTGGGCTCAAGGTCAAAGTTTCACCCATACCTCACATTATTTACACACCATACTCCTTAGTTTATTTTATTCTTTAATTTTCTTTTCTATGAAGTTTGAAGTGGGAAAAGAGTTTGGAAAATGGGGAGGGCTGCTGTGTGAGTTTGGCCAAGCTTGGGGAGAGGGTATGTGTGTGAGTGAGTGAGGAAATTCCATGTCAAGACAAAGCCCAATATTACATATATAAATTCATTTCTTAATTTATTTATTTTTCTAATTATCTTGATCCTAGAAATCTCTAGAAACTTGGAGACAATTTGAGAAGAAAAGAGCATGTTACAAACTTGTTATTAAGTTGTCATGGTTCATTAGTGTGTGATTAACCCATTCCAAATTGTAATTTACACTAATTTAATGTATAAATGAAAGCTTATAATAATATTAAAATAATTAATTACGGAAAATATTTTAGTAAACTAGAAATTTACAAGTGACCAATTAAATACCAAATACTTGCAATTACATAGCTAGAATAGGTATATTTAAGTTTATGTGGGAAAATAATTATTTCCTGGTTTTTACGGAAAACACCAGTTATTTTACCGAATATCGGAAATTTCACCTAAACGATTTTCAAAACGTTACAGTCTTTCCTCCTTAAAGAAATTCGGTCCCCGAATTTAAATTTAATCCCCCAAAATACTAAAACATTTCAGCCAAACACTCAAAATCAAAACCCCGTCAAGCATCACGCAATCATCGGAGTTATGGTGAAGATACTAATGTCAAAGTCCAATACGAAAACCAACATGTCAAGGTCCAATACGAAAACCAACATGATATACATCAAAACTATAACATGTACATAGTACGCATCATTGTAAACTCGTCAAATCATCTGAAAGAAATGCATGCCAAATCTTTTCAAGTCGCTGTGCGATGCGCGTATCACAGCACAAGTAGCGGACGTTTATTGTAGAAAATAACTATATATACATATATATATATCCTTTGTTTATCATACGCGTCCCGCTGTTTTAAAATAATTTAGAAGGGTTTCGTTTGTAAAATGTTTCGTGTCATCTCGGACACGTAGGTAAATATTGAGACCATAGCTCCCCTTTTTTTTGGAAATTCCTTCGGTAATTATCGATGCATGCAAAAACATATTCAGGTACTGTCCTCGGACTAGTCCTGCTCAGCTACTATACCAAATAGTAAATATCATAAAAACGTACTGCTCAAAGAAAATCATACTCAATAGTATATGTAATAATGTCACGTGCGTCTGGTGCGCACAGAAATCGAAATCAATGAATGTGCCATACATGTTCACAGAAACAAAATCTAAGTGCAACGGGTGTGCATGAAAACACCTGTCAAGAGCAACGGGTGTACCTGACAACAATATCAGGTGCATCTAATATACATGAAGAATCCCGATTTAGTGCATCTGGTGTGCACCAAAATCGCATCAAGCGCGCCAAGTATGCGCAAGAATCCAAATCAACTGCACAAGGTGCACGAAAACAAATATCGAATATCACAATCGGACTCGACGGTATACAATATACATTAATCCAAATCAGGTATACCATGGTATATAATCTCACAACCACGTGCATCAGCGTGCACAAAATCGAATCAAAGTACTAAAAGTGCATGAAAACTACGCTGAAGGCATAAGTCAAATCACATACATACCATAGGCATGAAATCAAAATCAAACATCTCGAATGACATCAAATCGAAGTCGAGTGCAACTGTGGTGCACAAAATCTCAATCAGGCAAATAAATCGCCAAAAACACCGAAATCCAAAATGACGGATACGTGATATTTGAATCACCAAATCTCAAATCTTAAACACCGTCGTCGATATGTCCTTCCTTCAAAATTGAGAAGGTGTCGGTGCATCCAAAGCTAGCAGAGCAAGATATCCACTTGCCTCATTTTCATGGTCTGGCGCCTTATGCCCTTAGGCTCTCGCCTCTAACTGCGAATTGTCAGTTACATAACTCCTCGGCTCAACGGCCCAATATGGAAATGATGACGGAAACAGTTCCGCTCTGGCACATCCTCTAAAGATCTCTGGCCAACTATCATGGTCACTCATAACATGTCTCGTCGATGATGCCGAACTCTGGCCTTTTGGGTGTGCATGATACGACCAATCCTGGGTCTAAGTCTTCTCGTGTAATATTCCAGAAAGATTCTGTCGGGGTCTCTCCCAAATCTCGTTTCCGCCGAACATCCCGGAAGTTATCACCCTTTACAAAATCCATTTCTTGTTCCGGAACAGCTTCATACTCATCACGACTTCTTCAAAAAGGTATATCCATATTCAACGCCTCTGTATGCGTGTCACATCTCTGATGTCAACGAAGTGGAACGTCATCTCGTAAAAATCTCATATGAACCTCTTACTCCACTTTTCTCTAATGTGGACTAATTCGGACTCGTATCTTCGTAGCTGTATGGACTGCGCTACAAACGACTATATTCATATCTGGAGTGTCCTTTCCGAAACTATGAACTCGACAGCTCAATATCTTGTGGTAGGTATCTGGCCAACTACGCCCTTGAAAACTCTTACAATTCGTCGGAGGAATACTCTTCATTTGTCCATTTTCTATCGGCTCTCAACGTGCCTGTGTGAAGTCTTCTCTAGCTAAAATTAATCAATCTGATGACCTCGCATCGAGGTATGCAACGAATCACATGTCCTAGTCATTCCTCCATGGGCGACTAGCGATCTTCTATCATATCTCTATGTACAAACTCATGCTGCAAAAGATTCAAACATCTGGGGCGATATCTTGTCAGTTGCAGCAACAACTGGCTCATTCGTCCGCACGCTAAACAATGCCTCAATCCTCAAGAATAAACGATACATTAACGGTCATCACATTCTAGCCGACCTCTAGCAGTGGCCCAATCCTATGGTACTGATCTGAACGTTTGCTTCAACGAGAAGCATAGTAAAACAATATATCGAAACGCTCATGTCACGAAAAACACAATAAAACAATATATATATGCAATCATGTGTCACCGGAATTACACCCTGGTCAGTCCTCGTCTAAGACGAGCTCATGCTGACCGCAACTCTAGCCGTAGCTCTCTCTGCCCGTGCAACCGTGGTAACAAAACCACCATCCGACATCGATGAGGATAGATCAAAAGAACGAATAAAATACTGTGCAAAGAAAAATACATTCTAAGGCTTCTTAAGCGGAGTAGCGTAGTGTAAGTATGCCGCGAAACATACACACGGTACACTACTCTACTTAAGTCACCTACTCCATCAACCAAGGTCAACCTACACGACGAAAGTTCTGGTCTAATACCCCCTCGACCAAGTCTAAGTTCCGTAAGGTTAAGCCTAGGTTCCGAATATATATACGCCCTAG
This sequence comes from Agapanthus africanus, assembly GCA_030015575.1. Taxonomy (NCBI): domain Eukaryota; kingdom Viridiplantae; phylum Streptophyta; class Magnoliopsida; order Asparagales; family Amaryllidaceae; genus Agapanthus; species Agapanthus africanus. Next base: position 605,063,242 of record CM057340.1, read on the forward strand.
ACTCTGCATAGTAAAACCTAGACTCGAACCAAGATTAAACCTAGCACTCTGATACCAATTTTGTCACGACCCGAAATTGCACGTGACTGGCACTTGAATCATGTGAAGTCTATAGGACCCCACCTAATTCAAGTAAGCCAAAAGCCCAGAAATTTAAACCATTTAAGAGAAGAAGTGAAGGAAAACTTGTTTTAAAGCAAGTGGTTTTAACAAAATAAGTGGTATTAAACATTTAAAAGTAACATCATATTTTCCCGAAAATTTCGGCAGAGTCTCCTTTGTAAATACTGGCCCCCAAACGGGTACAACACATGAAATGCATAATAATGAATAAAGGCATCCCCAAGCGGGAGCTAGCTCTTCGCCAATTGGCGGAAACAACCACGCAAGCAATATAATATACAACGCCGAAGGGTGAGGATCAAAACTCAGAAACAAAATCAACATCCTCAAGAAAACCAAAGAAGAACCCAAATAATACAAGCACGCGACTCTAAAGTCGAATAATACACAACTGGTTTTCTAAGTCTATCAAAATATACAAGTTTGGTTGATGGAGTTACTAGATACAACAGAATATAAATAATATACAATGGTGGTCACGATGCAAGTGAACCCACCTACCAAAAAAATCACCCGGAAGGAAGCAGTGTGCCAGCAAGCCGCAACGAAACCTGTACGACAAAACCTGCAAGAAACTGTGGCACAACGGGGGTGAGTTGCCAACTCATGAGTAGAAAACATCACCGAGAAGAAATCGCATGTATGACTCTCTCCTAGGTCATACATAAATATCCTCAAAAATAAAATAACCTGAAACATCTAATAATGGCAAGGGTAATCATCTAACATAAGTGAAATACCAAGTGCTCTGGTCTGTGCCTCAGGTAGAAACATATCACATATATGATGTATGAATGCATGAAAACAGAATACATCTTGAATGAAAAAACTGTTTTCTTATCTCAGTGAGATTTCTGTATAAAAATTGAAGTATCATCAATGAAATCAACAGAGAATCCGTGTCAAGCATCGACACAAAAATATATATCCCAAATATCTCAATATCTCAATATCTCGGGCTCCGGCAATCCGGACTGGCCCATAACATCAAATCTCAATATCTCAATATCTCGGGCTCCGGCAATCCAGACTGGCCCCGGGCTCCGGCAATCCGGACTGGCCCATATCATCAAATCTCAAGACTACGTCGGTATCCTTCGGATATCCGCCGCGTCATAAATAACCGGTCGGTAGTACTCCCCTGCCGGACTTAATGCCATCATTTGCGACCATCTTGCCTCGGGGTACCGCACTGGGTCCACCATGCACCCGCAGACGGTTCATCCTCCTCTTCGAATCGGGTGTATGATACTGCTCAAGGGCCGAGAAAACTCATGGTGGACACCTCTCACATCATATCATGAGAAAATCGCAATTTTCTATCTTTTAGAAATGAAAACGAGTTTATAAAATCCTTATGGTTTCTCCAAATTCGGAAATCTCATGGAAATCCGAAATTCAAACTCGAGAATAAATAAACGGTGAATTACCGGCATAAAACCCCATAATATTTCATAACAAATGAACGTATAAATGCATGAAGTAACTTAGTAATACATGCAATGTCTAAACTAGCATATGAAAGCAAGCATACTAGTACTATGTCGAAACTATCAGCTGGCAAATTATACCAATGATGTAGTGTTTTCTACTGTATACGTGACATGAAAATTACCGATGATGATGTGTGTGAGCCGGCAAGCAAGTGTACGTGGAGCATACACATCATCGGTAATGGTGCTGGTGTCCTGACAACAGGGTTCATAATGACTAAAGAAAACACAGGTATAAGTATGCAATGCGATGGGGACAACATGAATTAAACGGGAATGAATAACGATCACAACAATGACGAATATACATTTTATATATATATATATATATATGAGTCATACGGTGTGGACATTTGAAATAGCACGAATCGTGGTTTTTATAAAATAGGGGCTACGGTGTTTTTAAGAAAAAATACATCCTTTGAAGAATCCGTAGTATCTCTCGGCCTGTTTTTAAAATACTCACGATTCGTTAGTTTTGGAAATAAGTATGACTCGAGCCCAGTCTAACATTTATCTAATAAACTACATGACTAAACTAAGAGACTAATCGAACGGGTAAGGAAATCCACCAAATCCGAGTCGATATATCTAATAGTCGGTGATCCCGCCTCAATAGCGTCATGTACGATAAAATATAAAATACGACATCCTCGAGTCAAGAGTGTGGATCAATCATCATATTTATATTTCGTACGGTAAAATCCATCGTATGGCATCCCAAAATCGGGGTACGGGTCAAATATCACATTTATCTCATTATTCATATGGTATCATTATAATAATATCATGAATTAGGGGTACTGATCTAAAGTCTAGTACATTCCGATACCATCAATATATATCCGCATGTGTATAAAAATACATCGCCCATCAATCCGCTATAATATCATGTCGTATATCAAACACGACCCAAATCACATAACCGATCTCACGGCATCATGCCCGATCATATCGACTCATCTCCAAGTATCATATACTATCATCATCATCCGAGTATACTTATATGTGTGTGTGTGTGTGTGTGTGTGTGTATAGACACACACACACTAACGCATCCACATACAGACACACACACACACACATAAACATATACACCCAAACATATTACGTGTGTGCATGTGTGTGTGTGTGTAAACTTTTACTGTAGGGTTTCGCAACTAAGAAACTAAACTGAAAGTACTTTCTTCTAATTACACTAAATCCAACCCATGGTCTCCTAAAGCCAGTCTTGCTAAGTATTCACATCTCATAATAACACATAGGTATATATATAATATGCTCACGTACTACACTACGAAACTGCGGGGTTGCTATACGCCATCTACCCGACTTCCCCCGTAGATGTACATCTACTCACCTGGACGCTTCGGCTAATCTGCTCCGATTCCAGCTCTTCCATTTCCGCGCCACATCCGACGCCTCGGCACCCGATCCTAGAAATATACATAAGGAAATAAGAGAATAAATATAAATAGTCGCGGACACAAACAATACAAGTCAACCACGCGCACTAACTAGACGCGCACACACTTGGTGCACGAAACGCGCTCGCAACAAAACCACAAATCACCACAAGAGTAGCAATACGTGAAAACCACAAATCCTAGTACCCACCCATACCAATTGCACATTCACAACACACAAAATATAATATGAAAAAGATAGCAACCCATCAAAACCTCAAACTTAATTTAAATCGATTTATCCTGAAAACCTAGTAAGCAACCATTACCTTTTTAGCACAAATCTAAATGTTTTAACAATTTTAGTGGCCACAACGATCACTAAATTTCATAATTAGGTCACTCTCATACTAATTATATTTTAAACTCACCTCTTAACCTTAATCACAAAAATCTAGTTTGTAAAATTATCTAATTTGGATAATTTTAAAATAACAATTAGCAAACTAGCAACTAGCTTATGTTTTACATGCTTTGATATGTTAAACTACATCTCACAACCATAATCAAATGATCAAAAGCCCTAACTTGATCCAAACCCAAATCTTGAATTTTCAAGTTAGCAACTAGAACCAAATTAACACTTAAATATGCTAGATTAAGCAATTTAAACAACAAATTAACTATAGGTTTAGATTTATACCTCACAAAAATTGAGATCTAGCATGAATCTTGGCCTCCAAAATTGCTAACTTGCACCTTGATCCAAACTAGATTGTCCAAAGAATATAGGGTAAAGGTTTAATGAAGACTTAGTGAGATCTTGTGTTTGATTTTAGAATGGATTTTGTGGATTTTTGAAGTGGGATGAGATGAAGAATTGGGGCTGTAGCAATGAAGGAGGGCTGCTGAATTTTTGGCCGAGCCCTTAGGGGAGAGGGGAGAGAAAATGAGTGGGCTCAAGGTCAAAGCTTCACCTATACCTCACATTATTTACACACCATACTCCTTAGTTTATTTTATTCTTTAATTTTCTTTTCTATGAAGTTTGAAGAAAGAAAAGAGTTAGGAAAATAGGGAGGGCTGCTTTGTGAGTTTGGCCAAGCTTAGGGAGAGGGTATGTGTGTGAGTGAGTGAGGAAATTCCATGTCAAGACAAAGCCCAATATTACATATATAAATTCATTTCTTAATTAATTTATTTTTCTAATTATCTTGATCCTAGAAATCTCTAGAAACTTGGAGACAATTTGAGAATAAAAGTGCATGTTACAAACTTGTTATTAAGTTGTCATGGTTCATCAGTGTATGATTAACCCATTCCAAATTGTAATTTACAGTAATTTAATGTATAAATGAAAGATTATAATAATATTAAAACAATTAATTACGGAAAATATTTTAGTAAACTAGAAATTTAGAAGTGACCAATTAAATACCAAATACTAGCAATTACATAGCTAGAATAGGTATATTTAAGTTTATGTGGAAAAATAATTATTTCCCGGTTTTTACGGAAAACACCAGTTATTTGACCGATTATCGGAAACTTCACCTAAACGATTTTCAAAACGTTACAAGAACTGACCTGCATGGGCCACCAACAAAACCTGTCACGCCCCGCTTCTCGGCGTACGGGGAAGAGGACGTGGTAAGGACGCGATATATTTACTAAGAAGTAAACACGTTAAGCCTAAATAAGCAATATAAATGTAAAGCACAAGAATGACAAGCGATGTAATAAAAAAACAACTTTTTATTGATATTCATTCTTTACATACAACTGAAAAGTAAAATACAATGAAAGAAAGCGATACCTAAATAATGGCATATGAACTGAAAGAAAAGTAAGTACAAGTAGGAACTAGAACTATGGCTCTTCTTTAAACTACTCCAAATCGTCCTGGCTGGGCTTGATCTCCTGAGAGTTGGGTCCTCCTGACAACATTCCAAAGAAAGAAGAGATAGGAATATCGTCAGCGAACTAGCGCTCAGTAAGTCCCAAGAGATAGAATGTAATAGATAGGTATAGAGAATAAAATAGGTAAATATGTGTTTGTTATGCTAACGTAGTTGTTTGTAGCTTGGTACAGAATATGCCAGTGTATACGAGATGAGTCCAGCTTGCTCCATGGACTAAGGTAACATGTAAGTACAAGGCCCCATCAAAACCCATGGGACAACGACACAGGATGTTCATGTAGGTGTTTTTTAGTGACCATCATCGTGTCACTTTTAACACATTCCATACCAATCTACCCCGTCAAAATCCCGTAGTGTATATTATATTGTTTGTGGTATAAGACTTGCCAAAACCATGGTATAAGTTGTTCATGTGAACTGATTCAGGATATAAACGGTAGTCATGTAGTCAAGTTCATGATATATCCATGGTTCGGTCAAGTCAAGTCATGTTGATATTGTTCTGGTGTTCATGTTCAAGTTTAAGTGTTCATGTTTGGTATATTGGATTCATGTTGAATTGGAGTTATAGTTAGGTTTATTTTTGAATTGTGTTCAGATTAGACTGAGACTCAGATTGAGTCAGATACTTTAAACAGAATTGGATCCTGAATTAGGTTTGGGAGTTATCGGTAACCGCTGCACATGGACGGCAGGATTTGTGTCTTTTTCTAAGACAATTACCATTGATAACCCTGTTTTAGTTTTCTACCTTAAATAGGCAAGCACCCACTTTCTCCGACTCCATGAGGCTCAAGAGAATTGGTCCCACTTAAACCAATATTTACTAGAGTGCTTAATGTAATTTTATATAACTTGAGGGGTTTTATGAGAAATATTTTTAGTATACTTTCAAAATAAATCTCAAGTATTTATTTGTCGTATTTAGGGTTTTTAAGGATGTAACTTTTAAAGAGTGAGGTATTCTAGTGAATAAATACCTAGCTTAAATAGTTCATGGCATTTTAGTGTAAAGTTTGACTTGTATTGATTCTTGATGGTATTTTCATGAAACTTGTAATTCTTTTATTTTGTTTAGAAAACATGGAATTTTATTATATATTAAAAATAGATGGTTTGATAATATTTATATAATTGTTAAAATTAATTTTTATTATTAAATAGAAATTCTCGTTTTTCTTACAAATTGTATTAAAATTCCATCGAGATCGTATGCTCCGTGAGAAGGTCTGCATCTCTCCTTACTAGTCCCGAGGACGTGCGATAATCCGCACCATCCTGATCGGGTTCCACAAAATGGGTTGTAGAGGCACAATCGTAAGGAATTAAGCACACAGTTTAAATAAATCCGGTTTTTTAATAGTTTAGGGTATTTTGATGAAAAGTCGTATTTTGCCACAGAAACATTGTTCAAGAGAATCGTGCTATGTCAAGATGTGTGTATGTGAGAGGTAGGTCATTAACTCGTGAGACATTCTAAAGGTATGCTAAGCTAAATACTTAAAAAATGTCATATGTAAAGTTTGTGGTATTTAAACAAAAACACAATTAAAGGAACATAACATGATATTTTAAGATGAAAATTGTTCTCAATGTTTGTTTCATGATTAATAAGCAAGATATAATGAAATGGAAGAGTGATTCTTAAGAAAGATTGTGACTTTAAGGATTTTAGAATCGAATGTCGGGATAACTCCACTTCCGAGAAGTTTTGAAAAGAGAAATTTTTAAGGTGAAAGAATAGAATAAGAAATGGGACTTTCTAGTTGGAAATAGAGAGGGGAGGTATAGGAAGAAGTTGGTAGCTTCGTGGAGTCGCGGGATCGCCGGAAATGTCTCGAATTTTCGCCGGAAAGTGACCTTGGGCTAACTCCACCTGTACTCTTCTTTGACTTCGAAAATTTTGAGAAATTTTTTCAAGAGATTTCGGAATGAGGAAGGCTAGGGTATGGTGTTGTATTTATAAGATGAAATTAGGGTTTAGGGATTGAAGAGAGAATTAAAAAGCATTAAAAATTGGATTTAAAGCTCCATCTTTAATTCTCTGTTAATTTTTAGGGAAATCAAATAGAACAGGGGTAGTGGGGTAGGCCAAGGGGTGTGGTGTGCAGAGAACGGGGCCATTCCCTATGGAAGGGCCTGGCGGTGCCGGCCTAAACCCCGATCTCGCCGGCCATCAAGAGGAGTTGGGTTCTTGGATTCTTGCCACGTGTCTTGGGCTGCTCATTCAACATTTTACACATGTTTATTTCTTCTGTCTTTTCATTTTTACGTGTAGTACACATGTAAACTTGTGGGCTTTCAAAAAGTTAAAAAATAAAAATTCAGAAAAATATATGTGGCTGATGGGATTCGAACACATGAGCTACGTCACAGCAGTGCAAGGCTTTACCAGTGAGCAACAAGTGGTTTCTTGCTGTTCTTAAACAAATTAAATTTATAACTTGTGCTCAGGTTAGCAAACTCCATTCTGTACATTAAAACTTTTTTTAAAATTTTTTTGTACAGTGAAATTAGAGTCGTTACAGTAATGGATTCTCCCAACAACACCAGCATGAACGTCAACGACAATATTCCACCGCCTACTCTACCACCACCACCTACTGTTGCAACTCCTATCAATGAGCAAACAGTACTGCTTGAGGCTATTAAGAGCCTATTGGAAGGTCAGCAGCAGCAAACTGCTATCCTCATGCACCGCCCCGAAGCCGAGGCACTCGGAGTCAAGCAATTTCAGGCACTACACCCAAAACACATCTCGGGAAAAGAGAGCCCACTTGAGGCAGAAGAATGGGCTCAAGCAATCGAAGATGATCTTGCAGCGGCTCAAGTTTCAGATATTGCCTGGGTGAGAGTTGCTAGATGCAATTGACCGACAATGCAAGAGTCTGACGTTCCGCGATCTGTTCGATGCGAAGTTCTTCCCTGAGACTGTCCGTTTCGAGATGGAACAACAGTTCATCCACCTACAATAAGGTTCTATATAGATAAAATTGGTGGATGAATATGATGCCGAATTCATCATGCTTAGCAGGTAAAGAATTCGTATCAAATACTATTCCGTTAAAACACATCACTATCCTGACATCATAACTTATCAGGTTTGTGGCCCATTTGATCCCGAATGATGAGATTCAGGCTAGACGATTTCAACAGGGCTTAGACCCAGAGATTCAGGCGGCATTAGCCACAGTCCATTACCCGACTCATGAACTTGCCTGAAGGCAGCTCGTCATTATGAAGCTGTGGTGAAGAAGAAGGGTAAGCCCCAAACAGCTGGAATCAAACACCCTACCGTACAGATGATAGGAGGAGCCTCTTCTAGGCCGACCTTCGCACCCAGGAGACTGGGAGGATCATTTAACCGGTCCAGTCTAGATTGATGTTTCTATTGCAAGAGAACTGGACACCTGGCGAAGGACTGCAGGCGTGCAAATGGCCTGTTTTTGGTTTGTGACGCATCCATTCACTCTATAGGAGCATGCCCATATCGTTTTAACAAAGCACAAGCACCCAGACCCACAATCACAGCCCCGCAGAGACCAGCCATTCAGAAAACTGCACCCCACCTAGCTCTCCCTGCACCGGCTCCGCGTGGACCACTTACACAGCCTCAACGTCAATTCCATCAAGTACAGAGAAACGTGCCTTAAGGACCGAGGAATGTGCCTCCTGCAAGGAGGAATGTACCAAGACGTCAGGCTTTTATAATGATGGGCGAGGAGGCCGAAGCCACAGGACAAGTCATCTCTGGTAATTCCCCCATCCTTTCAAATCTTTTCAATCCTTGTATATCAATATACTTTTCCTATATCTAAACCCAAACTCACACAACTTAGGTACTATACTAGTAGCCACCCTTACTGCACTCACACTTTTCGACACTGGAGCTTTAAACTGCTTCATGTCACAATGATTCGTGAGAACGCATGCGATTCCCGTGAAGCCACTAATTTCAAGCTGGAATGTCAGTTCCGGGAATGGAGTCTTGAAAGCAACTATGGGGTTTGATCAGTGTCCAGTTGTAGTTTGCGGACGAGAATTCTACACAAATTTCAAAGTCCTGGACATTCCAAATTTCGATGTTGTGTTGGGAATGGATCGATTGGGAGTATTCTATGCTACCATTGACTGCCGTTAAAGAAGGGTAGTATTTGAGATACCAGATCAGCTAGTCTTCTATTTCAAAAGTAGAGATAGAACTTTGGATCCAGGAAGCTACCTGCTAAACCGAAGAATGCAGAAGTTTTCTTTCTACCGGCAGAAGAAGAAAAGCCTGAGGTACTTCGAGAGTTCGATGATGTGTTCCCTGAAGACATATTGTAACACCCTAGTTCATTTACACCAATTCTAGTATTCTTTATTTATGGTATTTTCTTGATTTACAGTGTTTTGGGTGCGAATAGTATTTTGACATATGTATTTGGATCCGACCCGACCCGCATGCTTGAAACCTGTTTTGATTCATGATTATGATTTATCCTGACTTGTTACGTAGAATTGTGCACTTTCATGTATACTGCATACTGGTATTTTATCTGGCATTTACATTTTACAATATAACATTTTAAGTCACATAAAATATTTTAAAAATATCTAGCATGGCTTGCATCATACCCCTAACCCTGTGGTAGCATCCGCGCATCTTGTTCTCGTCCCGTTCAGTGAAACGGATTTGTTTGGATGGCTACGCACACGTACGTGCATCCGTTCTTGGGGGTATGCATATTTTTCATTACCCGGATATCCAACTTTAATTTTGGTCGACATGTATATTTTTCGTATTTTAAAACTGAATTTTAGGCCCGACCCGGACAAGTTTTGGACCATATTTGTATTTACCAGAATATCAAATTTTATTTATATAATATTAATTTTATAAACTGATACAAATTAAAATTTAGTTAACTAATAAAAGATTTTTTTAAATTTAAATCTAAACTAATTTCCTAACAAACTAACATCCCCTTTCTCTCTCTCCTCTGCATATATATATTTATATATATTTTATTTATTTATTTATTTTCTTTCCTTATTTAATACACAACCTCTTCTTCTTACTTCTTCTTCTTATTTCTTCTTTCTTTTTCTTGATCTTATTTCTTGATTCCGGTGATCACCGCCGGAGCCGTGCTCGTCGCTGACGATCCGAGTGATCCAGTAAACGTACATTGCCTGTGTGATCACCCTCTTGCCTTGCCTGGACCCGTCCCGCGTGCCGCGTGTGCTTTGCGACGATTTACCGACGTCGGACATGCCGTGCGTATCCGTCGCGTGATTCGATCGAGGCAAGTTGATATTGCTACATGCTATGATATATTTTACAACCATATTAATAATTATATTACGTGTTTAGTGTATTGTACATCCCCTGTTATCATTTTCCTGTTTTACAACGTCCGTTTGCATCCGTACAATTTATTTCATATCTAGTGCATGTAAACTTATCTTGTTACATGCTATACTACAATATATTGCACCTATTTGGATAATAACATCACATAATGTTTAGTTATGCATCCCACATTACCATTTTACAGTTTTACTGTCTTCGGACATCCGTATGCATCCATATCGTTATTTACATATCTAGTCGCATGCTAATTCATCTTGCTACATGCTATGTATCTTATTTTCCATCCATATGAATAAAAATATCACATGTTGATTGCACTGTACATCCATATTAAAGTTTTACCATTTTCGGATACCCATTTGCATCCATATCATTTAAAATATATATCGTCGTAATATTTCTTATTATCATCTTTAATTAGTTTATAATCTGCATTTTATAATATTATACAAAATATAGTTTGAAAATATTATAGTTTATATATGAAACGTCGTTGCAAAGCGGATACGACAAATCTGAAATTTACTGTACACCTTACCTTACAAAATTCATTATAAATAATAGAGAAATTATTAGTATACATTCTTTAGTTCGTTACGAAGCTAACTCAGAATAATATAACTCTATGAAATATTTACTTGCAAAATAAATTGTTTATATAACATAAAATGCAAATTAAAATATCTCTAAACTGCTGTCCAGGGAAATTCCAGCAGCAAACTTTCAACTTCGAATGTTCATAGATTTTTGTAGGAACAACCTGAGATACTTAAACTTATAAAAAAGAAAACCTTATTGAATTATCTTTGTTTTGGTATAAGACACGTCCCTTTTGGAGAACGTTTGTTATTTTTAAGCTATTTTACAAATTAGGGTGACGCTGAATTTCTGAACGGAACTTTCTTGTGCATGGTTAATCAATACCACTTTTATAGTTATTAATCGGTTTGAATATGTTATCCATGTTAATATTATTATATCAATATCTATTTAATAAATAATAGTTCTTGTGTTTTAATATTCAGCAAATTTTACCGATTTACAGTTTTATAGTATCCGTACGGTTTATTACATATCTAGTTGCACGCCGAGACCATATTATTTCATGTTATTGTTGTATTAGTGCACCATGCTTGAGAATTGTGCATCCTACTTAGTCATGATGTGACCCCTGATCGATATTTGTGCATCCATACTTTTATTGTACATCCGTACTTTCACCTTGATTCAATACTTGCTACAGTTTGATTATGAGCACCCGTTTGACACCTGTGCACTACTTGACATGACCTAATACACCACTACTTGACATGACTTGATACATATACACTACCTGACATGACCTAATATATCACTACTTGACATGTTACCTGATCCTGTTTCTAATGCCGACAATCCTGACATGTTGTCCCGATGGACATATCCTGTTGTCTGTATAGTCAAACCTGTTCCTGCTTGATCCTGTGTTGGCATTAGCTTCAGATTTATCAATACCTGATTTGAACACATAACTTGGGGGTATGGGGAAATCAATGATGAAACCTGACTTGTAACTCGACAGTTCAATACTTATACTGATCAGTTTTAGGGGCTAGGCCAGCCCTGGGCTGCTGCTGCTGACATCATTCATCTGTACATGTTTCCTGTTTAGTGTCTAGCGACATGTCTCGGTGTCAGCCCGAGAATCTGGATCGTGGTCCTGGGCATGCACGGAATACTATTGAGTTACATCGATGATTCATTAAATTGATTTCAAAGACTTGAGAGTGGTTAACCCAGTATTTAGTTCAGATTACTCACTGCACGTCACATGTGCTTTTACCCTTCACTGTTCTATATTTATGTTACTGTTATACTCTTATTACTGTTTATACTCATGCATGCATGACTTTTTACCTCCTGATTATATTATTGTTGATATTATGACGCACTGACGTCTGGGTTTTGCATGGCCCAGATCCTCTACCTTTGTCGCAGGCTGATCAGGAGTACTTCCACCGTTAGGCCGAGCAGTGATGATCCAGTTAGTATCCAGTTTAGTTATGTTTTACTTTCCAGATGTTTTTGCTCTTTGGATTTATTGCTTCCGCATATTATTTATTGACTCGTTTATTCTGGCTCATGGACATGTACTGGATAGTTTATTTTATTTTCCTGTTCTTGATATTTCTAGACAGCCGTAATGTGACTGTGGAGGGATGTTTCCTATCCACAGGTAGCATGGTTGGCTCTGTCACATGCCTATCTTAGCGCACTCTGGGAAGCGGGGCGTGACATATATCAGGTTTGTCTTCCGATCGAGCTCTTGAGTTTAGTATTGATTTACAACCTGGCGCACAATATGTAATCAAAGCTCTATATCGGTTAAGTCTGGAAGGATTGAAAGAGATCCGCATTCAGTTGGACGAACTACTGAAGAAAGGTTGGATCCGACCCAGTACTTCAAGTTGGAGATCTTCGGTGTTACTCGTAAAGAAGAAAAAAGGTTCATACAGGATGTGCGTGAATTATTGAGCTCTGAACGAAGTGAAGATCAAGAACAAGTATCCACTACCGTGCATCGATGATCTTTTCGATCAGTTAAGTGGGTCTTGTGTATTTTCAAACCTAGATCTTCGTTCGGGTTACCATCAGGTGAAGCTCAAAGAGTCCGACATTCCGAAGACGGCATTTAGGTCTCGATATGGTCATTATGAATATCTTATAATGCCATTTGGAGTGACCAATGCACCTGCCATCTTTATGAACATGATGAACCATGTTTTCCTAGAGTACTTATACAGGTTCGTTGTCATCTTCATCGAAGACATCCTGGTGTATTCAAAGAATCGGAAAGAACACGCCGAGCACTTACGAATTGTCCTGGAGACATTGCGACAACATCAGCTCTATGCCAAGTACAGCAAGTGTGAATTTGGCTAGATCAAGTCTGATTTCTCGGACATATCGTTTCAAGCGAAGGAATCTCTGTAGATCCAGCTAAGGTGTCAGCTATCAGTGAGTGGCTGACACCAAAGACGGTAAAAATATACAAAGTTTCTTGGGATTAGCAGGATACTACCAACGATTCATTGAAGGCTTCTCAAAGATTGCAGCACCCCTGACCAAGCTCACACGTAAAGATGAACCATTCGTGTGGTCAGAAGCATGTGAAAAAGCTTTTGTAGAACTCAAGTCAAGATTAACCTCTGCTCCTATCCTTATAATACCGGATCAATCTAGAGGATTCATTGTGCATTGTGATGCGACCGGTAAAGGATTAGGATGTGTTCTACAGCAGCATAGAAAAGTTGTGGCTTTTGCATTAAGACAACTGAAGGTTCATGAGCACAACTATCCAACACATGATCTGGAGTTGGCAGCCGTCATCTTCGCACTTAAGATTTGGCACCACTACCACTTAGGAGAACGAGTGGATATATACACTAACCACAAGAGTCTGAAGTATGTATTTACTCAGAAGGATCTAAACATACGGCAGAGAAGATGGCTAGAACTCATGGCGGACTTCGACATCAATATACAGTATCATCCTGGGAAGGTGAATATAGTTCCTGATGCACTTATTCGCCAGCAATTAGCAATGAACTTCACCGCTCAGTAGAAACTTCAAAAAGAATTGCACGGATTGGAGAACGAAGTAGTTGTGCCAGGTAACTCTTCATATTTGATGAACTTACAAGTCCAGTCCACTCTTGTCAATCAGATCAAGGCAGCTCAAGCTAATGATGCCAAGCTATAAAAGATCCGAGAATAAGAAGAAAGTGGACTTCGAACTGACTTCATCATCCAAGAAGATGAATCCTTGCGATATGGAAGTCGATTATGTGTGCCAATCGGCCCTGTTCGAGAATAGTTGATGAAAGAAACTCACATCTCCCCATATTCGGTACACCCTGGCGGTACGAAAATGTACAAGGATCTATGGCAACACTATTAGTGGAATGGAATGAAGCACGAAGTAGCAAGGAGCATAGCCAAGTGTTTGGTGTGTCGACAAGTAAAGGCTGAACATCACAGAACTGCTGGTCTACTTCAACCATTACCAATCCCAGAATTAAAATGGCAGCACATTACTATGGACTTCGTGACTGCCCTTCCTTGCTGCACAAAGGGTAACGACGCAATATGGGTTATTGTGGATCGACTTGTTAGTTATATGTATGCCCTAGAGGCCATTATTTTACATGATTGTATATTATAGTGGATGCTTGGACATATATAGAGAGGACTTTCTTGCTCAACACGATAGTATGCTATCTGGTTTCTCTTTATCTTAACATGTACACTTGTATCATTATACAGTCTCTCCGTTACATGTTGATAAAGCTCTTAGGGTGTGAAATTGACTACCAGGACTATGATGGAGATCATATTAGTGGGGCCAGGGTAGTCCATAAGTACATTCTTTAATTGTTCCTAGTCAATGGGGTATCGAGACAGGGCATCGATATTCCAGAGTAAACTAGTGTGTACGTTTCTTGACCATGTATGGGGCGATGGTTGATCCCACGGCCATTGGTGTTTGACATCAAAGATTATACACAGGTGCTTATTGGAGAATAGGTACACCGAACAGGATTCGCCGAGAACTCCTAAATGGTATTATGCCTATCGTCAGATAGCAGTTCTCCGGTGGCACTGGTACAGGTTAGTCTGTAGACCTGAGGTCGTCATAGAGTTTTGTGTGATTCCCACTGTGCTTTGATTTCCTCCCTACCATGCTCAAGAGAGCGTGCAAACAGGTGGATTTTGGGTACAGTCCTGAGTCACATGGAGGCAATGAGCGATAGGAGGGATTTCGTCTCTCTCGGTATTGGGAGTTGATGTTGCGCTATTCTCGATTGGCTATAACAGGAAGTCCCTGGCTAGGGCTGATGCTGAGATTTACTGGTAAGTGTTATCAGTAGTTTCTCTACCCATTATGAGCTTCATATCGGCATGACTTATCAAATTTTTGGGGTCTGACGTTTACCACCCCCAGACTCGATATACGACATATTAGACGAAGAGACCGGACTGTACGGTTGTGTTACATACTGGATTCATGGGAGTATGGACAAGCTTTCTTGTTGATCTTCTGACCGCTCAATACCTGGGTAGTCATTACGTCCAGCTAGTACTGCTGATGGCTTGTGAGTGACTGATATGATCATTACCTACTGCTGGCGTATTAACGAGTCTTTAGAGTCCTACACAGAGGTTTTCTAGCTCAAGCGAAACGAAGTAGGGCACATATGTGATATGTACGGGACCGAGATTAATACGTGTATGTGATACAATATTCTAATCTCACGATATAGGTTATATGTGATATAACCGGATTATTGAATCAAGTGTTGATTCAATAATTTGTTATATGTATATTTGATATACATATAAATGATATTAGTCGGTTGTATGTGATGTAGCCGGATTATTAAATCAAGTGTTGATTTAATAATTTAATATATAATTATATATTTGATATATTAATATATGTTAACTAATATTAGCTCACTTAAGAATTTCTTTTCTACAATTAGCTGATTAAGTAAGTGTCTAAGAAAGGTGTTAAAGGGGTTATGCCCCTGCGGAAATGAGATTATTTAATTAGTTCCATGCGAATGCACGGGGAGACTCTCTCGGAGTACCAATACCTACCTGGCTGAACGATTGGCAAACTTGTAGGGTGTAATTAATCCCGGCTAGTCTTACCTTTTAGGGTTTGAAGGAAAATTTGATAATAACAGTGGGAGCCATCCTGATTAAATAAACTAATAATCAATCTAATCTTGTAAGAGCGCATGTAGTGTTTTCTTCTCCCTCTCTCTCTCTCCTGGTAGCGACCATGTCATGCCTTAATCAAGATAATAATATGGATCTATTGACCGAACCCACTTGTTATACTGAGATAGGGAACGTTCGTTCTGCTTTACCTTATAATTGTTATAAGTCTGAGCAGGAAATAGGGGAATATCCGGATTCCCACGCGACTCAAACGAGGAATGAGCATGTTGATGCATCTTCTTCGGGTGTATTCGTTACCGAGAACTATTTCTCAGTACACTCTACGTCCTGGGTATTAGATACCAGATCAGGATCCCACATATGTAACAAGTTACATGGGCTTAGGAGAGGTAGAGAACTGGGAGTAGGTGATCATTCTCTCCAAGTAGGGAATGGTGCAAATGTTGCAGCCAAAGCAGTTGGTGAATATCATCCTGTATTACCAAATGAGAATACTTTGATCTTGAACGACTTTTATTACGTACCATCTATGATTTGGAATTTAATATCAATTTCTTTATTAGATAAAGAAGGATACAACTTTGTAGTAGAGAAAAATGTTATGAACATTTTCCTAAATCAAGTGTTTATTGGGTTAACGGTTTATATGTTCTGAATCAAAATACAGTTCTTAACATACAGAACACACACAAGAGGAAAAGTTCAGAAATGAACGAATCCTTCTTGTAGCATTGTAGACTAGGTCATATCAATGCGACATGACTAGCTAAGTTACATAAAGATGGATATTTGAATCAATTCGAATTTACATCTTATGAAACTTGTCAGTCATGTCTCAAAGGTAAAATGACCAATACTCCATTTACTGGACACGGAGAAAGAGCTACTGAACTCTTAGGACTGATACATAGTGATGTATGCGGTCCCATGTCTACACATGCCAGGAATGGTTCCTCATACTTTATCACATTCACCGATGATCTCTCAAGATTCGGACATATGTTCCTGTTGAAACACACGTCTGAAACTTTTGAGAAATTAAAGGAATACAACTACGAAGTAGAGAACCAAATGGGTAAAAGTATTAAAATCCTTCGATCTGATCGGAGAGAAGAATACTTAAGCACGGAGTTCCTTGATTATTTAAAAGAGAATGGGATTCTCTCTCAGCCTACTTCTCCGTATACACCACAGCACAACGGTGTATCGGAGCGGAGGAATCGCACCCTATTGGATATGGTGTGCTCTATGATGAAGTACTGTTGAGTTACCTATTTCCTTTTGTGGCTATGCACTTGAGACAGCTGCATACTGTTTACCGCCGAAAAAAGAGACGAACCAGGATGGATCGTCTTGCCTCAATTTGGGGGCAGATGCTATTTGGATTTATCCGTCCACCTCTCCGAAGATTCCAAGTTGATTTATGACACTGTATATCGGAGGTTTGGATGGATGCGGCCGTTGTAGCGTGACTTCGTCAGATCCCCCTTCGTTTTGCGAGGGGTTTTTGATTGTGGGGACGCTCTTCCCTGCAGGCGCAAGCCCCTGCAGTTAATTACATTACCGCATCGCGATAACCACTTTCTCTTGCTCCGGAAGTTCACTTCGTGTCGTGTGTTTTTATTTGTTTTGGTTGCCCGTGGATTGTATACGGAGACTAATTTATGTTGTTACCCGTAGAGCGTGGATTAGTCCAAATCCGCATCTCTTAAATTTGGGGTTTTTATTTAAGGACTATTAATCTATTTTGGGATTAAGATCGACTTAAACGTATCTGAGCATTTGGGGGCTCGATTTGTTTTCGTTAAGGAACATTAGTCCAATTTGAGACTAAGATCCACTTAACGAGGTTTCAGAATCATTTTTATTTCAGATCCAACAAAAGATAATTTGGGCTCTATTGTTTTAGTTTAAGGACGTTTCGGTCCATTGTTGTCATTTTTGAGGCAACGGTTCTAGTTTGAGGAGATCTCGGACCGTTGATCACCATTTTGGAGGTGAAATTTTAGTTTAAGGACATATCGGTCCGTTGATCACCATTTTGGAGGTGAGATTTTAGTTTAAGGACGTCTCGTTCCGTTGATCATCTCGCGCGCACGTGTATTTATTACGTGACGGGATGTACAACGATGATATGGGATGCACCCAGTTTGGGGTGCGGTCTGATTTGAGGTGTATACATCAGTGCACCAAAAAGTTGTTGGTTGTTGGGACCCACCATCTCTCTGAAGACGTTGAGGAATTACAACGACGTGGAATATAGGTGTGGAAAGATGTACCCTTGAACCAATTCCCATATTTGAGGGAAAAAGGAGTTAGTGGTAAACTAAGATTTCCTCGGGAGGATATGGGATGGGTATCGTTTTGGATATCATCAGTTGGAAGATCAATAGTCATATTTGGGACTAAGATCAATTTGGGAAAACATGAGCACAGAGGCTCGGACGATTTGGAGATCAAAGAAGTTTTGACCTCGGGAAGACTTAGCCAATTTGTGACTAGGTTTGGGTCTTCATATTTAACCCTGTAGTGCTAAGCACTGGTAAATGTAGTACTCATGTGTATCCCGCGTGAAGCATTAAACAAGTGTGTAACACTGAACTTTGGAGGCGCTCACGTGTGAATCACGTGAGACGTCTCAAAGTGGGCGCTGATCTTTGGGTTTTATTCCCTTTTTACATGTAAGTGCTAAGCATTTGGTTCTTGTGGCGCTCACATGTGAACACGTGAGGCGACTCAAAGTTGGGTACTGCCTTTTGGGTTTTATCCCCTCCTTTTTTTAAGTGCTAAGCACTTGATTGGAGATAGCGTGCAAAACACGTAACTGCCCTAGGAGGCACTTCTTGTTCTTCTTTTAAGCGCTTGCGTGGGAAACACGTATGGTCCTCGTTATAGTGTTTAAACACTAATGAATCATCAGTCTTTCCTTCTTGATGTTTGGAGATTCTGATCTCATGTTAATGACCCTAGGATTTGGCGGGTCTCATGTCTCTTGTTTTGTAAGAATTAAATTCTTTTTATAGAGTTAAACCCTAGATTTCAGAGGAACTAAATTTCCATGTGTTTTGTAAGAATCAAATTCTTTGAACTCAATTCTTTCCCCTAGGTTTTGAATCTGCATGACAGAATCTCCCCGATGAGAATTAAATTCTCAACTTGTGGGGAGATCTGCTTCTGCAGATCTCAACCAGAGGAAGAACTAAGTTCTTGCATGAAGGGTTAAACACTTAGAGAGGCAAAAGAGAGACAAGATGATCTCTCAGTTTTGTTTTCTTTTTACCTAAGGTTTCAATGAAACAAGTCTTCTTCTGTGAGAATTAAATTCTCTGTTTCTTTTGAAGTTTTTCTTTCTTTTCTCTCTGTTTTTTAAAAGCTTCTGGGGAGTTCCTTTGTTCGCTCTCTGTTTCGGGACTTGAAGTCTTTGGTTCTTTATATAGTGGAGAGAAGTTTGTTTAATTCTGAGAAAATCTCTCATTGAGAGATCCTAATTGATTTAATTGGTTTCAGAATTGATTTGGGGAATTTCGTCCATCATTGGATCTTTGATCCAAGGGTTTTTTGTTTTATAGAACATATTTTTCTTGTTTATAACAAGATTGGGGAAATATTTTCCCATATGCAGAATCTTATTCTGTAAAAATAGTGAGTTTTAATCATCATGGGAATTTTAATCCAAAGGTGCTCGGTTTAATAAAGCACAATCTTTCTTTGTTTAGAAAGATATGGAAAATATTTTCCATCTCATAAGATCTTTGATCCACCAACTTTCTGTTTAACAGAGAATTTCCCTCCTAATTAGAAAGCTCTATATTTAATCACCATTGGATTTTTGATCCAACGATCCCTTGTTGAGTAGAATTTAATTCTTCGTAGGGAGGTGCCCACGTGAGGTTTATTTAGTTTGTCAGCTGTTTGATTGCAGCGCCTATATGCTTTGCATATAGGCGCTTACGTGTTTAACACGTGAGACTTGAACAGTAAGGAATTTTCCATCTTTCTTTTTTTATAAAGGAACAAATGCCCCCCAGTATTGCTCTCACGTGGCTTACACGTGAGTGCAACACTGTCTGCCCTTAAAACCGTTGGATTGCTTATGGGAACGGGGAGATGAACCGCTCCCTATCACGTCTTATAAATGAGAGGGCTTGGCTCTTAAAAGGGCCACCGTTTCTTCGTCTTCTTCCTTAGTCTTCTCTTGAGAATTTAATTCTCCTTTCAGATCTTAGTTCTCTGCCCATTGAAATTTCAGTGTTAAACTCTGTCAGAAAGAACTTTTTTAGGTAAAGATCTTGAACGACATTTTTCTCTTAGGAACAAGAAACCCTTTTCTTTAATTCTTTTTTCTGGATTTTAATTCCACCGTAAGAGCTTTGCTTTCTTCTGGAACCGATCTCTTAGAGATCCAAAAGGACATAATCTTTGAGTTGTAAACCCCAATGTCTTCGAAGATCGGGCATTTCTCCTATGATCTTTAGGATCTATGGAATTTTAATTCTGTTTTTCGTTTCCCCATCATGGGAGTTTCTGGAATTTAATTCCACTGCTTTAAAAGGAATTTGATTCCTCATTACAGAGTTTAGCTCTGAAAGATCAAGAAGGCCTTTTGGGAATTGTATTCCCTGGTGTTCTTGAGTATATTTCCATTATAGGATTTTACCCCTATTTCCACAAATTTGAACTTGTTGGGCATTTTAATCGAAATCATTTTTCTTTGAGGATGCCCAGAGTTTGTTTAAACTCCAGTGTCTACTTAATGAGTATCCTTTTTTATTCTCACAATGATTATCTTAACTCATCATTAGTGAGTCTCTATATTGATTTTGTGGGGTCCATTAGTTTTGCAGCCAATGGTCCCGTGAAACAAACATCACGTTTTTTTAAAAAAAATTTATATTATTTTTTTATTATTATATATATTTTTTAAAATGGGTTTTTCTTTTCCCCTGTTATTTCAAGAACGATGGCCTCACTTCTTGACTTCCCTTTCACTCGCTCAGAAACCGCTTTTCCACAGTCGCCATCAGACGAGGAAGTTATGGCGACGATTAGGGCCATTACAAGGACCGTACGAGTCTTTTCTTATGGGGTGTGTGGTATGGTCATATCATCAGGGGACGCAGTAGCTTTACCTGTGAAGTGCCAACAGAACCCATCCGCCCAATCTCATTGATGGAATGCCCACAGACTGCTTATGCGGTGGAGGCGACTAATTGGACTCCCATGGGCAGGCTTGAGCCATCGACAACGGGGATACCTAATCAGCCCCTGGTGGCTATTGATATTTTGGGACGCCGCATATGTCAGGGTGAATCCCGGCCATGGGGGAAGGTGTAAGGTAGGCGTTATCCCGCTCCATCCAGTAGGCTACCTTTCTTGGGCTCGATACATTCTCTCTGCCCAACACGCACGGCTGCAGAAGGTTGGGTTGTACCAAGAAGTGTATGCGTCGTTATTCTATTATCACGCCCCTCACGTATGATGGGTCAAGGCTTTCTTGAACTAATAGAATCTTCCCACAAACACATTCTTGCTAGGGGATCATGAAGTCTCGATCTCATTAGAGGAGTTTCGCAAAATTTCAGGGTTGCCGATCAGGAGAGAGCGTTACGAAGAGTTGCTGCCTCCTGATGAGTATGTGTTCGCTATGGTGCTCGCTATGCTTGACAGCCTGACGACTGAGAACGCCGTTCGTCACAAGCACCCAAGTCTGATCAAGGCCCTGGGTATGTTTGAAAAGCTGTTCGTGACATCAGAAGGGCAAGGTGTCACCTTTGACGCTTTCATTTCCTGATTTCTCCGTGAGGACGTCTAATCCAAGAAGGTTCCAAAATTCATGAATATTGAAGATCATTTTGGATTCGGGTTGAAGAAAATGTCGGCCAAAGAAGAAGACCTGCCGCAGTTTTATATTCCAAACTCATCGGTCGTAGCTTTTGATGCGATCGTGGCCTCTGGCATGGACGAAGAAACTTTCTTCGTCGGCTTTATCAGTCTTTGGCTCAGCTGGTTTTCCATGCCGATCCATCGCCGCTTTATGAGAGCCTCCGTCTTCTATTTTGCTCATCGCATAGCTGAAGGAGCATGATTAGCTGTTGGCGTTGCAGGGTTGTCGCATCTATATCACGGGTTAAGCGGTGCCGCTAATACTTCGAACCCAGGTGCGAATACCGTGAATTTCTCCCTCTACTATTTCACGTCGTGGATCGAGATGTAAGTGTTAGGAGCGTTTGCTGCGCACCAGCGACCAGATTTTTATGAAGCATATACTTTCCCGCGGATCAGGAGGTTGGTTGATGCTTCCGCTCCCGATCTGACCTAGTTAGGGGCTCTCCGCGTACTGCTGAATCCATACTCAAATGAAGGCGGAATGATTTTCAGCAATCGAGTTCTTTCTGTTCCAGCGGGGCCCATTCTGCAATTGTTCGATTTGTCGAAGGGCGGGGTTCCGGCTTTAAAGCCTAAGGAGATTATGCACATATACTCGATAAGGCCGGGTTATTTGGTGTTCCGCCAGAATGACACTGCTATCTTCATGCGGTATAATCCGCATCGCTTCGCCCAGCAGTTAGGCTACAACCAGGGCGTTCCTCTCGAGGCATTTTTAGTTGAGCCTGCTCTCTCCCTGGTGGTTACTTGCGATGTCATTCACCACTTCATGCAGTTAAACATTGGCTCCATCTTCATGATCCCGGAGCCCGATTATCTTTCGAGGCCTGTGGGGTCCTTCAAGGGTTGGTATCGCCATCGAGTCGGCCCCGTCATTGCAGAGAAGAGACGGGTTCTTTTCGAGTGTAGATCCCCCGTTCCGGCTCAGGTCACCAGCACCCCATTGCAGCCGCGGTCGGTGGTTCGCCCTCCTTTGAGGGATAGAGGTTCAGTTCTTATCCCTAAAACCGCAGAAGTAGAATCAGCCCCTCGCACTGCTGGTATGGCGGTGCGCACTAGAGCCCAAACGGAAGTTTCTGATAAAGCACCCATGGTGGTGTCACCAAAGGGTGATACTGAAGGCGAAGTTGGGCAACACCGCACTAAAGCACCAAGGGGGAGGAAGCGCTCCCCCGCTAGCGTTAGCACAGGCTCCTAAAGGAGAAAGAAATTGGTCGTCGGCCTACTCGACACTTTGCTTGAATATGAGCCCTTTATTCAGGATGAGTCGATATCTATGCGGGAGCTGAAATACGGTCTTCTCTTTCCTGGTTCGTCTGCCGAGGAGGCCGCGTAGTTGGCCGAGGCTTTAAGGCGCTCATGAGATTAAACTGAAAACGTGCATGTCCCGAAGAAAGCCTTCCCCCTCGTTGTATTCTACGACGTTGACCCATCACTACGTAGGGTACATATGGGTCCTCTGTTAATGGAAGAAGAACGGGCTCTCAAACAGCCCATCTCGGTTGTTTCTGAAGATGATCTTGCACTGAAGACGGACAGCCATTCACTTGCAATTGAAACCCAGCGAGCGCATTTGATCAGAAAAGAACAACGGCTCGAAAAAGCCATACTTCAGGCTTCTTGGCGTATTGGTATGCGTATTCTTCGTGTTTTTCTTTTTGCGAGTAATTTGTATTTCTTTCACGTCTCCTTACCTTTGCAAAAACTTTGTAGGAACTTTTGCAGCGGAAGTGGATTTGAGTCCAGATCGAGCCATGGCTGCGGATTCTACGAATATCTTCCGTGACGCACCGGAAGGTGTAGAGGAGATTACTGAGGCTGCTACCCTTGCTGTGGAGCTCCCGGTGGTGCTTTCTGTCTCTTTAGTGTCTACTCCTCTGGCAGAGATGGTCTTGCCGGCCATAGATCTCATGGATATCTCTTATGACGCACCGGAGGGTGTAGAAGTGATTGCTGAAACTGTTATTCCCACCTCGGGGCCTTCCGCGGCGGCTTTCGTCCCCTTATTGGAGACTGCCATGCTGACTATAAATTTCACAAATATCCTCAGTGATGCACCTGAGGGTGTAGAAGAGGCTGCCGAAGCTGCCATCCCTCCAGTTCATGGCAGGCGAAGCATCGAAGGTAATCTTCTATACATACACTTTTGTTTGATGATCCCTCGGTTATCTAAACTTTTCCTATCCTCGGAATTGCGGGAGCTGGCGGCTTCCATCATGGATCTTTCCCCGAGAAGAACCTTCCAGCGATTGCTTGACACAGAAGCCCCATAAGCGATACGTCCGCAAAGCATAGTACTCTCTTCTGGCCAAGGTCGGTATTCTTTTGCCCTTTTGTTTTATATTTTTATCATGATGATATGCCCTTCATTTTAAACCACAGTTCTGGAAGCCGACGACGAGGTCGAGATTCTTGATGGACCTGGGGATCTCTCAAGCCCGCCGTGCATGACTGTGGGTAAGTGACGTTTTATTTTTGCTTCGTTTTGCTTACTCTATATTTGAAAATATAACCAACCGCACATATATCTTCACAGCTTTGCCAGCCCTGAGCCCATTAGAGTCTTGGATCCCCATGCCACCAGGTCTTTACGCCTGACGCCTATCTGAAAGGATGGCAAAACAGAGCGTTTATTCCATGGAGTCTCTCATCGAAGATCTTCGCACTGGTACTTCTGTCGCGGGCGAAGAATTCGCTGCTGAAGCCAACGCTTCTTTATCTGTTCTTACCACTTATCATGATGAGGCATTGGTGCGCACCTGGGTTGAGTATTGCCGCAGAGTGGAGGCCTGCCTACATGGGCTTGAATGGATACGTCTTCCCTCCGACCTCTTGTCTGTAAAAGCGAGCCTGCAGGGATAGGTCGAACGATGTGCAGCCAATCTCCAGTCATGCGAGAAGAGGCTCAACCGAAAGTTTTCGGCGAGGGAGTTGGCTTCAAAAGCTTTGGGGGAACTTCAAGCACAACTTATTACCAAGACTACCCGTGCGTACGAAATTTGGCAGGTACTTCAAGATGCTATTACAGAGGTGGTGGCTCTTGATAAAGACGTTATTTTTACACGTGAGATAGTTGAAGCCCACAAAGCTGCCGAGAAAAAGCTTGAAAGTCAGTTCGCTTCATACCAGAATCAACAGGCACACGCAGGGACTCGTCTTGCGGCACTAATAGAGCTCGAATCAGAAGTCCAGTGGAAAAACGACGAACTTACGGGCTTATTGAACCGTCCGCCGGCTTAGATAATTTTGTCGATGTATACTCTCTCTCTCTCTTTTGTTATTTGTATTCATTTTGATTCATAAATAAGAGTATCTTGTATTCATTTTGATTCATAAATAAAATACATATTTCATTTCATACTGGCACTTTTCTTTCCTTTGATGTCTTGACTTGGCAAAAACAATAGTTTATATACTCATTTCGGAGTTTGTTGTTTATTCACTCATTTCAGAGTTTCTAGTTTATGAACTCATTTCGGAGTTTATTCAGTTTACCTTCCTTGGGATTATAGGAAAACTTGTCCTAACGTCACAGATAACCCTTGCTCTTTGCGACAGAGATCCGTTAGGCTTTGTGGTACAAGGGTTTTAGTCCGTGGTACCGTCGCGTTGGCTGATGCATTCCCCGGTATGCAGATTTTACGCTGCTGTCCGAGTAGCCCCGCGACTGTCGTGTCTCTGATCCCTTCGGGGGCTGGACAAGACGTGGTCAAGTAATCTTCTTAGGCAGTTTGACCGTCAGAAGAGTAAGCGTTAGGAATTCTGCCATGCCGCTTTTTTCTTAAGATTAGGCTCAGTTTGGGAGCCCCGATGAGTCATAACCACTCCGCATTGGTGTGGGATGATCTCCGATAGTCTTTCGGGTTTTATTTGAGTTACCGTCAAGAACCTGAAGCTAGGAATTTGGCCTTCGCTTCCTTTTGATTTGGCTATTTTGGAGCCTTTGTTGACATTGCGTCTGCTGTAATGAGAAGAATGTCGGAGTAGTCTTTAGGTTGTTTTGTGAACCGTCAAGACTTGGAGCTAGGAATTTTGCCATGGCTCCATTTAGTTTCGACCCTGGGGTCCTTTCTTGATGTCGTGTCTGCATCCTGCGGGAGTTAGAAGGAACGTTGTTGTTGACATTGCGTCTGCTGTAACGAGAAGCATGTTGAGGTAGTTTTTAGGTTGTTTTGTGAACCGTCAAGACTTGGAGCTAGGAATTTTGCCATGGCTCCGTTTTATTTCGACCCTGGGGTCTTTTGTTGACGTCGCGTTTGCATCCTGCTGGAGTGAGAAGGACCGAGATGTTCGAACTACTGCTTATACCATCGGAGGAAAAGGTCCTACCGGGCGTGCCAGAATCTGTTTACCGCCAAAAATAGAGACGAACCGGGATGGATCATCTTGCCTGAATTTGGGGGCAGATGCTATTTGATTTATCCGTCCACCTCTCCGAAGATGCCAAGTTGATTTATGGCACCGTATATCAGAGGTTTAGGAGGATGTGGCCGTTGTAGCAGACTTCGTCAGATTCCCCCTCGTTTGCGAGGGTTTTTTGATTGTGGGGTCATTCTTCCCTGCAGGCGCAATCCCCTGCAGTTAATTATGTTACCGCATCACGATAACCACTTTCTCCTGCTCCGGAAGTTCACTTCGTGTCGTGTGTGTTTTTGTTTGTTTGGGTTGCCCGTGGTTTGTATACGGAGACTAATTTATGTTGTCGCCCGTAGGGTGTGGATTATTCCAAATCCGTATATCTTAGATTTGGAGTTTTTATTTAAGGACCGTTAATCTATTTTGGGATTAAGATCGACTTAAATGTATATGAGTAGTTTGGGCTCGGTTAGTTTTTTGTTAAGGATACGTTAGTCCAATTTGAGACTAAGATATACTTAAAAATGTTTTAGGATCATTTTTGTTTCATATCTAAGAAGAGAGTATTTGGGCTCTGTTGTCTTAGTTTAGAGGCATTTCAGTCCATTGTTGCCATTTTCGAGGCAACGGTTCTAGCATGATGACATCTCGGTCTGTTGATCACCATTTTGGAGGTGAGATTTTAGTTTAAGGACGTCTCGGTCCGTTGATCACCATTTTGGAGGTGAGATTTTAGTTTAAGGACGTCTCGGTCCGTTGATCACTATTTTGGAGGTGAGATTTTAGTTTAAGGACGTCTCGGTCTATTGTTAGTTTAAGAACGTCTCGGTCTATTGTTAGTTTAAGGACGTCTCGGTCCATTGTCCATCTTGCGTTCACGTGTATTTGTTACGTGACGGGATGAGCCACGATGATATGGGATGCATCCAGTTTGGAATGTGGTTTGATCTGGGATGTGCACGTCAGTTTGGGAAGTGCACCAAAAAGAAGTTGGTTGTCGGGACCCGCCACCTCTCTGAAAACGTTAAGGAATTACAACGACATGTATCATAGGTGTAGAGAGATGTACCCTTGAACCAATTCCCATAATTGAGGGAACAGGGATTAATGGTAAACCCAGGAATCATTATTCGTATTTTGAGACTAAGAATTCCTCAGGGGAATGTGGGACGAATATCATTTTAGGATATCATCAGTTGGAAGATCGATAGTCGTATTTGGGACTAAGATCAGTTTGGGAAGTAATGAGCACATGGGCTCGGTTGATCTGAATTAAGGAGTTTCTACTCTCAAGGGAGTCCACTCAGTTTTCTTTTTATTTGAAAAGGAGTGTTAAGCACTTGTTTGGACTCAGTCCCCTTTTTTTGTGCAAAAAGTGCTGAGCACTTATGTAAGTTCTGAAGCTCACATCTAATCATGTGGGGTTTTCAGTCATGGGAATTGCCCAATAAGTGTTAAACACTTTACCCCTTTTATCTTCATATGGAGTGCTAAACACTATTTATGGCGCCCACATGCGAAGCACGTGAGGAGCTAGGCGCTGCCTAGTGAGTGCCAAGCACTTTTTTATTCTGTGGCGCCCACATGAGAGCCACGTGAGGCGCTGGGCGATGGGCGTCACCCACTGAGTGCTAAGTACTCCTTTCTTTTGTAGCGCCTACGTGAGAGACACGTGGGGCGCTGGGCACTGAGCGTCACCCACTGAATGCTGAGCACTCCTGAGTTCTTTCGTAGCGCCCACGTAAGAGACACGTGGAGTGCTGGGCACTGAGCGCCACTCCCTGAGTTCTTTTTATTTTGTGGCGCCCACGTGGGGGACACGTGAGGCGCTGGGCGCTAGCTTTTTCCTTATATGCTTTGTTTTGAGGAATTCAATTTCCGAATTCTTTTCTTAATCTTTGATCCTCAGGAACAAGTTCTTCTTGATGAGAATTAAATTCTCAACTTGTGGGAGACTTGTCCTGTGGATCTCAGATCCAGAGAAAGAACTAAGTTCTTTTAAAAGGGTTAAACCCTTTAATAGGTAAATGAGATTCTTTGATCTCTCTTCTTTTTATTTACCTAGGGTTTTTTCTTTGAGAAGGGAGATCTTCTTCTTTCTTCCTGTTTGAAGCTTTCTGCTTTTTTAGAAGCTCATGGGGAGGGGTTTCTCTATATTAGACTTGAAATCTTAGGTCCTTTATATAGTAGAGGCAAGTCTGTTGATTAGTTGAAGAAATTTCTCATTAAGAGATCCTAATTGATTTGGGGATTTTTACCCACCATTGGATCTTTGATCCAAAGGTTTCTGTTTTACAGAACAAGATTGGGAAAATATTTTCCCATACAGAATTTATTCTATAGATTGGTGATTCTTTAATCACCATTGGATTTTTAATCCAACGGTACTCTGTTTTACAGAGGGCAATCTTTCTTGTTTAGAAAGATTTGAGGAATGTTTTCTCTAAACAGAATTTAATTCTGCATCCTGATGATTTATCATCTCCGTTGGATTTTGATCCAATGGCTCTGTTTAACAGAGAGTAGAATTTAATTCTACTAGGCGCTGACGCTCACGTGTTGTCCACGCGGGCGCTACTTAAGATTTTTGTGTGCTTTGCTTATTGGCGCCCACGTGAGGAGCACATGCGGCACCAATATAAGAGTTTTTTACTCTGGCGCTGGTGCCCTCGTGGAAGGCACGTAAGGCGCTGCCTCCTAAATTTTAAACAGAGCTTTGCTCTTTTATTGGGAAAACAAATACCCCTCTACCGTTGCGCTCACGTTACTCACATGTGATTGCAGCGGTGGCACCTTTTCCACCGCTTGATGCTCTTGGAAGTTGAATCGTCTTCCTGTGCCTATAAGTAAGGCCTTTGGCCCTTAAGATGACTGTTGTTCATCTTCCCTAATCTTATTCTTTTTCTGAGAATTTAATTCTCTTTCCAGAGCTCAGATCTCTGTCCAAGGAAACACTTTTAGAGTCAAAACTCTGTCAAAATTTGGTAAGAATTATGACCAAACTCTTGAAGGAATCTCTTCATGTTTTAGGGTTTTAACCTATTAACAGAGCTTTGCTCTTCTTTTACAAAGATCTCTTAGTGTTCTAAGATTTTTTCTTGCAGATCTTGAAGATCTTTGGGGTTTTATCCCGTTAGAAAGCTTTGCTTTTGAGGGTTCTGGGATGTTATCCCATTGTTCTACAGAGCTTGGCTCTGAAAAATTTTGGGTATTTTATTCCTTTCCTAATTTTCTTAACAGGTTTGAAATCTGTTTGCAGAACACAGTTCTCAAGGGAGTTTAACTCCCGAGTCGAATGATTTTTTCTCATTAAATGAGAATCCTTTTGGATTCTATTTTTAATGAGTGACTGCCCCATCATTGATGGGGTGTTACCTTGATTTTGTAGGGCTCTTGTCCCTTTTTTTAACTGCGGTGCAGTACAATTCTAAGTGACAAAGAATGTTAAAGCCTTAATCATTGTGTCGATAGCTGACTCCTTCATTTTTGTGCAGGTACTATGTCTTTCGATTCCTCTTTTCCCTTCGTACGCTCGGAAAGCGCTTTTGCCGATGCGCCCGTAGATCGGGAAGTCTTCGCGCTTATTAAAGATTATGACCCAGAGCAAAAATCTCTTCATCTGTGGGGGTCATAGTATAGTCAGATTATCCAGGGTCGGCGCAGTTTTTCTTGTGCAGCGCCTTCGGAGCCAATCCCAGCGATTCATTACGCTGACCCGCCTCAAGTGACTTATGCCGTAGAAGAGGTCAACTGGACCTCGGAAGGTCATCTTCCGCTTTCCATGGCATCGATACCCATACAGCCATCGATGGCCTTAGACATTTTGGGGCGACACATATGCCAAGGAGAGTCGCGCCATTGGGGGCAAGTTTACATGATAGGATTGACTCCCCATCATTCGGCTGGTTATCTACAGTGGGGCCGGTATATCCTGTCGGCCAAGAAGTCGCTGCTATTAAAGACCGGGTTGTACCCCGCAATCTACGTGTCCCCCTTTCACTATCCCCCACCTCATGTGTGGTGGATCAAATCTTTCTGGAACAATGGAACATCCCGACTCATACATTTCTCTTATTAGATCGGGAGGTTTCAATTTCATTAGAAGAGATCGCGGAGATCTTCGGCTTACCCGTCAGAGGGGAGCACTATGAGATGATACTTCCCCCCGATGAGTACATCTTTGCCACTAAATCAGTGGTAATGGGCATTACCCCGGAGAACGCCGTTCAACATCAATTCCCCAGCTTGATCAAGGTGTTGAACATGTAAAAGAATTTATTCCTGGAGTCTGGCGGGCAAAGGGTTAGCTTCGCAGATTTTATCGCCCGCTTTCTTCGTCCGGAAGTTCTGCCTAAACAGGCTGCGAAATTCGCCAAACTCGACGACCCGTTCGGATTTGGTTTGGATAACTTGCCGACGGCGGAGGTGGATTTAAAGAATTTCTTTATTCCGGACACTCCAGTCGTCCCCTTTGCAGAGATCGCTACCCCGGGTGTTGACGAAGAGACGTTCTTTTTAGGGTTCATTGGCCTGTGGCTGAGTTGGTTTGCGCTTCCGACGCATCCCCGCTACATGAGGCCATATGTTTTTTATCCAGTTCATCGCATCATCGCAGGGACGCGTGTGGCCATTGGGATCGTGGGGTTAGCTCATCTATACCATGACCTGAGTTTAGCAGCTGACACTACTCAGTCGGGGGTAAACCCCGTGTATCTCCCATTGCATTACTTCACATCATGGGTCGAGATGCACGTGCTGGGTGCTTTTGGTGTTCATAAACGACCCCGATTCTACGAAAGCTACAACTTCCCCCGGGTCATGTATCTAGTTGACGCTTCCGCTCCAGACCCATCACAGCGAGAGGCTCGGCGATTGCTCCTTCGACCACGCATGGTTAGGGACAGTATGACCTTTGTCGATAAAGTCTTGACTATCAGCAAAGAATCCACCAAGGTGGTCCAGCCATTGCATGATACTTTTAAGGATGGGGCTTCTGCGTTGAGGGTCCAGGAGGTTATGCACCTGTACTCTATCAGACCCGACTTCCTAGTGTTTAGACAGAACGCCTCGGTGTTGTTCATGAGGTACAACCCATACCGCTTCGTTTAGCTGTTGGGTTATAATCAAGGTGTTCCTCTTGAGGCGTTCTTAGTCGAGCCGGTTGCTACGGAGGAGGGTATTCGCAGCGCGATGCATCATTTTATACAATTAAATACGAGGTCCCATTTCCTTGTCAGCGAGCCGAGCTATGTGCCAAAATCTTCGAATGCTCACGTGGCGTGGTACCAGCATGCGACGGGTGTTTTTATCAGGGAGGAGAGGCGGCTGTTACTTGACTACAAGGATGCCGTCCCAGCCGGTAATCCAGCGGTCCCTTTGAAGCGACGAGCAGCCGATCGTACTTCTTTAAGAGAAATCACTACGGCTATAGTCCCACGAGCTTTTCCTGATAAGGTTCGGCCGGATGTTCCTGCGACTGCGGTAGCCATGGCATCCCCAGAATCGGGCATCGGTTCAGAGATCGGGACCCGCCGTCCGAAGAGGCCTGTCAAGCGAAAGCTTTTATCGTCGGTCGTTGGTGTCAGTTCGCAGAAGAAAAAGAAATCGCTATTCTCTGCTGACGTCATATTCGGTCAGGAGCCCCATGCTCCCTATAGTGAGGGCTTGTGCGAATATGACACCAATGAGGGTTTTTTTGACATGCCTGCAACCGATACTGATCTTCAGGCCGCCCTCGCAGCTTCCAAGCGACTGGCCCGCAAGGAAGCAGCGTTGGTCTCTATTGCGGAATCGGGTATACTTCATTTACATTCTTCTGCATCTATTCCTTCTCCCCATATTATGCTTTATTAACGCTCTCATCTTTAACAGGTATTTCTTCCGAAGAGGCTCTTACGGCTTCCCTCAAGACGTTTGAGAAGGAAGAGATTCTTCACGCCACCTTTGGTCTTGGTATAATTCGCTTCACTACACCTTTGCTCTTTTAGTTTCTTCTATTTACGGTCTAACTCTTTTCTTTATCCTGCTGCAGAGACTACCAAAAGCCAGGTTATTCCAAAATTAGTTCCTATCCCAGGCGGTGATGCAGAAGTGCTTCCAGAGCCACCGACTATGGCCAAGGGCATCCCAAAGCCACCACAGGAGGCATTGCAGAAACAACCAATAATGGACGCCATAGTGGCTCCAGAGGCCGAGCTCGGTTCGGACGACGACGTTCCCATGTCGGAAGTTTTAAGGAGGTCGGTTCATACGGCCCAGGCTGAGAGGAAGCGTAGAAAACACGCTGCGAGGGAACGCGAAGCTATCTTAGCCGCGGGTGCAGGTTCGTGTAATGTTCCACTTGCTGACAATCTTCTGGTGGACGTTCCTTCTGCCCTGTCTACTACCCATAGACAGGTTACGCGTATAGCTCGTGAAGAGAGTGAACGGCTACTTCAAGGTAGAACAATGCACGGTCCTTAATAACATCTCCTCCCCCTTTCTATTTATTTAACATACGCATTTTTATTTACAGGGCCAAATTTGGGTGACGGCGTGACAGGTGAAGTGCCGGCAACTAAAGAGCCTGAAGTGTCCAATCTTTCTCTGGAATCTGGGACCGTTCCAACTGCAGCTCTTTCCCCCTGAGGATCCTTGATATCGGCGGGTGACGCAAGCGTTGCGATAGCCTTTGTCGAATCAGGGGATGATGCCGTGGGCGTTGAATCTGCTCTCCTAATGGAAACCAAAGAAGCCGTCACAACTGGTGACGCTCCGGGCACGGTTTCGGTTTCTGACTTGTCAGGTATTCCTTGGGTTATTGTCTTTGATTTTTTAATCCTGCTAAGCATCTCTGATGATATTTCCTTTGTCTTGAGCATAGACGCAATAAACCCTAAAGCAGTACTGGCTGAAGAATTACCGCTGGCCGCTACCTTGGTTGTCACGGTTCCTTCTGTGTCTCCCCGAATTTTGGAAGGTAAAGCTTTCTCATTTAGTTGCTTTATTGTAGATACCAATTTTCTTTGCCTTAACCCTATATTGTCCCAACCTTGCAAGAGTGCTCTTTGACCACTTATACCAAATGCTACACCCGCATTTTTCTTTCCAATCGGAAGTCGTTCCCTCTTCCAGCATTGGTCAGTATATTCTTCGATTAGTGTTTCTCCTTTTCGTGAGTAGGCTTTCTGTTGCTAAGCCTTCCTTATATTGACCCCGGTATCATGGTTCAAAGGAGGGAGCGAAGGAATAGCAAGCATCCGGAGTTCCTTGTTTTTCCACCTTCAACAGCTGGTACGGTAGATTTCGTCTGTCAGATGTCTTCTTTGTCTTTTAAGTTGAAATCTGACCGTAATTTATTTTTTAGCGATTACACCGGCTTCAGCTCCTTTTGAGTCCCGCATTCCCATGTCCATGGGGCCCTTCGCTAAACGTCCATCTTCCAGGGGCGTGGTGACTAGCCGGCGAATGTTAAGCGAGTTTATCAAGGATCTTGATGCCGAGGCTCTCACCTCTGCTAAGGATTTTGCCGACGAACTCAATCCAATGCTGGCGACACTCGAGAATTTCCACAATGAAGACCTCGTCGGTTCTTGGGTTGATTATTGCAGGAAGATCGAGGCTTGTCTGCATGAGATTGAGCTTAAGCGATTCGCTCCCGATGTATTAACTTTGAAATCTCAGCGGGCTGCGTGGATCGAGCAGAGTGTCGCTTTCATTTGATATTTTGAACAAGAGGTGACGCTGAGGCGAAAGGAGCATGAGACGACTTCCGGCGAATCCGTCCAATTGCTCACCCAAATTGAAGCGAATGCTGCGCAACTGAAAGCTATTTTTGAAAACCTGTAACGATGTATTTCTGACGGGTTGGTGCTAAGGAAGAAGCTTGACTTTACTGAGCGGGTCATGCTAAGTTGCGAAGCTGCCAAATGGGAAATTGCTGAGAAGTTTTCATCCTGCTTGCAACAACGAACTCAAATCGAAGCAAAGCTGGGCGCCGTAGCTGAGCGTGAGGAGGATTTGTGGGGAGCGCGTGAGCGATCGTCAGTTTGTTGAAAGCGCCTCCTTCTTAATCATTGTAATTGTATTTCCCTTTTTGCATTGGTTGTATCTCTTAAACATTTTGATTCATGAATAAGAACATACATTCTTTTTTATGCGCTTATCCGTGTCTTGATTCCTTAATGTGGTGGTAATTAGTTTACTTACTCATTTCGGAGTTTGTAGTTTATGCGCTCGTTTCGGAGCTTATAGTTTATTTGCTCGTTTCGGAGTCTCTAGTTTATTTACTCATTTCGGAGTTTGTAGTTTATTCACTCATTGCGGAGTCTCTAGTTTATGGACTCATTTCGGAGTTTATTTAGTTTACCTCCCTTGGGCTTATAGAAAAACTTGTCCTAACGTTATAATTAA
Organism: Agapanthus africanus; assembly: GCA_030015575.1. Classification (NCBI taxonomy): domain Eukaryota; kingdom Viridiplantae; phylum Streptophyta; class Magnoliopsida; order Asparagales; family Amaryllidaceae; genus Agapanthus; species Agapanthus africanus. The sequence continues at coordinate 605,097,905 of CM057340.1, forward strand.
CCCTCACTCTTTACGACAGAGGTCCGTTAGGTTTTGTGGTACTAGGGTTTTAGTCCGTGGTACCGTCGTGTTGGCTGATGTGTTCCCCGATATGCAGACTTTACGCTGCTATTCAAGTAGCCCCGCGACTGTCGTGTCTCTGATCCCTTCAGAGGCTAGACAAAACGTCTTCAAGTAATCATCTTAGGCAGTTTGACCGTCGGAAGAGCAAGCGTTAGGAATTTTTCCATGTCATTTTTTACTCGAGGTTAGGCTTAGTTTGGAAGCCCTGATGAGTCATAACCACTCCGCACTGGTGTGGGATGATCTCTGATAGTATTTCGGGTTTTATTTGAGTTTCCTTCAAGACCCTGAAGTTAGGAATTTTGCCTTCGCTTCTTTTTTTATGTGGCTGTTTTGGAACCTTTGTTGACATTGCATCTACTGTAACGAGAAGAATGTCGAGGTTGTCTCTAGTTTGTATGTGAACCGTCGAGACTCGGCTCTCCCTTTGACGGAGCCTGGTGGGAAAATATGGTTCCCTTTTCGTTTGTGCCCATGGATTGTATACAAGGGTTGATGTTGACTCACCTGCAGGGAAGAAAAGTTTCATTTTGATATATATTTTTTCATTTGTTTCCGCAATACTCTATCTTTTTAGCTTTTATATCACGAAAGTCGTGATTGCCCAATCATTTCGGTTATTTTTCACGGTGCCCAATCATTTCGGCTATGTATTGTTTATTTTTACTCGCTGTTTTTTATTGCGAGTTGCCCAATCATTTCGGCTGTTTCATATGCATATATTTTTTGCCCGCTAATTTTTTTATTGCGAATTGCCCCATCATTTCGGCTATTTCATATGCATATACTTTTGTTGCGAGTTAGGAAATTGGATGCTAACACCAATTTCGACATCAACATTGCTGCGACTGGAATATTGCTAGGAGCAAATCATCATTTTCCTTGAGAGGACTTGGAATTTGATACCGATTTAGGCATCATCATCGCTATGACTGGAATATTGCCAGGAGTGAATCGTCATTTGCCTGTTGAGGACTTGGAATTTGATACCGATTTAGGCATCAGCATCGCTACAACTGGGGTATTGCCAAGAGCGAATCATCATTTGCCTCGAGAAGACTTGGAATTTGATACCAATTTAGGCATCAGTATCGCTACAACTGGAATATTTCTAGGAGCGAATCATCATTTGCCTTTTTCGATTTGAACAAAGGTGGCTTAGCAAACAGGGTTAGGATCCTGTCGACTAAGGCTTTTTGACTTTATGACCCGTAAGGGTCTCATAAAATTATTTCTCCCTACGAGTCGAGAGGATCTCGTAGGTGTAGGTTCTTACGTAGAAGTCGTGAGGAGTCCTAAGTGGTATTTTCTCTTGCAAGTCGTAAGGATCTTACAAGAGTGTTTCCTCCTTACAAGTTGAGAGGACTTATAAGTGTCGTTCACCATATTAGGACATTCGTCGTCATTGGTGGAACTTGGTGGGGGAAATCGTTTATTTTTGCTCGTGGATTGTATACAAGGGCCAATATTGGACCGCCTGTAGGGAAACTTGGGGAACACGACGGCTTAAGAACAGGTTCGGGTCCCTGTAGCCTAAGGCTTTGAATCTTATGAGCCGTAAGGGTCTCATAGGGGGAGTTCTCCTTACGACTCGAGAGGATCTCGTAAGTGAAAATTTTACGAGATTGCGTCCTTTCGGGTTTTCACAAGTTCGCCGGTAGCCCTGCTGTTTTTACTCACGGCGCCCTTTCGGTTTTTCATCCGTACCCATTTTACTTGTGGACATACCCTTTTTTAACTGAGATTGCGCCCTTTCGGGTTTTCACAAGCTTGCTGGTAGCCCTGCTGTTTTCACTCACGGTGCTCTTTTGGGTTTTCATCCGTGCCCATTTTGTTTATGGACATACCGTTTTTTTATGGGTAGGGTTTAGGGGTGGCTTTGTCACTGAAGTAGCTGTACCGTCGGTATAACTTGAGTTGAGATCTTTACTATCAAGACTTTGATTGCAGTATGGATCACAAGAGACTGTTTCTTCATATCTAGGGCGACGCACTAGTTTAGGGACGTTCCGGTCCATTGTTAGTTTAGGGACATCTCGGTCCATTATCACCATTTTTGAGGTGAAGCTTTAGTTTAAGGACATTACGGTCCGTTGTCGCCATGTTTGAGGTGAAGTTTTTCCGAATACCACTTAGAATTTTGACTCAGGAAGATAGCGAGCGGACATGTGTGTCGTCATCTATCATTGACCTAAGTCGTGACTTGTCAAGCGTGGTATTTCTTGAGGAATCAGCCATTTATTGGCCAGAAAAGAGTTTCGCCATGCATATCCATGAGAAAATAGGCCCCACCTTGGTAGACCTTATCTATGATGTACTGACCTTCAAAGTTTGGCTCGAATTTCCCTCATTTTGCACGATTGGGGATCACAGGTCTTTTGACGACTAGCACGAGTTCGCTTTGGCGGAATGTTCTCGGCCTAGTCAGTTTTTCGTATGAGCGTGTCATCCTTGCTTTGTAAGCTTCCTGGTTTTACTGCGCCACGAGACGAGTTTCATCGAGGGCATCGAGCTCCTTAAGCCGAAGATGGGCATTTTCTTCATCCGTCAGCTCGTATCGAACAACTATTCATAGAGAAGGGAGTTCTATTTCCAGAGGAAGCACTGCTTCCGTGCCGAATACTAACGCATATGGGGTCGTATTCGTAGCTGTTTTGAATGCCGTCCGGTATGCCCAAAGAGTTTCGTGCAGCCTTTCATGCCATTCTTTTTTCTTCTGGATACCGTTTTCTTTATAATCTTATTCAAGCTCTTGTTGAAAGCTTCAGCTAGACCATTAGCTCGGGGATTATAGATGGAAGAGTATCTCCAATCTATATTATACTGGTCTACGAAGCGGCTGATTTTATGGCTCCTGTAGGCTGGCTCATTATCCGAGATTATCCGTCGCGGAGTGCCGAACCGGTAGATGGCATGTGTTTTGAAGAAATGAAGGATTTTCTTCGTCTTCACTTCCCTTAGCGGTACTGCTTCTGCCCACTTAGAGAAGTAATCGGTCATTGCCAGTATGAACCGATGTCCTTTGGATGACGCTGGTTCAATAGGGCCGATTATATCAGTTCCCCACATTTCGAATGGCCAGCTAGCTACTGTTGGGTGTAGCGGATTTGCATGTTGGTGGATGAAGTCCCCGTGAATCTGGCACGAGTGACACTGCTTCGCATATTCGAGACAGTCCTAAATCATTGTGGGCTAATAATAACCTATTCTTTTGATCTTCAGCTTCATCTTTGGCCCGGCTTGATAAGAACCGCATAGTCCATCGTGGGTTTCTTGGATGACTCTCCTTGCTTGTTCTGGTTCCAGGCATCTCAGCCACAGACATTCGAATGATCTCTTATATAGAGTATCATTCACGAAGGCGAAAGATAGAGCTCGTTTCATGAGTTGATGTCTTAATGACGCATCTTTAGGTGTTTGATGGGATTTGAAGTAGTCTATGAAGACTTCCGTCCAATCCTTGACCTTTTCTTCATCTTCAATTCGGAGGACCTCTTGTTTGGTCGTTTCTTTTCCTTCAGATGGCTCCATTGAATCCTCTGAAGATATTTCTGCTGGTGCGAGAACCCGGCGGCTTTGCACAATGATCCTTACGTCATCGAGGTTTTCGTTAGCCAGCTCCTTAGCAAGCTTGGATAATGTATCCACCTTGCTATTTTCCGCACGCGGTATGCTTTTTAGGATGTAGGAGGGGATTTGTGTCAGCAGTTGCTGCACTCTCCTACTATATTTTATCAACTTTGGTTTGCACATCTGATAGTCGCCATTTACTTGGCTATCGACCAGCTGGGAGTCTCCATATATGAAGAGGTTTTCGATTCCCATATCGACAACGATCTCAAGACTCGCTATCAAAGCTTCATATTCAGCCTCATTGTTTGTTCTTGGTTCCGTTAAGAAAATGTCGAAACACATTATCCCTCCTTGCGGTGTCACGAAGATGAGGCCCACCCCGGCTTTGATTATAGGAGTGTTATGCTTCTTCTTCTTCATGGAAGATGCTCCATCGAAGTAGAGTTCCCATTGGAAATTATTTTCTTTCTTCTCCCCTTCGATTGTGTCGAACGCGTGTTCGTCTGACAATTCGCAATTTAAGGGAGAATCGGTCGGTATCGGATGCTCAGCGAGAAAGTCGGCGATGGCCTAGCCTTTCACTGCTTTGAGTGGTCGATACGTTATCGAGAATTCTATCAAGAGGAGGGCCCATTTAGCTAGCCTTCCTGTTAGTATGTCTCTTGACATCAAATATTTGTGAGGATCCACCTTTGATATGAGATGGACCTCATGTGCCAAGGCGTAATGTCTGAGCTTCGTTATAGCGAAGATCAGTGCCAGGCAGTGCTTTTCGATGGGGGAGTAGTTGTTTTCTGCCCCTAGGAGAACTCGAATCAAATAATAGAGATCTCTCTCCTTCCTCTGGTCATTCTCCTGTGCCTATATCACGCATAGAGAACCTTTCAGGGCTGTTGTGTACTGGATGAGGGGCTTTCCCTTAACCGGAGCAGTCAGTACTGGCGGATTCTGCAGGTATTGCTTGATTCCGTCCAGTGCACTTTGGCATTTATGATCCCAAACAAACGGGGTCCCCCTCTTCATTAGATGGCTGTAGGGACAGCTTTTGCCGGAGAGGTTGGCTATAAACCGCCAGATATACGCGAGCTATCCTTGGAGAGACCGCAGTTGTTTAAGAGTTCTTGGCATGGGCATTTCTATAACCGCCTTGATCTTCGATGGGTCTATTTCGATGCCTCGGTGCCGTATCATGAATCCTAGGAATTTGCCTGAGGAGACTCCAAACGCGCATTTTAGAGGATTCATCTTTAGATTGTATTTCCGAAGACGTTGGAACACTATATCTAGATGCTCCCAGTGCTCCTCATAAGATTTTCTCTTCACCATAAGGTCGTCAATGTAGCATTCAACAATCTCATGAATGAGGTCGTAGAAGATTTTCTTCATGGCTCTCTGGTAGGTAGCGCCTGCGTTCTTCAAACCGAAGGGCATCACCTTGTAGCAGAATATGCCTAGCGGAGTCCGGAAGGCGGTGTGCTTTTGGTCTTTAGGATGCATTTTTATTTGATTGTAACCTGAAGATCCATCCATGAAGGAGAAGACCTCAAGAGTGGACGTGTTATCGATCATCAGCTCGGTAACAGGTACTGGGAAGTCATCCTTCGGACAAGCTTTGTTAAGGTCTCAAAAGTCCACGCAGATGCGCACTGTTCCATTTTTCTTCATCACTGGAACAATGTTGGCAATCCAATCGGGATACTGAACTTCTTGGATGAAGCCGGAGTCAATTAGTTTCTTGATTTCGGTATTGATACTTATCTCGAGTTCGAGCCGCATTCTTCTTGGCGCCTGTTTAACTGGCTTGACGTCCGGCGATATAGCCAGTTTACGCACCATAATTTTTAGGTCCAGTCCCGGCATCTCGGAATAGTTTCATGTGAAGCAGTTTTTATATTGCATAAGAAAGTCCTTTAGTGTGGCCACCTATTTTTTAGACAACAGCTCACTGACAAACGTGGGTTTCGGCTCGTTTTCCATCCCCAAGTCGATTTTTCTTAGGTAGTCCGCCGTAGTTTGTATCCCATCTTCCAGCTCTTTTGGTGTTGGTGGAAACTCTGAGATCACCTCATCCTCGTCTTCATATACGAAGCACCTGAAGGAGTCATTTATATTCTCATGCTCTCCCTCCTTTGAGAGTGTTATCATATGAAAAGTACGAGTTCGCTTCCATTCTTGGTGTTGAGCTGGTCCTGCCTTCGCGATATAGGTCCTCTTTGGCTCATGCTTTTGTGGTGGGGCCACCCTCCAGCTGTCGGATAAAGCGAACCTGCCCTGTTGATATTAGTCTTCGACCTGGTCTTTAAAGGTGAAGCTGTCTTCAAGAGAATGTCCTATTGCTCGATGATAGGAGCAATAATCCGAGTGATAGTCCTCATTTACCTGTTCGGGGTACTGAGGTTCCGGGAGCGTCATCATCTGATGATTGATGTCAAGGTTGAATATTTTCCTTGTCGTGTCTTGAGGGAAAGAGTTTTCCCGACCTATCTTCTTGATGAAAGACGGATTCCAGCTGACTTTTTCTTGATTGCATGGCTTATTGGATCCGCTTTGCTGTTTTAGAACGTCATTCTCATTCTCCACCATGTTTTTGCCTCTGTGTCGGGCTTTTTCCTTGTCGCGAGAACGTATAGCGGGTTGAGAGTGAAGGGCATCATAATTTTCCTTTTTCGCAGATTGCTGAATAAGACGCTGAGTCTTGGCCTTTTCGCAAATAGCCATTTCGCGACTGTGATCATCCCGAACCTTTTGACCGTCTCCCTTATTAGCTTGTCAACTTGCTCTTCGAACGACAGACTTGACGTTCTTATAGCGGGATTTCGCTTCGTTTCAACGTCACAGCTATCTGGAAAAGCATTCCCTTCTTCACCGGAGTTATTTATAACGCAGCAACCATGGAATTGCTCCCATTTCTTAGACCAAACTTATCCAAGCCCAGTCGTCTCCATCCTCCCGTTGGGCATCTTTCGCTGAGTCTCGGGAACGTCCCAAATCTTGTTGTAGAACTGGGCTTGTCGAGCGGTTTGTTTGAAGGGTACGCCTTGGCATCTTAATAGCCCTTTCAATCCTTCTACGTAATATCTAGGCAGACGGATTGGTTGAAGCCCGTCAAGCGCAAGTTCGGCACTATGCCCGACTTCTTTCTCCACTCTGGTCTCCGTAGACTGATGGAAGAGGATCGCCTTTTCACCTCTTCGCCTGGGAAGGACGTAGAAAGTTTGCAGCTCTTGTACACTGTATGTATCGAGTGCATCAAGTTCTTTGTAATGCCGCGATGGAACTATGGTGATTTGCAAGCTCTGATCACCTCCAGTAATGATTTGTGCTGACAGGCGAGTGGAGAATACGGCGTTAGCCTCATCCTCAGAGTCACTGCCAAAGACCAAAATAGGAGTAGATGGTCCAGACTTGTTGCATTGGGGTTGCCCCGAGTAGACTATCTCTTCATCTTCCTCGGTATCGCTCCCAAAGATCGGGATAGTGGCGACGGCTTTTTGTTTATTCTCCGGCTTATGACATCTTTCCATGTCTTTGAAGTCTGGTAGGAAGTATTTTGCGTCTTCATATTTTCGGACTTCGTTTATGGAGAATGGATTTAGCTTCCCTGTAACTGTGTATTCGAGGCCGTCTTTGAAATACTTCATGCACTGGTGTTGTGTAGAAGGGATGATGTTGTACTCGTGCAACCAAGGCTTGCCGAGCAAAGCGTTGTAGCAAGTCTTGGCGTCGATGACATGAAATTTGATGTCAGTGATGAGAAGCCCAAAGCGTAACGTCAATATTACGGACCCAAGCGTCCGCGATGAATGAGAGTTGAACCCGGAGATGGTAATTTTATCCCGAGCCAGGTGCTGAATGTTCATGCAAATCTCCTTCAGCGCCTTCACGTTGAGAAGGTTGACGGAGGACCCGTTGTCGACCAGGATCTTCCCTATCTTGATATCGTGGTAGTACCCGGTGACATATAGAGGACGGTTGTTCTCGCATGTTCTGAGAAGGAGATCTTCATCGCCGAATGTAATGTCAGCTGTATGAACCTCTGCCAGCTCGTCCTTCATCTTTTCTTCTGTAAGGAAAGCTTGGAACTGATCGGGCTCCTGTAATGCCCTGATCAGAGAATCTCTTGCTTCTTTGGACAGGAGGAGAGCATCCAATATGCTCAGTTGTGAGGGTATCTTCCTCAGATGTTCCAGGACATTGTAATCCACCTTGTTTTTCTTAAGCGGGTCCTTGGCTGCGAGCTCTTTGATGACTCTATCATCGAGGGCAATTTCCTTAGGGACTTTTTCCTTCCCCTTGTCTCTTTTGCTCGAGCCTTTGTTTGTAGGCCCGAGGTTCTTTTCAGGTAACGTACGGTTACACAGCTGAATGTTCTCGCAGTTCTTCTTCTCTTCTTCTTTTCCAGAGGTGGATTCTTTGAAGAGAGGGCCGAGGGTTATTTCTTCCTCAGAATCGCTCCCGAATGTATGAACTTGAGATTTTCCTTTCGTCTAACTGGTATCAACTATATGACAGTTGACAGCTATTCCTTCATGCTCGTCTGTTGCGCTTCTTTGTTGTCGACGAGCTTTGCACTTCATTCGCTTTAAGTGTTGTTGGTGAGCAACTTATCCTTACCACCATTTTTTGAAGGCATTGCACTCTTCGGTGGGGTGTGTGACCCTCCGATGGTATAAGTAGTAGTTCGGATGTATATCCGTCCCGTCAAGGCACATGACCCCGAGGGTGCTTTCCACGAGAGGGGGCAGCTTCATTCCCATTGACAGGGCTTTAGCGAACCGCTTCTTTACTTTGATCCTGCTTTTGTTTGTAGCAGGTGTGCTTTGGCTTAGTTGGAGTACTTTATGACTCGTCCTTACCGCAGCTTCTTCAGCCTGACGCCGACGCTTGGCCTTTTCGTATATGGTCATTTCACGTTCTCGGTCAACTCTTCTCTTTTGAAGGGCTTCGTTTAGCAGCCTGTCAATTAGGTCTTCTGGCGGCTCCAGGGATTCTGGCACCGATCCTGTCCCCAGTTCCTCTGCGTTGCTTTCTGACGCCGAAGGAGTTTCTTCATTATTTAACGACGAATGAGAAACCATGTGGCAACTTGCTACATAATCTTCGGTTTCTCCCGACGAGCCATTTCCCTCATCATCGTCACTATCTCCGTTCTTAAGTATATGGTTGAGAAACTCTTCGAGAGTGACTGGTGTCCGCGCCTTCTGGTTGTACTCCTCCAGCGCGTCGATATACTTTTGTAGGTCCGTGCGCTTGTCGTCAGGCTGCACGGGCTTCTTGTTCTTCATCTTTCCCTTCGAAGACTTTGAAGGCTTGACCTGGGTGTTTTGCCCATCATTAGCAATTTTCGATGTGAGGCGCAGTTTCAGCATCCCTTCGATGATCTCAGGCTCCAGCGAGCTTTTCCACCTGATCGCCGGACATGCTTGAAGATCCTTCAGCATTTTTTTGGTTTTAGTTGAAAGGATGACTTCCCACGGTGCTTCTTCTACAAAGGAACATAATTCCCCCGGCGTTTCCACCCTTTTAGGAGCGTGCCTCTGTGGCGGGTTCACCCTTCAGTTCTCAGAAAGCGCAAATTTCCCCCGTTGATACTAGTTCTCGATCTAATTTTTGAAGACATAGCAATCCTCAATGGGGTGGCTCACCATTCGGTGATAGGAGCAGTAATTGGGATTGTTGACGTCACTGGGTTGAGGTGGACGTTTTGGGTCCGGCAGAGTGATGAGTTTGTTGCGCACTGCCAGTTCAAATAATCTCCTCGTTTTATCACGGGGAAACGAGTAACCACGTCCTAGCTTCTCTTCCAGGGATTGGTGCAGGCGCGCGTTGTTTTGGCGAGTAACCGATTTCGGGTCACTCGGTTGTTGTTGAGTATTGGCAATGAAGGCCACTTTCCTTTTACCCTTTGCATTCCGAGGGTCCATTTTTGAAGAGGAACGCCCGTGGCCCATCTGGTCCATTTGGGCCAACTTGTCGATCAGAGCATCGAATGTGGTCGGCTTAAAGAACGTCATAAACTGGGACACAGTCGCCTGAGGATCCAGACTTCCTATGAACATGCCCACAGCAGGAACTTCTTCGATGCGTTGTTCGCATTTTGACTATAAGTTCCGCCATCGAATCGCGTATTGAACCCAGGTCTCTCCTGGCTTCACCGTGGCGTTGATTAACGCTGTGATCGGGGTGCGCTCGCTTGCGCTGGCGAACCGATGTGTGAATAGAATTTCCATTTCTATGAATGTTTCGATGGAGTCATTTGGGAGCTCTGAGTACCATTCAAATGTTGTCTCTGACACTGCCAACGAACCGGTGAAGCAGCAATTTGTCGTCGCCTCTAGTATTGCCGCATAAAGCTCTGAACTGAGCGACATGCTGATGCTGGTTGCCTATCCCTTTGTACACATGGAATTTGGGGATCGTATATCCCGGCGGGTACTTGATTTGATCGTACCATCCTGGGTACAGTCGCCCGGTTTTGACGATTTGGCCAGCCGCTTCACTTGCCTGATGAGCTCGTATTTGTTGATCTATGTAATCATCAAGGGCAGCTTTGGAGATCGTTTCCTCCCTGGCTGTCGATAAAGCTGGAAGAGGGTTTGATGTTTCCCCTTTGTTGTCCTCAATAATTATCGGTGGGTCTTCAGCTGGAGGTTCTGGCTGGATCATCATTCTAACCATGTCTTGGAACAAAATCGCCATCTGCTTTATATTAGCAGCTTATTCCGCGGCCTCAATTGGTTTCACTCCCAATTTGACAGTTTCCTTCCGAAAATATCCTTATCTTTTCTTTCTAGCACCCTTCGCAGGAACTCTGTATCGGTTTCCTGCTCCTGGCGCTGTTCAGACGCTGCTTCCGGGCTTTCTTTTTTCCTGGTGAGTGCTGGCATTTTTGTCAGCATCTCCGAGAGCTTTTATTTATGCTCCTGAGCTTTTGTCAATGACTGAGTTTGCGGCCGATGACCCATGGAAGCATGGCTTTCCTCTTTTCCGGAAGCCATGTAAGCCGTGTGCACGATCATGCACCTAGACTTAGGGCGTTTGGATCCATCACCTTTGGGATTTGCCGCCGGTGGTGGGATTTTCTCCGGCCTTCTCCTTTTGTGGGAGGTCGAAGTTGAAGGGGCCGTTGTAACAGGAGCCTGTGTGAAAGAAGTCCCTCGCTGTATGGTGGAGGGATGATTTTCCTTTTTTCAAACCTTCATTTTCTCCGGTTGACGAGAGTAGTTCTTGTTGATCACATAATCTTGGAATTTCCGCCAGACCCTGTGGATTTGGGAGGACAGCCGCTGAGGAGGCTGCTCCGTCTTTGCCTGCGTCGTGTTTTCAGCAGGTGAGGGAGATTTCTTCAGCACTGCGGTCGGAGAGTTCTTTCGCACCCTCCTAAGCAGATCAAAGCTATTCCCGGTTGGAACATCAGCGTCAACTTCCACCATTGGAGCTGGTGGGGTGAGTCCGAAGGGGGAGTTGCTCCCTGCTATTCTCACTCGGCGCCAGTGGTGACATCGAGCCTGCTTTGCAGATGGGCCACCTCAGTTGTGGAAGTGGCTCCGTCGTGCCCCCTTCTTTGGTTAGGGGCTGCTGCTAGTGCCAGCCTGTCGAAGACTGACGTCCTTTGAGAGGGAATGACCAATCTTTCGAAGGTCGACTTTCTGGTAGGGGGAGCACTTTTGATGACTTCACCTTCTGTAGGAGTTGGGAGGACTACCCATTTTGGGATAGTCCCTTCAGGTATCGCGAGCCTCTTTGCGGGCCCACTTGAGCTTCGGCTCAGCCTGTTGAAGACTAAAGTGGCGGACTTGGCCGACCCATTGAGAGGGGCCATGGTGGTTGCAGGTCGATCGAAGACCGACTTCTTAGGAGCTTTCTATGGTGGCACTGGGGCGTTGAAGCTTACTGGCGGGAGCATGGTCCCGAAGAACAATCCAGTGGTGGCCTTAGTCACTTGCCCCACCGGCATAGAAAAGATAGAGGCCACATTAGGCTCGTATGTCACTCCACCGGTCGGGACGGAGCGGGAGTTGCTGTTGCAGTTTGTGCAGCTGGAAGCCATTGACCTTTTTCCTGCACATGAGCAAGACACAAAATCTTAATACCTCGAATCCAATGGCAACCATAGCAAACCGCGATTTTGTTCGCGAAACACGACACACGAAGTGTGGAGTGGAAAGAGGAAAAGGTCCCACCTGGGGTGCCAGAATCTGTTTACCACCGAAAACAGAGACGAACCGGGATGGATCGCCTTTCCTGAATTTGGGGGCAGATGCTATTTGGATTTATCCGTCCACCTCTCCGAAAATGCCAAGTTGATTTATGGCACCGTATATCGGAGGTTTGGATAGATGCGGTCGTTGTAGCAGACTTTGTCAGATTCCCCCTCGTTTGCGAGGGGTTTTTGATTGTGGGGACGCTCTTCCTTGCAGGCGCAAGCCCCTGCAATTAATTACGTTACCGCATCACGATAACCACTTTCTCCTGCTCCGGAAGTTCACTTCATGTCGTGTGTGTTTTTGTTTGTTTGGGTTGCCTATGGATTGTATACAGAGACTAATTTATGTTGTCGCCCGTAGGATGTAGATTATTCCAAATCCGTATATCTTAGATTTGGGGTTTTTATTTAAGGACCATTAATCTATTTTGGGATTAAGATCGACTTAAATGTATATGAGAAGTTGGGGCTCGGTTCGTTTTTTGTCAAGGATATGTTAGTCCAATTTTAGACTAAGATCTACTTATCAAGGTTTTAGGATCATTTTTGTTTCAGATCCAACAAGAGAGCATTTGGGCTCTGTTGTCTTAGTTTAGGGACATTTTGGTCCATTGTTGCCATTTTTTAGGCAACGGTTCTAGTTTGAGGACATTTCGGTCTGTTGATCACCATTTTGGAGGTGAGAATGTGAGATTTTAGTTTAAGGACGTCTCGGACCGTTGATCACCATTTTAGATGTGACATTTTAGTTTAAGGACGTCTCGGTCCGCTGATCACCTTTTTTGGAGGTGAGATTTTAGTTTAAGGACGTCTCGGTCCGTTGATCATCATTTTGGAAGTGTGATTTTAGTTAAAGGACGTCTCGGTCCGTTGTTAGTTTAAGTACGTTTCGGTCCATTGTCCATCTTGCGTGCACGTGTATTTGTTACGTGACGGGATGAGCAATGATGATATGGGATGCATCCAGTTTAGGATGTGTTTTGATCTAGGATGTGCACGCCAGTTTGGGAAGTGCACCAAAAAGCAGTTGGTTGTCGGGACCCGCCACCTCTCTGAAGACGTTGAGAAATTACAATGACATGTATCAGAAGTGTAGAGAGATGTACCCTTGAACCAATTCCCGTAATTGAGGGAACATGGATTAATGGTAAACCCAGGAATCATTATTCGTATTTTGAGACTAAGATTTCCTCAGGGGAATGTGGGACGAATATCATTTTGGGATATCATCAGTTGGAAGATCGATAGTCGTATTTTGGACTAAGATCAGTTTGGGAAGTAATGAGCACATGGGCTCGGTTGATCTGAATTAAAGAGTTTCTACTCTCAAGGGACCTAACCAACTTGGGCTTGGACCACTCAGTTTTCCTTTTATTTGAAAAAGAGTGCTAAGTACTTGTTTGGCTCAGTCCCCTTTTTGGTGCAAAAAGTGATGAGCACTTATGTAAGTTCTGACACTCACATATAATCATGTGGGGTTTCAGTCATGGGAATTTCCCTATAAGTGTTAAACACTTTACCCATTTTGTCTTTATATGGAGTGCTAAACACTCTTTATGGCGCCTACGTAGGAAGCACGTGAGGAGCTAGGCACTGCCTAGTGAGTGCCAAGCACTTTTTTATTTTATTGCGCTCACGTGAGGGTCACATGAGGCGCTGGGCGCTGAGTGCTAAGCACTCTTTTCTTTTGTAGCGCCCACATGAGAGACACGTAGGGCGCTGGGCGTTGAGCGTCACCCACTGAGTGCTAAGCACTTCTGAGTTCTTTCGTAGCGTCTACGTGGGAGGCACATGGGGCGTGGGGCGCTGAGAGCCACTCCCCGAGTTCTTTTTATTCTGTGGCGCCCACGTGAGGGGCACGTGAGACGCTGGGCGCTAGCTTTTTCCTTATGTGCTTTGTTTTGAGGAATTCGATTTCCTAATTCTTTTCTAAATCGTTGATTCTCAAGAACAATTTCTTCCCGATGAGAATTAAATTCTCAACTTGTGGGAGACTTGTCCTGTGGAACTCAGATCCGGAGAAAGAACTAAGTTCTTTTAAAAGGGTTAAACCCTTCAATAGGTAAATGAGATGCTTTGATCTCTTTTATTTTTGTTTACCTAGGGTTTTTTCTTTGAGAAGGGAGATCTTCTTCTTTCTTCCTGTTTGATGCTTTCTGCTTTTTTTTAAGTTTATGGGGTGGTTTCTCTATATTAAACTTGAAGTCTTAGGTCCTTTATATAGTAAAGGCAAGTCTGTTGATTAGTTGAAGAAATATCTCATTAAGAGATCCTAATTGATTTGGGGATTTTTATCCACCATTGGATCTTTGATCCAAGGGTTTCTGTTTTACAGAACAAGATTGGGAAAATATTTTCCCATAAAGAATTTATTCTGTAGATTGGTGATTCTTTAATCACCATTGGATTTTTAATCCAATGGTACTCTGTTTTACAGAGGGCAATCTTTTTTGTTTAGTAAGATTTGAGGAATGTTTCCTCTAAACAGAATTTAATTCTGCATTCTGATGATTTATCATCTCCGTTGGATCTTTGATCCAACGGCTATATTTAACAGAGAATAGAATTTAATTCTACTAGGCGCTGGCGCTCACGTGTTTTGCACGTGGGCGCTACTTAATATTTTTGTGTGCTTTGCACATTGGCGCCCACGTGAGGAGCACGTGCGGCGCCAATAAAAGATTTTTTAACTCTGGCGCTGGCGCCCTCTTGGAAGGCACGTGAGGCGTGCCTCTTAAATTTTAAACAAAGCTTTGCTCTTTTATTGAGGGAAACACATACCTGTTGAATCGGGTTCCAATCAAATCCTTGCCTACCACTCCAAATGAGATATGGGAGGGGAAAAGACCATCTCCTAAACGAGTTAAGATATGGGGTTGTCCGGCCTATGTTAAAACACAAAATCCGGACAAACTCGAGGCAAGGTCAGTTCTGTGCAAGTTTGTAGGATATCCTAAAAATTCACGAGGGTATATCTTCCACCACACCTAGGAACAAAAGGTTTTTTGTTTCTCGGAATGCCACCTTTTTAGAAAAGAAATTTCTTATGAAAGAAATTAGTGGTCATGAGGTAGAACTGGAAGATGTTCCAGCTACACAAACTACAGCTGATGATTTGGTAGAACCAGAGGATTCGATAGTCCCCAATGAAGCTCAGCCACTCCGCAGATCCAGTAGGGTTCCTCATCCACCTGAGAGATACTACAGTTTTCTCGTAGACGGTGGGAGCGAGGATTGCATCATGGAAGATGATGACCCAACTAGTTTCGAGCAGGCCATCACGAGTGGGGACTCCGTGAAATGGCTGGATGCAATGCGATCTGAGATGGAATCCATGTACACCAACAAAGTATGGACTTTGGAAGTTGCTCCTGAAGGGGTAAAACCCATCGGGAGCAAGTGGATCTTGGGAAGATAATTGGTGTAGATGGAAAATTTGAGACTTTCAAAGCTAGACTTGTAGCAAAAGGTTTTCGTCAATGACCAGGTGTGGATTATAATAAAACCTTTTCTCCAGTGGCTATGCTTAAGTCCTTCCGGATCCTACTTGCCATTGCTACATACCATGACTATGAAATCTGACAGATGGACGTCAATACCTCTTTTCTAAATGATGATTTAGAAGAGAGCATGTATATGACACAGCCATAGGGCTTCGTAGATAGTGGGAGCAGCGGAAAGATGTGTAAGCTGCTTACATTAATCTACGGATTAAAACAGGTATCGCGGAGTTGGAACATCTATTTTGATATGGCTGTCAAAGAGTTTGACTTCATCAAAAAGGTAGATGAAACTTGTGTTTACCGCCGTAAACCGGGAAAGACAAACGTCTTGCCTGAATTTTGGGGGTAGATGCTATTTGGATTTATCCGTCCATCTCTCCGAAGATGCTAAGTTAATTTATGGCACCATATATCGGAGGTTTGGATAGATGCGGCCATTGTAGCAGACTTCGTCAGATTCCCCTTCGTTTGCGAAGGGTTTTTGATTGTGGGGACGCTCTTCCCTGCAGGCGCAAGCCCCTGGAGTTAATTACGTTACCGCGTAGCGATAACCACTTTCTCCTGCTCCAGATGTTCACTTCGTGTCGTATGTGTTTGTTTTATTTTTGGTTGCCCGTGGATTGTATACGGAGACTAATTTGTGTTGTCGCCCGTAAGGCGGGGATTAGTCTAAATCCGTATTTTCTTTGATTTGGGTTTGTTTGATTTAAGGATCGTTAATCTCGTTTGAGATTAAGATCAACTTAAATGTTTGTTGAAGATACGTTAGTCTAATTTTAGACTAAGATCTACTCAACGGGGTTTCAGGATCATTTTTGATCCAACAAAAGAGCATTTGGGCTCTACCGTTTTAGTTTAAGGACGTCATGGTCCATTGGGTTTAAGGACATCATAATCTATAGAGTTTAGTTTAGGGACGTTGCGGTCCGTTGGGTTTAAGGACATCATAGTCCATAGAGTTTAATTTAGGGACGTTGCAGTCCATAATTAGTTTAAGAACATTACGGTCCATAGTTAGTTTAAGGACATTACGGTCCATTGGGTTTGTTGATTGTCGGGACCCGCCACCTCTCCGAAGACGTTGAAGAATTACAACGACATTTATCAGAGGTGTGGGGATATGTACCCTTGAACCAATGTCAGATAAGAGATCTGTAGTTGGGTTTAGGACTAAAATAAAATTTAGAAAATTGTGAGCCCATGGGCTCGGTTGATCTGAATTATAGACTTTTGGTCCGTTTGGACTCAGCTCACTCACTTTTTGAATAAAGTGTTAAACACTTGTTTGGGCTCGATCCCTTTTGTTCAACAATGCTGAGCATTGATATGGGCTTTGATGCTCACCCCTTTTTTTGTTTTTTATTGAGTGTTAAACACTCTTTATGGCGCTGGGCTATATTTAAAGAGCGCTCTTTATTTCATCAGCGCCCGCGTGAGGGGCACGTAGAGCGCTTGGCGCTGAACGCCAACCACTCAGTGCTAAGCAGTCTTTATTTTATTAGCGCCCACGTGAGGGGCACGTGGAGCGCTTGGCGCTGAGCGCCAACCACTGAGTGCTAAGCACTCTTAATTTTATTAGCACCCACATGAGGGGCACGTGGAGCGCTTGGCACTGAGCGCCAACCACTGAGTGCTAAGCACTCTTTATTTTACCAGCGCCCACGTGAGGGGCACGTGGAGCGCTCGGCGCTGTTTCCTTCTTTGTGTATTTTTCTGAAAAGTTCAATTCTTTTTTCTCTCATGGATCTTCAATCCCCAAGAACAAATTCGTCCCTACGAGAATTAAATTCTCATTTGTGGGAGACTTGTCTCATGGATCTTAGATCCAGGGAAAGAACTATGTTCTTTTATAAGGGTTAAACCCTCAAGTATGCCGATGAGATACTTTGATCTCTATTTATCTTGAAGAAAGTTCTTCTTCTTTCTTCTCTCTGAAAGCTTTTTTTTCTTGCTCCTTTTTTGAACTTGAAGTTTTTGGGGATGTTCTTCTGTCTAAGACTTGAAGTCTTGGGTCGTTTATATTGGGGGGGCTGATTTGTTGATTCAGTTAAGGAAATCTCTCATTGAGAGATTTCTTAATTGATTTTGGGAATTTATCCACCGTTGGATTTTTGATCCAAGGACTTCTGTTTTACAGAAGACATTTTTCTTGTTTTTAACAAGATTGGGAAAATTCTTTCCCATACAGAGCTTATTCTGTATCTTGGTGATTTTTAATCACCATTGGATTTTTGATCCAACGGTGCTCTGATTTACGGAGCATGATCTTTCTTGTTTTAGAATGATTTGAGGAGTATTTCCTCAATCAGATTTTAATTCTGTATCTTGGTGATTTTTAATAACCATTGTATCTTTGACCCAATAGTACTCTAATTTACAGAGTATAATCTTTCTTATTTAGAAAGATTTGAGGGGTATTTCCTCAATCTGATTTTAATTCTGTGCTCTGATGATTTATCATCTCCGTTGGATCTTTGATCCAAGGGTGGAGAACTTTTAGTTCTGGCACCGGCGCTCTTGTGCTTTGCACGTGAGGCGCTGCCTCAAAGTTTTTAACTCTTGGCGCTGGCGCTCTCATGCCTTGTGAACAGAGCCTTGCTCTCTTATTGGGCGGAAACAAATGCCACCCCACCATTGCGCTCACGTGGCTCATACGTGAGTGCAAAGATATCAACCTTTCCACCATTGGATCATTTTGGAAGTTGGATCGTCTTCCAGCGCCTATAAGTAGGGCCTTTGGCCCTTGAGATGATTTATGTTCATCTTCTTTCTTTCTTGTTTCTGAGAATTTAATTCTCCCTTCAGAACTTAGATCTCTGCCCAAGGAAATTCCTTTCAAAGTTAGAACTCTGTCCAAATTTGGTAAGGATCATAATCGAACCCCTTAAATAGAGCTTTGCTCTTATTAGATCATAGATCTAAAAAAATGGATTTACTTAACCCATTAGGTAGAACATTGTTCATCTTTATGAAGAACTCTTAGAGTTCATTTTGTAGATCTAAAAGGTCTTGGAGTTTTTACTCTGTAAAAGGCTTTGCTTTTTTAGGGTTCTGATGGATTACTCCATCGTTTTCACAGAGCATGGCTCTTAGAAATTTTGGACAGTTTTTTTTCATAATTAAAGTTGACAGATGTCATTTCTGTTTGCAGAGCACTGCTTTCGAGAGAGTTTAACTCTTTGGCCCAATGGGTTTCTTATTAAATGAGAATCTTTTTAGGATTTCTTCCTTAATTATTAACCGTCTCATCAATGATGATCCGTCACTTTGATTTTTTGGGTCCCCCTCGGTCCATTTTTTCCTGCATTGTAGGGTGGTACAAATTTAAAATACCAGATGTCAGAATTTGTAATGCAGTATTGACATCTAACCCTCGTTTCTTTTCGCGCAGGTACTATGTCTTTTGACTCTTCTTTCCCATTTGTTCGCCCAGAGAGTGCATATGCCGATGCGCCTGTGGATCGGGAAGTTTTTGCACTGATTAAAGATCATGGCCCGGAGCAGAAGTCTCTTCACTTATGGGGATTGTGGTACAACCAAATTATTCGGGGTCGGCGCAGTTTCTCTTGTGCGGCGTCTTCAGAGCCAATTTCCTCCATTCATTATACTGACTCGCCCCAGGTGAATTACGCTGTGGAGGAGGTTAACTGGATTACGGATGGACGCCTCAAGCCCTCTATGGGCTCGATACCTGTACAGCCGCCGATAGTTTTAGATATTCTGGGGCGGTGCATATGTCAAGGCGAGTCGCGCCTTTGGGGACATGCATACATGATAGGCTTCACACCTCGCCATTCAGCCGAATACTTGCAGTGGGCTCGATACATCTTGTCGGCCAAAAAATCGCTGC
The DNA here is from genome assembly GCA_030015575.1 of Agapanthus africanus. Taxonomy (NCBI): domain Eukaryota; kingdom Viridiplantae; phylum Streptophyta; class Magnoliopsida; order Asparagales; family Amaryllidaceae; genus Agapanthus; species Agapanthus africanus. The sequence goes on from CM057340.1 coordinate 605,117,100, forward strand.
TGCTGAAGCTCGGGTTGTACCCTGCTATCTACGCGACTCTTTTCCAGTATCCCGCACCTCACGTATGGTGGGTCAAGGCTTTCTTGGAACAGTGGAATATCCCAACTCATACCTTTCTTTTATCGGACCGGGAGGTTTCGATTTTCTTGGAAGAATTTGCAGAAATTTCAGGCCTACCCGTCAGAGGGGAACATTATGAGGAAATACTTCCCCCCGACGAATATATCTTCTCCACCAAATCAGTGGTGATGGGTCTCACTCCGGAGAATGCTATTCAACATCGATTCCCGAGTCTAATCAAGGTGTTGAATATTTACAAGAGTCTGTTTCTCGAGTCCGGAGGGCACAGAGTCAGCTCGCGCATTTCATCGCCCGCTTTCTTCGTCCGGAAGCCTTGTCAAAACAAACCACGAAATTCGCCAAGCTTGACGATCCTTTTGGTTTGGGCTTGGACAGCCAGCTGACAGCGGAAGCAGATCAAAGGAATTTCTTCCTCCTAGATACCCGTTCGTCCCTTTTGCAGAGCTCACAGCCTCAGACATCGACGAAGAGGCGTTCTTTTTGGGGTTCATCGGCCTATGGTTAAGCTGGTTTGTGCTCCCAATGCACCCTCGCTATATGAGGCCGTCCGTCTTCTATCCGGCTCACAGAATGGCCGAGTGGCTGTGGGGATCACTGGGCTGGCTCACATGTATCATGGCCTCGGCTTAGCGGCAGACACCACTCAGCCGGAGGTACAACCCGTAAATCTCCTGCTGCACTATTTCATGTCGTGGATCGAGCTACATGTGCTCGGCGCTTTTGGAGTCCACAAACGGCTCCGTTTCTATGACAGTTATAACTTCCCTCGGGTTATTTTCCTAGTTGACGCTTCTGCTTTAGATCCGTCACAGCGAGAGGCTCGGGGTCTGGTTCTTCGCCCGCGTACGGTCGGGGATAGCATGACCTTTGTCGATAAGGTCTTAACTATCGGCAAGGAATCCACTAAAACGGTGCAGCCGCTGCGCGATATCTTCAAAGACGGGGCTTCTACATTGAAGGCTCGGGAGATTCTGCATTTGTATTCAATCAGGCCGGGCTTTTTAGTGTTCAGGCAGAACGACTCGGCGTTGTTCATGAGGTACAATCCGCACTGTTTTGCTCAACAATCGAGTTACGATCAGGGTGTTCCGCTTGAGGCTTTTTTAGCTGAGCCGGTTGCTCCAGAAAAGGGTATCCGTAGCGCGCTGCACCATTTCATGTGGCTAAACACCGGGTCCAACTGTTTTATCAGTGAGCCCAGCTGCGTTCCGAAAGCCTCGAACGCATACGTGGCGTGGTACCAGCATGCGACGGGTGCTGTTATTAGGGAAGAAAAGCGGTTACTGCTTGATCGCAAGGGTGCAACCCTTGCTGGTAATCCAGCTGTACCCTTAAAACGACGAACCATTGTTCGTCCTTCCTTGAGAGGAGTTGATGCGGTTGCAGTCCTGTGCGCCTTTACTGAGAAGCGTCTACCCCGTGTTTCTGTAGAAACGGTAGCGGCAGCGTCCCCAGAATCTGGAGTGGGTACAGAAGTCGGGACTCATCGCCCAAAAATGCCCGTCAAGTGCAAGCTCGTGTCATCGGCCGCCGGCGTTCGCTCACAGAAAAAGAAGAAGTCGCTCTTTTCTGCTGACGTTGTACTCGGCCAGGAGCCCCATGCTCCCTACACCGAAGGCTTGTGTGAGTATGGCACTAACGATGGCTTGTTTGACACGCCTATGACCGACACCGATCTACAGGCTGCCCTTGTGGCCTCCGAGCAACTGGCTCGCAAAGAAGCGGCGCTGATCACCATCGTGAAGTCAGGTATACTTCAGTTGTATTTTTCCCCGTTCATTCCTTCCTTATTATTATGCTTTTACTAATTTCATTTTCTTCAACAGGAATTTCTGCTGAAGAGGCTCTCGCGGCTTCCATCAGGACGTTCGAGGAGGAAGAAAGGCTCCGCGCTTGTTTGGGTCTTGGTATAATTCAACTCATTATGCCTTCATTTCCCATTTTTTATTCGTGTTCTGACCCTCTCCTTTATTTTGTTGCAGGGGCTTCCTTGACTCAGGTTATTCCGAGTGCGGTACCGATCCCAAGCGGTGATGCAGCGACGCTTCCAGAGCCGGCTATTGTTGCCTCATCTCCGCCAACATTACCGCAGGAGATTTCGCTCAAGCAGCCGATGACAGACGCCGTAACGGCTCCGGAGGCAGAGATTGGTTCGGACGACGATGTCCCTTTGTCAGGGGTCTTGAGGAGATCATTTCTCACTTCTCAGACTGAAAAGAAGTGTAGGAAGCGTGTGGCGAGGGAACGCGAAGCCAGTTTGGACGTGGGTGCAAGATCAAGATGCATCCTCCTTGTTGATACCCTTTCGGCGGATGTTCCCTCTGCGTTGTCTACCGCCTGTAAATAGGTTGCGCGCGCAACTCGGGAAGAAATCGAAAAGATGCTCCAAGGTAGCGTAACGCTGAGTTTTTTTTATTAGAACTAGATCTTCGAATTTTGACATATGCATTTTCTGCAAGGCCAAGTCTTGGCGATGGGATGACGGGTGAAAGCCTGACGGTTACCGTGCCCGAAATCGCTACCCTTTCTCTAGAATCTGGGACCATCCAGACCGCTGCTCTTTCCCCTTGTGGCTCCCTGGTATCGGCCGGCGTCGCAAGCGTCACGACGGCCCTTGTCGAATCAGGGGATGAAGCCATGGGCGCAGAAACTACTCCTCTGAGGGAGAGCAAAGAAGCCACAACGCCTGGTGATGCTTCCGTCGCGATTTTAGTTGATGACCTGTCAGGTAAGTCTTGAGTCACTGTTCTCTTTTTGTTTCACTATCCTGTTTAGCTTCTTCTGACGATATTTTGTTTGTAGGTGCAGTGAACGTTGAGATTGTGCTATCTGAAGCACCTCCGGTCGCCGCCATAATGATTGTTGTTCCCTTGCCTTCTCCTATGTCTTCTGAAATGCTGGAAGGTATAGGTTTGTGATTTATTTAGTTTAACTATGGACACCATCTTCTTTATATTGACAGTATATTGTCGCAACTCTGCAGGAATCCTTTTCGACCATCTATACCAGGTGTTGAACTTGCATTTCTCCTTCCAGTCGGAAGTCATTCCGCCTGCTGATATTGGTTAGTATATCCTTCAGCTATTGTCTCCCTTTTTTTTTGAATAGCCGTATAGTTGCTAAGTATTCTTTATATTGATCGTAGCGTCACGGATCGGAGGAGGGGACGAGAGAATATCCGCGCCTCTGGTACTCCCAATTTTGCCACCTGCCACAGCCGGTATAGTCCATTGCTCGTGTATTTTCTTTACCTTCCGAGTCGACATTTGACCATAATTTGTTTTGTAGCAATCGCAACGACTCCAGCTCCCTTTGAGTCTCGCATCCCAATGCCGGCAGGGCCCTTTGCTAAATGCCTATCTTCCAGGGATGCTACGACTAGCCTGCGAATGTTGAGCGAATTCGTCGAGGATCTTGACGCCGAGGCCCTCGCATTCGCTGCAGATTTTGCTACTGAGGTTAATCCTATGCTGGTGACGCTCGTGAACTTCCATGACGAAGGTGTCGTCGAATCTTTGGTTAATTAATGCAGAATGATTGAGGCTTGCCTGTATAAGATTGAGCTCAAGCGTCCTGCTACCGAAGTATCAGCTTTGAACTCCCAGCGGGCTGCGTGGGTCGAGAGTAGTGTTCCTTTCATCCACCATTTTGAACAAGAGGCGACCCTGAGGCGAAAGGAACATGATGTAGCTTCAAGCGAATCTGCCCGGTTGCGCGCCCAGGTTGAAGCGAATGCTGCGCAGTTGAAAGCTGTCTTTGACAATCTCCAGGGATGCATTTCGGATGGGTTGATGCTGAGACGGGCGCTTGACTCTGCGAAGCGGGTCGTGCAGGACTGCGAAGCTGTCATGCTGGGAACCGATGAAAATCTTTCGTCTTGCTTGCGACAGCGAGCCCGAGTCGAAGCGGAGTTGGCCCAGCGGCTGATTGCGAGAAAAGATTGAGAGGAGCCCGTGTCGCTACGCATGTTAGCCACTAGACGAACACTTGAGAGTTTGTTTGGAGTTGGTGCGTCGTTCAAACGTAGTTTGTACGTGTTATTGATCGATTGCTAATGTGAACTTGTTATGTTGTTATATGATTTTAGGGTCGCAGGCGGAGACTTCGGACGCTGCGAAGAAGGGAAAGCAAGTGGTTGGCTTTACTTAGCCCAAGATCATCTGTGAGTAGATTTAACGTCTACGGGGAATCGCCCGCATGGTGTTATGCGTCAGGGCTAGATTCAATAACATGATTATTAGTTATAAGTATATGTACATAGAGATTGTGCATGAACATCATTTGCATATTATTACTTGTTGTGCCTGGACTTGTACCTATTGGACACTGCGCTATTATTGACGGTTCATGTTGCACGAGCACTAATTATATGCCACTCCCACACCGTCGGTAATTGCCATAACATGCACAACACCTATACATACGTGATATTATAATCGTTAGGGACATTGAGACGTGATCCTTATTTTCATTGTGCATATGAGATATAGCATACCTGTATACCTACATGCTTACACATATACCTATATGGTATTACATCATTATTGATAGGTATATACCCACATACCTTGCTATAGCTACATGTTCACCTTTATATGATGTTGCATTGAACTTTGGAGAAATTTGGAAACCGCATGATATATTTAATAACTTGATGCATTTAATTAGCGGTTTTTCCTTGATATGCTCATATTACTGTTTTATGTTGCATATATTATATTTCATGGATTTACGCATTGAGATATAGATTTCATATGATGTTTTCTGGATTTGAGGACCGTGGTATTTCATGAAATTATGCATTGTTTGAAAAACCGGGTTTCTCTTGATATGATATTTCGATGCGACCACCATGAGATTTCTCGGTTCTGAGACTTGTGTTAGAAACCCGATATGATACGTGGATTTCGAGTGTCGGAGCTGGACACTCAGGTTCCGTAAGACGTATGGATACGTGGATTGTGAGTGTCGGAGCTGGACACTCAGGTTCCGTGAGACGTATGGATACGTGGATTGCGAGTGTCGGAGTTGGACACTCAGGTTCCGTGAGACGTATGATACGTGGATATGAGGGCCGGTCCTGGTGACGGCGCCTGAGAGATGGGTATTTAAGTGTCGATACCGGACACTAGTTTTCATAATGTTTTCGGGTGTTGATGTTGGACACTCAGGTTCCTTGAGACTTACAGGATATGTTTTATCCCATACTCAGCATTTATTTGATATGAATTGCTTCATGTATTAGGAGTACCTGATAGAATACCTTTCATGACTGTTGCATATACATATTGCCATATTATGCTATCAGCTTGCATGTGATAGATTATCGCAGTACGTGGATACCTGCGATTACCTGCATGATGTTATTTACTATTCACGAGTTGGCAACTCACCCCCGTTGTGCCACAGTGTTTTGCAGTTTGTCCCTCAGAGTGGTAGCGGCAGGGCTTCTTCTTATCGTATCATCTTTTGCAGCGGATACCGCTACGGCTGACTGTGAGCAGTTTTGCTATAGGTGGATTTTGCGGTTATCTGATGATGCTTATTGTATATCTTATTGTATTTAGTACTCTCTATCTACTACTTCATGTATTGACTTAGAGACGAGATGTGAGGACGATATTGTATATTATTTTGTGACTCTGGGTGTCGTGCTCATGGGAGCCAACCTTTTTATGCAGCTTTATCTTTTATGTTGGTTTCACTCTTTTTATCGTTCATTTTCTTCGCTACGGCGTCGTATATCTGCTTATGGTGGTTGTTCTCGCCTTTGGGCGCGGTTTGCTCCCGTTTGGGGATACTTTACTTATATCTTTTGTATGTACCCTTTTTGGGGCTAGTTTTTACAAAGGAGGTGCTGCCAAATTTTTAAGAAAGTAAATTTGGACTTTAATTAATTTTTTATTGAGATTCCAAAAGCTTTTAACAATGTTCTTATCACTTACTACTTTTGATAGTTTAGATTGCTGGGATTTCGGCTTACTTAAATTGCGTTACGCCTGTAGACGTTACGTGGTTTAAGGGCCGCCACGTGCCAAATTTCGGGTCGTGACAAAATTGGTATCAGAGCACTGGGTTTTACCTTTTGGAGTGTAGAATGAGCTTGGTATGATGGAGAAGGTAGCTTAAGCAAAGTGACGTAGAGTGTGTATGTTCACGGCATACTTACGACACAGTACTCCGCCTAAGTGACCTTAGGATATATTGCTTGAAATTCCTTCCATGATTATATACATCCTTGTAATTCGATTTCCGTGTTCTTATCGAATCCAATTTCCATTTCTAGCCATTATGCCGCCGAAGACTACGAGGGCTCAGAGAGAGGCAGCGAGAGCCGGGGTCAGAGTTGACTCGTTTGAGACAAGGACTGACCAGGACGGTATGCTCGCTGTACAGGAGCAGATTGAACCGCCTTTGATAGATCGTATCGCTAGGCTTGAGGCAGAGATGCAGGACTTGCGCCAGATGTTGGGATCATTGGTTGAGGCTAGTCGAGCGCGGCGACAGGAGGTTGCCTCTCCTTGTTCCCCTCCAAATGGCGGCGGAGACGTGAGGGCATCTTTCCTGAGATTCGGGGCAGATGCTATATGGTTTTATCCGTCCACCTCTCCGAAGATGCCAAGTTGATTTATAGCACCGTGTATCGAAGGTTTAGACGGATGCGGCCGATGTAGCAGACTTCGTCAGATTCCCCCTCGCTAGAGGGGTTTTTGATTGTGGGGACGCTCTTCCCTGCAGGCGCAAGCCCCTGCAGTTAATTACGCTACTGCATCGCGGTAGCCACTTTCTCCTTCTCCAGAATTTCACTTCATGTCGTGTGTGTTTGTTTTGTTTGTGGTTGCCCATGGATTGTATACGGAGACTGAGTAATGCCGTCGCCCGTAGGACGTGGATTAGTCTAAATCCGTATTTACTTAGATTTGGGTTTGGTGTTTTTAGTTTAAGAATACGTTAGCCGCATTGAGGCTAAGATCAACTTAAACGTTCGTTAAGGATACGTTAGTCCCATTTAGGACTAAGATCAACTTAACGTGGTGATCCATTTAATGTATGGCTGTCGGGACCCGTCACCTCTCTGACGTCGTTGAAGGATTACAACGATAGGTGTCAGAGGAGTTCAGAGATGTACCCTAGGACCAAAGTTAATTTGAAGTTTTATAGTCCATTTAAATGTTTAAGGATACGTTAGCCGTATTTGGGGTTAAGATCAACTTAAACGGGATCGTTTAGATCCGACAAAAGAGCGTTTGGAGGCTCTATTGTTCTTGTTTAGGGACGTGGTGGTCCATCGCCAGTTTAGGGACGTGGTGGTCTATATTCCAGTTTAGGGACGTGGTGGTCCGCATTCCAGTTTAGGGACGTGGTGGTCTATATTCTAGTTTAAGGACGTGGTGGTCCGACATTAGTTTAAGGACGTTTCGGTCCAACATTAGTTTAAGGACGATTCGGTCCACGAGTTTAAGGACCCCGCAGTCCATATTCATGTGTGGTCATTGGGACCCGTCACCTCTCTGACGTCGTTGAAGGATTACAACGAGAACTGTAAGAGGAGTTTAGAGATGTACCCTCGAACCGGATGTAAATTGATTTAGGGAGCAGCCGTGCCCAGTCAATTTAATTTGAGGACTTATGGCCACGACTGGGCTAAGTCCAGTTTCAATATTCTTTTGTCTTTGGCCTATTGGACCTGTGCTAGGGCCTTACCCCTTCACTGCATTATCTTTCTTTGTTTTGGTTGGGCTCTGCACTTTTATAAATGATGCAGAGCATCTATTTAATTAGGCCTGCTTGGTCTTTTAATTTGGGCCTGGCCCTTTAGGAAATGCCTTGCATTTATCAGGCACTTTGCGCCTATCAGAGAGCGCAAGCGCTTGTAGTATTGACACGTGTCGCGCAAGCGCAGTGCGCTGCGTTAGTGCGCTGCGCTTGCGCTGCTGACACGTGGCGCACTCTGGTGAGTTGCGCCAATTACAGAGAGCAAAGCTCTATCTCAAAGCGCATAGCGCAAATGGTTCAGATGCTGACACGTGGCGCTCTCAGGTGGCTTGCGCCAGCCCAGGAGCGCAACAGTGCAGATCTCCAAGTGCAAGGCATTATAAATTTGAGAATCCTTTAGATTCTAGAACCAATGGTTCATAATCAGAAGTGCAAAGCACTGTTTGCTTTCATGATCTAATTTAGATCAAAGAAAACAAGTCTCTCTTGTTTTTCTTATCTCAGAGAACCAAAGGTTCATAAAAAGTGCAAAGCACTGTTTTTATTTGTTTTTTATTTAAGGTCCTTGATCTTGTTTTTAGATCGATGATCTGTTCACAAGAGAATTTTCTCTTTTTCTAAAGGCTTTTTACCTTTTTTGTTCTTGAGGAGTTCTTCAGAGCTCTCTCTGTTTGATTTCTCTCAAAAATGTTCCCTCCTCTTGAATTAAGGTCTAGGGCCCTTTTTATAGTGCCCAGAAATTAGTTAAATTTGTTAAAGAGATCTTTCTCTGAGTGATTTGGGGAATTTTCCCCACCGTTGGATTTTTGATCCAAGGGCTTCTGTTTTACAGAAGAAAATCTTCTTGTTTTAACAAGAATAGAAAGATTTCTTAGAATTTTAATTCTGTTTGGCGCAAATGCTCCAGAGCGTGACACGTGTCACGCAGCGCACAGCGCAGCGCGGCTGTGCTTGCGCATCGGCGCTGACACGTGTCGTGCAGCGCACAGCGCAGAGCAGTTGCGCTTGCGCAACTGCGCTGACACGTGTCGCGCAGCGCTGCTGCGATTGCGCAACTGCGCTGACACGTGTCGCGCAGCGCTGCGCTTGCGCAAAAGTGACTGCGCTGACACGTGTCGCACAACGCAGCGCTTGCACAACTGAAGTTTTGCTTCCTTTAATTTTAGTTTAAATAGAGCTTTGCTCTGATTGGGTGCGCTATCTCGGGCGCTGCGCTATTGTATCAGCTTTTGACACGTGGCGCGTTGCGCGCAGCGCAAAGGATCCGAAGCGTTGCTTCATTTATTTCAATTTTAATTTTCAATACAGAGCTTTGCTCTGATTGGGGGAAACAGAAGCGTTGCTTCGTTTCCCGCCTTGGAATTTGAACAGAGCTTTGCTCTGATTGGGGTAAACAATTGCCCCCCCACCGTTGCGCTTACGTGGCTTTCCAAACGTGAGCGCAGCGGTGGCAGAATTCCAACCATCGCGGCAACTCTTGGAAATTGAAAGGGCATTTGATGCCTATAAATAGGACCTTTGGTCCTTAGATGATTTTCATCTTCACAGTTTTATTTTCAGAACTCAGAGCCCTTCTCTCTTGTTTAATACTTTTAAAAGTTCAAACTTTAGAGAATTTTAGGTAAAAATATTAATTTTGATTAAATTAAATCAATTTTAAGAGCTTTGCTCTCAATAGATCCCTGATCTACAGAAGACCCATTTAGGGTTTCACTTAGCAGAGCTTTGCTCTAAAGGGGTCTAAAGAGAACTAGAGGGAACCCAATTAGGGTTCCATTAATAGAGCTCTGCTCTCTGAAAAATTTTCCTTGGATTTTCTTAATTAATGGAGCTTTGCTCCTTCCAAATCACATAGAAGAACTCTTAAGAGTTCTTCATGGATCTTGGAAGTTAAAGATGGCATTTGATATTATTATCATTATTATATTATCTTTGTAGAGCAAAGCTCTCAATGTTCTCAAGGGATTTTCTTCAAATTCTCTTCATAACTGATCTTGATCGGTGTCACTCCTGTCTGCAAAGCATTGCTCTCAAGGAGTTTAACTTTCAACCCTCTGTATCTTCTTATCTGCTAATCTCCCTGTACTGCTTTCTTCAGGTATCATGGCGGTGCGTCTATATAGCCTGCATGAGTTCATCACTTATGAGGACATCCGTGTACAGGGCCGTCAACAGAACCAGGAGTTTACGGACGCCCAGTGTGCGGAGGTCATGGGTCGCCTCAACGCAAGTGATGGTTGGCTGCTTCCTCGTCGTTCAGCTCTCTTAAAAGTCGTGCTGGGAGCAATATGGAGAGCACTTCCAGGGTTTCACGAGGCCCTACCGCTCAATGCGCTGGATGATGCCGAAGATAAGGTGCATTCAGTGTACTTGACGGGGCTGATCTCGAAGAAACGGCGGGACAGCCTCATCGACATCCTACATCAAATTTTTCAGCAGACGACGATAGTTGCTGCTTACCGAAGGCCGGATGGGCTTGCCGAGGATCTTGACACACAGGAGCGCGAGAGGCTGCGCACAAGAATAATCAGAAAGCCCAGACGAACTCTGGACGGCCTTACTTTTGAATTCCTCAATCCGTGCCCCGGATTTGAGGTTATACCTTTGTAAACATTTTAATAATGTGATTATTTATTTCTCCTTAATTGTAAGAACCCTTTTTTTATGATATGAATAGAAAATTTCCATTTCAGCTTGTCTTATTCCTCGTCCTGAGTCTTTTGCACATGCATGAATGAGTATGTCTCGAATGCTTGATCCAACGCCAGTCAAGTGTTCTTTCTGTCGCTTTCTTCTTCCTTTTATCGTCCGCATGTTACCTTAGTGAACATGGTTGACAGATGATAGAGCGAGCAGTCTGTCTTGGCTTCTTCAAGAGGTAGCGATGGCTTAGGCCGCAGGTTCAGATCTGCTGCCTAAGATTTTTCCACTCTATGAGCCGTGAAGGTCTTATAGAGACTTTTCTCCCTACGGATCAAGAGGATCTCGTAGGTGGGTTTCCTCCTTAGGAATCGTGAGGATTCCTAAGTGTGCTTTCTCTTGTAAGTCGTAAGGATCCTATAAGAATTTTTTTTTCCGAGTCGCGAGGACCCGCAAGTGATGGGTGAAGTCGTCCTTATCCGCATTTCACGGAGTCAGGAGTTGCTCTGGATGCTTCGCACGGGTTCACTGCCGTGCTCTGCGAGGACCAGGATCCGCTCTGGACATTTTCCATGGGGTCAGGATTGACATAAGCCGCTTTCCACGTAGCCAGGAATTTTCGCTCTAGATGCTTCCCACGGGTTTACTGCCGTGTTCGGTGAGGACTAGGCTTCGCTCTGGATGCTTCGCACGAGTTCAGTGCCGTGCTCTGTGGGGACCAGGATCCGCTCTGGACGTTTTCCAGGTCAGGATTGACATAAGCCGCGTTCCACGTAGCCAGGATTTTTTTTTTTGCTCTAGATGCTTCCCACAGGTTCACTGCTGTGTTCGGCGAGGACTAGGCTCCGCTCTGGATGCCTCACATGGGTTCATTGCCGTGCTCTGTGAGGACCAGGATCCACTCTGGACGTTTTCCACGGGGTCAGGATTGACATGAGCCGCTTTCCACATACCAGGAATTTTTGCTCTGGATGTTTCACACGGGGTCAGGATTGACATAAGCCGCGTTCCACGTAGCCAGGAATTTTTGCTCTAGATGCTTCCTATGGGTTCACTGCCGTGTTCGGCGAGGACTAGGCTCCACTCTGGATGCTTCACACGGGTTCATTGCCGTGCTCTGGGAGGACCAGGATCCGCTCTGGACGTTTTCCACGGGGTCAGGATTGACATGAGCCGCTTTCCACGTACCAGGAATTTTTGCTCTGGATGTTTCACACGGGGTCAGGATTGACATAAGCCGCGTTCCACGGAGCCAGGAATTTTTGCTCTAGATGCTTCCCACGAGTTCACTGCCGTGTTCGGCGAGGACTAGGTTCTGCTCTGGATGCTTCACACGGGTTCATTGCCGTGCTCTGCGAGGACCAGGATTCGCTCTGGACGTTTTCCACGGGGTCAGGATTGACATAAGCCGCATTCCACGTAGCCAGGAATTTTTTTTTTTGCTCTAGATTCTTCCTACGGGTTCACTGCTGTGTTCGGCGAGGACTAGGCTCCGCTCTGGATGCTTCACACGGGTTCATTGCCGTGCTCTGCGAGGACCAGGATCCGCTCTGGATGTTTTCCACAAGGTCAGGATTGACATGAGCCGCTTTCCACGTACCAGGAATTTTTGCTCTGGATGTTTCACACGGGGTCAGGATTGACATAAGCCGCGTTCCACATAGCCAGGAATTTTTGCTCTAGATGCTTCCCACGGGTTCACTGCCGTGTTTGGCGAGGACTAGGTTCCACTCTGGATGCTTCACACGGGTTCATTGCCGTGCTCTGCGAGGACCAAGATCCGCTCTGGACGTTTTCCACAGGGTCAGGATTGACATGAGCCGCTTTCCACGTACCAGGAATTTTTGCTCTGGATGTTTCACACGGGGTCAGGATTGACATAAGCCGCGTTCCACATAGCTAGGAATTTTTTGCTCTGGATGTTTCACACGGGGTCAGGATTGACATAAGCCGCGTTCCACGTAGCCAGGAATTTTTTGATTGTATCCGTATTTCATGGAATGAGGGTTTGACTCTTGGTGATATGTATATCGCCGAGCCATGGAACTGGGAGTTGCCGCTGTTCCGCTTCGCTTGAAGTTGTGTCCGTTGTTACGAGACGAGTGTTGAGATGACCTCTAGGTCATTTGCGACCCGTCGAGATTTGGCTTCTTCTTATGATGAAAACTGGGAGAGGAGTATGATCCCTTCTTAGTTTATGCCCTTGGATTGTATACAGGGTTTGATGTAACATCACCTGTAGAGCATAAATTTCATTTTTCATTTTGTTTCTTTTTCCGCGATGCTCTATCATTTCAGCTTTTATATCGCAAAGGTCGCGATTGCCCTATCATTTCGGCTATTTTTCGCGGTGCCCCATCATTTCGGTTATTTATTTTATTTTTAATCCCTGCTTTTTATTGCGAGTTGCCCCATCATTTCGGCTATTTTCATACATACATTCTTACTTGCTGATTTTTATTGTAAATTACCCCATCATTTCGGCTATTTCGTATGCATGTTGGCTTGCTGGCTTTTCGCCGCAAGCTTTGGATTAGACACCAATTTTGGCATCAGCACCACTACGACTGGGATATTGCCAGGAGCGAATCATCATTTGCCTCTTGTCGATGTCGAACAAAGGTGGCTTAGCGAACAGGGTTAGGGTCCTGTCGACTAAGGCTTTTAACTTCATGAGCCGTAAGGGTCTCACAAAGGTATTTCTCCTTACAAGTTGTGAGGATCTTGTAGGTGTGTTTTCTCACTAGGAATCGTGAGGATTCCTAAGTGTATGTTCCTCTGTAAGTCGTAAGGATCCTACAAGAGGGTTTTCTCCTTGTAAGTTGAGAGGACTTACAAGGGTTGTTCATCATGCGTACATATCCCCAATCGCGGACGAAACTTGATTAAGGAAATGTTTATTCGCGCCCGTGGATTGTATACAAGGGTCAGTATTGAGCCACTTGTAGGGCAATATCAAAGGTTGTGGGGTTGCTTAAGCACAGGTTTAGGTCTCTGTGACTTAAGACTTTCAAATCTTATGAACCGTGAGGGTCTCATAAGAGAGTTCTCCTTACGAGTCGTGAGGATCTCGCAAGTGTATTTTCTCCTTAGGAATCGTGGGGATCCCTAAGTGTGTTACTTCCCTGTGAGTCGTAAGGATCTCACGCGGATGGTTTCTCCTTACAAGGTCGAGAGGACCTTGTAAGTGTCTTTTAACGAGGTCGCGCCCTTTCGGGTTTTCACAAACACTCGCCGGTAGTCCTGCTGTTTTTACTCACGGAGCCCTTTCGGGTTTTCATCCGTGCCCATTTTGCTTATGGACATACCATTTTTTTTGTTTTTTTTTACGAGGTCGCGCCCTTTCGGGTTTTCATAAACACTCGCCGGTAGTCCTGCTGTTTTTACTCACGAAGCCCCTTCGGGTTTTCATCCGTGCCCATTTTGCTTATGGACGTACCGTTTTTTTTTTAGCGTCAGCCTGAGGATGCTACGGTAGTAGTTTTAAGGACGTTTCGGTCCGCTTGCAAGTTTAAGGACGTTTCGGTCCGCCGTTAGTTTAAGGACGTTTCGGTCCGCCGTTAGTTTAAGGACGTTTCGGTCCCTCGTCGCCGTATTTGAGGCGAACATCTAGTTTATTGACTTTTCGGTCTCTGGGGCCTTCCCTATTAATGAGCAGGATGCCCCCGGCGTCTCCATCTATCCTGATGCGTGCGGTTGTGGCGGGCTTACCTTCCAGTTTTCGGAGATGACGAACCTGCCTTGTTGGTTTTGATCTTCAACCCAGTTTTTGAAGACGTAGCAATCCTCGATCAGGTGACCCAGTATTCGGTGATAGGGACAGTAGTTGGGCTCATTGACGTCATTTGGTTGCGACGGACGTTTTGGCTCCGGCAGATTTATGAGTCGGTTGCGCAACGCCAGCTCGAACAGTCCCCTTTTTTTATCTTGCGGAAACGAGTAAGGACGTTTCAACTTTTCTTGGAGTGGTTGTCGCTTGTTGTTTTGGCAGACAGCCGGTCTATGGCCACTCGATTGCTGTTGAGCATTGGCTACGAGGGCTGTTTTTCCCTTCCCTTTATCTTTTTTACTCGATCCTTTGTTTGCGGGGCCGAGATTTTTTTCGAGCAGCGTGCGATTGCATGGCTGAACGTCCTCGCAACTTCTCAATTCTTTCATCTTTGAAATGGATTCCTTGAGGAGAGGGTTGAGGGCAGCCTCTTCGTCAGAGTCGCTTCCAAAGGTGATAATTTGCGATCCTTTGGAGTCGGCTATATGACAGTCGCCGGCGGCTCTTTTGCGCTCATCTATCGCATCTTTTCGATGTCTACGAGCTTTACATTTTGTCATGTCGAAGTGTTGCTTTTGAGCGACATACCCTTGCCACCAACAGTTAAAGGATTCGCAGTCTTCAGTAGGATGTATGATCTTCTGATGATATAAGCAGAAGTTAGGATGCATCTCTACTCCACCGAAAGTATTTTCTTCAGAGGGCGGTAGCTTCATTCACGCTGATAGGGCTTTGGCGAACCTTTTCCTCGTCTTGAATTTGTTTTTATCTGCAGTGGATGGCTTTTGATTTGACGGGAGTGTCTTGGCTCTTTCCAGAATGGCCATCTCATGCTCTTGATTGGCTTTTGCTTTCAGACGAATTTCATTTAGGAAGATATCGATCAATTCGTCTGACGGCCGTAGAATTTCCGGCTCAGGGTTCGCCCTTGGTTTCTCGGCGCAAGGAGCCTCTTCATCATCCGCCAGTGAATGAGAGATCACATGACAAGTCGCTACGTAGTCTTCGGATTCGTCTGATGAGTTTTCCCCATCGTTTTCGTCCTTGACAAAAGAACAAGCTGCCCCCATCGTGTCCGTCTTCTTCGGAGTGTGCGGCTGGGGTGGATTTACCTTCCACTTTTCAAATAGGGCAAACTTGCCTTGTAGGTATTGATCTTCAATCCATCCTTTGAAGACGAAGCAATCCTCAATCGGATGGCTTGCCATTTGATGATAAGGGCAATAATTGGGGTTATTCGCCTCGTTGGGTTGTGGCGGTTGCCTTGGATTCGGCAGGTTGATAAGCCTGTTGCGCATAGCCAGCTCGAACAACCTCTTCGTCTTATCCCGCGGGAATGAGTAGGGGCGCCTCATTTTCTCAATATAGAACCGCCGTCTCTCTCCCGATTGATCCGCCAGCTTTGGGGTGCTGAGTTGCTGCTGAGCATTCGCGACGAAGGTTGCCTTCCCTTTACCCTTGTCGTTCCGCGGTTTTGGCTTCGGGGGAGAAGGTCTGTGACCCATTTGATCCATCTGGGCCAACTTGTCGATCAAAGCCTGGAATGTGGTCGGCTTAAAGAACATCATGAACTGTGAGATAGTGGAATGAGGGTCTAGGGTACCCACGAACATGCCCACCGCGGGCGCTTCTTCGATGTGTTGTTCGCATTTTGACCACAAGTTTCGCCAGCGTATAGCGTACTGAACCCACGTCTCGCCCGGCCTTACCCTGGCATTAATCAATGCTGTTATCGGGGCCCGTTCACTGGCGCTCGCGAATCGCTGAGTGAATAGCAACTCCATTTCAGCGAACGTCTTGACAGAATCGTTCGGGTGTTCGGAATACCATTCGAACGCTGTTTCTAACAAGCTGCCGACGAATTGGCGAAGCATCAATTTGTCATCGCCTCCAATATTGCCGCATAAGGCCCTGAATTGAGCGACATGCTGATGCGGATTCCCTATCCCTTTATATATGCGGAACTTAGGTATTGTATAGCCCGGCGGGTACTGTATCTGATCATACCAGCCCGGATATGGTCGTCCTGTTTGGACGATCTGACCGGCTGCCTCAGTCGCATGATAAACCCGGATCTGCTGAGCTATATATTCGTCCAGGTCGGCTTTGGAGATTGCCTCCTCCTTGGCCGTTGAGAGAGCTGGAGGAGGATTCGACGTTTCTCCCCTATCGTCTTCAAGGACAACCGGAGGATCTTCAGCAGGAGGGTTCTGCTGAATCATCATCCCTACCATATCTTGGAAGAGAAGCGCCATTTTTTTTATATTAGCCGCTTGCTCTGCAGCTTCTTTGTCCTTCTTTTCGAGGACTCTGCGTAGGTAATTAGTGTCAGTTTCTTGTTCATGACGCTGCTCCGATGATGCCTCTGAGCTTTCTTTTGGTGTCACGCCCCGCTTCCCAGTGTACGGCGAAGTGGACGCGACGAGGCCCGCTACGTATATACTCAGAAGTACATACGCTAAGCGTAACTAAGCAATATAAAGTAAATCACAAGAGACGAATAATATGGAAATAACAGCAACTTTTATTAATAACATTCTTTTTACAATGCAGGAAAAGAAAATACAACTGGAATGAAAAAGCAATGCCTAAACAGTGGCATAACAGGAAATGAAATAAACTAGAAAGAACAAGGTACAATTATCTAGAGCTCTGGGTCTGCCTGGAACTGCTCCAAATCTTCATTGGTGGGCTCGATCTCAACTTGGTCCAACGCACCTGACGACATTCAAAGAAGAAAGAGATAGAATGTCGTCAGCGAACAGGTCGCTCGGTAAGTCCCAAAAGAATACGAAGAATGAGAATGATAGAGTAACAGTATTTTCCAAAGTATTATATTATAGAATCTTATGGAACATTGTGTAACGCTGTGGTTTGTAGCTTGGTACAGAAGGATGCCAGTGTATACGAGGGGGATCTCTATATGCTAGAGATCAGGGCAAAAGAAAAGTACAAGGAACCGTTATGCCACGGTACAACAGCAATAGGACTCAGGTTAGGTGTCTTAATCTGACCACCTCGTGCCACCTTTAACACCTTCCGTACCAATCTACCCCTTAAACCCCGTAGTGTTTTAACAGTATTGTAGTATTGGAATATGTAAGTTGGATGACTGACCAAAACCATGATATCAGTAGACATGTTGCAACTGTATAATCAGGTAAATGGAATATCAGGATAATGGATGAATATCCATGGTTTGATTCAGTCAAAAAGGATATATTGTTAACTGGATTCAGGGTTTCATGTATTCAAAGTGTGTTGGAATACAAAAGAATATAGATTGACTTGAATCATATTCGAGTCAGGAATAGTCAGACTCTAACCCGAGTCAGACTAAAAGAAGATAATTTAAAGTTCAATATTAGCTAGGGGCCTTATAGTAATTTGTAAAACTTGAGGGGGTCTTATGTAAAAAGTACTTTTGTATATTTTTTTCAAAATACACCTCAAGTGTTTATTATTCGTCTTTATTGTTATAGTGAATGTGAATTTTATTTGTGTTATTCTAGTGAATATATCCTAATAAAAGTATTAATTGTTTTATCTGAAGTTCATGGTATTTTAGTGTAACTTTTAATCTTGTAATTTTTTAGAAAAATGTGGAAACTTTATATTAGGATAAAATAGGTGTTAAAATGATAATTATATATATATTAACACATGAATAATTTTTAAATGAATATTTTATTTTCAAAAATCTCATTTTCCTTAAATATCGTATTTTAAACCTTCCGAGACCGAATGCTCCTTGCGGAGGTCTGAATCTCGCACTACTAGCCTGCGGGTGCACGATGAACCGTACTATCCCTAACAGGTTCCCCAAAAGTGGGTTGTAGCGGCGCTTTGCTTAGGTTTATAAATACCTTTCATTTGGGAAAACGGTTTTATAAGTATGGGGTATTTATTTGCAAAAGAGTACAGTTTTCCGTATTTTAGTTATTAGGGTTTCCTAAACCAACTAGCCTATTTCTAAGGTCTAAACGATGAGTCATTAGAAGCCTCAAATCGCCTCTTCACCGTCAATTGCGGCCAGATAAGTGCCAGGTAAGTGGGAAGGAACCACAGTCGTGGGCCTAATAAAAAACCACTAGCCTTAGACACACTTGCCTAGGCACCACAAGACAGTTTAGATAAACGATCGATGTCCATGACCAATCGTGCTTTCATTTTATTAAAAGATTTTATTTAGAAATGTTTACAACTTAAAGCTTTAAATAAAGATTATAAAGATTAGGGTATTTTAGTGAAAAGTCTTGTAATTTCGTATTCTGTGATTTGATATTTATCAATTAGGGTTATATTGAGTGTGTGTAGAGGTAGGTCATTACCTCGTGACTTATTTTAGGTTTTGGTGAAGTTTAAAGGTAAAACATGACAAGTTAAAGTTGAAGGTATTAAAGTGCAAGAATACGGTATTTAAAAACGTTATCATTTTATGTGTGAAATTTCACTCAAATTGGATTCTACAAGTTTAGTGATCAAGATAAACCTAATTAGAAGTGAGGGAATTAATTAAACTAAGAAAAATGAACTTCATGGTATTTTTATGAAAAGAATACGGTTTTGCAAAGGAGTTATCAATTTATGTGAAATTTTTTGATTAAATCGGTTTATGGGTGATTAATAGTCAACAGGCATATGGGTAGATAATATGTATTAGGTGACAAGTGGAAATTTAGAGAAAAACCGAATCGGAAATCGGTTTGTCCGATTTCCGTCGGATTCCAAAAAGTCGTATTTTTCTTTTAAAGAAAAGAGAGATAGAAGAAGGTGGGACTTACGATTTGGACAAGCTAAGGAAGCTAGAGGTCGTGGTGGTTGTCGATTCGTTGAAAACGTCGCGAAGGTCCAGATCCGGTCGCCGGAATCCGTCGTCGATTTCGGCAGCGCTTCGCTTCTCGCTCTTCGTACCGAGTTCTCGAGAATTTAGGAGAGTGGACTTAGAGTTGTGAAGGGAAAAGGTAGAGTATAGGGGTCTTTATATAGGGCTAGGCTAGGGTTAGGGCTAGGGTTAAAAAAAATTAAAAAATATATAAAAACATTAAAAATTCATTAAATTTTGTCTTAAAAGAGATTTATTGGAAAATTGGTAACCGTACAAAAAAAATTAGAGTATGCAGTTGAATAGACCCAGTCAACACGAACATTTTTCGTGTTGACGACTCGGCCAACCGGCCGAGTCCGGCTGGCGGCGCCGGCCCATTCGGCCGAGTCGCGGCCGAGTCGGGTGTCGTTGGGACGGGCTCGGTCTGGGGGAGGTTTTAGCATACTTTAATTTTCTTAAATCGCAATAAATTGTGAGTTATGGCTGTTTGATCGTTTGACTTCTAAAAAAAATTAAAACAAAAAGATATAAAAATTATGTGGGGCATGGGATTCGAACTCTGGTGGCTTGGTTCAGCAGTGCAAGGTGTTACCAATGAGCTACAAGCTCCTTCTTGTAATTATTGTAAGGAATTAGGTACTTAAAATGATATCAGCAGCATTAAATATCAAAGTACACTTTAAATTTTAAAACAATTTAATTTACACTAAAAATAAAATTATTTAAAAACAAAATAATTAATTATATATATCTTGTGCTCAGAGTAAAATACTCCTTTATGAATTTAAAAAAAATTTAAAAAAATTTTGTACAGAAAAATATATATGAAAATTAGGGTTGTTACATTCTACCCTCCTTATACAAATTTCTTCCTCGAAATTTGTAAAAGGAAGGTGTAACAAATCTAAGAAAAGTTTGGTGCTAGTGTACTGACTGGGTTTTAAAAATGTAAAGATTGTGTGAAGGAATGAAAGAGTGCGAAGGTTTTGGTAAAATTGTAAAAGAGGTAAGGGAATTTTGGGTTAACATAGATTCGAAGTATATGACTCACGGAATATGAAGGAAAGAATTCAAGGGACATGATTGTAAAGAATGTTTTAGTTGCTGGTTCTTGTGTTATATTGCTTAGCTTGTTCACGCAGACCAGAACTACATGATAGGGATTCATACAGCTCTGACCTGCATGGGCCACCAACAAAACCTGTTACGCCCCGCTTCCCAGTGTACGGCGAAGTGGACGCGACGAGGCCCGCTACGTATGTACTCAGAAGTACATACGTTAAGCGTAACTAAGCAATATAAAGTAAATCACAAGAGACGAATAATATGGAAATAACAGCAACTTTTATTAATAACATTCTTTTTACAATGCAGGAAAAGAAAATACAACTGGAATGAAAAAGCAATGCCTAAACAGTGGCATAACAGGAAATGAAATAAACTAGAAAGAACAATGTACAATTATCTAGAGCTCTGGGTCTGCCTGGAACTGCTCCAAATCTTCATTGGTGGGCTCGATCTCAACTTGGTCCAACGCACCTGACGACATTCAAAGAAGAAAGTGATAGAATGTCGTCAGCGAACAGGTCGCTCGTTAAGTCCCAAAAGAATACGAAGAATGAGAATGATAGAGTAACAGTATTTTCTAAAGTATTATATTATGGAATCTTATGGAACATTGTGTAATGCTGTGGTTTGTAGCTTGGTACAGAAGGATGCCAGTGTATACGAGGGGGATCTCTATATGCTAGAGATCAGGGCAAAAGGAAAGTACAAGGAACCGTTATGCCACGGTACAACAGCAATAGGATTCAGGTTAGGTGTCTTAATCTGACCACCTCGTGCCACCTTTAACACCTTCCGTACCAATCTACCCCTTAAACCCCGTAGTGTTTTAACGGTATTGTAGTATTGGAATATGTAAGTTGGATGACTGACCAAAACCATGATATCAGTAGACATGTTGCAACTGTATAATCAAGTAAATGGAATATCAGGATAATGGATGAATATCCATGGTTTGATTCAGTCAAAAAGGATATATTGTTAACTGGATTCAGGGTTTCATGTATTCAAAGTGTGTTGGAATACAAAAGAATATAGATTGACTTGAATCATATTCGAGTCAGGAATAGTCAGACTCTAACCCGAGTCAGACTAAAAGAAGATAATTTAAAGTTCAATATTAGCTAGGGGCCTTATAGTAATTTGTAAAACTTGAGGGGGTTTTATGTAAAAAGTACTTTTGTATATTTTTTTCAAAATACACCTCAAGTGTTTATTATTCATCTTTATTGTTATAATGAATGTGAATTTTATTTTTGTTATTCTAGTGAATATATCATAATAAAAGTATTAATTGTTTTATCTGAAATTCATGGTATTTTAGTGTAACTTTTAATCTTGTAATTTTTTAGAAAAATGTGGAAACTTTATATTAGGATAAAATAGGTGTTAAAATGATAATTATATATATATTAACACATGAATAATTTTTAAATGAATATTTTATTTTCAAAAATCTCATTTTCCTTAAATATCGTATTTTAAACCTTCCGAGACCGAATGCTCCTTGCGGAGGTCTGAATCTCGCACTACTAGCCTGCGGGTGCACGATGAACCGTACTATCCCTAACAGGTTCCCCAAAAGTGGGCTGTAGTGGTGCTTTGCTTAGGTTTATAAATACCTTTCATTTGGGAAAACGGTTTTATAAGTATGGGGTATTTATTTGCAAAAGAGTACAGTTTTCCGTATTTTAATTATTAGGGTTTCCTAAACCAACTAGCCTATTTCTAAGGTCTAAACGATGAGTCATTAGAAGCCTCAAATCGCCTCTTCACCGTCAATTGCGGCCAGGTAAGTGCCAGGTAAGTGGGAAGGAACCACAGTCGTGGGCCTAATTAAAAACCACTAGCGTTAGACACACTTGCCTAGGCACCACAAGACAGTTTAGATAAACGATCGATGTCCATGACCAATCGTGCTTTTATTTTATTAAAAGATTTTATTTAGAAATATTTACAACTTAAAGTTTTAAATAAAGATTATAAAGATTAGGGTATTTTAGTGAAAAGTCCTGTAATTTCGTATTCTGTGATTTGATATTTATCAATTAGGGTTATATTGAGTGTGTGTAGAGGTAGGTCATTACCTCGTGACTTATTTTAGGTTTTGGTGAAGTTTAAAGGTAAAACATGACAAGTTAAAGTTGAAGGTATTAAAGTGCAAGAATACGGTATTTAAAAACGTTATCATTTTATGTGTGAAATTTCATTCAAATTGGATTCTACAAGTTTAGTGATCAAGATAAACCTAATTAGGAGTGACGGAATTAATTAAACTAAGAAAAATGAATTTCATGGTATTTTTATGAAAAGAATACGGTTTTGCAAAGGAGTTATCATTTTATGTGAAAAAGTTTGATTAAATCGGTTTATGGATGATTAATAGTCAACAGGCATATGGGTAGATAATATGTATTAGGTGACAAGTGGAAATTTAGAGAAAAACCGAATCGGAAATCGGTTTGTCCGATTTCCGTCGGGTTCCAAAAAGTCGTATTTTTCTTTTAAAGAAAAGAGAGATAGAAGAAGGTGGGACTTACGATTTGGACAAGCTAAGGAAGCTAGAGGTCGTGGTGGTTGTCGATTCGTTGAAAACGTCGCGAAGGTCCTGATACGGTCGCCGGAATCCGTCGTCGATTTCGGCAGCGCTTCGCTTCTCGCTCTTTGTACCGAGTTCTCGAGAATTTCGGAGAGTGGACTTAGAGTTGTGAAGGGAAAAGGTAGAGTATAGGGGTCTTTATATAGGGCTAGGCTAGGGTTAGGGTTAGGGTTAAAAAAAATATTAAAAAATATAAAAAACATTAAAAATTCATTAAATTTTGTCTTAAAAGAGATTTATTGGAAAATTGGTAACCGTACAAAAAAATTAGAGTATGCAGTTGAATAGACCCAGTCAACACAAACATTTTTCGTGTTGACGACTCGGCCGACCGGCCGAGTCCGGCCGGCTGCGCCAGCCGATTCGGCCGAGTCGCGGCCGAGTCGGGTGTCGTTGGGACGGGCTCGGTCTGGGGGAGGTTTTAGCATACTTTAATTTTCTTAAATCGCAATAAATTATGAGTTATGGCTGTTTGACTGTTTGACTTCTAAAAAAATTAAAACAAAAAGATATAAAAATTATGTGGGGCATGGGATTCGAACTCTGGTGGCTTTGTTCAGCAGTGCAAGGTGCTACCAATGAGCTACAAGCTCCTTCTTGTAATTATTGTAAGGAATTATGTACTTCAAATGATATCAGCAGTATTAAATATCAAAGTACACTTTAAATTTTAAAACAGTTTAATGTACACTAAAAATGAAATTATTTAAAAACAAAATAATTAATTATATATATCTTGTGCTCAGAGTAAAATACTTCTTTATGAATTTAAAAAAAATTTAAAAAAATTTTGTACAGAAAAATGTATATGAAAATTAGGGTTGTTACATTTGGCTCGGTAAGTGCGGCCATTGCAGTCATCATCTCTTGAAGCTTTTGCTGCTACTCCTGGGCTTTGGTCACGGATCGGGTGAGTGGTCGGTGACCCGTCGAAGCACGGCTCTCCTCCTTTCCGGAAGCCATATAAACAGTGTGCACCACCATGCCCCCAGACTTGGGGTGTTTATGTTCAGCGCTTTTACGGTTCGCCATGTTCACAGAGGCTTTTTGCGGCCTCCTTTTCTTCTGAGTGATTGACGGTGAGGGAGCCGTTGCAGTGGGCACCCGGCCAGCTGTTGCTTTTTCCGGCTTGACAGAGTAGTCCCTTTCCTGCCGAGCCTTCATCTTTTTCTGTCGGCAGAGGTAGTCTTGATCAACAACCGAGTCTTGGACTTGACGCCAGACTCTGTAGATGTTAGAGGATAACCGTTGAGGGGGCAGCCCTAGCTTTTTCTCTGGAGCATTCTCCACAGGTGAAGGAGTTCGTTTCAACACCGCAGTAGGAGAGTTTCTGCGCACTGTGTTCAGCAATCCAAAGCTGTTCCTGGTTGGAACAGCAGCATCGATCCCCACCATCGGAGTTGGAGGAGTTATCCCAGAGGGGGAATTGCCCCCAGCCTTCCTCACTCGGCGCCAATGGCGACGTC
Source organism: Agapanthus africanus (assembly GCA_030015575.1). Taxonomy (NCBI): domain Eukaryota; kingdom Viridiplantae; phylum Streptophyta; class Magnoliopsida; order Asparagales; family Amaryllidaceae; genus Agapanthus; species Agapanthus africanus. The sequence continues at coordinate 605,141,264 of CM057340.1, forward strand.
GGGCGTGTCTTGCGGATGGAGCTGTTTCAGCTATAAGGGCATCTTCGTCATGCCCCCTGCTCTGGGCAGAGGGAGCAGCTTCGAGGGTCTCTCCTGGAACAGGAGCCGGAATGGCCACCCTCGTAAAGACCGACTTTTTGGAAGGAGAAGCCTTTCCAATGATTTTGTCCGCTTGAGCCGGGATGGCTATCCGCTTTGGGATGGCAGCTTCGGGTATCGCGGGTTTGTAGATGTTTTGGCCCTGTCTGTTGAGAACTGAGGTATTGAAGCTGGGCGACCTGTTGAGAGGGGTCGCGGCAGTGGCAAGCCGATCAAAGACCGACTTCTTTAGGGCTTCTTGCAACGTCATTGTGGCATTAAAGCTCAATGGTGGGAGAAAGGTCCCGAAGAATAATCCAGTGGTGGCCTGAGTTATCTGCTCCACTGGCATCTTGAAAAGGGAGGCCGCTTGGGGCCCATAAGTCACTCCTCCAGCAAGGACCGAGCGAGAGTTGCAGTTGCAGGCAGTACAGTTTGAAGCCATTGATCTTCTGTTTTCTGCACAGAGCAAGACACCAAATCTTAGTACTTCGAATCCACAGGCAACCGTTAACAAACCGCGATTGGTTCGCGAAGAGGACACACGAAGTGTGGAGTGGAAAGAGGAAAAGGTCCCACCGGGCGTGCCAGAATCTGTTCCCCTCCGAATGGCGGCGGAGACGTGAGGACGTCTTGCCTGAGATTCGGGGCAGATGCTATATGGTTTTATCCGTCCACCTCTCCGAAGATGCTAAGTTGATTTATGGCACCGTGTATCGGAGGTTTAGACGGATGCGGCCGATGTAGCAGACTTCGTCAGATTCCCCCTCGCTAGAGGGGTTTTTGATTGTGGGGACACTCTTCCCTGCAGGCGCAAGCCCCTGCAGTTAATTACGCTACCGCATCGCGGTAGCCACTTTCTCCTTCTCCAGAATTTCATTTCGTGTCGTGTGTATTTGTTTTGTTTGTGGTTGCCCATGGATTGTATACGGAGACTGAGTAATGCCGTCGCCCGTAGGACGTGAATTAGTTCAAATCCGTATTTACTTAGATTTGGGTTTGGTGTTTTTAGTTTAAGAATACGTTAGCCGTATTGAGGCTAAGATCAACTTAAACGTTCGTTAAGGATAGGTTAGTCCCGTTTAGGACTAAGATCGACTTAACATGGTGATCCATTTAATGTATGGCTGTCGGGACCCGTCACCTCTCTGTCGTCGTTGAAGGATTACAACGATAGGTGTCAGAGGAGTTCAGAGATGTACCCTAGGACCAAAGTTAATTTGAAGTTTTATAGTCCATTTAAATGTTTAAGGATACGTTAGCCGTATTTGGGGCTAAGATCAACTTAAACGGGATCGTTTAGATCCGACAAAAGAGCGTTTGGAGGCTCTATTGTTCCAGTTTAGGGACATGGTGGTCCATCGCCAGTTTAGGGACGTGGTGGTCTATATTCCAGTTTAGGGACGTGGTGGTCCGCATTCTATTTTAGGGACGTGGTGGTCTATATTCTAGTTTAAGGACGTGGTGGTCCGACATTAGTTTAAGGACATTTCGGTCCACGAGTTTAAGGACCACGCAGTCCATATTCATGTGTGGTCGTTGGGACCCATCACCTCTCTGACGTCGTTGAAGGATTACAACGAGAACTGTCAGAGGAGTTTGGAGATGTACCCTCGAACCGGATGTAAATTGATTTAGGGAGCAGCCGTGCCCAGTCAATTTAATTTGAGGACTTATGGCCACGACTGGGCTAAGTCCAGTTTCAATATTCTTTTGTCTTTGGCCTATTGGACCTGTGCTAGGGCCTTGCCCCTTCACTGCATTATCTTTCTTTGTTTTGGTTGGGCTCTGCCCTTTTATAAATGATGCAGAGCATCTATTTAATTAGGCCTGCTTGGTCTTTTAATTTGGGCCTGGCCCTTTAGGAAATGCCTTGTATTTATCAGGCACTTTGCGCCAATCAGAGAGCGCAAGCGCTTGTAGTATTGACACGTGTCGCGCAAGCGCAGTGCGCTGCGTTAGTGCGCTGCGCTTGCGCTGCTGACACGTGGCGCACTCTGGTGAGTTGCGCCAATTACAGAAAGCAAAGCTCTATCTCAAAGCGCATAGCGCAAATGGTTCAGATGCTGACACGTGGCGCTCTCAGGTGGCTTAAGCCAGCCCAGGAGCGCAACAGTGCAGATCTCCAAGTGCAAGGCACTATAAATTTGAGAATCCTTTAGATTCTAGAACCAATGGTTCATAATCTGAAGTGCAAAGCACTGTTTGCTTTCTTGATCTAATTTAGATCAAAGAAAACAAGTCTCTCTTATTTTTCTTATATCAGAGAACCAAAGGTTCATAAAAAATGCAAAGCACTGTTTTTATTTGTTTTTTATTTAAGGTCCTTGATCTTGTTTTTAGATCGATGATCTGTTCACAAGAGAATTTTCTCTTTTTCTAAAGGCTTTTTACCTTTTTTGTTCTTGAGGAGTTCTTCAGAGCTCTCTCTGTTTGATTTCTCTCAAAAATGTTCCCTCCTCTTGAATTGAGGTCTAGGACCCTTTTTATTGTGCCCAGAAATTAGTTAAATTTGTTAAAAAGATCTTTCACTGAGTGATTTGGGGAATTTTCCCCACCGTTGGATCTTTGATCCAAGGGCTTCTGTTTTACAGAAGAAAATCTTCTTGTTTTAACAAAAACAGAAAGATTTCTTAGAATTTTAATTCTGTTTGGCGCAAATGCTCCAGAGCGTGACACGTGTCACGCAGCGCACAGCGCAGCGCCGCTGTGCTTGCGCATCTGCGCTGACACTTGTCGTGCAGCGCACAGCGCAGCGCAGTTGCGCGCAGTTGCGCTTGCGCAACTGCGCTGATACGTGTCGTGCAGCGCTGCTGCGCTTGCGCAACTGCGCTGACACGTGTCGCGCAGCGCAGCGCTTGCGCAAAAGCGACTGCGCTGACACGTGTCGCGCAGCGCAGTGCTTGTGCAACTGAAGCTTTGCTTCCTTTAATTTTAGTTTAAATAGAGCTTTGCTCTGATTGGGTGCGCTATCTCGGGCGCTGCGCTATTGTATCAGCTTTTGACACGTGGCGCGTTGCGCGCAGCGCAAAGGATCCGAAGCGTTGCTTCATTTATTTCAATTTTAATTTTCAATACAGAGCTTTGCTCTGATTGGGGGAAACAGAAGCGTTGCTTCGTTTCCCGCCTTGGAATTTGAACAGAGCTTTGCTCTGATTGGGGTAAACACTCCTGTTACCCAATTATTCCTTGCTATCAGCACACAGTATTGTGTCACGTATAAAGCAGCAGTGGACGCAGCCCTACTATATGAGGAGCATCTTTCCGAGACTTTGGAAGTTCCGGAAGCGAGGAAGGCTCGTACAGGTGTATCAGCCCCGAGACAGATTTTTAGACGCCGCGACAGATTTCGTTCGGTTCGCGAGAGTAGAAAAGGCTTGGGACGAGGACAGTTGTTTAGCTCTTACCCCTAGGAGGGTCAGCAGCCATCGTATGGATATTTCCAGTGCGGGAGTTTTCATCATCTCATCAGGAATTGTACCGTGGTACGCCAGAGAAGGGCAGAAGTACCATATTTTACCTTACCACCTTCACCTCAGGGAGCGTTGCCCCTTGCGCTTGTTGTCGCACCGCGTCAGACTTATGTTCAGAGAGGTCGTGGTCGCGGAGGGTTCATTCAGAGAGAACAGCATGGTAGAAGAGGAGGACAGCCAGTTGCTAGTAGAGGGCAGGCACGAGCGTTTTCTTCTACCCATCGGGACGCGCAGGCGTCCAATGCAGAGTTTTCAGGTATTCTTAGTCGTATGTTCTTTTAATGCGCATGTTTGCTTAATTCGGGATCTATGCACTCGTTTGCTCTACACACTTCGTGCCGAGGTTGGGCCGAGAGTTGTGTTTACTAGATCAGACGTTTGTTGTGATTACTCCTGTTAGCGATTCTTTTGTTGCGCGACACGTGTTTCGGTCATGTGCCAATCGGATAGGAGATAGAGATTCATCCGTCGATTTGATCCTTCTAGAGATGTTAGACTTTGATGTTCTCCTGGGCACGGACTGGTTAGCTACGTGCTATGCGTCTGTGGACTTCCGTGAGAAAACAATCAGGTTTTGTTTTCCCGGCGAGTCAGTTCTTATTGTGCAGGGGGACTGTAGTACCGCCCCTCACAACTTGATTTCAGCCTTTTTCGCTAGTCGGCTTTTGAGGAGAGGATGTCAAGGATTCTTGACCATCATTCGTGATACCGGAGCCACAGTAGATTCGTTGGACCGGGTTCCTATCGTGCGAGAGTTTTCCGACGTTGTTCCAGATGAACCGGCGGAGCAGGGAGCTTAAGGATCAGCTGCTTGAGTTTCTTGTTGGGGGACTTGTGCGTCCAAGTGTTTCGCTTTGGGGAGCTCCTATTCTATTCGTCAAGAAGAAGGACGGCAGTTGGGGTTGTGTATTGATTGATCGTCAATTGAACCGAGTTACGGTACGGAATAGGTATACTTTACCTCGCATTGACGATTTCATTGATCAGCTCCAGGGTGCGGGACATTTTTATAAGTTTGATTTGGGATCAGGTCATCATCAGTTGCGGGTTCGGAATGATGACATTCTGAAGACTGCTTTTAGTACGCACTACGGGAATTATGAATTTTTTTAGTCGTGTCGTTTGGACTCACCAATACCCCAGCAGCGTTCATGGATATGATGAACCAGATTTTTCAGGTCGTTCCTCGACCAGTTTATTGTTGAGTTATTGATGAAATTCTGGTATATTCCAAGAGTCGAGAGGAACAAGAACATCACTTGAGAATTTCTTTGCAGACATTGAGAGAGCACTAGCTGTTTGCTAAATGCTCGAAGTATTCCTTCAGGCTTGATAGTGTTGACTTCCTAGGTCATGTGGTTATGGGAGACGATATTCGTATGGACCCGAGGGAGATCGAGGCCGTACAGCTTTGGCCCAAACCTGTATCAGTGACAGAGGTCCGCAGCTTTTTGGCCTTAGCTGGTTTTTACTGCCGTTTCGTGCACGATTTCTAGAGTATCGCTGCACCGCTGACCGGACTGACCAGGAAAGAGAGTTCCTTTTCTTTAGACTGAGGCATACGAGCTGAGTTTTTAGCAGTTGAAGACTCGGTTGACGACTGCTCCAGTTCTATCTTTGCTTTCTGGATCGGGCGACCTTGCCGTTTACTGTGATGTTTCGCGAGTGGGGTTCGATTGTGTATTGATGCAGCATGATAGAGTTATCGCTTATTCTTCCCGATAGTTGAAGGAGCACAAGCAGAATTATCCCACTCATGATTTTGAGATGGCCGCGGTGGCTTGCGCTGAAGATTTGGGGCACTACTTGTACGAAGAGTCGTGTCAGATTTTCACAGACCACCAGAGCTTAATCTTCCTGCAACAGGATCTGAGTTTGAGACAGCGCCGTTGGATGGAGTTTGTGAAGGATTATGATTGTGAGATCCTTTATTTTCCCGGGGCAAGGCGATTGTGGTAGCTGATGCTTTGAGTCGTAAGCCCGGGGTTAGCTTGTCCCAGTTGAGCGCAGTTCAGAGACAGTCTTTTGCAGATTTACAGTTCTTCTGCGACAGCTGAGTACAGCTTAAGTTCACCTCTACTAGGGGACAGCTTGCTCATGTCCGCACCTTTCCACTTCTACATAATCGTTTTCGTGAGGCACAGCCCGCCGATGCCCATTTGTCTGAAACTCTTGAGTATGTTCGGCATGGTAAAGATTCGAAGTTCTTGATTAATGATCAGGGTATGCTACGTTTAGGGACTCATTGGTGTATACCCAATACTGATGGGTAGAGACGCGAGATCCTAGAGCAGGCACATCAGTCATCTTTCGGTGTTCACCCAAGTTCCACTAAGATGTAATGTGACTTGAGAGATAGTTACAGGTGGACAGGGATGAAGAGTGATGTTTCAGATTTCGTTTTGAGGTGCATGACTTGTCAGCGAGCTAAGGTTGAGCATTTGAGACCGGCAGGAGAGTTGCAACCTTTAACCGTTCCAGAGTAGGAATGGGAGCAGATCTCCATGAATTTCGTCGTGGTGTCTACCCAGGTCTAGACAGGATGTGACTCCATTTGGGTGTTTGTTGTCCGGTTAACGAAAGCGGCTCACTTCCTTCTAGTGAGGACCACTTTCGGTTATGCTCAGTATGCTCAGTTGTTTTTCGATAAGTTTGTGCGTTTGCACGGAGTTCCTTCATGCGTTGTATCCAATAGAGGCACCCAGTTCGCTAGCCGTCTTTGGCAGAAGATTCAGGAAGCCTTGGGTACTGTTTGAGCTTTAACGCCGCTTTCCATCTGTAGACCGATAGTCAGGCAGAGCGGACTATACAGACAATGGAGGATATGCTTCGTGTGTGCGTGCTTAATTTTGTTGGCAGTTAGGATCGTCACTTGCCATTGATGGAGTTCTCCTACAAGAACAGTTAACAGGAGACGATTCAGATGGCAACCTTTTTAGGCTTTGTATGGTATATTGTGTCGATCGCCAGTCTGTTTGACCGACTCCGCGAGAGCATGATTTTTGGACCCCATCTAGTCAAGAGACTTCGGAGAAGATCCAGTTGATTCAGGACAGGATGGGAGAAGCCCAGTGCAGACAGAAGTCTTATGGCGACCATCGTTGTCGCAGACTTGAGTTCGCAGTGGGAGATCATGTATTCCTATGGATTTTTCTGATGAAATGGCGTGTTGAGTTTTGGGAAGAAGGGAAACATAGTCCCAGAATTGTAGGTCCTTTGGAAATCCTTGAGCGAGTTAGTTTCGTTGCCTATCGTTTTGCACTTCCACCCAGATTTCGGATGTTCACCCTGTATTCCTTTTGTCGATAATTCGCAAATACCTTCAGGACCCATCTCACATGATTTAGCACCAGACCATTTGGACGTGATCTTTTCGTTCACCAGCAGCCGATAGTTATAGTGGATCGGCAGGTGGAGAAACTTCGGTCAAAGGTCTTACCATCTGTGAAGGTTCTTTGGCGTAGCCCGTCTAGTAAAGAGATCACTTGGGAGGCTGCGAGCTAGATACGGAAGTTATTCCCTCATCTCTTTGAAGGTGCGTATAGTAAGAATTTTAAATTCGGGGAAGAATTTCTATAAGGGGGAGATTGTAACACCTTAGAATGCGATTAGTGCCAATTAAGCGATAATGCAGGTTTTCTGTAAAAAGTTTACCAAATTGGTTTCCTCACATTTTATAATAATTAATTAATATTTTATTATTAATTATTTTGGCTTGCACACACTTGTGCATGTTAATGTGAGGGTTTGTTGTGTTAATCTCGTTTAGTGACCGTGACACCTTAAGTTAATCCTTGCTTTATTTAACCTTAACCCTTAGATATTTCTGAGAAGATATTTCCTCGTGTTTTGGATTGAGGGGAGGTGGTAAGGTGACTCATGAGGAGGAGCCATTGCTTGCATTAATGATGGAGAGGGAGAGAGTAAGTGCAATGGTGCACTTACCCTACACTTACCCTCTCATCTCTATCTCACCTCACACTCTCATTCTCTCTCACTCTATCTCTTTCTCATTATTTCTTCATCTTCTCTTCCCTCAAACTGAACCCTCACTACTCCTTCACTAAATCTTTCTAAACCTTCATTAAACCTCACTAAAACCCTTATCATGTCTTTTTTTTATCCTCTAGGATCCCTTGGAGCTTGGAAAGCTAGGATCTTTAAGCATGTGTGGTTAGGTAATGACCTCTAAACTGTTAAATAGGTGTTATAATGTTGTGTAGCTTGTTAGTTGTTGTTTAGAACACTTAAAATATAGTTCCGTGCACATATCATATTTTTAGTGTCATTATAGGATATCTGTGATCTGATGTGACCCCGAGTATATACTGGAAAATCTAGCAGTGTAGTTGTATTGTACCAGTGACCCTAAGCATTCACCTGAAGCACGAACCCCATAAGCTCAGATTTGGCCGGCGACATGTAGGGGATTTTCGGCGAGCAAGGCCTTTAGGTGAAGTTGGGGCTTGGTTTTTGTAGGGTATCTGTCTGCAGTTGTTTAGAAGTGTTTGGTACTGTTTGATTTTTATGTTTTGACAGTATACAAAATCTGGGATCACTTTGCTTGTTTCTAGTGTTACGACTACGCGTGTTACGTTATCCGACACGGTTCGTATACCTTGTGTAGCCGTTGCTCTTGGGTTGGTTTCATAGTGTCGCTACGCATGTTAACCACTAGACGAACACTTAAGAGTTTGTTTGGAGTTGGTGCGTCGTTCAAACGTAGTTTGTACGTGTTATTGGTCGATTGCTAATGTGAACTTCTTATGTTGTTATATGATTTTAGGGTCGCAGGCGAGGACTTCGGACGCTGCGAAGAAGGGAAAGCAAGTGGTTGGCTTTACTTAACCCAAGATCATCTGTGAGTTGATTTAACATCTACAGGGGAATCGCCCACATAGCGTTATGCGTCTGGGCTAGATTCAATGACATGATTATTAGTTATAAGTATATGTACATATAGATTGTGCATGAACGTCATTTGCATATTATTACTTGTTGTGCCTGGACTTGTACCCATTGGACACTGCACTATTATTGACGGTTCATGTTGCACGAGCACTAATTGTATGCCACTTCCACACCATCGGTAATTACCATGACACGCACAGCACCTATACATACGTGATATTGTATTGGTTATGGACATTGAGACATGATCCTTATTTCCATTGTGCATATGAGATATAGCATACATGTATAACTACATGGTTACACATATACCTATATGGTATTACATCATTATTGATAGGTATATACCCACATACCTTACTATAGCTACATGTTTACATTTATATGATGTTGCATTGAACTTTGGAGAAATTTAGAAACCGCATGATATATTTAATAACTTGATGCATTTAATTAGCGGTTTTTCCTTGATATGCTCATATTACTGTTTTATGTTGCATATATTATATTTCATGGATTTACGCATTGAGATATGGATTTCATATGATGTTTTCTGGATTTGAGGACCGTGGTATTTCATGAAATTATGCTTTGTTTGAAAAACCCAGTTTCTCTTGATATGATATTTCGATGCGTCCACCATGAGATTTCTCGGTTCTGAGACTTGTGTTAGAAACCCGATATGATCCGTGGATTGCGAGTGTCGGAGTGGGACACTCAGGTTCCGTGAGACGTATGGATACGTGGATTGCGAGTGTCGAAGCTGGACACTCAGGTTCCGTGAGACGTATGGACACGTGGATTGCGAGTGTCGGAGTTGGACACTCAGGTTCTGTGAGACGTATGATACGTGGATATGAAGGTCGGTCCTGGTGACGGTGCCTGAGAGATGAGTATTTAAGTGTTGATGCTGGACACTAGTTTTCATGATGTTTTCGGGTGTCGATGTTGGACACTCAGGTTCCATGAGACTTACAGGATATGTTTTATCCCATACTCAGCATTTATTTGATATGCATTGCTTCATGTATTAGTATTACCTGATAGAGTACCTTTCATGACTGTTGCATATACATATTGCCATATTATTCTATCAGCTTGCATGTGATAGATTATCGCAGTATATGCATGCATGCGATTACATGCATGATGTTTTTTACTATTCATGAGTTGGCAACTCACCCCCGTTGTGCCACAGTGTTTTGCAGGTTGTCCCTCAGAGTGGTAGCGGCGGGGCTTCTTCTTAACGTATCATCTTTTGCAGCGGATACCGCTACGGCTGACTATGAGCAGTTTTGCTATAGGTGGGTTTTGCGGTTATCCGATGATGCTCATTGTATATATTATTGTATCTAGTACTCTCCATATACTACTTCATGTATTGACTTAGAGACGAGATGTGAGGACGATATTGTATATTATTTTGTGACTCTGGGTGTCGTGCTCGTGGGAGCCGGCTTTTTTATGCAGCTTTATCTTTTATGCTGTTGTCACTCTTTTTATCGTCCATTTTCTTCGCTACGGCGTCGTATATCTGCTTATGGTGGTTTTTCCCGCCTTTGGGCATGGTTTGCTCTCGTTTGGGGATGCTTTACTTATATCTTTTGTATGTACCCTTTTTAGGGCTAGTTTTTACAAAGGAGGTGCTGCCAAATTTTTAAGAAAGTAAATTTTGACTTTAAAGAATTTTTGATTGAGATTCCAAAAGATTTTAACAATATTCTTATCACTTACTACTTTTGATGTTTTAGATTGCTGGGTTTTCGGCTTACTTAAATTGCATTACGCCTGTAGACGTTACGTGGTTTAAGGGCCGTCACGTGCCAAATTTTGGGTCGTGACATGTGGCCTGTAGATGATAGATAACAGTTCATCTTGAACTCCTTGTAGGGTAGCGATGGCTTAGGAAACAGGTTCAGGTCTGCTGCCTAAGACTTTTCAACTTTATGAGCCGTGAGGGTCTCATAAAGACGTTTCTCCCTACGAGTCGAGAGGATCTCGTAGGTGTAATTTCTCCTTAGGGGTCGCGAGGACTCCTAAGTGCGTTTTCTCTCGAGAATCGTAAGGATCCCACAAGAGAATTTTCTTTATGCACAGGGACACTAATTTCCCCGCAGGTCGAGACGAATCGAGAGATTCTCGCAAAGACACTGATTTCCTTGCGGGCTGAAACAAATCGAGAGGTTCTCGCCAAGTATGCGGATTTCTCTGAATCGAGATATTTTGCCAAGGACACTGATTTCTCCGGGGTCTAGACGAATCCAGCGGTTCCTGCAAAGACACTGATTTCCTCGCGGGTCGAAACGAATCGAGAGGTTCTCGCCATGGACGCTGATTTCCCTGAATCGAGAGGTTTTGCCAAGGAAACTGATTTCCCTAGAGTCGAGATGAATCGAGAGTTTCCTGCAAAGACACTGATTTCCTTACGGGTTGAAACGAATCGAGAGGTTCTCGCCAAGGACACTGATTTCCCTGAATCGAGGAGTTTTTCCAAGGACACTGATTTCCTTGGGGTCGAGACGAATCGAAAGATTCCTGCAAAGACATTGATTTCCTTGCGGGTCGAAACGAATCGAGAGGTTTTCGCCAAGGACGCTGATTTCCCTGAATCGAGAGGTTTTGCCAAGGACACTGATTTCCCCAGGGTCGAGACGAATCGAGAGATTCCTGCAAAGAGACTGATTTCCTTGCGGATCGAAACTAATCGAGAGGTTCTCGCCAAGGAAGATGATTTCTCTGAATCGATAGGTTTTGCCAAGGATACTGATTTCCTTGGAGTCGAAACAAATCGAGAGATTCCTGCAAAGACACTGATTTCCTTGCAGGTCGAAACGAATCGAGAGGTTCTCACCAAGGACGCTGATTTCCCTGAATCGACAGGTTCGTGAGTTGACTTCATTGCGAGACGGAGCATTGATCTGGCAGGGAGGTCATTAGTTGACTTGTTTCCGAGATGGAGCATTGATCCGACGGGGAGGTCATTGGTTAACTTGTTTCCGAGACGGAGCATTGATCCGGCGGGAAGGTCATTGGTTGACTTGCTTCCGAGACGGAGCATTGGTTGACTCTAGGTTGTCTGTGAACCGTAGAGTCTTGGAACTAGAGACTTTACCATGGCCCCGATTGATGACGTCGCGTCCGTCTCCTGGTGGAGTGAGAAAAACGCCATTGTTGATCTTTAGGCTGTAAATGTTGCCGTTGAGATTTGACTCTCTGTTTGAAAGAGCCCGGTGGGGAAATGTAGTTCCCTTTTCGTTTTTGCCCATGAATTGTATACAGAGGTCAGTATGGACTCACCTGTAGGGAAAAAGTTTCATTCACACATTTTGTTTTATTTTCTTTCCGCGATACTCTATCATTTCAGCTTTTTATATCGCGAAAGTCGCGATTGCCCAATCATTTCGGCTATTTTTCGCGGTGCCCAATCATTTCGGCTATTTTTTCTTTTTACTCGCTGCTTTTTATTGCGAGTTGGCCAAACATTTCGGCTATTTCATATGCATTTTTGGCTCGCTGATTTTTTTTGCGAGTATGGAACTTGGGATCTGATATTAATCTTAGTATCAGCATCACTGCGACTGGAATATTGCCGGGAGCGAATCATCATTTGCCGTGAAAGGACATGGAATTTGATATGGATTTAGGCATCATCATCGCTACCACTAAAACATCGCCAGGAGCGAATCATCATTTGCCTTTGTCGATTCGAACAAAAGGTGGCTTAGCAAACAGGATTAAGATCCTGTCGACTAAGGCTTTTGACTTCATGAGCCGTAAGGGTCTCATAAAGGTGTTTCTCCCTACGAGTCATGAGGATCTTGTAGGTGCGTTTTCTCTTTAGGAATCGTGAGGATTCTTAAGTGCATGTTCTCTTATAAGTCGTAAGGATCTTACAAGAGCATTTTCTCCTTATAAGTCGAAAGGACTTACAAGTGTCGTTCACACATGAGGACATTTCGTGCCATCGGTAGAACTTGGTGGGGAAGATGTTTATTTGTGCCTGTGGATTGTATACAAGGGTCAATATTGAACTGTTTGTAGGGAAATCTGGGAAATATAATGGCTTAAGAACAGGTTCAGGTCCCTGTATCTTAAGACTTTTGAATCCTGTAAGCCGTGAGGGTCTCATAGGGGGGACCTTCTCCTTACAAGTCGTGAGGATCATGTAAGTGTAATTTCTCCTTAGGGATCGTGAGGATTCCTAAGTGTGTTGCTCCTCGGTGAGTCGTAAGGATCTCACTCAGGTATTTTCTCCTTACAAGGTCGAGAGGATCTTGCAAGTGTGCATGAATTTCTTTTACGAGTCTGCGCCCTTTCGGGTTTTCACAAACTCGCCGGTAGCCCTGGTGTTTTTACTCACGGAGCCCTTTCGGGTTTTCATCCGTGCCCATTTCGCTTATAGACGTACCGGTTTTTTTTTCCACGTTAGCCTAAGGATGCTGCGGTTTGTAGTAGTTTAAAGACGTTTCGATCCGTAGCTAGTTTCAGGACATTTCGGTCCGTCGTTAGTTTAGGGACGTTTCGGTCCGTAGCTAGTTTCAGGACATTGCGGTCCATTGTTAGTTTAAGGACGTTTCAGTCCGTTGTTAGTTTAGGGATGTTTCGGTCCGTCGTACGTTTCTGCGGCAAAGTTTTGCCGGATAGCACTTACAGAGTTTGGTACTCAGGAAGACAGTAAGCGGACACAAGCGTCGTCATCTATCATTAACCTGGGCTGTGACTCGTCAGGAATAGTATTTCTTAAGAAATCGGCCGTTTATTGGCCGGAAGGGCCTTTCTCCATGCATATACATAAGCAAGTAGGCTCCCCCATGATAGACCTTGTCACATAATCCAAGGATTTTGGCACTGCTCCTGCCCCCAGCTCCTCTATGTTATCTTCTAACGCCGTGTGAGCTTCTTCATTATTTAGCGAGGAATGAGAGATCATGTGGCAACTTGCCACATAATCTTCGGGTTCTTCTGAGGAGTCGTCTCCCTCATCATTGTCGTTATCTTCACTTTCAAGGATATGGTTGAGAAACTCTTGGAGCATGACTGGGGTTCGCGCCTTCTGGTTGTATTCCTCCAGCGCGTCAATATGCTTTTGCAGATCCGTGCGCTTATCGTCAGGCTACGCGGGCTTCTTGGTCTTCTTCTTTTTCTTCGAAGACTTTAACGGTTGGGCTTAGGTATTTTTCCTATCACTACTAACTCTCGGCGTTGGGCGCGGTTTCAGCATCTCTTCAATAATCTCTGGCTCTAGCGGCTTTTCCACCTGATCGCCGGACATGTTTGAAGATTCTTTAGCATTTTCTTGGTCTTAGCCGAAAGAACAACTTCCCACGGAGCTTCCTCTATAAATGAGCATGATGCCCTCGGCGTGTCCACCTTTTTAGGAGCGTGCTGTCGTGGCGGGTTTACTCTCCAGTTTTCAGACAATGCGAACCTACCCTGTTGGTACTAGTCTTCAATCCAGTTTTTGAAGACGTAGCAATTTTCGATTGGGTGACCCACTACTCTGTGGTAGGGACAATAGTTAGGATGGTTGATGTCACCAGGTTGCGATGGGTGTCTCGGATCCGGCAGAGTGATGAACCCGTTGCGTACTGCCAGTTCGAACAGTCTCCTTGTTTTATCCCGGGAAAATGAGTAAGGACGTCTCAACTTCTCATCGAGGGATCGCGGCTTGTTGCTTTGGCGAACAACGGGTCTCGGGTCACTCGGTTTTTGTTGAGCGTTGGCGATGAAGGTCGCTTTCCCTTTCCCCTTTTCATTCCGAGGATCCATCTTTGAAGAGAAAGGCTTATGGCCCATCTGGTCCATTTGGGCCATCTTGTCAATCAAGGCCTGGAAGGCGGTCGGCTTGAAAAACATCATAAATTGGGATATAATTGCCTGCGAATCAAGGGTCCCCACGAACATGCCCACGGCAGGAGCTTCTTCTATGCATTGTTCGCATTTCGACCACAGGTTCCGCCACCGAATTGCATACTGAATCCATGTCTCTCCTGGCTTCACCCTGGCATTGATCAATGCCGTGATCGGGGTGCGCTCGCTAGCGCTTGCGAAACACTGGGTGAATAGCAACTCCATTTCCATAAATGTTTTGATGGAATCATTCGGAAGCTCCGAGTACCATTCAAAAGCTGTCTCCGCTAGGCTGCCGACGAACTGGAAAAGTAGCAGTTTGTCATCACCTCCAGTATTGCCGTAGAGAGCCCTGAACTAAGCGACGTGCTGATAGGAATTGCCTGTCCCCTTATACACTTGAAATTTAGGGATCGTATATCCTGGCTGGTACTTAATTTGATCGTACCAGCCTGGATATGGTCACCCAGTTCTGACGATTTGGCCAGCGGCTTCGCTTGCCTGATGAGCTCGTATTTGTTAAGCTATGTAGTCATCAAGCGCGGCTTTTGAGATCGTCTCCTCCCTGGCTGCTGATAAAACCGGAAGAGGGTTTGATGTCTTCCCTCTATCGTCTTCAATGATTATTGGGGGATCTTCAGCTGGAGGGTCTGGCTGAATCATCATCCTGACTATATCTTGGAATAGTAGCGCCATTTGTTTTATATTAGCCGCTTGTTCCACGGCCTCTTTATCTTTCTTTTCGATCATTCTTCGGAGGAACTCGGCGTCGGTTTCCTGCTCCTGGCGTTGATCCGACGATGCTTCCAGACTTTCCTTCTGCCCAGTGAGTGCGGCCATCTTTGTCAGCATCTCCCGGAGCTTTTGTTGCTGCTCCTGAGTTTTCGTCACAGATCGTGTGAGCGGTCTATGACCCGTAGAAGTACGGCTTTTCTCTTTTCCGGAAGCCATGTAGACGGTGTGCACTACCATGCCCCAGACTTGGGGCATTTGGATTCAGTGCCTTTGAGATTTGTCGTAGACACGGGGATCTTCTTCGGCCTTCTCCTTTTATAGGCGGTCGAAGTTGAGGGGGCTGTTGCAGACGATACTTTCCGTGGCACGACGCCGGGCTGACCCTCCTCTTTCCAGGCCTTCATTTTCTTCGATCTGCGGGAGTAGTCTTTGTCGATTACAGAGTCTTGGACTCTTCGCCAGACCCTGTGGATTTTGGAAGACAGCTACTGAGAGGGCTTTTCCGGGTTTGCCTTTGTAATGTTTTCCACGGGTGGAAGAGACCTTTTCAACACGGCAGTTGGAGAGTTCTTGCACACCCTCCTGAATAGCTCAAAGTTGTTCCCAGTTGGAACAACAGCATCAACTTCCATCATTGTAGCTGGTGGGCTAAGTCCGGAAGGGGAACTGCCCCCAGCTTTCCTCACTCGGCGCCAGTGACGACGTCGAGCATGTCGTATAGCTGGGATCACCTCTATCGTCGGAGTAGCTTCGTCCTGCCCACTGCTTTGAGGAGAGGCTGTTATTGGCGCCAGCCTGTCAAAGATTGACATCCGCTGGGGAGGAATGGTCAACCTATCGAAAGCCGACTTTCGAGTAAGGGAAGTAGTTTGGACTTCACCTGCAGCTGGAGTTGGGATAGCCTTCTCCGGTATTGCAAGCCTCTTCGCAGGCCCATTTGAGCTTAGACTCAGCCTGTCGAAGACTGAGGTAGTAGACTTGGCTGACCCGCTGAGAGGGGTCGCGGTAGTTGCAAGCCGATCGAAAACCGACTTCTTTGGAGCTTCCCGTGACGGCACTGGAGCGTTGAAGCTTATCAGTGGGAGCATGGTCCCGAAGAACAATCCAGTGGTGGCCTATGTCACTTGGTCCACCGGCATTGCGAAGATGGAGACCGCTTGGGGCCCGTATGTTACTCCTCCAGACGGGGCGGAGCGGGGGTTGTTGTTGCAATTGGTGCAGCTGGAAGCCATTTATCTTCTTTTCTCTGCATGGGGGAAAGACACCAAATCTTAGTACCCCGAATCCAGAGGCAACCATAGAAGACCGCGATTTGTTCACGAAACACGGCACACAAAGTGTGGAGTGGAAAGAGGAAAAAGTCCCACCGGGCGTGCCAGAATCTGTTTACCGCCGGAAACCGGGAAAGTCAAACGTCTTGCCTGAATTTTGGGGGCAGATGCTATTTGGATTTATCCGTCCATCTCTCCGAAGATGCCAAGTTGATTTATGGCACCATATATCGGAGGTTTGGACAAATGCGGCCGTTATAGCAGACTTCGTCAGATTCCCCTTCGTTTGCGAAGGGTTTTTGATTGTTGGGACGCTCTTCCCTACAGGCGCAAGCCCCTGCAGTTAATTACGTTACCGCGTAGCGATAACCACTTTCTCCTGCTCCAAATGATCACTTCGTGTCGTGTTTGTTTGTTTTATTTTTGGTTGCCCGTGGATTGTATACGGAGAGTAATTTGTGTTGTCGTCCGTAGGGCGGGGATTAGTCCAAATCCGTATTTTCTTAGATTTGGGTTTGTTTGATTTAAGGATCGTTAATCTCGTTTGAGATTAATATCAACTTAAATGTTTGTTGAGGATACACTAGTTTAATTTTAGACTAAGATCTACTCAACAGGGTTTTAGGATCATTTTTGATCCAACAAAAGAGCATTTGGGCTCTATCGTTTTAGTTTAAGGACATCACGGTCCATTGGGTTTAAGGACATCATGGTCCATAGAGTTTAGTTTAGGGACGTTGCGGTCTGTTGGGTTTAAGGATATCATAGTCCATAGAGTTTAGTTTAGGGACGTTGCGGTCCGTAATTAGTTTAAGAAAATTACGGTCCATAGTTAGTTTAAGGACATTACGGTCCATTGGGTTTGTTGATTGTCGGGACCCGCCACCTCTCCGAAGACATTGAAGAATTACAACGACATTTATCAGAGGTGTGGGGAGATGTACCCTAGAACCAATGTCAGATAAGAGATCTGTAGTTGGGTTTAGGACTAAGATCAAATTTAGAAAATTGTGAGCCCATGGGCTTGGTTGATCTGAATTAGGGACTTTTGGTCCGTTTAGACTCAACCCACTCACTTTTTGAATAAAGTGTTAAACATTTGTTTGGGCTCGGTCCCTTTTGTTCAACAATGCCGAGCATTGACATGGGCTTTGATGCTCACCTTTTTTTGTTTTTTATTGATGTTAAACACTCTTTATGGCGCTGGGCTCTATTTACAGAGCGCTCTTTATTTCATCAGCGCCCATGTGAGGGGCACGTGGAGCGCTTGGCGCTGAGCGCCAACCACTGAGTGCTAAGCACTCATTATTTCATTAGTGCTCACGTGAGGGGCACGTGGAGCGCTTGGCGCTGAGCGCCAACCACTAAGAGCTAAGCACTCTTTATTTTTTTAGCGCCCAAGTGAGGGGCACGTGGAGCGCTTGGCGCTGAGTGCCAATCACTGAGTGCTAAGCACTCTTTATTTTATTAGCGCCCATGTGAGGGGCACCTGGAGCGCTTGACGCTGAGCGCCAACCACTGAGTGCTAAGCACTCTTTATTTTATCAATGCCCACGTGAGGCGCACGTGGAGCGCTCGTCGCTATTTTCTTCTTTGTGCTTTTTTCTGAAGTGTTCAGTTCTTTGTTCTCCCCTGGATCTTCAATCCCCAAGAACAAATTCGTCCCTACGAGAATTAAATTCTCATTTGTGGGAGACTTATCTCATGGATCTCAGATCCAGGGAAAGAACTATGTTCTTTTATAAGGGTTAAACCCTCAAGTATGCCGATGAGATACTATGATCTCTATTTACCTTGAAGAAAGTTCTTCTTCTTTCTTCTCTCTGAGAGCTCTTTTTGCTTGCACCTTTTTTGAACTTGAAGTTTATGGGGGGGGGGGGGGTTCTTCTGTCTAAGACTTGAAGTCTTGGGTCCTTTATATAGGGAGGCTAATTTGTTGATTCAGTTAAGGAAATCTCTCATTGAGAGATTTCTTAATTGATTTGGGAAATTTATCCACCGTTGGATTTTTGATCCAAGTACTTCTGTTTTACAGAAAACATTTTTCTTGTTTTTAACAAGATTGGGAAAATTCTTTCACATACAGAGCTTATTCTGTATCTTGGTGATTTTTAATCACCATTGGATTTTTGATCCAACGGTGCTATGATTTACAGAGCACAATCTTTCTTGTTTTAGAAAGATTTGAGGAGTATTTCCTCAATCAGATTTTAATTCTGTATCTTGGTGATTTTTAATCACCATTGGATCTTTGATCCAACGGTGCTCTGATTTACAGAGCACAATCTTTCTTGTTTAGAAAGATTTGAGTGGTATTTCCTCAATCAGATTTTAACTCTATGCTCTGATGATTTATCATCTCCGTTGGATCTTTGATCCAAAGGTGGAGAACTTTTAGTTTTGGCGCCGGCGCTCTCGTGCTTTGCACGTGAGGCGCTGCCTCAGAGTTTTTAACTGTTGGCGCTGGCGCTCTCATGCTTTACACGTGGGGCGCTGCCTCAGAGTTTTTAACTCTTAGCGCTGGCGCTCTCATTCCTTGCACGTGAGGCGCTGCCTCAATTCAAATTTTGAACAGAGCCTTGCTTTCTTATTGGGAGGAACCACCTTGTATATACAAGAAGGTTGTAGAGAGTAAGGTTATCTTCCTCGTATTGTACGTGGATGACATACTCTTGATTGGAAATGATGTTCCTATGCTACATTCGGTCAAGCTCTTCTTATCACAAAGTTTCTCCATGAAGGATCTGGGTGATGCCCCTTACATCCTGGGGAGAAACACTGGACAACTGTGAAGAACATTCTTATGTACTTGAGAAGGACTAAAGAATGTTCTTGGTGTATGGTAACGGTGAACTCCATATCGAGTCCTTTACCGATTCGAGCTTTTAGAGTGATAAGGAAGACTGTAAGACAGTCTCAGATTTTATCTTTACCCTCAGTGGAGGGACGGTATGTTGGAAGAGTTCCAAGCTAGATACCATAGAAGACTCGACGATAAAGGTTGAATACATTGCTACCAACGATGCTGTCAAAGAGTCTCTATGGATGAACAAGTTCATGACATGAACTTGGTAAGGTTCCCACCATTAAGTATCCACTTATGTATTGTGATAACAATGGAGCTGTGGCTTTTGCCTAGGAACCCCGGTCCCATCCGTGATCCAGACATATTCTTAGGCGGTATCATCTGATCAGGGAGATAATTGATCTCCGGGAGATCACGGTCAGGAGAGTTGACACGAAGAATAACGCGACGGATCCACTCACCAAGGCCATTTGAGAGACATTACGGGATGTTGGGTATGAGATACTACAACAATTGGCCTTAGTGAAAGTGGGAGACTGTTAATTATATGTATTCCCTAGAGGCCATTATTGTACATGATTGTATATTATAGTGGATGCTTGGACATATATAGAGAGGACTTTCTTACTCGACATGATAGTATGTTATTTGGTTATTCTTTATCTTAACATGCACACTTGTATCATTATACAGTCTCTCCGTTACATGTTGATAAAGCCCTTAGGATGTGGACTTGACTACCAGGACTATGATGGAGATCATACTGGTGGGGCCAAGGTAGTCCATAAGTACACCTTTAATTGTTCCTAGTCGGGGGAGTATCGAGACAGGGCATCGATATTCCAGAGTAGACCGGTGTGTACTTTTCTTGACCCTGTATGGGGCGATGGTTTATCCTACAACCATTGGTGTTTGACATTAAAGATTGTACACAGGTGCTCATAAGAGAATGGCTACACTGAACAGGACTCTCCGAGAACTCCTAGATGGTATTATACCTATCGTCAGATAGCAGTTCTCTGGTGACACTGGTACAGGTTAGTCTGTAGACCTGAGATCGTCATAGATGCTTGTGTGATTCCCACTGTGCTTTGATTTCCTCCCTACCATGCTCAAGTGAGCGTGCAAACAGGTGGATTTTGGGTATAGTCCCGAGTCACATGGAGGCAATGAACGATAGGAGGGGTTTCGTCTCTCTTGGTATTGGGAGTTGATGTTTCGCTATGCTCGATTGGCTATAACAGGAAGTCCCTAGCCAGGGCTGATGCTGAGATTTACTGGTAAGTGTTATCAGTAGTTTCTCGACCCGTTATGAGCGTCATATCGGCATGACTTATCAAGTTATTGGTGTCTAACGTTTACCACCCCCAGACTCGATATGGGACATATCAGACGAAGAGACCGGACTGTACGGTAGTGCTACTTACTGGATTCACGGGAGTATGGACAAGCTTTCTTGTTGATCTTCTGATTGCTCAATACCTGGGTAGCCTTACGTCCAGCTACCGCTGACGGCTTGTGGGTGACTGATATGATCATTATCTACTGCTGGCATATTGACGAGTCTTTAGAATCCTACACAGAGGTTTCCTAGCTCAAGTGAAACGAAATAGGGCACATATGTGATATGTGCGAGACCGAGATTAATACGTGTATGTGATAAAGTATTCTAATCTCGCGATATAGGTTATATGTGATATAACCGGATTATTGAATCAAGTGTTGATTCAATAATTTGTTATATGTATATTTGATATACATATAACTGATATTAGTCGGTTGTATGTAATATAGCCGAATTATTAAATCAAGTGTTGGTTTAATAATTTAATATATAATTATATATTTGATATATTAATATATATTAACTAATATTAGCTCACTTAAGAATTTCTTTTCTACAAATACGTATAAATATATATATATATATGAGATATATATTAATGTATTTATATTTGTGTCATGCTAGATGATACATTGGACATGGGTGTATGAGACTCACACCAAACTAAAGATAATTTGGGTGATTAATTATTAAGGGGAAAATCAAAATTAGGTGGAAATTAGCATGGCTAATGATGCTTGTGGAAGCATGTAGAAGCCTTGACTTAGTCCACTAATTTTGTTTTACTCTAGATATTTATTAACCCAACTATTATCTTTAGCCATGGTTAAGTCTCTACAAATATTATTTGAGATATTTTCTCACCAAAGGGTTCACACTTGATCATCTTCTTCATCTCCTTCTTTACTCTCTAGCTTTTGAGTGAGGTGAAAAAGAAAAAGAGAAAATTAATTCTAAAGTGAGCAAAATTCCTACTTCATTAATCTATACCAAACTAGCCATTTAGTATATGTTGTTTACTTCACTAATTCCTCAATTAGTGAAGAGATAGCTTGAGTTAGAGATTCTTCGACGTAGATCATCTTCGGCCTCGAAGATCCTTAAGCAAGCTCGTTCTTTTCGCCAGTGGAGCCTAAAAAGAGTTCGAGGACCACTACTTAGAGCTAAAGGACTACTACACGGAGATTTAAAAGTGAAGGACCGGTCTACAAAGGTTGTATTCTTTATTCACTTAGTGTAAAGTTTTTTAACATGCTCTATAAACCCTAATTCTCTAGTTTGATTCTTGGATGGTGTTGCTTAGCACTCTATATTTTTTTAAATTGCATACTCGATACTTGCTAAAACCTAGTGGTCGTGCTAAGGAACCCCAACACGACTCACCAAGTCGGCTCACTTTATTCCATTTCGAGTTGGCCTGTCACGCCCCGCATCCCGGTGTACGACGAAGGGGACGCGACTGGCTGCTACATATTTACTCTGAAGTAAATACGCTAAGCGTATCTAAGCAATATAAATAAAAATGCATAAGAGACAAAGACAATAGATATATATTGAACAACAACTTTATTTATTAACATTCTTTTGTACAATACATGGAAAAGTAAATACATCTGAATGAAAGCAATGCCTAAACAGTGGCATACCAGAAAAGGAAAATACGGAATGTAAAAGAAAAAGTACAAGTGAAACTACAGCTCAGGATCTTCAGTAAACTGGTCCGAGTCTTCGGCGCTGGGGTCGATCTCTTGAAGGTCCGAAACACCTGACGACATTCAAAGAAGAAGAAAGAGAATGCCGTTAGCGAACAAATCGTTCGGTAAGTCCCAAAAATAAGGGAGAAGTAGAGTAGACAGAGAGAGAGAGAGAGGGAGAGATTGTGTGTAACTTTTAAAGTGGTTTTATATTTTATTAATATTGTATTTAGTGTTAACGCTGTTGTTTGTAGCTTGGTACTGTTGGGGTAAAAATTTACACCCCGGTTGACCAAGTCAAAATCAAAGTCAACCCCAAGCCAAGTGGGCCCAAGCCCAGATCAAGTGGGCCCATGCCCGGGTTGAGTCCGAACATGAAGCGGCTGGCCACCCCCATGCAAAAATAAAAAAAATTGTACTAAATAATTTTATTGTATTTGTTTTATTTTATTTTACGAATGAATCTAAGAAAAATGGGTATAAAGCCAATTTTTTGTAAAGCCCATGGCTTATGTGTAAAAAGAAATGGCACATGAGCCATGAGATAGGCAAAATGCCATTTTGTGAAGCCCAAGGGGCTATGTGTAAAGTGTATAGCCTATAAAGGCAAGGATAATGAAATATCCCAACAATTTTTTCTCTCTCCAAAATTTTTTTTTAGATCTGAGATCTCTCTCCTTCCTCAAGGTTCTAAAATCTTCTTCTTTCTTTTGAATTAAATCAAGAGTTTTACTCATCACTTTATAAAACTAAATAGTTTTTCACCACAAAACCTATAATGGGGAACTCAGATCTTCCATTAAATCTCAAAAAGAACAGTTTTTTAAAATCTCACATCTCTTGATCTTCAAGATCCTGCCAACCGAGGAGGAAGAAGGAGGCCCATCTCCGAAAACCCCATTATTGGGAAGACCCAGGGCTCCAAAGAAGAACCCCTTTCATCAACTCCAAAACATATTAGGAGTTTGACTCCACCCTAAATCCACTTTCCGAATTTTAAATCCCATTTCTGGGGCTAAAAATCCCCTCTTTCGCACCGGCGCCAAAGCGCTCCAGCGCCCAGCGCCCAAGTGCCGACACGTGGCGCGCTAGCGCTCGAGCACCCGGCGCTCAAGCACCCAGCGCCCACGTGCCGACACGTGGCACGCCAGCGCTCGAGCGCCCCAGCGCTCGAGCACCCAGCGCTCAAGCGCCCAGCGCCCACGTGCCGACACGTGGCACGCTAGCGCTCGAGCGCCCATGCTCGAGCGCCCAGCGCCCACATGCCGACACGTGGTACGCTAGCGCTCGAGCGTCTAGCGCTCAAGCGCGCAGAGCTCAAGCGCCAAGCGCCCATGTGCCGACACGTGGCGCGCTGGCGCTCGAGCGCCTAGTGCTCAAGCGCCAAGTGCCCACGTGCCGACACGTGGCGCACTGGCGCTCGTGCGCCTAGCGCCCAGCGCCCACGTGGCGCGCTAGCGCTCGAGCGCCCAGCGCCCACGTGCCGACACATGGCGCGCTAGCGCTCGAGCGCCTAGTGCTCAAGCGCCAAGCGCCCACGTGCCGACACGTGGCGCGCTAGCGCTCGAGCGCCTAGCGCTCCAGCGCCCAGCGCTCAAGCGCCAAGCGCCCACGTGCCGACACGTGGCGCGCTAGCGCTCAAGCGCCAAGAGCCCACGTGCCGACACGTGGTGCGCTAGCGCCTAAGCGCACAGCACCTAAGCGCACAGCGCTCAAGGCGCTGGCCCAACGCGTCCTTTGGGCGCTTTTTCCCCCTTTTTTTTATATATGTATACATGTATATATATATAGATACACACACTCCACAACACTGTCCCCCCCAAAAAACATTTTGGGTCGGGGCGCTGCCCCGCACCCCACAAGGGGGCTGCTCGCCCCCTTGACCCCCAGCCCACTATCCGGGTAGCGGGACCCCCGTAAAAACTCTGCGTGGCTCCCGATATATCCAAGGCCCCTCCAAAACAAAACACACGTACACTGCACATTGACTTCGCATGACCAGTTTAACCTGTCAATCGGAGGTTCCCTCGCTCCAAAGGCGAGGGGTAATTAATGGCAGCTTAGTCCGCGGCTGCCGGAGATTCAGATCCCCACAATCAATAAACCCCGGCCTAGCCTAGGCAGGGGGAATCTGTAGTACGCCTAACAAGCACGCGCGTATTCCCATCTTAATGGGGTGACGAAAAACACCCTACAGACTCTGGTACGCCCGGTGGGACCTTTCTTTCTCTCCTCCCATATTTCGGGTTAAACGTTCATGCAAACTCAATCAATGTACATATCGATTACCTATACTGAAATGATGTTTTATTTTCGTGCAGCAATCAACTTTCAACGATAATATCTCCGAAGACGAATTCAGCTTCCAACGCAACCCTGATCCCGTACGTGGTCAAGGTCAATGCTCGTGTGGTTCTCCCCGCAAGTCTCAGTCGA
This sequence comes from Agapanthus africanus, assembly GCA_030015575.1. NCBI lineage: Eukaryota > Viridiplantae > Streptophyta > Magnoliopsida > Asparagales > Amaryllidaceae > Agapanthus > Agapanthus africanus. The sequence continues at coordinate 605,165,863 of CM057340.1, forward strand.
CAGTGGGAGGAACTGCCCCGCCAGTTTGGCTCCGTCATCATCTACCCTGCCGGAAGTGCTCATCTGGCAAAAATCCCGGCAAAACAGGTGGCCAAGCCGGTCTCAAGGGGCAAGAGACCGAATGTTGTGATCGCTAAGGCACCACAACCGAAGCTTAAGACGGTGTCTGAACGGCTCTCTTGCGCTCCAGCTGGGGGCAAGACTTCCGATACAAAGGGTAACATCAAACATTGCGGACGAGCCCAGGTGATGACTTCAACAAATGCACGATCGAGCGTCTTCTCTGGCCTCTCTATCAACTGGTCTACGGTGTCTTCCCAAAGAGCCGAAGTCTGCCAGGTGCTTAGAACAGAAAAGTTAAGGCAGAAGCGGCTCAGGTATCGAGCCAACAAGAGGGCCAGGGCTTCGGCCAAGTGGAATCTTGTGAAGTTCCAAGAACAGGGTTACTCTGTGACGACGGCTGAGTCGGCCGTAAAGATCAACAATTCCTTCGAACCTCTGAAGTGGGTTCAGAAAAATGCCATGACCGCCCGAATCAAGAAGACAGCAATCCGAACGTCGCTACAAAGAGACGTGTCCCGGCCCCAATAGAAAAAGTATGGCACTGTCTCTTTAAGGGTCTATCATGTGCTCTGTGCCGCACGAAAGCAGCGGGGCAAATCCAGAAAAGAAGCACCAGCACCATTCAAGAATCCGGCCAGGCCATCCTCCTTCAATCGACTGCCTGCTACTGAAACAGGAGGGTCAAGACAGCGATCTGTGAAATGAACTGCCGATAATAAAAAGACGGCTGGATATATTATCCATACGGTTTATATGGCGGGCGGGCGCCCCAGCGACAACCTTCGCAGCAAAAGCCAGGATTGGGCCACCACATCGCAAGCCCAATCTGGCTTGAATGTGGTCGCCGCTGCCCAAGAATAGCCGCCTCCGCTGGATGAAGAAAACCCTCTCGATGAAGATGATAGGCAGAAAGACCCTTCGGTCCATGCAGAGTCAAGCTCGGACAGCGAGGAAGAGCCAACTTTCCTCCCCAGGACTGCGGAGCAAGAGCCGTTCAAGAGCTTCGAAAGAAGCTCAGGAGCAAAGATAAAGAGATGGCCAAGCTCTATTCGAAGATTGATGACTTAACGAACGTTGTGATGCAGCTTACGGCTCAAATTGCTCGAGCGCCTCCCAATCAAGCACAAGTCGCTACTAATCAGCCGGGTGATGACAATCCGAAGCAGCCATTGCCTGCTTCTTTGGGTCCAAGAATGGTCGAGCCGCACGAAAGCCGGCCACATTCCGCTTCTGGGGATGCCTTGGCCCCAGATAGCACTATCCCGCTAACACAAGATCGGATAATGGATTTGGTTACCAGCAAAGTTAAAACATTGGTGGCCGAAGCTGAAGCTCAGAAAGAAATTGGCAGTAGTGGGCGGCCGTATCCCGCACACTACGATCTGATCGAGTTCCCGAGCGGCTACGTCATTCCTAAATTCGGAAGATTCGACGGAACGGGGAATGCAAATCAGCACGTCGCCCACTTCAAAGCCTCGTGTGGAAATACAGGGGGCAATGACGTGCTCCTTCTTCGTCAGTTTGTCAACAGCCTGACCGGTGTCGCCTTCGACTGGTACGCGAGTATACCAGACGGGTCCATCATTACTTTTGCCCAAATGGAGTCTCTGTTCATGAGCGTCAGTGATAAAATCTCCATTGCCGACCTTATAAGGACCAAGCCGGGGAAGAATGAAAGCAACACCGACTTTATCGCTCGATGGCGTAATCTCATAGTCAAGTGCGAACCGCCGCTGGAGCAGGACAAGTCCGTCAGCCTTCTCATTGGGAACCTCAGCAATTGGATGGTCCCATTCTTGTGTATAGCAGGCCTCAAGACATTTCAGGAGCTAACCAAGAAAGTCCAAATGCTGAAACGCTCGAAGCAAGAGTCCCCGCCGGACTCTCAGAGAGACAAGACTTGGAAAAGCAAGCGGGACGACAACCGTAGAATCGGGAGTTCCAGCAGTACCAATATCTTCAATGCGTCCGACAATGAAGAAAAGCGAAGGGCGAGCGAATCTAAAACCAACCGGTCTCGAAAGCCAGTGCTAGGAAGAGAAGGGCCTTCCCTAGAGGAGAAAAAGAACAAGGTTTACTCTTTCAGGAGGGATAAGGTCCGAAAGATATTTAAAGATGCCTTGAACAACGGTCTACAATTGCCAGAGTCGAAAAGAGCTCAAGAAGAAAAAATGACCGGCAATCCCCTGTATTGCTCGTACCACCGAGTAGTAAGTCATGCGATCGAGGATTGCTATATCTTCAAAGACTGGGTTGAGAAGTAGTATAAGGCTGGAGAGATCGAGCTGTCCAAAAGCGTGTTGGTGAACAATCAAGTTGCAACCACCAACTTTATACAGACAGAAGCTGAAGCTTTTTGGGAGCAGACAGCTGAACCCGCTACCCTGAGAAATGAAATGGACTCACCGCGGCCTCCGTGGAGTATGCACATATCTAATAAGACTAAGAATATGATAAAGCTACTTCGGAAAGAGTCCAGATCGGAATGTGAAGGACAGAAGAAGCCTACCAGCCCAGCTGCCAATGCGGCTCCATCAGGCTCAAAATCCAAGAAGCTCAAGAAGAAGAAAAGTGCGGCTCGGCACGAAAAAGTGTCTACAGGGAGACCGACCATTCAAAAATATATCGATTCCCTCGAAGACTATGAACAAAAAGAAAGAACTCTAATTCACTTGAAAGAGTTCTTCCCCGTAGAAGCAGCGGAGATTTTGGAGGAGTCGGAAGAAGGCTCCAATGAAAAGATCCCTGTAGTGACCTGCTACGCCATCCATCTTGGCAGCGACTCTGAGGAGGAGCTCTGTTTTCCCGAAGAGGACGAGGAGCTCGCCACAAAGGCCAACCAAATCCAGCTCAGAAACGGCAGGGCTCTACCGCCAAATCAGGGTAACGCCCCAAAAGGGAAGGAAAAACAAGTCGCTAATGAAGAAGATGGCAGAGAACTTGCTCATGAAGACTCGAGTCCTTTCCCAGTAGACTATAATGTCTTGGCTCACCTCCGAAAGCTTCCGTCTCTCCTTAGCATCTATGATGCCTTGGTTCTATCTCAAGAGCTTAGAGATGTTCTCATTCATGCTCTATAAAACCCTGAGCGGTATCAGGCTCGCTTTGCGGAAATTAATATGAAAGAAGCCCAGTATGCTCTGCATGCCGCCGCAGTCACGTTTAAGGACGAAGACTTACAACTGGGAACGGCTGAGCATAATCGGTCGCTTTGCGTGACCGGGTACAGCGACGGAGATCGAATTAATCACATATTGATTGATCCAGGGTCCTCAGTGAACATCATGAACTTACGAACTCTGAAGAGTTTGTCAACGGACGTCCGACACCTGTCAAGGGAAAGGATTGTCATTCAAGGCTTCAACCAAAATTGCCAGCAAGTTCTGGGGTTCATAGCTCTGCCAATCAAATTTGGGGATCTGCAAACCGAACCTAAGATATACGTGATTGACGCTGACACGTCTTATAAAATTCTCTTGGGGCGGCCGTGGCTCCACAATTACGGCATCATTCCGTCAACTCTCCATCAGTACATGAAGTATACTAAAAATGGAGAAGAAAGATGCATTGACGGAGACATCCAGCTGTTCGGTGTGCATGAAGTCCGATATGAAGATTCTCGGTACTTTATGAACCACCAAAATGCTAAGCCACAACTGACTGAGGATAGAGCGCCCCCAAGACTCAAAATAAATCTGCGCCGGCCGTCACTTTCAAAAGCAAAAACGCCCAAGTGCGCCCGCGTTTTGGTAGCGACACTGATGAGTCCGACGCTGGAAGTCCGTCCTTCCGTAAAACTCACCCTCGTTTCGGTAGCGATACGGACGAATCTGATGCTGAAGGCCCATCTAGCAGCAAAATCCGCCCTCATCTTGGCAGCGATACTGAAGAGTCCGAAGAAGAGGACCTACCTTGCAATAGCTGCGCAGATTGGACCCCCATGTAAGAAGCGAAACTACGAGAGACCTTCGAAATTGCAGAAGGGCCCCTAGCTGTCACAAGGGTGCCAGAGCAGATGTGCAAAGAGCTCGATGAATTGTCAGTCTTCACCGTTGACCAGCTGAAAACTTTCTACTTTCCCGGAAGGAAGAATGGACAGAAGGGCATCCTGTTTTATGGGTCAAATCCTGTTGTGCACCCTGACGATTTGTCTGTCGCATGCCTTCCCTATGAGAGAGGCATAAGGTTCATCCTCAATCCCAGATACTATGCGCCCGGGATGCGGGAATACTTTAAAAAATGTGGATGCCGGTTATATCAAACGGAGTCCGAAGCAAAGTTTTATGAAGGGTTATGGCAAGCGCCCCAGGTCCGAGCACTCATCGATGGACGAATTCCAGATAGACGGGGCATAGGCTACATTCAACCTGATTCCAAAGCGTGCTACGTGATCCATGTTGGTGAGGCCAGCGAAAGATCAAATGATGATGACGAGATAGCCGAATCAGAAGAAGCTCCTCAAGAGCTCGAAGATGGCAGACAAGCAACCTTTGACGAGCTAACCGAGATTGACTTAGGAACGTCCGATAATCCAAGGCCGACCTACATCAGCTCGCTCTTGTCAGAGGAAATGAAAGCGCAGATAATCGCCCTGCTGCACGAGTTCGTCGACTGCTTCGCGTGGACGTACAAAGAAATGCCTGGCCTTTCCCCTGAAGTAGCCATGCATAAACTGGCCATATCTACTGATGCTGAGCCAGTCAAACAAGCTCCTCGAAGAATGAGAAGGGAACTAGAAGAAAAGGTCATCGAGGAAACCAAGAAGCTCATCGATGCCGGCTTCATCAGGGAAGAAAAATATGCGGACTGGATCGCATGCATAGTCCCAGTGAAGAAGAAAAATGGGCAGATCCGAGTATGTGTCGATTTCAGGGACCTCAACAAGGCATGTCCTAAAGACGACTTCCCGTTACTGGTCATGGAAATGATGGTCGATGACACCTCAAATTACGAGTTGTTCACCTTTATGGATGGCTCGTCAGGATATAATCAGATAAAGATGTCGCCTGAGGATGAGAAGCACACAGCATTCCGACCCCGATCGGAATATACTGCTACAAGATGATGCCGTTCGGACTGAAGAACGCAGGTGCTATGTACCAAAGGGCAATGACCAATATCTTTGATGACCTAATTCATAAAGTCGTCGAATGTTATGTTGATGATCTGGTCATCAAGACTAAAACCAAGGCCGATCATATCCAAGATCTTAGGACCGTTCTCACCAGACTGAGGGAATACGATCTGAAGATGAATCCTCTGAAGTGCGCTTTTGGCGTGTCATCGGGAAAATTCCTGGGCTTTATAGTCCGGCATCGAGGTATCGAAGTTGACCCATCAAAGATAAAGGCCATCATAGAGATGCCCCTTCCAATGAGTCTGACATAGCTGAGATCATTTCAAGGCAAGCTCGCTTATATACGGAGGTTTATCTCAAATTTATCGGGAAGATGTAGGCCCTTCTCAAAGCTCATGAAGAAAGGAGCTCCTTTTATCTGGAATGCTGAATGTCAAGCAGCGTTCGAAAGCATCAAAAAATACTTGTTGCACCCTCCAGTGCTGGCCTCTCCCATTCCAAATAAACCGTTGATTCTCTACACTGCCGTGCTAGATGAGTCACTCGGTGCGCTCCTTGCCCAGAATAACGAGAAGGGAAAAGAAAATGCCCTCTACTACCTCAGTCGAACTCTAATCGGGGCGGAACACAACTATTCCCCAATCGAAAAGCAATGCCTGGCTCTGATGTTTGCTGTGAAGAAGCTGAGGCACTATTTGCTCGCTCATCGGGTTATGCTGATCTCCAAGGTTGACCCGCTCAAACACTTGATGACCAAAGCAAGCCTAGCCGACAGAATGGCAAGATGGGCTGTCATGCTACTTAAGTTTGACATAGTTTATACTCCTCAGAAAGCAGTAAAAGGGAAAGCTCTTGTAGATTTTCTCACTGCTCATCCCATACCAGAAGGGTCACCACTCAATTGCGAGTTACCCGACGAACAAGTGCTGCACCTCGAGAATGACGATCCATGTTGGGAGCTCTACTTCGATGGGGCCTCATCGATAAGGACCTCCAGTAAATCAAGCGTCCCGGAGATAAAAGCAGGGATATGATTGGTGTTCATCACGCCATCAATGGGAACCCTACGGAGTTCTTTTGCTCTCACCGAGCCTCGCACAAACAATGAGGCCGGGTATGAAGCTCTGATAGCTGGTTTGGAGCTCGCCATAGAAATGGAAATCCTTCGGCTACGGGTTTATGGTGACTCCCAGCTTGTCGTCAACCAAGTAAGCGGCGACTATAAGATATACAAATCCGAGTTAGCTCGGTATAGAATCCGGGTGGTGGAACTCATGAAACGGTTCACTCACATTGAACTAACGAGAGTCCCTAGAGCATTGAGCGGAAAGGCTGACGTACTCGCTCGCTTAGCCAAGGAGCTGGCTGATCTTGACATAGACGAAATTCTGATCACAGTCAGGAGCCGGCAAATTCTACCAGCAGTCTCTCTACGAGAAGAGGAAAGCGTGGAACAGAAGAGCAGTCCTGCCGAAGAAGCTTCGATCGTTCAAGACGAGCCCGATTGGAGAGAACCCTTCATAGAGTACTTCCGATACGACAAGCTGCCCGAAGGAAGGTCTGCGAGGGTTTAGCTGAAGAAGAGAGCTCTCCGATACGTGTTTGTAAATGACACGCTATACCGCAGGTCATATGACCAACTCTGGCTCAGGTGCCTGTCATCGGCCGAAGCCCAAAAAGTCATGAAAGATGTTCACTCGGACGTTTGCAATGCTCACCAATCTGGCCCCAAGATGCGACTTCAAATCAAACGGCTTGGGTATTACTGGACCACCATGATACGGGATTGCAGAGAGCATGCAAAGAAATGTCAGATCTGCCAAATCCATGGTGATTTCATTCACAAGCATCCCAATCCGTTGCATCCTACGGTGGCGTCGTGGCCCTTCGAAGTCTGAGGCACCGACATTGTTGGCCCAATTGATCCTCCGTCATCCAAAGGCCACCGGTTCATACTGGCCACGACAGACTACTTCTCCAGATGGACTGAAGCTGTCCCGCTAAAAGAAGTCAAGACAAAAGATATTCTGATATTCTTCCAGCATAATATTCTATACCGCTTCGGTACACCAAGAAGAATCATTTCTGACAACGGGCCTTCTTTCAAGAAGGTTCGCTACTCAGCACAAGATAGACTGGAGATATTCCTCCATCTATAATCCAAGAGCCACTGGGCTAGCCGAAGCCTTCAATAAGACTCTATGCAAGCTCCTGAGGAAAAATGCTTCAGCCAACAAGAGAGACTGGAATCTCAAACTTCACGAGGCGTTGTGGGCATATCGTACCACGCACCATAATCCAACTCAATCCACTCCATACTCATTGCTCTTTGGAGTGGAGGCGGTCCTCCCCCTCGAAGTCGAAGTTCCAAGCTTAAGAATGGCCGCTCAGCATGAGTTGACGGAGGAGGAAAACGTGCTCCTTCGACTTGAAGAGCTCGATGCCCTCGAAGGAAAGAGGCTCGCGGTGTAGCAAAATCTGGAGCTATACCGAGCCCAAATGTCACGGGCCTATGACAAGATAACCCGTCTCCGCGCTTTCAAGAAAGGTGAATTGGTGTTGGTCCTCAAAAGACCGATCATCCCCAATCGACATGCCAAGGGAAAATTCGAGCCAAACTGGGAAGGACCATACGTCATCGAGAAAATGTTCGACGGAGGATCCTACCAACTAATAAGTGCCGAGGGAGAAAGGCCCATGCCACCCATCAATGGCCGATATCTCAAGAAATATTACACGTGAATGCTCTAAGTCGCAGGCAAATTGAGCACATCAGCCCTACGGTCTGGATCATACATCCTGCAAAACCGTATACAATCCACGGGCGTAAATGACCCCTATCTCTCCCAAATCCTGCCAGTGAGACTACTTTTAAAGTCCTACCAGCGGCAAAAAAAAAAAGAAAAGGAAAAAAAGAAAAAAGAAAAAAAAAAAAGGTATGTCCACAAGCAAAACGGGCACGGATGAAAACCCGAAAGCGCTCCGTGAGTAAAAACAGCAGGATTACCGGCGAGTTTGTGAAAACCCGAAAGGGCGCAAACTCGTGAAAAGAGATGAATACACTCGCAAAGTCCTCTCGACCTTGTGAGGAGAAAACCCCTGCGTGAGATCCTTACGACTCACAAAGGAGCAACACACTTAGGAATCCTTACGATTCCTAAGGAGAACATACACTTGCGAGATCTTCTCGACTCGTAGGGAGAAAATGCTTTTATGAGACCCTCACGGCTCATAAAATTGAAAAGCCTTAGGTGATAGGGACCCAAACTTGTCTCCTAAGCCATCGTTCCCCAACGGGCAATGGCAAATGATGAGTCGCTCCTGGCATTTCGCTTCAGTGTTAGCGGTGCTGATGCCGACCAAAAACCCAAATCCCAAGTCCTCCCAAGGCAAATGATGAGTTGCTCCTGGCATTATTCCAATGCAGCAATGCTGATGCCAAACAAGATCCAAATTCCAAGTCCCCAAACGGCGAATGATGAGTCGCTCCTGATACCATATTCCAGTGTAGCGATGCAGACGCCAACCAAAATCGAATTTCTCAAAATTCTCCAGCCCTACGGCCATTCCCCAAATTGACTGCCGTATACAATCCACGGGCTCAAATAATTCTCGTCATACCCATGCCCCACCACAATCACCAGTTACGCGGCTGGTCTCCGCGTTTGGAATTATGCTCCATTGAGAAGACCCACTCATGTGTCCTCACGATACATGAGGAGAACAAACCTTTGTGGGATCCTTACGACTCATAAAGGAAAAACACACTTAGGAGTCCTCACGACTCCTAAGGAGAAAATACACCTGCGGGATCCTTACGACTCGTAGGGAGAAAATGCTTTTATGGGACCCTCACGGCCCATAAAATTGAAAAGCCTTAGGTGATAGGGACCTAAACCTGTCTCCTAAGCTATCGCTCCCACAACAGGAATAGGCAAATGATGAATTGCTCCTGGCACGTGTACTTCAGTGTTAGCAACGCTGATGCCTACCCTAACCCCAAAATCCCAAACTCCAATCCAATAGACCCCTAAGTCTTTAAACTAGGAACAGATGACCCCTAAGTCGTTAAACTGGGAACAGATGACCCCTAAGTCGTTAAACTGGGAACGGGGGAAATCTCCTCATGGCAGATGATGATTCGCTCCTGGTACCATATTCTAGTGCAGCGATGCTGATGCCAAACCAAAACCAAAATCCCCAAATCCTGTCATGACAAATGATGATTCGCTCCTGGTACCATATTCCAGCCTAGCGATGCTGATATCAACCCAAATCACATCAAGTCAGCAAAACAACCAATGACCTCCCTGGCAGAATCAAATTCCACCTCGGAAACAAGTCAACTTCATCCATGACGCCGCAAGAAGCGGAGCAAGTCAAATCCAGAACCGACCGTCCACGTCGCTAAAAGGGCAGCACCGACCGTCCAAGTCGTAAAAAGGGCAGAATCGACCGTCCACGTCGCTAAAATGGCAGTATCGACCATCCAAGTCGGTAAAGGGGCAGCACCGACCGTCTACGTCGCTAAAAGGGCAGCACCGACCGTCCAAATCGCAAAAAGGGCAGAATCGACCGTCCACGTCGCTAAAAGGGCAGCACCGACCGTCCAAGTCGCAAAAAGGGCAGAATCGACCGTCCACGTCGCTAAAATGGCAGCATCGACCGTCCAAATCGCTAAAAGGACAGCACCGACCATCCACGTCGCTAAAAGGGTAGCACCGACCGTCCAAGTCGCAAAAAGGGTAGAACCGACCGTCCACGTCGCTAAAAGGGCAGCACCGACCGTCCAAGTCGCAAAAAGGGCAGAACCGACCGTCCACGTCGCAAAAAAGGCAGCATCGACCGTCCAAGTCGCTAAAAGGGCAGCACCGACCGTCCAAGTCGTAAAAAGGGCAGAACCGACTGTCCACGTCGCAAAAAGGGCAGCATCGACCGTCCAAGTCGCAAAAGGGCAGTATCGACCGTCCAAGTCGCTAAAAGGGCAGCATCGACCATCCAAGTCGCAAAAATGGCAGAATCGACCGTCCATGTCGTAAAAAGGGCAGTGCCAGCTTCCCAAAAGCGGGAACCAAATCAAGTCGCCTCCACGTGAAAGAAGATCCATCAATTCTATGCACACGACCCACATGTGTGGTGTGCATTCATTGATGGGGGGAAATTTGTTGGGGTAAAAATTTACACCCCGGTTGACCAAGTCAAAATCAAAGTCAACCCCAAGCCCAGATCAAGTGGGCCCATGCCCAGGTCGAGTCCGAACATGAAGCGGCTGGCCTCCCCCCATGCCAAAATAAAAAAATTTGTAATAAATAATTTTAGTGTATTTCTTTTATTTTATTTTACGAATGAATGTAAGAAAAATGGGCATAAAGCCAAATTTTTGTAAAGCCTATGGCTTATGTGCAAAAAGAAATGGCACATGAGCCATGGGATAGGCAAAATGCCATTTTGTGAAGCCCAAAGGGCTATGTGTAAAGTGTATAGCCTATAAAGGCAAGGATAATGAAATATCCCAATAACTTTTTCTCTCTCCAAAAATTTTTTTTAGATCTGAGATCTTTCTCCTTCCTCAGGGTTCTAAAACCTTCTTATTTTTTTTGAATTAAATCAAGAGTTTTACTCATCACTTTATAAAACTAAATAGTTTTTCACCACAAAACCCATAATGGGGAACTCAGATCTTCCATTAGATCTCAAAAAGAACAGATTTTTGAAATCTCACATCTCTTGATCTTCAAGATCCTGCCAACCGAGGAGGAAGAAGGAGGCCCATCTCCGAAAACCCCATATTTGGGAAGACCCAGGGCTCCAAAGAAGAACCCCTTTCATCAACTCCAAAACATCTTAGGAGTTTGACTCCACCCTAAATCCACTTTCGGGATTTTAAATCCCATTTCTGGGGCTAAAAATCCCCTCTTTCGCACCGGCGCCCAAGCGCTCGAGCGCCCAGCGCCCAAGTGCCGACACGTGGCGTGCTAGCGCTCGAGCGCCCAGTGCTCAAGCGCCCAGCGCCCACGTGCCGACACGTGGCACGCTAGAGCTCGAGCGCCCAACGCCCAGCGCCCACGTGCTGACACGTGGCGCGCTAGCGCTCGAGTGCCCAGCGCCCACGTGCCGACACGTGGCACGCCCGCGCTCGAGCGCCCAGCGCTCAAACGCCAAACGCCCACGTGCCGACACGTGGCGCGCTGGCGCTCAAGCGTCCCGCGCTAGCGCTCGAGCGCCCACCGTCCACGTGCCGACACGTGGCGCTCGAGCGCCTAGTGCTCAAACGCCAAGCCCCCACGTGCCGACATGTGGCGCGCTAGCGCTCCAGCGCCTAGCGCTCAAGCGCCAAGCTCCCACGTGCCGATACGTGGTGCGCTAGCGCCTAAGCGCACAGCACCTAAGCGCAAAGCGCTCAAGGCGCTGGCCCCACGCGTCCCTTGGGCGCTTTTCCCCCCCTTTTTTTATATATGTATACATATATATATATATATAGATACACACACTCTACAACACTGTCCCCCCCAAAAAAATTTTGGGCCGGGGCGCTGCCCCGCACCCCGCAAGGGGGCTGCTAGCCCCCTTGACCCCCAGCCTGCTATCCGGGTAGCGGGACCCCCGTAAAAACTCTGCGTGGCTCCCGATATATCCAAGCCCCCCTCTAAAACAAAACACACGTACACTGCACATTGAGTTCGCATGACCAGTTGAACCTGTCAATCGGAGGTTCCCTCGCTCCAAAGGCGAGGGATAATTAACGGCAGCTTAGTCCGCGGCTGCCGGAGATTCAGATCCCCACAATCTATAGACCCGGCCTACCCTAGGCAGGGGGAATCTGTAGTACGCCTGACAAGCGCGCGCGTATTCCCATCTCAATGTGGTGACGAAAAACACCCTACAGGTACAGAAGGATGCCAGTGTATACGAGAGGAGTCTCACTTGCCCCGGAGACTAAGGTATCAAGAACTCAAGGAACCATTTATGCCACGGTACAACAGCAATGGAATATAGGTTAGGTGTCTTATGGTTGCAGTCTCGTGCCACTTCTAACACCTTCCGTACCAATCTACCCCTTAAAACCCCGCGATGTCTTGATTGTATTGTTTGTATTGTTTGAATTGTAAATGTGTTGTTTGTACTGTTTTATAAATGTAAATGGAAGACTTGTATTGTAAATGGAAGACTTGCTGAAACCATGATATCGTATAAATGGAAATGGAGGTACTGGATAATCATGTAAATAAAATATATCCATGGTTCGGTTCGGTCAAGTTATATAGATTGTATAGATTATACAGATTGAATATATAGATTCATGGATTCTTGTTGAATTGTTATATATATACTTGAATCTCATTCAAGTCAGATTGATTATATCGAGACTCGGTCTGAGTCAGACAATAAGAAAAGAAATTAAAATCCTGAATTAGGTTTTGGTATTATCGGTAACCGCTGCACATGGACGGCAGGATTTGTGTCTTTTTCAAAGACGATTACCGTGTTGATAGCACCGTTTGTTAAGTTGTTTACCTTAAATAGGAAAGCACCCATATCTCCGGCTCCCTGAGGCTCAAGAGACTGGTCCCGCTTAAACCTATATTTACTAGGGTCCTTAGGGTAATTTATAGAACTTCAGGAGGTTATATGTAAAAATACTTTTGTATAATTTTCAAAATACACCCCAAGTATTTAATTATCGTCTTTAGGGTTGTCATAGATCTAGATTTTATCATTGTGACATTTCTAGTGAATAAGACCTAATTTTCATAATACATGTTATTTAATTGTAAGTTATTGAACTTGTATGGAATTGCATGGTATTTTCATGTAAAGTGATTCTTTTGATTTAGAAATATTGGAATATTTATAATATATCAAAAATAGATGTTTTGATGATACATACATAAATACATACATACATACATACATACATACATACATATATACATACATATATATATATATATGCATATATACATACATATATATATATATATACATATATATATATATATATATATATATTTATAAAAATAATTTTAATTTATTATTTTTCTAGAAATCTCATTTTCTAAAGATATTTGGATTTTTAAATCTTTCGAGACGGAATGCCCCTTGCGGGGGTCTGCATCTCGCACTACTAAGCCCGAGAATGTACGATAATCCACACCATCCCGAACGGGTTCCCCAAATGGGTTGTAGCGGCGCTTTGCAAAGACTTGTGTAAAATATGTAATCTTGTGAAAATGGTTTTTATAGGTTAAAGGTAGTTTTATGTAAAACGGTATTTTCCCGAATCTATATTTCCCAAAAGGTATCGTGCTATGTTGCATATGAGCGTTGTGAAGAGGTAGGTCATTATCTCGTGATCTATTTAAAGGTATGGCAAGAAAAATATGATGTTTAATTTCAAAACTAAACTACATGGTATTTTACTGAAAAAGTACGATAAAAATTGCAAAATGAAATATTTTGCTATGAAACTTGTTCAATATGTTTTGTTAATGATTAATAGTCAAGATGTAAGAGTTTTGTATGGTTGTGTTAAGGACAGTTGAACTTTACAAAGAACACTGAATCGGAAGTCGGATTTAACTCTGCTTCCGTCAGGTTTTAGAATTATGAGTTTTAAGAATAGAAAATAGAAGAGAAAGGAGGGACTTACTTGTTGTTAGGTTAGAGAAAAGGGAGAGGAGGAAGTAGGATTTGCCGGTGCATCGTTTCGTCGCCGGAAGCTCCTAGAGTCGTCGTCGGAAAATTGCCGGAGCTTCGCCCTTCGCTAATTTCACTTGTACACAAAATTCTAGAGAGTTTTCTTGAGAATTTTGGACAGAGTTGTGAGTGAGGGGGTGTGTTTAGGGGTGGTATTTATAGGGTAAAACTAGGGTTAGGGTAGGTGAAAGGGTGAGAAGAAAATGTATTAAAAATTGAATTAAAATGGAGTAAATAGGTGTTTTTATTGATTCTGTAAATGTGCAAGGTATTTAAAGTGTACAGGGGTACTGGGGATACCAAGGGGCATAACTCTCAAGAAGAGAACTCGGCGATTTGAGCTGAATCGGCCGGTGGCGACGGGCCGAGTCAGCTGCGCCGCCGGCCCGATCCGGCCGAGTCAGGCCGAATCCCCGTCGCCACGTGTCTATCGAGTTCTGGTCTACCCCCTGGGCTATTTTGTTTTACATGTGACTTTCAGTTTTACGTGTTTAGCACATGTAAACTCTTGGAATTCTAAAAATTTAAAAAGAAATCAATATTAAAAATAATGTGGGTGATAGGATTTGAACTATGGTGGTTTGGCTCAGCAGTGCAAGGTCTTACCAATGAGCTATAAGCTCCTTCTTGTTATTAAAAAGCAAAACAAACATATAACTTGTACTCGGGCAAAAGTACCCCTTTCAGTATTTTTTGAAAAATTTGTACAGAAAGTTGTACAGAAAGTTTAGAGTTGTTACATGGCCAGTCAACCGAGACGTTAGCAAAAAAGTATATGGAGGTAAGAATAAATCTAAAGTAAGATTTAAACCATAAAAATATACCATATTTGATACCCATGAACTCATGAAGGAGATCATGAGATTACATGGAGTACCTGTTTGCATCGTCTCCGATCGTGATACAAGATTCCGATCACAGTTTTAGCAGAGTCTGCAAGCTAGCGTGGGAACGAGTCTGAATTTCAGCATGGCTTATCATTCACAAACAGACGGAAAATTCGAGCGAATAATTCAGATTCTGGAGGACATGCTAAGAGCGTGTATGTTAGACTTCGAAAGTTTGTGGGAATATCACCTACACCTTATAGAGTTTTCATACAACAACAGCTATCAGGCAAGCATTGGAATGGCACCATTCGCAGCACTCTACGGACAGAAGTATCATTCACCGCTGAGTTGGGAAGACATTGGAGATCGTGAACTCCTTAGACCAGAGATAATCGTGGCAACTGTGAACGTAGTTCGCACGATCAAGGACATAATGCGTATAGCCCAAGACTGGCAGAAACATTGGGCAGATGCAAAGCGTCGACATCTGGAGTTCCAACCTGGAGACCATGTATTCCTAAAGATCTCTCCAAACAGAGGAGTAATCCGCTTTGGCAAGAGGGGTAAGCTAAGTCCAAGATATATAAGACCGTTCGAAATACTCGAACGAGTTGGAGAAGTGGTATACCGTTTAGCACTACCACCCTCATTGGAAGGAGTGCACAATGTGTTCCACATATCCTAGCTACGAAGATATGTGAAAGACCTCAGCCATATACTTGATCACTCAGAGCTCACAGTACAGAATGACCTAATCTGCGAGCAACAACCAGTTGAGATCCTGGACCGAAAGGTAAATACATTGCGGAACAAGGAAGTAAACTTGGTCCGAGTAATGTGGAGAAAGGATTCGCCAGGAGAGTCAACATGGGAACGAGAAGAAGATATGTGTACACGATACCCTTATCTATTTGAAAATTAGTCTCTATGTAATTGTAAATTTCGAGAACGAAATTTTTATAAGGAGGGTAGAATGTAACGACTCTGAAATCTCTGTACAAAAATTTTCCTGTTAATATACAAGAAAAGAATATTACAGCCTGTGTCTGAGTTATAAGTTACTTTTGTTAAATAAAATAAAGAAGCCACTTGTAGCTCACTGGTAAAGCCTTTGCACTGCTGTGACGTAACCTGTGTGTTCGATTCCCATCCGACACAATTATTTTTCTGATTTTTCTTTTTAACTTTTTGGAAGCCCAAAAGGTTGCACGTGCAATACACGGAGAAATGAAAAGTTCAGAAAAATCAAACATGTGCAAAATGGTGTAAATACAGAATTAATCATGTGGCACGAATCTTGAGGCCAGAGCTCGAAAATCGACCGGCCAAACTTGCCAAAAGATCGGGACCGACGGCTAGGATGAGTCCAATGAACTCCGTGTTTTGCACACTCGTATCTTCAGCTCCTATTAATTTCTCTGCACTGTTTGATTTCCTTGTAATCAAATAGAGACCTTTCATTTCACCAATTAACACTATTTTAATACTTTTTAATCCACATTTTTAACTTTCAAACCCTAATTCTCCGCTATAAATACCACCCAATACTTTGGCTCAGCATCATTCTGAAAATTCAAGCAAAAACTCTTTCAAAAAGTCTTCAGTGCAAGTGGAGTAAAGTGGAGTTAGCGAGCAAGCTTCTTCCGTCAAAGATCGAAACCGATTCCGCAGCTCCCGGGACACCATGAAGTTCATCCCCTCTTCCTTAACCTCTTCTTGATATATTCAAACCGTAATTCCCTCCCAATTCTCCTCCTCTTCATTGAAATTCATCTTTAAATCTTATATCGGTAAAGTGGAGTTATTACCGATACTTTTTCTAAACGCTAGAAACTCCCTTTTTCCTTTACATATTGATCAACATAATTTTACCACATTACTTGTAATCTTAAATACCAATATTTAGAATCAAGTTTAACCAAGAATCTCATGTGAAACAACCATAATTGAACTTTTTCATTAAATATCTTGAACTTTATTATCACTTCTTTTCGTTTTTGTTAAAACTATACCTTTAAGAAAAACTTCACGGGGTAACGACTTACCCCACACGTACACTTTGGTTTCATAGCACGATGTCTATTTGTATGTATATTTGTTTCGAAGAATAATCTTTACAATAAAATACCACATACTTTAAAACCGGGTTTCTTTTAAGCGGTATTTTGTATTTCTTTGCAATTATGCATATACAACCCTCGTTAGGAAACCCGCTAATGGATGGTGCAGATTATCGCACATCCTAGGGATAGTAGAGCGAGATGCAGCACTCCTCACGGAGTATTCGATCTCGAAAGGATATAAATACGGTTTTTAAGAAAAATGAATTTTCAAGATAAAACTAAAATTTTAAAATTATATAAAATTATAAATCCATATTTTCTATATATATTCTTCTAAAAATTGAAAGATTAAAAAAATATCAATAAAATACCACAAGTTAGTATAAAAGACTAGTTTTCAAAAAAATACCATAAACTTTTAGTATTTATCATTAAAATACCTCAATACTTAAAAGACATACTCATTAGAACCCTAAGTAATATAAATCACCCTCGAGGTTTTATTTTAACTATATTAAAAATATTTTTTATAAAACTACCTCAAGATATACAAAACAATATTTTGAGGACTTTAGTAAATATAGGTTTAAGCGGGATCAATTCTCTTGAGCCCCGGACTGCCGGAGAAAGTGAGTGGTTGCCTATTCATATTAGACAACTTAGCGGAGTTATCAATGGCAATTGTCTTGGAAAAAGACACAAATCCCGCCGTCCATGTGCAGCAGTTGCCGATGACTCCCGAACCTAAGAATTCAAGAGTTAAATCCGTTTACAAGTGTCTGACTCAAGCTGAGTCCAAACTCAAACCTGAATCCAACATCAAACAAAGAACTTGAATACTTGAACATGAACATGAACACTTGAATTCAATATCAAACTTAAACTTGTATACTTGACTCGACTTCACCGAACCATGGTTATAACTTGACATGAACTCGACATGACTACTTAAACACATTGATTACATCTTGAACATGAATACTTGAACATTTTATATCCATGGATTCGACTAAGATCTATAATCTTAATCTATACAATACAACACGCGGGGATAAAGGGGCAGATTGGTATGGAACATATATCGTGGCATGAGAGGTCATTTTAAAAGACACTTACATGAATTTACGTGTCGTTGTCCCGTGGGTTATTACAGGGCCTTGTACTACATGTTACCATAGTCCACGGGGTAAGATGGACTCTACTCGCATACATGAATACCTTCCTTATCAAAGTACAAACAACCACGTTAGAATAACTATCATATACTAATAATCGATCATATACAACCTTACCTGTTCATTTCACTTTATACACTATCTTCTTTTACTTCTTTTGGGACATACCGAGCGTTAGTTCGCAGACGAAATTCCTTTCTGTTTCTTTCTTTGGAATGTTCATCAGGAGGACCGGATTCTGAGGAGATAGAGCCGAGTCAGGAGGACTTGGACCAGCTTACCGCTCAGCCTGACTACTAGTTCTTCTGCACTTGCTTTTAGTATGCCATTGTTTAGGTATTTGCTTTTGGTTATTGTATCTTTTATTTTAAACAGTTGTATGTAAAGTTGAATGTAAATAAAGTTGCTGTTTCATTTTATTACTCTTGTCATTCTTGTTCATTTTTATATATTGCTTAATTATACTTAACGTATTTATTTCATAGTAAATACGTTGTGCCTGCCACGTCACCGTTTCCGTCTACTGGGAAGTGGGGCGTGACATATGCATAGTACCCATTACAAATAATGGCCTCTGGGGCATATATATATATATCGTACAATGAGGAGGAACGTCGAAATGATCTCTAAGCTGTAGATATTGCTATTAAGATCTGGAGTTAGGATTTTGCCATCACCCATCTTTTTTTTGACCCTTGGGTCCTTTGTTGACGTCACATCTGCACCTTATCGGAATGAAAAGAATATCGAGTTGATCTCTGGGCTGTAGATGTGGCCATTAAGATCTGGAGCTAAGATTTTACCATTGCTCCACTTTTATTTAACCCTTGGGTCCTTTGTTAACGTTGTGTCTGCACTGAGAAGGAACGTCGAGATGGGGAAAGGATTTTGCCATTACTCCATTTTGATTTAGCTCCTTGGAGCCTTGTTGACATCACGTCTGTACTCATCTGGAGTATGAGAGATGTCGAATTAGTCTCTAGGCTGTAATTGTGCCATCAAGACTCGGCTCTTCTTCTGACGAAACATGGTGGGAAAATATGGTCCCCTTTTCTTTTCTTTGTTGAGCGCTCACGTGGGAAGCACGTGAGGCGCTGAGTATTCTGTTTTGGGCGCTCTCATGGAAAACACATGAGACGCTGAATCTTTTGTTTTAGAGATTTTAATCTCTGTTAATGTTTTCTAAAGAAATTTTAACTTCTGTTGATGGCATTTTGACTCTTAATGATCACCAAGATTTCTATTTTGAAAATGTGGGATCAGTTTTATTGGAGAACTAAGTTTTTTATGTAGCGTTAAACCCTATTTTCAGAGAAATTAAATTCCTAGAACATATGTCTTTTCTCTCTGTTCTTTTTATCTAATTCTTTCCCTTAGATTTTGAGTTTGAAGAACAGAATCTCCCCGATGAGAATTAAATTCTCAACTTGTGGGAAATCTATCTTATAGATCTCAGGTCCAGAAAAAAAAACTAAGTTCTTTTAATGAGTTGTTAAATATTTGTTTGTACTTATGCCTGACAAAAGAGATATGTTTTACCTATACTTTTTCGTTACCTAGGGTTGGAGAGAACGAGGAGGCCTTCTTTAAAAGAGATTTAAATTCTCAGTTTATAGAAAACTTATGGGGTTGATTATACTTTTAAGACTTAAAGTCTATGGTTCTTTATATAGAGTAGCCAAATTGTTAATTAGTTTGAGAAAATCTCTCATTTGAGAAATACCAATTGATTGACCTTAAAGATTATTTGGAGGATTTTATCCACCGTTGGATCTTTGATTCAGAGATTTTCTGTTTTACAGAATATACATTCTTTTTTTAACAAGAATAGGGATATATTTTTTCATAGATAGAATTTAATTCTTTCAAACGGTAATTTTTAATCACCATTAGATTTTTAATCTAAAGGTTCAGAATATATCTTTCTCATTTGGAAAGATTAGGAAAATATTTTCTCATATTAGAATTTGATTCTAATATTGCATTTTTGATCCAGTAAAGAATATTTTTCTCATTTAGAAAGATCGGGGAGATAGTTTCCCCTAATATAATTTAATTCTATATTTGATGATTTTTAATTACCCTTGGATTTTTAATCCAACGGTTCTCTGTTTAACGGAGAGAATATCTTTCTTACTTAGAAAGAATATTTTCCATATTAGAATTCAATTCTGTTATTGGATGTTTAATCCACTGGCTCTGTTTAACAGAGAATGTCCCCATATTTTAGGGAAATAATTCCCATGTAGAATGTAATTCTACCTGCTCTTAATTTGGACGCTAGCGCTCACGTGTTGTGCAGGTGGGCGCCGCCTAAGAATTTAACTCTTACAGAACTAGGCACCACTTGCTTTGCACGTCGGCACTCACTTGTATTTCACGTGAGACGCCGTCAGAGGATTAGCCAGCGTTCACGTATGTTTCACGTGAGGCGCTTTCTCAATTATTATTTTTCCCGAGTCAACATTTTCCTTTCCAACACCTTATTTTAGTCAGAGCTTGGAAATAGTTCCACAACATTTTCTGTGCCGAGACTTGAATACTTTCTCTTTATAATGTGAAGCAATATTCTTCTTCTTTTTCTTCACAAGGAAAGAACCATTTTAACAGAGCAAGAGTCATGGCCTGTAATCGCCTACTTGCTCCTCGACAACCATGAGAGATGCCTATCGAGAAAATTATTTCTCGTTTTGCTGCACGCTTGGCGAATCCCTCTCTTATGGACGATCAATATAACACGGCGATGTATGAGCTCCTAACCCATAGGGTATCTCCTCTCCCCGTCGTCTTCATTTAGCTCCGAGTGATCTTCCTGGCCGTGCTCGATGATATTCCTCCTCATCCAAGGGAGATAACTTCGGCAATGATCGACGCAGCGGAGAACAAAATCGACTGCGTTCATGTGGCATGCTTGATTACTAAACCTCTGAGAGATCGCTCCGTTCATTTGCTGAGGTAGATAAGGGCTCAGCGGGTCATCATGTCTGATTTCGCCGATGGACACGGCATAGATCGATGGGGAGCGACTCTTCGTGAGGATCGCCGCTTCGATATGGTGGAGAAGAAAAAGAGGGCTTTAGAAAACTTTGTATATTGTTTTGTAAACCCTTATAATTTTGATCCCATATTTGATGATCTCTTCCCCGTAGAATAAAATGTTTACTTAAATGCATTCTTTTTATCGTTGACTGCCGAATGCTCATTTTCAATACATGTTCTTTCTTTGATTGTATCGTTTAAACATATATGTATCATGCACTTGTGCACGTGTCATGCGCTAACCTTTCACACGCGTATATAAATCAGTATGTTTTCAATGCTATTTCTCATCCAAATACGCATATGTTTGTAAGTGAATGCTCAAACAAGTGTGAACACCGTGTCACGCCCCGCTTCCCGGTGTACGGCGAAGGGGAATGTGACGAGGTCCGCTACGTATTTACTGTGAAGTAAATACTCTAAGCGTATCTAAGCAATATAAAGGTAATTCACAAGAGACAAGAGATATAAAAATAACAGAAACTTTATTAATAACATTCTTTTGTACAATGCATGAAAAGTAAATACATCTGAAATAAAAGCGATGCCTAAACAATGGCATAACAGGAAATGAAAAATACTGAATAGAACAAGGTACAATGTCTAGAGCTCGGGGTCTTCGTGGAACTGATCCAAGTCTTCACCAGTGGGCTCGATCTCTGACGGGTCCAACACACCTGACGACATTCAAAGAAGAAAGAAATAGAATGTCGTCAGCGAACAGGTCGCTCGGTAAGTCCCAAAGATAAGGAAAGAATTAGAAAAGACAGAATAAGAGGTATCTTCTAAAGAAAAAATTGTATAATATTGTAGAATATTGTGTTTACGCTGTTGTTTGTAGCTTGGTACGGAAGGATGCCAGTGTATACGAGAGGGGTCTCAGTATGCTAGAGACCAGGGCAAACGGAATATACAAGGAACCATTAAGCCACGGTACAACAGCAACGGAATATAGGTTAGGTGTCTTAATCTTACCGTCTCATGCCACTTCTAACACCTTCCGCACTAATCTACCCCTTAAACCCCGTAGTGTTTTGATTGTATTGTAGTATTGTATTGTATAAGTTGGATGACTGACCAAAACCATGATATCAGTAAACAGATTGTAACTTCATAATTAGGTAAATGGAATAACGGGATAATGGATGTATATCCATGGTTTGATTCAGTCAAGCTGTATAGATTGATAACTGTATTCTGGGATTCATGTGTTCATATTGAGTTGGAATATTATAGATTTATATAGTACTTGAATCATATTCAAGTCGGATTATGATCAGACTCAAACCCGAGTCGGACAGAAGAAATGTAAATCGAAGTCTTATATTTACTAGGGTCCTTATTGTAATTTATAAAACTTGAGGGGGTTTTATGTAAAAATACTTTTGTATAGTTTTCAAAATACACTGCAAGTATCTATTATTCGTCTTTATAGTTATAATGAGTGTAATTTTATTTTGTGATATTTCTAGTGAAAATATCCTAATTATATAAATAAAGGTAGTTATCTGTAATATTGGTTTATTTGAAATTCGTGGTATTTTAATGTAAAATTTATTCTTGTGATTTTTAGAAAAATGGAATATTTATATTATAACAAAATAGATCTTTTAATGATAATATACATATATTTATACAAAAATAATTTCAATAAATATTTTATATTTATAAAAGTCTCATTTTCTTAAAATGTCGTATTTTAACCCTTTCGAGACCGAATGCTCCTTGTGGAGGTCTGAATCTCGCACTACTAAGCCCGATGGTGCACGATCAACCGTACTACCCCTAACGGGTTCCCCAAAAGTGGGTTGTAGTGGCGCTTTGCAAAGATTTTATAAATACTATTCTTTAGAAAACGGTTTTATAAAGTAAAAGGTATTTATTTGCAAAAGTCGATTTTCCGTATTTTAGATTCTACGGTTTTCTATTTCAACTAGGCTATTTCTAAATGGTCTAAACGACAAGTCGTTAGGAGCCTCAAATCGCCTCTTCACCGCCAATTGTGGCCAGGTAAGTACAAATGAGAAAATGAGGGATCCGCTCACGTATCGTGAGACGGGCCTTTTAAAGTTACCTTTTCTCACTTGCCTAGCCTAGACACCACAAAATCAGGTTTAGATAAACGATCGATGTCCATAAGTTTTCGTATTTTCCTATTAAAAGATATTTGTTTTAAAAGTGTATCAAACCTAAAACTTTTAGAAAAGGTTTTATTAAGAAAATGGTATTTAAAGGTAAAATCTTGTTTTATCGTATTCTAAGTTTTCAAGGTAGCGTGTTATGTTTGCATATGAGTGTGTGAGGAGGTAGGTCATTACCTCATGATCTACTTTAGGGTATAGCAATGTTAAGGGGTTAAATGTGAAAATAAATATTGTGGTATTTAAGTGAAAAAATACGATATATTGCAAAAGCTATCATTTTATGTGAAGAAACTTGTTCAAATTATTTGTTAAGTGATTAATAGTCAACATAAATATGTTTAAGCATGATGGAATTGGTGATAAGTGAGATTTTATAGAAAACCGAATCGAAAATCGGATTTGTTCCGATTCCGTCGGGTTTGTAAATTCGTATTTTTATGAAAGAAAAGAAAGATAGAAGAGGGGGACTTACGGGTTTGGACAACACTTGAGAGTGAGAGGGAAGTAGAGGGTTTGCCGGTGCGTCGAATCGTCGTTGAGAGTTCCTAGCACGATCACCGGAATTTCGCCGTCGATTTCGTCAGCGCTTCGCCTGTCGCTCGTTTTCCAACGTACCAAAGTTCTCTTGGAATTTTGAGAGAGTGGACTCAGAAATTTAGGATGAGAGGGTAGAGGGTAGGGGGTGTATTTATTGCGTTAGGCTGTGGCTAGGGTTTTTAATTAAAAAAATGTAAAAATTATATAAAAATCATTAAAATTTGGAGTAAAAGAGGTTTAATGTGCTCTCTGTAACCGATCTAACAATTTAATGTGTGCAGGGGGTTGACCAAGCAAAGATGCTCATCCTCTATGTTGGCGACTCGGCCGTCCGGCCGAGTCCGGCCGGCGGCGCCGGCCCGAGTCGGCCGGTCCGCCGGCCAACTCGGCCGAGTCGGGCCGAGTCGGAGGCTCGGGGTGTGGAGGGTCTCCTGGGGTGATTAATGGTGTATCTAACTTTTTATGTGTAGAAGGAAATTTGTGAGAAACGCACATGTAACGGTTGGTATTCTAAAAAAATCAAAACAAAATAATATTAAAAATAATGTGGGGCAGGGGATTTGAACTCTGGTGGCTTGGTTCAGCAGTGCAAGGTATTACCAATGAGCTACAAGCTCCTTCTTGTAATTATGGAGTGAAATAAATACTTAAAGAGATATCAGCAACAATAAATACTCCAAGTATACATTGAATTTAAATCAAATCTTTGTACATTAAAAATGGAGTTGTTACAGTCTACCCTCCTTACAAAAATTTCGTCCTCGAAATTTACAACTTTATTTGAGGACTAGTTTACAAAGAGGTGTGGATATCTAGTACGCATTTCATCCTCCTTTTCCCAAGTGGACTCTCCTGGAGTGTCTTTTCTCCACATCACTCGAACCAAGTTAACTTCCTTGTTCCGAAGTGTCTTCACTTTCCTGTCCAGGATCTTCACAGCCTGTTGCTCACAAGACAAATCGGGCTGTATCGTGAGCTCGAAATGATCGAGAACATGACTGGGGTCACTCACATACCTTCTGAGTTGGGATATGTGGAACACATTATGCACTCCTTCCAATGAAGGTGGAAGCGCTAAGCGGTATGCCACTTCACCGACTCGTTCAAGTATGTCGAACGGTCCAATATATCTCGGACTTAGCTTACCCCGTCTTCCAAATCGGATCACTCCGCGGTTCGGAGATATTTTCAAGAATACGTGATCTCCTGGCTGGAACTCCAAGTGTCGTCTCTTCGCATCAGCTCAGTGCTTCTGTCGATCTTGGGCTATGCGCATTCTTTCCCTGATAGTACGAACCACATCAACAGTCGCTACTATCATCTCTGGTCTAAGGAGTTCTCTATCTCCGATGTCGTCCTAACTTAATGGCGATCGACACTTCCTTCCATACAATGCTGCAAAAGGTGCCATTCCTATGCTCGCTTGGTAGCTGTTGTTGTACGAAAACTCCACAAGATATAGGTGATCTTCCCACGATCTTTTGAAGTCTAACGTACACGCTCTGAGCATATCCTCCAAGATCTGAATAGATCGTTCCGACTGACCATCTCTTTGTGGATGATAAGCCGTGCTGAAGTTCAGACTTGTTCTCAAGCTTGCTTGCAGACTCTGCCAAAATTTCGATCGGAACCTGGTGTCACGATCGGAGACAATGCAGACCGGTACTCCATGAAGTCTCACAATTTCCTGTATGAGTTCATGGGTGTCAGGGATAATACATTATGAAGAGTTTAAATCTTAATTAGATTATTACCTCCATGTACTTCTTTGCTAGTGTCTCGGTAGATTGGCCAACTCGAAATGGGATGAAGTGAGCCGACTTTGTGAGTCGATCCACAATGACCCATACCGCATCGTTACCCTTTGTGCTGCGAGGAAGAGCAGTCACAAAATCCATCGTGATGTGTTTCCACTTCCATTCTGGGATTGGTAACGGTTGAAGTAATCCAGCAGTCCTGTGATGTTCAGCCTTTACTTGCTGACACACCAAGCATTTTGCGACGCTTCTGGCTACTTCACGCTTCATTCCACGTCACCAATAATTCTGACGTAGATCTTTGTACATTTTGGTACCTCCAGGGTGTACTGAATAGGGAGGGCTGTGAGCTTCTTTCATTAACTTTTCCCGAACAGGACCTTTTGGTACACACAATCTGCTGCCGTATCTCAAAGATCCATCTTCATGGATGATGAAGTCTGTTATGAGTCTATTCTCCACTTGTTCTCTAATCTTTTGCAACTTAGCATCACTTGCTTGAGCTGCTTTGATCTGATTGACAATGGTTGATTGAACTTGTAAATTCATCAAACTTGAAGCATTACCTGGCATGATTATTTCAATCTCCATCCGATGCAAGTCTTGTTGAAGCTTCCACTGAGCGGTGAGATTCATTGTTAATGGTGGGCGACTAAGAGCATCAGGTACTACATTCACCTTCCCTGGGTGATATTGCAAGTTGATGTCAAAGTCTTCCATGAGTTCTAACCATCTTCTCTGCCGCATATTCAACTCCTTCTGAGTAAACACGTACTTTAGGCTCTTATGATCTGTGTAGATGTTCACTCGTTCACCAAGTAGATAATGACGCCAAATCTTGAGAGCAAAGATGACGGCTGCCAATTCCAAATCATGCGTCAGATAATTGCGCTCATGAATCTTCAGCTGTCTTGAAGCATAAGCTAAAACCTTACCGTGCTGATGTAGAACACATCCTAATCCCTTACCGGATGTATCGCAATGCCCTTCGAATCCTTCAGATTGATCCGGTATGACGAGAATAGGTGCTGATGTCAACCTTGACTTGAGTTCTACGAAAACTTGTTCGCATGCTTCTGACCACACAAATTCTTCATCTTTACGTGTAAGCTTGGTCAGGGGCGTTGCTATCTTTGAAAAGCCTTCAATAAATCTTTTGTAATATCCAGCTAAACCCAAGAAACTTCGAATATCCTTCACTGACTTTGGTGTAGGCCATTCGCTTACTGCTGAAATTTTTGCTAGATCCAAAGAAATTCCTTCTCCTGATACGATATGTCCAAGAAAACCAACTTGATTTAGCTAAAACTCGCACTTGCTGTACTTGGCATAAAGCTGATGTTGTCGAAGAGTTTCTAGGACAATTCGTAGGTGCTATGCATGCTCTTTCCGACTCTTAGAATACACCAGGATGTCGTCGATGAAGGTGACAACAAACCTGTCTAAGTACTCCGGGAAAACTTGATTCATTAGGTTCATGAATATTGCGGGTGCGTTGGTCACTCCAAATGGCATCACTAGAAATTCGTAATGTCCATAGCGAGTTCTGAAAGCTGTTTTGTGAATATCAGCTTCCTTGACCTTCACTTGATGATAACCTGAACGAAGAACCAATTTAGAGAAAACACGAGATCCACTTAGCTGATCGAATAAATCGTCGATGTGCGGGAGTGGATACTTGTTCTTTATCGTGACTTCGTTCAAGGCTCTATAATCGATGCACATTCTGTATGAACCTTCCTTCTTCTTCACAAGTAGTACAGGTGATCCTCAACTTGAAGTGCTGGGACGAATCCATCCTTTCGCCAGTAATTCGTCCAACTGTGTTCGGACTTCCTTCAAACCTTCTGCACTTAAACGATAGGGTGCTTTAATCACCGGTTGTGCTCCTGGTACTAAATCAATACTGAATTCAAGAGCTCGATCGGGAGGCAAACCTGATATATCGTCAGGAAATACATCGTCGAACTCTCGAACCACATCTGGTCTTGATTCTTCCTCCGCTTGAGCTGCTGCAACTACTGCTTCTCTTGGCTTCGCTTTGTAGGTACTTGGCTCCAGTGTACGTCTCCGCTTTTGAAATAGAAGACCGTGTTAGTTATATGTATGCCCTAGAGGCCATTACTGTACATTGGATGTATATTGTAGTGGATGCTGGGACATATATAGGGAGGACTTTCTTGCTCGACGTGATAGTATGCTATCTGGTTGATCTTTACCTTAACGTGTACACTGATTGTCTCTCTATTACATGTTGGTAAAGCCCTTAGGATGTGTACTTAACTACCTGGACTATGATGCGGATCATACTAGTGGGGATATGGTAGTCCATAAGTACATCCTTCAAAGTCCCTAGTCGAGGGTGTATCGAGACGGGGCATCGATATACCAGAGTAGACTAGCGTATACCTTCTCGACCCATACAGATGGGCGATGGATGATCCCATATCCATCGGTGTTTGACATCAGAGATGATATACGGGTGCTCAGTAGAGACTGGGTACACTGGACGGACTCGCCGAGAACTCCCAGATGGTATTATACCTCACGTCAGATGGCAGTTCTCTGGTGACACTGGTACAGAGTAGTCTGTTGACCCGAGATCGTCATAGAGTCTTGTGTGGTTCCCACTGTGCTTTGATTTCCATCTTACCACGTCCAAGAGGGCATGCAAAACGGTGGTTTTTGGGTACAGTCCCGAGTCACATGGAGGCAATGAGCGATAGGAGGGGATTCGTCTCTCCCGGTATAGGGGTTGATGTTGCGCTGTGTTCGATTGGCTATAACAGGAAATCCCTGGCCAGGGTTGCTGAGATTTACTGGTAAGTGTTACCAGTAGTTTCTCGGAATGTTATAGACCTCATATCGACACGACTTATCGAGCTATTGGGGTCTGACGTTTACCACCCCTAGGCGAGATATGCGACATATCAGACGATCAGACCGGACTGTACGGTAGTGTTACTGGTTGGATTCACTGGAGTGTGAGCGGGCTTGCTCGTCGATCTTCAGATCGCTCAATACCCGGGTGGCCGTTACGTTTAGCAGACCGCTTGCGGCTTGTGGATGTTTGATATGATCATCATCTGCTGCCGGCGTATTGACGAGTCTTTAGAGTCCTACACAGAGGTTTCCTGGCTCAAGCGAAACGAAATAGGAGCGCATATGAGATATGTGCGGGACCGAGAATAATACCAGTATGTGATACTGTATTCGATTCTCGCGATGTGACATTGATCGGTTATATGCGATATAGCCGGGTTATCGGATCAAGTGTTGATTCGATAAGTTGTTACTATTGATACCAGTCGGTTATGTGCGACATGACCGGATCATTGAATCAAGTGTTGATTTAATGATTTAATGTATAATTATATATTTGATATATTACTTTGCATTAACTAGTATCGGTTCACTTTGAATGGATTTTCTCACTCGGATGTGCGCATTATATATGTGATATGATTTTGTGCACTTGCTTGTATCATGTTTGATGATACATGCTTTTTGGTTAAGTGTAAAGTATTAAACCTTGGTTAATGAAATGGTTAGGGTTTATTATTTGTTATTCATTTATCTTATTTAATTATCCATTTATTTTTGATAAATGAATAAAAGAAAAATGAAATGAAATGGTGGCTTTCATTTGTTGTTTTCATGAAGCTTCATGAACACTTTGACTAAGTGACCATTTTGTCTCTAGCTTGACCCTAACCATTCCTTTAACCATGATCAATTCTCTACACTATACCATGGTTACATTATGATAAGTATTCCTTTTTTCTTTTCATTTTATTATTCTTATCATAATATTCTTCTTCTTCTTCCTTGAACTCAAGAAGAAAACCTTGCATCCATCAATGGTGATTGATGAATTAGAGTGAGAAATCCAATTCTAAAGTCAACCTACTTCCTATTTCTTCATCCTCTACCTCTTGCCAAGTAGTATAGGGTGTTTCCTTCACAAGTTTTCATGGCTTGGTGAAGGTGGAGCTTGATCTAGCGATGCTTCGACGTAGATCATCTTCGGCATGGACATCGACGACCTAGCTCGCCTATTCTCCGATGAAGCCGACGCTAGAGCCCGGGATTTGTTTTGGACAGCGAGAGCACTTCATTGCGGAGCTATGGAGGTGGAGCACCGGATCTACAAAGGTTGTATTTCCGATTCTTATAGTTAAGTGTTAACTAGTTACTTTGTTCGCCTAGAAATCTAGCCAACGATCCGTTCTAGGGTTTCTCGGCACCGTTTAAATTTGAAAATGGCATGGTTGATGCCTTGTGAGACCTCATTAGGGTGCCTAGGAACCCTACAGTGGTATCAGAGCCAAGCTAGAGCCTTAGGCGAAGTCTAGACGCAATTTGAAGTCCGATCGAACCAAAACCCGAACCCGGATCATGCTCTCTGGACAATTTCTAAAATCTGGTCTTTTTCAAAATTAAAAATATGCAGAGAACACATCACAAACATCTAAGAGTTACTGTGAAATTCGACAGTCAAATTCCACTAAGGAGCCGCTGATCCGCGGCATGAGCAAAGCTCATGCGGCGGTTCCGCGGCTGTACGGCCACATTATTTAAAGTTGTTTGCACAGTAATTCTTTGTTTCCTGTGGTGCTTTTCCTGGGAATTTTTAATATTTTTTCTACAGTTGAGTTTTCTGGGATTGTTTTGGGGATTCGGTGTATCGATCGGAGTGTCAAATTTTGTCTGTGTGGCTTTCCGGATAAATTTTAGAATATGTTAAAAAGTTCGACCGGATATAAATACCCAATTTTTCCCCTGTCGGGAAATTTCCAAGTGTTGGATTTTTCCGTAGTTTAACGACGTTCCAAGTAGTGCAAGTAACGCGATGGACCCTCTAGAAGACAACAAACCTTAACTCGATTATGTGACCGTCTTGAACTGCCCTTTGAACCTTAGGGTTTGGGGCAGTACGGCGTGCCACATGTGAGGCGTTGGCTTGACCCTTCTACGGCTGGACCGTTGGTACTGAGGCACGAACTGAATGTTGTTAGACTTATTTCATGTGTTGGATTGTATCGGGAAAACTTGGGTGTTCGATTGTTCGATCGGAAAGTTTAACATTTTCTGTTTATCTGGAATGTGATACAATAATTGGAATTCACAAATTGTTATGAGATAACGGAATGAATATTATAAACGTAGCAGTTTAGTCTCACTTGATCGGTTGCCATGGAATTTTGATGTGATCAAAACTCCGTCGCAATCACGTAGCGTACGCGGATACTCTCCGGGTAAACTTAATAGACAGCCTCACTCCATAGCCCCGACCAAGTGACTGTAGGAGAACCCCGTCGCCGAAAGCATCCGTTCGGGTGCTCGCGGCAGCGGTGTTCCGCCTTGGTACACTTTGTCGACTGCTTCGGGGGTGCGGCCGCCTACTAAAGTTTGCGACGAGCATTCGATCAGAATGTCGGGAATCCTGTTGAATTGCCCGACTTGATATTGAAAAGTGTTTTCGATAATGAGACTAAAATACGGGGTTTATAATTGTTAGGCATGCGATGTCTAAAGAATTCATTTGATCAGGCATACGATGTCTGAGGTGGTTGCGGATTCCAACTGTTGTAGTTTTACACTTTCTTTTCTGTGACCGTAAGTGTAATATGTGATATCGCCGGTTTCGTTGCTATATGTCAACGACAATTGGGATACGCATGTTTGCTTACGTTGATGACATGTGATGTTATGTGTTGCTGGATATGTTATATTGGATCGTCGTGTTTGAATAGCCGGGGGGTTTTTATGTGAGATGAGTGTTTTTCATTTTCATTCATGTAAAAACTTGTATGTAATATTCTTTTATTGGGGCGCTTCCAGGTTGCGGAAGTTGTCACCGTTGTTGTATATTATTTACTTTTCCGCACTAGGATAGACCCAAGGAGGAGGGCACAAGTAACCGGGTTCTGGAGTCCAGTGGGAGACCAACTCGAGGAGTCGAGTCCGGGTCTCCTAACTCTAGAATTGGTAGGGTTGCTTGCCGCTCTCGTAGGGGTCTAGGGGTGTGGGTTTGGCTATTCATCTCGACCGTGGAATCCGTGTTTTGTACTGGCTCGTATTGAAAACACGGACGTCCTAGTATATCCAATATTTCATATGTTTCTTCTGCTGCGATATCTGTGATGTGATCATGTGATGTTCTATGATAGATACAGTATACAGTATATATGATATATTATATAGACGTTACTTATGTTTTACACCCGTGCTAGCCCTGCCCCGCTCTGCCGTTAGTTACCTAACCTAACGGTGCACGAGGGGACATCGAGGCGAATGCGGATGGCATAAGTGTACGTCGTATTTATCTGTGATGTTTAGGTACTTAAATGATGGGACTTCATTAATGTGATTAATGAAATAAAAGAAACCTAAGATGTTGTAGAATCGAATTTCAAAATAAAAAGGGTAGCTACAGTTCTTGCTTTGCACAGAGGTATATGTGATATATCCTGCACCTTATTCGATGAGGAAAGGACCGAGATCCCTTCACCGGGAGTGACTCCTTTAGCAATAACTGGCAGATGCTACACACTCGGTTTGTCTTTTGATTGCTTTTAAGTGTTTTTGCTTTGCACAGTGATATATATGATATATCCCGCACCTCATTCGACGAGGAAAGGACCGACGATCCCTTCACCGGGAGTGACTCCTTTAGCAAAACTAGAAAAGCCTCAAAAGCACTCCATTTTAAAATCATTTGATTCTACAACGATATCAAGTTCATTACGCAATAGGTTTTCAGAAAAACCTGTCGTAGCCCTCCGTCATTTCAGATAAGTACTAGTTAGTATTCGTGCTGCGGTTGTTTGGCATGCGTCAAGGCGTAGTGTACGGTAGCTAACTAGTGCTTATCTGCTAGCATACGATGCGATTGGATTAGGGTATTCGTACGGCGTTGTTTGGCATGCGTCAAGGGTCGTGCGGGTGGGTTTAATTCAATCAAGAAATGTACGGGTTGAACTTGACTAGCAGACTATAGGTTGTTTGGCATGCGTCAAGGTCATAGCGAGCTAGGGGCAAAATATTATCGGGAATTTCAAGTGTTGAAATTTGCAATGAGATTGCATACCTTCTATGAGATAGTTGGATCCCGATACCCGCTGCGAGTAAGAGTTACTCCTGGGAGAGTTTTACACGTTACAATTAGCCGATCAAGTAGGTGCCTAGAAAGGTGTCAACGGGGTTACGCCTCTGGGAAAACGAGGTTTACATTAATTAGGTTCGTGCGAAAGCACGGGGGACCTCCCTCAAAGTACCGACACTGGCCTGGCTGAAAGATTGGCGAACCTGTAGCGTGTAATTAATCCCGGCTAGTCTTTCCTTTTAGGGTTTGAAGGAAGATTTGATAAAAAGCAGTGGGAGCCATCCTGATTAGATAAAATAAAAACCAATCTATTCTTGCAAGAGCGCACGCTGAGTGTTTTCTTCTCTCTCTCTCCAGGTAGCGACCATATCACGCCTTAATCAAGATAATAAAACGGATTATTGACCGAACCCGCTTGTTATACTGAGCTGGGGAACATTGGTCCCGCTCCAACTTATAATTGTTATAAGACCGAGCAGGAAATTGGGGATTACCAGAATTCCCGTGCCGCCCAAACGAAGAGAGTGCATGCTGATGCATCATCTTCGGGTGTGTTCATTATACAGAACTGTTTCTCAGTATCCTCCGCATCCTAGGTATATGATACCGGATCAGGATCCCAGATATGTAATATGTTACATAGGGCTACAAAAGGGTAGAAAGACTGAGAACGGGTGATAAGTTTCATGAGACAGAAAACGGGGCAAGAGTTGCAGCCAAGTCTGTTGGTCTCTGTCACCCTGTATTACCAATACATTGATTCTGAACGAATGTTATTAGATACCGAACCTGATATACAAAATCATATCAGTCTCTTTATTAGTAAAGAAATGATAAAATTTTGTATTGTTGGATAATGTTTTGAACATTTCCTATATCAAAAGTTGATCGGTTCAGGCACGTTATCTAAAAGTATTGATGTTCTAAATCAAACTACAGTTCTTAGTATATGGAACACACACAAGAGGAAGAGTTCAGAAATGAACGAATCCTTCTTGAGGTATTGTAGACTAGGTCAGATCAATGTGACCCGACTGGCTAGAGTTACATAAAGATGCATATTTAAATTAGTTTGAACTTACATCTTGTGAAAC
Source organism: Agapanthus africanus (assembly GCA_030015575.1). NCBI lineage: Eukaryota > Viridiplantae > Streptophyta > Magnoliopsida > Asparagales > Amaryllidaceae > Agapanthus > Agapanthus africanus. The sequence goes on from CM057340.1 coordinate 605,199,447, forward strand.
TCGCCAGTCATGTCACAAAGATAAGATGACCATAGCTCTGTTTAATGGAAACAGAGAAAGAGTTAGTAAACTCTTGGGATGATACATGTTGATGTATGAAAGGTCCCCTGTCTACACATGCCAGGACTGGTTCTTTTTACTTCATTACATTCTCTGATGATCTTTCGAGATTCAGACCTATGTTCCTGTCGAAACACAAGTCCGAACCTTTTGAGATATTCACAGAATATGATTTAGAAGTAGAGAACCAAAACACGGGTATAAGTATTATGTCCTTTGATGTGATCGAGGAGGAGAATACTTGAGCACGAAAATCCTGGATTATTCCAAAGGAGAATGAGATTCTCTCTCAGCATTACTCCTCCGTATACACTATAGCACGATGGTATATCGGGGCGGAGCAATCTCACCCTATATGATAAGGTGTGCTCTATGATGAGTACTACTGAGTTTCCTATTTCCTTTTAGAGGTTATGCACTTATGAAGTTGCATACCTATTGAATAGGGTTCCAATCAAATCAGTTGCCTACCACTCTATATGAGATATGATATGGAAAGAGCCCATGTCTTAAGCTAGTTAAGATTTGGGGTTGTCCGGCCTATGTCTAAAAACAAAATACGGACAAGCTCGAGGCAAGGTCTGTAATGTAGAACTGGAAAAGTTCCAGCTATACAAACTACAGCAGATGATTTGATAGAGCCAAAGGATTCAGTAGATTCCAATGAACCTCAGCCTCTCCGCCGATCTAGTAGGGTTCCTCACCCACCTGAGAGACACTTCGGTTTCTCTATGACAGTGGGAGCGAGGACTGCATCATGAGATGATGACCCAACTATTTTCGAGCTGGCCATCAGGAGTAAGACTCTATAAGAATGGCTGGATGCTTAGTGATCTGAGATGGAATCCTTATACACCAACAAAGTATGGACTTTGGTTGCTATATCTGAAGGGTTAAATCCCCATCAGGAGCAAGTATATCTTGAGAAGATTACTTGGTGTACATGGAAAAGTTGAGACTTTCAAAGCTAGACTTGTTAAAGGTTTGCATCATTGACCAGGTGTGGATCATGATGAAACTTTTTCTAAAGATCTATGCTTAAATCCATCCAGATCCTACTTGCCACGGCTACATACCATGACTACGATATCTGGTGGTTGGGTGTCATGACAGCTTTTCTAAATGATATTTTAGAAGAGAGCGTCTATAAGTACACAGCCAGAGGGCCTCGTAGACAGTGGGAGCAGCGGAAACGTGTGCAAGATGCTTTATAGGATAAAGTAGGCATCGCGGAGTTGGAACATCTGTTTTGATGAAGCGGTCAAAGAAGTTGACATCATCAAAATGGTAGATGAACCTTGTATAAACAAGAAGGTAGTAGGGAGTATGGTGACGATCCTCGTAGAGTACGTGGATGACATACTCTTGATAGGGAAGGAGTTTTCTATGCTACGCTCGATCAATCTCCGCTTATCACAATGATTCTCCATATAGGATCAAAGTGATACCTCCTAAATCCTGGGTTTTTAGATCTATGAGATAGATCTAATTGGATGTTAGGACTCTCACTAGTTGTAGTGAGACGGTATCAACCGATCCTGGGGAGAATTACTGGAAGGGTTCCAGGGTGATAAAGACGACTGAATGTCAGTCACAGGCATTGTCTTTACCCTCAGTGGAGGGACGGTATGTTGGAAGAGTTCCAAGCTAGATACCGTGACATACTAGACGATAAAGGATGGATACATCGCTACTTAAGATGCTACCAAAGAGGCTGTTTGGGTGTATATTGGTTCATGAGATGAACTATGTTCCTCCCATTGTGTGACAATGGAGTTGTGGCTTATGCCAAGGAACGCCGGTCCCATCAGTGATCCAGACATATTCTAAGGCAGTATCACTTGATCATGGAGATGGTTGATCTCTAGGGAGATCGAGGTTAGGAGAGTAGACTCAGAGGACAACACAGCGGATCCACTCACAAAGGCCTGTTCCCAGAGAGAGACTTTTATGGGATGGTTGAGTATGAGATACTACAACCACTGCTACAGATGGCCCTAGTGCAAGTGGGAGATTGTTAGTTATATGTATGCCCTAGAGGCCATTATTGTACATTGGATGTATATTGTAGTGGATGCTGGGACATATATAGGGAGGACTTTCTTGCTCGACATGATAGTATGCTATCTGGTTGATCTTTACCTTAACGTGTACACTGATTGTCTCTCTATTACATGTTGGTAAAGCCCTTAGGATGTGTACTTAACTACCTGGACTATGATGCGGATCATACTAGTGGGGACATGGTAGTCCATAAGTACATCGTTCAAAGTCCCTAGTCGAGGGTGTATCGAGACGGGGCATCGATATACCAGAGTAGACTAGCGTATACCTTCTCGACCCATACAGATGGGCGATGGATGATCCCATATCCATCGGTGTTTGACATCAGAGATGATATACGGGTGCTCAGTAGAGACTGGGTACACTGGACGGACTCGCCGAGAACTCCCAGATGGTATTATACCTCACGTCAGATGGCAGTTCTCTGGTGACACTGGTACAGAGTAGTCTGTTGACCCGAGATCGTCATAGAGTCTTGTGTGGTTCCCACTGTGCTTTGATTTCCATCTTACCACGTCCAAGAGAGCGTGCAAAACGGTGGTTTTTGGGTACAGTCCCGAGTCACATGGAGGCAATGAGCGATAGGAGGGGATTCGTCTCTCCCGGTATAGGGGGTTGATGTTGCGCTGTATTCAATTGGCTATAACAGGAAATCCCTGGCCAGGGTTGCTGAGATTTACTGGTAAGTGTTACCAGTAGTTTCTCGGAATGTTATAGACCTCATATCGACACGACTTATCGAGCTATTGGGGTCTGACGTTTACCACCCCTAGGCGAGATATGCGACATATCAGACGATCAGACCGGACTGTACGGTAGTGTTACTGGTTGGATTCACTGGAGTGTGAGCGAGCTTGCTCGTCGATCTTCAGATCGCTCAATACCCGGGTGGCCGTTACGTTTAGCAGACCGCTTGCGGCTTTTGGATGTTTGATATGATCATCATCTGCTGCCGGCGTATTGATGAGTCTTTAGAGTCCTACACAGAGGTTTCCTGGCTCAAGCGAAACGAAATAGGAGCGCATATGAGATATGTGCGGGACCGAGAATAATACCAGTATGTGATACTGTATTCGATTCTCGCGATGTGACATTGATCGGTTATATGCGATATAGCCGGGTTATCGGATCAAGTGTTGATTCGATAAGTTGTTACTATTGATACCAGTCGGTTATGTGCGACATGACCGGATCATTGAATCAAGTGTTGATTTAATGATTTAATGTATAATTATATATTTGATATATTACTTTGCATTAACTAGTATCGGTTCACTTTGAATGGATTTTCTCACTCGGATGTGCGCATTATATATGTGATATGATTTTGTGCACTTGCTTGTATCATGTTTGATGATACATGCTTTTTGGTTAAGTGTAAAGTATTAAACCTTGGTTAATGAAATGGTTAGGGTTTATTATTTGTTATTCATTTATCTTATTTAATTATCCATTTATTTTTGATAAATGAATAAAAGAAAAATGAAATGAAATGAAATGGTGGCTTTCATTTGTTGTTTTCATGAAGCTTCATGAACACTTTGACTAAGTGACCATTTTGTCTCTAGCTTGACCCTAACCATTCCTTTAACCATGATCAATTCTCTACACTATACCATGGTTACATTATGATAAGTATTCCTTTTTTCTTTTCATTTTATTATTCTTATCATAATATTCTTCTTCTTCTTCCTTGAACTCAAGAAAAAAACCTTGCATCCATCAATGGTGATTGATGAATTAGAGTGAGAAATCCAATTCTAAAGTCAACCCACTTCCTATTTCTTCATCCTCTACCTCTTGCCAAGTAGTATAGGGTGTTTCCTTCACAAGTTTTCATGGCTTGGTGAAGGTGGAGCTTGATCTAGCGATGCTTCGACGTAGATCATCTTCGGCATGGACATCGACGACCTAGCTCGCCTATTCTCCGATGAAGCCGACGCTAGAGCCCGGGATTTGTTTTGGACAGCGAGAGCACTTCATTGCGGAGCTATGGAGGTGGAGCACCGGATCTACAAAGGTTGTATTTCCGATTCTTATAGTTAAGTGTTAACTAGTTACTTTGTTCGCCTAGAAATCTAGCCAACGATCCGTTCTTGGGTTTCTCGGCACCGTTTAAATTTGAAAATGGCATGGTTGATGCCTTGTGAGACCTTATTAGGGTGCCTAGGAACCCTACAGACCGGATGGTCTGGAATATCGAATACTACCCTCCTTTGACGACAGTCGATGGTAGCATAAAAAGTTCCAAGCCAATCCATTCATAGAACCATATCGAAGTTCGGTATGTCCAGCACTTTGAAGTCAGCATAAAATTCTCTGCTGCAGACGACGACTGGACACAAGCTGTATCCCATAATTGCCTTTAGAACGCCATTTCCTGAACTGACATTCCAGCTGGATACAAGCGGTGAGACTGGAATCGCATAGGTTCGAACAAACCGTTGCGACATAAAGCAGTGTGATGCTCCAGTATCAAACAGTGCTAGTGCAGGGATTGAGGATACTAAGATTGTACCTAAGGTATGTGGGATATGTTTTAGGTATAGAAAATATGTAACTAAGTAGCAGGATAGAAAAGCAAAGTTTGAAAAGATAAGTTTACCAGTGATGACTAGGCCAGTGGCCTCAGCTTCTTCCACGGACATCGTGAAAGCCTGGCGCCTTGGTACATTCCTCCTGTCCCGAGGAGCATTCCTCGGAACGTTCCTTTGAGCTTGATGGAACTGACGTGGAGGTGGTGCAGCTTGTGGTCCTCTGGGTGGTGCAGGTAGTGCAGGTCTTGGAGCAGGTGCCTGAAGAGCTGGTCGCTGCGGATAGGTAATTGCTGGCCTGGGTGCAGCAACTGGGTTTTGTCTTTGGGGACAAGACCCAATATCATGAGTAGCTGATCCGCAGACTAAACAAAGACGGTTGGCTCGACGGCAGCCTTTCATCATATGTCCAGTTCTCTTGCAGTAGGTGCAAAAGGCTGGGCTGGGACGATGGTTCGGTACTCTGGGTCGCCTTGGCACGAAAGGTGGCCTGGACGAGGCTCCACCTGCCATCTGGTTGGCAGGGCGTTTGACTCCTGCAGACTGAGGTCTGCCCCTTGCTTTTATCACTGCCTCATAACTGCGGGAAGCTTCCAGAGCATCCTCATGAGTCAGAAATTTTCCCGTGGCTAGAGCAGCCTGAATCTCCGTGTCCAAACCTTGTTGAAAGCGACGGGCTCTGATCTCGTCCGTCGGTATCAAGTATGCCGCGAATCTGTTTAAAGATTGTGTTAGCTGTGTAGTATGTGAGATTTAAAAATTGAACTGTTGTGACATATCTTACCGGCTTAGCATGGTGAATTTAGCGTCGTACTCATCTACTGATTTGTCCCACATTGAGCCCTGTTGTAGATGAATGAACTGCTGCTCCATGGCAAACCTGGAAGTTACAGGGAAGTATTTCGCGTCGAACTTCTCGCGAAAATTCTTCCATTCAATAGGCTGTACCAGACGGCTTTCTTCCTCCTTCCACCAGTTGCGAGCATTATCCGTGAGCTGTAGTTTCGCCACACGGACTCAAGCTATGTCTGGCACTTGAGCTACTGCCAGATCATCTTCTATACTCTGTGCCCATTCCTCAGCTTCAAGTGGGCTTCCCTTTCCGGAGAACTGCTTGGGGTGCAAAGCCCTGAATTGCTTTACCCCTGGTGCGTCGGTCTCAGGACGGTTCAGGAGTTGTTGCTGTCCCTCAAGAAGGCTGCGGATCGTCTCAAGTAGCACTGTTTGCTCGGTGGTTGGCGCAGGAACAGCTAGTGTGAGAGGTAGTGCTGGAGGTGTGTTGTTGACATTGGTGCTGGTGTTGTTCGGGAAATCCATAACCTTGAAGAAAAATTTTGGGTTATGGCAGATTCAAATACTTGAAATGATAAGATTCAAGGAATAGAAATTGTAAGATTCAAGAAACATGAATTATAAAGAATGTTTTAGTTGCTGGTTCTTATGTTATATTGCTTAGGTTGTTCACGCAGAACAGAACTGCATAGCATGGTTCTATACAGCTCAGACCTGCATGGGCCACCAATAAAACCTGTCACGTCCCGCTTCCCGGTGTACGGCGAAGGGGAATGCGACGAGGTCTGCTACTTATTTACTGTGAAGTAAATACGCTAAGCGTATCTAAGCAATATAAAGGTAATTCACAAGAGACAAGAGATATAAAAATAACAGCAACTTTATTAATAACATTCTTTTGTACAATGCATGAAAAGTAAATACATCTGAAATAAAAGCGATGCCTAGACAATGGCATAATAGGAAATGAAAAATACTGAATAGAACAAGGTACAATGTCTAGAGCTCGGGGTCTTCATAGAACTGATCCAAGTCTTCACCAGTGGGCTCGATCTCTGACGGGTCCAACACACCTGACGACATTCAAAGAAGAAAGAAATAGAATGTCGTCAGCGAACAGGTCGCTCGGTAAGTCCTAAAGATAAGGAAAGAATTAGAAAAGACAGAATAAGAGGTATCTTCTAAAGAAAAAAATTGTATAATATTGTAGAATATTGTGTTTACGCTGTTGTTTGTAGCTTGGTATGGAAGGATGCCAGTGTATACGAGAGGGGTCTCAGTATGCTAGAGACCAGGGCAAACGGAATATACAAGGAACCGTTAAGCCACGGTACAACAGCAATGGAATATAGGTTAGGTGTCTTAATCTTACCGTCTCGTGCCACTTCTAACACCTTCCGCACCAATCTACCCCTTAAACCCCGTAGTGTTTTGATTGTATTGTAGTATTGTATTGTATAAGTTGGATGACTGACCAAAACTATGATATCAAAAAACAGATTGTAACTGCATAATCAGGTAAATGGAATAACGGGATAATGGATGTATATCCATGGTTTGATTCAGTCAATTTGTATCGATTGATAACTGGATTCTGGGATTCATGTGTTCATATTGAGTTGGAATATTATAAATTTATATAGTACTTGAATCATATTCAAGTCGGATTATGATCAGACTCAAACCCGAGTCGGACAGAAGAAATGTAAATCGAAGTATTATATTTACTAGGATCCTCATTGTAATTTATAAAACTTGAGGGGGTTTTATGTAAAAATACTTTTGTATAGTTTTCAAAATACACCCCAAGTATCTATTATTCGTCATTATAGTTATAATGGGTGTAATTTTATTTTGTGATATTTCTAGTGAAAATAACCTAATTATATAAATAAAGGTATTTATCTGTAATATTGGTTTATTTGAAATTCATGGTATTTTAATGTAAAATTTATTCTTGTGATTTTTAGAAAAATGGAATATTTATATTATAACAAAATAGATCTTTTAATGATAATATACATATATTTATACAAAAATAATTTCAATAAATATTTTATATTTATAAAAGTCTCATTTTCTTAAAATGTCGTATTTTAAACCTTTCGAGACCGAATGCCCTTGCGAAGGTCTGAATCTCGCACTACTAAGCTCGAGGGTGCACGATCAACCGTACTATCCCTAACGGGTTCCCCAAAGGTGGGTTGTAGTGGCGCTTTGCAAAGATTTTATAAATACTATTCTTTAGAAAACGGTTTTATAAAGTAAAAGGTATTTATTTGCAAAAGTCGATTTTCCGTATTTTAGATTTTAGGGTTTTCTATTTCAATTAAGCTATTTCTAAATGGTCTAAACGACAAGTCGTTAGGAGCCTCAAATCGCCTCTTCACCGCCAATTGTGGCCAGGTAAGTACAAATGAGAAAAAGAGGGATCCGCTCACGAATCGTGAGACGGGCCTTTTAAAGTTACCTTTTCTCACTTGCCTAGCCTAGACACCACAAAGTCGGGTTTAGATAAACGATCGATGTCCACAAGTTATCGTATTTTCCTATTAAAAGATATTTGTTTTAAAAGTGTATCAAACCTAAAACTTTTAGAAAAGGTTTTATTAAGAAAATGGTATTTAAAGGTAAAATCTTGTTTTATCGTATTCTAAGTTTTCAAGGTAGCGTGTTATGTTTGCATATGAGTGTGTGAGGAGGTAGGTCATTACCTCGTAATCTACTTTAAGGTATAGCAATGTTAAGAGGTTAAATGTGAAAATAAACATTGTGGTATTTAAGTGAAAAAAATACGATATATTGCAAAAGCTATCATTGCATGTGAGGAAACTTGTTCAAATTATTTGTTAAGTGATTAATAGTCAACATAAAGATGTTTAAGCATGATAGAATTGGTGATAAGTGAGATTTTATAGAAAACCGAATCGGAAATCGGATTTATTCCGATTCCGTCGGGTTTGTAAATTCGTATTTTTATGAAAGAAAAGAAAGATAGAAGAGGGGGACTTACGGGTTTGGACAACACTAGAGAGTGAGAGGGAAGTAGAGGGTTTGCCGGTGCGTCGAATCGTCGTTGAGAGTTCCTAGCACGATCACCGGAATTTCGCAGTCGATTTCGTCAGCGCTTCTCCTTTCGCTCGTTTTCCAACGTACCAAAGTTCTCTTGGAATTTTGTGAGAGTGGACTCAGAAATTTAGGATGAGAGGGTAGAGGGTATGGGGTGTATTTATAGGGTTAGGCTAGGGTTAGGGATTTTAATTAAAAAAATGTAAAAATTATATAAAAATCATTAAAATTTGGAGTAAAAGTGGTTTAATGTGCTCTCTATAACCGATCTAACAATTTAGTGTGTGCAGGAGAGTTGACCAAGCAAAGATGCTCATCCTCTATGTTGGCGACTCGGCCGTCCGGCCGAGTCCGGCAGGCGGCGCCGGCCCGAGTCGGGCCGAGTCGGAGGCTCAGGGAGTGGGGGGTCTCCTGGGGTGATTAATGGTGTATCTAACTTTTTATGTGTAGAAGGAAATTTGTGAGAAACGCACATGTAACAGTTGGTATTCTAAAAAAATCAAAACAAAATAATATTAAAAATAATGTGGGGCAAGGGATTTGAACTCTGGTGGCTTGGTTCAGCAGTGCAAGGTATTACCAATGAGCTACAAGCTCCTTCTTGTAATTATGGAGTGAAATAAATAGTTAAAGAGATATCAGCAACAATAAATACTCCAAGTATACATTGAATTTAAATCAATTCTTTGTACATTAAAAATGGAGTTGTTACACACCGCCCGCTTCAAACTTATGTTAAAACACCCGCGCCTTTTGTTCTTGTTAAAAAAACTTTGTTCTCAATCAAAACCCTATTTATACTAGTTGCATGTAATAACTAAAATGTTGACTATAATATCTAAACAGTATGAGAGAATAAAGATCTAGATGAAATGCAGCCAAGAGGTTTTTCCATAAGGATTTTGAACAGTAAGCCCTTCCCAACAACTTCGAAATCTTTAGACAACTCCCGAACGGGCTGGGGGCTTTTGACAATTTATGCATATAGTCACCTTAGATTCAAACCAACTCTAATTAGATAAATAAATAAGTTATACCTTGCACATGGGAGCAACCAAAACAGCACCATTCCAATAGTTAGGGCTCATCCTATGGAGAAGTAGCACAACGGCTCCTCCCATGGATTCTCCAATAGAAATATCTTTTTTCTCTCATTCTCTTGCTTCTCTAATTAATAGAAGTAAAATAATATAAACATAGTTAATTTTGCAAAATAAAATACCATTTCACTTTGCGAAAAAGGTTTGAAAACACCACATATGGCCATAAAATGGTGAGAGCAATCATCAACAACGCCATCAAAGCTTGGTAAATAACCTTGAAGCCCAGATGATTTCCCATGCTCTATGTAGTCGATTCCGTAAATTGCAAATCCGGCCTTCGCAAGCCTCACTGCAGTGTCTGAAATCGCAAATTTGTTTTTTTAAAAGGTATATATACTTTTGGTGGTGGGATACAAACAAAATTGATTCAAATATTAATATATAAATATTTTTGTATAAAAAAGTCCGAATAATTTTAGATTTCCTTGGTGGTTCTTAATTACACAATTTTATAATTAATTTGAAAATTTTACCTCCCATAGATATGCTGCATTCCATTGCATATCCTGCAAAATTGCAAGCACAAATTTAAGTAACCAAATTAAGTATTAGTATTTGAAAAAGATTACACTTAAGTAAGATAATTAACTTAAAATTACCATGTGATGGAGGTTAGGATCTCCTTCAGATGTTGTCCTCTGTCGATCTGTCGCGAGCGTCGATGAATGGCTGAGATTGGTGTTGAGGGTTGCCTCCTTGAGCGTGTGGATCTCAGTGGGCTTGATTTGGAGTGAAGCCGAGCTGCCTGTAAAGAAGTCCCGGGGTGGTTGTACCACCGTGAACCCTCCGATGATCAAGTTAGCCGAGGTATTTGAGCAGAGTAGCGGCCTGTTGGAATGAAATTGTGTTACCTGAGTCGTCTGAGAGAAGGGTTTATATAGCGGTCGCCATGGGATAGCTAGCGCGAGATCTTCGCCGGCCGTTATGGCCATGGCGTTATGTCTGCATGGATGGCTGGATCTCCCATTAATGATGAGATACACTTGTTAATGGGGGAATGTGACGGCGTGGAACGCGGAATCGTAGGGCGGCAGATATCTCGCGTCTGGCGAGATCCGCGGAGCTGTGGCAGAGGCGCCTGTGATCTACGTTCTAGGTCGCTCGATAGAATCGAAGATGCCTAGCTCGGTGAGAGGCCTAGAAGAGGGCGGAAGGCCGAGTTGGTTCGGTTCTGTGATAGATCGGAGGCGAAGGACCGAGGAGCTCGGCATGTAGGAGGGCTCGGAGGTGAGCCAATGGTTATTTACATGGCGAGCATAGGAATATTCAGGGAATCCTCATAGGTTGGGTCCAGGCAGTGGGACGATAGCCCGGGGGACGTCTCCAATGTGTGGTTCTTACCCTGTTTCCGTGTGCCTCAGGACACATCATCTCTCACGTGTCATGTGTTAGTGTATATGCCCTAGAGGCCATTACTGTATCATACTAGTTTGTATATTACTTAATGGAAGCTTGGGATATTCACCTTGTATATACAATCTTGCTCAAAATAGTAGTATGCTACTTGGTTTGTTTCTACTTCAATGTGTACATGTGTTTATTCTTGTATATCGCCTATACACATTAGTGGAGCCCTTAGGATCTTTGCTTGATTACCAGCGATGTGATGTCCGTCACACTAGTGGGGCTGGGTAATCTATAAGCACATCCTTATGCAGGTCCCTGGTCGCAGGACTATCGAGACAGGGCATCGATACTCCGGAGTAGACCAGCGCATGCGCTTCTCATCCCAGTGTGGGAGACGGTCTGTCCCACAGCCGTCAGTACGTCGTACTTGAGATAGTATGCGGGTGCTCGTTAGGTTACGGGTACACTGGACAGGACTCGTCGGGAACTGACTAGTTGGTATTATGCCTATCGTCAGTTATCAGTTCCCAGGTGACATGAGTACAGCTTAGTCCGCTGACTTGACACTGTCACTTCACCTCGAGTGTGTTCCCACTGTACTTTGATTACTACCCTACCACGGCTCAAAGGAGTCGTGCAAACAGGTAGTAGTTGGGTGCAGTCCCGAAGCACTTGGAGGCAGTGACGGTTAGACAGGATTCGTCTCTCCCGGTATTGGGGGTTGACATCGCGCTGTGTCTAGGAGAGCCATTACACGAGTAGTCCCTGGCCAGGGCAATCGAGATATACTGGTAGGCTTCCAGTGTTATCTCAGGGTGTTTTGGGCTTCGCTCCGGCACGACTTGTACCGCTATTGGGGGACTGACGTTTACCGCCCCCTAGGCCCGCCATGCGATGTATCAGACGAACAGACCGGACTGTACGGAGAATGTCACACTCAGGCTCAGTAGGAGTTCAGATGGGTTTCGCCTCGTCGGTCTTCTTGTCGGCATTACCTGGGGACCGTTACGCACAGCTAGTGCCGCTTGCGGTCTGTGGTTAAACCCACTGCCAGCGTAGTGTCGAGTCTTTAGAGTCCCACACAGAAAGCTTTTCGCCTTTAGGCAAAAGAGTAGAGGTCGCATGGTTTTGCGACAGAGTTCGGTCACATCCGTGCACTTGTGCACGTACAGTGTCCGGACAGTTTACACTAGCGGACTTTGATTTAAGCCAGATCCTAGTGTACCTTTTGGGATTGGATTTATCCAGTATGCATTCGTGTTCCTCGGAACGCGGATGCGGGTGTGTATGCACAGATGACGGGGAGACAGAGGCAGCGGATTCTCATTAGGGTTGTTGACAGTTGACCGTTGACTATTTGACTTTTTGCTCAACCCTAATGAGAATATGATATGTGATTAACTATTATATTAATTAAGTATTATGGTGACATGGTTGTTGATTTTTGTTGACTTTGTTGACTTGTTGACTTTTGTTGACTTTGTTGACCGGTTGACTAGGCTTGACTAGTTGACCATCATGATAACCATAGCCATCATTTCATGGCAAAGACTTTTGCTTGCTTGCTCATCTGTGCAAAATGAGTGCATGAAATGATATGGTTATGGTTGCTTCAACCATCACATAACACTTGATTTGGTATAATGAGTTATGATGGTTTTGGATTATGAGAGGGTGAAAGACAAAAGACTTGCTCATTCTTTCTTGCTCATTCTCTCTCTTGTTCTTGAGCTCTCTTGCTTTGCTCTCACCCTCTTGCTCTTGCTCCCTCTCTTTAATCTATGGTTCTCTTGTCTCATGAGTTGAGAATCAAGAACCATAGATAAAATCCCATACAAACTCTTCTCTACTCACTCTAGTTCACAAGGTTTAGCAAACCGAGTGAACTAGTTTCTTCAAAGAACGAAGAAGGAGCCAAAGGTTGGAGCTTTCAGGTGGATCTATCTTCGGCGTACGGAGACGACGGGAAGAAGCCAATCCGGACCACCATCGGAGCTTGAAGACGAAGGAGTTCAAGACAAGCAAGGTATAACCCCCTAACCGAGTAGCTAGAAACTCGTAGTTAGGTTGTTAGATAGATGTTTAACCAAGATCCGGGCTTTAGGTCTATGTTACCACCTCCATAAAAATCGTTTTTTACCAAATTCCGCACTCCCGAAAGTACCGGGAGAGGTAGCATGGACTTACAGTGGTATCAGAGCCTAGTTAAACTCTATCTAACATGTTAGCAAGTAACTAGAAGATCGATCAAAGAAAAAGTCCCGAAAACGAACCCCGAAATTCGAACTTTCTGTCGATTTTTATACTGTTCAAAAGTTGATTATTTTCACACCTAAAATCGGCTCAGGGTTTTTAAAAGCCACTGTAGAAAAATCACCAAGAGTTCCCACTAAACGACCGCGGAAACGCGGCAATAGCTTGCTATTGCCGCGGTTCCGCGGCCTCCTTGGCCCCTCTCTGGTGTTTTTTTGCTACAGTGTACTTGCAGGGGTATTTTGGGATTTTTGGAATATATATTTTCTGCCCAGATTTTCCAGAACGAAAATTTTATTTTTGGGGTCCCGAAAATCCGTATTTTTGATCGAACTTCTAAAAGACTTAAGCTAACGGGTTTTCTGTAATGTGATATTTGTATTGAACGTCTGTTAATCGCTATATGTCGATTAGTGGGAGTTATACAAATCTGTGATCTGTAATGTTGCTGGAATGTGTATATGAATATGTTGGATTGTCGCGGGTGAATAGCCGGGGTTGGGAGACGAGAGTTTTCTTTTCTTTCAATTCATGTAAATTTGTAAATTGATGTAATAATTATTTATATGGCCGTACAACCGGGTCGGGGTTGTAGCCGTCATTGTATAATTTCTTTTTACTGTTTTTGCTCTTAGGATAGACCCATGGAGGGGGTGCACAAACTACCGGGTATGCCAAACTGTCGAGTGGCCTACTCATGGAGATGAGGGAGGTTGCTACGCTTCGGGTACTTGGCGGGTAGTTTGCCGCACCCGTAGGGGTCTTGGGTGGGGTATTGGCTATTCACCGCGACCGTGTAATCTGTCTTTTGTTACAGGCTCGTACGAATTACAGATTCCTAGTATATCCAATGTATTCATCTGTGATCTGAAATGTTTATCATTGCAGTATATCTATATATGATATTATTTAGGCGTTGCTTATGTTTTACAGACGCGCTAGCCCAGCCCCCGCTCTGTCGTTAGTTAAGTAACCTAATAGGTAATGACGGGGCCCAGTGGCGAATGCGAATGGCATAAGCGTACGTCATATTTTGGTTGTTTTCTGCAATGGTAGGATTAAATGATGGGACGCATTAAAAGAACTAATGCAAGAATATCACGCATTAAAAGAACTAATGCAAGATAATAAACCAAGTTAAAGTCGTTGGAACACTTTCGAAAAACCACTCGGTTCTTTTCAAAACCAACTTTTAAATGCGGAGCTTGAGCCACTCCTTTTAAAAGCTATCTCGTTCCATCGACCAAATCAAGTTCACTACGTTCACGGTTTTGCCAAAACCATTCGTAGCCCTCCGTCGTTTCGTATGAATATTCAATAGTATTCAAGCTGTGTTTGTTGACCTTCGTCAAGGCATAGTGATTGGTAGCTGTTGGGTATTCATATGTAGCATAGATAGATGCGTTGGTTTGGGACATTCGCATTACCTTGTTGACCTTCGTCAAGAGTATATGCGGGTGGATTCAAATTAACCTGGATAATGACGGGCAGAACTTGACATGTGACTTATGATTTGTTGACCTTCGTCAAGGTCATAAGAGCATGGGGCAAAAATCCACATCGGGAGTTTCATAAGTACTGAAACTTGCTAGATTTGCATACCATTTGGAGTGTGATGATTCTGGTAGGATTCCTTCAGTTTCGTCACGCAATGATATTTGGATCCCGATCCTACTGTGAGTATATGCTACTCCTCGGGAAATTTCTCACTAATCGATCAATGCTATAAACCTAGTAGGTGCCTAGAAAGGTGTTAGCGGGGCTACGCCCCCAGGGAAAAGAGGTTCTTTAATTAAGGAATTTCGCGAAAGCGTTGGAAAACCTCCCTCGAAGTACCGACACCGGCCTGGGTGAACGGTTAAGCAAGTATTGTGCGGTGGGTTGATCCCGGCTAATTCTTCCTTTATGGTTTGAGGAGGGATTCGAGAAACAGTGGGAGCTATCCTGTTTAGACAAACTAAAAACCACTCTAAACTTGCAAGAGCATCATGCTAAGTGTTTCTTCTTTTCTCTCCTAATTGCAGTGACCAATCGACATGACTGGACTTAAGTTACTTCTAGATAAAAACATACTGACAGGGCCAAACTACAAAGATTGGCTCAGGAATGTCAAGATGGCAATCACTTACGACAAGCTGGGGTATCTTCTTACCACCAAAGCTCCCCCTGTCCCTGGTCCCACTTCCAGCGTCGCGGATAAGGAAATCCGCAAGACTTGGGAGATTGATAGCGCGAAGGCCAAGTGCTTCGTACTTGCCTCGATGGACAACGAACATCAGAGGAGGCACGAGAATATGGACCTTGAATCCATATTTCTCCATACAAAAGAACTGTATGGAGAGCGATCTCGTATCGCAAGATACGAAGCGTCGAAAAAGTTATTTTCGGCAAAGATGGCCGTCGGATCATCAGTAGCCGAGCACGTGCTAAAGATGATCGGCTACATTGAGGAGCTCGCGGACCTAGGGACCACATTGGAGAGTAAGCTCTATACGGATATAGTTCTCCAGTCCCTTCCTTCCACTTACGCCCAGTTTATACTGAACTTCAACTTACAAGAAAAAGAGGTTGAACTTTTAGAGCTCCTCAACATGCTGAGGAGCGCAGAGGGCACCCTACAGAAAAGTAGGGAAACATCCACTTTGTTTGTAGGAGGATCATCTTCTTCTAGGTCCAAGGCGAAAGCCAAGGAAAAGAAGAAGAAAGCCCCCGCCAAACCAAGGGGCGGTGTTAGTAAAGTGGATACGAAGGGAAAAGCCAAAGCAACAAAGAAAGCGGGGAAGCTTGTGGATAAGGAAGAATGCTTCTATTGTCATAAGAAAGGTCACTGGAAGAATGATTGCAGGGCTTGGAAAGCCAGGACACAGGAATTGAAGCAGGTTGCAACTTCAGGTTCAGGTGTGTATGTTATTGAAAACTGTCTTTCAATAAACTCTACTTCCTGGGTATTGGATACCGGATCAGGATCTCATATCTGTAATTCTTTGCATGCGTTGAGAAACCGTAGGGTTTTGAAGGCAGGTGACATGACCCTCAGAGTTGCGAACGGAGCTAGCATGGATGCTAAAGCCGTGGGGGACTATCACCTGGGAATGTCAGATGGACATGTTTTGGTTTTGCGTAATTGCTTTTTTGTACCCAACGCAACTTGTAATATCATTTCTGTATCTTTAGTTTCTAAAGAAGGTTATGAATTTGCGTTTGTAAGTAATGTTGTAAACATTCACCTTAATCAAGTTCTGATTGGGTCAGGTACATTGAGTAATGGTATATACGTATTGAACCAACCACAGATTTTCAATGTCCAGAATACACACAAAAGAAAGTCTCCAGAAATAAATCAGACTTTCTTGTGGCATTGTAGACTGGGTCACATCAATGAGAGAAGGTTGACTAAGTTACATACAGAAGGATATTTGAATGCGTTCGAATATCAATCGTATGCCACTTGTCAATCCTGTCTCAAAGGAAAGATGACAAAGACTCCATTTACTGGACATGGAGTAAGAGCGAGCGAGCTCTTGGGACTCGTACACAGTGACGTGTGCGGTCCAATGTCTACACATGCGCGAAGCGGTTATTCTTACTTCGTTACTTTTACGGATGACTTCTCAAGGTACGGTCATGTCTTCTTAATGAAACATAAGTCCGAAACCTTTGGAAAATTCCAGGAGTATAAGAATGAAGTAGAGAAACAAACCGGCAAAAGTATCAAGATTCTAAGATCGGATCGAGGTGGAGAATACTTAAGTGCCGAATTCCTGAATTACTTAAAAGAGAATGGTATTCTCTCTCAGCTTACTCCTCCATACACTCCGCAACATAACAGTGTATCGGAGAGACGGAACCGAACCCTATTGGATATGGTTCGGTCCATGATGAGTAACGCTGAGTTACCGCGATCATTCTGGGGATATGCACTAGAAGCAGCTGCGTATCTCTTGAACAAGGCTCCCACCAAGACTGTGCCTACCACCCCATATCAGATGTGGACTGGGAAGAAACCCTGTCTTAAGTATCTTAAGGTATGGGGATGTCCAGCTTTTGTAAAAAAGCAGCATGCGGACAAGCTTGAGGCGCGTTCAGTACAGTGTAAGTTTGTGGGATACCCAAGGAACTCCAGGGGGTATCTTTTCTATTCTGCTGAGGAACAAAAGGTTTTTGTTTCTCAGCATGCCCGCTTCTTGGAAACTGAGTTTTTGGAAACCCAGATAAGTGGGAGCACAATAGAACTGGAAGAAGTTCCAGAACCACAGACTATTACTGAAAGCTTAGTGGAACCAAAAGGTTCAAAAGAACAGGACATTCCTACGCCGCTCCGCAGGAGTAGTAGGCAGACTCATCCGCCCGAGAGATACTACGGTTTTCTCATAGACGGGGATAGAGAGGATTGCATCATAGATTATGATGAGCCTACTAGCTTCCAGCAGGCCGTTCAGAGCGTTGACTCAGTGAAATGGCTGGATGCAATGCGTACCGAAATGGAGTCCATGTACACCAACAAGGTATGGACGTTGGACATTGCTCCAGACGGGGTAAAACCCGTAGGATGCAAGTGGATCTTCAAAAGGAAGATTGGTGTAGATGGACAAGTTGAGACCTATATAGCTAGGCTGGTAGCAAAGGGTTTTCGTCAAAGACCTGGCTTGGACTATGACGAAACCTTTTCTCCAGTAGCCATGCTGAAATCCATTCGGATCCTTCTTGCCATTGCTGCCTTCCACGATTATGAGATCTGGCAAATGGACGTAAAGACCGCTTTTCTAAATGGAAATTTAGAGGAGTGTGTCTATATGGACCAACCAGAGGGTTTCATTCAGAGTGGGAGCAGCGGAAAGGTGTGCAAGTTGCTTAAGTCCATCTATGGACTAAAGCAGGCATCGCGGAGTTGGAACATCTGCTTTGATGAGACGGTCAAAGAATTTGGCTTTATCAAAAATCCAGATGAACCATGCATCTATAGTAGATTTGTAGCGAGAACTGTAGTATTCCTCGTTTTATACGTGGATGACATTCTCTTAATAGGAAATGACATTCCTATGCTACAATCTGTCAAGGGGTTCTTGTCACACAGGTTCTCCATGAAAGACCTGGGTGATGCCTCATACATCCTGGGGATCCGGATCCATCGTGATAGATCCAAGAGGATATTAGGAATTTCACAGTCCAGGTACATCGACACCATACTGAAAAGATTTAGTATGGAAGATTCCAAGCGCGGTAACCTACCGGCTTGTCACGGGATCACCCTCTCTAAAGAGATGTCTCCCAAGACTGATTTGGAGAGGGATCGCATGTCTATTATACCCTACGCTTCTGCGGTAGGCTCTATAATGTATCCGATGTTGTGTACCAGACCGGATGTAGCTTATGCACTGAGTGTGGTAAGCCGGTATCAGTCAAACCCTGGGGAGAAACACTGGATAGCGGTAAAGAACATTCTCAAGTACCTGAGAAGGACTAAGGAGATGTTCTTGGTGTATGGCGGAAAAGACCTCCAGATCGAGGCCTTAGCTGACTCCAGCTTCCAGAGTGACAAGGATGATTCCAAGTCCATGTCGGGTTTTGTCTTTACCCTCAATGGAGGGGCGGTGTGTTGGAAGAGTTCCAAACAAGAAACCGTTGCAGACTCGACGATGGAAGCGGAATACATCGCTGCATCTGATGCCGCAAAAGAAGCTGTCTGGATGAGGAAGTTCTTGAAAGAACTTCAGGTGGTTCCGTCCATTGTTGATCCAATACCTCTGTATTGCGACAACAACGGGGCTATAGCTTTAACGAAGGAACCCAGGTCCCATCAGAGATCCAGGCACATCTTGAGGCGGTATCACCTGATCAGGGAGATCGTGGATTGCCAGGAGATTGAGGTTCGGAGAGTCGCTTCAGAAGATAACACTGCAGATCCATTCACCAAGGCCCTACCCCAGACTCAGTTCGAGCGGCTGATCGAGATGATAGGTCTTCGATACACCAGTACATGGCCTTAGTGCAAGTGGGAGATTGTTAGTGTATATGCCCTAGAGGCCATTACTGTATCATACTAGTTTGTATATTACTTAATGGAAGCTTGGGATATTCACCTTGTATATGCAATCTTGCTCAAAATAGTAGTATGCTACTTGGTTTGTTTCTACTTCAATGTGTACATGTGTTTATTCTTGTATATCGCCTATACACATTAGTGGAGCCTTTAGGATCTTTGCTTGATTACCAGTGATGTGATGACCGTCACACTAGTGGGCTGGGTAATCTATAAGCACATCCTTATGCAGGTCCCTGGTCGCAGGACTATCGAGACAGGGCATCGATACTCCGGAGTAGACCAGCGCATGCGCTTCTCATCCCAGTATGGGAGACGGTCTGTCCCACAGCCGTCAGTACGTCGTACTTGAGATAGTATGCGGGTGCTCGTTAGGTTACGGGTACACTGGACATGACTCGTCGGGAACTGACTAGTTGGTATTATGCCTATCGTCAGTTATCAGTTCCCAGGTGACATGAGTACAGCTTAGTCCGCTGACTTGACACTGTCACTCCGCCTCGAGTGTGTTCCCACTGTACTTTGATTACTACCCTACCACGGCTCAAAGGATTCGTGCAAACAGGTAGTAGTTGGGTGCAGTCCCGAAGCACTTGGAGGCAGTGACGGTTAGACAGGATTCGTCTCTCCCGGTATTGGGGGTTGACATCGCGCTGTGTCTAGGAGAGCCATTACACGAGTAGTCCCTGGCCAGGGCAATCGAGATATACTGGTAGGCTTCCAGTGTTATCTCAGGGTGTTTTGGGCTTCGCTCCGGCACGACTTGTACCGCTATTGGGGGACTGACGTTTACCGCCCCCTAGGCCCGCCATGCGATGTATCAGACGAACAGACCGGACTGTACGGAGAATGTCACACTCAGGCTCAGTAGGAGTTCAGATGGGTTTCGCCTCGTCGGTCTTCTTGTCGGCATTACCTGGGGACCGTTACGCACAGCTAGTGCCGCTTGCGGTCTGTGGTTAAACCCACTGCCAGCGTAGTGTCGAGTCTTTAGAGTCCCACACAGAAAGATTTTCGCCTTTAGGCAAAAGAGTAGAGGTCGCATGGTTTTGCGACAGGTCGCATGGTTTTGCGACAGAGTTCGGTCACATCCGTGCACTTGTGCACGTACAGTGTCCGGACAGTTTACACTAGCGGGCTTTGGTTTAAGCCAGATCCTAGTGTACCTTTTGGGATTGGATTTATCCAGTATGCATTCGTGTTCCTCGGAACACGGATGCGGGTGTGTATGCACAGATGACGGGGAGACAGAGGCAGCGGATTCTCATTAGGGTTGTTGACAGTTGACCATTGACTATTTGACTTTTTGCTCAACCCTAATGAGAATATGATATGTGATTAACTATTATATTAATTAAGTATCATGGTGACATGGTTGTTGACTTTTGTTGACTTTGTTGACTTTTGTTGACTTGTTGACTTTGTGGACCGGTTGACTAGGCTTGACTAGTTGACCATCATGATAACCATAGCCATCATTTCATGGCAAAGACTTTTGCTTGCTTGCTCATTTGTGCAAAATGAGTGCATGAAATGATATGGTTATGGTTGCTTCAACCATCACATAACACTTGATTTGGTATAATGAGTTATGATGGTTTTGGATTATGAGAGGGTGAAAGACAAAAGACTTGCTCATTCTTTCTTGCTCATTCTCTCTCTTGTTCTTGAGCTCTCTTGCTTTGCTCTCACCCTCTTGCTCTTGCTCCCTCTCTTTAATCTATGGTTCTCTTATCTCATGAGTTGAGAATCAAGAACCATAGATAAAATCCCATACAAACTCTTCTCTACTCACTCTAGTTCATAAGGTTTAGCAAACCGAGTGAACTAGTTTCTTCAAAGAACGAAGAAGGAGCCAAAGGTTGGAGCTTTCAGGTGGATCTATCTTCGGCGTACGGAGACGACGGGAAGAAGCCAATCCGGACCACTATCGGAGCTTGAAGACGAAGGAGTTCAAGACAAGCAAGGTATAACCCCCTAACCGAGTAGCTAGAAACTCGTAGTTAGGTTGTTAGATAGATGTTTAACCAAGATCCGGGTTTTAGGTCCATGTTACCACCTCCATAAAAATCGTTTTTTACCAAATTCCGCACTCCCGAAAGTACCGGGAGAGGTAGCATGGACTTACATCATGATCTAGGGAGTTCCCACTTATGAGCATCATCATTAGCCCCCCACTCTCGTCCCGACCTATTTATGGGTCGAGTCGAGAGTGGTCTGATCGATCCCCCAGGCTAAGCTCGTAGTTAAGGACCTTGTCAGTGCGGATTTCTGAGGCGGTTAGGCGTATCCTCGATGTCGTCAACGGATCAGAGAGGAGATCGTACATTAAAGAGTGAGCGCCGATTCGATCATACGTTCGTTGAGGCACAGGCCACGTGTCCGACGCCGATTGGCGGACGTGACGGGTCGTCGCTGTCTTCTGCGCCCGAAGGGACGTCTCCAATGATTGTGCGACACGTGGAGCGTCGACGGCTGGCGAGCGTGAAGCGTCGTTTTGGTGGGAAACGATCTGAGCCGTTGGATGCATTGCCAAAATACTATAAATAGGGGTGGGACCCCCCCAGGGTCCACACTTTTCCATCACTTCCCTATTGCTGCGAGAGATTGCTCGGCGCTCTGTCCTTTAGATCTGATCTCTCGCGCTCTTTCCTCGGAGGACTCCTTCTTTTTGAATCAGGTTAGATGTCTTCCTCTGAGGAGTCTGTTGAAATAGTTAGGGTAGAGTCTAGTGAGTCTTCTTCTGCTTCCTCCTCTGCCCTATCCGAGTCAGATTCCCTTCGTAGAGTTAGGGTTACCCGCGCCGCTCATGGTCAGGCGACGGGAAGGGTCCCCAAAGCGTGCATCGGGAACGCTCGCGATGCGCCCTCCCTCCTAAGGAATGTGGACGAGCTCTCCATGATCCGAGCTCGTTTCCACATTCCCCCTAGCTATTCCCTTCGTTTGGCTAGGGAAGTCGAGAGGGCGGATCAGGTGCAGGGCAAGGAGATTGCCTTATACTTGGACGCGTTCTGGGCTGGAATGCGTCTGCCATTTCCCCCTGAAGTATGCGGGGCACTACGTTGCTTCCAACTTTCCCCAGGCCAGCTAGTGCCGAACTCATGGAGAATTCTCCTTGGGTTCCTTGTCCGGTTGAGACTTGAAGAAATCCCCTTCAGCTTGACCCTTCTCTTTTCCTTTCTTTGTTATAAAAATCATCCTGGAACCCGTAAGGACGAGATGAGTTGGGTGTACATTTCCTTCAAAAAATGCAAGGGAGGGGCAGCGGGGTCGGGGGTAGTAGTAGTTCCTTCTTCCATTCACGAATGGAAGAAGAAGTTCGTATTCGTCGGACCACCCGAGAGCGAGGATTGACTTGTGCGTGTACAGTGGCACAAGGCCGACTGCCCGCGGGTGAAGTGGTCATCCTCTTCCTAGATGAGGGCGGTGTCCACATGGCAGCCGATCCAATGAGCCGACGTTTTACTTTCCGAGCAGGCCCTTAGCTGGGCCGGGCTCAGCCACGCTCGATTCGTGGGTAAGTTAGGAGATTGGACGATCTGTCTAGACTTGAATAATTTCATCTGCCCTTTTTAGCGTCACTAACTCCCTTTGTGTATTTTCCTTTTTTCAGAGCCAATGAACCGATCTAAATTCCTGGCTGCCATAGCCGCTAAAAAGGGAAGGAAGACCGGGGGCGGTAGCTCGTCACGCCCCGGTTCGAGCTCATTCCTGAAGGCAGGCGCACCGGCTAGGCCTTCCTCCATGCCCCGAGCTTCGGAAACCAGCCGCGGAGAGAGCCATAAGCACGCTCGGGAACTGGAGCCCCGGGCGAGGGAGGTGGAGGATGAGGCCAACCCCCCCGAAGGTCCCCCTCAAGAGGTGCAAGAGGATGGTGTTCCGATCTCCGGCCTCCCCGATCTTTGTGCAGGAGGGAGATGTCTGTTTCGAGGTGCCCTTGGGACTTTCTGTTGCCGATAGCTTGCTTTCGGAGATGGAACGATCGGCCGCGGGCAAAATTTCCTGGGGGACCCTCAAGGACCAAGTGGCCTCCATCACTCAGGAGGCTGTACAGGTCAGTATCTACTTTCCGTTGAGGTTTTCGTCAAGTATTTTTAGATCGGATACTTTTAATCCCATTCTTTACTTTCCTCAGGTCCTCCAGCACTGCGCCCTCATCATCAATATGGAGTCCGAGGAGATAGCCCCGGCGATGCAAAAGGCGGGCGAGTCTTCCTCGCGGGAAGAGGGCCTGTGCCTGGAGTTGCAGCAGGCGAAGGAGAGGATCGCCGCCCTCGACACCCGGGTGGCCGCCAAGGAGGTGGTGAATTCCAAATGCAAGGAGTCCATTCACCTTCTGAAGGAATCCAACAAGGCCATCCAAGCTAAGTAGGAGTAGGCTAAGGTGCTAAAATCCACGATGAAGAAGTCGTGGGACACCTGTAAGAGGGAAACCGAGACGGCGAAGGAGGCGGTGAAGCTCGTCGACCTCCGGGATGCAAAGTCGGTGGAGAGGTACAAAATGTCAGACCAGTTCTACGCCGACCTTGCTGACGCCTCGGCCATCGTTTGGCACCAGGCCCTCGATGCTATCAAGGCTTTGATTCCGGGGTTTGCTGATGGAGAGCTTCGGCTCCAGTATCCCCTCTCCGAGGATGAGCCACCGGGGGAGGTCGCCAGGAGTGCCGCCGGGGGAGAGGCCGCCTGTGGGAGTGATGGAGATAAGGCTCCTAGTGGGAGCGCCGACCCGGATGCAGTGACCCCGGCTCCCGACGCCAAGGCTCTCGGTGGGAGCACCGACCCTAAAGTCGTAACCCCGGCTCCCGACGCCAGCACAGAGCAGGACGTGATCCTCCCCGACCCTAAAGCCTGAGCCTTCCTGCCTTCTTCTTTTTCTTTTTGAATTTTGTAAGCCTTCGGGTAATTTTTGTACGGCTGAGGAGCCCATATTACCTTGTAAAGACTTTCAAATCGTGAATAAAGCTTTTTTTATTTTTCTTCGTGGCAATGTTTTCTTGTGTGAGCTTGTTGGTGTTTTCCTCGTCCCACGAGTCAGGCCGTAGGTCGATGACAGGTCTTTTAGATAGCGATCGCGCGTCGAGTGAAAGCCAATTATTTGTCAAGTATAGAAAGGCCAGCATCCTAGTGCCCCCGAAGTCGAGGTGACTATCGCTCACATAAGATACATCGGCAGACTCTTTCGAGTAGAAAGGTGTAGATTTGCCCGTTTCTTCGAGTTGGACTGGCGACCACTTCTCTTAACGAAAGTTAAACAATAGCCAAGTTAGAATTGGTCAGCGTTCGCCGAGTATTGAAGTTGCTAGGTGGCCTCTGGAAAGGGGCTTCGATCTTTAATGTGAATGGGTAGGAAGCTACCCGCCATGGATTAACCGGGCAGGGAAGCTGCTCGGTGGCCTCTTGGTGAAGGCTTTCGATCCTTGGCATGGATGGGTAGGAGCTACCCGCCAGGGATTGACTGAGCAGGGACGCTGCTCGGTGGCCTCTTCGCGAGGGCTTTCGATCCTCGGTGTGGATGGGTAGGAGCTAACCGCCAGGGATTGACCGAGCAGGGAAGCTGCTCGGTGGCCTCTTGGTGAGGGCTTTCGATCCTCGGCATGGATGGGTAGGAACTACCCATCAGGGATTGTCCGAGCAGAGAAGCTGCTCGGTGGCCTCTTGATGAGGGCTTTGATCCTTAGCGTATATGGGTAGGAAGTTACCCGCTAAGGATGGACCGAGCAGGGAAGCTTCTCGGTGGCCTCTTGATGAGGGCTTCGATCCTTAGCGTAGATGGGTAGGAAGTTACCTGATAAGGATGGACCGAGCAGGGAAGCTGCTCAGTGGCCTTTTGGTGAGGGCTTTTGATCCTCAGCGTAGTTGGGTAGGAAGTTACCTGCTAAGGATTGACCGAGCAAGGAAGCTGCTCGGTGGCCTCTTGATGATAGCTTCGATCCTTAGCGTAGATGAGAGCTAACCGTAATAGAGTCTTGTGTGATTCACACTGTGCTTTGATTTCCACCTTACCACGTCCAAGAGGGCGTGAAAAACGGTGGCTTTTGGGTACAGTCCCGAATCACATGGAGGCAATGAGTGATAGGAGGGGTTTCGTCTCTCCCGGTATAGGGAGTTGATGTTGTGCTGTATTCGATTGGCTATAACTGGAAGTCCCTGGCCAGGGCTGATATGGAGTGCTAATGGTAAGAGTTATCAGTAGTTTCTCGACCTGTTATGAGCCTCACATCGAAATGACTTATCGGTTACTGGGGTCTGACATTTACCATCCCTAGACTTGATATGCGACATATCAGACGAAGAGACTGGACTGTACGGTAGTGTTACTGATTGGATTCACAGGAGTATGTACATGCTTGCTTGTTGATCTTCTGATCGCTCAATACATGGGTGGCTGTTATGTTTAGCTGACTGCTTGCAGCTTGTGGGTGTTTGATATGATCATCACCTACTGCCGGCGTATTGACGATTCTTTAGAATCCTACACAGAGGTTTTTTGGCTCAGGAAAAACGGAGTAGGAGCACATATGTGATATATGCGGGACCGAGAATAATACGATATGAGATACCGTATTCTATTCTCGCGATATGTGATATCGGCCGGATATATGTAATATAGCCGGGTCATCGGATCAAGTGTTGATTCGATGAAATGGTACATGTTAAATTAGTCGGTTATATGTAATATAGCCGGATTATCGGATCAAGTGTTGATTCGATAATTTAATGTATAATTATATATATGATATATTACATTACGTTAACTAATATAATCTTGCTTTATTGATTCATTTTTTCACTGGATAATACATTGATGTATATGCGATATATGTTAATTGTATTATTTTCTTTTGTTACAAAATATATTGTATATGTGATATATAATATTGTAACATGTTAGGATTACAAATGCAACATGGTTTTTGGGTTTAAACCTAGTTAGGGTTTGGATTAGGGTTAAGCTTTGGATGAAGCTTCATGAAGCTTCATGAAGCTTTGACTTTTGTCATCTAGCTATGATATTTTGTATAGATATTCTTTAACCCAACCCAAACCCTTAACGTATGGTTTATTCTCTACAAGAGTTAAGACTCTCATTCTTAACTCATGGTTGCAATTGTAACCACAACAATTAATTCATTATTCATCACAAAAGATTTTGCTTCTTCTTCTTCTTCTTGCTTCTTGAAGAAAAGCTTCATTTGCTTTTTCATTTGTGATGATAAATGGAGAGAAATTGAAAACAAAAGAGAGCAAAATTCCTACTTCATCATCCCCATCTATTCTAGCCACTTAGATTAGGGTGTTCACTTCTCTAATTACTTCATTAGTGAAGTGTAAGCTTGGATTAGAGATTCTTCAAGGTACATCATCTTAGATCAAGAAGACTTCAAGCAAGATGTATCATTCACCTCTTGGAGCCTCACGAGAGTCGGAGTTCTTGATGATCGCAGCGAAGGGACCTCAACACGGAGCTTATGAAGCGAAGGAATGGACTTCAAAGGTTGTAACCTAATCTCTTTAGTTCTTTGTATGTGATACAAGCTTGTTACCCTAGAATTTCTAGTAAAGATTCATGTCTTGCTTGCTTTCCACCTCTCTAAATTTTAAAGTGGCATGAGTGATGCTACCAAACTCTGGACTAGGTGCAAGGGAAGCCCAACAGTGGTATCAGATCCAAACTAGAATTCTAGATACGGTATTAAAACAAATACGAAAACGAAATCGACTCCGAAATACGGTATTATGAAACCCATATTTTGCTCTCTGTAAATTTTCCAAAAAGTCCTTTAAAATTTTTTCAAACAGGTACAGAATGATATTTGGGACATCTTAAGAACATGGGTGAAATACGGAGAGAGGGGCTCGGATTTTGGCCGAGCCCCAGGCCATAATTTCCGGCATGACCGGCCTCCTCACCTCCTCTGCTCCCCGTATTCCACCTATGCTCTGGTGTCTTCATTTTGGGTTTCCTAGTATTGTTTATTTAGCCCAATTTTCATGTGATGATTAGTTTGACCTAGGGCTAATTCGTAGTGCTTCGTAGTCGTATAATTTAACACTGTATTGGTAACCTTGACTATATTTAGCAGTTCGATTGAACTTCAAACACCACATTTTGTACCCCGCTGAAATTTCCAAGTGTTGTAATTTTCTGAAGTTGATTATATTCGTAAAATCGTGCAAGTACCCCTATGGACCCTATAGAAGACTATACTAACCTTAACTCTATTCTATGCCCACGGAACCTCGAACGAACCCTAGGGTTTGCCGTAGTTCCGTGGTGTCATAGGTGAGGCATTGGTTAACTCCTTCTACGGCAGGTCCATGGACACTGTGGCACAGTTTTTGAGTGTTTCGACTTTGCTCAAGTGTTGAGCTCACGGGGGTAATTTGTGAGTGTATATTGATTCGATCGAAACGTAAACATCGTCATGATATTCTGTGATTACGATACAATATGTGGAATTCATATATTTAGGCATGAAATCCGTAATATGTGATATTTCGGGTTTACGATGTCTATGACGACTGTGGATTCCAAATGTTATAGTTTTTCACTTTTCTTTTCTGCGACCGTAAGTGTAGTATGTGGGGTATTGCCGGCTTCGTTGCTATACATCAACGACAATCGGGATACGCATACTTGCTTACGTTGATGATATGATATTTTTATGTTGTTGTGATATGTTATATTGGATTGTCGTGTTCTGAATAGCCAGGGGTTTTATGTGAGATGAGGGTTTTTATTTTCATTCATGTAAAATTCAATGTATGTAATATTCTTTTATTGGGGCACTTCCAGGTTGAGATTGATGTCATCATTGTATATTATTTACTTTTCCGCATTAGGATAGACCCAAGGAGGGGAGCACAAGTAACCGGGTTCTAGAGTCTAGTGAGAGGCCATCTCGAGGAGTCGAGACCGGGTCTCCTAACCCTAGAATTGGCAGCGTTACTTGCCGCTCTCGTAAGGGTCTAGGGATGTGGGTTTAGCTATTCATTGCGGCCGTGGAATCCGTGTTTTATACAGGCTTGAAATAAAACACGGACCTCCTAGTATATCTAATATTTCATATGTTTCTTCTGCTGCTGATATACTGTGATGTGATCATATTATATGCGTGAGACAAATGCTTTATTATTGTATATATGATATATAATAAACGTTGCTTATATTTTACACCCGCGCTAGTCCCGTCCCGGTGTGCCGTTAGTTAAGTAACCTAACGGTGCATAATGGAACATTGTGGCAAATGCGAATGGCATAAGCGTACGTTGTATTTTCGTTTCTTCTGTGATGCTTAGGAAGAATAAATGATGGGATTTATTAATAAGATTAATAAAAGAAAAGAAACCTAAATGATATTGTAGAATCAAATTTTCAAAAAGGGTAGCTACAGTTTTTGCTTTGCATAGTGGTATATGTGATGTACCCTGCACCTTATTCGATGAGGAAAGAGCCGAGATCCCTTCACCGGGAGTGACCTCTTTAGCAAAACTGGCAGATGCTACAAACTCACTGTTTAGTTTTTGACTGCTTCTATAGTTCTTGCTTTGCATAGCGGTATTTATGAAATATCCGGCACCTTATTCGATAAGGAAAGAGCTGAGATCCCTTCACCGGGAGTGACCTCTTTAGCGAAACTAGAAAATCCTCAAAAACACTCATTTTCAAAATCACTTGTTTCTACAACGATATCAAGTTCATTACGCAATAGGTTTTCTAAAAAACCTGTCGTAGCCCTCTGTCATTTCAGATAAATCCTATATAGTATTCGTGCTGCGATTGTTGACCTTGTCAAGGCACAGTGTACGGTAGCTAATTAGTGTTTATCTGCTAAAACATGAGATGTGATTGGATTAGGGTATTCGTACGGCCTTGTTGACCTTGTCAAGGGTCATGCGGGTAGGTTTAATTCAATCGGGAAATGTCGGGTTGAACTTGACTTGCGATTTATGGTTTGTTGACCTTATCAAGGTCATAAATCGCTAAGGGAAGAATATTATCGAGAATTTCAAGTGTTGAAATTTGCAATGAGATTGCATACCTTCTATGAGATAGATGGATCCTGATACCCACGGCGAGTAAGAGTTACTCCTGAGAGAGTTTTACACATGACAATTAGCCGATCAAGTAGGTTTCTAGAAAGGTGTTAAGAGGGTGATACCTCTGGGAAAACGAGGTTTATTCTAATTAGGTCCGTGCGAAAACACGGGGAACCTCCCTCAAAGTACCAACTGTAACAACTCCAATTTTGTATACCAAAACAATTTGCTTTAAATATAGTGTATACTTGGAGTATTGATGTTGCTGGAAACAATTTAAGAATCTAATTCCTTACAATAATTATAAGAAGGAGCTTGTAGCTCATTGGTAATACCTTGCACTGCTGAACCAAGCCACCAGAGTTCGAATCCCATGCCCCACATAATTTTTTTATCATTTTGTTTTAATTTTTTTTAGAAGTCAAATGGTCAAACAGCCATAACTCACAATTTATTGAGAATCACAAAAATTAAAGTATACCAAAACCTTCCCTAGACGACACCCGACCCAACGGCACCCGACTCGGCCATGACTCGGCCGAATCGGCCGGCGACTCGGCCGAATCGGCCGGCACCGCCGGCCGGACTCGGCCGGTCGGCCGAGTCGTCAACACGAAAAATTTTCGTGTTGACTGGGTCCTTTCACCTGCATACTCTAAATTTTTTTAACTGTTACCAATTTTCAATTAAATCTCTTTTAAGACCAAATTTAATGAATTTTTAATGATTTTTACATTTTTTTAAAATATTTTTTTTCCAAACCCTAACCCTAGCCTAGCCCTATATAAAGACCCCTATCCTCTACCTTTTCCCCTCACCACTCTAAGTCTACTCTCTCAAATTCTCGAGAACTCGGTACGAAGAACAAGAAGCGAAGTGCTGCCGAAATCAACGATGGATTCCGGCGACCGGATCAGAACCTTCGCGACGCTTTCGACGAATCGGTAACCACCACATCCATTAGCTTCATTAGCTTGTCCAAACCGTAAGTCCCATCCCTTCTATCTCTCTTTTCTATAAGTGTAAAAATACGACTTTTTGGAACCCGACGGAAATCGGACAAACCGATTTCCGATTCGTTTTTTCTATAAATTTCTACTTGTCGCCTAATACATAATATCTACCCATATTCATGTTGACTATTAATCACCCATAAACCAATTTAATCAAACTTTTTCACATGAAATGATAGCTTCTTTGCAAAACCGTATTCTTTTCATAAAAATACCATGAAGTTCATTTTTCTTAGTTTAATCAATTACCTCACTCCTAAATATGTTTATCTTGATCACAAAACTTGTAGAACTTAATTTGAATGAAATTTCACACATAAAATGATAACGTTTTCGAATACCGTATTCTTGCGCTATAAATACCTTTAAGTTTAACATAGCATGTTTTACCTTTAAACTTCACCAAAACCTAAAATAAGTCACGAGGTAATGACCTACCTCTACACACACTCAATATAACCCTAATTAATAAATATCAAATCACAGAATACGAAATTACAGGACTTTTCACTAAAATACCCTAATCTTTATAATCTTTATTGAAAGCATTAAGTTGTAAACTTTTTTAAATAAAATCTTTTAAAAAAAAAAGGAAAGCACGATTGGTCATGGACATCGATCGTTTATCTAAACTGTCTTGTGGTGCCCAGGCAAGTGTGTCTAAGGCTAGTGGTTTTTAATTAGGCCCACGACTGTGGTTCCTTCCCACTTACCTGGCACTTACCTGGCCGCAATTGACGGTAAAGAGGTGATTTGAGGCTTCTAATGACTCATCGTTTAGACCTTAGAAGTAGGCTAGTTGGCTTAGGAAACCCTAACAACTAAAATACGGAAAACTAAACTCTTTTGCAAATAAATACCATATATTTATAAAACCGTTTTCCTAAATGAGAAGTGTTTATAAAACCTAAGCAAAGTGCCGCTACAACCCACTTTTGGGGAACCTGTTAGGGATAGTACGGTTCATCGTGCACCCGCAGGCTAGTAGTGTAAGATTCAGACCTCCGCAAGGAGCATTCGGTCTCGAAAGGTTTAAAATACGATATTTAAGGAAAATGAGACTTTCTCTAAATAAAATATTTATATAAAATTATTCATGTGTTAATATATATATAATTAACATTTAAACACCTATTTTATCATAATCTAAAGTTTCCACTTTTTCCTAAAATTAAAAGATTAAAAGTTACGTTAAAATACCATGAATTTCAAATAAAACAATTAATACTTTTATTAGGATATATTCACTAGAATAACACAAATAAAATACACATTCATTATAACAATAAAGACGATTATTAAATACTTGAGGTGTATTTTGAAAACTATACAAAAGTACTTTTTACAGAAAACCCGCTCAAGTTTTACAAATTACAAAAAGGCCCCTAACTAATATTGGACTTCAAATTATCTTTCTTTTAGTCTGACTCGGGTTAGAGTCTGACTATTCCTGACTCGAATATGATTCAAGTCAACCTATATTCTTTTATACTCCAACCCAATTTGAATACATGAAACCCTGAATCCAGTTAACAATATATATTCCTTTGACTGAATCAAACCATGGATATTCATCCATTATCCTGATATTCCATTTACCTGATTATACAGTTACATCATGTTTACTGATATCATGGTTTTGGTCAGTCACCCAACGTACATATTCCAATACTACAATACTGTTAAAACACTACGGGGTTTAAGGGGTAGATTGGTACGGAAGATGTTAAAGGTGGCACGAGGTGGTTAGATTAAGACACCTAACCTGAATCCTATTGCTGTTGTACCGTGGCATAACGGTTCCTTGTACTTTTCTTTTGCCCTGATCTCTAGCATATAGAGACCCCCCCTCGTATACACTGGCATCCTTCTGTACCAAGCTACAAACAACAGCGTTACACAATGTTCCATAATATTCAACAATATAATTCTTTAGAAAATTCTGTTACTATGTTATTCTCATTCTTTTTATTCTTTGGGACTTATCGAGTGACCTGTTCGCTGACGATATTCTATTTCTTTCTTCTTTGAATGTCGTCAGGTGCGTTGGACCAAGCTGAGATCGAGCCCACCGGTGAAGATTTGGAGCAGTTCCAAGAAGACCCAGAGCTCTAGATAATTGTACCTTGTTCTTTCCAGTATTTTTCATTCTATTATGCCACTGTTTAGGCATTGCTTTTTTTTTCATTCCAGTTGTATTTTCATTTCATGCAGTGTACAAAGAATGTTATTAATAAAAGTTGCTGTTATTTCAATATCATTTGTCTCTTGTGATTATTTTATATTGCTTAGCTACGCTTAGCGTATGTACTTCTGAGTACATACGTAGCAGACCTCATCGCGTCCACTTCGCCGTACACTGGAAAGCGGGGCATGACAGGTTTTGTTGGTGGCCCAAGCAGGTCAGAGCTGTATGAATCCCTGTCATGCAGTTCTGGTCCGCGTGAACAACCTAAGCAATATAACACAAGAACCAGCAACTAAAACATTCTTTACAATTCATATTTTTTGAATCTTGCAAATTTCTATTCCTTGAATCTTATCATTTCATGTATTTGAATCTGTCCTAACCCAAATTTTTCTTCAAGGTCATGGATTCCCCGAACAACACCAGCACCAACGTTAACAACACCCCTCCAGCACTACCTCTCACACCAGTTGTTCCTGCACCACCCACTGAGCAAACGATGCTATTCGATACGATCCGCAGTCTTCTCGAGGGACAACAACAACTTTTGAGCCATCCTGAGACAGATGCACCGGGAGTAAAGCAATTCAGGGCTTTGCACCCAAAGCAGTTCTCTGGTAAAGGAAGCCCTCTTGAAGCGGAAGAATGGGCACAAAGCATTGAAGACGATCTAGACGCAGCTCAAGTGCCAGACCACGCTTGGGTCCGTGTAGCGAAGCTACAGCTCACGGATAACGCTCGCAATTGGTGGAAGGCAGAAGAGACCCGTCTGGCACAGCCGATTGAATGGAAGACATTTTGCGAGAAGTTTGACGCGAAATATTTCCCTGTGACTGCCAGGTTCGCTATGGAGCAGCAGTTTATTCATCTACAGCAAGGATCAATGTGGGAGAAATCGGTAGATGAATACGATACTGAGTTCACTATGTTGAGCCGGTAAGATATGTTACAATAGTTCATTTTTTAAAATATCACATATCACACAGCTAACACAATCTTTAAACAGATTCGCGGCACACCTGATACCGATGGACGAGATCAGAGCCCGTCGTTTTCAGCAAGGTTTGGATACAGAGATCAAGGCTGCTCTAGCCACAGGAAAGTTTTTGACTCATGAGGAAGCCCTAGAAGCTTCCCGCAATTATGAGGCAGTCATAAAAGAGAGGGGCAGACCTCAGTCCGTAGGAGTGAAGCGCCCTGCCAACCAGATGGCAGGTGGAGCCACGTCCAGACCATCTTTCGTGCCGAGGCGACCCGGAGTACCAACTCATCGTCCTAGCCCAGCCTTTTGCACTTACTGCAAGAGAACTGGACATATGATGAAGGACTGTCGTCGAGCCAACCGCCTCTGCTTAGTCTGCGGTTCAGCCACTAATGATATTAGATCTTGTCCCCAAAGGCAGAACTCAGTTGCTGCACCCAGGGCAGCAAATACTTATCAGCAGCGACCAGCTCTTCAGGCACCTGCTCCCAGACTTGCACTGCCTGCACGTCCTAGGGGACCACAAGCTGCACCACCTCCTCGACAGTTCCATCAAGCTCAAAGGAACGTTCAGAGGAATGCTCCTCAGGCCAGGAGAAATGCTCCTCAGACCAGGAGGATTGTGCCGAAGCGCCAGGCTTTCATGATGTCTGTGGAAGAAGCTGAGGCCACTGGCCATGTCATTACTGGTAAACCTTCTTTCTCAAACTTATCTTCAGTCTTGTTTACCTACACACTTTCCCTATACCTAAAACCTATCCCATATACCTTAGGTACAATCCTAGTAGCTCCACTACCTGCACTTGCACTGTTTGATACTGGAGCATCCCACTGCTTTATGTCGCAACGGTTTGTCCGAACCCATGCGATTCCAGTCTCACCGCTTGTATCCAGCTGGAATGTCAGTTCTGGAAATGGTGTTCTAAAGGAAACTATGGGATACAGCATGTGTCCAGTCGTCGTCTGCAGTCGAGAGTTTTACGCTGACTTCAAGGTACTGGATATACCAAATTTCGATGTGGTTCTAGGAATGGACTGGCTTGGAGCCTTTTATGCTACCATCGACTGTCGTCAAAGGAGGGTAGTATTTGAAAGTCCCGATCATCCAGTCTTCTATTTCAAGAGTGGAGATCGTACACTGGAGCCAAGTGCTTACAAAGCAAAGCCAAGGGAAGCAGTAGTTGCAGCAGCTCAGGCAGAGGAAGAATCAAGACCGGAGGTAGTTCGAGAGTTCGATGATGTATTCCCTGACGATATATCAGGTTTGCCTCCCGATCGAGCTCTTGAATTCAGTATTGACTTAGTACCAGGAGCACAACCAGTGATCAAAGCACCGTATAGACTAAGCCCGGAAGGATTGAAGGAAGTTCGAACACAGTTGGATGAATTACTGGCGAAAGGATGGATTCGTCCCAGCACTTCAAGTTGGGGAGCACCTGTACTATTGGTGAAGAAGAAGGAAGGTTCATACAGAATGTGCATCGACTATAGGGCCTTGAACGAATTTACTATAAAGAATAAGTATCCACTCCCGCGCATCGATGATTTATTCGATCAGCTAAGTGGATCTTGTGTTTTCTCTAAACTAGATCTTCGTTCAGGTTATCATCAAGTGAAGGTCAAGGAAGCTGATATTCACAAAACAGCTTTCAGAACTCGCTATGGACATTACGAATTTCTAGTAATGCCATTTGGAGTGACCAATGCACCAGCAATCTTCATGAATCTTATGAACCAAGTTTTCCGGGAGTATTTAGACAGGTTCGTTGTCATCTTCATCGACGACATCCTGGTATATTCAAAGAACCAGAAAGAGCATGCGGAGCACTTACGAATTGTCCTAGAAACTCTTCGTCAACATCAGCTTTATGCCAAGTACAGTAAGTGCGAGTTTTGGCTAAAACAACTTGGTTTTCTTGGACACATCGTATCAGGAGAAGGGATTTCTGTGGATCCAGCAAAAGTTTCAGCAGTCAGCGAATGGCCTACACCAAAAATCAGTGAAGGATATTCAGAGTTTCTTGGGTTTAGCTGGATATTACAGAAGATTCATTGAAGGCTTTTCGAAGATAGCAACACCCCTGACCAAGCTCACACGAAAAGATGAAGAATTTGTGTGGTCAGAAGCATGCGAGCAAGCTTTCGTAGAACTCAAGTCAAGACTGACATCTGCACCTATTCTCGTCATACCGGATCAATCTGGAGGATTCAAAGTGCATTGCGATGCATCCGGTAAGGGATTAGGATGTGTTCTACATCAGCACGGTAAAGTTGTGGCTTATGCTTCAAGACAACTGAAGACTCATGAGCGCAATTATCCGACGCATGATCTAGAGTTGGCAGCTGTTATTTTTGCTCTCAAGATTTGGCGCCACTACTTACTTGGTGAACGAGTGAACATCTACACAGATCACAAGAGTCTGAAGTATGTGTTTACTCAGAAGGAGTTGAATATGCGGCAGAGAAGATGGTTAGAAGTCATGGCGGACTTCGACATCAACTTGCAATATCATCCAGGAAAGGTAAACGTAGTACATGATGCTCTTAGTCGCCAACCATTAGCAATGAATCTCACCGCTCAGTGGAAGCTTCAGCAAGACCTACATCAGATGGAGATCGAACTAGTCATGCCAGGTGATGTTTCAAATTTGATGAATCTGCAAGTTCAATCAAATATTGTCAATCAGATCAAAGCAGCTCAAGCCAGCGATGCTAAGTTGCAAAAGATCAGAGAACAAGTGGAGAATGGACTCAGAACAGATTTCATCATCCATGAAGACGGATCTTTGAGGTACGGCAGTAGATTGTGTGTACCAAAGGGTCCTGTTCGGGAAGAGTTAATGAAAGAAGCTCACAGCTCTCCCTATTCAGTACATCCCGGAGGTACCAAAATGTATAAAGATCTACGTCAGAATTATTGGTGGCATGGAATGAAGCGTGAAGTAGCCAGGAGTGTCGCAAAATGTTTGGTGTGTCAGCAGGTAAAGGCTGAACATCACAGGACGGCTGGACTACTTCAACCGTTACCAATTCCAGAATGGAAGTGGCAGCACATCACGATGGACTTTGTAACTGCTCTTTCTCGCAGCACAAAGGGTAACGATGCGATTTGAGTCATTGTGGATCGACTCACAAAGTCGGCTCACTTCATCCCATTTCGAGTTGGCCAATCAACGGAGACACTAGCGAAGAAGTACAAGGAGGTAATAATCTAATTTAGATTTAAAAACTCTTCATACTGTACTATCTCTGATACCCATGAACTCATACAGGAAATTGTGAGACTTCATGGAGTACCGGTCTGCATTGTCTCCGATCGTGACACCAGGTTCCGATCGCAATTTTGGCAAAGTCTGCAAGCTAGCTTGGGAACAAGTCTGAACTTCAGTACGGCTTATCATCCACAAACAGATGGTCAGTCGGAACGAACTATTTAGATCTTGGAGGATATGCTCAGAGAATGTATGCTCGACTTCAAAGGATCGTGGGAGGATCACCTGCATCTTGTGGAGTTTGCGTACAACAACAGCTACCAAGCAAGCATAGGAATGGCACCTTTTGCAGCATTATATGGAAGGAAGTGTCGATCGCCATTAAGTTGGGACAACATCGGAGATAGAGAACTCCTTGGACCAGAGATGATAGTAGCAACCGTTGATGTGGTTCGTACTATCAGGGAAAGAATGCGCATAGCCCAAGATAGACAGAAACACTGGGCTGATGCGAAGAGACGACACTTGGAGTTCCAGCCAGGAGATCATGTATTTCTGAAAATCTCTCCGAACCGCGGAGTGATCAGATTTGGAAGACGGGGAAAGTTGAGTCCGAGATACATTGGACCGTTCGATATACTCGAACGAGTCGGTGAAGTGGCATATCGTTTAGCGCTTCCACCCTCATTGGAAGGAGTGCATAACGTGTTTCACATATCTCAACTTAGAAGGAATGTGAGTGACCCCAGCCATGTACTTGATCATTCCGAGCTCACGATACAGCTTGATTTGTCTTGTGAGCAACAACCTGTGGAGATCCTGGACAGGAAAGTGAAGACACTTCGGAACAAAGAAGTTAATTTGGTCCGGGTAATGTGGAGGAAAGACACTCCAGGAGAATCCACGTGGGAAAGGGAGGATGAGATGCGTGCAAGATATCCGCACCTTTTTGTAATCTAGTCCTTAAATAAAAGTTGCAAATTTCGAGGACGAAATTTTTGTAAGGAGGGTAGATTGTAACAACTCCAATTTTGTATACCAAAAAAATTTGCTTTAAATATAGTGTATACTTAGAGTATTGATGTTGCTGGAAACAATTTAAGTATCTAATTCCTTACAATAATTACAAGAAGGAGCTTGTAGCTCATTGGTAATACCTTGCACTGCTGAACCAAGCCACCAGAGTTCGAATCCCATGCCCCACATAATTTTATATCATTTTGTTTCAAATTTTTTTAGAAGTCAAATGGTCAAACAGCCATAACTCACAATTTATTGAGAATCACAAAAATTAAAGTATACCAAAACCTTCCCCAGACCACACCCGACCCAACGGCACCCGACTCGGCCACGACTCGGCCGAATCGGCCGGCGACTCGGCCGAATCGGCCGGCGCCGCCGGCCGGACTCGGCCGGTCGGCCGAGTCGTCAACATGAAAATTTTTCGTGTTGACTGGGTCCTTTCACCTGCATACTCTAAAAAAAATTTACTGTTACCAATTTTCAATTAAATCTCTTTTAAGACCAAATTTAATGAATTTTTAATGATTTTTACATTTTTTTTAATATTTTTTTTCCAAACCCTAACCCTAGCCTAGCCCTATATAAAGACCCCTATCCTCTAGCTTTTCCCCTCACCACTCTAAGTCTACTCTCTCAAATTCTCGAGAACTCGGTACGAAGAGCAAGAAGCGAAGCGCTGCTGAAATCGACGACGGATTCCGGCGACCGGATCAGAACCTTCGCGACGCTTTCGACGAATCGGCAACCACCACATCCATTAGCTTCATTAGCTTGTCCAAACCGTAAGTCCCATCCCTTCTATCTCTCTTTTCTATAAGTGTAAAAATACGACATTTTGGAACCCGACGGAAATCGGACAAACCGATTTCCGATTCGGTTTTTCTATAAATTTCCACTTCTCACCTAATACATAGTATCTACCCATATTCATGCTGACTATTAATCACCCATAAACCAATTTAATCAAACTTTTTCGCATGAAATGATAGCTTTTTTGCAAAACCGTATTCTTTTCATAAAAATACCATGAAGTTCATTTTTCTTAGTTTAATCAATTACCTCACTCCTAAATATGTTTATCTTGATCACAAAACTTGTAGAACTCAATTTGAATGAAATTTCACAGATAAAATAATAACGTTTTCGAATACCGTATTCTTGCGCTATAAATACCTTTAAGTTTAACATAGCATGTTTTACCTTTAAACTTCACCAAAACCTAAAATAAGTCACGAGGTAATGACCTACCTCTACACACACTCAATAAAACCCTAATTGATAAATATCAAATCACAGAATACGAAATTACAGGACTTTTCACTAAAATACCCTAATCTTTATAATCTTTATTGAAAGCATTAAGTTGTAAACTTTTCTAAATAAAATCTTTAAAAAAAAAAAAGGAAAGCACGATTGGTCATGGACATCGATCGTTTATCTAAACTGTCTTGTGGTGCCTAAGCAAGTGTGTATAAGGCCAGTGGTTTTTAATTAGGCCCACGACTGTGGTTCCTTCCCACTTACCTGGCACTTACCTGGCCGCAATTGACGGTGA
Source organism: Agapanthus africanus (assembly GCA_030015575.1). Lineage (NCBI taxonomy): Eukaryota > Viridiplantae > Streptophyta > Magnoliopsida > Asparagales > Amaryllidaceae > Agapanthus > Agapanthus africanus. The sequence continues at coordinate 605,238,723 of CM057340.1, forward strand.
AGAGGCGATTTGAGACTTCTAATGACTCATCGTTTAGACCTTAGAAGTAGGCTAATTGGCTTAGGAAACCCTAACAACTAAAATACGGAAAACTAAACTCTTTTGCAAATAAATACCTTATATTTATAAAACCGTTTTCCTAAATGAGAAGTGTTTATAAAACCTAAGCAAAATGCCGCTACAACCCACTTTTGGGGAACCTGTTAGGGATAGTACGGTTCATCGTGCACCCGCAGGCTAGTAGTGCGAGATTCAGACCTCCGCAAGGAGCATTCGGTCTCGAAAGGTTTAAAATACGATATTTAAGGAAAATGAGATTTTCTCTAAATAAAATATTTATATAAAATTATTCATGTGTTAATATATATATAATTAACATTTAAACACCTATTTTATCATAATCTAAAGTTTCCACTTTTTCCTAAAATTAAAAGATTAAAAGTTACGTTAAAATACCATGAATTTCAAATAAAACAATTAATACTTTTATTAGAATATATTCACTAGAATAACACAAATAAAATACACATTCATTATAACAATAAAGACGATTATTATATACTTGAGGTGTATTTTGAAAACTATACAAAAGTATTTTTTACAGAAAACCCCTCAAGTTTTACAAATTACAAAAAGGCCCCTAACTAATAATGGACTTCAAATTATCTTTCTTTTAGTCTGACTCGGGTTAGAGTCTGACTATTCCTGACTCGAATATGATTCAAGTCAACCTATATTCTTTTATACTCCAACCCAATTTGATTACATGAAACCCTGAATCCAGTTAACAATATATATTCCTTTGACTGAATCAAACCATGGATATTCATCCATTATCCTGATATTCCATTTACCTGATTATACAGTTACATCATGTTTACTGATATCATAGTTTTGGTCAGTCACCCAACGTACATATTCCAATACTACAATACCGTTAAAACACTACGGGGTTTAAGGGGTAGATTGGTACGGAAGATGTTAAAGGTGGCACGAGGTGGTCAGATTAAGACACCTAATCTGAATCCTATTGCTGTTGTACCGTGGCATAACGGTTCCTCGTACTTTCCTTTTGCCCTGATCTCTAGCATATAGAGACCCCCCTCGTATACACTGGCATCCTTCTGTACCAAGCTACAAACAACAGCGTTACACAATGTTCCATAATATTCAACAATATAATTCTTTAGAAAATACTGTTACTCCGTCATTCTCATTCTTCTTATTCTTTGGGACTTACCGAGCGACCTGTTCGCTGACAACATTCTATTTCTTTCTTCTTTGAATGTCGTCAGGTGCGTTGGACCAAGCTGAGATCGAGCCCACCGGTGAAGATTTGGAGCAGTTCCAAGAAGACCCAGAGCTCTAGATAATTGTACCTTGTTCTTTCCAGTATTTTTCATTCTGTTATGCCACTGTTTAGGCATTGCTTTTTTTTTCATTCCAGTTGTATTTTCATTTCATGCATTGTACAAAGAATGTTATTAATAAAAGTTGCTGTTATTTCAATATTATTTGTCTCTTGTGATTATTTTATATTGCTTAGCTACGCTTAGCGTAAGTACTTCTGAGTACATACGTAGCGGACCTCGTCGCGTCCACTTCGTCGTATACTGGGAAGCGGGGCGTGACAGGTTTTGTTGGTGGCCCATGCAGGTCAGAGCTGTATGAATCCCTGTCATGCAGTTCTGGTCCGCGTGAACAACCTAAGAAATATAACACAAGAACCAGCAACTAAAACATTCTTTACAATTCATATTTTTTGAATCTTGTAAATTTCTATTCCTTGAATCTTATCATTTCATGTATTTGAATCTGTCCTAACCCAAATTTTTCTTCAGGGTCATGGATTCCCCGAACAACACCAGCACCAACGTTAACAACACCCCTCCAGCACTACCTCTCACACCAGTTGTTCCTGCACCACCCACTGAGCAAACGATGCTATTCGATGCGATCCGCATTCTTCTCGAGGGACAGCAACAACTTTTGAGCCATCCTGAGATAGATGCACCGGGAGTAAAGCAATTCAGGGCTTTGCACCCAAAGCAGTTCTCTGGTAAAGGAAGCCCTCTTGAAGCGGAAGAATGGGCACAAAGCATCGAAGACGATCTGGCCGCAGCTCAAGTGCCAGACTACGCTTGGGTCCGTGTAGCGAAGCTACAGCTCACGGATAACGCTCGCAATTGGTGGAAGGCAGAAAAGACCCGTCTGGCACAGCCGATTGAATGGAAGACATTTCGCGAGAAGTTTGACGCGAAATATTTCCCTGTGACTGCCAGGTTCGCTATAGAGCAGCAGTTTATTCATCTACAGCAAGGATCAATGTGGGAGAAATCGGTAGATGAATACGATACTGAGTTCACTATGTTGAGCCGGTAAGATATGTCACAATAGTTCATTTTTTAAAATATCACATATCACACAGCTAACACAATCTTTAAACAGATTCGCGGCACATCTGATACCGACGGACGAGATCAGAGCCCGTCGTTTCAGCAAGGTTTGGACACAGAGATCAAGGCTGCTCTAGCCACAGGAAAGTTTTTGACTCATAAGGAAGCCCTAGAAGCTGCCCGCAGTTATGAGGCAATCATAAAAGAGAGGGGCAGACCTCAGTCCGTAGGAGTGAAGCGCCCTGCCAACCAGATGGCAGGTGGAGCCACGTCCAGACCATCTTTCGTGCCGAAGCGACCCGGAGTACCAACTCATCGTCCTAGCCCAGCCTTTTGCACTTACTGCAAGAGAACTGGACATATAATGAAGGACTGTCGTCGAGCCAACCGCCTCTGCTTAGTCTGCGGTTCAGCCACTCATGATATTGGATCTTTTCCCCAAAGGCAGAACTCAGTTGCTGCACCCAGGCCAGCAAATACTTATCAGCAGCGACCAGCTCTTCAGGCACCTGCTCCCAGACTTGCACTGCCTGCACCACCTAGGGGACCACAAGCTGCACCACCTCCTCGACAGTTCCATCAAGCTCAAAGAAACGTTCAGAGGAATGCTCCTCAGGCCAGGAGAAATGCTCCTCAGGCCAGGAGGATTGTGCCGAAGCGCCAGGCTTTCATGATGTCTGTGGAAGAAGCTGAGGCCACTGGCCAAGTCATTACTGGTAAACCTTCTTTCTCAAACTTATCTTCAGTCTTGTTTACCTACACACTTTCTCTATACCTAAAACCTATCCCATATACCTTAGGTACAATCCTAGTAGCTTCACTACCTGCACTTGCACTGTTTGATACTGGAGCATCCCACTACTTTATGTCGCAACGGTTTGTCCGAACCCATGCGATTCCAGTCTCACCGCTTGTATCCAGCTGGAATGTCAGTTCTGGAAATGGTGTTCTAAAGGCAACTATGGGATACGGCATGTGTCCAGTCGTCATCTGCAGTCGAGAGTTTTACGCTGACTTCAAGGTACTGGATATACCAAATTTCGATGTGGTTCTAGGAATGGACTGGCTTGGAGCCTTTTATGCTACCATCGACTGTCGTCAAAGGAGGGTAGTATTTGAGAGTCCCGATCATCCAGTCTTCTATTTCAAGAGTGGAGATCGTACACTGGAGCCAAGTGCTTACAAAGCAAAGCCAAGGGAAGCAGTAGTTGCAGCAGCTCAGGCAGAGGAAGAATCAAGACCGGAGGTAGTTCGAGAGTTCGATGATGTATTCCCTGACGATATATCAGGTTTGCCTCCCGATCGAGCTCTTGAATTCAGTATTGACTTAGTACCAGGAGCACAACCAGTGATCAAAGCACCGTATAGACTAAGTCCGGAAAGATTGAAGGAAGTTCGAACACAGTTGGGCGAATTACTGGTGAAAGGATGGATTCGTCCCAGCTCTTCAAGTTGGGGAGCACCTGTACTATTGGTGAAGAAGAAGGAAGGTTCATACAGAATGTGCATCGACTATAGGGCCTTGAACGAAGTTACTATAAAGAATAAGTATCCACTCCCGCGCATCGATGATTTATTCGATCAGCTAAGTGGATCTTGTGTTTTCTCTAAACTAGATCTTCGTTCAGGTTATCATCAAGTGAAGGTCAAGGAAGCTGATATTCACAAAACAGCTTTCAGAACTCGCTATGGACATTACGAATTTCTAGTAATGCCATTTGGAGTGACCAATGCACCAGCAATCTTCATGAATCTTATGAACCAAGTTTTCCGGGAGTATTTAGACAGGTTCGTTGTCATCTTCATCGACGACATCCTGGTATATTCAAAGAACCGGAAATAGCATGCGGAGCACTTACGAATTGTTCTAGAAACTCTTGGTCAACATCAGCTTTATGCCAAGTACAGTAAGTGCGAGTTTTGGCTAAAACAACTTGGTTTTCTTGGACACATCGTATCAGGAGAAGGGATTTCTGTGGATCCAGCAAAAGTTTCAGCTGTCAGCGAATGGCCTACACCAAAAATCAGTGAAGGATATTCGAAGTTTCTTGGGTTTAGCTGGATATTACAGAAGATTCATTGAAGGCTTTTCGAAGATAGCAACACCCCTGACCAAGCTCACACGAAAAGATGAAGAATTTGTGTGGTCAGAAGCATGCGAGCAAGCTTTCGTAGAACTCAAGTCAAGACTGACATCTGCACCTATTCTCGTCATACCGGATCAATCTGGAGGATTCGAAGTGCATTGCGATGCATCCGGTAAGGGATTAGGATGTGTTCTACATCAGCACGGTAAAGTTGTGGCTTATGCTTCAAGACAACTGAAGACTCATGAGCGCAATTATCCGACGCATGATCTAGACTTGGCAGCTGTTATTTTTGCTCTCAAGATTTGGCGCCACTACTTACTTGGTGAACGTGTGAACATCTATACAGATCACAAGAGTCTGAAGTATGTGTTTACTCAGAAGGAGTTGAATATGCGGCAGAGAAGATGGTTAGAACTCATGGCGGACTTCGACATCAACTTGCAATATCATCCAAGAAAGGTAAACGTAGTACCTGATGCTCTTAGTCGCCAACCATTAGCAATGAATCTCACCGCTCAGTGGAAGCTTCAGCAAGACCTACATCAGATGGAGATCGAACTAGTCATGCCAGGTGATGTTTCAAATTTGATGAATCTGCAAGTTCAATCAAATATTGTCAATCAGATCAAAGCAGCTCAAGCCAGCGATGCTAAGTTGCAAAAGATCAGAGAACAAGTGGAGAATGGACTCAGAACAGATTTCATCATCCATGAAGACGGATCTTTGAGATACGGCAGCAGATTGTGTATACCAAAGGGTCCTGTTCGGGAAGAGTTAATGAAAGAAGCTCACAGCTCTCCCTATTCAGTACATCCTGGAGGTACCAAAATGTACAAAGATCCACGTCAGAATTATTAGTGGCATGGAATGAAGCGTGAAGTAGCCAGGAGTGTCGCAAAATGTTTGGTGTGTCAGCAGGTAAAGGCTGAACATCACAGGACAGCTGGACTACTTCAACCGTTACCAATTCCAGAATGGAAGTGGCAGCACATCACGATGGACTTTGTAACTGCTCTTCCTCGCAGTACAAAGGGTAACGATGCGATTTGGGTCATTGTGGATCGACTCACAAAGTCGGCTCACTTCATCCCATTTCGAGTTGGCCAATCAACGGAGACACTAGCGAAGAAGTATATGGAGGTAATAATCTAATTTAGATTTAAAAACTCTTCATACTGTACTATCTCTGATACCCATGAACTCATACAGGAAATTGTGAGACTTCATGGAGTACCGGTCTGCATTGTCTCCGATCATGACACCAGGTTCCGATCGCAATTTTGGCAAACTCTGCAAGCTAGCTTGGGAACAAGTCTGAACTTCAGTACGGCTTATCATCTACAAACAGATGGTCAGTCGGAACGAACTATTCAGATCTTGGAGGATATGCTCAGAGCATGTATGCTCGACTTCAAAGGATCGTGGAAGGATCACCTGCATCTTGTGGAGTTTGCGTACAACAACAGCTACCAAGCAAGCATAGGAATGGCACCTTTTGCAGCATTATATGGAAGGAAGTGTCGATCGCCATTAAATTGGGACGACATCGGAGATAGAGAACTCCTTGGACCAGAGATGATAGTAGCAACCGTTGATGTGGTTCGTACTATCAGGGAAAGAATGCGCATAGCCCAAGATAGACAGAAACACTGGGCTGATGCGAAGAGACGACACTTGGAGTTCCAGCCAGGAGAACATGTATTTCTGAAAATCTCTCCGAACCGCGGAGTGATCAGATTTGGAAGACGGGGAAAGTTGAGTCCGAGATACATTGGACCGTTCGATATACTCGAACGAGTCGGTGAAGTGGCATATCGTTTAGCGCTTCCACCCTCATTGGAAGGAGTGCATAACGTGTTTCACATATCTCAACTTAGAAGGTATGTGAGTGACCCCAGCCATGTACTTGATCATTCCGAGCTCACGATACAGCCTGATTTGTCTTGTGAGCAACAACCTGTGGAGATCCTGGACAGGAAAGTGAAGACACTTCGGAACAAAGAAGTTAATTTGGTCCGGATAATGTGGAGGAAAGACACTCCAGGAGAATCCACATGGGAAAGGGAGGATGAGATGCGTGCAAGATATCCGCACCTTTTTGTAATCTAGTCCTTAAATAAAAGTTGTAAATTTCGAGGACGAAATTTTTGTAAGGTGGGTAAATTGTAACAACTCCAATTTTGTATACCAAAAAAATTTGCTTTAAATATAGTGTATACTTGGAGTATTGATTTTGCTGGAAACAATTTAAGTATCTAATTCCTTACAATAATTACAAGAAGGAGCTTGTAGCTCATTGGTAATACCTTGCACTGCTGAACCAAGCCATCTGAGTTCGAATCCCATGCCCCACATAATTTTTATATCATTTTGTTTTAATTTTTTTAGAAGTCAAATGGTCAAACAGCCATAACTCACAATTTATTGAGAATCACAAAAATTAAAGTATACCAAAACCATCCCCAGGCCACACCCGACCCAACGGCACCCGACTCGGCCACGACTCGGCCGAATCGGCCGGCGCCGTCGGCGGGACTCGGCCGGTCGGCCGAGTCGTCAACACGAAAATTTTTCGTGTTGACTGGGTCCTTTCACCTGCATACTCTAAATTTTTTTTACTGTTACCAATTTTCAATTAAATCTCTTTTAAGACCAAATATAATGAATTTTTACATTTTTTTAAATATTTTTTTTCCAAACCCTAACCCTAGCCTAGCCCTATATAAAGACCCCTATCCTCTACCTTTTCCCCTCACCACTCTAAGTCTACTCTCTCAAATTCTTGAGAACTCGGTACGAAGAGCAAGAAGCGAAGCGCTGCCGAAATCGACGACGGATTCCGGCGACCGGATCAGAACCTTCGTGACGCTTTCGACGAATCGGCAACCACCACATCCATTAGCTTCATTAGCTTGTCCAAACCGTAAGTCCCATCCCTTCTATCTCTCTTTTCTATAAGTGTAAAAATACGACTTTTTGGAACCCGACGGAAATCGTACAAACCGATTTCCGATTCGGTTTTTCTATAAATTTCCACTTGTCACCTAATACATAGTATCTACCCATATTCATGTTGACTATTAATCACCCATAAACCAATTTAATCAAACTTTTTCACATGAAATGACAGCTTCTTTGCAAAACCGTATTCTTTTCATAAAAATACCATGAAGTTCATTTTTCTTAGTTTAATCAATTATCTCACTCCTAAATATGTTTATCTTGATCACAAAACTTGTAGAACTCAATTTGAATGAAATTTCACAGATAAAATGATAACATTTTCGAATACCGTATTCTTGCGCTATAAATACCTTTAAGTTTAACATATCATGTTTTACCTTTAAACTTCACCAAAATCTAAAATAAGTCACGAGGTAATGACCTACCTCTACACACACTCAATATAACCCTAATTGATAAATATCAAATCACAGAATACGAAATTATAGGACTTTTCACTAAAATGCCCTAATCTTTATAATCTTTATTGAAAGCATTAAGTTGTAAACTTTTCTAAATAAAATCTTTTTAAAAAAAAAAGGAAAGCACGATTGGTCATGGACATCGATCGTTTATCTAAACTGTCTTGTGGTGCCTAGGCAAGTGTGTCTAAGGCTAGTGGTTTTTAATTAGGCCCACGACTGTGGTTCCTTCCCACTTACCTGGCACTTACCTGGCCGCAATTGACGGTGAAGAGGCGATTTGAGGCTTCTAATGACTCATCGTTTAGATCTTAGAAGTAGGCTAGTTGGCTTAGGAAACCCTAACAACTAAAATACGGAAAACTAAACTCTTTTGCAAATAAATACCTTATATTTATAAAACCGTTTTCCTAAATGAGAAGTGTTTATAAAACCTAAGCAAAGTGCCGCTACAACCCACTTTTGGGGAACCTGTTAGGGATAGTACGGTTCATCGTGCACCCGCAGGCTAGTAGTGTAAGATTCAGACCTCTGCAAGGAGCATTCGGTCTCGAAAGGTTTAAAATACGATATTTAAGGAAAATGAGACTTTCTCTAAATAAAATATTTATATAAAATTATTCATGTGTTAATATATATATAATTAACATTTAAACACCTATTTTATCATAATCTAAAGTTTCCACTTTTTCCTAAAATTAAAAGATTAAAAGTTACGTTAAAATACCATGAATTTCAAATAAAACAATTAATACTTTTATTAGGATATATTCACTAGAATAACACAAATAAATACACATTCATTATAACAATAAAGACAATTATTAAATACTTGAGGTGTATTTTGAAAACTATACAAAAGTACTTTTTACAAAAAAAACCCTCAAGTTTTACAAATTATAAAAAGGCCCCTAACTAATATTGGACTTCAAATTATCTTTCTTTTAGTCTGACTCGGGTTAGAGTCTGACTATTCCTGACTCGAATATGATTCAAGTCAACCTATATTCTTTTATACTCCAACCCAATTTGAATACATGAAACCCTGAATCCAGTTAACAATATATATTCCTTTGACTGAATCAAACCATGGATATTCATCCATTATCCTGATATTCCATTTACCTGATTATACAGTTACATCATGTTTACTGATATCATGGTTTTGGTCAGTCACCCAACGTACATATTCCAATACTACAATACTGTTAAAACACTACGGGGTTTAAGGGGTAGATTGGTACGGAAGGTGTTAAAGGTGGCACGAGGTGGTCAGATTAAGACACCTAACCTGAATCCTATTGCTGTTGTACCGTGGCATAACGGTTCCTTGTACTTTCCTTTTGCCCTGATCTCTAGCATATAGAGATCCCCCTCGTATACACTGGCATCCTTCTGTACCAAGCTACAAACAACAGCGTTACACAATATTCCATAATATTCAACAATATAATACTTTAGAAAATACTGTTACTATGTCATTCTCATTCTTCTTATTCTTTGGGACTTACCGAGCGACCTGTTCGCTGACGACATTCTATTTCTTTCTTCTTTGAATGTCGTCAGGTGCGTTGGACCAAGCTGAGATCGAGCCCACCGGTGAAGATTTGGAGCAGTTCCAAGAAGATCCAGAGCTCTAGATAATTGTACCTTGTTCTTTCCAGTATTTTTCATTCTGTTATGCCACTGTTTAGGCATTGCTTTTTTTTCATTCCAGTTGTATTTTCATTTCATGCATTGTACAAAGAATGTTATTAATAAAAGTTGCTGTTATTTCAATATCATTTGTCTCTTGTGATTATTTTATATTGCTTAGCTACGCTTAGCGTATGTACTTCTGAGTACATACATAGTGGACCTCGTCGCGTCCACTTCGCCGTACACTGGGAAGCGGGGCGTGACACCAACACTGGCCTGGCCGAAAGATTGGCGAACTTGTAAGGTGTAATTAATCCCGGCTAATCTTACTTTTTAGGGTTTTAAAGAAGATTTGATAAAAAGCAGTGGAGCCATCCTGATTAGATAAGATAATAACCAATGTAATCTTATAAGAGCATACGCTAAAGTGTTTTCTTCTCTCTCTCTCCAGGTAGCGACCATGTCAGGCCTTAATCAAAATAATAATATGGATGTATTGACTGAACCCGTTTTTTATACTGAGAAGAGGAACGTTGGTCCCGCTCCCACTTATAACTGTTATAAGTCTGAGCAGAGAATAGGAGAATATCTAGATTCTCACGCCACCCAAACGAAGAATAAGCATGCTGATGCATCTTCTTCGGGTGTGTTTGTTATCGAGAACTGTTTCTCAGTTCACTCTACGTCCTGGGTATTAGATACCGGATCAGGATCTCATATATGTAATATGTTACATGGGCTACGTAAAGGTAGGGAACTGGGAGAGGGTGATCATTCCGTAAGAGTAGGGAATAGTGCAAATGTTGCAGCCAAAGCAGTTGGAGAATATCACTTTGTGTTACCAAATGGTAATACATTGGTTCTGAATGAATGCTATTACATTCCAACCCTGATATGCAATCTTATATCAGTTTCTTTATTGAGCAAATAAGGATATAATTTTGTAGTACAGGATAATGTTATGAACATATTCCTGAATCAAAAGTTGATTGGATCAGGATCGTTAAATAATGGCATATACGTTCTCAACAAAATTACAGTACTTAATGTACAAAACACACACAAGAGGAAGAGTTCAGAAATGAATGAATCCTTCTTGTGGCATTGTAGACTAGGTCATATTAATGCGACACAGATAGCTAAGTTTCATAAGGATGGATATTTGAATCCGTTCGAATTTTTATCTTATGACACTTGCCAGTCATGTCTCAAAGGCAAGATGACCAAAACTCCGACTAGTGGACACGAAGAAAGAGTTACAGAACTCTTGTGGATGATACATAGTGATATATGTGGTCCCATGTCTACACATGCCAGGAACGGTTCCTCATATTTCATTACATTCACTGAAGATCTCTCAAGATACGGACATGTGTTCCTGTTGAACACAAGTCTGAAGTTTTTGAGAAATTCAGAGAATATAAGCACGGAGTAGAGAACCAAACGGGCAAAAGTATTAAGATCTTTCGATCAGATCGAGGAGGAGAATACTTGAGCAATGAGTTCCTAGATTATCTAAAAGAGAATGGGATTCACTCTCAGCTTACACCTTCCTATACACCACAGCACAATGGTGTATCGGAGTGGAGGAATCGTACCCTGTTAGATATGGTGCGCTTTATGATGAGCACTGCTGAGTTGCCTATTTCCTTCTGGGGGCATGCGCTTGAGACATCAGCATACCTATTGAATCAAGTTCCGTCTAAATCTGTACCTACCACACCATATGAGATATGGAGTGGGAAGAGACCTTATCTTAAACGAGTTAAGATATGGGGTTGTCCGGCCTATGTCAAAAGGAAAAATCCGGACAAACTCGAGACACGATCAGTTCTCTGCAAGTTTGTAGGATATCCAAAGAATTCTTATGGATACTTTTTCTACCACAGTGAGAGCAAAAGGTGTTTGTTGCTCAACATGCCACCTTTTTAGAAAAGGAATTTCTTGCAAAAGAAATCAGTGGTAATGAAGTAGAACTGGAAGAAGTTCCAGCAGCACAAACTGTGATTGAAGATTTAGTGGAACCAGATGATTCAGTAGTACCCGACGAACCTCAGCCTCTCCGCCGATCTAGTAGGGTTTCTCATCCACCTGAGAGATACTACGGTTTTCTCATTGACGGTGGAAGCGAGGATTGCATCATGGAAGATGATGACCCGACTAGCTTCGAGCAGGCCATCACGAGTGGGGACTCTGTGAAATGGCTGGATGCAATGCGATCTGAGATTGAATCCATGTACACCAACAAAGTATGGACTTTGGAAGTTGCTCCTGAAGAGGTAAAACCCATTGGGAGCAAGTGGACCTTTAAGAAGAAATTTGGTGTAGATGGAAAAGTTGAGACTTTCAAAGCTATACTTGTTGCAAAGGGTTTTCGTCAACGACCAGGTGTGGATTATGACGTAACCTTTTCTCCACTGGCTATACTTAAGTCCATCCGGATCTTACTTGCCATTGCTGCATACCATGACTACGAAATCTGGCAAATGGATGTTAAGTCCTCCTTTCTAAATGGTGATTTAGAGGAGTGCGTGTACATGACTCAGCCAGAGGGCTTCGTAGATAGTGGGAGCAGCGGAAAGGTATGCAAGCTGCTTAAATCCATCTACGGGTTAAAGCAGGTATCACGGAGTTGGAACATCTGTTTTGATGTTGTAATCAAAGAGTTTGACTTCATCAAGAACGTAGATGAACCTTGTATATACAAGAAGGTTGCAGAGAGTAAGATTGTCTTCCTCGTATTATACGTGGATGACATACTCTTGATAGGAAATGATGTTCCTATACTGCACTCGGTCAAGCTCTTCTTATCACATAGATTCTTAATGAAAGATCTAGGTGATGTCTCCTGCATTTTGGGAATTAAGATCTATAGAGATAGATCTAAACAGATACTGGGATTGTCCCAATCCAGGTACATTTACACCATACTAAAGAGGTTTAGTATAGAAGAATCCAAGCATGGGAACCAACCCACGATCTCTGGACTCACTCTCTCCAAAGAGATGTCTCCCAAGACTGATTTGGAGAGAGCTCGCATGCAAGGGATACCCTATGCTTCGGCAGTAGGCTCTATCATGTACGCAATGTTATGTACCAGACCTGGTGTAGCATACTCACTAAGTGTAGTGAGTAGGTATCAAGTAGATCCAGGAGAGAATCACTGGACAGTTATGAAGAACATTCTCAAGTACTTGAGAAGAACTAAGGAGATGTTCTTGGTGTATGGTAACGGAGAACTCCAGATGGAGTCCTTTACCGATTCGAGCTTCCAAAGTGATAAGGACGACTCTAAGTCGCACTCGGGATTTGTCTTTACCCTGAATGGAGGGACGGTTTGTTGGAAGAGTTCCAAGCAAGAAACCGTGGCGGACTCGACGATGGAGGCTGAATACATCGCTGCCAATGATGCTGCCAAAGAGGCTTTCTGGATGAAGAAGTTCATCACTGAACTTGGTGTGGTTCCGTTCATTGAGCATCCAATACCTTTATATTGTGATAACAATAGATCTGTGGTTTTGGCCAAGGAACCCAGGTCCCATCAGAAGTCCAGACATATTCTAAGGCTCACCTGATCCGGGAGATAGTTGATCGCCGCTAGATCGAGGTCAAGAGAGTTGACACGAAGGACAACACTGCGGATCCACTCACGAAGGCCATTCCCCAGATACAATTTGAGAGACCCTTCAGGATGTTGGGTATGAGATACTACAACAGCTGGCCTTAGTGCAAGTGGAAGATTGTTAGTTGTATATATGCCCTAGAGGCCATTGTTGTACATATAATGTATATTATAGTGGATGCTTGGATATATATAGTGAGGACTTTCTTGCTCGATATGATAGTATGCTATCTAGTTTCACTTTGTCTTAACATGTTGACTTGTATTGGTTTACTGTCTTGCTCTCACATATTGATAAAGCCCTTAGGATATGTACTTGACTGCTGGGACTATGATGAGATCACACTAGTGGGGCCAGGGTAGTCAACGAGTGCATCCTATAACTGTTTCTAGTCGAGGGTGTATCGAGATAGGGCATCGATACACCAGAGTAGACTAGCGTATACGCATCCTGACCCATATGATGGGCGATGGATGATCCCATATCCATTGGTGTTTGACATCAAAGATGGTGTACGGATGCTTAGTGAAGACTGGGTACACTGAATGGACTCGCCGAGAACTCCTAGATGGTACTATACCTATCGTCAGATAGCAGTTCTCCGGTGACACTGGTACATGTTAGTCTGTAGACCCGAGATCGTCACAGAGTCTTGTGTGATTCCCACCGTGCTTTGATTTCCACCTTACCACGTCAAAGAAGGCATGCAAAACGGTGGCTTTTAGGTACAGTCTCGAATCACATGGAGGCAATGGGCGATAGGAGGGGTTTCGTCTCTCCCGGTATAGGGAGTTGATGTTGTGCTGTGTTCGATTAGCTATAACTGGAAGTACCTGGCCAGGGCTGATATGAAGTGCTACTGGTAAGAGTTATCAGTAGTTTCTCGACCTGTTATGAGCCTCACATCGACACGACTTATCGGTTACTGGGGTCTGACGTTTACCACCCCTAGACTTGATATGCGACATATCAGACGAAGAGACCGGACTGTAGGTAGTGTTACTGATTGGATTCACAGGAGTATGTACAGGCTTGCTTGTTGATCTTCTGATCGCTCAATACCTGGGAGGCTGTTACGTTTAGCTGACCGCTTGCAGCTTGTGGGTGTTTGATATGATCATCACCTACTGCCGGCGTATTGACGATTCTTTAGAGTTATACACAGGTTTCCTGGCTCAAGCAAAACGGAGTAGGAGCACATATGTGATATATGCGAGACCGAGAATAATACGATATGAGATACCGTATTCTATTCTCGCGATATGTGATATCGGCCGGGTATATGTGATATAGCCGGGTCATCGGATCAGGTGTTGATTCGATGAAATGGAACATGTTATATTAGTCGGTTATATGTAATATAGCCAGATTATCGGATCAAGTGTTGATTCGATAATTTAATGTATAATTATATATGTGATATATTACATTACGTTAACTAATGTAAGCTCGCTTTATTGATTCATTTTCTCACTGGATAATACATTGATGTATATGCGATATATGTTAATTGTATTATTTTCTTTTGTTACAAAATATATTGTATATGTGATATATAATATTGTAACATGTTAGGGTTACAAATGCAACATGGTTTTTGGGTTTAAACCTAGTTAGGATTTGGATTAGGGTTAAGCTTTGGATGAAGGTTTCATGAAGCTTCATGAAGCTTTGACTTTTGTCATCTAGCTTTGATATTTTATGTAGATATTCTTTAACCCAACCCAAACCCTTAACCTATGGTTTATTCTCTACAAGAGTTAAGATTCTCATTCCTAACTCATGGTTGCAATTGTAACCACAACAATTAATTCATTATTCATCACAAAAGCTTTTGCTTCTTCTTCTTCTTCTTGCTTCTTGAAGAAAAACTTCACTTGCTTTTTCATTTGTGATGATAAATGGTGAGAAATTGAAAACAAATGAGAGCAAAATTCCTACTTCATCATCCTCATCTATTCTAGCCACTTAGATTAGGGTGTTCACTTCTCTAATTACTTCATTAGTGAAGTGTAAGCTTGGGTTAGAGATTCTTTAAGGTAGATCATCTTAGATCAAGAAGATTTCAAGCAAGATGCATCATTCACCTCTTGGAGCCTTACGAGAGTCGGAGTTCTTGATGATTGCGGCGAAGGGACCTCAACACGGAGCTTATGAAGCGAAGGAACGGACTACAAAGGTTGTAATTCTAATCTCTTTAGTTCTTTGTAAGTGATACAAACTTGTTACCCTAGAATTTCTAGTAAAGATTCATGTCTTGCTTGCTTTACACCTCTTTAAATTTTAAATTGGCATGAGTGATGCTACCAAACCATAGACTAGGTGCAAGGTAAGCCCAACACGGTGGCCTCTTGATGAGAGCTTCGATCTTTAGCGTAGATGGGTAGGAAGTTACCTGCTAAGAATGGACCGAGTAGAGAAGCTGCTCGGTGGCCTCTTGATGAGGACTTCGATCCTTAGCGTAGATAGGTAGGAAGTTACCCACTAAAGATGGACCGAGCAGGGACCGAGCAGGGAAGCTACTCACTTTTACGAGGCATCTTTCAATCTCCCTCGACATGTGAAAATCTGGAAGAGTGATCGTCGTGGGCGACGCATGGCTGAAACGCCTAGGCGAGGCGAGACGTTCTAAGATCCGCGTCGTTCCGGCTTCCATTGACCATGAGATACGGGATGGCCGCCATGCATTAGCCCTGCATTGGGTATTATGAAAATTTCCCAAGATTCGTGCCCATGCACGCGTAAAACTCGGCCCCTGGGGATTCTGTTAAGGCTATAAATAGAGAAGGTACAAGGGTTTCTTTCAGCGTTGCTTTTCTGAAAATGGCTGGGCACATCTACTCCATCGGACGACGTGTACCTCTACGATCAGGAGTGCACAGAGGAGAAGTACCGGACTGTGGTCGAACACATAGAGGACCACTTCGGCCGGCTTCTTCCTCGGCGGTCTCCTTTCCTCCAATTGCTCATGTATGTCATTTGGAGGATGTCACCAGATTTGTTCAACGTTCTATCTCCGCAGTTGCAGGACAAGGCGCTCGATAAGCTGCACACGCTCTACGTCCGCGGCCTCATCTCGAAGAACATGCATGATCGATCGACGACCCTTCTTTTGGAGTGTTTCCAAAAGAGGCAGATCGTCGATGGCTGCCCGGCAGGTACGGCCTCCGGCTATCCCATTGCATCGCGGGTCCGTGGGCAACACCAGAGGGAGCGGGCCGAGGAAGCAAGGGCTCGGCTAGTGACAATCTCCTCGGAGTACCACCAGCGGTGTTTTCTTGACCCCCTACACCCTATGTTGTAATTTTAATTTTTTTGTGTAAGGCTGGGGAGCCCATAATACCCTTGATGAATAAAACTCTTCTTTTGCGACGTACTATTGTCTTCTTTCTATCCTCTTTGCGTGTTTGACAATATTCATAAAACGAAACCCGTGACTTTTGAACCGAGGAAGAGGGAAACATATTGAAGAAGTTTCTTCTAATTCAGAAGACTTAGAAAAATTTACATCACTTTGGCAAAGAAGAAATATATATTCACTAAAATTTCGAATTCACTTGTAAAATTTGAGCTTTTCGACATTGTAAGGTTGCAGGAACTTATGACCAGTCGCGTCTTGCAAGAGATAGGCTCCGCCGAGCAATACCTCGGAGACGAGGAATGGGCTGTCCCACTTCGGGGAAAACTTGTGCAGTTTGCCTTGGTCTACAAATTCTTTCCACCTTAGGACCAAATCCCCAGTCTTGAAGGTGTGATGCTTGACTCATGCGTTATAGTAGCAGGCAGTTTGGTGTTGATAAGCGGCAGCTTTGATCTGTGCCCGGTCTCGCTTCTCTAGCAAGATGTCCAAATTAGTCCGGAGCGCCGAGATGTTTGTTTCGTTGTCGAAATGCTCGACTCTGTAAATGGGTAGTCCTAACTCTGCTGGGACCATCGCCTCGGTGCTGTAGCAGAGGCTGAAGGGGGTCTCTCCAATGGGGGTCTTCTTCGACGTGCGTAGGACCCATAAAACCCGGGGTAGTTCCTCGACCCAGCTGCCCTGCCTTCCTTCTATACGAGTTTGAAGACCTCGAATGACTTCTCGGTTAGCGACCTCGGCCTTCCCGTTGCATTGAGGGTGCGCTAAACGCGGCAAACTTCATTAGTATGTAGTACTCATTGCAGAATCCTTTGACTTTGTCATTTTCAAAGTTCGTCCCGTGGTCAGTAACAATACACCTCGGGATCCTGAACCAGGATATTACATTGTTCTGCAGGAATTTTGGTGGTCGTGGTAGAGTCCGGTTTTCTGATGGGGAACAGCCTCGATCCACTTCGTAAAATAGTCAACCGCGACGAGGATATACTTGTGCCCGCCCGTTCTAGTTAGGAGCTGGCCTACCATGTCCATTCCCCACTGGGCAAACAGCCAAGGGGAGGTCAAGGCCTTTAGCTCGGTAGCCGGAAGACGGGGTATGCTGCCAAGGAGTTGACAGCTTTTGCATCTTCTGACGAGCTTCTGAGCATCTTGATGAATCGTCGGCCAATAGAATCCTTGGAGTAGCGGCTTCTGGACTAAGGTGTGGGCCCCTTGATGTGCTCCACCAACCCCTTCGTGAATCTCACGCAGGGACGTAGTCGGATTCGTGGGGGTTAACGCACCGAAGCAAAGGTTTCATGTAGGACTTCTTGTAAAGGTTTCCATTGCTCCAGATGAAATGGCGGGCTTTGGCTCGAAGGCGGCGTGCTTCCCCTCGATCTTCTGGGAGAGTACCTTCCCTCAAGAACTCTACGAGGGGCTTCCTCCAATCCTGGCTTCCTCCTGAGTAGTGTATATTTGAAGTGCTGCCTCCCTGTCTTCCACGCTGGGCCATGGCAAGACATCGAAGAGGATATTCCTCTTATTGTTAGATGTATAGGAGGAGGCCAGCTTGCTCAGAGCGTCGGCCTGGGCATTTAGGTGCCGAGGAATATGCTCCACTTGAACTTCGTCGAAGTCTTTTTGTCGTCTTTTTGCCTCGGCTAAATATTTCATCCTTAGAGGCTCCCGGGCCTCGAAATGGCCGGTCACTTAGCCTACAACTAGGGCGGAGTCGCTGCAAATTTCGGATCGTCTTCAGTTCCACTCCGAAGGCGATTCGTAGTCCAGCTAGCAAGGCCTCGTACTCTGCGGCGTTGTTTATGGCTTTGAACCTGAGCTTCAAAGAGTACTCCATCTCCACCTCGTTCGGGCCTCGAATGATAAGGTTGGCACCGCTCCCATCCTCAGTAGAGGATCCATCGATGTAAAGGGACCCAATCAGGGATGGAGTCGGGCCCCCTCCTCGATCAAGGGTTGAGACCCGGGGACTGGCGCCGACACTTGCCTCCTTGTTGGGGATTGTACATTCGACAACGAAGTCTGCCAGGACTTGTGATTTGATAGCTTGCCTTGGGCGGTATTTGATGTCGAATTTAGATAACTCCCACCTCCATTTCTCTAAACGACCAGATGACTCGGGGGAGGCGAGAATAGCCTCTAAGGGACGCTCGATGAGGACGAGGATGGTGTCTGCCTGGAAGTAGTGTCGTAGCTTCCTTGAGGCCATGATAAGCGCCAAGACAATCTTTTCTATGGCCGAGTATCTTGTTTCCGCATCCTTGAAGACGTGGATTACGTAGTAGACCGGCTTTTGGACTCCTTCGACATCTCGGATGAGCACCGAGCCTGCAGCATGAAACGGTTACCGCTACATACAGTGACAATCGTCTCCTTCAATCGGCCAGGTGAGCAGTGGGAGAGTTTCCAGGTGCACTTTTAATTGTTCAAAAGCGATCTAACACTCTTCTGGGCCATTCGAAACCTTGGGATCTTTCTCAGGGCTTTGAAGAATGGGAGGCACTTTTCTCCGGACTTCGACATGAAGCGACTTAGAGCGGCCACTCTCCCCGTGAGTCGCATGATTTCGATATTGCTCTTTGGCGCGGCCATGTTGAGGATGGCGCTGATCTTTCTCCGGGTTAGCTTCGATTCCTCGGTGGGTAAAACATGAACCCGAGGAATTTTCCACTAGTGACATCGAACGCGCACATCGACGGGATTCAGCTTCATTTTGTACTTGCGGAGGATGTTGAATGTCTCGCCAAGATCTTTGGTGTGCTCGTCCGACGAGGTCGACTTGACGAGCATGTCATTGACGTAAACCTCCATGTTCCTCCTGATCTGTTGTTTGAACATCTTGTTGACCAAGCACTGGTATGCAGCTCCGGCATTTTTGAGGCCGAGGGGCATCACTTTATAGCAGTATACCCCCAGTCCGTTTTGAATGCGGTAAGCTCTTCATCTGCCGGGTTCATACGGATCTGGTTGTAGCCGGAGAAAGCATCCATGAAGCTGAGCAATTCGTGGACTGTCGAGCTGTCTACAAGATGATCTATCCGAGGGAGGGGATAGTTGTCTTTCGGGAAGGCCTTGTTGAGATCTGTAAAGTCGACGCATATGCGCCACCTTCCCGCTTTCTTTTTTAATCATAACCACATTCACTAGCCATTCCGAGTAGGCCACATTTCGAATGAAGTTGGCCGCAAGCAACCTATTGACCTCATCCTCGATCGCCTTTTGTTTGATAGAGGCGAAGCTTCGTTTCTTTTTTCCGGACGGGTCGGGCCGTCGGGTCGACCCCGAGCTTATGCAAGATTACCTTGGGGTCGATCCCGGGCATATCGGCGGGCGCCCAACCGAACACGTTTGAGTTTCCTTCGGAGAAAGTGGATCAAGTCTTCGCGCCGGGCTCCCCGTTAAGAGTGACCCGATCTGGACAGTTCAGTCATTGTTCCCCTCGACGAGGGGAACCTCTGTTAGCGCCTCCACCGGGGCCCCTCGGATTTCTTTTTGTTCGTCACGTGTATCCAAGGACCCCTGGAAATCGTTCGCTTGCTTCCAAGGTCGTCTCTTCGTTCTTCGGCGGTGGATGTCGCTGTGAAGCAAAATCTTTGCAATTTGCTGGTTCCCGTAGGCCCGGCCTATTCCCCTTGATCCAGTGGAAACTTGATCGTGAGGTGGTAGGTCGAGATTTGGGCCCGAAGGGGAGTTTAGCATCGGGCAGCCCAGGAGGATATTGTAGGACGAGGGAATTCTAGCGACGATGAACTCCACTGGTACGGTTCTCGTACGGCCGCTTCTCCAATGTTAAGGAGGAGGGTAACTGTTCAATTGATAAAACTGCACATTTAATATGACATTTTCCTACTATTTCTATATAATAAAAGGTGTTTATATAATATATGACACATATGAAGATTTATCTGTATAAATACTATTTTCATGTGTTTATATATTATAATGAACATTATGTAGGAAAAAATAAGCATAAATATCCATGTGGCATTTGGCCCATTTAAATATGCTTACCTTATTAAAAGCCTTTGACCAATTCTTATTGGTTAAGTTAATATTTCATAAAACAAACTAATATTATTGTTGAGTTATTATGCAGAATTTTCAGGACTGAAATCAAGGAAATCAAAGTTGGCAAAACAAACCTGCCTAATTAAGAAAGTAAACTAAAGAAATCAAGTCTGGCAGTGACGAAGAGAAGATTTTCAGATTCCAGAGATGTGAAAAGATCACCACGTGTCATCAACTTAAAGCCCCCAGAAAAACTAACAGACGATCTCCCTGTTTGGCCGCGGTTCCACCGCGTTTTAGATGAGTTAGGAGTTGGGATTTTCTCTGTTAGGATCTTAACCACTGGTTTCCAAAAAAGGAAACTAGGGTTCTGGCTCTATGACTATAAATAAGGACCGAGAGACTCTTGGAAAAATCATCAAGCTGAAGAGATCACGAAGTCCACGACAGGCTCACGCATCCAGGCTAATCATCAACGGTTCAATCTACCTACTTAGAAGAGATCGAGAAGCAATCTAGCATTTTGTAATCATTTTCTAAGGGAACAAAGTGTAAATAAATTTTGTTGATTAATAAAGGTAGTTGTTTTCTTATTCTATCTCTTGTAGTTTTAATTTAATGATTTCCCTCTCCATCTCTTCTTCTCCCCAACATGCGCGAGTAATTCTTCGCTTGTTAGGGTTCATAGGATTAGGGTAGGTTAATGGATGATGAAGATCCTTAAACTCTTTTTAAGTCTTATAAAGTTTATAAATTTTATCAAAAGAATAGTTAACATCCTAATTGGGTGCGCTATCAATTCATTGATAATCGCGACCACGATTAGAGATTAGATTAACAATTGTTTTGGTAAAGGCTAGATATGAACAGAGTTCCATGTCGAGATAGGGGTTAAGAGTAGGAACTCTTTTTCCTACAGAAACCCTAATCTACATGCATCATTGTCGTTCTAGTTTTAAATCTATTAAAAGATAAAAAGAGTAATCTTAAATTAATCATCCATAACTACTAAATCCCAATGAACCCTACAAGTCCCTTTTTAATATTAAACTTACCTCCGTAGTTAATCTAGATCTATATTTTGCATCCGTGTTTAACGTAGATCTAGATCCTACAACCATTCTTCACCATAACCAAGGTCGAGCACTCTTCTCGAATTTTGCATCCAATGTTTAACGTAGATCTAAATCTATATTTTGCATCCATGTTTAACGTAGATCTAGATTCTACAACCATTCTTCACCATAACCAAGGCCGAGCACTCTTCCTCTATTTTTCAACACGCTTAAAGTAAGAATGAAACGTTCCACGTTTTCCTGAGGACGACCCGTACTCACCTCGGTCTAGCTACGTGCGACACCGTTCTAATTGCGGTTAATTACTAGATCAGATCAATCAAATGGCGCCGTTGCCGGGGATACGTGCGTAATTTTTTATTCTTACTATTTGTGTTGAATTCTTATTCGATCTATATCATAATTAAAATAAAAACTGCAAATTGTATATTTAACAACGATTGGTGTGTGAATTTTGCAAGGAGATCTGGAGTCACAGATGTTCCCCTCCGAAACACGGAGACGCGACCGCGCGGGTCCGTCTTTCCTGAATTTCGAGGCAGATGCTAATTGGTGCTATCCGTCCACCTCTCCGAAGATACCAAGTTGATTTATGACACCATGTATCGAAGGTTTAAACGAATGCGGCCGATGTAGCAGACTTCGTCAGATTCCCCCTCGTTGAGGGGTTTTTGACTGTGGGGATGCTCTTCTCTGCAGGCGTAAGCCCCTGCAGTTAATTACGCTACCGCATCGCGGTAACCACTTTCTCCTTCTCCAGATCGTCATTTCGTGTCGTGTGTATTTGTTTTGTTTTTGGTCGCCCGTGGATTGTATACGGAAACTAATTTATGTTGTCGCCCGTAGGGCGTGGATTAGTCCAAATCCGTATTCTCTTAGATTTGGGTTTGGGGTGGGGTTAAGGATACGTTAGTCTCATTTGAGACTAAGATCAACTTAAACGTTTGTTAAGGATACGTTAGTCTAATTTTAGACTAAGATCAACTTAACAATTTGTTAAGGATACGTTAGTCTAATTTTAGACTAAGATCAACTTAACAGGATCATTTAGATCCAACAAAAGAGCATTTGAACTCTATTGTTTTAGTTTAGGGACTTTGTGGTCGATTACCAGTTTAAGGACATGGTGGTCCAATGTTAGTTTAAGGACATTTCGGTCCAAGGTTAAGGACATCATAGTCCATGGGTTTAAAGGGACCCCACAGTCCGAGGTTAAGGACATCATAGTCCATGGGCTTAAGGACCTCACAGTCCGTGGAATGATTGGTTATCGGGACCCGTCACCTCTCTGAAGACGTTGAAGGATTACAACGACAAATATCAGAGGAGTGAAAAGATGTACCCTTGAACCAAAGTTAATTGGGAAATCTGTAGTCCAATTTGGGACTAAGATCAATTAATTGGATTATCAGCACATGGGCTCAGTTAAATCTGAATTGTAGACTTATGGCCAACTTGGGCTAAGTCCAATTTGGTTTGAAATGTTGGACCTTTGTTGGACTGTCGAACATTTGTCTGGGCTCAGCCCCCCTTATTTAGCAATGCTAAACATGAGTCTGGGTTCTGACCATGTCTTTATCTTTTATTGAGTGCCGAGCACTCATATGCCATATGAGATGATCAATCTTGGAAGACGAGGATATATTTGAGGCTCAGTCAAAGGGAAGTCTTGCCTCTGGAAGACTTAGCCAATTTGGGCTAGATTGGTGTTAAACACTAGAAGATATTTGGCGATCACGTGTTCTCACGTGATGCGCTTTAAAACAGTGTTAAACACTGAGGACAAACTGCTCAAAATAGTGTTAAACACTAAAAATGAGGTGGTCACGTGGGGTCACGTGAGGCGCCTGAGAATTGGGCCAAACCTCCTTTATTTTACCCTCAAATCTGCAAATAAGTGTTAAACACTTAGCCTTCAGGCCATCACGTGTGAGCACGTGAAGCATCTAAAGATGGGGCCAGACTTCCTTTATTTTGTTCTTAGAATATTCAAATAAGTGTTAAACACTTTTGGTCTTCAGGCCATCACGTGTTGGCACGTGATGGGTATCCATGTATTGATTATTAAAGTGTTTATTAGGGGTCACGTGGGGACACATGAGGGCGCCCAAAATTGATTCTGCCCTTGGATTTGTTCCCTTCATTTTTTAGGTTTCCGTGTGAGCACGTGAGACATTGCCTTCATGCTTTTTCTTTCTCATTTTGAGGAGTCTGTTTGAGGGGTCACGTGGGGCACGTGACCTAGTCTTGTTCTTTCTCTTTTACTCATCGAGGAGAAGAGTCACGTGTTACCACGTGACCAAGTTCTTTACGTGCATGGAGAGTTTCAAGTCCCTTGTTTTAAGAATTAAATTCTTCGTAGGGTTAAACCCTAATTCTGTTTTAAAGGAATTAAATTGCTATGTATATGGAAGAATTAATATTCTTATATAGGTTTAAACCCTAATTTCATTTGGAGGAATTAAATTCCTATGAATTTGGAAGAATTAAATTCTTATATAGGGTTAAACCCTAATTTCATTTGGAGGAATTAAATTCCTATGAATTTGGGGGAATTAAATTCCTTAAACTCAATTCTCCCTTTAAGTTTTGGATCTGCATGGCAGAATCTTCCCGATGAGAATTAAATTCTTAACTTGTGGGGAGATCTACTTCTGTAGATCTTCAACCAAAGGAAGAACTAAGTTCTTATTCAGAAGAGTTAAACTCTTAAATTTGAGAATTAAATTCTCTTTTTATCTTATGGAGCTTAGATCTCTTTCCCCTTTCTCACCTAGGTTTTTTCTCTGAAAAGATCTTCTTTTCTCTCTTGAGAATTAAATTCTCCTCTCTCTTTTCTCTCTGTTGTTGTTTTTCTCCGAAAATCCAAAAAGATCCTTCCCTTCTCTTCTTGGCTCCTATTTATAGGAGAAAAAAAAGAATCAATTTGTTTAGTTAATCTTTCATTGAAAGATTTTGGTTGTTTCTGTAACCAACATGATCTTTTAGATCACTCAGTGAATTTTATTCACCATTGGATTTTTAATCCAAAAGATATTCCGTTTGTTATTCTTGGTGAATTTCAGGGAAATCTTTCCTTGCATAAAATATTTTCATAAATTGGTGATTTTTAATCACCCTTGGATTTTTAATCCAACGGTGCTCCACTTTACAGAGCACAATCCCTCTGTTTGGAAAGATCTAGGAAAATATTAAGGTTTTTTGATTTCCCTTAATTAGAATTTAATTCTATTAGTTCAGAAGGCTTAAAAGCCTATCACATGTTGGCACGTGATCCCATTGTTTGATCATTTAAATAGAATTTAATTCTATTAATTAACGAACTCAGGCACGGGTCACGTGTAGACACGTGACACCCTATTGGGATCTTTCCTTGCTGTTTTATCATGCCTTTTAATTCCTTTTTAGTGGGTTGAAGGGCCCATCACGTGTGGACACGTGATTCTACTGATTGATTGTTTGACTAGAGTTTAACTCTATACATTAGAGATCACAGGAACCCATCACGTGTCTGGACGTGACATCTGGTCACGTGTGGACACGTGATGCCATATTGGGGTATTCCTGATATTTTTATGAGGGAACAACAGACTTGAAGAAACAGAGAGACAGAAACATTCATCAAGATCCAGAGGAGTACAGAAGGCCACAGAGCAAAATTTCATCAACTGTTCCTTCTTCCTTGCGGCGGAACCGCGGCACAAGTAGCACATTCACGGTGGAAGCGCGGCTAAAGGGAGGAGTTAGGGGTCGTAACTTCTCTGGTAAGTTTCTCAACTCTTTCTCTCTCCTCTAAAATCTAATAAAATATCTTTTCTGCAGGATTCTTTGCAAAATTTTGCTGCTGAAAAAAAATCTTTTTGCAAAGTTTTGTAATTGGTTTGATTATTCATATTTTAATACGGATTATCAAGGGGAAAAGACCAAATTCAGATTAGGTGGGGATTTTACCATCCGTCCTAAGCCCCACAAATCACAAAACGAGCATCTGTATCAACTCTACATTAATTTAAAAAAATATCTAGACAAGACTCTAAGGACTGTCGCACTCATTAAGGACAAAGGAAGGTCGTTGGTAATTTATCGCTTATCCGCATTACTTTTGTGGTCCCTAGGCAAGTGTGTCTAAGCCAAGTGGTTTTTTAATTAAGTCCTGCTATTTTCGGTGATTCGTATAGCGGATACCTCCCACTTACCTGGCACTTACCTGGCCGCAAGGGTAGTAAAGAGGTGATAGAGGATTGATCCTGCGACTTGTCCTTTGGAAGTCTAGGAGCGGTCTAGAAACTTGACCTAGGTAACCTTAGTTCTAGGGTTATTTGTGCATTTTTTTGTGATTTGTCTGAAGTCCCACTTTTTCAAAACAAACCAATTTTAAATCACACACACGCTGCCACTTGCGCTAAACCCTCTTAGTGCATGCTCGGCTGGACACGGGATTCTAGTGCCCGTCTTGTCCGCGTTCCTGCTATCGACTTTGAAGTCGGTACTTCTTCATTTTCTTTTTCCCCACCATCCACCACAACGACCGAGATGGACGGTACTCCATCAAATTATAATACCACGCTGCCACCGCCCGTAGGTGAGCAGAATCCACTGCGCATCTCTCTCCACAAGAGATGTTATCCTATACGTGGTCCACTTCCCGCTTGCTTATCTATTCCACCAGCCAACGGGGATAATTTTGAAATTAAACCCCACTACATCAATCTGTTGCCTAAATTTCACGGGCTTGAGTCTGAAGACGCGTACGTTTTCATCACTAAATTCGAAAACGTGTGCGCAATGATGGGTACTTCACAACTAACTGTGGATGCTATGCGCTTGCGTCTTCTCCCATTCACTTTATGCGACTTGGCAGAAAAATGGCTTTATAATACTGCCGCACACTATCACTAATTGGGATGAATTCGTAATAGCACTTCTTAAGAAGTTTTACTCAAACCATAAGACCGCCCGTGTTAGGAGCGAGATCAACCAGTTTACCCAGCTTCCCAATGAACCATTTTGGAAGTGCTTTGAATGTTTCAAGGATCTGCTTGTCCAATGTCCTCATTATGGAATACATAGATGGAATTTGTGCCGAATTATATATGAGGGCATTAATCCAGCGACAAAGCAGATGCTTGAAACAAATTGTCAATGCAATTTCATGTCTAAAGATGATGGTGAAGCTTGGAAATATCTGGAAGACCTCGCTGAAAACACTTTGCAGTGGGAAAGCGTAAGACCACCTTCATCTAGGGGAGGTATTCATCAGCTCGACGTTTCCATCGCAGTAAAAGCCGAAATAGCAGCGATGCAGAAGAAACTCGACGCTATTGAGAACAAATTCTCATCAGTCTCCCTAAATCAGGTCACGCTACCCAAGACTGTGTGTGATTGCTGTTCAGATCCTTCACACTTGACGGAAGAATGTCCTATAAATACATCGTTTCAAGGCCACGAGCAAACTAATGCTGCTTTTCAGCAGCGACCTAGAAACGATCCTTATTCTTCCACGTATAATCAGGGATGGAGGAATCATCCTAACTTTGCTTGGAACCAAAACCAACCCCAAAATCAAAACCAGTTCCAAAGCAATTATCAAAGACCTCCTCCACAGCAATAGCAACCACAGCCACAAAGTCAGCACCCCTATCAGTCACAAAATTTTCAAAATCCAGCCAACACTTCTGCACCGCAATTGGCCGGTACTGATAACTCTTCACTCGCACAAACTTTGGATTTGTTTATGAAACATTCCATTCAAATGTCGGCTGATATGAGGTCTTCTATTGATACCATAAAGAAAGACTCCGCCACCCACGGTGAGAGTATTAAATCAATAGAAAAACAAATTGCACAGTTGATCGCCGCAATGAGTGCGAGAGAGAAAGGGAAACTCCCATCTCAACCCCTACCGAATCCTGGCCACTCACAAAATCATAATGTGAGTGTCGTTACTACGTTGAGATCGGGAAAAGTGCTGAATAACCGAGTGGGTGAGCAATTTGATAATGTTAGTGATACCAGTGATACCCCGGCTTCTACTTCTTCCCCTAATTCGTCTAGTCTCCCAGCTTCATCCAAGCCTATTCTCCGTTTTCCCCAAGACTCGAGCACTTCGCCCAATCTATCTAAGATGATCCCCACTCCAATTTTGGGATCGAATCCGTCCCCACAATCTTCTCCATAAATATTGGACCCAAAACTTATTGTTCAAGCTCCATTTCCAAACAGATTAAGGGTGAACAGACCTAACCCACAAATGGAGAAGATTGTGGAAATGTTTAAGCAAGTTAACGTAAATATTTCTTTCCTAGATGCTATTCAAAAAGTCCTATCTTATGCAAGAATCCTTAAAGACTTGTGCACTAGGAAGAGAAAACTCAAGTGCCGAAAAAGGTTTTCATGACGAGTAATGTTAGCACAGTTTTTACCCAGCAAATACCAAAGAAACGTAAAGACCCTGGCTGTCCTACCATCTCTATTCCTATTAGGGGTAAAAATATTAATCGTGCTTTACTCGACCATGGCGCTAGCGTTAACATGCTTCCATATTCCGTATATGAGCAGTTAGGGATTGGAGAATTGAAACCCGCCCATTGTACTCTCCAGATGGCAGAACGATCAATCACCAAACCTTGGGGTGAACTAGAGGATGTGTTAATTAAAGTCGGGGAATTCATATTCCCTATGGACTTTATTGTTTTAGATACACAGCCTATGGCGAACCCACGCAATCAAATCCCGGTGATACTCGGTCGACCCTTCCTAGCAACTTCTAACGCTGTAATTAATTGTCGTAACGGTTCTATGAACTTATCTTTCGGGAAGATGACAATTGAGCTTAATATTTACAAGCTGGGAAGTCAACCATCTGAACCTTCTGCTCATTTGCTTGATGTTTGTTCCATCTACGAGATAGCTTCCGAAAGCTGCATGGACGAGGAACTTTGCTTTGATGATCTCGACAACACTAGTGAGACATCGTTTGATCTTGCATAACTTCATAGTAAGGATATGTTCAATGAGTCCGTCCCAGAATTTGAATCCGTTGACTCGTCGCAAAAGTCAGTAGCACTTTCCGAGTCAATATCATATGCATGTTTTGAACCTCTCAGAGAGTCCGAGTATCATTCCCTTACCCCACCTT
The DNA here is from genome assembly GCA_030015575.1 of Agapanthus africanus. Lineage (NCBI taxonomy): Eukaryota > Viridiplantae > Streptophyta > Magnoliopsida > Asparagales > Amaryllidaceae > Agapanthus > Agapanthus africanus. Next base: position 605,267,475 of record CM057340.1, read on the forward strand.
CTATTATCTCTCCGCCAATATTTGATCTCAAACCGCTACCTTCTCATCTTAAATATGCATATTTAGGTGAGAATGAGACTTTGCCCATAATTATATCCGCTTCTCTAGCCTTAGAGCAAGAGAGCGCACTTTTGGCAGTATTGAGATCAAATCGGCAAGTATTTGGTTGGACAATGGTTGACATCAAAGGGATCAGTCCCTTAATTGTTGAACATTATATACATCTGATGGATGAAACTAAACCAACTCGAGACCCACAAAGACGGTTAAAGCCCGTTATGAAGGAGGCGGTAAAGAAAGAAATCGTCAAGTGCCTTGATAGTGGTATAATTTACCCTATATCTGATAGCCAATGGGTAAGTCCTATTCACGTGGTCCCTAAAAAGTCTGGCATCACGGTCATAACTAATGAGGCTAATGAGTTGATCCAAACACGCACCCAAACTGGGTGGCGCGTATGTATTGATTACCGAAAACTCAATGCCGCGACGAGGAAAGATCACTTCTCTCTACCTTTCATTGACCAAATGTTAGAACGATTAGCTGGACACGAATACTATTGTTTCATGGACGGATACTCTGGCTATAACCAGGTCCCCATCGCCGAAAAGGATCAAGATAAAACCACATTTACTTGTCGTTTCGGTACTTTTGCTTATAGACGCATGCCCTTTGGGTTATGCAACGCTCCCGCTATATTTCAGCGGTGTATGATGGGGATATTCTCAGACATGGTTGAGAATTTTCTGGAGATATTTATGGATGATTTCTCCATATTTGGGGACTCCTTTGAGGACCGCCTTCGTAATTTTGACGCGGTTCTTACCCGCTGTAAGGATAAGAACTTAACTTTGAATTGGGAAAAATGCCATTTTATGGTCCAAGAAGGTATTGTCCTTGGACATATAATTTCACAAAAAGGCATTGAGGTTGACAGAGCTAAAATTGATGTCATTCATGACCTCCCCCGTCCCAAATGCGTCAAAGATATACGATCCTTCCTTGGTCTTGCAGGATTTTATAGGAGATTTATTAAGGACTTTAGCAAAATTTCTAGACCCTTAACTCTTTTATTGGCCAAGGATACTACATTTCACTTCGATTCGGATTGTGAGGCTGCTTTTGAATCGCTTAAAGGATCTCTCACTACAGCCCCGTTCTATCATCTCCGGATTGGAACCACCCGTTCGAGCTTATGTGTGATGCATCAGATTTTGCTATTGGTGCAGTCTTAGGACAGCACATTGATAAGATGCCGCATGTAATTTACTATGCAAGTAGGACCTTGAACGATGCACAACTTAATTACACAACTACCGAGAAAGAACTCTTGGCAGTTGTATTTGCATAGAAAAATTCAGGCCCTATTTGATTGGCTCGCCAATTGTGGTTTACACAGATCACTCCGCCCTACGACACCTTTTATCAAAGAAGGATGCTAATTCCAAGCTAATACGTTGGATTATGTTGTTACAAGAATTTGATCTTGTCATCCGAGACAAGAGTGGATGTGAAAACGTTGTAGCCGACCATCTTTCACGCATCACTTCTTCGCTAACATTGACCGTGCCGATAAATGACTCATTTCCTGACGAACAGCTCTTGACTGTATCCTACGAACCTTGGTTCGTGGATATTATAAACTATCTTGCGACGGGACTTATTCCTAGCGATTGGTCGAAACAAGACAAACTTCGATTTCTATCCCAAGTAAAATACTTTTACTGGGATGAATCTTATTTGTTTAAGTATTGTTCCGATCAAATCATTCACAGGTGTGTCCCTAACGAGGAACTCAAGAGTGTGTTATCATTTTGTCATGATCAGGCATGCGGCGGTCATTTTGGTCCTCGAAAAACGACGGAGAAAGTTTTGCAATGTGGCTTTTATTGGCCAACATTATTTAAAGATGCATATGATCATTGCAAAACTTGTCCGCGGTGTCAGCATTTGGGTCGGATTTCACGAAGAAACGAGATGCTGCTCCAACCTATATTGGTTGGGGAAATATTTGATGTTTGGGATATTGATTTTATGGGCCTTTTTCCCAACTCTTTTGGGAATTTATATATCTTGTTAGAAGCTGATTACGTCTCGAAATGGGTGGAAGCAATACCGTGTCGCACTAATGACAACAAAGCTGTCATTAAGTTCCTTAAAGAAAATATCTTTTCGCGATTCAGACACCCTGTTTCCCCCAATCAGAGCAAGGCTCTGTTTGAATTTCAAAAAATTCAAATTTTGAAGCAACGCTTCAGATCCTCTGCGCTACGCGCAAAGCGCCACGTGTCAGAAGTTGATGCGTCAGCACAGCGCCCGAGGCAGTGCGTCCAATCAGAGCAAGGCTCTTTAAAAATAAAAGTAAAGGAAGCAACGCTTCAGTTGCGCAAGCGCTGCGCTGCGCGGCACGTGTCTGCGCAGTTGCGCGCGCACAGCTGCGCAAGCGCTGCGCTGCGCGGTACGTGTCTGCGCAGTTGCGCAAGCACAGCTGCGCAAGCGCTGCGCTGCGCGACACGTGTCACGCGCTGGAGCATTTGCGCCAAACAGAATTAAAATTCTAAAGAAATCTTTCTGTTCTTTTTAAAACAAGAAGATTTTCTTCTGTAAAACAGAAGCCCGTGGATCGAAGATCCAACGGTGGGGAAAATTCCCCAAATCACTCAGAGAAAGATCTCTTAAACAAATTTAACTAATTTATGGGCACTATAAAAAGGACCTTAGACCTCAATTCAAAGGGGAGGAACATTTTTTGGGAGAAATCAAGAACTTCAAATAGAGAGAACTTTGATGAATTAGAGAGAATTTCTCAAGAACAAGAGAAAAAGGTAAAAACCTTTAGAAAAAGAGAAAATTCTCTTACAAAAAGATCATTGATCTAAGAACAAGATCAATGATCTTCAAGAAAAAAAAAAAGAAAAATAAACAGTAACAGTGTCTTGCACTTTTTATGAACCACTGGTTCTTTGAAAACAAGAAAAAACTTGTTTTCTTTGATCTAAAATTGATCCAAAAAAATAAGAACAGTGCCCAGCAGTTGCTAAAACTGCACTATTGCGCAAGCCGCCAGGAAGCGCCACGTGTCAGCAGTGCAACAACGCAGCGCACTGACGCAGCGCACTGCGCTATTGCGCTTGTGCTCATCAGAACGCGACACGTGTCACCTCCACGAGCGCTTGCGCTCTTTAACTTGCACAAAGCGCCTGACAAGCCATGTGGGGTACTGTCAGAGTAGGGACAGAGCCCAATTAAAAGGCCTAACAGGCCTAATCAAAAATGCTATGCATTTAAAAAAAGGGGGGCAGAGCCCAAACAAAATGGATGCTATGCATCATTTATAAAAGGGCAGAGCCCAACCAAAACAAAGAAAAATAATGCAGTGAAGGGGCAAGGCCCTAGCACAGGGCCAATAGGCCGAAGACAAAAGAATATTAAAACTGGACTTAGCCCAGTCATGGCCATAAGTCCTCAAATTAAATTGACGGAGCACGGCGGCTCCCTAAATCAACTTTGGTTCAAGGGTACATCTCCGAACTCCTCTGACACCCATCGTTGTAATCCTTCAACGACGTCAGAGAGGTGATGGGTCCCAACGACCACACATGAATATGGACTGCGGGGTCCTTAAACTCGTGGACCGAAACGTCCTTAAACTAATGTTGGACCGAAACGTCCTTAAACTAATAATGGACCACTACGTCCCTAAACTGGAATATGGACCGAAACGTCCTTAAACTAATAATGGACCACTACGTCTCTAAACTGGAATATGGACCACCATGTCCCTAAACTGGCAATGGACCACCATGTCCTTAAACTACCTATGGACCACTACGTCCCTAAACTGGAACAATAGAGCCTCCAAACGCTCTTTTGTCGGATCTAAACAATCCCGTTTAAGTTGATCTTAGCCTCAAATATGGCTAACGTATCCTTAAACATTCAAGCAGACTTTAGTCCCAAATTGGACTATAAGACCCCCAATCAACTTTGGTTCAAGGGTACATCTCCGAACTCCTCTGACACATGTCATTGTAATCCTTCAACGTCGTCAGAGAGGTGACGGGTCCCGACGGCCATATATTAAATGGACCACTACGTCCTTAAACTGGAAATGGATCTAGACGAGATCGTTAAGTTGATCTTAGTCTCAAATCAGACTAACGTATCCTTAACGAACGTTTAAGTTGATCTTAGTCTCAAATGCGGCTAACGTATCCTTAAACTAAAAAAACACCAAACCCAAATCTAAGTAAATACGGATTTGGACTAATCCACGTCCTACGGGCGACGGCCTTACTCAGTCTCCGTATACAATCCACGGGCAACCACAAACAAAACAAACACCCACGACACGAAGTGAAATTCTGGAGAAGGAGAAAGTTGTTACCGCGATGCGGTAGCGTAATTAACTGCAGGGGCTTGCGCCTGCAGGGAAGAGCGTCCCCACAATCAAAAACCCATCAAGCGAGGAGGAATCTGACGAATTCTGCTATATCGGCCGCATCCGTCTAAACCTCCGATACACGGTGCCATAAATCAACTTGGCATCTTCGGAGAGGTAGACGGATAAAACCATATAGCATCTGCCCCGAATCTCAGGCCTAGACGTCCTCATGTCTTGGCCGCCGTTCGGAGGGGAACAGATTCTGGCACGCCAGGTGGGACCTTTCCTCTTTCTACTCCACACTTCGTGTGTCGTGTTTTTCCCGCGATCAAATAATCGCGGTGTGTATGTTTTTGGTTACCCTTAGGGGAGTGGATATTGAAGCCGGCATTTCGTCTCTATGAAGAATGGCATTTGCTCCCACCCTAGCAACTCAGGCTTCGTCATACCCGGCGGAGTCAAGTATGGGTCACTTGCAGCCTCAAATCTCTGCAATCCGGCTTTTTAAGAAATTAACGGGCTTCTTTTTGGGTCGATACTCCCACCTCCCACCCTCGGTACCTCAACGCCGATGGAGGAAGCCCAGAGGATGTCTGTCGCCCAGGCAGGCTCCCAAGCAGCAGCCTTGCCGACGGAATCGGTCCTCAAACAGCTGGCACATGCCAAAGACCAAGGTCGACGCAGGGGGCAGAATATTCGAGCTATTCAAGAAATCAATGGCTTCAAATTGCACTAACTGCAACAGCAACTCTCGCTCTATCCCATCTGGAGGAGTAACCTACGGGCCCCAAGCGGCCTCCCTTGTCACTATGCCAGTGGAGCAGGTAACTCAAGCTACCACTGGGCTCTTCTTCGGGACCATGCTCCCGCCAACGAGCTTCAGCGCTCCTGTACCATCGCAAGAAGCTTCCAAGAAATCGTTTTTCAGCGCTCCTGTGCTTATTTACGTCCTACTTTGCATTATACTATATTTAAGCACACACAAAAAAATGTGATAATAAAGGAGTAGAAAGTGAAAAGTTATATTTAAAAGATAGGAATAGTTTAAGAAAAACAAGAAAGTTAGAAGTTTTCTTAAATGAAACTAGTAATAAGTGGTTATGAGCTGTTGTCCCAAAGGTTAGTAAGATGAAGGAAATTACTAATCTGAGGATAAAAATAAGCCTGAAAAATAGTTTCTATTCTGGAAGCCAAACATTTGAACGTTGAAACCCTACTATACGCATGTACACACATCTTGAAACTCGGGATAGTAGAGGATACCTTGAAATGCTCTTGTCTAGAAGCCAAAGTATGAAGAAAATAAAAGTGGAGAATAAAAGATAAAATGGTGAAAAGAAAAATGAATACTGGTTTTGTTATCACCGAGGCAGCAATAAAAAAAATATAGCGAGGGTGCTTTATCACCTAGTGCCTTAGACCAACTGGTTTGGGAGCCACTGCTAAGCCTTAGGTGTTGCAAGACGAGGAAAAACACCGAATCAGCAAGCACATGAGTAATCGGTCGGTTAGTACCTCAAGAAGTATTAACGGTCGCATGAAGAATGTGTGAGCAAATTCCATCTAAATATCTATTAAAAAGTACTAAGGTAGATGGACAAGAGTATGATTGCTTGAATTGAATTCTCTGAGTGTAGGGATGTCCAGTTTACACACGTAGGGGTATATGATCAATGTTTGGAAGAAAGGTAGGAATGAAAACTAAAAGGCGACGTTTTATTGAGGGATAATGTGATTTCTAACATTTTTTCATAACCATTAAGATATGGCTCATAGCAACTGAAAAGCTGGTAGAGTTGAAAACTCTTATTTTCAAGTTCTTTCTTTTATAGCTCTTATCTTTATATAACTTTCACCATCTCTATTTTATTATACGATTTTGTGGGTGTAATCCGCTAAAAACCCTCAGGAGACAACACCCCTCCTACTAGGGATATACCACTGGCGCCGAGTAAGGAAGACCGGGGGCAACTCTCCTTCTGGACTGACTCCGCCGACTCCAACGGCGGAAATTGATGCTGCTGTTCCAACTGGAAACAGCTTTGAACCACTTAGGAAGGTCCACAAGAACTCTCCGACCGCTGTGCTGAAAAGATCTCCTCCACCTATGGAGAGCGCTACAAAGGTGAAGCCGGAAAAGCCCCCTCAACAGCTGTCCTCTAAAATCTACAAGGTCTGGCGTCAAGTCCAAGACTCGGTAATTGATCAAGATTATCCCTGCCGACAGAAAAAGGTGAAAGTTCAGCGGGAAGAGGACCGTCCTATCAATCCACAAAAGGCGATAGCTACTTGGGTGCCCACGGCAAGTGACCCACGGCCGACGTTCGTCAGTGAGCTGCTATCTGAAGAAAGGGTGGCTGCGTTAAAAGATGTGCATGTGCAGCATAGAGATTGCTTCGCATGGAACTATTCCGAGATGCCAGGACTAGATCTAGAAATTGCTGTGCACAAATTGGCGATATCCCCGGACGTCAAGCCAGTCAAACAGGCGCCGAGGAGAATGCGGCTCGAGCTTGAGATGAGCATCAACGCCAAGGTCAAAAAGCTAATCGACTCTGGCTTTATATAGAAGGTTCAATATCCAGAATGGATCGCCAACATCGTCCCGGTGATGAAGAAAAATGGGACAGTGCGCATATGCGTAGACTTCCGGGATCTCAATATAGCTTGCCCGAAAGACGATTTCCCAGTGCCAGTCACCGAACTGATGATAGACAACACGTCCACTCATGAGGTTTTCTCCTTTATGGACGGCTCGTCAGGGTATAATCAGATAAAGATGCATCCCGAAGACCAAAAGCATACCGCTTTCAGGACCCCTCTAGGGATATTTTGTTACAAGGTGATGCCTTTCGGTTTGAAGAACGCCGGTGCCACTTACCAAAGGGCCATGACGAAGATCTTCGATGACCTTATACATGAAATCGTCGAGTGCTATATCGACGACCTCGTGGTTAAGAGCAAATCATACGAAGAACATCTCGAGCATCTAAAGACTGTATTTCAACGCCTTCGACAATACAACTTGAAGATGAACCCTCTCAAGTGTGCATTCGGAGTTTCCTCAGGCAAATTCCTGGGATTCATCGTCCGACACCGGGGTATCGAAATAGATCCGTCCAAGATTAAGGCGATCATGGAAATGCCTCTGCCAAGGACTCTCAAACAGTTGCGGTCTCTCCAAGGAAAGCTCGCATATATTCGGCGATTTATAGCCAACCTCTCTGGCGAGTGCCGCCCTTACAGTCACCTGATGAAGAAGGGAACTCCATTCGTCTGGGATCAAAAATGCCAGGGCGCGCTGGACGAAATCAAGCAGTACTTGCAAAACCTGCCAGTGCTGGATGCTCCGGTTAGAGGGAAGCCCCTTATTCTCTATACGACCGCCCTCGAAGGTTCTTTAGGCGCATTATGGGCGCAAGAGAACGACCAAGGGAAAGAAAGAGCACTCTACTATTTAAGTCGAGTCCTACTGGGGGCAGAAAGCAATTATTCCCCCATTGAAAAACACTGCCTGGCGTTGATCTTCGCAATAACAAAGCTCAGGCACTATGCGTTGGCGCACGAAGTCCGTCTCATTTCGAAGGTGGACCCTCTTAAATATTTAATGTCAAAAGCCATATTGACGGGACGACTCGCTAAATGGGCTCTGCTCTTGATGGAGTTCTCGATAACCTATCAACCTCTCAAGGCAGTGAAAGGCCAGGCCATCGCCGACTTCTTCGCTGAGCATCCGATACCCGCCGATTCTCCTTTGAATTGCGATCTTCCAGACGAACATGCGTTTGATGCGATCGACGGTGGTGATAGCCAATGGGAGCTTTATTTCGACGGAGCATCCTCCATGAAGAAGCGCAAACAAAATACCCCTGTAATCATATCAGGGGTAGGACTCATCTTTGTAACTCCACAAGAAGGGATAATGCGCTTTGCTTTATCCTTAACAAAGCCGAGGACAAATAACGAAGCCGAATACGAAGTTTTGATAGCAGGCCTTGAGATCGCCATTGACATGGCAATTGGAGACCTCCTCATATACAGGGATTCTCAGCTGGTCGTTAGTCAAGTAAACGGCGACTACCAAACGTGCAAGTCAGAACTGGTGAAGTACGGCGAAAAAGTGCAACAACTGTTGACCCAAATTCCCTCCTATACTTTGGAGAACATACCGCGTGCGGAAAACAGCAAAGCGGACGCATTGGCCAAACTTGCTAAAGAACTGGCCGACAAGAACCTCGATGACGTTAGAATCATGGTACAAAGCCGTCGGGTGCTTGCCCCAGCAGAAATATCTCCGGAATCATCCGAAGAAAAAGGAGCGAACGAGCAGACTACCCTGCAAGTAAAAGATTGGGAAAATACCGAGGATTGGGGAGAAGTCTTCATAGATTACTTTAAATCCCATCGAATGCCTGAAGAAGCGTCCGCAAGACATCAGCTCATGAAACGAGCTTTGTCTTTCGCCTTCGTCAACGATACTCTGTACAAGAGATCGTTTGATTCTCTGTGGTTGAGATGCCTGGGACATGACGAAGCGAAAAGAGTCGTTCAGGAAGTTCACGACGGACTCTGCGGTTCTCACCAAGCGGGCCCAAAGATGAAGTTGAAGATAAAACGGATGGGCTACTACTGGCCCACGATGATCCAGGACTGCCTCGAATATGCGAAGCAATGCCGCTCATGCCAAATCCATGGGGACTTCATCCACCAGCATCCAAATCCACTACATCCGACGGTGGCTAGCTGGCCATTCGAAATGTGGGGGACTGACATAGTCGGCCTTATCGAACCAGCATCGTCTAGAGGACATCGGTTCATCCTGGCGACGACTGACTACTTCTCCAAATGGGCAGAAGCAGTACCACTGAGGGAAGTTAAGACGGAGAATATCCTCTATTTCTTCAAGACGCACGTCATATATCGGTTTGGAACGCCAAGACGGATCATCTCCGATAACGGGCCAGCCTACAGAAGCCACAAGATCAATCGCTTCGTACAGAAGCATAATATAGACTGGAGATATTCTTCAGTTTACAATCCGCGAGCCAATGGTCTAGCTGAAGCCTTCAACAAGACCCTAACGAAAATCATGAAAAAGACGGTGTCCCGAAATAAGAGAGACTGGCACGAGAGACTGTAAGAAGCTCTCTGGACGTATCGAACTACGTTCAAGACGGCCACGAACACAACGCCGTACGCGTTGGTATTCGGTACAGAAGCAGTACTCCCCCTCGAGATAGAATTACCCTCTCTACGAGTGGCAGTCCACTATGAGCTAACAGATGAGGAAAACGCTCATCTTCGGCTTGAGGAGCTTGATGCCCTTGAAGAAACACGGCTCATAGCGCAACAAAATCTGGAAGCTTATAAAGCAAAGATGACGCGCTCATATGAGAGATTGACCCAACCAAGGACATTTCGCCAAGGCGAACTCGTGCTAGTGGTCAAAAGGCCTATGATCCCCAATCACGCCAAGCGGGGAAAGTTTGAACCAAACTATGAAGGCCCGTACATCATAGATAAGGTCTACCAGGGTGGGGCCTATCTACTCATGGACATGCACGGTGAAAGGCCTTTCAGGCCAATAAACGGTCGCTTTCTAAAGAAATACTACGCTTAATGAGCCACAGCCTAGGTCAATGGTAGATGACGACGACTATGTCCGCTCGCTATCTTCCTAAGCTCAAGCTTTATAAGCAGTAGCCAGCCTTCTCCATGATGGACCGAAACGTCCTTAAACTAATAGCGGACCGAAATGTCCTTAAAACTACTACCGCAGCGTCCTTAGGCTGACGAGATGAATAAAAAAAAAGAGAAAAAGAAAATATTTTAAAAAATGATGATAAAAACGGTATGTCCATAAGCAAAAAGGGCACGGATGAAAACCCGAAAGGGCTCCATGAGTAAAAACAGCAGGACTACCGGCGAGTGTTCGTGAAAACCCGAAAGGGCGCGACCTCATAAAAAAAAGTAAATAAAAATAAAAAGAATAAAAAAAACGGTATGTCCATAAACAAAATGGGCATGGATGAAAACCCGAAAGGGCTCCGTGAGTAAAAACAGCAGGACTACCGGCGAGTGTTTGTGAAAACCCGAAAGGGCGCAACCTCGTTAAAAGACACTTATAGGGTCCTTTCGACCTTGTAAGGAGAAACCACCCACGTGAGATCCTTACGACTCATAAGGGAGCAACACACTTAGGGATCCCCACGATTCCTAAGGAGAAAATACACTTGTGGGATCCTCACGACTCGCAAGGAGAACTCTCTTATGGGACCCTCACGGCTCATAAGATTTGAAAGTCTTAAGTTACAGAGACCTAAACCTGTGCTTAAAAAATCCCCACAACTTCCGATATTGCCCTACAAGTGGCTCAATACTGACCCTTGTATACAATCCACTGGCGCGAATAAACATTTCCCTAACCAAGTCTCATCCGTGACTGGGGATATGTTCGCACGGTAAACGACCCTTGTAAATCCTCTCGATTTACAAGGAGAAAACCCTCTTGTAGGATCCTTACGACTTACAGAGGAACAAACACTTAGGAATCCTCACAATTCCTAAGAAGAAAATACACCTACAAGATCCTCATGACTTGTAGGGAGAAATACCTTTGTGAGACCCCTACGGCTCATGAAGTCAAAAGCCTTAGTCGACAGGACCCTAACCCTGGTCGCTAAGCCACCTTTGTTCGACATCGACAGAGGCAGATGATGATTCGCTCCTGGTAATATCCCAGTTGTAGCGGTGCTGATGCCGAAATCGGTTTACAGCGAAAAGCCAATAGGCCGCACATGCATACGAAATAGCCGAAATGATAGGGCAACTTGCGATAAAGCAGCAAGTAAAAATGTATGCATGCAAAATAGCCGAAATGATTGGGCAATTCGTAATAAAAAGAAGCGAGTAAAAATAAAATAAATAGCCAAAATGATTGGGCACCGCGAAAAATAGCCGAAATGATTGGGCAATCGCGACCTTCGCGATATAAAAGCTGAAATGATAAAGCATCGCGGGGATAAAACAAAAAAAATGATGATAAAACTTTGGACCTACAGTTAAGATCACATCGATCCCTGTATACAATCCAAGGGCGTAAACAAATAGGGAACCATACTTTCCCAACAGGCTCCGCCAGAAGACGAAGCCAAATCTCGACGGTTCAGTCCAACTCCGAAGAAACCAGTGTCTTCAGCAGATTCCTCGACTCACGGATACAAACACTCCTTGACGAGAGCTCCCTGATCCGCGTCGACTCGCAGAGCCACCAGTGCCTCCGTGGGAAATCCTCGACTCGTTTCAACCCCAAGGAAACAAATAATCCTTGGCGCTAGGGAAACAAATAAACCCTAGCAAATTCCTCGACTCACGGATACAAACACTCCTTGACGAGAGCCCCCTGATCCGCGTCGACTCGTAGAGCCACCAGTGCTTCCGTGGGAAATCCTCGACTCGTTTCAACCCCAAGGAAACAAATAATCCTTGGCGCTAGGGAAACAAATAATCCCTAGCAAATTCCTCGACTCACGGATACAAACACTCCTTGACGAGAGCCCCCTGATCCGCGTCGACTCGCAGAGCCACCAGTGCCTCCGTGGGAAATTCTCGACTCGTTTCAACCCCAAGGAAACAAATAATCCTTGGCGCTAGGGAAACAAATAATCCCTAGCAAATTCCTCGATTCACGGATACAAACACTCCTTGACGAGAGCCTCCTGATCCGCGTCGACTCGCAGAGCAACCAGTGCCTCCGTGGGAAATTCTCGACTCGTTTCAAACCCAAGGAAACAAATAATCCTTGGCGCTAGGGAAACAAATAATCCCTAGCAAATTCCTCGACTCACGGATACAAACACTCCTTGACGAGAGCCTCCTGATTCACGTCGGCTCGCAGAGAAACTAGTGTCTCCGCGGGAAAGTTCCCGAGTCGTCTCAACTTGCAAGATGAAGCCTCAGGCAACAGGGACTAAAAAACTTGCTTCCTGAACAATGGGACCCTGCAAGTCGATCCAAAAAGGTCTCTTGCATACTATTCACGGGTCTCACTCTCCAAAGTCGAATCTCGACAAGGAGGGAAACAACCGCTTACGGGCCCTCTCGACTCGTCAGAGGGAAAAATTCTCTTATAGGATCCTTACGACTTATAGGAGAAAACCACACTTAGGAGTCCTCACGATTCCTAAGGAGAAAAACCTACCTACGAGATCTTCTCGATCCATAAGGAGAAAAGTCTCTATGAGACCCTCACGGCTCATAGAGTTGAAAAGTCTTAGGCGGCAGATCTGAACCTGCGGCCTAAGCCATCACTATCTCTTGGAGAAATTAAGTTATCTGCCAATTAGGTTTATCGAGACATCATGCCGAGAAGGGAGAAAGCAAAGAAATAGTACAAGTCATTGCAAAAAGGAATGTGTATCTTTATTCATAAATTCAATCAAATACAAGGCGAATCATATAAAGAACAAAGAATGTATACATACTATGCAAAAATTACAAGTGTGTAAATGATACAAAATGTTCAGGGATAAGGAAGCCTCTTGAATAGCTCTATCAATTGCTCGCGTACTTCCTTCCACGCCTTCTCTTGATCAGCCGCCACCGCCAGTTCGGCCTCTACTTGAGCCCACTGCTGCATGAAGGATGCAAGCTGTTCCCCAACGACCTGCTGAGCTGCTTCACAGCCTCGGGCATCACGTTCGGCGGCATCAAGCTTCCGCTTCAGTGCTAGCCCATTAGAGATACGCTCCAGGAGGCCTTCAAAGACAGCTTGCACCTCGGCAGCATTCGTCCTAACTTCAGCGCGCAGGCGAGCAGTTGCGCTTGAAGATTCCTGACGTTCCTTCAACCGTAAAGCTGCTTCTTGCTCCAAATGGCGGAAATAAGAAGTGCTTCGCTCAAGCCAGGCTGTCCGTTGGGTGCTTATGGCCAAAACTTCAGGGGAAGGACGCGTCGACTCCAACCGATGTAGGCAGGCCTCGATCTCCCTGCAGTGGTTAACCCAAGATTCGACGATGCCTTCGTTGTGAAAGTTTACGAGCGCCGCCAACATTGGGTTAACCTCCACAGCGAAATCTGCAGCAGAGGGGAGAGCGTCCACGTTAAGCTCTTCGATATACCCGCTCAGCATGCCCAAACTCATCACGGCACCCTTTGAAGATGGACGTTTCAAAAAAGGGCCTGCCGGTGAAAGGACACAAGGCTCAAGAGGGACCGGAGCCGGAACGATAGCTGCAAAACAAAACATAGTTAAACGATAGTTCAAGAGATGTTGAAGAATCATCAAAAAGGAAATTTACTATACCAGCTGCAATGGACGGCAAAGCCGGAAGGGCCAGTGGCGTGGCGGGTCTTGCGTCTCCTCCTTCGATTTGTGGCACTACAATAAGGAAAAGGAAAAGTCAGAAATAATCCCATTGCTAAAAAAAAGAGAGAAAAGAAAGACATCGAAGTGAAAATATACTCACCGGCACCACTAGAGGGAGAAGCGAGCTCAGACGGGAAGGAAAAGTGCGGAAGCAACACCTGATGGATATGATCAAAAAGCACTCCTGAAACGACACAGTGGTACGACGTTAGTACAGAAATCATGCGGCTAAAAGATAAACTAATCAATCGCAGATCCATACCTTCTAACATCTGCGATGGCTTAAGGGAAGGCTGGGAGGTGACCACTGCCAAGGCAGTAGTTGATGGTGCTCCTTCGAGCAATGGAGCATCGGCGCTGGCCGCACCTGCGTTGAAAACAAAGACAAACTTGTTAAGGGAAGATCGCAAGATATAATAAAGGGATGACAGTAACTTGAGATTTACCTGATGAGCTCTCGGCTAAAACGGAGGCGACCCCCTCCTCCATCGACATGAGGCCACCGCCCATGGCCTCATCCCCTGACTCGATGGGGACCATCACCGTGCTTGCACGGCCAGGAGACGGTAGAAGATCGTAGACAGGGAGGGCAATAACCGAAGCATTGCCGGACTCTTGAGAAAGAGCGGCTGACTCTTCCCCAAGAGTCGTGCCGATCTCACCCGCTACTTTGAGCTCGGCGGTCTCCATCGCCTCATTAGCTATCACCGTGAGATCTCCCGCCTCAAGCGCCTCACCCGCCACTACCTCGGGCTCAGTTATAAGGGTCGTCTCATTTGCCGCTTCCTCAGGCTCGGCATCAACGACTTTCTCTGGCATAGCCCCCTCGGCCCTTGCCTCAGGTTCAACAACCCCGGCGACGCTGCCCACCGTCGGCTCGGGCTCGACCAATGCCTCTTCCTCTGGCCCCTCAGGTTCGACAGTCTCCGCCTCCCCTTCAGTTGGACTTGGCCCTGTAGAACAAGATAAATAAGAACCGACAGGTTTACAATTCTTACAGTAAAGTCTTGCAAAATACATTACCAGAGCTAGACTTGTCATTAGCACTCCGAACAGCACGCGCCACCTGTCTGCGAGCGGTGGATAGGGTGACGGGGGCCTCTTCTGAGGGAGTATCAGCGCGAGGGATGGTGCTTGGGCCCGCTCCTGTGGCCAAAGCAGCCCTGCGTTCCTTCGCCTCGCGCCTCAGCCGCTTCCTCTCCTCCTGGGCCGATGAGACAGACCTCAACAGAGCTTCTTTCATTGAAGCGTCCTCGTCCGTATACAGGGATGCCTCCAAATTCTTCAAGGCATCCCTCGTCGACTTGTCAAGTCGAGGCTCTTGCGGCAACCCCGACGAGACCGGAATTCCAGTAACAGGTTCGGGAAGGATCTCCTCATCGACTGGTATAACCCCTGCAAAGAAACAAATGAAGAAAGTTAGGTTGACCATTGAAAAAGATAACGAAATTTTTTTTAAAAAAAGGGGGGGTGGGACATACCGGCGCCCGCTAGAGCGCGTTTCTCCTCCTCCTCTTGGAAGGTTTTCAAAGAGACAGCAATAGCTTCTTCGGTAGAGACACCTGTTGAAAATGGGGAAAGTATTAGTTAAAATAATGATAAAAAGTGCAATAAAGTGACGAAGAAAGCAGCTAATGGTTACCTGACTCAGCGAGTTTACTTAACATCGCTTCGAGCCTCGCCGATCGCTCCGAAGCTGCGATGGAGGCCGCAAAATTGGTGTCTGCAGGGTCTACCAAGAAGCCCTTGTTGCTGCCATATTCACTTATTCCTTCGTTGAGAGGAGCCTCAGGCTCTAAGCCGAGGATCGCGTCGAGGGAAAGGACAGACTTCTTCTTCTTTTGCCCGCCAGCTCTAGATGCACCTGGAATTGATTTGCGCTTGGCAGGCACCTTGGGGCGACGGGTCCCGATATCCGCTCCTGCGCCGGACTCTGGCAATATTACATTAACCGTCTTCGTGGGAGCACGGGGCGCCGGTGGTGCATTTACCATAGCAGGCAGCGGCAAGCCACGCGGGGGGCTCAACACGCATGGTCGATCGACTCCGGCATCTTTTAGCGGAGGAATGACCGGAATCCTTGGCTTCAAGGGGGCCTTGCGATCACTGCCAGGAGGCGCACCCCTACGGTCAACCAGCATGCGCTTCTCCGTTAAGATAACTGGGCCCATCGCATCCGCATACCAAGCCACGTACGTGTTGAGCATCTTGGGGGCACAGCTGGGTTCGCTGATAAAGAAATAGGAACCCGTGTTAAGCCGTGTGAAATGGTGCATTGCATTCTTTATCCCCTCTCGGCTGACCACGGGCTTTTCCAGGAAAGCTTCCATCGGGATCCCTTGGTTGTAGCTCGATTGCTGAGCAAATCGGTGCGGGTTATACCTCATAAAGAGTGCTGTCTCATTCTGCCTAAACACTAGGTAGCTCGGCCGAATGGAGTAGAGGTGGAGGATTTCCCGAGCCTTCAATATGGAAGCCCCGTCCTTAAAATCATCGCGCAGTGGCACCACTGACTTAGTGGTTTCTGAGCCTATGGTTATGACCTTATCCACAAAGGAAACCTTCGCTCCGACCAAATGTGGACGAAGGAGCAGCCCCCTAGACTCCCGTGGGGATGCAACCATAATTGAAGCACCGACCAACTGCATGACTCTCGGGAGTCTGCATTTCTCAAAGAACGGAGGAATCTTATGGGCACCAAACACCCCTTGCACATGCATCTCCATCTAGGAGGTGAAGTAGTGCATCGGGAAGTTAGCAGGCTGTACCCCAGGCTCACTAGCGTCCGCTGCTATGCTAAGTCCATTATAAAGGTAAGCCAGCCCGGCGATTCCTACCGATAACTGTAAACCAGCCACCATCCGATGCGCTGGGTAAAAGACAGAGGGCCGCATGTGGCGCGGGTGCATGAGGAGCGCAAAGCTGCATAGCCACAAGCCCAAGAACCCAGTAAAAAAGGTTTCCTCATCCATGCCCGGGACGGCGATTTCTGAGAAAGGGACGATGGCAGCGCTGGGGAGATAAAAATCCCTTTGATCATTCTCCGATACAGGTCGGCGGTCCAAGCCGAAACCAAAGGGTCATCGAGCTGGGCGAACTTCTCACTCCGCTCTGATAGGAACTCCAGGCGAATGAAGCGGGCAATAAAATCTGCGAAACCGACGCCCCGGTTGCCCGATTCCAGATGGAGTCCTTCATAGATCTCCAACACCTTCACCAAACCCGGATACTGATGCTGAATGGCGTTCTCCGGAGTCAGGTCAAACACCAGCGGCTTGGTGGCGAAGACGTATTCATCAGGAGGAAGCAGCTCCTCGTAGTTCTCCCCCCTCATTGGTAGACCCGAGACTTCAGCAAACTCCTCCAAGGAGATGGAGACCTCCCTGTCCGTCATCAGGAAGGTGTGGGTGGGGATATTCCATTGTTCAATAAAGGCCTTGATCCACCACGTTGGAGGAGAGGGATACTCGAAAAGCGAGATGTAGATGGCCGAATATAAACCAATCTTCGTTAGATGAGTCCTTTTCGCCGATAAGATGTACCGGGCCCACTGCAAATATCCGGCAGGCGGTCGCGGGATCAGTCCAATATTGTAAGCCTGTCCCCAAGGGCGTGCTTCACCCTGACAGATTCGCCTCCCCAGAATGTCTATTGCCGGCGGCGGCTGCACGGGGATGGCACCGATTGCAGGCTGGAGGAGGTCATCAGAATTCCAATTTTTAACCTCCACGGCATACTTCACCGGGGGTTCGTCCGCATAGGGGATCGTAATTATGGGCTCAGACGGCGAGGCGGAACTGAAACTGCGACGACCCTGGATGATTTCATTGTACCACTTTCCCCACAAGTGAAGATTTTTATACTCGGGATCATGGTCCTTAATAAGAGCGAACACCACCCGGTCCACTGGTGCATGGGGAAACCCTCCCTCCGAGCGAACAAATAGGAAAGACAGGTTGGCAGACATGTTTCCTGTAGAAAGACAAAAATAACCGTTAGTGTTCCCACGCTTGGCACTTTAAAATCTTACACCACACTGCAATGCAGTGGGTAGGGGACCAAAGGGGGACCCACAAAATCTGGATGACGGTGCATCATTTAATAAGACAATCCCATCATTAGATAAGACTGTCAATTCATGAAAAGGATCCCCAAGAGAATATCCTCATTGATGGGAAATTCCTAGAGACAAGGAGAAAATCTCCTCTTTTAGAGCAAAGCTCTGTCACAGAGTGACATTTGTCAAACTCTGGTCTCAGGGGAACAAGATTCCTCAAAAGAGCATAGCTCTGTGGTAATAATAGAATGATCCATCAAATTTTTTAACACTTAAAAGAATTAAATTTTTGAAATCTTGAAAAATCCATGAAAACTTATAAAAAATTCTTCATTTTTCAGATCTAAAAAGATCTACATTTGATCCAAGAGCAAAGCTCTGTTCATGGGTTAAGACCTATGGACAAGATCTCTGTAGATCTGTAAGTTTTTGAGAGCAAGGCTCTGTTGATGAAACCCTAAAAGGGTTTTCTTTAGATCAAAGATCTATAAGAGAAAGGCTCTGTTAATTAAATTTAATTTAATTTAAATTACCTAGAGTGATTCTAAGTTCTGAACTTTGAAGTTCTTGGGGAAAGAACAAGAGCAAGGCTCTGAAAGTTCTTAAGCAAGAGCAAGGCTCTGAGAATCAAAAATTCTTGAAAGTTGTAAAGAATTTTCTAAGGACAAAAGGTCCTATTTATAGGTGCCTGCGCCCCTTCAACTTATCAGTTGATCCAAAGGCTGGGATCTTGCCACCGCTGCACTCACGTGCGCGCCACGTGAGCGCAACGGTGGGGGGGGCATTTGTTTCCCCCAATCAGAGCAAGGCTCTGTTTGAATTTCAAAAAATTCAAATTTTGAAGCAACGCTTCAGATCCTCTGCGCTGCGCGCAAAGCGCCACGTGTCAGAAGTTGATGCGTCAGCACAGCGCCCGAGGCAGTGCGTCCAATCAGAGCAAGGCTCTTTAAAAATAAAAGTAAAGGAAGCAACGCTTCAGCTGCGCAAGCGCTGCGCTGCGCGGCGCGTGTCTGCGCAGTTGCGCAAGCACAGCTGCACAAGCGCTGCGCTGCACGACGCGTGTCTGTACAGTTGCGCAAGCACAGCTGCGCTGCACGACACGTGTCTGCGCAGTTGCGCAAGCACAGCTGCGCAAGTACAGCTGCGCAAGCGCTGCGCTGCGCGACACGTGTCATGCGCTGGAGCATTTGCGCCAAACAGAATTAAAATTCTAAAGAAATCTTTCTGTTCTTGTTAAAACAAGAAGATTTTCTTCTGTAAAACAGAAGCCCTTGGATCGAAGATCCAACGGTGGGGAAAATTCCCCAAATCACTCAGAGAAAGATCTTTTAAACAAATTTAACTAATTTATGGGCACTATAAAAAGGACCTTAGACCTCAATTCAAAGGGGGAGGAACATTTTTTGGGAGAAATCAAGAACTTCAAATAGAGAGAACTTTGAAGAATTAGAGAGAATTTCTCAAGAACAAGAGAAAAAGGTAAAAACCTTTAGAAAAAGAGAAAATTCTCTTAAAAACAGATCATTGATATAAGAACAAGATCAATGATCTTCAAGATAAAGAAAAGAAAAATAAACAGTAACAGTGCCTTGCACTTTTTATGAACCACTGGTTCTTTGAAAACAAGAAAAAACTTGTTTTCTTTGATCTAAAATTGATCCAAAAAAATAAGAACAGTGCCCAGCACTTGCCAAAACTGCACTATTACGCAAGCCGCCAGGAAGCGCCACGTGTCAGCAGTGCAACAACGCAGCGCACTGACGCAGCGCACTGCGCTATTGCGCTTGCGCTCATCAGAACGCGACACGTGTCACCTCCACGAGCGCTTGCGCTTTTTAACTTGCACAAAGCGCCTGACAAGCCATGTGGGGTACTGTCAGAGTAGGGACAGAGCCCAATTAAAAGGCCTAACAGGCCTAATAAAAAATGCTATGCATTTAAAAAAAAAGGGGGCAGAGCCCAAACAAAATGGATGCTCTGCATCATTTATAAAAGGGCAGAGCCCAACCAAAACAAAGAAAAATAATGCAATGAAGGGGCAAGGCCCTAGCACAGGGCCAATAGGCCGAAGAAAAAAGAATATTAAAACTGGACTTAGCCCAGTCATGGCCATAAGTCCTCAAATTAAATTGACTGA
Source organism: Agapanthus africanus (assembly GCA_030015575.1). Classification (NCBI taxonomy): domain Eukaryota; kingdom Viridiplantae; phylum Streptophyta; class Magnoliopsida; order Asparagales; family Amaryllidaceae; genus Agapanthus; species Agapanthus africanus. The sequence goes on from CM057340.1 coordinate 605,287,420, forward strand.
GCACGGCGGCTCCCTAAATCAACTTTGGTTAAAGGGTACATCTCCGAACTCCTCTGACACCCATCGTTGTAATCCTTCAACAACGTCAGAGAGGTGACGGGTCCCAACGACCACACATGAATATGGACTGCGGGGTCCTTAAACTCGTGGACCGAAACGTCCTTAAACTAATGTTGGACCGAAACGTCCTTAAACTAATAATGGACCACTACGTCCCTAAACTGGAATATGGACCGAAACGTCCTTAAACTAATAATGGACCACTACGTCCCTAAACTGGAATATGGACCACCATGTCCCTAAACTGGCAATGGACCACCATGTCCCTAAACTGGCAATGGACCGCAATGTCCTTAAACTACCTATGGACCACTACGTCCCTAAACTACCTATGGACCACTACGTCCCTAAACTGGAACAATAGAGCCTCCAAACGCTCTTTTGTCGGATCTAAACGATCCCGTTTAAGTTGATCTTAGCCTCAAATATGGCTAACGTATCCTTAAACATTCAAGCAGACTTTAGTCCTAAATTGGACTATAAGACCCCCAATCAACTTTGGTTCAAGGGTACATCTCCGAACTCCTCTGACACATGTCGTTGTAATCCTTCAACGTCGTCAGAGAGGTGACGGGTCCCGACGGCCATATATTAAATGGACCACTACGTCCTTAAACTGGAAATGGATCTAGACGAGATCGTTAAGTTGATCTTAGTCTCAAATCAGACTAACGTATCCTTAACGAACGTTTAAGTTGATCTTAGTCTCAAATGCGGCTAACGTATCCTTAAACTAAAAAAACACCAAACCCAAATCTAAGTAAATACGGATTTGGACTAATCCACGTCCTACGGGAGACGGCATTACTCAGTCTCCGTATACAATCCACGGGCAACCACAAACAAAACAAACACCCACGACACGAAGTGAAATTCTGGAGAAGGAGAAAGTTGTTACCGCGATGCGGTAGCGTAATTAACTGCAGGGGCTTGCGCCTGCAGGGAAGAGCGCCCCCACAATCAAAAACCCATCAAGCGAGGGGGAATCTGACGAAGTCTGCTACATCGGCCGCATCCGTCTAAACCTCCGATACACGGTGCCATAAATCAACTTGGCATCTTCGGAGAGGTAGACGGATAAAACCATATAGCATCTGCCCCGAATCTCAGGCCTAGATGTCCTCATGTCTTGGCCCCAGTTCGGAGGGGAACACACCCTCGTGTTGTAATTAGCGACAATGAGACACATTTCTGTAATCGGTCTTTCGAGACTTTGATGCGGAAATATTCAATCACTCACAAACTTTCTACGCCCTATCATCCCCAAACAAGCGGGCAAGCTGAGATCTCGAATAGGCAAATAAAACAAATTTTGGAGAAGACGGTTTCTAAAAACCGTAAAGATTGGTCAACCAAATTGACAGATGCTCTTTGGGCATTTCGCACCGCTAATAAGACCAATCTTGGTATGTCTCCATACCGCCTTGTGTTTGGGAAGGCATGCCACCTTCCTGTCGAGATCGAACATAAGGCAATGTGGGCTATTAAAGAGCTTAACTTTGATTTTGATCAAGCTTACAGCTATCGGAAGCTACAATTGAATGAGCTAAGCGAACTCCGCGATGAAGCTTACGATAATGCGGTGATAGTAAAGAACCAGACTAAAGTGTTCCACGATAAAAACATTTTTAGAAAAACTTTCACATCGGGGCAACAAGTCCTTCTTTACGATTCTCGTCTCCATCTTCATCCGGGTAAGCTTAAATCCCGTTGGAAATGAACTTTTGTGGTATGGTATGTACACCCGCACGGGGCAGTAGAAGTTGAAAATTTGAAAAATGGTTCAATTTTTAAAGTAAATGGGCATAAATTAAAACCTTATTTCTCTGCTGACCCAGCGGAGGAGCTCCTATTTTTACAGGAGCCGATTTATCATAACTGAATTCCTCCGCCTCACCTCCATGTTTCGGCAACACTTTCTCATTTTAATAATGGAGGTGAGTGAAAAGGACTTAACTGAATATCTGTGCGTGCCAAAGAACAAGTTTGGGGATGGTTTTTATTTAACTATTATTTTACCCCTGTTGTCTCTCCCCAAGTATACAGGTCCATGCTCTCAAAAGACAACATCAGTGAGGCCATTGCTGAAAACAGGTTTGGGGGGGAGGTTTGTATGCATTGAATTATCTCTGACACTGGGCATTCAAATTTTTTTGTTTTTTATATAATAGAAGAGTAGAAAGTGAAAAATTATATTTAAAAGATAGGAATAGTTTAAGAAAAACAAGAAAGTTAGATATTTTCTTAAATGAAACTAGTAATAAATAGTTATGAGTTGTTGTCCCAAGGGTTGGTAAGATGAAGGAAATTACTAATCTAAGGATAAAAATAAGCCTGAAAAATAGTTCCTATTTTGGAAGCAAAACAATTGAACATTGATACCCTGTTTTACGCACTTACACACATCTTGAAACTCGGGATAGTAGAGTATACCTTGAAATGCTCTTGTCTAAAAAATCCAAAATATGAAGGAAATAAAAGTGGAGAATAAAAGATAAAATGGTGAAAAGAAAAATGAACACTGGTTTTGTTATCACCGAGGCAGCAATAAAAAAAATACAGCGATGGTGCTTTATCACCTAGTGCCTTAGACCAACTAGTTTGGGAGCCACTGCTAAGCATTAGATGTTGCAAGACGAGAAAAAGCACCTAATTAGCAAGCACATGAGTAATCTGTCGGTTAGTACCTCAAAAAGTATTAACGGTCGCATGAAAAATGTGTGAGCATATTCCATCTAAATATCGATTAAAAAGTACTAAGGTAGATGGACAAGAGTATGATTGCTTGAATTGAATTCTCCGAGTGTAGGGATGTCCAGTTCACAAACATAGGGGTATATGATCAATGTTTAGAAGAAAGATAGGGAGGAAAACTAAAGGCGATGTTTTATTGATGGATGATGTGATTTCTAACATTTTTTCACAACCATTAAGATAGGGCTCATAGCAACTGAAAAACTGGTGTAGTTGAAAACTCTTATTTTCAAGTTCTTTCTTTTATAATTCTTATCTTTATATGTAACTTTCACCATCTCTCTTTTATTATAAGATTTTGTGGGTGTAATCCGCTGAAAACCCTCAGGAGACAACACTCCTCCTACAAGGGACACCTAGAGGTTTAACGGCTTGTTGCACGTGCTAAGTTTAATCGTGTTGCCTATGAAAGTATGCTACTTAGGATTTTTCTTTTTTCTTTCTCTTTCTCTTGAATAACTAGTTTGCTCGGGACGATCAAAGATAAGTTTGGAGGTATTTGTTCAGTTGATAAAACTGCACATTTAATATGACATTTTTCCTACTATTTCTATATAATAAAAGGTGTTTATATAATATATGACACATATGAAGGTTTATCTGTAAAAATACTATTTTCATGTGTTTATATATTATAATTAACATTATGTAGGAAAAAGTAAGCATAAATATCCATGTGACATTTGGCCCATTTAAATATGCTTACCTTATTAAAAGCCTTTGACCAATTCTTAATGGTTAAGTTAATATCTCCATAAAACAAACTAATATTATTTATGGAGTTATTGTGCAGAATTTTCAGGACTGAAATTAAGAAAATCAAAGTTGGCAAAACAAACCTACCCAATTAAGAAAGTAAACTAAAGAAATCAAGTCTGACAGTGATGAAGAGAAGATTTTCAGTTTTCAGATATGTGAAAAGATCACCACGTGTCATCAAGTTAAAGCCCCAGAAAAACTAACAGACGATCTCCCTGTTTGGCCGCGGAACCGCGGCCAAACCCACCTATTGGCCGCGGTTCCGCCGCGTTTTAGACGAGTTAGGGGTTAGGATTTTCTCTGTTAGGATCTTAACCACTGGTTTCCAAAAAAGTAAAATAGGGTTCTGGCTCTGTGACTATAAATAAGGACCGAGAGCCTCTTGGAAAAATCATCAAGCTGAAGAGATCACGAAGTCCACGACAGGCTCACGCATCCAGGCTGATAATCAACGGTTCATCTACCTCCTTAGAAGAGATCGAGAAGCAAACTAGCATTTTGTAATCATTTTCTAAGGAAACAAAGTGTAAATGAATTTTGTTGATTAATAAAGGTACTTGTTTTCTTATTCTATCTCTTTGTAGTTTTAATATGATTTCCCTCTCCATCTCTTCTTCTCCCAACATGCGCGAGTAATTCTTCGCTTGTTAGGGTTCATGGGATTATGGTAGGTTAATGGATGATGAAGATCCTTAAACTCTTTTTAAGTCTTATAAAGTTTATAAACTTTATCAAAAGAATAGTTAACATCCTAATTGGACGCGCCATCAATTCATTGATAATCGCGACCACGATTAGAGATTAGATTAACAATTGTTTTGGTAAAGGCTAGATATGAACAGAGTTTCATGTCGAGATAGGGGTTAAGAGTGGGAACCCTTTTTCCTACAGAAACCCTATTCTATATGCATCATTGTCGTTCTAGTTTTAAATCTATTAAAAAATAAAAGGAGTAATCTTTAATTAATCATCCATAACTACTAAATCCCAATGAAACCTACAAGCCCCCTTTTAATATTAAACTTACCTCCGTAGTTAATCTAGATCTATATTTTGCATCCGTGTTTGTCACGCCCCGCTTCCCAAAATACGGAATACGAGGGGTAGACAAGGCCAGCCATGCTCCTACGGTCAAGGAAATGTCCTGCCGTAGTCACACTTCGGCTTCTAGTTTATCATGGTAAACAGTAAACGATGCTCAAGTAATGAGAAATGCAGTAACTGAAAGATTCAATAATAAAACTGACCTGAAGTGGAACAAACGGGAGTAACTCGGAGTAGTAAGTCAAGAGATCTGTGATGCACGTCTAGTTCTGATCCAGGCTAAATCTTCTCCTCACACTGAGCATGCATACTCAGGTCGTCAGAGCGACACAATAGCAATATAATATATATAATCAAGTAACAGTTCTAACAGTGGTGAAGGATATGCACAACAGTAAATCAATAACAGCATGAATATAAATGAGCAGAGATAAATGCAGCGGAGCAGTAAAGCAGTATACGATATGTCATGTATGTCAACACAGTATATAAGGAATGTAAATGACAGTAACCCTATCAGTCTCTAAGTCTCACTGCACAGGTCAATAAGCCTATCGTCAGTCCAAGTATGAGAGTCAACCACTCGCGAGTGTCCTCCACCCAAGGGTAGAACCCAAGGGCAAGGGACCACGGGCCCAACATGTAACGAGTGTATCACGGTGTATATATCACGTACCCTGTAAATCTCCATATAACTCCCTAAGTATATAAGCCGGCATGGGACTCCCGAGATTCTGTTGAGCTCACACTTGAACTACCCCACACCCCGTGGTCTACATCAAACGCTAACCATCACCCTAAATACTGATCGATCCGTGACAAGTCTGCGCGAGAACTGGAGGCAGGACCTCCATCAAGCACGTCCCGACTAATACCTAAGATAAATGGCAGTGTCGGATGCCTTATCTGTGACACCCGTGCAAGCGCTTCCATAAGTGTCCCATACCACTTATAGTCACACGTACACGCATCCCACAGACGTCGACAATGCAATAGAAATATAGGGTCACTGATTGTGCACAAGTACGTATCACTTTTCACTTAATCACGAATGCACGAACACTGACGTGCTTGCCACAATCATCACTAATATCTAACACTGGGTAAATGCACGATATCACTAGGTTATCACTACAATGATATGGGTATGATGTGATGCGTGAACAAGTATATAAACATGATGAGGATGTTATGAAATAGCATTCTTTCACTTGCACGATTTATCATGAAATATAGGTACATAATTTAGCGAAATGATAAACAGGTAGTAATTAATATGTTCAGTTAGCTATCCATAGAATTTTGTTTCAAGTCAATCGGGTTCCAGGATCATTAGTTATGATTATTTCCTTTTAAGCGCACGCGGCTGGAAGTCTAATTTCAGAATCAGAAGTCCATTTCGCAACGCATTTTGATCCCAGTTGGGATCGGATTTTAGCGACGCTATAGTTGGATGAATTCTAGGGTTTTCAGTAAGGTTTTCAACGCAACCAACAGATCTTCAATCGCGTCTGTACGTTAGGAGTTATAATCTGTTTAATATCAACATGTCAATTCTGAATCTGCTGGGACTGTTATGTGTCCCGATATATTAAATTACCGATAAAATATCAAACGGTAACGAAACAGAATGAAACCAGTTGGGTTGTCTAGCTAACAGGTTTATCTACAATAAACAGGGGAGTTCCGCAACCTAAGAGTTAAGTAAATCCAGTGGTACCAGTTACAGAACAGCAAGCAATACTTAGAGTCGCTCTGGACTGCAGTCCAGAGTCGCACTCCGATCCAATCTTCACCACAGTTTAAGTACAGGTATGTCTAGAAATTATTACAGGGTTAAAGTTCGTTGAGTTGGCTTCAATTTGAGCCCTCGAACGCACCATTCTAGTGTGTATATGATTTATGGTGAATTTAACGGTTTTCAGGTGCAACAGAATTTCAGTTTTACGGTTAAACTTGGGGGCAGTTGTTTTAGTCATAAACGATCAAATTATCCAACGAAACTTGCACACGTTGTTCATCACAACAAGGGCCCAAATACTAAATCAAATTCCGTCAATTTAGAAATGTATTTTCTTTGGGAACGCGCGTCGAACAGGTACGGCATATAATTGGTTAAACTTGTAACTTCAATAATCTATGCATTTAACAATTTTAACTTAAGTAAAATAGCATGTAAGCAAGTAGAAACTTGCCTGGGAGCGACTCGGGGATGCACGGCAGCGACGCGGTCCTTTGTGATGGCCCGACGCGATCACGGCAAGGATTGGCCTCGGCTCGATCTTGGCTCGGTCTCGGATTGAGCTCTGTGCTTGACGGCTCGTTACCGTGGTTGTATGCGCGGGTTTTTGTTAGTTTTGAAGAGGGAGGCAATTAACAGAGAGGAAGAGTTAGAGAGAGAAAATGGAGAGAGGAATGTAGAGAGAGAGAGAGAGAAAGCAGGGGGAGAGAGGGTTAGATAGAGAAAGAAATGGAGTGAGAGAGGAATTGAGGGTGTGCAGGGAAGAGAGAGAGAGATTAGGGAATGAGATAGAGGGAGTTGAGACAGAGAGAGGGAGAGTGATCGAGAGGGAGAGAGTGATCGGGAAAGAGGGAGAGAGAGAGAAAGTTAGAGAGAGAAAGGGAGATGAGAGAGGGTAAGAGAATGCAGAGAGAGAGAGAGAGAGTGAGTGACAGAGTGAGGGAGAGAGTTAGAGGGTGAAGGGTGTTGACGAGATGCTGGTGCGTGACGACGAGACGAGGAGCTCGCCGGCGTTGGGGCAGGGGGCACCGAGCTCGAGCGAGCGGGTTGGGTGTGCAGGAGTCGTCGAGATCGTTGCAGGGGAGTTGGTCGAGATCTGGTGGTGTGGAGGGGAGAGCGAGGGAGGAGTGGTTGGTGGCGACGACGACGACGATGGTGATGAGCTGCGTCGAGGTGGACTTGGTGGTGGGGAGTTGGGTGCAGGGAAAACTATGGTGAGGCAGTGAGGGAATGAAGTGGTCTGGGTTGGTGAGAGGGAGTGAGGAAGAGGGTACAGGGTGTGCGCGACGTGGGATAACGTCTCGCGACGGGGCGCAGGCGGAGGAGGCGGCGCGAGACGCGCGCACGCGGGCGGGATTTACGGCAAGGAGCCGTTGGAGTTTTAAACGGAAGATGAACAGTGCGGAGTCGGGTCGGGTGAGGAAACGTGGGAGCGGGCTGCTGGGGAGAAGAGTGGGCCGGGAAAAATAAGGAAAACAATTTGGGAAGAAATTGTAACGGGCCGGGGCTAAAACTTATTAAAGGATTTAATTAAGAGAATTTTGAATGGGCTTAGTAAAGGAACGGGCCGGCCTGTTTAAGAAAGAAATAACAAAATAAAATATATGAGAGGGGGCCGGGCTGAAGTGGGCTTCTGAAGAGAAGAAAAGGGATTTTAAAATAATTAAATTAAAGTTAGGGAAAGGACTTAGGAGGTGGGCCGAAAAATAAACAATAAAAATAGATAAGAAGGGAAAGGGCCCGGTCTAATATTTAAACTAAAAATTAAGTTTATAAAAACTAAAATGATGGGCTGAGGGAATTAATAGTAAAGGAAAAATGGTTTTGGGTTTCAAAAATGAATAATGGGATTTAGAAGGGGTAAAATTATATATATAAAAAAATAAAATTTATAGGTAAAATAAATAAAATCATAAAATAATAAAATACGGATTTAGACGTATAAGAAAAAACTGGGTATTACATCATACCACCCTTACAAAAATTTCGTCCTCGAAATTTAAAAGAAACAACTAGCTATAGATAATAAGCGAAGAGTTATCATATCGAAAACTAATACATGTTGATTTACTTAAAAACGGATAGGCAAAGTTTTGAAGGTACGTACATATATATAAGAATCCCTTACAAAAGATAGGCCTAAAAGGTATAATGTAGGAACACTATAAGGGCTACTATAAATATACGGGAACATAGATAACAATAACGAATAATAATAATCAAAGTGTGCTCGATAAAAATCGAGACTCAAATATGTGCACATCTAGGTTTATCAAAATAAGCAGAAAGAAAAATAATAATGATAGGGTTCAACCATTTATAATAGTAACCATAGACACAAATTCCCAAAATAAATTAACGACAATAAAGCAGTGAAAAAAATTTGTCGGTAGGTTAAAACACTTTAGGAAAAGGGGTCGATAGAATCAGTTTAAAATAATTTAGGAAACTTATATAGTGAAAATAGGGAAACATGGAACAAAATATGCGCGGTGTAAGGGTGCGCTACTGAAAATAAGAATACTAATAGTGTACTTAAAAATCGATAACACACTCTTTGATAAATTTAAAATTGTGAAAACTAAATTTTGAATAATAATGTCTCTAAATATATTTTTGGGGTAATAGAGAAATCACCAATATGAATAGAGCTAGCTAGGATAGTGATTACAAGAAGGTGGGGCTCTATTGGAAGGTCGGAGTGTGGCGGCTTTAGGTCAAATGCTAAGGAGATCGTGATAGGGTCGGCACAAGAAGCAAGGATGAGCAACAAAGGAATATAAAAGATAAGTGTGGGGGAAACAACAGTTGGCACAACACACGAACAAAAATTTGAAGAGTTAATGAACTCGGAAGTTTCACAAGAAATGTTCTCGTCCCAGAAGGATCTCAAACGGGTACAGAAAAGGGATAAGGATGGCTCATTTCAAGGATCAAGGTGCGGTACTTTCTAATCGACACGGGGTGAAAACTACACAATGAGTAGGGGTGGACAGTCAGGGAACTCGGCAGAACATAAATGGATATGGAAAATAAACAAGTATCAAGCGAACCAACAATCAAAGGATTTATGAATTCAGAATATTTATTTCATTCAAGAAAATCTGAAACAAGGCATTGTCCAAGACGGAAAGTGGCCCTAAACTATACACAGATTATTTGGCCAGAAGACAACATCAGACGAAATCCCATCAGTCGCGGTTGTGGAGATTCAGCAGGTTGCGGTAGGCTCGCGCACTCTGGTAGAGGTGTCCATTCCCATATCGCCTCGCAGGTATCGCCAAAGGAAGTCCTTCCACGGCAGGGTCTTGATCTTCTGGTTCTCCTTCCTTGAATGGAGCTTCTTCATCGAGGTCCGATTCCATCAGATTCTCCTCTTCTGGATTCTCTTCCATGGGATTTTCCTCCACTGGGTTTTCTTCCATCGGTTCTTTCTCTATAGAATTATCTTCAGGATCTTCTTCTTCTTCGTCGGAATCAGTTATCACTTTAAACTCTGGCGCGGCTACTCCTTCGTCCTCTGAGACGTGATTTCCGAAGTTGACTTGGGGATCGTTGATCTCATCGTCAAAACCCGTCATCCCGTGGTCTAAGGATACGCATGACTGTGCATCCTTATCTAGATGCGGCGCTGCTCCAGGGTGGGCCATGGTCATAGAATAAAAGTCATGATCAGATAGTGGGATACATCCCGGAAAGCTCAGGGTATGAAATATAGGAAAATATGCGGTTGCAGGAACTGAAAGATCAGAATGAAAATACTGTGATAATGAATAGAATTTGACATAGAGAAAGCATGAGAATGATATCTATTTTATGATTCAAATTTTATTTTATTCAACTAAAGTTCGATGGATACAAAGGTTCAAATAGAAGGAAATATTCATAAAAGATGACAACATTATTATTGAAATTGGAAATCATAGAATTCTTCTTCGATTGTCAGCACGCTGCATCATCGTTACGCGAGTTGAATCCTGCATTAGATCCGCCTTATGGTCGAAGTTCAAACTACGCGATGATCTTCACTTGGTAGAAGTGGGGAGTGTGGACGAGTTTCCTCCTTGTAGTTCCTTCCTTTCTGGGCAACCGTTGATAAGATGTTCGCTGGATCCACAAATTAGACATTTTCCTTGGGCGCGGCGACAATCCCTCTGAAGATGTCCTGGCCTCTTACAGTATCCACAGCAAAGATTCTTCTGATGCTTCTGTTGACGCTTCATCTTCTTCTCCTTCCTTCGTCCAATAGGGATCCCTTTATGATAGGAGACTCCCGCTGGTGCTTGATTCACCTGTCTTCTCAATCCTTCAGCTAACAAGTCGTTTGTCCGTTCCTGGGCTTCCTTTAAACCTTGCAGTACACTCAGAATCTCAACAGTCTGATTCTGGGGAGCGGATAAGGACGAAGAGTCGTTGGAAGACATGATCCTGAAACAACAATTTCGAGAATGATATGAGTCACACGCTAAATGAATCAAAATATGATATGGATAGAACAAGGATTCGAGAATATCAGAGGTGATGGATATCATTACAAATGGAGAATCAACTGTATCACTTTAAGTCACTTGATTAGAGTACGGTAGTGCAATGGCAACCACGTATCCTCGTCAAGTCACCCGAAACCATAGTGAATGGATAGCTGAACACACTATGTGAATATGGATCAAGGATGACAAGTTTACAATCTAGACTGAGTGGTGTCTTAGCTTGCCAAACTCTACACGGAAAACTGCAATCTCATTCTATGCAAAACCTGGCTCTGATACCAACTAAACCATGTCACGCCCCGCTTCCCAAAATACGGAATACGAGGGGTAGACAAGGCCAGCCATGCTCCTACGGTCAAGGAAATGTCCTGCCGTAGTCACACTTCGGCTTCTAGTTTATCATGGTAAACAGTAAACGATGCTCAAGTAATGAGAAATGCAGTAACTGAAAGATTCAATAATAAAACTGACCTGAAGTGGAACAAACGGGAGTAACTCGGAGTAGTAAGTCAAGAGATCTGTGATGCACGTCTAGTTCTGATCCAGGCTAAATCTTCTCCTCACACTGAGCATGCATACTCAGGTCGTCAGAGCGACACAATAGCAATATAATATATATAATCAAGTAACAGTTCTAACAGTGGTGAAGGATATGCACAACAGTAAATCAATAACAGCATGAATATAAATGAGCAGAGATAAATGCAGCGGAGCAGTAAAGCAGTATACGATATGTCATGTATGTCAACACAGTATATAAGGAATGTAAATGACAGTAACCCTATCAGTCTCTAAGTCTCACTGCACAGGTCAATAAGCCTATCGTCAGTCCAAGTATGAGAGTCAACCACTCGCGAGTGTCCTCCACCCAAGGGTAGAACCCAAGGGCAAGGGACCACGGGCCCAACATGTAACGAGTGTATCACGGTGTATATATCACGTACCCTGTAAATCTCCATATAACTCCCTAAGTATATAAGCCGGCATGGGACTCCCGAGATTCTGTTGAGCTCACACTTGAACTACCCCACACCCCGTGGTCTACATCAAACGCTAACCATCACCCTAAATACTGATCGATCCGTGACAAGTCTGCGCGAGAACTGGAGGCAGGACCTCCATCAAGCACGTCCCGACTAATACCTAAGATAAATGGCAGTGTCGGATGCCTTATCTGTGACACCCGTGCAAGCGCTTCCATAAGTGTCCCATACCACTTATAGTCACACGTACACGCATCCCACAGACGTCGACAATGCAATAGAAATATAGGGTCACTGATTGTGCACAAGTACGTATCACTTTTCACTTAATCACGAATGCACGAACACTGACGTGCTTGCCACAATCATCACTAATATCTAACACTGGGTAAATGCACGATATCACTAGGTTATCACTACAATGATATGGGTATGATGTGATGCGTGAACAAGTATATAAACATGATGAGGATGTTATGAAATAGCATTCTTTCACTTGCACGATTTATCATGAAATATAGGTACATAATTTAGCGAAATGATAAACAGGTAGTAATTAATATGTTCAGTTAGCTATCCATAGAATTTTGTTTCAAGTCAATCGGGTTCCAGGATCATTAGTTATGATTATTTCCTTTTAAGCGCACGCGGCTGGAAGTCTAATTTCAGAATCAGAAGTCCATTTCGCAACGCATTTTGATCCCAGTTGGGATCGGATTTTAGCGACGCTATAGTTGGATGAATTCTAGGGTTTTCAGTAAGGTTTTCAACGCAACCAACAGATCTTCAATCGCGTCTGTACGTTAGGAGTTATAATCTGTTTAATATCAACATGTCAATTCTGAATCTGCTGGGACTGTTATGTGTCCCGATATATTAAATTACCGATAAAATATCAAACGGTAACGAAACAGAATGAAACCAGTTGGGTTGTCTAGCTAACAGGTTTATCTACAATAAACAGGGGAGGTCCGCAACCTAAGAGTTAAGTAAATCCAGTGGTACCAGTTACAGAACAGCAAGCAATACTTAGAGTCGCTCTGGACTGCAGTCCAGAGTCGCACTCCGATCCAATCTTCACCACAGTTTAAGTACAGGTATGTCTAGGAATTATTACAGGGTTAAAGTTCGTTGAGTTGGCTTCAATTTGAGCCCTCGAACGCACCATTCTAGTGTGTATATGATTTATGGTGAATTTAACGGTTTTCAGGTGCAACAGAATTTCAGTTTTACGGTTAAACTTGGGGGCAGTTGTTTTAGTCATAAACGATCAAATTATCCAACGAAACTTGCACACGTTGTTCATCACAACAAGGGCCCAAATACTAAATCAAATTCCGTCAATTTAGAAATGTATTTTCTTTGGGAACGCGCGTCGAACAGGTACGGCATATAATTGGTTAAACTTGTAACTTCAATAATCTATGCATTTAACAATTTTAACTTAAGTAAAATAGCATGTAAGCAAGTAGAAACTTGCCTGGGAGCGACTCGGGGATGCACGGCAGCGACGCGGTCCTTTGTGATGGCCCGACGCGATCACGGCAAGGATTGGCCTCGGCTCGATCTTGGCTCGGTCTCGGATTGAGCTCTGTGCTTGACGGCTCGTTACCGTGGTTGTATGCGCGGGTTTTTGTTAGTTTTGAAGAGGGAGGCAATTAACAGAGAGGAAGAGTTAGAGAGAGAAAATGGAGAGAGGAATGTAGAGAGAGAGAGAGAGAAAGCAGGGGGAGAGAGGGTTAGATAGAGAAAGAAATGGAGTGAGAGAGGAATTGAGGGTGTGCAGGGAAGAGAGAGAGAGATTAGGGAATGAGATAGAGGGAGTTGAGACAGAGAGAGGGAGAGTGATCGAGAGGGAGAGAGTGATCGGGAAAGAGGGAGAGAGAGAGAAAGTTAGAGAGAGAAAGGGAGATGAGAGAGGGTAAGAGAATGCAGAGAGAGAGAGAGAGTGAGTGACAGAGTGAGGGAGAGAGTTAGAGGGTGAAGGGTGTTGACGAGATGCTGGTGCGTGACGACGAGACGAGGAGCTCGCCGGCGTTGGGGCAGGGGGCACCGAGCTCGAGCGAGCGGGTTGGGTGTGCAGGAGTCGTCGAGATCGTTGCAGGGGAGTTGGTCGAGATCTGGTGGTGTGGAGGGGAGAGCGAGGGAGGAGTGGTTGGTGGCGACGACGACGACGATGGTGATGAGCTGCGTCGAGGTGGACTTGGTGGTGGGGAGTTGGGTGCAGGGAAAACTATGGTGAGGCAGTGAGGGAATGAAGTGGTCTGGGTTGGTGAGAGGGAGTGAGGAAGAGGGTACAGGGTGTGCGCGACGTGGGATAACGTCTCGCGACGGGGCGCAGGCGGAGGAGGCGGCGCGAGACGCGCGCACGCGGGCGGGATTTACGGCAAGGAGCCGTTGGAGTTTTAAACGGAAGATGAACAGTGCGGAGTCGGGTCGGGTGAGGAAACGTGGGAGCGGGCTGCTGGGGAGAAGAGTGGGCCGGGAAAAATAAGGAAAACAATTTGGGAAGAAATTGTAACGGGCCGGGGCTAAAACTTATTAAAGGATTTAATTAAGAGAATTTTGAATGGGCTTAGTAAAGGAACGGGCCGGCCTGTTTAAGAAAGAAATAACAAAATAAAATATATGAGAGGGGGCCGGGCTGAAGTGGGCTTCTGAAGAGAAGAAAAGGGATTTTAAAATAATTAAATTAAAGTTAGGGAAAGGACTTAGGAGGTGGGCCGAAAAATAAACAATAAAAATAGATAAGAAGGGAAAGGGCCCGGTCTAATATTTAAACTAAAAATTAAGTTTATAAAATCTAAAATGATGGGCTGAGGGAATTAATAGTAAAGGAAAAATGGTTTTGGGTTTCAAAAATGAATAATGGGATTTAGAAGGGGTAAAATTATATATATAAAAAAATAAAATTTATAGGTAAAATAAATAAAATCATAAAATAATAAAATACGGATTTAGACGTATAAGAAAAAACTGGGTATTACAGTGTTTAACGTAGATCTAGATTCTACAACCATTCTTCACCATTCTTTATTCTTCCTCTCTTTTTCAACACGCCTAAAATAAGAATGAAAGGTTCCACGTTTCCCTGAGGACGACCTGTACTCACCTCGGTCTAGCTACGCGCGACACCGTTCTGATTGCGGTTAATTACTACACATAGATCAGATCTCAGTAACCACTCCCTCTGTCGGGATGGATTGGTTAGTAAATCCCGACAGAATATGGGCGGTTGGCCTCAGGTTTGACGGGCCGAGCCCCATACGTAGGAAGAATTCATGGAAAAGGATGTCCGCCGAGCTTCCCGAGTCGACCAGTATCCTTTAAACCTAGTAGCGGTGGACTCGCGTTGTAATCATGAGGGGGTCGTTGTGAGGCAAGGATATTCCGTGGAGGTCTTTGTCGGTGAAGGTGATGGGCTCGGCTGCTTTGCTTTTCTTCCAGGGCTGGCCGCTAGTTCCCTCGACCGGAAGGAGGCGGAGAGACTCGCCGGCTCCAGGCACACCCCCAATGATACGACCATGATTTGGCTGATCGTCAATTCTCCGGGAGGGGGATGGTTCTCTTGCTCCCGGTCTACCTGTCGCTTTTCCCGCAGGTACTTTGCCAGGTGCCCCGAGCGAATCAACTCCTCGACGTAGTCGCGGAGTTATTTACATTCCCGGTAGGGTGTCTCTGCGACCTGTGGAAGGTGCAGTATGGGCTTCAAGTCCGTTTGGCCACTCTATTAGTGACCGATGGGAGCTTGAAGAATCGCTCGCCCTTCGCCTCCTCCAACAGCTCAGTCTGAGAGTTGTTGAGCGAAGTATACTCCTGAAACTTCGGGGAGTATGGCTTTGGCCGGTCGACCTTCTTCTTCTCTTCTCTACCCCTCTTATTTCGGTCGGCCTGGTCACCCCGGGGTAGGTTCGCGTTCACCTCGGACTCGAGTTGGATTTCCCGCTCAGTCCAAGCTTTCACCTCGGCCATGGTCCTAGGTTGCGCCAATGCAAAGGAGCGGAGCCACTCCTTGTGCCTAAGACCTGACCTCAGAGCGGTGATTACAGTCTCGTCCCTGTGCTCGGGAACCTCAAGAAGAGCGTTGTAGAAGCGAGTGACGTATCCTTTGAAGGATTCCTTGTCCCCGCTCTTTATAATGAAGAGGTAATCGACGGTCCACTTCTGCCATCTATTCCCGACGAAATGTCCGAGGAACTGGACGGCCAGCTCATCAAAGGTAGAGATGGAGCGTGGTATGAGTCCTCGGAACCAATCTCGTCCAGCCCGGATGAGAGTGGCGGGGAACGCTCGGCATTGGGCAGCGTCGGAGTTGTCCTGAAAGCTCATGCCTACCGTAAATGCGTCCAGATGGTCTTTTGAGTCAGACAAAGAGGGCCACTTTTGGAGGCTTGTTTCTGGATGAGATGTGAATAGCGAGCAGCTCTTCAGTGAAAGGCTTCGTAAGCGAGTCGGCAGCATACCTGGCCCCTTTGCTCGCAAGACGACCTTCCCGATGTATACCCTCGATTTTCTTTTCGAGGGCATCGAGACGTTCGTGGTACCCCGAGGATTCGGCGTATTTGGAGTTATGGCCCCTCCCGCTGGTGGCCTGCGCCTGGCTGCGGCTCATGTTCTTCTCTATCAGGTTCCTCAGGTCCCCTGGCGAGGTCTTTCTCGAGTTGTCGCAGTGAGTGCCACCCGTGCAACCTCATCGAGGGAGAGGGTGTCGGCCATGCCTGGGAGCAGACGAGCTGACCGATACCTCCTCGGGAGGGACAAGAGCGCGATGGGCCTCAGGGCGGGGGGCTCTTTCATGAGACATCGGCGTGGAGCTGTGAAGCGCCCAACAGGTCATTGAATTGGTTGCCACGGGGGACCTGTGGCCGCCGGAGATAGCAAGATGCTGTTCAGTGGTGCCAGCATGGGCAGTGTCTTCTCCCCCTCTGTGGAGGTCGCGATCCCGAAGTGGGTGAACGGCGACCTGGGGGGCCTGTCCCGCTGTTTGGACGCGGACAAGGGCATCCATGATGGATGCGAGCCTGTCAAACTGTGCGGAAAGGGCAAGAACGGAGTTAGGCGGAGGAGAGGATCCGTCCGCACCCCCATTGTGGGGAGGGCGGCGGCTTGTGCTTGGATCGCCGCGGTGATCACTCTCTATGAGTTCGAGATCGGAAGATCAACTTTCGATGAGTGGAATTTTTGAAGTTCCCACAGACAGCGCCAACTGATGGAGGTCAGGATCTCCTTCAGATATTGTCCTCCGTCGATCTGTCGCGAGCGTCTATGAACGGCTGAGATTGGTATTGAGGGTTTCCTCCTCAAGCGTGTGGATCTCAGTGGGCATGATTTGGAGTGAAGCCGAGCTACCTGCAAAAAAGTTCCGGGGTGGTTGTACCACTGTTGACCCTCCGACGATCAAGTTATCCGAGATATTTGAGCAGAGCAGCGACCTGTTGGAATGAAATTGTGTTACCTGAGTCTTCTGAGAGAGGAGGTTTCTATAGCGGTCGCCATGGGGTAGCTGGCTCGAGATCTTCACCGGCTGTTATGCCCCTGGCATTACGCCTGTGTGGATGGAGGGATCCCCCATTAATGACAAGATTCGCTCGTTAATGGGGGGATGCGACGCGTGGAACGCGGGATCGCGGGGCGGCGGATATCTCGCGTCTGGCGAGATCCGCGGAGCGGTGGCGGAGTCACCTGTGATCTACGTTCTAGGTCGCTCGATAGAACCGAAGAGGCCTAGCTCGGTGAGAGGCCTAGAAGAGGGCGGGCGGCCGAGCTGGTTCGGTTCTGTGATAGCTCAGAGGTGAAGGGCCGAGGAGCTCGGCGTGTAGGAGGGTTCAAAGGCGAGTGAATGGTTATTTATACGGCGAGCACAGGAATATTCAGGAAATCCTTATAGGTCGGGTCCATGCAGCGGGATGATAGCCCGAGGTATGCCTCCAATGTGTGGTTCTTGCCCTGTTTCCGTGTGCCTCAGGACACGTCATCTGCCACGTGTCATGATCTGGGGAGTTCACACTTATGAGCATCATCACCATGACATAAGAAAATTGGGGCCTTTGGTTCTTTATTTGATGGAAGCCATATGCATGTAAATAGCTCCAACCCACGAGGACTGGTTATAAATTCCTAAAATTAAGAGGGGGAAATGTGATAACATATATTTCAGAACAAATTTGGGAAAATAAGGCTACATTTCACTAAAATACCATAAAGTTTCGGACGTTCATAATAAACATGAACTTTGTGAGTTGCAAAAAAAATTCCACATATTATTTAATGTTACCAAGTATATGTATAAAGATCAAACAATTCTTCGAAAATGGTGGTTGGTATCAATTTGGAAAAAACGCCAAAAATTCGTGAGACATGGTGACAATTTGATACGTACATTGTGTATATTTGCGATGTAAAAATTTGAAAAGGTTGAAAGTTCATGATGGTTTAGTAAGATTTAAATGAAAGCCAACATCATCATATTTGATATTTTCCTCGGCTTCAGCCTGAAAATTCAAATAAAAATTCAATCCATAAACCATTCACTATCACGAGAGAGAGAGAAAAGGAATCACCATGAGAGAGAAGAAAGTCTCCTACCCAAAAGAACAAAATAGTTGTAGAGATGAGAATGGAGATGGGAGAGGATGAATGAGAGATATAATTATAGGGCAATACTTTCCCTATCCTCAATTTGTCTATATAAAAGTTTATCCAGGACACAAAATGGTAGGACCCACAATATTTTATTAATAGTGTCAAACATGTGGGCCCATGATGCTTGTCTCTTAGATAAATTTTTGGGCAGACAAATTACGGTAGAAAAAGTATGTATATATATATATATATATATATATAAGGGTTGCCCCTACGGAGATAGAATTCCGTAGGGGCAACTTTTTATTGCCCTTACGGATTAATCTGTAGGGCCAACGATTTGCTCCTATGGTACCCTGCGGATTAATTAAAAAATATTAAAATGTAATCTTTTATTTGGCCCTACGGAGCTGCAAAAAAAGGCCCTACGGAATCCGTAGGGGCATCAAAAGGTTATTTATATAATAAAAAAATAAAGCTCAGTAATTTCCCACTTCCCCTAATTTTTTCCACCAACTCTCTCACCCAATCGATCACCCGCTCCTCTACCTTAGTCTCGTCACTCGTCTCCTCCACCTCTCATCGTCAAAATTTCCCGACATCGCCGCCGCCACAGTCTCGTTACCACACGCTCGTCGTCATCTTGCCGCCACCACAGTCTCATCGAGCTCTATCCCCGACCTCCTCCACCTCATCGATCTCCATCCGTCGGCAAAACTACAACTGAGGTGAGTTAATTCCATTTTGAACTTATAATTATGATTTTTTTTGTATTATTGTTGATTTTAGGGTTAGTTCTGGGTTAATTAGGGTTAGGGTTAGGTTAGGGTTAATTAGATAGGGTTAGGGTTCGGTTTAGAGTTAAGGTTAGGGTTAGGGTTAGTTAGGTAGGGTTAGGGTTACGGTTACGATTAATTAGGTAAAATAGGATTGGTGATGATTAGGGTTAGGGTTAGGGTTAAGTAGATTAATTAGGGTTAATTTTGGTTTGGGGTAGAGTTAATTTGGGTTGGGCTTTAGGTGATGATTAAGGTTAGGTTAATTTGGGTTAGGGTTTGGGCTAGGATAAATTTGGGTTAATTAGGTAAAATAGAGTGTATTTATGTTAGGGTGTTGATTAGGGTTTATTTGGGTTAATTGGGTTAATTAGAGATAATTTTAGTTAGGGTGATGATTAGGGTTAATTTGGGTTAATTAGGTAAATTTGGGTTAATTGGGTTAATTAGGGATAATTTGAGTTAGGGTGATGATTATGGTTAATTTGGGTTAATTAGGATTAGGGTTTAGGGTGCACCAGTTCCTTCAGTAGGATACTCAATGATAACGTAAACGTACAATTTTACCGTAAACGCAAGAAAAATTTACGCTAAACTAAAAACTTCGAACCCTTAATAACGAAACGTAAACGTAAAACCTATTCAAGTTAAATGTTCAAGTTAAAACTAATATATGATACTCGATGATAATATGAAAGTTTCATATTCTCATCGATACTCATATATGAAAATCAAAGCGCGACTTAGTCCCCGTCTATCGGTTAACATACGTTCGATATTCGTCGTAACATAGAACTATACGAAGGTTATTAAATATCGGACGGTATAATTCGGTACTAACAACCGTCATGTAGTCTATATGACGAGAAGATTCAATTGTATGATAACCGATAAATTTGTCCAGTGTGGACAAGTTAAGAATGTATAAAGCAAACACCTGCATTCACTTGTGTTTTCATTCGTTTCGAGTTATTTCATCTGTACTTTTCCGCTGGTTCTCCGTGTACAAAGATAGATTAGATGTTCATTTCAACATTGTTTCACAACATTGAAATGATTATCTATTCTATTACAGTGTACTCGGAGAACAGTGGGAAGGTGCTGCCGAAATTTACTTGAAACGGATGAAAGCACAAGCGAATGGGTGTCTGCTCTATACATTCTTAATGGGATAGAAGCCTTACCCCCGACAGCCGAAACACACACATACAACACGAATACACAACAAACGCACACACAAAGCACATACACACCAACAACCCTACACTTAAGCGAAATCATAAATTGAAACACACATACACAGAATACAACCCATACTTAGGTATCTTCAAATCTAACTTTGTTTATCGATAATTTATTCTTTTCAACAACAAACGTGCCGCTACGGATTTTCTTCTTTGTCAGTAATCATCACGTTCTTAGATTTCTCAATATAGTCACCATAACCTACAATTTATATGTTATACAGTCTAACATGGCCCATGAGTATATTAGAGTTAAGAACTAGATGTACGTGGATTAACAACAACGCATGAAATCTAAGTTTATCGCAGGAGTTGTTGCTTTCATTGAATTTGCACACGCACATAATAAAATCGTATTTGAGAAGATTCTCTGTCCGTGCGATAGATGTGGGAATAAGTTCTGGCAGCTTCACATCGTTAAACATGGTTTTACTAGATTTTATACAACTTGGCTATATCATTGGGAAGGATAAGAAGAAGACGGGAATGCGGCAGAAGAAGAAGAACACGATAACTTCTTTCCAGGAGAATAAATGGAGGATATGGTAGAGGCTGCCATAGGTGATAGTATTCCTACCGAAGATGACATTCCTTCCGGCCAAAGACCGCGTGCGGATAAGTATGAAAAGTTCATGAATGATGCTAAAAGACCAATTTATGAGAATGCAAAGTATTCCACCCTATCATGGTTCATTCAACTTTTCAAGATTAAGTGCCTAAATGGATGGAGCAACAAGTCATTCACGATACTTCTGATGTTCCTGAAAGATTCTATGCCCTCGGGAAATAACGTGCCCGACAGCTCGTACGAATCCCAGAAGATGATTTCTGATTTGGGTCTGAAGTGTGAGAAGATTCATGCATGTCCTAAACATTGCGTATTGTACCGGAAAGAGAATTTAGATTTGAAACAGTGTCCAACATGCGGAGAGGCCAGATATAGGCCGATAAATCTGATAAGAAGCCCGATATACCTGTCAAGATAGCACGATACTTTCCCATAAAATAGAGGCTGCAGAGGCTATTTAGGTGCAAGAAAATAGCCGAGGCAATGATTTTGCATGACCGTGCTGCTCCAAGTGAAGATGGAAAAATGAGTCATCCAAGAGATTCACCGGCATGGAAGGATTTCGATAGGAGGCACGAAAATATTTAGTAGTGATCCTCGCAATATCAGGCTCGAACTCGCTAGTAATGGTTTCTGCCCATTCAACTATATGACTTGAAACCACAGCACATGGCCTGTTATAATGATAGTTTATAATTTGTCACCTTGGTTGGCAATAGATCAATCCTACTTTACGATGCCTCTTCTTATTGACGGGCCAGACTTACCAGGAAACAATATCGACGTCTATCTCAAATCTCTGAAAGATGAGTTAAAATCTTTATTCATTGATGGTGTATAGACTTACGATGAAATACAGATACAACCTTCACACTACGTGTGGTTTTAATGTGGACAATTAATGACTTTCCTGTGTATGGAATTCTATCAGGTTGGTCCGTACATGATCACAAAGCATGCTCTTATTTCCATCAATATACAATATCGAAATGGTTAAATTTTAGCAGGAAGGATTTTTATTGCGATCATCGGCGTTTCCTGCCACTAGACCATTCCTACAGGTTAGACACTGCTCACTTTAATGGTCATCAGGAGGTTCTTGGGCCTCCAGTCTCATTGTCTGGAGAGGGCGTGACTGCTCAGTGGGATAGTTACAATAATATGACTTTTAGGATAGATCCGGCAAAACAGGTCAAACCACCATAATGGAACAAGTTAAGCATTTTCTACAAGCTTCCGTACTGGTCAACAAATTTAATGGGTCATTGTCTGGACGTCATGCACATAGAGAAGGGACTATCCGAAGACATACTCAACTTGCTTCTTTGTAAAGACGGAAAATCGAAAGACAACCTCCGTGCTCGGATGGATCTTCAGGACTGGGAAATTAGAAGTGAATTCCATCCTAAAACGATAGCCGGTAAACCAGGCAAGTTTGTACTTCCCAATGCCGCGTATCATATGTCACAAATGGAGAAGAAAAGGTTCCTGCAGGTGTTGCATGATTTGAAAGTTCCCACAGATTTATTAGGATCATTTAGCAAGAAGATAAAAATTGTGAAAGGCAAGATCGATGGGCTGAAAAGTCATGATCACCATGTTATTATGGAGCACCTTCTCCCATTAGCCCTCAGGACTTCCCTTCCCGAATCGGTTGGTTTAGTAATCAATGACCTTTGTTGCTTTTTTAGATAATTTTGCGCTAAAACCCTGGATGTTGTGACGCTGGAGAATATAGTAAATTCTATTTTATTGATACTTTGCAAGCTTGAACGTATTTTCCCACCATCATTCTTCGATATCATAATACACCAGACAGTTTATCTTGCAACCGAGGCTAAGTTAGCCGGACCGGTATAATATCGATAGATGTATCCCGTCGAAAGGTACGTGGAATTTTTCGTTTCACGCAATTTGTAAAATTATTGTTGTCTTATATGTCCGTATTTATTTATTTAACATATTTTTCTTTAGGTACCTCTACACTCTAAAAAAGTATATACACAATAGAAATCGACCAAACGGTTCTATTATGCAAGGTTATCTTCTGGATGAAGTAACCACATTTTGTTCCTGCTATCTGGACGAAAACATTGAGACGAAACTTAACCGGCTTCGGAGAATTCAGGACGGGCCATATGGTAAAGCGTTCTATAAGAGAGTAGACACTATGTTTATCAACAGAATAAATCGGTTTATCCTCCTCAATAGCGTATGTCTTGAAGAAATTAAAGAGTAAGTTTTTTGGATTAATTGTTATATTTGTGTTTGTATGTGTGTGAAATGATATAATATTAATATCATAATTTATTTTTGAGAACATAATTCATATTAATGAGGTACGTGAGGGGCATCCTGATTGGAATGATGAACGATTGGAAAAATATCATCAGCATAATTTTTGCGATTGGGTTGCAAATCATGTAATTTGTTCGAATAACATGTTATTACTACCAGTCTTAATCTAAACTTATATCGTTATGTATTTGTCATAAAATTTATTTTGTCAGATCTACGATCCGAACTTGTTTGCATCATTAGAGAGAAATTCAAGATATTTAGCTCAATTTCCTAGTTGGAGGTTGCATATTATAAATGATTCGGTGTCCTTAGATAAGAATTTGAAAGTTAAGCACATAGAAATATCTCGAACCACTCAGAATAGGGGGATTGCGAAGGTAGAATCAGATAGTGTGATTTATTATGGATACTTAAATTGCATACTTGGCATCCAATATCCCGGACGGTCAGAACTATTTTATATATTTCAGTATACTTGGTACGATACACGAACCGATATGGATAAGTGGAGAAACAATCTCGGGATTTGGAAAGATGAATATGGATTGACTAGTGTAAACACACCTCGATTTTACGATCAGGACGATCCATTTATCTTTCCGAACCAAGCGTTCCAAGTATACTACTCACAGTGCTTGAAGCATCCGAAATGGAGTGCCGTATGCCGTCGAAAACCCATGGATGTTTACGATGTCCTAGAATTCGAGGATCGTATGGAGGACAGCGATGAGGATGAAGAGGAGAGAAGACTCAGAGTGCTCTGACCATCTGTTTCAAAAGACGGGTTGTCTTCGGCTGATCGTGAAGTTACGTGGGTTAGAAATGATATCGATGATGAAATCTAAGTAGATATGTCTAATGCTTCCATAAAACGAAAAAGGTTATCGGTAATGTTATATTATCACTTCACATTTCTACGATCTATACATATATTGCATGCATATGTAATGATTGTACTCTTATCTAAGTTTGATGACTTCGACCGGAGTAGCGAGGGGCGGCAGGAGCACTAGCAACGGCAGCGGTAGAGGCAGAGTGGTTCTGTCACCCGGAGAGCTGCGTAGGGAGTTTCATAGGGCCGGTCTTGCACCCCGATCGGTATCCCCTTCGAATGACTCTTTCCGTATGGATTTTGCCACACCTCCAAGTATATTGCACGCATATTCATTTTGAATGTAATATTATAGATATACACGCATATTTATTTCAAAATTACTTATATATTCAATGTTTAATTGTCTACCTGTTGGTGGTGCGTCCTCATCAGAGGCAGAGGTCACCACCACACCTGCTGGTATGTTTATATATCCTATAGTACATGCATATTGATTTAGAATGTTATATAATAAATATACACACATTCTTTTTGCTTTTACTTAGATAATCATTTTTTAATTGTCTAGTCGTAGGTGGTGCCTCCACATCTCGGGCAGAGACCACCACCGCACCTGTGGGTATATTTATATATCCTATTTTGCATGCATATTGATTTAGAATGTTATATTATTGATAAACATATTCTTTTTTCAATTACTTATATAATCTATTTTTAATTGTCTAATTATCGGTGATGCGTCCACATCTGACGCAGAGACCACTCCCACCACTTCCGTACCCTCCGCTCAGTCTGCAAGTTAGTATGAATAAATATAAAATATTTATTAATTTTACATACCCTCCAAGAATAAACATGAACTCCATGTAATTTTAACGTCAATGTTTATTTTCTAGTTGAAGGGGACGCGTCCACGTCCGGGTCACCGGCTTTTCTTCACCAAAGGAATTATCGTCCCGCTCGTGCTGCTGCCCGGGCTCAAGCTCGTGCTGCTGTCGCCGGAGGTATATATTGCACTTCAATTTTCGTTACTCCTTAATTTCTTAATACCAGTTTGTCTTGATATTGCTTGTCTTGATATTTCTTATAGATACAGAGCAGCCCTATCCCGAGAGGGAGACTAAAAGGCTGAATCAGTCCCATAGGATGAGGCCCAACAGAGTTAGGGGGAGGCACCATTCCCCCTCTTCTTTACCCCCGATTATCGCTATACCGGCGATTATTCCGAGAGGTTCGGCCGGTATATGGAGGATGAGAGCCGCATCTTAAACAAGTATCCACATCACGTTGAGTGGGACGATCAGCACCGGCGCTCATTTGCCCTCTTCTGGGATCAGGCTCGGGTATTAATATATATTTTCATTTGACTTATCCAATATATTTATTATTATTTAACACTTGAAATTTAAATACATTATTTTTTTGTATTTGCAGTTGGATTACGACTTCCAGCCTATACCCGACCCTGATCACCCTGAGAAAGTGCTCGATCTTCACGCTCTGTACTAGGGCCTGATGAAGAATACGCAATCCAAAGTCCGATAAAATAGGAACGAGCTAAAGATCGACTGCTATTCCCTGTGGATGGGGACCCCTGAGGCAGAGAGAGCGGCTCTCCTACATACTCCGGTCTTTGTGAGAGTCGACGTAGATATATGGCCTCTCTTGTGCCAATATTTCGACTCTCACTGCAAGCAGATTTGTAATTTAAATTTAATTCATTGTTTAGTATATAATTTATTTTTTTCGTTGCTTAATTAGAAAATTAATTTGGATGAGTTGTGCAGAAACAGGCCGATCAAATTAAGAAGAATAGGAAGTCGGCGAAGAGGGGTTGCCCCACTTATACAGGAGGCTCGAGGAACATTACTCGTGCTATGAAGGTATCGGTAAATTACAATAGATCTATTTTGATATAATATAATATTAAGAGTTATTTTATAATATAAGTAATTTTTTAGCGAATTGCAGAGAGCTCAGACCCTGGCGCAGGGTGGTACACTTAGCGTGCTGACCGCGCATCTTGCCGTCCACGGCATCTCGACAGATCCCGCCACGGGCGAGATTTGATTCCCCGACACCGCTACCCAGGAGTACCACGTAAGTGTTAATATTTATTCTAACGGGTTTGAAATTTTTGTTTTGAAAAGTTCAAATTTAAATGATACACTTATATTTTAATGGTTAATGTGGGTGTAGGAGCGGGTGGTGGAGCAGGCGGAGGCATCGGGGATCGATTTTACTGGACAAACCGATCCGATGCTATTGACCCCAGTTCTAGACGCCGCACACGGAGGGCACCACGGAGGTTGGGAGAGAGGCCGGGGACTGAGTCCTAGCAGGGCCCATATGAGGTTGGACTCCACTCTAGCGGTTACTTCCCTTACCCCCCCTTGAGCGACGTCTAGAGCATAATGTTGCCACCTTGAAGGCCACCGTCGAGAAGTTGAAAGAGATGTTGGTACGTATACTACTTAATAGTAAATTATTATATCACATTATAGATAGTAACATATGCAATATTAGTAGAATGAGCTTATTTGGTTGTAAACTTACTTTTGATTAATCATACTTACATAAAACTATCTAATTAAAATAAACTAGGATTTTCCAAACTAGATACCCAAACGAGTCCTAAGTCCCTAAGTATTCTTTGATTGGGGTTTAGCAATAACATGATAATGATATGAATTCAACTAAAATCTAATACATCGTTCTTACTCGTTTATTACGCATAAAATTTAACAGATGCGACAGGCTATTTCGGCTGCGGCGCCACATGCATATCCTTCGGCTACGACTCCGCAAGCCACTATCTTGGCTGCGGTTACGCAGACCACTCCTGCAGCTCCACAGCCCGCTCAGACTTCCGCACAGTCCGCTCCTTCATTAGTCGAGTTTTTGACGACTCGGAGCTGCACTAAGGAGCAGATGCGCCAGATTACGGCGTTTATCAGAAGTAAAGGAGCTGGACCGAGTTAGGGTATCTTTTTTATTTTATTTTTGAGAATGTATATACTTATCTGATACATATTGTATATATTTTGGACGATATTGATGGTTATTTGCTTGTTCACGATAATTTAAATTGATATCGTATTCTGTTTGTTTATTTCTTTAATATATTATGCGTGAGATGTGGATTATGAATATTTCAGTATTTGGTTATATGATTTATATATTATTGTGCATAGGGTAGGGAGAAAACCGGAAGCCTCTTTTTAAAACAAACCATGATATTTTGTCCTTACGGATTAATCCATAGGGCCAGATATTGCACCTACTGATTAATCCGTAGGTGCAAAGTTTGCACTTACACAGTTATCCGTAGGTACAAAATATCAGGATACCTGATATTTTATCCCTATAGACTCAGTAACAGGTGTTAAACTTGTCTCTATGAAGTTATCCGTAGGGCATTTATCTGGACCTTCGGATAAATCCGTAGGGATAAGTATCGGGCCCTACGGAGAAATCCGTAGGAACAACTATTTTATTTTATAAACCAATAAATTAAATAAATATTTTGGTCCTACGGAATAATCCGTAGGGATATATGTCCCTACGGAGTAAAGCGTAGGGGCAATTATTACTCTGTAGGGGCATGTTCAGGATGAAAACTTGCATCTGCGGTCTTTGCCCCTAAGAGGGAATTTTGTGTCCCTAGGGACATATCCGTAGGGGCAGTGGTTTACCTATACAGCTAAATCCGTAGGGACAACCCATTATTTTATTAGTGTGTATATATATAATCCAAGAGATTTGTCAAGATAGGATGAACAAATTATAAAATAAATGAGTCATTAATTATTATTCATAAAAGATATGGAAGGTTAATTAATTGTGTGTCCCATGGATGACTTAGTTTCATCACCTTTCTTTTTTATTTGGTTTTTTACCTATATCATCCATAAAACATACCAAGCCCAAAAACCTTGGTATTTGTTTTTTATCCAACCAAAAACTAATAAGATACATCAATTTATCTCTCCTGACGATTTCCGTCAACTTTCAACGAGATAACAACAGGTTTTCTTCAAAATGTCTCAACCTCTCTTCTTCTCTGAAAATTCACAATGTCTTCCCCAAATAGAAATTAGGGTTTAGATTTCTTCTGCAGCTTTCTCAAAATCGATCGGCCATGAAATCAGAAGTATTTTCAACATTCTTCTCTAGGTATGAAAAAATTGAATGCTTCTGCTCTCTTATTTGTTGTTTTCGGGTAAATGCCAGAGCTAAAATTTATGGGAAAAATTAAATTTCAAGATAATGGGGTTTTTTACTGATGGAAATTGTAAATGGGGTAAAATGGTGTATCTTATTAGTTTTGCGAGGTAAAAAATAAATACCAAGTTTTAGGGGTTAGAAAGGAATTTGCTATGTTTAAGTGGGCTACAGGTAGAAAACCCTTTTTGATTTGAAAACTTAATTCTTGGTCCCTAAAATGAATAACCTTAAATTTTCAGCAAACATCTCTTTACAAAAATACAAAGAGGATGCCCAAATACAATGCTTGGAATTTCTTACTGTCATTTTACATATTTTACATTCTATGTAATTAATGACTGTAGTTGTAAAATAATCATACACATGGATCATTGGATGATGTGTTGCCACATATTCCGTCAATATAGAAAATCCCTAGAATGCCGATGTCTACTTTGTTTTATGAAATATGAATTACGCAATTTGTTTAATTTGCAAACTTATCATAAAGATTGCATATAGTTAGTGGTATAAATTTAAGGAAGTAAATCGTATCATCGTGTGGCGAGAATATACATTCCATAAAGTTCGGGCCATTGAATTGACAAAGAATTTGTATTTGCATTTATTATTGTTTTATTATTTATAATTAATATTAATATTAATATTATTGAGAGGACCTTGGTTATTTTTAGGGTAAATTGTCAAATAGCCCCTTGCCCGCTTCAAACTTGTGTAAAAACCCTAGGTCTTTTCTTCTTGTTAAAAATGTTGTAGAATCACATGAAATTTGGTGTACCCACATCTTAGATGATAATGATGAAAATGATGGGTGTTGATCTCCGGAAAAAAATGAGGTAGGGCATACTTTTTCGACGCCACAGGAGCAAATTCCCTCCTATGGCCTCTTCCCTCCATTATATAAGGGAATTTCCTCGTAAGGCGTCGGAAAAATGCATCCTTCATGATTTTTTCCGACGATCGGCATACATCACCTCCATTTTTTTCATCTAAGATGTGGATATACCAAATTTCATGTGATTATACCATTTTTTCACCGTTGATTTAGTTGGTGCAAAATTAATGGTTTTACCGACAATAGAACTTTTTACATTGCTAATTCAACGGTGAAAAAGTGGTGGAATCACATGAAATTTGGTGTGTGCACATCTTAGATGATAACGATGATGATGATGGATGCCGATTGTCGGAAAAAATGGTGGAGGTTATTTTTTCGATGCCATATAGGAGGAAATCCCCTCATATGCTTTCCTCCATTATTCTCTCTCTATGTATATATATTTATATAAAGTAAGAGCGCTTAGTGCTTTGTCTATTTCTTTCACCCAAAAGAAATAAAAAATAAAAATGTCTACCTTTTCTAATTAGCTAAACAGCTTATGAGAAATTAATTTCATATTGTGTTGTTCTTAAGAACTTGAGGTTATTAATGAAACAAGATTTATCTTGAAAAATTAACAAAACCTATTTATTTTGTGACCCTCATTTTCCATTGCTTGTTCCTGTGTAAAAAGTGTCTTTTTCTTCAAGAAATGACAAAGCCTATTTATTTTTGTTGACTCCCAATTTACATAGCTTGTTCCTTTTATAAAGTCAATATTTTCAACAAAAGATAATTTTCACACCTTAGCATCTCTAGAACCCATGTGGACCATACATTTGAGGGAGGGGAATATTGCTACTAATTTTCTATTTCCGAAACCAAAACAAAAACAAAATTGAATAGTGAACTCTTTTGTCCCTTCTCTGGTTCTCTTGTTTTGCTCAATTAATTAGAGCACAAATAGACTTAATTATGCAAGCTTTTGTTGCCATCATCTTCCAAAATATCTCAACCCTTCATTTTAACCGCTATTTTAACTATCGGTAGCGGTTAAAATCGAACGGTCCAAATTAAACCGCTACTTTAACTACCGGTTACAAATTAATAAAATAAGACATCGCTTGAACAGTTTCATCACTGTTTCAGCGGTTTAAGGGTTAGGAATTCAAATCAAAGGTGATTTTTGCTGTGATTTGAACTGCGATTTTGTTGGTATTCTCTTGATTCGTAGATCGATCTCATAAGGTAATTAATTTACTTCAATTAGTATAGGTTTTGTTAATATTTGGAGGATTTTTGTTAGGGTTCTCAGATGTAATTTGGGGTTTTTTCATGTGATTTGAATTGTTGGGTATTCTCAAGTTTCTTGGATCGATTTTGGAATCCTAACTTATCATGTATTAACCAATCTTCATTATTGATTATGAAAATGGTTGTTAAACCTCAAATCTTTCTTTTATGAATAAGTCTCCTGATTGCAGTGTATTGTAGTTGTCTACTTTATGCAGCTTAGATTCTAAGTTTGTGAATGGGATGTATATGAAAATCCATGCTTTAGTTAAACATGTGAGCATTAAGCAATGCATAAACTTCTTATGGCATTTTGTTTTGATCATTAATTTGGAGATCATTACATTTGAAATAATTACTAGCATTTTTAGCAGAAGTTAATTGAGTGCTTCTCTCTTACTTTTAAATATGATAGGTTTTTAACATTTTGTAACATTTCCGTGTCGAATGAGAACCCTTGGAATACCAAATGGGGTTTTGTATGAAGTAATCAAGATAATACGTGCATTCAATTCATTTTTACTGTCTTGTTGGATCGATTTTATCACATAAATCAATTACTTTATTAGTTTAGGGTTTGGTCTTATTTATGTAGGTTTTTTTTGTTAATATATTTATAATTTTTGAGTTTATTATGTAGTTATAATGGCCAGTAAACGCAAATATACATCTAAGAGGGCTACACCGCAGAGGGCTACACAAAAGAGGGCTAAACTGACTCCTATTTCCCTTTCTCCACCAAAAAATATCCGTAAAGAACTTTTCCAAGAATGTATCAAAAAAAGGAAAATACAATCATCGGTGAATGTATTCAACCCTACACAGCCATCAGCATCCCAGGAATCATCTATTCAATACAATCCTGGCCCCATGAATAATGTTGTATTGTATAATCAAGAAAATCACATCTCCGAAGATATTTGGAATGATAAAAATAGAGGAATTCTTATTGCGCTCAAATCTACAAGCATGTCTGCGCAATAGCCTCTGAATGATCATCAGATCGAATTATTGGATGAATAGGGTTTTGAAGAGTATCGTAAAGTTGCCCACCAACAACATGACCTAACGTTGATATTTGCATTAGTTGAGAGATAAGGACCCGAGACGAACACTTTTCATTTACCTATTGAAAAGGCATCGATCACTCTTGAAGACGTATCATGTATTCCCGGTATCCCGGTCACAGGTTCTCCAATTGTTTATGAAAGATGTATGAGTTTCTTCATACATTTTTACGATGTATTAGGAGTTGATCCCCGAAAGAGAAAAGGAAAGAAAGCACTATACTTGCGACGTAGGTGTATGAGACCTTTAGTAGTCTCAGGACTAATGCCGATTGGGGGAAAATTGTTCAATGTACAAAAGCTTATGTTTTGTACAACACTTACATGGCATTATTCCATACACGCTCCAAAAACCTAGTTCATATTAAATGGATTGAATTTTTGAAGGACGGGGAACGCATCTCCAACTACGCCTGGGGGCGAGGATGTTGGCGTATTTGATAAACGGATTGAACAAAGCGGCATTGTCAAATGCGAGAGCGATAAATGGTTGTCTTACCATTTTGCAGGTATCGTATTAGTTGTATAATTATTTTCTTTTATTATAACGATAATTGTAGCGAATCTAATAATTAATTGTTATTCAGTGTTGGGCATATATGAGGATTTTAGTTATCCGGCCTATCTCCGATACTAGCAACAAGGAGATTAAATCCCTTACTAGACAATGGGGTGTACGCACACATCGATTTTCTCATCATCACAAAACTCTAAAATGTGGAATGCTTGATAATTTGAATGAACAACAGGTAATTACTATTTCATTACTTAATTTAACGACATTTGTGTAATTTTTTTATGAATAATGATAAATATTTTCTACCGTTTCTTTAATGACAGTTCACATGAGATCAATACACTGAGTGTGCTGGTGCATCCGAAGAATTTTTCCATCTTGGTAGAAACTTTAGATTGTTACTGAAGGGTTACCCAAGACGGCAGCAAGGTTTCGGGAGGCATCGTCCATGCCAAATTCAAAAATTTGCCGTTTCAGCTAACCCTAACTTGAATCGTATACTAGAAATATACGGAAAACATATGCAAACACTTTGCAATAAATAAAGAGAGCGAGGAATACAACCTTTTAGACCGGTCCTTCACTTCAATAGCTCCGTGTAGTAGTCCCCTTCGCTGCGATCTTAAACTCCGGACTCTAGAGAGGCTCCACAAAGAAATGAACATGCTTGCTTCGATGACTTCGAGGCCGAAAATGATCTACGTCGAGGAGACACTAACCCAAGCTATTTCTTCACTAGGTCAAGAACTTTGTGAAGATAACACTCTCTACTAAATGGAAAGTAGTAGAGGATGATGAAGTAGGAAGTGGGCTCACTTTACAATTGATTTACTCAAACTTTTTCTCATACCTCCATTAGAGTTAGAAAGCTTTTTGAGAGGAAGAAAAAGAAGAAGATGAACTCAAGTCAATAATTCATCCAAATGAATTGTGTAACCATGGGTGAGTTAAGTCTTCATGCTTAACTCATGTAGAGAATTAACCAAGCTATAAGGTTAAGGGTTGGGTTAAATAATATCTTAAGAAATGACAAAAGAGTTGACTTTGTCAATATTTCTACAAGCTTCATCTAAGCTTGATAACTTTGACTAAGTCATTCTCTTTTGTTAAACCTTAAGAAATAAACAAAACCCTAATTTAACCTTAATATGGTATAAGTCTCATACGCCCATCTTGTATGTATCATCAAGCATGACACAAACATGTACACTTGCATATATCACATATATACAATATGCACAATCTAGTGAGAAAAGAAATCTTAAGTGAGTAAATACTAGTTAATATAATGTAATATATCAAATATATAATTATACATTAAATTATTAAATCAACACTTAATTTAATAATCTGGTTATAACCGACTAATATCACGTGTAACAACTTATCGAATCAACACTTGATCCGATAACCCGGCTATATCGCATATACCCGACCAATGTCACAATTCGCGAGAATAGAATACGGTATCTCATATTGTATCAATCTCGGTCCCGCACATATCACATATGTGCTCCTACTCTGTTTCTCTTGAGCCAGAAAACCCTTGTGTAGGACTCTAAAGACTCGTTAATACGCCGGCAGTAGGTGATGATCATATCAAACACTCACAAGCCGCAAGCGGTCTGCTAAACATAACGGCCACTAGGGTATTGAGCGATCAGAAGATCAACAAGCAAGCCTGCTCACACTCCTGCGAATCCAATCAGTAACACTACCGTACAGTCCGGTCTCTTCGTCTGATATGTCGCGTATCTCGTCTAGGGGTGGTAAACGTCAGACCCCAGTAACTCGATAAGTCGTGTCGATATGTGGCTCATAACGGGTCGAGAAACCACTGATAACTCTTACCAGTATATCTCTGAAACAGCCTTGGCCAAGGACTTCCTGTTATAGCCAATCGAGCACAGCGCAACATCAACTCCCTATGCCGGGAGAGAAGAAACCCCACCTATCGCTCATTGCCTCCATGTGACTCGGGACTGTACCCAAAAGCCACCGTTTTGCACGTTCTCTTGAACGTGGTAAGGTAGAAATCAAAGCACAGTGGGAACCACACAAGACTCTATGACGATCTCGGGTCTACAGACTAACCTGTACCAGTGTCACCAGAGAACTGCCATCTGACGTTAGGTATAATACCATCTGGGAGTTCTCGGCGAGTCTGTTTATTGTACCCAGTCTCCACTGAGCACCCGTATACTGTCTCTGATGTCAAACACCAATGGATATGGGATCATCCATCGCCCATCTAAATGGGTCGAGAAGCTATACGCTATTCTACTCTGGTATATCGATGCCTTGTCTCGATACACCTTCGACTAGGAACATTTGAAGGATATACTTAGCGACTAGACTGTCCCCACTAGTATGATCTGCATCATAATCCTGGCAGTCAAGTACTCATCCTAAGAGCTTTATCAACATGTAACATAGAGACAATCAGTGTACATGTTAAGATAAAGAGCAACCAGATAGCATACTATCATGTCGAGCAAGAATGTCCTCCATATATATGTCCAAGCATCCACTACAATATACATCGTATGTACAGTAATGGCCTCTAAGGCACACATATAACTAGCAATCTCCCACTTGCACTAGGGCCATCTGTTGTAGTATCTCATACCCAACATTCAGCAGTGGTTGAAGTATCTCATACTCAACCATCCCATAAAAGTCTTTCCTAGGAATAGGCCTTTGTGAGTGGATCCGTCCTGTTTTCCTCTGTGTCTACTCTCCTATCCTCGATCTCCCTGGAGATCATACATCTTCATGATCAGGTGATACTGCCTAAGAATATGTCTGGATCTCTGATGGGATAGGGGTTCTTAGGCAAAAAACCACAGCTCCATTGTCACACAATGGTAGGAACGAAGTTCATCTCATGAACTTATATACACCCAGACTTCCTCTTTGGTAGCATCTTTGGTAGCAATGTATCCAACCTTTATAGTCTAGTATGCCACGGTATCTAGCTTGGAACTCTTCCAACATACCGTCCCTCCACTGAGGGTAAAGACAATGCCTGTGACTGACATTCAGTCGACCTTACCACCCTGGAATCTATCCAGTGATTCTCCCCAGGATCGATTGATACCATCTCACTACTCCTAGTGAGAATCCTAATATCCATTTAGATCTATCTCATAGATCCAAAACCACAGGATTTAGGAGGTATCACCTTGATCCTATATGGAGAATTCTTATGATAAGAGGAGATTGACCGAGCGTAGCATCGGAAACTCCTTTCCTATCAAGAGTATGTCATCCACGTACAATACGAGGATCACCACCATACTCCCTACTCCTTTTTTGTATATACAAGGTTCATCTACCATTTTGATGAAGTCAAGCTCTTTGATTACCACATCAAAACAGATGGTCCAACTCCGCGATGCCTGCTTTAACTCATAAAGCAACTTGCACACGTTTCCGCTGCTCCCACTGTTTACGAAGCCCTCTGGCTGTGTACTTATAGACGCTCCCTTCTAAATCACTATTTAGAACAGCAGTCATGGCACCCAACCGCCAGATATCGTAGTCATGGCATATAGCAGTGGCAAGTAGGATCTGGATGGACTTAAGCATAGGCACTAGAAAAGGTTTCATCATTATCCACACCTGGTCGATGAAGAGAACCTTTTGCAACTAGTCTTAGTTTTGAAAGTCTCAACTTTTTCATGTACACTAAGTAATCTTCTCAAGATATGCTTGCTCTTGATGGGGATTTAACCCTTCAGATATAGCAGCCAAAGTCCATACTTTGTTGGTGTATACGGATTCCATCTCAGATCGCATAGCATCCAGCCATTCTTACAGAGTCCCCACTCCTGATGGCCTTCTCGAAACCAGTTGGGTCATCATCTCATGATCCAATCCTTGCTCCCACTGTCATAGAGAAACCGAAGTATCTCTCAGGTGGATGAGGAACCCTACCAGATCGGCGGAGAGGCAGAGGTTCGTCGGGAGCTATTGAATCCTTCGGGTTTACCAAATCATCAGCTGCAGTTTGTATAGCTGGAACTCCTTCCAGTTCAACCTCATGACCACTAATTTCCTCATAAGAAATTCCCTTTCCAAAAGGTAGCATGCTGAGAAACAAAACACCTTTTGCTCCTTAGTTTGGTAGAAGATATTCCCTTGTGAATGCTTGTGATATCCAACAAACTTCCACAGAACTAACCTTGCCTTGAGCTTGTACGGATTTTGCTTCTAGACATAGGCTGGACAACCCCAAATCTTAACATCCTTATGAGATAGGCTCTTCCCATACCATATCACATATGGAGTGGTAGGCACCTGATTCGATTGGAACCCTATTCAATAGGTATGCAGCTTCTCAAGTGCATAACCCCCAAAAGAAAATAGGAAACCCAGTAATACTCGTCATAGAGCGCACCTTATCACATAGGGTGCGATTGCTCCGTCCCGATATACCAACGTGCTGTGGTGTATACGGAGGAGTAATGCTGAGAGAGAATCTCATTCTCCTTTAAAATAGTCTAGGAATTCCGTGCTTAAGTATTCTCCTCCCTGATCTCATCATAGGACATAATACTTATACCCGTTTTGGTTCTCTACTTCTAATTTATATTCTATGAATTTCTCAAAAGTTTCAGACTTGTGTTTCAACAGGAACATATGTCCGAATCTTGAGAGATGGTCAGTGAATGTAATGAAGTATAAAGAACCAGTCCTGGCATGTGTAGACAGGGGATCTACATACATTATCATGTATCAATCCCAAGAGTTCACCAACTCTTTCTCTGTTTCCAATAAACGGAGCTATGGTCATCTTATCTTTGTGACATGACTGGCAAGTTTCACATTATGTAAATTCAAACTGATTTAAATATGTATCTAAATGTAATTTCAGCTAGTCGGTTCGCATTGATATGACCTAGTATACAATGCCTCAAGAAGGATTATTTCATTTCTGAACTCTTCCTCTTGTGTGTGTTCTGTATGTTAAAGAACTGTGGTTTTATTTAGAACAAATATGTTTTTAGATAACGTGCCTGAACCAATCAACTCTTGATATAGGAAATGTTCAAAACATTATCCAACAATACAAAATTATATCCTTCTTTACTAAATAAAGAGACTGATATGATGTTGTATATCAGGTTCGGTATCTAATAACATTCGTTCAGAATCAATGTATTTGGTAATACAGGATGATAACTGCCAACATACTTGGCTACAACACTTGCACCTTTTCCGATTCTTGAAACTTATCACCCATTCTCAGTTCTTTACCTATCTGTAGCCCATGTAACATATTACATATGTGGGATCCTGATCTGGTATCTCATACCCAGGACGTAAAGGATACTGAGAAACAGTTCTCTGTAATAAACAAACCCGAAGAAGATGCATGGTCATGCACTTTCTTCGTTCGGGCGGCATGGGAATCCTGCTAATCCCGTATTTCCTGCTCGGTCTTATAATAATTATAAGTTGGAGCGGGACCAACGTTCCCTAGCACAGTATAAGAAGCGGGTTCGGTCAATACAACCATATTATTATCTTGATTAAGGCGTGACATGGTCGCTACCTGGAGAGAGAGAGAGAAGAAAACACTCAGCATATGCTCTTGCAAGATTAGATTGGTTATTAATTTATCTAATCAGGATGGCTCCCACTGTTTTAGTCAAATCTTCTTTCAAACCCTAAAAGAAAAGACTAGCCGGGATTAATTACACCTTACAAGTTCGCCAATTTTTCAGCCACGCCAGTGCTGGTACTTTGAGGGAGGTTCCCCGTTCTTTCGCACAGACCTAATTAAAATAAACCTCGTTTTCCCAGGGACGTAACCCCGTTGACACCTTTCTAGACACCTACTTGATCGGCTAATTGTAATGTGTAAAACTCTCCCATGAGTAACTCTTACTCGCAGTGGGTATCGGGATCCAACTATCTCATAGAAGGTATGCAATCTCATTTCAAATTTCAACACTTGAAATTCCCAATAATATTTTGCCCCGAGCGATCTATGATCTTGACAAGGTTAACAAACCATAGACTGCAAGTCAAGTTCAACCCATCATTTCCTGATTGAATCAAACCCATCCGCACGACCCTTGACAAGGTCAACAAAGTCGCACGACTACCCTAATCCAATCGCATCATATGCTTATGCAGATAAGCACTAATCAGCTACCACACACTATGCCTTGACAAGGTCAACAAACACATCACGAATACTAACTATTATTTATCTGAAATGACGGAGGGCTACGATAGGTTTTTATGAAAAACTTTTGCGTAATGAACTTGATATCGTTGTAGAATCGAGTGATTTTGAAAATGAGTGATTTTTAGGATTTTACTAGTTTTGCTAAAGAGGTCACTACCGGTGAAGGGATCTCGGCTCTTTCCCTATCGAATAAGGTGCAGGATATTTCATAAATACCTGCAAAGCAAGAACTAGAAAAACAATCAAAAGACAAAACCGAGGGTTGTAGTATCTGCCAGTTATTACTAAAGAGTTCACTCCAGATGAAGGGATCTCGGCTCTTTCCTTATCGAATAAGGTGCTAGATATTATACAAGAAATACCGCTATGCAAAGGAAGAACTAGAGCTACCAGTTTTCGAGACAAGTTTGTACAACATCTTTAAGTTTCTTTTAGTTTCATTAATCTCATTAATGAAGTCCCATCATTTTAAGTTAGCTAAACATCACAGATAAATACAACGTACGCTTATACTATCTGCATTCGCCTCGATGTCCCCTCGTGCACCGTTAGGTTAGGTAACTAACGGCAGAGCGGGGCAGTGCTAGCGCGGGTGTAAAACATAAGCAACGTCTATATAATATATCACATATACTATATCCTATATTCATCTCATCAATATATCAAATGATCACATCACAGATATCGCAGCAGAATAAAACATATGAAATATTGGATATACTAGGATTTCCGGGTTTTATTTTAAGCCTGTATAAAACACGGATTCTACGGTCGTGATGAATATCCAATCCCACACCCCTAGACCCCTACGAGAGCGGCAAGCAACCCTACCAATTCTAGAGTTAGGAGATCCCGGTCTCGACCCCTCGAGATGGTCTCCCACTGGACTCTGCAACCCGGTTACTTGTGCTCCCCTCCTTGGGTCTTTCCTAATGCAGAAAAGTAAATAATATACAATGGTGACATCATCCTCAACCCGGAAGTACCCCAATAAAAGAATATTACATACAATGAATTTTACATGAATGAAAATGAAAAACTCTCATCTCACATAAAACCCCCGGCTATTCAATCACGACGATCCAATATAATATATCACAGCAACACATAACATCACATGTCATCAACGTAAGTAAATATGCGTATCCCAATTGTCGTTGATATATAACACCGAAACCGACGATACATCACATATTACACTTACGGTCGCAGAAAAGAAAGTGAAAAGCTACAACAGTTGGAATCCGCAACCACCTTAGACATCATAAACCCAACGTATCACATACTTTGGATTTCATGCCTAACCAAATGAATTCCTTAGACATCGCATTCCTAACAATTATAAACCCCACATTTTAGTCTCGATACCGAAAAAACTTTTCAATAACAAGTCGGGCAATTCAACAAGATTCCCGACATCCTGATCGAATGCTCGTCGGAAACTTTAGTAGACGGCCGCACCCCCCGATACCGTCGACGAAGTGCACTAAGGCGGAACACCGCTGCCGCGAGCACCAGAACGGATGCTTTTGGCGACGGGGTTCTCCTACAGTCACTTGGTCGGGGCTATGGGGCATGGCTATATAATAATGTTACCCGGCGAGTATCCGCGTACGCTACGTGATTGCGACGAACTTTTGATCACATCAAAATCCCATGGCAACCGATCAATTGAGACTAAATTGCTAGATTTATAACATTAAAACTAGTTATCTCATAACTACTTATGGATTCTAAATATTGTATCCCATCACATAATATCCGGACGATGTTAAACTCTTTGATCGATTCATCAAAATGCCACAATTTCCCGACAGCTCAACACTTGAGCACAGTTTTAATAATACACAGAATATGCCACAGTACCTATGCACCAGCCGTAGAAGGGCAAACCCAAGCCTCACTCATATCTCCACGGAACTGCGCCAAACCCTAGGGTTTGACCGCGGTACCGCGATCCAAAAAGTCGAGTTAGGGTTTCATTCTTCTAGAGGGTTCATAGACACACTTGCATGTTTTTCCGAATACGTTAAACTTGCAAAAATGGGTTTTTGACATTCGATCAAACTTTTTAATTTCACCTAGATAGCATGCGAATAACCCGAAACAATGTTAAAAATACGAATACGAAACACTCCGAATTGTTTATAGTGTAAGATTACATCACATGCAAAATTAGCCAAAATAAACAACACCTAAAACACCAAACCCCAAAGCACAGAACATGAAAAAAAATTGAGACTAAAAAACCCTACTGGGGCCAGCCACCTCGGAAATTTCCCCCATGTGCTCGGCCAAAATCCGAGCACAGGGTCCCAATTTTCTTCCA
The DNA here is from genome assembly GCA_030015575.1 of Agapanthus africanus. Classification (NCBI taxonomy): domain Eukaryota; kingdom Viridiplantae; phylum Streptophyta; class Magnoliopsida; order Asparagales; family Amaryllidaceae; genus Agapanthus; species Agapanthus africanus. The sequence continues at coordinate 605,328,012 of CM057340.1, forward strand.
TGTTCTCAGAATGTCCCAAATATCATTCTGCACTTGTTTGAAAAATTTTCTAAAAGCTTTATAAAATCGACAGAAAGTATAGTTTCGTGTTTCAAGTTACGGAGTTGTTTTGGTTTCGTAATTTTAACAAAATCCGTATTAATTTCTAGCATGACTCGGATACCACTGAAGGGTTACTCAAGACGGCAGTAAGGTTTCGGGAGGTATTGTCCATACCAAATTCAAAAATTTGCCGTTTCAGCTAACCCTAATTTGAATCGTAAACTAGAAATATACGGAAAACATATGCAAACACTTTACAATAAGTAAAGAGAGTGAGGAATACAACCTTTGTAGACCCGTCCTTCACTTCAATAGCTCCGTGTAGTAGTCCCCTTCGGTGCGATCGTAAACTCCGGACTCTAGAGAGGCTTCACGAAGAAATGAACATGCTTGCTTCGATGACTTCGGGGCCGAAAATGATCTACGTCGAGGAGACACTAACCCAAGTTATTTCTTCACTAGGTCAAGAACTTTGTGAAGATAACACCCTCTACTAAATGGCAAGTAGTAGAGGATGATGAAGTAGGAAATGGGCTCACTTTACAATTGATTTTCTCACACTTTTTCTCATACCTTCATTAGAGCTAGAAAGCTTTTTGAGAGGAAGAAGAAGAAGAAGAAGAAGATGAACTCAAGTCAATAATTCATCCAAATGAATTATGTAACCATGGGTGAGTTAAGTCTTCATGCTTAACTCATGTAGAGAATTAACCAAGCTATAAGGTTAAGAGTTGGGTTAAATAATATCTTAAGGAATGACAAAAGAGTTGACTTTGTCAATATTTCTACAAGCTTCATCTAAGCTTGATAATTTTGACTAAGTCATTCACTTTTGTTAAACATTAAGAAATAAACAAAACCCTAATTTAATCTTAATATGGTATAAGTCTCATACACCCATCTTGTATGTATCATTAAGCATGACACAAATATGTACACTTGCATATATCACATATATACAATGAGCACAATCTAATGAGAAAAGAAATATTAAGTGAGCAAATACTAGTTAATGTAATTTAATATATCAAATATATAATTATACATTAAATTATTAAATCAACACTTGATTTAATAATCCGGTTATAACCGACTAATATCATGTATAACAACTTATCGAATCAACACTTGATCCGATAACCCGGCTATATCGCATATAACCGACCAATATCACAATTCGCGAGAATAGAATACGGTATCTCATATCGTATCAATCTCGGTCCCGCACATATCACATATGTGCTCCTACTCCGTTTCGCTTGATCCAGGAAACTTCTGTGTAAGACTCTAAAGACTCGTCAATACGCCGGCAGTAGGTGATGATCATATCAAACACCCACAAGCCGCAAGCGGTCTGCTAAATGTAACGGCCACCCGGGTATTGAGCGATCAGAAGATCAACAAGCAAGCCTGCTCACACTTTTGCGAATCCAATCAGTAACACTACCGTACAGTTCGGTCTCTTCGTCTGATATGTCGCGTATCTCGTCTATGGGTGGTAAACGTTAGACCCCAGTAACTCGATAAGTCGTGTCGATATGAGGCTCATAACGGGTTGAGAAACTACCGATAACTCTTACCAGTATATCTCTGAAACAGCCTTGGCTAAGGACTTCCTGTTATAGCCAATCGAGTACAGTGCAATATCAACTCCCTATACCGGGAGAGACGAAACCCCTCATATCGCTCATTGCCTCCATGTGACTCGGGACTGTACCCAAAAGCCACCGTTTTGAACATTCTTTTGAACGTGGTAAGGTGGAAATCAAAGCACAATGGGAATCACACAAGACTCTATGATGATCTCCGGTCTACAGACTAACCTGTACCAGTGTCACCAGAGAACTGCCATCTGACGTTAGGTATAATACCATCTGGGAGTTCTCGGCGAGTCCGTTCAGTGTACCCGGTCTCCACTGAGCACCCGTATACTGTCTCTGATGTCAAACACCAATGGATATGGGATCATCCATCGCCCATCTACATGGGTCGAGGAGCTATACGCTAGTCTACTCTGGTATATCGATGCCCTATCTCGATACACCTTCGACTAGGAACATTTGAAGGATATACTTAGCTACTAGACTGTCCCCACTAGTATGATCTGCATTATAATCCTGGCAGTCAAGTACTCATCCTAAGGGCTTTATCAACATGTAACATAGAGACAATCAGTGTACATGTTAAGATAAAGAGCAACCAGATAGCATACTATCATGTCGAGCAAGAAAGTCCTCCATATATATGTCCAAGCATCCACTACAATATATATCGTATGTACAGTAATGGCCTCTAGGGCACACATATAACTAACAGTTACGGCCTCCTCTCATCCGTTTCGATATTGTCAAGTGGCAATATCCCGAAAGGATAATCCGACAGTTTGGCAGTATTCAGAGGGTACCCGTTAACGTTCAATCTATACAAACTGAGAAGAAGAAGCCAACTAAGAAGAAACCAGTTTACGATATGGCTTCGAAGTATATCAATTTGTGGGCAAAGCCTAAATTGATATCGAAACAAAATGGGTTAAATTTGATGCTAGTACAGTGGAAGGTGAGGATGTGGCTGAAGATTACGTTGTTTGGTATACTTCTATTCCCAGGAAGGTTATACAACCCCCCTTCAACCAACTACGATTTAAGAGCCTAACATCGAGATTAGCCGTTAGTTACTTTTCGATTATGTAAATATTGTTTATATTTTGTTTTGATTTATATCATCTTTAACATATTAGATCCAATTATTGATATTTATTACTTATTATTTGTAGATGAACTCGGTTGAACGTAATAAATCTTTGTTGGATGACGAAAATCTCAAAAGATAACACGAAAAGATCAAATAAGTTCTCAAGGATAAGATTGATAAGAAGGGAGGATGAAGCCCTAAAAAAAGGGTGAAAATGTCGGGTCTAAAAAACCCGTGATTGAAAATGTGGTTGAGGATCCCGTTGAGCCAAATGTGGGGGAGGAGACCGCCGGGGAGGAGCCAAATGTGGGTTATGAAAATCTCGGGACTGAAATTTCCCAGGTTGAAACTGTAGATTAGATGGTTGGAAAAACGGAAGAGGTGGGGACCGTTTTTATCCCTGTTTTGATGTTGTTTTAAGTGCTGATGTCGATGCCAACTTGTACATGGGTTTAGAAGATATTAACCCCGAAATTGATTTAGAAAAATCTATTGAATAAAATGAAGCGGCAGAGATAATTAAGAATTACCGATTGAATAACCAATTGTGAAGGATTTGACGTCCCCGGGTAGGAAAGACGTCACGGAAGTAGTAGAAGATGATGATTTACTTAAACGTCTCTGTGAAATGGGTGTAAATCCGACTGATGTCATAGGGCAAGAAATTTTAAGAGAAGAAATGGAAGATGCGAAGGTAAAAAAGAAGTCAAGTTCTTTCTTGATCTCGCCGTACAAAAATCCAGAGACGAAGAAGAAAAAGAAAGAAAAGAAGCCCGTACAAGAAATGAAATATCACATATCGGAATCGAAAAAACAGTACGTGCGGGCAAAACTTTAGATCGAACACTTAGACCAGAAAGGGAAATTAGGGTTTGTCTACTTTTAATAAATTAATTATAATTTCATATTTAAAAATTAATACTAAATATTCATGTTTTGATAATCTCCAGAGAAATTGAATTCCTTCGTACAAAAGAAGGAGCAATTGTATATTATTCCGATTTTCTCTCGCTGCGAATTGGGGAGCATGTTAGAGGAGAAATGATATCAGCTTATATCTATTTGTTACGCATACGCGAATATTCCACCAATAGCTTCTTCTTTTATCCTGAATTTTGTGCAAGTCATTATTATTCAATACGTTTTGTACATCAACTAAATAATATTCAATATCATGTTGTTCATTCTGCTTTTTATTCTCTAGACAATACTCCGTGATTGTTATCGAGGATACAAAGCGGAAAAAGTAAAGAACAAACTCAATTGCAGATCTAGCTTACTGAAATGGGTCAAATGAAAAAATTCTTTCAAAAAGTCTGTACTAAAGTGTGACACGGTAAATCTGTACTTTATTTTTATCATTTTCATTTTATTTGCAAAAAATGCAATTTATAATGATGAATTAAAATTTTAATCCTAAATTTATATTTCTATGCATCACGAAGATCATTTGATTTTGTGTGTTTGGTACATTACAAAGGGACAGTTTGTGCTATATGATCAAATGTTCGTCAATGTCAGTGTTTTGTATAAGTTTGAATGTGATACACTGGTTAGTCCAATTTTAAAACGATCACTACTTTCATTTTCTTATAAGTTGTAATAATTTATTTAACTCAATAATTTTTTTGCAGCGAAATCATTTTTTAAGTATAAGCTCAAGGATGTATCCAATCCCAACAAAATTGCTTTAGAAAAGACTTGGAAATAAAGTGAGAATGAGGGTCATCCGAGATAAGACACTGGATCACTTGATTGCGGTATATTTTTAATGAAATACATGGATTGCTTGTCACGGGGACTTCAACTGAAAGATGAAAAATGGGACACAAATACTGTAGCTAATTATATATATATATATATATATATATATATATATATATATATATATAATATGTTATGAGGTAGCTAATCAGAAACTACCTAAATGATTTAATAAACTTTAGATTTTGTTTTTATTCTCCAACTATATATGATGTGTGTTGATATCTTGTTCATGTTTGTTGAAGTTTTCATATATGATGTATTTTGATGTTTGTATCTGAACTTTGATATTTATTTGCTGTAAATGATGTAAATTTTTGAGAAAATGTATATTTGGCTCTAAATTATCTACTTTTGCGTGTAAATGATGTGCATTTATGTATATATATATATATATATATATATGAACTCTGATATATTATTTCTCAAGTATATTTTTTTGGTTCTACTTAAAATTTAACCGCTACTTTAACAAGAGGTTAGATTTTGAGCAAACTACATGTCACGCCCCGCTTCTCAGAGTGCGCTAACAACGACACGTGACAGAGCCAACCATACTACCTGTGGATAGGAATCATCGCTCCACAGTCACATTACGGCTGTCTATAGGATATCAAGAACAGTAAAATATAAAATCTATCTAATACATGTCCATTTGCCAGAATAAAATAGTCAAGAAATGTATAAGCGGAAACAATAATAATATCCAAAATCAACATCTGAAAATACGTCCCAATATGAGCTCACATCAAGAAATAAAAGCTGCAGAAAATAACTAGACTAAATATCACTAAACACAATCCTCACTGCTCGGCTTGACGGCTAAAATACTCCTGTTCAGCCTGCGATAGAGATAGAGGAACTGGGTCATGCAAAACCCAGACGTGAGTGCGTCATAATATCAAAATAACAATAATAACCAGGATGCAACAATATAAGTAAACATGAATATAAAGAATAACACGGATATGAACAGTGAGGTATGTATGTGTATGTGAAGTGCGATGAGTAATCTAAACTGTGCTACTGGGTTATCTACTCTAAAGTTTTTGAAATCAATTTAATAGAATCGTCGATGTAACTCAATAGTATCATGTGCATTTCTGGGACCACGGTCATGATTCTTGGGCTGAATCCGAGACGTGCCGCTAGGCAGTAAACAGGTAGCATGTACAGATGAATGATGTCAGCAACAACATCCCGAGGCTGGCATAGCCCGTAAAGACTGATCAGTATAAGCATCGAATTGTCGAGTTATAAGTCAAGTTTCATTATTGATTTCCCCTTACCCGCAAGGTTATGTGTTCAAGTCAGGTATTGATAATATGGGACTAATGCTAACACAGGATCAAGCAGGTACATGTTTTGTTTATGTAGACAATATGTTACGTCCGTCAGGACAACAAGTCAGGATTGTCGGTATTAGTAATAAAATCAAAGTATCAAGTCAAGTAGTGTATCAGGGCATGTCATGCGGTGCATATGTATCAAATAGATACCCAATGTAAAACTGTAATGAAAATCTGAACACGGTAAGCACGACGGATATCGGGATGCATATGTGTCTATCTCTAATAACCTGTATACGTATCCATGACTACATATGATGCACATTAGAAAGAAAGTTGTACTAATAGAACAATAATATGATATAATGAGGTTCCAGCATGCAACTAGATATGCAATAGATAGTATGGATACGTAAGGGTATCGTAAAACGGTAAAACTTTAACATTAGATGCATAACTAAAATACATGTATTATTTTTATTCCTATAGATATAAATACAGTAGCATAGCATGTAGCAAGATAAACTTGCCTGATCGGATCTTACGTCGGGGTACGTACATCACGTTCGACGTCGATAAACGTCGCAATGCGAACCACGTGCGTACGGGACTACACTTGGCTACCCAAAAACGTGGCCGCGATGGATTATGACGACGACTGGGTTGCCCGGATCATCGGCGACGTGCGCGACTCCGGCGATGGCCGGAAAAACCAAGAATCAAGAAAAGAAAAGAGAAGAAGAAGAAGAAGAAGAAGAAGAAGAAGAATGGGGGGTTTGGGGTTGTGGTGCTCTGGCTTGGGGTTCTAGGACAGAAGAGTCGAGGGGGTGATGATAGTGGGCTGTCGACGGCGATGGGTAACGGCGATAGTGGGTTTCTTGGGTTGGTTGTTGGGGTCGGGTTCTTGTGTAGGGATCTCGAGGGTTTGGGTCGTTGGGGTTGGAGAGAGGAAGTAGAGTTGGTGGTTGCGATGATGGAACGAGGGTGAGGTCGTCGACGACGAAGGTGAAGGTGGCTAGGGTTTGGGTTCACGGGAGATGGGTTCGTCGTGGGTTGTAGTCATGGTAGTGGCGGGGAGTGCTCGGGAAGGAGAGAGGGTGACGAGGTGGTCGAGGGGATGATTACGAGGGTGAGGGAAAGGTGAGGGGATAAAGGCAAGGAGGTCGGCGGCATGAGGCGAGCACAGGTGTCGGGGGCTATAGGGTGCAGGGTGTTCTTGGGTGAAGCTGCTGGCTTAGGAAGAAGGGGAGAAGGTGATGAGGTGGTGATGAGGATGAGGTTGGGATGGTCGAAGGGTGAAGGCGACGGCGAATCGCCGGCGAAGTGAGGGTGGCAGTTCGGTGGGTTTCTCGGGAGTTGTGGGTGCAGGGCTACAGGGAAAGAGAGGAGGAGTAGAGGTGGAAGCGGTGGCATAGGTTGAAGAGGGAGGCGAGGTGGTAATGGTGGCGACAAGGGAACGAGGGCAAAGGTAGTGAGGCTAAGGCTAGGGCGCGGGTTCGCGGCGAGGTGAGGGAACGAAGAACAATAGAGAAAGAAAGGAGAGAGATGAGGAGAGGAATCATAATATATTAGGTTTAACTAATGGGATATATATATATATATATATATATATATATATATATATATATAGGTAGAGAGAGAGTGAGGGTGAGAGAGAGAGAGAGAGAGAGAGAGAGATATCTGGCGGAGAGAGAGTGTGTGAGAATAATAGTTTAGGATTTTAAAAAATATATAATAGTTGTATATTTTAACTTTTAGGTTATATTAGGTTTAAAATGTATTATAATATATATATTCTAGGATATTAGCTAATACAAATATACTCCGAAAATGCCCGGGTTGTGTCTAAAAATCTAGTTTTAAAATACGAATAATATACGTATCAACTAAAACCATAATGCGTGTCTGGTTAAAGAAAATGCAAACCCATAAGAACAAATACACGTAAATGCACGTAGCGATCCAAATGAGTCCGTTTTATTAAACAGGACAAGAACACGATGTCAGGATATAGCCATAGATGCAGGCTATACTAGGTATTTAAAATATTATATTTGGTTATATTTGTATTATTTAAAACATATGCAGATGCCAAATATAAGATACATATATATATAGCATATATGTGTGCACGGATCCTCTCTAGCAAGGATATGTCATAATCTAGAACCAAGACGGGTTTCAACCATGCGGGTCGGGTCGGATACTAAAGATAGATACTAATGCACTATCCGCATCCAAAACAAATAATAATCAAGAAATAGTCGCAAGATTAGGAAAACCCAAAAAAATTATGGTTTAAATGAACTAGGGTGTTACACTATAGCAATAGAGAGCAGATTATTTAACCGCTACTTTAACAAGCGGTTAGATTTAAAACAGTGGTTAAATTGTCAAATACCTCAAAATATTACTAGGCCAAAATATAACCGTTATGTTAAATAGCGGTTAAATAATCTGCTCTCTGTTGCTATAGTTTATTCAAAATCTAACCGCTTGTTAAAGTAGCGTTTAAATAATCTGCTCTCTGTTGCTCTAGTTTGCTCAAAATATAACCGCTAGGTTACTTAGCGGTTAAATAATCTGCTCTTTGTTACTGTAGTTTTCTCAAAATCTAATCACTTGTTAAAATAGAGGTTATATTTAGGTCTCCGACTATTCAACCGCTTCTTTAAGTAGTAGTTTCCATTTAATATAAAGAGCCACTACCCGAACAACTTAAGGGTTCGGCACAATTTCAGCAGTTTAATGGTTAGGGATCGAAATTGGGCGATTCTTGTTATGATTTGAACTGCGATTCTTACTGGAATTCTCTTGATTCGTGGATCAATCTCATAAGGTAAATTAATTACTTTAATTACTATAGAGTTTGCTATTTTGGGGGGATTTTTATTAGGGTATTCAGATCTAAATTAGGGTTTGCTAATATTTTAGGGGATTTTCGTTAGGGTTATGGTAGTTTTTATTTTTTATTTTGATTTATAATATGGTTCTTAGACTTGTGTTTTTGATGTAACGACCTAGGTTTTTTTCAAGAAAAAAATGATTATTTTTATTTTCTTTAAATTTTGTTTTGGCTGTATGAAATGAAGAAAGCCTAAGTTGAGGTTTTTTTTTGATCATATCAAACATTTATCTCTTGCCCCTTATACATGATTTTCATTTCCATTATTATTTCTTGCTTTTCATATTTATTTTTAGGTATTTTTATTATTCTTGATTCCTTTTATCCAGTTAAATGTAATGATCATTCCATTCTTTCATTTTACATACATCACTTCTAACGTACATGTTTGCAAAAAAATACCATTGAAACAGATTTTAGAAAGGAGAAACAAATGCATTGAAATTTGAGATATTTTACTCCAATGTGTTGCTTCTCAATCAAGGGCCGATTAAAGTCACGGATGTTGAGGAGTTCTGCTACAAATTTGATTACTGGAACAGGCTTGTAAACGAAGCGACTGGAAATATCCTTCCAGCATTCTAATCCATCACCGATATCTTTGCATTCAAATTTCTTTGAGAAGAATGATCTAGATATTGTGATGTAGTTGTGGAAAGAAACTTGATAAGGTAAAAACATGATTGCTAAGAAAGCACAGCATTGCAAATTGATTTCTGTCTTTGGTAGCAAAAATTAATATAAGCAACTTATTTGTGGGAACAATTTATGCAGGATATGCTCATCATAAAGCCTCAAAAGAAAAATCCGCTCACATCATGGAAAAATCCGCTCATATCGAGAACAATTTATGCTAAAGAGCGCTCATTCTGACTTCACAACAAATTAGAGTCCAGGTATAGATTTCTTTAAGGTCTGAAGTATGTCTCTTACAGCTAGTTTCTTAGCAGTCTTTTTGTCGATTCCTGTAAATATCGCCGTATAAATCATACCGTTTATTTCAACTTCAGCTACAAATGAAGCGACGCCATCTTTGTATGTCTTCAATTAACATTTCTCATATGCCTTTTTAGAGCAAAGCTCGTTCAGTTCTCCTATAGGATTCATTTTCATTGTTTATAACTGAAGTTGAAGCAATGAAAATGAATCCAGTAAGAGAATTGAAGGTTTTTCTCTGAAAAGACATACGAAAATGTTAATCAAAGATATACAAAGATGAAGTTGTTTCATTTATAGCTAAACTTGAAGCAAATGGTATGGTTTATACGGCGATTTTAACAAGAACCGACAAAAAGACTGCTAAGAAACTAACTGCGAGAGACATGCTTCATATCTTAAAGAAGCTATACCCGGACTCTAATTTGTTTAACTCAATAATTTTTGGTAGCAAATTATGTAATAGATTATAAGGTCTGACATTTAATTATGTGTATGACTGCTAAGAAACTACCTAAATGATGCAATAAATTTTAGATTGTTGATGTGTATATTATGTGTGGATGTGTATTGATTATTGAATTTTTAGATTTCACAGAAAATATCCAAATGATATAATAAATATGATATTTGTTTTAATTCTCCATCTATATATGATGTGTGTTGATATTTTGTATATATGATGTGTGTTGATATTTGTTTCTGAAGTCTGATATTTGTTTGCTGTAGATGATATAAATTTGTGAGAAAATGATGTGTATTTGAGATCAAAATTTAACCTCTGATTTAAGTAGCGGTTAAATTTTGAGCTCCTCTAGGGACAAAGCTCAAAATATAACTGCCACTTAAAGTAGCGGTTATATTTTGAGCTGAAAATAAAACCGCTGCTTTAAGTGGCGGCTAAATTTTGAGCTCACTTCAGCAACAGAGAAAACACTATTTAACCGCTAATTTAAGTAGAGCTTATATTTTGAGCTTACTATTTAACCGCTGATTTAAATAGCGGTTATCTTTTCTGCACCTACAAATTTAACAACAGTATTGATTGACACAACCAATATCAACACATTTAACAATATCATTAATTGACACAACCAATATCAACAACTAATATTACATCAAGTATCATTCATTTACAATAAATGTCATTCATTTACCAAAAAGCAAAAAATATGTTATAGTTTATCAAACATCATTTATTTACATCAAAAATCATTCATTTATATCAAATGCCATTCATTTACAACAAACTATTCTGACCAACCAGACGGTTGGTTCAAATCTCATGACGGCTCAAGATACATGAGATCCGGTTGCATAGGATGTATATCATCTACATATTATGTTTGTTTACTCGGACAAGTTATTTTGTTATGGAATGTTAATTGGTTGCATCCTGTGCATACCCTCTTCTTTTTTCACATCACTATTTTTATTATCGATCCAAGATTTTATTCGATTCTTTTTATGACCCTTAGGTTTAGATTGCAAAAAATTTTGTATTTTTGAAATATCATCTTTCATAGATTTCAAATAATCTATTGCTTCATCTACCAAGTCTTCTTTCACTCTCGGTATTTCAACTGGAAGTTTAGATATTCGTATCACAAGATTGGGCAATTCCGCAAGCATAATTTTGTATCTATTGTTTGACGCAGCACCTTTCATTACAATTAGATTCAACTCGTTGCATAAATGACTGTACCGTGACGTTTCAGTCATCTGTACCGAAGGTGGTACGATACTCGTCATGACAATATTTTGATTAACATTTCTCGTCCATCTTGGCAAAATATATTGAGACGGTATACTATTCACATATTTAGATACAAAAAATCTGAATATATGCCTACATAATAGTCCGGTTGATTCAAAATGATTGCAAATACACTTGGAAAATTTCCCTTTTGTCGTAAATTGGACTGTTAGGGTCAAAATTTGCACCCCGTTGCCAAACTCAAAAATCAAAATCAAGTTCAAAGTCATAGCCAAAATTAAATTCAAAATTCAAGTGGGCCCAAGCCTAAGCCCGAGCCTAAGTTAAGCCCAAGCATGAAGAGGGGGGCGGCCAAACAAAAGAAAAGAAAAGGGAAATTAAATGTAATTTTTGTTATTTTAATAGGCAATTTGCCAATTTTTACAAAAAACTATAGGGTTAAGTGTAGAGATGTAAGCCTATAAAATTCCTCCATGATTATTTGATAACGAATCTTAATCTTGATTCCCTAAAAAATTCTTGAGTTTTGAGCCACTCTTTATTGCGTGAGTCACTTTCTCCTTCCACCTCTCTCTTTTTCAATTAAATCCAAGTGTGCACGTCAGGAGGCCTCAAAAAAAGGGAAAATGAGCCTCTTTTGATCTTCAAAAGTCAAAGTCTTTGTGTTTTTGGACTGTTGCTCCATTGGGTTTCGACCCTACTTTCATCGTACTGGGTGCACACCATGCTAGGTGCTCATTTGGCTAGGTGCATACCCCGTTGGATGCACATCGATCTAAGTGCATACCGGTCCAGGTACGCACCTCGCTTGGTGCACACTTCTCTAAGTGCGCGCTTTACCGGACCTTTTGGCCCATTCGGAACCCTTTGGCCCCCTTCACTCTCTCGCACCTCGCCAGGTGTGCGTCTTAGTAGGTGCGCACTTTTCATGTACGCACCTTGCCACATGTTCATTTTACTAAGTGCGCACGTAGAACATATACACTCATCACCTCTCCCATTAAAAAAAAATTCTAATGGGGCGCTGCCCCGCAACCCGTAAGGGGGTTGCAAGCCCCCTTGACCCTAGCCCACTATTGGAGTAGAGGGATCCCTGTAAAAATTCTATGAGGCCCCTTATATGCCCGAAACACTCTCAAACTTGTTCCCAAACACAAGACACACATATTGCATATTGAGTTCGCATGATCTGTTTGACTTTCTAATCAGAGGTTCTTTCGCTCCAAAAGAGAGGGGTAATTAATGGCAGCTTAATCCACGGCTGCCGCAGATTTGGATCCCCGCAATCAATAAACCCTTGTCTATCTCAGGCAGGGAGAATCTGTAATATTCCTGACAAGTGACGCGCATTCCTATCTCAATAGAGTGACAAAAAACACTCTACAGATTCTGGCATGTCCGGTGGGACCGGTCTTTCCTCCCATATTTCGGGTTAAATGTTCATGCGAATTCAATCAACATATATATCGATCGCCTGTACTGAAATTATACTTCTTTGTGCAGGATAATAGCTTTTCAACCGCAATTTGCAAATTCAGCAAGAATGTCTCCAAGAACCGGTTCAATCTCTGAGGCAACCCCGATCCCGTACGTAGTCAAGATCAATGCTCGCCTGGTTCTCCCTGCAAGTCTCAGCCGGCAATGGGAGGAATCACCCTGCCAATTTGGTTATGTCATCATCTATCCTGCCATAAGCGCTCATTTGGCAGAGACCCCGGTAAATCAGGTGGCCAAGCTGACATCAAGGGGTAGGAGACCGAACGTTGTGATCTCTAAGGCCACGCAACCCAAACAAAAGACGGTGTCCGAAAGACTCTCTGGTGCTCCATCTGGAGGCAAGACTGCTGGAACAAAGGAAGTCATCAAACATTGCGGGCAAGCTCAGGCGATGCCTCTAGCAAGTGCATGATTAGACGCGCTTTCAAAGCTCTCCACCACTCGGCCTACGGCAGCTTCCCAAAGAGCAGAAGCCTGCCAAGTGCTCAAGACGGAAAAACTAAGGCAGAAACAGCTCAGATATAGAGCCAACAAAAGGGCCAGGGCTCCGGCCAAGTTAAATTTTGTGAAGTTCCAAAGCTCGGCCTGCTTTGGGACCACAGCTATGTCAGCCGTGAAAATCCATAATTCTTTTGAACCCTTAAAGTGGGTCCAGAAGAATGCGATGTCCGCCAAGATCAAGAAGACTGCAATTCAAGCTGTGCTACAAAGGGATGTATCCAAACCCCAGCACAAAAGGCATGATATCCTTTCTTCGGAAGTCTACCAGGAACTTCGTGCCGCGCGAAAGCAGCGGGGCAAGACCGGAAAGGAAGCGCAAGTGTCACCCGAGAATCGGGCCAGGCATACTGTCTTCGGTCGATTGTCCGTTCCCGAAGTAGAAGGGCCACGACCGCGGTCTATGAAGTCTGCTGTCGATGATAAAAAATTAGCTGGATATGTGGTCCACATTGTCTACATGGCAAGCACACATAGAAAAAGCTAGGGTGGGGCTACCACATCCCATGACTAACCTAGCTTGAATGTGACTGCCACTTTTCAAGATCAGCCTCTTCCGAAAGACGATGAAAACCCTCTCGATGAGGTCGATAGGCGAAAGGACCCCTCGGTCCATGTGGAATCAAGCTCGGACAGTGAAAAAGAGCCGACTTTTCGCCTATAGACTGCAGAACAGGAGCTCCTCCAAGAGCTCCAAAAATAACTTCAAAGTAAGGACAAGGAGATGGCCAAACTTTACTCTAAAATTGACGACTTGATGAATGTCGTGATCCTGCTCACGGCTCAAATCGCCCGGGCACTCTCCAATCAAGCGCAAGTTTCCACTCATGAGCCGGGTAATAATGACCCGAAGCAACCAATGACTGTTCCTTTAGGTCCGAGTATAAGCGAGCCATACGAAAGCCGACCACATTCTACTTCTGGAGACGCCTTGGCCTCAGATGAAACCATTCTGCTAACACAAGATCGGATAATGAACTTGGTCACCAGCAAAGTTAAAATATTGGTGGCCGAAACCGAGGCGCAGAAGAATATTGGCAGTAGTGGGCGATCCTATCCCATACAGTATGACCTGATTGAGTTCCCCCAGTGATTATGTCATCCTTAAGTTCGGAAGATTCGACGGGATAGGAAACGCGAATCAACACATTGCGCATTTTAAAGCGTCGTGCGGAAATACAGGGGGCAATGATATGCTCCTCCTCCGTCAGTTCTTCAACAGCCTAACTGGTGTCGCTTTCGACAGGTACGAGTATACCAGAAAGTTCTGTCTCTACTTTCACCTAGATGGAGTCTCTGTTTTGGCAAAATTTATGAGTATCAGCGACAAAATTTCCATTACTGACGTTGTAAGAACTAAGTCGGGAAAGAACGAAAGCAATACGGACTTTATTGCCCGATGGCGCAATCTCACTGTCAAGTGCAAGCCGCCATTGGAGCAGGACCAATCCGTCAGCCTTCTCATCGGGAATCTCAGCAATTGGATGGTCCCATTCCTATGTACTGCGGGCCTCAAAACATTTCAAGAGCTGACCAAGAAAGTCCAAATGTTGGAACGCTCGAAATAAGAGTCTATCCCGGACTCTCAGAGTGATAAGGCTTAGAAGAGCAAAAGGGACGACAACCGTAGAAGTGGGAGCTCCAGCAATACCAATGTCTTCAATACATCTGACAATGAAGACAAGCGAAAGGCAGGCGAATCCAAAACAAACCGGTCTCGAAAGCCAGTGCTGGGAGGAGAAGGGACTTCCCTGAAGGAGAAAAAGAACAAGGTCTACTCTTTCAGGAAGACAAAGTCCGCAAGAAATTCAAAGATGTTCTGAACAACGGTCTACAATTGCCTGAGTCGAAGAGGCTTCACGAAGCAAAGATAACCGACAATCCTTTGTATTGCCCATACCACCGAGTAGCTAGCCATGCGATAGAGGATTGCTATATTTTCAAAGACCGGATCAAAAAGCAATACAAGACCGGAGAGATCGAACTGTATAAAAGCGTGTTGGTGTACAATCAAGTTGCAACCACCAATTTTATGTTGGCTATAGTGCCCTCAAGTCAATTATTGGATCGCAGGCACGTGATTGCAATGATTGAGGGAGGACCTATACCGGTAGAACATTCTTACTCGAGATGATAGTATACTATCTGGTTTGTCTTGATCATCATGTACATGCTTCAGGTGACACTACAGATCACTATTACATGTTGATAGAGCCCATAGGATTCTTCCTTGACTACCAGCAGTATATTGACGATCATATACATGAGAGTTGGGTGGTCTATAAGCACATCCTTAAATTGTCCCTAGTCGTGGGAGTTTCGAGACTGGGCATCGATACTCCGAGAGTATACTAGTGTATACGGATCGAGACCCCGACGAGGGGCGGTAGCCGATCTCACAAGCCATTGGTATCGGTTGGTTCACCTAAGATGTATACAGGTGCTCATTGGGTTATGAGTACACCAGACAGACTCGCCGGGAACATGCTAGTTGGTATTATACCTATTGTCAGATAGCAGTTCCCTGGTGACATGTGTACAGGTTAGTCTATCGACCTGAGATCGTCATTTGTCTCGAGTGAGTTCCCACTGTGCTTTGATTACTACCCTATCACGGCTCAAAGGAGTCGTGCAAACAGGTTTTAGTTGGGTACAG
Source organism: Agapanthus africanus (assembly GCA_030015575.1). Taxonomy (NCBI): domain Eukaryota; kingdom Viridiplantae; phylum Streptophyta; class Magnoliopsida; order Asparagales; family Amaryllidaceae; genus Agapanthus; species Agapanthus africanus. Next base: position 605,344,007 of record CM057340.1, read on the forward strand.
TCCCGAGCCACATGGAGGCAGTGAGCAGATCGTCAGGGGACTCGTCTATCCCGGTATTGGGGTTTGATGTCGCAGTGTGCACGGGTGGCCATCACCAGAAATCCTTGGCCAAGGTTGTCGAGAATTACTGATCTAGGATCGGTAGTTTCTCAGGTGGTGATGGGCTTCATACCGACACTAAATATCGTGTTATTACGGGTCTGACTTTATCCACCCCCTAGACCCGATATGTGATACTCATAGACGAACGGACCGGACTGTACAGATATTGTCACTGTCAGGCTCAGTAGGGTTTCAGGATGAGTTCGCTCGTCGGACTCCCTTTCGCTCAATACCTGGGTAGCCGTTACGTACAGCTAGTGCCACTGACGTGCTTGTGGTTAAATCCACTGCCAACGTATTGACGAGTCTTTAGAGTCCCACATAGAGGGTTTCCCTGGTTCGGGCGAAACGTTATAGAGGCCGTATGGTTTAATGGCAGGGTTCGTTCATATTCGTGCACTTGTGCACGGACCATGATCGGACGGATAATACTAGTGGGCTTTGGTTTAAGCCGGATCCTAGTATTATATTGTTGGATTATTTTCGTCTCGTTGTATTCATATTCAGTCGGAATACGGATACATATATGTATATACGGATGATGGGTATTCTTGTAATTCGTTACGAGTTTACTTTTGAAGTTGCCATTTCTTTTATTGTCTTAAACATTTATTTTAATGTTTAATTGGTTTAAAAGTGAAATTCATGAGTATGTATTTGTTTTTGATTTCTTGTGCTGTCAATTTTTTGTGGCTGTGAATTTCGTATGTCATCTTTTGGACGTTAATGGTTTCTTGTTTTTCTTAGGATATTTGTTTAAGATATTTAGTGGGGATGGGCTGCTGATTGTTGTAGATATATATTTCTTTAGTTGCTCTCAATTAATAAAATCACTCATACCCTCACCACTTCAGGAAATCCACAGAGAACGTTTGCTTTTGGGCAGCCACCATTTTTCTCACAAGAAAAATTCATTAGCTCACATTTTTCTATCCATGGCAACTTCATTCACCTCCATCCAAATCCTTATCCTTGGGTGCTTTGAGACAAAGTATTCACACACTATTTCTACTTCACCTTGGATATCTAGGCTGGCAAATCGGATGCCCGAGTTGCTTCGGTTTTGAGGCGGGAGCCCGTATTACTAATTCTCGACGTGGATCGTCTTCGACGAGGGAGACCGAAGAGCGAACTTGATCGAGAAAGCTGTGACGAGCTTGGAACAGAGATTGAAGAACGAAGGACACTGATCGATCGGTATAATCTCTTAAACTCCATTTTACAGTTAACTAGTATAGGGTTAATGTCATGATCCGGGAATTAGGGTTACGTTAGCGCCGTTTATAAAAATTTTTGTTCCGCATTTGACCATGGATTGATGGACGGGGCGCTGGCCTAGCCTTACACTTTATACAGATAGAAGATGAAGCTTTCTGGGAGCAAATAGCTGAATTCGCTACCCCGAAAAAAGAATCTGACTCGCCACAGCCTCTATGGAGCATGCTTATGTTTAAGAAGATGAAGAAGATGTTAAACCTGCTTCAAAAGGATCCCAGAACTGAATGGGAGGGCCAAAAGGAGCCTACCGTTCCAGCTACCAATTCGGTTCGATCAGGCTTAAAGTCCAAAGGGCTTAAGAAGAATAAATGTAAAAATGCAGCTCAACGCGAAAAGGAGTCTGCGAGAAAATCGACCATTCAAATGTATATCGATTTCCTTAAAGACTATGAGCAAAAGGAAAGGACTCTAATTCAATTGAAAGAGTTCTTCCCCGTAGAAGCAGCTGAAATTCTGGAAAAGCTAGAAGAAGACTCTGATGGTGAGGTCCCTATTATGACCTGCTACGCCATCCACCTTGGCAACGACTCTGAGGAAGAGCTCTATATTACTGAAGAGTACAAGGAGCTCGCCAAAAAGGATAACCAAATCCATCTCAGAAGCGACAGTGCTCTATCGCTGAATCAAGGCAACTCCCCAAAAGGGAAAGAAAAACAAGTCACTAATTAAGAAGATGGCGGAGAGCCGGCTCATGAAGACTCGAGTCCTTCCCTAGTGGAATCTAATGTCTGGCTAATCTCCGAAAGCTTCCGTCTCTCCTGAGTATCTATGATACCCTAGTCCTATCCAAGGAGCTTAGAGATGTTCTCATTCACGCTCTAAAAAACCCCGAGCGTACTAGGTTCGCTTCGCGGAATTAATATGAATGAAGCCCAGTACACCCCACATACAGCCGCGATCACGTTCAAGGATGAAGGCCTGCTACCAAGAACAATTGAGCATAACCGGCCGCTTTGCGTGACCTAGTACAACGACGGAAATCGGATTAATCGCATATTAATTGATCCGGGGTCCTCAGGGAACATCATGAACTTGGGGACTCTCAAGAGTTTTTCAATAGACGTCTGTCACCTGTCAAGGGAAAGGATTTTCATTCAAGGTTTCAGTCAAAATTGCCACCAAGTTCTGGGATCCATAGCTCTGCCAATTAGATTCGGGGACCTGCAAACCGAAGCCAAGATATACGTGATCGATACCGATACGTCTTATAAAATTCTCTTAGGGTGGACATGGCTTCAAGATTACGGCATCATTCCGTCAACACTCCATCAGTGCATGAAGTATACAAAAAATGGCGAAGAAAAATGCATTGACGGAGACTTACTGTCGTTCGGTGTACATGAAGTCCAATATGAAGACTATCGGTACTTTTTGAACCCCCAAAATTTTGAGCCACAACCGACCAAAAGAAGAACGGCCCCGAAACTCAAAAGCAGATCCGAGCCACCTGTCACCTTCAAAACTAAAAACCCTAAAGCGTGCCCGCGTTTCGGCAGTGACACTAAAGAGTCCGATACTGGAAGCCCATCCATCCTCAAAACTCGTCCTCATCTTGGTGGCTGTTTACCACCGAAGACCGGACCGAGACGCTTAGAGACGTCTAGCCTGAATTTGGGGGCAGATACTATTTGGACATATCTACCCACCTCTCTGAAGATACCAAGTTGATTTTTGGCACCGTATATCGGAGGTTTGGATAGATGCGACCGATATAGCATACTTCATCAGATTCCCCCTTATTTGTGAGGTTTTTTTTATTGTGGGGACGCTCTTCCCTGCAGGCACAATCCCCTGCAGTTAATTACGTTATCGTGTTGCGATAACAACTTTTTCCTTCCCAGTAGTTCACTTTGTGTTGTGTATTATTTTGTTTGTTTTGGTTGTCCGTGGATTGTATACGGAGACTAATTTATGTCATCGCCCGTAGACCGCTGATTAGTCCAAATCCGTAAATTTTAGATTTAGGTTTGGATCAAGGATTTTCTTGACGGGTTTTACGTTGGTAGCTTGGTTTGCCAACAGAAACGAACTTAGGACGCAGATCTCATATAAACGAGATCCATCAGTTCATGGGATATTTGGGTCTGATCTAAGAATCGTTAGCCATATTTGAGACTAAGAACAACTTAAAAACAAATGAGCATATGGGCTCAATTATATTAGTTTAACGACATCGCGGTCCATTGTCGCCATGTTTGGGGCGAATATTAGTTTAAGAACATTTCGGTCGAACATTCCTAGTTTGGGACGAATGTTAGTTTAAGGACATTTCGATCCAACATTCCTTATTTAGTTCGAATGTTAGTTTAAAGACATTTCGGTCCAACATTCCCCTTTTGGGACGAATGCTAGTTTAAGGACATTTCAGCCCAACATTCCCTGTTTGGGGACGAATATTAGTTTAAGCACATTTCGGTCCATTATCCATCTTGCGCGCACATGTATTTGTCACGTGACAGAGAGAACAATGGTGACATAGAATAAACCCAATTTGGGGTGCGATCCGATTTGATGGGTGTACGTCAATTTGGAAGTGCATCGAGGTGGGATGAAAGGAGTTGTTGGTTGTCAGGACCCGCCACCTCTCTGAAGATACTTAGGAATTACGACGACATATGTAACAACCCTAAACTTTCTGTAAAAATTTTTTCCAAAATACAGAAAGGAATACCTAAGCCTGAGCACAAGTTATAAATTTGATTTGCTTTTGAACAGCAAGAAACAACTTGTAGCTCATTGATAAAGTCTTGCACTGCTGTGACGTATCCCCTGTGATCGAATCCCCTCAGCCACATATATTTTTAATTGATTTTTCATTTAATCTTTTAGAAGCCCAAAGGTTTACACGTGCACTACACGTAAAATAAAAAGTCACTGGTTAAACAAACACGTGCATTGAGTTATACCAAGCCACAGGGACACATGGCAAAATCCCATACACCCATCACCGAAATTTGGCCGGCGAGATATTGGTTTGGACCGGCACCGCTGGGCCCCCCATAGGGGATAGTCTCCAAAATTTTACCTTAACACCCTTTCGCTAACCCCACTAACCCCATGTTGTGGTTTACTCTGAAAACATCCATAGGGTGATAATTCCTCTCTTTAATTTATTTTTAATGCACATTTTAATTCCATTCTTCATTACCCTAAAGCCTAATTTTCCCTATAAATACCACACCACATTTCACCCCTCCTCATTCAAAATTCCATTACAAAAACTCTCTAAAATTTCCAAGTCCTAAGTTGTGCAAGTGAAGTTAGCAAAGGGCGAAGTTCCGACGACGTTTCGAGAAGAATCCGGCAACAAAACGATGCCCCAACGGTTCCGATAGCTTCCCCTATCTCTTCTCTTGTTTTATAATCAGTAATTCCCCTCTTCCCTTCTCAATCTCTAGCCTAAAACTTTCATTTTTCAAAACTCGTCGGAAGCGGAGTTATTCCGCCTTCCGATTCGGTTTTCTTTAAAAATCCAATTATTTCTTAATAACAAACCTACCAATTTTTAATATATTGTTTAGAAATCATAAAAAAACACATTAGAACAAGTTTCATCTCAAAAGAATCTATTATGCAACTTTAATCGCATTTTTACGGGAAAATACCATATACATTACTTTCAACACAATTCAACATATTTCTTGTATTACATTTAGATAACTCACGAGGTAATGACCTACCCCATCACAACACACATGCTTGACATAGCACGATGGTTTGTAAAATATTTTTTTGAGACAAAATACGACATTACATTTAAATACTCTAAACTTACAAAACCGTTTATTTAAAAAGTGTATTAATTAAATTCCTTTCAATTGCGCCTCTACAACCCATTCTGGGGAACCCCGATCGGGATGGTGCGGGTTATCGCACGTCCTCAGGCCTAATAAAGCGAGATGCAGACCTCCGCAAGGAGCATTCGATCTCGATGGAATTTTTAATGCAATTTTTAAGAAAATGAGATTTCTACAAAATAAATAAACTTTATTTTATTATATATATATATATATATATATTATCAAAAGATCTATTTTAAATATATTATACAAATATTCCATGTTTCTTAAATCAAAGGAATGACAATTTCATGAAGCTACCTTTACAATTCAATATTATTCCAAGATTACAGTAAAATATCATATACAATAAAATCCAGGTTATATCCACTAGAATATTTCACTTTATAAAAAATTACAACTATGAAAACCCTAAAGACGAAAACAGAGACGAAACCGCGTAGGTTCGTCTTTCCTGAATTTGGGGGAAGATGCTATTTGGTGCTATCCGTCCACCTCTCCGAAGATGCCAAGTTAATTTATGGCACCGTGTATCGGAGGTTTGGACGGATGCGGTCGTTGTAGCAGACTTCGTTAGATTCCCCCTCATTGTGAGGGGTTTTTGATTGTGGGGACGCTCTTCCCTGCAGGCGCAAGCCCCTGCAGTTAATTACACTACCGCATCACGGTAACCACTTTCTCCTTCTCCAGATGGTCACTTCGTGTCGTGTGTGTTTGTTTTGTTTTTGGTTTCCCGTGGATTGTATACAGAGACTAATTTATGTTGTCGCCCATAGGGCGTGGATTAGTCTAAATCCGTATTCTCTTAGATTTGGGTTTGGGTTGGGTTTAAGGATCGTTAATCTCATTTGAGACTAAGATCAACTTAAACGTTTGTTAAGGATACATTAGTCTAATTTTAGACTAAGATCTACTTAAAAGGATCATTTAGATCCAACAAAAGAGCATTTGGGCTCTATTGTTTTAGTTTAGGGACATTGCGGTCCATTGGGTTTATTGATTGTCGGGACCCGCCACCTCTCTGAAGACGTTGAAGAGTTACAACGACATATATCAGAGGTGTGAGGAGATGTATCCTTGAACCAATGTCAGTTGAGGGATCTGTAGTTGGATTGATTTAAGGATCGTTAATCTCGTTTGAGATTAAGATCAACTTAAATGATTGTTAAGGATACGTTAGTCTAATTTTAGACTAAGCTCTACTTAACAGGGTTTTGGGATCATTTAGATCCAGCGAAAGAGCATTTGGGCTATATCGTTTTAGTTTAAAGACGTTATGGTCCGTAGTTGGTTTAAGGACATTACGGTCTATTTGGTTTAAGGACGTCATAGTCCATGGCAGCTTAGAAACATCATAGTCTATAAAGTTTAAAGACATCATAGTCTATGAGTTTACGGACCTCACAGTCCATAAAGTTTAAGGACATCATAGTCCATGAGTTTAAGGACCTCATAGTCCATGGAGTTTAAGGACATCATAGTCCATAGTTTAAGGACCTCATAGTCCATAAATTTTAAAGACATCATAGTCTGTGGGGTTTTTAGTTTAAGGACATCATAGTCCATGAAGGTTAGTTTAAGGACGTTACGATCCAAAGTTAGTTTAAGGACATTACAGTCCGCAGTTTAGATGCAAACATGGGTTTGGAAATGCACCAGATAGTTATTGGTCAACGAGGCCCACCACCTTTCTGAAGACGTTGAAAAATTACAATGACATGTATCAGAGGTGTGAAGAGATGTACCCTTGAACCAAATGCAAGATTGAGAAGCAATGGAATGAACATTATTGTAAATGCCATCTGAGATGAAGACCTGAACATAATTAGGGCTCGGTTAAAAACAATGTTTTGGCTTTGGGAGACTTAGCTAACTTGGGCTAAGATTGGCCTATCATAGTGTTAAACACTAGCATATGTTCGGCGCTCACGTGCTCCCACGTGAGGTCTTAAAGTATTGTTTAAGTACTGAAGATTTGAAGCGCTCACGTAAGGTCATGTGAGGCGCTTGAAGTAGTGTTAAACACTGAAGATTTGAAGTGCTCACATGGGGTCACGTGAGGCGTTTGAAGTAGTGTTAAACACTGATGATTTGAAGCGCTCACGTGGGGTCACGTGAGGCGTTTGAAGTAGTGTTAAACACTGAAGATTTGAAGCACACACATGGGGTCACGTGAGGCGCTTGAAGTAGTGTTAAACACTGAAGATTTGAAGCGCTCACGTAGAGTCACGTAAGGCATTTGAAGTAGTGTTAAACACTGAAGATTTGAAGCGCTCATGTGGGGTCACGTGAGTCGCTTAAAGTAGTGTTAAACACTGAAGCTTTGAAGCGCTCACGTGGGGTCACGTGAGTCGCTTGAAGTAGTGTTAAACACTGAAAGTCTGAGGCGCTCACGTGAGGTCACGTGAGGCACCTGAGATTTGGCACAGCTTCTTTGAATTTGTTCCCTTTTTCTTTTCTGAGTGCTGAGCACTATTGGGTCACGTGGGATCACGTGAGGCGTCCCCAAAGACTGAAAGCTGCCTCTGTTTTATTCTCTTTTGAAAAGTGCTAAGTACTATTAAGGGATCATGTGATGTCACGTGAGGCGCCCTAAAATAAAAACTGCCTTGGGTTTATTCCCCCTTCTGAAGGGCTTGTTCAGGGGTCACGTGGGAGCACGTAACCTGATCTAATTTGGTTTCTCTCGTTCAACACGGGTGCTCACGTGGGAACACATGATCATTTTTGGGTGCTAATCTTCTTTTTTTACGTTCATGGAGATCTTGAGTTTTGAGACCTTCAAGTCCCTTGTTTAATAAGAATTAAATTCTTTTGTATGGTTAAACCCTAGTTTTATTTATAGGAATTAAATTCCTAGATATTCTGTTCTAAGAATTAAATTCTTTGGACTCGATTCTCCTCCTAAGTTTTGAATCTGCATAACTTATCTCCCCGATGAGAATTAAATTCTCAACTTGTGGGGAGGTTTGCTTCTGCAGATCTTCAACCAAAGGAAGAACTAATTTCATTTTAGAAGAGTTAAACTCTTATGAATATGAAGAAGATGTAAGAGGTTCTGTCTTTTTTCCTTTCCTTACCTAGGGTTTCTTTTTGGAGATTTTCTTCTCTGTGGAGAATTAAATTCTTTTTTCTTTTGGCTTACCAAGGGGTTTTTTCTCTCTCTTTCTCTATCTCCTCTTTTTTCTGCCCCTTTGCTCTTATTTATAGGAGAAAGAAAAGAATCAATTTGTTCAGAAAATCTCTTATTGAGAGATGTTGATTGATTTTATAATCAACCAAAATGATCTTTTAGTTCAATCGGTGAGTTTTATTCACCGTTGGATTTTTAATCCAAAGGCTCTATGTTTAACAGAGAAGATTTCTTGTTTGTTTAGCAGGATTATGAATATCTTGTTAGTTTTAACAAGATTAGAATTTTATTCTTTCAATCTTTTTAGTTTAACAAGATTAGAAATATATTTTCTTAATATGGATATCTTGTTAACATAGAATTTTATTCTTCTTATAAGATTAGGAAAATATTTTTCTATGATAGATTTTTATTCTACCAAATTATCACCGCTGGATTTTTGATCCAAGGGTCCTTTTTTTAACAGAGAAGATCTTTCTAATTTAAGGAAGATCAAGAAAATATTTCCCAAATAGAATTTAATTCTAGAATTTTGATAGGAACATTTTAAATTAGGGTGCTCACATGCTTTGCATGAAATTGGCAAAAGCACTTACGTGTTTAACACGTGACCCCTAGTGTGGGTTTTACCCTGTTTATGTTCAGAGCGCTCACGTGCTTAACACGTGAAGCATGTTTGGCCCTTGGTAATTTATGTTCAGCGCTTATATGCTTTGCATATGAGCGCTCACGTGTTTTACACGTGAGGCCAAATTTTGAGGACTCTCCCCCCTTTTTTATAAGGGAACAAGTAGCTCTTGGCCGAAAATTTTGGCGGGAAGAGATGCCCCCCACTACTTTTCCCACGTAAGCATGTACATGGGTGAAGTAGTGCAAAGTAATGTGTGATCGTAGAATTGATGGCTTGGGATACAAGTTTAGGGTCCTTGTAGCCTAAGACTTTTCTTTCTTCATGAGCCGTAAGGGTCTCAAGAAGGTTTTTTTTCCTCCTTACAAGTCGAGAGGATCTCATAGGTGCAAATTCTCCCTAGAAATCGTGAGGATTTCTAAGTGTTCATCGCCTCCGTGAGTCGTAAGGATCTCACTCGGGTATGTTCCTTACGAATCGTGAGGACCCGTAAGTAGCTTCTTTATTTCATTGGCAAATGTGTCTTTGGCAAATGTGGCCCGTAGATAGTCCACCTTGACCTCCTTGCAGGGCAGTGATGGCTTAGGAGACAGGGTTAGGATCTGCCACCTAAGACTTTTCAACTTTATGAGCCATGAGGGTCTCATAAAGACTTTTCTCCCTACAGGTCGAGAGGATCTCGCAGGTGTATTTTCTTCTTAGGAATCGTGAGGATTCCTAAGTGTGTTTTCTCTTGAGGGTCAAAAGGATCTCATAGGAGAATTTTCTTTTCATGCGTGGGGACACTAATTTCCCTAAGGTCGAGACGAATCGAGAGATTCCTGCAAAGACATTGATTTCCCTGCGGGTCGAAACGAATCTAGAGGTTCTCGTCAAGGACGATGATTTCCCTGAATCAAAATATTCTGCCAAGGACACTGATTTCCCTGAGGTTGAGAAGAATCGAGAGATTCCTGTAAAGACACTGATTTCCCTGCGGGTCGAGGCGAATTGAGGTTCTCGCCAAGGACGCTGATTTCCCTGAATCGAGATATTTCGCCAAGGACACTGATTTCCATGGAGTTGAGACGAATCGAGAGATTCCTGCAAAGACACTGATTTCCCTGTGGGTCGACACGAATCGAGGTTCTCGCCAAGGACGCCGATTTCCTTGAATCGAGATATTTCGCCAAGGACACTGATTTTCCTGGGGTTGAGACGAATCGAGATTTTCCTGCAAAGACACCGATTTCCTTGCGAGTCGACGCGAATCGAGAGGTTCTCGTCAAGGACGCTGATTTCCCTGAATCGAAAGGTTTAGCCAAAGACACCGATTTCCCTGGGGTTGAGACGAATCGAGGTATTCCTGCAAAGACACTGATTTCCTTGCGGGTCGACGCGAATCGAGGTTCTCGCCAAGGATGCTGATTTCCTTGAATCGAGATATTTCGCCAAGGACACTGATTTCCCTGGAGTTGAGACGGATCGAGGTATTCCTGCAAAGACACTGATTTCCTTACGGGTCGACGCGAATCGAGAGGTTCTCGTCAAGGACGTTGATTTTCCTGAATCGAGAGGTTTGGCCAAGGACGCCAATTTCCCTGGGGTTGAGACGAATTGAGGTATTCCTGCAAAGACACTGATTTCCTTGCGGGTCGACGTGAATCGAGAGGTTCTCGTCAAGGACGCTGATTTCCTTGAATCGAGATATTTCGCCAAGGACACTGATTTCCGTGGAGTTGAGACGAATCGAGAAGTTCTCGCAAGGATGTCCTAACGTCATAGTTAACTCCTGCTAATAGAAGTCCGTTAGGGTCTGTGGTACTAGGGTTTTTTACCCGTCGCACCGTCGCGTCGGCTGGTGTATTCCTCGATACGCAATCTTGCTGTTCGAGTAGCCCCACGACTGTCGTGTCTCTGATCCCTTTGGGGGCTGGACAAGACATCTTCAAGTAATCTTCCAGGTGATATTACCGTCGAAAGAGCAAGTGTTAGAGATATTCCATGTCGCTTTTTACTTGAGGTTAGGCTCAGTTTGGGAGCCCCGATGAGTCATGGCCACTCCGCGCTGGTGTAGAATGATCTCCGATAGTCTTTTCAGGTCTCATTTGAGTTGCCGTCAAGACCCTGAAGAGAGGGATTTTCCTTGGCTTCGTTTGTTAACATTGTGTCTGCAATATTGCAACGGATGTCGAGGTTGTCTCTGGGTTCTGTGAACCGTTGAGGTTTGGAACTAGGGGACTTTGCCATGGTTCCAGGATAGTCTCTAGGCTGTCTGTGAACCGTCGAGATTTGGAACTAGGGACATTGCCATGGCTCCGTTATTTTGACCCTGGGGTCGTTTGTTGACGTCGCATCCGCATCCTGCTGGAGTGAGGAGAAGCGCCGTTGGTGATCTCTAGGCTGTCTGTGAACCGTCGAGATTTGGAACTAGGGGACTTTGCTATGGTTCCGGGGTAGTCTCTAGGCTGTCTGTGAACCGTCGAGATTTGGAACTAAGGACTTTGTCATGGCTCCGTTTGTTGATGTCGCGTCTGCCTCCTGCTGGGGGAGAAGAAGAACGTTGTTGTTGATTTCTAGGATTGTAGATGTAGCCACTGAGATCTGGCTTCCCTTTGACGGAGTCTGGTGGAACAATATGGTTCCCTTTTTGTTTATGCCCATGGATTTTATACAGGGGTCAGTATGGACTTACCTGTAGGGAAAAAGTTTCATCATTATTTTTTTTATTTCTTTCCGCGATGCTCTATCATTTCAGCTTTTATATCGCGAAGTTCGCGATTGCCCAATCATTTCGGCTATTTTTCGCAGTGCCCAATCATTTCGGCTATTTTTTCTTTGTACTCGCTGCTTTTTATTGCGAGTTGCCCAATCATTTCAGCTGTTTTGTATGCATATATTATACTTGCTGATTTTGTTGCAATCATATGCATTTTTGGCTCGCTGATTTTAACCGCGAGTTTAGACTTGGAATTTGATACCGATTTAGGCATCAGTATCGCTACAACTGGGATATTTTCAGGAGCGAATCATCATTTTCCTTTGTCAGTTCGAACAAAGGTGGCTTAGCAAACAGGGTTAAGATCCTGTCGACTAAGGCTTTTGACTTCATGAGCCATAAGGGTCTCATAAAGGTATTTCTCCCTACGAGTCGCGAGGATCTCGTAGGTGCTTTTTCTCCTTAAGAATCATGAGGATTCTTAAGTGTATGGTCTCTTATAAGTCGTAAGGATCTCACAAGAGTGCTTTCTCCTTATAAGTTGAAAGGACTTACAAGTGTCGTTCGCCATATGAAGATATCCCTCGTCGGTGGTAGGACTCTGTTGGGGAAACGTTTATTTGTGCCCGTGGATTGTATACAAGGGCCAGTATTAGACCACTTGTAGGGCAATGATGGCTTAAGAACAGGTTCAGATCCCTCTAGCTTAAGACTTTTGAATCCTATGAGCCGTGTGGGTCTCATAATAGGGTTCCCCTTACGAGTCATGAGGATCTCGTAAGTGTAATTTCTCATTAGGAATCGTGGGGATCCCTAAGTGTGTCGCTCCTTTGTGAGTCGTAAGGATCTCACGCAGGTAGTTTGCTCCTTACAAGGTCGAGAGGACCTTGCCAGTGTCTTTTAACGAGATTACGCCCTTTCGGGTTTTCGCAAACTCGCCGGTAGCCCTGCTGTTTTTACTCACGGAGCCCTTTCGGGTTTTCATCCGTGCCCATTCTGCTTGTGGACGTACCGTTTTTTTTTTGCACGTCAGCCTAAGGATGCTACGGCTCGTAGTAGTTTAAGGACGTTACGGTCCGTGGTTAGTTTTAGGACGATTCGGTCTGTTGTTAGTTTAAGGACATTACGGTCCATTGTTGCCATTTTGGAGATGAATTTCTAGTTTACGGACTTTTCAGTCCATGGGGCTTTCTCTATGAATGAGCACGATGCCTCCAGCATGTCCATCTTTTTAGGAGTGTGCAGTCGTGGCGGTTTTACCCTCCAGTTTTCAGACAGTGCAAACTTGCCTTGTTGGTACTAGTCTTCAACCCAGTTTTTGAAGACGTAGCAGTCTTCGATTGGGTGACCCACTACTCTGTGGTAGGGACAATAGTTAGGATGGTTGACGTCACTAGGTTGCGACGGATGTCTCGGATCTGGCAGGGTGTCTCGGATCTGGCAGGGTGATGAGCCTGTTGCGCAGCGCTAGTTCGAACAGTCTCCTTGTTTTATCCTGGGGAAATGAGTAAGGACGTCTCAACTTCTCCTCGAGGGATCGCGATTTGTTGCCTTGGCGAGCGGCCGGTTTCGGATTGTTTGGCTTTTGTTGAGCGTTGGCGACGAAGTTCGCTTTCCCTTTTCCGTTTTCATTCCGAGGATCCGTCTTTGAAGAGGAAAGCCTATGGCCCATCTGGTCCATTTAGGCCAGCTTGTCAATCAAGGCCTGGAAGGTGGTTGGCTTAAAGAACATCATGAATTGCGATATGGTCGCCTGCGGATCGAGGATTCCCACAAACATGCCCACTGCAGGGGCTTCTTCTATGCGCTGTTCGCACTTCGACCATACGTTCTGCCACCGTATCGCACACTGAACCGATGTTTCGCCTGGCTTCACCCTGGAATTGATCAACGCCGTGATTGGGGTGCGTTCGCTAGCGCTTGCGAACCTTTGTGTAAACAATAGCTCCATTTCTGCAAATGTATTAACGGAGTCATTCGGGAGCTCAGAGTACCACTCAAACGCTGTCTCCGATAAGCTTCCAACAAACTGGCGAAGCAGCAGTTTGTCGTCACACAGAGCTCTAAACTGAGCGACGTGCTGATGGGGATTGCCTGTCCCCTTGTACACGTGAAATTTAGGGATCGTATATCCCGGCGGGTACTTAATTTGATCGTACCAACCCGGATAGGGTCGTCCAGTCTTGACGATTTGGCCAGCGGCTTCGCTCGCCTGGTGAGCTCATATCTGTTGAGCTATATAGTCGTTAAGGGCGGCTTTGGAGATGGCCTCTTCCTTTGCTGATGATAGAGCCGGAAGAGGGTTTGATGTCTCCCTTATGTTGTCTTCAAGGATAATCGGAGGGTCTTCAGCTGGAGGATCCGGCTGTATCATCATCCCGACCAAATCTTGAAACAGAAGCGCCATTTTCTTTATGTTAGCCACTTGTTCCGCGGCCTCTTTGTCTTTCTTCTCGAGCATTCTTTGGAGGAATTCGACATCAGTTTCCTGCTCCTGGCGCTGCTCCGACGACGTCTCCGGGCTTTCTTTCGGCCTAGTGAGTGCAGCCATCTTTGTTAGCATCTCCTGAAGCTTTTGCTGTTGTTGCTCCTGATCCTTTGTCACAGACCGTGTAAGTGGTCGATGACCCGTGGAGATACGGCTATCCTCTTTCCCGGAAGCTATGTAAATGGTGTGCACCACCATGCCTCCAGACTTAGGGCGTTTAGGCTCAGTGCCTTTGAGATTCGTCATGGATACGGGATTTTCTCTGGCCTTCTCTTTTTGTAGGCGGTCGAAGTTGAGGGGGCCGTTGCAGCAGGGACCCAAGTAGATGACACCTTCTGTGGCTCGAAAGGGTGGTCCTTCTCTTGCCGAACTTTCATTTTCTTTGGTCGGCTGGAGTAGTCTTGGTTAATCACAGAGTTTTGGACCCTTCGCCAGACCCTGTGAATTTTGGAGGACAGCCGCTGAGGGGGCTTCTCCGGCATTGTATTTGTAACGATCTCCACAGGTGAAGGAGATCTTTTCAACACGGCAGTCGGAGAGTTCTTGCGGACTCTCCTGAGTGGTTCAAAGCTATTCCTAGTTGGAACAGCAGCATCAACTTTCACCGTTGGAGCTGGCGAAGTCAGTCCAGAAGGGGAACTGCCCCTAGCTTTCCTCACTCGGTGCCAGTGGCGACGTCGAGCATGCCTTGCAGACAGTATTGATTCAGCTATAGGGGTGGCTCCCTCAAGCCCCCTATCCTGGTGAAGGATTGCCGTTGGTGTCAGTCTATTGAAAACTGACGTCCGTTGAGTGGGGATGACCAACCTGTCGAAGGCAGACTTCCGAGCAGGGGATGCAGCCTTGGTGATTTCGTTTGTTGGAGCCGGAATGGCTATCCGCTTCGGGATAACCCCTTCAGGTATCGCGGGCTTCTTTATGGGCCCATTAGAGCTTTGGCCTAGTCTGTTAAAGACCGAGGCATTGGATTTGGGCGACCCGTTGAGAGGGGCCGCGGTAGTTGTAAGCCGATCAAAGACCGACTTCTTCGGAGCTTCTTGCGACGACAGTGGGGCATTGAAGCTCATTGGTGGGAGCATGGTCCCAAAGAACAACCCAGTGGTGGCTTGCATCACCTGTTCCACTGGCATCGCGAATATGGAGGCCATTTAAGGCCCGTAGGTCACTCCTCCTACGAGGACGGAGCGGGAGTTGTTGCAGTTGTTGCAGTTGGCGCAGTTAGAAGCCATTTTCTCTGCACGGGAGCAAGACACCAAATCTTAGCACCTCGAATCCAGGGGAAACCACATAAACCGCAATTCGTTCGCGAACACGACACACGAAGTGTGGAGTGGAAAGAGGAAAAGGTCCCACCGGGCGTGTCGGAATCTGTTTACCGTCGAAAACAGAGACGAAACCGCGTAGGTTCGTCTTGCCTGAATTTGGGGGAAGATGCTATTTGGTGCTATCCGTCCACCTCTCCGAAGATGCCAAGTTGATTTATGGCACCGTGTATCGGAGGTTTGGACGGATGCGGCCGTTGTAGCAGACTTCGTCAGATTCCCCCTCATTGTGAGGGGTTTTTGATTGTGGGGACGCTCTTCCCTGCAGGCGCAAGCCCCTGCAGTTAATTACACTACCGCATCGCGGTAACCACTTTCTCCTTCTCTAGATGGTCACTTCGTGTCGTGTGTGTTTGTTTTGTTTTTGGTTTCCCATGGATTGTATACAGAGACTAATTTATGTTGTCGCCCGTAGGGCGTGGATTAGTCCAAATCCGTATTCTCTTAGATTTGGGTTTGGGTTGGGTTTAAGGAACGTTAATCTCATTTGAGACTAAGATCAACTTAAACGTTTGTTAAGGATACATTAGTCTAATTTTAGACTAAGATCTACTTAACAGGATCATTTAGATCCAATAAAAGAGCATTTGGGCTCTATTGTTTTAGTTTAGGGACATTGCGGTCCGTTGGGTTTATTGATTGTCAGGACCCGCCACCTCTCTGAAGACGTTGACGAGTTACAACGACATATATCATAGGTGTGAGGAGATGTACCCTTGAACCAATGTCAGTTGAGGGATCTTTAGTTGGATTGATTTAAGGATCATTAATCTCGTTTGAGATTAAGATCAACTTAAATGATTGTTAAGGATACGTTAGTCTAATTTTAGACTAAGCTCTACTTAACAGGGTTTTGGGATCATTTAGATCCAGCGAAAGAGCATTTGGGCTATATCGTTTTAGTTTAAGGACGTTATGGTCCGTAGTTAGTTTAAGGACATTACGGTCTATTTGGTTTAAGGATGTCATAGTCCATGGCAGCTTAGAGACATCATAGTCTGTAAAGTTTAAAGACATTATAGTCTATGCGTTTACGGACCTCACAGTACATATAGATTATGGGCATCATATTCCATGAGTTTAAGGACCTCATAGTCCATAGAGTTTAAGGACATCATAGTCCATAGTTTAAGGATCTCATAGTCCATAAAGTTTAAAGTCATCATAGTCTGTGGGGTTTTTAGTTTAAGTACATCATAGCCCATGAAGGTTAGTTTAAGGACGTTATGGTCCAAAGTTAGTTTAGGGACATTACTGTCCGCAGTTTAGATGAAAACATGGGTTTGGAAATGCACCAGATAGTTATTGGTCATCGGGACCCACCACCTCTCTGAAGACGTTGAAGAATTACAACGACATGTATCAGAGGTGTGAAGAGATATACCCTTGAACCAAATGCCAGATTGAGAAGCAATGGGATGAACATTATTGTAAATGCCATCTGAGATGAAGACCTGAACATAATTAGGGCTCGGTTAAAAACAAGGTTTTGGCTTTGGGAGACTTAGCTAACTTGGGCTAAGATTGGCCTATCATAGTGTTAAACACTAGCATATGTTCGGCACTCACGTGCTCCCACGTGAGGTCTTAAAGTATTGTTTAAGTACTGAAGATTTGAAGCGCTCATGTGGGGTCACGTGAGGCACTTTAAGTAGTGTTAAACACTGAAGATTTGAAGCGCTCATGTGGGGTCACGTGAGGCGTTTGAAGTAGTGTTAAACACTGAAGATTTGAAGCGCTCACGTGGGGTCACGTAAGGCGTTTGAAATAGTGTTAAACACTGAAGATTTGAAGTGCTCATGTGGGGTCACGTGAGGCGCTTGAAGTAGTGTTAAACACTGAAGATTTGAAGCGCTCACGTGGGGTCACGTGAGGTGTTTGAAGTAGTGTTAAACACTAAAGATTTAAAGCGCTCACGTGGGGTCACGTGAGTCGCTTGAAGTAGTGTTAAACACTGAATCTTTGAAGCGCTCACGTGGGGTCACGTGAGTCGCTTGAAGTAGTGTTAAACACTGAAAGTCTGAGGCGCTCACGTGAGGTCACGTGAGGCTCATGAGATTTGGCACAGCTTCTTTAAATTTGTTCCTTTTTTCTTTTCTGAGTGCTGAGCACTATTGGGTCATGTGGGATCACGTGAGGCGTCCCCAAAGACTGAAAGCTTCCTCTGTTTTATTCTCTTTTGAAAAGTGCTAAGCACTATTAAAGGGTCACATGATGTCATGTGAGGCGCCCTAAAATAGAAACTAGCTTGGGTTTATTCCCCCTTTTTCTTCTAAAGGGTTTGTTCAGGGGTCACATGGGAGCACATGACCTGATCTCATTTGTTTTCTCTCGTTCAACACGGGTGCTCACTTGGGAACACGTGATCATGTTTGGGTGCTAATCTTCTTTTTTTACGTGCATGGAGATCTTGAATTTTGAGACCTTCAAGTTCCTTATTTAATAAGAATTAAATTCTTTTGTTGGGTTAAACCCTAGTTTTATTTAGAGAAATTAAATTCCTAGATGTTCTGTTGTAAGATTTAAATTCTTTGGACTCGGTTCTCCTCCTAAGTTTTGAATCTGCATAACAGATCTCCCCGATGAGAATTAAATTCTCAACTTATGGGGAGGTCTGCTTCTACAGATCTTCAACCAGAGAAAGAACTAAGTTCTTTTTAGAAGAGTTAAACTCTTGTGAATATGAAGAAGAAGTAAGAGATTCTGTCTTTTTTCCTTTCCTTACCTAGGTTTTCTTTTTGGAGATTTTCTTCTCTGTGAAGAATTAAATTCTCTTTTCTTTTGGCTTACGAAGAGGTTTTTTCTCTCTTTCTCTATCTCCTCTTTTTTCTGTCCCTTTGTTCTTATTTTTAAGAGAAAGAAAAGAATCAATTTGTTCAGAAAATCTCTCATTGAGAGATGTTGATTGATTTTATAATCAACCAAAATGATCTTTTAGATCAATCGGTGAGTTTTATTCGCCGTTGGATTTTTAATCCAAAGGCTCTCTGTTTAACAAAAAAGATTTCTTGTTTGTTTAGTAAGATTATGAATATCTTGTTAGTTTTAACAAGATTAGAATTTTATTCTATCAAATCTTTTTAGTTTAACAAGATCAGAAATATATTTTCTTATTATGGATATCTTGTTTACATAGAATTTTATTCTTCTTATAAGATTAGAAAACTATTTTCCTATGATAGATTTTTATTCTATCAAATTATCACCGTTGGATTTTTGATCCAAGGGTCCTCTTTTTAACAGAGAAGATCTTTCTAGTTTAAGAAAGATTAAGAAAATATTTTCCAAATAAAATTTAATTCTAGAATTTTGATAGGAACATTTTAAATTAGGGTGCTCACATGCTTTGCATGTAATTGGCAAAAGCACTTACGTGTTTAACACATGATTCCTAGTGTGGGTTTTAGCCTGTTTATGTTCAGAGCGCTCACGTGCTTAACACGTGAGGCATGTTTGGCCCTTGGTGATTTATGTTTAGCGCTTATATACTTTGCATATGAGCGTTCACGTGTTTTACACGTGAGACCAAATTTTGATGACTCTCCCCCCTTTTTATAAGGGAACAAGTAGCTCTTGGCCGAAAATTTTGGCGGGAACAAGGAGCATTCGATCTCGATGGAATTTTAATGCAATTTTTAAGAAAATGAGATTTCTACAAAATAAATAAACTTTATTTTATTAAATAAATAAATAAATATATATATATATATTATCAAAAGATCTATTTTAAATATATTATATAAATATTCCATGTTTCCTAAATTAAAGGAATCACAATTTCATGAAGCTACCTTTACAATTCAATATTATTCCAAGATTACACTAAAATATCATATACAATGAAATCCAGGTTATATCCACTAGAATATTTCACTTTATAAAAAAATACAACTATGAAAACCCTAAAGACGATAATTAAATACTTGAGGTGTATTTTTAAACTATATCAAAACTATTTTTACATAAAAACCCCTCAAGTTATATTAATTTACAATAAGGACCCTAGTAAACATAGGTTTAAGCGGGACCAGTTCTCTTGAGCCTCAGGGAGCCGGAGAATATGGGTGCTTGCCTATATAAGGTAGAAAACATAACAACGGTGTTATCAACACGGTAATTGTCTTTGAAAAAGACACAAATCCTGCCGTTCATGTGCAGCAGTTACCGATAACATCAAAAAACTAATTCAGGACTTCAATTTTCTTTTAAAAGTCTGACTCAGTTCAAGTCACGGTCAAATATGAAATCAATCTGACTTGAATTCGATTCAAGTATAACTCCATTTCAATATGAATCCATGAATGCCAGAATACAATCTATAACAACATGAACATGACCGAACCGAACCATGGATATACTCTGATTACATAACTATCCATTTATATCCATTCCGTTTACTGATATCATGGTTTCGACAAGTCTTCCATTTACTACAAGACAATACAAGATAATACAATGCAATCAGTACAATCAATACAATAAACATTTCGGGGTTTATAAAGGGGTAGACTGGTACGGAACATGTTAAAGGTGACACGAGGTGGTGACTAAAAGACGTAATTACATCCATGCCGTTGTTCCGTGGTATTTTCGACGAAGCCTTATACTACGGGTTACCAAAGTCCACAGGGTAAGTTGGACTCCACCCGTATACATTGGCATATTCTGTATCAAGCTACAACAACTACGTTAGTATAACAAATATAACATATCTACTTCACATGTTCTATTCTCTGTCTATTATTCTCCTTCTTTTGGACTTACCGAGCGATTGTTCGCTGACGACATTCCTATTTCTCTTCTTCTTTAGAATGTTGTCAGGAGGACCCGACTCTGAAATGTTCGAGACCAGCCAGGAGCACTTAGAGCAGACCCCTGAGCAGTACACTGATGACCCCGAACTATAGTCACTTGTACATATTTTCTTTTCAGTTCATGCCATTGTTTAGGCATTGCTTTCCATCCTTGTATTTACATTTCTAATTGTACCTGTAAAAGAATGTTTAAAAAATAAAGTTTTTGTTCATTTATATTGATGTCTCTTGTGTACATTTTTACTTTTTATTGCTTAGATACGCTTAGCATGTTTACTTCAGAGTAAATACATAGAGGACCTCGCCTCGTCCCCTTCCCGTACACTGGGAAGCGGGGCATGACAGGTTTTGTTGGCGTCCCACGCAAGTCAGTGCTGCATGGAACCCTACCATGCAGGTCAGTGCTGCATGGAACTCTACCATGCAGGCCAGTTCTGCATGGACGTGTAGATCAATTCTGCATGAAGTCCTGAGCAATATAACATAAGAATCACCAACTAAAAACATTCTTTACAATTCATATTTCTTGAATCTTACAATTTCATATACTTGAATCTATTCTGACCCTATTTTTCTTTCAAGGTTATGGATTCTCCAAACAATACAGGCACAAACTTCAACAACACACCACCATTGTCATCAAACTTTTCTTGAATCTGTTACACTTTCCTTCTACAAATTTCGAGGACGAAATTTTCATAAAGAGGATAGAATGTAACAACCCTAAACTTTCTGTACAGAATTTTTCCAAAATACAGAGTACAGAATTTTTCCAAAATATAGAAACGAATATCTAAGCCTGAGCACAAGTTATAAATTTGATTTGCTTTTGAACAGCAAGAAACAACTTGTAGCTCATTGGTAAAGCCTTGCACTGCTGAGACGTAACCCATGTGATCCAATCCCCTCAGCCACATATATTTTTAATTGATTTTTCATTTAATTATTTAGAAGCCCAAAGGTTTACACGTGCACGATACGTAAAATGAAAAGTCACTGATTAAACAAACATGTGCACTGAGTTATACCAAGCGACAGGGACACGTGGCAAAATCCCACCAACCCATCACCAGAATTTGGCCGGCGAGATATTGGTTTGGACCGGCACCGCTGGGGCCCCCGTAGGGGATGGTCTCCAAAATTTTACCCTAACACCCCTTCACCTACCCCACTACCCCAATATTGTTTGTTTATTCTCAAAACATCCAGAGAGTGATAATTCATCTCTTTAATTCATTTTTAATGCACATTTTAATTTCATTCTTCATTACCCTAAACCCTAATTTTCCCTATAAACACCACACCACATTTCACCCCTCCTCATTCAGAATTCCATTACAAAAACTCTCTAAAATTTCCAAGTCCTAAATTGTGAAAGTGGAGTTAGCAAAGGGCGACGTTTTGACGACGTTTCGAGGAGAATCCGGCAACGAAATGATGCCCCGACGGTTCTGATAGCTTCCCCTATCTCTTATCTTGTTTTACAATCAATAAGTCCCCTCTTCACTTCTCAATCTCTAGTTTAAAACTTCCACTTTTCAAAACTCGTCGTAAGCGGAGTTATTCCGACTTCCGATTCGCTTTTCTTTAAAAATCCAACTCTTTCTTAATAACAAACCTACCAATTTTTAAAATATTATTTATAAATCATAAACAAACACATTAGAACAAGTTTTATCTCAAAAGAATCTATTATGCAACTTTTATCGCATTTTTACGGTAAAATATCATATACTTTACTTTCAACACAATTCAACATATTTCTTGTATTACTTTTAGATAACTTATGAGGTAATGACCTACCTCATCACAACACACATCCTTGACATAGCACGATGGTTTGTAAGATATTCTTTTGGGACAAAATACGACATTACATTTAAATACCCTAAACTTACAAAACCGTTTCTTTAAAAAGTGTATTAATTAAATTCCTTGCAATTGCGTCTCTATAACCCATTTTGGGGAACCCCGATCGGGATGGTGCGGGTTATCGCATGTCCTCGGGCCAAGAAGAGCGAGATGCAGACCTCCGCATGGAGCATTCGATTTCGATGGAATTTTTAATGCAATTTTTTAGAAAATGAGATTTTTACAAAATAAATAAACTTTATTTTATTAAATATATATATATTATCAAAAGATCTATTTTAAATATATTATACAAATATTCTATGTTTCCTAAATCAAAAGAATCACAATTTCATGAAGCTACCTTTACAATTCAATACTATTCCAAGATTACACTAAAATACCATATACAATGAAATTCAGGTTATATCCACTAGAATATTTTACTTTATAAAAAATTACAACTATGAAAACCTTAAAGACAATAATTAAATACTTGAGGTGTATTTTGAAAGTATATCAAAACTATTTTTACATAAAACCCTCTCAAGTTATATTAATTTACAATAAGGACCCTAGTAAACATAGGTTTAAGCGGGACCGGTTCTCTTGAGCCTCAGGGAGCCGGAGAATATGGGTGCTTGCCTATCCAAGGTAGAAAACCTAACAACGGTGTTATCAACATGGTAATTGTCTTGGAAAAAGACACAAATCCTGCCGTCCATGTGCAGTAGTTACCGATAACATCAAAAACTAATTCATGACTTCAATTTTCTTTTAAAAGTCTGACTCAGTTCGAGTCACGGTCAAATATGCAATCAATCTGACTTGAATTCGATTCAAGTATAACTCAATTTCAATATGAATTTATGAATGCCAGAATACAATCTATAACAATATGAACATGACCGAACCGAACCATGGATATACTCTGATTACATGACTATCCATTTATATCCATTCCGTTTACTGATATCATGGTTTCGACAAGTTTTCCAATTACTACAAGACAATACAATACAATCAGTTCAATTAATACAATAAACATTTCGGGGTTTATAAAGGGATGGACTAGTACGGAACATGTTAAAGGTGGCACGAGATGGTCACTAAAAGACGTGATTACATCCATACCATTGTTCCGTGGTATTTTCGACGGAGCCTTGTACTACGGGTTACCAAAGTCCACGGTATAAGTTGTACTCCTCTCATATACACTGGCATATTTTATACCAAGCTACAAAAACTGCGTTAGTATAACAAATATAACATATCTACTTCACCTGTTCTATTCTCTATCTATTCTTCTCCTTCTTTCTTTGGGACTTACCGAGAGATTGTTCGCTGACGGCATTCCTATTTCTCTTCTTCTTTGGAAAGTTTTCAGGAGGACCCGACTCTGAAGAGTTCAAGACCAGCCAGGAGCCTTGGAGCAGACCCCTGAGCAGTACACTGAAGACCACGAGCTATAGTCACTTGTACATATTTTCTTTTCAGTTCATGCCATTGTTTAGGCATTGCTTTCCATCCTTGTAGTTACATTTCCAGTTGTACCTGTAAAAGAATATTTAATAAATAAAGTTGTTGTTCATTTATATTGATGTCTCTTGTGTACATTTTTACTTTTTATTGCTTAGATACGCTTAGCGTGTTTACTTCGGAGTAAATACATCGCGTGACCCGTCGCGTCCCCTTCCGGTACACCGGGAAGCGGGGCGTGACAACATATATCAGAGGTGTGAAGAGATGTACCCTTTAATCAAATCCCGTATTTGAGGGAAAAGATCGTGGTGGACCTAAGAATCGTTAGTCATATTTGAGACAAAGATTAACTTAGAAGAGATGAGATGAATATCATTTTGGATATCATCGATGAGAGATAATTAGTCATGTTAGAGACTAAGATCAGTTTGGAAATCACGAGCAAGTGGGCTCGGTTTATTTAAAAACAAAGAGGATGCACAACCTTCACAGACTTAGCCAATTTAGGCTAAGATTGGGTTTCTATACCACCCAGCAGTGCTAAGCACTCAGTTGCATATTGCGCTCACGTGTATTTCACGTGATGCACTCCAATAGTGCTAAGGACTAGTTTTTCTCTGGCGCTCACGTGTATTTCACATGAGGCGCTGTACTAGTGCTAAGCACTAAATTTTTCCAGTGCTCACGTGTGTTTCACGTGAGACGCTATGTAACTTGGCCTTGAGTGCTCACATGCTTCCAACATGAGGCGCTGAGTTTTTTTTTAGAGATTTAATCTCTGTTGATATTTTTAGAGAACTTAAATTTTTGTTAATGGTATTTTAACCATTAACGATCACTAAGATCAATATTTTAAGGATCTTGGATCAGGTTCTTTACGAACTAAGTTCTTGATTTGAAGGAACTAAGTTCCTGGAGTATTATGGACTCCATCTTTCTTTTCAATCTTGTTCTTCCATGTTCTTTTCGATATTGTTCTTCCTTGAATTTTTGATTCTCAAGAACAAGATCTTTCCGATGAGAATTAAATTCTCAACTTCTGAGAGATTTGTCTTACGGATCTCAGATCCATAGAATGAACTAAGTTTTTAAAGAATGGTTAAACCCTTATATATGATATGATAGGTAAAGAAGATGTTTTGATCTCGGTATTTTCTTTCTTTAGGATTTTGAGGAGGAAGATCTTTTTTGAGAATTAAATTCTTTGTTCTTTTGTAGGAGCTTTTAGAGAGCCTTCTATATTTTTACATAAGCTTATAGGGTTCTTCTCTTTTTTTTATATCGAGTCCTCCCCCCTTTAATTAATTTCTTTGCTCCTATTTATAGGAGAAGAGAAAAATCAATTTGCTGATAAAATCTCTCATTGAGAGATCATAATTGATTTCATAATCAATCAAGTTGATCTTTTAGATCAACGGTGAATTTTATTCACCGTTGGATTTTTAATCCAAAGGCTCTCTGTTTAACAGAGAGGATTTCTTATTTATTTAACAAGATTAGGAAATATTTTGCTAAGATAGAATTTTATTCTATCATATGAATATCTTGTTAGTTTAACAAGATTAGAATTTTATTCTGTCATATTAATATCTTGTTAATTTAACAAGACTAGATAACATAGAATTTTATTCTATCAGATGGTTTAATTGGTGATTTTATAATCACCGTTAGATCTTTGATCTAAGGGTCCTCTGTTTAACAGAGAGAATCTTTCTAGTTTGAAAAGGATCTGGGAAATATTTCCTACAAATAGAATTTAATTCTAACATTGGATCTTTGATCCAACAGAGAATATCTTCCTTATTTAGAAAGATCGGGGGGGATATTTTCTCCCTATAGAATTTAATTCTATCATTTGATGATTTTATTATCACCATTGGATATTTGATCAAACGGCTCTGTTTAACAGAGAATATCCCGTCTTTTAGGGAAATATTCCTTATGTAGAATTTAATTCTACCCTCTTTAATTTAGGTGTTGGCGCTCACGTGCTTTGCACGTGGGCGCCGCTTAAGAATTTAATTCTTTTATAAATAGTGACTCACGTGTTTTTGCACGCCAGCGCTTATGTGTGTTCCGTGTGAGGCGCCACTATAGGATTTAATTCTAACAAAGGCTGGCGCTGACGCTCACGTGGTAAATATGTGAGGCGCTCAAGGATTTAATCCTATCTGAGGCGGTACCTACATGCTTTGCATGTGGGTGCACGTGTTTAACACATAGAGCTTTCCCTTTATTTTTATAAGGGAACAGCAAACTCTGAGCCAAATTTTTTTTTCGGGAACAAATTTCCCCGCTACTTTGCTCACGTAAGTTTGTACGTAGGTTAAGTAATGCAAAGTAATGCATTGCCATAGAATTGATGGCTTAGGAGACGAGTTTAGGATTCCTATCGCCTAAGACCTTTTCACCTTCATGAGCCATAAGGGTCTCAAGAAGGTTTTACTCCCTATGAGTCGTGAGGATCTCATAGGTGCGTATTCTCTTAGAAATCATGAGGATTCCTAAGTGTCTTTCACATTCGTGGGTCGTAAGGATCTCACGCAGGTATTTTCTCCTTAAAAGTCGAGAGGACCCGCAAGTGGCTTCTTCACTTCACTGGCATGTAACTTTGGCGAATATAGCCCGTGGATAGTATACAAGAGTCAATCTTGACCTCCTTGTAGGGCAACGATAGCTTAGGAAACAGGTTTAGATCCGTCGCCTAAAACTTTTCAATTTTATGAGCTGTGGGGGTCTCATAAAAATGTTTCTCCCTGCGAGTCAAGTGGATCTCGTAGGTGTATTTTTTCCTTAGGAGTCGTGAGAACTCCTCAGGGAGTTTTCTCTTGAGAGTCGTAAGGATCTCACAAAGGAATTTTCCCCTTACGAGTCGAGAGGACTCGTAAGTGGTTTCTCCTCCTCATCGGTATGCGACTTTAGAGAATCTGGCTGGTGGATAGTATACAAGAGTCGGTTTGGACTTACTTGTAGGGCCACGATGGTTTAGGAAACAGGTTTAGATCTGTCGCTTAAGGCATTTCAATTTTATGAGCCGTGAGGGTCTCATAAAGATATTTCTCCCTACGAGTCGAGAGGATCTCGTAGATGTATTTTTTCCTTATGAGTTGTGAGGACTCCTAAGTGAGTTTTCTCTTGAGAGTCGTAAGGATCTCACAAAGGAATTTTCCCCTTACGAGTCGAGAGGACTCGTAAGTGGTTTCTCCTCCTCATCGGTATGCGACTTTGGAGAATATGGCCGGTGGATAGTATACAAGTGTCAGTTTGGACTTACTTGTAGGTCCACGATGTTTAGAAAATAGGTTTAGATCTGTCGCCTAAGGCATTTCAATTTTATGAGCCGTGAGGGTCTCATAAAGATATTTCTCCCTACTGGTCGAGAGGATCTCGTTGGTGTATTTTTTCCTTATGAGTCGTGAGGACTCCTAAGTGAGTTTTCTCTTGAGAGTCGTAACGATCTCACAAAGGAATTTTTCCTTTACGAGTCAAGAGGACTCATAAGTGGCTTCTCCTCCTCATCGGTATGCGACTTTGGAGAATGTGGCCCATGATAGTAAACAAGAGTCAGTTTGGACCTACTTATAGGGCCACAGTGCTTAGAAAACATGTTGATATCCTCGTCGCCTAAAACTTTTCACCTTCATGGCCATGAGTGTTTCATAAAGATGTTTTTCCCTACGAGTCGAGACGAGTCGAGAGGATCTCGCAGATGTATCCTAACATGAAATATAGATAACCCATTTTTTGATAGAGGTCAGTTAGGTTTGTGGTACTAGGTTTAAGTATATCGTACCATTGCGTTGGCTGATGTATTTTTCGATATGCAATCTCTTAGGTTGCTGCTCGAGTAGCCCCGCGACTGTCGTGTCTCTGATCCCTTCTGAGGATGGAAAAGTCATCTTCAAATAATGTTCTTAGGTCATATTACCGTCGGAAGAAAAAGTGTTAGGTATTTTCCGTGGCGCTTTTACTTGAGGTTAGGCTTAATTTGGAGCCCCGATGAGTCATGACCGCACCCTTCTGGGGTGGGATGAACTCCAATGGTCTTTAGGATTTGTATAAATTGCCGTTAAGACCCGAAGCTAGGAATATGCCGTCACTTCGTATTTCCTTTGTTGATGTCGCACCGTTTCTTTGCTGAAGTAGGGTAGACATCCATATGACCTCTATGCTGTATGTATTGACATCAAGGTCTGGAGCTGGGGATGTGCTGTCACTCCACTTTGATTGATTGTTGCGTCCGAACCATGCTGGAACGAGGGGGAACGTAGAGGTAGCCTCTAGGTTGTATATGTACCGTCAAGACTTGCAGCTAGGATTTTGCCATTACTCCATCTTTGCTTTGACCCTTGGGTCTTTTTGATGACGTTGCATTTGCATCCTGCTGGATGAGAAGAACGTCGAAGTAGTCTCTAGGTTGTATATGTACCGTCAAGACTTGGAGCTAGGATTTTGCCATTGCTCCACTTTTATATATTTGACCCTTTGGTCTTTGTTGACGTCGTATCTGCACCGCGAAGGAACGTCGAGCTGGAGCTAGGATTTTGCCATTGCTCTGCTTTGATTTGACCTTTTGGTCTTTGATGACGCTGCGTCTGCATCCTTCTGGAATGAGAAGAACATCGAGTTGATTTCTAGAATGTAGATGTTGCCATTGAGATTTGGAGCTAGGAATATG
Organism: Agapanthus africanus; assembly: GCA_030015575.1. NCBI lineage: Eukaryota > Viridiplantae > Streptophyta > Magnoliopsida > Asparagales > Amaryllidaceae > Agapanthus > Agapanthus africanus. Next base: position 605,372,281 of record CM057340.1, read on the forward strand.
CCGTTACACCACTTTTGTTTGACCCTTGGGTCCTTGTTGACGTTGCATCTGCATCCTGCCAGAATGAGAAGGACGTAGGGATGATTTCTAGGCTGTAGGTGTTGCCATCGAAATCAGGAGCTAGGATTTTGTCATCACTCTACTTTTAATTGACCCTTGGGTTTTTGATGACGTTGCGTCTGCATCCTGTTAGAATGAGAAGAACGTCGAGCTAATATCTAGCCTGTAGATGTTGTCGTCAAGATCTGGCTCTCCCTTTGACGGAGCCTAGTTGGAAAATGTGGTTCCCTTTCTTTAATCTATGCCCATAAATTGTATACAGGGATCGGTGTGGATTTTCCTGCAGGGCAGAGGAAATTTCATTTTATTTTATTTTTTATTTCCGCGATACTCTATCTTTTCATCTTTTCATGTCGCGAAAGTCGCTATTGCCCAATCATTTCGGCTATTTTATTCGCGGTGCCCAATCATTTCGGCTATTTCATTTTTTATTTTTACTCATATTTTTTTATTACGAGTTGCCCAACATTTCGGCTGTTTCATATGTATATTTTCTTGCTCGTTGATTTTTGTTGCAAGTTGCCCCATCATTTTGGCCTTTTCATATGCATTTTTTTACGACTTGCTAAGTTTTATTATGAGTCAGGAACTTGAAATTCGATACCAATCTTGGTATCAGCATCGCTGCAACTGGAATATTGCCAGGAGCGAATCATCATTTGCCGTGAGAGGACATGGATTTTGACACCTGTTTAGGCATCAGTATCGCTATAACTGGGATATTGTCAGGAGCGAATTATCATTTGTCTTTGTCGATTTGAACAAATGTGGCTTAGCAAACAGGGTTAGGATTTTGTCGACTAAGACTTTTTGACTTTATGAGCCGTCAGGGTCTCATAAAGATATTTCTCCCTACGAGTCGAGAGGATCTTGTAAGTGTATTTTCTCCTTAGGAATTGTGAGGATTCATAAGCGATGTTTTCTCTTGTAAGTCATAACGATCTTATAAGAGTGTTTTGTCCTTACAAGTCGAGAGGACTTATAAGTGTCGTTCACTATATGGGGATATTTCTCGCCATTGGTGGAACTCAGTTGGAATATATTTTGTTTGTGCCCATGTGTATACAAGAGTCGATATTGAACTATTTATAGGGAAACTTAGGGGATATGATGGCTTAAGAACAGGTTTAGATCCCTGTAACTTAAGGATTTTGAATCCCATGAGCCGTGCAGGTCTCATAAGGGGAATTCTCCTTACGAGTCGTGAGGATCTCATAAGTGTATTTTCTTCATAGAAATCATGTAGATTTCTAAGCGTATTGCTCTTTTGTGAGCCGTAAGGATCTCACGCGGGTATTTTCTCCTCACAAGATCGAAAGGATCCTGCAAGTGTAATTTATTTTTTTTTATTTTTTTAGGAGACTGCGCCCTTTCGGGTTTTCACAAGCTCGCTGGTAGTCCTGTTGTTTTTACTCACGGCGCCCTTTCGGGTTTTCATCTGTGCCCATTTCTCTTGTGGACATACCGTTTTTTTTTTGTTTTGTTTTTATATTTTTATTTTTAACGAGTTTGCACCTTTCTGAGTTTTCACAAGCTCGCCGGTAGCCTGCTGTTTTTACTCACGGCGCCGTTTCGGGTTTTCATTCATGCCCATTTAGCTTGTGGACGTACCGTTTTTTCCAAACGGTGAAACTCTCGAAAGTAGCTTCGTCGCAGGTGACCGATCTGTTTGCCTGTGGGATTTGAAGGTGGCTTCATCGCTGGAGTAGCTATGTTGCCAGTCGGACTTGAGTTGCAATCTTTAACTTTAAGACTTCTATTGCAATATAGATCTTAAGGGAGCATATCACCGTATTTGGGGCGATGTGCTAGTTTATGGAGGTTTCGGTCCAGTATCGCCGCTTTTTTAAGCGACGCGCCGTGTTTGAGGCGACGTACTAGATCATGGACATTTCGGTCCATCATCACCATGTTTGAGGCAACACACTAGTTTAGGATGTTTCGGTCCAGTATCGTTATTTTTTAGGCGACGCGCCGTGTTTGAGGCGACGTACTACTTTAGGGACATTTCGGTCTATCATCGTCATGTTTGAGGAAACGCACTAGTTTAGGGACGTTTCGGTCCAGTATCGCCGTTTTTTAGACGACGGGCCTTGTTTGAGGCGACACATTAGTTTAGGGACATTTCGGTCCATTATTAGTTTAGGGACTTTTCGGTCCATTATTGTCGTATTTAGGGCGAATGTTAGTTTAAGGACATTTCGGTCCATTCTTTATCATTCAGTCGGAGAGTTACATAACTTATCCCTTTCAATGCTTGCTAGCCGAGACGCTGCTGCATGTCCTTTATATGCGTGGACACTTCATGCCTTAGGCTATTCTCACCCTCTTGGACTGCTTATTTTACCATCGCAGCAATCGAGTTGTTTTGCGGGAAATACCAGTCATTTTATACGACACCTGCCCCCTGCTCATCAATGTCGCTTTCCGATACTGATGGAGTATCTTCTTCATATACGAAAGAACGAGATATCACGTCATTCCTTCTGCCGAGTCTTCCACTTCCTTGGAAGATTGAACTTGACTTGGAGGGTTTTCCCCTCATCGTCTGATTCAGAGTGGGACATGAATTTCACATCCCTCCCATGGTTTTTAGTTCAAGTGGGATATTCCACTTGATTGTAGGACCCGCTTGTATGTCCATTGATATCTTTTCTGTTCTTTGAGAAGAAAGCGCCATCTCACATAGAGATTCTTCTGCCAGCGAGGAATATGCCCCCTGTGTATATTTTGGGAGGAGTAAGTACCCACGCCGTCGCTATTTTGGCGACAGGTTGCATCAGAACCACTCATTTTTGTTGAGCATTGACGACAAATCGCCACTTTCTCTTTGCTTTTCATTCATCTTCATCGGATGAGGAAGAGCCTCCATCTAATCCAATCGAGCCATTTTCTCCATGAGCTTTTGGAAGGTCGTTGGCTTGAAAATGGCCATATATGGGAACACCTTTGAATTTGGGTCAAGGGTGGCTATGAAAATTCCCGCGGCTGCAACTTCGTCGATGCGTTTCTCGCATTTTAACCAGAGATTTCGCCATCGGGTAACATATTGAACCCAGGTCTCATTCGGTCCAACCCTTTCATTGACCAACACCGCCACGGTAGTATGTTTATTCACATTAGCGAATCTCTGACAGAAGAGCATCTCCATTTGTTCGAAGGTGTTCATGGAGTCATTTAGGAGTTCTGCATACCATTTGAAGGCAATGCCTGCCAGACTGCTGACGAACTGTCGGAGGAGCAGTATATCTTTTCCTTCAATGTCGCTGCAAATGGATTTAAAACGCGCGATGTGCTGGCGAGAATTCCCGATTCCTTTGTATATGTGGAATGTCGAAATTATGTATTTTGGTGGGTGCTGTACTTGATTGTAACACACCGGATACGGTCGACCAGTCTTGATTGACTTATTTGCCGCTTCACTAGCATAGTTAGCTTTGACTTGCTGAGCGATATATGCGTCCAGTTTTGCTTTTGGGATCATTTCCTCTTTAGCCTTTGATAAAACTTGCAAAGGATTTGAATTGTCACCCTTATCTTTAAGAGAGACTACCGGCGGTTCATCTGCCAGTGGTTTCGATTGAACCATCATTCTAGCCATATTCTGGATCAGAAAAGCCATCTGGTTCATTTTAGTGGACATTTATGCCGTTTCTTCATCTCTATTTTTGATAGCGCTGTTGGGACATTACCCGCACACGCAAACGCGTATGTTTTGGAAATGGAATCGTTTTAAGGAAATGGATGCGCACGCGAGCTCGGTCTCGTCTTAAAATTTATAAACCGCAAGTGCACGGCGCGTTGTAGAAAGCCGGCAAATAGGGTCGATCCGTAGGTAATTGTGTTTTAGGTTTTGTTGTTTAAGGTTCAATAAATAATGAATTGGTTGGTTTGTCACAAAAATATAAAACACGAAAACAAAGAAAACAAGTTAAGAAGGAAATGGCCGTGGCTTTGGTTCGGATGGTCGAATCGCGACGATTCCTTCGACGCTCCCTTGATCATGAGTTGTCCTTCCTTGTGTCGATCCCGGCGTAAAGCATGACTTGTCAAGGCTGTTGCGGAGCACAAGTCATCAAATTCCGATATTCGACGCAACACAAGAGACGAGTCCATTTGTTCACTTACCGTTTGTATGTCCAAGCTTGAGGTATCAACACTAAGCACAAGGGTTAGCAAGCATACGACAACATCAAAAACACAAAGTAGAGAGTGAGAGCAAATAGTTTTAGTGTTAACTTTGCTAAGGGTTTGTGATAGTATATGGTATATGAAAACCCAGAGTTTGTCAAGCACTTGGTCACAAAATACCGTATCTAAACTTAGCAAATTTAACACCAAATTGATTTTAACTTAAACATTGTGAAATGGGGAAAGGGAGTGAGTATGGTATATGAAGAGGTTACAAAGTAACCATGGTTTCAAAATACAATATCACATCAATACATAAACAATCTTTAAGTTAGAATCATAATTATAAGCACATTAAACATGAACAAGAGGAGGAGGAAGGCAAAGCCGTTCATCTCATTTCTTCACCACCACCACAACCAAAGAAAGATCAGATACACATAGTAATAGCAAAAGAAAGCAAGTAAGAAAAATAATAAAAGAAACAAAGCAAAGAAATATTATTAACACTTGATGAAATTGAGGTACAAGATATTAGTAACTTGTTCAACCTCCATAATGAAGCTCTCAAAAGAAAGCTTCAAGAGGGAAGAAGAAAAAGAAACCAAGTTAAAGCCCACACAACTCTCAAGCCTAAGCCAAAAACAAAAAGAAAACTAGAAAATGGGTATATACTATGCACCCCTTGCTCAATATCTGTTCTGGTATTTATAGGCTCAACTCCAGAATAAACAAACAATATAGATGGACTGATGTGACCCTAAGAAATGACCATAATAAAAATGAGGGCATTTGAAGCAAGGGGGGCCGACGTCGCCGTAATTATGGGGAGCCCGCCGGTCTAAATCCGAGTATTGAGGCTCGGATTGGCATGATGGATATGTGTGCTCTCCACAATCACTCTGATGTTGTTTGATTTATCTGTTTAAGTCTGGTTTGCATTCAGAGATTTGGAGGGAACATGATGCCATACATCGCATCAAAACATTTAGCATTTAACACTCATGCCCACTTGTGCTCACATGTGCCATTGGCAGCCCCCACCTAGGTCTAAGAACCAAAGAGCTATGTGCACACTTTTGTTATGTTGGACCAAAAATGTGTACACATGATTATTTGCAAAAGAGCTCTTTGAATATCGGTTGGTTTTCTGTTCTGATTGCAGTGTCGGCTCCCAAACGCTATATCCGTGATATTGAGTGTGTTTCCATTATTTTATCACGAATACCTGTAATCTGTAATTACTGAGCAGACACTGATTAATAGTACCGATATATTAAAAAATTGATAATGAATGCGAGTTATTAAAATGCAGTTTTCTGTGATGAACAAATACCCCCAAACTTATCTTTTGCTCGTCCCGAGCAAAAAAAAAATCCTAGCCTCACTTTCGCAGGGAACGCGATTGCACTGAGCACGTGTAACAAGCCGTTAAACCTCTCAGTGTCCCTAGTAAGAGGAGTGTTGTCTCCTGAGGGCTTTTAGCGGCTTACACCCATAAAATCCAGTCAAGTTAGCGTCGTGGAGAACTGTTGATTCTAATCTTAAGTTAGAGGTCAAAATTAGAAGTTCTATCACCCAAGTCAAAAACGTTAAACCCTATTTTTCACTCCTCACAATTTGTTTAACATAAGCTTATACGCGTCTTTACGTAGTTGTGCGAGTAGTGTCGATAAGTTTTTAAGAACTTGATTAGGATCATCACGTCATAATTACGGACCAGGATAGACTTCTAAAGGATCACATGAGTTTGAAAGGTGTTAAGATTTTCTCAAGTTTTATTTTCCAGTTAGGTTTCAAGTCAGAATATATATCATATTTAATAAAGAACCTAAGTCATATTTTTCACTGCTACCTTTCACCTGTTGTTGTTCATACACACCTTCGTTATCGTGCAAAACGTCTTTATAAATACAAACCTTCATATCTCCGCGAAAAAACTATTTTAATAGAAAATACGTCTCCGCCAAGATTATTCTCCTACAAAGAACCATGAGGACTTTTAACTTAGAGAGAACACTTGCTTCACTTGTTTTATTTGGCGATTGGAAACTTAGCGAGCTTTGGGTCAATGTCTCCCAAAGCAGATGGTTTTAAGGAATTAGGTATGGAGACACCCTAAGAACTTAATTACCCAAGTTACCAAGGCCACAAAACAAAAGACTCATTTTATTTAAAATATTCTGAACTTAATAAAAAGGAGATATAGACAGCTTTTCTTTTAAATCTGAAGACGTTACATGTGGATAAGATGTGTAATTACTCCAACAAGGTTCCAGATGGGTTATTTTTCAGACTTATAGCTTCTATTAAAACTTCAATAAAATCCTTCATATCTACTTCACTGTATGAACTATTCTTGATATTGCTTAACTCAGAACAAACTTATTTGATCCTAAAAATGTTTATCAATTTTTAAAAGTTTTTCAGACATGACTAACTTTTATCAAATTCTCAAACACATAAGACATGTGTAAAGTGTTGTAAAACACGTATATCAGCTATGGTTAAACACAAGGGAGGGTTATTTTTCAGGTCGTCAGTCTCACAAAAAGGATTTATTTATTTTTAACTTATCAACCGAACCGTCAGACTTCGAATCTAAGTTCTCCCGCTAGTTAACATGACAAACAAGTTTTTATGTTTTTGAAGGAAAAAATTTCAATTTTCAATTTTTATGTTTTTGAAGATTTTTTTTCCAGTTTTTATGGGTATTTTAATCTGTATGCAATGCAGAATATACACATGATGCAGCAAAATAAACGCAGTGCTCACCCCCAAACCAGAGTTTTATGATGTCCTCATCGTTGCCCCCCGTCACCGGTAGCTAGACTTAGACATCAGGGTGATAATTTTATTCAAAGAAAAAGAAAAAAAAACTAAGACTAATTACAGCATATACAAGTTAAAAGATTGGGCCAGTCCAGAAATTAATACCAGCCATTTAAACATTTTGTCAATATAATGCAAGGGCTGGTAAAAGAATATGTATATAACAGAGAAAAAGAATGTGTTATTTGTTAGTAAAGGGCATGGGTGTGTATAAGTAGGAATCAGAAGATGCTGAATGATAAGATAAAGTTTTGAATGAGTCAAAGAATTGTTGCCCGAATGAATTGAATTTTCAAGAAGTATCTGTTGAGTTACAAGGTCAAGTTCGTGTAAAAACTGGAGTTCATCCGCAAAAAGTTCAGAAAAGGAAAGGTTCATAGGATGATCCCAAATTGTTCCTAACTCAAACTCACAAAGAATATCAAGTTCATCAGCAAATATCTCCTCAAAACTAGACATGAAAGAATGTTTATCAAGACTGCCTTCCTCCCTATAATCCTGCACAATCCTACACTTACTGCTATAGCTCACAATTCCCAATACGAGTTCTCCCTCATCACATTCACAAATGGGTAGGTATATGTCATCTAAAAATATAGGTTCCCATACTAACGTTTCTTCCGAAACAATATCAACCGGTGATACAAAAATTGTGGGTTCCTGATTATTGATTTCCTTTAATGATTTATCCCATCCATACCCGTCAAATTCACAAGCTCTCTCCTTTAAAATCAGAGCGCAAAAATCAGTCGGTTCATGAATTTCCTGTCAAGTAGTGTTTTGGTTAAATCAACCTCTAAATTACTAGTGACAAGAGGTTCAATTGGTACTTAAAGGCTATTGTCGGACTGACTCGGAGGGTTTTCTTGTTTGTCCTGATAACATCCAGTCAATTCAATTGCATCATCATCTATGAAGTCATCAAAATTTGTTTGTTCGTTTAGCTCACTCAGGTGACTTCCTAGATGACAGACAATGACATTATTAGGTTCTAATTGACGGTGTTCACTCTTTAGAATCACTACAGCTACATGTTCTTCGATTCTAGCCAAAGATTGAGCTTGAGCGTGAAACAATTGCTCAGGCTGCTGTATGAACAGGGCAAGCGTCGCAGCTATTTGATTCTCGACCACAGTCATTACTTCAATACCCTTCTCTAAAGCGTTCAACCTAGCATCTATCTCACTATCACTCCCTAATGATGGCTCAGTTGTTTCAGGTTGGGAGGGCTGTGATGGTGGTGATGCTAAAGCTGTTACCCTGTCGACCTCTTTCTCTAAATTTTCAATCATTTGATTTAGGGTTGAAGTGGGACTGGGTTCAAGAATGTTAGGTAGGTGATCATTATCAAAACTCCAGGACGGTTGGTCACCCCCTAGAAAAGGACAGTTTTCATGAATGTGGGAAGAATCATGGCAATTTGAACAAAAGAATTGGGACTGAGTATAAATAAAGGAATAAGAATCGTGAAAAATTGAATTGAATCGTGTATCACCCATATCAACAAGAATTCACAAAAATCATAAAAACCAAGAATATCACACCCCTAGCAGTCTATGTTACGCTAAGTCAACTAGACCTGCTCAAGAACCTGATTGTCGAAGTAAAACTGTGTCAAGAAACGGGCTCAAGATATACGGATCACGAAGCCACGTAAGTGCAGAGATAAGGGAAGGTTTTCCAACGCTTTCGCGAATTTCCTTAATTAGATAACCCTTTCTCTTTTGGCGGTTTCGCCGTGAACACTTGCCTAGACACCCCGCGAATGATATACCGTTAAGCGGTGTTCTAAACACAGTTAATTTCTCCTAATGAGTGCGAATACCTTAAAGTCAAAGTTCTAATTGATTTTAAATTACTGTGGGTGTACAAGAATGCAGTTTTGTGATTTTGTGGGCTACGGAGAAAGGTGATGAAATCGTTTACCGTATCTTGTTTTGGTCGTGCCCTTAATATTCGTATTAAGATGCAAATGCGCAAATCAATAAAATAATTCAATCAGTAAAGCAATTCTTTTTCCGTTTAGGCTTAAGCGCTGCAACAAATACGGGTTAGTTCTCTATGCAATTGGTGGTAAGTTTGTACGAAGAATCCTGCAGAAGATAGAATACTGGAATGCGCCGAATTTGAGCGAAAGTGTTAGAAAGTTACGTACCAATGCGATTTTGGGTTTAGAAACCCCTTTGAAGTGATTACGGGTGTAACAACTCCAATTTTAGTGTACATAAATTTCATTTAAACTTAATGTACAATTGGGGTATTTACAATTTCTGTGAAGGCTATAAGTATTTGTTTTGATTTAGAACAGCAAGAAAGAGCTTGTAGCTCATTGGTAAGAACTTGCACCGCTGAACCATAGCATCAGAGTTCAAATCCCATCAGCCACATTATCTTTATGTTTTAATTTCTTTTAATCTTTTTAGAAGCCCAAGAGTTTTCACGTGCACTACACGTAATGGGATAAGTTACAGAATAAATAAACATAAACACGAGGGAAATTGAATCGACAAGGACACGTGGCCCAAGACCCAGCACCTTCCGTCGGTAAAGAACCGGCGACTTGTGCATGGAGGCCCGGCGCCGCCGGTTCAACCCGTTCCTAATTCTTTCATCTTCTCACCCGAGCACCCTTTCAGCTATCCTACTCCCCCTACACTGTTGGTATTCTCTGCACATTTACAGAGCACAATAAAATTCCCATTTAATCATATTTTATTACAAATTTTAATACATACATTCACTACACTAAACCCTAGATTTTCCTATAAATACCACCCCTAATATCACCCCGACCCACTCACAAATCCCTGCTAAAACTCTCAAGAAATTTCCAAGTTCCTATAATGTGCAAGTGGAGTTAACGAAGGGCGAAACTCCGACGAAGTTCCGGCGACGATACAAGGAGTTTCCGGCAACGAAACAAAGCAGCGACGAATTCTAGACCTCTTCCTACCTCTCCTCTCTCATCAAAGACAGTAAGTCCCCCTTCTCTCTCTCGTTTGCTATTCTCAAACTTTTCGTTCTCAAAACGTGTCGGAAGCGGAGTTATCTGGTTTCCGATTCTCTTTTCTTTTAAAAAAATACAACTTTTCTTAATAACAAACCTACAAATTTTGATATCTTCTTTAGTAATCATTAACAAAGACAATAGAGCAAGTTTAACATTAAAATAATAACCGTAGCAAGTTCTATTTTACTTTTACATTAGAATACCTTCATATTTCATTTCAACATGCTTATACCTTTTAACCGTATTACCTTAGAAAAACTCACGAGATAATGACCTATCTCATCACAACACACATATCTATCATAGCACGATGAATCTTGGGACAATAGAATACTGGAAATACGACTTTGCAAATAAATCTCTTTAACTTATAAAACCGTTTTCTTTAAAAAATGTATTAAAATATTTCCATACAATTGCGCCTCTACAACCCATTTTGGGGACCCCATTTGGGATGGTGTGGATTATCGCACATCCTCGGGCTTAGTAGAGCGAGATGCAGACCTCCGCAAGGAGTATTCGATCTCGATGGAATTTTTATACATTTTTCTTTAGAAAATGAGATTTTTACAAGAAAATAAATAAAATTATTTTCATTAATTATGTATATATAATTATTACCAAAATACATATTTTAAATATATATATTATTTCATGTTTCCAAAACTCAAGAAAAGAATTCAAATATTAAATGAAACTACCATGATAATTCAAAACACTATTCATATTACAAATAAATACCATATATTATGAAATTAGGTTTTATTCACTAGAAATGTCATATTTATAAAATATACACCAATAAAAACTCTAAAGACGATAATTAAATAATTGAGGTGTATTTTGAAATTATACCAAAACTATTTTTACATAAAATCCCCTCAAGTTATACTAAATTACAATAAGGGCCCTAGTAAACATAGGTTTAAGCGGGACTAGTCTCTTGAGCCTCAGGAAGCTGGAGATATGGGTGCTTGCCTATTTAAGGTAGACAACTTAACAAACTGTGTTATCAACACGGTAATTGTCTTGGAAAAAGACACAAATCCTGCTGTTCATGTGCAGCAGTTACCGATACCATCAAAACAATCAGGATTTAAAGTTCTTTTAAAAGTGTCTGACTCAGACTGAGTCTCAATCTAATCAATCTGACTTGAATGTGATTGAAGTACAAACTACAATACAACATGATTCAATATGAATCTATCTATTCAATCTATATAACTTGACTGAACCAAACCATGGATATATTCCATTTACATGTTCTTCCATTATATCCGTTCCATTACTGATATCATGGTTTCGGCAAGTCATCCATATATAAAATTTACAATACAATACAAGCAATACAATCAAGATATCGTGGGGTTTATAAGGGGTAGATTGGTATGGAAGATGTTAGAAGTGGCACGAGACTGCAACCATAAGACACCTAACCTAAATCTCCATTGCCGTTGTACCGTGGCTGAATGGTTCTTTGTACTCCGTATACCTTAGTCTCCGGGAAAGTGAGACTCCTCTCGTATACACTGGCCTCTTCTGTACCAAGCTACAAACAACAGCGTTAACAATAAATAACAACATTAAACAGCTATACTCTATTATGTCTATTTCTATTATTATCTATCTACGGGACTTACCGAGCGACTTGTTCGCTGACGACATTCTCTTTCTTCTTCTTTAGAATGTCGTCAGGTGTTTCAGACTCACTGGAGATCGAACCCAGCAGCGAAGACTTGGATCAGTTTACTAAAAACCCAGAGTTTTAGATTCACTTGTACATTATATTTCATTTTCATTTCTGTTATGCCATTGTTTAGGCATTGCTTTCATTCCATGTATTTTCATTTCAGTTGTATTGTAAAAAGAATGTTTAATAAATAAAGTTTTTGTTTATTTACATCTTGTCTCTTGTGTACATTACATTTTATATTGCTTAGGTACGCTTAGCGTGTTTACTTCTGAGTAAATACATAGCAGCATCGTCGCGTCCTCTTCCCGTATACTGGGAAGCGGGGCGTGACAGGTTTTGTTGGTGGCCCATGCAGGTCAGCTCTGTGTGGACATACAGGTCAGCTCTGTTAGTTATATGTATGCCCTAGAGGCCATTACTGTACATGCGATGTATATTGTAGTGGATGCTCGGACATATATAGGGAAGACTTTCTTGCTCGACATGATAGTATGCTATCTGGTTGCTCTTTATCTTAACATGTGCACTTTTTGTCTCTCTATCACATGTTGATAAAACCCTTTGGATGAGTACTTGACTATCAGAATTATGATGCAGATCATACTAATAGGGACAGGGTAGTCGATAAGTACATCCTTCAAATGTTCCTAGTCGTGGGAGTATCGAGACAGGGCATCGGTACTCCAGAGTAGACTAGCGTATGCGCTTCTTGACCCATATGATGGGAGATGGCTGATCCCATATCCATTGGTGTTTGACATCAGAGAAGGCATACTGGTGCTCAGTGGAGACTGGGTATACTAGACGGACTCGCCGAGAACTCCTAGATGGTATTATACCTATCGTCGGATAGCAGTTCTCTGATGACACTGGTACAGGTTAGTCTGTAGACCCGAGATCGTCATAGAGTCTTGTGTGATTTCCACTATGCTTTGATTTCCACCTTACCACGGTCAAGAGATCGTGCAAAATGGTGGCTTTTGGGTACAGTTCCGAGTCACATGGAGGCAATGAGCGATAGGAGGGGTTTCGTCTCTCCCGGTATTGGGAGTTGATGTTGCACTATGCTCGATTGGCCATAACAAAAAATCCCTGGCCAGGGTTGCTAAGATTTATTGGTAAGTGTTATCAGTAGTTTCTCGAACCATTATGGACCTTGGATCGGCATAACTTATCAGGCTATTGGGGTCTGACGTTATACCACCCCAAGCTGTGATATGCGGTATATCAGATGAAAAGACCAGACTGTACGGTAGTGTTACTGATTGGATTCGTAGGAGTACGAGCAGGCTTGCTTGTTGATCTTCTGATCGCACAATACCCGGGTGGCCGTTACGTTTAGCAGACCGCTTGCGGCTTTTGGGTGTTTGATATGATCATCACCTACTGCTGGCATATTGACGAGTCTTTAGAGTCCTACATAGAGCTTTCCTGGTTCATACGAAACGAAGCAGGAGCACATATGTGATATGTGCGTGACCGAGATTAATACGAGTATATGATACCGTATTCTATTCTCGCGATATGTGATATCGGTCGGTTATATGTGATATAGCCGGGTTATCGGATCAAGTGTTGATTCGATAAATTGATTCAATTGATATTAGTCGGTTATATGTTTTACAGCTGGATTATTAAATCAAGAGTTGATTTAATAGTTTAATGTATAATTATATATTTGATATATTAAATTATATTAACTAATATTAGCTCACTTAAGTTTTCTTTCTCACTTTTTGATACATTGATATATATGTGATATATATTAATAGTATTCTTTTTGCACAAAATATATATGTGATATATTGTTGTGTCATGCTAGGTTAAACATTCATGTATGTATGAGAATTACACCATGCTAGGGTTAATGTTAAGGTTAATATTTATTCTTAAGTAATTACAATTAGTGGAGATATTTTGATGGTTGGAAGCTTGGAGAAGTTTCAAGATAACCATTGACTTAGTCCACTCTTTTGTTTTCCTTAAGATATTTATCAACCCAACCATTAACCATACACAATGGTTAACTCTCTACAAGGGTTAGATATATGATATACTCACCCATGGTTGCAATTTTAACCTTAATGATTCATTCATTCATCACTTGAGCTTCATCTTCTTCTTCCTCATTCAAGCTTCTAGCTTTTGTAAAAGTGATGATAACTTGTGAGAAAAATATATCTAAAGTGAGCCCACTTCCTACTTCATCATTCTATACTATTAGCCATTTTGTTTAGGGTGTTTCCTTCACTAATCTACACAATTAGTGAAGAGATAGCATGAGCTAGTGTCTCCTCGACGTAGATCATCTTCGGCCTCGAAGACTTCGAAGCAAGCTTGTTCGTTTCTTCATGGGAGCCTTTCTAGAGTCCGGGGGAAAGTGATCGCAGCGAAGGGACTACTACATAGAACTATTGAAGTGAAGGACCGGTCTACAAAGTTTCTATTCCTTGTTCACTTAGATGTAAAGAGTTTACATATCTTGTTTCACCCTAATTCTCTATTTCGGTTACTTGGCGGATTTGTTTAGCACCCCAAAATTATAAAGTGGCATGATTGATGCTTACCAAAACCTTGCTAAGGTGCTAAGCCAACCCTACAGTGGTATCAAAGCCAAGCTAGAGCATTAGGCGTTGCGTAGGCGAAGTTTAATGTCCGATCGAATTCCGAAAGTCCGAAATGACTCCCTTTCTGGAAATTTTTCAAAAAGTTGCATTTTTTCATGTTAAAAATACTCAGAAAATCATGCAGGGAATTCTATGGACACACCTGAAGAACGAAACCCTAACCCATCCAAGTGACCGCGGATCCGCGGCCAAAACATGGTTTTTGCGGCGGATCCGCGGCGCCACTAGAGAGGCTTGGGTCGGTCCCTTCAGCTGTTGGTTCGTAGGTGTTGTAGCATGTCTCTGGTTAATTTTAACTGTGCTCAAGTGTTGAGCTCTCTGGGAATATTTTTGGAATTCGTTGCATCGATCGAATTATCTAACTTCGCCTAGCTTTCTGTGATTGTGATACAATATTTGGAATCCACAAGAATTAGTTATGAAATAACTAGTTTGAATTTTATAAATCTAGCCGTTTAGTCTCATTTGATCGGTTGCCACGGAATTTTGATGTTGATCAAAAGTCCGTCGCAATTAAGTAGCGTACGCGGATACTCGCCGAATAACCTTATTAGATAGCCACGCCCCATAGCCCCGACCAGTGACTGTAGGAGAACCCCGTCGCCAAAAGCATCCGTTCAGGTGCTCGCGGCTGCGGTGTTCCGCCTTAGTGCACTTCGTCGACGACATTGGGGGTGCGTCCACTACTAAAGTTTCCGACGAGCATTCGATCAGGTTATCGAGAATCTTGTTGAATTACCGGACAGGTTATTGGAAAATGTTTTCAATATCGAGACTAAAATGTGGGGTTTATAATTGTTAGGCATGCGATGTCTAAAGAATTCATTTGGTTAGGCATGAAATCCAAAGTATGCGATACGTTGGGTTTATGATGTCTAAGGTGGTTGCGGATTCCAACCGTTGTAGTTTTTTACTTTCTTTTCTGCGACCGTAAGTGTAATATGTGGTGTATCGCCGGTTTCGGTGCTATATGTCAATGACAACTGGGATACGCATATTTACTTACGTTGATGACATGTGATGTTATGTGTTGCTGTGATATGTTATATTGGATCGTCGTGTTTTGAATAGCCGGGGGTTTTATGTGAGATGAGAGTTTTTCATTTTCATTCATGTAAAATTCATTGTATGTAATATTATTTTATTGGGGCACTTCTGGGTTGAGGATGATATCACCATTGTATATTATTTACTTTTCCGCATTAGGATAGACCCAAGGTGGGGAGCGCAAGTGACCGGGTTCTAGGGTACGGTGGGAGACCATCTCGAGGAGTCGAGACCGGGTCTCCTAACTCTAGAATTGGTATGGTTGATTGCCGCTCTCGTAGGGGTCTAGGGATATGGGTTTGGCTATTCATCGCGACCTGGAATCCGCGTTTTTACTGGCTTAAATAAAACACGGAATTTCTAGTATATCCAATATTTCATATGTGATTCTTCTGCTGCTGATATTCTGTGATGTAATCATTTTATATGCGTGAGACGAATGCCTATATTATATATGAGATATAATTAATATTATTGCTTTCGTTTCTTCTATGATTCTTAGGAAGCATAAATAATGGGTCTTCATTAATATGATTAATGAAATAAAAAGAAACCTAAAGATGTTGTAGAAACTTGTTTAAAAACTGGTAGCTCTAGTTCTTGCTTTGCATAGCGGTATTCCTTGTAGAATATCCAGCACCTTATTCGATAAGGAAAGAGCCGAGATCCCTTCACCGGGAGTGACCTCTTTAGCGAAACTAGCAGATGCTACAAACTCGGTTTGTCTTTTGATTGCTTTTTATGGTTTTTGCTTTGCATAGTGGTATTTGTGAAATACCCTGCAC
Source organism: Agapanthus africanus (assembly GCA_030015575.1). Classification (NCBI taxonomy): domain Eukaryota; kingdom Viridiplantae; phylum Streptophyta; class Magnoliopsida; order Asparagales; family Amaryllidaceae; genus Agapanthus; species Agapanthus africanus. The sequence goes on from CM057340.1 coordinate 605,388,466, forward strand.
CTTATTCGATAAAGAAAGAGCCGAGATCTCTTCACCGGGAGTGGCCTCTTTAGTGGAACTAGTAAAAGCATCAAAAACACTCCTTTTAAAATTCACTCGATTCTACAACGATATCAAGTTCATTACGCAAAGAGTTTTCTAAAAAACCTATCATAGCCCTCCGTCATTTCAGATAAGTAGAATTTAGTATTCATGCTGCGTTTGTTGATCTTGTCAAGGCGTAGTGTGCGGTAGCTGATTAGTGCTTATCCGCAAAGCATATGATGCGATTGGATTAGGGTAGTCGTGTGGCCTTGTTGACCTTGTCAAGGGTCGTGCGAGTGGGTTTAATTCAATCGGGAAATGACGGGTTGAACTTGACTTGCGGTCTATGGTTTGTTGACCTTGTCAAGGTCATAGATCGCTTGGGGTATAATATTATCGGGAATTTCAAGTGTTGAAATTTGCAATGAGATTGCATACCTTCTATAAGATAGTTGGATCCCGATACCCACTGCGAGTAAGAGTTACTCCTGAGAGAGTTTTACACATTATAATTAGCCGATCAAGTAGGTGTCTAGAAAGGTGTTAACAGGGTTATGCCCCTGGGAAAACGGGGCTTATTTTAATTAGGTCCATACGAAAGCACGGGGAACCTCTCTCAAAGTACCGACACTGGCCTGGCCGAAAGATTGGCGAACTTGTAGGATGTAATTAATCCCGGCTAGTCTTATCTTTTAGGGTTTGAAGGAAAATTTGACTAAAACAGTGGGAGCCATCCTGATTAGATAAAATAATAACTAATCTAATCATGCAAGGGCGCTCACAGAGTGTTTTCTTCTCTCTCTCTTGGTAGCGACCATGTCACGCCTTAATCAAGATAATAATATGGATGCATTAACCGAACCTCCTTATTATACTGAGCTAGGGAACGTTGGTTCCGCTCTATCTTATAACTGTTATAAGTCCGAGCTGGAAATAGGGGAATATCCGGATTCCCATGCCACCCAATTCGAAGAAATTACATGTTGATGCAGATTCTTCGGGTGTCCTTATTACCGAGAACTGTTTTTCAGTATCCTCTATGTCCTGGGTATATGATACCGGATCAGGATCCTGCATATGTAACATGTTACATAGGCTACAGATAGGTAGAGAACTGAAAATGGGTGATATGTATCTAAGTGTTAGAGAATGGTGCAATTGTTGCAACCAAGTCTGTTGGCAGATATCACCTTGTATTAATACATTGATTCTGAATAAATGTTATTACATACCGAATCTGATATACAATATTACATCATGTTCTTTACTGAGTGAAAGAAGGATATAATTCTATATTGGAGGATAATGTTGTGAATATTTTCCTGAATCAATAGTTGATTCGATCAGGCACGTTATATAATAGCATATACGTTCTAAAATCAAACCACAGTTCAAAGTATATAGAACACAGACAAGAGGAGCAGTTCAGGAATGAACGAATCCTTCTTGAGGCATTGTAGACTAGGTCATATCAAAGCGACACGACCAGCTAAATTACATAAGGATGAATATGAGAATCTATTCGAATTTTCATCTTATGCTACTTGCTAGTCTTGTCTCAAAGATAAAATGACCAATACTTTGTTTACTGGAAACAGAGAAAGAGTTACTGAACTCTTGGGACGGATACATGCTGATGTATACGGTCCAATGTCTGCAAATGCCAAGGTTGGTTCTTTTGAGAACCAAACGGGTAAAAGTATTAAAGTCCTAAGATGTGATCGAGGAGGCGAATACTTTTGTATGGAGTTCCTGGAGTTTCTAAAAGGAGAATGTGATTCTCTCTCAGCTTACTCCTTCATATACACCACAGTACAACGGTGTATCGGGATGGAGGTATCGCACCCTATGAGATATGGTGCGCTCTATGATGAGTACTGCTGAGTTACATGTTTTATTTTGGGTGTTATGCACTTGAGAAGCTGCAAACCTATTGAATGGGGTTCCATCCAAATCAGGGCCTACCACTACATATGAGATATGGTATGGGAAGAGACCATGTCTTAAAAGAGTTAAGATATGGGGTTGTCCGGCCTATGTTGAAAAGAAAAATCCGGACAAACTCGAGGCAAGATCAGTTGTGTGAGTTTGTCGGGATATCCCAAACATTAGTAGGGGAATATCTTCTACCCAACTGAGGAGCAAAAGGTGTTTTGTTTCCCAGCATGCCACCTTTTTTAGAAAAGGAATTTCTTGTGAAGAAATTAAGTGGTCATAAGGTAGAACTGGAAGGAGTTCCAGCTAAACAAACCAACAGCTGATGATTTGGTAAAACCAAAGGATTCAATATTTTCCGACGAACCTCAGCCTCTCCGTGAATCAGGTGGGGTTCCTCATCCACTTGAGAGATACTATGGTCTTCTCGGTGACAGTGGGAGCGAGGATTGCATCATAAGATGATGGCCCAACCGGGTTCAGGAAGTTGGAACGTCTGTTTTGATGTGATAGTCAAAGAGTTTGACTTCATCAAAATGGTAGATGAACCTTTTATACACTAGAAGGTTGTAGAGAGTAAGGTTATCTTCCACGTATTGTACGTAGATGACATACTCTTGATAGGAAATAGTTTCCTATGCTACACTCGGTCAATCTCCACTTATCACGGGGATTCTCAATGGAAGATCTGGATGATGCCTGCTACATCTTGTGAATTATGATCTATGGTGATAGATCTAAGTGGATGTTGGGAGTGTCCCAAATCTAGGTACATTAACACCATACTAAAGGGTTTAGTATGGAAGATTCTAAGCGTGGTGGTTTGCCCACTTACTCATGGATCACTCTCTCCAATACTGATTTGGAGAGAGCTCGCGTGCAAGGGATACCCTATGCTTCAGTAGTAGGCTCTATCAGAGTGTGCGATGTTATGTACCAGACCAGATGTAGATGACTCACTAGGTGTAGTGATCAGGAATCAATCGGATCTTGAGAGAATCACTGGAAAGCTGTGGAGGATATTCTTAAGTACTTGAGAAGCACTAAAAGAAAATTCTTGGTTCCATCTTCCAGAGTGATAAGTTCGACTGAGAGTCGGTCACAGGCATTATCTTTACCCTCAGTGGAGGGACGATATGTTGGAATAGTTCCAAGCTAGATACCGTGACATACTAGACGATAAAAACTGAATATATTGCTACCAACGATACTACCAAAGTGGCTGTCTGGACATTTCTTGTTCATAAGATGAACAAAGTTCCTACCATTGAGCGTCCAATAACTGTTATTATGACAACAATAGAGTTGTGGCCTAGGCCTAGGAATGCAGGTTCCATCAGCGTTCCAGACATTCTGAGGCAAGTATCACCTGATCACGGAGATGGTTGATCTCCAAGGGATCGAGGTAAGAAGAGTAGACACGAAGGATAACATAGAGGATCCACTCACAAAGGCCTTACCTCTAGAGAGACTTCTATGGGATGGTTGAATATAGGATACTACAACCACTGCTATATTGTTGGGTATTGGATACTACAACAGATGGCCCTAGTGCAAGTGGGGGATTGTTAGTTATATGTATACCCTAGAGGCCATTACTGTACATGCGATGTATATTTTAGTGGATGCTTGGACATATATACGGAAGACTTTCTTGCTCGACATGATAGTATACTATCTGGTTGCTCTTTATCTTAACATGTACACTTATTGTCTCTCTATCACATGTTGATAAAGCCTTTAAGATGAGTACTTGACTACCAGGTTATTGATGCAGATCATACTAGTGGGGACGGGTAGTCGATAAGTACATCCTTCAAATGTTCCTAGTCGTGGGAGTATCGAGACAGGGCATCGGTACTCCAGAGTAGACTAGCGTATGCGTTTCTTGACCCATATGATGGGCGATGGATGATCCCATATCCATTGGTGTTTGACATCAGAGAAGGCATACGGGTGCTCAGTGGAGACTGGGTACACTGGACGGACTCGCCGAGAACTCCTAGATGGTATTATACCTATCGTCGGATAGCAGTACTCTGGTGACACTTCTACAGGTTAGTCTGTAGACCCGAGATCGTCATAGAGTCTTGTGTGATTCCCACTGTGCTTTGATTTCCACCTTACCACGGTCAAGAGATCGTGAAAACGGTGGCTTTTGGGTATAGTCCCGAGTCACATGGAGGCAATGAGCGATAGGAGGGGTTTCGTTTCTCTCGGTATTGGGAGTTGATGTTGCGCTATGCTCGATTGGCCATAAGAGAAAATCCCTGGCCAGGGTTGCTGATATTTACTGGTAAGTGTTATCAGTAGTTTCTCAAACCATTATGGACCTTGGATCGACATGACTTATCAGGCTATTGGAGTCTGACGTTATACCACCCCCAGGCTGTGATATGCGACATATCAGATGAAGAGACCAGACTGTACGGTAGTGTTACTGATTGGATTCGCAGGAGTACGAGCAGGCTTGCTTGTTGATCTTCTGATCGCTCAATATCCGAGTGGCCGTTACGTTTAGTAGACCGCTTGCGGCTTGTGGGTGTTTGATATGATCATCACCTACTACCGATGTATTGACGGGTCTTTAGAGTCCTACATAGAGGATTTCTGGTTCATGCGAAACGGAGTAGGAGCACATATGTGATATGTACGGGACCGAGATAAATATGAGTATGTGATACCGTATTCTATTCTCGCGATATGTGATATCGGTCGGGTATATGTGATATAGCCGGGTTATCGGATCAAGTGTATGTATGAGAATTACACCATGCTAGGGTTAATGTTAGGGTTAATATTTATTCTTAAGTAATTACAATTAGTGGAGATATTTTGATGGTTGGAAGCTTGGAGAAGTTTCAAGATAACCATTGACATAGTCCACTCTTTTGTTTTCCTTAAGATATTTATCAACCCAGCCATTAACCATACACAATGGTTAACTCTCTACAAGGGTTAGATATATGATATACTCACCCATGGTTGCAATTTTAACCTTAATGATTCATTCATTCATCACTTGAGCTTCATCTTCTTCTTCCTCATTCAAGCTTTCTAGCTTTTGTAAAAGTGATGATAACTTGTGAGAAAAATATATCTAAAGTGAGCCCACTTCCTACTTCATCATCCTATACTATTAGCCATTTAGTTTAGAGTGTTTGCTTCACTAATCTACACAATTAGTGAAGAGATAGCATGAGCTAGTGTCTCCTCGACGTAGATCATCTTCGGCCTCGAAGACTTCGAAGCAAGCTTGTTCGTTTCTTCATGGGAGCCTTTCTAGAGTCCGGGGGAAAGTGATCGCAGCGAAGGGACTACTACATGGAGATATTGAAGTGAAGGTCCGGTCTACAAAGGTTGTATTCCTTATTCACTCAGATGTTAAGAGTTTACATATCTTGTTTCACCCTAATTCTCTAGTTCGATTACTTGGCGGGTTTGTTTAGCACCCAAAAATTTTAAAGTAGCATGATTGATGCTTGCAAAAACCTTGCAAAGGTGCTAAGCCAAGTATATACAAGGAAAAACCAAAGAAGGCAGTGATTGCGGCAATTCAAGCGGAGGAAGGATCAAACCCAAAAGTGGTTCGAGAGTTCGACGATGTGATTCCTTACGATATATTAGGTTTGCCTCCCGATCGAGCTCTTGAATTCAGCATTGATTTAATACCAGGAGCATAATCGGTGATCCAAGCACCGTATCGATTAAGTCCGGAAGGTTTAAAGGAGGTCCAAACTCAGTTGGACGAATTATTGGCGAAACGATGGATTCGTCCCAGCACTTCAAGTTGGGGATCTCCAGTTCTGCTCGTGAAGAAGAAGGAAGGCTCATAAAGAATGTGCATTGATTATAGAGCCTTGAATGAAGTAACGATAAAGAACAAGTATTCACTCCCGCGCATCGACGATTTATTCAATCAGCTAAGTGGATCTTGCGTTTTCTTCAAGTTAGATCTTCATTTGAGTTATCATCAGGTGAAGGTCAAGGAATCTGATATCCATAAAACGGCATTCAGAACTCGCTATGGTAATTACGAATTTCTAGTGATACCATTTAGAGTGACCAACGCACCGGCAATATTCATGAACCTGATGAATCAAGTTTCTCGGGAGTACCTAGACAGGTTTGTTGTCATCTTCATCGACGACATCCTGGTGTATTCTAAGAGTCGGAAGGAACACGCCGAACACTTAAGAATTGTCCTAGAAACCCTACGACAGCATCAACTCTATGCCAAGTATAGCAAATGCGAATTTTGGATAAATCAAGTTGGTTTTCTCGGACATATTGTTTCGGGCGAAGGAATATCTGTGGATCCAGCGAAAGTTTCAACAGTAAGCGAATGGCTAACACCAAAGTCAGTGAAGGACATTCGAAGTTTCTTGGGTCTAGCTGGATATTACAGAAGGTTCATTGAAGGATTTTCGAAAATAGCAACACTCTTGACCAAGCTCACACGTAAAGATGAAGAATTTGTGTGATCAAAAACATGCGAACAATATTTCGTAGAACTCAAGTCAAGATTGACATCAGCGCCTATTCTCGTTATACCGGACCAATCTGGAGGTTTCGAAGTGCATTGCGATGTATCCGGTAAGGGATTAGGATGTGTTCTACATCATCACGGTAAGGTTGTGGTTTATGCTTCAAGACAACTGAAAATTCATGAGTGCAATTACCCAACGCATGATTTGGAGTTGGCGGCCGTAATCTTTGCTCTTAAGATTTGGCGTCATTATTTTCTTGGTGAACGAGTGAACATATACACATATCACAAGAGTCTGAAATATGTGTTAACTTAGAAGGGGCTTAATATGCGGCAGAGACGATGGTTAGAACTCATGGTGGACTTCGACATCAACCTGCAATATCACCCAGGAAAGGTGAATGTAGTACCTGATGCCCTTAGTCGCCAACCATTAACAATAAATCTCACCGCTCAGCGGAAGTTTCAACAAGACTTGCATCAGATGGAGATTGAAGTGATCATGCCAGGTAACGCTTCAAATTTGATGAACATACAAGTTCAATCTACCATTGTCAATCAGATCAAAGCAGCTCAAGCAAGTGATGCTAAGTTGTAAAAGATCAGAGAACAAGTGGAGAATGGACTCAGAATAGACTTCATCATCCATGAAAATGGATCTTTGAGATATGGCAGCAAGTTGTGTGTACCAAAAAGTTCTGTGCGAGAAGAGTTAATGAAGGAAGCTCACAGCTCTCCTTATTCAGTATACCCTGGAGGTACAAATATGTACAATGATCTACGTCAAAATAACTGGTGGCATGGAATGAAGCATGAAGTAGCCAGAAGCGTCGTGAAATGCTTGGTGTGTCAACAAATAAAAGCTGAACATCACAGGACTGCTGGATTACTTCAACTGTTATCGATCCCAGAATGGAAGTGGTAACACATCACAATGGATTTTGTGACTACACTCCCTCACAGCACAAAGGGTAACGATGTGGTATGGGTTATTGTGGATCGACTCATGAAGTCGGCTCACTTCATCCCATTTTGACTTGGCCAATCAACTGAGACATTTGCAAAGAAATACATGGAGGTAAGAATCTAAATAAGATTTAAAATCTTCATAAATGTACTATCTCTGATACCCATGAACTCATGTAAGAAATCGTGAGACTTCATAGAGAACCGGTCTGCATTGTCTCCGATCGTGACACAAGATTTCGATCGCAGTTTTGGTAAAGTCTGCAAGCGAGCTTGGGAACAGGTCTGAACTTCAGCACAGCTTATTATCCATAAACTGATGGTCAGTCTGAGCGAACTATTCAGATCTTGGAAGATATGCTAAGAGCGTGTATGCTAGACTTCGGAGGATCATGGGAAGATCACCTACATCTTGTGGAGTTTTCGTACAACAATAGCTACCAGGCAAGTATAGGAATGGCACCCTTTGCAGCGCTTTATGGAAAGAAGTGTTGATCGCCATTAAGTTGGGACGACATCGGAGATAGGGAACTTCTTGGACCTGAGATGATAGTAGCAACTGTTGATGTGGTTCGTACTATCAAAGAAAAGATGCGCATAGCCCAAGATCGACAGAAGCACTGGGCTGATGTAAAGTGTCGTCATTTAGAATTCCAGCCAGGAGATCACGCATTTCTGAAGATATCTCCGAACCGGGAGTGATTCGTTTTGGAAGACGGGGTAAGCTAAGTCCAAGGTACATTGGACCGTTCGACATACTCGAACGAGTCGGTGAAGTGGCATAACGCTTGGCACTTCCACCCTCATTGGAAGGTGTGCACAACGTGTTCCATATATCCCAACTCAGAAGGTATGTGAGTGACTCCAGCCATATTCTTGATCATTCTGAGCTCACTGTACAGCCCTGGGAGCATCAACCTGTTGAGATCCTGGATAGAAAAGTGAAGTCACCTCAGAACAAGGAAGTCAACTTAATTCGAGTGATGTGGAGAAGAGACACTCCAGGAGAATCGACATGGGAAAGGGCAGATGAAATGCGAGCAAGATATCCTCACCTATTTGTAAACTAGTTCTTAAAATAAATTGTAAATTTCGAGGACGAAATTTTTGTAAGGAAGGTAGACTGCAACAACTCCAATTTCAGTGTACATAAATTTCATTTAAACTTAATATACAATTGGGGTATTTACAATTCCTGTGATGGCTATAAGTATTTGTTTTGATTTAGAACAGCAAGAAGAAGCTTGTAGCTCATTGGTAAGACCTTGAACCGCTGAACCATAACACCAGAGTTCAAATCCCATCAACCACATTATCCTTTTGTTTTAATTTCTTTTAATCTTTTTAGAAGCCTAATATTTTTGACATGCACTACACGTAATGGGATAAGTTACAGAATAAATAAACATAAACACGAGGGAAATTGAATCGACAAGGACACGTAGCCCAAGACCCAACACCCTCCATCGGTAAAGACCCGGCGACTTGTGTATGGAGGCCCGGCGCCGCCGGTTCAACCCGTCCCTAATGCTTTCATCTTCTCACCCAAGACCCTTTCAGCTACACCACTCCCCCTACACTGTTGGTATTCTCTGCACATTTACAGAGCACAATAAAATTCACATTTAATCCTATTTTATTATAAATTTTAATACATACATTCAGTACACTAAACCCTAGATTTTCCTATAAATACCACCCCTCATATCACCCCTACACACTCACAAATCACTGCCAAAACTCTCAAGAAATTTCCAAATTCCTATAGTGTGCAAGTGGAGTTAACGAAGGGCGAAACTCCGACGAAGTTCCGGTGACGATATAAGGAGTTTCCGGCAAAGAAATGAAGCACCGACGAATTCTAGATCTCCTCCTACCTCTCCCCTCTCATCAAAGCCAATAAGTCTCCCTTCTCTCTCTCGTTTGCTATTCTCAAACTTTTCATTCTCAAAACATGTCGGAAACGGAGTTATCCGGTTTCCGATTCTCTTTTCTTTTAAAAAAATACAACTTTTCTTAATAACAAACTTACAAATTTTGATATCCTATTTATTAATCATTAACAAATACAATAGAACAAGTTTGACATTAAAATAATAACCGTAGTAAGTTCTATTTCACTTTTACATTAAAATACCTTCATATTTCATTTCGACATGTTTATACCTTTTAACCGTATTACCTTAGAAAAACTCATGAGTTAATAACCTACCTCATCAGAACACACATATTTATCATAGCACGATGAATCTTAGGACAATAGAATACGGGAAATATGACTTTGCAAATAAATCCCTTTAACTTATAAAATCGTTTTCTTTAAAAGATGTATTAAAATATTTCCATGCAATTGCGCCTCTACAGCCCATTTTGGGGACCCCGTTTGGGATGGTGTGGATTATCGCACATCCTCGGGCTTAGTAGAGCGAGATGCAGACCTCCGCAAGGAGCATTCGATCTCGATGGAATTTTTATATATTTTTCTTTAGAAAATAAGATTTTTACAAGAAAATAAATAAAATTATTTTCATTAATTATGTATATATAATTATTACCAAAATACTTATTTTAAATATATATATTATTCCATGTTTCCAAAACTTAAGAAAAGAATTCAATTATTACATGAAACTATCATAATAATTCAAAACACTATTCATATTACAAATAAATACCATATATTATGAAATTAGGTTTTATTCACTAAAAATGTCACATTTATAAAATATACATCAATGAAAACTCTAAAAATGATAATTAAATGCTTGAGGTGTATTTTGAAATTATACTAAAACTATTTTTACATAAAACCCCCTCAAGTTATACAAAATTACAATAAGATCCCTAGTAAACATAGGTTAAAGCGGGACCAGTCTCTTGAGCCTCAGGGAGCCGGAGATATGGGTTGCTTGCCTATTTAAGGTAAACAACTTAACAAACGGTGTTATCAACACGGTAATTGTCTTGGAAAAAAACACAAATCCCGCCGTCCATATGCAGCAGTTACCGATACCACCAAAACAATCAGGATTTCAAGTTTTTTTAAAAGTGTCTGAATTAGACTGAGTCTCAATCTAATCATTCTAACTTGAATGTGATTCAATTACAAACTACAATACAACATGATTCAATATGAATCTATCTATTCAATTTATTTAATCTATACAACTTGACTGCACCGAACCATGGATATATTCCATTTACATGTTCTTCCATTATATCCGTTCCATTACTGATATCATAGTTTCGGCAAGTTATCCATCTATACAATTTACAAGATAATACAATACAAGCAATACAATCAAGACATCGCGGGGTTTATAAGGGGTAGATTGGTACGGAAGATATTAGAAGTAGCACAAGACTGCAACCATAAGACACCTAATCTTAATCTCCATTGCCGTTGTACCGTGGCTGAACGGTTCCTTGTACTCCGTATAACTTAGTCTCCAGGATAGTGAGACTCCTCTCGTATACACTGGCCTCTTCTGTACCAAGCTACAAACAACAGCGTTAACACTAAATAACAATATTAAACAGCTATACTCTATTATGTCTATTTCTATTCTTATCTATCTACGGGACTTACCGAGCGACTTGTTCGCTGACGACATTCTCTTTCTTCTTTGGAATTTCATCAGGTGTTTCGGACTCACTGGAGATCGAACCTAGCACCGAAGACTTGGATCAGTTTACTGAAGATCCGAAGTTTTAGATTCACTTGTACATTACATTTCATTTTCATTTCTGTTATGCCATTGTTTAGGCATTGCTTTCATTCCATGTATTTTCATTTCATTTGTATTGTAAAAAGAATGTTTAATAAATAAAATTGTTGTTTATTTACATCTTGTCTCTTGTGTACATTACATTTTATATTGCTTAGATACGCTTAGTGTGTTTACTTCTAAGTAAATACGTAGCGGCCTCGTCGCGTCCTCTGCCCGTATACTGGGAAGCGGGGCGTGACAACGGGTATTTGAATGTTCACTTGCGTGGGTCAAACTACCCGGATCTTTGGCACTATACTTCACTAACGTCTTGCACTACAATTTGAAGCTTGCTCCGCATGATCGCTGGTCGTAATTCCGTAAAAATCTGCAAATGTCGGAAAATACGATATTTAGTGTCAAAAAGCGATATATCTGCCCCAATTTCTGCACACTAAAAATTATAAAAATCAAACAATACCACTAGAATACCAACAAGGCACTGGAGATCACACAAAAAGAAAAAACCAAAAATCCTACCATAGACCCGGCGGCGCTGGATTTTACAATGATGTCGCCGGTCAAATTAAGTCCAATGGTGCTAGAATTTTGTGTATAATCTCTAGGCTATATTTGTATTCTACTAGTGTACTTTTATTTTTAAAATAAATTTCAGGGTGTTAGCAGGACTGAAGGACAGAGAACAAAGTTAAAAGTGTGTGTTTTTGTTAGTTTTGAAAAAATTTGAGTTAATAATTAGTGAGTTAGTACGAACTAGAAATAACAATTCCTAATAACTACCAACTCTCCGGAAACGGCGCCAAAAACTTGTTGGGACTTTACCCGCGCATGCAAACACGTAAGTTTTGGAAATGGAATCGTTTTAAGGAAATGGATGCGCACGCGAGCTCGGTCTCGTTTTAAAATTTATAAACCGCAAGTGCACAACGCGTTGTAGCAAGCCGGCAAGTATGGGTCGATCCGCAGGGAATTGTGTATTAGGTTTTGTTGTTTAAGATTCAACAAATAATGAATTGGTTGGTTTGTCATAAAAATATAAAACACGAAAACAAAGAAAACAAGTTAAGAAAGAAATTGTCGTGGCTTTGGTTCGGATGGTCGAATCGCGACGATTCCTTCGACGCTCCCTTGATTATGAGTTTTCCTTCCTTGTATCGATCCCGGCGTGAAGCATGAGTTGTCAAGACGGTTGCGGAGCACAAGTCATCAAATTCCGATATTTGACGCAACACACGAAACGAGTCCATTTTGTTCACTTACCGTTTGTATGTCCAAGCTTGAGGTATCAACACTAAGCACAAGGGTTAGCAAGCATACGACAACATCAAAAACACAAAGTAGCGAGTGAGAGCAAATAGTTTTAGTGTTAACTTTGCTAAGGGTTTGTGATAGTATAGGGTATATGAAAACCGAGGGTTTGTCAAGCACTTGGTCACAAAATACCGTATCTAAACTTAGCAAATTTAACACCAAATTGATTTTAACTTAAACATTGTGAAATGGGGAAAGGAAGTGAGTATGGTATATGAAGAAGTTACAAAGTAACCATGGTTTCAAAATACCATATCACATCAATATATAAACAATCTTTAAGTTAGAATCATAATTATAAGCACAACATGAACAGGAGGAGGAGAAAGGCAAAGCCTTTCATGTCATTTCCTCACCATCACCACAACCAAAGAAAAATTAGTTACACATAGTAATAGCAAAAGAAAGCAAGTAAGAAAAAGAATAAAAGAAACAAAGAAAAAGCAATATTATTAACACTTGATAAAATTGAGGTACAAGATATTGGTAACTTGTTCAACCTTCATAATAAAGCTCTCAAAAAAAAGCTTCAAGAGGGAAGAAGAAGAAGAAGAAACCAAATTAATGCCCACACAACTCTCAAGCCTAAACCAAAAACAAAAAGAAAACTAGAAAATGGGTATATACTATACACCCCTTGCTCTGTTCTGGTATTTATAGGCTCTACTCCAGAATAAACAAACAATATAGATGGAATGATGTGACCCTGAGAAATGACCATAAGAAAAATGGGGGCATTTGAAGCAAGGGGGCCGGCGTCGCCGGAATTATGGGGGGCCCGCCGGTCTAAATCTGAGCATTGAGGCTCTGATTAGCATGATGGATATGTGTGCTCTCCACAATAACTCTGATGCTGTTTGATTTATCTTTTTAAGCCTGGTTTGTATTCAGAGATTTGGAGGGAACATGATGCCATACATCACATCAAAACTTTTAGCATTTAACACTCATGCCCACTTGTGCTCACATATGCCATGGGCAGCCCCCACCTAGGTCCAAGAACCAAAGAACTATGTGCACACTTGTGTTGTGTTGGACCAAAAATGTATACACATGATTATTTGCAAAAGAGCTCTTTGAATATCGGTTGGTTTTTTGTTCTGATTGCAGTGTCGGCTCCCAAACGCTATATCCGTGATATTGAGTGTGTTTCTAGTATTTTATCACGAATACATATAATCTGTAATTACTGAGTAGACACTGATTAATAGTACCGATATATAACAAAATTGATAATGAATAAGAGGTATTAAAATGTTATTTTCTGTGATGAACAAGTGCGCTTTAGGAAGTCAACATCCGATTCCTGCCTTGTTCTTTCTCCAGGTGCGTCTTCTGGATTTGCCTTAGACGATGAATTAGCGAGTGTCGCCGCTTGAGCAAGCATCTCCCACAACTTTTCATATTGCAGTAGAGCTTTTGTCGGAGACCGAGTATGCGGCTTGTGACTAGTAGAGGCACTACCTTCGTCTCTGGAGTTCACCATATGGAATGTGTGAACTACCACAACCCCCGGCTTGGGGTGTTTGGAGCTTTGACCCTCGGAGTTTGCCTCGGGCACTTAGGCTTTATCGGGCCTCCTTTTTTTGTAAGAAGTCGCTTTGGCTTTGGTAGGAACCATTGTATCAGGAACCGTCTTGGGATGAGTCCCCTTGTATTTGAAAGGAGATTTGTCAGAATTTAGCAGAAATTTAGAGGAAGAGCTGCGGTTGATGACTGAGTCCTTCACCTGCTTCCACACCTTATATATAGATGAGGACAGATCTCTCGGAGAGCGAACTGTTTTCTGCTATCGCTAGATCTCTATGGGATGAGGAGATTTCTTCAATATTGCGGTGGGAGAATTTTGTCTGACCCTTCGCAACAATTTGAAACTGTTCCTGGTTAGAACAACAACATTCACCACTTGAGTTGAAACAGGACCATACGGAGAACTGCCCCCAGCTTGTCTTATTTGACGCCGATATCGATGTCGGTGATGTCTTGCGACTGGAATTTGATTAGCTTCAGGATTTTTCTGAGCCTGCCCCCTGTTTCCTTCAAGAGCTTGAATATTCTGTCCCCTGCGTCGACCTTGGTATTCGGCAGGTGCCAGTTGTTTTAGGACTGATAGAAGTTGGAGGATTCGATCCGTAGAAGACGGACTTCTTCTGGGCTTCTACCTTCGGCGTTAAGACACCGAAGGTAAGAAATGGGAGAATAGACCTAAAGATAAGCCCATTGATTTCTTAAAGAGTTGGATTGCAGAGATTTGAGGCTGCAATTGGCCCATATTTGACTTCACCAGATGTGACGGGGCCTGAATTGCTATAAGTGGAAACAAACGCCATTCTGCATAGAGATGAAACGCCAGTTTCAGTATCTCATCACCCAAGGGCAACTACTAAAATATTTATACCGCGATAATTTGATCGCTGAAAAACACGACACACGAAATGTGGAGTGGAAAGAGAAAGAGGTCCTACCAGGCATACCAGAATTTATTTACCGCCGAAGACCGGACCGAGACGCTTGCGGACGTCTAGCCTGAATTTTGGGGCAGATGCTATTCGGACATATCCACCCACCTCTTTGAAGATACCAAGTTGATTTATGGCACCATATATCAGAGGTTTGGACAGATGCGACCGTTGTAGCAGACTTCATCAGATTCTCCCTCATTTGTGAGGGTTTTTTTTATTATGGGGACGCTCTTCCCTACAGGAGCAAGCCCCTACAGTTAATTACGTTATCACATTGTGATAACAACTTTCTCCTTCTCCATTAGTTCACTTTGTGTCGTGTATTATTTTGTTTGTTTTGGTTGTCCGTGGATTGTATACGGAGACTAATTTATGTCGTCGCCCGTAGGGCGCGGATTAATCCAAATCCGTATGTTTTAGATTTGGGTTTGGGTCAAGGATTTGCTTGACGGGGTCTACGTTGGTAGCTTGGTTTGTCAACGGAAATGAACTTAGGATGTAGATCCCATATAAAAGAGATCCATCAGTTCAAGGGATATCTGGGTCTGATCTAAGGATCATTAGCCATATTTGAGACTAAGATCAACTTAGAAACAAATGAGCATATGGGATCAATTATATTAGTTTAAGAATATCGTGGTCTATTATCGCCGTGTTTGAGGCGAATATTAGTTTAAGGACATTTCGGTCCAACAGTCCCTATTTGGGACGAACGTTAGTTTAATGACATTTCGGTCCAACATTCCCCTTTTGGGATGAATGTTAGTTTAAGGACATTTCGGTCCAACATTCTCTGTTTGGGGACGGGTATTAGTTTAAGGACATTTCGGTCTATTATCCATCTTGTGTGCACGTGTATTTTTTACGTGACAGAGTGAACAATGGTGACATGGAAGACACCCAATTTGGGGTTCAATCCGATTTGAGGGGTGTACGTCAATTTGGCAGTGCATCGGGGTGGGATGAAAGGAGTTGTTGGTTGTTGGGACCCGCTACCTCTCTGAAGACTGTGAGGAATTATAACGACATATATCAAAGGTGTGAAGAGATGTACCCTTGAACCAAATCATGTATCCTGTATTTGAAGGAAAAGATCGTGGTGGACCTAAGAATCGTTAGTCATATTTGAGACTAAGATTAACTTAGAAAAGATGAGATGAATATCATTTTAGATATCATCGATGGGAGATCATTAGTCATATTTGAGACTAAGATCAGTTTGGAAATCACGAGCAAGTGGGCTCGGTTTATTTAAAAACAAAGAGGATGCACAACCTTCACAGACTTAGCCAATTTGGGCTAAGATTGGGTTTCTATACCACCCAGCAGTGCTAAGCACTCAGTTGCATATTGCGCTCACGTGTATTTCACGTGATGCACTCCAATAGTGCTAAGGACTAGTTTTTCTCTGGCGCTCACGTGTATTTCACATGAGGCGCTGCACTAGTGCTAAGCACTAAATTTTTCCAGTGCTCATGTGTGTTTCACGTGAGACGCTATGTAACTTGGCCTTGGGTGCTCACGTGCTTTCCATGTGAGGCGCTGTGTTCTTTTTGAAGATTTAATCTCTGTCGATGTTTTTAGAGAACTTAAATCTCTGTTAATGGTATTTTGATCATTAACGATCACCAAGATCACTATTTTGAAGATCTTGGATCAGGTTCTTAACGAACTAAGTTCTTGATTTGAAGAAACTAAATTCCTAGAGTATTATAGACTCCATCATTCTTTTCAATCTTGTTCTTCCATGTTCTTTTCGATATTGTTCTTCCCTGAATTTTTAATTCTCAAGAACAAGATCTTCCCGATGAGAATTAAATTCTCAACTTCTGGAAGATTTGTCTTGTGTATCTCAGATCCATAGAAAGAATTAATTTCTTTGAGAAGGGTTAAACCGCTATATATGATATGATATGTAAAAAAGATGTTTTGATCTTGATATTTTCTTTACCTAGGATTTTGAGGAGGAAGATCTTCTTTGAGAATTAAATTCTCTATTGTTTTGTGGGTGCTTTTGGAGAGCCTTCTGAATTTTTACAGAAGCTTATGGGGGTCTCCTCTTTTTTTTTATATCAAGTCCTCCTCCTTTGATTAATCTCTTTGCTCCTATTTATATGAGAAGAAAAAAATCAATTTGTTGAGAAAATCTCTCATTGAGAGTCATGATTGATTTCATAATCAATCAAGTTGATCTTTTAGATCAACCGGTGAATTTTATTCACCGTTGGATTTTTAATCCAAAGGCTCTCTGTTTAACAGAGAGAATTTCTTGTTTGTTTAACAAGATTAGGAAATATTTTCCTAAAATATAATTTTATTCTTTCATATAAATATCTTGTTAGTTTAACAAGATAGAATTTTATTTTATAATATGAATATCTTGTTAGTTTAACAAAACTATATAACATAGAATTTTATTCTATCAGATGGTTTAATTGGTGATTTTATAATCACTGTTGGATTTTTGATCCAAAGGTCCTCTGTTTAATAGAGAGCATCTTTCTAGTTTAAAAAAGATCTGGAAAATATTTCCCATAAATAGAATTTAATTCTAACATTGGATCTTTCATCCAACAGAAAATATCTTCCTTATTTAGAAAGATTAGGGGATATTTTCTCCCTAATAGAATTTAATTCTATCATTTGATGATTTTCTTATCACCATTGGATTTTTGATCCAACAGCTCTATTTAAAATAGAATATCCTGGTTTTTAGGGAAATATTCCCCATGTAGAGTTTAATTCTATCCTCTTTAATTTGGGCGCTGGCGCTCACGTGCTATGTACATGGGCGCCACTTAAGTATTTAATTCTTTTATAAAGAGTGACTCATGTGCTTTGCACGTCGGCGCTCACGTGTGTTCCACGTGAGGCACCACTATAGGATTTAATCCTAACAGAGGCCGGCGCTGGCGCTCACGTGGGAAACACGTGAGGCGTTCCAGGATTTAATCCTATCTTAGGCGGTACCTACATGCTTTGCATGTGGGTTCACGTGTTTAACACGTGGATCTTTCCCTTTATTTTTATAAGGGAACAACAAGTTCTGAGCCAAAAATTTTTGGCGGGAACAGTGGCGACACGGACGAGTCTGATATTGAAGGCCCATCCAGCAGCAAAATTCGCTCTCTTTTGGGCAGCGACACTGAAGAATTAGATGAAGATGATCCGTCTTGCAACAGCTATGCATATTGGGCTCTCATACAAAAAGCTAAGCTAAGAGAGACCTTCAAGGTTACAGAAGGGTCCATAACCATCACAAGGGTGTGGAGCAGATGTGCAAAGAGCTAGATGTATTTTCAGTCTCTACCATGGACCAGCTGAAGACTTTCTACGTTCCTGAAAGAAACAGCGGACAGAAGGGCATCTTATCTTATAGATCAAACCCTGTCGTGCACCCGGACGATTTTTCCATGATGTGCCTTCCCTACAAGAGAGGCATAAGAGCCGTCCTAAACCCCAGATATTACACGCCTGAGATGCAGGAATATTTTAAAAAGTGTAGTTGTCGGTTATACTAAATTGACTCCGAAGTGAAGTTTTATGAGGGGGTATGGCATCCTTCTCAGGGCCGACTACTCATCGACGAACGAGTCTCAGATAGACGGGGCATAGGTTTTATGCACCCCGATGGCAAATCATGCTACATGATCCATGTCGGTGAAGCCAGCGAAAAATCAAATAACAACGACGAGCTAGCTGAGCCAGAAGAAACCCCTCGAGAGCTCGAAGATGGTGGACAAGCAACCTTCGACGAGCTAACTGAGATCGATCTGGGAACGCCGGATAATCCAAGGCTGACCTACATTAGCTCACTCTTGTCAGAGGGAATGAAAGAGCAAATAATCTCCCAGTTGCACGAGTTTGTCGACTGCTTCGCCTGGACGTATAAAGAAATGCATGGCCACTTTCCTGAAGTGGTTGTACATAAGCTGGCTATTTCTCCTGATCCCAAGCCATTCAAATAAGCTCCTCGAAGAATGAGAAGGGAGTTGGAAGAAAAGGTCATCGAGGAAACTAAGAAGCTCATCAATGTCGTCTTCTTTAGAGAAGAGAAATACATGGACTGGATCGCATGTCGTCCCAATGAAGAAGAAAAATGGAAAGATTTAGGTTTGTATCGATTTCAGGGACCTGAACAAAGCATGCCCTAAAGACGATTTCCCGCTACCGGTCATGGAAATAACGGTCGACGATATCTCAAATTACAAGTTGTTCACCTTCATGGATGGTTCGTCTAAGTACAATCAGATAAAAACGTCGCCTGAGGATGAGTAGCATATAGCATTTCGAACCCCGATCGGGATATACTGCTATAAGATGATGCTGTTCGGACTGAAGAATGCGAGCGCCACACATCAAAGGGCAATGACCTAATCCACAAATTCATCGAATGCTATGTCGATGACTTGGTCGTCAAGACTAAAGCCAAGGTCGATCACATCTAAGATCTCAGGACCGTTTTCACCAGACTGAGGGAATGCGATCTAAATATGAATCCTCTAAAATGCACTTTTGACGTGTCGCCAGGAAAATTCTTGGGCTTTATAGTCCAACATCGGGGAATCGAAATCAACCCATCAAAGATAAAGCCATCATGGAGATGCCTCCTCCAAAGAATCTGGCGCAACTAAGATCTTTTCAAGGCAAGCTCGCTTACATACGAAGCTTCATCTCGAACCAATCGGGAAGATGCAGGCCCTTCTCAAAGCTCATGAAGAAAGGAGCTCCTTTTGTCTGGGATGCCCAATGTCAAGATGCATTCGAAAGCATCAAACGATACCTATTGTGCCCTCCGGTGCTTGCTGCTTTCATTCCAAATAAACCGTTGATTCTCTATACTGCCATGCTAGATGAATCACTTAGCGTGCTCTTTACCCAGAATAACGAGAGGAAAAATTAAATGCCCTCTACTACATCAGTCGAACTTTAGTTGGGACGGAACATAACTATTCCTCGATCGAAAAGCAATGCCTAGCCCTGATATTCACTGTGAAGAAGATGAGGCACTATCTACTTACTCATCAGGTTATGCTAATCTCCAAGGTCGATCCGCTCAAATACTTGATGACCAAAGCAAGCTTAGTCGGCAGAATGACAAGATGGGCTGTTATGCTGCTTGAGTTCGATATAGTCTATATTCCACATAAAGCAGTAAAAGGACAAGCCCTCACCGACTTTCTCGCTGCTCATCCCATACCTGAAGGTCACTGCTCAATTGTGAGTAACCCGACGAATAAATGCTGCATCTCGAAGATAACGAGCTATGCTGGAAGCTCTACTTCGATGGAGCCTCGTCAATGAGGAGCTCCATCAAATCAAGCATCCCGCAGATAAAAGAGGGGATAGGATTGGTATTCATCACACCATCAAGGGGAACCCTACGACGTTCTTTCTCTCTCACCGAGCAATGCACAAACAACTAAACTGAGTACGAAGCTCTGATAGCTAATCTGGAGCTCGCCATAGAAATGGAAATCCTTCGGCTATGGGTCTACGGTGATTCCCAGCATATCATCAACCAAGTAAGCACGACTACAAGATATATAAACTCGAGTTAGCTCGGTACAGAAGACGGGTGGTGGAACTCATGAAACAGTTCACAAACATTGAACTAATGAGAGTTACTAGGGCATTGAACAGAAAAGCCGATGTGCTCGCTCGCCTAGCCAAAGAGTTGGCTGATCCGGACATGAATGAAATTCTGATCACAGTCAGAAGCCGGCGAATTCTGCCTCCGGTCTCTTTACAATAAGAAAGAGTAGAACAAGAGAAAAATCCTGTCGAAAAAGTTCCGATCATTCAAGACGAGCGCGATTGGAGAGATCCCTTCATAGAGTACCTCCGATACGACAAGCTACTTAAAGAAAAATACGCAAGGGTTCAGCTGAAGAAGAGAGATCTCCGATATGTGTATATAAATAATACGATATACCGCAGATCATACAACCAACTCTGGCTCAGGTGTGTGTTCTCGGCCGAAGCTCAAAATGTCGTGAAAGAAGTTCACTCATGCGTCTACGGAGCTCACCAATCCGGCCTAAAAATGCGGCTTCAAATCAAACGGCTTGGATATTACTGGCCTACCATGATAAGGGATTGCGAAGAGTATACAAAGAAGTGTCATCTCTGTCAAATTCATGGTGATTTCATTCACAAGTATCCTAATCCACCGCATCCTTTAGTGGCGTCATAGCCCTTCGAAGTTTGGGCCACCGATATAGTTGGCCTGATTGATCCTCCGTCATCCAAATGCCGCCGATTCAGATTGGCCACGACTGACTAATTCTCTAGATGGGCTGAAACTGTTCCTCTAAAAGAGGTAAAGACAGATGACATTCTGAAATTCTTCCGGCAAAATATTCTATACCGTTTCGGTACACCAAGAAGAATCATTTCCGACAACATGCCTTCTTTCAAGAGCTTCAAAGTCTCAAGGTTCGCTACTCAATACAAGATAGACTGGAGATACCTTTCCATCTATAACCCAAGAGTCAATGGGCTAGCCGAACCCTTCAATAAAACTCTATGCAAGCTACCGATGAAAAATGCTTCAGCCAACAGGAGAGACTCGAATCTCAAGCTTCACGAGGCATTATGGGCATATTGTACAACATACCATACTCCAACTCAATCCACTCTATACTCATTACTCTTCGGAGTAAAGGAAATACTTCCTCTCAAAGTCGAAATTCCAAGCCTAAGGATGGCTGTCCAGCATGGTTTGACAGAGGAGGAAAATGCTTTCTTTCGTCTCGAAGAGATCGACCCCTCGAAGAAAGGACACACACAGTACAGCAAAATCTGGAGCTGTACAGAGTCCAAATGTCACGGGCCTATGACAAGATGACCCGTCTCTGTGCTTTTAAGAAAGGCGAATTGATGTTGGTCCTCAAAAGACCGATCATTCCCAATCGACATGCCAAGGAAAAATTCGAACCAAATTGGGAAGGGCCATATGTCATCGAGAAGGTGTTTGACGGGGATCCTACCAACTAATAAGCGCCAAGGGAGAAAGGCCCTTGTCATCCATCAATGGACGATATCTCAAGAAAAACTACACGTAAATGCTCCAAGTCGCAAACAAATTAAGCTCGCCAGCCCTACGGTTTGGATCATACATCATGTAGAACCATATACAATCCACGGGTATAAACGACCCTTATCTCTCCCAAGTCTCACCAGCAAGGCTAAGTTTGAAGTCTCGCTGGCAAAAAAACAAAAAAAAAAAACAGTATGTCCACAAGCGAAACGGGTACGGATGAAAACCAGAAAGGATGCAAAACTCGTGAAAGGAAATGAAAATACACCCACAAAGTCCTCTCGACCTTGTGAGGAGAATATTCCCGCATGAGATCCTTACGACTCACAAAGGAACAACACACTTAGGAATCCCCACAATTCCTAAAGAGAATCTACACTTACGAGATCTTCTCGACTCGTAAAGAGAAAATACTTTTATAAGGCCCTTACGGCTCGTAAAATTGAAAAGTCTTAGGTGACAGGGGCTTAAACCTGTCTCCTAAGCCATCGCTGCCCAACGGGCAACGGCAAATGATGAGTCATTCCTAGCATTACGCTTCAGTGTTAGCGGTGTTGTTGCCGACCCAAAACCCAAATCCCAATTTTTCCCAAGGCAAATGATGAATTGCTCATGGCGCCTGTGCTTCAGTGTTAGCAACGCAGATGTCGGTCCCAACCCTAAAATTCCAAGCTTTCAAATCTAGACGACCCTTAAGTCATTAAACTGGGAATAAATGACTCCTAAGTTGTTAAACTGGAAACAAAGAAAATTCCCTTATGGAAAATGATGAGTCGCTCCTGGCAATATTCCGATGTAGCGATACTGATGCCAAAACAAAATCAAGATTCCAAGTTCCCCTAGAGAAAATGATGAGTCGCTCCTGACACTATTTCAGTATAGCGGTGCTGATGCCAAACAAAATCCAAATTCCAAGTCTTGCTCAAATTTAAAGGTCCTGCCAAAAAAGACAGAAATCAAATAAATCAAATCAAAATCCCACCGGCAGTAGTTCCAAACTCGAAAGGTCCCGTGGAATAGACAAGAACTCCAAAACCATCCAGATCAACCGATTCAATACCAATGACTTCCTCGGAAGAATCAAGCTCCACCTTTGAAGCAAGTCAACTAATGACCTCCTCGACGGAATCAAGCCCTACCTTAGAAGCAATTCAACCAACGACCTCCCCGACGGAATCAAGTTCCACATCGGAAAAAAATCAAATCTCGGCACTGCAAGAACCAGAGCAAGTCAGATCAATCCCGACACCGCAGAAAGCGGCGCAAGTCAACTTCAATCCCGACAATGCAGAAGGCGGAGCAAGTCAACTTCAACCCCAATACTGCAGAAAGCGGACGAAGTCAACTTCAACCCTGACACCACAAAAAGCAGAGCGAATCAAACCAAGTATCGACTGTTCAAGTCGCAAAAATGGCACATCGACCGTCCAAGTCGCAAAAATGGTAGTATCGGCCGTCCATGTAACTAAAAGGGCAGTATCGACCGCCATGCCGTCAAAAGAAAACCAAACCAAACCAATCTCCGTATAAAACAAAGATCCATCAATTTCATGCACACAACCCTAAATGCGGTGTGCATTTATTTATGGGGGCAATTTGTTGGGGTCAAAATTTGCACCCAGTTGACAAACTCAAAAATCAAAATCAAGTTCAAAGTCAGAACCAAAATTCAAGTCAAAATCCGAGTGGGCCCAAGCCTGAGCCCAAGTCAGGCCCAAGCATGAAGAGGGGCGACCAAAGAAAAGAAAAGAAAAGGGAAATTACATGTAATTTTTGTTTTTTTATAGGCAATAAGCCAATTTTTGTAAAAAACTATGGGGCTAAGTGTAAAGATATAAGCCTATAAAATGTTGGGTTACGATAGCGCCCTGTCTATCTACCGTGGCCGATGCGGAACAAAAATTGGCGTTTAAAAAACTTTGGCGCTAATGAACCCGTCAAGATCGAACCATAAACCTACACTAGCTAACTACAAGTTGTTCTAGCTACTGAGATAGAAGGTTATACCGAATGAATCATGTCCTTCGGTCTTCTACCATCTTCCCTAGCTCCTTGAGGTGTCCTCGACTGAACTTGGTCGCCAGTCTTCCTCCGTCGAAGATGATCCAATCGAGGGATGTAGCTCATGGCTCTAGCTCCACACCAATGATTAAGTGAAGCAACTAGGGACTCTAGGTTACTTATCTAGAATGCCTAGGATGTAGTGAAGTGTTCTATGAGTGTATCTATCTCACCTTCTCTTTTGATTCTTAACTCATGAGATTGTAGAGAGGAGGTTGTTCCTTTGTAATACAAATAATGAACCAAAAAGCGATGGAGCATCACGTGCCCACACGCGATGCGCCTTGGAGCAAAGATTATAGGCCTTGCGCTTAACAAATAAGGCTAAAATTTAGCCTCATGTGCAGGCACGTGAGCATCTATATACAAAGTATATAGGCGCCTTCCTAAAACAAATAACAGGCCAGAGAAGCGCACGTGTCAACACGTGATGCTCTTTGTTGGGCTTAACTTCGTAGGGGTCACGTGTCACACGTGACATTCCTGAACATCAGCTCACGTGACAACACGTGATGCCTTTCTATGGGACTGCTGCATATAAGCAAACCGGTTTAATGCTATGGGGGCCACGTGCTACACGTGAGGGTTCCTAATGCCTTCTGAGCCGATAGAATTAAATTATAAATAAGAGGGATCAAAACCCTATTTGGAAAATATTTCCTTGAATCTTTCTAAACAAGAAAGATTATGCTCTGTAAAACAGAGCACTGTTGGATTAAAGATCCAATGGTGATTAAAAATCACCAAGCTACAGAATAAGCTCTGTATGAAAAATATTTCCCAATCTTTCTAAACAAGAAAGATTATGCTCTGTAAAACAGAGCACCGTTGGATTAAAGATCCAATGGTGATTAAAAATCACCACGCTACAGAATAAGCTCTGTATGGGAAAATATATTCCCAATCTTGTTAAAAACAAGAAAAATGTCTTCTATAAAAAATAAGTCCCTAGATCAAAGATCCAACAGTGGATAAAATCCCTGAATCAATCAAAAAATCTCTCAATGAGAGATTTCCTTAACTAAATAAACAAACTTGCCTCCACTATATAAAGGACTCGAGACTGAAAGGAGAAAAGGAGGAGACCCCTCCATAAGATTTGAGAAACAAAAAAGAAGAAGAAGAGTCTCTTTGAAGAAAAGAAATCTTAGGTAAAAAAATGACATAGAGATCATTTTATCTCCTCTTACAAGAGTTTAACTCTTCCAAGCAAGAACTTAGTTCTTCCTATGGTTGAGGTCTGCAGAAGCAGATCTCCCCACAAGTTGAGAATTCAATTCTCATCGGGGAGATTCTGTTATGCAGTCCCAAAACTTTGACGAAAGAACTAAGTTTAAAGAATTTAATTCTTCCAAAAGATATAGGAATTTAATTCCTCTGATAAGACCGGGGCTTAACCCTGCATAAGAATTTAATTCTTATAAAACAAAGGATCTAAAATTCTCAAAACTCGGGTCAAGATCTCCATGCACATAAAAGAAATGATTAGCGTACAACGTATAACGACAGATCATGTGTTCCCACGTGAGCACCTTTGAGGAACAAAAAGGAGCGACTGAGATCGAGTCATGTGATTCCACGTGACCCCCCTAATAGTGCTTAACACTTGTAAAAGGAAGAGGCGAATAAATTAAGACAGTTCCTATTTTTTGGGGCGCCTCGCGTGATCCCACGTGACCCCCGATAGTGCTTAGCACCTAGGAAAGAACAAGAGGATAAATCCAAGGGAGGCAGTGCCCAACTTAGGGGCGCCTCACGTGTTCACACGTGATGGCTACAAGATTTAGGTGTTTAACACTTGCATACAGATGAGGATTTGGACCCAAGTATACAGCGCCAATTCTCAGGCGTCTCACGTGTCACACATGATCACCCCAGAGTTTCAGTGTTTAACACTGCTTTACAGCATCACGTGGGAGCACATAAGCGCCAAGCAAATGTTAGTGTTTAACACTATGAGAAGTCGACCTTAGCCTAAACATAGCCAAGTCTCCCGAGGCCAAAACCCTTTTTCAACTGAGTCTGCCTATGCTCAGGTCTCCACAAATCGATCTTAGTTCCAAATGATGTCCTAACAGATGGTCTAAAATGGTGTTCATTCCACCATGAACTCTCCCTTCAATCTGGAGTTAGGTTCAAGGGTACATCTCTCCACACCTCTGAAACATGTCGTAATTCTTCAACGATATCAGAGAGGTGGAGGGTCCCAAAAACCAACAGCTCTTGGATGCACTCTCAAACCTATGAGCATGCCCCAATGGACCATAATGTCCTTAAACTAGCTGTGGACCGTAATGTCCTTAAACTGGCTATGGACCACAATGTCCTGAAACTAAAACGATAGTGCCCAAATACTCTTTCGTTGGATCAAAAATAATCCTGAACCCCCGTTAAGTAGATCTTAGTCCAATATCGGATTAACGTATCCTTAACAAATATTTAAGTCGATCTTAATCTCAAATAAGGTTAACGATCCTTAAATCAAACCAAACCCAAATCTAAGAAAATACGGATTTGGACTAATCTACGCCCTACGGACGACAACACAAATTAGTCTGCGTATACAATCCACGGGCAACCAAAAATAAAACAAACACACACGACACGAAGTGACCTTCTGAAGCAGGAGAAAGTGATTATCGCTACTCGGTAACGTAATTAACTGCAGGGGCTTGTGCCTACAGGGAAGAGCGTCCCCACAATCAAAACCCCCTCACAACGAGAGGGAATCTGACGAATTCTGCTACAACGGCCGCATCTGTCCAAACCTCCGATACACGGTGCCATAAATCAACTTGGTATCTTCGGAGAGATGGACAGATAAAACCAAATAGCATCTGCCTCCAAATGCAGGAAAGACATCTGTCTTCCCGATTTTCGGTGGTAAACAGATTCTGGCACGCCCGGTAAGACCTTTTCCTCTTTCCACTCCACACTTCGTGTGTCGTGTTCGCGAACGAATCGCGGTTTAATATGGTTGCCCCTGGATTCGAGATACTAAGATTTGGTGTCTTGCTCCGTGCAGAAGAGGAAATGACATCGATGGCTTCCAACTGCACCAATTGCAACAGCAACTCCCACTCCGTCCATACTGGAGGAGTGACTTATGAGCCCCAAACGGCCTCCATCTTCGTAATGCCAGTGGAACAGGTGACTCAGGCCACCACTGGATTGTTCTTCGGAACCATGCTCCTGCCAATGAGCTTCAATGCTTCAATACCATCACAAGAAGCCCCAAATAAGTCGGTCTTTGATCGGCTCGCAACCACCATGGCCCCTCTCAATGGGTCATCCAAGTCTGTCGTCTCAGCCTTCGATAGGCTGAGCCAAAACTCCACTGGGCCCGTAAAGAGACCCGCAATACCTGAAGGGGTTATCCCGAAGCGGATAGCCATTCCAGCTCCGGTAAACGAATTCATCAAAGGGGATTCTCCTGCTAAGGGATAGTTCTTCGCAAGACTGGCCGTTCCAACTCCTGCTACGGGTAAGGTCGTTACAAGTGCTTCACCTATTCGAAAGTCAGCCTTCGACGGGTTAGACGTTCCCTCCCAACGGACGTCAGTCTTCGACAGGTTGGCACCAAAAGCAGCCTCTCATCAAAGCAAGAGGCATGACAAGGTCGCTTCTACAACTGAGGTGATCACATCCGCAAGACACGCTCGACGTCATTACTGGTGCCGAGTGAGGAAAGCTGGGGGTAGTTCCACCTCTGGACTTACCCTACCAGCTCCAATGGTGGAAATTGACGCTGCTGTTCCAACTGGGAACAGCTTCGAGCTGCTCAGGTGTCACAACCCGAAATGGCACGTGACTGGCACTTGAATCATATGAAGTCTATAGGACCCCATCTAATTCAAGTAAGCTAAGAAATCCCAGAAATCTAAACCATTAAAAGAAAGAAGTGAAGAAAACATGTTTTAAAACAAGGGTTTTTAAATAACATAAGCCGAATATGCGTTTTTAAAATCACAAGTCTTTTCTGAAAATTTCGGCAGAGTTTCCTTTGTAAATACCGGCCCCAAAAGGGGCACAACATGAATAATATGAATAAAGGCATCCCCAAGAGGGAGCTAGCTCTTCGTCAATTGACGGTCACAACCATGCAAGCAATATAATATACAACGCCGAAGGGCGAGGATCAAAACTCAAAAAGGAAACTCAAAACATCAAGAAAACCATAATAATACAATGCGCGACTCTAAGGTCGAAAGAATAGCAACTGGTTTTCTAAGTCTGAAACAATATACAAGTCTGGTTGATCGAATTTTACTAGATACAACTGAAAATAAATAAGTGCAATGGTGGTCACGATGCAAGTGAACCCACCTACCCAAGTAAACACCCGGAATGAAGTAATGTGCCAACAAGCCGCCAAGGAAAAACCTGTACGGCAAAATCTGCAAGAAACGTGGCACAACGGGGGTGAGTTTCCAACTTGTGAATAGAAAACATCACAGAGCAGAAATCGTATGTATGACTCAATCCTAGTTCAATACGATCAGTAATATATATCCTCAATATGATAAAGTCTGAAGCATGATAAGGCGGCAAGGGTAAACATCTATACCAAGTGTAATATCAAGTGCTCGTGTCAGTGCCCCAGGTAGCAACATATCATAAACATGAGGTGCGATCAATGTAATCATCATGAAATCAGTGTCAACTATATCATGAAGTCTATAAATATGTGGATATCATCCAACTATGTAATCAATGCCGGTATGCATGTGGATCTCGTCCACGTGGCAACCAATGACACAAAATATCATGCACGTAAATATCATAAAGCATATGCATGAAGGTATGAGGATATAAATCAACGTGTGTCCCTCGCGACACATCAAAATCATGGAACCTGAGTGTCCAGCATCGACACTCGAAAACGTCATGAAACCTGTGCCCAGCATCAGCACGTAAATCCTCATATATCGGGCTCCGTCAGTCCGGATCGGCCCACGGGCTCCGTCAGTCCGAATCGGTCCATATCATCTCTCGACTCTGGTCGGTATCCTCTGAATATCCGCCGAGCCCAAATACATTCACCGGTAGGTAGTAGTCCCTCTGCCAGACTCACCGTCTGTATACACAGCATCTCTTTCTTGCCCCGAGGTACCATACCGGGCCCCACCATGTACCCGCACACGGCCCACGGCTCCTCCTCGCATAGGGTATATATATATATATATATCAAAACCGATAAAACTCATGGTGGCTGCTGAAATATCATATCAAGAGAAACCGGGTTTTTTAAGACAGTACATACCTTCTTTTGATATACCCACGGTTCTCAAATCCAGAAATATCATGGAAACAACATATCTCAATGCGTATAATCATAAAGCATGATGTATGCGACATATAATAAAAATGTAAGCATATCA
Source organism: Agapanthus africanus (assembly GCA_030015575.1). Taxonomy (NCBI): domain Eukaryota; kingdom Viridiplantae; phylum Streptophyta; class Magnoliopsida; order Asparagales; family Amaryllidaceae; genus Agapanthus; species Agapanthus africanus. Next base: position 605,417,868 of record CM057340.1, read on the forward strand.
GTAAATCATGCAACATAAAACAGCAATATGCACATATCGAGGGAAAACCGCTCTTTCAAAATGAATCCAGTTTTAAAATATATCTTGCGGTTCCCAAATCTCCAAAATCAAGCCAGAATCATCTATGTACGTGCAAATATGTATGTATGCAAGTATGGGTGTACAATATGTGTGTACGCAAGTATGTCATATAAGGAGTCATATCCTGATGCAACAATCCTACTGTGTAGTAACATGGCAATTATCGATGATGAAGTGTGTGAGCCGGCAAGCAGGTGTACGTAGAACATACGCATCATCGATAATGGTGCTGATATCCTGACAGCATGGGTTTAATATAACAATAACACATTTAAACATGCAATGCGATGCGAATAGCAAGAATATGCGAAAAATGAATAATTTACTCAACAGTGAAGAATCTAAAACAATATATATATATATATATATGTCATACAGTTTTGCCATTTAAAATAACACGAATCGTGGTGTTTAGAAAAATAAGGGCTACGGTGTTTTTAGGAAAAGATGCGTCTTTTGAAAATATCCGTAGAATCCCTTGGCCTGTCTTTAAAATACTCACGATTCGTTAGTTTTGAAATAGGTATGACTCGATTCTAGTCTAACATCTACAAATAAACTACAGGACTAAACGAACAGTCTAACCGAAAGGGTAAGGGAAAACCACCTAAATATGAGTCGATATATATAAATATAATAGTCGGTGATCCCGCCTCAATAGTATCATGTACGATACAATATACAATATGACAACCTCGAGTCAAGAGTGCAGATCTATCATCAATATATAGCTCGTACGGTAAATCCATCGTACGGCATCCCAATCTGGGTACGGGTCGAATCTCACATTTATCTCATCAATTATCTGGTATCCTTATCATCATATCTCATGAACTAGGGGTACTGATCTAAGTCTAGTACAAACTAATACCATCTGCATATATATGCGTGTATGAAAACACACGCTTAAAGGCCCGCTAAAATCCCATGTCGTATCTCACAATACGAAACAAAGCATATCACCGATCTCATAGCATCATGCCCAATCTCATCGACTCAACTCCAAATACCATATACAATCCTCATCATCCATGTGTAGGTATACGTATATATATACATAGTCCCATACCCATGTGTGTGTATATATATACATATTCTCATATACGAACAAGTAAAACAAAGTAAGCACGTGTATGCGTGTGGGTGTAAACCTTATTTTAGGGCTCGCGACTAAACTAACTAGCGACACCATCATCCAATGATACTAGAATTATCCATGACTTCCGAAGTCTATCTAGATTATCATAACCTCATAATAACATATAAAAATATCCATATAATATATATATATATACCATACACTATACTACGAACTGCGGGGATGCTAAACGCCATCCACCCGACTTCCCCCGTAGATATAATCTACTCACCTGTTCTCCGCTTGCCGTTGCCGACGTCGCCACACGCTTGCTTGTCGTCTCGAAGTCCACATGGGGGGTACCTACATGTCACACACATCGTAACGCATTAAAATCCAATCCGCAATCGAAACGACACACGAAACACTTATAGGTTAAAACCTATGGTCCGCTTTCGCAAATCAACCAAATAACACCCGATTTCGACGTACAAACGTCAAGTGATCGGATACAAAACCAAAAACCAAAAACTTAGATTCAAAATACGGAAAACATGTCCAAAAATCACACTAAAATGCTTCCATATTTTGACTCAGGACAAAACAAGGTGCACAAACAATACTGGGGTGATATATAGCGTGTATATGACCTACTGAAGCAACCTGGGCCCTAACCCCCACCACATGGCCGGCCACACATGCCCAAAATCTGGCCTCCTCGGTTCTTCAGGGGAGATAGAGTCTCATTTTGGTAGGGTGGCCTCGTGGTGGTCAATCTAGGCTACTAGTGTTGTTTTCTTATCTCGTAGTTATCCCAGGTCATCCCAGATTCCCCTGCACACCCTAAACACTCACAAAACCGACGTGAACAGTTTCAGTTTTCCAGAAATTTGGGTTTCAGGTTTTATCTTGTGTATGTTCTGGGTTTGTAACACCATGGCAGGGTTTAAGGTCACTAAATACACTCAAGTTCACCACACAACTCAACTTAAACCCTAACCCTCTCTAGGAATTTCCAAAGTGCACAAAACTACACGAAATTGAATTTAAACACGAATAGAGGCTAAAGAAAATGAAATACTACACAATTTGTGAAAGGATTATATCATTTGGCAACTCAAGAATCTTCTTGAGTTGCCCAAGTGCCCAAAATGCAAACTTTCTTGGTCCAAATTGTAGCTTGTGAGCTTGTGCCTGTTTTTTTTGTGAAATGGAGATGGAATTTTGGGTTTGTTTTGGGGGTGTTTTAAGGCTTGAAGTGGAGGAGGGAGAGAGGTACTGCCATGGAGATGAGCTCAAGGGAGAAAGATGAAGGAATAAGCCAAGAAGGAAATGCCCATGACTAAGGTTGACCCCTCACCCTCTCTCTCTCTCATGCCCATGCTTCATTTTTTTATTGTTTCCCTTTTGTTTTCTTTTCTTTTCTAATCTTTTATTTTATTTTATTTTCATATTAAAACAATAACCATGCAAAAGAAAATGAAGAAAAGCCAAGATAAGAAAATGTAACAAGTGTGAAAATGACATGTGCATGTCATGTGCACGAAACACGTTTAATGCGCGATTAGCGATATTTAATCGCGATTGGCATTAAAATAGTGACAAATAATTCGTAAATTTTCATAATTTGCTTAAATCCAATAAAGCACCATCTTTTTAGTTATTTCCATAATTTTCTAAATTTTTCCCAATTTATCGGTATTTAATTATACCGCACTATTAAAATATTCAATATATTTATAATTTAATTATAAAAATTCCCAAAATAATATTTTATTTTTCTGAAATGTTACAATCTTCCCCCCTTAAAGAAATTCGGTCCCCGAATTTAAATTTAAACCCCTCAAATACTTAAACATTTCAGTAAAAGACTAGGTCGTCGGGGTCCCGAGATCATAAATACAAAAAATGCATCATAGCGCAATGCATGCGCATGAACAATAAGCAGATAACTCCAAATCAAAACTCCGTCAAGTATCTCGCAATTATCGGAGTCATGGTGAAGACACAAATGTCAAATTCAAAACGAAACAAATATGATATACATCTTTTGTTTAATATGTACGTCCCGCCGTTTTGAAAACAATTTAGAAGAGTTTCCTTGTTTTAAACGTTTCGTGTCATATCAGACATGTAGGTAAATACTGAGATTATAGCTCCCTGTTTGGAAATCCCTTCGATAACTATCAATGCATGCAAAATATATTCAGGTATTGTCCTCTGACTAGTCCTGCTTAGTACGAAAACAAATAGCAAATATCATAAAAGTGTACTACTCCATAAGAAATCAATCCCAAATATGCATATGAATGCTACATGCGTCTGGTGCGCACGGAAATCGAAATCCATGAATATGCCATATATGTGCACAGAAACAAAATCTAAGTGCAACGGGTGCGCACGAAACACCTGTCAAAGGCAACGGGTGTGCCTGACAACAATATCAGGTGTATCGGATATGCAAGAAGAATCCCGATTTAGTGCATCTAGTGTGCACCAAAATCGCATCTCATAATATGCGCCCAACATACGCGAAAATCCAAATCAGGTGCATCCATCATGCAAGAATAAAATCTAAATCATATGCATTCAACATGCACGAAATCACGAAATCCTATACCAAGTGCCGAACATGCGTAACATCCAATCCGGTGCACAAGGTGCACAAAACAAATATCGAGTATCACAATCGAAATCGACGGTATACAGCACATTTCAATCCAAATCCAAATCAGGTATACCGTGGTATATAATCTCACAACCATGTGCATCAGCGTGCACAAAAGCAGATCAAATACAAAAAGTGCATGAAAACTATGCCGAAAGCATAAGTGAAATCACATGCATACCATAGGTATGAACTCAAGATCAATATCTCGAATGACATCAAAACGAAGTCAGGTGCAACTGTGGTGCACGAAAACAAATATCATGAAACTCAGTCATCAAAACTCAATCATGCGAGTAGATCGCCCAAAATACTAAAATCAAGTATGGCGGAATAGTCCTGCTCAAGCACATCCTCTAAAGATCTCTGGCCAACTATCTCATCGACGATGCCGAACTCTGGCCTACTGGGTGTGCGCAATATGACCGCTCCTGGGTCCAAGTCTTCTCGTATATTATTCCAGAAAGGTACTGTCGAAGTCTCTCCCAAATCTCGTTTCTGCCGAACTGTCCGGAAGCCATCATCCTTTACTAATCTGTTTCTCGTTCCGGAACGGCTGCATACTCATCGCGACTCCTTCTGGAAGATATATCTATATCCAACGCCTCTGCATGTGTATCACATCTCTGATGTTAGCGGAGTGGAACGTCATCTCATCAAGATCTCGTGCGAACCGCTTACTCCATTTTTCTCTAATGTCGACTGCTTCGGACTCGTCTCTTCGTGGCTGCATGAACCGTGCTCCAACAGCTATACTCGTATCTGGAGTCTCTCAAGCAATGCATCCCATCACATGACATCCGAATGACGTTGAACCTTCCGATCGATTCATCAAAACATCATAATCCCCCAAGAGATCAACATCTTGAGTACAGTTTAATAATATCGAGTACATACCACAACACCTATGGACCAACCGTAGAAGGGCAAACCCAAGCCTCACTAATGTCACCGCTGAACAGCCACAAACGCTAAGGTTTCAAGCATTCTCATGGTCATTATGTCGGGTTAGGGTTTCATTCTTCTAGAGGGTCACTAGCATTACTTGCATTTGTCTCTGAATACTTTAAACTTGGAAAATGGGCTTCTGACTTTCGATCGTCTCTATCGACTCCCAACGTACCTACGTGAAGTTGTCTCTAGCTGGAATCAATCAATCTGATGAACTCGCATCGGGGTAGGCAACGAATCACATGTCCTAGTCCTTCCTCCATGGGTGACTAGCGATCTTCTATCATATCCCTAAGTACAACTCATGCGGCAATAGCTCCAAACATCTGGCGCGATATCTCATCATTCGCAGTAGCAACTGGCTCATTTGTACGCACCCTGAACAGTGCCTCAATCATCAAATAATCGGTGCATCGACGGTCATCACATTCTGGCTGGCCTCTATCAGTGGCTCAATCCTCTGGTGCTGATTTGCCCGTCCGAGAAATCTTGTAAAAGCGATCCATCAAACGCTTATGGCACGAAAACACAATACAACGACGCCTCTATGCAATCGTATGTCCCTGGAATCACGCCCTGGTCAGTCCTCGTCTGTGACGAGCTCGTGCTGACGCAACTCTAGCCGTAGCTCTCTCTGCCCGTGCAATCGTGGCAGCAAAACCATAAACCAATATCGATGAGGATAGATCATGAACGAATATAATACTGTGTAAGGAAATGTACGTCCTAAGGCTCCTTAAACGAAGTAGCGTATCGTAAGTATGCCGCGGAACATACACACGGTACGTCACTCACCTTAAGTGACCTACTCTATCAACCAAGGTCAGCCTATGCGACGAAAGTTCGGGTCTAATACCCCCTCGACTAAGTCTAAGTTCTGTAAGGTCAAGCCTAAGTTCCGAATTTATACAAACGCTCTAGGCTCCACATAGTCAAACTTAGACTCGAACCAAGGTTAACCTAGTACTCTGATACCAACGTTGTCACGACCCGAAATAGCACGCGACTGGCACTTGAATCATATGAAGTCTATAGGACCCCATCTAATTCAAGTAAGCTAAGAAATCCCAGAAATCTAAACCATTAAAAGAAAGAAGTGAAGAAAACATGTTTTAAAACAAGGGGGTTTTAAATAACATAAGCCGAATATGCGTTTTTAAAATCCCGAGTCTTTTCTGAAAATTTCGGCAGAGTTTCCTTTGTAAATACCGGACCCAAAAGGGGTACAACATGAATAATATGAATAAAGGCATCCCCAAGCAGGAGCTAGCTCTTCGTCAAGCTTACCGTCTGTATACACAGCATCCTTTTCTTGCCCCGAGGTACCATACCGGGCCCCACCATGTACCCGCACACGGCCCACGGCTCCTCCTCGCATAGGCTATATATATATATATATATATATATATATATATATATATATATATAAGAACCGATAAAACTCATGGTGGCTGCTGAAATATCATATCAAGAGAAACCGGGTTTTTTAAGACAGTACATACCTTCTTTTGAAATACCCACGGTTCTCAAATCCAGAAATATCATGGAAACAACATATATCAATTCGTATAATCATAAAGCATGATGTATGCGACATATAATAGAAATGTAAGCATATCAGTAAATCATGCAACATAAAACAGTAATATGCATATATCGAGGGAAAACCGCTCTTTTAAAATGAATCCAGTTTTAAAATATATCTTGCGGTTCCCAAATCTCAAAAATCAAGCCAGAATCATCTATGTACGTGCAAATACATATGTATGCAAGTATGGGTGTACAATATGTGTGTACGCAAGTATGTCATGTAAGGAGTCATATCCTGATGCAACAATCCTACTGTGTTGTGACATGGCAATTATCGATGATGAAGTGTGTGAGCCGGCAAGCAGGTGTACCTGGAACATATGCATCATCGATAATGGTGCTGATGTCCTGACAGCATGGGTTTAATATAACAATAACACATTTAAACATGCAATGCGATGCGAATAGCAAGAATATACGGAAAATGAATAATTTACTCAACAATGAAGAATCTACATCAATATATATATGTCATAGAGTTTTGCCATTTGAAATAACACGAATCGTGGTGTTTAGAAAAATAAGGGCTACGGTGTTTTTAGGAAAAGATGCGTCTTTTGAAAATATCCGTAGAATCCCTTGGCCTGTCTTTAAAATACTCACGATTCATTAGTTTTGAAATAGGTATGACTCGAGTCTAGTCTAACATCTACAAATAAACTACAGGACTAAACGAACAGTCTAACCGAAAGGGTAAGGGAAAACCACCTAAATCTGAGTCGATATATATAAATATAATAGTCGGTGGTCCCGCCTCAATAGTATCACGTACGATACAATATACAATATGACATCATCGAGTCAAGAGTGTGGATCTATCATTAATATATAGCTCGTACGGTAAATCCATCGTACGACATCCCAATCTGGGTACGGGTCGAATCTCACATTTATCTCATCAATTATCTGGTATCCTTATCATCATATCTCATGAACTGGGGGTACTGATCTAAGTCTAGTACAAACTGATACCATCTGCATATATATGCGTGTATGAAAACGCACGCCTAAAGACCCACTAAAATCCCATGTCGTATCTCACAATACGAAACAAAACATATCACCGATCTCATAGCATCATGTCCAATCTCATCGACTCATCGCCAAATACCATATACAATCCTCATCATCCATGTGTAGGTATATATATATATATATATATATATATACACACATAGTCCCATACCTGTGTGTGTGTGTGTATATATATTCCCATATACGCACAAGTAAAACAAAGTAAGCATGTGTGTGCGTGTGGGTATAAACCTTATTCTAGGGCTCGCGACTAAACTAACTAGCGACACCATCATCCAATGATAGTAGAATTATCCATGACTTCCGAAGTCTATCTAGATTATCATAACCTCACAATAATATATAAAAATATCCATATAATATATATATATACCATATACTATACTACGAACTGCGGGGGTGCTATACGCCATCCACCCGACTTCCCCCGTAGATATAATCTACTCACCTGTTCTCCGTTTGCCATTTCCGACGTCGCCACGCGCTTGCTTGTCGTCTTGAAGTCCACATGGGGGGTACCTACATGTCACACACATCGTAACGCATTAAAATCCAATCCGCAATCGAAACGACACACGAAACACCCATAGGTTAAAACCTATGGTCCGCTTTCGCAAATCAACCAAATAACACCCGATTTCGACGTACAAACGTCAAGTGATCGAATACAAGCCAAAAACCAAAAACTTAGATTCAAAATACGGAAAACATGTCCAAAAATCACACTAAAATACTTCTAGATTTTGACTCAGGCCAAAACAAGGTGCACAAACAATACTGGGGTGATATATAGGGTGTATATGACCTACTGAAGCAACTTGGGCCCTAACGCCCACAACATGGCCGGCCACACATGCCCAAAATCCGGCCTCCTAGGTTCTTCAGGGGAGATAGGGTATCATTTTGGCAGGGTGGTCTCGTGGTGGTCAATCTAGGCTACCAGTGTTGTTTGCTTATCTCGTAGTTATCCCAGGTCATCCCAGATTCCCCTGCACACCCTAAACACTCACAAAACCGACGTGAACAGTTTCAGTTTTCCAGAAATTTGGGTTTCAGGTTTTATCTTGTGTATGTTCTGGGTTTGTAACACCATGGGGGGGCTTAAGGTCACTAAATACACTCAAGTTCACCACACAACTCAACTTAAACCCTAACCCTTTCTAGGAATTTCCAAAGTGCACAAAACTACACGAAATTGAATTTAAACTTGAATAGAGGCTAAAGCAAATGAAATACTACACAATTTGTGAAAGGATTACCTCATTTGGCAACTTAAGAATCTTCTTGAGTTGCCCAAGTGCCCAAAATGCAAACTTTCTTGGTCCAAAGTGTAGCTTGTGAGCTTGTGCATATTTTTTTGTGAAATGGAGATGGACTTTTGGGTTTGTTTTGGGGATGTTTTGAGGCTTGAAGTGGAGGAGGGAGAGAGGTGCTTCCATGGACATGAGCTCAAGGGAGAAAGACAAAGGAATAAGCCAAGAAGGAAATGCCCATGACTAAGGTTGACCCCTCACCCTCTCTCTCATGCCCATGCTTCATTTTTTTATTGTTTCCCTTTTATTTTCTTTTCTTTTCTAATCTTTTATTTTCTTTTCTTTTCATATTAAAACAACAACCAGAAAATAAAGAAAAGCCATGATAAGAAAATGTAACAAGTGTGGAAATGACATGTGCATGTCATGTGCACTCAACACGTTTAATGCGCGATTAGCGATATTTAATCGCGATTTGCATTAAAATAATGTCAAATAATTCGTAAATTTTCATAATTTGCTTAAATCCAATAAAGCACACACTTTTTAGTAATTTTCATAATTTTCCAAATTTTTCCCATTTATCGGTATTTAATTATACCGCACTATTAAAATATTCAATATATTTATTATTTAATTATAAAAATTCTCAAAATAATATTTTATTTTTCTGAAATGTTACATCAGGAGAGTGCGCAAGAACTCTCCAACCACCATCTTGAAGAAGACTCCTCCATCTGTTGAAAACACAATACAGGTGAAGCCGGAACAGCCTCCTCAGCGGTTGTCCTTCAAGATCCACAGAGTTTGGCGGAAAGTCCAAGACTCTATAATTGAAAAGGATTACTCTCACCGGCTGAAGAAGACGAAGGCTCGGCAAGAGGAGGACCATCCCTCCGCCATACCACGAAAGGTATCATCTGCATGGGTGCCTGCCGCAACGGCCCCCTCAACTTCGACCTCCCATAAAAGGAGAAGGCCGGAGAAGATCCCCATGTCGACGGAAAATATTAAAGGCAGTGGACCAAAACGCCCCAAGTCTGGGGGCATGGTTGTGCATATCGTCCACATGGCATCCGGAAAAGAGGATAGTTGTGCTTCCGTGAGTCATCGACCACTCACACGGTCTGTGACGAAAGCTCAGGAGCAGCAACAATAGCTCCAGGAGATGCCGACGAAAATGGCAGCACTCACCGGGCAGAAAGAAAGCCCAGAAGCATCGTCGGAACAACTCCAGGAGCAGGAGACCGACACCGAATTCCTATGGAGGGTGCTTGAAAAGAAAGATAAATAGGCCGTGGAACAAGCGGCTAATATAAAATAGATGGTGCTTCTGTTCCAAGACATGGTTGGGATGATGATCCAGCCGGATCCTCCAGCTGAAGACCCTCCAATAATCATTGAAGACGACAGAAGGGAGACATCGAACCCTCCTCCAGCTTTATCGGCAGCCAAGGAGGAGACGATCTCCAAAGCTACCTTTGATGACCACATTGCTCAACAAATACGAGCTCATCAAGCGAACGAAGCGGCAGGCCAGGTCGTTAGAATTGGGTGACCTTACCCAAGCTGGTATGACCAAATTAAGTACTCGCCAGGATATACGATCCCCAAATTCCATGTGTATAAGGGGATGGGCAATCCACACCAACACGTTGCTCAATTCAGAGCTTTATGCAGTAACACCGGGGGCGATGACAAACTATTGCTTCGCCAATTTGTCGGCAGCTTGGCGGAGATAGCATTTGAATGGTATTCGGAGCTTTCGAATGATTCCATCAAGACATTTACAGAAATGGAGCTCTTGTTTACACAAAGGTTCACAAGCGCTAGCGAGAGCACCCCGATCACGGCATTAATCAATGCCAGGGTGATGCCAGGAGAAATCTAGGTTCAGTACGCAATTCAGTGGCGGAACCTATGGTCGAAGTGTGAACAGCGCATAGAAGAAGCTCCTGCTGTGGGCATGTTCGTGGGGACCCTCGATCTTCAGGCAACTATATCCCAATTTATGATGTTCTTCAAGACGACCACCTTCTACGTCTTGATTGACAAGCTGGCTCAAATGGATCAGACGGGCCATAGGCCGTCCTCTTCAAAAACGGATCTACAGAATGATTAGTGGAAAGGGAAAGCGATTTTCGTCACCAACGCTCAACAACAATCGAGTGACCCGAAGCCGGTGGCTCACCAAAACAACAGAACGCGAGCCCTCTAAGAGAAGTTGAGACGTCCTTACTCGTTCCCCTGAGATAAAACGAGGAGATTATTCGAACTAGCGGTGCGCAACAGGCTCATCACTCTGCTGGATCTAAGACGCCCACTGCAATCGGGCGACGTCAACAATCCCAATTACTGCCCCTACCACCGAATAGTGGGCCACCCAATCGAAGATTGCTACATCTTCAAAAACTGGGTTGAAGACCAATACCAACATGGCAAGTTCGCGCAGTCCAAAAACTGGAAGGTAAACTCGCCACAACAGCATGCTCCTAAAATAGTGGATACGCCAGGGGCATCATGCTCATTTGTAGGAGAAGATCCGTGGGAAGTGTTCCTTTCAGCTAAAACTAAAAGAATGCTAAAGAATCTTCAAGCATGTCCGGCGATTAGGTGGAAAAGCCCGCTGGAGCCTGAAATTATTGACGGAATGCTGAAACCGCGCCCAACGCCAAAAGTTGGTAACGATGGACAAAACCTCCAGGCCAAGCCTCCGAAGTCTTCAAAGAAAAATAAGAAAGCCAAGAAGCCCGTCCAGCTCGACGGCAATCGTACGGGTCTGCAGAAATACATCGATGCACTGGAGGAATACAACCAAGAGGCACGGACCCCAGTCACACTGGAAGAGTTCTTCAAGCATGTTCTTGAGGACGGAAACAGTGACATTGATGAAGGAGACGGTTCTTCAGAAGAACCCGAGGATTATGTAGCGAGTTGCTACATGATCTCTCACTCATCGATAAATGGCAAAGAGGCTCCTGACACAGAGAAACTGGGGGCAGATCCAGAACTAAAACCCATGGCACCGTCGGATGACTTCGTCGACAAGCTGCTGAACTAAGCTCTTCAAAAGAGCAAAGCTGATCGAGAACGTGAAGCGGCCATTTATGAAAAGGCTAAGCGTCGGTGTCAGGCCGAAAAAGCTCCGGTGATGAGAAGCCATAAAGTACCTCAACCGGATCAAAGTGCCCTTACCACCAGCAAGAGAAGAATCAAGATAAAGAAGCAGTTTGCCAAAGCTCTGTCAATGGGAACGAAGCTGCCACCTTTCAAAGAGAATACTTCTGGGAGTATGTGCACCGACGAACCGGATGTACATCCGAACTACTGCTTATACCATCGGAAGGTCACGCACCCTACCGAAAAGTATAATGCCTTCAAGAAGTGGTGGCAGGGATACGTTGCCCATCGACAACAATTTAAGCGAATGAAGCGCAAAGCCCGTCGGGAACAGAGAAGCGCGACAGACAAGCGTGAAGGAACAGCCGGTAACTGTCATATGGTAGATGCCATCCCAACAAGAGAAAAACCTCAAGTTCTTACTTTCGGGAGCGATTCTGAAGAAGAAATAGCCCTCGGCCCTTTCTTCATGGAATCCACCTCTGAAAAAGAAGAAGAGATGAAGAACTGTGAGAACATTCAGCTGCGTAACCGTACGTTGCCTGAAAAGAATCTCATACCTTCAAACAAAGGTTCTGGAAAAAGGGACAAAGGAAAGGAAAAATTCCCTAAGGAGATTGCTCTCGATGATAGAGTTGTCGAAGAGCTCACAGCCAAGGACCGGCTCAAGAAGAACAAGGTGGATTACAATGTTCTGGCACACCTGAGGAAGATACCTTCACAACTGAGCATACTGGATGCTCTCTTCCTGTCCAAAGAGGCACGAGATTCTCTAATCAAGACGTTACAAGAGCCCGACCAGTTTCAAGCCTTCCTGGCGGAAGAAAAGTTGAAGGACGAGCTGGAATAAGTCCACACGGCTGATATCACCTTCAGCGATGAAGACCTCCTTCTCGGAACGTGCGAGCACAACCGTCCGCTATATGTAACTAGGTATTGTCATGATATCAAGATAGGGAAGATCCTGGTCGACAACGGGTCCTCCGTCAACCTTCTCAATGTAAGAGTACTGAAGGAGATTTGCATGAATGTTCAGCACTTGGCTCGGGATAAAATTACCATCTCCGGTTTTGACTCCCAATCATCACAAACGCTCGGGTCTGTAATACTGACATTACGCTTCGAGCTGCTCGTCACTGACATCAAGTTCCATGTCATTGATGCCAAGACTTGCTACAACGCTCTGCTCGGCAGGCCTTGCTTACATGAGTACAACACCATCCCTTCTGCACAACATCAGTATATGAAGTACTTCAAGGACGGCCTCGAGTACACAGTCACAGGGGAGCTGAACCCGTTCTCCATAAATGAAGTTCGCAAATATGAAGACGCTAAGTACTTCTTACCAGAATTCGAAGACATGGAAAGATGTCGCAAACCGGAGAATAAACAAAAAAACCATCACCACTATCCCGATATTCGGGAGCGATACCGAAGAGGATGAAAAGATGGTCTACTCAGGACAACCCTAAGGCAATAGGCCAGGACCATCTACTCATATGCTGGTCTTTGGCAGTGACTCTGAGGACAAGGCCAACGCAGTGTTCTCCGTCCGCCCGCCAGCCAATGCAGACCTTTGCTGGAGCTGACTAGAGTTTACAGATTACCCTGGTCCCGCAGCGGCATTACAAAGAACTTGATGCACTTGATACGTACAGCGTGCAAGAGCTGCAGACCTTCTACGTCCCTCCTAAGCAAAGAGGTGAGAAGGCGATCCTTTTCTACTAATTCACGGAGACTAAAGTAGAGAAAGAAGTATGGCACGGTGCCGAACCTGTGCTCGACAGGCTTCAACCAATCTGTCTGCCAATATACTACGCAGAGGGACTTAAAAGGCTATTGAGACGCCAAGGAGTACCCTTCAAACAGACTGCTCGACAAGCCCAGTTCTATAACAAGATTTAGGACGTTCCCGGGACTCAGCGGAAGATGCCCAACGGGAGAATAGAGACGACCAGCCTTGGATACGTTCGGTCCAATAAAAGGGAGCGATTCCATGGCTGCCATGTCATAAATAATTCCGGTGGTGAAACGAATGCATTTCCAAATGGCGTTGATGTCAAACCAGAGCGAGATCCCGCCGTGAGAATACCAAGCCCGTCATTCGAAGAATATATTGACAAGTTAATAAGAGAGGCGGGTCAAAAGGTTCAGGATGACCATAGCCGCGAAATGGTCATTTACGAGAAATCCAAGACACAATGTATCATTCAGCAGGCTATGAAGGATGACGATCCCTATCACCTTCAACCCGCTGTGCGCTCTTGTGGCAAAAAGAAAGCCCGACGTAAAAGCAACAATAAGGTAAAGAACGGGAATGATGGTCGAAAACAACAAAGCGGATCCAAGAAGCCACGCGATCAAGAAAAAGTCAGCTGGAATCCGTCTTTTATGAAAAAGATGGGTCGAGAGTACTCTTTCCCTCAAGACAAGATAAGGAAAATCTTCAACCTTGTCATAAAACATCAAATGATGGTGCTTCCGGAGTCTCAGCGCCCCGAACAAATAGACGAGATCCATCACCCGGATTATTGCTCCTACCACCGAATAGTGGGACATCCTCTTGAAGACTGCTTCACTTTCAAAGACTGGGTGGAAGATCGGTATCAGCAAGGCAGGTTTGCTCTATCCGACAGTTGGAGGGTAGCCCCACCACGAAAGCATGAGCCGAGAGCGACCTACACTGCGAGGGAAAGTCTAGATCGGCATCGAGCTTGGAAACGAGCTCATACCTGCCATATGATGACATTCTCAAAGGAAGGAGAGCACGAGAATACGAACGGCCTCCCCCAGTGCTTCGCAAATGAAGATGAGAACGAGGTGATCTCAGAATTTCCACCGGCACCAAAAGAGCTGGAAGATGGGATACACACCACAGCAGACAACTTGAGGAAAATCGACTTGGGGACGGCAAACGACCCAAGGCCAACGTTCGTCGGTGAACTGCTGTCTGAGAAATAAGTAGCCACGTTAAAGGACGTGCTTATGCAGTATAAAGACTGTTTCGCATGGAACTATTCCGAGATGCCGGGATTAGATCCAGAGATATCTGTGCATAAACTGGCGATATCGCCGGACGTCAAGCCAGTCAAACAGGCGCCAAGAAGAATGCGGCTCGAGCTCGAGATGAGTATCAATGCCAAAGTCAAGAAGCTAATTGACTCCGGCTTCATCCAAGAAGTTCAATACACTGACTGGATCGCCAATATCATTCCGGTAATAAAGAAAAATGGGACAGTACGCATCTGCGTAGATTTTCGAGATCTCAACAAAGCTTGTCCGAAAGATGACTTCTAAGTGCCTGTTACCGAGATGATGATCAATAACACACCCACCCATGAAGTCTTCTCCTTCATGGATAGATC
The DNA here is from genome assembly GCA_030015575.1 of Agapanthus africanus. NCBI lineage: Eukaryota > Viridiplantae > Streptophyta > Magnoliopsida > Asparagales > Amaryllidaceae > Agapanthus > Agapanthus africanus. Next base: position 605,433,009 of record CM057340.1, read on the forward strand.
CTCACGGTACAACCAAATCAAGATGCATCCTGAAGACCAAAAGCACATGCTTTCCGGACTCCGCTGGGCATATTCTGCTACAAAGTGATGCCCTTTGGTCTGAAGAACGCTGGCGCCACCTACCAGAGGGCCATGAAAAAGATCTTCGATGACCTTGTACATGAGATTATTGAATGTTATATCGATGACCTCATGGTTAAAAGCAAATCATATGAGGAACACTCGGAGCATTTGAAAATAGTGTTCCAGCGTCTTCGGAAATATAATCAGAAAATGAACCCTCTAAAATGCGCATTTAGAGTTTCCTCATGCAAATTCCTAGGATTCATCGTACGACACCGGGGCATCGAAATAGACCCGTCGAAGATCAAGGCGATTATGGAAATGCCTTCACCAAGAACTCTCAAGCAACTGCGGTCTCTTCAAGGAAAGCTCGCGTATATCCGACGGTTCATAGCTAACCTCTCCGGCAAATGCCGCCCCTACAGTCATCTAATGAAGAAAGGGACCCCGTTCGTTTGGAATCGCAAATGCCAAAGTGCACTGGATGAAATCAAGCAATATCTACAGAACCCGCCGGTACTGACAGCTCCGGTCAAGGGAAAGCCCCTCATCCTGTACACAACAGCCCTTGAAGATTCTTTAGGCGCGTTATGGGCACAGGAGAATAACCAGGGGAAGGAGAGAGCTCTTTATTATTTGTGTCGAGTTCTCCTGGGGGCAGAAAATAACTACTCCCCCATAGAAAAGCATTGCCTGGAACTGATCTTCGCGGTAACGAAGCTTCGACATTATGTATTGGCACATGAGGTCCATCTCATATCAAAGGTGGATCCTCTTAAGTATTTGATGTCAAGTGCTATGCTAACAGGAAGGCTTGCCAAATGGGACCTCCTCTTGATGGAGTTCTCGATAGTATATCGACCCCTCAAGGCAATAAAAGGTCAGGCCATCGCCGACTTTCTCGCTGAACATCCGATACCTGCTCTCCTTTGAACTGCGAGTTGCCGGACGAACACGCGTTTGACACAATTGACAGGGAGAAAAAAGAAAATGATACCCGATGGGAACTCTACTTCAATGGAGCGTCCTCCTTGAAGAAGCTAAAGCAAAACGCCCCCATGATTAAAGCCGGGGTGGGCCTTATCTTTGTGACTCCACAAGGAGGGATAATGCGTTTTGCCCTTTCTTTAACAGAGCCGAGAACAAACAATGAGGCTGAGTATGAAGCTTTGATAGCTGGTCTTGAGATTGCTGTCGACATGGGCATCGAAAGCCTTCTCATATATGGAGACTCCCAACTGGTCGTTAGCCAAGTAAATGGCGACTCCTAGACATGCAAACCGGAACTGATCAGGTATGGTGAAAGAGTGCAGCAACTGCTGACGCAAATCCCCTCCTACACCCTGGAAAGCATACCGCGTGTGGAAAATAGCAAGGCGGCTGAGTTAGCCAAGCTCGCTAAAGAACTGGCCGACGAAAACCTCGATGATGTAAGGATCATTGTGCAAAGCCACCGGATTCTCGCGCCAGCAGAAATATCTCCGAAGTTGTCTGGAAGAAGGGGAGTGACTGAACGAACGGTCTTCCAAATAGAGGACGAAGAAAGGGCGAAGGATTGGAGAGAAGTCTTTGTAGACTACTTCACATCTCATCATACGCCCGAAAACGCATCATCAAGACATCAGCTCATGAAGCGATCCCTGTCTTTCACCTTCGTCAATGGTACTCTTTATAAGAGATCGTTCGATTGTCTGTGGCTGAGATGCCTGGGACCAGAAGAAGCAAGAAGGTTCGTTCAAGAAACTCATGACGGACTCTGCAGTTCCCATCAAGCTGGGCCAAAGATGAAGCTGAAGATCAAAAGAATGGGCTATTTTTGGCCCACGATGATTCAGGACTGCCCCGAATATGCGAAGCAGTGTCACTCGTACCAAATTCATGGGGACTTCATCCACCGGTATCCGAATCCGCTACACCCGACATTGGTTAGCTGGCCATTCGAAATGTGGGGAACCGATATAATCGAGCCCATCGAACCAGCATCATCCAAGGGATATCGGTTCATATTGGCAACGACCGATTACTTCTCTAAATGGGCAGAAGCAATACCGTTAAGAGAGGTGAAGACGGAGAACATCCTCCATTTCTTTAAGACACATGTTATCTACCGGTTCGGCACTCCGCGAAGAATCATCACGGATAATGGGCCGGCCTACAGAAGCCACAAGATCGGCCGCTTCGCACAGCAGCATAAAATATATTGGAGGTATTCTTCAGTCTATAACCCCCGAGCTAACGGTCTAGCTGAGGCTTTCAACAAGACCTTGACGAAGATCATAAAGAAAACGGTGTCCAGAAATAAAAAGGACTGGCACAAGAGATTGCATGAAGCTCTCTAGGCCAATTGGACTACGTTCAAGACGGCCACGAACACAACGCCATTTGCGTTAGTATTCGGCACGGAAACGGTACTTCCCTGGGAGATAGAGCTACCCTCTCTACAAGTGGCGGTTCGGTATGAACTAACGGACGAAGAGAATGCCCATCTTCGGCTTGAGGAGCTAGACGCCCTTGATGAAACTCGTCTCATGGCGCAGCAAAACCTAGAAGCTTACAAACCAAGGATAACGCGCTTATACGAAAGATTGATTAGGGCGAGAACATTCCGCCAAGGCAAACTCGTGCTAGTCGTAAAAAGACCTATGATCCCCAATCGTGCTAAACGGGGGAAATTCGAGCCAAACTATGAGGGTCCGTACATCATAGACAAGGTCTACCAAGATGGGGCCTACTTGCTCATGGGTGTGCATGGCGAAAGACCTTACCGGCCAATAAACGGCCGGTTCCTTAAAAAATACTACGCCTGACAAGTCGCGGCTCAGGTTAATGATGGATGATGACGCTCATATCCGCTCGCTATCTCCCTGAGTCCAAACTCTATAATTAGTATCCAGCAAAATCTCGCCTCAAAATCCCAACGGACCGAGATGTCCTTAAACTAGCTGTGGACCGAGATTTCCTTAAACTAACATTGGACCGAGATGTCCTTAAACTAACAACGGACCGAGATGTCCCTAAACTAACAACGTCGCCTCAAAAACGGCGATAGTGGGGTGCAAGTCCACAAGTCCCAGCGGTGAGGACTGCGACTCAAATCCCACCGGCAAACAAATGGGCACATGCGGCGAAACTATTCTCGAGAGTTTCATCGTAAAAAAAAGGTATGTCCACAAGCGAAATGGGCACGGATGAAAACCCGAAAGGGCGCCGTGAGTAAAAACAGCAGGACTGCCGGTGAGTTCGTGAAAACCCGAAAGGGCGCAGACTCGTAAAAAATTCATGCACATTTGCAAGGTCCTCTCAACCTTGTAAGGAGAAAATACCTATGTGAGATCCTTACGAATCATAAAAGAGCAACACACTTAGGGATCCCCATGATTCCTAAGGAGAAATTACATTTGCGAGATCTTCATGACTCATAAAAAGAATTCCCCCTATGAGACCCTCACGGCTCATAGGATTCAAAAGCCTTAAGCTACAGGGATCTGAACCTGTTCTTAAGCCATCATATTCCCCAGTTTGCCCTACAAACGGTTCAATATAGATTGATTAGATTGAACAGATTGAATATATAGATTCATGGATTCATGTTAAATTGTAGTTTGATACTTGAATCAAATTCAAGTCAGATTGATTATATTGAGAATCAGTCTGAGTCAGACAATTAGAAAAGAAATTGAATCCTGAATTATGTTTTGGTGCTATCGGTAACCGCTGCACATGGACGATAGGATTTATGTCTTTTTCAAAGAAAATTACCGTGCTGATAACACCGTTTGTTAAGTTGTCTACCTTAAATAGGCAAGCACCCATATCTCCGTCTCCCTGGGGCTCAAGAGACTAGTCCCGCTTAAACCTATGTTTATTAGGGTCTTTATTGTAATTTAGTATAACTTGAGGGGGTTTTATGTAAAAATAATTTTGTATAATTTTTAAAATACACCTTAAGTATTTTATTATCGTCTTTAGAGTTTTCATGAATGTATATTTTATCAATGTGACATTTCTAGTGAATAAAACCTAATTTCATAATATATGGTATTTATTTGTAATTTTGGAATTGTATGGTATTTTCTTATAAATGAGATGTTTTTCTTGAATTTTGGAAATGTGGAATATTATAAATATTAAAAATAGATATTTTTATATTAATTACATATATATTTATTTATAAAAATATAAGTTTTATTTATAATAGAAATCATATTTTTCTAAAGGAAAATGTACTAAAATCTTTCGAGATCATATGCTCCTTGCGAAGGTCTGCATCTCACTCTACTAGGCCCGAGGATGTGCGATAATCCACACCGTACCGAACGGGTTCCTCGAAATGGGTTGTAGAGGCGCAATTGCAAAGATTTTTTAAATACACTTCTTGTAGAAAAATGTTTTTATAAGTTGAAGGTAGTTATATGTAAAGTCGTGTTTTCCCAAATCTATGTTCCCAAATTCTATCGTGCTATATTACATATGAGTGTTGTGAGGAGGTAGGTCATTACCTCATGAGTTTTCTAAAAGTATAGAGGTATTATAGAGTTTATGACGGATTTGTGGTATTTTAATGTAAAATTGCAATAGAAGATGCATATAACAATATTTTGTGATGAAACTTGTTAAAAATGTTTATTAATATTTAATGAACAATACATGATGATATGAAGGTATCTTGATTAAGAAAAATTGTAGTTTTTAAAGAAAACCGAATCGGAAGTCGGACTAACTCCGCTTTCGTCGGGTTTTAGTTTTGAATGTTTTTATAATAGAGAAAAGAAGAAGAAGTAGGGACTTACTGGATGATTGGCTAGAGGAGAGAAAGAGGAAGAGGTGGGAGTTTCCGGTGCGTCGTTTCGTCGTCGGAAACTCCTTGCGTTGTTATCGGAAGTTCGTCGGAGTTTCGCCCTTTTGCTAACTCCACTTGCACATAAAAGACTTGGGAATTTTCTTGAGAGTTTGGGTAGGGATTTGTGAGTGAGGGGGGTGATTTAAGGGGTGGTATTTATAGGAGAAATCTAGGGTTTAGGCTAGTGAAAGGTGTATTAAAATCTGTAATAAAAATTGATTAAATATGAGTTTTATTGTGCTCTGTAAATGTGCAGTAAAAACAAATAATACAGGGGTTATGGGGGGAGTTCAAGAGTCGCCAGAGATAAAGAAAATTTAGGTTTTTGCCGAGTCAGACCGGCGGCGCCGGCCGAGTCAACGAGTTCGCCGACCTGAGTTGGGCGAGTCGGGGCTCATCTTGATGCCACGTGTCCCTGATGCTTGGTCTAGCCTCGTAAACACGTTTGTTTATTCTGTAACTTACCCTATTACGTGTAGTGCATGTGTAGACTCTTGGGCTTCTAAAAGATTAAAAGAAATTAAAATAAAAAGATAATGTGGCTGATGGGATTTGAACTCTGGTGCTTTGGTTCAGCAGTGTAAGGTCTTACCAGTGAGCTACAAGCTCCTTCTTGCTGTTCAAAAGCAAAACAAATTTATAACTTGTGCTCAGGCTCAATTACCCCTTTCTGTATTTTTGAAAATTTTGTACAGAAATTTTAGGGTTGTTACAATAAAACCCTAGTGCCACAGACCCTAACGGACTTCTATTAGCAGGAGTTAACTGTGACGTTAGGACATCCTTGCGAGAACTTCTCGATTCGTCTCGACTCGTAAAGAAATTAGTGTCCTTGCGAGAACTTCTCGATTCGTCTCGACTCGTAGGGGAAAGCCTTAGGCAATGAGGATAAAGACCTGTTTCCTAAGCACTGGGGCCCTGCAAGTCGGTCCAAAATGGACTGTTACATACTATTCACGGGCCACACTCTCCAAAATCGAATATCGACAAGGAGGGAAACAACCACTTATGAATCCTCTCAACTTGTAAGAGAGAGAGAGATTCTCCCGTGATATCCTTACGACTTTCAAGAGAAAACGCACATGGGAGTCCTTACGACTCCTAAGGAGAAAATACACCTGCGGGATCCTCTCGACTCGTAGGGAGAAAAAAACCCTTTAAAAGACCCTCACGGCTCATAAAATTGAAAAGTCTTAGGCAGCAGACCTGAACCTGTTTCATAAACCATCGTTGCCCTGCAAGGAGATCAAGATAGACTATCTACAAGACGCATTTGCTAAAGAGACACGACAGTACGACTGCGCATGTGCTTAAATGGAAATGTGTCCAAAACGTTCTAATTTATGTACGACACTATAACAGCGCTCGCACTTAAAAGAAAATTCCTAAGGGTAAAGTATAAAGCTCATGTACAGAGGTGGGATACATGTACGAATATATGATGAACGGAAAACATTCAACAGAAAATATTCAACAGTCGATAATAAGAAAAATACATCGATATAAATATACTACTGTAGGGTGTTTTTCGTCACCCCATTGAGATGGGAATACGCGCACGCTTGTCAGGCGCATTACAGATTCCCCCTGCCTAGGGTAAGCCGGGGTTTAATGATTATGGGGATCCGAATCTCCGGCAGCCGCGGACTAAGCTGCCGTTAATTACCCCTCGCCTTTGGAGCGAGGGAACCTCCATTTGACGGGTTAAACTAGTCATGCGAATTCAATGTGCAGTGTTGTGTTTTGAAGGGGTTTGGGATATATCGGGGGCCCCGCAGAGTTTTTATAAGGGTCCCGCTATCCGGATAGCGAGCTGGGGGTCAAGGGGGCTAGCAGCCCCCTTGCGGGGTGCGGGGCAGCGCCCCGTTAGAAATTTTTTTCTAACAGGGACAGTGTCGTGGAGTATGTGTGTCTGTACATATGTATACATATGTATGTATATATATATGTATATATATAAAAAACGGGGGGGAAGGCATCCAAAGGATGTGTGGGGCCAGCGCTTTGAGCGCAAGAGCGCTAGTGCACCAAGTGTCAGCACGTGGGCGCTTGGGCGCTAGCGCGCCACGTGTCAGCACGTGGGCGCTCGGGCGCTAGCGTACTGAGCGCTAGCGCTCCACGTGTCAGCACGTGGGCGCTAGGGCGCTAGCGCTTTGGGCGCTAGCGCGCCACGTGTCAGCACGTGGGCGCTAGCGCTTTGGGCGCTAACGCTCTGAGCGCAAGAGCTCTAGCGCGCCACGTGTCAGCACGTGGGCGCTCGGGCGCTAGTGCTTTGGGCCCTAGCGCTCTGAGCGCAAGAGCGCTAGCGCGCCACGTGTCAACGCTTGGGCGCTCGAGCGCTAGAGTTATGAGCGCTAGCGCTATGAGCGCTAGCGCGCCACGTGTCAGCACGTGGCCGCTCGAGCGCTAGCACTCTGGGCGCAAGAGCACTAGCGCACTACTTGTCAGCACGTGGGCGCTCGAGCAGCAAAAGGGACTTGGTCCCTGCAATGGGAGTTGTACTCCCAGAAATGAGCACTTATTATTCTCTCTGTGTGTGTGTATATATATATATATATGAGGAGTTAAACTCCTAAGATGTTTTGAAGCTGATGAAGGGCTTCTCCTCTTGAGCCCTAGTTCTTCCCCAAAGTGGGGTTTCTGGAGATGGGTCTCCTTCTTCTTCCTTTGTTGGCCGGATCTTGAAGATCAAGAAATATGAGATTCTAAAAATCTCTCCTTTCTGAGATCTGATGGCAAATCTGAGTTCCTCTTTGTGGGTTTTGTGGTGAAAAACTATTTAGTTTTGGAAAAGGAAGAGTAAAACTCTTGATTTAATTATATAAAAAAAGGAAGGTTTAGAACCTTGAGGAAGGAGAAGATCACAGATCTAGATTTTTCTTTGGAGAGAGAAAAAGTTGTGAGATATTTTCATTATCTTTGTCTTTATAGGCTATACACTTTACATATAGCCCCTTGAGCTTTACAAAAATGGCATTTTAGCCATCTCATGGCTCATGTGCCATTTCTTTTTGCACATAAGCCATGGGCTTACAAAAATTTGGCATTATGCCCATTTCGCATACATTTATGCATAAAAAATTACATAAAAAATTATTTATTACATGATCTATATTTTGGCATGGAGGAGGCTGGCCGCGGGCTCGACTTGGGCATGGGCCTGCTTGACCTGGGCTTGGGGGTTGACCTTGGCTTTGACTCAGTCAACCGGTGTGTAAATTTTTACCCCAACAACTACTCTACAGGGAAAAGATCACCAAATATGGGATCAGAGATACAGGGGTTAACAAAACAAAATACAAAGTTATCCAATTCCCTCTCTGCTCTCTCCACCATGTCGAAGCGACGGTCTTCGTGAGGAATTGCTCCACACCGATTAGCACCGTGCTCATCAGCGAAAGCGGACATGATGGCCCGCCGGGCTCTTATCTGACTCAGTAGATGAACCGAACGATCCTTCAGAGCCTGAGTAATTAAGTGTGTCTCGTGGAAACACTCAATTTTGTCCTCCGCCGTATCAAGAATCGCCGGAGTCATCTCCGCCGGATGAGGGGGAATATCAGCAAGCACGGACAAGAAAATCATCCTGAGCCAAATGGAACCCATAGGAAGAGGAGAGCCCCTACGGGCCAAGAGTTCGTATAGTGCCGTGTCATATTGGTCATCGGTGAAAAGAGGATCCGCTAGCCGCGCGGCAAAACGAGGAATAATCTCCTCGATAGGCACCTCCCAGGGTTGCCGACGAGCGTGGGGACGGTTGCAAGCCATAACCTTTGGTTTGTTTCTCAAAATGATCACCCTAAGATCTAAATGGTTCTCTCTTTGTGAAGAAAGAGGAAGATGTAGCTTCGGGTTATAAAGAGATGCATTCAAAGCTATGCACAAAAAATGTCGTGCATGGTGGAGCTATTCCCAAGGCCAAAAAAGGGGGCATGGGAAAAGAAAGGGGTGACTCATTGGAATTAGAGTAGAGAGGCGAAGCGACCTCATCAGCGGAGCCTCACGTGCATGGCATGTGAGCACCCACGTTGAGCCTTTTGAAAACTAAAGCGGCACCGCACGTGCATAACACGTGAGCGTCGGCGCTGGTTTGGGATTAAAATCCTTAACAGCGCCTCATGCGCAAAACACGTGAATGCCAACAACAGTATAACGACACTTCATGCAGAATACATGTGAGCAAAAAAATGGGGGAATAGGAAGTTTTATCATTCATGCTCCTGGAACTTATACATGATATAAAAACAAAAGAAAATGTTTACAATGGTAAAACACTTAATCCTGGACATGGATTGAGGAATTCAGAAGCAAGGCCGAGTAAAATACTTCTGGCTTCTCTGACCATTTTCGTGTGCATCTTCTCACGAATGCAAGCGTCAGGATTCTCGCTGATGTCATCCGTCCTCTGATAGGCAGAGATTATCGTCGCCTGTTGGAAAACTTGATACAAGATATCAACAAGACCATCTCGCCGCCTCTTCGAGATCAAGCCCATCAGATATACTGAGTGCACCTTGTCTTCGGCATCATCAAGTGCCTCAAGCAGCATGGCTTCGTTAAATTCAGGAAGTGCTTCCCAAATCGCCCCCACGATGATCCTCAATAGAGCGGAACGACGGGGGAGTAGTCGATTGTTGTATTCATCGAAGCGACGCATAACCTCAGCGCATTGGGTATTCGTAAACTCCTGGTTTTGACAGCGGCCTTGGACGCGAATGTCTTCATAAGAGATAATTTCGTCAAGATCATACAGATAAACGGCCATAGTATCTGAAAAGAAAAATCAGCAAGAGTTTAGCGATCGAGATGATCAAGAAAATGCTTAATATGAGAATCTAAAAGGATTCTCGTTAAACGGACACGGGAGTTTAAACAACTCTTGACATCCTCATAGAGAAAACAAGTTCTGTTAAAATACCCAACAAATTTGAATTTGTGCAAGTAAGGAAAAACCCTATGAAAATATGCTCAAGAACACCAGGGAATGAAATTCCCGAGGGGCCTTCTTGATCTTCAGAGCAAAGCTCTTTGGTGAGGAATTAAATTCTTTTTATGCGATGGAATTAAATTCTAGAAACCCCCATGATGAGGAGAAGAAAAATAAAATACCATGAATCCTTAAAGATCAGAGGGGGAATGCCCAAGACATTGAGGGTTACTACTCAAAGATCACGTCATTGGATCTCTGAGGGATGGGTTTCAGAAGGGAGCAAAGCTCTTATGGTGGATTTAAAATCCTGGAAATTTTTTTTAGAAAAAGGTTTCTTTGTTGTTCAAGATCTTTACCTAAAAAGGGGTTTCTTTTTCGACAGAGTTTAACTCTGAAATTGCAATAGACAGAGAATTAAGCTCTGAATAAGAGAACTAAATTCTCAAAGAAGACAAGGAAGGAAGAAGATGAAAGAACAGTGGCTTCCCAAAGACCAAACACTTGCATTTATAAGACGTGACAAGGGCGGTTCACCTCCCCATTCCCCTAGACAATCCAACGGCTGTAAAGGTGACAGCGTTTTACTCATGTGCAGGCCACGTAAGAACAACGCTGTGGGGGCATTTGTTCCCTTGTAAAAAAAATAATGAACCAAAAAGTGATGGAGCATCATGTGCCCACACGTGATGCGCCTTGGAGCAAAGATTATTGGCATTGCGCTTAACAATAAGGCTGAAATTGAGCCTCACGTGCAGGCACGTCAGTATCTATATATAAAGTATATAGGCACCTTCCTAAAATAAATAACTGGCCAAAGAATCTCACGTGTCAGCACGTGATGCTCTTTGTTGGGCTTAACTTCGTGGGGGTCACGTACCAGACGTAACATTCCTGAACATCAGCTCACGTGACAATATGTGATGCCTTTCACTGGGACTGCTGCATATAAGCAAACCGGTTTAATGCTATGGGGGTCATGTGCTACACGTGGGGTTCCTAATGCCTTCTGAACCGATAGAATTAAATTCTAAATAAGAGGGATCAAAACCCTATTTGGAAAATATTTCCTTGAATCTTTCTAAACAAGAAAGATTATACTCTGTAAAACAGAGCACCGTTGGATTAAAAATCTAATGTGATTAAAAATCAACAAGCTACAGAATAAGTTCTGTATGGAAAATATTTCCCTAATCTTTCTAAACAAGAAAGATTATGCTCTGTAAAACAGATCACCGTTGGATTAAAAATCCAATGGTGATTAAAAATCACCAAGGTACAGAATAAGCTCTGTATGGGAAAATATTTTCCCAATCTTGCTAAAAACAAGAAAAATGTTTTCTGTAAAACAGAAGTCCTTAGATCAAAGATCCAACAGTGGATAAAATCCCCGAATCAATCAAACAATCTCTCAATGAGAGATTTCCTTAACTAAATCAACAAACTTGCCTCTACTATATAAAGGACTCGAGACTGAAAGGTGAAAAGGAGGAGACCCCCCATAAGATTTGAGAAACAAAAAAGAAGAAGAAGTGTTCTCTTTGAAGAAAAGAAACCCAAGGTAAAAAAAAAGTCCTAGAGATCATTTTATCTCCTCTTACAAGCGTTTAACTCTTCCAAGCAAGAACTTAGTTCTTCCTCTGGTTGAGCTCTGCAGAAGCAGATCTCCCCACAAGTTAAGAATTTAATTCTCATCGGGGAGATTCTGTTATGCAGTCCTAAAACTTAGACGAAAGAACTAAGTTTGAAGAATTTAATTCTTCCAAAAGATATAGGAATTTAATTCCTCCGATAAGATCAGGGCTTAACCCTGCATAAGAATTTAATTCTTATAAAACAAAGGATCTGAAATTCTCAAAACTCAGGTCAAGATCTCCATGCACATAAAAGAAATGATTAGCGTATAACGCTATAACGACAGATCACGTGTTCCCACGTGAGCACCTTTGAGGAACAAAAAGGAGCGACTGAGATCAAGTCACGTGATTCCATGTGACCCCCCTAATAGTGCTTAGCACTTGTAAAAGGAAGAGGGGAATAAATTAAGACAGTTCCCATTTTTGGGGCGCCTCACATGATCCCACGTGACCCCCGATAGTGCTTAGCACCTAGGAAAGAACAGGAGGATAAATCCAAGGGAGGCAGTGCCCAACTTGGGGCGCCTCACGTGTTCACACGTGATGGCCATAAGATTTAGGTGTTTAACACTAGCATACAGATGAGGATTTGGACCCAAGTATACAACGACAATTCTCAGGCGTTTCACGTATCACACGTGATCGCCCCAGAGTTTCAGTGTTTAATACTGCTTTAGAGCCTCACGTGGGAGCACGTGAGCGCCAAGCAAATGTTAGTGTTTAACACTATGAGAAGTCGGCCTTAGCCTAAACCTAGCCAAGTCTCCCTTGGCCAAAACCCTTTTTCAACTAAGTCTGCCTATGCTCAGGTCTCCCCAAATCGATCTTAGTTCCAAATGATGTCCTAACAGATGGTATCTAAAATGGTGTTCATTCCACCATGATCTCTCCTTTCAATCTGGAGTTCTGTTCAAGGGTACATCTCTCTACACCTCTGATACATGTCGTTGTAATTCTTCAACGATATCAGAGAGGTGGAGGGTCCCGACAACCAACAGCTCTTGGATGCACTCTCAAACCTATGAGCATACCCCAATGGACCGTAATGTTCTTAAACTAGCTGTGGACCGTAATGTCCTTAAATTAGCTGTGGACCGCAACGTCCTGAAACTAAAACAATAGTGCCCAAATGCTCTTTCGTTGGATTAAAAATGATCCTGAACCCCCGTTAAGTAGATCTTAGTCCAATATCGGATTAACGTGTCCTTAACAAATATTTAAGTCGATCTTAATCTCAAACAAGGTTAACGATCCTTAAATCAAACCAAACCCAAATCTAAGAAAATACGGATTTGGAATAATCCACGCCCTACGGGCGAAGACACAAATTAGTCTCCGTATACAATCCACGGGCAACCAAAAATAAAACAAACACACACGACACGAAGTGACTTTATGGAACAGGAAAAAGTGGTTATCGCTACAAGGTAACGTAAATAACTGCAGGGGCTTGCGCCTGCAGGGAAGAGCGTCCCCACAATCAAAAAACCCCTCACAACGAGGGGGACTCTGACGAAGTCTGCTACAACGGCCGCATCTGTCCAAACCTCCGATACACGGTGCCATAAATCAACTTGGTATTTTCGGAGAGATGGACAGATAAAACCAAATAGCATCTGCCCCCAAATGCAGGCAAGACATCTGTCTTCCCGGTTTTCGGCAGTAAACAGAGATTAAGCATGAAGGTGGAGGAACCCAAGAAAACTAGAAAGGAGAGTGAAGCATGATGGTGAGGTGAGAAAAACCAACCATCTCTCATCTTTTCATCAAGTGAGGAAAAATAACATGAAGCCTTATTTTATCAAACTCAATTTTCCATTTTTAAAATCCAAGCCATGCTTGAATAGTTTGCACACATGAATTAACAATTCATTTGTGCAATACTATACAAGCATGGCTCTCACCATACTCCCCTCTCTCCTTTTTCCACCTCATTTACCATTTACAATAAATGGTTAAATCTAAAATGAGGTGTCCACCTTCTAGAATGTTATCTGTATAAATACGGATTATACTCTACTGTATATACATACATGTACTCGTACCGAAATACAAATACCCAAAGAGATAGAATAACACAAAGAACATAATACTAGAATATACATATCGAAATTGTTGGGATTCGGCGCCCGGGCCCGGAGTCCGCGGCCGAGGCGGAAGCTAAAATAAAAAATTCTTGTGAGCACCGGACTCCCGCGAAACCCGAGGATTCGAACTATATACCTAAACTAGCTATACTAGAAGTGCAAGGGGTTAAGAAATACAACATTTGTCGCATGGCCACCCAATTGTGGAAGAGCCCTCCAAGCTCATAACCGCCGGGATCGCGCTTGAGTATTGACCACCCTTGCCGAAGACGATCCACCCGAGGGAACTCGGAGGAGGCTCGAATCGACAATCTAAAGCCGCTAGGTTTGGATGGTCGGTGATGTAGGAATACCCCACTAAATTTTTCTCTCTAGGATCTTGCTCAAACATGGAAGCAAGAAGAAAAAGAGGATGGAAAAGATGAAGCATCAACATTAGCCATGGAGCTCAACCCAAGAAGAAAAACATCCTCAACTCATCAAGTAAAAAGTTTGGCTACACAAAAATGAACCATGCACAAATAGTGCAACCAAATAAGAAATCAATTTAAAAATGAAGCCATGCTTTTCATCGATGCTTGGACCCATGCTTCAAAGTCTCCACTTGCCACCCCATTTTCCTTTTTATTTTTCAAAAATAGAAAAATAAATATGAGGTCATCTTCTTCAAGAAGCATTCCCGTATAAATACGGAATACTTCACCTGGTATATGTATCGCTACATACACGCATATCGGTACAAAAATACGGATAGCACCAAAGAAAGAAAGAAAATAATGAACAATAATACTAAAATACATGTATCGAAATACATATATAAATTATTAAATCAAAACCTGATTTAATAATCCGGCTTAATCCTAAGCCGGCTAGTATTATCAACTGTCTGATTAAAGTCCGTATACCGCGTACACGTATTTAATCGGACCCCTGCATATACCACCGTACGGCTCCTACATTCATCGCCTGAACCGGGAAAACCCTCTGTGTGGGACTCTAAAGACTCGATAATATGCTGGCAGTGGGTTTAACCGCAAGCACATCAGCGGCACTAGCTATACGTAACGGCTACCCAGGTAGTTGTCGAAAGGGGGGTCGACGATCAAGTGCGTCCTTACCCTACTGAGCCTGAATGTGACAATCTCCGTAAGTCTAGTCTGTTCGTCAAAGAGTATCGAATATCGGATCTAGGGGGTGGATAACGTCAGGCCCCTATTAACCCGATAAATCGTGTCTGAGTCTAGCTCATCACCAACTGAGATACTAATGATCAACTATCAGTAAATCTTCCCTACCGTGGCTACGGATTTCTGGTGATAGCCAACCAAGCACAGCGCGATATCGACTCCTAATACCAGAAGAGACGAATCCCTGACAGTCGACCAGTGCCTCCATGTGGCCCGGAACTGTACCCAACTAAAATCTGTTTGCATGACTCCTTTGAACCATGGTAGGGTAGTAATCAAAGTACAGTGGGAACTCACACAAGACAAATGACGACTTAAGTTCAAAGGACTAACATATACTCATGCCACCTGAGAACTTCCATCTGACGATAGGTATGTTAGTTATATGTATGCCCTAGAGGCCATTACTATACATAGGATGTATATTGTAGTGGATGCTGGGACATATATAGGGAGGACTTTCTTGCTCGACATGATAGTATGCTATCTGGTTGCTCTTTACCTTAACGTGTACACTGTTTGTCTCTCTATTACATGTTGGTAAAGCCCTTAGGATGTGTACTTGACTATCTGGACTATGATGCAGATCATACTAGTGGGGACATGGTAGTCCATAAGTACATCCTTTAAAGTCCCTAGTTGTGGGTGTATCGAGACGGGGCATCGATATACCAGAGTAGACTAGCGTATACCTTCTCGACCCATACAGATGGGCGATGGATGATCCCATATCCATTAGTGTTTGACATCGGAGATGATATACGAGTGCTCAGTAGAGACTGGGTACACTGGACGGACTCGCCGAGAACTCCCAGATGGTATTATACCTTACGTCAGATGGCAGTTCTCTGGTGACACTGGTACAGAGTAGTCTGTTGACCCGAGATCGTCATAGAGTCTTGTGTGGTTCCCACTGTGCTTTGATTTCCATCTTACCACGTCCAAGAGGGCGTGCAAAATAGTGGTTTTTGGGTACAGTCCCGAGTCACATGGAGGCAATGAGCGATAGGAGGGGATTCGTCTCTCCCGGTATAGGGGGTTGATGTTGCGCTGTGTTCGATTGGCTATAACCGGAAATCCCTGGCCAGGGTTGCTGAGATTTACTGGTAAGTGTTACCAGTAGTTTCTCGAATTGTTATAGACCTCATATCGACACGACTTATCGAGCTAATGGGGTCTGACGTTTACCACCCCTAGGCGAGATATGCGACATATCAGACGATCAGACCGGACTGTACGGTAGTGTTACTGGTTGGATTCACTGGAGTGTGAGCGGGCTTGCTCGTCGATCTTCTGATCGCTCAATACCCGGGTGGCCGTTACGTTTAGCAGACTGCTTGCGGCTTGTGGATGCTTGATATGATCATCATCTGCTGCCGGCGTATTGACGAGTCTTTAGAGTCCTACACAGAGGTTTCCTGGCTCAAGCGAAACGAAATAGGAGCGCATATGAGATATGTGCGGGACCGAGAATAATGTGTGTATGTGATACCGTATTCTATTCTCGCGATGAATGTGTCGACTGGTTGTATGCGATATAACCTAGTTATCGATTCAAGCATTGATTCGATAAACCGATACATAGGATACTAGTCGGTTATATGCGATATGACCGGATCGTTAAATCAAGTGTTGATTTAATGATTTAATGTATAATTATATATTTGATATATTACTTTGCATTAACTAGTATTGGTTCACTTTAAATGGATTTTCTCACTTGGGTTGTGCACATTGTATATATGATATACTTTTGTACACAAGTTTGTATCATGTTTGATGATACATGCTTACTAGGGTTTGTGTGAAGATTAAACCATGGTTGTAGATTGGTTAGGGTTTTCATTTTCTTATTCCTTTATTTATTTATTTATTCTTTTTGGAAAAATGAAAAGCATAAAGGAAAATGGTGGCTTTGTTTGTTTTCTAGTTGAAGCTTCATGAAGCTTTGACCAAAGTGACCATTTTGTCTCATGCTTAACCCTAACCACTCCATTAACCCTAGTTTAATCTCTACACTTGACCATGGTTCATTATATGATAATTATTGATTTTCTTTTCAATAGAAATTAACTTATCATAACACTTTCTTCTTCTTCTTCATCTTCTTCTATGAAGAAAGCTTCACTTCATCAATGGTGGATTGATGAAAAGTGTGAGAAATCCAATTCTAAAGTGAACCCACTTCCTATTTCTTCATCCTCTACCTCTTGCCAAGTAGTATAGGGTGTTTCCTTCACAAGTTTTCATGGCTTGGTGAAGGTGGAGCTTGATCTAGTGATGCCTCGACGTAGATCATCTTCGGCACGTCGTCGATGAACTAGCTCACTCTTTCTCCGATGAAGCCGACGCTAGAGCCCGGGATTTGATTTGGACAGTGGAGAGGACTTCATCACGGAGCCGTGGAGGTGGAGGACCGGATCTACAAAGGTTGTATTTCCGATTCTTATAGTTAAGTGTTAACTAGTTACTTTGTTCGCCTAGACATCTAGCCAACGATCCGTAGTTTAGGGTTTCTCGGCACCGTAAAACTTTAAATTGGCATGGTTGATGCCTTGTGAGACCTCATTAGGGTGCCTAGGAACCCTACAAGGTATAATACTATCTAGAAGTTCTCGGCGAGTTCGTCCAATGTACTCACCTCCAGCGAGCACCTATATACTATCTTAGGTGACACAACACCAATGGCTTGTGAGACAGGCCACCACCCCTCATCGGAGTCTAGAAGCGTATACACAAGTCTACTCCGGAATATCGATGCCCAGTCTTGATACTCCCACGACTAGGGATATTTAAGGATGTGCTTATAGGCTACCCAGCTCTCACATATATGACCGCCATCATAATGCTGATAGTCAAGCAAGAATCCTATGGGCTCTATCAACATGTAATAGTGATCTGCAATACCACATAATGCATGTATATAATGATAAAGACAAACCAGATAGTATACTATCATTTTGAGTAAGACCGTCCTTCCCGTATAGGTCCTCCCTCAATTATCACAATCGCGTGCCTACGATTACAATAATTGACTTGAGGGCACTATATCCAACAATCTCCCACTTGCACTTAAGGCTAATTATTGCGATATCGCGTACCCACAGCTCGTGTGCTACCGAATACCCAACTTCTTTACTAATCAGTTTCTCAAATCTAGTTTGAGGAACATCCGTGTTCGAGAAATAGCATCAGTGAATGGATCCGCTATAATGTTTCAACTTCTTCTCTCTATATCTCAACTTTGCAAAGATCAACAATCTCCCAAACTGAGCGATACCCCGCTCCAAGAATTTGTCTGGATACCTGATGGGACCAAGTTCATCAATGAACAACTCCTATCCAACAAACTTCTTGGGTTGTATCCTCTGTTGAGTTCTATCCAGCATCCTGCACCATGATTACCTCAGTATCCTTATTGGAACACTATCCAATATACTGATCCTCAAAAGAGGACAAACTCATAAATTTGACAGCATCTTTGTCAACCAGGTCATCTTGGAAGCCACAACCGATAACCGCCTCCCGGAGGAGGCTGGCGTTGCCAAATACCAAGAACATTCTCTTATGTTCTTTACTGCTTCCCTTTGTTTCTCGAGAATTGGATTAATATATGCTTGTTGCAACTAGTGCAAAAGCAATGTCTGGTATTGTACAAGACTTTACATGATTGACTCAATTGCGTAAGCAAATGATATGCCATTCATGCAGTCCCTCTCTTCATCGGTCTAAAAGACATCCCTTTCAGAGAGGGTGACTCCATCACCTGCGGGTACACCACCACACTAGAAGTCGTCTATTCTAAAATACTTTTAGAATGTTGTCTAAGTACCTAATTGGGGAACTTCTCAAATCTAGATCTAAAACCATAGATCTAGTCACCAGAACTCCTGATATACTATCCATATCCAACGTGGAGAAAACACCGTGTGACAAAAAAAATCTGACCGATTGTAATATAGGAACATCACTTCCTATCCGGAGTATGTCATCCAAATCATGGACAGTACTCCCTACATCCTTCTTACTAGGTTCATCTTTTGTTTTAATGAAGTCAATTACCTTGACTGTCACATCAATAATAGATGATCTGTCTCCGCTATCCTTGCTTTAGTCTACGAATAGACATAAGCATCTGCACACCTTCCGCTGCTCTCACTGACTATGATAACCCTCTGGCAGAATCATATACACGTGCACTTCCAAAATCCCATTTGGAAATACGTTATAGTCACCCACCTGCCAAATATCATAGCCATGAACTGCATCAGCGCCCAAACATATCCATATGGACTTCAGCATAGGTTAGCACCTTTCCACATGCACGGATATCGAAAGATCTACTTGCTCCTAATGGTTTTACCCCTTCAGGAGCACCCAGCAAAGTCTAAAATCCATGATTTGCTGAAGTGCGTGAAGTCTATCTTGGATATGAAGTATCTGGTCACCTAGAAGTTTCCGCTTCCTATGACCTACTGATAGCTAGTAGGACCGTCATCTCCATGATGCTGACCTCCCTGTCACTGTCTACGAGAAAACCGAAGTATCTCTCAGGTGTCTGAGGTCACCTACTAAAATCTGCGGAGTGGCTAATGGTTTGTAAAGTCCAATTGAATGCTTAGGTTCTACTAAATTTTCGGTAACCGTTTGTAGTCCTGGAATCACTTCCAATTCTACCATACTCCCACTAGTTTCTTTTGCAAAAAGATCCTTTTATAAAATGGTGGTGAGTAAAGAACAATATAACTATTGATCTTGTAAATGGTAGAAACAAAATCCCAGCGAATGCTCGGGATAATGCACAAACTGCCATTACCGAAGCGTGCCTCGAGTTTGTCCGGATTCTGCTTTTAGACAGAAACCGGATAACTCTGTATCTTAACAACCTGAAGATATGCAACCATTCTATGTTCATATAGAATCAAGGCACTAATTTAGATGGAACCAGATTCAAAAGTCATGCAACTGTTTTCAGTGCATATCATTGTTGGGGTAAAAATTTACATCCCGGTTGACCGAGCCAAAGTCAGGGTCAACCCCCAAGCTAGGTGGGCCCAAGCCCAGGTCAAGCGGGCCCATGCCCACGTCGAGCCCGCGGCCAGCCTCCTCCATGCCAAAATATAGACCATGTAATAAATAATTTTTATGTAATTTTTTATGCATGAATGTAAATAAAATGGGCATAAAGCCAATATTTTGTAAGCCCATGGCTTATGTGCAAAAATGAAATGGAACATGAGCAATGAGATGGCTAAAATGACATTTTTTGTAAAGCCCAAGGGGCTATATGTAAATATGTAAGCCTATATAAGGCAACATGATGATGAATAAAAGATAACATTTTTTATTCTCTCCACAAAAATTTTAGATCTGAGATCTTTTGTGCCTCCTGCTCCTTCTCCAAGGTTCTAAACCTTCTCATTTCATTTGAATTAAATCAAGAGTTTTACTCTTTCTTTTCAAAAACTAAGAAGTCTTCCACCACAAAACCCACAAAGGGAAACTTGGATCTACGATTAGATCTCAGAAAGGAGAGATTTTCAGATATCACATCTCTTGATCATCAAGATCCAGCCAACAAAGGAGGGAGAGGAAGAACCCCTTTCATCAACCAAAACATTTTAGGAGTTTAACTCTATATATTTACATAGATATATATATATATATAATAAATATTTCCTTTCTGAAGCATAGCTTCTGGTTCTGGGACTAAAAGCCCCTTTGTCTCGCCAGCGCCCAGCGCTCGAGCGCAAAACGCCCACGTGCCGACACGTGGCACTCTTGCGCTCAGGCGCACTGCGCTCGAGCGCAAAGCGCCCACGTGCCGATACGTGGCGCGCTTGCGCTCAGGCGCACTGCGCTCGAGCGCAAAGCGCCCACGTGCCGACACGTGGCGCGCTTGCGCCTGAGCACACAGCACCTAAGCGCACAGTGCTCAAGGCGCTGGCCCCACGCATCCTTTGGATGCTTTTTCCTCCTCTTTCTTATATATATATATATATATATATATATATATATATATATATATATATACACACACATATATACATATATATATATATAGACATATGCATACATATGTGCACACACACATACACCACGACACTGTCCCTGTTAGAAAAAAATTTCTAACGGGATGCTGCCCCGCACCCCGCAAGGGGGCTGCTAGCCCCCTTGACCCCCAGCCCGCTATCCGGGTAGCGGGACCCCCGTAAAAACTCTGCATGGCTCCCGATATATTTAAACCCCCCTCCAAAACAAAACACACGTACACTGCACATTGAGTTCGTATAACCAGTTTAAGCCGTTAATCGGAGGTTCTCTCGCCCTAAAGGTGAGGGGTAATTAACGGCAGCTTAGTCCGCGGCTGCCGGAGATTCGGATCCCCCCAATCATTAAACCCCAGCCTACCCTAGGCAGGGGGAATCTGTAGTACGCCTGACAAACACGCGCGTATTCCCATCTCAATATGGTGACGAAAAACACCCTACAGTTTCTGGCACGCCCGGTGGGACCAATCTCTCCTCTCATATTTCGGGTTAAGCATTCATGCGAACTCAATCATTATACATACCTGTATTTATACTAAAATAATACTCTTTCATGCAGATTTTCAAGCAATCACCTTCCGACGATGTCTTCGATGATGAACTCAGCTCCCGTCTCCTACACGATGAAGATAGACTCCAGGAAGGTCCTTCCGGCCAGTCTCAGACGATAATGGGAGGAGCCGCTGCTACCATTCGGCTCTATTATGTTCATGCCTGTTGGCGCCATCCCGGCTCCTCAAGCCCCGGTGGCAGACAAACCGGTCTCGAAAGGCAGGAGACCAAATGTGGTGGTCGCGAGGGCACCTCAGCCCAAGCGCAAGTCCGTTTCCGTACGACTCTCCATGGCCCCAGCTGGGGGCAAGGCCATCAACACCAACAAAGCTACAACGCGTCCCGAGCAAGCTCCAGCGGTGCCCTTAACCACTGCTCGATCGGGTGTCTTCTCTAAGCTCCCCTCTGATCAACTCACAATGGCTTCCCGGATAGCGGATGCCCGCCAAGCCTTCAAAATCAAGAAGCTGAGGGAGAAAAGGCTCAGATATAGAGCCAATAAAAGGGCTAGGGCTCCTGCCAGGCTAAACCTCATGATGTTCGAAGAACAGGGTTACCCCGCCGAAGATGAGGAAATGGCTGGGTATGTGGTCCATACTGTCTACACGGTGGGCACGCGCAGCAAGAGCAAGGACGGGGCCACCACATCTCAAATCCAATCTGGCTTGAATGTGGTGGCCGCTTCCCAAGAACAGCCGCCTCTGCTGGGTGATGAAAACCCTATTGATGAGGATGATAGGCGGAAAGACCCTTCGGTCTATGAGGAGTTGGGCTCGGAAAGCGAAGAAGAGCTGACTTTCCGCCCCAGGACCGCGGAGCAAGAGCTGCTTCAAGAGCTCCGAAAGCAGCTCAGAAACAAAGACAAGGAGATGGCCAAGCTCTACTCCAAAATTGACGACTTGACAAATGTCGTCCTACAGCTCACGGCCCAACTTGCCTCTCAGCCGCCCAATCAAGCGGAGGGCTCTGCTCGTGAACCGGGAAATGGTGTCCCAAAGCAGCCGACACCTATTCTCTCAAATCCAAAAGTGGGCGAACTACATGAAAACCAGTCGCATCCTATCTCGGGAAATGTCTTGGCTACCGATGACAGTAGCCCGCTAACTCAAGATAAAATCATGGATTTGGTTGCCAGCAAAGTCAAAATATTGGTGGCCGAAGCCGAAGCACAAAAAGATATCAGCAGTAGTGGGAGACCATATCTGCTCATTATGATTTGGTAGAATTTCCTAGCGGCTATGTCATCCCCAAATTCGGAAGATTCGATGGGACGGGAAACGCAAATCAGCACATCGCCCACTTTAAAGCCTCATGCGGGAATACTGGGGACAATGATGTGCTTCTCCTCCGCCAGTTCGTTAATAGCTTGACCGATGTTGCTTTCGACTGGTACGCGAGCATACCAGATGGCTCCGTTACTACTTTCGTCCAAATGGAATCTTTGTTTCGACAAAGGTTCATGAGTGTCAGCGATAAGATCACCATTGCCGAGCTCGTAAGGACCAAGCCCAAGAGCAACGAAAGCAGCACGGATTTTATAACCCGATGGCGCAATCTCTCCGTCAAATGCGAACCGCCGATAGAGCAGGACCAATCTGTCAGTCTCCTCATCGGAAATCTCAACAATTGGATGGCCCCGTTTCTATGCACCGCGGGTCTCAAAACATTCCAAGAGCTGACCAGAAAAGTCCAGATGTTGGAACGCTCAAAGCAGGAGTCCTCCTCTGACTCCCAAAATAGCAATAGGTTCTGGAGAAACCGAAAGGACGAAAATCGCAAAGGCGGAAACTCCAATGATTCTGGATCTTTCAACATTTCGGCTAACCGAAATAAGCAAGGAATGAGCGGGCCTAGCGCCAACCAGCCTCGGAAGCCAGTGTTCGGAGAGGGAGGAGAATCTCCACTCAAAGAGAAGCTAGATAAGTTCTATTCCTTCAGAAGGGACAAAATCCGTAAAATATTCAAAGACGCCCTGAAGAACGGTTTACAACTGCCAGAGTCAAAAAGACCACAGGAACCGAATAGGACCGACGACCCCAAATACTGCCCCTATCACAGAGTGATAGGTCATGCCATTGAGGACTGCTTCGTCTTCAAAGATTGGGTCGAAAAGCAATACAAGGCAGGAGAGATAGAACTGTCCAAAGGCGTGTTAGTAAACAGTCAAGATGCAACCGCCAATTTCATACAAACGGAGACCGAAGTTCTTCGTGAAACTGATTCTCAGAGACATCTGCCTTTCTCTGAAAACAATCGACCACCACATCATTAAACTGGGAACAGTCGACCACCATGTCATTAAACTGGGAACAGCCGACCTCTAAGTCGTTAAACTGGGAATGTAAATAAAAAATATATATGTGTAAATAAAAAATGTGTAAATAAAAGAAAAATAAAGAAAAGCCAAAATGATGGGGCAACTCGCAATAAAAATCAACGAGTAAAATAAAGATGAAAATAAAACCGAAATGATAGGGCAACCGCGAATAAAAGCCGAAATGATAGGACAATCGCGATCTTCGCGACAAGAAAAGCTGAAACGATAGAGCAATCGCTGTAAAACAAAAACAAACAAAGAATGGTGAATGATGGGTCGCTCCTGGTACCATATTCCAGTGCAGCGATGCAGACGTCGACAAAAATTCAAATTTCCAAATTCTTCCAGCCCTACGGTTAGTCCCCAAATTGACTACTGTATACAATCCACGGGCTCAAATAATTCTCATCACCCTCATGCCCCACCGTAATCACCAGTTACGCGGCTGGTCTCCGCCTCTGGAATTATGCTCCATTGAGAAGACCCACTTATGTATCCTCACGATACATGAGGAGAACAAACCTTTGTGGGATCCTTACGACTCACGAAGGAAATACACACTTAGGAGTCCCCACGACTCCTAAGGAGAAAATACACATGCGAGATCCTTACGACTCGCAGGGAGAAAATGCTTTTATGGGACCCTCACGGCCCATAAAATTGAAAAGTCTTAGGTGATAGGGATCTAAACCTGTCTCCTAAGCCATCGCTTTCCAAATCCCATACCCCAATGGCGAATGATGAATCGCTCCTGGTACCATATTCTAGTGCAGCGATGCAGACGCCAACCAAATTCCAAATCTCATACCCCTAAGTGGCGAATGATGAGTCGCTTCTGGTACCATATTCCAGTGCAGCGATGCAGACGCCGTCCAAAACTCAAATTCCTAACGGCGAATGATGAGTCGCTCCTGGTACCATATTCCAGTGCAGCGATGCAAACACCAACAAAATTCCAAATCCCATACCCCTAAGTGGCGAATGATGAGTCGCTCCTGGTACCATATTCCAGTGCAGCGATGCAGACGCCGTCCAAAACTCAAATTCCTAATGGCGATTGATGAGTCGCTGCTGGTATCATATTCCAGTGCAGCGATGCAGACGCCAACCAAATTCCAAATCCCATACCCCAACGGCGAATAATGAGTCACTCCTGGTACCATATTCCAGTGCAGCGATGCAGACGCCAACAAAGTCCCGAAATGTTTCCGGCCCTACGGTCTGGATCATACATTCTGCAAAACCGTATACAATCCACGGGCGTAAAACAATCCCAATCTCTCCAAAAATAATAAAATAAAAAATAAAAAAGGTATGTACACAAGAAAAATGGGCACGGATGAAAACCCGAAAGGGCTCCGTGAGTAAAAACAGTAGGACTGCCGGCGAGTTTATGAAAACCCGCAAACTCGTGAGAAAGAGATGAAATGCACCCACAAGGTCCTTTCGACTTTGTGAGAAGAAAATTCCCGTATGAGATCCTTACGACTCACAAAGGAGCAACACACTTGGGAGTCCCCACGACTCCCAAGGAGAAAATACACTTACGGGATCCTTACAACCCGTAGGGAGAAAATGCTTTGTGAGACCCTTACGACTCACAAAATTGAAAAGTCTTAGGTGATAAAGACCTAAAACCTGTCTCCTAAGCCATCGTTTCCTAATAAGCAAACGAAAATGATGATTCGCTCCTGGTACCATATTCCAGTGTAGCGATGCTGATGCCAAACCAAAAAAAAAAGCACTTCCCAAATCCTCTCATGACAAATCATGATTCGCTCCTGGTACCATATTCCAGTGTAGCGATGCTGATGTCAACCCAAATCAAATCAATCCAACAACATCTACGGCGGAATCATGCTCCGTCTCATAATTTACCCCGTGTCGAAATCATGCTTCGCCTCGAGATATCTACCTTCCCTGCCGGAATTATGCTCCGCCTCGGAATCAAATCAACCAACAAGCTCTGCGTCGGAATTATGCTTCGTCTCAGAATGCACCCCGTGTCAAAATGATGCTTTTCCTCGGTGTATATGCCTTCCCTGTCGGAATTATGCTTCGGCTCGGAATCAACCAACGACCTCCTCGTCGGAATTATGCTCCGCCTCGGAATCAAATCAGCCAACAAGCTCTGTGCCGGAATCATGCTTCGTCTCAGAACGTACCCCGTGTCGAAATGATGCTTCGCCTCGGTGTACCTGCCTTCCCTGTCAAAATTATGCTTCGACTCTTCGGAATGATGCTCCGACCTTGGAATTATGCTCCGCTCATCGGAATGATGCTCCGATCTCTGGAATCATGCTCCGCCCTTCGGAATGATGCTCCGATATCTGGAATCATGCTCTGCTCTTCGGAATGATGCTCTGAACTCTGGAATCATGCTCCGCCCTTCGGAATGATGCTCCGAATCCTGGAATTATGCTCCGCTCTTCGGAAAGATGCTCCGAATCCTGGAATTATGCTCCGATCTCTGGAATTATGCTCCGCCCATCGGAACGATGCTCCGATCTCTGGAATTATGCTCTGCTCTTCGGAAAGATGCTCCGCCCTTCGGAATCATGCTCCACCCTTCGGAATGATGCTCCAAATCCTGGAATCATGCTCCGATCATCGGAATGATGCTCCGACCTCTGGAATTATGCTCCGCCCATCGGAATGATGCTCCGAACCCTGGAATTATGCTCCGCTCTTCGGAAAGATGCTCCGAACTCTGGAATTATTCTCCGCCCTTCGGAACGATGCTCCGAACCCTGGAATTATGCTCCCCCCATCGGAACGATGCTCCGATCTCTGGAATTATGCTCCGCTCTTCGGAAAGATGCTCCGAACTCTGGAATCATGCTCCGCCCTTCGGAATGATAATCCGAATCCTGGAATTATGCTCCGCTCTACGGAAAGATGCTCCGAATCCTGGAATTATACTCCGATCATCGGAATGATGCTCCGATCTCTGGAATTATGCTCCGCCCATCGGAACGATGCTCCGATCTCTGGAATTATGCTCCGCTCTTCGGAAAGATGCTCCGAACTTTGGAATCATGCTCCGCCCATCGGAATGATGCTCTGAATCCTGGAATCATGCTCCGATCATCGGAAAGATGCTCCGATCTCTGAAATTTTTCTCCGCCCACCGGAATGATGCTTCGAACCTTGGAATTATGCTCCACTCTTCGGAAAGATGCTCCGAACTCTGGAATTATGCTCCGCCCTTCGGAACGATACTCCGAACCCTGGAATTATGCTCCCCCTTCGGAACGATGCTCTGATCTCTGGAATTATGCTCCACGAATCAGAATGATGCTCCGATCCCTGGGAATCATGCTCCCCGGGATGATGCTCAGCCCCTGAAATGATGTTCTACCTCGAAGTCCAACTTTAAGATCCATCAATTACATGCACACAACTCAAATGTGCGGTGTGCATTTATTGAGGGGGGGGGCACTTTGTTGGGGTAAAAATTTACACCCCCGTTGACCGAGTCAAAGTCAGGGTCAACCCCCAAGCTAGGTGGGCCCAAGCCCAGGTCAAGCGGGCCCATGCCCACGTCGAGCCCGCTGCCAGCCTCCTCCATGCCAAAATATAGACCATATAATAAATAATTTTTATGTAATTTTTTATGCATGAATGTAAACAAAATGGGCATAAAGCCAATATTTTGTAAGCCCATGGCTTATGTGCAAAAATGAAATGGCACATGAGCCACGAGATGGCTAAAATACCATTTTTTGTAAAGCCCAAGGGGCTATATGTAAATATGTAAGCCTATATAAGGCAACATGATGATGAATAAAAGATAACATTTTTCATTCTCTCCACAAAAATTTTAGATCTGAGATCTTTTGTGCCTCCTGCTCCTTCTCCAAGGTTCTAAACCTTCTCATTTCATTTGAATTAAATCAAGAGTTTTACTCTTTCTTTTCAAAAACTAAGAAGTCTTCCACCACAAAACCCACAAAGGGGAACTTGGATCTACGATTAGATCTCAGAAAGGAGAGATTTTCAGATATCACATCTCTTGATTATCAAGATCCAGCCAACAGAGGAGGAAGAGGAAGAACCCCTTTCATCAACCAAAACATTTTAGGAGTTTAACTCCATATATTTACATAGATATATATATAATAAATATTTCCTTTCTGAAGCATAACTTCTGGTTCTGGGACTAAAAGCCCCTTTGTCTCGCCAGCGCCCAGCGCTCGAGCGCAAAACGCCCACGTGCCGACAAGTGGCGCGCTTGCGCTCAGGCGCACTGCGCTCGAGCGCAAAGCGCCCACGTGCCGACACGTGGCGCGCTTGCGCTCAGGCGCACTGCGCTCGAGCGTGAAGCGCCCACGTGCCGACACGTGGCGCGCTTGTGCTCAGGCGCACTGCGCTCGAGCGCAAAGCGCCCACGTGCCGACACGTGGCGCGCTTGTGCTCAGGCACACTGCGCTCGAGCGCAAAGCGCCCACGTGCCGACACGTGGCGCGCTTGCGCTCAGGCGCACTGCGCTCGAGCGCAAAGCGCCCACGTGCCGACACGTGGCGCGCTTGCGCTCAGGCGCACTGCGCTCGAGCGCAAAGCGCCCACGTGCCGACACGTGGCGCGCTTGCGCTTAGGCACACTGCGCTCGAGTGCAAAGCGCCCACGTGCCGACACATGGCGCGCTTGCGCCTGAGCGCACAGCACCTAAGCGCACAGCGCTCAAGGCGCTGGCCCCACGCATCCTTTGGATGCCTTTTACCCCTCTTTCTTATATATATATATACATATATACACATATATATATATAGACATATGCATACATATGTGCACACACACATACACCACGACCCCCGTAAAAACTCTGCGTGGCTCCCGATATATTTAAACCCCCCTCCAAAACAAAACACACGTACACTGCACATTGAGTTCGCATGACCAGTTTAACCCGTTAATCGGAGGTTCTCTCGCCCCAAAGGTGAGGGGTAATTAACGGCAGTTTAGTCTGTGGCTGCTGGAGATTCGGATCCCCACAATCATTAAACCCCAGCCTACCCTAGGCAGGGGGAATTTGTAGTACACCTGACAAGCGCGCGCGTATTCCCATCTCAATGGGGTGACGAAAAACACCCTACAATCATCTAATGGAAAAATGCCAATACAACATTACTTATCATGGACCACATCCACGGATGAGTAACCTGTGAGAGAATCAAGTTCTCGATATTAATATAATGGAATACCTAGCATAAGTATCTACATCTTCGATCACCTTGAAAAATCCCGATACTTCAAACGTGTGGTTCTCTACTTTATTCTTATACCTATAAACTTCTCAAACTCTTTGACCTTGCATTATTACGAATGTGTGTCTAAAACCAGAGAACTCATAGGTAATCTTGAATGAAGTAAGAGCACCAATCTCTTGTCCCGAAGGATACTGGACAACATACACTTTCATGTATAAGTCCCAAGGGTATACCAACTCAAATTCTGTGTTTTGTAAATTGAAAACTGTATCTTGGTTAAAAATGTCTTACACCGATATTCAATACACCTTATCTTATCCTCAACTGATAAAGGTAAATATTTACAACACAATTTTCAAAATGTATATCTCACTTTATAAAAATAAAGGTACAGATATTTCATTTTAAAATCTGGTGCTTAACAACGGTTATTCGAAACCAAATATATGCCGTCAGGCAAAAGCCAGGCGATTTAATCCAATATCACCAATTACAACGAATTCCGATAATGAGGATCAAATTGCCCATTTCCCAATATTCTACTCCTACTCATCATCTGTAACACCATACAGATGTGAGATCCAAAACTGGTAAATACATACCCTGGAGTCAGAATTGACTCGAAAAACAGTTCTCTATTACATGTACACAGAAATACAGAAATATGAAAATGTTTCATAGGGATGGTCAGGTATTCCTAGTAGTGCCTTTTCAATTATCCAGATTCAAGACAATAGTCGCAATTTCCTTTGCCCTCATTTTAGTCCCTTTATATGTCTCTACTTTTTACCTTCTGTACACCGTCCTTAGGCTAATTCGTTTTCTTCCTTCCTTCCCTTTCGGCACCAGCCTAAGGTTTGGAAGAAGACTATCCAATAAGCATAATAGGTGTACTCTCCTAATCAAGGAGCTCTCGCAACCTGAAAGAATGTAAAAGGAAGAGACAACCGAATAATCCTATTCAATTTCTTCAGAACCTGTGGCCATCCTCGACTGAAGTAACTTCTTCGAGTTCGTATGTAACTATACGATGGTCGTCCTAAGCAATATGGATCATCGTAGTGATACGACGTGTTCTGAAGAAATGCAAAGGGTAAAGTATAAGTGGCAGGGATATATACGACTTTGTCACGAGTCAAGACAAGCCAAAACCATAGGGTGCAAGAAGGTTCGGTCAAATTGGTTCATGAGTTTTTAAGGTAAGTCATGGGTCGCTGTACCAGAGAAAGAGAAAAGAAATACTCAGCGCACACTCTATCAAGATCAGATTGGTTATCACTTTATCTGATCAGGATGGCTCCCACTGTTTCCTCGAGTTCTCCTTCAAACCCTAAAAGGAGAACTATTCGGGATCATTTAAGTGAAAAATCTCCCGAGGAGTAATACGTACTCATCAGTGAAAATCGGGACCCAACTATCATCATGTGATAACTTGACGGAATCCACTCAAGTCACCACACTCCAGAAGGTATGCGAATGCCTGGCAAGTTTCTCGTATGTTTGAAACTCCCGATATGGTTTTTGCCCCTAGGATCCAAGTGACCTTGACAAGGTCAACAAGTCAAAGGGTCCTAGTCAAGTTCAACCCGTCATTATCCTAATTGCATTAGACTCACCCGCACAAACCTTGATAAGGTCAATAATGTCGAACGACTGTCCTAACCAATCCACATATCCATGCGACAGAAAAGTATTACAGAGCTACTGCACACTACGTCTTGACAAGGTCAACAAACGCAGCATGAATACTAAGCAATACTAATCTGAAATGACGGAGGGCTACGGTTGGTTTTTGGCGAAAAACCTTTAACGTAATGAACTTGATATCATTGAAGGAACTCGAGTGGCTTTGAAATGGAGTGGTTGCTCCGCATTTTAAAACTAGTAACATAAACTTTTGCTTAAGAGTGAACTCCCAATGAAGGGATCAAGGCTCTTCCCTCATAAAATGAGATGAGGGATATTCCTAACCAAATACCTCTATGCAAAGCAAAAGAATACGGCCATGAGTTTTGAAGAAAACCGAGTAGTTTTAAAATTGGTTCCGACAACATCATTTAGGTTTATTTTTCCTTGCATTATTCAGATAATACGTTCCCATCATTTTATGTTTCCAGGCCACAAAAGATACAACCAAAATAATATGCTTTTTATATGACATCCGCATTCGCCATGGGGCCCCGTCATGCACCGTTTGGTTACCTAACTAATGGAAGAGCGAGGGCTGGACTAGGGCGGATGCAAAAGATATAGAAGCATCTACTAAATATATAATATATATATATATATATATATATCAACATCACAGGCAGATAACAGTCATCACAACAGACAAAATCATCACAACCATGAGAAACAACAATATGGAATAGCGGATAATCTAGGAGCCCCGCATTTCATTTGAGTCATAAACGAAACGCGACGTTCCCCGGTCGTGTGGATAGCCAGTACAATGAAGATCCTAGACCCCTACGAGTGCATCAAGTTACCCGCCAATCCCCGAAGTGAGGCAACCCCAGTCAACAAAGTGAATGGGCCACCCAGCACTTCACGGAATTCGGTAACTTGAGCACCCCTCCATGGGTCAACCTATACCCCCTCCGAGTGTGGCGAATAGCCCGCTAATTCTAGAGTAAGCCCCCCTCGGTCTCAACGCCATGAGATGCGGGCCCGTTGTCCTCTAGAACCCGGCTATTCGAGCACTCCTCCATGGGGAATCCTAGTACATAAAAGAAAATATATATACAACGGCGACATCGACCCCAACCCGGTCGTGCCCCAACAAAAGAATATACAAACTGGTAGTGACGGCAGTCCACATGTCGGACGCTCTTTCCGCAATAATCAATATACAAATGAATCTGAATTGTACATCTAACATTGCACACAAGACTATCCATCACGACAATCCTTCCAAAACATCAGTGCAACATATAACATCAACGTAAATATCTTGTTCGTAAACCCGTCTGATTGTACATATAGCAACCAGTCGGATTGTATCGCTCTATGATATTCACGTTCACAAAAATAAACATACGCACTGATACACACAAATTCAAAATTTCGATCGACTAAAACTGTCCGCATTGGCTTCA
This sequence comes from Agapanthus africanus, assembly GCA_030015575.1. Classification (NCBI taxonomy): domain Eukaryota; kingdom Viridiplantae; phylum Streptophyta; class Magnoliopsida; order Asparagales; family Amaryllidaceae; genus Agapanthus; species Agapanthus africanus. The sequence goes on from CM057340.1 coordinate 605,464,977, forward strand.
AGTACAAACCAGTACTTATACAAATCTGGGTCAATACCATACATCCCAAAAATCACATTTCCAAGTTATAAAGCATCTAGAAAAATTGGGGAACCACGGCCAAATATAGACCGCGAAACCGCAGCCAATGGGCACATTTTGCCGCGGTTGCACGGTCAATTTTTGGGCTCGTGTTCCTAAATTTCTTCCCGGCCTCTACTATTTCCTGCACGTATTTTTAAAACCTCCAGCATAGTTTTTTGAACAAGTTTGAAAATCGACAGCGGGCATGCAAAACGGAAGTGTGATTCGGAAAAAAAACGTCGATCGAAATTCTAAACAAGTGCAAACTAGCTAGTTAAAGTTTATGGTGGCTCTGATACCATGTTGGGATTCGGCGCCTACGCCGTGGAGGCCGCGACCGAGGCGGAAGCTAAAACAAAAAATTCTTGCGATCACCGGACTCCCGCGAAACCCGAGGATTCGAACCATATACCTAAACTAGCTATATTAGAAGTGCAAGGGGTTGAGAAATACAACCTTTGTCGCGTGTCCACCCAATTGTGGAAGACCCCTCCAAGCTCATAGCCGCCGGGATCGCGTTTAAGCATTAACCACCCTTGCTGAAGACGATCCACCCGAGGGAACGCGAAGGAGGCTCGAACCGATGATCCAAATCCACTAGGTTTGGATAGCTGGTGATGTAGGAATACTCCACTAAATTTTTCTCTCTAGGATCTTGCTCAAACATGGAAGCAAGAAGAAGAAGAAGATGGAGAAGATGAAGCATCAACATGAGCCATGGAGCTCAAGCCAAGAAGAAGAAAAATATCCTCAACTCATCAAGTAAAAAGTATGGCTACACAAAAATGAACCATGCACAAATAGTGCAACCAAATGAGAAATCAATTTAAAAATGAAGCCATGCTTTTCATCCATGCTTGGACCCTTGATTCAAAGTCTCCACTTGCCACCTCATTTTCCGTTTTATTTTTCTAAAATAGAAAAATAAATATGAGGTCATCTTCTTCAAGAAGCATTCCCGTATAAATACGGAATACTTCACCTAGTATATGTATCGCTACATACATACGTATCCGTATAAAAATACGGATAGCACCAAAGAGAGAGAGAAAATAGTGAACAATAATACTAAAATACATATATCAAAATACATATATAAATTATTAAATCAAAACCTGATTTAATAATCCGGCTTAATCCTAAGCCGGCTAGTATTATCAACTGTCCGATTAAAGTCCATATACCACGTACACGTATTTAATCGGACCCCTGCACGTACCACCGTACGGCTTCTACATTCGTCGTCTTAACTGGGAAAACCCTCTGTATGGGACTCTAAAGACTCGACAATACGCTGGCAGTGGATTTAACCACAAGCATGTCAGCGGCACTAGCTGTACGTAACGGCTATCCAGGTAGTTATCAAAAGGGGGGTCAACAATCAAGTGCGTCATTACCATACTGAGCCTGAATGTGACAATCTCCGTACAGTCTGGTCTCTTCGTCAAAGAGTATCGTATATCAAATTAAGGGATTGGATAACGTCAGACTCCTACTAACCCGATAAGTCATGTCTGAGTCTATCTCATCACCAACTGAGATACTACTGATCAACTATCGGTAAATCTCCCCTACTTTGGCCACGGATTTATGGTGATAGCTAACCAAACACAGTGCGACATCGACTCCTAATACCAGGAGAGACAAATCCCTGACAGTCGACCACTGCCTCCAAGTGGCTCGGGACTGTACCCAACTAAAACATGTTTGCATGACGCCTTTGAGCCATGGTAGGGTAGTAATCAAAGTACAGTGGGAACTCACACGAGACAAATGAAGACTTCATGTCAAAGAACTAACCTGTACTCATGCCACCTGAGAACTTCCATCTGACGATAGGTATAATATCATCTAGAAGTTCTCGGCGAGTCCGTCCAATATACTCGCCTCCAGTGAGCACCTGTATACTATCTTAGGTGACACAGCACCAATGGCTTGTGAGACCGGCCACCGCCCCTCGTCGGGGTCTTGAAGAATATATACTAGTCTACTCCGGAATATCAATGCCCAGTCTCGATACTCCCACGACTATGGACATTTAAGGATGTGCTTATAGGCTACCCAGCTCTCACGTATATGACCGCCATCATAATGCCGGTAGTCAAGCAAGAATCCTATAGGCTCTATCAACATGTAATAGTGATCTGAAATACCACATAATGCATATACATGATGATAAAGACAAACCAGATAGTATACTATCATTTTGAGTAAGATTGTCCTACCTGTATAGGTCCTCCCTCAATCATCACAATCGTGTGCCTGCGATTACAATAATTGACTTGAGAGCGTTATATCCAACAGAAATACATATACGTAAATTATTAAATCAATACCTGATTTAATAATCCGGCTCAAACCCGAGATGGCTAGTATTATCAACCGTCCGATCGAAATTCCGGATACATAGTACAATCAATCGATCGGAACCCTGCACGTATCCAATACGACTACTACATCATTTCGCCAGAACCAGGGAAACCCTCTGTGTGGGACTCTAAAGACTCCTCAATACACTGGCAGTGGATTTAACCACAGGCACGTCAGCGGCACTAGCTGTACGTAACGGCTACCCAGGTATCTAGCGAAAGGAAGGCCGACGAGCAAACTCATCCGAACCCCTACTGAGCCTGTCCGTGACAATCTCCGTACATTCCGTTCTGTTCGTCTAAGAGTATCGCATATCGAGTCTAGTGGGGTGGATAAAGTCAAACCCCTAATAACGTGATATTTCATGTTGGTATGAAGCCCATCACCAATGAGGTCTCACAAGACATCAACCATGCCAATTTCAAATTTTACGGGTGCCGAGAAACCGTAATACGGATCGTTGACTAGAAGTTTAGGCGAAGAACGAAACTAGTTAACAATTTAACTAAAAGAGAGAGGCTACAACCTTTGTAGATCCGGTTCTCCACTTCCTTAGCTCCACGTAGGCATCCTCTCGCTGTCCATCTCGAATCCCGGACTCAATCGTCGGCTTGATCGGAGAAATGGGCGGGCTAGGTCGTCGGCTTCGTGCCGAAGATGATCTACGTCGAGGCATCACAAGTTCAAGCTCCAACTCCATCAAGTTGTGAAACTTGTGAAGAAAACACCCTATACTACTTGGCAAGATGTAGAGGGTGAAGAAATAGGAGGTGGGTTCTCTTTAGAATTGGATTTCTCACACTTTAGCTCAAGTTGCCATTAATGGACTTAAGCTTTTTCTTTGAAGATGAAGAAGAAGATGAAGCTATAATATGATAAGTGTTAATTTTAAATTGAAAAGTAAAATGAATACTTATCATATACTAACTAAGGTAGAGTGTAGAGAATTGACCATGGTTACTTGGAAGGGTTAGGGTTAAGCATGAAGACAAGAATGGTTACAAAATCAAAGCTTCATGAAGCTTCAACTAGAAACAAAGAAAGCCACCATTCTCATCAAAATCTTTTCCAAATAAATAAATAAATGAATAAATAAATGAATAAATCAAAACCCTAACCATTATCATAACCATGGTACAAATCTTTACACAAAGCCAAATGAGCAAGTATCATCAAACATGATACAAACATGTGCACAAAAGTATATCACATATACAACTTGCACATCAAGTGAGAAAATCCATTTAAAGTGAACCAATACTAGTTAATGCAAAGTAATATATCAAATATATAATTATACATTAAATCATTAAATCAATACTTGATTTAACGATCCGGTCATATCGCATATAACCGACTAGTATCCTACGTATCGGCTTATCGAATCAATCCTTGATTCGATATCTAGGTTATATCGAATATAACCAATCGATACATTCATCGCGAGAATGGAATGCGGTATCACATACACGCATTATTCTCGGTCCTGCACATATCTCATATGCGCTCCTATTTCGTTTCGCTTGAGCCAGGAAACCTCTGTGTAGGACTCTAAAGACTCGTCAATACGCCGGTAGCAGATAATGATCATATCAAGCACCCACAAGCCGCAAGCGGTCTGCTAAACGTAACGGCCATCCGGGTATTGATCGATCAGAAGATCGACGAGCTAGCCTGCTCACACTCCTGTGAATCCAACCAGTAACACTTACCGTACAGTCCGGTCTGTTCGTCTGATATGTCGCATATCAAGTCTAGGGGTGGTATACGTTAGACCCCAATAACCGATAAGTCGTGCCGATGTGAGGCTCATAACGGGTCGAGAAACTACTGGTAACACTTACCAGCAAATCTCTGATCAGCCCTGGCCAGGGACTTCCCTGTTACGGCCAATCGAGCACAGCGCAACATCAACCCCCAATACCGGGAGAGACGAAACCCCTCCTATCGCTCATTGCCTTCATATGACTCGGGACTGTACCCAAAGACCACCGTTTTGCACGCCCTCATGGACGTGGTAAGGTGGAGATCAAAGCACAGTGGGAATCACACAAGACTCTATGACGATCTCGGGTCTACAGACTAACCTGTACAAGTGTCACCTGAGAACTGCCATCTGACGTGAGGTATAATACCATCTGGGAGTTCTCGGCGAGTCCGTCCAGTGTACCCAGTCTCCACTGAGCACCCGTATACCATCTCTGATGTCAAACACCGATGGATATGGGATCATCCATCGCCCATCTCATGGGTCGAGAAGCGTATACGCTAGTCTACTCTGGTATATCGATGCCCCGTCTCGATACACCCACGACTAGGGACCTTGAAGGATGTACTTATGGACTACCATGTCCCCACTAGTATGATCTGCATCATAGTCCAGGTAGTCAAGTACACATCCTAAGGGCTTTACCAACATGTAACTATAAGACAGTTTAAAGAGACAAGTGTACATGTTAAGATAAAGAGCAACCAGATAGCATACTATCATATCGAGCAAGAAAGTCATCTCTATTTATGTCCAAGCATCCAATACAATATAAATCTTCTGTACAATACTGGCCTCTAGGGCATACATACAACTAACAATCTCCCACTTGCACTAGGGCCAGCTGCTGTAGTATCGCATACCGAGCATCCCGAAGAGTCTCTCAAACTGTATCTGGGGAATGGCCTTCGTGAGTGGATCCGCCGTGTTATTCTTTGTGTCAACCCTCCTGACCTCGATCTCCCGGCGATCAACTATCTCCCGGATCAGGTGATACCGCCTCAGAATATGCCTGGATCGCTGATGGGACCTAGGTTCCTTGGCCAAAGCCACTGCTCCATTGTTATCGCAATACAAAGGTATTGGATGCTCAATGGATGGAACCACACCAAGTTCAGTAATGAACTTCTTGATCCAGACAGCCTCTTTGGCAGCATCGTTGGCAGCGATGTATTCAGCCTCCATCGTCGAGTCTGCCATGGTTTCCTGCTTGGAACTCTTCCAGCTAACCGCCCCTCCGTAAAGGGTAAAGACAAATCCCGACTGCGACTTAGAGTCGTCCTTATCACTCTGGCAGCTCGAATCGGTAAAGGACTCCACTTGGAGTTCTCCATTACCATACACCAAGAGCATCTCTTTAGTCCTTCGTAAGTACTTGAGAATGCTCTTCACAGCTGTCCAGTGACTCTCTCCAGGATCAGCTTGATACCTGCTCACTATACTTAGTGAGTATGCTACATCGGGTCTGGTACATAGCATCGCATACATGATAGAGCCTACAGCCGAAGCATAGGGTATCTCTTGCATGCGTGCTCTCTCCAAATCAGTCTTGGGAGACATCTCTTTGGAGAGAGTGACTCCAGAGATCGTGGGCAAGTTCCCACGCTTGGATTCTTCCATACTAAACCTCTTTAGTATGGTGTCAATGTACCTGGATTGGGACAATCCCAATATCCGTTTGGATCTATCTCTATAGATCCTGATTCCCAATATGCAGGAGGCATCACCAAGATCTTTCATCGAGAATCTTTGTGATAAGAAGAGCTTGACCGATTGCAGCATAGGAATATCATTTCCTATCAAGAGTATGTCGTCCACGTACAATACGAGGAAGACAACCTTACTCTCTGCTTCCTTCTTGTAGATACAAGGTTCATCTGGGTTTTTGATGAAATCAAACTCTTTGATAACGACGTCAAAGCAGATGTTCCAACTCCGCGATGCTTGCTTTAATCCATAAATGGATTTAAGCAGCTTGCACACCTTCCCGCTGCTCCCACTGTCTACGAAGCCCTCTGGCTGAGTCATGTACACGCACTCTTCTAAATCACCATTTAGAAAGGCGGTCTTAACATCCATTTGCCAGATTTCGTAGTCATGATATGCAGCGATGGCAAGCATGATCCGGATGGATTTAAGCATAGCCACTGGAGAAAAGGTTTCGTCATAGTCCACACCTGGTCTTTGACGAAAACCCTTTGCAACAAGTCTAGCTTTGAAAGTCTCCACTTTCCCATCTACACCAAGTTTCTTCTTGAAGATCCATTTGTTCCCAATGGGTTTTACCCCTTCAGGAGCAACATCCAAAGTCCATACTTTGTTGGTGTACATGGATTCCATCTCGGACCGCATAGCATCCAGCCATTTCACTGAGTCCCTACTCGTGATGGCCTGCTCAAAGCTAGTTGGGTCATCATCCTCCATGATGCAATCCTCGCTCCCACCATCCATGAGAAAACCGTAGTATCTCTCAGGTTGGCGAGGAACCCTACTAGCTCGGCGGAGAGGCTGGGGTTCGTCGGGTACTACTGAATCCTCTGGTTCTACCAAGTCTTCTGTTATAGTTTGTGTCGCTGGAACCTCTTCCAGTTCTACCTCAATGCCACTTATTTGTTTCAAAAGAAAACTTTTTTCTAAGAAAATGGCATGTCGAGAAACAAACACCTTTTATTCCTCGGGATGGTAGAAGATATACCCTTGTGAATTTTTGGGATATCCTATAAACTTACATAAGACAGATCTTGCCTCGAGTTTGTCCGGATTTTGTCTTTTGACATAGGCTGGACAACCCCATATCTTAATATAATTAAGATGTGGTCTCTTCCCTTTCCATATCTCATATGGAGTGGTAGGCACTGATTTGGTAGGAACTCTATTCAATAGGTCCATGGCTGTCTCAAGCGCATATCCCCAGAAGGAAATAGGTAACTCAGCTGCACTCATCATTGAGTGCACCATATCTAATAGGGTGCGGTTTCTCCGTTCAGATACACCGTTGTGCTGTGGTGTATATGGAGGAGTCAGCTGAGAGAGAATCCCATTCTCTTTTAGGAATTCCAGGAATTCATTGCTCAAGTATTCACCTCCTCGATCAGATCGAAGGATTTTAATACTTTTTCCGGTTTGGTTCTCGACTTCATGTTTATATTCTCTAAATTTCTCAAAAGCTTCTGATTTGTGTTTCATCAGGAACACATATCCGAATCTAGAGAGATCGTCAGTGAATGTAATGAAGTACGATGAACCATCCCTGGCATGTGTAGACATGGGACCACATACATCACTATGTATAAGTCCTAAGAGTTCGGTAACTCTTTCTCCGTGTCCCGTAAAGTGAGTTTTAGTCATCTTGCCTTTGAGACATGACTGGCAAGTATCATAAGATGAAAATTCGAACGAATTCAAATATCCATCCTTATGCAACTTAGCCAGTCGTGTCACATTGATGTGACCCAGTCTACAATGCCACAAGAAGGATTCGTTCAGTTCTGAACTCTTCCTCTTGTGTGTATTTGTTATGCTCAGAACTGTTGATTGATTTAGAACATAAATGCCATTGTACAACGTGCCTGATCCAACCAACTTTTGGTTACGGAAAATGTTCATAACATTATCCTGTAATACAAAATTATATCCCTCTTTACTCAACAAAGAAACCGATATAATGTTGCATATCAGGTTCGGCATGTAATAGCATTCGTTCAGAACCAATGTATTACCAGTTGGTAATACAAGGTGATATTCCCCGACAGTCTTAGCTACAACAATTGCACCATTTCCAACTCTAATGTCTTTATCACCTTCTCCAAGTTCTCTACCTTTCCTAAGCCCATATAACTGATTACATATATGGGATCCTGACCCGGTATCTAATACCCAGGACGTAGAGCAAATGGAGAAACAGTTCTCTGTAACGAACACACCTGAAGAAAATGCATCATCATGTACTTTCTTCATTCGGGTGGCATGGGAATCCTGGTATTCCCCTATATCCTGTTCAGTCCTATAACTCTTATAGGTAAGAACGGAACCAACGTTCCCCAGCACAGTATAACATGCGGGTTCGGTCAATACATCCATATTATTATCTTTATTAGGGCATGAAATGGTCGCTACCTGGAGAGAGAGAGAAGAAAACACTTTAGCGTATGCTCTTGCAAGATCAGATTGGTTATTATCTTATCTAATCAGGATGGCTCCCACTGGTTTTTATCAAATCTTCCTTCAAACCCTAAAAGGAAAGACTAGCCGGGATTAATTACACACTACAAGTTCGCCAATCTTTCAGCCAGGCCAGTGTCGGTACTTTGAGGGAGGTCCCCCGTGCTTTCGCACGAACCTAATTAATGTAAACCTCGTTTTTCCATAGGCGTAACCCCGTTGACACCTTTCTAGATACCTACTTGATCAGCTAATTGCAATGTGTAAAACTCTCCCAGGAGTAACTCTTACTCGCAGTGGGTATCGGGATCCAACTATCTCATAGAAGGTATGCAATCTCATTGCAAATTTCAACACTTGAAATTCCCGATAATATTTTGCCCCTAGCATGCTATGACCTTGACGCATGCCAAACAACCCATAGTCCACTAGTCAAGTTCAACCCGTACAATTCGTGATCGAATTAAACCCACCCGTACGACCCTTGACGCATGCCAAACAACGCCGTACGAATACCTTAATCCAATCGCATCTCATGCTATAGATAAGTAATAATCAGCTACCGTACACTACGCCTTGACGCATGCCAAACAACCGTAGCACGAATACTGAATATTACATATCTGAATTGACGGAGGGCTACGCAGGTTTTTCTGAAAACCATGAGCGTAATGAACTTGATATCGTTGTAGAATCAAATGAAGTTTTGAAATGGAGTGATTTTGAGGCTTTTCTAGTTTTGCTAAAGGGGTCACTCCCGGTGAAGGGATCGTCGGCCCTTTCCTCGTCGAATGAGGTGCGGGATATATCATATATATCGCTGTGCAAAGCATAAACTATAGAAGCAATCAAAAGTCAAACCGAGTGTGTAGCATCTGCCAGTTATTGCTAAAGGAGTCACTCCCGGTGAAGGGATCTCGGTCCTTTCCTCATCGAATAAGGTGCAGGGTATATCATATATACCGCTATTCAAAGCAAGAACTGTAGCTACCTGTTTTGTTTAAAATTTGATTCTACAACATCTTAGGTTTCTTTTCTTTCATTAATCACATTAATGAAGTCCCATCATTTAAGTCACCTAAACATCACAGATAAATACGACGTACACTTATGCCATCCGCATTTGCCTGAATGTCCCCTCGTGCACCGTTAGGTTAGGTAACTAACGGCAGAGCAGGGCAGGGCTAGTGCGGGTGCAAAACATAACTAACGTCTATATAATATATCATATATACTATATACTGTATCTATCACAGAACATCACATGATCACATCACAGATATCGCGGCAGAAGAAACATATGAAACATTGGATACACTAGGACGTCCGTGTTTTCAATACGAGCCAGTATAAAACACGGATTCCATAGTCGTGATGAATAGACAATCCCACACCCCTAGACCCCTAAGAGAGCGGCAAGCAACCCTACCAATCCTAGGGTTAGGAGACCCGGACTCGACTCCTCGAGATGGTCTCCCACTGGACCCTAGAACCCGGTTACTTGTGCTCCCCTCCTTGGGTCTATCCTAGTGCAGAAAAGTAAATAATATACAAAGGGTGACAGCTTCCGCAACCTGGAAGTGCCCCAAATAAAAGAATATTACATACAAGTTTTTACATGAATGAAAATGAAAAACACTCATCTCACATAAAAACCCCCGGCTATTCAAACACGACAATCCAATATAACATATCCAGCAACACATAACATCACATGTCATTAACGTAAGTAAATATGCGCATCCCAATTGTCGTTGACATATAGCAACGAAACCGGCGATATCACATATTACACTTACGGTCACAGAAAAGAAAGTGTAAAACTACAATAGTTGGAATCCGCAACCTCTTTAGACATCTCATGCCTAATCAAATGAAATACTTAGACATCACATGCCTAACTATTATAAACCCCGCATTTTAGTCTCATTATCGAAAACTCTTTTCAATATCAAGTGAGACTAAACCTCTAGATTTATAACATTCATTTAGTTATCTCATAACTGTTTGTGAATTCCAATTATTGTATCCCAATCCAGATAAATAGAAAATATTAAACTTTCCGATCGAACATTCGAACACCCTAGTTTTCCCGACTCTGATCAACACATGAAATAAGTTCAAAGACATTCATTTCATGCCTCAGTACCAACGGTCCAGCCATAGAAGGGTCAAGCCAACGCCTCACATGTGGCACGCCGTACTGCCCCAAACCCGAAGGTTCAAAGGGCAGTTCAAGACGGTCACATAATCGAGTTAAGGTCTGTTGTCTTCTAAAGGGACCATCGCGTTACTTGCACTACTCAGAACGTCCTTAAACCACAGAAAAATCCAACACTTGGATATTTTCCGGCAGGGGAAAGATTGGGTATTTATATCCGGTCGAAATTTTTAACATATTCCAAAATATCCGGAAAGCCACATAGACAAAATCTGATAATCCGATCGAAACATCGAAGCTCTAAAACACCTCAGAAAATTCAACTCTTGAATAAATATTAAAAATACCCATAAAACTCAGCTGCTGAAATGATGAATTACTGTGCAAATATTACAGGAAAATCCCATTAGTTGGCCGCGGAACCGCCGCAGAAGCCAAGCTTCTGCCGCGGTTCCGCCGCACCTTTGACTGTTCATGAGGTAAATTTTGCACCGTACTTCATAGAATTCCCTGCTGAATTTTTTAAGCATTTTTAATCTGGAAAAATCCCAGTTTTTAGAAAAAGTCCAGAGAGCATGATGTGTTAGGGTTTCGATGTGTATTTGGGTTTCAAACGTCGTCTAGACTTCGCCTAAGGCTCTAGCTAGGCTCTGATACCACTGTAGGGTTCCTAGGCACGCAAATGAGGTCTCACAAGGCATCAACCATGCCAATTTCAAATTTTACGGGTGCCGAGAAACCCTAATACGGATCGTTGACTAGAAGTTTAAGCGAAGAACGAAACTAGTTAACAATTTAACTAAAAGAGAGAGGCTACAACCTTTGTAGATCCGGTTCTCCACTTCCTTAGCTCCACGTAGGCATCCTCTCGCTGTCTATCTCGAATCCCGGACTCAATCGTCGGCTTGATCGGAGAAATGGGCGGGCTAGGTCGTCGGCTTCGTGCCGAAGATGATCTACGTCGAGGCATCACAAGTTCAAGCTCCAACTCCATCAAGTTGTGAAACTTGTGAAGAAAACACCCTATACTACTTGGCAAGAGGTAGAGGGTGAAGAAATAGGAGGTGGGTTCACTTTAGAATTGGATTTCTCACACTTTAGCTCAAGTTGCCATTAATGGACTTAAGCTTTTTCTTTGAAGATGAAGCTAGAATATGATAAGTGTTAATTTTAAATTGAAAAGTAAAATGAATACTTATCATATACTAACTAAGGTAGAGTGTAGAGAATTGACCATGGTTACTTGGAAGGGTTAGGGTTAAGCATGAAGACAAGAATGGTTACAAAATCAAAGCTTCATGAAGCTTCAACTAGAAACAAAGAAAGCCACCATTCTCATCAAAATCTTTTCCAAATAAATAAATAAATAAATGAATAAATCAAAACCCTAACCATTATCATAACCATGGTACAAATCTTTACACAAAGCCAAATGAGCAAGTATCATCAAACATGATACAAACATGTGCACAAAAGTATATCACATATACAACTTGCACATCAAGTGAGAAAATCCATTTAAAGTGAACCAATACTAGTTAATGCAAAGTAATATATCAAATATATAATTATACATTAAATCATTAAATCAACACTTGATTTAACGATCCGGTCATATCGCATATAACCGACTAGTATCCTACGTATCGGCTTATCGAATCAATTCTTGATTCGATATCTAGGCTATATCGAATATAACCAATCGATACATTCATCGCGAGAATGGAATACGGTATCACATACACACATTATTCTCGCTCCTGCACATATCTCATATGCGCTCCTATTTCGTTTCGCTTGAGCCAGGAAACCTCTGTGTAGGACTCTAAAGACTCGTCAATACGCCGGTAGCAGATGATGATCATATCAAGCACCCACAAGCCTCAAGCGGTCTGCTAAACGTAACGGCCATCCGGGTATTGATCGATCAGAAGATCGACGAGCTAGCCCGCTCACACTCCTGTGAATCCAACCAGTAACACTTACCGTACAGTCCGGTCTGTTCGTCTGATATGTCGCATATCAAGTCTAGGGGTGGTATACGTCAGACCCCAATAACCGATAAGTCGTGCCGATGTGAGGCTCATAACGGGTCGAGAAACTACTGGTAACACTTACCAGCAAATCTCTGATCAGCCCTGGCCAGGGACTTCCCTGTTACGGCCAATCGAGCACAGCGCAACATCAACCCCCAATACCGGGAGAGACGAAACCCCTCCTATCGCTCATTGCCTCCATGTGACTCGGGACTGTACCCAAAGACCACCGTTTTGCGTGCCCTCATGGACGTGGTAAGGTGGAGATCAAAGCACAGTGGGAATCACACAAGACTCTATGACGATCTCGGGTCTACAGACTAACCTGTACAAGTGTCACCTGAGAACTGCCATCTGACGTGAGGTATAATACCATCTGGGAGTTCTCGGCGAGTCCGTCCAGTGTACCCAGTCTCCACTGAGCACCCGTATACCATCTCTGATGTCAAACACCGATGGATATGGGATCATCCATCGCCCATCTCATGGGTCGAGAAGCGTATACGCTAGTCTACTCTGGGATATCGATGCCCCGTCTCGATACACCCACGACTAGGGACCTTGAAGGATGTACTTAAGGACTACCATGTCCCCACTAGTATGTTCTGCATCATAGTCCAGGTAGTCAAGTACACATCCTAAGGGCTTTACCAACATGTAACTATAAGACAGTTTAAAGAGACAAGTGTACATGTTAAGATAAAGAGCAACCAGATAGCATACTATCATATCGAGCAAGAAAGTCATCTCTATATATGTCCAAGCATCCAATACAATATACATCATCTATACAATACTGGCCTCTAGGGCAGACATACAACTAACACATATGGCTCGGGACTGTACCCAACTAAAACCTATTTGCATGACTCCTTTGAGCCGTGGTAGGGTAGTAATCAAAGCACGGTAGAAACTCACACGAGATAAATGACGATCTCAGGTCGACGGACTAACCTGTACTCATGTCACCTGGGAACGGTTATCTGACAATAGGTATAATACCATCTAGCATGTTCCCGGCGAGTCCGTCCAGCGTACTCATAACCCAATGAGCACTTGTATACTATCTTAGATGACTAACCGACACCAATGGCTTGTGAGACCGGCCACCGCCCCTCGTCGGAGTCTCGATAAGTACACACTAGTCTACTCCGGAGTATCGATGCCCAATCTTGATATTCCCTCGACTAGGGACATTTAAGGATGTGTTTATAGACCACCCAGCTCCCACGTATATGATCGCCATCATAATGCTGGTAGTCAAGCTAGAATCCTATGGGCTCTATCAACATGTAATAGTGATCTGTAATACCATATAATGCATGAACTTGATGATAAAGGAAAACCAAATAGCATACTATCATTTTGATTAAGACTGTTCTATCCATATAGGTCCTCCCTCAACCATTATAATCACGTCCCTACGATTACAATAATTGACATGGGGGCATTATAGCCAACAATCTCCCACTTGCACTTAAGGCTGATTATTGCGGTGTCGCATACTCACAGCCCGTGTGACACCGAACACCCAACTTCTCTACTAATCAGTCTCGTAAAGCCTATTTGTGAAACTATTGCGTTCGAGAAATAGCCTCTGTGAGTGGATCCGCTCCAATATTTCTATCTTTATCTCTCTATATCTCAACTTCGCAGAGAAAGACTATCTCCCGAAATGAGCGATGCCTGTCTTAGAATTTGTCTGGATATCTGATGGGACCAAGTTCACAAAAGAACTCCAAATCCAACAAACTTCTTAGACTGTATCATCCACTGAATTTAATCAGTATCCTGTGCTATGCCTTCTACAGTATCCCCTTAGACCACCTGTCCAACATACTGCCCCTCAAAAAGAGGGAAAACTATAACTCTGACAGCCACTCTGTCATCCAGGTCACCTTAGAAGTTAGAAATGATAACCGCCTCCTAAAGGAGGCTGCCATTATCATATACCAAGAACATCCACTTATGTTCATAACTGCTTCCCAACGTTTCTCCAGGATTGGATTAATATATACTTATTGCAGCCTGTGCAAAATCAATATCTGGTGTGGTACTTGACATCTCATGATTGACTCAATTGCCTAAGCAAGAGATATGACAATCATGCAAATCCCTCCCCTCATCAGTCTAGAAGACATCTCTTTAGAAAGGGTGACTCCATCACCTGCGGGTACACCACCACGCCAGGAGTCGTCCATTCTAAAACATTTTAGAATAGTGGAAAGTACCCAAATTGGGAAACTTCCTAAATCTAGATCTAAAACCATAGATCTAGTTACCAGAATCCCTGATATTTTATCCAGATTTTATGACAACCACAGTATAACCAATCGTAGTATAGGAAGATCACTTCCTATCAAGTGCATGTCATCTAAATACCAGGACATCAGTCCCTACTACTTTCTTACCGGGTCCATCTGTTGTTCTGATGAAGTAAAACTCTATGACTGTCACATCAAAACAAGATGATCTATCTCCGCTATACTTATTTTAGTCTATAAATAGACATAAGCTACTTTTCCACTATGCTTCCGCTGCTCCCACTAACTACAACAACCCTCTGGCAGAGTCTGACTACAACAACCCTCTGGCAGAGTCATATATACATGCACTTCTAAAGCTAATTTAGAATGACGTTATACTCATCATCCTGCTAGATCTCATAGTCTAGAACAACAGTAGTGGCAAGTTTGGGTAATCAAAAACTTCCATATCACCGTCTTTGAGGAGACCGAAGTACCTCTCGGGTGTCTGAGGTTACCCACCAAATCTGCGGAGTGGCTAATGGATTGTCGAATCCAATTGAATGTTTAGGTTCTACTAAATTTTCAGTAATCGCTTGTGATTCTGGAATCACTTCCAGTTCTACCATACTCCCACTAATGTTTTCTGAAAAAAATTCATTTTACTAAAACTGTGGAGAGTCAAGAACAATATAACCATTGATCTTCTAAATGGTAGAATGTTAACCCTCGTTAAAGCCCGGGAAAACCCACAAACTGCCATTACTGAAACGTGCCTAGAGTTTATCTGGATTCTGATTTTAAGCATAAGCCGGACAACTCCATATACCTTAACATCATTAAGATATGAATCCATTCTATATCCACTATAGAAATAAAGGCACTAATTTAATTGGAACCAGATTCAAAATACATGCAGCCGTTTTCAGTGCATATCAACTAAATGGAAGGAGGCCAAGCAGCATTACTCATCAAGGAATGCACCCACGAATGAGTAACCTGAAAACGAACCAATTTCTCAAAACTAATATTTACAACGGAATACCTAACACAAGTATTTACATTTTCGATCACCTTGAAGAATCCTGATACTTGCAACATATGGTTCTCTACTTTATTCTTATACCTATATCTTCTGAAAATCTGGACATTGTATTTCAACGAAATACTTGTCTAAAACTAGAGAAGTCATGAGTAAACAGAATATAGTACGAGTACCAACCCCTTTGTCCTAATGGACATCGGAAAACATACAATACTTTGTATAAGTCCTCTGAGTTCAATAACCCAAACCTTGTGCGTCGCAGGTTGAAAACTGTACTATGGTTAAGAAGAATTACACCGCTGTTGAATGCTTCTTACCTAACCATCAACTGATATAGGTATGTTATAAACATAATTTCAAAAAGTTATATCTCACTTTATAAAATAAACGTACAGATATATCAGTTTGAAATTGGTGCATAACGACGGATATTCAAAACCAAATACTTGCCGTCAGGCAAAATCCAGGCGACTTCCTCAAATATCACCAATTATAAAGAATTCCGATATATAGAGGATCTAATCACCCAATTCCCAATATCTTACTCCCATCAGCATCCGTAATCCTATACAGATGTGAGAATCAAATCTGGTAAATACATACCCTGGAGTTGGAATCTAATTGGGAGAACAGTTTTCAATTAACACCGCACGGTAAAACTGAAACATGAAAATGTTTCGAAAGGGTAGCCGGGTATTCCTAGTAATGCCTCTTCTACAATCCAGATTCATGACAGTAACCGTATATTTCCTTGCACTCACTCCAATCCCTTTATATGTCTTTACTTATTACTTTCTGTACACCACACTTAGGCTAATTGGTTTTCTTCCTTCGCTACCTTTTGGCACCTGCCTATGGTTTGGAAGAAGACTATCCAATAAGCATAATAGGTGTACTCTCCTAATACTAGAAGCCCTCGCAACCTGAGAGAAGGTAAAGACAGCTAAATAATCCTTATTCTATTTCTCCAGAACCAGAATCCATCCTCGATCAGAAACAAGTTTCATCGAGTTCGTATATAACTATACAATGGCATATCCAATCAATATGGATCTTCGTAGTGATACGGAGTGTTCTGTAGAAATACAAAGGTGAAATAGGAGTGGCAGTGGATATACGCAGCTTCGTCGTGAATGATAGTAGTCGCAATTTCCTTTGCCCTTATTCTAATCCCTTTATATGTCTTTACTTATAACCTTCTGCACACCACACTCAGACTAATTGGTTTTCTTCTTTCCCTACCTTTCGGCACTTGCCTGTGGTTTGGAAGAAGACTATCTAATAAGCGCAATAGGTGTACTCTCCTGATACCAGGAGCCCTCGCAACCTAAGAGAAAGTAAATAGAAAAGACAACTGAATAATCCTTATTCTATTTCTCCAGAACCAGAATCCATCCTCGATCAGAAACAAGTTTCTTCGAGTTCGTATGTAACTATACGATGGCATGTCCGATTAATATAGATTTTCATAGTGATATGGAGTGTTCTGAAGAAATGCAAAGGAGAAGTAGGAGCGGCAGGGATATATGTGACTATGACAATCCAAAAGCCAAAGTGTTTTAAGAAGGTTCGATTAACTTGGTTTATGAGTTTTAATTTAGGGTCGGGTCATGGTCGCTGCCAAAGGGAGATAGAAAAGAAACACTCAGCGTGCACTCTAATCTAGATTAGATTGCTTAATCATTTTATCTAATCAGGATGGCTCCCATTGTTTCCTCGAATTCTCTTTCAAACCCTAAAAAGAGAATTAGTCGGGATCATCTAAAATCACCCGAAGAGTAACACCTACTCATCAGTGGGAATCGAGATCCAACTATCATCGCATGATAACTTGATGGAAGCCACTCAAGTCACCACACTCCAGAAGGTATGCGCATGCCTGGTAAGTTTCCTGTAAATTTGAAACTCCCGACGTGGTTTTTGCCCCTAACGGTTTATGACCTTGACAAAGGCCAGCAAATCATAAACCACTAGTCAAGTTCAACCGTCATTATCCTGGATTAATCTAGACCCACCCGTACAAGCCCTTGACAAAGGCCAACAATGCTATATGACTATCTGAGATAATCGCATCTCTATGCAACAGACAAGCAATATCTAGCTACCGTACATTACGCCTTGACAAAGGCCAACAAACGCAGCACGAATACTAGGTACTACTCATCCGAAATGATGGAGGGCTACGGCTGGTTTATGGCGAAAAATCTTTAACATGATGAACTTGATATCGTTGAAGGAACCCGAGCAGTTTTAAAAATATATAGTGGCGTAAACTTTTGCTAAAGAGGTCACTCCCTATGAAGGGATCTCGGCTCTTTCCTCATCGAATGAGGTGAAGGATATTCCTAACTGAATACCATGATGAAAAGCAAAAGAATCGACTATAGTGAAGTTATTACAATGATGCAAACTTTTGCCCAAGAGGTCACTCGCTATGAAGGGATCTCGGCTCTTGCCTCGTCGAATGAGGTGCTGGATATTCAGAACTAAATACCACTGTGCAAAGTAAAAGGAAACGTCTGTAATGTCAGTTTTTAAAAACTTGGTTCCAACAATATCATTTAGGTTTGTTTTTCCTTGCATTAATCAAAGTTAACGCAGTCCCATCAATTAATCCATATCACACCAGAAAAAAGGAACGAAAATACAATGTACGTATATGTCATTCGCATTCGCTATGGGAGCCACGTCATGTACCGTTAGGTTACTTAACTAACGGCAGAGCGGGGGCTGGACTAGCGCGGATGCAAAACATATATAACATCTACTAGTATATATAAATATATATATATAACATTCGTCCCAGGCATGATATAAGAAACATTACAGAACATCAACAAGCAACACAGAATGGTGGATAATCTTGGAGTCTCGGGTTTCATTTGAGCCGCAAATGAGAGCCGATGTTCTCGGTCGTGTGGATAGCCCGTGCAATAAAAACCTAGACCCCTATGAGCACGGCAAGTTACCCGCCAATCCCAGAAGTGAGGCAACCCCAATCAACAAAGTGAATGAGCCACCCAGCACTTCACGGAATCCGGTAACTTGAACACCCCTCCGTAGGTCGTCCTATACCCCCTACGAGTGCAGCGAATAGCCCGCCAATTCTAGAATAAAGCCCCTCCGTCTCAACGCCATGAGATGCGGGCCCGTTTCCCTCTAGAACCCGGCTACTCGAGCACTCCACCGCGGGGTAATCCTAGTACAGAAAAGAAAAGTATATATACAACGGCGACAACGACCTCAACCCGGTCGTGCCCCAATAAAAGAATATACAATCTGGCAGAGACGGCTGTCCGCATGTCGGACGCTCGCCCCGCAATAACAAATATATAAATGAATCTGAACTGCACTACTACCATTGCACCATAGGCTATCCACCACGACAATCTAACCACAATATCAGCACAACACAGAACATCAACGTGAATATCACATTCGCAAACCCGTCTAGTTGAACATATAGCAACTAGTCGGGTTGTTCCGTTCAATAATATTCACGGTCGCAGATATTATCACATGCACTGATAAACACATACTTAAAATTTCGATCGACAAAAGCAATGCCATATTGGCCCCAAATGCAAACCAGTACTCAAACAAATCTGAGCCAAAACCAAATATCCCAAAAATCACAATTCCAAATTATAGAGTTATAGAAGAAATTTGACGCACAGTGGCCACAAAACGACCGCGGAACCGCCGCCAATAGGCATGTCTTGCGGCGGTTCCGCGGCCAAATTGTTGGCTCACGTGCCCAAATTTCTTGAGGTGCCCTATAAATTCCTGCACGTATTTTGAATAGGTTTTAAAATCGACAGCAAGCATGGCTAAATGGATTTGCGATTCGGAAAATTTGGTCGATCGATATTTTAATCTTGTGTAAACTAGCTAGTATGGGTTTATGGCATGGCTCTGATACCATGTTGGGTTATGATAGCGCCCTGACCATCTACCGTGGCCGATACGGAACAAAAATTGGCGTTTAAAAAACTTTGGCACTAATGAACCCGTCAAGATCGAAACATAAACCTACACTAGCTAACTACAAGTTGTTCTAGCTATTGAGATAGAAGGTTATACCGAATGAACCGTGTCCTTCGGTCTTCTACCATCTTCCCTAGCTCCTTGAGACGTCCTCGACTGAACTTGACCGCCGGTCTTCCTCCATCGAAGATGATCCACCCGAGAGATGTAGCTCATGGCTCTAGCTCCACACGAATGATAAAGTGAAGCAACTAGGGACTCTAAGTTGCCAATCTAGAGTGCTTAGGATGTAGTGAAGTATTCTATAAGTGTATCTATCTCACCTCCTCTCTTGATTCTCAACTCATGAGATTGTAGAGAGGAGGTTAAGCATGAAGGTGGAGGAACTAAAGAAAACTAGAGAGGAGAGTGAAGCATGATGGTGAGGTGAGAAAAACCAACCATCTCTCATCTTTTCATCAAGTGAGGAAAAATAACATGAAGCCTTATTTTATAAAACTCAATTTTCCATTTTTAAAATCCAAGCCATGCTTGAATAGTTTGCACAAATGAATTAACAATTCATTTGTGCAACACTGTACAAGCATGGCTCTCACCATACTCCCCTCTCTCCTTTTTCCACCTCATTTACCATTTACAATAAATGGTTAAATCTAAAATGAGGTGTCCACCTTCTAGAATGTTATCTGTATAAATACGGATTACACTCTATTGTATATGCATACATGTACTCGTACCGAAATACGAATACCCAAAGAGATAGAATAACACAAAAAACATAATACTAGAATATACATATCGAAATACATATACGTAAATTATTAAATCAATACCTGATTTAATAATCCAGCTCAAACCCGAGCCGGCTAGTATTATCAACCATCCGATCGAAAGTCCGGGTATATAGTACAATCAATCAATTGGAACCCTGCACGTATCCAATACGGCTACTAAATCATTTTTCCAGAACCAGGGAAACCCTCTGTGTGGGACTCTAAAAACTCCTCAATACACTGGCAGTAGGTTTAACCACAAGCACGTCAGCGGCACTAGCTGTACGTAATGGCTACCCAGGTATTGAGCGAAAAGAAAGCCTACGAGCAAACTCATCCGAACCCCTACTAAGCCTGTCCGTGACAATCTCCGTATGGTCCGGTCTGTTCGTCTAAGAGTATCGCATATCGAGTCTAGGGGGTGGATAAAGTCAAACCCCTAATAACGTGATATTTCATGTTGGTATGAAGCCCATCACCAAATGAGAAACTGCTGATCCAAATCAATAATTCTCGTCTACCTTGACCAAGGATTTCTGGTGATGGACACCCATGCACCGCGCGACATCAACCCCCAATACCGGAAGAGACGAATCCCTGACGATCCGCTCACTGCCTCCATGTGGCTCGGGACTGTACCCAACTAAAACCTATTTGCACGACTCCTTTAAGCTATGGTAGGATAGTAATCAAAGCATAGTGGGAACTCACACGAGACAAATGACGATCTCAGATCGACAGACTAACTTGTACTCATGTCACCTGGGAACTGCTATCTGACAATAGGTACAATACCATCTAGCATGTTCCCGGCGAGTCCGTCCAGTGTACTCATAACCCAATGAGCACTTGTATACTATCCTAGGTGACTAACTGACACCAATGGCTTATGAGACCGGCCACCGCCCCTTATCGGAGTCTCGATAAGTACACACTAGTTTACTATGGATTATCGATGCCCAGTCTCGATACTCTCTCGACTAGGGACATTTAAGAATGTGCTTATAGACCACCCAGCTCCCACGTATATGATCTCCATCATAATGCTGGTAGTCAAACATGAATCCTATGGGCTCTATCAACATGTAATAATGATCTGCAATACCACATAATACACGTACATGATGATAAAGGCAAACCAAATAGCATACTATCATTTTGAGTAAGACAGTTCTATCCGTATAGGTCATCTTTCAATCATCATAATCGCGTGCCTACGATTACAATAATTGACTTGAGGGGACTATAGCCAACATAAAAGGCCCCCAATGATGGTTTGATAACTGTAACGACTCTGAAATCTTTGTACAGAAATTTTCCTGTTAATGTACAGAAAAGAGTATTACAGCCTGTGTAAGAGTTAAAAGTTATTTCTATTAAATAAAAGCAAGAAACAACTTATAGCTCACTGGTAAAGCCTTTGCACTGCTGTGACGTAGCCTGTGTGTTAAATTGCTATCAGACACAATTTTTTTCTTCTGATTTTTCTTTTTATTTTTGGAAGCCCAAAAGGTTGCACGTGCAATACACGGGGAAAAGTTCAGAAAAATCAAACATGTGAAAAATGGAGTAAATACAGAATTAATCATGTGGCATGAATCTCGAGGCATTTGCCTCAGATCCGATCGGCGGAAATGCCCGAGGGGCCAGCGGCGACGGTCCGGATGCATCCAAATTGCTCCGTGCTTTACACACTTGTCTCTTCAGCTCCTCTTAACTCTTCTGTACTGTTTGATTTCCCTGCAATCAAACAGAGACCTTTCATTTTACCAATAACACCATTTTAATGCTTTTTAATCCACATTTTTAATTCTCAAATCCTAATTCTCCACTATAAATACCATCCCTATGCCCTAGCTCTTCACTATTCGGAAAATTCTAGCAAAAACTCTCTCAAAATTTCCTAAGTAAAAGTGGAGTAAAGTGGAGTTAGCGAGCAAACTTGTTCTGTCGAAGATCGAAACCATTTCCGGAGCTCCCGCGACGCCACAAAAACACTCCTGTTCCTCACCCTTTTCTTAATATTTTCAAATCGTAAGTCCCTCTTCCCTTTTTCTCTTTCAAATCAATTCGTAATTTTTTCAAAACATCGACAAAAGTGGAGTTAACACGTAACAATCTTCGTTTCTAAACATATTATCATATTTGATATGTCTAAATGTCATATAATCACCCAAATATCTTTTTAAAACCAAACTCATATCTATTGTCTTTTTATGAAACTAAAATTTCATGTTCAATACGCATATAACGAACTTTTTCATTAAAAAACCTTGAACTTTAATATCAGCTCTTTCGATAATTGTTAAATACCTTTAGGAAAAACTTTATGGGGTAACGACCTACCCCACATTCACACTTTAGTTTCATAGAACGATGCTTATATATGTGTGTGTGTGTGTGTGTGTGTGTGTGTGTGTGTTTGATTCAAAGAATAATCTTTACAATAAAATACCACATAATTTAAAAATCGAGTTTCTTTTAAAGTGGTATTTGTATTCCTTTGCAATTATGCATCTACACTCGTTAGGGGACCCGCTAATGGATGGTGCAGATTATCACACATCTTGAGGATAGTAGAGCGAGATGCAGCACTCCTCGCAGAGTATTCGATCTGGAAAGGATATAAAATACGGTTTTTAAGAAATGTGAATTTCTAAATAAAACTAATTTTTAAAATTAAAAATCATATCAAATTATAAATCCATATTTTCATTATATTATGAAACTATATTTTTCTAAAAATGAAAGATTAAAAAATATCAATAAAATACCATCAAGTTACTAAAAAGGGATAGTTTTCAATAAAATACCATAAACTTTTAAAAACTAAGTATTTATCATTAAAATACCCCAATATTTAAAATACATGTTCATGAAAACCCTAAGTAATACAAATCACCCTCAAGGTTTTATTTTTAACTATATTAAAAATATTTTTCATAAAACCCCTCGAGATATACAAAAAAATATTTAAAGACTTTAGTAAATATAGGTTTAAGCGGGATCAATTCTCTTGAACCCAGGGAGAAAGTGAGTGCTTGCCTATTCAGGTTAGACAACTTAACGGAGTCATCAATGGCAATTGTCTTGGAAAAAGACACAAATCCTGCCGTCCATATGCAGCAGTTACCGATTACTCTCAAACCTAAGAATTCAAGAGTTAAACCCGTTCACAAGTGTCTAACTCAATCTGAGTCCAAACTTAAACCTGAATCCAAAATCAAACAGAACTCGAATACTTTATCATGAACTTGAACACTCGAAATCAATATCAAACTCAAACTTGAATACTTGACTCGATTTGACCGAACCATGGTTATACTTGATCATATACCTGTGAAGGGTCATATACAACTTTACCTGTTCACTTCACATTATATATTATCTTCTACTTCTTCTTTTGGAATTTACCGAGCGCTAGTTCGCTGACGACATTCTTTTCTGTTTCTTTCTTTGGAATGTTCGTCGGGAGGACCGGACTCTGAGGAGATAGAACCGAGTCAGGAGGACTTGGACCAGCTTACAGCTCAGCCTGACTACTAGTTCTCCCTGCACTTATTTTCTGTATACCATTATTTAGGTATTTGCTTTATATCATTGTATATTTTTATTACAAACAGTTGTATGTAAAGTTGAATGTTAATAAAGTTGTCGTTCATTTTATTACTCTTGTCGTTCTTGTTCATTTATATATTGCTTAATTACGCTTAACGTATTTATTACATAGTAAATATGTCACGGGCTTACCACGTCATTGTTTCCGTCTTTTGGAAAGCGGGGCATGATAATAACAAATCTTAACCTTGATTCCCTAAAAAAATCTTGAGTTTTGAACTACTCTTTATTGCGTAAGTCTCTTTCTCCTTCCTCCTCTCTTTTTTTCAATTAAATCCAAGTGCGTACGTTAGGAGGCTTCAAAAAAGCGAAAATGGCACTTTTTGATCTTCAAAAGTCAAAATCTTTGTGTTTTTAGACTGTTGCTCTATTGGGTTTCGACCCTACTTGCACCATACTAGGTGTCCATTTGGTTAGGTGCGCACCCCGTTGGGTGCACATCGAGCCTAGTGCGCACCGGCCCAGGTGCGCACCTCGCTAGGTGCGCACTTCTCTAACTGCACACCTTAATGAACCTTTTGGCCCATTCGGGATCCTTTAGCTGTAATATTTCAGAAAAATAAAATATTATTTTTGGGGATTTTTATAATTAAATAATAAATATATTGAATATTTTATTAGTGCGGTATAATTAAATACCGATAAATCGGGAAATGTTTGGAAAATTATAGGAATTTCTGAAATGAGGTGTTTTATGTGATTTAGGCAAATTATGAATTTTTATAAGTAATTATACACCATTTTAATGCTAATCGCGATTAAATATCGCTAATCTTGCATTAATCCGGTTTTGTGCACATGACATGCACCATATCATTTTTACACTTGTGTTACCTTTTCCTACATGGCTTTCTTGTTTTGGGTTGGTTTTAGATGAGAGAAAGAAGAGATAAGAGAAGAGAAAAGAAAAGAAAAGTAAAAGAAATGATAAAGAAAAGAGGCATGGGCATGAGAGAGAGTGGTGAGGGGATCAACCTTGGACCTTAGCTTGTGTTCCCTCATTGTTTTCCTTCATCATTCTCTCCCCTCAACTCCCATGGCTGCCCTCTTCCTCCCCCATCTCTTCAACCCTCAAAACACCCCCAAAACAACATCAAAACTTCATCCCCCTTTCATTAAAGATATGCACAAGCTCACTACCAACACTTTGGACCAAGAAAAATCGGATTTTGAAGACTTGGGCAACTCAAGAGAATTCTTAAGTTGCCAAATGAGGTAAATTCTGCACCATTAGTGTAGTATTTCAATTCCTTAAGCATCCATACATGTTTAGTATCGATAATGAGTGTTTTTGTGAACTTAGAAAATTCCAACTTGAGGATTAGGGTTTGATTTGAATCTAAAGGTGAAATTATGGCTTAGTAATGACCTTAGACCCCTGTAGGGATTGCATAGTGGGCTAAACCATAGACTAGAACCCTAATTCACAAACTTAGAAACCCCGATATCGGAGAATTGTGAGAATTGTGAGGTTTTATTGATATCTGCTATCACCCGGGGACACTATAATTTATTTTGCAAACACAGTGATACATGTAGGCACCTAGGAAGCTACCACTGAAACCCTAGCCCCTAACTCTCTACCCTGGCCGCAAATATATTCATTCTGGCCGCAATTTGCGGCCAGAGCAGTGATGTTGGGATCCGTATTTGTTCCATAGCCTTATCTCCAGTAAACTAGACCCCTCCTATGTGCAAAATTGGCTAATTTCACCTAGGGTAAAATCTGGAAGTGTTTTACGAAGTTTCTGATTTCATTTTGCGGCTTTTACTGAATTGGGTTTTGGTATTTGTGTTTTATCCTGGTCACTTGACGTTTGTACGTCGGTATCGGGAGTTATTTGATTATTCTTGCATGCGTAAACTATAGGTTTTAACCTATGTATGATGCTCGTGCCGACTTGATTTTCGTGCGTGATTTCGGTTTATGATATCTTGTGTATACATATGTAGGTACCCTCGAGTGGTCATGAACGACAAGGGAGAGCATGGCGTCATCGACTTCGGCAAGCGAGGATCAAGGTGGGTAGATATATATCTACGGGAGAAGTCGGGTGGATGGCGTATAGCACCCCCGCAGTTCGTAGTGTACTGTATGGTCTATATTATATGGATATATTTATATGTTTATTGTGGGTTTATGATCATCTAGATAGACTTTGGGAGTCATGGATCATTTTAGTATAATTGGATCATAGTGTTGTTAGTTAGTTTAGTCGCGAACCCTAAAATAAGGTTTACACCCACACGCACACACATGCTTACTTTGTTTTACTTGTGCGTATATGGGGATATGTATACACACACACACACACACACACATAGATATGGGACTGTGTGTGTGTGTGTGTGTGTGTGTGTATACGTATACCTATACATGGATGATGAGGATTGTATATGGTACTTGGAGATGAGTCGATGAGATTGGGCATGATGCCATGAGATCGGTGATATGTTTTGATTCGTACTATGAGATACGACATGAGATTATAGCGATCCTTTAGGCGATGTGTTTTCATACACACGCATATATATGCAGAGGGTATCAGTATGTACTAGACTTAGATCAGTACCCCTAATATAGGATATGATGATAAGGATACCAGATGAATAATGAGATGAATGTGATATTTGACCCGTACCCAGATTTGGGATGCCGTACGATGGATTTACCGTACGAGATATATATTGATGATAGATCCACACTCTTGACTCGAGAATCTCATATTGTATATTGTATCGTATGTGATACTATTGAGGCGAGATCACCGACTATTATATTTATATGTATCGACTCAGATTTAGGTGGTTTCCGTATATTTTTAATTAGCCTGTTGGTTTAGTCCTGTAGTTACTTGTAGACGTTAGACTAGACTCGAGTCATACCTGTTTCAAAACTAACGAATCGTGAATATTTTAAAGACAGGACAAGAGATTTTACGGATATTTCAAAAGACGTACCTTTTTTCTTAAAAAAACACCGTAGCCCCTATTTTTTCCCAAACACCACGATTCGGGTGATTTCAAATGACAAACTGTATGACTCGTATAACTAATATAGATTCCTTATTGTTGCATTTACTTTTCATTTCCATATATTCATGTTGTTATTAGCGCATTGCATGCTTATATACTTGTGATTTATGTTATATTAAACCCATACTGTCAGGACACCAGCACAATTACCGATGATGCGTATGCTCCACGTACACCTGCTTGCCGGCTCACACACTTCATAATCGATAATTGCCATGTCACTACTGATTGTTTGAGTTTTTGTATGTGTTTTAAATTTAAGAATACCGCAATCAAGACGGTGTCGCTTGGTAGCTAGCCGGTTGAGTACGAGTCGATCCACAGGGAAATGGTGTTCTTTTCTTTAAGTTCTAACGAGTTAAGTCCTATCTTTGGTAGGTTTTGTTTTACGATCTAAGAATGAGAATAAATTGATTTAAAGGCTTGCTAGGGTTAGGATTAGGTTAGTTCAAAAAAAGGATTCTTCTCACTTCTTTTAATGCCCTGGTTAAGAATATAGGTGTTAGGGTAATAGTCAACAACAGGGATTAGCACGACTAGGAAGAAACACAATTTCTTCCTTTTGGTCCTTGTCCGTCCGTTCTTGGCTCTTAGCCCTAACCTCTGGTTAATTCAACCACAACCGGTCTAACTAGGGAATCACCACTATCATGTAGGATAGGGTGCCGTAGTGAGCAGATTATGGTTGATTTAAAGGAAGTCCGTATTTTAAAAATTATATGGGCAAAGAAAGGAGTGAGAGAGATTTCCTTCTCTCAAACCTTCCCTATCCTACCCCTAACAAGTGAGGAATTACTCATTCATTAGGAAAGTAACAATAAAATTCATTTTTATTTTATTTTAATAGACTATCTAAATTTCAGATAATAAAAGAACAGATAAAAAAATTGCAGGAATTAAGTTCAGATAAAAACAATGCAAGATAAAAATAAAAACTCACTTTATTGATGACCTCTCAACAATGCATTACAACTTGAATTAAAATTTAAATCTAAGAATTAAAAAAGGGCATGCCTTCATTAAGCTTTTGGCTTTCCTATTTATAGATATAAAAAACCCTAAGTTACATTCTGATCCATACATGAAATTACAAAACTACCCTAAGAAAGCCGGGTCAAAGCACCGACACCTGCACCAACACGTGCACCATACGGCCGCGGAACCGCGGCAGAAAGGCCTGTTTAGCCGCGGTTCCGCGGACATTTAGTGGGTTCTTGGTCTCAATCTTTCAGGGTTGCTTCATGTTGCTTTTATCTTCTGTTTTCTTCACTTGGTTTCTCAGAATCTCTTCTATTTTCTTCCGGATTTCCAACAGTGCAGAATGATGTGGACTTTTGCCTTGAGTTTCATGTTGAAGTCTTGAACCTTGTGCCTTCATTTGTTCCTTAAATTGGTGGGCGGCATCATACGGATTCATCTATTGTTGGTCGTAGTCTCACATTTGTAGCGACTTTTCACGAATTTCACTGTAACGCTCTGAGAACCTGTAACCTGCAACTATTTAGCAGACATGGATCAAAAGCACCTATTTACGTGTAATGTGATTAAGAATAGGCGATATAATAATGCAAAATTCTGATATGAACAAATACCTCCAAACTTATCTTTTGCTCGTCCCGAGCAAAGTCAATTTTATACTCGAAAAATCCTAACCTCACTTTCGCAGGGAACACGATTGCACTGAGCTCGTGCAACAAGCCGTTAAACCTCTAGGTGTCCCTAGTAGGAGGAGTGTTATCTCCTGAGGGTTTTCAGCGGATACTACCCACAAAATCCGATCAATTTGGCATGTTGACTCTCATTCTTCAATTCAGTATTCTAGCAAGAAATTCTATTATCTTCAACTTAGAAATCATCAACCCGTATTTTTTACACTTCCTTTTCATTTAACTTAAGATCGTATATGTTTTGCAAATTTATTAAGATTTCAGCATCTTTTGAATTTTCCTTCTAAGGTACAATCTCAACTCAGGAATTTTTATCGTTTTTTACTGAAGATATAAGGTCTATCTTTCATTCCTATCTTTCATCCAAACCCCAATCATATACCCCTACGTTTGTGTAATTTTTCATCCTTACACTTGGAAATTCAATTCAAGCTATCATACTCTTGTCCATCGTCCAAATTACTTTTAGTTGGTGAATTTTAGATGAAATTGCTCACACATTTTTCATGCGACTGTTAATACTTCTTGAGGTACTAAACGACCGATTACAAAATGTGCTTGCGCATTTAGACATAATTCCTCGTCTTGTAATACATAAGGCATAGCAGTGACTCCCAAACCAGTTGGTCTAAGGCACTAGGTGATAAAGCACCCTCGCTATATTTTTTTATTTATGCTGCCTTAAGCAATTACAAAACCAGTGTTCATTTTTTTATCTCTTTATTCACCACTTATACTTTTATTTAATTTTCCTTCATACTAAGGATTTTAGACAAGAGCATTTCAAGGTACCCTCTACTATCCCAAGTTTCAAGGTGCGTGTGTGTGCATGTAGTAGGGTGTATATTTTCAGGATTTAGACTAAAGGTTCAGAATTTATTTTTCAGACTTACACTTCAAATAAAAATTTCATTACTCTTCCCTTATTTTGACTTAGCCCTAGAACTGAACTCAAAATTTGCCTATTTCTAAATAAACTGCAAGGACATATATTTTCTATAATTAAATTTTAAGCAAGGTTATTTTTAGGGTTTTTAATTTACTAAGGTTAGGATCTAGTTTTTCCTAACTAGTCAACCGTCTTGTTGAACTTAAGTCAAATATGGCAAAAATTGAATTTTTCAATTTTTATAATTTTTAAAAAATTTCAATTTTTTATTGATTTTTTTTATATTTTTTTTCATTTTTTTTTAGTTTTTATATTTTTTTATAAAGATGCAATGCGGAATTAAATATGCAAAGAAAGAAAAAACAAATATGTACAAAAATAAAAATATACAAATGCAATGCAAAGATAACTATTAGAATCCACCTCCACCCCCAAACTTATCGAAAGCAGTGTCCTCACTGCTCAAAGCCTCACCGTCCCCTCGAACATGATCGGGAACGTTCCTCTCTCACCAGCAGGGTGGTCATCCCCTGCTCCAAACTCGTCACTCGCTAACCAAGGTTGGTCACCATCCCTATCAATCTTTCTACCCCCTTATTTGTTCTTAGCATCAATCGCGCTTGCGCAGCAGGGGTAAGCTCTTCATCGCTCGCTGTTGAGCTCGAGCTGGGTGTCTTGGCAGGCACCTCCTCGACCGGCTCGGTGTGCGACCAAAAATCATGTAAGCATGTGTAGGACGTGGATACGCCCTCAAGAAGAGGTCTAATAGGGATCCCTCCATGCATATAAAATTCGAATTCCTCCACAGGGAGGAAATGGTGACACAGTTGTGTCACCAACATAGGGCATGGATAGTTGGCAGCCCTCTTGCCCGCACCTATTGAGTGAAATAATACAGTGCACATATCGTAGCTAGGGTTTCTAGTCATCAAAGTGTGCACTATATGAAGGAATGGTGTGAAAAATGTCGTATTATGCGAACTACCAAAAATATTATTTTGTGCCCAACGGCACACAGTTAAGACGTTCGCAAAAAGGGTTCTAGCCTGGATGCCTTTTCGTGGCTCTCTCGAACAATCGTTACCCATCAAGGGTAGGTAGTTCTCGAATTGGAGGGGTTGGTCATGGATAGGTAGTCTAGGTATTAAGGTGACTTCATGGATGAATTCCCTATCGATTATTATTTTCCTATCCCCCCAAATTAACCTAATGTAACCATGTTGTGAGAGGCAACCATTTTCCATGCACTTGTAAAAACGGTTGACAAGATCCGGAAGCGCGAATGAATTTGGATGATTAAAAAGTAAAAAATTCCACCCACGCTTTCGGATCTCATCAACGAAATAACTACCATAGACCGTGTGTGCAAAGATTTGTGAGAAATCACTTTCAAACTGCAAAGTTGGTGCCATCACAGAGAGTGCAGATATTTCTAAAAATTTTAACAGAGAGGAACTGAGAATGCAAACCTCCTCTGAAGTTTTCAGAGGGAGAAGAGGCAAAGGCGCGGCAGTTGCCCGGCAAGAAGGCTCCTTCGGCGGCGGTTGCACGGCTCTCTGGCGAGATCTCACAGCAGAACTTTGGCGGCGGCTAGGGTTTTAAGGAAATGAGAAATTAAGGTTATGAAAATTCAGAGAGGGGTCGGGTTGTATTTATAGGGGTATTTTGGTTATTTGCAAAAAGGACCTCTTAAAAAAGAGGAATTTATTTGTAAAAAAATTTATTTTATTTTTTTATTAATTATTAAAACTGAAATTTTACAAAAAATACCCCCAAAAATTGGAGAAAAAAAATTAATATTTTTATAATTACAAGTGTGACATACCCCCAAACTTATTTGAAACAGTGTTTCCACTATTTATGGCTGGATAACCGAAATTTGGGGATAGATGGAAGAAGATCAGTCAATATAAATCGGCTCCTGCAACAGCAGGAGCTCCTCCGAAGGGTCCGCAGTGAGGAACGGTTTAAGCCTATGTCCGTTCACTTTAAATAGTGAACCGTTCTCAGGATTTTCTAAATCGACCACACCGTGCGGATATACAGTTGTAGGGTGTTTTTCGTCACTCCATTGAGATGGGAATACACGCGCTTGTCAGGCATACTACAGATTCCCCTTGCCTAGGGTAGGCCGGGGTTTATTGAGGATCCGAATCTCCGGCAGCCGCGGACTAAGCTGCCGTTAATTACCCCTCGCCTTTGGAGTGAGGGAACCTTCGATTGACGGGTTAAACTGGTCATGCGAACTCAATGTGCAGTGTACGTGTATTTTGTTTTGGAGGGGGGCTTGGATATATCGGGAGCCACGCAGAGTTTTTACGGGGGAGGGACAGTGTTGTGGAGTGTGTGTGTGTATCTATACATATATATACATGTATACATATATATATATATATATATAAAAAGGGGGAAAAGCGCCCAAAGGACGCATGGAGCCAGCGCTGGGCGCTTAGGTGCTGTGCGCTTAGGCGCCAGCACGCCACGTGTTCGACACGTGGGCGCTGGGCGCTCGAGCGCTGGGCGCACCACGTGTCGACACGTGGGCGCTGGGCGCTTGAGCGCTCGGCGCTCGAGCACTAGCGCGCCACGTGTCGGCACGTGGACTCTGGGCGCTTGAGCACGCCACGTGTCGGTATGTGGGCGCGGGGCGCTATGCGCTCGAGCGCTAGCGCGCCACGTGTCGGCACGTGGGCGCTAGGCGCTCAGGCGCCGGTAAGAAAAAGGGGCTTTTAGCCCCAGAAACTCCCGAAAGAGAAATTAGAGTGGAGTTGAACTCCTAAAATGTTTTGAAGTTGATGAAGGGCTTCTTTTTTTGAGCCCTAGCTCTTCCCCAAAGTGGGGTTTCTGGATATGGGCCTTCTTCTTCCTTCTCTGTTGGCAGGATCTTGAAGATCAAGGGATGTGAGATTTTAAAAATCTCTTCTTTTTGAGATCTAATAACAGATCCAAGTTCCACTTTGTGGTTTTGTGGTGAAAAACTATTTAGTTTTGGAAAAAGAAGAGTAAAACTCTTAATTTAATTCAAAAGAAAGAAGAAGGTTTAGAATCTTCAGAAAGGGGAAAGAGGCACAAACCCTAGATCTTTTGGGGAGAATGAAAAGTATATTAGATATTTTCATCATGTTGTCTTATATAGGCTTACATATTTACATATATCCCCTTAGGCTTTACAATATGGCATTTTGCCCATCCCATGGCTTTCTTTTTGCACATAAGCCATGTGCTTTACAAAAATTTGGCTTTATGTCCATTTTGCATACATTCATGCATAAAAAAATTACATAAAAAATATTTATTACATGATCTATATTTTGGCATGGAGAAGGCTGGCCGCGGGCTTGATTGGGCATGGGCCCGCTTGACCTGGGCTTGGGCCCACCTGGCTTGGGGTTGACCTTGACTTTGACTCGGTCAACCGGGGTGCAAATTTTGACCCCAACAAAGTGCCCCCCATCAATAAATGCACACCGCACATTTGAGTTGTGTGCATGAAATTGATGGATCTTGAAGCTGAACTTCGAGGTGGAACATCATTCCGGGGGCGGAGCATCATCCCGGGGAGCATGATTCCCGGGGATCGGAGGAGATCGGGGCATCATTCCGAAGCGCGGAGCATAATTCCAAGATCGGAGCATCATTCCAAAGGGCGGAGCATGATTCCAGAGATCGGAGCATCATTCCAAAGGGCGGAGCATAATTCCATAGATCGGAGCATCATTCCGAAGGGCGGAGCATAATTCCAAGGATCGGAACATCATTCCGATGGGTGGAGCATAATTCCAGGGATCGGAGCATCATTCCGAAGAGCGGAGCATGATTCCAGGGATCGGAGCATCATTCCGATGAGCGGAGCCTGATTCCAAAGGTCGGAGCATCATTCCGAAGGGCGGAGCATGATTCCAGAGATCGGAGCATCATTCCGAAGGGCGGAGCATGATTCCAGGGATCGGAGCATCATTCCGAAGGGCGGAGCATGATTCCAGGGATCGGAGCATCATTCCGAAGGGCGGAGCATGATTCCAGAGATCGTAGCATCATTCCGAAGGATCGGAGCATCATTCCAAAGAGCGGCAGACATTCTGACCGAAGCATAATTTCGATGCAGAGGTTGATTCCCAGGCGAAGCATAATTCCGACGGGGAAGGCATATACTCCGAGGTGAAGCATGATTTCGACACGGGGTACATTCTGAGACGGAGCATGATTCCGGCGCAGAGCTTGTTGGCCGACTTGATTCTGAGACGAAACATAATTTCGACAGGGAAGGCAGATACACCGAGGCGAAGCATGATTTCGAAATGGGGTACACTCTGAGACGAAGCATGATTTCGGCGCAGAGCTTGTTGGTCGACCTGATTCCGAAGCGGAGCTTAATTCCGACGAGGAGGTCGCTGGTTGAATCTGAGCCAAAGCATAATTCCGACAGGGAAGGCAGTACACCGAGGCGAAGCTTGATTTCGACGTGGGGTACACTCTGAGATGGAGCATGACTCCGACGCAGAGCTGGTTGGTTGATTTGATTCCGAGGCGGAGCATAATTCCGGAAAGGAAGGTAGATATCCCGAGGCGAAGCATGATTTCGACACGGGGTAAATTCTGGGACGGAGCATGGTTCCGCCGCAGAGCTTGTTGGTTTGATTTGATTTGGGTTGACATCAGCGTCTCTATACTGGAATATGGTACCAGAAGCGACTCATCATTTGTCATAAGAGGATTTGGGAATTGGTTTGGCATCTGCATTGTTGCACTAGAATAATACCAGGAGCAACTCATCATCTGCCCCGAGAAGATTTGGGAATTGGTTTTTGTTTGGCATCAGTATCGCTACACTAGAATATGATACCAGGAGAGAATCATCATGTGCGATTGCTTATCAGGAAACGATGGCTTAGGAGATAGGTTTTAGGTCCCTATCACTTAAGACTTTTCAATTTTGTGAGCCGTAAAGATCTCACAAAGCATTTTCTCCCTACGGGTCGTAAGGATCCCGTAGGTGTATTTTTTTCTTAGGAGTCGTGGGGACTCCTAAGTGTGTAGCTCCTTTATGAGTCGTAAGGATCTCACGCGGGAATTTTCTCCTCACAAAGTCAAGAGAACTTTGTGAGTGCATTTCATCTCTTTTTCATGAGTTTGCGCCCTTTCGGGTTTTCACAAACTCGCCGGCAGTCCTGCTGTTTTTACTCACGGAGCCCTTTCG
Source organism: Agapanthus africanus (assembly GCA_030015575.1). Taxonomy (NCBI): domain Eukaryota; kingdom Viridiplantae; phylum Streptophyta; class Magnoliopsida; order Asparagales; family Amaryllidaceae; genus Agapanthus; species Agapanthus africanus. Next base: position 605,499,994 of record CM057340.1, read on the forward strand.
GGTTTTCATCCGTGCCCATTTTGCTTGTGGACATACCTTTTTTTTTGAATTTTCACCGCCGGTGGGACTTTGAATGTGGTCTCACAGGCAGGACTTGGGAGGGATTGGGATCGTTTTGCGCCCGTGGATTGTATACGAATTTGCAGGATGTATGATCTAGACCGTAGGGCCGGAAAAATTTTGGGACTTTGTTGGCGTCTGCATCGCTGCACTGGAATATGGTCCCAGGAGTGACTCATCATTCGCCGTTGGGGTATGGGATATGGAATTTGGTTGGCGTCTGCATCGCTGCACTGGAATATGGTACCAGGAGCGACTCATCATTCGCCGTTGGGTATGGGATTTGGAATTTAGTTGGCGTCTGCATCGCTGCACTGGAATATAGTACCAGGAGCGACTCACCATTCGCCATTTGGGATTTGAGTTTGGAATTTGGTTGGCGTCTGCATCGCTGCACTGGAATATGGTACCAGGAGCGACTCATCATTCACCACTTGGGGATTGGGGAGTGATGGCTTAGGAGACAGGTTTAGATCCCTATCGCCTAAAGCTTTTCAATTTTATGGGTCGTAAGGGTCCCATAAAAGCATTTTCTCCCTACGAGTCGTAAGGATCCTGCAGGTGTATTTTCTCCTTAGGAGTCGTGAGGACTCCTAAGTGTGTTTTTCCTTTATGAGTCGTAAGGATCCCACAAAGGTTTGTTCTCCTCATGTATCGTGAGGACACATGAGTGGGTCCTCTCAATGGAGCATAATTCCAAAGGCGGAGACCAGCCGCGTAACTGGTGATTGTGGTGGGGCATGGGTATGACGAGAATTATTTGAGCCCGTGGATTGTATACGGCAGTCAATTTGGGGACCGGCCGGAGGGCTGGGAGAATTTTGGAAATTTGAAATTTTGTTGGCGTCTGCATCGCTGCACTGAAATATGGTACCAGGAGCGACTCATCATTCGCCTTTTTTTTACCGCGATTGCTCTATCATTTCAGCTTTTCTGTCACGACCCGAAAGTACGGAACATGACCGGCACTTAAACTACGACGTCTCGAGGCGTACGTAATCTAAGTAAACCGAAAACCCAGAAATGCAAACCAAGAAAAATAGTAGAGCGAAGGAAAACCAATTTAAATAAGTAGTTTTATTAGCATAAGCCGAATTATACGGGTTTCTAAAAACATCCAAAAATTTCCTGAAAATTTCGGCAGAGTCTCCTTTGCAAATACTGGCCCCCAAACGGGATACAACATGAATAGTATACGAAATCAATAAAAAGGCATCCCCAAGCGGGAGCTAGCTCTTCGTCAATCGACGGTCACAACCACACAAGCAATATAATATACAACGCCAATGGCGAGGATCAAAATTCAAAAGGAAACTCAAAACCATAAGAAAACCACAGAAATACAACGCGCGACTCTAAGGTCGAAGGAATAACATCACTGGTCTCTATCTCAAAATAATTACATGTTTGGTTGATGGAACTTCTAGATACAACAGAGTAATAATATACAGGTTATATAATGGGGGGTACGATACAAGTAAACCCACCTACTAGCAAATCACCCGAAGGAAACTATGCCCGCAAGCCGTAATGAAACCTGTACGGCAAACCTGCAAGAAACTGGGGCACAACGGGGGTGAGTTGCCAACTCGTGAATAGAAAAACATCTATGCACAGAAATCGCATAAATAACGCAACCTAGGTCAATGATCATAATATATCCTCGATTATATATATAACATGCAACCTATAACAAGGCTAGGGTAAATATCTAACCCGAGTATAATCTCATGTTCCCGTGTCAGTGTCTCAGGTAGCAATATATCATATGAATGAGGTATGAATGCATGAAAACAGAATACATGTAAATGAAGAACTGTTTTCATAGTTTAGTGAGATTTCTTTTGTATTTTTAAAATGGGGTATCATAATGAAATCAGCATACAACAGTGCCTAGCATCGGCACAAAACGTAATCCTGATATCTCGATATCTCTGTATCACAGTCTATGTACCTCAATATCACGAAATCTCAATGTCTCAATCATAATATCTAGGGCGCCGTCAGTCCAGACCGGACCCTACCATCCATCTCAAGACCACGACGGTATCCTCCGGATATCCGACGCGTCGGGTAAAATCACCGGTAGGTAGTGCTCCCCTGCCAGGCTCACATCGTCATCATCACGCGCTTCTTGCCCCGGGGTACCTTACCGGGTCCACCATGTACCCGAAATGGTTCATCCGTCTCCTCGAATCGGGTCTCGAAATCCATCAGCAAACTCATGGTGGACGACTCAAACATCATGGGAAAAACCGCACTTTTTATTTAAAAAGAGAGAAATCAGTTTATATAAGTTTTGCGGTTTTCCCCCCCAAATCCAGAAAATCTCATGGAAATCCGAATCCAAATCATCAATAGCATGTAAAACCATGAATATAGGCATAACAATGAATAACAGTATGCATGAAGTAGCAGGTAATAACTACAATGTCTAAACTAACATATAAGGAAAGTACGCTAATATCATGTCTAAACTATTAGCTAACAGGCTATGTCAAGCAATAATATTCTCTAAGGTGTACGTGACATGGCAATTACCGATGAAGATGTGTGTGAGCCGGCAAGTAAGTGTACGTGGTACATACGCATCATCGGTAATGGTGCTGGTGTCCTAACAATATGATATCAACAATGCAATAAGAAATTATAACATAAGTATGCGATGCGGAGCGAACAGCAATAATGAACGGAATACTAGACACAACGATAACTAAACTGCATTACCCTAATATAAATCCTACAAATGGTGCCTTTTGAAATAACACGAATCATGGGGTTTTGAAAATAGGGGCTACGGTGTTTTTATGAAAAGGTACGTCTTTTGAAATATCCGTAGGATCCCTTGGGCTGTCTTTTAAAATACCCACGATTTGTTAGTTTTTGAAATAGGTAAGAAATCTAATCTAGTCTAACAATTACACTAAACTATACGGCTGAACTAACAAGCTGAACTACAGGTAAGGAAACCGCCTATCATCTGAGTCGATACATATACATACCTGTATATGTATAATCGGTGATCCCGCCTCAATAATATCATATCCGATACCATATCTATAATCAGGAATCCCAAGTCAAGAGTGCGGATCAATCATCAATATATAGCTCGTACGTAAATCCGTCGTACGGCATCCCAAATCTGGGTACGGGTCAATATCACATTCATTATACTATTCATCCGGTATCCTCTTTATCAATATCATGATCGGGGTACTGATCTACGTCTAGTACAATACTGATACCGCCTAAGTAAGCATGCACGTGTGTGAAACACTACGTCAAGGACCCGCTACAACATCATGTCGTATCTCAAATACGAACCCTGCCATATCACCGATCTCACGGCCTCAAAATCAAATCTCATCAACTCATCATAAATCCTAAGTATCATCCTCATTATCCATGCATGCGTATATGAATGTACATATGCATAGTCCCATACCCACGCATATATACATATATACACATCCCAATCTACGCACAAGAAAGTAATATATGCAAGTCTGTGTGTGCGTTTGGGGGTATAACAACCACTCTAGGGTTTCGCAACTAACCAAAGCTAATCCATGAACACATAATCATATCATGAATAAACATTCTCGTAACACAAAACACCTATATAAATATATATATATGAACTATACTACGGACTGCGGGGGTGCTATACGCCATCCACCCGACTCCTCCCCGTAGATATAAATCTACTCACCTGGTCCTCGCTCGCCGGTGCCGACGTCGCCATGCGCTTGCTTGTCGTCTCGAAGTCCACATGGGATACCTACATATCATAACGCACCGTATCGCATTAAAATCCGACTCACGACCAAAACGACGCACGAATCCCACATAGGTCAAAACCTATGGTTGCTTTCACAAATCGACCCAAAAAACCCTCGACGTCGGCGTACAAATGCCAAACCGTCAAGAAAGCTTCCAACACACTCATTTGTACAATTACAAGCACTAATTATAATATAAAATAGCTTAAAATTCACAAAAACCCCAATTTCACTTAAAAGGTCATTTTCCCGAAAATTTAGCAAGCATAAATCACCGTTTTAGTACAAAACTCGATGTATAAACGAATCTAGCGGCCACAATATTCACTAAATATCTTAAATAGGTCATAAAAACAATTCCCATAATTTAATCTCATTAAATTCCAAAAACCCTAAAATTCTAGTTTACAAAATACCTAAATTTTAACAATTTTATAGCAAAAATGCACAAACTACAATCTAGTTTGGATTTTCATGAACTAAAGTATTAAAATACACTTAATAATGTTAATGAAGTCATGAAAAAACCTAATTAGATTTTAAATCTCCCATTTGCAATTAAATTCCAAAACCTAGTTTGCATAAAATTCCAATTTTTAAAAATTACAAGTATCATGTAGTAAACTAGCAACTAGGTTAGTTTTAGCATAACATTAACATGTTAATCCCCTCATTAGAACCATGAATAATAGATAAAAAGCTCACTTGATCACAAACCCTAATCATTAATTCTCAAGTTATTAACTAGAATCAAATTAACACTTTAATATGCTAAGGTAAGCAATTTAAACAACAATTTCATTATAGGCTTAAGATTTATACCTCCCAAATTCTTGAGATCAAACTTGAAAACTTGTCACCTAAAATGGACTCCATGCTCCTAGATCCATACTAGAGTAGCCCAAGAAAAATGGGTAAGAGTTGGATTTGGAGTTTGTGTGAGTTTCAAATTGATTTTTGATGAATTCTTTGATGTTTTTGGAGGTGAAATGGTGTGGGGAAGATGGAGGAGCTGCTGTTGCAGCAGGGAATAGGGTGGGCTCGGCCATAATAATTGAGAGGGGGAGAGAGAATGTGAGGTGTATAATGTATGTGGAGTTTCCCAAAGTCAACAAGGTCTCATCCCTCATTTCTTTATTGTTTTCATTTCTTTTCTAAGTGGCCAAATTGTGGGGACATAGGGATTGGGGGCAGCCCATTTTGGCCAGCAAGAGGGGGGAAGGGGAAGGTGGTGTGTGTGTGTGTGAAGCAATGAACACCAAACACCAATACAATATGCACCAAAACCCTTTTATTTTCACAAAATAAGCCTTTTTCTTTAATATTTTCTAAACCGTTTTGGCAAACGATTTCATTTCAAAAACCACATGATAAAATTTTATTTAATGTTTTATGATGCACAAAATTTGTTTCAACTCATTCCAATTTGTAATTTTCCCTAATTAAATGTATTAGTGACGGCTTAAAATAATACTAAAATAATTAATTTCGGAAAATTTTTCAGAAAATTTGAAATTTCACCAGTGGCTCAATAAACACCAAATACTAGCAATTACATAGCTAGAATATGTATATTTAATTTTATAATAAAGATATTTGCATTTTGACTTTTTACAGAAAACCACTTTATTTTACCATTTTTTCGAAATTTCACCGAAACGATTTTCAAAACGTTACAATCTTCCCCCCTTAAAGAAATTCGGTCCCCGAATTTAAATTAAAACTCCCCCCAAATACTAAAACATCTAAGCCAAAACCATCAAGTCGTCGGGGTTCCGAAATCGTAAATACATAAAACAAATCGTAGCATATAACTCAAAATCAAAACTCCGTCAAGCATCCCGCAATCATCGGAGTCGTGGTAAAGACAAAAATGTCAAATCCAATACAAAACCAATATGACATAACTCGAAACTATACATGTAAAATATATTCAGGTACTGTCCTCTGACTAGTCCTGCTCAGTACGAAAACACATAGCAATATCATAAAAACGTACTGCTCTATAAGAAAAATCAATCCAAAAATACGCGTATGAATACTACGCGCGTCTTGTGCGCACGGAAATCAAAATCCAAATATGTGCCATACATATGCACAGAAACAACATCTAAGTGCATCGGGTGTGCACGAAACATCTGTCGTAGGCAACATATGTGCCTGACAGCAAAATCAGGTGCATCTGACATGCACGAAAAATCTCGATTTAGTGCATCTGGTGTGCACCAAAATCACACTTCAAAACATGCGCCCAACATGCGCGAAAATCCAAATCAGGTGCATCCATCGTGCACGAAATCATGAAATCCAATATCAAGTGCCGAACATGCGCAAAATCAAATCAGGTGCACAAGGTGCACAAAACACATATCGAACATCACCATCGAAATCAAAGTCCAGGGCATCTAAATGCACAACATACGTAACACTGCACTGCAAGCATATATGAACTATACCGCGTGCAAAAACCAAATCGTGTGCGTATATACGCACAAAACCAACTCAAATGTCTAAAACCGTAAAATCACAAACATGTGAAACCAAAGCACGAAAACGATATCAAGTGCAACACTGTGCAAAGATCGTAAATCCTCAATCATCAAAATCAAATCATGCGAATAAATCACCCAAAACATCGAAATCAATAATGGCGGAATAGTACCACTCAAGTGCATCCTCTAAGAATCTCGGGCCAACTGTCGTGGTCACTAGTGGGACGTCTCGTCGATGATCATGAACTCTGGCCTGCTGGTGTGCGTAATAATGACCACTCCTGGGTCAAAGTCTTCTCGTAATTCATTCCAGAAAGGTCCTGTCGAGGTCTCTCCCAAATCTCGCCTCTGCCAAACTGTCCGGAAGTCATCGTCCCTTACTAGATCTATTCTCGTTCCTGAACGGCTACATACTCATCACGACTCCTTCTGGAAGGTATATCCAAGTACAATGCCTCGGCATGCGTACCACATCTCTGATGTCGGCTGAGTGGAATGTCGTCTCATCAAGATCTCGTACGAATCTTACTCCACTTTTCCCTAACGTCGATTGTTTCGGACTCGTCTCATCGTGGCTGCATGGACTGAGCTCCAACGGCTATCCTCGTATCGGGAGTCTCCCAAGAAATGCATCTCACCACCTAACATCCGAATTAAGTCGAGCCATCCGATCGAGTCGTCAAAACCTCATAATCCCTCAAGAGCTCAACATCTTGGGCACAGTTTAATAGTATTGAGTACATACCACAGCATCGGTGGTCCAGCCGTAGAAGGGCAAACCCAAGCCTCACTAATGGCGCCGTAGAACTGCCGCAAACCTGAAGGTTCAAAGGCTTTCACACGGTCATTAAGTCGAGTTAGGGTTTCATTCTTCTAGAGGGACCATAGAATTGTCTGCATGTCTTTCCGACTACTTTAAACTTGGAATTATAGGTTTCTGACATTCGATCGTCTCTGTCGACTCCCAACGTCTCCGCGTGAAGTCGTCTCTAGCTGAAATCAATCTATCTGATGACCTCGCATCGGGGTAGGCGAACGAACCACCTGTCCTAGTCATTCATCATCGGGTGTCTAGCGACCTCATGTCATCTCTTCGTACTACTCGTACTGCAATAGCTCCAACATCTGGGGCGATATCTCGTCGTCCGCAGCAATACTGGCTCGCTCGTCTGCACGTTGAACGGTGCCTCAATCATCAGGAGTAAGCAATACTTCAATGGTCATCAAAATCTGGCTGGCCTCTATCAGTGGCTCAATCCTCTAGTGCAAATCGACACGTCTGAGTAATCTCATACAGCAATCCACCCAACGCTCGTGGCGCGAAGACACAATGAAAAGACACATTTCTGCAATCGTGTGTCGCCGGAATCATGCCCTGGTCAGTCCTCGTTCTTGACGAGCTCATGCTGACCGCAACTCTAGCCATAGCTCTCCCTGCCCGTAATCGTGGCAGCAAAACCATAACTGGTACCGATGAGGCTAGATCGGAATGAATATAATACTGAGCAAAGAAATGTACACCCTAAGGCTTCTTAAGTGGAGTAGCGTATCGTAAATATGCCGCGGAACATACCCACGGTACGTCACTCTACTTTAGTCACCTATTCCATCAACCAAGGGTCATCCTACGCTCCGAAGGTAAAACCTAACGCTCTGATACCAACTTTGTCACGACCCGAAAGTACGGAACATGACCGGCACTTAAACTACGACGTCTCGAGGCGTACGTAATCTAAGTAAACCGAAAATCAAGAAATGCAAACCAAGAAAAATAGTAGAGTGAAGGAAAACCAATTTAAATAAGTAGTTTTAATAGCATAAGCCGAATTATGCGGGTTTCTAAAAACATCCAAAAATTTCCTGAAAATTTCGGCAGAGTCTCCTTTGCAAATACTGGCCCCCAAACGGGATACAACATGAACAGTATACGAAATCAATAAAAAGGCATCCCCAAGCGGGAGCTAGCTCTTCGTCAATCGACGGTCACAACCACACAAGCAATATAATATACAACGCCAATGGCGAGGATCAAAATTCAAAAGGAAACTCAAAACCATAAGAAAACCACAGAAATACAACGCGCGACTCTAAGGTCGAAGGAATAACATCAATGGTCTCTATCTCAAAATAATTACATGTTTGGTTGATGGAACTTCTAGATACAACAGAGTAATAATATACAGGTTATATAATGGGGGGTACGATACAAGTAAACCCACCTACTAGCAAATCACCCGAAGGAAACTATGCCCGCAAGCCGTAATGAAACCTGTACGGCAAACCTGCAAGAAACTGGGGCACAACGGGGGTGAGTTGCCAACTCGTGAATAGAAAAACATCTACGCACAGAAATCGCATAAATAACACAACCTAGGTCAATGATCATAATATATCCTCGATTATATATATAACATGCAACCTATAACAAGGCTAGGGTAAATATCTAACCCGAGTGTAATCTCATGTGCCCGTGTCAGTGCCTCAGGTAGCAATATATCATATGAATGAGGTATGAATGCATGAAAACAGAATACATGTAAATGAAGAACTGTTTTCATAGTTTAGTGAGATTTCTTTTGTATTTTTAAAATGGGGTATCATAATGAAATCAGCATAAAACAGTGCCTAGCATCGGCACAAAACGTAATCCCAATATCTCGATATCTCTGTATCACAGTCTATGTACCTCAATATCACAAAATCTCAATGTCTCAATCACAATATCTAGGGCGCCGTCAGTCCAGACCTGCCCCTACCATCCATCTCAAGACCACGACGGTATCCTCCGAATATCCGACGCGTCGGGTAAAATCACCGGTAGGTAGTGCTCCCCTGCCAGGCTCACATCGTCATCATCACGCGCTTCTTGCCCCGGGGTACCTTACCGGGTCCACCATGTACCCGAAACGGTTCATCCGTCTCCTCGAATCGGGTCTCGAAATCCATCAGCAAACTCATGGTGGACGACTCAAACATCATGGGAAAAATCGCACTTTTTATTTAAAAAGAGATAAATCAGTTTATATAAGTTTTGCGGTTTTCCCCCCCAAATCCAGAAAATCTCATGGAAATCCGAATCCAAATCATCAATAGCATGTAAAACCATGAATATAGGCATAACAATGAATAACAGTATGCATGAAGTAGCAGGTAATAACTACAATGTCTAAACTAACATATAAGGAAAGTACGCTAATATCATGTCTAAACTATTAGCTAACAGGCTATGTCAAGCAATAATATTCTCTAAGGTGTACGTGACATGGCAATTACCGATGAAGATGTGTGTGAGCCGGCAAGTAAGTGTACGTGGTACATACGCATCATCGGTAATGGTGCTGGTGTCCTAACAATATGATATCAACAATGCAATAAGAAATTATAACATAAGTATGCGATGCGGAGCGAACAGCAATAATGAACGGAATACTAGACACAACGATAACTAAACTGCATTACCCTAATATAAATCCTACAAATGGTGCCTTTTGAAATAACACGAATCATGGGGTTTTGAAAATAGGGGCTACGGTGTTTTTATGAAAAGGTACGTCTTTTGAAATATCCGTAGGATCCCTTGGGCTGTCTTTTAAAATACCCACGATTCGTTAGTTTTTGAAATAGGTAAGAAATCTAATCTAGTCTAACAATTACACTAAACTATACGGCTGAACTAACAAGCTGAACTACAGGTAAGGAAACCGCCTATCATCTGAGTCGATACATATACATACCTGTATATGTATAATCGGTGATCCCGCCTCAATAATATCATATCCGATACCATATCTATAATCAGGAATCCCAAGTCAAGAGTGCGGATCAATCATCAATATATAGCTCGTACGTAAATCCGTCGTACGGCATCCCAAATCTGGGTACGGGTCAATATCACATTCATTATACTATTCATCCGGTATCCTCTTTATCAATATCATGATCGGGGTACTGATCTACGTCTAGTACAATACTGATACCGCCTAAGTAAGCATGCACGTGTGTGAAACACTACGTCAAGGACCCGCTACAACATCATGTCGTATCTCAAATACGAACCCTGCCATATCACCGATCTCACGGCCTCAAAATCAAATCTTATCGACTCATCATAAATCCTAAGTATCATTCTCATTATCCATGCATGCGTATATGAATGTACATATGCATAGTCCCATACCCACGCATATATACATATATACACATCCCAATCTACGCACAAGAAAGTAATATATGCAAGTCTGTGTGTGCGTATGGGGGTATAACAACCACTCTAGGGTTTCGCAACTAACCAAAGCTAATCCATGAACACATAATCATATCATGAATAAACATTCTCGTAACACAAAACACCTATATAAATATATATATATGAACTATACTACGGACTGCGGGGGTGCTATACGCCATCCACCCGACTCCTCCCCGTAGATATAAATCTACTCACCTGGTCCTCGTTCGCCGGTGCCGACGTCGCCATGCGCTTGCTTGTCGTCTCGAAGTCCACATGGGATACCTACATATCATAACGCACCGTATCGCATTAAAATCCGACTCACGACCAAAACGACGCACGAATCCCACATAGGTCAAAACCTATGGTTGCTTTCACAAATCGACCCAAAAAACCCTCGACGTCGGCGTACAAACGCCAAACCGTCGAGAAAGCTTCCAACACACTCATTTGTACAATTACAAGCACTAATTATAATATAAAATAGCTTAAAATTCACAAAAACCCCAATTTCACTTAAAAGGTCATTTTCCCGAAAATCTAGCAAGCATAAATCACCGTTTTAGTACAAAACACGATGTATAAACGAATCTAGCGGCCACAATATTCACTAAATATCTTAAATAAGTCATAAAAACAATTCCCATAATTTAATCTCATTAAATTCCAAAAACCCTAAAATTCTAGTTTACAAAATACCTAAATTTTAACAATTTTATAGCAAAAATGCACAAACTACAATCTAGTTTGGATTTTCATGAACTAAAGTATTAAAATACACTTAATAATGTTAATGAAGTCATGAAAAAACCTAATTAGATTTTTAATCTCCCATTTGCAATTAAATTCCAAAACCTAGTTTGCATAAAATTCCAATTTTTAAAAATTACAAGTATTTTGTAGTAAACTAGCAACTAGGTTAGTTTTAGTATAACATTAACATGGTAATCCCCTCATTAGAACCATGAATAATAGATAAAAAGCTCACTTGATCACAAACCCTAATCATTAATTCTCAAGTTATTAACTAGAATCAAATTAACACTTTAATATGCTAAGGTAAGCAATTTAAACAACAATTTCATTATAGGCTTAAGATTTATACCTCCCAAATTCTTGAGATCAAACTTGAAAACTTGTCATCCAAAATGGACTCCATGCTCCTAGATCCATACTAGAGTAGCCAAAGAAAAATGGGTAAGAGTTGGATTTGGAGTTTGTGTGAGTTTCAAATTGATTTTTGATGAATTCTTTGATGTTTTTGGAGGTGAAATGGTGTGGGGAAGATGGAGGAGCTGCTGTTGCAGCAGGGAATGGGGTGGGCTCGGCCATAATAATTGAGAGGGGGAGAGAGAATGTGAGGTGTATAATGTATGTGGAGTTTCCCAAAGTCAACAAGGTCTCATCCCTCATTTCTTTATTGTTTTCATTTCTTTTCTAAGTGGCCAAATTGTGGGGACATGGGGATTGGGGGCAGCCCATTTCGGCCAGCAAAAGGGGGGGAGGGGAAGGTGGTGTGTGTGTGTGTAAAACAATGAACACCAAACACCAATACAATATGCACCAAAACCCTTTTATTTTCACAAAATAAGCCTTTTTCTTCAATATTTTCTAAACCGTTTTGGCAAACGATTTCATTTCAAAAACCACATGATAAAATTTTATTTAATGTTTTATGATGCACAAAATTTGTTTCAACTCATTCCAATTTGTAATTTTCCCTAATTAAATGTATTAGTGATGGCTTAAAATAATATTAAAATAATTAATTTCGGAAAAATTTTCAGAAAATTTAAAATTTCACCAGTGGCTCAATAAACACCAAATACTAGCAATTATATAGCTAAAATATGTATATTTAATTTTATAATAAAGATATTTGCATTTTGACATTTTACAGAAAACCACCTTATTTTACCGTTTTTTCGAAATTTCACCGAAACGATTTTCAAAACGTTACATTTTCTTATCGCGAAGGTCGCGATTGCCTTATCATTTCGGCTTTTTATTCGCGGTAGCCCCATCATTTCGGTTTTATTTTCATCTTTATTTTTACTCGCTGATTTTTATTGCGAGTTGCCCCATCATTTCGGCTTTTATTTTTCTTTTATTTACACATTTTTTTGTTTATTTACATATATATTTTATTTATTTTTTTACATTCCCAGTTTAATGACTTAGAGGTCGATTGTTCCCAGTTTAACGACGTGGTGGTCGAGTGTTCCCAGTTTAAAGACTTAGCGGTCTACTGTTCCCAATTTAAAAACTTAGCGGTCTATTGTTTTCAGAGGAAGGCAGATGTCTGAGAGAATCGGTTTCACGAAGAACTTCGGTCTCCATTTGTATGAAATTGGCGGTCGCAGCTGGACTGTTTGTTAACACGCTTTTAGACAGTTCTATCTCTCCTGCCTTGTTTTGCTTTTCAACCCAATCTTTGAAGACGAAGCAGTCCTCAATGGCATGACCTATCACTCTTTGATAGGGGCAGTATTTAGGGTCGTCGGTCATATTCGCTTCCTGCGGTCTTTTTGACTCTGGCAGTTGTCGACCGTTCTTCAGGGCCTCTTTGAATATTTTACGGATTTTGTCCCTTCTGAAGGAATAGACCTTATCTAGCTTCTCTTTGAGTGGAGATTCTCCTCCCTCTCTGAACACTGGCTTCCGAGGCTGTTTGGCACTAGACCCGCTCATCCCTTGCTTATTTCAGTCAGCCGAAGTGTTAAAAGATTCAGAATTGTCGAAATTCCCGCTTTTCCGATTATCGTCCTTTCGGTTTCTCCAGGACCTATTGTTATTTTGGGAATCCGAGGAGAACTCCTGCTTTGAGCACTCCAGCATCTGAACTTTTCTGGTCAGCTCTTGGAATGTTTTGAGACCCGCGGTGCATAGAAACGGGGCCATCCAATTGTTGAGATTTCCGACGAGGAGACTGACAGATTGGTCCTGCTCTATCGGCGGTTCACATTTGACGGAGAGATTGCGCCATCGGGTTATAAAATCCGTGTTGTTTTCATTGTTCTTGGGCTTGGTCTTTACGAGCTCGGCAATGGTGATCTTATCGCTGACGCTCATGAACCTTTGTCGAAACAAAGATTCCATTTGGACGAAAGTAGTAACGGAACCATCCGGTATGCTCGCGTACCAGTCGAAAGCAACATCGGTTAAGCTATTAACGAACTGGCGGAGGAGAAGCGCATCGTTGCCCCCAGTATTCCCGCATGAGGCTTTGAAGTGGGCGATGTGCTGATTCGCATTTCCCGTCCCATCAAATCTTCCGAATTTAGGGATGACATAGCCGCTAGGAAATTCTACCAGATCATACTGAGCAGGATATGGTCTCCCACTGCTGCTGATATCTTTTTGCGCTTCAACTTCGGCTACCAATGTTTTGACTTTGTTGGCAACCAAATCCATGATTTGATCTTGAGTTAGAGGGCTACTGTCATCGGTAGCCAAGACATTTCCTAAGATAGGATGCGACTGGCTTTCGTGCGGTCCGCCCACCTTTGGATTTGAGGGAATAGACGTCGGCTGTCTCGGGACGCCGTTTCCCGGTTCATGAGCAGAGCCCTGTGCTTGATTGGGTGGCTGAGAGGCAAGTTGGGTCGTAAGCCGTAAGATGACATTTGTCAAGTCGTCGATCTTTGAGTAGAGCTTGGCCATCTCCTTGTCTTTGCTTCTGAACTGTTTTCAAAGCTCTTGGAGAAATTGCTACTCTGCAGTCTTAGGCTAGAAAGTTGGCTCATCTTCGCTTTCCGAGCCCGACTCCTCATGAACTGAGGGCTCTCTCTGCCTATCAGCCTCACTGATAGGATTTTCATCACCCTCCGGAGGATGCTGATCTTGAGAAGTGACAGCCATATTCACACCAGGTTGGATTTGAGATGTGGTGGCCCTATCCTTGCTTTTGCTGCGAAGGTTGTCGCTTGGAAGTGTGCCCACCATGTAGACGGTGTTGATAACACATTCAGCCATCCCCTCATCTTTGGCGGGGTAACCATGTTCCTCAAACCTCATGAGGTTCAGCCTAGCAGGAGCCTTAGCCCTTTTGTTGGCTCTATATCTGAGCCTTTTCTGCCTTAGCTTCTCAATTTTAAGGGCTTGGCGGGCATCTGTTTCCTGGGAAGCCACTGTGAGTTGATTAGCGGGGAGCTTAGAGAAGACACCTGATCGAGCAGTTGTCAGGGGCACCGCTGGAGCTTGCTCGAGACGCCTTGTTGCTTTGTTGGTGTTGATGGCCTTGCCCCCAGCTGGGGCCGAGGAGAGCCGCTCAAACACCGACTTGCGTTTGAGTTGGGGCGCCTTCGAGACCACCACATTTGTCCTCTTGCCTTTCGAGACCGGTTTGTCTGTCATCGGGGCTTGAGGAACTGGGATGGCGTTAGCTGGCACGAACAGAATAGAGCCGAACTGTAGCAGCGGCTCCTCCCACTGTAGCCCAAGACTGGCTGGGAGGACCGTCCTGGAGTCCATCTCCATCGTGTATGAGATGGGAGCTGAGTTCATCTTTGGAGACATCGTTGAGAAGTGATTGCTTGAGAACCTGCATAGAAGGGCATTATTTTAGTATAAATATCAATATGTATATTGATTGAGTTCGCAAGAATGCTTAACCCGAAACATGGAAGGAGAGATAAGTCCCACCGGGCGTGCCAGAATCTGTAGGGTGTTTTTCGTCACCCTATTGAGATGGGAATACGCGCGCACTTGTCAGGCGTACTACAGATTCCTCCTGCCTAGGGTAGGCCGGGGTTTATTGATTGTGGGGATCCGAATCTCCGGCAGCCGCGGACTAAGCTGTCGTTAATTACCCCTAGCCTTTGGAGCGAGGGAACCTCCGATTGACGGGTTAAACTGGTCATGCGAACTCAATGTGCAGTGTACGTGTGTTTTGTTTTGGAGGGGGGCTTGGATATATCGGGATATGATAGTGTTGTGGAGTGTGTGTGTATCTATACATATATATACATGTATACATATATATATATATAAGGGGAAAAAGCGCCCAAAGGACGCGTGGAGCCAGCTCCTTGAGAGCTGGGCGCTTAGGTGCTGTGCGCTTAGGCACCAGCGCGCCACGTGTTCGACACGTGGGCACTGGACACTTGAGCGCTAGGCGCTCGAGCGCTAGCGCACCACGTGTCGACATGTGGGCGCTTGGCGCTTGAGCATTGGGCGCTTGAGCGCTAGGCTCTCGAGCGCTAGCGCGCCACGTGTCGGCACGTGGGCGCTTGGCGCTAGGCGCTCTAGCGCTATCGCGCCACGTGTCGGCACGTGGGCGCTTGAGCGCTAGGCGCTCGAGCGCTAGCGCGCCACGTGTTGGCACGTGGGCGCTGGACGCTTGAGCGCAAGGCGCTCGGGCGCCGGCAAGAAAAAGGAGCTTTTAGCCCCAGAAACTCCCGAAAGAGAAATTAGAGTGGAGTTGAACTCCTAAGATGTTTTGAAGCTGATGAAGGGCTTCTTCTTTTGAGCCCTAACTTTTCCCCAAAGTGGGGTTTCTAAAGATGGGCCTCCTTCTTCCTTCTCTGTTGGCATGATCTTGAAGATCAAGAGATGTGAGATTTTAAAAATCTCTTCTTTTTGAGATCTAATAACAGATCCAAGTTCCCCTTTGTGGGTTTTGTGGTGAAAAACTATTTAGTTTTGGAAAAGGAAGAGTAAAACTCTTGATTTAATTCAAAAGAAAGAAGAAGGTTTAGAACCTTCAGAAAGGGGAAAGAGGCACAAACCCTAGATCTTTGGGGAGAATGAAAAGTATATTAGATATTTTCATCATGTTGCCTTATATAGGCTTACATATTTACATATAGCCCCTTGGGCTTTACAATATGGCATTTTGCCCATCCCATGGCTCATGTGCCATTTCTTTTTGCACATAAGCCATGGGCTTTACAAAAATTTGGCTTTATGTCCATTTTGCATATATTCATGCATAAAAAATTACATAAAAAATATTTATTACATGATCTGTATTTTGGCATGGAGGAGGCTGGCCGCGGGCTCGACTTGGGCATGGGCCCGCTTGACCTGGGCTTGGGCCCACCTGGCTTGGGGTTGACCTTGACTTTGACTCGGTCAGCCGGGGTGCAAATTTTGACCCCAACAACAGTGCGTACCAAAAATGGCCCTTTCCATCGAGATCTGAGCTTGCCGGGATGGAAATGTAGCCAGGTGTCGTAAAGTAAAACCTATTGACCAGGTTTGAAAGTTTTGCGCATAAGGTGTTTATCATGAAACACCTTCGTTCGGTTTTTTACGACAACCGCGTTCTCGTAAGCTTCATGCCGAAGCTCGTTTAATTCGTTTAACTGCAGCTTTCTATGGCTGCCCGCATCTTTGATAGATAGATTCAGCTGTTTTATCGCCCAAAATGCACGATACTCTATTTCAACTGAAAGGTGGCAAGCATTTCCATAAACAAGTCTATAAGGAGACATTCCAAGATCGGTCTTATAGGCAGTTCGAAATACCCAAAAGGCATCAGTAAGTTTTGAAGACCAATCCTTACGGTTTTTTGAAACCGTCTTCTCCAATATCTGCTTAATTTGCCGATTTGAAACCTCGGCTTGCCCACACGTCTGGGGATGATAGGGCGTTGATAGCTTGTGATTAATGGAATATTTCCGCATTAAGGACTCGAAAGTCCTATTACAGAAATAAGTTCCATTGCCGCTGATGATTGCGCGGGGGTGCCTAAATTGGGAGAAAATATTTTCTTTGAGGAATCTAACGACAACCTTATTGTCATTAGTCCGGCTGGGCACAGCCTCGACCTACTTAGAAACATAATCAACAGCGAGGAGAATATACAAGTTCTCAAAGGAATTGGGAAACGGTCCCATAAAATCAATCCCCCAAACATCAAAAAATTTCACAACCAATATTGGTTGGAGCGGCATTTCGTTTCTCCTAGATATCCGGACCAAGTGTTGGCACCGGGAGCATGTCTTGCAGTAATCATGTGCGTCTTTAAAAAGTTGTGGCCAATAGAAGCCACACTGCAAGATCTTTTCGGCTGTCTTTTTAGGGCCAAAATGCCCGCCACACGCTTGATCGTGGCAGAATGACAGCACGCTCTTAAACTTATTGTCGGGGACACACCGACGAATAATTTGGTCAGGACGATATTTGAATAGATAAGGTTCATCCCAGTAAAAATGTTGTACCTGGGATAGGAATCGGAGTCTGTCCTGATTCGACCATTCATTTGGTATAAGTCCGGTGGCCAAATAATTCACAATATCTGTGAACCAAGGTTCGCATGATACAGTCAAGAGCTGCTCATATGGAAAAACGTCTTTTATAGGAAATTGAAGCGTCGGCAAAGAAGGGAGGCGTGAAAGATGGTCGGCGACTACGTTTTCGCATCCTCTTTTGTCTTTGATGACAAGGTCAAACTCTTGTAGTAAGAGGATCCAACGTATCAGCCGAGATTTAGCGTCCTTCTTCGCAAAAAGATAGCGAAGAGCTGAATGGTCAATGTATACGATGACTGGAGAGCCGATTAAGTAGGGCCTGAACTTTTCTAACGCAAACACAACAGCCAAGAATTCCTTCTCGGTTTTTGTGTAATTTAATTGGGCCTCGTTCAAGGTTCGGCTAGCGTAATAGATGACATGCGGTATCTTATCGATGTGCTATCCAAGGACAGCACCAATGGCAAAATCAGATGCATCACACATAATTTCAAATAGATGCGTCCAGTCAGGAGACGAAAGAATGGGAGCAGAAGTAAGTGAGTTTTTCAATGAATCGAATGCCTTCATACAGCTCGAGTCGAAATCAAATGTGGTGTTCTTGGCCAACAAAAGAGTCAAGGGTCTAGCAATCTTGCTAAAATCCTTGATGAACCGTCTATAGAAACCGGCATGGCCAAGGAAGGCTCGAATGTCTCGAACGCATTTGGGAGGAGGGAGATTGGAAATGACTTCAATCTTCGCTTTATCTACCTCAATGCCTTTTTGCGAGATGATATGTCCTAAGACAATACCTTCTTGTACCATGAAGCGGCACTTCTCCCAATTTAAAGTAAGGTTCTTATCCTTACACCGGGTAAGGACTGCGTCGAGATGTAGTAAACACTCATCAAAGGAGTCGCCGAAAATGGAGAAATTATCCATGAAGATCTCCAAGAAATTTTCCACCATGTCTGAAAAAATACCCATCATATACCGCAGGAAGGTAGCGGGTGCATTGCATAACCCAAAAGGCATGCGACGATATGCAATCGTGCCGAATGGACAAGTGAATGTGGTCTTGTCTTGGTCTTTTTCGGCGATGGGAATTTGATTACAGCCGGAGTAGCCATCCAAAAAGCAGTAATATTCATGCCCAGCCAATCGTTCTAGCATTTGGTCAATGAAAGGGAATGGAAAGTGGTCTTTCCGTGTCACGGCGTTGAGTTTTCTATAATCGATGCATACTCGCCACCCAGTTTAGGTACGAGTAGGTATTAACGCATTCGCCTCATTTGTTATAACCGTTATGCCCGATTTTTTTGGGACAACGTGAATGGGGCTAACCCACTGGCTATCAGAGATAGGGTAAATGATACCGCTATCAAGACATTTTACGATCTCCTTTTTAACAGCCTCCTTCATGACTGGGTTGAGTCGTCTCTGTGGATCCCTTGCTGGCTTGGCATCATCCATCATATGAATATGATGTTCAACTATTAGGGGACTAATCCCCTTGATGTCCGCCATAGTCCAGCCAAAAGCTTGTTGATTGCTTTGCAAGACCGTTAAAAGGGATTTCTCTTGCTCTGGGACTAGAGAAGCCGAGATGATAACAGGAAGGGTCTCATTCTCACCTAAGTAAGCGTATTTAAGGTGAGACGACAATAGCTTGAGTTCGAGTGTTGGAGGTGAAACAATTGAAGGTAAAATCGGTGAAATTGTCTCAAACTCAAAGGATTCCAACAGAGGTTCAAAACGAGTGTAAGCAACCGAGTCGGATTGTTCAGCTAACTCATCCGAAAATTCAAAGGATTCAAACTCGGGTGGTGATTGGTCGAGATCGTCTGGGAAAGTGAAATACTCGTAGTCATTATCGGGCGTGAAAACAGTGTCAGGTTCAAGGAGGAACGCACTAGTGGCGTTAAGATTGTTGTGATCGAATAAAAATTTCTCGAGCTCATGGTCCTCCTGGGTGATCTCTTGGATCGAGCAAACGTCAAGTATATTAGCATTAGGTTCGGAGGGCTGATTCCCCAACTTAAAAATGTTGAGTTCAATTGTCATGTTTCCAAAAGACGGGCTCATCGAACCATTTCGACTATTGATCATAGCATTAGAAGTTGCAAGGAATGGACGACCGAGTATCAACGGAATTTGATTCCAGGGGTTGGTTACAGGCTGTGTATCGAGAACAATAAAATCAACGGGGCATATGAAGTCCCCTACCTTTATTAACACATCCTCTAGTTCACCCCTAGGATGGGTGATATATCGGTTGGCCATTTGGAGAGTACAATGTGTGGGTTTCAACTCTCCAACGCCTAGTTGCTCATATACCGAATAGGGAAGCAGGTTAACACTGGCACCAAGATCCAAAAGTGCGCGGTTTATGTTCTTATCCCCAATAGTTATTGAAATCGTAGGACAGCCAAGGTCCTTTCGTTTCTGAGGTAAAGGTTGGGTAAGAGCATCACTCACTGCACTAGCTAAGAACACTTTCTTTGGTACCTGTGATTTCCTCTTCTTGGTGCACAAGTCCTTCAAGATTTTTGCGTAAGAAGGGACTTGTTGGATTGCATCCAAGAGGGGAATGTTAATGCTAACCTGTTTAAATAACTCCACAATCTTCTCCATTTGTGGATTTTGTTTATTGGATCTCAACCGGTTTGGAAATGGAACATTTTGAAAATTGGTTGAGTCCAATGCTTGTGGAGGAGATTTCGGAGTTGGAACGGATCTCAGTGCTGGTGTTTTCGTGGAGTGAGATGTGGGTCCGTTCGGAGCAGCAGAAGAAGTAGAGCCTTGTGAAGAATGGAGAATAGGCTCTGAAGATGAAGAAGAAGAAGAAGAAGAAGAAGAAGAAGTGGCAGCCGGGGTGTCATCATCAGTGCCAACGTTGTTATGCAATATCCTTCCAGATCTCAATATAGTCACGGCACTCACATTATGGTTTTGTTGTTCAAGAGCAACATGTGCATTTTGTGGGTGACCAGGATTTGGGAGTGGTTGAGATGGAAGCTTTCCCTTCTCTCACTCGCTTAGAGCTGCATTCAATTGTGCAATCTGGGCTTCGATGGTTTTGATACTTTGCCCATGTGACGCAGTGTGTTGCACCAAAGACTGAATGGAAGACTGGATGTTGGCTAAGGATTGAGTTGATTGTTTTAAAAACGCATCCAAACTTCGTTCTAACGAGATAACCTTATCGTTATTTTGCGGAACAAAATTGTTTTGAGGAAAAGAATTGTTGGGTGCAAAATTGTTCGTTTGATTTTGGTAAGGTTGGCGTTGGAAAGGTTGCTGATATTGAGTTTGTTGATGAGCTTGTTGTTGAGGAGGAGGCCTCTGGAAATTGTTGTTCCCTTGGAATTGTTGTTGATTTTGATTCCAAGCAAAATTGGGGTGGTTCCTCCAACCAGGATTGTAAGTTGAAGAGTATGGATCATTTCTTTGTCTTTGCTGAAAGGCAGCATTGACTTGATCCTGTTCTTGAGCAGGTGGGTTGTAAGGACACTCTTCGGTCAAATGGGATGGATCCGAACAACAAGCGCATATAGTACGAGAGGGTAAAGCAGGGACAGGAGAAGGCGGTGAGAATTTGCTCTCAATTGCTTCTAGTTTTCGTGTAATTGCTGCCATTTCGGCTTTCATTGCAATTGATATATCAAGCTGATGGACGCCTGCCCTAGACGGACCGGAAGAAGTAGATGAAGTGGACGAGGTGGTCTGTCTAATGCTTTCCCACTGAAGCGTTTGTTCAGCAAGATCGTCGAGAAATTGCCAAGCTTCCTCATCCGATTTAGATAAGAAGTGGCCTTGACAAATGGTCTCCAGCAACTGCTTAGTTGCTGGGTTCAGTCCTTCGTATAAGGTCTGGCAAAGTTTCCATCTCTCAATACCGTGATGAGGGTACTGAACAAGAAGATCTTTGAATCGTTCGAAACACTTCCAAAAAGGTTCGGAAGGAAGCTGGGAAAATTGGTTAATTTCATTACGTATTCTCACGGTCTTGTGATGTGGTTAAAACTTTTTAAGAAATGCTTTAACAAACTCTTCCCAACTGTTTATAGAATGTGATGCGGTGCTATACAGCCACTTTTCAGCTAGGTCACACAAAGTGAAAGGAATGACTCGTAGTCGTATAGCATCGTCGAATAGTTGGGTGGTCTTCATCATTGCACAAACATTCTGGAATTTGTTGATGAAGATATAGGCATCTTCGGATTCCAATCCGTGAAATTTAGGCAACATATTGATGAAGTGAGGCTTAATTTCAAAATTATCCCCATTTGCCGGCGGAAGTGAAAGACATGTAGGAAGTGCGGAGCCGGTGGGATAGAAACATCCTGGAGCGCGATTCTCTGTGGCGCTTCAACAGGAGGTTGTTGCGGGTAATTCGCACCCAGTTGAGGTGGAATCGGTCCCGAGGTAGGTAAAGGGTTGTTAGAATTGAATCCTGATATCTCTTTAGAAGATGATGAATGTGAAGATGAAGGTGAATGGACAGAATTTCGGTCAACGTTGGAATTGGCCGGCAAAGGTAAGGATGAAAAAGAAGTGGACGGAGTTTCGACTTCGGAGTCGATCGCGTAGTCGGTAGCGACTAACAAAACACGGACTAGGCGGGCGCTAGTTTCCCGAATCCAACCGGATATACACTAAACGAGTTGTAGTGTAGTCAAAAAGTAGAATGTGAGGGTAAAAAAACGTTAATAGGGAAATGTGGATGAAAGGTGGGTGCAATGGGATCCTAGCGACAAAGGGCAAGTTTTTGTAAAAATTTTGTTTTGTGATTTTTTTAAAAGAGTTTTTGCAAAAATTTGTACGGAACTACGGCACACTTTCAAACAATCACAATTGAAACATGCATAATCAATCCTAGAGCTAGGGTCTCCTAAGTCAACTAGACTGCTCCTAACTGTTCCAAAGCGACAAGTTGTGAGATATCCCTCAAATCGCCTCTTCACCGCCAATTGTGGCCAGGTAAGCACAAATGAAGAAAAGAGGGATCCGCTCACGAATCACCGTGAGACGGGCCTTTTAAAGTTACCTTTCTCACTTGTCTAGCCTAGGCACCACAAAGTCAGGTTTAGATAAACGACTGAATACCCACAACCTTCCTTTGTCCTAATGAATGCGATAGTCCTTAATTGGCTAAGTCTAGATATTTTTTAATTAACTCAAGGATGATGCATATGCTTTTTGTGATTTCTGGGGTCTTAGGAAGGGTAATGAAATCCCCACCCAATCTTAATTGGTGTTAGAGCTCCTTAGATTCCATTTTAAATATGCAAAGCAGTAACACACAAAATCTAAAACACTTGCCAAAAAATTTTCTTTTTATTTGCGGCGCAAAGAATCTTGCACAAAACAATTTATTGGAGAAGGAGAAGAAGCTGCTGTTCAAAGAATACCTGCAGGAAAAAAATTTCAGTGGAGTTCAGGAGGTAGGAGAGAAGAAAAATATACTCACAGAAAAAAATGGGGTGCTGACGTCACAGATTGACCGCGGTTCCGCGGTCAACTGCTTGAATCCGCCGCGGTTCCACGGTGGTTCAGTTGGATCAGGTCTTCAAAACGTTTCTCTGTGCTGATTTGGTTATCTTCTGTCTGTTCAGATCCTCTGTTTTTGGGTTTGTTCACTGAGCTTGCTCCAGATCTGAATCAGTCCGTCTTCCTTTCCTGCACAATTCGCACAAAAACCAATCAAAAATAACAAGATGGTTTTTTTTTATGTTTTTAATTTTTTTAAATTTTTATATTTTTTTATTTAATTAACCCGAAATTACAAAAAGAAACAAACTACAGTTTCTCCGGCAACAGCACCATTTGATTGTTTGAGTTTTTGTGTGCATTTTAAATTTAAGAATACCGCAATTAAGACGGTGTCGCTTGGTAGCTAACCGGTTGAGTACGAGTCGATCCACAGGGAAATGGTGTTCTTTTCTTTAAGTTCTAACGAGTTAAGTCCTATCTTTGGTAGGTTTTGTTTTACGATCTAAGAATGAGAATAAATTGATTTAAAAGCTTGCTAGGGTTAGGATTAGGTTAGTTCGAAAAAAGGATTCTTCTCACTTCTTTTAATGCCCTGGTTAAGAATATAAGTGTTAGGGTAATAGTCAACAACGGGGATTAGCACGACTAGGAAGAAACACAGTTTCTTCCTTTGGGTCCTTCTCCGTCCGTTCTTGGCTCTTAGCCCTAACCTCCGGTTAATTCAACCACAACCGGTCTAACTAGGGAATCACCGCTATCATATAGGATAGGGTGCCGTAGCGAGCGGATTATGGTTGATTTAAAAGGAGTCCGTATTTTAAAAATTATATGGGCAAAGAAAGGAGTGAGAGAGATTTCTTTCTCTCAAACCTTCCCTATCCTAACCCTAACAGGTGAGGAATTACTCACTCATTAGAAAAGTGACAATAAAATTCATTTTTGTTTTATTTTAATAGACTATCTAAATTGCATATAATAAAAGAACAGATAAAAAATTGCAGGAATTAAGTTCAGATAAAACGAATACAAGATAAAAATAAAAACTCACTTTATTGATGACCTCTCAACAATGCATTACAACTTGAACTAAAATTTAAATCTAAGAATTAAAAAGAGGCATGCCTTCATTAGGCTTTTGGCTTTCCTATTTATAGATAGAAAAAACCCTAGGTTACATTCTGATCCATACATGAAATTACAAAACTACCCTAAGAAAGCCGGGTCAAAGCACCGACACCTGCACCGACACGTGCACCATACTGCCGCGGAACCGCGGCAGAAAGGCCTGTTTGGCCGCGGTTCCGCGGCCATTTAGTGGGTTCTTGGTCTCAATCTTTTAGGATTGCTTCATGTTGCTTTTATCTTCTGTTTTCGTCACTTGGTTTCTCAGAATCTCTTCTATTTTCTTCCGGATTTCCAACAGTGCAGAATGATGTGGACTTTTGCCTTGAGCTTCGCGTTGAAGTCTTGAATCTTGTGCCGTCCTTTTGCTTTGTGCATTGAACTGTCTACTGATTTCATTTGTTCCTTGAACTGGTAGGCAGCATCATACGGATTCATCTATTGTTGGTCGTAATCTCACATTTGTAGCGACTTTTCACGAATTTCACTATAACGATCTGAGAGCCTGTAACCTGCAACTATTTAGCAGACATGGATCAAAAGCACCTATTTACATGTAATGTGATTAAGAATGGGCGATATAATAATACAAAATTCTGATATGAACAACTACATCGTAGGATTGTTGCATCAGGATATGACTCCTTGCATGACATACTTGCGTACATACATATTGTACACCTATACTTGCGTACATACATATTGTACACCCATACTTGCGTACATACATATTTGCACATACATAGATGATTCTGGTTTGATTTCGAAGATTTGGGAACCGCTAGATATATTTTAAAACTGGATTCATTTGAAAGAGCGGTTTCCCTTGATATGTGCATATTACTATTCCATGTTGCATGATATATGGATATACTTACATTTCTGTTAGATGTTTCATACGTCATGCTTTATGATTATACGCATTGAGATATGTTGTTTTCATGAGATTTCTGGATTTGAGAACCGTGGTTATTTCAAAAGAGAGTATGTATTGTTTTAAAAACCCGGTTTCTCTTGGTATGATATTTCAGTGCGTCCACCATGTGTTTTCTCGGTTCTGAGAGTGGCATGTGAAACCCGATTCGAGGAGCGGCAGGCACCGTCTGCGGATACATGGTGGACCCGGTGAGGTATCCCGCGGCGAGAAGACTTGTATTGTTAGACGGTGAGCCTGGCAGGGGAGCACTACCTACCGGTGATAGTATTTGGGACCCGTCGGTTATCCGGAGGATACCGACCGGAGTCATGAGATGGATATGAGGGCCGACCAGAGTAGGCGGCACCTGAGGCGAGATATATATGAGGGCCGATCTGAGGATGCGACGCCTGAGAAATGTGAGGATTTACGTGTCGATGCTGGACATGGGTTTCATGATGTTTTGAGTGTCGATGCTGGACACTCCGGTTCCATGATTTGATGTGTCGCGAGGGACACACGTTGATTTATATCCTCATACTTTCATGCATATGCTTTTATGACTTTTACATGCATGATGTTGTTGTGTCATTGGTTGACACGTGAACGAGATCCACATGCATTGTCACAACCCGCAGGGTACGGAACGTGACTGGCACTTAAGTTACGAAACGTCTCAAGACGTCCGTAAAATAAGTAAGCCAAAGCCCAGAATTCAAAACCAAATAAGCAGAAGAGTGAAGGAAAACCAATCAATTGAAAGCGAGTTTATCAAATAAGTTATATCAAGCCCTTTTTTTTTAAAACAATATCAATTTTTCCGAAAATTTCGGCAGAGTCTCCTTTGTAAATACTGGCCCCCAAAATGGGTACAACAAGAATATATATGAATACAACAAATAAGGCATCCCTAAGTGGGAGCTAGCTCTTCGCCACAAGGCGGTCACAAATCCCACACAATGTAAATCAGCAATGTGCATAAATAAACATAAGAAGCGCAAGCAAAACATCATGTCGACTCGAGTGAGCTCGACCCCAAAATACAGCATAAAAAGCCCACAAATCTCACAGTCTAGTCTCTAGGTCAATATACAACAATAGTGGTAGATACAGTAGATGGAGTACTCTAGATACAAATAATATATAAGGTGGTACAAAATAATAATACAACCCACCTACGAGCAAAAGCCTCGAGTCCAGGAAAAAGAGGCAAAAGAAGCAAGTGTGCCCACCGCTACTGTACTGACGGAGCGGACCTGCAAAAGGCTGTGGCACAACGGGGGTGAGTTGCCAACTCATGAGTAATAAATAACATCTATATAGGCTATCGCAAGTATGCACACAAGAATCCTAGTATCTATAATACAGGTATGGCAGGATATACTAGCAGGTATGTATGCAACATGAATGTACTAGCAGGTGTGTATACAATATGAATCAACTCGTGATCTGAATGTGTAAGTATAAGAAATCATATTTTTCCTTTAGGAACCTCTTTTGAAATATCAGCACAATACCAATAGAATCAACAAGAATCTGTGTCCAGCATCGACACCTCAAAACTGTCTCAATCTCATGTATCCGTATCATAGTATCTCTGGCCTCAGCCGTCCGGCTGACCCATCTCAAATATCAATATCTCATCATCTCGCGGCCACAGTCGGTTTCCTCTGGATATCCGCCGTGCCAAATGAAGTCACCGGTAGGTAATCCATCCCCTGCCAGGCTCAACGTCAACAACACGATCCTCTTGCCCCGGGGTACCTTACCGAGTACACCATGTACCCGTGACAGTTCCTCCACTCCTCGACACGGATCTCGAAAACCACAGCAAACTCATGATGGACGATACTTTACATCACTAGAAAACCGCAACTTTTTATATTTTAAAAGATCATAAGTAGTCAATTTTGCGGCTTTCCCCGAAATCCAAAAATATCATAAATCTCAAGAAATCATCATAAGTGCATATGTCAATGATAATGAATGCATATGGTATCAATAACCAAGTTGCAATGTATGATTAATAAACTAGGCATGAACAATTGATGTAATGGTATACATGCACATGAATAGCAATTCTACAATGTTATTTTAAGGATTTATTGCAATAGTACAGGTTTAAGTATCAAATATGGTGACAATATTCTAGATTATAAGTTATCTAGTGTCGTGGCATGGCAATTACCAGGGCGTGTGTGTACGCATGAATAGTGCTCATGCTGCATATAAAAAAACCCTGGTAATGGTGCAGGTGTCCTATAGAATGGGTTCGCATATGTATGACAATATAAAGCATGGATGTAGCAAGATGTTACGCAAGCATTTACTCCTAACTAATAATATCACTAGAAATCTTTAAACTACTTAAACTATCGGGTGACTTGCGCCATCCAAACGATAGTCCCCCGTAGATGTTACATCTACTCACCGGAATCCCCAGCTAGCTATGTCCAATCACCGCCTTTCTTTTTCGTGCCGCGTCCGAAGTCTCCACGACCGAACCTGGAATTTGCACCAATACAAAACATAAGGTTACATATCATGAAACGACGCAAATCCCAAACGAAAACATCAACGTTCACGAGTTAGGCACAACGTGCACAAGGTGCACGGAACACACACGAAAATCACAAAAACTAAATATAATCGTCGTTTTGGGCGCCCGGCAAAGCTAAAACCCGAAAAAAAACCAAAAATCCGCATTCACACACCCTAAAAGTCGTAGGAGATGCCAATACAATCATCAAGATATCACAAATAATTCATCACATAATTTTATAAAAAAACTAGTAAGCATTTACATTCCAAAATCGGTGCAAATATCGCCGATTTGCGACAAAAAAGACTACAATCTAGCATAATCACCCAAGTCACACCATTAGATAGACACTACACAAAATTTCAACACATTAACCATGCTTCAAAACCTATTTTCCACAAGCAAACCCTTTCTTGATTTTTCTTATTAGCAATTGCAATCAAAATCCATACTAGAAAAACTTAAACTAACACTAATTTGAAACCCAATAGCAAGCTAACCTCTTAGATTTAGGTTAACAAAACACTAGATAGCTAAATAAATTAATTAACCTAATAATGGTTTTCTAAACCCTAATTAAAATTCAAGCCATGAACTAAAAAAAACTAGATTAGAAATTAACACTAATATTTACACTAAAACAACTCAATTAAGGAAATCTAACCAAAAGAATTTAAATGGGTAAGGGTTATACCTCTAGATCTAGAGATCTAGCAAGAAATGTTGCCTCCCAAGATGCCTCCTAGCATCCAAGATCCAAGCTAGAAAGGCTAAGAAAAGTGGGATGAACAATGGCTTGGAATTTTGAGATTTGATTTGGATTTTTGGAGAAATTTTTGAAGAAATTTGATGATGAAAAGAGATGAGACAAGAAGGGGGATGGGGCTGCTGTAAACTGCAGAATTTCGGCTGTGGAGGAGGAAATGGGGATGGTGTGGGTGTTGTGGGAAAGTGCCCAAGTCAACCCTCTCAAATAATGTACACATACTTCCAAATTAACCCTTTTTTAAAACCTTTTTAAAACACATCATTTCCTCATATGGTTTAAAGTCAAAAGAGGCAAGGAAATTTCTTGGGCTACTGGTTGTTGGGCCGGCCTATGGGAGAGGAATGAGTGAGAGAGATTTTACAAAGAAATTCTATGCAAAAAGACCCCCCCCCCCCCCCCCCCACAATACCATATTTGCAAGTTTTAGTTCAAAATAAATATGTTTTTGTTTTCCATAATAAAAACCCATTAATACTTGAAATAAAATACTAAAAAACTATATTACAACTAGATTTTAATTAACATGATTTTCAAGATTAAAATTAGCCCATTTAAATTTGTATTTATCGCTAAATTAATGTATTTTTTTTTACCGGCTTAAAATAATATTAAAAATTGAAAAATTAGGGGAAAATTTTAAATGACCAGAAATTTATAAGTAACTCATTAGCTACTAAAAACTAGCAATTACCTATCCAAATTAGGTATAATTAGGCCTAAACTGCAAAATAACAAAAAAGACGATTTACGGAAAAATACCAAATTTTCACCGATTTTCGGGAAACCACCAAAACGACTTTTCAAGGC
This sequence comes from Agapanthus africanus, assembly GCA_030015575.1. Taxonomy (NCBI): domain Eukaryota; kingdom Viridiplantae; phylum Streptophyta; class Magnoliopsida; order Asparagales; family Amaryllidaceae; genus Agapanthus; species Agapanthus africanus. The sequence continues at coordinate 605,529,389 of CM057340.1, forward strand.
GTTACAATCTTCCCCCTTAAAGAAATTCGGTCGCCGAATTTAAAAAAATCTTGCTACGCGTACCTTCAAAGAGATGGGGATATTTCTTCCTCATCTCGTCCTCGGTCTCCCAGGTGACCTCCTCGCTGCTCGGGCCACGCCAAAGGACCTTGACGGTCGGTATAACTTTCAATCTCAATTTCTTCACCTGCCGATCCAGGATGACCGCCGGCTGCTCTGCAAAAGAAAGGTCGCGCTCTAGATGGACTGTCGGGTGCTGAATCGCATGCGAAGGGTCGTGAAGGTACTTGCGGAGCATCGAAACATGGAAGACGGGATGAACATCGGGAAAGCTGGGTGGAAGAGCCAAACGATACGCAACTGCGCCGACACGCTCGAGGATCTCGAAGGGACCCACAAATCTGGGACTAAGATTTCCTTTTCGCCCAAATCGCATCACACCCTTCATCGGAGAGACCCTCAGAAAAACATGATCGCCAACTGCGAACTCTAGCCTGCGACGGCGCCTGTCTGCATACGATTTCTGCCTGCTTTGAGCCGCTCTCATCCGGTCTCGAATCAACTGTATCTTCACGGTCGTATCCTCAACAAGCTGCGGCCCCAAAATACTGCTCTCGCTGAGCTCAGTCCAACAGACGGGCGATCTGCATCTCCTCCCATACAATGCCTCGAAAGGTGCCATCTGAATAGTATCCTGGAAGCTGTTGTTGTAGGAGAACTCCACTAACGGTAAATGACGATCCCAGCTACCACCAAAGTCCAAAACGCACGCTCGGAGCATGTCCTCGAGAGTCTGAATAGTCCGCTCTGACTGGCCGTCAGTCTGCGGATGAAATGCTGTGCTGAAACTCAAACGGGTGCCCAATGCCTCCTGAAGTCTCTGCCATAGTCGGCTGGTAAACTGGGTGCCTCTGTCGGACACGATACACGTCGGGACTCCATGCAGTCGTACAATCTCGTCGATGTATATCTAGGCATACTGAGCAAAACCGAAAGTGGTCTTCACTGGCAGGAAGTGAGCCGCTTTCGTCAATCGATCCACGATCACCCAAATGGAGTCGTACCCTCGACTGGTCCTGGGTAGACCCGCCACAAAATCCATCGAAATCTGCTCCCATTTACACTCCGGAATGGGCAAAGGCTGCAACTCTCCTGCTGGCCTCTGGTGCTCGGCCTTGACTTGCTGACAAGTCAGGCATCTCGATACGAAGTCTGTGACGTCCCTCTTCATCCCGTCCCACCAGTAAACATCTCGCAAATCGTGGTACATCTTGGTGGAACCCGGATGAACGTTGTATGTCGATCTATGCGCCTCCTCAAGAATCTCACACCGCAGTCCCTCAGAATCTGGTACGCACAGTCGAGTCCCAAATCGCAGTACTCCCTGATCATCGATCACGAACTCGGAATCTCTGCCCTGCCTAATCTGCTCCATGATCTCTGAAAGACGGTCATCGCTGGGTTGTGCCTCTCGAATACGGTCAAGTAACTGCGGACGTGCAAAACATGCGCAAGCTGTCCCCCTGTCGGAGTGAACTCGAACTCAACCCAGCTGTCGCATAAAATTTGCCAATCTGCCGACGACTGCCTCTGTACTGGGCGCAAACAAGATAGACTACCCCCGGGCCTCCTGCTCAAAGCATCCGCCACTACATTAGCCTTGCCCGGGTGATACAAAATCTCGCAATCGTGGTCCTTAACTAGTTCCATCCAACGGCGCTGTCTGAGATTCAGGTCTCGCTGCTGAAATATATACTTTAAGCTCTTGTGATCAGTGAATATCTGACATGACTCGCCGTATAGCTAATGTCGCCAGATCTTAAGTACAAAGACCACTGCAGCCATCTCCAAATCGTGAGTGGGGTAGTTCTGTTCATGTTTCTTCAACTGCCGCGAAGCATTCACGATCACCCTGTCCTGCTGCATAAATACGCACCCTAGCCCTACTCGTGAAGCGTCACAATAAACCACAAATCCGCCTGATCCTGAAGGCAAAGATAATACCGGCGCTGTAGTCAAACAAGTCCGTAGCTGCTGAAAATTATGCTCGCACTCCTCCATCCAAACAAAAGGAACTCCCTTCCGGGTCAATCCGGTCAAAGGTGCAGCAATACGGGAGAAATCCTGAACGAATCGCCTGTAGTAACTAGCCAGGCCTAAGAAACTGCGGATCTCCGTAACTGATGTCGGTCTGGGCCACTGCTGAACGGCCTCAATCTTCTTCGGGTCTACACATATGCCATCTCTCGTAATCACGTGACCCAAGAATCCGATGCTATCCAACCAGAATGCACACTTGGAAAATTTTGCGAAAAGCTGGTGCTCCCTCAAAGTCTGCAACGTAATCCGCAAGTGCTGCTCGTGCTCCTCTCTGCTCCGGGAGTACACCAAGATATCTTCGATAAACACGATGATGAAAAAGTCAAGATACGACCTGAATGTACGGTTCATCAAATCCATGAATGCAGCTGGGGCGTTGGTGAGTCCGAACGACATCACCAGAAACTCATAGTGGCCATAGCGCGTACGGAAAGCTATCTTCGGTATATCCTCCTGTCGAACTCGCAGCTGATGGTACCCTGATCGCAAGTCGATCCTCGAAAAATACCCCGCACCCTGAAGCTGGTCGAACAAATCATCAATGCGTGGCAACGGATATCTGTTCCGCACGGTAACCTTGTTCAGCTGGCGGTAGTCGATACATGCAAACTTCCGTCCTTCTTCTTGACAAACAGGACCGGAGCACCCCACGGAGAAACACTCGGTCGAATAAGCCCTTTATCTAACAAATCCTGCAACTGATCCTTCAGCTCTCTAAGCTCTGCCGGGGCCATCCGATAAGGCGGTATAGAAATAGGCCCCGAGCCGGGAATCAAATCGATGCAGAACTCAACATCGCGCTCAGGTGGTAGCCCAGGCAGCTCATCAGGGAAAACATCAGGGAACTCACAAACAATCGGGACCCGGTCCAACGGAACCTCTGCAGCTCGAGTATCACAAATATACGCTAAGAATCCCTGACATCCCTTCTGCAAGAGCTGACCAGCGCGAAGAGACGAAATCAAGCTGGGAAGGGTGACGCTGCGGTCTCCCTGAATAACAAGGACTGGCTCTCCCGGAAAGCTAAATCTGACTGCCTTCTCACGGCAGTCCACAGAAGCATAACAAGTGGCTAGCCAATCCATGCCCAGAAGCACATCAAAGTCCAACATATCAAGGAGAATCAAATCAACCGACAAATCCCTCTCCCCGATACGAACGGAACACAATCGAAATACAAAACGAGCGACAAACGACTCGCCTACCGGGGTAATAACAACAAGCGGCTGATCTAATGACGACGACTCACGGCCCAACATCGGTGCAAAGTGTGTAGATACATACGAATGTGTGGAACCTGGGTCGAATAATACCCGTGCGTCGAAAGAACAAACTGGCAAGGTACCTGTCACAACGGCGTTGGATGCCTGCACATCCTGCGGTGTCAAAGCGAACACTCGGGCCTGTCCTCAACCTATAGTGGGCTGTCCTCGGCCTCGGCCTCTGCCTCCTCGTCCCCTCTGGATAGGACCGCCGCGTCAACGGCCTCTGGGTGCACCTATCTGGCGTGGAGCATCGCCAGTGGTAGGAAGTAGAGCTCTCTGAGGAGGAGGTGGTGATGGTGGTAGGGTAACATGTGGCACTATCGCCGCTCCCTGTCGTCTCGCTGGACAGTCCCTGATACGATGGTGCAGACTCCCGCACCTATAACATCCTGATGACGGCTGCTGTCCCTGAGGATACGAACCATACAGCTGACCTCGTCCAAATCCTCTGCCGGCCCTATCTCCCGGAAAGAGTCTGGCACGCTGGCTCTGTGACAGCTCGTCGGTGCGAAAGCTCTTCGGCCCGGAAACGGCCGAAGTCTGTGATATGCGTGCCTCCATCCGTAATGCCGTATCCATAGCGGCTGAATAAGTATCGAAATGCTGGGCACCAACGGCAAGATATAGCTGGGCATCAAGTCCCTGTACGAACCTCTTCACTCCCTTCTCTTCGGTATCCACCAAATACGGAGCATATCGGGATAACTGCGTGAACTGGACGTCATACTCAGACACCGTCATCCCTGGGGTCTTGATCAAGGCCTCAAAACTACGAGCTCTGGCGTCACGAATGCTCTCTGGGAGGAAACGAGCTAGAAAGACTGCTGTAAACTCGGCCCAAGTCATAGGCGGTAGACCTGCAGCTCGACTTCTCAAGACTGACTTCCACCATGTCTGCGCGAGACCCTCTAGTCGGATGCTCGCAAGCTCCACCCATCGATCATCAAAACATCTAAGCGAATCACAAATCCTGGCTAAACTGTCAAGGAACGTCTGTGGGTCCTCTGCTGCCTCGGTGCCGGTGAATACTGGAGGTCTCAGCCTCATGAAATCCTGTAGTGAAACCGGGATGGCCATGGTGGTAGTAGTAGGAGCAGGTATCATGGTCGTCTGTGATGTAGTAGGTACGTCCTCCGGCCTCGGTGCACGACTCGCCGCTACTAAGGATCCCACCATCTGTCGTAGCTCCTGCATGCCTCCCATCATCTGTCGCAGCTCCTCCATACCAGACTCAAGCCTGTCGATGAGGCCTAGGGAAGGCGGATCAGTCTGTCCCTGCGGTGTAGGCATGCCACCCTGCTCGGTCCTCGTCTCGGACGAGCCAGCTCGAATCTCATCTCTGGCGGCGGCCCTCTGCGCCCTCGTAGCCTTCTGTGGCATAGTGACTGGTACAGGAAATATGACAGTAAGAACGGTGCAATAGAATCATAGGATACACGGAATTGAAGAAAGAATTTCAAGCAAGTATATCCTAAAGTCACTTGGGCGGAGTACCGCATCGCATGTATGCCGCGGACATACGTACGCTACGCTACCTTGCTTAAGTCACTTACTCCAACTACTAAGGGTCATCCTACACTCAGAAAGGTGAAACCTATCGCTCTGATACCAACTTTGTCACGACCCGCAGGGTACGGAATGTGACTGGCACTTAAGTTACGAAACGTCTCAAGACGTCCGTAAAATAAGTAAGCCAAAGCCCAGAATTCAAAACCAAATAAGCAGAAGAGTGAAGGAAAACCAATCAATTGAAAGCGAGTTTATCAAATAAGTCATATCAAGCCCTTTTTTTTAAAAACAATATCAATTTTTCCGAAAAATTCGGCAGAGTCTCCTTTGTAAATACTGGCCCCCAAAATGGGTACAACAAGAATATATATGAATACAACAAATAAAACATCCCCAAGCGGGAGCTAGCTCTTCGCCATAAGGCGGTCACAAATCCCACGCAATGTAAATCAGCAATGTGCATAAATAAACATAAGAAGCGCAAGTAAAATATCATGTCGACTCGAGTGAGCTCGACCCCAAAATACAGCATCAAAAGCCCACAAATCTCACAGTCTAGTCTCTAGGTCAATATACAACAATAGTGGTAGATACAGTAGATGGAGTACTCTAGATACAAATAATATACAAGGTGGTACAAAATAATAATACAACCCACCTACGAGCAAAAGCCTCGAGTCCAGGCAAAAGAGGCAAAAAAAGCAAGTGCGCCCGCCGCTACTGTACTGACGGAGCGGACCTGCAAAAGGCTGTGGCACAACGGGGGTGAGTTGCCAACTCGTGAGTAATAAATAACATCTATATAGGCTATTGCAAGCATGCACACAAGCATCCTAGCATCTATAATACAGGTATGGCAGGATATACTAGCAGGTATGTATGCAACATGAATGTACTAGCAGGTATGTATGCAATATGAATCAACTCGTGATCTGAATGTGTAAGTATAAGAAATCATATTTTTCCTTTAGGAATCTCTTTTGAAATATCAACACAATACCAATAGAATCAACAAAAATCTGTGTCCAGCATCGACACCTCAAAACTGTCTCAATCTCATGTATCCGTATCATAGTATCTCTGGCCTCAGCCGTCCGGCTGACCCATCTCAAATATCAATATCTCATCATCTCGCAGCCACGGTCGGTATCCTCTGGATATCCGCCGTGCTAAATGAAGTCACCGGTAGGTAATCCATTCCCTGCCAGGCTCAACGTCAACAACACGATCCTCTTGTCCCGGGGTACCTTACCGGGCCCACCATGTACCCGTGACGGTTCCTCCACTCCTCGACACGGATCTCGAAAACCACAGCAAACTCATGGTGGACGACACTTTACATCACTAGAAAACCACAACTTTTTATATTTTAAAAGATCATAAGTTGTAAATTTTGCGGCTTTCCCCGAAATCCAAAAATATCATAAATCTCAAGAAATCATCATAAGTGCATATGTCAATGATAATGAATGCATATGGTATCAATAAATAAGTTGCAATGTATGATTAATAAACTAGGCATGAACAATTGATGTAATGGTATACATGCACATGAATAGCAATTCTACAATGTTATTTTAAGGATTTATTGAAATAGTACAGGTTTAAGTATCAAATATGGTGACAATATTCTAAATTATAAGTTATCTAGTGTCGTGGCATGGCAATTACCAGGGCGTGTGTGTACACATGAATAGTGCTCGTGCTGCATATAAAAAAACCCTGGTAATGGTACAGGTGTCCTATAGAATAGGTTCGCATATGTATGACAATATAAAGCATGGATGTAGCAAGATGTTACGCAAGCATTTACTACTGACTAATAATATCACTAGAAATCTTTAAACTACTTAAACTATCGGGCGACTTGCGCCATCCAAACGATAGTCCCTTCTAAATATTACATCTACTCACCGGAATCCCCAGCTAGCTATGTCCAATCACCGCCTTTCTTTTTCGTGCCGCGTCCGAAGTCTCCGCGACCGAACCTAGAATTTGCACCAATACAAAACATAAGGTTACATATCATGAAACGACGCAAATCCCAAACGAAAACATCAACGTTCACGAGTTAGGCACAACGTGCACAAGGTGCGCGGAACACACACGAAAATCACAAAAACTAACTATAATCGTCGTTTTGGGCGCCCGGCAAAGCTAAAACCCGAAAAAAACCAAAAATCCGCATTCACACACCCTAAAAGTCGTAGGAGATGCCAATATAATCATCAAGATATCACAAATAATTCATCACATAATTTTATAAAAAAAACTAGTAAGCATTTACATTCCAAAATCGGTGCAAACATCGCCGATTTGCGACAAAAAAGACTACAATCTAGCATAATCACCCAAGTCACACCATTAGATAGACACTACACAAAATTTCAACACATTAACCATGCTTCAAAACCTATTTTCCACAAGCAAACCCTTTCTTGATTTTTCTTATTAGCAATTGCAATCAAAATCCATACTAGAAAAACTTAAACTAACACTAATTTGAAACCCAATAGCAAGCTAACCTCTTAGATTTAGGTTAGCAAAACACTAGATGGCTAAATAAATTAATTAACCTAATAATGGTTTTCTAAACCCTAATTAAAATTCAAGCCATGAACTAAAAAAAAACTAGATTAGAAATTAACACTAATATTTACACTAAAACAACTCAATTAAGGAAATCTAACCAAAAGAATTTAAATGGGTAAGGGTTATACCTCTAGATCTAGAGATCTAGCAAGAAATGTTGCCTCCCAAGATGCCTCCTAGCATCCAAGATCCAAGCTAGAAAGGCTAAGAAAAGTGGGATGAACAATGGCTTGGAATTTTGAGATTTGATTTGGATTTTTGGAGAAATTTTTGAAGAAATTTGATGATGAAAAGAGATGAGACAAGAAGGGGGATGGGGCTGCTGTAAACTGCAGAATTTCGACTATGGAGGAGGAAATGGGGATGGTGTGGGTGTTGTGGGAAAGTGCCCAAGTCAACCCTCTCAAATAATGTACACATACTTCCGAATTAACCCTTTTTTAAAACCTTTTTAAAACACATCATTTCCTCACATGGTTTAAAGTCAAAAGAGGCAAGGAAATTTCTTGGGCTGCTGGTTGTTGGGCCGGCCTAGGGGAGAGGAATGAGTGAGAGAGGTTTTATAAAGAAATTCTATGCAAAAAGACCCCCCACAATACCATATTTGCAAGTTTTAGTTCAAAATAAATATGTTTTTGTTTTACATAATAAAAACCCATTAATACTTGAAATAAAATACTAAAAAATTATATTGCAACTAGATTTTAATTAACATGATTTTAAAGATTAAAATTAGCCCATTTAAATTTGTATTTATCGCTAAATTAATGTATTTTTTTTACCGACTTAAAATAATATTTAAAATTGAAAAATTAGGGGAAAATTTTAAATGACCAGAAATTTATAAGTAACTCATTAGCTACTAAAAACTAGCAATTACCTATCCAAATTAGATATAATTAGGCATAAACTGTAAAATAACAAAAAAGTCGAGTTACGGAAAAATACCAAATTTTCACCGATTTTCGGGAAACCACCAAAACGACTTTTCAAGGCGTTACTTGCATACAGACATTGATTTCATAGTTGGATGATATCCACATACTTATAGACTTCATGATATAGTTGACACTGATTCATGTTGATTACATTGATCATACCTTATATTTATGATATGTTGCTACCTGAGGCACTAATACGGGCACTTGGTATTACACTTATGTATACATGTTTACCCTTACCACCTTATCATGCTTCAAACTTTATCGTTTTGAGGATATATATTACTGATCGTATTGACCTAGGTTTGAGTCATACATGTCATTTCTGCTTTATAATGTTTTCTACTCACGAGTTGGCAACTCACCCCCGTTGTGCCACAGTTTCTTGCAGGTTTTGTCGTGCAGGTTCGTTGCGGCTTTGCTGGCACACTGTCTTTTTTCGGGTGATTGCTTTGGTATTTGGACTCACTTGTATCGTGACCACTATTGTACATTATTTTCAGTTGTATCTAGTAAACTCTATCAACCAGACTTGTATATTTATTTCAGACTTAGAAAGCCAGTTGTTATTATTTCGATCTTAGAGTCGCGTGTTGTATTATTATGGTTTTCTTGATGAATTTGAGTTTCCTTTTGAGTTTTGATTCTCGCCCTTGGCGTTGTATATTATATTGCTTGCGTGGTTGTGACCGCCTTTTGGCGAAGAGCTAGCTCCCACTTGGGGATGCCCTTATTCATTTTATGCATGTTGTACCCGTTTGGGGCCAGTATTTACAAAAGAAACTCTGCCGAAATTTTCAGAAAGACTCGAGATTTTAAAAATGCATACTTCGGTTTATGTTATTAAAAACTACTTGCTTTAAGAAAAAGGGTTTTCTTCACTTCTTCTTTAAAATGGTTTAGATTTCTGAGATTTTTGGCTTACTTGAATTAGATGGGGTCCTATAGACTTCATATGATTCAAGTGCCAGTCATGTGCCATTTCGGGTCGTGACATTAGCCCTCCCTTCGCTCTTTCGCATCTCACCGGTGCGCACTTGTCACATGCACACCTGGCCAAGTATTCACTTTATTAAGTGCGCACGTGGCACATATACACTCATCATCTCTCCCGTAAAAACTCTGCGAGGCCCCCGATATGCCCGAAGCACTCTCGAACTTGTTCCCAAACACAACACGCACATATTGCATATTGAGTTTGCATGATCTGTATGACTTGCCAAGTGGAATATTTGTTGCACACATACGATTTTTACATGGCGTATCAAAATCCATTCTTTTCTCATTCTCGTAATGCATTCGTAGTGCACTTTTCGTTTTCATAACAAACTTTTTAATTGTGGTGTTCCGATTAAAATAAGTATCAAAAAAAGCATTCATGCTCTCACTACGCCCGGTTGTTCGCATTGCTACAGAAAAGATTCTTGTTTTATAAACGGGTATCCATTTCTCCCATATACCGCACATTATTGAAAACTATTTATGCCCACTAATTTGATACTTTTCATCTAGCGCGGACCACTTATCTTCAAATTTCTCAACAGTCAAATTTTTATCTACGCGGCATTTGAAGTCGTTTCAAAAACCAGTTTACTGATAATATAAACTCTACAATTTCTCAAGATAGCGGTACCTTATTATTCATCGTAATTAACCACTACTGAAACAACCAAGTGAAAAACTCTTCATACTCATCCCGCATTAACGCCAAAGCAAATATTTGTGATTTATAATGATTGTTAACACCGGTGAATGAGACAAAGGGCATTTGATATTTGTTCTTTCGATACGTGGTATCAAAAGTAATTGCATCACTGAAAGTTTCATTAGAAGCTTTAGAGTCCACATCCACGAATAAAAGAGTATCGATATGATTTTCTTCGTCATATTTTACTACGTAAGTAAAATTAGGCTTCTCAATTTGAATGGATTGCAAATAAGCTAAAGTAGTTTGGGCGTCCGATTCGTCCATAAATTGATAATGTATTTTTCTTAATGCAGTCTTCACATCGTTTAACCCATAACCAGGATTTTCTATCCCGCCACGACCTTGTCCTAGTATCGTATTTGTTTTGCTTTGACCAACCACACCATCTTTCAAATTATGAATTTCACTTCTGTCGAATTTGGAAATTCTTTTGTGCCAAGATAGGTATTGCACTATTGACTGCGATACAAATGGATGGTTGTGCTCTCTCTTGTAAGAAATTACTATGTATCGATCTTTCATTTTAACAACAAATATACAAGCTTCGCCCTTGGATCTAATATAATTACATCTCCGGAACGCCGAAAAAGATATTTTACGTTTTACATTGAACTTGAGCTATTTAGGTTTTGCGGTCTTGTTACATTCATATAGTCTAGAGATGGTTTTATTACTGCGAACTGCACGACGAGTAGAACGAAATTTGATAGCAAACCCTATGTTTCGAGCAAGCCAAATAACATTTATAAGCATCATCTAGTAAATTGAATATCATGTCAATTTCAGGTTCTACCAAATCACATGTAGTATTCTTAAAATTTTCATATTTTGAATCACTTGTTAGACTTCGTTCATTATTCTCTTCAGGACCGATTTTAGAAGACGGATCATTTTTACATTTGTTTCTACTAGTTAATGATATAAACTCAACATTTTCATACTTTGAATCACTTGGTATCTCTCGTTCGTTATTCTCATCAGGACTAAGTTTAGGAGATGGAACATTTTTACATTTGCTTCCATTGGTTGACAATTTAAACTCAATATTTTTCATTTCAAGAGTTATTAAATCGATAGGAATAATAGGTTTTTTCAAGTATTGATCTTTTGTCTGTTTCCACTACTATTCCTTCTTCATCTTCTTCTAATTCTAAGACCTGACCCGTTAAACATTAGGGTATGAAGGTAAAATTTTTTGTTGCTGAGTAAGATCTTGAGTCGAAATATATCACGCTTGCATCGTCACCAAAAAAATAAAACTTAACCTTAATTAGCTTGCATCATCACCAAAAAAATAAAACTTAACCTCAGCCAAAAGTCAAAGAAGGTACAATTATGATGTGTGTATAAAATAATAAAAACCTTATTTCACCACCATCCAATCCAGGGCATCACACTCGCAGCATACTTGTATATAATAAACTAAATTTGCATTAAATTAGCACTCTACCTAATTTAACAACTTGTGTGAGAATTATCCTCATGAATTATTCTTGACTATAGTTAACCCACGATTATGACCTACATAATACATGTCATCTTTATCATCCTCCGTAATCACGATAGGAAGCAACAAGGAAAGATCAAAACAAGTAAATATCATTAAAGGTGTATGCATAAATAAAAGAGATTTCAAGAGTATATACAAAAAAAACACTAGTATATGACATGACCATACATATTAGACCATGTCATTAAACTAAAAGTCAATCGCTAGTGATTTTCATCATGACCGATATAGCCTTTATGGCCCGTGTGCTAAGAATTTTCTTTTCTAAACGAAAGGCCGTTGATTTGATCCCAAAGGGTCGTGTCCCAAAACAAACGACTTCACAAAAATACTAAAACCTCACCATTTTTAAAACTTTCCTTATATCTGTATAGAGTGTTGTAGATCGTGTGTTGTCTCTAACTCCATTTCCGATTTAAAATCTACGGTGCATCTCTCATCGAGCCATGCACAAATGTCCGAGAACACGAGATCGATGTTCTCTTGCGGCTCACCTGAAGTTAGTGCATGCCACATTCCTGGATAGAGCTTAAAAGTCTTATCTTTGCTCGACGATGTTTCATACAGACCCTTGCTTCCCGATGGATGTGTAATTGTATCATCTCCACCGTGAACAATAATGAACGGTAACGATACTTTCTGTAAATTATTCTCGATCTCTACAGTAATCATGGCAAGCTCAATGCCGGTCTTCAAGCGAGGCTTTCCTTTATAGCAATAAGGGTTATTGCGCACCTGAAAATTTGTTTATAAAAACCTATAATTTACAAAGTTTTGATAATTTGGGAGACAATAGATATCCACTTTTTGGTTGTTTGATTAATAATGTACGATAATAATGAAGAACAAAGACTCTATGAGACTACCAAAAAACCAACTCTGCCATTTTTTTTAGAGGATGAGAACCGTCCATCATAATTTTAATCTATAACAGAGATACACCAAGATTCATATAATTTTAAAAGTTTTCCCGTATAAAAAAAAGCATTTTCTAACCACTAGATCAATGGATTAAGAGTATTAAACTTACATAATATTTGGTGGATTTAAGTACCCGTGAAGAGAAAGATGGACCGTGCAGATCTTCCAAATAAAAATGGTTTATGATTGGAAAAATTATTCCATGTGCCGGCCGTATACATCCGGGCAAGAGAGAGAAGGAATAGAATTGTGGGTCCCACGGCCTGTCCAAGGCTGTCCGAAACTCTCTCCTCTCTCTCGCGCCCTGCCCGAGCGTATTACACCCGGCACACCGAATAATTTCTCGTATGATTGACTTTTGACGGGTGTTTCTCTCCTATGATTTTGTTCTTAAATTATTCTCAAAAGGGGTTTGTTTGATTTTTGGTAATTTAGCTAGCAAAATTACACTACACTACAGTGTAGATACTAATCAAGAGCACTTAAAAATTAGCCCTAATTACTAAATAATTAAGAAATGATAGAAATTTGTTTTACCTCTTCCCTCCACTGCGGGCACTTGATGGCACTATCAATAATGTCCTGAGTTGGGATAATCCTCCATGTTGGTATAACTCTGCCCAGTTTCACCAACAAATTGGCCACCATTGGATGAAGGACCATTTCATCAGCAAGCTGTTACCACATCGAGTTAATTTTATTTCTTTTGTATTAAGAAATTTATATGTTCTTCTTATAATATTAATGATTTCAGAAATATTTATTTAAGAATATGATCCGCCTTTAATTTTAACATAAAAATAGGCAAATCTAACTATATATAATACCTCTAACCGACACTAAAGTTTTTCAAATTATATATAGCAAGGTCCACAACCTTAAGTTTATTTAAAATGATTATAGTCAAGGGGATTAAACTGAAATTTAGATTAAAAAATATCAAGCCGCAAATGTAAAAAATTTCTGACCGGTGCCACTTTATACATGGCCGTACATATATGCATGTATGTATATGTGCGCGTGTGTGCGATTTTGTGTATGTGTGTATACATAGCCGTATATATAACCTTGCACATGGGTGCAACCAAAACAGCTCCATCCCAATAGTCAGGCTTCTTCCAATGTAATACAATGACCACAGCTCCTCCCATGGACTCACCAAGCAGAAATTTCTTCATCATCTTGTTCTCTTTCCTCTCTATATGTGAGCACAAAATAAACAACATTTACATGAAAATTATAAAAATGCAAAAAAGAATGAGAAACTGCTCAAATTTATAGTAAAATATCTGCAGTTGATTTGCATAGACATATTTAGTTTTCAATCGTGTAAGTAAAATTTACAGCTATATATAATTTGCCAGATAAATACATTATCATCTAACCTTACCTATTATTTTAATAATAGAGTCGCGGAATATACCCACGGGGGATAAAGTTTTGCAGCCGAGTGTCGAGCCGATATGATCAGTTCTTTCTAATTAATTGGTGATAATTCTATATTATACCGAAAAAATCGATGCACAAGTATGAATCGATCTCTAAAGCCCTGAATTTTTTTATATAGGAAAATATGAAAGGGAAAAAAAAGAGATGAATGATCTCTTACCACAAATTTTTGAAAAATACTCTGAACAATCGTCGACAAGCAAATCAAAGCTTGGGATGTAGCCTTGTAATCCTGAGGATTTCCCATGTCCCTCATAATCCATCCCATACACTGCATACCCTGCCTTTGCAAGATGAATCCCTGTTCCTAAATATAATAACAAAACTAAGTTTATGCTTATTCTTGTATTACAAAATATCCATAGATTAATTGATGTCTCTCGATTATTGGGGGTAAAAAAAAAAGAGTAATAATTAACCTACCAGCCTGAAATCCTACCTCAATCTACCCAATAGACAAAATGGTGGAACCCACAACATCCAGACACTCGTGCCAAACAAGTGGGCACACGGTGTTTGTCTCTTGGGTAAATCATGGTAGGATTTCAACCCTGCAGGTTAAGCATTTTTCAAAAGAAAGGAAAAAAATGAGTAGTACTTTTTCTACTTGTGTGTGTGTCCCTTTCAATGACGTCGTCATAGTGAGGATGACGTCATACAAAGTGACATGCACCCTATTATATACGAGGAGGTGGGGAAACAAAATCCCGTCGGCTTGTGCAGCTAGGTTTGACATTTTTTCTCTTTAAAAAAAGGAGGGGTTTAAAATAGTAGTTCTTTACCTCTCATTGAGATGCTACACTCCATGGCATAACCTATGCATAGCCAACCACGAGAGCAAAGATCAAAAATCAAAATCAAAATCTTTATATTTAGAACAAAGAATATACCATATTTGCTGTGATTACGAGCTTTTGAAATTCTCTAATTTATAGCTTTTGAAATATGAAAAATTTATAGCTTTTGAAAAATATAATAACCTAAATTTGCATTAAACCAGAATATTGTGTGCGTGTCCCTTAATTTATAGCTTTTGAAATTCTCTAATTTATACAACAATAATCATGTTATTAGGAATATACGTACAAATTAGATATATAATGCTTTTAATTATGTCGTGATTTCTATTACAATTTATCTTCTAAATTAAAATATGAAAAATCATCATCAATGGACAATACGTACCATGGCAAATAAAGATCAAAGCTTTTGGATCTTGGTCTTTAGGAAGCCAACGGCATGTAAAGAGCTTTAATCCTCGAGAATTCGATATACATTCCTAGAAACCAAAAATTTGATGAGCATAGTTAATCCTAGCTTAAAACATCAATAACAAATGATTAATTATAATTAGTTAGTTAATTAATTGAAATACAAAAAGAAATCTAACCTCTTCATATTTGATGCTTTCATTGTCTTGTGTTTGATGTGTAGACATCGTTGAGGGGGGGGGGGGGGGGGGGGGGCGGGGGGGCGGAGGGGAAGAAAGAAAACTCAAGTTAAAAAAATGAGGGTAAACTTCAATAAATATGTAGAGATTCGTGGTATATGTTTTATTTTGAAAGGAGAGGGAGAGAGAGAGAGAAGGAAATTTCAATAAATATGTAGAGATACGTGGATATGTTTTATTTTGGAAGGAGAGAGAGTGGTGGGGGGGGGGGGGGTTGAGAGAGAGAGAGAGGGTTTCAGATTGCATTAAAGTTCTTAATTAAAGTTTAGAGGCAAAGATTAAAAGGAACCCCAATTTCAGCTCCTAATTCAATGGAAGAAATTAGTTTGCTTTTTTCTTCATGGTCAACTTTTGCGCGCTTTCTCACATTTTTTTTTTTTTTGCATTGCCACTCCTCATATTTGATGATATTGCAACAATCATAGTAAAAATTGGAAGATCTTGACAATTGTTACAAATCCACCTCTTGTCTTAAAAAAAAAAAAAATAAGTTACGATAATATTCTTTACATATTCCATATAACTTGAGTATCAAGGAAACAACAAGTTATAGTCTTGATTGATGATCTTCCTGAGACAGATGGAAGAATTTCACTTTCAAAACCCTAGTCCGATCATCTAACATTCGCTACTAGAATCTGTGTGTATTAGAGACGGGATATTAGCGACTGTTATATTTATACGGTCTTTAATACAGTATTGGCGACCATATATAATTATACGGTCGCTAATAAACGGTCGTCAATACCATGCTCATATTGACGACCGTCCTATCAGTATTAGCGAAAGTATAGATAAGGTCGCTAATACCATCATCAAATTTATGTCGCGAACGGCCTTCTCTCTCTCAATTCCCCCAAATTCTCCAACCCGCGACTCTATCCAAATTCCCAAACCCGTGACGAAATTCCCCCAGACTCCCAAACCTAATTTCTCCATTAAATATCCTAAAATCATCTCCTAATCTTCAAAAATAACTTCACCAAAACCCTATTCATCCCAAATCAAGTTAATTTCTCAAAATTATCTAATTTTAATTAGATTTAATTGTCAAACTATTTTTTAGTTAATGTATCGTGTTCATTGTCCTTAACTTTTGTGTTTTATCATAAGTAATCGCCTCCGATTTTGCTCTAATCATCTCCAATATTTTCCGATTAAGGTAAAATTCATGATTTTCTCTACTTCTAATTAATTTTGTTATACAAGAATATTATTTGTTGATTTAATTTTGTTGATTTTGTCATCAATCGGGTCGAAGCCAGCGGTGAGCAGTGGTCGGCGAGGCGCAGTGTCATCACCTGCGCCTGCAAGTGGTGGAGGGAGACCGTGCTCGGGATCGTGAGATCCCCGTTCGATTGCGGACGAAACACAATCCCATTCGATCTCAAACAAGTTCGATTTCGGCAAAAAGTTAGGGTTTTGTTTCGATTTGGATTGGCTCTATAGATTTTTTATAATTCTTATGCTTTATAAGCTATTTTACTCAGTAGACGTTAGAACGCTAGCTTTTTAGTCAAGAACTGCTCGTCATGGTCATGTTGTTGTTAAGGACGGTATAACCAGAATCATAGACAGAAAAACATAAAGACTTTTGTTGCCCAAACCGGATGTTGGAGAGTGTCATGCCCTACTTCTCAAGATCCGCGACGAGACCCGCGACGAGACCCGCAACGTAACTATACCGAGTAGATACTCTACCCGATACGGTTACGCTAAGCGTATAGTAATTCAGGAGTACACAATATGCAAGATAAATAAAAAGCTATTTTATTCATTAACCAACATTTATTACAAACGATAACTCAAAATTTATTAATCATGAAGCAAGACAGGAAATAAAGAAAGCCTTAACAGTTAGGCTGATACAAAAGAAACAGAAAGACAACCAATTAAGTAAACCTAAGTGACTAAAACTCTGTTTCGAAAAGACCAAGATCCCCTGCTGAAGCTTTCACGCCAATCGTTCCGTTCCTGTTATCTTCTAGCCCTAACGGACATTTCGGAAGAGAAAAAGAAAAGAGAAATATCCGTCAGCGAGATAAACTCGAGTAGGATTCTTAAGGAGATTATGTGTAACAGGTGAAATGTGTATATGAACTAGTGTTACAATGTACAGATAAAATGATACATAAAACCAGTGTCCCAAGTATATGAGTCAAAAGGTAGGTAAGATAACAATAAATGACTATGAAGATTACAGGTATATGAGTTAACATGTAAATAAGGTGTCTCCTAATAACTACTTTCCGTATTTTAGTTTGTTTCAGTTTGGTTTCGCAAGGGTACATGCATTTCAGATAAAACAAGTTATAATAAGCGGGTAGTGTTGTGACATGCAAGTTTATTCAAGTATATCATATCATTTAAGATGTTTGCAATGTTTTGATTTAAGAGTTCGGGTAATAAAAGAGAATTCCGTGTATCGGAGAGTATTCCGTATATGCCTGGAATTACAGAAACATGGTCATTAAACAGTTAGCATTTCGTTTATGGCTCGGATTCACAAAAAATATGATATGTAAGTTAGCATTCCGTTTACAGTTCGGAACCACAGCAAATATGACATGGGGGCCAGCATTCCGTTTATGGTTCGAAACCACAGCAAATATGACATGGGGGCTAGCATTCCTTTTACGGCTCGGAACCACAGCGAATATAACATGAGGGTTAGGGCTAGCATTCCGTTTACGGCTCGTAATCACAGCGAATATGACATGAGGGCTAACATTCCCTTTATGGTTCGGAATCACAACAAATATGACATGAGGGCTAGCTTTCCATTTACGGCTCGGAATCACAGCAAATATGAATGTAAGCTAGCTTTCCGTTTACGGTTCGGAACCACAGCAAATATGACATGAGGAATAGCATTCCGTTTACGGCTCGAAATCACAGCAAATATGATGTGTAAGGGGACTCTCGAGATGCATCGTAATGACTTACTATCCAAACTACCCAACCCGTGTATTTATTCAATTATATAAAAATACAGGTAGGTGTTAGCACGTAATTCTACTAGGCATGGTGTCAGGCCCCGGTCCTTACTCATGGAATAAAGTGCCACACGGAATAAAGGGTCCACTTCTTAAATCCGTAGAGGCCACCTCTTGAGTCTGTAGGACCCACGGAACAATGGTGAATTTTCGGAATGCATTTCTAAAGAGGGCAGATCTGTACTGCAAATGGAATCATGCCGCTCTTCA
This sequence comes from Agapanthus africanus, assembly GCA_030015575.1. Taxonomy (NCBI): domain Eukaryota; kingdom Viridiplantae; phylum Streptophyta; class Magnoliopsida; order Asparagales; family Amaryllidaceae; genus Agapanthus; species Agapanthus africanus. The sequence continues at coordinate 605,548,040 of CM057340.1, forward strand.
ATGTAGAGGCGTCTTTTAAATAAATCGGCACTACAGGAGCTTGAGAACTCATAGTTAAACGTGATCGGGCCAAGGAAATTTTAGGATGGGTGACCTTCTAGGAAGTGTCCCCTGATCGGGTCTGGTTCGCTTCGAAAAACAAAATCGTGCGGTTTCGACCAGACTGGACAATACCGTCTGTGTTGAGGGTGGGACATGACACATGGAATTTCAACAGTAATAAGATCACATCTGTATATCTTAGTCATCAATAAGTATTCCACACCTTCTTCTGAGCATGGAATTTCAATAGCAATAATCACGTCCATATATCTGAGTCATCAATAGTATTCCATACTTAAGATTCGCGTGTCTAATTTTAACAGTACCAGAAATCATGTCATGCAGTATATTATGAGTTGGATTAAGTATCACATTCAATTTGTGGAAAGCTTGCAAGTCCATGTAAAAAGGAGCAAGTATAGAGTATGCTCATGTACTGGGTTTAGTAATAGTCCATTGTACTTTTATGAAATGTTAATTTTAGAAAATGTTTATGGTATTTATTCGAAAACACGATTTTAGATAAAATCAGGGTATTTAAATGTACAAAGGGTTTCATAAAAGTCCAAAGTATTTTAGAGAAATAATAATTCGGGAATAGTTCAAGGTATTTAAATGAAACACAGGATTTTGGAAATTTATGGGTATTAATGTGAGATACGGGTTTTGGTAACTTTAGGGTATTAATTTGAAAATAGGATTTGGGAAACTCATAGTATTTTAGTGTAATCATGACTCGGGAAAACGCATGGTATTTTAGCGTAAATATATTTTCACGAAGACCCATGATATTTTAGTGTAATTATAATTTTAGGAAAAACCCATGATATTTTAAGGTAGTTAAAAGTTAACTAAATTACGTAACTAACACGTAAAAGTTTGGTCATGTGTCATGGTAGGTCGTTACCATGACACTGCTAGGGTTAAAATTTATACCCTATTGACCGAAAGTCAAAATCAAAGTCAAACCGCGAACAAGTAGGTCCAATACAAAACAAACGGATACTACTGTCGAATCTGAGCTGGGCCTATGCCCGAACCCAAACCGGGCCCATGCCCGAACCTAAGTCCAAGCAGATGGGCCTAAGTCTAGACCGGCCACTTGCTAAGAAAGTACAACAAATAAATGTAATATTTAAATAGATGTGCAAAATGTGAAATAAATTGGCAAAATGTCATTTTGTAAAGCCCAAGAGACTATGCGTAAACTTGTAAGCCTATATAAGGCAACATTATGGAGAAATGAAAAATAATTTAATTCCCTAAATAAAATCTAGGGTTTGTGTCTCTATCTTTTCTCTCTCAAGTTCTTTCTCTTTCTATTCATTTCCAATTAAATCAAGTGCTTAGCTCTCTTTTTCTCAAAACTAAATAAAATTTCACCATAAAACTATTGAAGGAGAGTTTAACTCTCACATCAAATCCAAAAATACAAGATTTTTGCTATTTTCTACTTCCTTCTCAAAATCCAATTTGAGAGAGGGAGAAGAAGGGAAACCCACCTTCCAAGGCTCTATCAAGAGAAGAAAAGGAATCTCTTTTCATCATCCAAGATCCAAATTTTGGAGTTTTAAGAGAACTCATTTTGGTTTCTTCTCAAAAGAGAAACGAGAAAATCTTTTAGAATTTAACTCAATAATAAAAATTATTTTGGGATTTTAACGCTATTAAAAATGTTTGGGAGTTCAACTCCATATTTTAAATCTTTTGGAGTTTAACTCCATAATAAAATTTCTTCTGGGAGTTCAACTCTATATTTTAAAATATTTCAGAATTTAACTCCATAATAAAAATTCTTGTGGGAGTTTAACTCCATTTAAAATCTTTTAGAGTTTAACTTCATTATAAAAATTCTTTTGAGAGTTTAAATCCATTTAAAATCTTTTGGAGTTTAACTCCATAATAAAAATTCTTTTGGGAGTTTAACTTCAAAATAAAACCTTTTTTGAAAGTTTAACTCCAAAACAATATATTTTGAAGTTAAACTCCATAATAAAAATTAAAAAAGTTCAACTCTTAGACCAAGTGCTTAGCCTCCCTTTCCGGTCCGAGGTCGTGTCCTGCGGGCACACGCCGCACATCGTGCCCCTTTTCACCAAGTGTGATGCGGCCTCAGAGTTGATAAATCATGTAGTGTCACGAGCTAGTGGAGATGACACCTGCAGACATGCGACAACATTTTTCCAATACCTCTGTGTAAAACCTGGGAATTAATGCTTTTTCATAACCTGTATATGAAGACCTCCGTGAATGCTTTTTCATAACCCGTATATAATTGTATATTGTAAAATCACCAACAAAGTGACCGCATAGCGCAGTGGATTAGCGCGTCTGACTTCGGATCAGAAGGTCGTGGGTTCGACTCCCACTGTGGTCGTTTTTCACTTGTGCAATTCCTAGATTATCTTTTTTGCAAACAATCGACTCTTCTTATTTCACACATCAAGAACCTTGAGCTCCCAAAAAATAAAAAATAAAAAATAAAAAAGTATCAACACTCACATGAATCGTTTGGCAGGTTAATAGTTTTTCATGTGATAGATCAGGTAATCCGAAAGGTGCTGAAGTTCCTAATATTTTGCAACATATTTAATAAATCACAAACTCTTTCCTGATCACGATTGATGCTTTTGCTACATACCGACTTAACTTATACTGCTATATATAATACTTTCCAAGATTTTTTAAAACACTCATTCCTGTTAATGCTAAATGGAAATAATTTCAGTCTTTTTTTTGAAAACAATTTTTGTTGCGATTTGATCCGAAGTTATTGCTTTCAATGACCTAGAATGATTCTCAATTTTGAAATGTAGCTTTTGTTTAATACAAAATAATTGTACACTCACGTTCATGATGCACATATACAAATTTGAACAGCAGCAGCAGCAATCATTCACCCAAAAATTTCAAGGTTAGATCAAAGTTGTCAAATTGTGATAAGTTTCGTGTTTTGGTTTCTTATTTATCGTATCATGTTTCGTATCGTGAGAAAAAAAATTCCTTTATAATAACGAAGTAATTATATATAGAACTAATTATCTCAACTATTATAACTACAATTCTTAGAGTGGTTGTAATTAGAATTCAAATTGGACTAACATACAATATATGGCGGGCATGTCGCATTTTTAAAAAATTTGAAAACAAAAAGGTAGAAAAAAAATACAAGCAAAACTATAAAATAGAATCAGAAACAAAAAAAAATTTGAAAAATTTTGAAAACATGAATAAATATTTTTAAAGATATTTAGTTAAGATAATAGATAGATTCGAGACTTTTAGCCAAGATAATGAGAATGTCCATATAAAAACCTTAATTTACTATACACGTGCATCGCACGTGCAACATACTAGTAATTTAAACACAATCAATTTAACAAAATAAAACTACATACAAGTTAAAGCAAATTTCCGAATTAGCACCGCACAAATACATACATACATATCACACAAAATCATGCAGTTGCAACATATTCATCCATATATTATAATTCATGAACATAAATATGATATGTCTCATAATTTATAAGAATAATAACTGAAACATCTCAACCGAATTTTCAGAACATCATTGCCAAATAAAAAGTTTAACACTACAAAAATCATTTTTCTATGATTAGCTCATCACTACCGTCATAAAAGCGAGCGAGAGATTATCTTCAAAATATGCAGATTCTTACCAAGGAATTTATGTCTAGATTGTGTGGGACCAAAGTAGATTAATAATAATTTAATATAACCAAACAGGTTATCCGACCCGCATATAAGTGTGTTTCAGACGATACAAAATGTATATCGACCGATACAGACTAACAATTCATATCAAGTTGTCTCCGTTCCGTTCCATAGGATACATTTGTGTGGATTAGATACAAATTGGAACCTAAATTAACATCCATGCTCTCAAGTGAACCAACATTGTGATTATTCTATAAGCCACACGACAAATTGAAGTACAGAAGATAAATAGATGGGAGTAATAAATAACTATAATTATTGAACAAAAGGGTCGTATAAAAATGAAAAATCAGAATACAAAATCTATACAAGGAACTACCATTTCAATTTTTTTTTAATCCATCTTCAACACCATCCAAATCAGATACTAACCTATTTAAGAACGTGCAAAGCACGTGCCACAAGAGCAGCGGTAAAAGCCGCAAAAGGTAAAATCCAGTTAGAATGCAACTCAAAATTCTGCTTAAAACTACTCAAAAAGCATACAACGCAATGAAAGTCATATCCTGGTACAGGTTCCACAACACCATACTCAAATACACTAAGCATGATTTTAAATTGACAAATTAAAACTCAAATAGATAATAGCAATAACCAGTAAAGAAAAGTAAACTGAATCTGAACTGATACACTACGCCTTGATGGCATACTTCCTCTTTGGAAAGTACATCTCCCTCTTCTTCTCCCGCTCCGTCTTCAATGATTCCTGTAAATCAACAAAACATACGCAAATAAGTGAAAAGAATAGAGATTAGGATGCCAAAAAAATTTGTTACAAAGTGATTAAATGACAATGTAGTATGCCATAGCTCAAGGTTTCTTTGAGAGGATTAAAACGATAAAAACTAAGGAAAGTAACCTCTGAAAAACCTATTACCTCAATTTCAATCATTAAAGAATCTAAATTATGATTAGAGAAAGGAAAGGGTTTATGTAACAGCCCTAGAAAAGCTTGTGATACAAGTCTGGTTATATTAAGTTGTCAAATAAATAAAAAATCTAAAAAAAAATGAAAAGGAACAATGGAAGCCAAAGGAGTTGGCCTAAATCACAGACATAACACAATTTCAAGGCAATGAAAACATACTTTTCAAGTTAATAAAAACATAGTCCGCTAACATATATATGCACGTGTCCTTATGGGAATTCATATGCAATAAAAGGCGATTCATACCCTTTACAATGATTGTTTTTCAGTTAACTACCTTACGAGTTTTTTCATTACAATAACCTCACCTTAAACTGCAGCATTTAAGGGTATTTGAGTGGGAAAAAACTCCCTTAATATCAAATTCTAAGGGAGTTGACAATAAAAAAATTCATTGTTAAGGGTATTTTGGTGAAGCTTAACCAAAGGAAAGTAACCACTGCGGAATATTTTCCTAATTAAAATGATAAAATCAATGAATACTTTGTATGAAACCCTATCTCAACAAGAATGGGAGTCAAGACAAGTGAACGGAGCAACTAGATTAGCTCGTTATGGAGCAGTGTTACGCGTTCCTGCCCCATTCTTCTTCCTTGTTTGTTGTTTGCATGTGAGAACTCATCCATTGATAGGGACTAGGGAAGAGGTGTGAGAAGTTTGTGAATTAGCCAAGAGTACGACGAAGGCTATGTTTATACAACTTCTTACATTTTAAGAAAAAGCTACATACTTGTTACAGAAAGCTATTCTTTCTATCTTTTATCTTTTTTCCTTGCTCATATTGAAATTTAAATAAAATATTATTCTAAAGTTTTCAACATATACTATAGTGCTGGGTAACTAAACCTATCTATAGCGGATTTTCCCAATATACCTCATGCATAGTTGAGGACATGAGGTTTATTGACATCTCAGTTGCAAATACAAAAGAGGAATTTAATATCCTAATTAAGTACATAGATTCTATACTCTAACCTCACAACTTTTGCATCTTTTCATTTGGTAATGTTCAATAAAAAGTTTAATTGTTTCAATGATTTTTACAACATATACAACTAAAATGGCCCAGCTCATCTATGTTAGAACCATAGGCCAAGTAATCAAATGCATAGACACATATATAACATAATGAGAGCTTGATAATTTGATAATAGAAAAAAATACATTTTTAGAAATGATAAATAAAACAAAAACGGGGGAAATATTCAGGTAGAGAAAATATAACCTTTTAATAGCCAAACGATGTTAAATATAAGCCAACCCAAAAATGGGCCGAATCAAACCAATCAAGCATGCTGCTGATTGTAGCTATTGCATGTGTGTGTGTGTGTTTTTGTACCTATGATGTTTACTTCTATTCTATTACCGATTAGACTAAAACAAGCTATCAAAAAAAGAGGAATAAAATAAATTGTGAAATTAATCAAGACCCTTGTCTCTATACATCTTTGTAGAATGTTTTTCGTCGTCCTATTAAGATAGGATGTGCTCGCTTGTCAGGCATGTACAGATTCCCCGTCTAAAATAGGCATGGTTTATTAATTATGGAGATTCCTATCTCCAGCAGCAGCGGACAAATCTGTCGTTAATTATCCCTTACTTTGAGGCAGGAGAATCTCCGATTAACAGGTCGTACAAGTCATGTGAACTCAGTGTGCAATATACGTGATGTGTTTTGAAAATAATTTTGAAGGACTTCGGGTATATCGGGAGCTTCGTAGAGTTTATGGGGATACAAGGCAGCGCCCCGTTAGGTAAAAAAAATTTAAAGGAAGTGTTTTGAGTGTGTCGGGAACTTTCCGTGTAGGGAAAGAAAGCAGAAATTCAGTGGCCTCCGCACCCAAGTTGGTTGGACCCCCTTTTGGGGTACCAAGGCGAAGACCCTCTAAAAAGGGGTCCCGGGACCCCCTCACTCCGCACCCAAGATGGTTGGACCCCCTTTTAGGGTACCAAGACGAAGACCCTCTAAAAAGGGGTCCCGGGACCCCTTGAGGGGGAGATCCCGACAACGAAAATCCCCTTTGGGGGTCTCGATGGCAGAATCCCTTAATAGAGAGGTCTCGAAAGAGGGACCTCACTTTTGGGGAATTCCGAGAGCAGGAACCCCCTTTGGGGGAGGTTCCGAAGACATAAAACCCCTTTTCGAAAGCGGGAACCTCCTTTTGGGGAAGTTCCAGGGCTGAACACAGGGATCCCGTGTTCGAAGATTAGGGGAGGAACAAGGACGGATCCATGTTTCCATGGATCTTGCAAGAGATCCAGTGTATCCAGTGTCTAGTGAGGAAAGCTTAAAGCCAAATCTACATGTTCGAAAACGCTTGCTCTGGGTGAAAGCCATTGCCTGTCATCCCGAGAGTCCTTCTCCCTTGTTCTTCAAGCTTAACGAAGAAAGGTAGCTCCTTTGCTTGATTTTTTATCTTGGATCTTGAATTCTTGTGATTTAGTTTTCCAAAAGAGATAGTTCTCTTTTGATAGGTTGTATTGAGGAAGAAAGAAATAAAAGAGATGAGAGAGATCCAAAAGGAACTATCTTTCCATTTGGAGCTCTCTATCCTTGAGGAAGAAGAAGATGAGAAAGAAGACTAGCATCTTTTGGTGGAGGCTCAAAACCTTAGAATTTTTAAAAAAATGAATATTGTTATTGATTTCCTTATATGTTTGTCTTATATAGGTTTACAACTTTACACAGCACCTTGGGCATTACAAATTTAGATTTTTTTCCTTTCCCATATCCCATGTACACATCTTTTTGCACATGAGCCATGGGTTTCACAACAATTGGCTTTTTGCCTATTCATTTTATATTAACTTCCTACTTATTACATATTACATCTATATATTACATTTTTCTTTCTTTTCTTAGCATGGACCCGGCCCCCATACTTAAGCTTGGGCTGGGCCTGGGCCTACTTGACTTGGCCTCAGGCTCGAGCCCACTTGACTTGGGTTCGGCTCGGCCTTCGGTTTGACTTTGGTCGAATTGGTGTAATATTTTACCCCAACAATCTTGTCCATCTAATGATTGTGACATGTACAAATTAGAAGTTGCAGTAGTAACCCTACTTGTAAGTGGATTATGAATTAGGTTATCTCCTTATTTGAATTTTGTCTCGTACTCCTAAAGGGAGGAGTGGGGTGATTTTTGTATATAAATTTGATTTCTATATTTGAATTTTGTCTCCATGTTTTAGAATTGCGATGGTTTCCAAATTTGGATTTTAATCTGTTGAAATAGGATTTTAATGTCACTATAGATTTGTCATTTGAGAATACAGTATCATAATGTGTTGTATCATAGTATGTGTTGTGACTCATGACTAGTGTAGACACCCCAGCGAAGCAGCAATCTGCAAATTTATCCTTTTACCCCTGCATCATTTGTCGCATCATAACCTAGCATGCTCATCATGCCATTGCATCGGCATAATGTCATTCACCTCATTTCCGCATAAAAACAAATGTTTGGTATACATGGAGGCAATTTAAGTGCATGGTTCAAAATTCATTCAAATGACCAAAATACCCTTTTCGAGACACTCAAAAATCCATATCTCATGAATTCTTGCATGACTCGTCACGAGTTTTTGTAAAGCTTTTTAATGATTTATCATGAATTACCGAAGTAAAAAATTCGAATAGACTTGTCAAATTCCTCGAGATTTGCACTAAAACCCCTCGAACTTTCAAGAATTGCCCAAAAATCACTTTCAAACAATTGATGAGTATTTTCGTGAAGTAATCGTCACATTTTGACCATGTTAAATTAATTGGGAACATTCCAAATGGGCAATTTCACCCGGAACCCATTAATTTCCCTGATCATCCTTTAATCGCCATCAACAATTCCGATTTTTTATCTCGCGAGTTCGCCGTATGATGTCAAACTTTCTGGATTATCTTAGTATATTTATGAGGACATAGCATAAAATTTTCAACCGAAATCAGCAACGTTTACCCGATGAACCAGAGCTCTTTATCATTAAAATGATATGGCCCCACAAGGGTAACATTACCATTTTCAATGAGTTTCATAACCTACTTAGATGACCCTCCATGCGAAATTTCAAGTCATTTGAATATCGTTTGTTGTAGGTTTGAATTTATGCGACTGGGGGTTTATTAAACTAATCATTTCATTAAACACTTGATTAGTGATAATTAACCACCACTTGACTTATCAAACCTATGGCATAGGATTCCCCTAATGAACCATTAGCTTAACTCGCATCTCATGAACACCATATCATGCATTCTTTCTACCTAAAGGCATACCCAACTTGTATCTTTTTGCTTTATTAGGAAATTACATGGAGGCCAAGCATTTTAGGTTGAAATAAGTCTAGAAAATAATAGAGATCAATTCATCTCTCCAAAATCTCCACCATTCTATCCACTACAATCAATCACAACCATCGATCTCATATCTTAACCACTCCTATAAATAAGTCTTCTCATACTCATGACAAGGGCTCCCTTCTTGAGGCTTCATCCATCTCTCTCTTCTCTTAACCTTCTCAAAAGCTCAAGTCTCACACCAAACAAAATAAAACCTTTAGATTAGCATAGAAAAAACCCAAAAACCCACAAAATCTCAAAAAACCATAGACTAAAGAAAGAAAGATATGAAATTTCCCTTCTAGGACTAGGATTTTGGATTGAAGACCCTACTTCTCGGTTTTAGATTATCTAGTCAAGCTTTGAACTATTCAAACAGCTACTTTGAAAAAATGGGGATCCAAGGTCCCCTTTGTCTTTTCTTCGCTTTCTGTGGTTTTTTAGCTCGCTTGTTCATACAAGTGGAGGAGCTCTTCTTACGTTTCTCTTTTGACTCTCTTGCTATTCAGCTGGGATGAGTGTTAAGCAGTACAGAGAAGAGAATTTATCCTAGGACTCTCCGTAGACCAAAATTTCACTAAAAACAATAAAAAAAGAATTTCAAAAGATAAAAAATGGTTTAGTTCTTTGATCGATCCCATGTTTCGATCGCTTTTGCAAACTCCGGTCAAGATAAGTAAAAAGAGTAGGACTATACCCGAGAACCCATTGTCATAAACCGCTTTTCGATCAAGACTCAAGCAAAAAAACAGCGAGGAAATTTTTTTTAGCCTTCGGATACCCACACCTTGTAAAAAGGCGCCCAAGTTCCTCAGGGTACCCAGACGCCAGGCGCCTTCTGGGTACCCAGAGTTGTAGACAGAGCCAGTCTCTGTCTGCAAAGGTCCTCTCGTATCAGTTCCGCCTTTGGTCGGCCTTTTCTACTGCTCTCTTGCCTCCCATACGCCCATACACGCGTACTTGTGTTGTGTGGGTGTATTTGGACGCTAAATTTCCAAGAAAACTCTCCAACGTCAAGCCGAGTCATGCCCGACTGGGATTTCATCATGGCTAGCCGATTCCATCGGGTTTCTACCGGGACTTTGTGATTCCTTATCCCTCCCATCTCTGGTTCTCACCCCCTATTCTATTGTTTTCCTCCACCCCTTCACTCTCTTTCCCGCGTTTAAACGTGGATGGAGACTTCGGTTAGCTGACCCGGACCCCGCCACATTTGTAGCTTTTCTCTGTGTTCCTTTGCAGGTTTGGATGGCTACAACTAGGTCCGAAACAAACCTTATTTTCATTTAGGTCAGCTTGTGAGGCTTAAGAGGTTGCCTGATTATGCAAGGCTAACTAAAAGGATACCTTGTTCCCGGGTACAAAGATGCCTTTTAGATGACATGAAGTTACAGTATATATAATTGGTAATAAAAATAAGACCTAGATTGTTGTTGTGTCGTTGTTTTTAACAATTTAGGTAATTTGGACTAATATAATAGTACGAACTGGGAGAGAAGGAAAGAAACTAAATGAGCATATAATTATATTTATATAACAAAATTCTGTTATTTTCATATATTGTAACCTCAGGTTCCTAAGAATTATCAACCTCGAATTAATGGAAATGAACAAGAAAACATTCTTTAACTTGTGTGCAATCCACACTATAGATAGCAAAGATTTAAGGTAATTCATATCAGAAGCGGATGTTGATTTGCTTTGTGCACAAACAATTAAAGCTTAAAGTTCTTAGAGCATGTAGAGAAGGTTGATTGACAATAAGGAGATCTTGATTAGCATAATCATATATGATAAGTCTCAATGCCAGTAACATAGGGACGCATCTCATATGATATTATATAGCTTAAGTTCACCATTCAAACCATTTTTTAACTAAACCGTAATATTCGAACATTGCACTCATACAAACGATTATGATACTGATACTTAGCTACAGGACCTGAAAAACCTCTACAAGTCAAGTTAGAAAGGTAAATTATCTTAAGTAAAATTCGTGGCTTTGGTGAAGGGATGAAAAGAGTTTCTACAACACGAAGATTGTAACAAGTGGGTTACAAATTCAAGGCATGAAACCCACAATAGGAAAGGACTAAGTTATTTTTATTTGGGTAATAAGAGTGTCCAATATTATAGTCACGGTATTAGTCTCAAAATTTGTGTAGCCATTTTCTAAATATCAAACAATCTCAAATTCGATTGTCCTATCCACATCTACTGCAAATTGTCTAATTCAACGGTAAGATTGCCCGGTTGCTATCTACTACTCGACTGGATGAGTACAAGAACAAAAAACATAAATACTTCAATAGATTTTTTGTTTATGGCAGGCGATCAAAAACAAAGCTTGTTACACTACAACTAGAAAAGAGGGACGACTCTTGAAATGTGAACAATTTAAATGGGGGGAAAAAGCCAAGGGTTGCAGATATATTTGATGGCTCGATTTCACTAGACTACCATATAACTTGTAGTGTCCACGAAACTACTAAAATGTTTTGAATAAAAAATACCCCATTTTTCAGAACATTATACTCATCTTTTACGAAGCATATGGCATCATCTGAATCTATAAACCGTTGTTACGGTAGTTTCGTGCAAAACATTTATTGTTAGAACGAACTTTCAGATCTCAGTCACCTGATGCTTGGTGAGCTTTCTCCTAATGGCGCGAGTCTTCTTGGGCCTGAGATCCAACGGCAGCAGCTTCTTCTTCTTGTAAACCTCTCTCAGCGCCGCCTTCTGCTTCTGCGAGATCACGGTCAAAACCTGCGCGATCCCAAGCCTCACAACCTTTCTGCAATCCAAATCAAAACCTTCATTTCTCAAACAAAAAAAATCAACCAAAGAATACAAAACTTGGATCTAAAAATCGAGATTCGTACATCTTGGAGAGCTTGTTAGGGGCGCCGCCAGTGACTTTCGCGACCCGTAGCAGGGAAAGCTCCCCCTTGAGTTCATTGAGTTGGGTCAAAAGCTCAGCTTTGGGCTTCGATCGCAGCTCATGGACCTTGATTCTTGCTGAAGAAAAAGAGAAACGGATGATGAGATCGAATGCAAAGATGAAAGTTTTGATAGAGATTTAGATCGAATGGTTTACCCATTGCAATCGAATTGAGGAATCTTCGCCTTTCGCTTCTTCTCTCGATCGAATGAAAGGAGGCGGAGATTTGATAGAGGGGGCTCTTTAAAAACCCTAGCGAATATGAAGCCCTAACTTTTATCGGGTCTGTTTTTGTTTGGATCCGATTAGCTCGGATCAGAAACCATGCTAAAATGGGCTGGGCTAGTGTACTGGGTTTTATCCACTTTACATCTAACTAATAACAAGAAGGCTTAAATGCAAGGAAACCGCCTTCCTGTTCGGCTCAAGAGCGGGAGACCCACTAAAGTTTGAAAATCTGCACCTTTTTTCCTCACTTAACTTCCATTAAAATTTTCATCGAAAAGTTTCATGGCTTGACGAAAATACCCCAGACTTACTCTAAATGCAATTTTTATTCTTTTTTGTTTTCCGGGGGCATTTTGGTAGAGTCGGGAAATTTTGAAAAATCTAACTAAAGTTAAATGAGGGAGGCAAATTGAAAGTTTTCAAACGTCAGGGGTTAGGGGAAAGTTATAGGGTTTTTTTAAATTTTGGCCAAACATGAGAGAGGGGCTTCCTGCATTTAAGCCTCACAAAAAATACTATTTAATTATATATTCAAGAGTGTTTGATATATGTGGCCTAAATCGAGATGCTTAGTAAATAGTGCTTGTCGCTTTTTCTGTGAAAATCCATGATTGTTCCTTTTCTCTCTCCTTTTGGCTTCAATCTGAGCGGAGGTTTAGCTTGTTTGTACTCGTTCAATTACTTAAACAAGCATAAAAAACATTTCAAGCTCCGCTTGTTTATCTGACGAAAGAGCCCAACCGAACCGGATCGAGCCTAACCTTTTGAGAGCCTATTTAAAATCTCAAAAAATAAGCAACAAAAAGATTGCAAGAACATGAAATAATTCTGTCACTGTTCACTGTTATATTTGAAAAAATGAGCATCCAAAAAATACAGTTGTCATAAGCGAAAACAAGTCCAAAGCTTGTTTAGAATCTCATCAGCTAAATTCAAAAGTTTATTAATTATCAATTTTTTTTCAATATCATAGCATAACAATTCTTGAATCGATATTTATCATGATTTACTCGAATTAACATCAACTGTTTAATAATTATGATATAAATTTAAGATGCATAATTATGTTATTATGACCATTAAGTATCAAATAGGAGGTACAAAACATCCAAGCCTACAATAAAATTGCACAACAAATCATCCTCAAACCATCTAAACATTTATTCTGTATTTACCTTTAAACTCATTACACATATGTCTACTGTTATAGTGCTAAAAGGAAAGGCTCTTAAAATTAAGAATCCGATTTCAATGACAGACTTTTAAATGGTAATAAAATTTTCTCAATTTCTCGACCACAAGGTTATTGTGTGTGTATGTGTCTGGATTTGTTGAAGTTGCCATTGGATAGATTGTTTCGTCTGCCTCCATAGGTTATTGTGTGTGCATGTGTCTGGATTTCTTACTATGTGTGAAGACTGTAATAAGCAAGAAATTTTAATCTTTCTATATTTTTTTGTAGGTGAGATCGTGTAACCTATTTTTACAGTCAAATTATAAACATGTCTTCTTCAAATTCCATCTCCCTTTCCTATTAGGCCATTGCCCATTGTGGACATGAGTAATTCCCCTCAAGAGAAGGCTGTTTTGATAGCTGACTATTTCATGCAGTAACTATGCGTGTTGCTCCTATCTCCACGCTTACATGGTTAATTGCTTGATCCTCCTATGACATATCGAGTGATCTGAATAGATTAATCGCTCCCAAAATAAAATACTCGAAAGATAAATGCTTTGTAGCTTATCTAAATTCAACACATGAGAAGACTGAATGCACATGCTGCTGTGCAAGATACTAAGTTAATAACAAACTATAAAGGTAGCAAGTTTGATCCTAGATGTGTGGACTCAACCCTCAAGGGTTCAAACCATCACTTCTTCTTTTACTCTACAATGATAATTCATTTATTTTATAGTTTGTTATGACATTTCTGATTAAATGTAACTCTAAGCTTTTCTCCAAATTTTAACTTAGAAAGTATCCTCACTTTAATTTTAGACTTTTATGTGGATGCAGCTAAACCCATCGTTGCCGGACTTGGATGAGAAAGGGTGAGGGTTGTGATAAGCTTGTGGTAACCAACGTAAAACTGTCACGTTCATATGAATCATAATAAGAATAATCGTTGGGACGTTCCCTACTCAGCGACGCACTACATCGGATCCCGGATGTAGTGTTAAGTATGCAAGAACTTCTAGGTCATCGTCCGAAAGCGGCGCGCTATATCGGATCCGTCTAATTTTTTAGAATATAGGTTTTCATAGGATCCGTCTAATTTCTTAGAATATAGGTTCCTTTACTTGTAAACTGACAGAATTAGTGGAGGTAATGATTAGGAAGAGAGTTGGTATTATGTGTCTGCAAGAAACTAAGTGGGTAGGTGAAAATGTAGAATCATAGAGCCTTGGGTTATAAGCTTTGGTGTATGGGTAGAGATGAAAATCGTAATGGGGTAGGCGTAATCATAGATAGACAGTTGTTTGAGGATGTAGTTGAAATTAGAAGAAAAGGTGAAAGAATTTTACTGGTTAAAGTTATTCTAGGTGGGAAGATTCTTAATATTTTTAGTGTTCATGCATCACAGATAAGTCTTGATGACGCTAGTAAGCGTCTATTTTGAGAGGAATTAGACAAGATGGTGCAAATGATAGTCAATGAAGAGAAGTTATTTATTGGTGGTGATCTCAATGGACATGTAGGTACTAAACGTAGTGGGTTCGATACTATCTATGGAGATTTTGGCTTTGGACAGAGAAATGAAGCAGGTAGCTCGATTGTAGATTTTTCCTTATCTTATGACTTGATCTTAGGAAACATTTGGTTTAGGAAAAGAGAGTCTCACCTTATCACCTTTAGAAGTGGATCGAGTGCAAGTCAAATAGACTTTTTCTGACTAGAAGAATAGATAGAGATTGTTACATCGATTGTAAGGTAGTGCCAGGTGAAAGTGTAACCACTCAACATAGACTTTAGTTTTAGATGTTCGATTTAGAAGAGAACTTAGGAAGATTAGACATAAGGTAGAGCCTGAAATTAAGTGGTGGCGACTGAAAGAATGTAACCAAAAAGCTTTTATAGATCGTGTAGTTCAAGAGGCGGATTGGCAGTCTAAAAATGATTCAGACACAATATGGAACAAGATAGCTAGTTGTATCAAAAAGGTAGGTACAGATCTACTTGGTGAGTCAAGAGGTGAAGTTCCACCATCTAAGGACACGTCATGGTGGAACGAAGAAGTAAAAAACTGCTATTAAAATCAAAATGGATTCTTATAGAGATTTGAAGAAAAGCAGAGATGCGGAGAGATTTGAGAAGTATAAAATAACTAAAAAAAGAAGTTAAAAAAGCTGTTTGGGAAACTAAAACTAAGGTCTACAAAGAAGTGTACGAGAAGTTGGACACTAATCAAACTGAAAATGATATATAGGATTGCTCAGATGCGGGAAAGTAAGACCAGACTTACGTGAGGTAAAGTGTGTCAGAGATGAAAATCAGAAGGTTTTAGTTCGAGATGAGAATAATAAGGAAAAGTGGAGAGATTATTTTGATAAATTGTTCAATAAGAGCTTTACTAAGAATTTAAATAGACTTGTCATTTAATCTCAAGATATAAACTGTGATTTCATGCGTAGAATAAGAATACCTGAGGTTAAAGAGAATTTGAAGAGAATGAAATCAAGAAAAGCGATTGGTCCAGACGGAATTCCTATCGAGATTTGGAGATGCCTAGTAGAGATAGGCGTTGGATAGCTGACAAAAAAGATATCAGAGTGGAGGAAAAATACCCTTCTATCTATCTAAAAGATATCATGAGTGGAGGAAAAATATATCAGAGTGGAGGAAAAATACCCTTGTATCTATCTAAAAGAACAATAGTGACATTCAAAATTGCTCAAACTATCGTGGAATAAAACTTATGTGTCACACTATGAAGATTTGGAAGAGAGTGACTGAACACAGGCTAAGAAAAGATGTTAAGATAACAGAGAACCGGTTTGGGTTCATGCCCGGATAATCGACGACAGAGGCTATCTATTTGCTTTGTCAACTTGTCGAACGTTTTCGAGAGGAGAAAAGATTTGTGTATGATATTTATTGATTTAGTGAACGTGTACAATAAGCTACCTAGAGGTATTACGGGAAACAATGACAGACTTTTAAATGGTAATAAAATTTTCTCAATTTCTCGACCACAAAATAATAAAAAAATTGCTAACTATTCCCCCCTCCCCCTTACTCTGCACTAACTACTCTTCTACTATTTCTTCCAATAACCAACTCTACAAATCTCTATCAATTACTAACATGCATCGCACGTGCAATATTAGTATATTTAGAAAGAGAAGCAAAGAAAAATAGAAAAATACTAGGCACCAAAGTATAGGAAGAGCAGTTGAAACTTGAACCAAAATTTCATGGCTAGCTTCAACTTCTTGTTCTTAATTTCCCTCGGCAATTCCCATCTATGTTGGGTCATATCTTAATGTACCTCCATAAAACAACTTAGGGCGGGTTTAAAACCTGGAACTATCAATGTTTTTTTTTGAGATAATAATGGGATAAATTAACCATCCCTCATAAATGAGAGACCCCGGGCTCGACGCAGAGTCTCCCTCTTGGTCTACTCCAAGCTTCTGAACCTTCAATGTTTGCATTGCTTGCCTCGATTTCTCCTCGATCCTCCTTTCCTTTAGCCTGTCTCTATCAAAAGACGACGTAGAAGTAAAGATAGCAAATAGCATCTCGTCTTTGGATTTCTGTTTTTAAATTGAAAATCCGATCGTTCCTTTCTTTCCATAATACCAAGCGCGCGTGCGTATATATATATAGACACGCACACTGATGATGCTCATAAGTGGGAACTCCCCAGATCATGACACGTGGCAGATGACGTGTCCCGAGGCTTACGCAAACAGGATAAGCACTATGCGTTGGGAATTCTTTCCGGGCTATCTCCCCGAGGTTTGCCCTGACCTCCTATAGGTCCCTGAACGCTCTTATGAACACCTTACAAATGATCGTGAGCTCATCTCCGAGCCCCTTTACGCGCTGAACTTCCTCAGCCCTCCCAGCTCGTCCCTGAGCTATCACGGAATCGAGCTTCTTCGGCCTCCCGCCTGCTTTGGGCCCCCGCAGAGCTAAGCCTCCCCGGTTCTGCCGAGCAACCTAGAACGCAGATCACATGTGCCTCTACCACGACTCCGCGTATCTCGCCAGACGCGAGATACCCCGCTGCCCCATGATCCTGCATTCCACGCCGCCAGATCCCCCCATTAACGAGCGTATCTCGTCATTAATAGGGGATCCCCTCATTCACGCGGTCATAACGCCAAGGGCGTAACGGCCGGCGAAGATCTCGCGCCAGCTAGCTCATGGCGACCGCTATAAAAACCCCTCTCCCAGACGACTCAGGTAACGCAATTTTTACTCCAACAAGCCGCTACTCTGCCCAAATACCTCGGCTAACTTGATTGTCGGAGGGTCCACAGTGGTACAACCATCCTGGGACTTCTTTGCAGGTAGCTCAGCTTCACTCAAAATCAAGCCCACTGAGATCTACACGTTCAGGGAGACGACCCTCAACATCAATCTCAGTTGTCCATCAACGCTCGCGACAGATCGATGGAGGACAATATCTGAAGGAGATCCTGACCTCCACCAGTTGGCGCCGTCTGTGGGAATTCGGAAAATTTCACTCATCGAAAGTTGATCTTCCGATCTCGAACTCATGGCGAGTGAACACCGTGAAGATCCAAGCAACAGCCGCCGCCCTCCCCACAACGGAGGCGCGGACGGATCCACTCCTCCCCCTAACGCCGTTCACGCCCTCTCTGCACGGATGGACAGGCTCGCATCCATAGTGGATGCCCTTGTCCGCGTCCAAACGGCGGGACAAACCCCCCGGGTCACCGTTCCCCCACCCTGGGATCACGACCTCCGCAAAGGGGGAGATGATGCTGCCCGCGCTGGCACCACTGAACAGCGTCTTGCTATCTCCGGCGGCCACAGGTCCCCCACGGCGACCGATTCAATGACCCATTAGGTGCCTCACAACTCCACACCGAGGTCTCGTGAAAGAGATCCCATCCCCGAGGCCCATCGCGCTCCCGTCCCTCCCGAGGAGGTGTCGGTCAACTCTCCTGCTCCCAGGCATGGCCGGCACCCTCTACCTCGAAGGGGTCACGCGGGCGGCACTCACCATGATGACTCGAGAATGACCTCACCAGGGGACCTGAGGTACCTGATAGAATGGAACCGGAGCCGCAATCAGGCGCAGGCCGCCAGCGGGAAGGGCCATAACTCCGACTACGCCGAATCTTCGGGGTACCACGACCTTCTCGACGCCCTTAAAAAGAAAATCGAGGGTATACATCGGGAGGGTCATCCTTCAAACGAGGGGGCCAAGAATGCCTCCGACTCGCTTACGAAGCCCTTCACTGAAGAGCTGCTCGATGTCCAAGTCTCATCCAGAAACAAGCCACCAAAAGTGGCCCGCTTTGACGGGAGTCCGATCCGAAAGACCATCTGGACGCGTTTACTGCGGGCATGAGCTTCCAGGACAACTCCGACGTCGCCTAATGCCGATCGTTCCCCGCCACTCTCATCCAGGCGGGACGATATTGGTTCTGAGGACTCACGCCATGCTCTATCTCTACCTTTGATGAGCTGGCCACTCAGTTCCTCGGATATTTCGTCGGGAACAGACGACAGAAGCGGACCGTCGATTACTTCTTCACTATAAAGAGCGGGGACAAAGAATCATTTAAAGGATATGTCACTCGCTTCTATAACGCTCTTCTTGAAGTCCCCGAGCACCGGGACGAGACTGTAATCACAGCTCTGAGGTCAGGTCTTAGGCACAAGGAGAGGCTCCGCTCTTTTGCATTGGCGCAACCTAGGACCATGGCCGAGGTAAAAGCTTGGACCGAGCGGGAAATCCAGCTCGAGTCCGAAGTAAATGCAAACCTCCCCCATGGCGACCAGGCCGACCAAAAGAAGAGCGGCGGAGAAGAGAAGAATAAGATCGAATGGCCAAAGCCATACTCCCCGAAGTTCCAGGAGTATACTCCGCTCAACATCTCTCAGACTGAGCTATTGGAGGAGGCGAAGGGCGAGCGATTCTTCAAGCTCCCTCCGGTCACCAATAGAGCGGCCAAACGGACTCGGGCCTGTACTGCGCCTTCCATAGGTCGCAGGGACACCCTACCAAGAACTGTAAACAACTCCGCGACTACATCGAGGAGTTGATTCGCTCGGGCCACCTGGCAAAGTACCTGCGGGAAAAGCGACAGACAGACCGGGAGCAAGTGAACCATCCCCCTCCCGGCGAATTGACGATCGGACAAATCATGGTCGTACCCTCAGGGGGTGCGCCTGGAGCCGGCGAGATTCACCGCCTCCGGCCCGTTGAGGGAACTAGCGACCAGCCCTGGAAGAAGAACAAAGCAGCCGAGCCTATCACCTTCACCGATGAAGACCTCCATGGAATATCCTTGCCTCACAACGACCCCCTCATGATTACAGCACGGGTCCACCGTTACGAGGTCCAAAGGATACCGGTCGACTCGGGAAGCTCGACGGACGTAGTTTTCTATGACTGCTTCCTGCGTATGGGGCTCGGCCCGTCAAACTTGAGGCCAACCACCCACATTCTGTCAGGGTTTACTAACTACTCCATTCCGGCAAAGGGAGTAGTTACCCTCCTCCTTAACATTGGGGAGACGGGCCGTATGAGAACCATACCAGTGGAGTTCATCGTCGCCAGGATTCCCTCGTCCTACAATATCCTCCTGGGACTCCCAACACTAAACTCCTTTCGGGCCCAAATTTCGACCTACCACCTCGCGTTCAAGTTTCCATTGGATCAAGGGGAATAGGCCGGGCCTACGGGAACCAGCAAATCGCCAAGATTTGCTTCACAGAGACATCCACCACCGAGGAGTGAATCGACGACCTTGGAAGCGTGAGCGATTTCCAGGGGTCCTTGGATACCCGTGACGAACAAAAAGAAATCCGAGGGGCCCCGGTAGAGGCGCTAACAGAAGTCCCCCTCGTCGAGGGGAACAATGAACGAACTGTCTGGATTGGATCCCTATTAACAGGAGCCCGACGCGAAGACTTGATCCACTTTCTCCGAGGAAACTCGGATGTGTTCGCCTGGGCGCCTGCCAACATGCCCGGGATCGACCCCAAAGTAATCTTACACAAGCTCAGGGTCGACCCGACGGCCCGACCCATCAGGAAAAAGAAACGAAGCTTCGCTCTGCTCAAACAAAAGGAGATAGAGGACGAGGTCGATAGGTTGCTTGCCAACTTCATTCGAATGTGGCCTACTCCGAATGGCTAGCGAATGTGGTTATGGTTAAAAAGGCAAGCGGGAAGTGGCGCATGTGCGTCAACTTCACAGATCTCAACAAAACCTGCCCCAAGGACAACTATCCCCTCCCTCGGATAGATCAGCTTGTCGACAGCTCGGCAGGCCACGAATTGCTCAGCTTCATAGATGCTTTCTCCGGATACAACCAGATCCGTATGAACCCGGCTAATGAAGAGCTTATCGCATTCACAACGGACCGGGGGGTATACTACTATAAAGTGATGCCCTTCGGCCTCAAAAACGCCAGAGCTACGTACCAGCGCTGGGTCAACAGAATGTTCAAACCTCATATTGGGAGGAACATGGAGGTTTACGTCGACGACATGCTCGTAAAATCGACCTCGTCGGACGAGCACGCCAAAGACCTTGGCGAGACGTTCGACATCCTCCGCAAGTACAAAATGAAACTGAATCCCGCCAAGTGCGCGTTCGGGGTCATTAGCGGAAAATTCCTCGGGTTCATGGTTACCCACCAAGGAATTGAGACTAACCCGGAGAAGATCAGCGCCATTCTCAACATGGCCACCAAAGAGCAACGTGGAGATCATGCGACTCACGGGGAAAGTGGCTGCCCTTAGTCACTTCATGTCAAGGTCCGGGGAAAAGTGTCTCCCGTTCTTCAAAGCCTTGAGAAAAATCCTAAAGTTCGAATGGTCGGAGGATTTAAAGAACGCTTTCGAGCAACTCAAGGTGCATCTGGAAACTCCCCCACTGCTCACCTGGCCCGTCGAGAGAGACGAATGTTTCCCCAATAAAAGAGCAAAGCTCTGTTCAAAATTTGAAAGGTAGCGCCAAGAGTTAAAAACTCTGAGGCAGCGCCTCACGTGCCTTACACGAGGGCGCCGGCGCCAGAACTAAAAGCTCTCTGTTAGACAGAGCCGTTGGATCTTTGATCCAACAAAAATGATAAATCATCAAAATGCAGAAATAAATTTTGCTGAGGAAATATTTCTCAAATCTTTCTAAACAAGAACGATTACTCTCTGTAAAATAGAGCACTGTTGGATTAAAAATCCAATGGTGATTAAAAATCACCTATCTGCAGAATAAATTCTGTATGGGAAAATATTTCCCTAATCTTGTTAAAAACAAGAAAAATATCTTCTGTAAAACAGAAGTCCTTGGATCAAAAATCCAACGGTGGATAAAATCCCCAAATCAATTAAAGATCTCTCAATGAGAGATTTTTTTAACTAAATCAACAAACTTGCCTCTACTATAAAAAGGACCTAAGACTTCAAGTCTTGTACAGAGGAACCCCCCTATAAACTTCAAAAAAAAAAGGAGAGAGCAAGCAAGAAGAAAGTTTTAAGAGGGAAGAAAGAAGAATACCTCTCTTCGAGGTAAATAAAAATAACAGAGATCAGAGCATCTCATCTGCATATCCAAGGGTTTAACCCTTATAAAAGAACTTAGTTCTTTCTCTGGATCTAAGATCCATGAGACAAGTCTCCCACAAATGAGAATTTAATTCTCATAGGGATGAACTTGTTCTTGGGGATCAAAGATCCAGAAAAGAACAGAGAATTAAACTCTTCATAACAGAATATATGAAGAAAACTTAGCGCCAAGCGCCTCACGTGCCCCTCACGTGGGCGCTACTAAATAAGGAGTGCCTAGCACTCAGTGGTTGGCGCTCCGCGCCAAGCGCCTCACGTGTCCCTCATGTGGGCGCTGCTCAATAAAGAGTGCTTAGCACTTAATGTTTGGCGCTCAGCGCCAAGCGCCTCACGTGCCCCTCACGTGGGCGCTATTCAACATAAAGCGCTTGGTACTCATCAGTCAACGCCCAACACATCACATGCCCCGCACGTGGGCGCCATAAAGAGTGTTTAACACTCCATAAAAACAAAAAAAAGGGAAACGTAAAGTAAAGTGTGAGCATCAGAACCCATATAAATGCCCAGTATTGTTCACACAGAAAGGGGACTGAGCCCAAACAAGTGTTTAACACTTTATTTAAATGAAATGACAAAGACTGGGTGGGCTGAGCCCAAGTTGACCAGATCCCTAATTCAGACCAACCGAGCCCATGTGCTCATTATTTTCAAAATTGGTCTTAGTCCCAAACACGACTACTGATCTTCCGACGGATATTCATTTCACATCTCCCCTCAATCCGGAAATTGGTCCAAGGGTACATCTCTTCACACCTCTGATACATGTCGTTGTAATTCTTCAACTCTTCAGAGAGGTGGTAGGTCCCGATAACCAACAACTCTTTGGTGCACTCTCAAATCGATGAGTACATCCCAATGCGGACCGCAACGTCCTTAAACTAGCTACGGGCCGCGACGTCCTTAAACTAACAATGGACCGTAATGTCCTTAAACTAAAGCAATAGAGCCTAAATGCTCTTCTGTTGGGTCTGAATGATCCCAAATTTCTGTTGAGTAGATCTTAGTCTAAAATTAGACTAACATATTCTCAACAAACGTTTAAGTTGATCTTAATCTCAACCGAGATTAACGATCCTTAAATCAACCCAAACCCAAATCTAAGAATATACGGATTTGGACTAATCTACGCCCTACGGGCGACAACATAAATTAGTCTCCGTATACAATCCATGGGCAATCAAAAAGTAAAACAAACACACACGACACGAAGTGACTTTCCGGAGCAGGAGAAAGTGGTTATCACTACACGGTAACGTAATTAACTGCAGGGGCTTGCGCCTGCAGGGAAGAGCGTCCCCACAATCAAAAACCCCTCGCAAACGAGGGTGGATCTGACGAAATCTGCTACAACGGCAGCATCCGTCCAGACCTCCGATACACGGTACCATAAATCAACTTGGCATCTTCGGAGAGGTGGATGGATGAATCCAAATAGCATCTACCTCCAAATTCAGGCAAGACGATCCAAATTTGGGGGAAGATGCTATTTGGATTCATCCGTCCACCTCTCTGAAGATGCCAAGTTGATTTATGGTACCGTGTATCAGAGGTCTGGACGGATGCGGCCGTTGTAGCAGACTTCGTCAGATTCTCCCTCGTTTGTGATGGGGTTTTGATTGTGGAGACGCTCTTCCCTGCAGGCGCAAGCCCCTGCAGTTAATTACGTTACCGTGTAGCGATAACCATTTTCTTCTGCTCCAGAAGGTCACTTCGTGTCGTGTGTGTTTGTTTTATTTTTTGGTTTCCCGTGGATTGTATACGGAGACTAATTTATGTTGTCGCCCGTAGGGCGTGGATTAGTCCAAATCCGTATATTCTTAGATTTGGGTTTGGGTTGATTTAAGGATCGTTAATCTCGGTTGAGATTAAGATCAACTTAAATGTTTGTTGAGGATATGTTAGTCTAATTTTAGACTAAGATCTACTCAACAGGAATTTGGGATCATTCAGACCCAACAGAAGAGCATTTGGGCTCTATTGCTTTAGTTTAAGGACGTTACGGTCCATTGTTAGTTTAAGGACGTCGCGGTCCATAGCTAGTTGAAGAACGTTGGGGTCCGTTGTAGTTTAAGGACGTTGCGATCCGCATTGGGATGTACTCATCGATTTGGGAGTGCACCAAAGAGTTGTTGGTTATCGGGACCCACCACCTCTCTGAAGACGTTGAAGAATTATAACGACATGTATCAGAGGTGTGAGGAGATGTCCCCTTAGACCAATTTTCGGATTGAGGGGAGATGTGAAATGAATATCCGTCGGAAGATCAGTAGTCGTGTTTGGGGCTAAGACCAATTTGGAAAATAATGAGCACATGGGCTCGGTTGGTCTGAATTAGGGATCTGTTCAACTTGGGCTCAGCCCACTCAGTCTTTGTCATTTCATTTAAATAAAGTGTTAAACACTTGCTTGGGCTCAGTCCCCTTTCTGTGTGAACAATACTGGGCATTTATATGGGTTCTAACGCTCGCACTTTACTTTACTTTTCCCTCATTTTTTTGGTTTTATGGAGTGTTAAACACTCTTTATGGCGCCCACGTACGGAGCACGTGAGGCGCTAGGTGCTAAGCGCTGGGTGCTGACTGATGAGTACCATGCGCTTTATTTTGAATACTGCCCACGTGAGGGGCACGTGAGGCGTTTGGCGCTGAGCGCCAAACATTGAGTGCTAAGCACTCTTTATTGAGCAGCGTCCATGTGAGGGAAACGTGAGGCGCTTGGTGCAAAGCGCCAACCACTGAGTGCTAGGCACTCCTTATTGAGTAGTGCCCACATGAGCGGCACGTGAGGCGCTTGGCGCTGAGTTTTCTTCGTATATTTTGTTCTGAAGAGTTCAATTCTCTGTTCTTTTCTAGATCTTTGATCCCCAAGAACAAGTTCATCCCTATGAGAATTAAATTCTCATTTGTGGGAGACTTGTCTCATGGATCTCAGATCCAGAGAAAGAACTAAGGTTTTTTATAAGGGTTAAACCCTTGGATATGCAGATGAGATGCTCTGATCTCTGTTATTTTTATTTACCTCGAAGAGAGGTATTGATTGATACGTTTTCACCGTGTCGTATTTTAGAAAGAATTTTGAAATCACCGCAATAAAAAACGGTGTCGCGTGTAGCGAGCCGTGATGAGTACGGGTCATCCCTAAGGAGATGGTAGGTTTTTATGCTTGTTTTAACGAGTTAATACCGTGTTTTGAGTTGTTGTTTATGCTAAGTGTCGTAACTAGGATATGTTCAATAAAAATACTTATCAAGGGTAGTTTTAGGTTAGCTTGCATGAGGATGATGTTTGTCGGTTCCTTATAGACCCAATTTTGATATTGATATTAAGGCAATAGGCAACAACGTGGATTAGGAAACTTGAAATACAGTATTTGCGATTTTGAGCTAAATCCGTATTTCTTGTCCCTTGTCCTTCCGTTGATGTCTCTTGACCTTAGCCTTCGGCAAACCAATTGCAATTCGGTCACGATTAGGATTCACCGCTATCGTGGTAGGATATGATGCCTAACGGAGTGGAATTGCGAGTGGTTTGCTCGGAGTTTCAATTGCAAAGTTAAGGTTTTTAAGGTTTTAGCACACATCTCCTAACACAAACTAACCATATTCTACCCTTAATAAGTAAATCGATTATTCACACATATTTACGATACCAAAATAAAAAAGAAAAGAGTAAGGCAACATAACAAAAAATAGCAAGAAAAGCAAAGTTAAAGTTAGAAAGTTAAGAACCGATAAATTCAATGTGCAAATATCTTCACTTGTTCTTTGATCCCGTACCAATGTGAAATCAAAATACCAAATTTTAAGGTTGCAAGCTCACTTAAGAGGTTGCAAGATCAAAATAAAGCAATAATTTCACAACTTCAAAGTATGTAGAAAGCAAGACATATGTAATGAAATGAGAACTTTATTGAATTTCAAACAAGATACAACTAATCTTGAAGTCAAGAACCTAAATCTTAAGCTTATAAGTTCAATGAAGAAGTTGCAAGGTCAAAACAAAGGTGCAAGAGCTCAAGACAAAGGAAAAGCAAGTTACAAATTACAAGTGTTCTAAAGCAAAACTAAAGCAAAAGTATCCTCTCCCATTGCCCATTGATCTAGTATTTATAGGCTCAAAAACAAAATAATCAAATAATAAAAATAGGAAGATGGGACAACAATGAGTGAACAGACAAAAGATGAAGTGTTTTCTCCTTGGTGGGCCTGGCGCCGGTCAATATGAAGATGTCGACGGTCTATTCTTGAGGTGTGGGACTCGTTTTGATGTGGTGATCTCTAGTGCACTCCATAAGTCTATTGGCATTGCTTGATTTCTTGATAACAACTTGGGTTGCTTAGTAGCATTTGGAGGGAAATCTTGATACTTTAAATCACATCACATCCTTTAGCATTTAATGCATATCACACTTTTTTGCCTTGGGCAGCCCCCACCTAGGTCCAAGCATCAAAGAGTTATGTGTACACTTGTATTGTGTTGGACCAAAATTGTGTATATTTTATTTGTTGCAAAAGAACTCTTTGGATATCGATCGGATTTCTGTTCTTATTGCAGCGTCGGCTCACAAATGTCATATCCGTGAATTTGTGTGTGTTTCCAGTATTTTGTCATGAATACCTGTAATCTGTATTTACTGAGCAGACACTGGTTAATAGTACCGATAAATAACAAAATAGATAATGAATGAGTGGTATTAAGATGCAGTTTTTTGTGATGAACAAATACCCCCAAACTTATGTTTTGCTCGTCCCGAGCAAAACAAAAATCCTAACCTCATTTTCGCAGGGAACACAGTTGCACTGAGCTCGTATAACAAGCCGTTAAATCTCTAGGTGTCCCTAGTAGGAGGAGTGTTGTCTCCTGAGGGTTTTCAGCGGATTTCACCCATAAAATCGGTCAAGCTAGTTTTGCGAAATAACTATGATTCTAACCCTAAGGTTTTGTTTCAAAGCTAGCAATTCTATTATCCTAAGTTAGAAATATCGAACCTTTATTTTTCACACCTCGCTTCTAATTTAACTTAAGATCCTATATATCTTTACGTGCAGTGTAAATAGTGTCGTTTAGTTTCAAAAGGATCGATTAAAGTCGTCATGTTACAAAATAAAGCCCAGATAAAAACTTAAAAAGGATCACACAAGTTTTATAAAGAGTTAAGTATTTTTCAAGTTTCGTTTTCCAGTTAGGATTCTCAAATTCAGAATTTCTATCTTCCTTAATAGGAAACTAGGCCTTATTTTTCACTCCACATTTTACTTGTTTTCATTTCATACACACCTTCGTAAACGTGCAATAGTCTTCATTATAGGATAAAACCTCCATATCTCCGTTAAAAATATTTTTATAAAAACTTGTCTTTTGTCAAGATTATTCTCACACAAATAACCGTTAAGAATTTTAACTCGGAGAGAACACTTGCTTGACTTTATTTTAATTTGGACTTTCTAGTTTTTTTAGCAAGCTTTGGGCCAATGCTCTCAAACCAGTTGGTTTTCGGGCATTAGGTGTAAAGACACCCCGGCGGACTTAATTGCTCAAGTTACCTAGGCCCTAAAACAAAAGACTTATTTTAGCGTGAAAATCATAATGATTTAATGCGAACGGAGATATAATCAGCTGTTCAATTATTTTTAGGATAAAAGACGTGTTTAGTGGATCAGGTGTGTAATCACTTCAATAAAGTTCCAGATGGGTTATTCTTCAGAATTAGTTCCTATTAAGGCATCTATAATATCCCTTCATATCCACTTTACTTTCGAAACTATTCTTGATATTACTTATTTCAGAACAAATCTATTTGATCCTTAAAAAATAGTTTATCAGTTTAAAAGTTTTCAGACATATTAGACTTGTTATCTAATTTTCAAAACTCACGACACGTATAGTGTGATGTAAAGACGTATATTAGCTATAGTTAAACTCAAAGGAGGTTTATCTTTCAGGTTTTCAAAATCTAAAAATAGGATTTAGTTATTCCTCTCTTATCAAACAAAACCGTTGAAATATCGAATCTAAGTTCTCCCACTAGCTAACTTGACGACAAAGTTTTTATGTTTTTAGAAAATTTTCTGATTTTTGTGTATTTTTTGAATATGTATGCAAATGCCGAATATACAAATGAATGCGAAAAGAGAAATCTTACCAAGCACACCCCCAAACTTAAACTGGACAGTGCCCTCACTGTTAATGTATATGAAGAGGGCAAAATTGTTGAAGGGTAAAAAGCGGCGGTTTTTGTTTTTTTTGTATGAACAAAGACTGAGCATCACCAAACAAGATTGCTCGTCAAAAAGAAAAATGGATATGCAAAGACAAGAATATCCATATATATATACCAAAAATAGTATATACATACCCCCAAACTTATTTGAAACAGTGTCTCCACTGGTTATGGCTGGATAACCGAAGTTTGGTGGTGAACAGAGGAAGATTATGCAGGGTAAACCGGCTCCTGAATATCAGGAGCTCCTCTGATGGTTCTGCGCTAAGGAACGGTTTCAATCTGTCTTCGTTTACATTGAAGAATGAACCGTCCTTTGGATTCTCCAAATCCACTGCGCCGTGCGGGTAGACACACCGCATAAGAAAAGGTCCCTTCCAGCGAGATCGAAGTTTACTGGGATGGAAATGGAGTCGGGTATCATAAAGAAGTACATGTTGTCCAGGCGTGAAGTTTTTACGCGTAACGTGTTTATCATGAAACACCTTCGTTCGGTTCTTTATAATAACCGCGTTATCGTAAGCCTCATCCCGAAGCTCGTTCAGTTCGTTTAGTTGCAGCTTCCGATAGCAGCCTGCATCTTCAAGATTGAGATTCAGCTCTTTGATCGCCCAAACAGCACGATGTTTGATTTCCACAAGGAGGTGGAAAGCCTTTTCGTACACAAGCCGATAGGGAGACATGCCAAGATCAGTCTTATATGCAGTTCGAAATGCCTAAAGGGCATCGGTTAATTTCAAAGACCAATCTTTACGGTTCTTGGAAACCGTTTTCTTCAGAATCTGCTTGATCTTCCGATTTGAAACTTTGGCTTGGCCACATGTTTGGGGGTGGTAGGGCATGGATAGCTTATGATTGATTGAGTATTTCTGCATCAAGGCCTCGAAAGACCTATTGCAGAAATGCGTCCCATTGTCGCTAATGATAGCGCGAGGGTGCCCGAACCGGGAACAGATGTTTTCTTTAAGGAATTTAATTACAACCTTGTTGTCATTAGTCCGACTTGGTACTGCCTCGACCCATTTGGAGACATAATCAACAGCCAAGAGAATGTACAGGTTCCCAAAATAGTTGGGAAACGGGCCCATGAAATCTATCCCCCAAACATCGAAAATCTCAACAACCAAGATCGGTTGGAGTGGCATCTCATTTCGCCTGGAAATCCGGCCCAAATGTTGGCACCGAGAGAAAGTCTTGCAGTATTCATGTGCATCTTTGAAAAGTTTTGGCCAGTAAAAGCCACTGTTCCCCTCCGAAAGACGCACAAGACGGACTGTCTTGCCTGAGATTCGGAGCAGATGCTAATTGGTGCTATCTGTCCACCTCTCCGAAGATGCCAAGTTGATTTATGGCACCATGTATCGAAGGTTTAAACGGATGCGGCCAATGTAGCAGACTTCGTCAGATTCCCCTTCGTTTGAGGGGTTTTTGATTGTGGGGACGCTCTTCCCTGCAGGCGCAAGCCCCTGCAGTTAATTACGCTACCGCATCGCGGTAACAACTTTCTCCTTCTCCAGATGGCCACTTCGTGTTGTAGGTGTTTGTTTTGTTTGTGGTTGCTCGTGGATTGTATACGGAGACTAATTTATGTTGTCTCCCGTAGGACGTGGATTAGTCCAAATCCGTATTTTCTTAGATTTGGGTTTTGGGTTGGGTTTAAGGATACGTTAGTCTCATTTGAGACTAAGATCAACTTAAACGTTTGTTAAGGATACGTTAGTCTAATTTTTGACAAAGATCAACTTAACGGGATCGTTTAGATTCAACAAAAGAGCATTTGGACTCAATTGTTTAGTTTAGAGACATTGCGGTCGATTACCAGTTTAAGGACATGGTGGTCCAATACCAGTTTAAGGACATAGTGGTCCAACACCAGTTTAAAGACATAGTGGTCCATAAAATGTATGGCTGTCGGGACCCATCACCTCTCTGAAAACGTTGAAGGATTACAACGACAAATATCAGAGGAGTTCAGAGATGTACCCTTGAACCAAGGAGTTGGTTGAAAGAGCAGATGTGATCAGTTCAAGATGATTTGAGGACTTATGTCCAGTTTGGGCTAAGTCCAATTATGTTTGAAATATTGGCCCTTTGGGCCATTAGACATTTGTCTGGGTTCAGGCCCTCATCATACAGCAGTGCTAAACAGAGGTTTGGAGGCTCTGACAACATTTTGTCTTTGATTTCCTCAATTTTGAGATTCATTTGGAGGAGGGACTTTTGCCTCTGGAAAATTAGCCAATTTGGCTAAAAGTAGTGTTAAACACTAGAAAACAACAGTGTTAAACACTGGAGGTAGAACTCTCAAATTAGTGTTAAATACTAAAAGACAATCAGTGTTAAACACTGGAAATATAATCTTCAATTTAGTGTTAAACACTAGAAACAATTAGTGTTAAAC
Source organism: Agapanthus africanus (assembly GCA_030015575.1). NCBI lineage: Eukaryota > Viridiplantae > Streptophyta > Magnoliopsida > Asparagales > Amaryllidaceae > Agapanthus > Agapanthus africanus. The sequence goes on from CM057340.1 coordinate 605,578,656, forward strand.
ACTGGAAATATAATCCCCAAATTAGTGTTAAACACTAAACAAAGAGGGGTCATGTGTGGACACGTGAGAGCGCCCAAAAGTGGGACCAGATCCCTATTCTTCGTTCTGTAATTAAGTGTTAAACACTTTGTATTTTGAGCCTCACGTGTCGACACGTGGTGGAAATTCATGCATCGATTATTAAAGCACTTGCTGAGGGGTCACGTGGGAGCGCTTCTTTTCTTCTGCTTTTTCTTTCTGCGTTTTGGGAGTCACGTGAGAGCACGTGAGGTATTGCCTCAGTGATTTTTCCTTGTCATTTCTGAGGATCTTTTCAGGGGTCACGTGGGGACACGTGACCTTAATTCTTTTCATGCACAGAGATTTTTTAAGTCTCCTTATTTTATTTTGAGAATTAAATTCTCTGCAGGGTTAAACCCTAATTATGATTTTGGAGGAATTAAATTCCTATTGTGCAAGAATTAAATTCTTAAGTAAGGTTAAACGCCAATTTCTTTTTAGAGGAATTAAATTCCCATATATGTAAAAGAATTAAATTCTTGATTAGGGTTAAACCCTAGTTCTGTCCATCTTGAAGGAATTAAATTCCTGTGAGTTTGGGAGAATTAAATTCTCAGATAGGGTTAAACCCTAATTTGTTTTGGGAGAATTAAATTCTCTAAACTCAATTCCCCCTTTAAGTTTTGGATCTGCATGGCCGGATCTCAACCCGATGATAATTAAATTCTCAACTTATGGGGAGATGTGCTCTTTGCAGATCTTCAACCAGAGGAAGAACTAAGTTCTTTTGTGTAGAAGAGTTAAACTCTTAAATTTGAGAATTAAATTCTCTGTTTTAAGTTTTGATTCCCTTTCTTTTCTCACCTAGGGTTTTCTTTCTTGAGAATTAAATTCTCCTCTCTTTTTTTCTCTTGAGAATTAAATTCTCCTCTCTCTGTTCTTCTTTCCAAAAAGTAGATCCTTTCTCTCCTCTTCTTGGCTCCTATTTATAGGAGAAAGAAAAGAATCAATTTGTTTTGTGAATCTTTCATTGAAAGATTTAATTTTGTTTTCATAATTAATATGATCCTTTAGATCATTTAGTGAATTTTATTCACCGTTGGATTTTCAATCCAAAGATATTCTGTTTGTTATTTTCGGTGAGATTTAGGGGAAATCTTTCCTTGTCTAAGATCCTTCCATAAATTGGTGATTTTTAATCACCTTTGGATCTTTAATCCAGTGGTCCCCATAATTCTTTTCCATTTGGAAAGATTTAGAAGCTTTTAGAATTTAATTTTATTAAACTGTAAGGCTTTCGAAGCCAGTCACGTATGTGCAGACACGTGACCCTTGGTCACGTGTGAGCACATGACCCCCAATTGAGTCCTTTTCTCAGCGTTTATTTACGCTTCAGTTTTAACCATCACGTGTCAATACGTGACCATTGGTCACGTATGAGCACGTGATACCTCATTGAGGTATTTTCTTCAGCCATTTGTTTTTATTTCTGTTTTAACTATCACGTGTCAACACGTGACCCCCAATTGGGTCCTTCTTCAGCCGTTTGTTTTTATTTCTGTTTTAACTATCACGTGTCAACACGTGACCATTGGTCACGTGTGAGCACGTGATACCTCATTGAGGTAATTCCTGATTTTTAATCATGGAACAATGCATAACATATTTGCTCATAATTTTTGATCCCGGATGAATTATGAAGCCCATAATATATCTAATCGAAGGATTTTTCGAGATGCTTTCGATACCATTAGAATTTAACCATTCCTCTTTCGGGAGTTTATCAAAATACAGGCCGGAAGATACTGGTTCGCATTTCTTTAAGCGTATTGCTGCCATTTGATACCTTGGACTCTTTGCGCAGAAATTTTTTTGGCGGGAACAGCCACATTGCAAGACTTTCTCAGCTGTCTTTCATGGGCCTAAATGCCCGCCACATGCTTGATCATGGCAAAAAGAAAACACACTCTTGAATTCGTTTTCCGGCACACACCGTCGGTTGATTTGGTCTTGACAATACTTGAATAGGTAGGGTTCGTCTCAGTAAAAGTGTTTTACTTGGGAGAAAAATCTAAGTCTGTCCTGACTCGACCAATCGTTAGGTATGAGTCCAGTCGCCAAGTAGTTCACAATATCTGCGAACCACGGTTCACAAGATACCGTCAAGAGTTGCTCATCAGGGAAAGTGTCGTTGATTGGGAGAGAGAGCGTCGGCGAAGAAGGAAGTCGTGAAAGATGACCGGCTACTATATTTTCACATCATCTTTTGTCCTTAATGACAAGGTCAAATTCTTGAAGTAAGAGAATCCAACGTATTAACCGAGATTTTGCATCCTTTTTTGCAAAAAGATGTCGTGGAGATGAATGATCGGTGTAGACAATGACTGGGGAGCCAATCAGATAGGGCATGAATTTCTCTAAAGCAAATACAACAGCCAAGAACTCTTTCTCGGTTGTTGTGTAATTCATTTGGGCGTCATTCAGGGTCCAGCTCGTGTAGTAGATTACGTGCGGCATCTTATCGATGTTCTGTCCTAGGACCGCACAGATAGCAAAGTCGGATGCATCGCACATAATCTCAAAAGGACGCGTCCAGTCAGGTGAACAAAGAACGGGAGCAGTGGTGAGTGAGCTTCGCAGTGATTCGAAAGCAGTCAAACAGCTTGAGTCGAAGTTGAATGTGGTATCCTTGGCCAGAAGAAGAGTCAAGGGTCTAGCAATCTTGCTGAAGTCCTTGATAAACCGTCTGTAGAAACCGGCGTGGCCAAGAAAAGCTCAGATATCTCTGATGCATTTGGGAGGAGGGAGGTTGGAAATGACATCAATCTTTGCTTTGTCAATCTCTATGTCATTTCGCAAATTGATATGTCCTAAGACAATTCCTTCACGCACCATGAAGTGGCATTTTCCCCAGTTTAAAATGAGATTTGTATCCTTACATCGGGTAAGGACAGCGTCAAGATGTTGCAGACACTCGTCAAAAGAATCGCCAAAGATGGAGAAATCATCCATGAATATCTCCAAAAATTTCTCAACCATGTCAGAGAAAATTCCCATCATACACCGCTGGAAGGTAGCGGGAGCATTGCATAGCCTAAAGGGCATGCGGTGAAATGCGAATGTGCCGAAAGGGCAAGTGAAAGTGGTTTTGTCTTGGTCTTTCTCGGCGAAGGGAATCTGGTTGTAGCCTGAGTAACCATCCAGAAAACAGTAATACTCATTCCAGCTAATCTTTCGAGAATTTGGTTAATGAATGGTAGCGGAAAGTAATCCTTCCGCGTTGCGGCGTTGAGTTTTCGATAATCAATGTACACTCGCCACCCGGTTTGGATGCGAGTAGGGATCAACTCATTCGCCTCGTTTGTGATGACCGTAATACCCGACTTCTTAGGGAAAACGTGTATAGGACTGACCCATTGGCTGTCTGAAATAGGGTAAATGATACCACTATCCATACATTTGACGATTTCCTTTTTCACAGCCTCCTTCATGACTGGATTTAATTGCCTCTGTGGATCCCTACATGGTTTGGCATCATCCATCAGGTGAATGTGATGTTCAACGATCAGAGGACTAATCCCCTTGATGTCCGCCATCGTCCAGCCGAATGCTTGCCGATTGGATTTCAAGACCGTGAGAAGGGCTTTCTCTTTCTCTAGAGCTAAAGAAGACGAGATGATGGCTGGGAGGGTATCGTTCTCACCTAAGTAAGCATTCTTGAGGTGAGACGGCAGAGGCTTGAGTTCGAGTGTCAGAGATGAAACGACTGATGGCAGGATCGTAGAAAATGTCTCGAACTCGAAAGATTCCAACAGGGGCTAAAAGTGAGTGTATGTGACCGAGTCGGATGGTTCAACTAATGCATCCGAAAATTTGAAAGATTCAAACTCGGGCGGAGACAATCCAAGATGTTCGAAAATGTGAAGCACTCGTAATCGTTTTTGGAAGTGGAAGAAGTAAGTTCAAAGAGGGACGCACTAGTGGCGTCAAGATCGCTATGATCAAACAAGAATTCCTCAAATTCTCAGTCCTCGGGGGTGATCACTTGGATGGAACAAATATCTAGTATATGAGCACTTGGTTCGGATGGCAGATTCCCTAACCTAAAAATGTTGAGTTCAGTTGTCATGTTGTCAAAAGATAGGTTCATCGAACCATTTCGACAATTGATCACAGCATTGGAGGTTGAAAAGAATGGGCGACCGAGTATCACCGGAATTTGATTCCGGGGGTTAGCTACAGGTTGTGTATCTAAAACAATGAAGTCAGCGGGGAATATGAAGTCCCCAACCTTTATTAACACATCCTCTAGCTCACCCCTAGGATGGGTGATTGATCTGTATTTAAAGAATTGTTTGTAGAATAACCGCAATCAATACGGTGTTGCGCGTAGCTAGACCGAGGTGAGTACGGGTCGTCCTCAGGAAAACGTGGAACCTTTCAATCTTACTTTAGATGTGTTGAAAAAGGAAGGAGGAATAAAGAATGTGGAAATAGTTGTAGGATCTAGATCTACGTTAAACACTGATGCAAAATATAGATCTAGATTAACTATGGATGTAAGTTTATATAAAAAGAGGGCTTGTAGGGTTCATTAGGATTTAGTAGTTATGGATGATTAATTAAAGATTACTCTTTTTATCCTTTAATAGATTTAAAACTAGAACGACAGTGATGCATGTAGATTAGGGTTTCTGGAGGGAAAAAGGTTCCCACTCTTAATCCCTATCTCGACATGGAACTCCGTTCATATCCAGCCTTTACCAAAACAATTGTTAATCTAATCTCTAATAGTGGTCACGATTATCAATCAATTGATAGCGCTCCTAATTAGGATGTTAACTATTCTTTTGATAGAGTTTATAAACTTTATAGGACTTAAAAAGAGTTTAAGGATCTTCATCATCCATTAGCCTACCCTAATCCCATGAACCCTAACAAGCGAAGAATTACTCGTGCATGTTGGGAGAAGAAGAGATGGAGAGAGAAATCATATTGAAACTACAAAGAAATAGAATAAGAAAAAGAACTACCTGTTGGGTCCACGTTACCCACCCCGGTCCTTTCGGGGGGGGGCGGCGGAATAGGTAAAACGAAAATTTTTCCTAACTAGGTAACATGGACCGTACAAGAAGGATCGTTGCTAAACAAGAACTAACAAATATTCTACAAGTTCTAACTACTATGTAGAATGGTTATACCTTGGTCTTGAACTCCTTCTCTTCTTATTGTTGTTCTTCCTCTTGCTTGCTCCTTGTAGTTGCTTGAACGGATCCTCCTTGTTGTCTCCTCTTTGCCATAGATGGATCTACCCGAGGGTCTCGAAATTGAGCTCCAATCTCAAACTAGAGATGACTAAGGTGTTTGGTTTGCTAAACCTAATACCTTAGATTGAGTAGAGAAGAGTGATGGTGGTTTTGTCTCAAAGGTTCATGATTTCCAACTCATGGAACACTTGAACCTTGAGAGAGGAAGAGGGAGAGCTTTTTTTCATAAGAGAGAAAGAAGATGATAGAATAAGCTCTCATGATGCAACCATCCTCACAAAAGTGAGAATAATGATAATAATAATAATAATTAAGTATGGTGATGGTTAGTTTCAATGACCATTATCATTTCATGCAATTATTTCATTTTGTAAACAACAAGCAAGCAAAAGTCATACCCATGAAATAATAGCCATGAAATGATGATGGTCAACAAGTCCAAAATGGTCAACCGGTCAACAAAGTCAACAAGTCAACAAAAGTCAAACTTTCAACTCAACCATGGCACAATAATACTTAATTAATATTATTAGTCATATATCATATTCTCATTAGGGTTAAGAGAAAAGTCAACGGTCAACAAGTCAACCAAAGCCAAATGGTCAACAACCCTAATGAGAATCCTTTGCCTCTGCCTCTGTCAACTGTGCATACACACCCGCATCCGTGCTCCAGGGAACACGAATACACTGAGACAAAACCAATCCCAAAACAATTACTAGGATCTGGTTTAAACCAAAGCCCACTAGCAACTACTGTCCGGACACCAAACGTGCACAAATGCGCGGATGTGAACGAACCCCGTCGCAAAACCATACAACCTCTACTCTGTTTTACCCAAAGACGAGTAACCCTCTGTGTGGGACTCTAAAGGCTCGACACTAAGCTGGCAGTGGGTTTAATCACAGGCCGCAAGCGGTACTAGCTGTACGTAACGGTCCCCAGGTAGATGCCGATAAGAAGACTGATGAGGTGAACCCATCCAACTCCTACTGAGCCTGAATGTGACAATCTCCGTACAGTCCGGTCTGTTCGTCTGAGAATATCGCATGGCGGGCCTAGGGGGCGATAAACGTCAGTCCTCTAATAGCGGTACAAGTCGTGTCGGAGTGTAGCCCAGAACACCCTGAGATAACACTGGAAACCTACCAGTATATCTCGCTTGCCCTGACCAGGGACGACTATGTGTAATGGCTCTCCTTGACACTGCGCGATATCAGCTCCCAATACCGGGAGAGACGAATCCTGTCTAACCGTCACTGCCTCCAAGTGCTTCGGGACTGCACCCAACTACTACCTGTTTGCACGACTCAGTAGAGCCGTGGTAGGGTAGCAATCAAAGAACAGTGGGAACACACTCGAAGCGAAGTGACAGTGTCAAGTCAGCGGACTAAGCTGTACTCATGTCACCTGGGAACTGTTAACTGACGATATGTATAATACCAACCAACAGTTCCCGACGAGTCCTGTCCAGTGTACTCGTAACCTAACGAGCACCTGCATACTATCTCCAGTACGACGTACTGATGGCTGTGGGACGACCATCTCCCCTGCTGGGAAGAGAAGCGTATGCACCAGTTTACTCTGGAGTATCGATGCCCTGTCTCGATAATCCTACGACTAGGGACCAGAATAAGGATGTGCTTATAGACTACCCAGCCCCCACTAGTGTGATCACCATCACAACGCCGGTAGTCAAGCAAAGATCCTAAGGGCTCCATCAATATACACATATTGAGAAAGAAACAAACCAAGTAGTATACTACTATATCGAGCAAGACTGTCGAAAAACCGTATATATATATATATATCCCAAGCCTCCAAAATGTATTATACAAACTAGTACTATACAATAATGGCCTCTAGGGCATACATATCTAACAATCTTCCACTTTCACTAAAGGCCAGTAATTAGTGTACCGCATACCCAACGTCTGCACTAGGGCCAGCTGCTGGCGTACCGCATACCCAATAGCTCAAAAAGTCGCTCGAACTGTGTTTGAGGGAGAACCTTTGTGAATGGATCCGCCGTGTTGTCTTTTGTGTCCACTCTCCGTACCTCGATCTCCTGGCGATCAATGGTCTCCCTGATCAGGTGATACCGCCTCAAGATGTGTCTGGATTTCTGATCGGACCTTGGTTCCTTCGCTAAAGCTATATCCCCATTGTTATCGTAATACAAAGGTATTGGGTCAACAATGGACGGAACCACCTGAAGTTCACTAATGAACTTCTTCATCCAGACCGCCTCTTTTGCGGCATCGCTTGCAGCAATGTATTCAGCCTCCATCGTCGAATCTGCGACGGTATCCTGTTTGGAACTCCTCCAACATACCGCCCCTCCGTTGAGGGTAAACACAAAACCCAAGACAGACTTGCTGTCATCTTTGTCACTCTGGAAGCTTGAATCGGTAAAGGACTCGACCCTGAGGTCTCCATTACCGTAAACCAGGAACATCTCCTTAGTCCTTCTCAGGTACTTGAGAATGTTCTTCACTGTCGTCCAGTGGTCCTCACCTGGGTCTGACTGATACCGGCTCACCACGCTCAGCGCGTAAGCTACATCTGGTCTTGTACATAGCATCGCATACATTATAGATCCTACTGCCGAAGCGTAGGGTATAGTGCTCATGCGAACCCTCTCCTCGTCAGCCTTAGGAGACATCTTCTTGGAGAGGGTAATTCCGTGCAATGCAGATATGTTACCGCGCTTGGAATCCTCCATACTAAATCTTTTTAGTACGGTCCCTATATACCTGGACTGCGGAAGTCCCAGTAGTCTCTTGGATCTATCTCTGTAGATCTTGATCCCCAGAATGTACGAGGCATCACCCAGGTCCTTCATGGAGAACCGTTGTGACAAAAATAGCTTGACCGATTGTAGCATAGGAATGTCATTTCCTATCAAAAGAATGTCGTCAACGTACAAGACTAGGAACACGATAGTTCGTCCTACAATCTTCTTATAGACACAAGGTTCATCTTCATTCTTGATGAAATCAAATTCCTTGATTGCCTTATCAAAACAGATGTTCCAGCTTCGCGATGCCTGCTTTAATCCATAAATGGATTTAAGCAACTTGCACACCTTCCCGCTGCTCCCACTGTCTACGAAACCTTCTGGCCGATCCATGTAAACGCACTCTTCCAAACAGCCGTTTAGAAAAGCCGTTTTAACGTCCATCTGCCAGATTTCATAGTCATGGAAGGCAGCAATGGCAAGTAGGATCCGAATAGATTTGAGCATAGCCACCGGAGAAAAAGTTTCGTCATAGTCCAGACCAGGTCTTTGACGAAAACCTTTTGCAACGAGTCTAGCCTTATAGGTTTCCACCTGCCCATCTACACCAAGTTTCCTTTTGTAGATCCATTTGCATCCAACGGGTTTTACCCCAGGTGGAGCAATATCCAAGGTCCACACTTTATTGGTGTACATGGACTACATTTTGGATTGCATTGCTTCTAGCCACTTATCAGAGTCCCTACTGATAATGACCTGTCTGAAACTGGTAGGGTCATCTTCTTCCAAGATGCAATCCTCTCGATCCCCGTCTAAGAGAAAACCGTAGTATCTCTCGGGTGGATGAGAAATCCTACCAAATCTGCGGAGTGGCTGAGGTTCGTTTGGGTTTATTGAATCCTGAGGTTCTGTCAAATCTTCAGTTTCAGTTTGTGGTCGCTGAATTTCTTCCAATTCTACCGTGCTCCCACTAATTTCTTTTGCAAGAAACTCCGTTTCTAAGAAAACGGCATGCTGAGCAACAAACACCTTCTGTTCCTCGGTGTGGTAGAATAGATATCCATAACCATTCTTTGGATATCCCACAAACTTACATAAAACTGACCGTGCCTCTAGTTTATCTGGTTTATGCATTTTGACATAAGCCGGACAACCCCATATCTTAAATCTCTTAAGATATGGCCTCTTTCCATTCCATATCTCAAACGGAGTCTTAGGCACTGATTTAGACGGAACATCATTCAATAGATATGCTGCTGTCTGAAGCGCATGTCCCCAAAATGAAAGAGGTAACTCAGCACTACTCATCATGGAGCGAACCATATCCAATAGGGTACGGTTCCTCCGCTCCAAAACACCGTTGTGCTGTGGTGTATAAGGAGGAGTAAGCTGAGAGAGAATACCATTCTCTTTTAAGTAATCTAGAAATTCTGTGCTCAAGTACTCCCCTCCTCTATCAGACCGGAGGATCTTGATACTTTTGCCAGTCTAGTTCTCTACTTCGTTTCTGAATTCCTTGAATTTCTCAAAAGCTTCAGATTTGTGTTTCATCAGATACACATATCCGAACCTAGAGAGATCGTCAGTGAATGTGATGAAGTACGAAAATCCACCCCTTGCATGTATAGACATTGGACCACATACATCACTATGTATGAGTCCCAAGAGCTCTGTTGCTCATTCTCCATGTCCGGTGAACGGAGATTTGGTCATCTTTCCTTTGAGACAAGACTAACAAGTTTCATAAGATGAAAAATCGAACGTATTCAAGAGTTCATCTTTATGCAACTTACTAAGTCTTTTCTTTCCGATATGACCAAGCTTACAATGCCACAAGTAGGATTCATTCGTATCTGAATTCTTCCTCTTGCGTGTGCTTTGTACATTGAGAACTGTATTCTGATTTAGAACGTAGATACCATTACACAGTGTACCTTCTGCAACCAGTACCTTATAAAGGTAGATGTTCATGATATTTCTATCAAGAACAAAGTTATATCCATCTTTATCGAGTAAAGAAACTGATATGATGTTGCAAACCATGGAAGGTACATAGTAGCAATCGTTCAAAATCATAGTATTGTCGTTTGGCAACACTAGGTGATATTCACCGACGGCTGCAGCATTAACTTGTGCTCCGTTCGCTACTCTGAGCGACATATCACCAGGTACAACTTTCCTACTTTTTCTCAGTCCCTGCAATAGATTACAGATATAAGATCCTGATCTGGTATCAAGTACCCAGGAGGTAGGACTGACCGTAAAGCAGTTCTCAATTACAAGAACACCTGAAGCAGATGCAAAACCATGCTTCTTCTTCAACTGGGTATCCTTGGAATCCATACAATTCTTTTTCCCTTGCTCATACTTATGACTGTTGTCACAAGTTAGAGCCGAACCGACGTTCCCCAGCCCCGAATAAGAATTCGGATCGGTCAAGCGATACATTTTATTATCTTGATTAGGGCGTGAAATGGTTGCTACCTGGAGAGAGAGAGAAAAGAAACACTCAGCGTGCGCTTTTGCAAGATTAGATTAGTTTATTAGTTTATCTAACCAGGATGGCTCCCACTGTTTCCTCAAATTCTTCTTCAAATCTTTAAAAGAAAAACTAGTCAGGATTAATCGCACGTCACAATACTTGCTTAATTTTTCAGCCAGGCTAGTGATGGTACTTTGAGGGAGGTTTTCCAACGCTTTCGCGAAGTTCCTTATTTAAAGAACCTATTTTTCCTCGAGGCGTAGCCCCGCTAACACCGTTCTAGACACCTACTTGGTTTATAGCATTGATTGTTAAGTGAAATAATCTCCCGAGAGTAATCCAACTCATCAGTGGGATCGGGATCTAACTATCATTGTGTGATGACCTAGATGGAATCCACTCTAGTCATCACACTCCAGAAGGTATGCTAAATCTGCAAGTTTCAGTTTCTTTAGAAACTCCCGATGTGGTTTTTGCCCCTAACGGTTTATGACCTTGACTAGGTCAACAAACCATAAACCATTAGTCAAGTTCTACCCGTCATTATCCTGATTGCATTAGACCCACCCGTACGTTCCCTTGACTAGGTCAACAAAGCCGCACGACTGTCCTAACCAATCCCATTTGCAATGCACAGAAAAATATCATCTAGCTACAGTTCACTACGCCTTGACTAGGTCAACAAACGCAGCACGAATAGTAAATAATACCAATCCGAAATGACGGAGGGCTGCGGCTGGGATTTTGGCGAAAAACCCGTTAACGCAATGAACTTGATATCGTTGAAGGAACATGATTGCCTTTTTTGAAAATATAGTGGCGAAAACTTTTGCTAAAGAGGTCACTCCCTGTGAAGGGATCTCGGCTCTTTCCTCGTCGAATGAGGTGCAGGATATTCTAAGCTGAATACCTCGATGCAAAGCAAGAATATTCGACTATAGTGAAGTTATTACCCTGACGCAAACTTTTTTCCAAGGGGTCACTCCCGATGAGGGGATCTCGGCCCTTGCCTCGTCGAATGAGGTGCTGGGCATTCATAACCGAATACCTCTGTGCAAAACAAAAGTGAACGTCCTTGCAATAACAGCCTTTTGAAAATTGTTCCAACAACGTTTTATTAGGTTTGTTTTCTTGCATTAATTTAATGCGTCCCATCAATTAATCCTACCATTGCAGAAAACAACGAAAATATGACGTACGCTTATGCCATCCGCATTCGCCACGGGGCCCCGTCATTACCCGTTAAGTTACTTAACTAACGACAGAGCGGGGGCTGGACTAGTGCGGATGCAAAACATAAGCAACGCCTAAATAGATATCATATAGATATATATACACATTCGTCAGATGCAATGATAGCCATTCCAGATCACAGATGAACACATTGGATATACTAGGAATCCGCATTTCATTCGAGCCTGCAAAGAAATACGGATTACACGGTCGCGATGAATAGCCAAAACCCCACCCCAGACCCCTACGGGTGCGGCAAACTACCCGCCAAATACCCGAAGCGAAGCAACCTCCCTCAACACCGTGAGTAGGCCACTCGGCACTTCGAGGTACCCGGTAGTTTGTGCACCCCTCCTTGGGTCTATCCTAGGAGCAAAAACAGTAAAAGAAATTATACAATGGCGGCTTCAACCTCATCCCGGATGTGCGGCCATATAAATAATATTACATCAATTACATATTACATGAATTGAAAGATAACTAAAACTCTCATCTCACAACCCCCCGGCTATTCATCCGCGACAATCCAACGAATTCATATACACAATCCAATAACATTACAGATCACATATATGCACAACCCCCACTAATTGACGTATAGCGATTAGCCGACGTTCAGTGCATATATCACATTACAGATATAACCATTTAGCTAAAGTTTGTAGAATTCCGATCAAAATACAAATTTGTAACTACCCCCAAAAAATAACATTTTTCTCTGGAAATTCTGGGCAGAAACAAAATATCCCAAAAATCCCAAAACAGCAAACAGGGGAATCTGCAACAAAGTTGAGCCATGCCCGAGTCAACTCGGCCGCGGATCCGCGGCGGAACGCATGGTTCCGCCGCGCTTCCGTGGCGAGTTGGCCGAGTCGGGGTCTCAAATTTCTTGTAAATTCCCAGAAAACCCTGCCTGTATTTTTCATGTCATACAAAATATTTTTAGGCATGTTTTGAAAATCGACAGAAAATACATTTTTCGGTTTGTTTTCGGGATTTTTTCCGGATAGAGATTCTAAAAACTTTGCTAACAGTTAGTTGTTGCTTAGCTAGGCTCTGACACCACTGTTGGGTCCACGTTACCCACCCCGGCCCTTTCGGGGAGGCGGAATAGGTAAAACGAAAATTTTTCCTAACTAGGTAACATGGACCGTACAAGAAGGATCGTTGCTAAACAAGAACTAACAAATATTCTACAAGTTCTAACTATTATGTAGAATGGTTATACCTTGGTCTTGAACTCCTTCTCTTCTTGTTGTTCTTCTTCCTCTTGCTTGCTCCTTGTAGTTGCTTGAACGGATCCTCCTTGTCGTCTCCTTTTTGCCATAGATGGATCCACCCGAGGGTCTCGAAATTGAGCTCCAATCTCAAACTAGAGATGACTAAGGTGTTTGGTTTGCTAAACCTAATACCTTAGATTGAGTAGAGAAGAGTGATGGTGGTTTTGTCTCAAAGGTTCATGATTTCCAACTCATGGAACACTTGAACCTTGAGAGAGGAAAAGAGAGAGCTTTTTTTCATGAGAGAGAAAGAAGATGATAGAATAAGCTCTCATGATGCAACCATCCTCACAAAAGTGAGAATAATGATAATAATAATAATAATTAAGTATGGTGATGGTTAGTTTCACTGACCATTATCATTTCATGCAATTATTTCATTTTGTAAACAACAAGCAAGCAAAAGTCATACCCATGAAATGATAGCCATGAAATGATGATGGTCAACAAGTCCAAAATGGTCAACCGGTCAACAAAGTCAACAAGTCAACAAAAGTCAAACTTTCAACTCAACCATGGCACAATAATACATAATTAATATTATTAGTCATATATCATATTTTCATTAGGGTTAAGAGAAAAGTCAACGGTCAACAAGTCAACCAAAGCCAAATGGTCAACAACCCTAATGAGAATCCTCTGCCTCTGCCTCTGTCAACTGTGCATACACACCCGCATCCGTGCTCCAAGGAACACGAATACACTGAGACAAAACCAATCCCAAAACAATTACTAGGATATGGCTTAAACCAAAGCCCGCTAGCAACTACTGTCCGGACACCAAACGTGCACAAGTACGTGGATGTGAACGAACCCCGTCGCAAAACCATACAACCTCTATTCTGTTTTGCCCAAAGGCGAGTAACCCTCTGTGTAGGACTCTAAAGGCTTGACACTACACTGGCAGTGGGTTTAACCACAGGCCGCAAGCGGTACTAGCTGTACGTAACGGTCCCCAGGTAGATGCCGATAAGAAGACTGATGAGGTGAACCCATCCAACTCCTACTGAGCCTGAATGTGACAATCTCCGTACAGTCCGGTCTGTTCGTCTGAGAATATCGCATGGCGGGCCTAGGGGGCGGTAAACGTCAGTCCCCTAATAGCGGTACAAGTCGTGTCGGAGTGTAGCCCAGAACACCCTGAGATAACACTGGAAACCTACCAGTATATCTCGCTTGCCCTGGCCAGGGACGACTATGTGTAATGGCTCTCCTTGACACAGCGCGATATCAGCTCCCAATACCGGGAGAAACGAATCCTGTCTAACCGTCACTGCCTCCAAGTGCTTCGGGACTGCACCCAACTACTACCTGTTTGCACGACTCAGTAGAGCCGTGGTAGGGTAGTAATCAAAGAACAGTGGGAACACGCTCGAGGCGAAGTGACAGTGTCAAGTCAGCGGACTAAGCTGTACTCATGTCATCTGGGAACTGTTAACTGACGATAGGTATAATACCAACCAACAGTTCCCGACGAGTCCTGTCCAGTGTACTCGTAACCTAACGAGCACCTGCATACTATCTCCAGTACGACGTACTGATGGCTGTGGGACAGACCATCTCCCCTGCTGGGAAGAGAAGCGTATGCACCAGTCTACTCTGGAGTATCGATGCCCTGTCTCGATAATCCTACGACTAGGGACCAGAATAAGGATGTGCTTATAGACTACCCAGCCCCCACTAGTGTGATCGCCATCACAACGCCGGTAGTCAAGCAAAGATCCTAAGGGCTCCATCAATATACACATATTGAGATAGAAACAAACCAAGTAGCATACTACTATATCGAGCAAGACTGTCGAAAAACCGTATATATATATATATATATATATATATCTCCCAAGCCTCCAAAATATATTATACAAACTAGTATTATACAATAATGGCCTCTAGGGCATACATATCTAACACTACCTTTATTAATCAACAAAATCCATTTACACTTTATTCCCTTAGAAAATAATTACAAATGCTAGTTTGCTTCTTGATCTCTTCTAAGGAGGTAGATGAACAGTTGATGATCAGCCTGGATGCGTGAGCCGTCGTGGACTTCGTGATCTCGTCGGTGTGATGATTTTTCCAAGAGGCTCTCGCTCCTTATTAATAAACCCAGAACCAAAACCCTAGCTTCCTAATTTGGAAATTAGTTGTTACGATTCTAACCAAAAAATCCAGAATCCCAACTCTCTTAAAGTGCGGCGGAACCGCGGCCGTTAGATGGGTATGACCGCGGATCCGCGGTCTTATGGTGGGATCTTGGCCTTAAATTTCTTGTGGCTTCTTCTGGTGACACGTGGTGATCTTTTGAATTTCTGGAAACTAAAAATCTTTTCTACGTCACTGCCAGAATTGATTTCTTTAGTTTACTTTCTTAATTAGGTAGGTTTGTTTTGCCAACTTTGATTTCCTTGATTTCAGCCCTGCAAATTCTGCACAATATCTCAACAAATAATATTAGTAGAGTTTGTTTTATTGAGATATTAACTTAACCATTAAGAATTGATCAAAGGTATTTAATAAGGTAAGCATATTTAAATAGGCCAAATATTACATGGATATTATATGCTTACTTTTTCCTACCAAATGTTAATTATAATATATAAACATATGAAAATAGTATTTTTACAGATAAACCCTCACATGTATCATATATTATAATAAACACCTTTTATTATATAGAAATAGTAGGAAAAATGTCATATTAAATATGCAGTTTTATTAACTGAACAAATACCCCCAAACTTATCTTTGATCGTCCCGAGCAAACTAGCTTTTCAAGGGAAGGAGAAAAAAGAAAGGAGGAAGCTAAGCACACTTTCGTAGGCAACACGATTGCACTGAGCATGTGCAATAAGCCATTAAACCTCTAGGTGTCCCTAGTAGGAGGAGTGTTGTCTCCAGAGGGTTTTCAGCGGATTACACCCACAAAATCCTATGAAAAAAAGAGATGGTGAAAGTTACATGTAAAGATAAGAATTGTAAAAGAAAGACTTTGAAAATTAGAGTTTCCAACTAATACTAGTTTTTCGGTTGTCATGAGCCCTATCTTAATAGTCATGAAAAGATGTTAGAAATCACATCATCCCTCAATAAAACATTGTCTTTATTCTTCATTCCTATCTTTCTTCCAAACACCGATCATATAACCCTATGTGTGTGTAAAAGACATCCTTACACTCGGAGAATTCAATTCAAGCTATCATACTCTTGTCCATTTACCTCAGTACTTTTTAATCGATATTTAGATGGAATTTGTTCTCACATTTTTCATGCGACCGTTAATACTTCTTGAGGTACTAACCGACCGATTACTCATGTGATCGCTTATACGGTGTATTTAGTATTTTTCTCGTCTTGCACCACCTAAGGCTTAGCAGTGACTCCCAAATCAGTTGGTCTAAGGCACTAGGTGATGAAGCACCCTCGCTATATTTTTTTATTGCTGCCTTGGCGATAACAAAACCAGTGTTCATTTTTCTCACAATTTTATCTTTTATTTTCCATTTATTATTTCCTTCATACTTTGGCTTTTAGACAAGAGCATTTCAAGGTATTCTCTACTATCCCGAATTTCAAGATGTGTGTAAGTGCGTATAGTAGGGTATCAACGTTCAAATGTTTGGCTTCCAGAATAGGAACTATTTTTCAGACTTATTTTTATCCTCAGATTAGTGACTTCCTTCATCTTACTAACCCTTGGGATAACAGCTCATAACTACTTATTACTAGTTTTATTTAAGAAAACTTCTAATTTTTTTTGTTTTTCTTAAACTATTCCTATCTTTCATATATAATTTTTTTTCACTTTCTAATCTTTTATTATAAAAAAAAATTATGCTTATATATATAGTATAATGCAAAGTATTGTGTAAATAAGTACAAACCTCCCCTAAACCTGTTTGCAGCAGTGTCTTCACTGTTGTCATCTTTTAAATCTCAAAAACCTGTAGACTTGGGAGGAAAGGTTATTAACGGGGGCAACAAAAATTGAAAGTGAAAATCCTCCTCCAAACTTATTTTTGGCTCACAATTTTGAGGACAGATTTTATTTTCAAGAGCCAAAAATATCCCCCCCCCCAAACTTGAGTAAAATAGTTTTAAGCAATTAGAATCATTGGGGGGGTTAAAATTATTGGTCAAAGTAAAGCCTTCCAAAGACCAAAAGTCAATACTAACCATTCAAAAAATTTATCAATGTAACGTATAGGTCGGTAGAAGAACATGTTATATAGAGCCAAGAAGAAATAGGGAAGAGATAAGAGGTGGTATGGAAAGGGTTTGCGTGAACGTGAATGTGAAGAGATAAGAGGTGATAAATAAAAACGAGAATGTGAATGATCAGAAATGAGTGGAATATTGGCATTCTCGTATTTTATTAGAAGAAAGGGTGGTGGTTCAACTTCTATAGGTGGAGGTTGATTAATCACAAAATCCGTGTTGTTTAGGAATGCAAGTTCGTCAGCAAAAAGTTCTTCAAAACTTTCATCGATGGTGTAATCGAACATTTTGCTGTCGGTAAGTTTTGTGCCAGAATTTATCATACTTGATTTGTCAAAAATTATGGAGGTAGGAGACTCAAAAAACTCATCTACCTCATTTTCAAAAGTATTCAAATCAAGTTGGCTTTCTGGAATTATCAAACTTGAATTATCGGATTGTGATTCATCAACACTCACTGAAATTATAGGAAGAATAGAAGAAGAACCTGAGAAAGTAGAAGGTGAAATGGGTAAACAAATTGGTGTGTCGAGTATCGCTGAACCAGATGTAGGAGATGAAGGCTGAATTTTGGTCTGATGTTCGGTTATACAATTATCATCAACTTCAAGACGCATATGGGGTTCGGGAAGAATAGTTAAAGGCTTAAGATGATGACCATAAGGAAGTGAAAGGACCTGATGAATTGGTGGGACAAACTCATCCAAATTTTTGGGTTCATCATTCAATATATTCCCAATGTCAATTTCCTCATTCAAGTGAAGGTTAGAATTCTCAAACACCTCATCAAAATTATGGTTTTCAATCAATTTTGGTTCAAGAGTGGAGGTGTAGAGATCATAAGGATTTGGCATGGTTTCACTCGAAATGGACCCTTTATAGCCGGGTAAATCAAACACTTCAAAGTCACACAACTTATCAATTGGTGGATCATTTGGTGTACTCGATGAATCTGTGAAACTGGAGTTGTGGATTTCAATTTGGAAAGGGAAGGTTTGATTAGGAAAGGTGTATAATTTTCACTCACTACCCAAATTCTCACTTTTTCCTATGGCCATATTAGATATTGAAATTTTTTTAGCTGGTTCGGAACTAGTTGCTCCTTCATATTTAGCCATGCTCTCCTTCCATTCCCCTCTAATGCGGTTCAACGTCACTATACTTTCTTCTAATTTCCGCTCAAGACTAGACTTAAGCTGATAAGGGGTTTCAGGATAAGATTGAAATTCTTGTGGATAAGTAAATGTAACACCCGAGCCCAATAATACTATTTCTATTACTAGTTGAGTGTTATACATTGCTCTTTCCAATTATCCTGATTGTTTGGTGTTTATTGCTGAATTTTAACCGGTTAAGTCATTTTGGCACGTAACAAATTTTAACACCGAAAATGAAATTAAAAATATCCATGTTGGCCTACTCGTCGCCACTAGTCGCGTGGTAGTGTCCGCGTGTCGAGATTTCTTCCCGTTCGGCTAAACGGGCAAGTTTGGACGGCTACGCGCGCGTGCAAGTGTCCGACTTGGGGGCATGCATTTTAATCAAAAAACACCTTTTTTCAAAATTTGGAACTCGCTTAAAATCCTATAATTTGAATTTGAAACATTTGGGCGCAACCCGGGCGCGATTTGGAAATGTTTCATTTAGCACCGAAAAGCCCATTTAATTAAATATATTTAAAAACTATAAAGTATTTAAACTGTTATATTTTAACGTTAAAATCTTTTTCTAAAAATCTTTTAAAATTTCTTTTCTAAACTCCCGTACCCTTCCAGCCAATCACGAGGGATTTAAATCCCTCGTGGGCCCCCATCACCATCTCTCTCTCTCCGTCTCTCTCTATCTCTCTCCAACAATCTCTCTCTCTCCATCAAATCTTTTACAATCTCTCTCTCTCTATCTGTTATAAATACCCGCCTCGTCCTCGTCTTCACGAGAACCATCGACGAGCCCCCAAACCCTAACCCTAGCCACCTCCTGCCGTCGCCGTCGACCTCCCCGCGACCTCGCCGTCACCGTCCTAGCCTCCACAGCCTAGCCGCACCCCTACTTCCTCTTCTCCTTCCTCCAGAACCTGCAAACCCAACCCCCGACGCCACACCAGCACGCAGGGCTCGCCGTCGCCGCCGCCTCTCATCGCCGCCGACACCAGAATCTTCCTCCCTTCACCCTCGTCCCGACCTCGTCGTCTTCTTCCTCCTCCCCTCGCCGGACCACCACCAACCCGAGCTCAACCCCCATCACCTAACCCTCTGGTTCGCCGGAAAAAGGACACCGTCGACCCCCTCGTCGTCGCCAGCATACCGACGACCACCTCCTCTTCCTCCTGCAGCCCAGACCAGGCCAGTACCTCTCCCCTACTCACCGCACCCTCGATCCAGCCACCTCTAGCCCTGGCCGCGCCCACTGTTCCTCGCCGCCGGCGCCCCATCGCCGTCGAACCGTCGCGGTTGACACCTTTACCATCCCTGTAAACATCCCTTTACTTTCTCCATTCGTGTTAACCCCTCGCTGGTCGTTCATGTCCGTGTGTCGTATTTTGCTAATTCGTCGCCAATTTTGACATTTCGCCGGATTCCAGCCGTGCCGACGACTTGACCCGACTCTCCAGCGAAGTACTCTGGTCCGTGTGGTCCCGCTGTTCGCTGTTTGGACTCGATCCGTGGCCCGTGCATCCGTCGCGTGTTTTCCCCCGACGTTGCGTTCGTGTTTTCCGGTTTGCGAAACCGTCGAGGCAAGATTTCTTGCTACATGCTATGTTAAACTAATTAAGTGTTTGACTCATAAAACTTGCTATATTAACTAAGTACTGTTACTTGTCTTATTGGACGAAATATGATATGCATCTTAATACTGCCATCTAAATCGTACCTGCCACCATAACCATTAATAACAACTACCTGTTAATCATTTTGGTATTTAGAGGACGAAAATCGTACACTTATATCTTCATTACCTGCTGTTGTTAATATTGCGCTACCCTGTGATTATTGCACCCCAAGGGTGCTCGAACCTACTAGTATAATACAACTGCATCATATTCTTGTACCATTGTGATTAAGTGAACCGTTATTGTTAATTACTTTATTCTTGCTGCTGTTACTTATTCGATTGTATACCTGTTGAGAGCACATACTCGATTGACTCGACCCTGCTACACTTGACACATATTTACATACTGATACACCGGACATGACACCCTGTACATACCGACTCAACCTATTGTACTACGACCTGACTTATTACATGATCTCATGCCTAATGCCAACAAACCTGACTTGGGGTCCTCATGGACCATTCCTGCTGTCTATTCAGACAGAACCTGTTGTTACCTGATCCTGTGTTGGCATTAGTCCTTGACTACTGAATATCTGACCTGACATACATAACTTGGGGGTATGGGGAAATCAAAGATGAACCTGACTTGTAACTCGACAGTTCACTACCTGTTCGAGTGTACACATTCCTGTTTTGTGCCTAGCGGCATGTCTCGGTTTCGGCCGAGAATATTGTGGCCGTGATCCCGGGTATGTACGGGGTACTACTGAGTGTACACTTTCCTGTTTGTGCCTAGCGGCATGTCTCGGCTGCAGCCGAGAATATTGTGGCCGTGATCCCGGGTATGTACGGGATACTATTGAGTTACATCGATGATTCATCGAATTGATTTCAAAGACTTTAGAATAGAAACCCGATAGAACAGTTTAGTTACCCACTGCACACTACCCTGCACTGCTTGTTTCATACTATTGCTTTATTCATGTTTATTTCTGTATTGCTTATTACCATGTTCATATTATATTATTGGTTGACATGACGCGCTGACGTCTGGGTTTTGCATGGCCTAGATTCCTTACCACTGTCGACGACCGAGCAGGAGTACTTCAGCCAGCAGGCTGAACTGTGAGTTCCTTAGTGTTTAGTTTATTTATTTCATTTCATTTCCAGATGTGAGCCCACATTATGGGACATACCGTTTATTTATTGTATTGGATTATTTGCTTCCGCACTTATTGTTTATTGATTCTTGTTATTATGGATTTGGACATGTGTTAGATTAGTTTATTTATATTGTTCTTGATATCTCTACAGCCGTAATGTGACTGTGGATGGATACTTCCTACCCACAGGTAGCATGGTTGGCTATGTTACGTGCCCAATCTTGCGTACTCTGGGAAGCGGGGCGTGACATGGTTCTTTTGGTATCAGAGCCATAGGTTAGTCGGGTTGATTCTTTTGTAGTTGGGTATTGTACCCAATACACGAATCAGAATACCCGTGTTTAGGAAACATGTCCTGCCACCTTGACCGTTTTACCATTCTTGAATCACATTCTTCCGGATTATATCTTTTACGACGTGCAGACTTACTTTGCATGCCAACTCGGAACCTGATTTCTTGTTATCCCTAGGACTTGGGCGACTTGGGTGGAGTTAAGTAATTGCGGCTATGATACCGCGGCATAGCTACAATGCGGTACTCTATTTAAGTATCTTGGAGTTCTATCCTTGATCCACATTCAGAATCTATCATCATGCTAATGTTGGGTGTTTTGAGTTCAGGATTATGACAGGTAAGAATTTGAAGACGTACCAGAGGCGTGTGAACGAAGCCGCCATGCTTGGAGTGATAAGAGAAATGCTGGAAATCAAAGAGACAAACTGAGCTGATCCAGCAATAGCAGATTCGTTTCAGGAAGGTTTGCAGATCGTTCAGCAGTCTGTAAACAACGATGGAACTAGACCAGTCGAACGAGTAGGGACTGTAGCAGATTTCAGACTTTTGGGTCCGTCTACATTTACTGGTTTAAAGGAGCTGTTACCAGCCGAGCAGAGGCTAGTGACACGGAGAATTTACTGATTGCGGCACAGATCCCAGAGGACAAGAGAGTTGTTGTGGTGCGCTTTCAGCTAGTGGATTACGCCCGAGAGTGATGGCTTGTGGAGGAGACCCGCTTGCCCAAGCCGATCAGTTGGGCGGATTTCTCTAAAAGTTTCCTGGAGAAATTCTTCCCGCGGACTGCACGGGAGAAAATGGAAGAGAAGTTCATCGGACTAAGGCAGAATGGAGCAGCCGTGGACGTGCATGCAGCAGAGTGGACGAGACTCAGTAGTCTCGCTGGACCTTTCGCGGCCAACGATGCAGACAGCAGTTGCGGTAAGGAAGCAGTTCTGTCGGGCCAGTCGAGTTTAGGGCTAGGCAGACAAACAGTGTTCTTGCAGCTATAGAAGTTGATAGTAAAGAAGAGCCGGAAGTTGTTCGCGACTTTATGGGTGTGTTTGAGGATATATCAGGCTTACCGCCGAAGCGAGATGTGGAGTTTGCGATTGACCTTATTCCTGGTGCAGCGCCAGTATCAAAATCTTATTATCCGATGGCACCGGTGGAATTGGAAGAAGTTAAGAAACAAGTTGGTGAATTACTCGAGAAAGGTTGGATTCGAAGCAGCAACTCGCCTTGGGAAGCTCCAGTTCTTTTAGTAAAGAAGAAGGATGGCACGAGGAGGATGTGCATTGATTATCGAGAATTGAACCGGGTGACTATTAAGAACAAGTACCCGATCCCTCGCATTGGAGAACTTTTTGAGCAGCTTAGTGGCGCGAGGGTATTCTCGAAACTGGATTTGCGATCAGGATACCATCAGGTCCGAGTGAAAGCAGAAGACATTTGTAAGACGGCGTTTCGAACTCGATATGGACATTTCGAGTACCTAGTGATGCCCTTCGGAGTAACGAATGCGCCGGCAATATTCATGGATTTGATGAACCGGGTCTTTTCACCATTCTTGGACCAGTTTATTGTGGTATTCATTGACGATATTCTGGTATACTCGAAGAGTCCGGAGGAGCACGCTGAGCATTTAAAGATCGCACTGCAGACGCTGAGACAGGAGAAATTATTCGCGAAGATGAGTAAGTGCGAATTCTGGCTGGAAGAAGTGAAGTTTCTGGGGCATGTCGTGTCGGGCGATGGAATCGCTGTTGATCCCGAAAAGATTGCAGCGGTTCGAGATTGGCCTATTCCAAAGAATGTTGCGGAGATAAGAAGTTTTCTTGGACTCGCCGGATACTACAGGAGATTTGTGGAGAACTTCGCTCGTTTGGCAGAGCCGTTAACCAAGCTTACGCGCAAGGAGGTACCGTTTGTTTGGACGGATGGATGTGCATTGGCCTTCGAGACGTTGAAGCAGAAGTTGATAACCGCCCCTATCCTAACCGTACCAGATAATTCAGGAGGACTGGTGATTCACAGCGACGCCTCTGGAAAAGGATTGGGGTGTGTTTTGATGCAGAATGGGAAAGTCGTCGCTTACGCATCGAGACAACTGAAGACTCATGAGAAGAATTATCCGACTCATGACTTGGAGCTTGCGGCCATGATTTTCGCCTTGAAGATTTGGAGGCACTACCTTTTGGGCGAGAGAGTCGAAGTCTTTACAGATCACAAGAGTTTGAAGTATGTGTTCACTCAGAAGGAGTTGAATATGAGGCAACGCAGATGGTTGGAGCTGATGGCCGACTACGACCTTGATCTTAAGTACCATCCGGGAAAGGTTAACGTCGTGCCGGATGCGCTCAGTCGGTTACCAGCAATTCAGGTATTGACCGCACAAAGGGAGATTATTCCGGATTTTCGGAGTTTTGACTTAGAGGTTGTGCTACCACATGCTATGGGACAGTTGATGCAGTTGCAAGTACAGTCGTCCTTAGTTGAGAGGATTAAAGCGGCACAATTGCAGGATCCTAGACTACAAAAGTTTCGAGAGCAGGTTGAGGCCGGACTACGAACTGATTTACTGATCCACGAAGATGGTTCGTTGAGATATGGTAGCCGTGTGTGTGTGCCAAAAGGGGATGTGCGTGAAGAGCTTATGAAGGAGGCACACAGTTCAGCTTACTCTGTACATCCAGGAGGGACAAAGATGTACCGAGATATTCGACAGCACTTCTGGTGGGAAGGTATGAAACGAGAGATTGCTCGCTTCGTGGCTAAGTGCTTGGTGTGTCAGCAAGTCAAGGCTGAACACCAAAGGGTTGCTGGTTTGTTGCAACCACTTCCGATCCCTCAGTGGAAGTGGGAACATATAACCATGGATTTCGTGACGGCTTTACCGCGGAGTCCAAAAGGCAACAATGCCGTATGGGTGATTGTCGATCGGTTGACCAAGGCAGCTCACTTTATTCCTTTTCGGGTTGGTCAATCGACGGAGACTTTGGCAGAGCGATACATGCAGGAGATTGTCAGATTGCATGGAGTGCCGGTAAGCATCGTGTCCGATCGGGACAATCGGTTCTTGTTGCACTTCTGGAGGAGTTTACAAGAAAGTTTGGGGACACGATTGAAGTTTAGCACAGCTTATCATCCTCAGACTGATGGGCAATCGGAGAGAACGATCCAGACCCTTGAAGATATGTTGAGGGCTTGCATGTTGGACTTCAAAGGTTCTTGGGAGGATCATCTACACCTGGTGGAGTTTTCGTACAACAATAGCTTCCAAGCGACTATTCAGATGGCTCCGTTTGAAGCGTTGTATGGTCGTAAGTGCCGTTCACCTGTTTGTTGGGATGATGTTGGTGAACGAAGGTTACTAGGACCAGATTTGGTGGTACAGACAGTCGAGAAGGTGATTACAATCAGGAAGCATATGAAGGCAGCTCAAGACAGACAGAAAGGTTGGGCCGACACGTCAAGAAGACCTCTAGAGTTCGCCGTGGGTGATTTGGTATTCCTGAAGATATCACCGACTAGAGGGGTGATTCGCTTTGGGAGTCGGGGAAAGCTTAGTCCTCGATTCGTTGGACCCTTCGAGATATTGGAGCGTGTTGGAGAGGTAGCGTACCGTTTGGCGTTACCACAGTCATTGGCAGGAGTGCACGATGTGTTTCATGTGTCTCAACTACGGAGGTATGTTAGCGATGAAATTCACGTCTTGGATCTTTCGGAGTTGACTGTACGGGAGGACCTAACTTTTGAGGAGCGACCAGTTGAAATCAAGGATCGAAGAGAAAAGGTTCTCAAGAACAAGATTATCCCCCTTGTGCTAGTTTCTTGGGGTCATCAATCGCATGGAGAATCCACTTGGGAGCGAGAAGACGAGATCCGGCAGAAATTTCCTCACCTTTTCCTGTAGTTAGCTATCTTGTATTCTTGGAATTTCGAGGACGAAATTCTTTTTGTAGTTGGGTATGATGTAACACCCGAGCCCAATAATACTATTTCTATTACTAGTTGAGTGTTATACATTGCTCTTTCCAATTATCCTGATTGTTTGGTGTTTATTGCTGAATTTTAACCGGTTAAGTCATTTTGGCACATAACAAATTTTAACACCGAAAATGAAATTAAAAATATCCATGTTGGCCTACTCGTCGCCACTAGTCGCGTGGTAGCGTCCGCGTGTCGAGATTTCTTCCCGTTCGGCTAAACGGGCAAGTTTGGACGGCTACGCGCGCGTGCAAGTGTCCGACTTGGGGGCATGCATTTTAATCACAAAACACCTCTTTTCAAAATTTGGAACTCGCTTAAAATCCTATAATTTGAATTTGAAACATTTGGGCGCAACCCGGGCGCGATTTGGAAATGTTTCATTTAGCACCGAAAAGCCCATTTAATTAAATATATTTAAAAACTATAAAGTATTTAAACTGTTATATTTTAACGTTAAAATCTTTTTCTAAAAATCTTTTAAAATTTCTTTTCTAAACTCCCTTACCCTTCCAGCCTATCACGAGGGATTTAAATCCCTCGTGGGCCCCCATCACCATCTCTCTCTCTCCGTCTCTCTCTGTCTCTCTCCAACAATCTCTCTCTCTCTATCAAATCTTTTACAATCTCTCTCTCTCTATCTGTTATAAATACCCGCCTCGTCCTCGTCTTCACGAGAACCATCGACGAGCCCCCAAACACTAACCCTAGCCACCTCCTGCCGTCGCCGTCGACCTCCCCGCGACCTCGCCGTCACCGTCCTAGCCTCCACAGCCTAGCCGCACCCCTACTTCCTCTTCTCCTTCCTCCAGAACCTGCAAACCCAACCCCCGACGCCACACCAGCACGCAGGGCTCGCCGTCGCCGCCGCCTCTCATCGCCGCCGACACCAGAATCTTCCTCCCTTCACCCTCGTCCAGACCTCGTCGTCTTCTTCCTCCTCCCCTCGCCGGACCACCACCAACCCGAGCTCAACCCCCATCACCTAACCCTCTGGTTCGCCGGAAAAAGGACACCGTCGACCCCCTCGTCGTCGCCAGCACACTGACGACCACCTCCTCTTCCTCCTGCAGCCCAGACCAGGCCAGTACCTCTCCCCTACTCACCGCACCCTCGATCCAGCCACCTCCAGCCCTGGCCGCGCCCACTGTTCCTCGCTGCCGGCGCCCCATCGCCATCGAACCGTCGCGGTTGACACCTTTACCATCCCTGTAAGCATCCCTTTACTTTCTCCATTCGTGTTAACCCCTCGCTGGTCGTTCGTGTCCGTGTGTCGTATTTTGCTAATTCGTCGGCAATTTTGACATTTCGCTGGATTCCGGCCGTGCCGACGACTTGACCCGACTCTCCAGCGAAGTACTCTGGTCCGTGTGGTCCCGCTGTTCGCTGTTTGGACTCGATCCGTGGCCCGTGCATCCGTCGCGTGTTTTCCGCCGACGTTGCGTTCGTGTTTTCCGGTTTGCGAAACCGTCGAGGCAAGATTTCTTGCTACATGCTATGTTAAACTAATTAAGTGTTTGACTCATAAAACTTGCTATATTAACTAAGTACTGTTACTTGTCTTATTGGACGAAATATGATATGCATCTTAATACTGCCATCTAAATCGTACTTGCCACCATAACCATTAATAACAACTACCTGTTAATCATTTTGGTATTTATAGGACGAAAATCGTACACTTATATCTTCATTACCTGCTGTTGTTAATATTGCGCTACCCTGTGATTATTGCACCCCAAGGGTGCTCGAACCTACTAGTATAATACAACTGCATCATATTCTTGTACCATTGTGATTAAGTGAACCGTTATTGTTAATTACTTTATTCTTGCTGCTGTTACTTATTCGATTGTATACCTGTTGAGAGCACATACTCGATTGACTCGACCCTGCTACACCTGACACATATTTACATACTGATACACCGGACATGACACCCTGTACATACCGACTCAACCTATTGTACTACGACCTGACTTATTACATGATCTCATGCCTAATGCCAACAAACCTGACTTGGGGTCCTCATGGACCATTCCTGCTGTCTATCCAGACAGAACCTGTTGTTACCTGATCCTGTGTTGGCATTAGTCCTTGACTACTGAATACCTGACCTGACATACATAACTTGGGGGTATGGGGAAATCAAAGATGAACCTGACTTGTAACTCGACAGTTCGCTACCTGTTCGAGTGTACACATTCCTGTTTTGTGCCTAGCGGCATGTCTCGGTTTCGGCCGAGAATATTGTGGCCGTGATCCCGGGTATGTACGGGGTACTACCGAGTGTACACTTTCCTGTTTGTGCCTAGCGGCATGTCTCGGCTGCAGCCGAGAATATTGTGGCCGTGATCCCGGGTATGTACGGGATACTATTGAGTTACATCGATGATTCATCGAA
Source organism: Agapanthus africanus (assembly GCA_030015575.1). NCBI lineage: Eukaryota > Viridiplantae > Streptophyta > Magnoliopsida > Asparagales > Amaryllidaceae > Agapanthus > Agapanthus africanus. Next base: position 605,606,485 of record CM057340.1, read on the forward strand.
TTGATTTCAAAGACTTTAGAATAGAAACCCGATAGAACAGTTTAGTTACCCACTGCACACTACCCTGCACTGCTTGTTTCATACTATTGCTTTATTCATGTTTATTTCTGTATTGCTTATTACCATGTTCATATTATATTATTGGTTGACATGACGCGCTGACGTCTGGGTTTTGCATGGCCCAGATTCCTTACCACTGTCGACGACCGAGCAGGAGTACTTCAGCCAGCAGGCTGAACTGTGAGTTCCTTAGTGTTTAGTTTATTTATTTCATTTCATTGCCAGATGTGAGCCCGCATTATGGGACATACCGTTTATTTATTGTATTGGATCATTTGCTTCCGCACTTATTGTTTATTGATTCTTGTTATTATGGATTTGGACATGTGTTAGATTAGTTTATTTATATTGTTCTTGATATCTCTACAACCGTAATGTGACTGTGGATGGATACTTCCTACCCACAGGTAGCATGGTTGGCTATGTTACGTGCCCAATCTTGCGTACTCTGGGAAGCGGGGCGTGACAGTAAAACTCCCAGATGATTGGTTAGAATGAGTGTTTAGGGAAGGTGTAAAGGTTGGATTGGATTGATAGGAATAGAATGGTTGCGAAAATTGGGTAGGGGTCGTATCAACATTATGATAAGAAGAATACTGATATTGGTTGGTTGGTTGGCTATTCTCAATAGACATCATATATGCCACAAATCGATTATGAAATTCTTCTTTAGAAAGTGGTGGTGATGGTTGATATTGGTCCGGATTGAAAGTTTGGCCTTTAGCCCTAGCTATATGCTCAGCAATGGACATGCGTCTAGGGGCATCCTCACTCGGAGTATCAACTGAAACATATGTAGAATTAGGATATGGTTGATAAGACCTAGACTGAGGTGGCCAACTATTTTTACCTGCTTGCTCTATCCAATCTCTTAAGGACATGGGAGAGTCGGACGGTATACCGAAGGGATTACGAAAACAAGAAATATCTGGTTGTGGACAGCAAAGCTCGGCAAGAGTTCTTCTGTTTGGGTCACCCATTATAAGAAGAGAAGAAGGGGGAAGGGTTTGCTTTAAAAGTGGACTTGGGGTTGACTCACAAAATCACAAAAAATGCACAAACAACCCTAGAACTATGGTTACCTAGGACAAGCTCTAGACCGCTCCTAGACTTCCAAAGGACAAGCCGCAAGATCAATCCTCTACCACCTCTTTATAACTCTTGTGGCCAGATAAGTGCTAGGTAAGTGGGAGGTATCCGCTATACGAATCACCGAAAATAGCGGGCCTAATTAAGTAACCACTTGACTTAGACACACTTGCCTAGACACCACAAAAGTAATGCGGATAAGCGATAGATTACTCACGACCTTCCTCTGTTCTTATTGAGCGCGACAGTCCTTAGAGTCTTGGTCTAGATATATTTTAATTAAAGTAGGGTTGATGCGGATGCTTGTTTTGTGATTTGTGGGGTATAGGAAGGGTGATAAAATCCCTACCTAATCTGAATTTTGGTCTTGCCCCTTAAAAATCCGTATTAAAATACGTATAAACAAACCAATTACAAAACTTTGCAAAAAGATTTTTGAGCGACAAAATTTTTGCAAAGAATCCTGCAGAAAAGATATTTTATTGGATTTCAGAGGAGAGAGAAAGAGTTGAGAAACTTACCAGAGAAGTTACGACTCCTAACTCCTCAATCCCGCCGCGCTTCCGCCGCGTATATGGCTCTTGTGCCGCGGTTCCGCCGCAAGGAAAAAGGAACAGTTGATGAAATTTTTCTCTGTGGCCTCCTGTACTCCTCTGGATCTCGATGAATGTCTCTGTCTTTCTGTTTCCTCAAGTCTGTGACTCCAGATTCCCTCGCAAAAATTCACACAATAATCGTTAAATATACAATTTGCAGTTTTGTTTTAATTATGATATAGATCGAATAAGAATTCAACACAAATAGTAATAATAAAAAAATTACGCACGTTTCCCGGCAACGGCGCCATTTGATTGATCTGTATTTAAAGAATTGTTTGTAGAATAACCGCAATCAATACGGTGTCGCGCGTAGCTAGACCGAGGTGAGTACGGGTCGTCCTCAGGAAAACGTGGAACCTTTCAATCTTACTTTAGATGTGTTGAAAAAGGAAGGAGGAATAAAGAATGTGGAAATAGTTGTAGGATCTAGATCTACGTTAAACACTGATGCAAAATATAGATCTAGATTAACTATGGATGTAAGTTTATATAAAAAGAGGGCTTGTAGGGTTCATTAGGATTTAGTAGTTATGGATGATTAATTAAAGATTACTCTTTTTATCCTTTAATAGATTTAAAACTAGAACGACAGTGATGCATGTAGATTAGGGTTTCTGGAGGGAAAAGGGTTCCCACTCTTAACCCCTATCTCGACATGGAACTCCGTTCATATCTAGCCTTTACCAAAACAATTGTTAATCTAATCTCTAATAGTGGTCGCGATTATCAATCAATTGATAGCGCGCCTAATTAGGATGTTAACTATTCTTTTGATAGAGTTTATAAACTTTATAGGACTTAAAAAGAGTTTAAGGATCTTCATCATCCATTAGCCTACCCTAATCCCATGAACCCTAACAAGCGAAGAATTACTCGCGTATGTTGGGAGAAGAAGAGATGGAGAGAGAAATCATATTGAAACTACAAAGAAATAGAATAATAAAAAGAACTACCTTTATTAATCAACAAAATTCATTTACATTTTATTCCCTTAGAAAATGATTACAAATGCTAGTTTGCTTCTCAATCTCTTCTAAGGAGGTAGATGAACAGTTGATGATCAGCCTGGATGCGTAAGCCGTCGTGGACTTCGTGATCTTGTCGGTGTGATGATTTTTCCAAGAGGCTCTCGGTCCTTATTTATAGTCCCAGAGCCATAACCCTAGCTTCCTAATTTGGAAACTAGTTGTTACGATTCTAACCAAAAAATAAAGAATCCCAACTCTCTTAAAGTGCGGCGGAACCGCGGCCGTTGGATGGGTTTGACCGCGGATCCGCGGTCTTATGGTGGGATCTTGGCCTTAAATTTCTTGTGGCTTCTTCTGGAGACACATGGTGATCTTTTGAATATCTGAAAACTGAAAATCTTTTCTGCGTCACTGCCAGAATTGATTTTTTAGTTTACTTTCTTAATTAGGCAGGTTTGTTTTGCCAACTTTGATTTCCTTGATTTCAGCCCTGCAAATTCTGCACAATATCTCAACAAATAATATTAGTAGAGTTTGTTTTATTGAGATATTAACTTAACCATTAAGAATTGATCAAAGGTATTTAATAAGGTAAGCATATTTAAATGGGCCAAATGTTACATGGATATTATATGCTAACTTTTTCCTACCAAATGTTAATTATAATATATAAACATATGAAAATAGTATTTTTACAGATAAACCCTCACATGTATAATATATTATAATAAACACCTTTTATTATATAGAAATAGTAGGAAAAATGTCATATTAAATGTGCAGTTTTATCAACTGAACAATGCGTGATAGATCGGTCGGCCATTTGAAGAGTACAATGTGTAGGTTTCAGTTCTCCTATACCTAGTTGCTCATATACAGAATAATGAAGCAGGTTAACACTGGCACCAAGATCCAAAAGAGCGCGGTTGATGTTCTTATCCCCAATGGTTATTGAAATCGTAGGACATCCAGGGTCCTTCCGTTTTTGTGGTAAATTCTGGGTAAGAGCATCACTCACGTTACTAGTTAGGAAAACCTTCTTTGGTACCTGAGATTTCCTCTTCATAGTGCACAAGTCTTTCAAGATTTTTGCATAGGAGGGGACTTATTGGATTGCATCTAAGAAGGGAATGTTGATGTTAACCTGGAACAACACCAGAATCTTCTCCATTTATGGATTTTGTTTATTGGACCTCAATCGGTTTGGAAATGGAACGTTTTTGAAATTGGTTGAGTCCAATACTTGTGGAGGAGATTGTGTAGTTGGAACGGATCCCGGAACTGGAGATTGAGTGGAGTGAGATGTGGATCCGTTCGGAGCAGCGGTTGAAGAAGAAGAGACTTTTGAAGAATGGAGAATAGGCTCAGAAGAAGAAGTAGGAGTAGAAGAAACGGCCGGGGTGTCATCACTATCAATTCGTGTGCCGATGTTGTTATTCAGCATTCTTCCCGATCTCAACGTAGTCACGGCACTCACATTATGGTTCTGTTGTTCAAGAGCAACAATTACATTATGTGGGTGACCAGAATTTAGGAGTGGTTAAGATGGAAGCCATCCTTTCTCTCGCTCGCTTAAAGCCGCGTTCAGCTGTGCAATCTGAGCTTCAACGGTCTTGATACTTTGGCCGTGTGCAGCAGTGTGTTGTACCAGAGACTGAATAGAAGACTGGATATTGGCGTTGGATTGAGTCAATTTCTTTACAAAAGCCTCTAGACCCCGTTCTAGCGAGAAAACCTTATCGTTGTTTGACGGAACAAAGTTGTTTTGAGAAAAAGAATTGTTGCAGGGTGAAAAGTTGTTCATCGGATTCTGAAAAGGTTAGGGTTGGAAAGGCTGCTGAATTATTGTTGGGTTTGTTGTTGAGCTTGTTGTTGTTGAGGAGGAGGCCTCTGGAAGTTATTGTGTCCTTGGAATTGATGCGGGTTCTGATTCCAGGCGAAATTGGGATAGTTCCATAACCCGGGATCGTATGTGGAAGAGTATGGATCGTTTCTTGGTCTTTGCTGAAATGCAGCATTAACCTGATCCTGTCCTTGAGATGGTGGGTTGTAAGGACACTCTTTGATCAAATGAGATGGATCCGAACAACAAACGCAAATGGTACGAGGGGGAGGAACATGGGCAGGAGAAGGAGATGAGAAATTGTTATCAATTGCTTCCAGTTTCCGCGTGATTGCAGCCATCTCGGCTTTCATTGCAATTAAGATGTCGAGTTGATGAACTCCTGCCCTAGAGAGACCTGAGGAAGAATAAGAAGTTGAAGCGTTCGGTCGGGTGCTCTCGCACTGCAGCGTTTGCTCCGCAAGATCATCAAAGAATTGCCAAGCCTCCTTGTCAGATTTGGACAGGAAGTGGCCCTTACAAATGGTTTCCAGCAACTGCTTAGTTGCTGGATTCAGGTCCTCATATAAAGTTTGGCAAAGTTACCATTTCTCTATACCATGATGAGGACACTGAACAAGGAGGTCCTTGTACCGGTCAAAGCACTTTCAAAAAGGTTCGGTAGGAAGCCGGGTGAATTGGTTAATTTCGTTCGAATCCGTGCGCTTTTATGATTTGGGTAGAATTTCTTCAAAAACGCTTTTACAAACTCGTCCCAACTGGTTATCGAATGAGATGCGATGCTTTACAGCCACTTTTCAGCAAGGTCGCACAAAGTGAAAGGAATAACTCGTAGCCGTATAGCATCATCAGACAGTTAGGTTGTCTTCATCATCGCACAAACGTTCTGGAATTTATTGATGAAGATATAAGCATCTTTGGTTTCAAGCCCGTGAAATTTGGGCAACACGTTGATGAAGTGGGGCTTAATTTCAAAATTATCCCCATTGGCCGATGGAAGTGAAAGACATGTAGGGAGTGCAGCGAGGGTAGGATAGAATTGATCTTAGAGCGCAATTCGCTGTGGCGCTTCAACAAGAGGTGGTCGCGTGTTATTCGCACCTAATGGAGGTGGAATAATTCCCAGGGGAGGTAAAGGGATGTTAGGAGGAAATCCCGACATCTTGGAAGAAGAGTCTGGTGAAAGTGAAGGTGAAGAAGTATGAACAGAATTATGGTCAACGTCGGAGTTGACCGGCAAAGGTAAGGGTGAAAGAGGAGTGGAAGGAGTCTCGACTTCGGAGTCGATCACGTGGTCCGTAGCGACCAACGAAACGCGGACCAAATGGGCACTAGGGTCCTTAGTCCAAGCGGACTTACACTAAACAAGTTTAGTGTAGTCAAAGCGTAGAATGTGAGGGTAAGAAAGCGAAAGTGGAGAAAATTTGGGTGAACGTAGTAAAAGTGGCGAATTTGTGTTTGTTTCATAAGGATGTGAAAATGAAACGACAGTTCAACAAACACAATCACAAATGCACAATCACAAATGAACAATCAATACCTAGACTATGGTCCTCTAAGTCCACTAGACCTGCTCCTAACTGTTCCAAAGTGAAAAATTGTGAGATAAGTCTAAAATCACCTCTTCACAGCCAGTTGTGGCTAGGTAAGCACAAGTGAGGTAAGGAGGGTTCCGCTCACGAATCACCGTGAGACGGGCCTTTTAAAATTACCTCCTCACTTGTCTAGCCTAAGCACCGCAAAAGTCATATTTAGATAAACGACCGAATGTCCACAATCTTCCTTTGTCCTATTGAGCGCGACAAGTCCTTAGTTGGCCGAGTCTAAATATTTTTTATTAAGCTTGAGATGACACTTATGCAATTAGTGATTTTCGGAGTCTTAGGAAGGGTGATGAAATCCCCACCTAATCTGAATTGGTGTTATAGCCCCTTAAGTCTGTATTAATGATACAATGCGCAAATCAACAATGTTTTGTTACCAAACAATTAATCAAAAAAAATTTACTTTAAATGTGGCGCTGCAACAAATACGGTTAGTTTTTTTCTTTGGCTATTGCGGCGATGTTGCAAAGAATCCTGCAAAGAAATGAATAATGGAGCGTCGGATTTGAGAAGAGGAAATTTAGAAAAATGCATACCAAAAGAGTTGAGTTTAAGAAACTCGTGTCGATATTGCCTCCGAGTGTTTGAATGGTATGTTTGTGCGGGTCAAACTACCCGGGTCTTTGGCACTAAGTGTTCAATTTCCTTATACTTGAAAACGTCCCCTTGCTCCGCACGATCACTGCTCGTCAATCCGTCAAATCTGCAAATGTCGGAAAAATACGGATATTTGAGCTAGAAAGCGAAGAAGATATACAAATTTCTTAACACAAATAATTAAGAAAATCAAATAATAAAAATGAGATACTAACAGAACACTGGAGGCAACACAAAAAACCAATTTTCAAAATCCCACCAGAAAATCAGCGACATCGGGCATTTTCAAGTTCTCGCCGGCCAAATTTGCAAGTTTGGTGCTTAAATTTTGTGTGTTTCCTCAATATAACAATAGTATTCTACTCTTATAATTTGATTTTCAAGTTAAAGCACAGTGTGTTAGCAGATCAAAAATCCAGAGAACATCATTGTTTTTAGTTCTCGTGTCGGTTTAAAATAATGTGTTTTATCCGTTGAATCTGTTAGAAAGTTAGTTTTGTATAAAATATTCATAAATTAACCCGAGACTACAAGTTTAAAAGCGTTACCGTCTCCCCAGCAACGACGCCATTTGATTGATACGTTTTCACCGTGTCGTATTTTAGAAAGAATTTTGAAATTACCACAATAAAAAACGGTGTCACGTGTGGCGAGCCGTGATGAGTACGGGTCGTCCGCAAGGAGATGGTAGGTTTTTAGGGTTGTTTTAACGAATTAATACCGTGTTTTGAGTTGTTGTTTATGCTAAGTGTCGTAACTAGGATATGTTCAATAAAAATACTTGTCAAGGGTAATTTTAGGTTAGCTTGCATGAGGATGATATTTGCCGGTTCCTTATAGACCCAATTTTGATATTGACACTAAGGAAATAGGAAACAACGTGGATTAGAGAACTTGAAATATGGTATTTGCGATTTTGAGCTAAATCCATATTTCTTGTCCCTTGTCCTTCCGTTGATGTCTCTTGACCATAGTTTTCGGCAAACCACTTGCAATCCGGTCACGATTAGAATTCACCGCTATCGTGGTAGGATAGGATGCCTAACGGAACGGAATTGCGAGTGGTTTGCTCGGAGTTTCAATTGCAAAGTTAAGGTTTTTAAGGTTTTAGCACACATCTCCTAACACAAACTAACCATATTCTACCCTTAACAAGTAAATCGATTACTCACACATATTAACGATACCAAAATAAAAAAGAAAAAAGTAAGGCAACATAACAAAAAATAGCAAGAAAAGCAAAGCTAAAGTTAGAAAGTTAAGAACTAGTAAATTCAATGTGCAAATATCTTCACTTGTTCTTTAATCCCGTACCAATGTGAAATCAAAATACCAAACTTTAAGGTTGCAAACCCACTTAAGAGGTTGCAAGATCAAAGTAAAGCAATGATTTCACAAGTTCAAACTATGTAGAATGCAAGACATATGTAATAAAATGAGAACTTTATTGAATTTCAAACAAGATACAACTAATCTTGAAGTCAAGAACCTAAATCTTAAACTTGCAAGTTCAATGAAGAAGTTGCAAGGTCAAGACAAAGGGGCAAGAGCTCAAGACAAAGGAAAAGCAAGTTACAAATTACAAGTGTTCTAAAGCAAAACTAAAGCAAAAGTATCATCTCGCATTGCCCATTGATCTGGTATTTATAGGCTCAAAAACAAAATAAACAAATAATAAAAATAGGAAGATGGGACAACAATGAGTGAATAGACAAAAGATGAAGTGTTTTCTCCTTGGTGGGCCCGGTGCCGCCGGTCAATATGAAGATGTCACCGGTCTATTCTTGAGGTGTGGGACTCGTTTTGATGTGGTGATCTCTAGTGCACTCCATAAGCCTACTGGCATTGTTTGATTTCTTGATAACAACATGGGTTGCTTAGTAGCTTTTGGAGGAAAATCTTGATGCTTTAAATCACATCACATCCTTTAGCATTTAATGCATATGACACTCAATTGTGCCTTGGGCAGCCCCACCTAGGTCCAAGTATCAAAGAGTTATGTGTACACTTGTATTGTGTTGGACCAAAATTGTGTACACTTTATTTGTTGCAAAAGAACTCTTTGGATATCAATCGGATTTCTGTTCTGATTGCAGCGCCGGCTCACAAATGTCATATCCGTGAATTTGTGTGTGTTTCCAATATTTTGTCATGAATACCTGTAATCTGTATTTATTGAGCAGACACTGCTTAATAGTACCGATAAATAAAAAAATAGATAATGAATGAGTGGTATTAAGATGCCGTTTTTTGTGATGAACATGTATTCTTCTTGCTTCCCTCTTAAAACTTTCTTCTTGCTTGCTCTCTCCTTTTTTTTGAAGTTTATGGAGGGGGGTTCCTCTGTTCAAGACTTGAAGTCTTAGGTCCTTTTTATAGTAGAGGCATGTTTATTGATTTAGTTAAAGAAAACTCTCATTGAGAGATCTTTAATTGATTTGGAGATTTTATCCACCGTTGGATCTTTGATCCAAGGACTTTTGTTTTACAGAAGATATCTTTCTTGTTTTTAACAAAATTAGGAAAATATTTTCCCATATAGAATTTATTCTGTGGATAGGTGATTTTTAATCACCATTGGATTTTTAATCCAACGGTGCTCTATTTTACAGAGAGTAATTTTTCTTGTTTAGAAAGATTTGAGGAATATTTCCTCAGCAGAATTTAATTATGTATTTTGATAATTTATCACCTCCGTTGGATCTTTGATCCAACGGCTGTGTCTAACAGAGAGCTTTTAGTTCTGGCACTGGCGCCCTCGTGCGAGGCACGTGAGGCGCTGCCTCAGAGTTTTTAACTCTTAGCGCTGGCGCTCTCGTGTAAGGCACGTGAGGCACTTCCTTAGAGTTTTTAACTCTTGGCGCTACCTTTCAAAATTTGAGCAGAGCTTTACTCTTTTATTGGGGAAACAAATGCCCCCCCCACCGTTGCGTTCACGTGGCTCACATGTGAGTGCAGCGGTGATAGCTTTTCCACCGTTGGATCTTCTTGGAAGTAGCATAGATTTCCTGTGCCTATAAGTAGGGCCTTCGGCCCTTGGGATGACTGTTGTTCATCTTCTCTTATTCTTCTTTGAGAATTTAATTCTCCTTTCAGAGCTTAGATCTCTGCCCAAAGAAATCCTTTTTATAGTTAGAACTCTACCCCAAAATTTGGTAAGGATTATAATCGAACCCATGAACAGAACTTTACTCTTCTTAGATCGTAGATCTTAAAATGTATTCTAGGGTTGCTTAACCCATTAATCAAAGCATTGCTCATCTTCCATGAAGAACTCTTAGAGTTTCTAGGATTCTTCTTTCAGATCTTAAAGATCTTGGGGTTTTCCGCTGTTAAAAGCTTTGCTTTTGAGGGTTCTGGTAGATTATCTCATTGTTTTTACAGAGCATAGCTCTTAGAAATTTTTGGGGCATTTTATTCCCCTCTTAATTAAAGTTGACAGATGTGAAATCTGTTTGCAGAGCACAACTCTCAAGGGAGTTTAACTCCTTAGCCCAATAAGGCTTCTCATTAAATGAGAATCCTTTTAGGATTCCGTCCTTAAAGAGTGACTGCCCCATTAATGATGGTACATCACCTTAATTTTGTGGGTCCCCCTTTGTCCCTTTCTTCTGCATTGCAGTGCGGTACAATTTTTAAGTACCAAGTGTCAGAGTTCAGAACATAGTATTGATAACTAATCCTCGTCTCTCTTTGTGTAGGTACTATGGCTTCCGACTCTTCTTTCCATTTTATACGTTCAGAGAGCGCCTTCGCCGACGCGCCCATGGATCGGGAAGTCTTCGCTCTTATTAAAGATCATAACCCGGAGCAGAAATCTCTTCATCTATGGGGGTCGTGGTATAATCAGATTATCCAGGGTCGGCGCAGTTTTTCTTATGTTGCTCTCTCATAGCCCATTTCAGCAATTCATTACGCTGATTCGCCTCAAGTGCATTATGCTGTAGAAGAGGTCAACTGGACTTCGGAGGGTCGCCTTCAGCCTTCTATGGCGTCAATACCCATACAGCCGCCGATGGCTTTGGATATTTTGGGGCGGCGCATATGTCAAGACGAGTCACGCCCTTGGGGACAAGTCTATATGATAGGGTTAACTCCTCGCCAATCAGCCGGCTACCTGCAATGGGCCCGGTATATCTTGTCGGCCAAGAAGTCGCTGCTGCTAAAGCTTGGGCTATATCCTACCATATATGCTTCACTCTTCCAATATCCCGCGCCTCATGTGTGGTGGGTTAAGGCTTTTTTGGAACAGTGGAACATCCCAACCCACACATTTCTTCTATCGGACCGGGAAGTCTTAATTTCCTTGGAGGAGTTTGCAGAAATTTCAGGCCTACCCGTCAGAGGAGAACATTACGAGGAGATACTTCCCCCTGATGAGAACATCTTTACCACCAAATCAGTGGTAATGGGTCTCACTCCGGAGAATGCCATTCAACATCGGTTTCCGAACCTAATCAAGATGTTGAACATTTATGAGAGTCTGTTTTTAGATTCTGGAGGGCATGGAGTCGGCTTCGCAGATTTCATCGCCCGCTTTCTTCGCCCAGAAATCTTGTCAAAATAAGCCATGAAATTCTCCAAGCTTGACGACCCATTTGGTTTCGGTTTGGATAACCAGCCGATGGCGGAAGCGGATCTAAAAAAATTCTTTATTCTAGACACTCTGGTCGTCCCTTTTGCAGAACTTGCTGCTTCAGACGTCGATGAAGAGACGTTCTTTCTGGGGTTTATCGGCCTGTGATTGAGCTGGTTTGTGCTTCCGATGCACCCTCGCTACATGGGGCCGTCCGTTTTTTATCCGGCCCACCGCATTGTTATAGGGACGCGTGTAGCCGTTGGGATTGCAGGGCTAGCTCATCTATATCATGGTCTAAGCTTAGCGGCAGATACTACTCAGCTAGGGGTAAAACCTGTACATCTTCCATTGCACTACTTCACGTCCTGGGTCGAGATGCATGTGCTGGGCGCTTTCGGTGTTCACAAACGACCCCGCTTCTATGACAGCTACAACTTTCCCCGGGTCATGTATCTGGTTGACACTTCTGCGTTAGATCCGACGCAGCGAGAGGCTAGGCAACTGGTCCTCCGCTCGCGCATGGTTGGGGACAGCATGACCTTTGTCGATAGAGTCTTTGACTATCGGCAAGGAATCTACCAAAGTAGTGCAACCGCTGCGTGACACTTTCAAAGACGAGGCTCCCACACTGAAGGCTCGGGAAATCTTGCACTTGTATTCTATTAGGCCGGGCTTTTTAGTGTTCAGGCAAAACGCCTCGGCACTGTTCATGAGGTACAACCCGCACCGCTCCACTCAACAGTCAGGTTATAATCTGGGTGTTCCTCTCGAGGCACTCTTAGCTGAGCCGGTCGCTACGGAAGAGGGTATTCGCAGCGCGCTGCACCACTTTATGCGACTAAATACGGGGTCCAATTTTCTCATCAGCGAGCCGAGCTATGTGCCGAAAGCTTCGAACGCTTATGTGGCGTGGTACCAGCATGCGACAGGTGCTGTTATCAGGGAAGAAAGGCAATTATTTCTCAATCACAAGGATGCAGTCCCCGCTAGTAATCCATCTGTCCCCTTAAAGCGACGGACTGCCGTTCGTCCTTCCTTGAGGGAATTACTACAGCCGTAGTCCCTCGAGTCTTCCCTAAGAGGCCTCAATCTAATGTTCTCATAACTGTGGTAGCCGTGGCATCCCCAGAATCTGGCGCTGGTACGGAAATCGGGACCCGCCGCCCGAAAATGCCTGTCAAGCGCAAGCTCTTGTCATCGGTCGCTAGTGTCCACTCGTAGAAAAGAAGAAGTCTCTATTTTCTGCCGATGTCATATTCAGCCAGGAGCCACATATTCCCTACAGTGAGGGTTTTTGCAAATATGGCACCAATGAGGGTTTGTTCGACGCATCTGTGATCAATACTGATCTACAGGCTGCCCTCGTGGCTTCCGAGCGACTGGCTCGCGAGGAAGCGGCGTTGATCACTATCGCGAAGTTAGGTATACTTCAGTTATATTCTTCTGTGGCTATCCCTTTTCTCTTTATTATGTTTCTATTGACGCTTTTTTTTACAGGAATTTCTGCCGAAGAGGCTCTTGCAGCTTCCCTCAGGACGTTCGAGGAGGAAGAGAGGCTCTGCGCTTCTTTGGGCCTTGGTATAAGTTGCTTCATTACACATTTATTCTTTTTATTCATGCTCTGACCCTCTCTTTCACCTTATTGCAGGGACTACCTCAACTCAGGTTATTCCAAGTGCAGTGCCGATCCCGAATGGCAATGCAGCAAAACTTCTAGAGATAGCTACTGTGGCCACGGCCCTCTCAAAGTCACCGCAGGAGGCTTTGCTGAAGCAGCCGATGATGGACGCCGTAGCGGCTCCGGAGGCAGAGCTCAGTTCGGACGACGACGTCCCCCTGTCGGAGATCTTAAGGAGGTCAGTTCTCACTACTCAGACTGACATGAAGCGCATGAAGCGCGCGACGAGGGAACGCAATGCCGTTTTGGTTTTAGGTGCAGGCTCAATCAATATCCTGCCTGCTGATACTCCTTCGGCGGATGTTCCCTCTGTCCTGTCTACCACCCATAGACAAGGTAACGTAACGCCCAGTCTTTTATTAGAACTTGGTCCTCGAATTCTGACATACGCATTTTCTTTCACGCAGGGCCAAGTCCTGGCGATGGTATGGCAGGTGAATTGTTGACGATTACAGAGCCTGAAGTGGCTACTCTTTCTCGGGAATCTGGGACCGTCCAGACTGCCGCTCTTTCTCCTTACGGCTTCCTGGTATTGGCGAGTGTCGCAAGTGTTACGACGGCCCTCGTCGAGTCAGGGGATGAAGCTATGGGCATAGAATCCATTCCCCTGAGAGAGAGTGAAGAAGCCGTTACACCTGGTGACGCCTCCGTCGCGGTTTTGGTCCATGATCTATCAGGTAGTCCTTGGGTTGTTGTTTTCGAGTTTTTCAATCCTGTTCAGCCCTTCTGATGATATTTCATTTGTCTTGAGCATAGGCGCAATGAACCCCGAGGCTATACCGTCTGAAGAAGTGTCGCTGGTCGCTGCTCTGACGGTCGCTATCCCCTCGCCTTCTTCTGTGCCTCCTCAAATCTTGGAAGGTATGGGTTTCTCACTTATTTGTTTCATTGTAGATACAATCCTCCTTGTATTGACTATATATTGTCATAACTCTGCAGGAGTCCTTTTCGACCATTTATACCAGGTGTTGAACCCGCATTTTTCCTTTCGGTCAGAAATCGTTCCACCTTCTGGAATTGGTTAGTATATTCTTCAGCTAATGTCCCCCCTTCTTTTATGAATAGACTTATTATTGCTAAGTCTTATTTATATTGATCACAATGTAATGGGTCGGAGGAGGAGACGAGAGAATAGTCATGCCTCCGGTACTCCCCATTCTGCCGCCTGCCACAGCCAGTATAATAGACTCCATCCCTTATGTGTTTTCTTTATCTCCCGAGTCGAAATTTGACCATAATTCATTTTACAGCAATCGCACCGGCTCCAGCTCCTTTTGAGTCTCGCAGTCCAATACCCACAGGGCCCTTCGCTAAATGCATATCTTCCAGGGGAGCCGCAAATAGCCGGCGAATGTTAAGCGAGGTTATCGAAGACTCAATGTTGTGGACCTTACTTCTGCTATGGATTTTGCCGTTGAAGTCAATACAATGCTGGCAACACTCGTGAACTTCCATGATGAATATCTCGTCGGCTCTTGGGTTGATTATTGCAGAAAGATCGAGGCTTGTCTGCACGAGATTGAGCTCAAGCGTCTCGCTCCTGAGGTGTTGGCCTCGAACTCCCAACGGGCTGCGTGGGTCGAGCGTAGTGTTCTTTTCATTCACCATTTTGAACAAGAGGCGGCCCTGAGACGTCAAGAACATGAGGCGGCCTCCAGTGAATCCATCCGGTTGTGGGCCTAGGTTGAAGCGAATGCTGCACAGTTAAAAAGCTATTTTCGACAACCTCCAGCGATGTATTTTGGACGGGTTGACGTTAAGGAGGACGCTCGACTTCACCGAACGGGTCACGCAGGACTGTGAAGCTTCCATGTTAGAAACTAATGAAAAGCTTTCATCATATTTGCGGCAACGGACTCAAATTGAATCGGAATTGGCCGCAGTAGCTGACCAAGAGAAAGGACTGAGAGGAGCGCGCGAGCGGCTTGTCAATTTGTTGAAGACGCCTCCTCCTTAATAACTGCCATTGTACCTTTTTTCTTGTACCAACTGTAAACTTGTGATTCATGAATAACAAGTATTCATTCTGATTCCTTTATGAAATGTATCTTGTATTCACTTGAATTCATGAATAAAAGACATATTTTATTTCATATTGGCGGGTAACTTTGGAAAATGTGGCCCATAGATAGTCCATCTTGACCTCCTTGCAGGGCAACGATGGTTTAGGAAACAGGTTTGGATCTGCCGCCTAAGACTTTTCAACTTTATAAGCCGTGAGGGTCTCATAAAGACTTTTCTCCCTATGAGTCGAGAGGATCCCGTAGGTGTATTTTCTCCTTAGGAGTCGTGAGGATTCCTAAGTGCGTTTTCTCTTGAGAGTCGTAAGGATCTCACAAGAGAATTTTCCCCCTTACAAGTCGAGAGAACTCATAAGTGGTTTGCTTTCCTTCTTGTCGATATTCGACTTTGGAGAATATGGCCCGTGGATAGTATACAATAGTCCATCTTGGACCTACTTGCAGGGCCACAATGCTTAAGGAACAGGTTGATATCCCCGTTGCCAAAGGCTTTCCACCTTCATAATCCGTGAGGGTCATGAAGATGTTTTTCCCTACGAGTCGAGACGAGTCGAGAAGTTCTCGCAGGATTATTGTTTTCCCTACGAGTCGAGATGAATCGAGAAGTTCTCGCAAGAATGTCCTAACGTCAAAGTTAACCCCTGCTCTTTACGACAGAGGTCCGTTAGGGTCTGTGGTACTAGGGTTTTTGTCCGTCGTACCATCGCGTTGGCTGATGCATTCCCCGATACGCAATCTTTGTTAGTTATATGTATGCCCTAGATGCCATTATTATACATATGATGTATATTATAGTGGATGCTTGGACATATATAGAGAGGACTTTCTTGCTCGACATGATAGTATGCTATCTGGTTGCTCTTTGTCTTAATATGTAGACTTATATTGTGATACTGTCTTGCTCTCACATGTTGATAAAGCCCTTAGGATGTATACTTGACTACCGGGACTATGATGGAAATCATACTAGGGCCAGGGTAGTCCACAAGTTCATCCTTTAATTGTTCCTAGTCGAGGGTGTATCGAGACAGGGCATCAATATTCCATAGTAGACTGGCGTATACGCTTCTTGACCCATATGATGGGCGATGGATGATCCCACATCTATTGGTGTTTGACATCAAAGATGGTATACAGTTGCTCAGTAGAGACTAGGTACACTAAACAGAACTCGCCGAGAACTCCTAGATGGTATTATGCCTAGCGTCAGATAGCAGTTCTCTGGTGACACTGGTACAGGTTAGTCTGTAGATCCGAGATCGTCATAGAGTCTTGTGTGATTCCCACTGTACTTTGATTTCCACCTTACCACTTTCAAAAGAACGTGCAAAACGGTGGCTTTTGGGTACAGTCCTGAGTCACATGGAGGCAATGAGCGATAAGAGGGGATTCTTCTCTCCCGGTATTGGGGGTTGATGTTGCGCTGTGCTCGATTGGCTATAACAGGAAGTCCCTGGGCAGGGCTAATACGAAAATCTACTGGTAAGTGTTATCAGTAGTTTCTCGACCCGTTATGAGCCTGACATCGGCATGACTTATCGGTTACTAGGGTCTGACGTTTACCACCCCTAGACTAGATATGTGACATATCAGAGGAAGAGACCGGATTGTACAGTAGTGTTACCGACAGGCTTTGCAGGAGTTTAGACAAGCTTGCTTGTTGATCTTCTGATCGCTCAATCCCCGGGTAGCCGTTACGCCCAGCTAGTATCGCTGACGGCTTGTGGGTGATTGATATGATCATCACCTACTGCCAGCGTATTGACGAGTCTTTAGAGTCCTACACTACGGTTTCCTGGCTCATGCGAAATGAAGTAGGAGCACATATGTGATATGTGCGGGACCGAGATTAATACATGTATGTGATACCGTATTCTATTCTCGCAATATGTGATATCGGTCGGTTATATGTGATATAGCCGGGTTATCGAATCAAGTGTTGATTTGATAAGTTGATACACATGATATTAGTCGGTTATATGTGATATAATCGGATTATTAAATCAAGTGTTGATTTAATAATTTAATGTATAATTATATATTTGATATATTAACATACATTAACTAATATTAGTTCACTTAAGAATTTCTTTTTCTCACTTGTGTACACTTAATATATATGTGATATATATTATTGTGTCATGGTTGTTACCACATGCTACATAGGTGTATGAGACTCACACCATGCTTATGATAATTATGGGTTTTATTATTTCAAGTAAATCAAAATTAGTTGGAAATTAGTCACATGGTTGGAGCTTGGTAGAAGCTTGTGGAACCATTGACTCAGTCCACTAATTTTGTTTTACATGAGATATTTATTAACTCAACCATTATTTTAAACCACGGTCAAGTCTCTACATGAATTATATGAGATATTTCTCATCCATGGTTGCCATAACATTATCTTCTTCATCTTCTTCATCATCAAAAGAGAGCTCTCTAGGTTTTTGAGAGGTGAAGAAAATTAGTGAGAAAATTAATTCTAAAGTGAGCAAAATTCCTACTTCATCAACCTACACTAGATTATCCATTTAGTTTAGGTTGTTTGCTTCACTAATTCCTAATTAGTGAAGAGGTAGCTTGAGTTGGTGTCTCCTCGACGTAGATCATCTTCGGCCTCGAAGACTTCAAGCAAGTTTGTTCTTTTCATCTTGTGGAGCCTTTCTAGAGTCCGGGAGTTCACTACTTGGAGTGAAGGTACTACTACACGGAGCTATTGAAGTAAATGACCGGTCTACAAAGGTTGTATTCCTTGTTCACTTGATGTAAAGATGTTTACATGCATGTATTATCTAATTCTCTAGTTAAGATTCTAGGGTTATAGTTGTTTAGTATGGCAAATTTTTGAAAATGGCATGGACGATGCCTCCTGAAACCTTGCTGTCATGCTAGGTAACCCTTCAGTGGTATCAGAGCCATGCTACAGAATTAGACGATGTTTGTAAAATTATGAAACCGAAACAACTCCGAAACACTCGAAACAAAAACCTAGTTTCTATCGAAATTTTTAAGTCGTCTAAAATTTTTTAAGCAACTGCAGAATGTCATATGAGATGTTACATGAACACCACAGGGAAACGAACCCCTCTCACCGGAATTTGACCCGCGACATGCACTAAATTTCCGGCCTGGCCGGTCCAATGTTCTCTTCTTGGGTTCGTTTTGGTGTGGTGTTCCGGTCTCTGGGTTTTGATGCTTCAGGTGTTGCTTGTTTTTACTGAAATTGCATGTGATGCTATTTTTCTGTAAAGGCAATTCGGAGTGTTTCGTAGTCGTAATTCTAACATTGTTTCGGGTTATTTAGACGACGTTAAAAAGTTCGAACGAATATCAATAACCCATTTTCTCCCTTGCTGGAAATTTTCCAAAAGTTGGATTTTTCCAAGTTAAAAAACATTCAAATATCATGCTAGTAATTCTATGGACCCTCTAGAAGAACGAAACCTTAACTCGATTCTATGACCATCGGAACCGCCACCAAACCCTAGGATTTGTGGTAGTCCCGCGGCGCCATGGGTGAGGCAAGGGTTGGCCTTTCTACGTTGGTCCATAGGTACTGTGGCATGTTCTGGGTATTTTTAAATAGTGCTGAGCTCTTCGGGAAATTTTGGGTGTTTGTTGATTCGATCGGAATGTTTAACATCGTCTAGCAATCTTTGAAATGTGATACAATATTTGGAATCTACACTAATTAGTTTTATGAAAATTGATTAGTTGCTTGTAAATTTAACATTTCGGTCTCGGAGCGAATCGGGAATCTTGTTGAATTACCCGATTTCTTTTGAAAAGGTGTTTTCATGAGTGGGACCCAAATGTAAGATTTACAATGTTAGGCATGATATCCGAAATATGTGATATTCCGGGTTTATGATGTCTAAGGGCTGTGTCAATTCCAAATGTTGTAGTTTGACATTTTCTTTTCTGCGACCGTAAGTGTAATATGTGGTGTATCGCCAGTTTTGTTGGTATATGTCAACGACAATTGGGATACGCATATTTACTTACGTTGATGGCATGTGATATTATGTGTTGCTGGTATATGTTATATTAGATCGTCGTGTTTTGAATAGCCGGGGGTTTTATGTGAGATGAGAGTTTTTCATTTTCATTCATGTAAAAAACTTGTATATAATATTCTTTTATTAGGGCACTTCCGGGTTGAGGATGATATCACCATTGATGTATATTATTTACTTTTCCGCATTAGGATAGACCCAAGGTGGGGAGCACAAGTAACCGGGTTCTAGAGTCCAGTGGGAGACAATCTCGAGCAGTCGAGTCCGGGTCTCCTAACTCTAGAATTGGTAGGGTTGCTTACCGCTCTCGTAGGGGTCTAGAGATGTGGGTTTGGCTATTCATCGCGATAGTGGAATCCGCGTTTTTACTGGCTTAATATAAAACACGGACCTCCTAGTATATCCAATATTTCATATGTGGACTTCTGCTGCTGATATACTGTGATGTGATCACTTTATATGTTGAGACGAATGCTTTATTATTATATATATGATATATAGTAAACGTTGCTTATGTTTTGCACCCGCACTAGTTCCGCCCCGCTATGCCGTTAGTTAAGTAACCTAACAGTGCATAACGGGACACTGTGGCGAATGCGGATGGTATAAGCGTACGTTGTATTTTCGTTTCTTCTGTGATGCTTAGGAAGCATAAATGATGGGACTTCATTAATGAGATTAATGAAAAAGAAAGAAACCTAAATGATGTTGTAGAATCAAATTTTCAAAAAGGGTAGCTCAAGTTTTTGCTTTGCATTGCGGTATTCCTTGTAGAATATCCAGCACCTCATTCGATGAGGAAAGAGCCGAGATCCCTTCACCGGGAGTGACCTTTTTAGCGAAACCAGCCGATGCTACAACCCACTCGGTTTTGTTTTTGATTGCTTTTTTAGTTCTTTTTTTGCATAGCGGTATTCCTTGTAGAATATCTAGCTCCTCATTCGATGAGGAAAGAGCCGAGATCGCTTCACCGGGTGTGACCTCTTTAGCAAAACTAGCAAAAGCCTAAAAAACACTCCTTTTCAAAATCACTTGTTTCTACAATGATATCAAGTTCATTACGCAAAAGGTTTTCCTAAAAACCTGTCGTAGCCCCCCGTCATTTCAGATAAGTACTGCTTAGTATTCGTGCTACGTTTGTTGGCTTGCGTCAAGGCGTAGTGTGCGGTAGCTATTTAGTGCTTATCTGCTACATATGATGCGATTGGATTAGGGTAGTCGTGCATCTTTGTTGGCCTGCGTCAAGGGTCGTGCGGGTGGGTTTAATTCAATCACGAAATGTACGGGCTGAACTTGACTAGCGGACTATGGATTGTTAGCCTGCGTCAAGGTCATAGGATGCTAGGAGCAAAATATTATTGGGAATTTCAAGTGTTGAAATTTGCAATGAGATTGCATACCTTCTGTGAGATAGTTGGATCCCGATACCTACTGCGAGTAAGTGTTACTCCTGGGAGAGTTTTACACATCACAATTAGCCGATCAAGTAGGTGTATAGAAAGGTGTTAACGGGGTTACGCCTAGGGGAAAAGGAGGTTTATTTTAATTAGGTCCGTGCGAAAGCACATGGAACCTCCTTCAAAGTACCAACACTGGCCTGGCTGAAAGATCGGCGAACTTGTAGAGTGTAATTAATCCCGGCTAGTCTTACCTTTTAGGGTTTAAAGGAAGATTTGATAAAAACAGTGGGAGCTATCCTGATTAGATAAGATAATAACCAATCTAATCTTGCAAGGGCATACGCTAAGTGTTTTCTTCTCTCTCTCTCCAGGTAGCGACCATGTCAGGCATTAATCAAGATAATAATATGGATGTATTGACCGAACCCGCTTATTATACTGAGCTGGGGAACGTTGGTTCCGCTCCAACTTATAATTGTTATAAGTCCGAGAAGGAAATAGGGGAATACCCGGATTCCCACGCCACCCAAACGAAGAATGAGCATGTTGATACATCTTCTTCAGGTGTGTTAGTTACCGAGAACTGTCTCTCAATACACTCTACGTCTTGGGTAGTAGATACCGGATCGGGATCCCACATATGTAATATGTTGCATAAGCTAAGGAAAGGTAGAGAACTGGGAATGGATGATCATTCTGTAAGAGTAGGGAATGGTGCAAATATTGCAGCCAAAGCAGTTGGCGAATATCACCTTGTATTACCAAACGGTAATGCATTGATTCTGAACGAATGCTATTACATACCAAACCTGATATGCAATCTTATATCAGTTTCTTTATTAAGTAAAGAAGGATTTAATTTTGTATTGCAGGATAATATTATCTATATATTCTTGAATCAAAAGTTGATTGGATCAGGCTTGCTAAGTAATGGCATATACGTTCTAAATCAAACCACAGTTCTTAACATACAAAACACACACAAGAGGAAGAGTTCAGAAGTGAACGAATCCTTCTTGTGGTATTGTAGA
This sequence comes from Agapanthus africanus, assembly GCA_030015575.1. Lineage (NCBI taxonomy): Eukaryota > Viridiplantae > Streptophyta > Magnoliopsida > Asparagales > Amaryllidaceae > Agapanthus > Agapanthus africanus. The sequence continues at coordinate 605,627,973 of CM057340.1, forward strand.
CTAGGTCATATTAATGCGACACGACTAGCTAAGTTACATAAGGATGGATATTTGAATCCGTTCGAAATTTCATCTTATGAAACTTGTCAGTCATGTCTCAAAGGTAAGATGACCAAAACTCCGTTTACTGGACACGGAGAAAGAGTTAGGGAACTCTTGGGACTAATATATAGTGATGTATGCGGTCCCATGTCTACACATACCAGGAATGGTTCCTCGTACTTCATTACATTCACTGACGATCTCTCAAGATACGAACATGTATTCCTGTTGAAACACAAGTCTGAAGCTTTTGAGAAATTCAAAGAATATAAGCATGAAGTCGAGAACCAGACGGGTAAAAGTATTAAAATCCTACGATCTGATCGGGGAGGAGAATATTTAAGCACGGAATTCCGTGACTATCTAAAAGAGAATAGGATTCTCTCTCTGCTTACTCCTCCGTATACACCACAACACAACGGTGTATCGGAATGGAGGAATCGCACCCTATTGGATATGGTGCGCTCTATGATGAGCACCGTTGAGTTGCCTATTTCCTTTTAGGGTTATGCACTGGAGACAGCTGCAGACCTATTGAATATGGTTCCCACCAAATCTGTGCCAACCACTCCATATGAGATATGGAAAGAAAAGAGACCATGTCTTAATTATGTTAAGATATGGGGTTGTCCAGCATATGTGAAAACACAAAATCCGGACAAGCTCGAGACAAAGTCTTTTCTGTGTAAGTTTATTGGATATCCCAAACATTCGCGAGGGTGTATCTTCTACCACACCGAGGAACAAAAGGTGTTTGTTTCTCGACATGCCACCTTTTTAGAAAAGCAATTTCTTGAAAAAGAAATTAATGGTAAGGAGGTAGAACTGGAAGAAGTTCCAGCTATACAAACTACGACAGAAGATTTGGTAGAACCAGAGGATTCGATAATTCCCAACGAACCTCAGCCTCTCCGCCGATCTAGTAAGGTTCCTCATCCACCTGAGAGATACTACGGTTTTCTCATTGATGGTGGGAGCGAGGATTGCATCATGGAAGATGATGACCCAACTAGTTTCGAGCAGAACATCACGAGTGGGAACTCAATGAAATGGCTGGATGCAATGCGATCTGAGATGGAATCCATGTACACCAACAAAGTATGGACTTTGGAAGTTGCTCCCGAAGGGTTAAAACCAATTGGGAGCAAATGGATCTTTAAGAAGAAATTTGGTGTAGATGGAAAAGTTGATACTTTCAAAGCTAGACTTGTTGCAAAAGGTTTTCGTCAACGACCAGGTGTGGATTATGATGAAACCTTTTCACCAGTGGCTATGCTTAAGTCCATCCGGATCCTACTTGCCATCGCTGAATACCATGACTACGAAATCTGGAAGATGGATGTTAAGACCGTCTTTCTAAACGGTGATTTAGAAGAGAGCGTGTACATGACTCAGCCAAAGGGGTTCGTGGACAGTTGGAGCAGCGGAAATGTGTGCAAGCTGCTTAAATCTATCTACGGGTTAAAGCAGGTATCGCAGAGTTGGGACATCTGTTTTGATGTGGTATTCAAAGATTTTGACTTCATAAAAAACGTAGATGATCCTTGTATATACAAGAAGGTGGCAGAGAGTAAGGTCTTCTTCCTCGTATTGTACGTGGATTACATACTCTTGATAGGAAATGATGTTCCTATGCTGCACCCGGTCAAGCTCTTCTTATCATAAAGATTCTTAATGAAAGATCTAGGTGATGTCTCCTACATCTTGGGAATTAAGATCTATAGAGATAGATCTAAACAGATACTGGAATTGTCCCAATCCAGGTACATTGACACCATACTAAAGAGGTTTAGTATGGAAGATTCCAAGCATGGGAATTTACCCATGATCTCAGGACTCACTCTCTCCAAAGTGATGTCTCCCAAGACTGATTTGGAAAGAGCTCGCATGCAAGGGATACCCTATGCTTCGGCAGTAGGCTCTATCATGTACGCGATGTTATATACCAGACCCGATGTAGCATACTCACTAAGTGTTGTAAGTAGGTATCAAGCAGATCCAGGAGAGAATCACTGGACAGCTGTGAAGAACATTCTCAAGTACTTGAGAAGGATTAAAGAGATGTTCTTAGTGTATGGTAACGGTGAACTTTAAGTGGAGTCTTTTACCGATTCGAGCTTCCAGAGTGATAAGGACGACTCTAAATCGGTCTCGGGATTTGTCTTTACCCTTAATGGAGGGGCGGTTTGTTGGAAGAGTTCCAAGCAAGAAACCGTGGCAGACTCGATGATGGAGGCTGAATACATCGCTGCCAACGATGTTGCCAAAGAGGCTGTCTGGATGAAGAAGTTCATAATCGAACTTGGAGTGGTTCCATCCATCGTGCATCCAATACCTTTGTATTGTGATAACAATGGAGCTATGGATTTGGCCAAAGAATCCATGTCCCATCAGCTATCCAGGCATATTCTGAGACGGTATCACCTGATCCGGAAGATAGTCGATCGCCGAGAGATCGAGGTCATGAGAGTTGACATGAAGAATAACACGGCGGATCCACTCACAAAAGCCATACCCTAGATACAATTTGAGAGACTCTTCGGGATGTTGGGTATGAGATACTACAACAACTGCCCTTAGTGCAAGTGGGAGATTGTTAGTTATATGTATGCCCTAGAGGCCATTATTGTACATATGATATATATTATAGTGCATGCTTGAACATATATAGAGAGGACTTTCTTGTTTGACATGATAGTATGCTATCTGGTTGCTCTTTGTCGTAACATGTAGACTTGTATTGTGATATTGTCTTGCTCTCACATGTTAATAAAGCCCTTAGGATATGTACTTGACTACCAGAACTATGATAGAGATCATACTAGCGGGGTTAGGGTAGTCCACAAGTTCATCCTTTAATTGTTCCCAGTCGAGGGTGTATCGAGACAGGGCATCGATATTCCAGTGTAGACTAGCGTATACGCTTCTTGACCCATATGATGGGCGATGGATGATCCCACATCCATTAGTGTTTGGCATCAAAGATGGTATACGGGTGCTCAGTGGAGACTGGGTACACTGAACAGGACTCGCCAAGAACTCCTAGATGGTATTATGCCTAGCGTCAGATAACAGTTCTCTGGTGACACTGGTACAGGTTAGTCTGTAGACCCGAGATCGTCATAGAGTCTTGTGTGATTCCCACTGTGCTTTGATTTCCACCTTACCAAGTTCAAGAGAACGTGCAAAACGGTGGCTTTTAGGTAAAGTCCCGAGTCACATGGAGGCAACAAGCGATAGGAGGGGATTCGTCTCTCCCGGTATTGGGGGTTGATGTTGCGTTGTGCTCGATTGGCCATAACAGGAAGTCCCTGGCCAGAGCTAATAAGGAGATCTACTGGTATGTGTTATCAGTAGTTTCTCGACCCGTTATGAGCCTCATATCGACACGACTTATCGGTTACCGTGGTCTGACGTTTACCATCCCTAGACTAAATATGCGATATATCAGACGAAGAGACCGGACTGTACGGTAGTGTTACTGACAGGCTTTGCGGAAGTTTAGACAAGCTTGCTTATTGATCTTCTGATCGCTCAATACCCGGGTAGCCGTTACGTTCATCTAGTACCGCTGACGGCTTATGGGTGATTGATATGATCATCACCTACTGCCGGCGTATTGACGAGTCTTTAGAGTCCTACACTGTGGTTTCCTAGCTCATGCGAAACGAAGTAGGAGCACCTATATGGTATGTGCGGGACCGAGATTAATACGTGTATGTGATACCGTATTCTATTCTCGCGATATGTAATATCGGTCGGTTATATGTGATATAGCTGGGTTATCGAATCAAGTGTCAATTCGATAAGTCGATACACAGGTAGCCGTTACGTTCGATAAGCTGGGTTATCGAATCAAGTGTCGATTCGATAAGTCGAATCAAGTGTCGATTCGATCAGACGAAGAGACCGGACTGTACGGTAGTGTTACTGACAGGCTTTGCGGAAGTTTAGACAAGCTTGCTTATTGATCTTCTGATCGCTCAATACCCGGGTAGCCGTTACGTTCATCTAGTACCGCTGACGGCTTATGGGTGATTGATATGATCATCACCTACTGCCGGCATATTGACGAGTCTTTAGAGTCCTACACTGCGGTTTCCTAGCTCATGCGAAACGAAGTAGGAGCACCTATATGGTATGTGCGGGACCGAGATTAATACGTGTATGTGATACCGTATTCTATTCTCGTGATATGTGATATCGGTCGGTTATATGTGATATAGCTGGGTTATCGAATCAAGTATCGATTCGATAAGTCGATACACATGATATTAGTCGGTTATATGTGATATAGCCAGATTATTAAATCAAGTGTTGATTTAATAATTTAATGTATAATTATATATTTGATATATTAACATACATTAACTAATATTGGTTCACTTAAGAATTTCTTTTTCTCATTTGTGTACACTTAATATATATGTGATATATATTATTGTGTCATGGTTGTTACCACATGCTACATGGGTGTATGAGACTCACACCATACGTATGATAATTGTGGGTTTTATTATTTCAAGTAAATCAAAATTAGTTGGAAATTAGTCACATGGTTGGAGCTTGGTAGAAGCTTGTGGAACCATTGACTCAGTCCACTAATTTTGTTTTACATGAGATATTTATTAACCCAACCATTATCTTAAACCATGGTCAAGTCTCTACATGAGTTATATGAGATATTTCTCACCCATGGTTGCCATAATATTATCTTCTTCATCTTCCTCTTCATCAAGAGAGAGCTCTCTAGTTTTTTGAGAGGTGAAGAAAATTAGTGAGAAAATTAATTCTAAAGTGAGCAAAGTTCCTACTTCATCAACCTACATTAGATTAGCCATTTAGTTTAAGTTGTTTGCTTTACTAATTCCTAATTAGTGAAGAGGTAGCTTGAGTTGGTGTCTCCTCAATGTATATCATCTTCGGCCTCGAAGACTTCAAGCAAGTTTGTTCCTTTCATCTTGTGGAGCCTTTCTAGAGTCCGGGAGTTCACTACTTGGAGCGAAGGGACTACTACACGGAGCTATTGAAGTGAAGGACCGGTCTACAAAGGTTGTATTCCTTGTTCACTTGATGTAAAGATGTTTACATGCATGTATTGTCTAATTCTCTAGTTAATATTCTAAGATTAGGGTTGTTTAGCATGGCAAATTTTTGAAAATGGCATGGACGATGCCTCCCGAAACCTTGCTGTCGTGCTAGGTAACCCTACAATCTTTCTGTTCGAGTAACCCCACGATTGTCGTGTCTCTGATCCCTTTGGAGGCTGGACAAGACGTCTTCAAGTAATCTCCCAGGTCATTTTACCGTCAGAAGAGCAAGCGTTAGGGATTTTCCACGCCGCTTTTTACTTGAAGTTAGGCTCAATTTGGGAGCCCCGATGAGTCATGACCACTCCGCGCTGGTGTGGGATGATCTCCCATAGTCTTTCAGGTTTTATTTGAGTTGCCGTCAAGTCCCTGAAGCTAGAGATCTTCCTTTGCTTCGTTTGTTGACATTGTGTCTGCTATATTGCGACGAATGTCGAGGTTGTCTCTAGGTTGTCTGTGAACCGTCAAGACTCAAAACTAGGGACTTTGCTATGGCTCCGTTGTTTTGACCCTGGGGTCGGTTGTTGACGTCGCGTCTGCATCCTATTAGAGTGAGAAGGAACGCCGTTGTTGATCTCTAGGCTGTAGATGTTGCCGTCGAGAATGGAAACTAGGGACTTTGCCATGGCTCCGAGGTAGTCTCTAGGTTGTTGGTGAACCGTTGAGACTTGGAACTAGGGACTTTGCCATGGCTCCATTTATTTTGACCCTGGGGTCGTTTGTTGACGTCGCATCTGCATCCTACTGGAGTGAGGAGAAACGCTGTTGTCGATCTCTAGGCTGTCTGTGAACCGTTGAGATTTGGAACTAGGGACTTTGCCATGGCTCCATTTTTTTTACGTCGCGTCTGCATCCTACTGGAGTGAGAAGAAATACCATTGTTGATCTCTAGGCTGTGGATGTTGCCGTCGAGACCCGGCTCTCCTTCTGATGGAGCCTGGTGGGAAAATGTGGTTTCTTTTTCGTTGTGCCCATGAATTGTATACAGGGGTCGATGTGGACTCACCTGCATGGCAGAAGTTTCATTTTCTTAATTTCCGTGATGATATATTATTTCAGCTTTTTATATCGCAAAAGTCACGATTACCCAATCATTTCGGCTGTTTTATCGCGGTGCCCAATCATTTCGGCTGTTTTTTTCTTTTTACTCCTGCTTTTTTTTATTGCGAGTTGCCCCATCATTTCGGCTATTTTTATATGCATATTTCTTGCTCGCAGATTTTTATTGCGAGTTGCCCCATCATTTCGGCTATTTCATATGTATTTTTTGCTCGCCGATTTTCGTTGCGAGTATGGAACTCGAGATCTGATACCAATCTTGGCATCAGCACCGCTGCGACTGGAATATTGCCAGGAAAGAATCATCATTTGCCGTGAAAGGACTTAAAAATTGACACCTGTTCAGACATCAGCATCGCTACCACTGGAATATTGCTATGAGCGAATCATCATTTGCCTTTGCTGATTTGAACAAATGTGGCTTAGTAGACACGGTTAGAATCCTATTGACTAAGGCTTTTTGACTTTACGAGCCGTAAGAGTCTCATAAAGGTATTTCCCCCTACGAGTCGTGAGGATCTCGTAGGTGTATTTTCTCCTTAGGAATCGTAGGGATCCCCAAGTGTTTGTTCTCTTATAAGTCGTAAGAATCTCATAAGAGTATTTTCTCCTTATAATTCGAGAGGACTTACAAGTGTTGTTCACCATATGAGGACATTCCTCGTCATTGGTGGGACTTGGTGAAGGAACATTTATTTATGCCTGTGGATTGTATACAAGAGCCATCATTGTACCGCATGTAGGGCAACTTGGGGAGTGTGATGGCTCAGCTGTGCAGCCAGTAGGATTTAACTTGCAGTCCTCGCTGCTAGGACATGTGGACTTGAATTCCACTATTGTCGTGCTTGAGGCGACGTATTTAGTTTAAAGATATTACGGTCCATTGTTAGTTTAGGGACATCTCGGTCCGGTGTTAGTTTAGGGACATCTCGGTCCATTGCCCGTTTAAGGACGTAGTGATCCACTATTACCATTTTGGAGGCAACGGTTAGTTTAAGGACATATCGGTCCATTGAAAGGTTTCGTTTAGCGGCCTGTCTATTGGGTCTTTTGGCAGCTATGGGGATTTTGGCACCGGTCCTGCTCCCAGTTCATCTGCGTTGCTTTCAGACGCCGAGGGAGCTTCTTTTCTATTTAATGACGAATAGGAGACCGCGTGGCAACTTTCTACATAGTCTTCGGTTTCTCCCGACGAGCCATTTCCCTCATCATCGTCACTGTTTCCATTCTCAAGCATTTGGTTGAGAAACTCTTCGAGGGTGACTAGGGTCCGTGCCTTCTGGTTGTACTCCTCCAGCGCATCGATGTATTTTCGCAGGTCCGTGCGCTTGTCATCGAGCTGCACGGGATTCTTGGTTTTCTTCTTTTTCTTCGAAGACTTTGCAGGCCTGACCTGGGTGTTTTGCCCATCGTCACCAGCTTTCGGTGTTGAGCACGGTTTAAGCATCCCCTCAATGATCTCAGGCTCTAGCGGGCTTTTCCATTTGATCGCCGGACATACTTGAAGATCCTTCAGCATTCTCTTAGTTTTAGCTGAAAGGACAACTTCCCACAGAGCTTCTTCTACAAATGAGCATGATGCCCCCGGCGTATCCACCTTTTTAGGAGCGTGCTGCTGTGGCGGGCTTACCTTCCAGTTTTCGGACAGCATGAACTTGTCTTGTTGGTATTGGTCCTCAGCCCTGTTTTTGAAGACGTAGCAATCTTCGATTGTGTGACCCATTACTCTGTGGTAGGGGCAGTAGTTGGGACTGTTGACGTCACCAAGCTGCAGTGGGCATCTTAGATCCGGCAGAGTGATGATCCTGTTACGCACCGCCAATTCGAACAGTCTCCTCATTTTATCCCGGGGAAACGAGTAAGGACGTCTCAACTTCTCTTCGAGGGATCGGCGTGTGTTGCTTTGGCGAGCAACCGGTTTCAGATCACTCGGTTGTTGTTGAGCGTTAGCAACGAAGGTCGCTTTCCCTTTGCCCTTTTCATTCCGGAGATCCGTTTTTGAGGAAGACGGCTTATGGCCCATCTGGTCCATTTAGGCCAGCTTGTCAATCAAGGCCTGGAAGGTGGTCGGCTTGAAGAATATCATGAATTGGGATATAGTTGCCTGAGGATCAAGGGTCCCCATGAACATGCCCATGGCTAGAGCTTCTTCGATGCGTTGTTCACATTTTGACCATAGGTTCCGCCACCGAATTGCGTTTTGAACCCAGGTCTCTCCTGGCTTCACCCTGGCATTGATTAATGCCGTGATTGGGGTGCACTCGCTTGCGCTTGCGAACCGCTGTGTGAATAGTAATTTCATCTCCATGAATGTTTTGACAGAATCATTTGGGAGCTCGGAGTACCATTCAAATGCCGTCTCCGACAAGCTGCCAACAAACTGGCGAAGAAGAAGTTTGTCATCGCCTCCAGTATTACCGCACAAAGCTCTGAATTGAGCAACATGCTGGTGTGGATTGCCTGTCCCCTTATACACATGGAACTTAGGGATCGTATATCCTGGCGGGTACTTGATTTGATCATACCAGCCTGGATAAGGTCGCCCAGTTCTGAAGACTTGGCTTGCCGCTTCACTCGCTTAATGAGCTCGTATTTGTTGAGCTATGTAGTCATCAAGAGCAGCCTTAGAAATTGTCTCTTCTTGAGATGCTGAGACAGCCGGAAAAGGGTTTGACGTTTCCTCTCTGTCGTCTTCGATAATTATCGGAGGGTCTGCGGCTGGAGGTTCCGGCTGGATCATCATCCCGACCATGTCTTGGAACAGAAGCGCCATCTGTTTTATATTAGCGGCCTGTTCTGCAGCCTTTTTATCCTTCCTTTCCAGCACCCTTCACAAGAACTCGGTGTCAGTCTCTTGTTCCTGGCGCTGCTCAGACATTGATTCCAGGATTTCTTTCTGCCCGGTGAGTGCTGACATTTTTATCAGCATTTCTTAGAGCTTTTGTTGCTGCTCATGAGCTTTTGTCAACGACCGAGTGAGTGGTCGATGACCTACGGAAGCACGACTTTCCTCTTTCCCGGAAGCCATGTACACCGTGTGCACGATCATGCCCCCATACTTGGGGCGTTTGGGTCCAGTGCCTTTGGAATTCGCCGCAGGTAGTGGAGTTTTCTCCGGCCTTCTCCTTTTGTGGGAGATTGAGGTCGGAGGGGCCATTGTAACAGGCACCCATGTAGACGATGCCTTCCGTGGTACGGCGGAGGGATGGTCCACCTCTTACCGAGTATTCGTTTTCATCAGTCGACGAAATTAGTCTTTATCGATCACAGAATCTTGGACCTTCCGCTAGACTCTGCGGATTTTGGAGGACAACCGTTTAGGAGGTTGCTTTGCTTTGCCTACATTGTGTTTTCAGCAGGCGAGGGAGACTTCTTCAATAAAACGCTTGGGGAGTTCTTTTGCACCCTCCAGAGCGGATCGAAGCTGTTCCCAGTTGGAACAACAGCGTCAATTTCCACCATTGGAGCTGGTGGAGTAAGTCCAGAGGGGGAGTTGCCCCCAGCTTTCCTTACTCGGCGCCAGTGGCGACGTCGAGCATGCCTTGCAGACGGGATTGCCTCAGTTGTGGGAGTGGATTCCTCATGCCCCCTGCTTTGGTGAAGGGCTACAGCTGGTGTTAGCCTGTTGAAGACTGACGTCCGTTGGGAGGGGACTGTCAATCTTTCGAAGGCCGACTTTCTGGTAGGGGAAGCATTTTTGACGACTTCACCCGTAGCAGGAGTTGGAACGGCCAGTCTTGCGAAGACCGATCCTTTAGTAGGAGAAGCCCGTTTGACGACTTCATCTACTGGAACTGGAATGGCTATCCGCTTCGGGATAACTCCTTCAGGTATTGTGAGCCTCTTTGCAGGCCCACTGGAGCTTTGGATCAGTCTATTAAAGACTGAGGTGGAGGAATTGGATGACCCGTTGAGAGGGGCCGTGGTGGCTGCAAGTCGATCGAAGACCGACTTCTTGGGAGCTTCATGTGATGGCATCGGGACGCTGAAGCTTGTCGGTAGGAGCATGGTCCCGAAGAACAATCCAGTAGTGGCCTGAGTCACCTTTTCCACTGGCATTGCAAAGATGGAGGCCGCTTGGGGCCCATAAGTCACTCCTCCATTTGTGGTGGAGCGAGAGTTACTGTTGCAAGTGCAGTTGGAAGCCATCGATTTCTCTTCTCTTCTGCACAGGAGCAAGACACCAAATCTTAGTACCTCGAATCCAAGGGCAACCATAGTAAACCGCGATTTGTTCGTGAACACGACACACAAAGTGAGAAGTGGAAAGAGGAAAAGGTCCCACCGGGCGTGCCAGAATCTGTTTACCGCTGAAAACGAGGAGACTGTTCGAACTGGCGGTGCGTAACAGGCTCATCACTCTGCCGGATCCGTCTCCCATTTTCAGCGATAAACAACGAACTGCTGCTGTACCTCGCAGTGTCCGATCACGCTGCCGGCTCGGTGCTCGTCCGAGAATTCGAAGGGGTACAGAAGCCGGTCTACTACATGAGCCACGTCTTTAACGACGCGGAAACAAGGTACCTGGCCATAGGAAAGATTGTCTTGGCGCTTATTGATTGGTCTGTATTTAAAGAAGTAGTTTGTAGAATAACCGTAATCAGAACGGTGTCGCGCGTAGCTAGACCGAGGTGAGTACGGGTCGTCCTCAGGGAAACGTGGAACCTTTCAATCTTACTTTAGATGTGTTGAGAAGGGGGAAGAATAAAGAATGGTGAAGAATGGTTATAGGTTTTAGATCTACGTTAAACACGGATGCAAAATATAGATCTAGATTAACTACGGATGTAAGTTTAATATTAAAATGGGGCTTGTAGGGTTCATTAGCATTTAGTAGTCATGGATGATTAATTAAAGATTACTGTTTTTATCCTTTAATAGATTTAAAACTAGAACGACAGTGATGCATGTAGATTAGGGTTTTTGGAGTGAAAAAGGGTTCCCACTCTTAACCCCTATCTCGACAAGGAACTCCGTTCATATCTAGCCTTTACCAAAACAATAGTTAATCTAATCTCTGATCGTGGTCGTGATTATCAATGAATTGATAGCGCGCCCAATTAGGATGTTAACTATTCTTTTGATAAAGTTTATAAACTTTATAGAACTTAAAAAGAGTTTAAGGATCTTCATCATCCATTAACCTACCCTAATCCCATGAACCCTAACAAGCGAAGAATTACTCGCGCATGTTGAAAGAAGAAGAGATGGAGAAAGAAATCATATTAAAACTACAAAGAGATAGAACAAGAAAAGAAACTACTTTTATTAATCAACAAAATTCATTTACACTTTGTTCCCTTAGAAAATGATTACAAAATGCTAGTTTGCTTCTCGATCTCTTCTAAGGAGGTAGATGAACAGTTGATGATCAGCCTGGATGCGTGAGCCGTCGTGGACTTCGTGATCTCGTCGGTTTGATGATTTTTCCAAGAGGCTCTCGGTCCTTATTTATAGTCCCAGAGCCAGAACCCTAGCTTCTTAATTTGGAAACCAGTAGTTACGATCTCAACAACAAAATCCCATCTCCTAATACATCTAGACCGCGGCGGATCCACGGCCAATAGGTGGGTTTGGCCGCGGATCTGCGGCCTTATAGGGAGATCGCTTGATTTGGTCTTCTGGAGCTTTATCATTATGACACGTGGTGATCTTTTTAATCTCTGAAAACTGAAAATATTTTCCACGTCACTACCAGACTTGATTTCTTTAGTTTACTTTCTTAATTTGGCAGGTTTGTTCTAACAATTTTGATTTCCTTGATTTCAGCCCTGAAAATTCTGCACAACAAACTCAACAAATAATATTAGTAAAGTTTGTTTTATTGAGATATTAACTTAATCATTTAATAAGGTAAGCATATGTTAAATGGGCCAAATGTTACATGGATATTATATGCTTACTTTTTCCTACCAAATGATAATTATAATATATAAACACATGAAAATAGTATTTTTACAGATAAACCCTCACATGTATCATATATTATAATAAACACCTTTTATTATATAGAAATAGTAGGGAAAATATCATATTAAATGTGCAGTTTTATCAACTGAACAAATACCCCCAAACTTATGTATAATCGTCCCGAGCAAACTAGTTTATTCAAGAAAAGGAAAAAAAAGAAAGGAGAAAGCTAAGCACACTTTCGTAGGCAACACGATTGCACTGAGCACGTGCAACAAGCCGTTAAACATCTAGGTGTCCCTAGTAGGAGGAGTGTTGTCTCCTGAGGGTTTTCAGCGGATTACACCCATAAAATCCTATAATAAAAGACAGATGGTGAAAGTTGCATATAAAGATAAGAACTATAAAAGAAAGAACTATAAAATAAGAGTTTTCAACTACACCAGCTTTTCAGTTTCTATGAGTCCTATCTTAATGGTCATGAAAAAATGTTAGAAATCACATCATCCCTCAATAAAACATCGCCTTTAGTTTTCATTCCTACCTTTCTTCCAAACATTGATCATATACCCCTACGTGTGTGAACTGGACATCCCTACACTCAGAGAATTCAATTCAAGCAATCATACTCTTGTCCATCTACCTTAGTACTTTTTAATAGATATTTAGATGGAATTTGCTCACACATTTTTCATGCGACCGTTAATACTTCTTGAGGTTCTAACCGACCGATTACTCATGTGCTTGCTTATTTAGGTGTATTTCTTCGTCTTGCAACACTTAAGGCTTAGCAGTGGCTCCCAAACCAGTTGGTCTAAGGCACTAGGTGATAAAGCACCCTCGCTATATTTTTTTATTGCTGTCTTGGTGATAACAAAACCAGTGTTCATTTTTTTCTTTTATACCATTTTATCTTTTATTTTCCATTTATTCTTTCCTTCATACTTTGGCTTTTAGACAAGAGCATTTCAAGGTATCCTTTACTATCCCGAGTTTCAAGATGTGTGTAAGTGCGTATAATAGGGTATCAACGTTCAAATGTTTGGCTTTCAGAATAGGAACTATTTTTCAGGCTTAATTTTATCCTCAGATTAGTAATTTCCTTCATTTTACCAACTCTTGGGACAACAGCTCATAACTACTTATTACTAGTTTCATTTAAGAAAATATCTAACTTTCTTGTTTTTCTTAAACTATTCCTATCTTTTAAATATAATTTTTCACTTTCTACTCTTTTGTTATATAAAAAACAAAAAATTTTGAATGCCCAGTGTCAAAGATAATTCAGTGAATACAAACCTACCCCCCAAACCTGTTTTCAGCAGTGTCCTCACTGATGTTGTCTTTTGAGAGCATGGACCTGTATACTGGAGAGACAAAAAAGGTTAAAATAATAGTTAAATGAAAACTATCCCCAAACTTGTTCTTTGGCACGCACATATATTCAGTTAAGTCTATTTTCACTCACCTCCATTCTTGAAACGAGAAAATGTTGCCGAAACATGGAGGTGAGGCGGAGGAAATTCAGTTATGATAAATCGGCTCCTGTAAAAACAGGAGCTCCTCCACTGGGTCAGCAGAGAAATACGGTTTTAGTCTATGCCCATTTACTTTAAAAATTGAACCGTTTTTCAAATTTTCAACTTCTACTGCCCCGTGCGGGTATACATACCACACCACAAAAGGTCATTTCCAACGAGATTTAAGCTTACCCGGATGAAGATGGAGACGGGAATCGTAAAGAAGGACTTGTTGCCCCGATGTGAAAGTTTTTATAAAAAGGTTTTTATCGTGGAACACTTTAGTCCGGTTCTTTACTATCACCGCATTATCGTAAGCTTCATCGCGGAGTTTGCTTAGCTCATTCAATTGCAGCTTCCGATAGCTTCTCGCTTGATCAAAATCGAAGTTAAGCTCTTTAATAGCCCACATTGCTTTATGTTCGATCTCGACAGGAAGGTGGCATGCCGTCCCAAACACAAGGCGGTATGGAGACATACCAAGTTCGGTCTTATAAGCGGTGCGAAATGCCCAAAGAGCATCCGTCAATTTGGTTGACCAATCTTTATGGTTTTTAGAAACCGTCTTCTCCAAAATTTGTTTGATCTGCTTATTTGAGATCTCAGATTGCCCGCTTGTTTGGGGATGATAGGGCATAGAAAGTTTGTGAGTGATTGAATATTTTCGCATCAAAGCCTCGAAAGACCGATTACAGAAATGTGTCCCGTTGTCGCTAATTATAGCGCGAGGGTGTCCGAATAGCGAAAAGATATTTTCTTTAAGGAACTTAATGACAACTTTGTTGTCATTAGTGCGACACGGTATTGCTTCCACCCATTTCGAAATGTAATCAACCGCTAACAAGATATATAAATTCCCAAAAGAGTTGTGAAAAAGGCCCATAAAATCAATACCCCAAATATCGAATATTTCCACAACCAATATAGGTTGGAGCGGCATCTCGATTCTTCATGAAATCCGACCCAAATGCTGACACCGCGGACAAGTTTTGCAATGTTCATATGCATCTTTAAATAATGTTGGCCAATAAAAGCCACATTGCAAAACTTTCTCCGCCGTTTTTCGAGGACCAAAATGACCGCCGCATGCCTGATCATGACAAAATGATAATACACTCTTGAATTCATCGTTAAAGACACACCTGTGAATGATTTGATCGGAACAATACTTAAACAGATAAGGTTCATCCCAGTAAAAGTATTTTACTTGGGATAGAAATCGAAGTTTGTCTTGTTTCGACCAATCGCTAGGAATAAGTCCCGTCGTAAGATAGTTCACAATATCCACGAGACAAGGTTCATAGGATACAGTCAAGAGCTGTTCGTTAGGGAATGAGTCATTTATCGGCACGGTCAATGTTGGTGAAGGAGTGATGCGTGAAAGATGGTCGGCTACAACGTTTTCACATCCACTCTTGTTTCGGATGACAAGATCAAATTCTTGTAACAATAGGATCCAACGTATTAGCCTGGCCTTAGCATCCTTCTTCGATAAAAGGTGTCGTAGGGCGGAGTGATCAGTGTAAACTACAATTGGCGAGCCAATCAAGTAGGGCCTGAATTTTTCTAATGCAAAGACAACTGCCAAGAGTTCTTTCTCGGTAGTGTTGGGGTAAAAATTTACACCCCTGTTGACCGAGTCAAAATCAAGGTCAACCCCCAAGCTAGGTGGGCCCAAGCCCAGGTCAAGCGAGCCCATGCCCAAGTCGAGCCCGCGGCCAGCCTCCCCATGCCAATAACAAAATCATGTAATAAATAATTTTTATGAAATTTTTTATACATGAATGTACGCAAAATGGGCATAAAGCCAATATTTTGTAAGCCCATAGCTTATGTGCAAAAATGAAATGGCACATGAGCCATGGGATAGGCAAAATGCCATTTTGTGAAGCCCAAGGGGCTATATGTAAATATGTAAGCCTATAAAAGGCAACATGATGATGAATAAAATAATACTTTTCATTCTCTCAAAAACCTAGTGTTTATGCCTCTTTCCCCTTTCTGAAGGTTTCAAACCTTCTTCTTTTTTTGTGAATTAAATCAAGAGTTTTACTCTCCCTTTTCCAAAACTAAATAGTTTTTCACCACAAAACCCACAAAGGGGAACTTGGATCTGTCATTAGATCTCAAAAAGAAGAGATTTTTAGATCTCACATCTCTTGATCCAGCCAACAGAGGAGGAAGAAGAAGAACCCATTTCCTCAACCAAAACATTTTTAGGAGTTTAACTCCGCTCTAAACTCTATTCCTGGGACTAAAAGCCCCTTTTTCCGCCAGCGCCCTGCGCTCGAGCGCAAAGCGCCCACGTGCCGACACGTGGCGCTCTTGCGCTCAAGCGCCCACGTGCTGACACGTGGCGTGATTGCGCTCAAGCGCCTAGCGCTCGAGCGCAAAGCACCCACGCGCCCAGCGCTCGAGCGCAAAGCGCCCACGCGCCGACACGTGGCGCGCTTGCGCTCCAGCGCCCAGCGTCCGAGCGCAAAGCGCCCACGCGCCGACACGTGGCGCGCTTGCGCCTGAGCGCACGGCACCTAAGCGTACAGCGCTCAAGGCGCTGCCCCACGCATCCCTTGGATGCGTTTTCCTCCTCTTTTTTTATATATATATACATACATATATATATACACATATGCATACATATGTACACACACACATACTCCATGACACTATCCCTGTTAGAAAAAAATTTCTGACGGGGCGCTGCCCCGCACCCCGCAAGGGGGCTGCTAGCCCTCTTGACCCCCAGCCCGCTATCCGGGTAGCGGGACCCCCGTAAAAAACTCTGCGTGGCCCCCAATATATCCAAAACCCCTTCAAAACACAACACTGCACATTGAGTTCGCATGACCAGTTTAACCCGTCAATCGGAGGTTCCCTCGCTCCAAAGGCGAGGGGTAATTAACGGCAGCTTAGTCCGCGGCTGCCGGAGATTCGGATCCCCACAATCATTAAACCCCGGTCTACCCTAGGCAGGGGGAATCTGTAATGCACCTGACAAGCGCGCGCGTATTCCCATCTCAATGGGGTGACGAAAAACACCCTACAGGTAGTTGTGTAATTTATTTGTGTATCATTCAAGGTCCTACATGCATAATAAATTACATGTGGCATCTTATCAATGTGCTGTCCTAAGACCGCACCAATAGCAAAATCTGATGCATCACACATAAGCTCGAACGGGAAGTTCCAATCTGGAGATGATAGAATGGGGGTTGTAGTGAGCGATCCTTTAAGCGATTCAAAAGCAGCTTCACAATCCAAATCGAAGTGAAATGTAGTATCCTTGGACAATAGAAGAGTTAAGGGTCTAGCAATTTTGCTAAAGTCCTTAATGAATCTCCTATAAAATCCTGCATGACCAAGGAAGGATCGTATATCTTTGACGCATTTGGGACAAGGGAGGTTATGGATGACATCTATTTTAGCTCTGTCAATCTCAATGTCTTTTTGTGAAATTATATGTCCAAGTACAATACCTTCTTGGATCATAAAATGGCATTTTTCCCAATTCAAAGTTAAGTTCTTATCCTTACAGCGGGTAAGAACAGCCTCAAGATTACGAAGGCAGTCCTCAAAGGAGTCCCCAAAAATGGAGAAATCGTCCATAAAAATTTCCAGAAAATTCTCAACCATGTCTGAGAATATCTCCATCATACACCGCTGAAAAGTAGCGGGAGCGTTGCATAACCCAAAGGGCATGCGTCTATAAGCAAAAGTACCGAAAGGACAAGTAAATGTGGTTTTATCTTGATCCTTTTCGGCGATGGGGACCTGGTTATAGCCAGAGTATCCGTCCAAGAAATAATAGTATTCGTGTCCAGCTAATCGTTCTAACATCTGGTCAATAAAAGGTAGAGGGAAGTGATCTTTCCTCGTCGCGGCATTGAGTTTTCTGTAATCAATACATACACGCCACCCAGTTTGGGTGCGTGTTTGGATTAACTCATTAGCCTCATTAGTTATGACCGTGATGCCAGACTTTTTAGGGACTACATGAATTGGACTTACCCATTGGCTATCAGATATAGGGTAAATTATATCACTATCAAGACACTTGACGATTTCTTTCTTTACCGCCTCCTTCATAACGGGATTTAACCGTCTTTGTAGGTCTCGGGTTGGTTTGGCTTCATCCATCAGATATATATAATGTTCAACAATTAAGGGACTAATCCCTTTGATGTCAGCCATTGTCCAACCAAATGCTTGCCGATTTGCTCTCAACACTGCTAAAAGTGTGTTCTCTTGCTCTAAGGCTAGAGAAGCGGATATGATCACTGGCAAAGTATCATTCTCACCTAAATATGCATATTTAAGATGAGAAGGTAGCGGTTTGAGATCAAGTATTGGCGGAGAGACAATAGAAGGTGGGGTAAGGGAATGATATTCGGACTCCCTAAGAGGTTCAAAACTTGCATAGGATATTGACTCGGAAAATGCTACTGACTTTTGCGACGAGTCAACGGATTCAAACTCTGGGATGGACTCATCGAACATATCCTCACTATGAAATTGTGCAAGATCAAACGATGTCTCACTAGTGTTGTCGAGATCATCAAAGTAAAGTTCCTCATCCATGCAGCTTTCGGGAGCTATCTCGTGGATGGAACAAATATCAAGCAAATGAACAGAAGGTTCATATGGTTGACTTCCTAGCTTGTAAATATTAAGCTCAATTTTCATCTTCCCAAAGGATAAGATCATAGAACCGTTACGACAATTAATTACAGCGTTAGAAGTTGCTAGGAAGGGTCGACCGAGTATCACCGGGATTTGATTACGTGGGTTTGCCACAGGTTGTGTATCTAAAACAATAAAGTCCACAGGGAATATGAATTCCCCGACTTTAATTAACACATCCTCTAGTTCACCCCGAGATTTGGTGATTGATCGGTCTGCCATCTGGAGAGTACAATGGGCGGGTTTCAACTCTCCAATCCCTAACTGCTCATATACGGAATAAGGAAGCAAGTTAACGCTAGCGCCAAGGTCGAGTAAAGCACGATTAATATTTTTACCCCCAATAGAAATAGAGATGGTAGGACAGCCAGGGTCCTTACGTTTCTTTGGTATTTGCTGGGTAAAAGCTGTGCTAGCATTACTCGTCATGAAAACTTTTTTAGGCACTTGAGTTTTTCTCTTTCTAGTGCACAAGTCTTTAAGGATTCTTGCATAAGATGAGACTTGTTGAATAGCATCTAGGAGAGGAATATTTATGTTAACTTGCTTAAACATTTCCACAATCTTCTCCATTTGTGAGTTAGGTCTGTTCGCCCCTAATCTGTTTGGAAATAGAGCATGATCAATAAGTTTTGGGTCCAAAATTTGTGGAGAAGATTGTTAGGACGGATTCGATCCAAAAATTGGAGTGGGGATCGTTTTAGATAGATTTGTGGAAGTGGGCTGAGGGTTCGAGCCTTGGGGAAAACGGAGAATAGGCTCGGATGAAGGTGGGAGACTAGACGAATTATGGGAAGAAGTAGAAGCCGGGGTATCATTGGTATCACTAACATCATCAACTTGCTCACCCACTCGGTTATTTAGCACTTTTCCCGATCTCAACATAGTAACGGCGCTCACATTATGATTTTGTGAGTGGCCAGGATTAGGTAGGGGTTGAGATGGGAGTTTCCCTTTCTCTCTCGCACTCATTGCGGCGTTCAACTGTGCAATTTGGTTTTCTATTGATTTAATACTCTCACCGTGGGAGGCAGTGTCTTTCTTTATGGTATCAATAGAAGACTTCATATCAGTCGACATTTGAATGGAATGTTTCATAAACAAATCCAAAGTTTGTGCGAGTGAAGAGTTATCAGTACCGACCAATTGTGGTGCAGAAGTGTTGGCCGGATTTTGAAAATTTTGTGACTGAAAGGGGTGCTGACTTTGTGGTTGTGGATGCTGTGGAGGAGGTCTTTGATAATTTCTTTGGAACTGGTTTTGATTTTGGGGTTGGTTTTGGTTCCAAGCAAAGTTAGGATGATTCCTCCATCCTTGATTGTACGTGGAAGAATAAGGATCGTTTCTAGGTCGCTGCTGAAAAGAAACATTAGTTTGCTCGTGACCTTGAAACGATACATTCATAGGACATTCTTCCGTCAAGTGTGAAGGATCTGAACAGCAACCACACACAATCTTGGGTAGCGTGACCTGATTTAGGGAGACTAATGAGAATTTGTTCTCAATAGCGTCGAGTTTCTTCTGCATCGCTGCCATTTCGGCTTTCACTGCGATGGAAACATCGAGCTGGTGAATACCTCCCCTAGATGAAGGTGGTCTTATGCTTTCCCACTGCAAAGTGTTTTCAGCGAGGTCTTCCAGATATTTCCAAGCTTCACCATCATCTTTAGACATGAAATTGCATTGACAATTTGTTTCAAGCATCTGCTTTGTCCCTGAATTAATGCCCTCATATATAATTCGGCACAAATCCTATCTATTTATTCTATGATGAGGACATTAGACAAGCAGATCCTTGAAACATTCAAAGCACTTCCAAAATGGTTCATTGGGAAGCTGGGTAAACTGGTTGATCTCGCTCCTAACACAGGCGGTCTTATGGTTTGGGTAAAACTTCTTAAGAAATGCTATTACGAATTCATCCCAATTAGTGATAGAGTGTGCGACAGTATTATAAAGCCATTTTTCTGCCAAGTCGCATAAGGTGAATGGGAGAAGACGCAAGCGCATAGCATCCACAGTCAGTTGTGAAGTACCCATCATTGCGCATACGTTTTCGAATTTAGTGATGAAAACGTACGCGTCTTCAGACTCAAGCCCATGAAATTTGGGCAACAGATTGATGTAGTGGGGTTTAATTTCAAAATTATCCCCGTTGGCTGGTGGAATAGATAAGCAAGTGGGAAGTGGACCATGGATAGGATAGCATCTCTCTTGGAGAGAGATGCACGGAGGATTCTGCTCACCTACGGGCGGTGGCAGCGTAGTGTTATAATTTGATGGAGTACCGTCCATCTCGGTCGATATGGTGGATGGTAGGGAAAAAGAATATGAAGAAGTACCGACCTTGGAGTCGATAGCAGGAACGCGGACAAGACGGGCACTAGAATCCCGTGTCTAGCCGAGCATGTACTAAGCGGTTTTAGCGCAAGTGGCAGCGTGTGTACTTTTAAAAATGGTCTGTTTTGAAAAGTGTGTCGGACTTAGACAAATCACACAAAAATGCACAAACAACCCTAGAACTAAGGTTACCTAGGTCAAATCTCTAGACCGCTCCTATACTTCCAAAGGACAAGCCGTATGATCAATCCTCTACCACCTCTTTACTACTCTTGTGGCCAGGTAAGTGCCAGGTAAGTGGGAGGTATCCGCTATACGAATCACCGAAAATAGCGGGCCTAATTAAGTAACCACTTGCCTTAAACACACTGACCTAGGCACCACAAAAGTAATGCGGATAAGCGATAGATTACCCACGACCTTCCTCTGTCCTTATTGAGCGCGACAGTCCTTAGAGTCTTGTCTAGATATTTTTTTAAATTAATGTAGGGTTGATGCAGATGCTCGGTTTGTGATTTGTGGGGCTTAGGATGGGTGATAAAATCCCCACCTAATTTGAATTGTGGTCTTGCCCCTTAAAAATCCGTATTAAAATATGAATTAACAAACCGATTACAAAACTTTGCAAAAAGATTTTTGAGCGGCAAAATTTTGCAAAGAATCCTGCAGAAAAGATATTTTATTGGATTTCAGAGGAGAGAGAAAGATATAGAAAAGATACCAGAGAATTTGGAAACCCTAAATCCCCTAATGAGCCGTTGTTCCGCCGCCAATAGGCTCTTTGCGCCCCGGTTCCGCCGCCAAATAGGAAGATCTGATGAATATTTTTGCTACGTGGCCTCCCTTGCTCCTCTGGATCTTGATGAATGTCTCTGAATCTTTATCTCCTCACTAAAATGACTCCAGATTCCCTCGCAAAAATTCACACAATAATCGTTAAATATACAATTTGCAGTTTTGTTTATTTTTATGATATAAATCGAATAAGAATTCAACACAAATAGTAAGAATAAAAAATTACGCACGTATCCCCGGCAACGGCGCCATTTGATTGGTCTATATTTAAAGAAGTAGTTTGTAGAATAACCGCAATCAGAACGGTGTCGCGTGTAGCTAGACCGAGGTGAGTACGAGTCGTCCTCAGGGAAACGTGGAACTTTTCAATCTTACTTTAGATTAGGGGTGTAAACGAGCCAAACTCGAGCCAGCCAAGCTCGGCTCGAGTTCGGATCGTGGTTCTTTTTGTCGGCCCAAGTCCGGCTCGTTTAGTTAATCGAGCTAGAGATGCTCGGCTCGAGTCCGGCTCGATTAAACATGCCCAGCTCGTGTTCGGTTCATTTGTGGCCCATTAACTAAACGAGCCGAGTTCACGAGCCGAGCTCAACTGAGCTCGGCTCGTTTTCAGCTCATTTACTCATATTAATAGTATCTTCCAAGAAAAAAACATAATTAACAATAATGCTTAAAACTCAGGGTTTTGAGATATGGAAAAATTAAAAAAACATTAACATCTAGGGCATTGAATGGGTCTAAGTGCTGGGTTTTATATTTATCTCAGTACACTTTATATACTGTCATTTAATTGAATTAAGTGTTCTGAGAGTTGTATAGAATCTGCTATATATTACATATTACTGTTTTTCTTCAAACCGTGTAACCCAGCCGAACCCGAGTCAATACCGAACGAGCCTGGCTGAGCTCGAGTCCGGTTCGTTTAATAAACGAGCCAGGCTTTCTGGCTCATGTCCGGCTCATTAATAAATGAACCGAATTTGAACGAGCGAATACCGAGCCGAACTTTAATCGAACCCGAACTGGCTCGTTCAATTACCACCCCTACTTTAGATGTGTTGAGAGTGGGGAAGAATAAAGAATGGTGAAGAATGGTTGTAGGTTCTAGATCTACGTTAAACACGGATGCAAAATATAGATCTAGATTAACTACGGATGTAAGTTTAATATTAAAGAGGGGCTTGTAGGGTTCATTATGATTTAGTAGTCATGGATGATTAATTAAAGATTACTCTTTTTATCCTTTAATAGATTTAAAACTAGAAAGACAGTGATGCATGCAGATTAGGGTTTCTGGAGGGAAAAAGGGTTCCCACTCTTAACCCTATCTCAACATGGAACTTCGTTCATATCTAGCCTTTATCAAAACAGTAGTTAATCTAATCTCTAATCGTGGTCGTGATTATCAATGAATTTATAGCGCGCCCAATTAGGATGTTAACTATTCTTTTGATAATGTTTATAAACTTTATAGGACTTAAAAAGAGTTTAAGGATCTTCATCATCTATTAACCTACCCTAATCCCATGAACCCTAACAAGCGAAGAATTACTCGCACATGTTGAGAGAAGAAGAGATGGAGAGAGAAATTATATTAAAACTACAAAGAGATAGAATAAGAAAAAAAACTACCTTTATTAATCAACAAAATTCATTTACACTTTGTTCCCTTCGAAAATGATTACAAAATGCTAGTTTGCTTCTCGATCTCTTCTAAGGAGGTAGATGAACAGTTGATAATCAGCCTGGATGCGTGAGCCGTCGTGGACTTCGTGATCTCGTCAGTTTGATGATTTTTCCAAGAGGCTCTCGGTCCTTATTTATAGTCCTAGAGCCAGAACCCTAGCTTCCTAATTTGGAAACCAGTAGTTACGATCTCAACAAAAAAATCGCAACTCCCAATACATCTAGACCGCGGCGGATCTACGGCCAATAGGTGGGTTTGGCCGCGGATCCACGGCCTTCTAGGGAGATCGCTTGATTTGGTCTTCTGGAGCTTTATCATTATGACACGTGGTGATCTTTTTAATCTCTGGAAACTGAAAATATTTTCTACGTCACTACCAGACTTGATTTCTTTAGTTCACTTTCTTAATTTGGCAGGTTTGTTCTAACAATTTTGATTTCCTTGATTTCAGCCCTGAAAATTCTGCACAACAAACTCAACAAATAATATTAGTGGAGTTTGTTTTATTGAAATATTAACTTAATCATTTAATAAGGTAAGCATATGTTAAATGGGCCAAATGTTACATGGATATTATATGCTTACTTTTTCCTACCAAATGATAATTATAATATATAAACACATGAAAATAGTATTTTTACAGATAAACCCTCACATGTATCATATATTATAATAAACACTTTTTATTATATAGAAATGGTAGGAAAAATGTCATATTAAATGTGCAGTTTTATCAACTGAACACTTATCGTGGCCTCAAGGAAGGTACGGCACTACTTCTAGGCACACACCATCCTCGTCCTCACCGAGCGTCCCCTAGGGGCTATTCTCGCCTCCCCCGAGTCATCTGGTCGTCTGGAGAAATGGAGATGGGAGTTATCTCAATTCGACATCAAATATCGCTCGAGGAAAGCTATCAAAGCACAAGTCCTGGCAGACTTCGTTGTCGAATGTACTATCCCTAACAAGGAGGCAGTGTCGGCGCCCATCCCCGGGTCCCAACCCTTGGTCAAGGAAGGGCCCGACTCTGTTCCCGATTGGGTCCTCTACGTCGATGGATCCTCTACCGAGGAGGGGAGCGGTGCCAGCCTTATCATTCAAGGCCCGAACGAGGCAGAGATGGAGTACTCTTTAAAGCTCGGGTTCAGAGCTTCAAACAACGCCGCGGAGTATGAGGCCTTACTAGCTGGACTACGAATCGCCTCCGGAGTGGGGCTAAAAATGATCCAAATTCGCAGTGACTCCACCTTAGTCGTAGGCCAAGTGACCGGCTATTTCGAGGCCTGGGAACCGCTAATGGTAAAGTATTTAACCGAGGTAAAGAGACTACGAAAAGACTTCGACGAAGTTCAAGTGGAGCAGATTCCTCGGCACCTAAAAGCCCAGGCCGACGCCCTGAGCAAGCTAGCCTCCTCCTATACGGCTAACAATAAGAGAAATATCCTCTTCGAAGTCTTGCCACGGCCAGTGTGGAAGACAGGGAGGCAGCACTTCAAGTATACACTAATCAGGAGGAAGGCCGGGATTGGAAGAAGCCCCTCGTAGAGTTCCTGAAGGAAGGTACTCCCCCAGAAGATCGAGGGGAAGCACGCCGCCTTCGAGCCAAAGCTCGCCATTTCGTCTAGAGCAATGGAAACCTCCACAAGAAGTCCTACACGCAACCTCTGCTTCAGTGCATTGACCCCCACGAAGCCGACTACGTCCTCCGTGGGATTCACGAAGGGGTCGATGGAGCACATCAAGGGGTCCGCACCTTAGTCTAGAAGACGCTACTCCAAGGATACTATTGGCCGACGATTAATCAAGACGCTCAGAAGCTCATCAGAAGATGCAAAAGCTGTCAACTCCACGGCAACATACCCCGTCTTCCGGCTACTGATCTAATGGCCCTGACCTCCCCCTGGCTGTTTGCCTAGTAAGGAATGGACATGGTAGGCCAACTCCCAACTGGCACGGTCGGGCACAAGTACATCCTCGTCGCGGTAAACTATTTTACGAAGTGGATCGAGGCCGTCCTCATCAGAAAACCGGGCGCTATTGCGACCATCAAATTCCCGTAGAACAACGTAATATCCCTGTTCGGGATCCCGAGGTGCATTGTTACAGACCACGAGACGAATTTTGAAAACGACAAAGTCAAAGGATTCTACAACGAATACCACATACTAATGAAGTTTGCCGAGGTCGCGCATCCCCAATGCAACGGGAAAGCTGAGGTTGCGAACCGAGACGTCATCCGAGGTCTTCAAACTTTCCTAGAAGGAAGACACGGCAACTGAGTCGAGGAACTACCCCGGGTTTTATAGGCCTTACGTACATCGAAGAAGACCCCCACTGGAGAGACCCCTTTCATCCTCTGCTACGGCATCGAGGCAATGGTCCTAGCTGAGATTGGACTGCCCAGTTATAGAGTCGAGCATTTCGACGACGAAGCAAACACCTCGGCACTCCGGACTAATTTGGACATCTTGCTAGAGAAGCAGGACCGGGCACAGATCAAAGCCGCCGCTTATTAACAGCAGACTGCCCGCTACTATAACGCACGAGTCAAGCATCACACCTTCAAGACTGGAGATTTGGTCCCTAAGGCGAAACAAATTTGTAAACCAAGGAAAACTGCACAAGTTTTCCCCAAAGTGGGACATCCCATTCCTCGTCTCCGAGGTATTGCCTGGCGGAGCCTATCGCTTGCAAGACGCGGCGGGTCATAAGTTCCTGCGACCTTACAACGCCGAAAAGCTCAAATTATACAAGTGAATTCAAAATTTGTATATGTGAATATATGTTTTTTCTTTGCCAAAGCGATGTAAATTTTTCTTTTAAGTCTTCTAAATTAGAAGAAACTTCTTCAATATGTTTCCCTCTTCCTTGGTTCAAAGGTCACTGATCTCGTTTTATGAACATACTCAAACACGCAAAGAGGATAAAAAGGAGACAATATCACGTTGCAAAAGAGGAATTTTATTCATCAAAGGTATTATGGGCTCCCCTGCCTTACACAAAAAAATTAAAATTACAACGAAGGGGGAAGAGGGTCGAGAAAGCACCGCTGATGGTACTCCGAGGAGATCTCCGCTAGACGAGCCCTACCCTCCTCAGCAAGCTCCCTATGATGCTTCCCCGCACCCGGGACGCCACAGAAGCACCTGAACTCCCACCCGCCGGGCAAGAGTCCGCGATCTGCCTCTTTTGGAAACACTCCAAAAGAAGGGCCGCCGATCGATCATGCCTGTTCTTCGAGATGAGGTCGCAGACGTAGAGTGTGTGCAGCTTATCGAGCACCTCGTTCTGCAACTACGGAGACAGGGCATTGAACAAACCCGGGGACATCCTCCAAATGGCGTACATGAGCAATTGGAGGAAAGGGGACCGCCGGGGAAGTAGGCGGCCAAAGTGGTCCTCTATGCGTTCGACCACAGTATGGTACGTCTCCTCCATGCACTCCTGATCATAGAGGTACACGTCATCGCGGGAGATGATCTCTCCGATGAAGTAGATGAACCCGACCATTTTCAGAAAAGCAATGCTGAAAGAAACCCATATACCTTCTCTATATATGGCCTCAACAGAATCCCCAAGGGCCGAAATTTGCGCGTGCATAGGCACGAATCATGGGATTTTTTCATATTTCCCAATACAGGGCTGCCGCGTGGCATCCATCCCGTATCTCACGGTCAACCAAAGTCGGAACGACGCGGATCTTGGAGCACCTTGCCTCGCCTGTGCATTTCAGACACGTGTCGCCCGCGACGGTCACTCTTCCCTATTTTCTTCTCACAAGTTGAGGTAGATTGAACGATGCCTCGTAAAAGCAAGAAGAAGTTTAAGAAAGCCCTCA
The DNA here is from genome assembly GCA_030015575.1 of Agapanthus africanus. Classification (NCBI taxonomy): domain Eukaryota; kingdom Viridiplantae; phylum Streptophyta; class Magnoliopsida; order Asparagales; family Amaryllidaceae; genus Agapanthus; species Agapanthus africanus. Next base: position 605,654,931 of record CM057340.1, read on the forward strand.
CCAAGAGACCACCGAGCAGCTTCCCTACTCGGTCAATCCCTGGAGGGTAGCTCCTACCCATCCACGCCATGGATCGAAAGCCCTCACCAAGAGGACACCGAGAAGCTTCCCTACTCGGTCAATCCTTAGCGGGTAACTTCCTACCCATTCATGCTAAGGATCGAAGCCCTCATTAAGAGGCCACCGAGCAGCTTCCTGTTCTCCGCCGAAAGACCGGGAAGACATACGTCTTGCCTAAATTTGGGGGCAGATGCTATTTGGTGCTATCCGTCCACCTCTTCGAAAATGCCAAGTTGATTTATGGCACCGTGTATTGGAGGTTTAAACGGATGCGGCCGTTGTAGCAGACTTCGTCAGATTCCCCCTCACTTGAGGGGTTTTTGATTGTGGGGACGCATTTCCCTGCAGGTGCAAGCCCCTGCAGTTAATTATGCTACCGCATCGCGGTAACAACTTTCTCCTTCTCCAGATGGTCACTTCGTGTCGTGTGTGTTTGTTTTGTTTTTGGTTGCCCGTGGATTGTATACGGAGACTAATTTATGTTGTCGCCCATAGGGCGTGGATTAGTCCAAATCCGTATTTTCTTAGATTTGGGTTTTGGGTTGGGTGTAAGGATCATTAATCTCATTTGAGACTAAGATCAACTTAAACGTTTGTTAAGGAAACGTTAGTCTAATTTTAGACTAAGATCAACTTAACGTTTTGTTAAGGACACGTTAGTCTAATTTTAGGCTAAGATCAACTTAACAGGATCGTTTAGATCCAACAAAAAAGCATTTGGGCTCTATTGTTTTAATTTAGGGACATTACGGTCCAGTTTAAAGACGTCATGGTCTGTAAGGTTTAAAGACATCATACTCTATGAGTTTAAGGATCTCACAGTCCATAAAGTTTAAGGACATCATAGTCCATGAGTTTAAGGATCCCACGGTTCGTAAAGTTTAAGGACATCATAGTCCAATTTAAAGATGTCATAGTCTGTGTGGTTTTGGTTCAACCGTTTGGGAATGCGCCAAAAGTTATCGGTTATTGGGACCCTCCATCTCTCTGAAGACGTTGAGGAATTACAACGACATCTATCAGAAGTATAAAAAGATGTACCCTTGAACCAATGTTGGCAGGGAGATCTATAGTCAAGTTTGGGACTAAGATCTGTTAAAAGATTTATGAGCATATGGGCTCAATTAATCTGAGGTAGGGTTCTGTGGCCAATTTGGGCTCGGCCCATTTAGTTAAAATGTTAAACATTTAACAATATTGAGCATTGGTTTGGGTTCTGACAACCTTTTTGTCTTTTATTGAATGCTGAGCGTTCATTATGGCTCTGGGGCTTTTATTTATATAATACTTTATGTTCTCTTAGCACCCACGTGAGGAGCACGTGGTGCGCTTGGCACCAGTTAATGAGCACAGTGTACTTCTTTCTCTTAGCGCCCATGTGAGGAGCACGTGGTGCGCTTGGTGCTGTGCGCCAGTTAATGAGCGCAGTGCACTTCTTGTGAAGTAGCGCACACATGAGGAGCACGTGATGCGCTTGGCGTTGTGCGTCAGTTAATGAGCGCAGTGCACTTCTTGTGAAGTAGCGCACACGTAAGGAGCACGTGATGCGCTTGGCGCTGTGCGCCAGTTAATGAGCGCAATGCGCTTCTTGTGAAGTAGCGCACACGTGAGGAGCACGTGATGCGCTTGGCGCTGTGCGCCAGTCAATTAGCGCAATGCGCTTCTTGTGAATTTGGAGCGCTAAGGCTCTGCAGTGCTGTACGCTTGCTTTGGAGCGCTGATGCGCTTCTTTTAATTTGGAGCGCTAAGACTCCTTTTAGGCAGCTTTGCGCTCTGAGGATTAAATTCTCTCTTAAGAGATTTTATCTCATGAATCTAAGAACAAAGTTCTTATTTTATTGGAGATGTTTCAATCTCTTATGTTTTTGGTGAAATGTTTTGCCTTTATGGATCTGTGATCCTAAGAGAATTGAATTATTCTCCCCCTTTTTATAATGAGATGTTATGATCTCTTTTATGAAATACAGTTTTCTTATAGATTTATGATCTAGCATAAGAACTAAGTTTTTTTTCCTGATAAGATACTTTGATCTCTTTATTTTACCTTGAAGAAATTCTTCTTCTGCCGAGAGCTTGCTTTTCTCTTTGAAATTTCTCAAAGTTTGTGGAGGGGCTCCCCTCTCTTAAAACTTATGGGGATTTTCTTCCTATTAAAACTTATGGGGAGTTTCTTCCTCTTCAGACTTGAAGTCTTGGGGCCTTTATATAGTGAAGGCTGATTTATTGAATCAGTTAAGGAGATCTTTTCTCTAATTGATTTGGGGATGTTTCCCCCGTTGGATCTTTGATCCAAGGGCTTCTAATTTACAGAAGACAGTCTTCTTATTTTTAACAAGATTGGGAAATTTTTCCCATACAGAATTTATTCTGTATTTTGGTGATTTTTAATCACCATTGGATCATTGATCCAACGGTGCTCTGATTTTCAGAGTACAATCTTTCCTGTTTGAAAAGATTCTGAGGAATGTTTCCTTAACAGAATTTTATTCTGGTCAATTGATGATTTATCATCTTCATTGGATCTTTGATCCAACGGTGGGGAATATTTAGTTCCAGCGCTAGCGCTCTCGTGCTTTGCACGTGAGCGCTGCATTAGAGTCTTTGACTCTTGGTGCTGGCGCTACTAGCGCTAAAGCTCTCGTGCTTTGCTCGTGAGCGCTGCATCAGAGTCTTTGACTCTTAGCGCTGGCGCTGCTGGTGCGAGCGCTCTCGTGCTTTGCACATGAGTGCTGCATCAGAGTCTTTGACTCTTAGCGGTGGCGCTCCTGGCGCTTTGTATGTGAGGCGCTGCCTCATTAATGAAGGTGTTTTTCACCTTCCTTCTCCGCTTTTCCTGAGTCAAAGTTCTCTTTCCCAGAGCTTGGAAATAGTTCCATCATGCACAACATTTTCTATGCCTAGACTTAAATGTCTCCCTTCATAATATGAAGCAATGCTTCTCTTCTCTCTCATTTTTTAGAGAATCAATCTGACAGGGAAGAGCCATAGCTTGTAATCGCCCATATGGTCGCTGGCAGCCATGGGAGGTGCCAGGTGCCTATTGAGGAAATTGTTCCTCGTTTTGCTGCGCGCTTGGTGAACCCTACTCTTACGGATGACCAGTGTGACGCAGCGCTGCACGAGCTCTTGACTCGTATAGGATCTCCTCTCCCCATCAGCTCCGTTTGGCTCCGGATGGTCTTCTTGTCCGTGATCGGTGATATTCACCCTCCTCCGGCGGAGATGACTCTGATAATGCTCGACGCCGCGGAAGACAAGATCGGGTGCTTCCAGGAGGCACTTTTGATCACCAAAGCTCTGAGGGATCGCTCCGTTCGGCTGCTAAGCTAGATACGGGCTCAGCGGGTCGTCATGTCTGCCTTTGCTGATGGGTGCAGTGCTGACCGATGGGTAGCTACTCCTCGTGAAGATCGCCGCTTTGCCATGGTGGAGAAGGCAGAGAGGGAGTTAGATAATTTTATCCATAGTTTTGTAAACCCCTGTAATTTCGATCTCATGTTTGGTGATCTTTTTCATGTAGAATAAAATATTCAATTAAATGCTTCGTTTTTGTTGTTGAACACCTATCCTTCCTTTGATGTGCGCATGTGCGTATATGAATGAGCCCGGTTTCACACATATCTGTAGACAAAACTTAAGCCGGCATAAACAGGAACAAATAGCTCTTGGCCGAAGTTTTTGGTGAGAACACTTCCCTGCTCGGTCAATCCCTGGAGGGTAGCTCCTACCCATCCACGCTAAAGATCAAAAGCCCTCGCCAAGAGGCCACCGAGCAGCTTCCCTGCTCGGTCAATCCTTAGCGGGTAATTTCGTACCCATTCACGCTAAGGATCGAAGCTCTCATCAAGAGGCTACTGAGCAGCTTCCCTGCTAGATCAATCCCTGGAGGGTAGCTCCTACCCATCCACGCCAAGGATCGAAAGCCCTCATCAAAAGGCCACCGAGCAGCTTTCCTGCTCGGTCAATCCCTGACGGGTAGCTCCTACCCATCCACGCCAAGGATCGAAAGCCCTCACCAAGAGACCACCGAGCAGCTTCCCTGCTCGGTCAATCCTTAGTGGGTAACTTCCTACCCATTCACGCTAAGGATCGAAGCCCTCACCAAGAGGCCTCTGAGCAGCTTCCCTGTTCGGTCAATCCCTGGAGAGTAGCTCCTACCCATCTACGCCAAGGATCGAAATCCCTCATCAAGAGGCCGCCGAGCAGCCTCCCTGCTCGGTCAATCCTTAGCGGGTAACTTCCTACCCATTCACGCTAAGGATCGAAGCCCTCATCAAGAGGTGTAACGACCCCAATATTACTATACCATCGTGTTTTCTTTCTTTAGTAAAATATTGTATTTATTTATTCTTAGTATTTTTCCGTATATTTTGTTTTCTATTAAATATATTATTTTCTTATTCGATCTATTTTTCCTAAACTCATTTCTTTACACTAAATCTTAGCATGTTTCAAATTAAACGCAATACCTAATCCAACCCATAACCCAAATCCAATCTCATTTTCATTTTTTTTATAAAACTATGAGCCCAAAAGCCCACTTTCTTTTGAAGCAACAACATATATTTAATTCTAATTAAATATGTGCATGAACAACTTTGTAGCACATTGGTTAAGTCCTTGCATTGTTCTTCCATAAGTCACATGTTCAAATCTCTATTCTTGCAATTATTTTTTTTATTAATTTTTATTCTTTTCATAACCTACAAATGAGACCTTTCATTTCATCTTCTTTTTAACTCCTAAAATAATTAGAATTGTTATGAGCCATGATTTATTAGAATTATGGTGGCCATAAACTTTTTTATATCTCGCTCCTCTTTCTTTTCATCATCACACCTTTCTATCATTTCACATATTCCTCTTCATCTAAATTTCCCGAAGAAGAACATGAAGAAATTCTCAAGGAAGTCTCGCTAGAAACGCGAGGCTATCGGCGAATAAACAAGCCCGGTGACAATACCGGCTTGTGTATGTAAGTCTCTTCTCTTTTCCCTCCCTCCATCTCTTTCTCTTTATCTTTCTTTTTTATATTGTCATGAAAAAAACTTCCCTTTTCATATAATAGTCCCTAAATAATTAATTAAATGGATACATATATAAATAATGAACACGCACAAACATACACACATATATAGTTTGTAAAGACTTTTTCATTACTCTCAATCCATATGTTAAGATTTCATAGTGACCAATTAGGATTGCATCGTTTGTTGTTGTATTTTAAATTATTTTATTTAAATTTTGTATTAGAAAAATGAAGTTACGAATAAATATCATGGTTTTCTCATTTCTCACATATGACATATCAATACCTTTACATTTAAAATAATTTTTAGAAATTAATTTTTACTTCTGGAAATTTTCGGAAATTTACATATGATAGAATATATTTTTCTGTACACACTGTAAGAATTTCATATCAAACCGAAAAACGGTTTAGGAGTTACATAATTTTTTATTCACTGTTTTTAAAACTAGAAAACTGCCAATAAGGGTTTTTTTCGAGAGACCATAACTCTGTAATCTGTAATCCAAATTAAGTGTTTTCAGATGTTTTGAACATCTATATTGAAATATATAGATTTTTATTGTTTCATGTTTTTACTGAAAACCGACGTAAAATATAAAAAACTGTGTTACAATATTAAGTGACGGATCTGGAGAGAATTTGTCCTGATTCGCACACTATTTTTAAATAGGACATAACTCGAACACCCGATGTCCGTTTGTGACAAAATTTAGATGTGTAGATGCATAATTGATAAAACTATAATTTTATGTATATTAAATTACTTAGAAATGTATGAAACAAGCCGATATAGGCTTGGCAATATAACATATAGTTGCTGCCCAGAAATCTGAATTTCTGTTTTAAACGTTGATATTAAAATGATCATTACTAGAGTTTCAGAAAAAATCATGCGAATCTTGGTGTTTTGGATAAGTACATCTAAAGACCTGCAATTTTCTAATAATTTTTGTAAGCTTAAACCCGATAGAAATTAACTCAAATTGCGTTTTAAAAATATGCGACGGTGCTGGACAGATTCTGATCTGTTCTGCGCGACAAAACAAAAATGGGTATATCTCCCAAACCGGTAGTCGTATTTAGGCGCGACTGGAGCTCACGCATGCACAACACTTAGATATATATTTTTTTATATTCCGAAATTGATTAACTTAATTGATTAGTCGTAAACAACACTTATTAACGGCATTGTTTATGGTCGTTACTTGAATAATATACTTGACTCATTTTATGCTATTCGAACATGTATACATATTTATCTTGATCATTAAATTGTTGTATATACATAAAGACGATAATTAAATACTTGAGTTGTATTTTTAAAATTATACAAAATTATTTTACATAAACCCCCTCAAGTTTTATAAATTACAATAAGGACCCTAGTAAATATAGGTTTAAGCGGGACCAATCTCTTGAGCCTCAGGGAGCCGGAGATATGGGTGCTTGCCTATTTAAGATAGACAACTTAATAAACGGTGTTATTAACACGGTAATCGTCTTTGAAAAATACACAAATTATGTCGTCCATGTGCAGCGGTTACCGATAACACCAAAACCTAATTCAGTATTCAATTTCTTTTCTAATTGTCTGACTCAGACCGAGTCTTAATATAATCAATCTGACTTGAATGAGATTCAAGTATATATAAAAAATCAATATGAATCCATGCATTCATTCTGTTCAATCTATCAATCTATACAACTTGACCGAACCGAACCATGGATATACATCCATCTACATGATTCTCCATTTACATCCATTTACTGATATCATGGTTTCGGCAAGTCATCCATTTATACAATCTATAATACAAGACAATAAAATTTACAATACAAACAATACAATCAAGACATCGCGGGGTTTAAGGGGTAGATTGGTATGGAAGGTGTTAGAAGTGGCACGAGACAGCAACCATAAGACACCTAACCTGTATTCCATTGCTGTTGTACCATGGCATGAACGGTTCCTTGTGTTCCTGATACCTTAGTCTCCGGGGTAAGTGAGACTCCTCTCGTATACACTAGCCTCTTCTGTACCAAACTACAAACAACAACGTTAACACTAAATACAATATTATAACAATATAATACCACTTTTAAAGTTACGCACTCTCTCTCTCTCTGTCTATTCTATTTCTCCCTCATCTTTGTGACTTACCGAGCGATTGTTCGCTGACGACATTCCTTCTCTTTCTTCTTTGGAATGTTGCTAGGAGGATCGGACCTTCAGGAGATCGAGCCCACCAGCGAGGACTTGGATCAGCTAGCTTATGACCCAGAGCTTTAGATTCTTATACACATTTACATTCTGTATTTTCCTTTTCTATTATGCCACTGTTTGGGCATTGCTTTCCATTCCATGTATTTACTTTTCAGATGCATTGTACAAAAGAATGTTAATAAATAAAGTTGATGTTTATCACATTTGTCTCTTGTGTATATTCATTTTATATTGCTTAGTTACGCTTCGCGTATTTACTTCTGAGTATATACATAGCGGCCTCGCCGCGTCCTCTGCCCGTATAATGGGAAGCGGGGCGTGACAAGAGGCTACCGAGCAGCTTCCCTGCTCGGTCAATCCCTGGCGGGTATCTCCTACCATCCACGCCAAGGATCGAAAGCCCTCATCAAGAGGCCACCGAGCAGCTTCCATGCTCGGTCAATCCTTGCGGGTATCTCCTACCCATCCACGCCAAGGATCGAAAGCCCTCACCAAGAGACCACCGAGCAGCTTCCCTGCTCGGTCAATCCTTAGCGGGTAACTTCCTACCCATTCACGTTAAGGATCGAAGCCCTCACCAAGAGGCCACCGAGCAGCTTCCCTGCTCGGTCAACCCTTAGCGGGTAACTTCATATCCATTCACGCTAAGGATCGAAGCCCTTATCAAGAGGCCACCGAGCAGCTTCCCTGCTCGGTCAATCCCTGGCGGGTAGCTTCTACCCATCTACGACAAGGATCGAAAGCCCTCATCAAGAGACCATCGAGCAGCTTCCATGCTCGGTCAATCCCTGGCGGATAGCTCCTACCCATCCACGCCAAGGATTGAAAGCCCTCACCAAGAGGCCACCGAGCAGCTTCCCTGCTCGGTCAATCATTAGCAGGTAACTTCCTACCCATTCACGCTAAAGATCGAAGCCCTCATCAAGAGGCCACCGAGCAGCTTCCTTGCTCAGTCAATCCCTGGCGGGTAGCTCCTACCCATCCACGCCAAGGATTGAAAACCCTTACCAAGAGGTCACCGAGCAGCTTCCCTGCTCGGTCAATCCCCGACGGGTAGCTCCTACCCATCCACGCCAAGGATCGAAAGCCATCACCAAGAGGCCACTGAGCAGCTTCCCAGCTCGGTCAATCCCTGGCGGGTAGCTCCTACCCATCAACGCCAAGGATCGAAAGCCCTCACCAAGAGGCCACCGAGCAGCTTCCATGCTCGGTCAACCCTTAGCGGGTACCTCATACCCATCTACGCTAAGGATCGAAGCCTTCATGAAGAGGCAATCGAGCAGCTTCACTACTCGGCAAACGCCGACCGATTCTAACTTGGCTATTGTTTAACTTACGCTAAGGGAAGTGGTCACCGGTCCGACTCAAAGGAGTGGGCGAATCTCAGCCTACCTACATTGAAGAATCTTCCGATGTATTCTAAACAAATGATCGCCACCTCGACTCTGGGGGGCGGAGGGGACCGACCTTCCTGCACTTAGGGATTAATTGGCATACACTCGACGGGCGATCGACATCTAAGAGACCGATCATCGACCCACGGCTTGACTCTTGGGACGAGGAAAACACTAACAAGCTCACGTTAACGAGCACAAGAAAACATTTCCATGAAGAAAAATCAAAAACAGCCTTTATTCACGATCTGAAAGTCTTTACAAGGTACTATGGGCTCCTCAGCCTTACAAAAATTGCCCGAAGGCTCTTACAAAAATTACCCGAAGGCTTACAAAATTCAAAAAGAAAAAAGAAGAAAGCAGGAAGGCTCATGCCTTGGGACCGGGGAGGATCTCGACCTGCTCTGCGCCGGCGTCGGGAGCCAGGGCGACGGCTTTAGGGCCGGTGCTCCCACCAGGAGCCTTGGCGTCGGGAGCTAGGGTTACTGCTTTTGGGTCGGTGCTCCTACCAGGAGCCTTATCTCCAGCACTCCCACAGGCGGCCTTTCCCCCGGCGACACTCCTGACGGTCCCCCTACGGCTCAACCTCGAAGAGGGGGTACTGGAGCCGAAGCTCACTATCAGCAAACCCCGGCATCAACTCCTTGGCAGCGTCGAGGGCCTGATGCCAAACGATGGCCAAGGCGTCAGCAAGCTCGGCGTAGAACTGGTCCGACGTCATGTACCTCTCCACCGACTTCATAGCCCGAAGGTCGGCGAGCTTCACCGCTTCCTTCGCCGCCTCGGTTTCCCTCTTGCAGGCATCCCGCGTCTTCTTCATCGTGGCGTTAAGCCCCTTAGCCTCCTCCAACTTAATCTGGACGACCTTGTTGGATTCACTCAGAAGTCAAATGGACTCCTTGCATTTGGAGTTCGTCACCTCCTCGGAGACAACCCGGGTCTCGAGGGCGGTTATCTTCTCCTTCGCCTGATGCAGCTCCAGGCATAGGTCCTCCTCCCGCGAGGACGACTCGCCCGCCTTCCGTATCACCGGGGAAATCTCCTCATGCTCCATGTTGGCGATGAGGGCGCAGTGCTAGAGGACCTGAGGAAAGTAAAGGAAAGGGTTAAAAAGCATCCGACCCGAGAAAAAAAGCTTGACGAAAACCTCAACAGAAAGCAGATACCGACCTGTACGGCCTCCTGAGCGATGGCGGCAACTTGGGCCTTGAGGGTCCCCCGGGGGATTTTACCCCCGGCCGATCATTCCATCTCCGAAAGCAAGCTATCAGCAACAGAAAGCCTCGAGGGCACCTCGAAACAGACGTCCTTCTCCTGCACGAAGATCGGGGAGGGCGGAGATCGGGATACCGTCCTCTTGTATCTCTTGAGGGGGACCTCGGGGGGGGTCGGCCTCATCCTCCACCTCCTTCACCCAGGGCTCCGGTTCCCGAGCATGCTTATGGCTCTCCCCGCGGCTGGTTTCCGAAGCTCGGGGCATGGAGGAAGGCCTAGCTGGTGCGGCTGCCTTCGAGGCTGAGCTCGAACCGGAGCGGGACAAGAGTCAAGAGTAAATAATGCGGAAGCAAAAGATCCAATACCAAAATAACTGGAATGTATGTCCCATAATGCGGGCTCACATCAGAAAAATGCTGAAATGTAAAAGAACTAACTACTACTGAATCATTACTGCTCAGACTGCTGGCTGAAGTACTCCTGCTCGGACTGCAGCAAAGGTACAAGATCTGGGCCATGCAAAACCCAGACGTCAGCGCGTCATGTCATCAAGCAATAAAATATAAACAGGGTAACAAGACATGCAAGTATAATCGTAAATAGTAAAGCAGATGTAACAGTAATATAAATCATGGCAGTGAAAGGTAGTGTACAGTGAGTAATCTAAACTGGCCTATTGGGTTGAATAGTCTCAAGTCTTTGAAATCAATTTGATGAATCATCAATGTAACTCAATAGTATCCCGTGCATGCCCGGGACCACGGTCTAAGACTCTCGGGCTGAAACCGAGACATGCCGCTAGGCACTAAAAGGAAAAGGGTAAAGACGAACGATGTCAGCAGCAGCATCCCGAGGCGGGCCTAGCCTCTAGAACTGATCAGTATAAGCAAGCAACTGTCGAGTTACAAGTCAGAATTTCATCATTGATTTCCCTATACCCCCAAGTTATATGTGTTCAAGTCAGGTATTAAGTAATCAAGAACTAATGCCAACTCAGAATCAGGTAGGTGCAGGTTTTTCTGGATAGACAACAGGAACGATCCGTAAGGACTACATGTCGGGTTTGTTGGCATTAGACCCAAGATCAGGTAACAGGTAAAGCCATGGTACATCAGGTCAAGTCGAGTAGTGTATTTAGATGTCATGTCATGTCAAGAGTGTACGGTACCATGTCAGGTCAAGTAATATGTATAGCAAGTCACGTCAGGGTGTACAAGATATCATGTGGGTGCTCATAATCAACTAGCATAATCATGATTATAAATAACAAGCATGGGTATCATCAGAACAATAAATTGGCACATGTAACAGGTTAAGCAATATGTGTAGATTAAACTACTGAGCTGTACGGTTATCGGTTCGTGTTTAAGAAATAGTTTTAACATTACATGGATACAGTATGACAAATATGGATGTTAAAATCAGGTTAATAAGTATTAAGTAATCTAGGGATGCAATGACATGTATAATATGTTCAAAGGATGCAATTATAACGAAAACCGATTAACGATACCCACGAATGTCCGATAGAGTAAAACTAGAGAAAAGGGTATCATAGACTATGTACAAAAGCTATTATGTGATTAAAATGTAACTGTGATTACTAGGTATACTCAACTAAATGCAACAGTTCGGTTTCAAGTTTTGAATCTGAAATATGTAAACGGGACGTCGCACTGTTAACTTGGAATTCAAGACTTTCGATTCTATCTATAGATTTGATAAGAAAATAGATAAATTAATATAGGAATAGTATGAATAGCATGTAGCAAGTTTCACTTGCCTCGACGGATCGCAAAGCGGTAAACGGAACGTCACGCGTCGGCGGAAAAAGTCGCGACGCGCGCACGGTACACGGAATGAATCCAAATAACACACAAAGTGGTCCCACGGGGCAGGTACGCTCGCTGGGTCGTCGAGATTGTCGGCGTCACGCACTTCTCCGGCGAATTACGGAAAAATAAAGCATTCAAGAAAATGAAGAAAGAGAAGGAATAAAGAAGGAGGAAGAAAAATCAGAAGAAAGAAAAGGAGGAAGGAATGCTTACTGCTTGCTCTGTGTTTGCAGAGGGGGTGATGATGTCGACGGCCGTGATCGGAGCTCCGGCGAAGAGGGTTGGTGATAGGGTTTAGGGTTGGCTGATGTTGGCTGGAGGTTATGCAGGGGGTGCGCGGGTTGGTTCTTGTAGAATGAGGGAGATGCGGAGAGGAGGGAGAGAGAAAAGAGATGAATAAGGAGGCGACGGCGAGACAGGGTCGGCGATGGGATGAGGTGGTTGCGAGGTCGGGCGTGCAGTGTTTCCTGAGCGCTCGGGAGAGGAGAAGGAGGAGGAAGGAGAGAAGATGGAGGCGACGAGGGTGCGGGAAGGCTGATGAGGTGATGAGATCGAGGAAAGAAGGGAAAGCCGCGGGGCTTCCAGGGTTAGGGTTTGTTTTAAATGGGTTCGTGGCGCTGGAAGAAATATATAGAAGAAGGAGAAGAAGAAAGTGGGCGGTGACGATAAGAAAATAGACGGTGTTGGGACCTATACCTACCGAGAGAGGAGAGAGAGGGGGAAGCGAGAGGAGAGAGAAGGGCTTGAGAGAGAGTGTGTGCTGCGGAGGTAGAGAGAGGAAGAGGAAGAGAAGGAGAGAGAAACAGAAGGAGAGAGATCTCGTGGGGCCCCCAACTTAAAAGAGGAACGGTGATTGGCCCGTGCTTAAGAAAAAGATTTTATAAAGGATTTGCTGGTCTAAGGAAATAATTTCGTTATTGGAAAAATTTTGTAAGCTGTAGAAAAATATTTTTAAACTGATTTTAAGAAATTTGAAATAAATAGGATTTGGCGGAATACAAAATATTTCAGAATTGCCCCCGGGTCGGGTCCAAAAATTTGAATTTGAAATATGAAAATTACTAGCAAGTTCCAAAAATCAAAAAGAAGGATTTTGTAAAAAAAATGCATACCCCTAAGAACGGACGCACGCACGTGCACGTAGCCATCCAAACACGTCCGTTCCACTGAATGGGACGAGAACACGATGCAAGGACGCTACCATGGGGTTAGGGGTATCAAGCAGGCCATGTCAAGCATTTTTAAATTATTTTAAATGACTTAAATGGTTATATGCAGAAATATGAAATGTTAGTGTAATTTATAACTAGTAAACAACGAGCTCAAGTAAACGGGTCGAATATAAAGTAAATTACCATTTGCAACCAAACATGATAAATGAAATAAATACCACGAACAACACATACGGTACTGAAATTGGTATAACTGGACTCGGTTGTTACATTATACCCAACTACAAAAAGAATTTCGTCCTCGAAATTCCTAAACAAGAAAGGATAAACAATCAATCAAACTACAAGAAAAGATGGAGAAACCTCTGCCGGGTTTCATCTCGAACATACTTACGGAGTTAAGATACGTGAAACACGTCATGGACATTCGCCAAGGATTGCGGTAGCGCCAAACGATACACTACCACACCAACACGCTCCAAGATCTCGAAAGGTCCGACGAATATGGGACTGAGCTTTCCTCGACTTCCGAAACGAATCACCCCTCCAGTCGGTGATATCTTCAAGAATACCAAATCACCCACGGTGAACTCTAGAGATCTTCTCGACGTATCTGCCCAACTCTTCTGTCTGTCTTGTGCTGCCTTCATATGATATCTGATAGTGCTAACCTTCTCAACTGTCTGCACAACCAAATCTGGTTCCAACAATCTTCGTTCACCGACATCGTCCCAAGAGACAGGTGAACGACACTTGCGACCATACAAAGGTTCGAATGGAGCCATCTGAATTGTCGCCTGGAAACTATTGTTGTAAGAAAACTCCACCAAATGCAGATGATCCTCCCATGAACCCTTGAAGTCCACCATGCAATCTCTCAACATATCTTCAAGAGTTTGGATCATTCTCTCTGACTGGCCATCTGTTTGAGGATGATAATCTGTGCTAAACTTCAATCGAGCCCCCAAACTTTTCTGTAAGCTCCTCCAAAAGTGAGATAAGAACCGCGAGTCACGGTCGGACACGATGCTCACCGGTACTCCATGCAATCTTACAATCTCCTGCATGTACCGTTCTACCAAAGTTTCTGTTGATTGACCAACCCGAAAAGGAATAAAATGGGCTGCCTTGGTCAAACGATCAACCATCACCCATACTGCCTTGTTGCCTTTTGGACTCCACGGTAGAGCTATTACGAAATCCATGGTTATGTGTTCCCACTTCCACTGAGGGATCGGAAGTGGTTGCAATAAACCAGCAACCCTTTGATGTTCGGCCTTAATTTGCTGACACACCAAGCATTTTGCTACAAAGCGAGCAATTTCCCATTTCATCCCTTCCCACCAGAAATGCTGCCGTATATCTCGGGACATCTTCGTGACTCCTAGATGTACGGAATATGCTGAACGGTGTGCCTCCTTCATCAGCTCTTCGCGAATATCTCCCTTTGTCACACACAAACGGCTACCATATCTCAATGAACCATCTTCATGGATCAATAAATCCGTTCGAAGTCCCGCTTCAACCTGTTCTCGAAACCTTTTGCAATCTAGGGTCCTGCGATTGCGCTGCTTTAATATTCTTGACCAACGACGAATGTACCTGCTGTTTCCCCCAATCAGAGCAAGGCTATGTTTGAATTTCAAAAATTCAAATTTTGAAGTAACGCTTCAAATCCCGTGCGCTGCGCGCAACACGCCACGTGTCAGAAGTTGATGCGTCAGCACAGCGCCCGAGGCAGTGCGTCCAATAAGAGCAAGGCTCTTTTAAAATAAAAAGTAAAGGAAGCAACGCAAGCGCTACGCTGCGCGACACGTGTCTGCGCAGTTGCGCAAGCACAGCTGCGCAAGCGCTGCGCGACACGTGTCAAGCGCTGGGGCGTTTACGCCAAACAGAATTAAAATTCTAGTAAGATCTTTCTGTTCTTGTTAAAACAAGAAGATTTTCTTCTGTAAAACAGAAGCTCTTGGATCAAATATCCAACGGTGGGGAAAATTCCCCAAGTCACTCAGAGAAAGATCTCTTTAACAAATTTAACTAATTTATGGGCACTATAAAAATGACCCTAGACCTCAATTCAAAGGGATCGACATTTGTGAGAAATCAGGAACTTCAAACAGAGAGAACTCTGAAGAATTGGAGAGAATTTCTCAAGAACAAGAAAAAAAAGAAAGGTAAAAACCTTTAGAAAAAGAGAAAATTCTCTTAAAAACAGATCATTGATCTAAGAACAAGATCAATGATCTTCAAGAAAAAAGAAAAAAATAAAAACAATAACAGTGCCTTGCACTTTTTATGAACCGCTGGTTCTTTGAAAACAAGAAGAAACTTGTTTTCTTTGATCTAAAATTGATCCAAAAAGAACAGTGCTCAGCACTTGCCAAAACTGACCTATTGCGCAAGCCGCCAGGAAGCGCCACGTGTCAGCAGTACAACAGTGCAGCGCACTGACACAGCGCACTGCGCTTGCGCTCACCAGAGCGTGACACGTGTCACCTCCACGAGCGCCTGTGCTCATTAATTGGCGCAAAGCGCCTGACAAGCCACGTAGGGCACTGTCAGAGTATTTAATGCTCTGCATTATTAAGAAAAGGGACAGAGCCCAATTAAAAGGCCTAACAGGCCTAATAAAAAATGCTATGCATTTCAAGAAAAGGGCAGAGCCCAACCAAAATAAAGAAAAATAATACAGTAAAGGGGCAAGGGCCTAGCATAGGTCCAATAGGCCAAAGACAAAAGAATATTGAAACTGGACTTAGCCCAGTCATGGCCATAAGTCCTCAAATTAAATTGACTGAGCACGGCTGCTCCCTAAATCAATTTATATCCGGTTCGAGGGTACATCTCCGAACTCTTCTGACACTTATCGTTGTAATCCTTCAACGACGTCAGAGAGGTGACGGGTCCCGACGACCACACATCAATATGGACTGCGGGGTCCTTAAACTCGTGGACCGAAACGTCCTTAAACTAATATTCATCCCAAAATGGGAATGTTGGACCGAAACGTCCTTAAACTAATATTGGACCGAAATGTCCTTAAACTAATGATGGATCGAAACGTCCTTAAACTAATGATGGACCACCACGTCCCTAAACTGGCGATGGACCGAAACGTCCTTAAACTAATGATGGACCACCACGTCCTTAAACTGGCGATGGACCACCACGTCCCTAAACTGGAACATGGACCACCACGTCCCTAAACTAGAACAATAGAGCCTCCAAATGCTCTTTTGCCGGATCTAAACGGTCCCGTTTAAGTTGATATTAGCCCCAAACACGGCTAACGTATCCTTAAACATTCAAATGTACTATAAAACTCCAAATCGACTTTGGTTCAAGGGTACATCTCTGAACTCCTCTGACACCTATCGTTGTACTCCTTCAACGATGTCAGAGAGGTGATGAGTCCCGACGGCCATATATTAAATGGATCACCACATTAAGTCGATCTTAGTCTCAAACAGGACTAACGTATCCTTAACAAAAGTTTAAGGATCTTAGCCTCAATACGGCTAACGTATCCTTAAACTAAAAACACCAAACCCAAATCTAAGTAAATACGGATTTGGACTAATCCACGTCCTACGGGCGACGGCATCACTCAGTCTCCGTATACAATCCACGGGCAACCACAAACAAAACAAACACACACGACACGAAGTGAAATTTTGGAGAAGGAGAAAGTGGTTACCGCGATGCGGTAGCGTAATTAACTACAGGGGCTTGCACCTGCAGGGAAGAGCATCCCCACAATCAAAAACCCCTCTAGCGAGGGGGAATCTGACGAAGTCTGCTACATCGGCCGCATCCGTCTAAACCTTCGATACACGGTGCCATAAATCAACTTGGCATCTTCGGAGAGATAGACGGATAAAACCATATAGCATCTGCCCCGAATCTCAGGCAAGACGTCCTAACGTCGTCGCCGTCTTTTGGAGGGGAACAGATTCTGGCACGCCCGGTGGGACCTTTTCCTCTTTCCACTCGACCCTTCGTGTGTCGTCTTCGCGAACCAATCGCGGTTTGTTAACGGTTGCCTTTGGATTTCAAGTTACTAAGATTTGGTCTTTTGCCTGGCGCAGAACTCAAGCATCAATGGCCTCTAACTGCACCAACTGCTCGAAGTGCCACTGAAACGGACGCTCCACCTCATCTGGAGGTGTAGCATATGGGCCCCAAGCGGCCTCCTTCCTCGCTCTGCCGGTAGAACATGTGACCCAGGCCACCACCGGCCTATTTTTCGGGACCATGATCCCACCTACAAGCTTCTCTATACCAATACCTGCACCAGAAGCGAACAAGAAGTCGGTCTTCGACCAGCTCACTGCTACGACAACCCCTGTCAACGGGTCGTCCATTACCAAGCCAACAGCCTCTGTCTTTGCGAGGCTGGATCAAAACTCTGAGGGGCCCGCCAAGAAGCCTGTGAATCCCAAGATGGCTGTCCCAAGGAAAGCAATAACCACTGCTCCAGAAGTCGTCAAGGCGGCTTCCCCTGTCAAAGAGTCAGTATTTTCAAGACTGACTATTCCTGCTCCCGCCCCTACTCGAGGATCTGTCTTTGACAGATTGAATATCACCCTTCAAAGGACAACCTCAGTCTTTAAGAGGTTAACACCAGCGGCGCCTCATTCAGACAGGGGGCAAAAAGAAGCTGTCTCTATCTCCGAGCCAGTCCCAATGGCTCGTCATGCTCGACGTCGCCACTGGCGACGAGTAAAGAAGGCAGGAGGCAACTCCCCCTCAGGGCTAACTCCACCTGCTCCAGTGGTGGAAGTCAACGCTGCTGTTCCAACTGGGAACAGCTTCGAACTGCTGAGGAGGGTATGTAAGAACTCCCCAACCGCTACACTGAAAAGATCTTCTCCATCCGCAGAGAGAGTTCCGGAAATGAAGCAGGAGCAGCCCCCTCGACGGCTGTCCTAAAAAATATACAAGGTTTGGCGGAGGGTTGAAGACTCCGTAATTGACCCAGGGCATTCTCGTCAACAGAAAAAGGCGAAGGTGCAAGAAGAAAAGAAACGTCTGGACAAACAGCAGAGGACGACCACCACCTGGGTGCCCACTACAACGGCCCCTTCAACTTCGACGGCCCACAAAAGAAGAAGGCCGGAGAAAACCTCCGCACCCGCGGCAAATGCCAAAGGTGGTGAACCCAAACGCCCTGGATCTGGGGGCATGGTAGTTCATACCGTCTATATGGCGTCCGGTAAAGAGGACAGCTGCATATCAACAGGTCATAGACCGCTCACGCGATCGATGACCAAAGCGCAGGAGCAGCAGCAGAAGCTCCAAGAGATGATGAACGCTATGGCTGCACTTACTGGGCCAAAAGAAAACCCTGAAACATCCTCGGATGAACGCCAGGAGCAAGAAACCGACGCCGAATTTCTTCGTCGGATATTGGAGAAGAAGGATAAAGATGCTGCAGAACAAGCAGCCAACATAAAGAAAATGGCCCTCCTGTTTCAGGACATGGTGGGCATGATGATTCAACAAGACCCTCCTGCTGAAGATCCCCCGATCGTCCTTGAAGACGATAGGGGAGAAACGTCAAATCCTCCACCGGCTTTGTCAACAGCCAAGGAGGAGGCAATCTCCAAAGCTGACATAGACGAATACATAGCTCAGCAGATCCGGGTTCATCAAGCAACTGAAGCAGCGGGTCAGGTCGTAAAAATGGGGCGACCGTATCCGGGCTGGTACGACCAGATCAAGTACCCGCCAGGCTATACAATACCAAAGTTCCATGTGTATAAGGGGACTGGCAATCCCCACCAGCATGTTGCCCAGTTCAGGGCGCTTTGCGGCAACACTGGCGGTGATGATAAATTATTGCTCTGCCAGTTCGTTGGCAGCTTATCAGATACAGCGTTCGAGTAGTATTCCGAGCTCCCGAACGACTCTATCAAAACCTTTGCTGAGATGGAACTGCTGTTTACCCAGTGTTTCGCGAGTGCCAGCGAGCGTACCCCGATAACGGCATTGATTAATGCCAGGGTGAAGCCGGGCGAGACATGGGTCCAATATGCTATACGGTGGCGTAATTTATGGTCAAAATGAACAGCGCATAGAAGAAGCTCCTGCAGTGGGAATGTTTATGGGAACCCTCGATCCGCAAGCAACCATCTCGCAATTTATGATGTTCTTCAAGCCGACCACCTTCCAGGCACTAATCCACAAGCTGGCACAAATGGATCAAATAGGCCATAAACCTCCTCTTCCAAAGCCGGACTCCAGAAATGAGAAGGGGAAGGGAAAAGCGATCGTTGTCGCTAATGCTCAACAACAGCCGAGTAACTTGAAGCCGGTTGTTCGTCAAAATAATATGCGCCCGTACGTAGCCCTTGAGGAGAGGATGGGACGTCCTTACTCATTTCCCTGAGATAAAATGAGAAGGTTATTCGAGCTGGCGTTGCGCAATCGACTCATAAATCTGCCGGATCCAAAACGTCCGTCGCAACCAAGTGATGTCAATGAGCCCAACTACTGTCCTTATCATCGAGTACTGGGTCATCCGATCGAAGATTGCTACGTCTTCAAAAATTGGCTCGAAGACCAGTACCGACTGGGCAAGTTCGCGTTATCTGACAAATGGAAGGAGAATCCCCCGCAGCCCCACACCTCTAAGGGAATGAATACGCCGGGGGCAACATGCTCTGTCATTGAAGAAGCTCCTTGGGAGGTTGTATTATCAGCTAAGACAAAGGGAATGCTGAACGACCTTCAGGCATGCCCAGCGATCAAGTGGAAGAACCCGTTGGAACCGCAGGTCATTGAAGGGATGTTAAAACCACGACCAACTCCAAAGACCGATAGTGATGGCTCAAGCACTCGCAACCAGCCGTCGAAATCTTCAAAGAAGAAGAAAAAGAAGTCAAAGAAGCCCGTGAAGCCTGGAAACAAGCGCACGGACTTACAAAAATAAATTGACGCGCTGGAGGAATACAACCAGAAGGCACGGACTCCCATTACATTCCTAGAGTTCCTCAATCACGTCTTTCATATGATTTCCCATTCGCTCACGAACGATGAGGAGACTCCTTGTACTGGAAAGCTGGGGGCAGATCCTGAACCAAAAATTTTGGGACCGTCGGATGAAGTAATTGACGCATTCCTTAATGAAGCTCTCTTAAAAAGCAAAGCTGATCGGGAGCGCGAGGCGGTCATATTCGAAAGGGCCAAGCGCCAACGCCTTGACGAAAGAATTGAGATACTCCCGCGGGAGAAAAATACACCCACTGCGGATAAAATCAAATTTAAGATGAGGAAGAGGCTTGCTAAAGCCGTGTCAATAGGTATGAAGCTATCATCCTATGAGGGAAGCGTTACTGGTGAAGCGGAAATGCACCCCTCTTATTGCTTGTATCATCGGAAGATTTCGCACCCCACTGAAGAGTGCAAAGCTTTCGATAGATGGTGGCAAGGATATGTTGCTCACCGGCAGCATTTTAAGCGGGAAAAGCGCAAGACCCGCCGAGAGCAAAACGGTACGACCGAAGGGCTAAACAGAACTACCGGCAATTGTCGCATGGTTAACGCCGGGGGATCACAAGTGCTCACATTCGGGAGCAATTCTGATGAAGAGCTGGCTCTTAGCCCCCTCTTTAAATAATCCACTTCGGGAAAAGAAAAAGAGCCGAAGGTTTGCGAAAATATCCAGCTGCGCAATCGGATGCTACCTGAAAAGAATCTCAGACCCTCAAACAAGAAAGATAAAGGGAAAGAGAAGGTCTCTGAGGATATTGCCTTAGACGACCAAGTTGCGGAGGAGCTAACTGCCAAAGACCCGCCGAAGAAAAATAAGGTGGATTACAACGTCTTAGCGCATCTGAGGAAGCTACCCTCGCAGCTCAGCATTCTTGACGCCTTTTTACTATCAAAAGAGGCGAGAAATTCGTTGATTAAGGCACTACAGAAGCCGAAGCAATTTCAAGCTTTCCTGGCTGAAGAAAAGATGAAGGATGAGTTGGAGGAAGTGCACACAGCAGATGTCACTTTTGGCGATGAAGACCTTCTCCTTGGAACATGCGAACATAATCGCCCCATCTACGTCTCAGGATACTGCCATGATATAAAGATAGGCAAAATCCTGATCGATAACGGATCGTCTGTTAATCTACTCAATGTGCGGGTGTTAAAGGAAATCTGCATGAGCGTCCAACACCTCGCTCGAGACAAGATCACCATCTCCGGGTTCGACTCCCAATCGTCAAAGACTCTTGAATCTGTGATACTGACGCTACGCTTTGGGCTGCTCGTCGGTGATATTAAATTCCACGTCATAGATGCCAAGACATGCTACAACGCTCTGCTCGGCCGACCATGGTTACACGAGTACAACATCATCCCTTCTACACAGCATCAGTGTATGAAATATTTTAGGGATGGTCTCGAGTATACCGTGACGGGAGAACTGAATCCGTTTTCCGTGAACGAAGTTCGCAAATATGAAGATGCCAAATACTTCTTACCGAGTTTTGAAGACACGGAAAGGTGTCAAAAGCCGGAGAATAAAACTAACGCTACCATCCCTGTCTTCGGCAGTGATACCGAGGAGGAAGAGGAGATAGTTTACTCGGGTCCGCCCCAATACACCAAGCCAGGACTACCTGCTCCTACGTTGATCTTTGGTAGTGACTCGGAAGATGAGGTCCATGCTGTATTCCCCGCTCGACCCTCAATACAAGCGTCACTGATGAAGAGCAAAGTCTACAAGTTGCTATGGTGCCGCTTAAACATTATAAAGAACTGGATGCGCTCGATACCGACAGTGTAGAGGAGCTGCAGACGTTCTACATCCCTCCCAGGCGAGAAGGCAATCCTATTCTACCGCTCTGAAGAAAACAAAGTGGAGAAAGAAATCTGGCACGGGGCGGATCCTACGTTGGACAGGCTTCAACCCATCCGTCAACCCAGATATTATACAGAAGGCTTGAAAAGGCTATTGAAGCGCCAAGGGATACCCTTCAAACAAACTATTAGAAAGGCCAAATTCTATGACAGGGTCTGGAACGTCTCCGGAACTCAGCACAAGCTGCCTAGTGGGAGGATGGAGATGATCGGGCTCGGATACATTCGCTCCAAGAAACGAGAACTGCTCCACAACTGTTACATCGTGCACGACTTCAATGAAGAAGCAGATGCTCAACGGGAGGACACTAGTCCTGAACCAGTAAAAGTTCCTGATGCAAAAGTGCACAGTCCGTCGTTTGAAGAACAAATGGACAGGCTTATAAGGGAAGCTGGTCAAAAAGTCCGAGATGATCACAACCGTGAAATGGCAATCTACGAGAAAACCAAAACGCAACGCCTCCTTCAACAGGCCATGAAAGACGAAAATGCCACCCCCTGTCAACCTGTTATAAAAAAGGCCGGACGTAGAGGCAGAAACAAGTCGAAAGGCCAAAAAAGCGCTCAACAGCAATAAAGCAGGACTAAGAAGCCATGCAAGCGGGAAAGGAGCGGTTCCGATTTATCCCTCTTGAAGAAAATGGGTCGAGCGTACTCGTTTCCTCGGGACAAGACGAAGAAGATACTTGATCTTGCTCTAAAACATCAAATGCTTACACTGCCGGAGTCCAAAAACCCCGAACGAGCAGGTGAAGTCTCTGACCCAAATTATTGCTCTTACCATCGAGTAATAGGGCACCCTCTCGAAGACTGCTTCACCTTTAAGAATTGGGTCGAAGATCAGTACCAGCTTGGCAAGTTCGCTCTATCTGACAACTGGAGGGTAACACCGCCACAGAAGCACGAACCCAAAGCCACAAGAACAGAGCCAACTCCATATTGGGATTGGAAGCGGATTCGCACCTGTCACATGATAACAATATTAAAAGAAGAGCCTGAGAACATGGACAGCCTTCCCTGGTGCTTCGAAAACAGCAATGATGAGGTGATCTCAGAATTTCCGCCAGCTCCGAAAGAACTGGAGGATGGAATACATACCACGGCAGATAACCTCAAGAAAATTGAGTTGGGGACGGAGAATGATCCACGACCGATATTTGTCAGTGAGCTACTATCTGAAGAAAGGGTGGCTGCGTTAAAAGACGTCCTTGTACAGCACAAAGATTGCTTCGCATAGAACTATTCCGAAATGCCGGGACTAGACCCAGAAGTTGCTGTGCACAAATTAGCGATATCCCCGGACGTCAAGCCAAACAAACAGGCGCCGAGGAGAATGCGGCTCGAGCTTGAGATGAGCATCAACGCCGAGGTCAAGAAGCTAATCGACTCTGGCTTCATCCAGGAAGTTCAATACCCTGAGTGGATCGCCAACATCGTCCCGGTGATGAAGAAAAGTGGGACGGTGCGCATATGCGTGGATTTTCGGGATCTCAATAAAGCCTGCCCGAAGGATGATTTCCCGGTGCCAGTCACCGAACTGATGATAGACAATACGTCCACTCATGATGTTTTCTCCTTCATGGACGGCTCATCAGGATATAATCAGATAAAGATGCATCCCGAAGACCAGAAACATACCGCTTTCCGGACCCCTTTGGGAATATTTTGTTACAAGGTGATGCCCTTCGGTCTAAGGAACGCCGGCGCCACCTATCAGAGGGCCATGACGAAGATCTTCGATGACCTTATACATGAAATCGTCGAATGTTATATCGACGACCTCGTCGTTAAGAGCAAATCATACGAGGAACATCTCGAGCATCTGAAGACCGTATTTCAACGCCTTCGGCAATACAACTTGAAGATGAACCCGCTCAAGTGCGCATTCGGAGTTTCCTCGGGCAAATTCCTGGGATTCATCGTCCGGCACCGAGGTATTGAGATAGATCCATCAAAGATCAAGACGATCATGGAAATGCCTCCGCCAAGGACTCTCAAACAGCTGCGGTCTCTCCAAGGGAAACTCGCGTATATACGACGATTTATAGCAAACCTTTCAGGCAAGTGCCGTCCTTACAGTCACCTGATGAAGAAGGGAACCCCGTTCGTCTGGGACCAAAAATGCCAAAGCGTGCTAGACGAGATCAAGCAATACCTGCAGAACCCGCCAGTATTGGCTGCTCCGGTCAAAGGAAAACCCCCCATCATTTATACAACCGCCTTCGAAGGTTCCTTAGGCGCATTATGGGCACAAGAGAACGACCAAGGGAAAGAAAGAGCACTCTACTATTTAAGTCGAGTTCTACTGGGGGCAGAAAGCAACTACTCCCCCATTGAAAAATACTGCTTGGCGTTAATCTTCGCAATAACAAAGCTCAGGCACTATGCGTTGGCGCATGAGGTCCGTCTCATCTCGAAGGTGGACCCTCTTAAATATTTAATGTCGAAGGCCAAATTGACGGGACGACTCGCTAAATGGGCCCTACTCTTGATGGAGTTTTCGATAACCTATCAACCTCTCAAGGCAGCAAAAGGCCAGGCCATCGCCGACTTCCTTGCTGAGCATCCGATACCGGCCGATTCTCCTCTGAATTGTGAGTTGCCAGACGAACATGCGTTTGACGCTATCGATGGGAACGATACCCGATGGGAACTCTATTTTGATGGAGCGTCTTCCATGAAGAAACGCAAACAAAGTACGCCAATGATCAAATCGGGGGTAGGCCTCATCTTCGTGACCCCACGAGGAGGAATAATGCGCTTCGCTTTCTCCTTAACAGAGCCGAGGATGAATAATGAAGCCGAATATGAAGCCTTGATAGCAGGTCTCGAGATCGCCATTGACATGGGAATTGAAAACCTCCTCATATACGGAGATTCTCAACTGGTCGTTAGTCAAGTAAACGGCGACTACCAAACGTGCAAACCGGAGTTAGTGAAGTACGGTGAAAATGTGCAAAAACTGTTGACCCAAATTCCCTCTTATACTTTGGAAAGCATACCGTGCGCGGAAAACAGCAAAGCAGACGCGTTGGCCAAGCTTGCTAAAGAACTGGCTGACGAGAACCTCGATAACGTTAGAATCGTGGTACAAAGCCGTCGGGTGCTTGCCCCAGCAGAAATATCTCCGGAATCACCCGAAGCAAAGGGAGTGACTGAGAAGATGACCTTACAAATAAAAGAACGGGAAAAGGCTGAGGACTGGAGGGAAGCCTTCATAGACTACTTTAAGTCCCATCGAATGCCCGAAGATGCGTCCACAAGACATCATTAACGATACTCTGTTTTTCTCCTTCGTTAACGATACTCTGTACAAGAGGTCATTTGATTCTCTGTGGCTGAGATGCTTAGGACCGGATGAAGCAGAAAGAGTCATTCAGGAAGTCCATGACAGAATCTATGGTTCTCACCAAGCGGGCCCGAAGATGAAGTTGAAGATCAAACGAATGGGTTACTACTGACCCACGATGATTCAGGATTGCCTCGAATATGCGAAGCAATGCCACTCATGCCAAATCCATGGGGACTTCATCCACCAACATCCAAATCCATTACATCCAACGGTGGCTAGCTGGCCGTTCGAGATATGGGGAACTGACATAGTCAGCCCCATCGAACCAGTATCGTCCAGAGGACATCATTTCATCCTGGCGACGACTGATTGCTTCTCCAAATGGCCAGAAGCAGTACCGTTGAGAGAAGTGAAGACGGAGAATATCCTCCATTTCTACAAGACGCACGTCATAAATCGGTTTGGAACCCCGCGACGGATCATCTCCGATAACGGGCCAGCCTACAGGAGCCATAAGATCAGTCGCTTCGCACAACATTATAATATAGACTGGAGATATTCCTCGGTTTATAATCCGTGAGCTAACGGTCTAGCTGAGGCCTTCGACAAGACCCTGACGAAAATCATGAAAAAGATGGTGTCCCGAAATAAGAAAGACTAGCACGAAAGACTGCAAGAGGCTCTTTGGGCGTATCGAACTACGTTCAAGACAACCACGAACACAATGCCATACGCGTTGGTATTCTGTAATGAAGCAGTACTCCCCGTTGAGATAGAGCTACCCTCTCTACGAGTGGCAGTCCACTACGAGCTGACGAACGAAGAAAATGCTAACCTTCGGCTTGAGGAGCTTGATGCCCTTGAAGAAACACGGCTCATAGCGCAACAAAATCTGGAAGCTTATAAAGCAAAGATGACGCGCTCATATGAAAGATTGACCCGACCGAGGACATTCCGCCAAGGCGAACTCATGCTAGTGGTCAAAAGGCCTATGATCCCCAATCGCGCCAAGCGGGGAAAATTCGAGCCAAACTATGAAGGCCCGTACATCATAGATAAGGTCTACCAAGGTGGGGCCTATCTACTCATGGACATGCACGGTGAAAGGCCATTCAGGCCGATAAACGGTCGCTTCCTAAAGAAATACTATACTTAATGAGCCACAGCCTAGGTCAATGATAGATGACGACGACCGTGTCAGCTCGCTATCTTCCTAAGCTCAAGCTTTATATGCAGTGGCCAGCCTTCTCAATGACGGACCGAAACGTCCTTAAACTAATAGCGGACCGAAACGTCTTTAAACTAATACCACAGCATCCGTAGGCTGACAAGAAAAAAAAGGAAAAAGAAAAAAATATATAATAAATAAAAACGGTATGCCCATAAGCAAAAAGGGCACGGATGAAAACCCGAAAGGGCTCCGTGAGTAAAAACAGCAGGACTACCGGCGAGTGTTCGTGAAAACCCGAAAGGGTGCGACCTCGTAAAAAAAAGAAGAAAAAAGTAAAAATAATAAAAAAAAAAACGGTATGTTCATAAGCAAAATGGGCACGGATGAAAACCCGAAAGGGCTCCGTGAGTAAAAACAGCAGGACTACCGGCGAGTGTTTATGAAAACCCGAAAGGGCGCAATCTCGTTAAAAGACACTTATAGGGTCCTCTCGACCTTGTAAGGAGAAACCACCCGCGTGAGATCCTTACGACTCACAAGGGAGCAACACACTTAGGGATCCCCACGATTCCTAAGGAGAAAATACACTTGCGAGATCCTCACGACTCGTACGGAGAACTCTCTTATGGGACCCTCACGGCTCATAAGATTTGAAAGTCTTAAGTTACAAAGACCTAAACCTGTGCTTAAGCAAACCCCCCACAATTTCCGATATTGCCCTACAAGTGGTCCGATACTGGCCTTTGTATACAATCCACGGACGCGAATAAACATTTCCCTGACCAAGTCTCATCCGTGACTGGGGATATGTACGTATGGTGAACAACCCTTATAAATTCTCTCGATTTACAAGGAGAAAACCCTCCTGTAGGATCCTTACGACTTACAGAGGAACAAACACTTAGGAATCCTCACGATTCCTAAGGAGAAAGTACACCTACAAGATCCTCACGACTTATAGGGAGAAATAACTTTGTGAGACCCTTACGGCTCATGAAGTCAAAAGCCTTAGTCGACAGGACCTTAACCCTGTTCGCTAAGCCATCTTTGGTCGACATCGACAGAGGCAAATGATGATTCGCTTCTGGTAATATCCCAGTTGTAGCGGTGCTGATGCCGAAATCGGTGTCTAATTTCAGATTTACGGCGAAAAGCCAATAGGCCGCACATGCATACGAAATAGCCGAAATGATGGGACAACTTGAAATAAAAAGCAGCAAGTAAAATGTATGCATGAAAAATAGCCGAAATGATTGGGCAACTCGCAATAAAAAGCAGCGAGTAAAAATAAAATGAACAGCCGAAATGATTGGGCACCGCAAAAAATAGCCAAAATGATTGGGCAATCGCGACCTTCGCGATATAAAAGCTGAAATGATAGAGCATCGCGGAAATAAAATAAAAAAAATGATGATAAAACTTTGGCCCTACAGTTGAGATCACATCGATCCCTGTATACAATCCAAGGACGCAAACAAAGAGGGAACCATACTTTCCCAACAGGCTCCGCCAGAAAACGAAGCCAAATCTCGACAGTTCATCCTAACTCCGAAGAAACCAGTGTCTTCGGTGAAATACCTCAACTCAGGGAAACAAACATCCTTGACGAGAGCCTCCTGATCCGCGTCGACCCGCAGAGCAACCAGTGTCTCCGTGGGAAATTCTCGACTCGTTTCAACACTAGGGAAACAAATAATCCTTGGCACCAGGGAAACAAATAATCCTTGGCAAATATCTCAACTCAGGGAAACAAACATCCTTGACGAGAGCCTCCTGATCCGCGTCGACTCGCAGAGAAACCAGTGTCTCCATGGGAAATTCTCGATTCGTTTCAACACCAGGGAAACAAATAATCCTTGGCAAATACCTTAACTCAGGGAAACAAACATTCTTGACGAGAGCCTCCTGATCCGCGTCGACTCGCAGAGCAACCAGTGTCTCCGTGGGAAATTCTCGACTCGTTTCAACACCAGGGAAACAAATAATCCTTGGCACCAGGGAAACAAATAATCCTTGGCAAATACCTCAACTCAGGGAAACAAACATCCTTGATGAGAGCCTCCTGTTCGCATCGACTCGCAGAGCAACCAGTGTCTCCGTGGGAAATTCTCGATTCGTTTCAACACCAGGGAAACAAATAATCCTTGGCAAATACCTCAACTCAGGGAAACAAACATCCTTGACAAGAGCCTCCTGATTCGCATCGACTCGCAGAGCAACCAGTGTCTCCGTGGGAAATTCTCGATTTGTTTCAATACGAGGGAAACAAATAATCCTTGGCAAATACCTCAACTCAGGAAAACAAACATCCTTGACGAGAGCCTCCTGATTCGCATCGACTCGCAGAGCAACCAGTGTCTCCGTGGGAAATTCTCGATTCGTTTCAACACCAGGGAAACAAATAATCCTTGGCAAATACCACAACTCAGGGAAACAAACATCCTTGACGAGAGCCTCCTGATTCGCGTCGGCTCGCAGAGAAACCAGTGTCTCCGCGGGAAATTCCCGATTCGTCTCAACTTGCAAGATGGAGCCTCAGGCAGCAAGGATTAAAAAACTTGCTTCCTGAACAATGGAACCCTGCAAGTCGGTCTAAAACAGTCTCTTGCATACTATTCACGGGTCTCACTCTCTAAAGTCGAGTTTCGACAAGGAGGGAAACAACCGCTTACGGATCCTCTCGACTCGTAAGAGGGAAAAATTCTCTTATAAGATCCTTACGACTTATAAGAGAAAATACACTTAGGAATCCTCACGATTCCTAATGAGAAAACCCCCTACGAGATCCTCTCGATCCGTAGGGAGAAAAGTCTCTATGAGACCCTCACGGCTCATAGAGTTGAAAAGTCTTAGGCGGCAGATCTGAACCTGCGGTCTAAGCCATCGCTATCTCTTGGAGAAATTAAGTTCTCTGCCAATTATGTTTATCAAGACAACATGCTGAGAAGGGAGAAAGCAAAGAAATAGTACAAGACATTGCAAAAAGAAATGTGTATATCTTTTTTCATGAATTCAATCAAATACAAGGCGGATCATATGAAGAACAAAGAATGTGTATATACTATGCAAAAAAAAAATTATTACAAGTGTGTAAGTGATATAGAATGTTCAAGGAGAAGGAAGCCTTTTGAATAGCTCTATCAATTGCTCGCGCACTTCCTTCCACGCCTTCTCCTGATCAGCCGCCACTGCCAGTTCGGCCTCCACTCGAGCCCGTTGCTGCATGAAGGATGCAAGCTGCTCCCCAACAACCTGCTGAGCTGCTTCGCGGCTTCGGGCATCACGCTCGGCGGCACCAAGCTTCCGCTTCAGTGCTAGCCCATTAGTAATACGCGCCAGAAGGCCCTCAAAGACGGCCTTCACTTCGGCAGCGTTCGCCTCAACTTCGGCACGTAGACGAGCAGTTGCACTTGAAGACTCCTGACATTCCTTCAACCTTAAAGCTGCTTCTTGCTCCAAATGGAGGAAATAAGAAGTGCTTTGCTCGAGCCAGGCTGTCCGTTGAGTACTCACGGCCAGAACCTCAGGGGAAGGACGCGTCGACTCCAGCCGATGCAGGCAGGCCTCGATTTCCCTGTAGTGATTAACCCAAGATTCGACGACGCCTTCGTTATGGAAGTTTACGAGCGCCGCCAACATTGGGTTAACCTCCACAGCAAAATCTGCGGCAGGTGGGAGAGCGTCTGCGTTAAGCTCTTCGATATACCCGCTCAGCATGCCCAAACTCATCACGGCACCCTTTGAAGATGGACGTTTCAGGAAGGGGCCTGCCGGCGAAAGGATGCGAGACTCAAAAGGGACCGGAGCCGGAACGATAGCTGCAAAATAAAACATAGTTAAACGACGGTTCAAGAGATGTAGAAGAGTCATCAATAAGGGAATTTACTATACCAGCTGCAACGGACGGCAAAGCCGGAGGGGCCGGTGGCGTGGCCGGTCTTGCGTCCCCTCCTTCGATTTGTAGCACTGCAATAAGGAAAAGGAAAAGTCAGAAATAATCCCATTGCTAAAAAAAAAAAGACATCGAAACGAAAATATACTCACCAGCACCACTGGAGGGGGAAGCGAGCTCAGATGGGAAGGAGAAGTGCGGAAGCAACACCTGATGGATATGATCAAAAAGCACTCCTGAAAAGACACAGTAGTACAATGTTAGTGCATAAGTTATGCGGCTAAAAGATAAACTAATGAGTCGCAAATCCATACCTTCCAACATCTGCGATGGCACAAGGGAAGGCTGGGAGGTGACCACCGCCAAGGCAGTAGTTGACGGTGCTCCTTCGAGCAATGGAGCATCAGCGCTGGCCGCGCCTGCGTTAAAAACAAAGACAAACTTGTTATAAAAGATCGCAAGATATAAAAGGAGAATGACAATAACTCGTAATTTACCCGATGAGCCGCCAGTCGAAACGGAGGCGTCTCCCTCCTCTAGTGATACGAGTCCTCCTCCCGTAGCCTCATCACCGGACTCGACGGGGGCCGTCGTCGTGCTTGAGCGGCCAGGAGACGGCGAAAGACCGCAGACGGGGAGGGCAATGACCGGAGCAATGCCGGACTCTTGAGAAAGAGCGGCTGACTCTTCCCCAAGAGTTATGCCCATCTCACCCGCTACTTCGGGCTCAACGGTCTCCATCGCCTCATCCGCCGTCACCATGAGGTCGCCGGCCTCAAGCGTCTCACCCGCCGCTACCTCGGGCTCAGTTATAAGGGTCGTCTCATTTGCCGCCTCCTCACGCTCGGCATCAACGACCTCCTCTGGTGCAGCCCCCTCGGCCCCCACCTCAGGCTCAACAACCCTGGCGATGTTGCCCACCGTCGGCTCGGGCTCGACCAATGCCTCTTCCTCTGGCCCTTCAGGTTCGACGGTCTCCGCCTCCCCTTCGGTTGGACTTGGCCCTGCAGGACAAGATATATAAGAACCGACAGGTTTACAATTCTTACAACAAAGTCTTGCAAGATACATTACCAGAGCTGGACTTGTCATTAGCACTCCGAACAGCACGCGCCACCTGTCTGCGAGCGGTAGATAGGGCGATGGGAGCCTCTTCTGAGGGAGTATCAGCGCGAGGGATGGTGCTTGGGCCCGCTCCCATGGCTAAAGCAGCCCGGCGCGCCTTTGCCTCGCGCCTCAGCCACTTCCTCTCCTCCGAGGCCGTTGAGACGGACCTCACAAGAACATCTTTCATTGAAGCGTCCTCGTCCGTGTACAGGGATGCCTCCAAATTCTTCAAGGCATCCCTCGTCGACGTGTCAAGTCGAGGCTCTAGCAGCAGCCCCGACGAGACCGAAACTTCAGTAACAGGCTTGGGGAGGATCACCACATCAACTGGTATAGCCCCTGCAAAGAAACAAAGGAAGTATGTTAGGTTGACCATTAGAAGAGATAACAAAATTTCTTTTTTTTATAAAAAGGGTGGGACGTACCAGCGCCCGCCAGAGCACGCTTCTCCTCCTCTTCTTGAAAAGTCTTTAAAGAGGCAGCAATAGCCTCTTCAGTAGTGACACCTGTTGAAAAAAGGGGGAAAGTATTAGTCAAAAATAATGATAAAAAATGCGATAAAATGACGAAGAAAACAGCTAATGGTTACCTGACTCAGCGAGTTTACTTAACATCGCTTCGAGCCTTGCTGATCGCTCAGAAGCTGCAATAGCGGCCGCCAAATCAGTGTCTGCGGGGTCTACCAAGAAGCCCTTGTTGCTTCCATATTCACTTATTCCTTCGGTGAGAGGGGCCTCAGGCTCTAAACCGAGGATCGCATCGAGGGAAAGGATCGACCTCTTCTTCTTTTGCCCGCCAGCTCGAGATGCACCTGGGATTGATTTGCGCTTGGTAGGCACCTTGGGGCGGCGGGTCCCGATATCCACTCCTGTGCCGGACTCCGGCGATACTACACTGACCGTCTTTGTGGGAGCACGAGGTGCCGGTGGCACATCCACCATAGCAGGCAGCGGCAATCCACGTGGGGGGCTCAGCACGCGTGGTCGGTCAACTCCGGCATCTTTCAGCGGAGCAATGACCGGGGGCCTTGCGATCACCGCCAGGAGGCGCACCCCTGCGGTCAACCAGCAGGCGCTTCTCCATCAGGATAACTGGGCCCATCGCATGCGCATACCAAGCTACGTATGTGCTGAGTACCTTGGGGACACAGCCTGGTTCGCTGATGAAGAAATGGGAACCCGTGTTAAGCCGCATGAAATGGTGCATTGCATTATTTATCCCCTCTCGGCTGACCACGGGCTTTTCCAAGAAGGCTTCCATCGGGATCCCCTGGTGATAGCTCGATTGCTGAGCAAACCGGTGAGGGTTATACCTCATGAAGAGTGCCGTCTCATTCTGCCTAAAACCAGGTAGCCCGGCCGAATGGAGTAGAGGTGGAGGATTTCCCGAGCCTTCAATATGGAAGCCCCGTCCTTAAAATCATCGCGCAGCGGCACTACCGACTTGGTGGTCTCTGAGCCTATTGTTATGACCTTATCCACGAAGGAAACCTTCGCTCCGACCAGATGTGGACGAAGGAGCAGTCCCCTAGACTCCCGCGGAGATGCAACCACAATTGAAGCACCAACCAACCGCATAACTCTCGGGAGTCTGCATTTCTCAAAGAACGGAGGAATCTTATGGGCGCCGAACACCCCTTGCACGTGCATTTCCATCCAGGAGGTGAAGTAGTGCATCAGAAAGTTAGCGGGCTGTACCCCAGGTTCACTAGCGTCCGCCGCTATGCTATGTCCATTATAAAGGTAAGCCAGCCCGGCGATTCCTACCGATAACTGCAAACTAGCCACCATCCGATGCGCTGGGTAGAAGACAGATGACCGCATGTGGCGCGGGTGCATAGAGAGCGCAAAGATGCATAGCCACAAGCCCAGGAACCCTACAAAAAAGGTCTCCTCATCCATGCCCGGGACGGCGATTTCTGAGAAAGGGACGATGGCGGCGCCGGGGAGATAAAAATCCCTTTGATCATTCTCCGATATGGGTCGGCGGTCCAAGCCGAAGCCAAAAGGGTTATCGAGCTGGGCGAACTTCTCGCTTCGCTCTGATAGGAACTCCGGTCGAATGAAGCGGGCAATAAAATCTGCGAAACTGACGTCCCGGTCGCCCGATTCCAAATAGAGTCCTTCATAGATCTCCAACACCTTCACCAAGCCCGGATACTGGTGCTGAATAGCGTTCTCCGGAGTCAGGTCAAACACCAGCGGCTTGGTGGCAAAGACGTATTCGTCAGGAGGGAGCAACTCCTCGTAATGCTCTCCCCTCATTGGTAGACCCAAGATTTCGGCAAACTCTTCCAAGAAATAGAGACCTCCCTGTCCGTCATCAAGAAAGTGTGGGTGGGGATATTCCATTGCTCGATAAATGCTTTAATCCACTATGTTAGAGGGGAAGGATACTTGAAGCGCGAAACGTAGATGGCCGAATACAAACCGATCTTCGTCAAATGAGTCCTTTTAGCCGATAAGATGTACCGAGCCCACTGCAAATATCCAGCGAGCGATCGCGGGACCAATCCAATGTTGTAAGCCTGTCCCCAAGGGCGTGCTTCACCCTGACAGATTCGCCTCCCTTGAATGTCTATTGCCGGCGGCGGCTGCACGGGAATAGCGCCAATTGCAGGCTGGAGGAGGTCATCCGAATTCCAATTCTTAACCTCCACGGCATACCTCACCGGGGGTTCGTCCGCATAGGGGATCGTAACTATAGGCTCAGACGGCGTGGCGGAACTGAAACTGCGGTGACCCTGGATGATTTTATTGTACCACCTACCCCACAAGTGAAGGTTTTTGTACTTAGGGTCGTGATCCTTAATGAGAGCAAGCACCACTCGGTCCACCGGTGCCTGGGGAAACCCTCCCTCCGAGCGAACAAACAGAAAAGACAAATTACCAGACATGTTTCTTGCGGAGGGACAAAAAATTTAATTAGCCATCAGTGTTGTAATTCCAACGCTTGGCATTTTAAAATTTTATACTACACTGCAATGCAGTGGGTAGGGGACAAAAGGGGGACCCACAAAATCGGGATGACAGTGCATCATTTAATAAGACAGCCCCATCATTAGATGAGACTGACAATTAATGAAAAGATCCCCAAGAGAATATCCTCATTGATGGGAAATCCGTAGAGACAAGGAGAAAATCTCCTCTTTTAGAGAAAAGCTCCGTCACAGAGTGACATTTGTCAAACTCTGGTCTCAAAGGGATAAAATTTCTTTAAAAAAGAGCCTAGCTCTATAATAATGATGGAAAAATCCATCAGAAAGGAAACTTTAACTCCTAAAAGATTAAAAATTTGGGATCTTAAAGATCCATGAAAACATTTAGGAGTTCTCCATTTTCAGATCAGAAAAGATCTACATTTGATCCATGAGCAAAACTCTGTTCATGGGTTAAAACTCATGAACAAGATCTCTGTGGATCTGTAAGTTCTTGAGAGCAAGGCTCTGTTGATGAAACCCCAAAGGGGTTTTCTTTAGATCAAAGAACTATGAGAGCAAGGCTCTATTAATTAAATTTAATTTAATTTAAAAAAAAATTTACCTAAAATAGTTCTAAGTTCTGAACTTTAAAGTTCTTGGGAAGAAACAAGAGCAAGGCTCTGAAAGTTCTTAAGCAAGAGCAAGGCTCTGAAAATCAAAATTCTCGAAAGTTGTAAAGAATTTTCTAAGGACCAAGAGTCCTATTTATAGGCGCCTGCGCCTCTTCAACTTACCCTTTTAATCCAACGGCCAGGATCTTGCCACCGCTGTACTCACGTGCGCGCCACGTGAGCGCAACGGTGGGGGGCATTTGTTTCCCCCAATCAGAGCAAGGCTCTGTTTGAATTTCAAATTTTCAAATTTTGAAGTAACGCTTCAAATCCCGTGCGCTGCGCGCAACACGCCACGTGTCAAAAGTTGATGCGTCAGCACAACGCCCGAGGCAGTGCGTCCAATCAGAGCAAGGCTCTTTTAAAATAAAAGGTAAAGGAAGCAATGCTTCAGCTGCGCAAGCGCAGCGCTGCGCGACACGTGTCTGCGCAGTTGCGCAAGCACAGCTGCGCAAGTGCTGCGCTGCGCGACACGTGTCAAGCGCTGGGACGTTTACGCCAAACAGAATTAAAATTCTAGTAAGATCTTTCTGTTCTTGTTAAAACAAGAAGATTTTCTTCTGTAAAACAGAAGCCCTTGGATCAAAGATCCAACGGTGGGGAAAATTCCCTAAATCACTCAGAGAAAGATCTCTTTAACAAATTTAACTAATTTATGTGCACTATAAAAAGGACCCTAGACCTCAATTCAAAGGGATCGACATTTGTGAGAAATCAGGAACTTCAAACAGAGAGAACTCTGAAGAATTGGAGAGAATTTCTCAAGAACAAGAAAAAAAAAGAAAGGAAAAAACCTTTAGAAAAAGAGAAAATTCTCTTAAAAACATATCATTGATCTAAGAACAAGATCAATGATCTTCAAGAAAAAAGAAAAAAATAAAAACAAAAACAGTGCCTTGCACTTTTTATGAACCGCTGATTCTTTGAAAATAAGAAGAAACTTGTTTTCTTTGATCTAAAATTGATCCAAAAAGAACAGTGCTCAGCACTTGCCAAAACTGCATTATTGCGCAAGCCGCCAGGAAGCGCCACGTGTCAGCAGTACAACAGCGCAGCACACTGACGCAGCGCACTGCGCTGCTGCGCTTGCGCTCACCAGAGCGTGACACGTGTCACCTCCACGAGCGCCTGCGCTCATTAATTGGCGCAAAGCATCTGACAAGCCACGTGGGGCACTGTCAGAGTATTTAATACTCTGCATTATTAAGAAAAGGGACAGGGCCCAATTAAAAGGCCTAACAGGCCTAATCAAAAATGCTATGCATTTCAAAAAAAGGGCAGAGCCCAACCAAAATAAAGAAAAATAATATAGTAAAGGGGCAAGGGCCTAGCATAGGTCCAATAGCCCAAAGACAAAAGAATATTGAAACTGGACTTAGCCCAGTTGTAAGTCGATGTACAACACCCCACAACTTGCGGGGAGGCGGAAATATGATAAACGATCTTGTTTTTTGCTTAAATATCGACTAACCGCATGAATCGAAGCTAAACGATAACTAATATCAAACATAGAAGTTCTAAACTACTATGTAAACGGATTATACCTAAAGAACCGTGTCCTTCGTCTTTACGAACTCCACCTCCTCCTCGGCCTTCTCCAAGTAGTAGACGATCCACCTCGAGAGCTTAACTCCAAGCTTTGCCTCTAAACTTGAGGCAACTAGGTATCTTTATATGATAATCAAAGTACCTAGATGAAATAGAGTATGGTTATGGATTAAGTAGTCTAACTAATCCTTGTACTCAACACATGAGAGGGGAGGATTAGGATTTGAAGAGAGAGAGCTTGAGGAGAGAGAAGATGAACATAATAATAAGAAGAGAAAATGAGTTATCATAATATATATCAAGCATTTTATTTTATCAAGAAAAGAAAAGAAAATGATTTACAACCATGCTTGATAAATATCTTGTGGTGATTCATCTCCATGAGTCATTAAGCAATTATGAAGCATTAATGACATGGATGAATCATCCATATGACTCACTAATCTCATTCAATGTATATGCCACCTAAACCTCCTTAGTCACCATCTTCTAGAAGCTTCTCGCACAATTACGAGAACGCCCCTCCTTTCCGTGAAAACACGGAAAAACTTTAGACTGTATAAATCCAATGATCCGATACTAGAATCTGGCTTAAACCAAAGCCGACTAGTAAAAACTGCCCGAACATCGTACGTGCGTAAAAACACATATGCGTCCGAACCCTGTCGTAAAACCATACGACCTCTATATCGTTTCGCCTGGAGTAGGGAAACTCTCTGCGTGGGACTCTAGAGACTCGACTACTACGCTGGCAGTAGGTTTAACTACAGACCGCAAGCGGCACTAGCTGTACGTAACGGTCCCCAGGTAGATGTCGATAAGAAGGCCGATGAGGAAACCCATCCGAACTCCTACTGAGTCTGATGTGACAATCTCCGTACAGTCCGTTCCGTTCGACTAAGACTATCGCATATCGGGCCTAAGGGGCGGCAAGCGTCTGTCCCCTAATAGCTGTATAAGTCGTGTCGGAGCGAAGCCCATTACACCCTGAGAAACTACTGGAACCTACCAGCAAATCTCGCTAGCCCTGGCCAGGGACATTGCGTAATGGCTCTCTGACACAGCGCGATATCAACCCCCAATACCGGGAGAGACGAATCCTGTCTAACCGCCACTGCCTCCAAGTGCTCGGGACTGCACCCAACTGCTACCTGTTTGCACAACTCCTTTAAGCCGTGGTAGGGTAGCAATCTAAGAACAGTGGGACACACTCGAGGCGAAGTAGCAGTGTCAAGTCTGCGGACTATGCTGTACTCATGTCACGTGGGAACTGTTCACTGACGACTAGTATAAAACCATCCAACAGTTCCCTGTGAGTCCTGTCCGGTGTACCCGTAACCCAACGAGCACCTGCATACTATCTCTAGTACGACGTACTGACGGCTGTGGGACAGACCATCTCCCCAACTAGGATGAGAAGTGTACACACTAGTCTACTCCGGAGTATCGATGCCCTGTCTCGATAATCCAACGACTAGGGACCTGAATAAGGATGTGCTTGTAGACTACCCAGCCCCCACTAGTGTGACTGCCATCACAACGCTGGTAGTCAAGCAAGATCCTAAGAGCTCTATCAATACGTATACTCACATATTAAGATAGAAAAACCAAGTAGCATACTACCATGTTTAGCAAGACTGTTATATACATGTGAATATCCCAAGCTTCCATTAAGTAATATACAAACTAGTATGATACAATAATGGCCCTTAGGGCATATACACTAACACCAGTCATGGCAATAAGTCCTCAAATTAAATTGACTGAGCACGGCTGCTCCCTAAATCAATTTATATCCGTTCGAGGGTACATCTCCAAACTCTTCTGACACTTATCGTTGTAATCCTTCAACGACGTCAGAGAGGTGACGGGTCCCGACGACCACACATCAATATGGACTGCGGGGTCCTTAAACTCGTGGACCGAAACGTCCTTAAACTAATATTCATCCCAAAATGGGTATGTTGGACCGAAACGTCCTTAAATTAATATTGGACCGAAATGTCCTTAAACTAATGATGGACCGAAACGTCCTTAAACTAATGATAGACCACCACGTCCCTAAACTGGCGATGGACCGAAACGTCCTTAAACTAATGATGGACCACCACGTCCTTAAACTGGCGATGGACCACCATGTCCCTAAACTGGAACATGGACCACCACGTCCCTAAACTGGAATAATAGAGCCTCCAAATGCTCTTTTGCCGGATCTAAGCGGTCCCGTTTAAGTTTATCTTAGCCCCAAACACGGCTAACGTATCCTTAAACATTCAAATATACTATAAAACTCCAAATCGACTTTGGTTCAAGGGTACATCTCTGAACTCCTCTGACACCTATCGTTGTAATCCTTCAACGATGTCAGAGAGGTGATGAGTCCCGACGGCCATATATTAAATGGATCACCACGTTAAGTCAATCTTAGTCTCAAACAGGACTAACGTATCCTTAACAAAAGTTTATGTTGATCTTAGCCTCAATACGGCTAACGTATTCTTAAACTAAAAACACCAAACCCAAATCTAAGTAAATACGGATTTGGACTAATCCACGTCCTACGGGCGACGGCATCACTCAGTCTCCTTATACAATCCATGGGCAACCACAAACAAAACAAACACACACGACACGAAGTAAAATTTTGGAGAAGGAGAAAGTGGTTACCGCGATACGGTAGCGTAATTAACTGCAGGGGCTTGCGCCTGCAGGGAAGAGCATCCCCACAATCAAAAACCCCTCTAGCGAGGGGGAATCTGATGAAGTCTGCTACATCGGCCACATCCGTCTAAACCTCCGATACACGGTGCCATAAATCAACTTGGCATCTTCGAAGAGATAGACGGATAAAACCATATAGCTTCTGCCCCGAATCTCAGGCAAGACGTCCTAACGTCGTCGCCGTCTTTCGGAGGGAAACACCTGCAGCTGCATCAACTGTCCCGAAGAATGCGGTAGCACAACCTCCAAATCAAATCTCCGAAAGTCTTTAATGAGTTCCTTCTGAGTAGTCAATGTCTGAATTGCTGGCAACCGACTGATTGCATCCGGCACAATATTAACCTTCCCCGGATGGTACTTAAGATCAAGATCGTAGTCAGCCATCAGTTCCAACCATCTACGCTGCCTCATAATAAGCTCCTTCTGCGGAACACATACTTCAAGCTTTTATTATCGGTGAAAACTTCGACCCTTTCGCCCAAAAGGTAGTGTCTCCAAATCTTCAAAGCGAAGATCACAGCCGCAAGCTCCAAGTCATGAGTTGGGTAATTCTTCTCATGGGTCTTCAACTGTCTCGATGCGTACGCCACAACCTTCCCATGCTGCATCAAAACACATCCCAATCCTTTCCCAGATGCGTCGCTGTGAATCACCAATCCTCCGGAACTGTCTGGCACGGTCAGAATAGGAGCGGTTATCAATTTCTGCTTCGACAACTCGAAAGTTGATGCACACCTTTCCGTCCACACAACAAGTACCTCCTTGCGCGTGAGCTTGGTCAATGGCTCCGCCAGACGAGCAAAGTTCTCCAAAATCTTCTGTAATATCCGGCGAGTCCAAGAAAACTTCTTATTTCCGCAACATTCTTCAGAATCGGCCAATCTCGAACTGCTGCAATCTTTTCGGGATCAACAGTGATTCCGTCGCCAGATACGACATGCCCCAAAACTTTAATTCTTCCAGCCAAAACTCGCACTTACTCATCTTCGCATATAATTTCTCTTGTCTCGACGTCTGTACTGCGATCTTCAAATGTTCTGCATGCTCTTTAATACTCTTCGAATAGACCACAATAAACTGGTCCAAGAATGGTGAAAAGATTCGGTTCATCAAGTCCATGAATATCGCCGGTGCATTCGTTACTCCGAAGGGCATCACTAAGTACTCGTAATTTCCATACCGAGTTCGGAACGCCGTCTTGCAAATATCCTCCGCTTTCACTCGGACCTGATGATATCCGGATCGCAAATCCAGCTTCGAGAATACCCTCGCGCCACTAAGCTGCTCACAAAGTTCGCCAATGCGAGGGATCGGGTACTTGTTCTGAATAGTCACCTGGTTTAATTCTTGATAATCGATGCACATCCTCCTTGTGCCATCTTTCTTCTTAACTAGAAGAACTGGAGCTCCCCAAGGCGAATTACTGCTTCGAATCCAACCCTTCTCCAGCAATTCAGTAACCTACTTCTTAGCTTCTTCCAATTCCATTGGTGCCATTGGATAGTATGCTTTAGAGACTGGCGCTGCACCAGGAACAAGGTCAATCGTGAACTCCAAGTCTCACTTCGGCAGTAACACCTGATATGTCCTCGAACGCATCCATGAAATCTCGATCAACAGCTAGCGTTTCGCTTCCATCAACCTTCATCAACGAAAGATCATTAATTGTCGGCCTAGCCCTAACCTCGACTGGATCGACAGAACTGCTTCCTTCAGACAACCTCTAGGTGTCCGGAAATCTGGAAATTCGCTTTCTTCACTCTACACTCAATGTGAGCGTGGAAAGTGCCAAAAAATTCCATTCCCAAGACTACATCAAAGCTGCTAGTACAACTTCCAAAACCTCTGCAATAGCTCCCGTCCGCAAACAACAACGAAACCATCCTTACACCCTCTACTAGTTATGATTTTCCCATTCCCAGTGTGTATGTCGCAAAAATTAAACAGGGTCGTGAAAGTCATCGAGTGTACAACAATAAACTTGGACGACATAAATCAATGAGATGCACTAGAATTGAATAACGCTAATGCGAGAAAACCATGAACAAATAGGGTACCTGAAACGTCTTCCTCTGAAGGTTTAACCTGTTCAGCCATCAGGGGAAAAGCCTGAGCCTGATTAGCTCCCCGAATTAACTGCTCCTGATCTGGAAGCTGCTCTTGAGGTGGCTCCCGAGTATCCTCCTTCAATCTTAGCCTTGACGGACAATTATCAATGGTGTGATCCCCTGATCCACAAATCAGACAAAGTCCAAGCCTCTTACGACAATCTCTTCGATAATGACCCGGTCGTTGGCAGAAGTCGCACAACATCCTTCTCTTTTTCTTGGGTAGCTCTGGCCTCCGAACATTCTCTTCCTTATGAAGTTTCGACGGACAAACATGGATAGTGTGATCCGCCGATCCACAAACCAAACAGAGTCCCCGTTTCCTTCGGCAATCTCTTTGCACATGTCCATGTACATGGCAGTAGTCACAAATCACGCTCCTCTTCCGATCAACCATAATTGTTTTCTTCATTGGTGCTACGCTGCATCTGTTCACCGGAACACTTCTACGTACGGAAGTTTGGTTTAGTGCAAACGCCGGCTTCAGCTCGGTCTGCTGCTTGTGGTCCTCAAGCAAGTCACTAATTACTCCAAGCAAAGTAGCGTCATCCATACACCTCTGGTACGATTGTAGATTCCTGGCTTCCATGATACTGCAACCAAACACCAAAGAGTATTAGTACGATAACAGATTCAACATATAGATCAAGGATATGAGTCAAGGCTAGAACTCCAAGTTACTTAAATAAAGTACCGTATTGTAACAATGCCGCGGTATCATAGTTACAATCACATAACTCCACTCAAGTCGCCTAAGCTCTAGAGATAAACAAAGGAAACCAGGTTTTTGAGTCGATATGCAAAGGAGGTTTGCACATCGCAAAAGTAGAATCAGGAGGAGGTTAAGATTCAAGAATGGTAAGGCTGTAAGGTGGCAGGACATGTTTCCTAATTACGGGTATTCTGATTTGTGTATTAGGTACAATACCCAACTATAAAAGAATCAAACCCGATTAACCAATGGCTCTGATACCAAAAGAACCATGTCACGCCCCGCTTCCCAAAGTACGCTAAGGTAGGCACGTGACATAGCCAACCATGCTACCTATGGATAGGAATTATCCTTCCACAGTCACATTACGGCTGTAGAAATATCAAGAACAAAAGTAAAACTATCTAGCACATGTCCATAAGCCAAAATAAAATGAGTCAAGAGTAAATAATGCGGAAGCAAAAGATCCAATACCAAAATAACTGGAATGTATGTCCCATAATGCGGGCTCACATCAGAAAAATGCTGAAATGTAAAAGAACTAACTACTACTGAATCCTCACTGCTCAGCCTGCTGG
The DNA here is from genome assembly GCA_030015575.1 of Agapanthus africanus. Lineage (NCBI taxonomy): Eukaryota > Viridiplantae > Streptophyta > Magnoliopsida > Asparagales > Amaryllidaceae > Agapanthus > Agapanthus africanus. The sequence continues at coordinate 605,697,442 of CM057340.1, forward strand.
CTAAAGTACTCCTGCTCGGACTGCAGCAAAGGTACGGGATCTGGGCCATGCAAAACCCAGACGTCGGCGCGTCATGTCATCAAGCAATAAAATATAAACAGGGTAACAAGATATGCAGGTATAATCGTAAATAGTAAAGCAGGTGTAACAGTAATATAAATCATGGCAGTGAAAGGAAGTGTACAGTGAGTAATCTAAACTGGTCTATTGGGTTGAATAGTCTCAAGTCTTTGAAATCAATTTGATGAATCATCGATGTAACTCAATAGTATCCCGTGCATGCCCGGGACCACGGTCTAAAACTCTCGGGCTGAAACCGAGACGTGCCGCTAGGCACTAAAAGGAAAAGGATAAAGACAAACGATGTCAGCAGCATCGTCCCGAGGCGGGCCTAGCCTCTAGAACTGATCAGTATAAACAAGCAACTGTCGAGTTACAAGTCAGGATTTCATCATTGATTTCCCCATACCTCCAAGTTATATGTGTTCAAGTCAGGTATTAAGTAATCAAGAACTAATGCCAACTCAGAATCAGATAGGTGCAGGTTTGTCTGGATAGACAACAGGAACGGTCCGTAAGGACTACATGTCAGGTTTGTTGGCATTAGACCCAAGATCAGGTAACAGGTAAAGCCATGGTACATCAGGTCAAGTCGAGTAGTGTATTTAGATGTCATGTCATGTCAAGAGTGTACGGTACCATGTCAGGTCAAGTAATATGTGTAGCAAGTCACGTTAAGGTGTACAAGATATCATGTGGGTGCTCATAATCAACTAGCATAATCATGGTTATAAATAACAAGTATGGATATCATCAGAACAATAAATTGGCACATGTAATAGGTTAAGCAATATGTGCAGATTAAACTACTGAGCTGTACGGTTATCAGTATGACAAATATGGATGTTAAAATCAGGTTAATAAGTATTAAGTAATCTAGGGATGCAATGACATGTATAATATGTTCAATGGATGCAATATAACGAAAACCAGTTAATGATGCCCACGGATGTCCGATAGAGTAAAACTAGAGAAAAGGGTATCATAGACTATGTACAAAAGCTATTATGTGATTAAAATGTAACTGTGACTACTAGGTATAGTCAACTAAATGCAACAGTTCGGTTTCAAGTTTTGAATCTGAAATATGTAAACAGGACGTCGCACTGTTAACTTGGAATTCAAGACTTTCGATTCTATCTATAGATTTGATAAGAAAATAGATAAATTAATATAGGAATAGTATGAATAGCATGTAGCAAGTTTTACTTGCCTCGACGGATCGCGAAGCGGTAAACGGAACGTCACGCGTCGGCAGAAAAAGTCGCGACGCGCGCACGGTACACGGAATGAATCCAAATAACGCACAAAGTGGTCCCACGGGTCAGGTACTCTCGCTGGGTCGTCGAGATTGTCGGCGTCACGCACTTCTCAGGCGAACTACGGAAAAATAAAGCATTCAAGAAAATGAAGAAAGAGAAGGAATAAAGAAGGAGGAGGAAGAATCAGAAGAAAGAAAAGGAGGAAGGAATGCTTACTTCTTGCTCTTTGTTTGCAGAGGGGGTGATGATGTCAACGGCCGTGATCGGAGCTCCGGCGAAGAGGGTTGGTGATAGGGTTTAGGGTTGGCTGATGTTGGCTGGAGGTTGTGCAGGGGGTGCGCGGGTTGGTTCTTGTAGAATGAGGGAGAGGAGGAGAGGAGGAGAGGAGGGAGAAAGAAAAGAGATGAATGAGGAGGCGATGACGAGAGAGGGTCGGCGACGGGATGAGGTGGTTGTAAGGTCGGGCGTGCAGTGTTTCCTGAGCGCTCGGGAGAGGAGAAGGAGGAGGAAGGAGAGAAGATGGTGGCGACGAGGGTGCGGGAAGGCTGACGAGGTGATGAGATCGAGGAAAGAGGGGAAAGCCGCGGGGCTTCCAGGGTTAGGGTTTGTTTTAAATGGGTTCGTGGCGCTGGAAGAAATATATAGAAGAAGGAGACGAAGAAAGTGGGCGGTGACGATTAGGAAATAGGCGGTATTAGGACCTATACCTACCGCGAGAGGAGAGAGAGGGGGAAGCGACAGGAAAGAGAAGGGCTTGAGAGAGAGAGTGCTGCGGAGGTAGAGAGAGGAAGAGGAAGAGAAGGAGAGAGAAACAGAGGGAGAGAGATCTCGTGGAGCCCCCAACTTAAAAGAAGAACGGTGATTGGCTCGTGCTTAAGAAAAAGATTTTATAAAGGATTTGCTGGCCTAAGGAAATAATTCCGTTATGGGAAAATTTTTGTAAGCTGTAGAAAAATATTTTTAAACTGATTTTAAGAAATTTGAAATAAATAGGATTTGGCGGAATACAAAATATTTCAGAATTGCGGCTGGGTCGGGTCCAAAAATTTGAATTTGAAATATGAAAATTACTAGCAAGTTCCAAAAATCAAAAAGAAGGATTTTGTAACAGAAAGGCATACCCCCAAGAACGGACGCACGCACGTGCACGTAGCCATACAAACACGTCCATTCCACTGAACGGGACGAGAACACGACTTAAATGTCAAGCAGGCCATGTCAAGCATTTTAAAATTATTTAAAATGACTTAAATGGTTATATGCAGAAATATGAAATGTTAGTGTAATTATAACTAGTAAACAACGAGCTCAAGTAAACGGGTTGAATATAAAGTAAATTACCATTTGCAACCAAACATGATAAATGAAATAAATACCACGAACAACACATACGGTACTGAAATTGGTATAACTGGACTCGGTTGTTACAAGACTAGTGTATACGGATCGAGACCCCGACGAGGGGCGGTGGTCGGTCTCATAAGCTATTGGTGTCAGTTGGTTCACCTAAGATGTATACAGGTGCTCATTGGGTTATGAGTACACCGGACGGACTCGCCGGGAACACGCTAGTTGGTATTATAGCTATTGTCAGATAGCAGTTCCCAGGAGACATGTGTACAGATTAGTCTATCGACCTGATATCATCATTTGTCTCGTGTAAGTTCCCACTGTGCTTTGATTACTACCCTACCACGGCTCAAAGGAGTCGTGCAAACAGGTTTTAGTTGGGTACAGTCTCAAGCCACATGGAGGCAGTGAGCGGATCGTCAGGGGATTCGTCTCTCCCGGTATTGGGGGTTGATGTCGCGATGTGCACGGATGGCCATCACTAGAAATCCTCAGCCGGGGTAGATGAGAATTGCCGATCTAGGATCGACAGTTTCTCAGTTGGTGATAGGTTTCATGCCGACACTAAATGTCAAGTTATTATGGGTCTGACTTTATCCACCCCCTAGACTCGATATGCGATACTCTTAAACGAACGGACCGGACTGTACGGATATTGTCACTGTCAGGCTCAGTAGGGTTTCAGAATGAGTTTGCTCGTCGGCCTCCCTTTCGCTCAATACCTGGATAGCCGTTACATACAGCTAGTGCCACTGACGTGCTTATAGTTAAACCCACTGTCAGCGTATTGACGAATCTTTAGAGTCCTACACAGAGAGTTTCCCTAGTTCGGGCGAAACGTTGTAGAGGCCGTATGGTTTTATGGCAGGGTTCGATCATATACGTGAACTTGTGCACGGATCATGTTCGGACGGATAATACTAGCGGGCTTTGGTTTAAGCCGGATCCTAGTATTATATTGTTGGATTACTTTCGTCTCGTTGTATTCTTATTCAGTCGAAATACGGATGCATGTATGTATATACGGATGAGGGGTATTCTTGTGATTCGTTACGAGATTACTTTTGAATATGCCATTTCTTTTCTTTGTTTTGTATTAAACATTTAGGGTTTTCTTTAAATGTTTAGTATTGTTTTGATGGAGAGTGTGAGTGCAAGTCTTGGCTTGTGGCATTAATTGTGCATGTGCCTTGGTTTTGTTTTGCTTAAGATTTTTTGTGAGATATTTGTGGTGAGCATGAGAGTAGCAGATCTTTTGTGTGTGTGTGTGTGAGAGGTTTTTATTGAGTTGTTTTTCAATAATTGCTCACAACAAATACACTCACAATTCTTAAGCAAAAAACAACAGAGAACTTTCTCCACTTGTTTTTCTTTTAGCCAAAAGTCTTGAGCTCATACATTTCCTCACTTGGCTTCTTCTTCACCTCTATCCATACCCTCTCATGAGTTGAGAATCCATGGATGTTTTGAGACAAAATATTCACACACACTCTTTACTTCATCTTGGGCACCTAGGCTAGCAAACTAGATGTTCGAGTTGCTTCGGTTTTGAAGCGGGAGCCCGTATTACTAAACCTCGACGTGGATCGTCTTCGATGAGGGAGGCCGGAGATCGAACTTGATCGAGGAAGTCGCGACGAGCTTAGGACAGAGGTTGAAGACCGAAGGACACGGATCGATCTGTATAACCTCTCTAAACTCTTTCTATAGAACTAGTATAGGGTTAATGGTACGACCCGTAGATTAGGGTTCCGTTAGCGCCGGGTTTTTAAAGTTTTTGTTCCACGTTTAGCAACGGATTGATGGCCGGGACGCTGCCGTAACCCTACACCTGTGCCACTGTACAGGCACAGGCCAATCCTCGCCCTCGGGTGGCTCGACGAATACGAACTTCTCCTTACATTCATGAATGGAAGAAGAAACTATTACTACCTCCGATCCGGCCACCCCTCCCTTGCATTTTTTGAAGGAAATGTATACCCAGCTCGGCTCGTCCTTATGGGTGCCGGGATGATTTTTATAACAAAGAAAGGAAATAAGAAGGGTCAAACTGAAAGGGATTTCTTCAGGTCTCAACCGGACCAGGAACCCGAGGAGAATTCTCCATGAGTTCGGCACTAGCTGGCCCGGGGCAAGTTGGAAGCAACGTAGTGCCCCGCATATTTCGGGGGGAAAGGGCAAACGTATTCCAGCCCAGAATGCATCCAAGTACAAGGCAATCTCCTTACCCTGCACCTGATCCGCCCTCTCGTCCTTCCTAGGCAAATGAAGAGAATAGCTAGGGAGAATGTGGAAATGAGCCCATATCGCGGTGAGCTCGTCCACATCCTTAGGAGGGTTGGCGCATCGCGAGCGTTCCCGATGCGCGCTTTGGGGACCCTTACCGTCGCCTGACGATGAGCGGCGCGGGTGGCCCTAACTCTATGAGGGGAATCCGACTCGGATGGGGCAGAGGAGGAAGCAGAAGAAGACACCTTGGACTCGGCTCCAACAACTGGGACCTCATCGCCCGACTCTACCCTGACAATTTACACAGACTCCTCAGAGGAAGACATCTAACATGATTCAAAGAAGGAGTCCTCCGAGGAGAGAGCGCGAGAGATCCGATCTAAAGGACAGAGCGTCGACCTATCTCTCGCAGCAATAGGAAAATGATGGCGAAAGTGTGGACCCTAGGGGAATCCCACCACTATTTATAGTGTTTTGGCAACGCATCCAACGGCTCAAATCGTTTCCCGCCAAAATGAAGCTTCGCGCTCGCCAGCCGTCGACGCTCCACGTGTCGCACAACTATTGGAAACGTTCCTTCGGGCGCAGAAGACAGCGATGACCCGTCACGTCCGCCAATTGGTGTCGGACACGTGGCATGCACCTCAACCAACGTACGAGCGAATCGGCGCTCCCTCTTTAATGCACGATCTCCTCTCTGATCCGCTGACGTCATCGAGGACACGCCTAACCGCCTCAGAAATCCGCGCTGGCAAGGTTCTTAACTACGAGCTGAGCCCGGGGGACCGATCAGACCACTCTCGACCCGACCCATAAATAGGTCACGACGAGAGTGGGGGGCTAATGATGATGCTCATAAGTGGGAACTCCCCAGATCATGACATGTGGCAGATGACGTGTCCCGGGGCTCACGCAAACAGGGCAAGCACTATGCGTTGGGAACTCTTTCCGGGCTATCTCCCCGAGGTTTGACCCGACCTCCTATGGGTCCCTGAACGCTTTAATGCACACCTTATAAATGACCGCGGGCTCGTCTCCGAGCCCCTCTACGAGCTGAGCTTCCTCAGCCCTCCCAGCCTGTCTCCGAGCTATCACGGAATCGAGCTTCCTCGGCCTCCCGCCTGCTTTAGGCCCCTGCCGAGCTAAGCCTTCCCGGTTCTGCCAAGCAACCTAGAACGCAGATCACAGGCGCCTCCGCCACTGCTCCGCGTATCTCGCCAGACACGAGATACCAGCCGCCCCACGATCCCACGTTCCACGCCGCCGGATCCCTCCAGTAACGAACGTATCTTGTCATTAATGGGGGATCATGTCATTCACGCAGGCGTAACGCCAAAGGCATAACGGCCGGCAAAGATCTCGCGCCAGCTAGCTCATGGCGACCGCTATAAAAAACCCTCTCTCAGACGACTCAGGTAGCGCAATTTTTACTCCAACAAGCCACTACTCTGCCCAAATACCTCAGCTAACTTGATCGTTGGAGGGTCCACGGTGGTACAACCATCCCACGGTGGTACAACCACTCCGGGACATCTTTGCAGATAGCTCAACTTCACTCCAAATCAAGCCCACTGAGATCCACACTCTCAGGGAGACGACCCTCAACATCAATCTCAGTCGTCCATCAACGCTCATGACAGATCGACGGAGGACAACATCCGAAGGAAATCCTGACCTTCATCACACACACAGCCTGACCAGTTAACATTCAGCCACATCTCAAAAAAGCTTCATAGCCCGCTTTGATTAGATCTGTGGCCAGAAAATAGGGTTTCGTTCCCTCAAAAGTTTTTGACACAATGATTTGAGAAACTTTATCGTGGTTATCAAACGTGTCTCGAATCCTCACCAAATCGAAAACCTAAGGCCTAAATGGTCACATATTCAAGCCCTAGTCATTATCCACAAAACATATTATTGCCTGAAAAATTAAACATGGCTAAATTTCAACTTCCTATCATGAACTATAAGTACTTTCTCCAAATGATAGCATAAATTTTCAAAATGCTGGATTGATACCATGAACTTTCAAGAGTATAAAAAAAACACTGATGGTGTTAACGGAAAATTACAAAATTACCAAAATACCCTTCTCATATAATAAAAAAAAGTTTATATTTGCAAAAAAAAAGATATTTTGGTAATTTTGTGATTTTCCGTTAACACCGTCAGGGTTTTTTTGATACTTTTGAAAGCATATGGTATCAATCCATCATTTTGAAAGTTCATGGTATTATTTGGAAAAAGTGTTTATAGTTCACGGTAGCAAATTGAAGTTCAGACATTAATCAATATGAATTCATTTTATTTAATAATTAATGAACGAGACTTAAAACAGATATTATATCGGGAAAAAAGAAAAGAAAAGAAAAGCTACTAGCTTTTGCTGGCCTTTACACAACAAGACAAATGAATTGGCCTCTCTTAACGCATTGTATTTAATAACTCTAGCTCCTATTTTATGTGAAGGATGTTTTAAGCATGGAAACATCTCTATTTAATATGTTTTATTTTTACCATCTTAATTTATTCATTTTTTTAGTGTGTTTTAATATTTGGATCATCTTTCTCTTTGGACCCTATTTAGATATATGCGTCGAAACTATTTGATGATAAAGGCCAAACTCTGGGAATCAACAAGTTGAGTCAACACAATCAAAATTAATATACCTTTTCGTTAATTTCTAAGATGATCAACATGATTCTTTTTAAGCAACGTCCGGATAGAGTCAGGAAATAAGCACTATTGGCCTGAATAATCATGTATTCAAATACGAGAAATTAATCTTTAGTAAAATTGAACAATCTCAAAGAAAGAAGAAAAATTTGGCACAAACATAATTATATTATTCGGGCATATTCTATCTTAATTACATTTATAGTATCTTTTTTTAAACTTTAGAATGAGACCCAAAGCTTAGTTCAGTTTCAAAGATAGTGATCTCAAATCCAATTATAGAAAAGAAAGTGTCCCATAGAAGAAAACAATGATTATTGAGTGTTAATACTCTTGACAAGGGCGGCTTTTAAAGTAGACAACTTAACAAACGGTGTTATCAACACGGTAATCGTCTTTGAAAAAAACACAAATCCTGCCGTCCATGTGCAGCGGTTATCGATAACACCAAAACTTAATTCAGGATTTCAATTTCTTTTCTAATTGTTTTGACTTAGACTGAGTCTCATTATAAATAATCTGACTTGAATATGATTCAAGTACAAACTACAATTCAATAAGAATCCTTGAATCCATATAATCAATTTGTTCAATCTATTCAATCTGTATTGACTGAACCGAACCATGGATATATATCCATCTACATGATTCTCCAGTTACTTCCATTTACTGATATCATGGTTTCGGTAAGTCATCCATCTATACAATTCAAATTACAAGACACTACAATATAAACAATACAATCAAGATATCGCGGGGTTTACGGGGTAGATTGGTACGGAAGGTGTTAGATGTGGCATGAGACTGCAACCATTAAGACACCTAACCTGAATTCAATTGCCGTTGTTCTGGATTGTATAACGGAGCCTTGTACTCTATATTCCGCTCACCTTAGTCTCTGGTCTACTGAGACTCCACTCGTATACATTGGCCTCTTCTGTACCAAGCTACAAACAACAGCGTTAACACTAAATACAACATTATAACAATATAACACCACTTTAAAAGTTACACTCTCTTTCTCTGTCTATTCTACTTCTCCCTATCTTTGGGACTTACCGAGCGAATTGTTCGCTGACGACATTCTCTTTCTTCTTCTTTGGAATGTCGTCAGGTGATCCGGATTCACTGGAGATCGAGCCCACCACCGAAGACTTGGATCAACTAGCCTTCGACCCAGAGCTCTATTACTTGTACATTTCATTTCAGTACTTTTCATTTCTGTTATGTCACTGTTTAGGCATCGCTTTATCCCATGTATTTACTTTTCCATGTATTGTAAAAAGAATGTGAATAAATAAAGTTGTTGTTCAATTATATCTTTTGTCTCTTATGCATTTATTTATATTGCTTAGATACGCTTGGCGTATTTGCTTCAGAGTAAATACGTAGCGGCCAGTCGCGTTCTCTGCCCGTACACTGGGAAGCGGGGCGTGTCACCCGCGGGCAGTCGGCCTTGTGCCACTGTACAGGCACAGGCTAATCCTCTCCCTCGGGTGGCCCGACGAATACGAACTTCTCCTTCCATTCGTGAATAGAAGAAGGAACTACTACTACCCCCGACCCGGCCGTCCCTCCCTTGCGTTTTTTGAAGGAAATGTACACCCAGCTCAGCTTGTCCTTACGGATGCTGGGATGATTTTTATAACGAAGGAAGGAAATAAGAAGAGTCAAGCTGAAAGGGATTTCTTCAAGTCTCAACCGGACCAGGAACCCGAGGAGAATTCTTCATGAGCTTGACACTATCTGGCTCGGGGCAAGTTGGAAGCAACGTAGTGCCCCGCATATTTCGGGGGGAAAGGGCAGACGTGTTCCAGCCCAGAATGCATCCAAGTATAAGGCAATTTTCTTACCCTGCACCTGATCTGACCTCTTGTCCTTCTTAGGCAAACGAAGCGAATACCTACGGGGAATATAGAAACGAGCTCGGATCGCGGTGAGCTCGCCCACATTCCTTAGGAGGTAGGGCGCATCGCGAGCGTTCCCGATGCGCACTTTGGGTACCATTACCATCGCCTGACGATGACCGACGCGGGTGGCCCTAACTCTATGAAGGGAATCCGACTCGGATGGGGCAGAGAAGGAATCAGAAGAAGACACCTTAGACTCGGCTCCAACAACTGGAACCTCATTGCCCGACTCTACCCTGACAATTTCCACAGACTCATCAGAGGAAGACATGTTAGTGTATATGCCCTAGAGGCCATTATTGTATCATACTGGTTTGTATATTACTTAAGGGAAGATTGGGATATTCACAGTTGTATTGACAGTCGTTCAAAAAAAGGTAGTATGCTACTTGGTTTGTGTCTACATTAATATGTGCATATGTTTCTTTTAATATATCGCTTATACATATTAGTAGAGCCCTTAGGATCTTTACTTGATTACCAGCGTTGTGATGGCAGTCACACTAGTGGGGAATGGGTAGTCTATAAGCACGTCCTATACAGGTCCCTGGTCGTAGGATTATCGAGACAGGGCATCGATACTCCGGAGTAGGCTGGTGTATACGCTTCTCATCCCAGTTGTGGAGATGGTCTGTCCCACAGCCCTTCAGTACGTCATACTGGAGATAGTATGCAGGTGATCGTTAGGTTACGGGTACACCGGACAGGACTCGCCGGGAACTGCAGGTTGGTACTATACCTATCGTCATATTGCAGTTCCCAGGTGACATTAGTACAACTTAGTCCGTCGACTTGACACTGTTACTTCGCCTCGGGTGTGTTCCCACTGTACTTAGATTACTACCCTACCATGGCTCAAAGGAGTCGTGCAAACAGGTAGTACTTGGGTGCAGTCCCGAAGCACTTGGAGGCAGTGGCGGTTAGACATGATTCGTCTCTCCCGGAATTGGGGGTTGATATCGCGCTGTGTATGGAGAGCCATTACGCAAGGGCCCTGGCCCAGGCAAGCGAAATTTACTGGTAGGTGCTCCAATAGTTTCTCAAGGTGTAATGGGCTTCACTCCGACACGACTTATACGGCTAATAGGGGTCGTTTACCATCTCCCTAGGCCCGATATGCGATAGTCCTAGACGAACAGACCGGACTGTACGGAGATTGTCACATCAGGCTCAGTAGGAGTTCGGATGGGTTTCCTCATCGTCCTTCGTATCGACATCTACTTAGGGACCGTTACGTACAGCTAGTACCGCTTGCAGCCTGTAGTTAAACCCACTGCCAGCGTATTGTCGAGTCTTTAGAGTCACATACAGAGAGTTTCCCTGCACCGGGCAAAAGGTGTAGAGACCGTATGGTTTTATGGCAGGGCCATGATCACTTACGTACACTTGTGCACGTGCTATGATCGGGCAGATAATACTAGTGAGCTTTGGTTTAAACCGGATCCTAGTATTATACAGAAGGATTTATTCTGTTCTCCGCCGAAAGACGCGACCGGGACGTTGGGACGTCCGGGCCTGAATTCCGAGAGCAGATGCTAATTGGTGCTATCCGTCCACCTCTCCGAAGATGCCAAGTTGATTTATGGCACCGTGTATCGAAGGTTTAAACGGATGCGGCCGATGTAGCAGATTTCGTCAGATTCCCCCTCATTGAAGGGTTTTTGATTATTGGGACGCTCTTCCCTGCAGGCGCAAGCCCCTTCAATTAATTACGCTACCGCATCACAGTAACCACTTTCTCCTTCTCCAGATGGTCACCTCGTGTCGTGGGTGTTTGTTTTGTTTTTGGTTGCCCGTGAATTGTATACGGAGACTAATTTATGTTGTCGCCCGTAGGGCGTGGATTAGTCCAAATCCGTATCTTCTTAGATTTGGGTTTGTGGTTGGGTTTAAGGATACGTTAGTCTTATTTGAGACTATGATCAACTTAAACGTTTGTTAAGGATACGTTAGTTTAATTTTAGACTAAGATCAACTTAACGGGATCGTTTAGATCCAACAAGAGAGCATTTGGGCTCTATTGTTTAGTTTAGGGATATTGCGGTCGATTACCAGTTTAAGGACATGGTGGTCCATTTTAAAGACATCATAATCTGTAAAGGTTAAGGACACCATAGTCCATGGGCTTAAGGACCCCACAATCCGAGGTTAAGGACATCATAGTCTATGGGCTTAAGGACCCCACAGTCCAAGGTTAAGGACATCATATTCCATGGGCTTAAGTACCCCACAGTCCAAGGTTAAAGACGTCATAGTCTATAACGTTTAAGGACATCATAGTCCATGGGCTTAAGGACCCCACAGTCCGAGGTTAAGGACATCATAGTCCATAGGCTTAAGGACCCCACAGTCCAAGGTTAAAGACGTCATAGTCTATAAAGTTTAAGGACCTCATAGTCCATGAGTTTAAGGACCCAACAGTCCATGGAATATTTGGCTGTCGGGACCCGTCACCTCTCTGAAGACGTTGAAGGATTACAACGACAAATATCAGAGGAGTAAAGAGATGTACCCTTGAACCAATTTTGGTTGAAAGATCTGTAGTCTAATTTGGGGATAAGATCTGTTAAAAGATTTATGAGCATATGGGCTCAATTAATCTGAATGAGGGGTTTATAGCCAATTTGGGCTCGGCCCACTCAGTTAAAATGTTTAAACATTTGACAATGCTGACCATTGATTTGAGTTCTGACAATATTTTTTTCTTTTATTGAATACTGAGCATTCATCATAGCTCTGGGGCTTATTAAAGAACAATTTATGTTCTATCAGCGTACACGTGAGGGGCACGTGGTGCGCTTGGTGCCAGTCAAAGAGCGCAGAGCGCTAGTTTATGAGCGCATTGCGCTTCTGCTGGGTAGCGCATACGTGAGAAGCACGTGGTGCGCTTGTCGCTGAGCGCCAGTCCTTGAGCGCAAAGCGCTAGTTCAAGAGCGCAAAGCGCTAACTGTTAAGTGGCGCATATATGAGGGACACGTGGTGCGCTTGGCGCTGAGCGCCAGTCCAAGAGGGAAGAAGCGCATCTGATCAATTTTATGATCTGAAAAATAAATTCTCGTTTATAAGAGATTTTGTCTCAAGATTCTAAGAACAAAAGTTCTTACTTTGTAGGAGATGTTTTAATCTCTTATGTTGATGAAAGGCTTTGCCTTTATGGATCTGTGATCCTAAGATAATTGAATTACTCTCTCCCCTCTTATAATGAGATACTATGATCTCTTTGAGAAAGACCTTAGTCTTGTAGATCCATGATCTGTAAGAAGAATTGTGTTCTTCTTCTTGTTTTAGGATGAGATCTTTTGATCTCTTGTTGAAAGACTTTGGTCTTGTAGATCTATGATCTTTAAAGAAATGAATTCTCCTTTTTAATTATGAGATGAATTCATCTCTCTATTCATCATTTTTTACCTTGAAGAAAATCTTCTTTTTCTGAGAGCTTGGCTCTTCTTTCTCAGATCTCTCAAAGCTTATGGGGGGGTTCCTCTATTTTTTTCTGTCTCTCCTTAGACTTGATGTCTTGGGGCCTTTATATAGGGCAAGCTGATCTATTCAATCAGTTAAGGAGATCTTTTCTCTAATTGATATGGGGATTTTCCCATCGTTAGATCTTTGATCCAAGGGCTTCTGATTTACAGAAGGCAATCTTCTTGTTTTTAACAAGATTGGGGAATTTCCTCTAAACAGAATTTATTTTTTGTTTTTAGTGATTTTTAATCACCATTGGATCATTGATCCAATGGTGCTCTGATTTACAGAGCACAATCTTTTTGTTTGGAAAGATTTTGAGGAATCTTTCCTTAACAGAATTTAATTTTGATTAATTGATGATTTATCATCTTTATTGGATCTCTGATCTGACGGTGAGGAGTTTTTAGTTCCAGCGCTAGCGCACCCGTGCTTTGCACGTGGTGCACGGCTAAGAGGGCTGCACACTTAGCTTTAGCGCGCACGTGCTTTGCACGTGGTGCGCCGCTTAGGGCACAGCGCACTTGGCACTGCTTCTGAAGCGTTGCTTCATTTCAAAATTTGAATTTTGAACAGAGCTTTGCTCTGATTGGCGGAAATAAATGGCCCCCACCGTTGCGCTCACGTGGCCCATACGTGAGTGCAGCGGTGGCAGCATCTGCGCCCTTGGATCAACTCAGAAGTTGAAACGGCATCTCAGTGCCTATAAATAGGACCTTTGGCGCTTGAAATGATTTCTGTTCATCTTCTTCTTTCTGAGAATTTTTATTCTCTTGCAGAGCATAGCTCTTTGGCTTAAGAACTTTCTTTAGGACAAAACTTTGTCAAAATCTTAGGTAAAGATTAAATCTTTGAGTAGATCATTTAATAATCTAGGGTTTCACCCATTAACAGAGCTTTGCTCTTCATAGATCTTCGATCTAAAGAAAACCTTTTTAGGGTTTTTTGACAGAGCTTTGCTCTCTTGAACCCATAGATTTAAAGAGATCTTTCTTAGGGTTCCTTAACCCATTAACGGAGTTTTGCTCTTGTTAGATCTTAGATCTTAAGAGATCCTTTTCAGGGTTTCTTAACCCATTAACAGAGCTTTGCTCTTTTCAAATCACATAGATTTATTAATCTTTCATAAAGAACTCTTAAGAGTTTGTTCATGGATCTTAAAGATCATGGAATTTTATTCCATTAAAACTTTACTTTAAGTTTTTTGATGGGTTATTCCATCATTTTTACAGAGCAAGGCTCTTAGAATTTTCTTGAGGAATTTTATTCCTTCATCATTAGAATCTGGCAGGTGTCATTCTGCCATAGAGCACTGCTCTCATGGGGAGATTTACTTTCTGGCCCGAGGAATTCTCATTAAATGAGAATCAATTGAGGATTTCCTCATTTAATTGACAGTCTCATCAAATGATGAGGCCGTTTTATTAATGATGTAATATCATCTGGATTATGTGGGTCCCCTTTGGTCCCTTTTCACTGCATTGCAGTATGGTACCGATTTAAAGTACCTTGTGACAGAACTTAAATTGTAGCATTGGCGGCTGAAAATTTGTTCTTTTCCGCGCAGGTACTATGTCTTTCGACACTTCCTTCCCGTTCGTCCGCTCAGAAGGCGGATTCCCCGAAGCGCCCGTAGACCGAGAGGTTCTTGCGCTGATCAAAGACCCTGACCCGGAGCACAAGAATCTTCATCTATGGGTAGATGGTACGATCAAATTATCAGAGGCCGCCGGAGCTTTTCTTGTGCGACACCCTCGGAGCCTATCTCTGCGATCCCTTATGCAGATGCACCCCCGATAAGCTATACTGTGGAGGAGGTGCATTGGACTTCAGAAGGTCTCCTTCGGCCTTCTATGGCCGCAATACCCATGCAACCGCCGGTAGCTTTAGACGCTCTAGGGCGGCGCATATGCCAGGGTGAATCGCGTCCTTAGGGACAGCCATACAACATTGGACTAACTCCCCGTCACCCGGCCGGATACCTGCAGTGGGCCCGATATATTTTATCGGCGAAGAAGTCGCAGCTGCTGAAGCTCGGATTGTACCCTGCGATCTACACTTCCTTGTTCCAGTATTCTACACCTCCTACATGGTGGATCAAGGTATTTCTAGAGCAATAGAACATTCCGACCCACGCCTTCCTCTTATTGGATCGAGAAGTCTCCATTTCCTTAGAGGAATTTGCCGAGGTCTCTGGTTTACCTGTTAGGAGAGAGCATTACGAGGAGCTGCTTCCTACGGATGAGTATATTTTTGCCACCAAATCAGTGGTAATGGGTCTTACCCCAGAGAACGCTATTCAACACCAATTTCCAGGTTTGATAATGTGTTGAATATCTACGAGGGCCTATTTCTTGAATCTGGAAGCCAGGCGGTCAGCTTTGCGGACTTCATCGCCCGTTTTCTTCGCCCAGAAGTTTTATCACGACAAGGTGAAAAGTTTGCCAAACTTGATGGTCCTTTCGTCTTTGGTTTGGATCGCCAGCCAATATTGGAAGACGATCAAAAGGATTTCTTTCTTCCAAACGTCGCGATCGTCCCCTTTTCAGAAATTGCTGCTCCGGGCATCGATGAGAAAGCGTTCTTTCTAGGGTTCCTCGGTTTGTGGTTAAGCTGGTTTGCGCTTCTGATGCACCCTCGCCAATGAGGTCGTCCGTCTTCTACCCAGCACATCGAATAGTTGCCGGGATACAAGTAGCCATCGGGATTGCTGGGTTAGCCCACCTATATCACGGCCTCAGCTTGGCAGCGGATACTACTGAGCCAGGGGTGCAGCCTGCCAACTTCTCAATGCATTATTTCACATCATGGCTCAAGTTGCATGTGCTTGGGTCTTCGGTATCCACAGAAGACCTTTCTTTTATGACAGATGTAAGTTCCCTCGGATAATGCGGCTAGTCGACGCATCCATCGTAAGTCCGACACCGCGGGAAGCTAGGGGTTTGCTCCTTCGTCCACGCACGGTTGGAGATGGTATGTCCTATACCGATAAATTTTGACAGTTGGCCAGGAATCTACAAAATCGGTGCTGCCATTGCAGGACATTTTTAAATATGGGGCCTCTGTTTTGAAATCTCGGGAGATTCTTCATCTGTACTCTATCAGGCCAGGCTTTCTCGTATTTAGGCAGAATGATGCGGCGTTGTTCATGAGATACAACCCGCATCATTTCGCCCAGCAGTTGAGTTACAATCAAGGCGTCCCGCTTGAGGCTTTCTTAGCAGAACCTGCTGCTACCGAAGAGGGTATCCGGAGCGTGCTGCATCATTTTATGCGCATAAACACAGGGTCCAATTTCTTCATCAGCGAACCGAGCTGTGTTCTGAAGGCCCTGAATGTGTATATGGCGTGGTATCAACATTTGATGGGCGCCGTCATTAGAGAGGAAAAAAGATTGCTTCTTGATCACAAGGGTGCAGCGCCGGCTGGTAATCCAAATGTTCCTCTGAAGCGACGGACCATTGTCCACCCTCCCTTAAGAGAAGTTGCTGCGGTCGAGGTCCCGCATGATAGGCCTGAGCTACCGATACCCCGTGCTCCTTTGAAACCGGTGACTGTGGCGTCTCCCGAGTCTGGTGTGGGTTCAGATATCGGGACTCGTCGTCCCAAGGTGCCCACCAAGCGTAAGCTTGTGCTAGCGGCGACCGGTACTCGCTCGCAGAAGAAGAAGAAGTCGATAATTTCTACAGACGTTGTACTCGACCAGGAGCCTCATGCTCCTTATAGCGAGGGCCTGAGCGAATATGGGACCAACGAGGGTTTATTCATGACGCCAGATGATACTAATCTGGAGGCTGCCATCGCAGCTTCCGAGCGTCTAGCTAGCCACAAAGCAGGACTGATCATCCTTGCCAAGTCAGGTAATCTTCAGTCGCATCTTCTTGCTGTTATGTTTTTTTATTATAATGCCTTGACTAACACTTCGTCTTTAACAGGCATCTCCACTGAAGAGGTGTAGGGTTCCTAGGCACACTAATGAGGTCTCACAAGGTATCAACCATGCCAATTTAAAAAACTACAAGTGCCGAGAAACCCTAATACGGATCGTTAACTAGATTTTAGGCGAAACATGCAACTAGTTAACAACTTAACTAAGTGAACGGAAATACAACCTTTGTAGATCCGGTTCTCCACCTCCATAGCTCCATGATGAAGTCTCCTTGCTGTCCAAATCAAATCCCGGGCTCTGGCGTCGGCTTCATCGGAGAAATGGGCGGGCTAGGTCATCGACTACGATGCCGAAGATGATCTACATCGAGGCATCACAAGATCAAGCTCCCACTTCACCAAGTCATGAAACTTGTGAAGAAAACACCCTATACTACTTGGCAAGAGGTAGAGGATGAAGAAATAGGAAGTGGGTTCACTTTAGAATTGGATTTCTCACTCTTTTCATCAAATCACCATTGATGGAAGCAAGGTTTTCTTCTTTACTTATCATATATTTAACCATGGTCAAGTGTAGAGAATGAAAATTATTTATTTATTTATTCTTTTTGGAAAATAATAAGCATAAAGAGAAAATGGTGGCTTTCTTTGTTTGTATATTGAAGCTTCATGAAGCTTTGAACAAGTCCATCATTTTTGTCTCATGCTTAACCCTAACCATTCCACTTAACCATGGTTTAATCTTTACACAAACCCAAGTTAGCATGCATCATCAAACATGATACAAACTTGTGCACAAAAATATATCACATATACAATGTGCACAAACAAGTGAGAAAAACCATTTAAAGTGAACCAATACTAGTTAATGCAAAGTAATATATCAAATATATAATTATGCATTAAATCATTAAATCAACACTTGATTTAACGATCCGGTCATATCGCATGTGACCGACTAATATCCAATGTATCGGCTTATCGAATCAATCATTGATTCGATAACTAGCTTATATCGCATACAACCATATCGATACATTCATCGCGAGAATAGAATACGGTATCACATACACGCATTATTCTCGGTCCCGCACATATCTCATATGCGCTCCTATTTCGTTTCGCTTGAGCCAGGAAACCTCTGTGTAGGACTCTAAAGACTCGTCAATACGCCGGCAGCAGGTGATGATCATATCAAACACCCACAAGCCGCAAGCGGTCTGCTAAACGTAACGGCCACCCGGGTATTGAGCGATCAGAAGATCGACGAGCAAGCCTGCTCACACTCCTATGAATCCAACCAGTAACACTTACCGTACAGTCCGGTCTGATCATCTGATATGTCGCATATCTCGCCTAGGGGTGGTAAACGTCAGACCCCAATAGCTTGATAAGTCGTGTCGATATGAGGTCTATAACATTTCGAGAAACTACTGGTAACACTTACCAGTAAATCTCAGCAACCCTGGCCAGGGATTTCCGGTTATAGTCAATCGAACACAGTGCAACATCAACTCCCTATACCGGGAGAGACGAATCCCCTCCTATCGCTCATTGCCTCCATGTGACTCGGGACTATACCCAAAAACCACCATTTTGCACGCCCTCTTGGACGTGGTAAGGTGGAAATCAAAGCACAGTGGGAACCACACAAGACTCTATGACGATCTCGAGTCAACAGACTACTCTGTACCAGTGTCACCAGAGAACTGCCATCTGACGTAAGGTATAATACCATCTGGGAGTTCTCGGCGAGTCCGTCCAGTGTACCCAGTCTCCACTGAGCACCCGTATATCATCTCTGATGTCAAACACCAATGGATATGGGATCATCCATCGCCCATCTGTATGGGTCGAGAAGGTATACGCTAGTCTACTCTGGTATATCGATGCCCCGTCTCGATACACCCACGAATAGGGACCTTGAAGGATGTACTTATGGACTACCGTGTCCCCACTAGTATGATCCGCATCATAGTCCAGGTAGTCAAGTACACACGTTAAGGTAAAGAGTAACCAGATAGCGTATTATCATGTCGAGCAAGAAAGTCCTCCATATATATGTCCCAGCATCTACTACAATATACATCATATGTACAGTAATGGCCTCTAGGGCATACATATAACTAACAAGAGGCTCTCGCGACTTCCCTCAAGACTCTTGAGGAGGAAGAGAGGCTTCGCGTTTCGCTGGGCGTTGGTATATTTCGGCTCATTGTGCCTTCATTCTCCTTTCTTATAGGTAATCTGGCCCATTTTTCATCATATTACAGGGACTACCTCAACTCAGGTTATCCCAGGTGTGGTACCGACTTCGCAGGGTGGTGCGGAGATACTTCCAGGGCCAGCTATCGAAGTCTCAGCCTCCTCAGCATTGCCAACAGAGGCTTTACTTAAGCAACCGATGACGGATGCCATAACTCAGAGTCAATTATTGGATCACAGGCACGTGATTGCAATGATTGAGGGAGGACCTATCCCGGTAGGACAGTCTTACTCAAGATGATAGTATACTATCTGGTTTATCTTTATCATCGTGTACTGCTTTAGGTGACCTTACAGGTCACTATTACAAGTTGATAGAGCCCTTAGGATTCATGCTTGACTGCCAGCAGTATGAGGGCGATCATATACGTGGGAGCTGGTAGTCAATAAGCACATCCTTAAAAGGTCCCTAGTCGTGGGAGTTTCGAGACAGGGCATCGATTCTCCAGAGTAGACTAGTGTATACAGTCGAGACCCCGACGAGGGGTGGTGGCCGGTCTCACAAGCCACTGGTGTCAGTTGGTTCACCTAAGATGTATACAGGTGCTTATTGTGTTATGAGTACACCGGACAGGACTCGCCGGGAACATACTAGTTGGTCTTATACCTGACGTCAGATAGCAGTTCACTGGTGACATGTGTACAGGTTAGTTCATCGACTTGGGGATCGTCATTTGTCTCGTGTGAGTTCCCACTGTACTTTGATTACTACCCTACCACGCTCAAAGGAGACTGATCAGTCGAAAATACTGCATTTCTAACACGGCAATTTCCCTACCTTTTGCAGTCAAGTAAAGCTATCCGGTATTCATATCACATATTTGCAAAACACATGTAAAATATTGGATTACTTGTACTTAATACTAAAACTGGCACTTTTAGGGAAATTGTGTGTTTTTCATGGCATCGCATCATCCTTGTATTGCGCAACTCTTGTCTTGGAGTCTATGCAGGAAATTCCGGAAGCAGAGCCCAAAATTGGGAAAAGATCTGATAAAAGATGCGCCAACTCAAAGGCTGAAGATCTGGTAGTAATGTAGAAGGCCAAATAAAATTCAACACATCAGAATAAGGCCCATATGTCATCACCAGCCCACAGAAGAAAAATCAAGCATCAAAGCCACCAAAGGGCCGCGGATCCGCGGCCTTTTGAAGAGATCAATTCACCCAATTTTGTCACATGGTCAATTATAACGGCCAAAGCTTCCAGAAGACCCCAGAAGCTCCACGTGGCACATCTAGAAGCCTCGACTCAACAAACTCTTGGAGGGAAATTCAAAATTTAAAGCTTAACTAACTTTTTGGAGGGAAATTTAAATTATTTGATAACTAACTTGTGGGGGGAATTCAAATTTCAATTCTAGATCTAAGATTTGAAAAGTCTATAAAAAGGAGCCTAGATCTAGAGGGGAAATTATTCAAGAATTATCATCATCTTCTACCCACAAGTTTAGTAACAAAAGCTTGTGCCTCAAATTCAATTCCCATCTCCAATTCAAAATCAAGATCAAGATCCCGAGATCAATTTGAGCAAGAGAGCCTTCAACCTTTAGCAAGCGACGCCGGATTTCCAACGGAGCAAGAGATCCACGCCGATCCGCGACTCAAGGAGCCGAGCGAAGCCGAAATCGACGATCTAGTTCCTTCCTTTTGTAAATTCAAGAGAGTTGTAACGAAATTTGTCGATAAATAAAGGTGAATTTTCTATATCTTGCTTATCTTTTAATTCAAGCATAATGATTAGAATTCAATTTGTGATTGTGTTTGTGATCATGATGTTTGAGTAATCTCCGCTCGTGTAGGAGTTGTGACGATCTTTAGATGATGATGAATTAGATATTTCTACAATTCTTAAATCCTATAATGTTTGGAAATTCTAGTTAATCAAATGATTAATAACCTAGTTTCGAGATGATGCTTTCTTGATCGTGTTCACTCGAAACTAGGGAACAACTATTAAACATTTGATTAACTAGAAGCTAGAATTTGAATGCGATCCATCGAAAGGACAAAGGATGAGTTGCGGAATCCCTAATTTTCTAGCAAAGATCCTTAAACCTCGATGAATTTTGCATCGATCTAGTATCAATTCATTAATGGATAAGAATTAGTAATCTTTAGATCTCATCACATCTATAGATCCGATCTACTCCTACGAGCCATACTTCTAGTCTTGATTGTTGGTTGGAAATTATCTCTCATCCCTATTCTTACTCTTTAATGTTTCTTTTAGATCTAGATTTTTCTTACTTTTTGATCTACAATTACAAATCATGAATTGTTTTCTTTTCTTTACCTTAAATTTTCAACTCATCTAATTCGAAAATTGAACGAAACTCACTTTCCCTGTGGACGATCCGCACTCACTTACAATCTACATCCGACACCGTAGTTGATTGCGGTCAAATAATCTTTTGGTTGTGATTTCTAAAATCTATTTTCGAAAAACCAACACACAATCGGAAAATCGTTTCAATCAGAGACGTGCAAACAGGTTTTAGTTGGGTACAGTCCCGAGCCACATGGAGGCAGTGAGCGGATCTTCAGGGATTCGTCTCTCCCGGTATTGGGGGTGAGGTTGCGCTGTGTCTAGGAGAGCCATTACACGAAGTCCTTGACCAAGGCAGGAAATTTACATGTAGGTATTCCAGTAGTATCTCAGGGTGTTCTGGGCTACACTCCGACACGACTTGTACCGCTTTTGGGGGTCTGACTTTTACCAACCCCCTAGGCCGCCATGCGATGCTCATAGACGAATGGACCGGACTGTACGGATATTGTCACTGACAGGCTCAGTAGGGTGTCAGGATGAGTTCGCTCATCGACATCCCTTTTGGTCAATAGCTGGTAGCCCGTCACGTATGGCTAATACCTCTGACGTGCAAGTGGTTAAATCCACAGCCATAGTATTGACGAGTCTTTAGAATCCCCCACATTCAGTTACTCAAGTTTCGGACGAAACGCTGTAGAGGCCGTATGGAGATATGGCAGGGTTCGATCAGATACGTGCGGTATTGCATGGATCAGGATCGGACGGTTAGTACTAGAGGCCGTATGGATATATGGCAGGGTTCGATCAGATACGTGCGGTATTGCACGGATCAGGATCGGACGGATATTACTAGACGGCTTTGGTTTAAGCCGGATCCTAGTATAGTACAGGGTAGATTTTGTCTCATTACATTTGTATTCGGTTGGAATACAGATGCGGGTGTGTATACACAGTATCGGGGTTTTCCTGTAATTTATTACGGGACCAGTTTTCTGGAGTTGCCAGTTTGTTTTCCGTTTCGGCCATATTTCTTTGTATCTTTCATTGGCCGATGATTGGTGGAGGAGGGCTTATTTGCAAATAAGCATTTATGGAGGGTGGTGATTGCATATTATTATATCATGATAGTTCCACCATCACATTGACTTCTTAGTTCATGATGGTTCATGATGGCTTGACCTTTTGGAGTGATGATTGGTTGGTTGAGTGTTGGATTTTCCTTGTGATGATTTCTTCTCATCATCTCTTTTCTCTCTCTTGGATTATGAGAGACTCTCATTCTTTTGATACACTCTCTCCCTCATTTTCTCTCCTTCTTCCCTCACCATTGCATGGCCGGCCAAGCTATGAGGGGGCTGTTCATATTTTTGTAGTGCGGATTTTTGCTCTCTTGATGCTAGAAAAATCCCCAAGTTCCTCCACAAAAGTTCACAGTTCATTTCCTCCACCAAAGGCAACTTCCATAAACCCCAAAATGAGACATGAGTTCTACACACATTCTACAGCAAACCTTGGGCACGTCGGCTCGCCAACTTCGTGCTCGAGTTGCCTCGGTATAGAGGTGGGAGCCCGTAAAAGAAGCAGGCGACGTGGTGCCCTTCCAGCGAGGAGGTGGAGACCGGACATTCCGCGGGAGATCGGGACGACGGCGAGAAGACCGAAGAACACGGATCGCTCGGTATATCTCTCTTCCCCATCTTGTAGTTAGCTAGGACTAGTTTAATGGCACGATCCGGGTTTATAGTGTGCGGTGGTTCCGGTTTGAAAAGTTAAAGTAAATCATCGCTTCCGCATTCCGGCGTCGGATTGACGGCCGGGGTGCCGCCGTGCACTTACAGTGGTATCAGAGCCTCGCCATTAACCTAATCTAGCTTTGTCTAACGTGTTTACATTTCCGATTGAACAAAAATCCCAAAACCGCGTTTTCATGTACAATCAGTTTCTGTCGAAATTTTTGTCTCGAAAAATTTTTCAGGGTGTTGTAGAATGATGTGCATGGAATCCTAAGAACACTGTAAAATTTTGGTGACCTGATCCTTCCATACGACCGCGGAACCGCGGCCATAACCCCTCTTTGGCCGCGGTTCCGCCGCAGGAATTTAGCTTCACTTCACCAATTTTTTTGCAGTCGGCTTTTGGGCTGAAAATAGGGGTTTTGGTATACTTTTTTTGGGCCCATAATTTCTGTGAGTGCTACAGTATTGCTTGGGGGCCCACTTGGTAAAATTTAATCGATCGGATATTTTAAACACATTAGTTCACAGTATTTACATTATATCTGCGACCGTGAATGTCACTTGATCGGTAAATCCTATCTAACTGCTATAGCCCGGTTAGACGGATTTGCGAACGTGACTTTCACGTTGATGTTCTGTGTATTGCTGTGATGTTGCGGATTGGTCGTGGGGGATAGCCTTGATGCAATGCTAGTACAGTTTTTGTTGTATTATGTACATTTGATATTGCGGGGCGAGCGTCCGACATGTGGACTGCCGTCGCTGCCTGTTTGTATTATTATTTTGGGGCAAGACCAGGTTGCGGTCGATGTACCCGTTGTATGTATATTTTACTTTCTGTACTAGGATTACCCCAAGGTGGGGTGCACGGATAGCCGGGTTCTAGAGGGCAACGGGCCCGCATCTTATGGCATTGAGACGGAGGGGGCTTCACTCTAGAATTGGCGGGCTATTCGCCGCACTCGTAGGGGGTACAGGTTGACCCAGGAGGGGTGCCCAAGTTACCGGATTCCGTGAAGTGCTGGGTGGTCCATTCACGGCGCTGAAGGGGGCTGCCTCGCTTCAGGTTTTGGCGGGTAACTTGCCGCGCCCGTAGGGGTCTAGGATTTCATTGCACAGGCTATCCACACAACCAGGGGAAC
The DNA here is from genome assembly GCA_030015575.1 of Agapanthus africanus. Classification (NCBI taxonomy): domain Eukaryota; kingdom Viridiplantae; phylum Streptophyta; class Magnoliopsida; order Asparagales; family Amaryllidaceae; genus Agapanthus; species Agapanthus africanus. The sequence goes on from CM057340.1 coordinate 605,721,698, forward strand.
GTCGGGTTTCAGTAGTGGCTCTGTGAAACCCGGGGATCCCAGATATCTGTATTGTTCTGTGATGCTGTACATTTCTGTGATGTTGCATTTTATTCACGCCTTGAGCGAAATATAATATATTGGTATATATATTAGTAGATGTTGTATATGTTTTTCATCCGCGCTAGTCCAGTCCCCACTCTACCGTTAGTTAGCTAACCTAACGGGTGATGACAGGACCCAGTGGCGAATGCGGATGGCATATACGTACGTCAGTATATTTTCGTTCTTTGTGGTGTGATCAATTGATGGGACTGCGTTGATTCGGATCAATGCAAGTTAAAACAAACCTATTCTGATGTTGTTGGAACACTTTTCAAAAAGCTGTTATTGCAAGGACGTTCACTTTTGTTTTGCATCGTGGTATTCAGTTGGAATATCCTGCTCCTCAGTCGACGAGGCAAGGGCCGAGATCCCTTCACCGGGAGTGACCCCTTGGACAAAAAGTTTGCGTCAGGGCAATAACTTCACTATAGCCGATTACTTTTGCTTTGCATCGTGGTATTCAGTTGGAATATCATGCACCTCATTCTACGGGGAAAGAGCCGAGATCCCTTCACCGGGAGTGACCTCTTTAGCAATGGTTTTCGTCACTATATTTTCATAAAAGCTATCCGGTTCCTTCAACGATATCAAGTTCGTTACGTTAAAGGTTTTCGCCAGAAACCATTCGTAGCCCTCCGTCGTTTCATATGGGTGGTCAATAGTATTCAAGCTGTTTTTGTTGGCCAAAGTCAAGGCACAATGTTTGGTAGCTGTTGGGTATTCATATGCAGCATAGATAGATGCGTTGGTTTGGGACAGTCGTACTACTATTTTGTCCTTCGTCAAGGGTATGTATGGGTGGGTTCAAATTAACCTGGACAATGACGGGTAGAACTTGACATGTGACTTATGATATGTTGGCCTTCGTCAAGGTCATAAGAGCATGGGTAAAAATCCACATCGGGAGTTTCTAAAGAAACTGAAACTTGCCAGATATGCGCATACCTTCTAGAGTGTGATGACGTGAGTGGATTCCGTCACGTTATCATGCGATGATAGTTGGATCCCGATTCCCACTGATGAGTTGGTTTACTCGTCGGGTGATCCTGACTAATTCTTCTTTTAGGTTTGGAGGAGAATTTGACGGTACAGTGGGAGGTTTCCAGATTAGATAAATTGGTAACCATTCTGATCTAGGATAGAGTGCACGCTGAGTGTTTCTTTTCTCTCTCTCTTCGGCAGCGACCATTGACTCGACCCTAAGACTATGACTCAGTGACCAAGTTGACCGAACCTTCTTAAACACTGGCTTTTGGATTGTCAGAGTTGCAGACCTCATTGCCACTCCTACTTTTACCCTTTTCTCCAGGACACCCCGTATTACCACGAACGTCCACTTCCATTGGACAAAACCATCATATGGTTATATACGAACTCGAAGGAATTCGAGGATGGTTTCTGGTTCTGGAGAAAAAGAATAGGACTATTCAGTTGTCTTTTTCTTTTACCTTCTCTCAAGTTGCGAGTACTCCTTGGTTTAGGAGATAGTACACCTGTTACGCAAATTGGATAGTCTTCTTCCAAACCTTAGGCTGGTGCCGACCGATAGGAAATGAAGAAAACTAATTAGCCTAACGATGATGTACAGAAGGTATTAAGTAAAAACATATCAAGGGATTAGTAAGAGGGCAAGGTAAATTGAGACTGATATTCACGACCGGACCAGGTATTTCTTTGCCAATCCTAAATCACCTTTTTATTTCTCCAGGACACTCCATATCACTACGAAGATCCACGGTATATTGGATACTCCATCGTATGGTTATATACGAACTCGAAAGGAACTTGTTCCAGTTCGGGGATGGATTCCGGTTCAGGAGAAATAGGAATAAGGTTTATTCGGTTGTCTTTTATCTTCACCTTCTCTCATTGCGAGTGCTCCTGGGATTAGGACAGTACACCCATTATGCTTATTGGATAGTCTTCTTCCAAACCATAGGCTGGTGCCGAACGGTAGGGAAGGAAGAAAACCATTTGGCCTAAAGGGGTGTACAGAAAGTAATGACTAAAGACATAGAAAGGGATTTGGAAAGATGGCAAAGAATTACACGGTTACAGTTGTGAATCTGGATAATGGAAGAGGCATTACTAGGAATACCGGGATACCCCATCGAAACATTTCAATGTTTCAGTTTCGCTGTGTACTGTTAAAGGAAAACTGATTTCCCAATTAGACACTCGCTCCAGGGTATTTATTTACCAGGTATGATTCTCATATCTGTATGGTTTTACAGATGATGAGTGGGAGTAAATTATTGGGAATTAGGTGATTGTCCTCAAGATATCAGAATTCGTTGTAATTGGTGATATTTGAGGAAATCACCTGGGCTGTTTGCCGGTCGGCAAATATTTGGTTTTGAATATCGGCTGTTATGCACCAATTTCAAATCGATATATCTGTACGTCTATTTTCATAGAGTGAGATATACCTTTTTGAAATTATGTCTATGACATTTACCTATATCAGTGGATGGTTAGGTAAGGAGCATTAAACAGCGGTGTAATTCTTCTTAACCATAAATACAGTTTTCAACCTACGACACACAGTGAATGAGTTATCAGACTCAAGGGACTTATACAGAGTATTGTATGTTGTCCAGGGTCCATCAGGACAGAGGGGTTGGTCCTCGTACTATATTCAGTTTACTTATGACTTCTCTAGTTTTTAGACAGGTGTTTCGTGGAAACACAGGGTCCGAATTTTGAGAAGTTATAGGTATTTGAATAAAGTAGAGAACCAGGTATTGCAAGTATCGGGATTCTTCAAAGTGATCGAAGATGTAGATACGTGTGTATGGTGTTCAGTTGATAGTAATGATTAAGAGAACTTGCTTCTCTTTCAGGTTACTCATAATTGGAAGTATTCCTAAGTTGAGTAACGCTGATCGGCCTCCTTCCATTTAGTTGACATGCATTGGAGACAGCTGCATGATTTGAATCTGGTTCAATTAAATCAGTGCCTCTGGTTCTATATTGGATATAGAACAGTTCAGATCTTAACGATGTTAAAGTACGGGGTGTTGTCCGGCTTATGATTAAAATCAGACACTGGACAACTCAAGGCACGTTTCTGTAATGGCTGTTTGTGGGTTGACCCAGGCTATGACGAGGGTTGACTTTCTACCATCTGGAAGATCAATAGAAATATTGTTTTAGACTCGCCACAGTTTTAATAAAAATGTATTTTTTTAGAAAACAGTAGTGGGAGTATGGTAGAACTGGAAGTGATTCCAGAACCACAAACGATTACTGAAGATTTCATAGAAACCTAAAGATTCAATCTGGTTTGACATTCCATTGGCCACTCCGCAGATTTGGTGGGTAACTTCAGGCACCCGAGAGGTACAACGGTAGCCTCAAGGACAGTGACAGGGAGGTTCTTGTTTACCCACACTTACCATTGTTGTTGTTCCAGGCTGCGAGATCCGGCAGGAGGATGAGTATAGCGTCGTTCTAAACTGGCTTTAGAAGTGTACGTCTATATGACTCTGCAAGAGAGTTGTCGTAGTCAGTGGGAGCAGCGGAAGCATTGGTGGACAGGTGACTTATATCTATTTATAGACTAAAGCAGATATAGCGGAGATAGATCATCAATTTCTGATGTGACAGTCATAGGTTTGACTTCAACAGAATAGGGGATGGATCTGTTGAGAAGGTAGTAGGGTGTGATATCATGGTATTTGGATGACATACACAGAATAGGAAAAGAAACTCCTATACTACGATCGGTTATACTTTGGTCGTCACACAGTGGTTTCTCCACATGGGACTTGGACATTATATCAGACATACTGGTTACAAGATCTATGGTTTTAGATCTAGATTTGGGTGGTTTCCCAATCAGGGTACTTAGACAGCATTCTAAGAGTATTTAGAATGGACGACTCCTGGCACGGTAGTGTACCTGCAGGTGATGGAGTCACCCTCTCTAAAGGTGTCTTACAGACTAAAGGGGAGAGGGATGTGCATGATTGGCAGATCACTTGCTCAGGCAATTGAGTCAATCATGAGATGTCAAGTACCACACCAGATGTTGTTCTTGCGGTAGGTGCAATAAGTTGATATTGATCCAATCCTGGAGAAACAGTCGGAAGCAGTTTTAGAACATAAGTGGATGTTCTAGGGATATGATAACGACAGCCTCATTCGGGAGACAGTTATCATTCCAGGCTTCCAAGGTGACCTGGACGACAAGGAGGTTGTCAGAGTTAAAGTTTTTCCTTCTGACGATGGGCAGTATTTTGGACAGGTGGTCCAAGGCAATACTGAGGGAGGCATGGCGCAGGATACTGATTAAGTTCAGTTGACGATACAGTCTAAGAAGTTTGGATTTGGAGTTCATTTAGGAGCTAGGTCCCATCAGACATCCAGACACATTCTAAGACAGGTATTGCTCATTTCGGGAGATGGTTTTCTCCGCGAACTTGAGATATAGAGAGACATAGAAAGAAATATCATAGCGGATCCACTCACTGAGGCTATTCCTCGAACGCAATAGTTTCGCAAACGAGCTTAGTGAGACTGACTAGTAGAGGAGTTGGGTGTTCGGTATCACACGGGCTGTGAGTATGCGACATCATAATAATTAGCCTTGAGTGCAAGTGGGAGATTGTTGGAGATAGTGCCCTCAGAGTCAATTATTGGATCACAGGCACGTGATTACAATGATTGAGGGAGGACCTATCCCGGTAGGACGGTCTTACTCAAGATGATAGTATGCTATCTGGTTTATCTTTATCATCGTGTACTGCTTTAGGTGACCTTACAGGTCACTATTACACGTTGATAGAGCCCCTAGGATTCATGCTTGACTGCCAGCAGTATGAGGGCGATTATATACGTGGGAGCTGGTAGTCTATAAGCACATTCTTAAAAGGTCCCTAGTCGTGGGAGTTTCGAGACAGGGCATCGATTCTCCAGAGTAGACTAGTGTATACAGTCGAGACCCCAACGAGGGGCGGTGGCCAGTCTCACAAGCCACTGGTGTCAGTTGGTTCACCTAAGATGTATATAGGTGCTCATTGGGTTATGAGTACACCGGACAGGACTCGCCGGGAACATGCTAGTTGGTCTTATACCTGACGTCAGATAGCAGTTCCCTGGTGACATGTGTACAGGTTAGTTCATCGACCTGGGGATCGTCATTTGTCTCGTGTGAGTTCCCACTGTACTTTGATTACTACCCTACCACGCTTAAAGGAGACGTGCAAACAGGTTTTAGTTGGGTACAGTCCCGAGCCACATGGAGGCTGTGAGCGGATCTTCAGGGGTTCGTCTCTCCCGGTATTGGGGGTGAGGTCGCGCTGTGTCTAGGAGAGCCATTACACGAAGTCCTTGGCCAAGGCAGGAGATTTACTGGTAGGTATTCCAGTAGTATCTCAGGGTGTTCTGGGCTACACTCCGACACGACTTGTACCGCTTTTGGGGGTCTGACTTTTACCAACCCCCTAGGCCCGCCATGTGATGCTCATAGACGAACGGACCGGACTGTACGGATATTATCACTGACAGGCTCAGTAGGGTGTCAGGATGAGTTCGCTCATCGACGCCCCTTTTGGTCAATAGCTGGTAGCCCGTCACGTATGGCTAATACCTCTGACGTGCAAGTGGTTAAATCCACAGCCATGGTATTGACGAGTCTTTAGAGTCCCCCACATTCAGTTACTCAAGTTTCGGACGAAACGCTGTAGAGGCCGTATGGAGGTATGGCAGGGTTCGATCAGATACGTGCGGTATTGCACGGATCAGGATCGGACGGTTAGTACTAGAGACTGTATAGATATATGGCAGTGTTCGATCAGATACGTGCGGTATTGCACGGATCAGGATCGGACGGATATTACTAGCCAGCTTTGGTTTAAGCCGGATCCTAGTATACTACAGGGTAGATTTTGTCTCATTGCATTTGTATTCGGTTGGAATACAGATGCGGGTGTGTATACACAGTATCGGGGTTTTCCTGTAATTTATTACGGGACCAGTTTTCTGGAGTTGCCAGTTTGTTTTCCGTTTCGGCCATATTTCTTTGTATCTTTCATTGGCCGATGATTGGTGGAGGAGGGCTTATTTGCAATTGTGCAAATAAGCATTTGTGGAGGATGGTGATTGCATATTGTTGTATCATGATAGTTCCACCATCACATTGACTTCTTAGTTCATGATGGTTCATGATGGCTTGACCTTTTGGAGTGATGATTGGTTGGTTGAGTGTTGGATTTTCCTTGTGATGATTTCTTCTCATCATCTCTTTTCTCTCTCTTGGATTATGAGAGACTCTCATTCTTTTGATACACTCTCTCCCTCATTTTCTCTCCTTCTTCCCTCACCATTGCATGGCCGGCCAAGCTATGAGGGGGTTGTTCATATTTTTGTAGTGGGGATTTTTGCTCTCTTGATGCTAGAAAAATCCCCAAGTTCCTCCACAAAAGTTCACAGTTCATTTCCTGCAACAAAGGCAACTTCCATAAACCCCAAAATGAGACATGAGTTCTACACACATTCCACAGCAATCCTTGGGCACGTCGGCTCGCCAACTTCGTGCCCGAGTTGTCTCGGTATAGAGGTGGGAGCCCGTAAAAGAAGCAGGCGACGTGGTGCCCTTCCGGCGAGGAGGTGGAGACCGGACATTCCGCGGAAGATCGGGACGACGGCAAGAAGACCGGAGGACACGAATCGCTCGGTATATCTCTCTTTCACATCTTGTAGTTAGCTAGGACTAGTTTAATGGCACGATCCGGGTTTATAGTGTGCGGTGGTGCCGATTTGAAAAGTTAAAGTAAATCACCGCTTCCGCATTCCGGCGTCGGATTGACGGCCGGGGCGCCGCCGTGCACTTACAATAACTTCTCCAGAAGTAGCTCCTGACGTGGACGATGACGTCCCCTTGACGGAGGTCTTGAGAAAATCGGCCTTTACGGCCCAGGCGGAAAGGAAGCGCAGGAGGCGTGCGGCAAGAGAACGTAAGCCGCCTTGGCCGTAGGTGCAGGCTCAAACGCTGCTTCTCCTGTCCCTGCTTCTTCAGAGGGTGCTCCGGTTGCCCTGTCTATCGCTCATAGACAGGCGATACGCGCGGCTCGGGAGGCGGCTGAAAGGCCATCTCAAGGTAACATAACATTGAGTCCTTTTGTCAAAGTTTTAATCTTCAGATTCTCATATATCCTATCCTGCAGGGCCGAGTCTTGATGAGGAAGTAGTAGGTGAGATGGCGGCAACCACCGAGCCTGAAGTGGCCACTCTTTCTCAAGAGTCTAGAACTGCCCCAATTGCCACTCTTTCCCCTTGCGGTTCCTTGCCGTTGCCGGGCCCTGCTGTTCACCGCCGGAAGCCGGGAAGACTGGATGTCTTGCCTGAATCTGGGGGCAGATGCTAATTGGTGCTATCCGTCCACCTCTCCGAAGATGCCAAGTTGATTTATAGCACCATGTATCGAAGGTTTAAACGGATGCGGCCGATGTAGCAGACTTCGTCAGATTCCCCCTCGTTTGAGGGCTTTTTTATTGTGGGGACGCTCTTCCTTATAGGCGCAAGCCCCTGCAGTTAATTACGCTACCGCATCACGGTAACAACTTTCTCCTTCTCCAGATGGTCACTTCGTGTCGTGGGTGTTTGTTTTGTGTTCGGTTGCCCGTGGATTGTATACGGAGACTAAGTTATGTTGTCGCCCGTAGGACGTGGATTAGTCCAAATCCGTATCTTTCTTAGATTTGGATTTGGGGGGTTGTGTTTAAGGATACGTTAGCCTTATTTGAGGCTAAGATCAACTTAAACGCTTGTTAAGGACACGTTAGTCTAATTTTAGGCTAAGATCAACTTAACGGGATCGTTTGGATCCGACAAGAGAGCAATTGGGCTCTATTGTTTAGTTTAATGACATTGCGATAATTAGTTTAAAAACATTACGGTCCATTGTTAGTTTTAAGACATCGCGGTCGAGGTTAAGGACATCATAGTCCGTGAGTTTAAGGACCTCACAATCCGGTGTTAGTTTTAAAACATTACGGTCGAGGTTAAGGACATCATAGTCCGTGGATTTAAGGACTCCACAGTCCGATGTTAGTTTTAAGACATCATGGTCGAGGTTAAGGACATCATAGTCCGTGGATTTAAGGACTCCACCATCCGATGTTAGTTTTAAGACATCACGGTCGAGGTTAAGGACATCATAGTCCGTGGATTTAAGGACTCCACAGTCCGATATTAGTTTTAAGACATCACGGTCGAGGTTAAGGACATCATAGTTCATGAGTTTAAGGATCTCACAGTCCGTTGTTAGTTTTAAGACATCACGGTCGAGGTTAAGGACATCATAGTCCGTGAGTTTAAGGACCTCACAGTCCGATGTTAGTTTTAAGACATCACGGTCGAGGTTAAGGACATCATAATCCGTGGATTTAAGGACTCCATAGTCCGATGTTAGTTTTAAGACATCACGGTCGAGATTAAGGACATCATAGTCTGTGGATTTAAGGACTCCACAGTCCGATGTTAGTTTTAAGACATCACAGTCGAGGTTAAGGACATCATAGTCCATGAGTGTAAGGACCTCACAGTCCGTAAAATGTGTGGTCGTCGGGACCCGTCACCTCTTTGAAGACGTTGAGGAATTACAACGACAAATATCAAAGGAGTGAAGAGACGTACCCTTGAACCGGGGTGATTTGCTTGAAAGAGCAGATGTGCTCATTTCAAAATAAGTTGAGGACTTATGGCCAGAATTGGGCTAAGTCCAATTAAAATGTTTTAACATTTTAGTTTTGTTCTGGTATTAAGCCTTTACTTGGGCTCGGCCCTTTTTAATAATGTTAAGTATTGGCCTCTGTCATTTTGTCTGGTATTAAATGCATAACATTTATCAGGAACAAAGTGGTGATCTGACAGTGCGCCACGTGGCACGTCAGGCGCTTTGTACTAATTAAAGAGCGCATTTCGCTAGCGTATATGAGGGTCACGTATCGCGCTCAGCGCTAAGCGCCAGTTCATTAGCGCACTTGCGGTTTCCATCTATGAGCGCTTTGCGCTAGTCTGTTGGCGCGCCAGTGAGCGACGCGTGGCGCGCTTGGCGCTAAGCTCCAGTATATTTGCCCAGCGCTCTGTTTCAGGAGCGCAAAGCGCAGATTGTGTCTCTGATTGACACGTGGCAAGTACCGGCGCTGTGCGCCGGTCCAATGAGCGCAAGGGCGCAGTTCATGAGTGTAAGGCACTTTTCAATAGTGCAAAGCGTATCTGATCAATTTTAAGATCAAGAACAACTTTTATGTTCTTCTTAGGAGGCTTTGCCTCGAGATTCAAGAACAACAGTTCTTGTTTTTAATAAAAGGCTCTGCCTTTATAGATCAAAGATCTGTGGGCGAAGTAAAAATACTTCTTATATATATATATATATATATATATATATATTTTATAATTAGATCTTTTGATCTTATTATCAAAGACCTTGGTCTTTTTTCAGATCTATGATCTTTTAAGAAGATGATTCTTCTTTTCATGAGATGATTTCATCTCTGTGTTCATTGGTCAAGAATCATTCTTTACCTTGAAGAAATGATCTTCTTTTTCTAAGAGCTTGCTCTTCTTTCTTTGAGTTTTCTCAAAATTTGTAGGGGGTTTCTTCTATATGAGACTTGAAGTCTTGGGGCCTTTATATAGGGCCAATTGATTTGTTAAATCGGTTTAAGAGATCTTTCTCTTGATTGATTGGGGAATATTTCCCACCGTTGGATGTTTGATCCTAAGGCTCCTGTTTGACAGAAGATAATCTTCTTGTTTTAATAAGATTGGAAAAATCTTTCTATGCAGAATTTGTCCTGTTTTTAGTAATTCATTATTAGATCATTGATCCAGCGGCGCTTAAAGCATAATCTTGTCGTTTGAAAAGATTTTGAGAAATCTTTCCTTAACAGAATTTAATTCTGGTTGATAAATGATTTATCATTATTATTAGATCCTTTGATCTAACGGTGGGAATTTTAATTCTAGCACTGGCGCACCTACGTTTGACACGTGACGCGCAGCACAGAGCGCAGCGCAACCGCGCTCGCGAACCTGTGTTTGACACGTGGCGCGCAGCGCAGAGTACTGGATCTGAAGCGTTGCTTCAACAGAGGTGTCTTTTCACCTTCCTTTTTAAGTCAAACTTATATTCCCGAGAATCTTTCATTTCCCAATTTTGGAATGTTAGGTTTACCTAGCACCCTATGTAAAGTTTGGAAGCATCACATGTCACAAAGATCAAGTTTTTATAGTGCTAAGTAAGCATACAAAGAATGTATCCTAGAAAATTAGGGTTTCTAAACAATAAAGGCAACAAAGACTAGAGTTTCGAGACTACAACCTTTGTAGCTCGCTTCGCTAGACTCTTTTGGCCTCTTGAGTGTTAGAGGAAGGTTCTCTTGAAGTCTTCTAGTGTCCACGACGATCCACCCGAAGCTCTTAGTCCAAGCTTGTAACTTCACTTTTCAAGAGAAGAAATGAAAAGAACACTCTAAACAAGTGGGCTAAACTTATGTAGAATGATGTTGTGGTGGCTTTTCTCACTTCAAAAACCTAACTTGAGGAGTATATTGCTCACTACAAAAGTCTAGAGAGCAAATGGTGAAGGAGGAAGAAGATGATGGCTTTCTTTTAACAAGAGTAAAAAGATAACTCATGTGAAGGAAAAAGAAAATATATGTATATATATATTTTCTTATCCTCATCTCAAACCATGGTTAGATTATAAAGATATTATTTAATTTGAGTTTAAATCACAAAGATAAGGTTAACCCATGGTTAGAAGTAGGTGAGCATGGTTAGGTTTAAAGAAGAGTGTAGAAACTAAGCATGAATTATCCTTTTCTTTATTTCTTTTGTTTTAACAAAAAATCAAATAATAATCCATGTATTTATCCATGGTGTGAGTCTTATATTGCCATCATTTTCAATGTGTAATCAACCATGATAGATGATGTGTGTGTGTGTATGTATGTATGTATACACATCCATATGTGCATGAAACTAGAAAGAAAGAAAAACATACATGCATGCATACATCCATCATATACAAGAAAAGATTTCAAGTGAGAAAACTAATGGTTAAATGATAAATCAACACTTGATTTATCAATCCGGCCATATCACATATGACCCCACCAAAAGCAAGCCGCCCGATCAATATACGGTATCCTATACGCGCATTTTAATTGGGTCCAAGCGCATATCGCATACGCGCACCACAACGTTTCGCCTGGACTAGGTAACTCCTTTGTGGGACTCTAAGACTCGTCAATATGCTGGTAGCGGGTGATGATCATATCAAGCACCCCCAAGCCGCAAGCGGTCAGCTAAACGTAACGGCCACCCGGGTATTGAGCGATCAGAAGAAAACAAGCGAACCTGCTACAACTCCCGTCGAGCCAACCGGCAACACTACCGTACAGTCCGATCTCTTCGTCAGGTATGCTGCATATCGAGCCTAGGGATGGTCACGTCGACCCCAATAACTCAATAAGTCGTGCCGGTGAATGGTCTATAACAGATCGAGAAACTACTGATAACACTTATCAGCAAATCTCAGCAGCCCTGGCCAGGGACTTGCTGATATAACCAGTCGGGCACAGCACATCATCAACTCCTAATACCGGGAGAGACGAAACCCCTCCTATCGCTCATTGCCTTCGTGTTTCTCGGGACTGTACCCAACGGCCACCTATTTGCACAACTCAGTAGAGCCGTAGTAGGGTGGCAATCAAAGTACAGTGGGAGAACACACAAGACTCTATGACGATCTCGGGTCTACAGACTAACCTGTACCAGTGTCACCTGAGAACTGCTATCCGACGATAGATATAATTCCATATAGGAGTTCTCGGTGAGTCCGTCCAGTGTACCCAGTCACCACTGAGCACCCGTATATGATCTTGATGTCAAACATCGATGAACATGGGAACATTCATCGCCCATCGTATGGGTCTAGTATCATATACGCTAGTCTACTCTGGTATATCAATGCCCCGTCTCGATATACCTATGACTAGGGACTTTCCAGAATATGCTTATAGACTACAGATGTCCCACTAGTATGATCTCTATCATAATCACTGTAGTCAAGCCGATATCCTCAGGGCTTTATCAGCATGTATAAATGAATAAAAGCATGATCAAATCAACATGTCAGATAAAGAAGAACCAGATAGCATACTATCATGTCGAGCAAGAATGTACACTGAATATATATATATATATATATATATATATATACATGTATAAATACATCCACTATCACATAATGGCCTCTAGGGCATACATATATCCAACAATCTCCCACTTGCACTAAGGCCAGTTATTGGCGTATCTCATACCCAACATCTCAAAAAGTCGCTCATGCTGCGGCTGAGGGAGGGCCTTAGTGAGTGGATCCGCGGCGTTATTCTTTGTGTCTACTCTTTTAATCTCGATCTCGCGGCGATCTACAATCTCCGGGATCAAATGAAAGCGCCTCAGGATGTGTCTGGACCGCTGATGGGACCTGGGCTCCTTGGCTAACGCCATAGCCCTATTATTATCACAATACAAGGGTATTAGATCAATAATGGTTGGAACTACTCCTAGCTCCGAGACGAACTTCTTCATCAAGACGGCTTCCTTGGCGGCATCATTTGCAGCAATGTACTCAGCCTCCATCGTAGAGTCTGCAACGGTATCCTGTTTGGAACTCTTCCAACTTACCGCCCCTCCATTGAGGGTAAATACAAACCCTGAGATAGATTTGCTGTCGTCCTTATCGCTCTGGAAGCTCGAATCGGTAAAGGCCTCCATTTGGAGATCTGTATTACCATACACCAAGAACAATTCTTTAGTCCTTCGTAAGTATTTAAGAATGTTCTTCACAGCTGTCCAGTGATTCTCCCCTGGGTTGGATTGATACCTACTTACAACACTAAGTGCATAAGCTACATCTGGGCGTGCACATAACATCGCATACATTATAGATCCTACTGCCGAAGCATAGGGTATAATGCCCATGCGAGCTCTCTCTTCATCGGTCTTTGGACAAGAATCCTTGGAGAGAGTGACTCCATGGCAAGCGGGTAAGGCACCCCGCTTGGAGTCTTCCATACTAAACCTTTTTAGGATGGTGTTGATGTACCTGGTTTGGGACAATCCCAATAACTTTTTGGATCTATCCCTATAGATCCTTATGCCCAGGATGTATGTGGCATCACCCAGGTCCTTCATGGAGAACCTTAGTGATAAGAAAGATTTGACCGACTGTAGCATAGGAATATCATTTCCTATCAGAAGAATGTCATCCACGTACAATACGAGGAATGTGACAGCTCTTCCTACAGCCTTCTTATAAACACAAGGTTCATCTGGATTTTTGATGAAATCAAACTCTTTGATAACATTATCGAAACAGATGTTCCAACTCCGAGATGCCTGCTTTAACCCATATATGGATTTAAGAAATCTACATGCTTTTCCGCTGCTCCCACTGTCAATGAAGCCCTCTGGCTGATCCATATAAACGCATTCTTCTAAATCTCCATTTAGAAATGTTGTTTTAACGTCCATCTGCCAGATTTCATAGTCGTAGTGAGCAGCAATAGCAAGTAGGATCCGAATGGATTTAAGCATGGCTACGGGCGAAAAAGTTTCGTCATAGTCCAAACCTGGTCTTTGGCGAAAACCCTTTGCCACAAGTCTTGCCTTATAGGTCTCTACCTGCCTATCTACACCAATCTTTCTTTTAAAGATCCATTTGCATCCCACAGGTTTTACCCCATGGGGTACAATGTCCAAAGTCCATACTTTGTTGGTGTACATAGACTCCATTTCGGATCTCATGGCATCCAGCCACTTCACAGAGTCACCACTCGTGGTAGCTTACTGAAAACTGGTAGGATCATCATCATCCATGATGTAGTCTTCTCCGTCACCATCAATGAGGAAACCGTAGTACCTCTCTGGTGGGAGAGAAGTCCTACCAGACCTTCGGAGTGGCTGAGGTTCCTCAGTTTCTATTGCAACAGCCGGTTCAACCAAATCGTCATTTGTAGTTTGTGTCTCTAGAACCTCTTCTAGATCCACCACTTTACCATCATCTTTATCTGTGAAAAACTCTTTTTCCAAGAATGTGGCATACTGAGAAACAAACACCTTTTGTTCCTCTTTGTGGTAGAATAGATATCCATAAGAATTCTTTGGATACCCCACAAAATTACACATGACTGACCATGTCTTGAGTTTGTCCGGATTCTGCATTTTAACATAGGCCGGGCAACCCCAAATCTTAATTCTTTTAAGAGATAGTCTCTTCCCATGACATATCTCATATGGCGTGGTAGACACGGTTTTGGTTGGAACCCTGTTCAGTAGAAACGCTGCAGTCTCCAATGCATGCCCCCAAAATAAGACGGGTAACTCAGCATCACTCATCATGGATCGGACCATATCTAATAGGGTCATATTCCGTCGTTCAGACACACCGTTGTGCTGTGTTGTGTAAGGAGGAGTGAGTTGAGAGAGAATCCCATTCTCTTATAGGAAGTTTGCAAATTCTGTACTAAGATATTCCCCACCTCGATCTGATCGAAGTATCTTGATACTCAAGCCGGTTTGTTTTTCTACTTCTTGTTTATATTCAATGAATTTCTAGAAAGCTTCGGACTTGTGCTTTAATAAAAATACATGACCGAATCTTGAGAAATCGTCAGTGAACGTAATGAAGTAAGAAAAACCGCCTCTAGCCTGTGTAGACATTGGCCCGCATACATCACTATGTATGAGGCCTAGGAGCTCAGTAGCTCTTTCTCCGTGTCCGGTAAACGGAGTTTTGGTCATTTTACCCTTGATACAAGACTGGCAAGTCGCATAAGATTTATATTCAAAAGAGTTTAAATATCCATCTTTGTGTAACTTGTTTAGTCTTGTTTCATTAATATGACCAAGTCTACAGTGCCAAAGAAAAGCTTCATTTAATTCTGAAAGTTTTCTTTTATTAGTGTATTGTATACTGAAAACTGTGTGTTGATTTAGGACGTATAACCCGTTATTAAGTGTACCACACCCAACCAACATTTGATTCAGGTGAATGTTCATAACATTGTTCTGCAATATAAAGTTATATCCTTCATTGTCTAACAAAGAAACTGATATTATATTACATAGCATACTTGGTACAAAATAACATGGGTTCAAAACCAAAATACATCCAGATGGCAACCCCAAGTGATACTCTCCCACTACGACTGTATGTACATTGGAACCATTTCCAACGCGGAGAGTATGGTCACCTGTCTTCAAAACTTTGCTATTTCTCAGTCCCTGCATAGAATTGCAAATGTGAGAACCTAAACCGGTATCTAATACCCAGGAAGCAGAGTTTATTGAAAAACAGTTTTTTGTCACAAACACACCTGAAGCGGAAGCATCCCCATGCTTCTTCTTGAGATTCAAGTACTCTGTACAGTTGCGCTTCCAAAGTCCTGTCTTGTGTCAATGAAAACATTCACCTTTCCCCGAGTCTCCAGCTTTGGACTTTTCCTTTCCCTTCACCTTTTTAGCTCCACCCTTAGGATTGGTGGGCTTCTTCTTTTTCTTTCCTTTGGCCTTAGCTTTTGGGCGAGAAGAAGAAGATTGCCTAATAGTCATAACGGTAGTTTTCATTGATTTCATAGTGCTCTCTGCACTCCTTAACATATTAAGGAGTTCAGGTAGCTCCTTCTCCATGCCGTGCATGTTGAAGTTAACTATGAACTGAGCAAAGGTGGAGGGGAGGGACTGCAGAATAATATATGTATATTGTTCATTGTCCATTGTCCATCCTAGGTCCTCAAGCTCTTCTATAAGAGCTATCATCTTCAGAACATGGTCTCCTACTGGTGTGCCAGGGGCCATTCGCATCTGAAACAATTTCTTTGATGCTTCGTATCGTAATACGCGGGATTGCTCTCCATACAACTCCTTTGTATGGAGTAATATGGTTTGAATGTCCATATTCTCGTGCTTCTTTTGATGTGTATTGTCCATCGATGCAAGCGCGAGGCATTTGGCCGTGGCACAGTCAGCGTCCCATGTCTTGTGGACTTCAATGTCCGCAACTGAGGATTTTGGACCTGGGATGGGCGAGGCTGAAGCCGTGAGGACATATGATACTTTATCATAAGTCAAGGCTATTTTCAGATTCTCAGCCAGTCTTTATAATTGGTCCCATTCAATTTGTTTTTATCTAGTAGAAGCTTGAGTCCAGTCATTGGTATCTGCCATTAAGAGAGAGAAAAGAATAAACTCAGCGAAAGCTCTTGCATAGATCAGATTGGTTATTATCTTGTCTAATCGATGTTTCCCACTGCTTTAATCAAGTTTTTCTTTCAAACCTTAAAAAGAAAACTAGCCAGGATTAATTACAGTCTACAACTTCGCTAACCGTTCAGCCAGGCCAATGTCGGTACTTGAGGGAGGTTCCCCGTGCTTTCGTACGGACCTAATTAAAGTAAACCTCGTTTTCCCAGAGGCGTAGCCCCGTTAACACCTTTCTAGACACCTAATGAGTTAGCTAATTGTAAACTGCAAAACTCTCCTAGGAGCAACTATTGCCCACAGTGGGATCGGGATCCAACCATCACATAGAAGGTATGCAATCTCATTGCAAATTTCAACACTTGAAATTCCCGATGTAATTTTTACCCCTAGTACTTATGACCTTAACTATGGTCAACAAATCATAAGTACCAGTCAAGTTCTACCCATCATTTCTTGATCAATTAGACCCACCCATATGACCCTTAACTATGGTCAACAAAGTCGCATGAATGTCCTAATTAATCTGCATCATATACAGTGTAGGAAGACATCACTTAGCTACCGTACACTACGTCTTAACTAAAGTCAACAAACGTAGCACGAATACTAAGTGCTCTACTTCCTAAAATGATGGAGGGTTGCGGATGATTTTTAAGAAAATCTTTAACGCTTTGAACTTGATATCGTCGTAGAATCAAATGGTTTTGAAAAGGAGTGGCTTGTGCTCCGCAGTTTTTGAAATACAGCTTTTTCATAAAGAGCCGAGTGGTTTTCAAATCCGATTCTACAACATCTTTTTAGGTTTATTTTCTTTACATTAATCATATTAATGTAATCCCATCATTTAAGTCCTTAAGCCAATCACAGAAAAGAAACGAAAATAACACGTACGCTTATGCCATCCGCATTCGCCGCAATGTTCCGTTATGAACCGTTAGGTTACTTAACTAACGGCATACCGGGACGGGACTAGCGCGGGTGTAAAACATAAGCAACGTCTACTATATATCATATATTTAATATGTCTTTCGTCTCAGATATCTCAGAACAAAGGCAGCAGAAACATATATATAATGTGGGATATACTAGGACGTCCGTATTTAGTATTTAGCCAACAATAGAAAATACGGATTCCACAGTCGCGATGAATAGCCAAGCCCACACCCCTAGACCCCTACGAGAGCGGCAAGCGACCCTACCAATCTTGGAGTTTAGGAGACCCGGTCTCGACTCCTCGAGATGGCCTCCCACTGAACCCCAGAACCCGGTCACTTGTGCTCCCCTCCTTGGGTCTATCCTAATGCAGAAAAGTAAATAATATACAACATTGGTGACACAACCTCAATCCGGAAGTGCCCCAAATAAAAGAATATTACATTACATTTGAATTTACATGAATGAAAATATAAAACTCTCATCTCACATAAAAATAACCCCGGCTATTCGATCGCGACAATCCTGCACATCATATCTCAGCAACACATAATATCACATATTATCAACGTAAGTAAGTATGCGTACCCCAATTGTCGTTGATGTATAGCAACGAAACCGGCGATATCGAACATACTACACTTACGGTCACAGAAAAGAAAATGTAAAACTACAATATTTGGAATCCACATACACTTTAGACATCATAAATGCGAAATATCACATACTTCGTATTTCATGCCTAAACTATATGAATTCCACATATTGTATCACATTCCAGATAAACAGACAGTATTAAAGTTTTCGAACAAACGATCAAATACCCAAGATTCCCTAAAGCTCAACACTTAAGCGGAGTTCAAAAAACCCGGAGTGTGACACGGTAGTAGCTGTCCAGCCGTAGAAGGGTCAAGCCAACGCCTCACATGTGGCACGCCGTACTGCCCCAAACCCTAAGGTTCAAAGGGCAGTTCAAGACGGTCACATAATCGAGTTAAGGTTTGTTGTCTTCTAGAGGGTCCACCACAAAAAAAACTTGCACGTATCTCCAAAATATTTAAACCCCGTGAATAGTGAGCTAATGATACTCGTTCGAACACTTCAATACTTTCTAATTTACCCGGAAAAGCAACGAAATGAAAATTCCGATCGAATCGTCGAGTCCAAAACCATCTCCAGAATATACAGTACTAGATTCAGATTAAACATACTCAAAATATATACAAGCAGGTAGGGAAAAACACTGTGCAAAAATTAGGAAATGATCTGTCTGTACGGCCGCAGAGCCGCGGCCTAAGCAAGCTTGGGCCGCGGTTCCGCGGTCAAGTGTACTGTTCATGGCTCCGAATTTCACTGTTGGTCTTATATTTACCTGCTGTATTTTTTAAGTATTTTTAATTCTGAAAAATGACAGATTTTAAAAATTGTCCAAAGAAGGTCTCGAAACGTCGTATTTTGGTTCGATCGGAGTTTTTACTTCGTAAAAGTGTCGCCTAATGTTCTAGGTCGGCTCTGATACCAATGTTAGGTTTACCTAGCACCCTATGTAGAGTTTGGGAGCATCACATGTCACAAAGATCAAATTTTTATGGTGCTAAGTAAGCATACAAAGGATGTATCCTAGAAAATTAGGGTTTCTAAACAATAAAGGCAACAAAGACTAGGGTTTCGAGACTACAGCCTTTGTAGCTCCCTTCGCTAGACTCTTTTGGCCTCTTGAGTGTTGGAGGAAGGTTCTCTTGAAGTCTTCTAATGTCCACGACGTTCCACCCGAAGCTCCTAGTCCAAGCTTGTAACTTCACTTTTCAAGAGAAGAAATGAAGAGAACACTCAAAACAAGTGGGCTAAACTTGTGTAGAATGATGTTGTGGTGGCTTTTCTCACTTCAAAAACCTAACTTGAGGAGTATATTGCTCACTACAAAAGTCTAGAGAGCAAATGGTGAAGGAGGAAGAAGATGATGGCTTTCTTTTAACAAGAGTAAAAAGATAACTCATGTGAAGGAAAAAGAAAATATATGTATATGTATATTTTCTTATCCTCATCTCAAACCATGGTTAGATTATAAAGATATTATTTAATTTGAGTTTAAATCACAAATATAAGGTTAACCCATGGTTAGAAGTAGGTGAGCATGGTTAGGTTTAAAGAAGAGTGTAGAAACTAAGCATGAATTATCCTTTTCTTTATTTCTTTTGTTTTAACAAAAAATCAAATAATAATCCATATATTTATCCATGGTGTGAGTCTTATATTGCCATCATTTTCAATGTGTAATCAACCATGATAGATGATGTGTGTATGTATGTATGTATGTATGTATACACATCCATATGTGCATGAAACTAGAAAGAAAGAAAAACATACATGCATGCATACATCCATCATATACAAGAAAAGATTTCAAGTGAGAAAACTTATGGTTAAATGATAAATCAACACTTGATTTATCAATCCGGCCATATCATATATGACCCCACCAAAAGCAAGCCGCCCGATCAATATACGGTATCCTATACGCGCATTTTAATCGGGTCCAAGCGTATATCGCATACGCGCACCACAACGTTTCGCCTGGACTAGGTAATTCCTTTGTGGGACTCTAAGACTCGTCAATACGCCGGCAGCGGGTGATGATCATATCAAGCACCCCTAAGCCGCAAGCGGTCAGCTAAACGTAACGGCCACCCGGGTATTGAGCGATCAGAAGAAAACAAGCGAACCTGCTACAACTCTCGTCGAGCCAACCGGCAACACTACCGTACCGTCCGGTCTCTTCGTAAGATATGCTACATATCGAGCCTAGGGATGGTCACGTCGACCCCAATAACTCAATAAGTCGTGCCGGTGAATGGTCTATAACAGATCAAGAAACTACTGATAACACTTATCAGCAAATCTCAGCAACCCTGGCCAGGGACTTGCTGATATAACCAGTCGGGCACAGCACAGCATCAACTCCTAATACCGGGAGAGACGAAACCCCTCCTATCGCTCATTGCCTTCGTGAGTCTCGGGACTGTACCCAACGGCCACCTGTTTGCACAACTCAGTAGAGCCGTGGTAGGGTGGCAATCAAAGTACAGTGGGAGAACACACAAGACTCTATGACGATCTCGGGTCTACAGACTAACCTGTACCAGTGTCACCTGAGAACTGCTATCCGACGATAGATATAATTCCATATAGGAGTTCTCGGTGAGTCCGTCCAGTGTACCCAGTCACTACTGAGCACCCGTATATGATCTTGATGTCAAACATCGATGAACGTGGGAACATTCATCGCCCATCGTTTGGGTCTAGTATCATATACGCTAGTCTACTCTGGTATATCAATGCCCCGTCTCGATATACCTACGACTAGGGACTTTCCAGGATATGCTTATAGACTACAGATGTCCTACTAATATGATCTCTATCATAATCACTGTAGTCAAGCCGATATCCTCAGACCTTTATCAGCATGTATGAATGAATAAAAGCATGATCAAATCAACATGTCAGATAAAGAAGAACCATATAGGATACTATCATGTCGAGAAAGAATGTACACTGAATATATATATATATACATGTATAAATACATCCACTATCACATAATGGCCTCTAGGGCATACATATATCCAACATGGAAATAGTTCCATTGTGTACAAAATTTTATGTGCTTCGTCTTTATAACTCGAAGCAAAGCTTCTTCCTTTTCTCATCCCCAAAGAACTTTCTCAACCATGGCTTGTAACCACCCTCATGCTCATAGACAGCCATGGGAAGTGCCCATTCGGGACCTTGTTCCTCGCTTTGCTGAGCGCTTGGTGGATCCTTCTTTCATGGATGAGCAGTGCGACGCTGCGCTGCACGATCTTTTGACTCGTGTGGGGTCCCCTCTTCTCCCACACTCTATTTGGCTTCGGATGATCCTTGCATCTGTGCTCGCCGATCTTCCCCCTCCTCCAGCAGAGATGTCATCGGCAATGCTAGATACTGCCGAAGACAAGATCGAGTGCTTCTTGGAGGCGCACCTAATCACTCAAGCCCTGAGGGATTGCTCTATCCACTTGTTGAGCCAGATACGGGCTCGTCGGGTTGTCATCACCACTTTCTCTGAGGAGTGCGGCATCGACCGTTGGATGGCTACCCCTCGGAAGGATCGCCGTTTCGACATGGTGGAGAAGACGGAGAGGGAACAGGATAATCTTCTCTTTAGCTTTGTGAACCCCTGTCCTTCTGATCCCATATTTGGTGATCTTTTTTAAATGTAATAACAATAATAAGAATAAAAAGATGTTTTAATTTAGTATTTTATTATCAGTTAAGTGTTATCTTGTTTTTTAATTCTTTGTCATTCCTTCGTAAGATGTTTATGCGCTGCATAATCATGAAGCGTTGCTTCGCTTTCCAATCTTGGAAACAGAGCTTTGCTCTAATTTGGGGTGTGCAGCGCAATTGCGCTAGCGCTAGCGATCTTCGTGTTTTGACACGTGGCGCGCAGCGCACCTTGCGCTAGCGCACTCACGCTCGACACGTGGCGCGCAGCGCAGAGCGCAGCGCAACTGCGCTAGTGCACCAGTGTCAGACATGTGGCGCGCAGCGCAGAGCGCAAGATTTGAAGCGTTGCTTCAATTTTGACTCTTATATCATCTTCTTAGAGCAAAGCTCTCAATTTTCCTGGGGGCTTTCTTTAACTTCCCTTCATAACTGATTTTGACAGGTGTCACTCATGTCCGCAGAGCATTGTTCTCAAGGAGCTTAAGCCCATGTGCCTATTTTGAATAAGAAATTGCTTATTCAGTCTGTCTGCTGATCTCTGCTGATTTTCTTTTACAGGAGTAATGGACGCTCACATGTATGATCTCGAAGAGATTATCTCTTACGGAGACATCCGCCGACTCAGCTGTTCTCAGAATCTAGAATTCACAAACGCCGAGTGTGCCAAAATTATGAGTCGCTTTAACGCATACAATGGTTAACTGCTTCCTCGGCGTTCCCCTCTTCTGAAGCTTATTGTGGGAGCGATCTGGGAAGCGCTCCCTCTATTCTGTGCCGGCGTGCCGCTTAGAGCTTTGGATGCCGCTGAGGATAAGGTGCACTCGGTGTATCTGATGAACCTAATCTCGAAGAGACGGCGAGACAATCTTGTCGATCTCCTGCAGCAGACTTTTCAACAGTCTGCCATACATGCTACCTATCGGAGGGTGGAGGACATCCGTAGGGATCCCGACGCTTGTGATCGCGAAAGAAAGCACACTAGGATGGTTCGCCGGGCTTGGAAAATTCTGGACAAGGACGCTTTTGAGTTCCTCAACCCATGTCCTGGACTTGAGGTTTTGCCATTGTAATTACTTTAGTAATGTCTTTGTTTATTGCTTTCATAATTGTAAGAACCTTTTTGCAATATGAATGGCAAACTTCTCATTTTAGCGTGTTTTATTTCATGTTTTGAATCTTTTGCAAATGCATGGATGGGGTGTGCCTCGAACGCTTAATTAAATGCAGCTCAGATGTTCTCCTTGTTGCCTTCTCCTCTTTGCTGTGTTGTTGCCATGTGATTTTAGCAAGTGCGATCTGTAGGTAGCATATAGCTGTCAATCTTGGGCTCTTTATAGGGCGGTGATGGCTTAGAAAACAGGGTTAGGATCTGTTGCCTAAGATTTTTCAACTTTATGAGCCGTAAGGGTCTCATAAAGAATTTTCTCCCTACGGGTCGAGAGGATCCCGTAGATGTAATTTTTTCTTAAGAATCGTGAGGATTCCCAAGGGCGTTTTCTCTTGAGAGTCGTAAGGATCACACAAGAGAATTTTCTTCCTTACGAGTCGTGAGGACCCGCAAGTGATGGGTGAAGTTGTCCTTATCCGCATTTCACGGAGTTAAGGGATGCTCAGGATGCTCCCCACGGGTTCACTGCCGTGTTTGGCGGGACAAGGCTCTGCTCTGGACGTTTTCCGGGATACCGTAATTTAAAGACATCGCGGTCGAGGTTAAGGACATCAGAGTCCGTGAGTTAAAGGACCTCACAGTCCAATGTTAGTTTTAAGACATCACGGTCGAGGTTAAGGACATCATAGTCCATGAGTTTAAGGACCTCACAGTCCAATGTTAGTTTTAAGACATCACGGTCGAGGTTAAGGACATCATAGTCCATGGATTTAAGGACTCCACAGTCCGACGTTAGTTTTAAGACATCACGGTCAAGGTTAAGGACATCATAGTCCGTGGATTTAAGGACTCCACAGTCCAATATTAGTTTAAGACATCACGATCGAGGTTAAGGACATGATAGTCCGTGGTGTTTCCCCCAATCAGAGCAAAGCTCTGTTCAAATTTCAAGGCGGGAAATGAAGCAACGCTTCTATTTCCCCTAATCAGAGAAAAGCTCTATTTGAATTTCAAAATGCAAAAGGTGAAGCAACGCTTCAGATCCCTTGCGCTGCGCGTAGAGCGCTACGTATCAAAAGCAGACATGCCAGCGCAAGGGGCGCTGCGCCCAAGGCAGCGCACCCCAATCAGAGCAAGCCTCTATTTTAAAATTTAAACTTTAAAAATAAAGGAAGCAACGCTTCAGATAACTTACGCTCTGCGCTGCGCGACACGTGTCAGCGCAGTTGCGCTGCGCGACACGTGTCAGCACAGTTGCGCCAGCACTTAAATAATAAATTATTTAATTAATCAGAATTAAAATTCTGGAAAGATCTTTTTAATCTTATTAAAACAAGAAGATTATGTTCTGAAAAACAGAGGCCTTAGGATCAAAGATCCAACGGTGGGGAAATATCCCCAGATCAATCAGAGAAAGATCTCTATAACTAACCTAACAAACTAATTGGCCATGTATAAAGGCCCCTAGACTCCAAGTCTCATATATACAGAGCTCCTCTAAAAACTTTGAGAAAAACTCAAAGAGGAAAAAAAAGGTAAACCTTTGGAAAAAGAAGAATTTCTTCTAAAAAGATCAAAGATCTAAGAACAAGATCAAGATCTTCAATTAAAAGGAAAAAGATCAAAAAGATCTAATTATAAAAGATCAAAAAGAAGTAATTTACTTCATTCTTAGATCTTTCGATCTATATAAAGGCACTGCCTTTTGATGAGCCATTGGTTCTTGAATTTTGAGGTAGAACCTCTTCAGAACAAGAAAAAACTTGTTTCTTTGATCTAAATTGGATCAAGATGCGCTATGCGCTATTGTACAGTGCCTTGCACTCTTGATTTGCGCTGTTGCGCTCCTTGGACTGGCGCAAGTCACCAGAGAGCGCCACGTGTCAATCTGCGCCTTGCGCTCCTAAAAACAGAGCGCTGCGCTCTTGAATTGGCGCACCTCACCAGAGCGCGCCACGTGTCAGCAGCGCACTAGCACAGCGCACTGGTGCAGCGCATTGCGCTAACAGACTCGCGCTCACTTGAGCGTGACACGTGTCACCTCTACATGCGCTGGTGCCTTGCGCTCTTTAAATTGGCGCAAAGCACCTGACATGCCACGTGGCGCACTGTCAAAGAAATAAATGCTATGCATTAGTAAAAGGGCAGAGCCCTAGTGAAAGCCTAATAGGCAGAACCTGAATAAAAGGTTAGACATTTTTCTAACTGGACTTAACCCAATTCTGGCCATAAGTCCTCAAATTAAATTGAACTGAGCACAACTGCTCTCCCAAATTAATTTACACCCGGTTCAAGGGTACATCTCTGAAATCCTCTGATATTTGTCGTTGTAATCCTTCAACGTCGTCAGAGAGGTGACGGGTCCCGACAACCATACATTGCTACGGACCGTGGGGTCCTTAAACTCATGGACCGAAATGTCCTTAAACTAATATTCATCCCCAAAATGGGAATGTTGGACCGAAATGTCCTTAAACTAATATTCGTCCTCAAAATGGGAATGTTGGACCACCATGTCCCTAAACTGGCAATGGACCGCCATGTCCCTAAACTAAACAATAGAGTCCAAATACTCTTTTATTGGATCTAAACGATCCCGTTAAGTTGATCTTAGTCTAAAATTAGACTAACGTATCCTTAACTAACGTTTAAGTTGATCTTAGCCTCAAACATGGCTAACGTATCCTTAAACCAAAACCCCAAATCCAAATCTAAGAATACGGATTTGGACTAATCCACGCCCTACGGGCGACAGCATAAATTAGTCTCCGTATACAATCCACGGGGAACCACAAACAAAACAAACACACACGACACGAAGTGACCAGCTGGAGAAGGAGAAAGTTGCTACCGCGATGCGGTAGCGTAATTAACTGCAGGGGCTTGCGCCTGTAGGGATGAGCATCCCATAATCAAAAACCCCTCGAACGAGGGGGAATCTGACGAAGTCTGCTACATCGGACGCATCCGTTTAAACCTTCGATACATGGTGCCATAAATCAACTTGGCATCTTCGGAGAGGTGGACGGATATCTCCAATTAGCATCTGCCCCGAATCCCAGTGCAAAGACGTCCCAGTCTTTGTGCGCCATCTTTCGGAGGGGAACAGATTCTGGCACGCCCGGTGGGACCTCTTCCTCTTTCCACTCCACACTTCGTGTGTCGTGTTCGTGAACGAATCGCGGTTTACTATGGTTGCCTGTGGATTTGAGGTACTTAGATTTGGTGTCTTGCTCCGTGCAGAAAACAGAAGATCAATGGCTTCAAACTGCACTAACTGCAATTGCAACTCTCGCTCCGTCCTTGTTGGAGGAGTGACTTATGGGCCCCAAGCGGCCCCTCTTTTCAAGATGCCAGTGGAGCTGGTAACCCAAGCCACCACTGGACTATTCTTTGGGACCATGCTCCCACCAATGAGCTTCAGCACCCCTGTACCAACACTAGAAGCTCCCAAGAAGTCGGTCCTTGATCGGCTTGCTACTACCACGACCCCTCTCAATAGGTTGTCCAAGTCCAATGCCTCAGTTTTTAACAGACTAGGCCAGAGCTCCAACGGGTCCATGAAGAAGCCTGCAATACCAGAAGGCGTTATCCCAAAGCGGATAGCCATCCCTGCTCCCGTTCCAGGCGAAATCACCAAGGTTGCTTCCCCTACTCGGAAGTCTGCTTTTGATAGGTTGGCCGTCCCCATTCAACGGACGTCGGTCTTTAAAAGGCTGATGCCAGCGAATTCTGACCAACACAGGGGGCATGAGGAGGTCACCCATACGGCTAAACCAACTTCAATCGTGCGACATGCTCGCCGTCGTCATTGGCGCCGGGTAAGGAAGGTTGGGGGCAACTCTCCCTCTGAGATAACTCCGCCAGCTCCGATGGTGGAAATCAATGCTGCTGTTCCGACCGGGAATAGCTTTGAACCGCTAAGAAGGGTGCGCAAAAACTCGCCAACCGTCGTATTGAAAAGATCTCCTACACTTGTGGATAATGCCCCAAAGGTGAAGCTGTAGCAGCCCCCTCAACGGCTGTCCTCTGAAATTTACAAGGTCTGGCGTCAGGTCCAAGACTCCGTAATGGATCAAGACTATCTCCGCCGACAGAAAAAGATGAAGGTTCGGCAGGAAAAGGACTACTCTGTCAAGCCAGAAAAATCAACAGCTGGTTGGGTGCCCACTGCAATGGCTCCCTCAACGTCAATCACTCAAAAGAAAAGGAGGCTGCAAAAAGCCCCTGTGAACATGGAGAACCATAAAAGCGCTGAGCACAAACGCCCCAAGTCTGGGGGCATAGTGGTGCATACTGTTTATATGGCATCCGGGAAAGAGGATAGCTGCGCTTCGATGGGTCACCGACCGCTCACCCGATCCGTGACAAAAGCCCAGGAGCAGCAACAGAAGCTTCAGGAAATGCTGATGCAAATGGCCGCACTCACCAGACCAAAAGAAAGCCCGGAGGTATCATCAGAGCAGCGTCACGAACAAGAAACCGATGCTGACTTCTCACGCAGAGTCCTCAAAAAGAAGGACAAAGAAGCCGCAGAGCAAGCGGCTAACATAAAACAAATGACGTTTCTCTTCCAAGACATGGTAGGAATGATGTTACAGCCGGACCCTCCAGCTGAAGATCCTCCGATTATCCTTGAAGATGACAGAGGAGAAACGTCAAATCCACCGCCGGCTCTTTCAACAGCCAAGGAGGAGACAATTTCCAAAGCTGCCCTGGATGACTATATAGCTCAGCAAATACGAGTTCACCAGGCAAATGAAGCGGCTGGGCAAATTGTTAAAACTGGGCTACCGTATCCAGACTGGTATGACCAAATCAATTACTCGCCGGGATGTACGATCCCTAAATTCCATGTGTACAAGGGGACGGGGAATCCACATCAGCATGTCGCTCAATTCAGGACCTTATGCGGCAACACTGGAGGCGACGACAAACTGTTGCTTCGGTAATTCGTCGGCAGCGTAGCAGAAACGGCCTTTGAATGGTATTCAGAGCTCCCTAACGACTCTGTCAAAACATTTGCAGAGATGGAGCTATTGTTTACATAAAGATTCACGAGTGCTAGTGAACGCACCCCGATCACCGCATTGATCAACGCCGGGGTAAGACCAGGCGAAACGTGGGTTCAATACGCAACACGATGGCGGAATCTGTGGTCGAAATGTGAACAACGCATTGAAGAAGCACCTACGGTAGGCATGTTCGTGGGCACTCTTGATCCACAAGCGACCATCTCGCAATTCATGATGTTTTTCAAGCCAACTACTTTCCAGGCCTTGATCGACAAGAGCATCACTTCCTTTGCTTCTTTCTGGAGCTTACTAAAGGAGGCCTTACCTTGAAAGCTTGGTCCCGATTGGCCCAAATGGATCAGATGGGACATAAACCGTCTCCTCCAAAGCCAGACTCTCGAAATGAGAAAGGAAAAGGGAAAGCGATCGTCGTTGCCAATACTCAACAGCAGCCGAGCAACTTAAAGCCGGTTGTCCGTCAAAACAATATGCGTCCACGCCCATCCCTTGAGGAAAGACTAGGACGTCATTACACGTTTCCTCAGAATAAAACAAGGAGACTGTTCGAGCTGGCAGTGCGCAACAGACTCATCAATCTGCCGAGTCCAAAACGTCCGTTGTAGCCAGGCGATGTCAACGATCTTAATTACTGCCCTTACCACCAAGTGCTAAGCCATCCAATCGAAGATTGCTTCTTCTTTAAGGGATAGATCGAGGATCAGTACCAACAAGGCAAGTTCGCGTTATCCGAAAACTGGAAGGTGAACCCGCCATAACCTCATGCTCCTAAAAAGGTGGACACGCCGGGGGCATCGTGCTCTTTTATAAAAGAAACTCCGTGGGAGATCGCTCTTTCGGATAAAACTAAAATAATGCTGAAGGATCTCCAAACGTACTCGGCAATCAGGTGGAAAAATCCACTGGAACCCGAGGTCGTAGAAGGAACGCTGAAGCCGCGCCTAATTCCAAAAACTGGTGATGATAGTCAAAGCGCTCATACCCAGCCGTCAAAGTCTTCCAAGAAGAAAACCAAGAAGCCCGTGAAACCCGATGACAAACGCACGGACTTGCAAAAACATATTGACGCGCTGGAAGAATATAATCAGAAGGCGCGGACTCCAGTCACAATCCAAGAATTCCTCAACCACGTCCTTGAGGACGGAAGTGATGACAATGAAGAAGACTTGTCAGATGAACCCAAGGATTATGTGGCAAGCTGCCATATGATCTCTCACTCGTTAATAAACGGTGAAGAAGCTCCTGACGCAAAGAAATTGGGGCAGATCCTGAGCCGGAACTTCTAGGACCATCAGACGAAATGATTGACGCATTCCTGAACGAAGCCCGTCTAAAAAGCAAAGCTGACCGGGAGCGCAAGATGGCCATATTTGAAAAAGCCAAACGCCGGCGACTGGATAAAAGGGTCGAAACACTCCCACCAGATCAAAGTACATCCGCCGCAAATAAAAGCAGGATCAAGACAAGGAATCAATTCGCTCGGGCCCTGGCAATAGGAATGAAGTTGCCCTCTCTCAAAGGAAATTCCCCTGTCAATATACGTCTTGATAAAGCGGACATACATCCTAACTTCTGCATATACCATCAGAGCATTGCACACCCCACCGAGGAGTGCATAGCCTTTAAAAACTGGTGGCAGGGATATGTTGCCCATCGACGACACGTTCAACGAGTGAAGCACAAGGCTCGTCGGGAACAGAAAAGCACGACAAATGAACACGAAAGAGCTGCCGGCAATTGTCACACAGCCGACACCAAGGGATCGCAAGTTATCACCTTTGGAAGTGACTCTGACGAAGAAATTGCCCCCAGCCCTCTCTTCAAGGAATCCACCTCCAGCACAAAACATGTGAAGATTTGCGACAAAATCTAGCTATATAATCGTACGTTGACCTATGACCGAAACGTCGTTAAACTACTACCAACCCGCGGCATCCCCAGGCTGATGTGGTTAAAAAAAAAGGGTACGTCCATAAGCAAAAAGGGCACGGATGAAAACCCGAAAGGGCGCCGTGAGTAAAAACAGCAGGGCTACCGGCGAGTGTTTATGAAAACCCGAAAGGGCGCAACCTCGATATATTTTTAAAAAAAAAAGCGGTATGTCCATAAGCAAAGTGGGCACGGATGAAAACCCGAAAGGGCTCCGTGAGTAAAAACAGCAGGACTACCGGCGAGTGTTTGTGAAAACCCGAAAGGGCGCAACCTCGTTAAAAGATACTTACAGGGTCCTCTCGAATTTGTAAGGAGAAACCACCTGCGTGAGATCCTTACGACTCACAAGGGAGCAATACACTTAGGAATCCTCACGATTCTTAAGGAGAAATTACACTTGCGAGATCCTCACGACTCGTAAGGAGAATTCTCTTATGGGACCCTCACGGCTCATAAGATTTGAAAGTCTTAAGTTACAGAGACCTGAACCTGTTCTTAAGCAACCCCCACAACCTCCGATACTGCCCTACAAGTGGCTCAATACTGACCCTTGTATACAATCCACGGGCGCGAATAAACATTTCCCTAACCAAGTCCCACCCGTGACTAGGGATATGTCCGTATGGTGAACGACCCTTGTAAGTCCTCTCGACTTATAAGGAGAAAACCCTTTTGTAAGATCCTTACGACTTACAGGGGAATATTCACTTAGGAATCCTCACGATCCCTAAGGAGAAAACACACCTACGAGATCCTCACGACTTGTAGGAGAAATACCTTTGTGAGACCCTTACGGCTCATGAAGTCAAAAGCCTTAGTCGACGGAATCCTAACCCTGTTTACTAAGCCACCTTTGTTCGGCATCGAAAAAGGCAAATGATGATTCGCTCCTGGCAATATTCCAGTTGTAGCGATGCTGATGCCTAAACCGGTATCAAATTCCAAGTCCTTTCATGGCAAATGATGATTCGCTCCTAGCAATATTCCAGTTGTAGCGATGCTGATGCTGAAATTGGCACCAGATTCCAAGTTCCACACTCGCGATAAAAAATTAGCGAGCTAAAAATGCATATGAAATAGCCGAAATGATGGGGCAACTTGCAACGAAATCAGCAAGTAAAAATGTATGCATACAAAAACAGCCGAAATGATTGGGCAACTCGCAATAAATAACAGCGAGTAAAAAGAAAAATAGCTGAAATGATTGAGCACCGCGAAAAATAGCCGAAATGATTGGGCAATCGCGATTTTCGCGGTATAAAAAAGCTGAAATGATAGGGCGTCGCGGAAAGAATGAAAAAAATGAAAATGAATGATGAAAGAATGAAACTTTTTGCCCTACAGGTGAGATCACATCGATCCCTGTATAAAATTCAGGAGCACAAACAAAGAGAGAACCATACCTTCCCAACAGGCTCCACCAGAAAGCGAAGCCAAATCTTGACGGTTCATAGACAACCTAGAGACAACCTCGATATTTGTCGCAATATTGCAGACACAATATCAACAAACGAAGCAAAGGAAGATCCTTAGCTTCAGGGTCTCGACGTCAACATCGACAACTTAGAGATCACCAACGGCGTTTCTCCTCACTCCAACCAGATGCATACGTGACGTCAACAACCGACCTCAGAGTCGCAACGAAACGGAGCCATGGCAAAGTCCCTAGTTCCAAATCTCAATGGCCGCATCTACAGACGAGATGTCAACAACGGCGTTCCTTCGCAGTCCAGCAAGATACGGATACAACGCCGACAAAAGACCTTACGGTCAAAACAAAGCAGAGTGACGGCAAAATCCCAGCTTCACCTTAGCATTCGTCTCGTTACAGTAGACGCAATGTCAACAACAGCGTTCCTTCGCAGTCCAACAGGACGCAGATGCAACGTCAACGAAAGACATCACAGTCGAAACAAAACGGAGTGATGGCAAAATTCCAACTCCACCTCAGTGTTCATCTCGTTACAGCAGATGCAATGTCACCAACGGTGTTCCTTCGCAGATGCAACGTCAAAGAAAGACCCCATGGTCGAAACAAAACGGAGTGATGGCAAAATTCCAACTCCACCTCAGCGTTCATCTCGTTACAGCAGATGCAATGTCACCAACGGCGTTCCTTCGCAGATGCAACGTCAAAGAAAGACCCCATGGTCGAAACAAAGTGGAGTGACGGTAAAATCCTAGCTCCACCTCATCATTCGTCTCGATATAGCGGACGAGATGTCAACGACGGCGTTCCTCCACAGTCCAGTAGGATGCAGATGCAACGTCAACAAAAGACCCCATGGTCGAAACAAAGCGGAGTGACGGCAAAATCCTAACTCCACCTCAGCATTTGTCTCGATACAATAGACGCAACATCACCAAAAGGAGCCACGGCAAAATCCCTAGTTCCAAACCTCGACGGTTCACTAGCAACCTAGAGACAACTGCGACATTCGTCTCTATACAGCAGATAATATGTCACTACAGCGTCCTTCCTCCAACAGGATTCGGACACGCCAAACCAAACGAAGTAAAGGCTAAATTCCTAACTTCAGGGTCTTGATGGTAACTCATATAAAACCTGAAAGACAATCGGAGATCATCCCACATTAGCGCGGAGTGGTCACCACCTCGACGTTCGTCTTGATACACCAGACGCAATGCCAGCAAACGAAGCGAAGGCCAAATTCCTAGCTTCAAGGTCTTGAAGACAACTCATATAAAACCTGAAAGATTATCGGAGATCATCCCACACCAGCACGGAGTGGTTATGACTCATCGGGGCTCTCCAAAATGAGCTTAACCTCAAGTAAAAAGCGGCATGGCAAAATTCCTAATGCTCGCTCTTCCGACGGTCAAACTGCCTAGGAGGATTGCTTGAAGACGTCTTGTCCAGCCCCAAAAGGGATCGGAGACACGACAGTCGCAAGGCTACTCGAACAGCAAAACTGCCTATCGAGGAATACATCAGCCAATGCGACGGTACAACGGACAAAACCCTAGTACCACAGACCCTAAAGGACCTCTGTCGTAAAGAGCAGAGGTTAACTATGACGTTAGGATATTCTTGCGAGAAATGCTCGATTCGTCTCGACTTGTAGGGAAAAGCCTTAGGCAATGGGGATAAAAACCTATTTCCTAAGCACTGGGGCCCTGCATGTTGGTCCAAAACGGACTCTTGCATACTATTCACGGACCACACTCTCCAAAGTCGAATCTTGACAAGGAGGGAAACAACCACTTACAAGTCCTCTTGACTTATAAGCGGGAAAATCCTCTTGTGAGATCCTTACGACTCTCAAGAGAAAACACACTTAGGAATCCTCACGACTCCTAAGGAGAAAAGACACTTACGAGATCCTCACGCCTCGTAGGGAGAAAAGTCTTATTGAGACCCTCACGACTCATAAAGTTGAAAAGCCTTAGGTAGCAGATCTGAACCTGCTTCCTAAGCCATCACTACTCCCCAAAGTATTCAAGACGGAATGTTCTATATCACCTACAGGCTATGCTTACTTAAGGAATATGCTAATAACAAAGCAGAAAATAAAAGGAAGGAGGCAAAAGATTTGTCATTCATACTCGGAAAATTTTTACATCAATAAAGACAATAAACAAAAGCAGCACTATCGAGATAATTACAATGACAAAACCTCAAATCTAGGACATGGATTGAGGAACTCAAAAGTGACCTTGTCCGGAACTTTCCAAGCCTGGCGAACCATCCTAGTGTGCTTTCTTTCGCGAGCACGAGCGTCGGGATCCCCACTTATGTCTTCCTCCCTCCGATAGGTAGCAAGTATTGCAGACTGTTGAAAAGCTTAATGCAGAAGATCGATAAGGCTATCTCGCCTCCTCTTTGAGATTAGGTTCATCAGATACACCGAGTGCACCTTATCATCAGCGGCATCCAATGCCCCAAGTGGCACACCAGTACAGAATAAGGGAAGCTCTTCCCAGATTGCTTCCACGATAAGCTTTAGAAGAGGGGAACGCCGGGGAAGCGGTTGACCATTGTATGCGTCGAAGCGACTCATGATTTCAGCACACTCGATATTTGTGAACTCTCGATTCTGAGAACGACCGAGTCGGCGGATGTCCCTGTAAGAGATGATCTCATCAATGTCATACATGTGGGCGTCCACTACTCCTGCAAAAGAAAATCAACAAAATTAGCAGACAGACTGGTTAAGCAACTTCTGATTCAAAACAGGCATATGAAATTAAACTCCTCGAGAGCAATGCTCTACAGATAGGAGTGACATCTGGCAAAATCAATTATTAGGGGAATTTAAAAGAAATTCCCCGAGAATGCTCAGAGTTTTGCTCTGAAAAGATGATATAATTCATCAAAAAGATAAAATGCCATCTTTAACCTTCAAGATCCATACAAAAAAAACTCTTAAGAGTTTTTCTATATGATTTGGAAGGAGCAAAGCTCCATTAATGAATTAAGAAAATACAAGAAAAATCCTTTTAGAGAGCAGAGCTCTGTTAATGGAACCCTAATCGGGTTCTCTTTAATTCAGTTTAGATCCTTTTAGACCTATAGAGCAAAGCTCTGCTAAGTGAAACCCTAAATGGGTTTTCTTTAGATCATGAATCTATTAAGAGCAAGGCTCTTAAAATTAATTTAATTTAATCTAATTTAATTTTTACCTAAAAATTTTCTAGAGTTCTAACTCTTAAAAGTTCTTGAACGAAAGAGCAAGGCTCTGAATAAAAATTCTCAAGGAGGAGATGAAAATCATCTAAGAGACCAAATGTCCTATTTATAGGCATTGAGAGCCGTTTTAACTTCCAAAAGTTGACCCAACGGTTGAGATTCTGCCAATTCAAGAGCGCAGCGCTCTGTTTTTAGGAGCGCAAGGCGCAGATTGACACGTGGCGCTCTCTGATGACTTGCGCCAGTCCAAGGAGCGCAACAGCATAAATCAAGAGTGCAAGGCACTGTACAATAGCGCAGAGCGCATCTTGATCCAATTTAGATCAAAGAAACAAGTTTTTTCTTGTTCTGAAGAGGTTCTACCTCAAAATTCAAGAACCAATGGTTTATCAAAAGGCGGTGCTTTTATATAGATCGAAAGATCTAAGAATGAAGTAAATTACTTCTTTTTGATCTTTTATAATTAGATCTTTTTAATCTTTTTCCTTTTAATTGAAGATCTTGATCTTGTTCTTAGATCTTTGATCTTTTTAGAAGAAATTCTTCTTTTTCCAAAGGTTTACCTTTTTTTCTCTTTGAGTTTTTCTCAAAGTTCTTAGAGGAGCTCTGTATATATGAGACTTAGAATCTAGAGGCCTTTATATAGGGCCAATTAGTTTGTTAAGTTAGTTACAGAGATCTTTCTCGGATTGATCTGGGGATATTTTCTCACCGTTGGATCTTTGATCCTAAGGCCTCTGTTTTTCAGAAGATAATCTTCTTGTTTTAATAAGATTAAAAAGATCTTTACAGAATTTTAATTCTGATTAATTAAATAATTTATTATTTAAGTGCTGGCGCAGTTGGCGCAAGTGCACTTGCACTTGACACGTGTCGCGCAGCGCAGGGCGCAGCGCAACTGCGCTGACACGTGTCGCGCAGCACAGAGCGCAGCACAACTGCGCTAGCGCAACTGCGCTGAAGGCCTCTGTTTTTCAGAAGATAATCTTCTTGTTTTAATAAGATTAAAAAGATCTTTCCAGAATTTTAATTCTGATTAATTAAATAATTTATTATTTAAGTGCTGGCGCAGTTGGCACAAGTGCACTTGCGCTTGACACGTGTCGCGCAGTGCAACTGCGCTGACACGTGTCGTGCAGCGCAGAGCGCAGCGCAACTGTGCTAGTGCAACTACGCTGATACGTGTCGCGCGGCGCAGAGCACAAGTTATCTGAAGCGTTGCTTCCTTTATTTTTAAAATTTAAATTTTAAAATAGAGCCTTGCTCGGATTGGGGTGCGCTGCCTTGGGCGCAACGCCCCTTGCGCTGGCGTGTCTGCTTTTGACACGTGGCGCTCTGCGTGCAGCGCAAGAGATCTGAAGCGTTGCTTCACTTTTTGAATTTTGAAATTCAGACAGAGCTTTGCTCTGATTGGGAGAAACAGAAGCGTTGCTTCATTTTCCGCCTTGGAATTTGAACAGAGCTTTGCTCTGATTGGGGGATACACGTGGATTTAAGGACTCCACAGTCCAATGTTAGTTTTAAGACATCACGGTCGAGGTTAAGGACATCATAGTCCATGAGTTTAAAGACCTCACAGTCCAATGTTAGTTTTAAGACATCACGGTCGAGGTTAAGGACATCATAGTCCGTGGATTTAAGGACTCCACGGTCCAATGTTAGTTTTAAGACATCACGGTCGAGGTTTAGGACATCATAGTCCATGAGTTTAAGGACCTCACAGTCCAATGTTAGTTTTAAGACATCACGGTCGAGGTTAAGGACATCATAGTCCGTGAATTTAAGGACTCCATAGTCCGACGTTAGTTTTAAGACATCACGGTCAAGGTTAAGGACATCATAGTCCGTGGATTTAAGGACTCCACAGTCCAATGTTAGTTTTAAGACATCACGGTCGAGGTTAAGGACATCATAGTCCGTGGATTTAAGGACTCCACAATCCGATGTTAGTTCTAAGACATCACGGTCGAAATTAAGGACATCATAGTCCGTGGATTTAAGGACTCCACAGTCCAATATTATGCGTGGTTGCCGGGACCCGTCCCCTCTTTGAAGACGTTGAGGATTACAACGACAAATATCAAAGGAGTGACAAGACGTACCCTTGAACCAAGGTAAAATTAGTTTAAAATCATTATGGTTGATTGTTAGTTTTAAGACATCACGGTCGAGGTTAAGGATGTCATAGTCCGTGAGTTTAAGGACGTCACAGTCCGATGTTAGTTTTAAGACATCACGGTCGAGATTAAGGACATCATATTCCATGGATTTAAGGAATCCACAGTCCGATGTTTGCTCTGGATACTTCCCACGGGTTCACTGCCGTGTTCGGCGAGGACCAGGCTCCGCTCTGGACGTTTTCCACGGGGTCAGAAGTGACATAATCCGCGTTCCACGTAGCCAGGAATTTTGCTCTAGATGCTTCCCACGGGTTCACCGCCGTGTTCGGCGAGGACTAGGCTCCGCCCTGGATGCTTCACACGGGTTCACTGCCGTGCTCTGCAAGGATCAGGATCCGCTCTGGACGTTTTCCACGGGGTCAGAAGTGACGTTATCCGCGTTCCACGTGACCAGGAATTTTGCTCTGGATGCTTCCCACGGGTACTGCCATGTTCGGCGAGGACCAGGCTCCGCTCTAGATGCTTCACACGGGTTCACTTCCGTGCTCTGCGAGGACCAGGATCCGCTCTGGATGTTTTCCACGGGGTCAGAAGTGACGTTATCCGTGTTCCACGTGACCAGGAATTTTGCTCTGGATGCTTCCCATGGGTTCACTGCCGTGTTTGGCGAGGACCAGGCTCTGCTCTGGATGCTTTACACGGGTTCACTGCCGTGCTTTGCGAGGACCAGGATCCGCTCTGGACGTTTTCCACGGGGTCAGAAGTAACGTTATCCGTGTTCCACGTGATCAGGAATTTTGCTCTGGATGCTTCCCACGGGTTCACTGCAGTGTTCGGCAAGGACCAGGCTCCGCTCTGGTTGCTTCACACTGGTTCAATGCCGTGCTCTGCGAGGACCAGGATCCGCTCTGGATGCTTCACACGGGTTCACTGCCGTGCTCTGCGAGGACCAGGATCCGCTCTGGACGTTTTCCACGGGGTCAGAAGTGACGTTATCCGCGTTCCACGTGACCAGGAATTTTGCTCTAGATGCTTCCCATGGGTTCACTGCTGTGTTCGGCGAGGACTAGGCTCCGCTCTGGACGTTTTCCACGGGGTCAGAAGTGACGTTATCCACGTTCCACGTGACCAGGAAAGGTCGACTTTATCCGCATTTCGCAGAGTCGGAATTTGACTCTCGGTCATCTGTACACCGCCAAGTCATGGAACTGGGAGTTGCCGCTGTTCCGCTTTGCTGGATGTTGTGTCTGCTGCAATGAGACGACTGTTGAGATGCTCTCCAGGCTATCTATGAGCCGTCGAGGTTTAGTTTCTTCTTTTGATGAAACCTGGGGAGGAAGAGTGTGATTCCTTCTTTGTTTGCACCCCTGGATTGTATACAGGGATTGATGTGATATCACCTGTAGGGCATAAATTTCATTCATTCATTCATCATTTTTTTTTGCGCGATGCTCTATCATTTCAGCTTTTATATCGCGAAGGTCGCGATTGCCCCATTATTTCGGCTATTTTTCGCGGTGTCCAATCATTTCGGCTATTTGTTTTATTTTTTACTCGCTGCTTCTTATTGCGAGTTGCCCAATCATTTCGGCTATTTGTTTTATTTTTTTACTCGCTACTTTTTATTGCGAGTTGCCCAATCATTTCGGCTATTTTGTATGCATGTGTGGCTTGCTGGCTTTTCGCTGCAAGCTTGGAATCAGACCCCGATTTTGGCATCAGCACCGCTATAACTGGGATATTGCCAGGAGTGAATCATCATCTGCCTCTATCGATGTCGAACAAAGGTGGCTTAGTAAACAGGGTTAGGATTCTGTCGACTAAAGCTTTTGACTTCATGAGCCGTAAGGGTCGCACAAAGGTATTTCTACCTACAAGTCATGAGGATCTCGTAGGTGTGTTTTCTCTTTAGGAATCGTGAGGACTCCTAAGTGTATGGCTTCTCGTAAGCCATAAGGATCTTACAAGAGAGTTTTCCCCTTATAAGTCGAGAGGACTCACAAGGGTTGTTCACCGTGCGAACATGTCCCTAGTCACGGGTGGGACTTGGTTAGGGAAATGTTTATTCGCGTCCATGGATTGTATACAAGGGTCAGTGTTGCGCCGCTTGTAGGGCAGTATCGGAGGTTGTGGGGGTTGCTTAAGAACGGGTTCAGGTCTCTGTAGCTTAAGACTTTCAAATCTTATGAGCCGTGAGGGTCTCGTAAGAGGATTCTCCTTACGAGTCGTGAGGATATCGCAAGTGTAATTTCTCCTTAGGAATCGTGAGGATTCCTAAGTGTGTTGCTCCCTTGTGAGTCGTAAGGATCTCACGCAGGTGGTTTCTCCTCACAAGGCCGAGAGGACCCGTATGTGTCTTTTAACGAGGCTGCGCCCTTTCGGGTTTTCACAAACACTCGCCGGTAGCCCTGCTGTTTTTACTCATGGAGCCCTTTCAGGTTTTCATCCGTGCCTATTTTGCTTATGGACATACCGTTTTCTCTTTTTTTTATTCTCTCTTTTTTTTCTAACGAGGTTGCGCCCTTTCGGGTTTTCACAAACACTCACCGGTAGCCCTGCTGTTTTTACTCACGGAGCCCTTTCGGGTTTTCATCCGTGCCCATTTTTCTTATGGACATACCGTTTTCTTTTTTTTCTTTTTTTTTATATTCTTTTTTTTATTTTAGTATCAGCTTTGGGATGCTGCAATCCACCGTAGTTTATCGACATCTCGGTCAACAGCTAGTTTCAGGACATAGTGGTCCGTCGTTAGTTTAAGGACGTTTCGGTCCGTTGTTAGTTTTAAGGACGTTTTGGTCCGTTGTTAGTTTTAAGGACGTTTTGGTCCGTCGTCAGTTTAGGGACGTCTCGGTCCGTTGTTAGTTTAAGGATGTTTCGGTCCATTGTTAGTTTAAGGACGTTTCGGTCCACCGTAAAGAATGCCGGTTACTACTGATAGAGTTTGGGTTTAGGAAGATAGCGAGCAGACATAGTCATCGTCGTCTATCATTGACCTAGGCCATGACTCGTCAAACGTAGTATTTCTTCAGGAAGCGACCGTTTATTGGCCTGAAAGGTCTTTCACCATGCATGTCCATAAGTAGATAGGCTCCACCCTGGTAGACCTTGTCTATGATGTACGGGCCTTCATAGTTCGGCTCGAATTTTTCCCGCTTGGCGCGATTGGGGATCATAGGTCTTTTGACCACTAGTATGAGTTCGCCTTGGCGGAATGTCCTCGGCCTAGTCAATCTTCCGTAAGAGCGCATCATCTTTACTTTATAAGCTTCCAGATTTTGCTGCGCCAGGAGCCGAGTTTCATCAAGGGCATCGAGCTCCTCAAGCCGAAGGTGAGCATTTTCTTCGTCCGTTAGCTCGTAGTGGACTGCCACTCGTAGAGAGGGTAACCCTATCTCGAAGGGGAGTACCGCTTCTGTACCGAATACCAACGCGTACGGCGTTGTGTTCGTAGCCGTCTTGAACGTAGTTCGATATGCCCAGAGAGCTTCATGCAGTCTCTCGTGCCAGTCCTTCTTATTTCGGGACACTGCCTTCTTCACGATCTTCGTCAAGGTCTTGTTGAAAGCCTCCGCTAGACCGTTAGCTCGGGGATTATAAACTGAGGAGTATCTCCAGTCTATGTTGTGCTGTTGTGCGAAGCGGCTGATCTTGTGGCTTCTGTAGGCTGGCCCGTTATCGGAGATGATCTGTCACGGAGTTCCAAACCGATAAATAACGTGCGTCTTGAAGAAGTGGAGGATATTCTCCGTCTTCACTTCTTTCAACGGCACTACTTCTGCCTATTTGGAGAAGTAGTCAGTCGTCGCCAAAATGAATCGATGTCCTCTGGACGATGTTGGCTCAATGGGGCCGATTATGTCAGTTCCCCACATTTCGAACGGCCAGCTAGCCACTGTCGGGTGTAGTGGATTTGGATGCTGGTGGCTGAAGTCCCCATGGATCTGGCATGAGTGTCATTGCTTCGCATATTCGAGGCGGTCCTGAATCATCGTGGGCCAGTAGTAGCCTATCCGTTTAATCTTCAACTTCATCTTCGGGCCTGCTTAGTGAGAACCGCAGAGTCTGTCGTGAACTTCTTGGACGACTCTTTTCGCCTCTTCAGGTCCCAAGCATCTCAACCACAGAGAATCAAACGACCTCTTGTACAGAGTATCATTGACGAAGGTGAAAGATAGGGCTCGCTTCATGAGCTGATGTTTTGAGGACACATCTTCAGGCGTTCGACGAGATTTGAAGTAGTCTATAAAGATTTCTCTCCAATCCTTAGCCTTTTCCTGGTCTTTTATTTGCATAGTCATTTGCTCAGTCGCTCTTTTTTCTTCGAACGACTCCAGAGATATTTTTGCCAGCGCAAGAATCCGACGGCTTTGCACAACGATTCTCACATCATCGAGGTTCTCGTCGGCCAGTTCTTTAGTGAGCTTAGTTAGTGCATCCGCTTTGCTATTTTCTACACGCGGTATGCTTTCCAAGATGTAGGAAGGTATTTGGGTCAGCATTTGCTGTACCCTCTCGCCGTACTTTACCAGTTCTGGTTTGCACGTTTAATAGTCGCCGTTTACTTGGCTAACGACCAGTTGGGAGTCTCCGTATATGAGGAGGTTTTCAATTCCCATGTCGATCGCGATCTCGAGGCCTACTATCAAAGCTTCGTATTCGGCTTCATTGTTCGTCCTCGGCTCTGTCAAGGAGAAGGCAAAGCGCATTATCCCTCCTTGCGGGGTCACGAAGATAAGGCCTACCCCTGGTTTGATTATAGGCGTATTCTGTTTGCGCTTCTTCATGGAAGACGCTCCATCAAAATAAAGTTCCCATCGGGTATCACTACCGTCGATCGCATCAAACGCATGTTCATCTGGCAGTTCGCAATTCAAAGGGGAATCGGCCGGTATCGGATGCTCAGCGAGGAAGTCGGCGATAGCTGTTCACACCATAATATTGCATTATTATATTCCTCATTCTTATTCTTTTTATAAATAAACAGGTACTTTTGACGCATGTCTGCTACATGTTACAGGTTACAGGTTCTTGGACAGGAAACAGTGAAAACGATGCAAAGACGATGAAAATATGGACTTTTGACCAACAAATGGGAGGATCTTAGTCAAGCCTGCATCGAAAGACAGTTCACAATTAACAAGGCAACTCAAGATCCAAAAAATACAAAGCGGACGGTTAAAAATCCATTGCAAATGGTTCACTGAAGATCTGGAACCAATGGAGAAGCCCAATTAATAAAATAAACTCAAGAACTAGAAGCCCAAAGAACCTTGAAGCAGCCCAGGAAATTTCATGAGGTGATCTCACCAATGGGCCGCGGAACCGCGGCCTAAGCCCTACCCATGCCGCGGTTCCGCGGCCATTAAGAGCCCTCTCTTAAAGAAAATTTTACCATAATGTTTAGACGGTTCTGAAAAGATTCCCTGGGGCTATTTTTGTAATTTTAGACATGCGGATCAAAATGTAACCTAGGGTTTCTATTTCCTATAAATAGAACTCTAAATCTTTGTAAACTTTATGCCTCCCTTCATTAATAAATTTCAGCATTCTTTTGGAGAGCATCATTTTTTGTAAGTTCTTTATTTTCTGCTCTAGGTTAATTTTCTATTCTTGCCCTAGATAAATTTAATTCCTTGCCCTAGTTAATCTTTTATTCTCTACCCTAGATAAATGTATTTTAATTCCCTAATGAGTAAGTAGTCTCTTCGCTTGTTAGGGTTAGATCTGGGGAAGGTTTGAGAGACGAAGATCTCTCATCCCCTTTCTTGCCCTTCATATATTTTCATAGAACTCCATGCATACCTTCTTATTCCGCTCCCTACGGCACTCTACCCACGAGGTAGCGGTGATACCGTGGTCTAAAGGCCCGGATTTTAAGGTTTTCCATGGAGGTTAGGGTAAAGATTAAGAAAGGAAGGACAAGGATCTAGAGGAAG
This sequence comes from Agapanthus africanus, assembly GCA_030015575.1. Taxonomy (NCBI): domain Eukaryota; kingdom Viridiplantae; phylum Streptophyta; class Magnoliopsida; order Asparagales; family Amaryllidaceae; genus Agapanthus; species Agapanthus africanus. The sequence continues at coordinate 605,764,042 of CM057340.1, forward strand.
AACAATCTTCCCAATCATCCTAATCCCTTTTATTAATATTTACCATAACACCTAATTAGATCTTCATATGGGTATAGAAAGCGGTGAGATTTATAGACTTTCCAAACTTAACCTAGACCTAACCCTAGCAAGACTTAGATATAGATTAATTAGGTTTTTAGATTTAATAAGCAATCCGAACACCCTTCGGAATTAACTCGTTAGCGCGATTAGAAGATTCACAATATCCCTGTGGACCGACCCGTACTCACCAGCTAGCTGCAAAGCGACGCCGTTCTTGATTGCGGTTACAAATATTTTTGATCTATCTTTTAGAAAGCGCAAGCACGCTAAATCTCATCAATCAAATGGCGCCGTTGCCGGGGATGGCGTAAAATTTCCTTTTTGTAATTTCGGGTTAATATAAAATATAAAAAAATCTGAAAAATCAAAAAAATCAAAAAAATATAAAAATTCTATCATCTTTTATTGTTTGAAGGGTTTTCTTTGTGGATCTTTGCAGGATTGACGGTTCTGAAACAACACAGAAGGAGAATCAGGAAAGGGTACATCAGAACAGAGGTAGATTGCTACAGAAGAGCCATACAAATTTTTTCAGAGCACGATCTCTCCTTCTCACCGCGGAACCGCGGCCTAGGGGTGGTATCTGCGGCGGAACCGCGGTCTGGTGGAGTCCTCTCTGCACGAAAATTGCTTGGTTTGTTTCCTCATTCTCCCCTCTACAAATCCCCATATATCTTTTGCCAAATTTTCTGCAAGATTCTTTGCGCTAAAAATCTTCTTCCCCCTTCCAATAATTGATTTTCTGCAGGATTCTTTGCGCCGCGCTAAAAAGCAAATTGATTGCAAGTGATTTACTGCTTTGCATACTTTAATCTGACTTTAAGGGGCTATTGACCAATTCAGATTGGGTGGGGATTTCATCACCCTTCCCAGGACCCCAGAAATCACTTAAAGCATTTGCATTGACCACTTTTAATTTAAAAAATATTAGACTCAGCCCTAAGGACGTCGAGCTCAATAGGACAGAGGACTAGTATAGGCATCGGCCGTTTATCCTAACCTGTCTTTGCGGTGCCTAGGCAAGTGTGTCAAGACTAGTGGTTTTTAATTAGGCCCACAGCGTGGTTCCTTCCCACTTACCTGGCCGTAACGGACGGTGAAGAGGCGGTTTGAGGTCCTATCTCTAGCCCTTTGGAACAGTTAGGAGCTGTCTAGCTGACCTAGGTGACCCTAGACTTAGGCCTGATTGTGCATGTGTGGTTAATTGCATTTGTGTCACTAGTCTCTTTTCAAAATATTTTTGCAAAAGCTCACTTAAAAAGAAAAAGGAAAATCTTTTCAAAACTTGCAACTTGTCGCTAAAGAAATCTTTGCACTCACTCACACCACTTCTTCTCATTGACTTTTTCTTACCGTCGCATTCTGTCCTTCATCTTTCGACTACACTAACCCTTTTAGTGTATGTCCGGTTGGACTAGGGACCCTAGCGCCCGATTAGTCCGTGTTTCGTTGGTACCGACCGACGAACCTTTCGACTCCGAAGTCGAAATCTTGTCCACTTCTTCACTTCCACCATCACATTCTTCCGAAGGTATGTCGGGATACGATCCTAACAACACCTTACCGACGGGAATGATTCCACCTCCGTTAGGTGCGAATAACCCGAATCACCCACCTGTTGAAGCGCCCGCACGAGTCGCGCTCCAGGATCTTTTCTACCCCATCTGCACCGCCCTTTCTACTTGTCTTTCCCTCCCACCGGCTAATGGGGACAATTTTGAGATCAAACCCCACTTCATCAATATGCTGCCTAAGTTTCATGGTTTGGAATCCGAAGATGCATATATCTTTATCAACAAATTCCAAAACGTTTGCGCCATGATGAAAACCACCCAATTAAGTGATGACGCTATAAGGCTACGGGTCATTCCTTTCACCTTATGTGACCTAGCCGAGAAGTGGCTATACAGCACCGCATCACACTCAGTTAGAAATTGGGACGAGTTTGTGAAAGCTTTTCTTAAAAAGTTCTATCCTCATCACAAAACTGCTAAAATCCGTAATGAGATTATACAATTTTCATAGCTTCCTGCCGAACCATTTTGGAAATGTTTTGAAAGATTCAAAGACCTACTCGTTCAATGCCCTCACCATGGGATCGAAAGATAGCAACTTTGCCAAACATTATACGAGGGATTAAACCCGGCAACGAAGCAGTTGCTAGAAACCATTAGTCAAGGTCACTTTCTGTCCAAATCTAGTGAGGAAGCGTGGCAGTTTCTTGAGGATCTTAGTGAACAAACAATTCAGTGGGAGAGCACCAAGACCACATCATCATCTTCTTCTATTGGTCAACCTAGGGCAGGCATACATCAAGTAGAGATGTCAATTGCTATGAAGGCCGAGATGGCCGCTCTTACGAAAAAGCTAGAAGCGCTTGAGACCAAAATCTCAACACCTTCTCCTGCCCCTGTTGTGCCTCCACAAACTGTGTGTGCTTGTTGTTCGGATCCATCACATCTCACCGAAGAGTGTCCTTACACTGTATCTACTCAAGGACGAGCTCAAGTCAATGCTGCCTTTCAGCAACGACAAAGAAATGATCCATACTCTTCGACATACAATCCAGGTTGGAAGAGCCACCCTAATTTCGCTTGGAACCAAAATCAACAATCCCAAGGAAACAACAATTTTCAAAGAGCTCCTCCTCCACAACAACAAGCACCTCCACAAACTCAATTTCAGCAACCTCTCCAACAGCAACCTTACCCTAACCAGATGAACAATTTTGTGCCCAACAATTTTGACCCCCCTCAAAATGCTGTTAGCTTGTTCGAAAGAAGTCTAGAAGCATTCCTAAAGCAATCTGCACAGTCCACAGCGAGGATAGAGACTTCTGTTCAATCTTTGGTGCAAAACAGTACCTCACACGATCAAAGCATCAAAGCTATTGAGGCACAAATTGCACAACTCAATGCAGCATTGAAAGAGCGAGAGAAAGGAAAGCTTCCGTCTCAACCACTCCCAAATCCTGGTCACGCACATGTTGCACATGAACAGCAGAATCATAACGTGAATGCTGTGACTACGTTGAGATCCGGAAAAGTGCTGCAAAACAATGTGGGTATTCACCATGACACCTCTGCCGGTGGTTCTTCATCTTCCTCTTCTTCTTCGTTAGAGCCTATTCTCCATCCTTCACATGGCTCTACTTCTTCTAGCTCGAACGGACCCTCTTCTCACAACACGAACACATCCACACAGAGTTCCGTTCCAACTCAACAATCTGATCCGCAAAAGTTGGACTCAACAACTTTTCAAAATGTTCCTTTTCCAAATCGGTTGAGATCCAATAAACCAACTCCACAGATGGAGAAGATTGTAGAGTTGTTCAAACAGGTTAGCATAAATATCCCTCTTTTGGATGCAATCCAACAAGTTCCTTCATATACAAAAATCTTAAAGGACTTATGCACCAAAAAGAGGAAGTCACAAGTACCAAAGAAAGTTTTCGTGGCTAGTGCTGTTAGTAATGCCCTTGTCAATTCTTTACCCCCAAAGCACAAGGACCCCGGTTGTCCTACTATTTCGATCACAATTGGGAACAAGACCATCAATAGAGCACGATTAGATCTTGGTGCTAGTGTCAATTTGCTACCTTATTCGGTGTACGAACAATTAGACGTTGGAGAGCTTAAGCCTACTCATTGCACTCTCCAGATGGCCGACCGATCAATCACCCATCCTAGGGGAGAGTTGGAGGATGTGTTAATTAGAGTAGGGGATTTCATTTTCCCCGTTGACTTTATTGTTATGGATACACAGCCTGTCGCTAACCCCCATAATCAAATTCCGGTGATACTTGGTCGACCATTCCTCGCGACTTCTAACGCGGTAATCAACTGTCGTAATGGTTCAATGAATCTATCTTTTGGCAATATGACAGTTGAACTCAACATTTTCAAGTTAGGAAGTCAGCCTTGCGAGCCTAATTCTAGCGTACTTGATGTGTGCTCGATCGATGAGATCGCGGAGGAGGACTGTGAGTTCGAGAATTTCATATTTAATCACAGCAATATTAACGCCACTAGTACGTTCCTCCTAGAATCCGACACAGCTTTCACGACGGACAAAGATTATGAGTGTTTCACCTTTGTTGATGATCTTGAAGACTCTCCACTCGAGTTTGAGTCTTTTGCTTTTTCGGATGAGTTAGTTGAACCATCCGACTCGGTAGCGTACACTCAATTTGAACCTTTGATGGAATCCTTCGAGTTTGAAACAGTTACTCCATTGTTACCATCTATTGTTTCACCACCTAAACTCGAGCTAAAGCTTTTGCCGTCGCACCTAAAATATGCTTATCTAGGTAAAAATGAGACCTTACCAGTTATCATATCGGCCTCTCTAGCTCTTGAGCAAGAGAAGGCTCTTTTAACGGTCTTATACGATAATCGGCAAGCTTTCGGTTGGTCTATGGCGGACATCAAGGGGATTAGTCCCCTCATAGTCGAACATCATATACACTTGATGGATGATGCCAAGCCGGCAAGGGATCCACAAAGACGCCTCAACCCCATTATGAAAGAGGCGGTCAAGAAGGAGATTGTTAAGTGTCTTGATAGCGGTATCATTTACCCTATCTCGGATAGCCAATGGGTTAGCCCCATTCATGTCGTGCCAAAGAAATCGGGCATCACGGTCATTACCAACGAGGCGAATGAGTTAATTCCCACTCGCACCCAAACTGGGTGGCGAGTTTGCATCGACTACCGGAAACTCAATGCTGCGACAAGGAAGGACCACTTTCCTTTACCATTCATTGACCAAATGCTAGAACGATTGGCGGGGCACGAATTTTACTGCTTTTTAGATGGCTATTCCGGTTATAATCAAGTCCCCATAGCCAAAGAGGATCAAGACAAGACCACTTTTACTTGCCTCTTTGGCACTTTTGCTTATCGTCGCATGCCCTTTGGGTTATGCAATGCGCCCGCTACATTTCAGCGGTGCATGATAGGGATCTTTTCGTACATGGTGGAGAAGTTTTTGGAAATCTTTATGGAATATGGATGATTTCTCCATTTTTGGTGACTCCTTCGATGAGTGTTTACGACATCTTGACGCAGTTCTCACCCGCTGTAGGGAAAAGAACCTGACTTTGAATTGGGAGAAGTGCCACTTTATGGTACGAGAAGGCATTGTCTTAGGACATGTCATCTCGCAAAACGGCATAGAGGTTGATAAAGCTAAAATCGAAGTCATTTCTAATCTTCCTCCTCCTAAATGCGTCAAAGATATCCGAGCTTTCCTTGGCCATGCCGGTTTTTATAGACGGTTCATCAAGGACTTTAGCAAGATTGCTAGACCCTTGACTCTCTTGTTGGCCAAGGACACTACTTTTGTTTTCGACTCAACTTGCATGGAAGCGTTCGAGTCTTTGAAACACTCACTCATTTCTGCGCCCATCCTTTCATCTCCAGACTGGACGCATCCCTTCGAAATTATGTGCGACGCATCAGACTTTGCCATTGGTGCTGTTCTTGGACAGCACATTAACAAGATGCCGCATGTAATTTACTACGCTAGCCGAACATTAAATGAGGCTCAATTAAACTATACAACAACAGAAAAGAGTTTTTAGCGGTTGTGTTTGCACTTGAAAAATTTCGGCCTTATTTAATCGGCTCTCCAGTTATAGTGTACACGGATCACTCAGCTCTTCGCCACCTTTTTGCGAAGAAGGATGCTAAGTCTAGGCTAATACGTTGGATCCTTTTGCTGCAAGAATTTGACCTTGTTATAAGGGACAAAAAGGGATGTGAAAACGTAGTGGCCGATCACCTTTCACGACTTCCTTCTTCGCCTACACTTGAACTTCCTATCACTGATGTTTTCCCCGATGAGCAACTCTTGACCGTTTCTTGTGAACCATGGTTCGCCGATATTGTAAACTACTTAGCCACCGGCTTGATACCTAATGATTGGTCGAAACAAGATAAACTTCGATTTTTTTCCCAAGTAAAGCATTTTTACTGGGATGAACCTTATCTTTTTAAATACTGTTCCGACCAAATCATTCGTCGGTGTGTACCTGAAAATGAGGTTAAGAGTGTGCTGTCTTTTTGCCACGATCAAGCATGTGGCGGGCACTTTGGCCCAAAGAAGACAGCCGAGAAAGTTTTGCAGTGTGGTTTCTATTGGCCACGACTCTTCAAAGATGCATTCGAATACTGCAAAACTTGCTCCCAGTGCCAACACTTGGGCCGGATATCGCGGAGAAACGAAATGCCGCTCCAACCAATTTTGGTTGTAGACATTTTTGATATTTGGGGTATAGATTTTATGGGACCATTTCCTAACTCTTTTGGAAATGTGTATATTCTTTTGGCTGTTGACTATATTTCAAAGTGGGTCGAGGCTGTACCAAGTCGAACGAATGACAACAAGGTTGTCGCTCGATTTCTAAAAGAACACATATTTTCTCGATTTGGGCACCCTCGTGCAATAATAAGTGATAATGGTTCTCACTTTTGCAATAGGACTTTTGAGTCCTTAATGCGCAAATACTCTATCACCCATAAGCTGTCAACGCCATACCATCCCCAAACATGTGGGCAAGCCGAGGTCTCGAATCGGCAAATTAAGCAAATCTTGGAGAAAACGGTTTCTAAAAACCGTAAAGATTGGTCACTCAAATTAATCGACGCGCTATGGGCTTTCCGTACTGCGTACAAGACTGATCTTGGCATGTCTCCATACCGGCTTGTTTACGGGAAGGCTTGCCACCTTCCAGTAGAAATTGAGCACAAGGCATTTTGGGCCATTAAGGAGCTGAATCTATCTTCAGGAGATGCGGGCAGTAACCGAAAGCTGCAGTTAAATGAACTAGAAGAGCTGCGGGATGCGGCATATGATAATGCCGTGATTGCTAAGAACCGAGTTAAAGTATTTCATGATAAAAACCTTTTGCGAAAGACATTTAAACCAGGTCAACAGGTTTTATTATATGATACTCGGTTACATTTACATCCCGGCAAGCTCCGTTCTAGGTGGAAGGGACCTTTTGTAGTCCGCACCGTTTATCCGCACGGTGCGGTTGATCTGGAAAACCCGGAGGATGGTACGCTTTTCAAAGTAAATGGGCATCGTTTGAAACCGTTCCTCACAGCGGACCCTTCGGAGGAGCTCCTGTTCTTGCAGGAGCCGATCTACACTGAGTAATATTCCTCCACTTTCACCCCCAGATTTCTTTTCTTCCAAAACATTATTTCAAATAAGTTTAGGGGTGTGTATATAATTTGTAAATATATATTCCCAAAATACCATAAAAAATGAAAAATAAGAAAATAAAAAAAATAAATAACTTTTTTGGACCAAATTGCAAATTTTCAGAATCAAGAGCTGAATTTTCAATTTACAAATAAAATCCTCATTTTTGAGGGTGTTTTCTTCAAATAACCCTTTTTCCCCCTCTATTTAAAGAGACCCGATCCCTCCTGTCCTCATAACCCTAATATTTCATCTTCATAAAACCCTAGCCGCCACCTCCTGTCCCCTCCAGAAAAATTTCGCAGCGCCGCCACCAGATCGCCGCGTTTCCGCCGCGGTAGCCGTCTCCTGCCGCTGAACCGCCACCGTCTGCAAGCTTCACCCCCTGAAACTTCAGGGGAGGTACTCTCTGTTGAAATCCTATCTGTTTATTGCATATTTTTCTCTGTACAATCTAGATGGCACATAAAATGCAATTTGAGAGAGATTTTACCCCGGTTTTCGCACACGGAGTATATGGTAGATATTTCGCACATGAAATCGCGCAGAGGGGCTGGAATTTCCTGCTCTATAATCACTCATCTGCATTTGCCCTACCTAACCTAGTTGCCCTATTTTACGAATCTATGGAGGATAATAGCCTTGACAACTTAGGTTACATTAAACTAAATTGGGGAAATCATGAAATTCACATCGATAGGGACATGATACACGAGATTACACTCATACCACGTGTACCTGCACATGAACACCCATTGCGCCTTGAGGATTATATGCCCTTGATGGGGAATGACTGTGCACGAGAACCGCGTAAGGGTATCCAAGCACGGACCCTTTTCGCGAACGTTTTAACTGTGTGCCGGTGGGCACAAAACAATATCTTTGGTAGTTCCCACAACACGACTTTTTTCACCCCTTCATTACATGTCGTACACACACTGATGATGAAAAATCCAAGGTTCGACATGTGCACTGTTTTGCTCCAATCTATAGCTACGGGGAAACGAGGTACTGTATACCCATGTCCCATGCTTGTTACCTAACTCTGCCGTTATTTCCTCCCCGTCGAGGAATTTGACTCATACATGATAGACGGTGTTCCGGTTCAACCACTCGTAGAGGGTGTCACGTCGTCCTACTCTAGACTCACTGATATTTGGACACGAACGGAACCGGCAGAAAATGTACCCGCACAACCCCTAGCTCGAGCTCGACTTCGAGCGGGGAAAAACTAACTCCCCAGGTGCATGCACGATTGATGCGGAGAATAGTGAGAAGAATCGATTCTTTGAGGGATGAGCTTCGGGCGACTGCACGAGATCACGACCGTCGGCTGACGGAAATTGAGAAGCGTAGTCAAACCCTTTTGGCTAGAGGGGAAAGATCACGTTCACGCTCACGAGCGCGACGTGGGGCCGGGCAGTGAGGGCACTGCTTTGCTCAAGTTTGGGGGAGAGGGTAGTGTATATAGTTTTCCTTTGCATTGCATATTGTATATATTTCTTTTCCTTTTGCATATTTAATTTCTGCAATGCATCTTTATATAAAAAATTCATAAAAATTTGAAAATTTGAAAAATAAAAAAAATTTAGAAAACAGAAAAACCCATAAAAATTGAAAAAAAAATTATAAAAATTATAAAAATTAATGTATTCAATTCTGGTTAATTGACTTGAGTTTGATAAATAAGTTAACTGGCTAGGAAAAACTAAATCTTAGACTTAGCAAATTAAAAACCCTAAAAATAACCTTTCTTAGAGCTTAACGGTAGAAAGTATATGTCTTTATAGATTATTTAGAAATAGGCAAATTTTGGGTTCACTTCTTGGGCTAAGTCGAAACGAAGGAAAAGTATTAAAACTTTTATTAGAGTATAAGTTTGAAAAATAGTTCCTAGCTTAAGTCTAGATTCTGAAAACATGTACCCTACAAAATGCACAAACACGCACATTGAAACTTGGATTAGTAGAAGAGACCTTGAAATACTCTTGTCTAAAGTCCTTAGCACAATGAAAATAAAAAGAAAAAAAAGTGAATAAAGAAAAAAATGGACACTGGTTTTTGTGATTACTTAAGGCTGTAAAAATAGAAAAATATTTAGCGAGGGTGCTTCATCACCTAGTGCCTTAGACCAACTGGTTTGGGAGCCACTGCTAAAAGCCTTGGGTGTTGCAAAACTAGGAAGTACGCTTTAAAACGCTAACGCATCTTGTAATCGGTTGTTGGTACCTCAAGAAGTATTAACAGTCGCATGAAGGATGTGAAAGAGAAACTTCACCAATTAATAAGTGCTTTGGACAATGGACGAGAGTACGATTGCTTGATTTGAATTTCCAAGTGTATGGGTGATATTTACACACACGTGGGGATATGTAATTAGAGTTTAGATAAGAGAAAGGAATAAAGAATAAAACTTGTATATTTAATAGAGTTGAGAGAAATTCCTAAGTGAAGATGGAACCCTAGAAGGAAAACTTAAGAGATGCCGAAAGCTGAGTAGTTCTATAGAACATGTATAATCTTAAGTTGAATGATGAGGAAGTGTGAAGAATATGGGTGGATAATTTGCGGGTCGACGATAATAGATTTCCTTGTTAGAAAACCTAGTTAGAAAACAAGAAGTCGAAAAACCAAATTGATAGGATTTTGTGGGTGTAATCCGCTGAAAACCCTCAGGAGACAACACTCCTCCTATTAGGGACACCTAGAGGCTTAACGGCTTGTTGCACGAGCTCAGTGCAATCGCGTTTCCCTGCGAAAGTGCGGCTAGGTTAGATTTTTTTATCGAGACTAAGTAAAATAATAAGTTTGCTCGAGGGCGAGCAAAAGATAAGTTTGGGGGTATTTGTTCATAACATAATACTGCATTTTGTATTCTCCATTCTTATGCATTTAAGAATAAAAACAGGTGATTTTGACCCATGTCTGCTACATGTTACAGGTTACAGGTTCTTGGCGCGAAAACAGTGAAAAACACAAAAGACGACACAAAAGAAGGATTTTTGACCAACAAATAGGAAGATCTTAGTAAAGCCTAGAGAAGAACGGTTCACCATCAACAAGGCAACGCAAGATCCAAATTATCAAGGAAAAACGGTTAAAAGATCCATTGCAAAGTGTTCATTGAAGATCTGGAATTACTGTAGAAGCCCAAATGGAAAACTAACTGAAGAAATAAAAATCCAAGAAGAATATAAAGTAGCCCAGGAAAAAGTATCAGGAGATCACACTTAAGGGCCGCGGAACCGCGGCCCAAGCGCGCCCATGCCGCGGTTCCGCGGCCGTTTGAAGCCCTCATGCGCAGAAAATTTTACCAAAACTTTGTGGCGGCTATGGAAAGATTTCCTGGGGGTATATTTGTAATTGTAGACATGCGGTGCAATTGTAAACCTAGGGTTTCTATGTCCTATAAATAGAACCCAAAAGCTTTGTATTTTCTTATGCCTCTATTCATGAATAAAATTCTGTTTTCTTGAAGTTAGAGCGCATCAATCGTAAGTAGGTTATTTTCCTTGCCCTAATTATAGTTTTTCATATCTGCCCTAGGTAAATTAATTTTTCGCCTTACTTTAATTTAGTCTAGCTTTTATTAACTTGCAATCTATGTTTTCTCTTTTTAATAAATTCATGTTTTTTCATCCCCTCAATGAACGAGTAGTTTCCTCGCTTGTTAGGATTAGGAATAGGGAAGGATTTGAGAGATGAAGATCTCTCATCTCTTTTCGTTGCCAAACTTTTATGAACATTAGAACTCCTTGCATACCTTCTTATTCCGCTCCCTACGGCACTTTACCCTCGAGGTAATGGTGAATTCAGTAGTCTAAAGGCCCGGATTTTAAGGTTTTCCATGGAGGTTAGGGTAAAGATTAGTAAAGGAAGGACAAGGATCTAGAGGAAGAATCAATCATCCCAATCATCCTAATCCCCTTTATAAATATTTACCATAACACTAATATGATAGATTTAATTAATGGCAATGGAAAGAGATGTAGATCTTTATTTACCAAATTTTCCCTAGACCTAATCCTAGCAAGTTTCTAATCCTAGTCTCATACAACTTCAATTTTTAGGTTTATTTATAGATCCAAACACCATTTGGAATTAACTCGTAAGAACTTAAAGGAGATTTACACATCCCAGTGGACCGACCCGTATTCACCGGCTAGCTTCAAGCGACGCCGTTCTTGATTGCGGTAAATATTTTTGATCGACAAAACATCTCTTAATCAAATGATGGTTCCTAAAATAGAAAAATATTTTACGTGCTTGCGCTTTCTAAAAGATAGATCAAAAATATTTGTAACCGCAATCAAGAACGGCGTCGCTTTGCAGCTAGCCGGTGAGTACGGGTCGGTCCACAGGGATATTGTGAATCTTCTAATCACGCTAACGAGTTAATTCCGAAGGGTGTTCGGATTGATTATTAAATCTAAAAACCTAATTAATCTATATCTAAGTCTTGCTAGGGTTAGGTCTAGGTTAAATTTGGAAAGTCTATAAATCTCACCGCTTTCTATACCCATGTGAAGATCTAATTAGGTGTTATAGTAAATATTAATAAAAGGGATTAGGATGATTGGGAAGATTGTTCTTCCTCTAGATCCTTGTCCTTCCTTTCTTAATCTTTACCCTAACCTCCATGGAAAACCTTAAAATCCGGACCTTTAGACTACGGTATCACCGCTACCTCGTGGGTAGAGTGCCGTAGGGAGCGGAATAAGAAGGTATGCATGGAGTTCTATGAAAATATATGAAGGGCAAGAAAGGGGATGAAAGATCTTCGTCTCTCAAACCTTCCCCAGATCTAACCCTAACAAGCGAGGAGACTACTCACTCATTAGGGAATTAAAATACATTTATCTAGGGCAGAGAATAAAAGATTAAGTAGGGCAAGGAATTAAATTTATTTAGGGCAAGAATAGAAAATTAACCTAGAGCAGAAAATAAAGAACTTACAAAAAATGATGCTCTCCAAAAGAATGCTGAAATTTATTAATGAAGGGAGGCATAAAGTTTACAAAGATTTAGAGTTCTATTTATAGGAAATAGAAACCCTAGGTTATATTTTGATCCGCATGTCTAAAATTACAAAAATAGCCCCAGGGAATCTTTTCAGAACCGTCTAAACATTATGGTAAAATTTTCTTTAAGAGAGGGCTCTTAATGGCCGCGGAACCGCGGCATGGGTAGGGCTTGGGCCGCGGTTCCGCGGCCCATTGGTGAGATCGCCTCATGAAATTTCCTGGGCTGCTTCAAGGTTCTTTGGGCTTCTGGTTCTTGAGTTTATTTTATTAATTGGGCTTCTCCATTGGTTCCAGATCTTCAGTGAACCATTTGCAATGGATTTTTAACCGTCCGCTTTGTATTTTTTGGACCTTGAGTTGCCTTGTTAATTGTGAACTGTCTTTCGATGCAGGCTTGACTAAGATCCTCCCATTTGTTGGTCAAAAGTCCATATTTTCATCGTCTTTACATCGTTTTCACTGTTTCCTGTCCAAGAACCTGTAACCTGTAACATGTAGCAGACATGCGTCAAAAGTACCTGTTTATTTATAAAAAGAATAAGAATGGGGAATATAATAATGCAATATTATGGTGTGAACAAATACCCCCAAACTTATCTTTTGCTCGTTCTCGAGCAAACTTATTTTTATTCACTAAAATCCTAACCACACTTTCGCAGGGAAACGCGATTGCACTGAGCACGTGCAACAAGCCGTTAAACCTCTAGGTGTCCCTAGTAGGAGGAGTGTTGTCTCCTGAGAGTTTTCAGCGGATTACACCCACAAAATCCTATCAATTTGGCTTTTTGACTTTTATTCTCCAAATGGGTTTTCTAACTAAGAATTCTATTATCTTTTACTTGTAAATTATCCACCCATATTCTTCACACTTCCTCATCATTTAACTTAAGATTATATATATCTTGTAGATCTACTTAGCTTTCGGCATTTCCTAAGTTTTCCTTCTAGGGTTCCATCTCCACTTAGGAATTTCTATCAACCCTACTACAGATACAAGTTTTATTCTTCATTCCTTTCTCTTATCTAAATCCCAATCACATACCCCCACGTGTGTGTAAATATCACCCCTACACTTGAAAATTCAAATCAAGCAATCGTACTCTCGTCCATTGTCCAAAGCACTTATTAATTAGTGAATTTTTTTTTAAATGAAATTTGCTTACACATCCTTCATGCGACCGTTAATACTTCTTGAGGTACCAACAACCGATTACAAGATGCGTTAGCACTTTAAAGCGTACTTCCTAGTCTTGCAACACCCAAGGCTTTAGCAGTGACTCCCAAACCAGTTGGTCTAAGGCACTAGGTGATGAAGCACCCTCGCTAAATATTTTTCTATTATTGTTATATAGTGGTGAGTATTCCCGCCTGTCACGCGGGTGACCCGGGTTCGATCCCCGGCAACGGCGCCATTTGATTAAGAGATGTTTTGTCGATCAAAAATATTTACCGCAATCAAGAACGGCGTCGCTTGAAGCTAGCCAGTGAATACGGGTCGGTCCACTGGGATGTGTAAATCTCCTTTAAGTTCTTACGAGTTAATTCTAAATGGTGTTTGGATCTATAAATAAACCTAAAAATTGAAGTTGTATGAGACTAGGATTAGAAACTTGCTAGGATTAGGTCTAGGGAAAATTTGGTAAACAAAGATCTACATCTCTTTCCATTGCCATTAATTAAATCTATCATATTAGTGTTATGGTAAATATTTATAAAGGGGATTAGGATGATTGGGATGATTGATTCTTTCTCTAGATCCTTGTCCTTCCTTTACTAATCTTTACCCTAACCTCCATGGAAAACCTTAAAATCCGGGCCTTTAGACTACTGAATTCACCATTACCTCGAGGGTAAAGTGCCATAGGGAGCGGAATAAGAAGGTATGCAAGGAGTTCTAATGTTCATAAAAGTTTGGCAACGAAAAGAGATGAGAGATCTTCATCTCTCAAATCCTTCCCTATTCCTAATCCTAACAAGCGAGGAAACTACTCGTTCATTGAGGGGATGAAAAAAAACATGAATTTATTAAAGAGAGAAAACATAGATTGCAAGTTAATAAAAGCTAGACTAAATTAAACTAAGGCGAGAAAATAATTTATCTAGGGCAAATATGAAAAACTATAACTAGGGCAAGAAAAATAACCTACTTACGATTGATGCGCTCTAATTTCAAGAAAACAGAATTTTATTCATGAATAGAGGCATAAGAAAATACAAAGCTTTTGGGTTCTATTTATAGGACATAGAAACCCTAGGTTTACAATTGCACCGCATGTCTACAATTACAAATATACCCCCAGGAAATCTTTCCATAGCCGCCACAAAGTTTTGGTAAAATTTTCTGCGCATGAGGGCTTCAAACAGCCGCGGAACCGCAGCATGGGCGCGCTTGGGCCGCGGTTCCGCGGCCCTTTAGTGTGATCTCCTGATACTTTTTCCTGGGCTACTTTATATTCTTCTTGGATTTTTATTTCTTCAGTTAGTTTTCCATTTGGGCTTCTACAGTAATTCCAGATCTTCAGTGAACACTTTGCAATGGATCTTTTAACCGTTTTTCCTTGATAATTTGGATCTTGCGTTGCCTTGTTGATGGTGAACCGTTCTTCTTCTAGGCTTTACTAAGATCTTCCTATTTGTTGGTCAAAAATCCTTCTTTTGTGTCGTCTTTTGTGTTTTTCACTGTTTTCGCGCCAAGAACCTGTAACCTGTAACATGTAACAGACATGGGTCAAAAGCACCTGTTTTTATTCTTAAATGCATAAGAATGGGGAATACAAAATGCAGTATTATGTTATGAACAATAGCCTGGCCGTTCACTGCCTTGAGGAAACGATAGGTTATCGAGAATTCCATCAAGAGCAAGGCCCATTTAGCGAGCCGCCCCGTCAATATGGCTTTCGACATCAAATATTTGAGAGGATCCACTTTTGATACGAGATGGATCTCATGTGCTAATGCATAATGCCTGAGCTTCGTTATCGAGAAGATCAATGTCAGGCAGTGCTTTTCGATGGGAGAATAATTACTTTCTGCCCCCAGTAGAACTCGACTCAAATAGTAGAGAGCTCTCTCTTTCCCTTGGTCGTTCTCTTGCGCCCATAGCGCGCCTAAAGAACCTTCGAGAGCTATTGTATACAGAATGAGAGGCCTTCCCTTGACCGGAGCGGTCAGCACCGGCGGATTCTGCAGGTATTGCTTAATTTCATCCAGTGCACCCTGGCATTTGTGATCCCAAACAAAAGGGGTTCCCTTCTTCATCAGGTGGCTGTAAGGACGGCATTTGCCCGAAAGATTGGCTATAAATCGCCGGATATATGCGAGCTTCCCTTGGAGAGACTGCAATTGCTTGAGAGTTCTTGGTGGTGGCATTTCTATGATCGCCTTGATCTTCGACAGATCTATCTCGATGACTCGGTGGCGGACGACGAATCCTAGGAATTTGCCTGAGGACACCTCGAACGCGCATTTGAGAGGGCTCATCTTCAAGTTGTATTGTCGAAGGCGTTGAAATACGATCTTCAGATGTTCGAGATGTTCCTCGTATGATTTGCTTTTCACCACGAGGTCATCGATATAGCATTCGACGATTTCATGTATGAGGTCATCGAAGATCTTCGTCATGGCCCTCTGATAGGTGGCACCGGCGTTCTTTAGACCGAAAGGCATCACCTTGTAGCAGAATATACCCAAAGGGGTCCGGAAAGCGGTGTGCTTCTGGTCTTCGGGATGCATCTTTATCTGATTATACCCTGATGAGCCGTCCATGAAGGAGAAGACTTCGTGAGTGGACGTATTGTCTATCATGAGCTCGGTGACTGGTACTGGAAAGTCATCCTTTGGACAAGCTTTGTTGAGATCTCGAAAGTCCACACATATGCGCACTGTCCCATTTTTCTTCATTACTAGGATGATGTTGGCGATCCAATCAGGATACTGAACTTCTTGGATGAAGCCGGAGTCGATCAGCTTCTTGACCTCGGCGTTGATGCTCATCTTAAGCTCGAGCCGCATTCTTCTCGGTGCCTGTTTGATTGGCTTGACATCCGGGGATATGGCCAGTTTGTGCACAACAATCTCTGGATCTAATCCTGGTATTTCGGAATAGTTCCACGCGAAGCAATCCTTATGCCGCATAAGCACGTCTTTTAGAGTAGCTACCCTTTCCTCAGATAGCAACTCACTGACGAATGTCGGTCGCGGGTCACTTGTCGTCCCCAAATTAATTTTCTTGAGGTTATCCACGGTGGTATGTATTCCATCTTCCAGCTCTTTCGGTGCCGGTGGAAACTCTGAGATCACTTCATCATCATTATTTTCGAAGCACCAGGGGAGGTCATCCATATTCTCGGGCTATTCTTTTGATAGTGTTATCATATGACAAGTACGAGCTCGCTCCCATGACCGATGTTGATCTGGTTCTACTCTCGCGGATTTGGGTTCATGCTTCTGCGGCGGTGTTATCCTCCAACTTTCGGATAGAGCGAACTTGCCAAGCTGATATTAATCTTCGACCCAGTTCTTGAAGGTGAAGCAGTCTTCGAGCGGGTGTCCTATTGCCCTATGATAGGAGCAATAGTCCGGGTGAGAGACTTCGCCTGTTTGCTCGGGGTGTTTAGACTCCGGAAGTGTAATCATTTGATGTCTTATAGCAAGATCAAGTATCTTCTTTGTCTTGTCTTGAGGAAAAGAGTATACTCGACTCATCTTCTTCATATGGGACAAATCCGGACCGCTCAATTCCCGATCGCGTGACTTCTTGGTCACGCTTTGTCGCCGTCTAACGCCTTTTCCGTTCTTTGGTTTGTTTCTGCCTCTGCGCCGGGCCTTTTGAACAACGGGTTGACAGGGAGGGGCATTTTCATCTTTCGCAGCCTGTTGAAGAAGGCGCTGAGTCCTGCCTTTCTCGTAGATGACCAGCTTCCCTTATAAGCTTGTCCATTTGTTCTTCGAACGACGGACTGGGCATTTTCACGTCAGGGGCTCTTTCTGGTTCAGGGTTAGTATTCTCTCATTGAGCATCCCCTTCTTCATCAAAGTCATGTACGACATAGCAGTCGCGGAGTAGCTCCCGTTTCTTGGACCGAACATATCCATGCCAAATCGCTTCCATTCTCCCGTTGGGCAACTTGCGCTGAGTTCCGGGAACGTTCCAGATCCTGTCATAGAACTTAGCTTTTCGAACGGTTTGTTTGAAGGGTATCCCTTGGCGCTTCAATAACCTTCTCAAGCCTTCTGTTTAATATCTAGGCAGACGGATGGGCTGGAACCTGTCAAGTGTAGAATCTACACCGTGCCAGATTTCTTTCTCCACTTTTGTTTCTGTGGATCGGTAGAATAGGATCGCCTGTTCACCTTTTTGCCTGGGAGGGATGTAAAATGTTTGTAGCTCTTGCACGCTATAAGCTTCAAGTGCGTCGAGATCTTTGTAGTGCATCCGGGGAATCATGGTAATTTGCAAACTCTGATTATCACCAGCGAATGCTTGTATTGGTGGCCGAGCGGAGAATATAGCATGGACCTCATCTTCCGAGTCGCTGCCAAAGATCAACATAGAAGCGGACGGTCCTGGCTCGTTGTACTAGGGTAGGCCTGGATAAACTATCTCTTCCTCTTCCTCTGTATCACTCCCGAAGACAGGAATGGTGGTGATAGCTTTGTTCTCCGGTTTGCGAAATCTCTCTGTGTCCTCGAAATCTGGCAAAAAGTATTTTGCATCTTCGTACTTGCGAACTTCGTTCACGGAAAATGGATTCAGTTCTCCTGTTACGGTATACTGAAGACCATCCTTAAAGTGTTTCATACACTGATGTTGTGTAGAAGGGATGATGTTGTACTCGTGTAACCAAGGCCGGCCGAGCAAAGCGCTATAGCATGTCTTGGCGTCAATGACATGAAATTTAATATCCGTGACAAGTAGCCCGAATCGTAATGTCAATATCACAGACCCGAGAGTCCGTGATGACTGGGAGTCAAAACCCGAGATGGTGATTTTATCAAGAGCGAGATGTTGGATGCTCATGCAGATTTCCTTCAACACTCGCACGTTGAGGAGATTGACGGAAGACCCATTGTCGACCAGGATTTTACCTATCTTTATATCGTGGCAGTACCCTGAGACATAGAGGGGACGGTTGTGCTCGCACGTCCCAAGGAGGAGGTCTTCATCGCCGAAGGTGATATCGACTGTGTGTACTTCCTCCAGCTCGTCCTTCATCTTTTCTTCGGCAAGGAAGGCTTGGAATTGCTCTGGTTCTTGTAGCGCCTTGATCAATGAATCTCTCGCTTCTTTGGATAGTAAAAGGGCGTCGAGAACGCTGAGCTGTGAAGGCAACTTCCTTAGGTGCGCCAGAATGTTATAGTCTACCTTACTCTTCTTTGGCGGGTCTTTGACGGTCAGTTCTTTCATGACTTGGTCGTCCAGGGCGATATCCTCGGAGACCTTTTTTTTCCCTTATCTTTTCTACTCGTGGATCCGAGATTCCTTTCTGGAAGCGTGCGATTGCGCAGCTGAATGTTTTCACAGGCCTTCGGTTCTTCCACTTTTCCCAAGGTGGACTCTTTAAAGAGAGGACCGAGGGCCATTTCCTCATCAGAGTCGCTTCCGAAAGTGAGAACCTGCGATCCCCCGGTGTTGACCATGCGACAGTTATCGGTAGTTCTTTTATGCTCCTCGGTCGCACTTCTTTGCTCCCGATGAGTTTTGTGTTTCATCCGCTTAAAATGTTGCCGGTGAGCAACATATCCTTGCCACCATCTTTTAAAAGTGTCGCACTCTTCGGTAGGGTGCGAAATCTTTCAATGGTATAAGCAGTAGCTAGGATGTGTTTTTGCTTCACCGGGAGTGTTTCCTTCAGAGGGTGGCAGCTTCATTCAAATTGATATGGCTTTAGCAAACCTTTTCCTCGTCTTGAACTTGTTTTTATCCGTGACGGATGTTCCTTGATTCGGCGGGAGTGCCTTGACTCTTTCATCCAGTCGCCGGCGTTTGGCTCTTTCAAATACGACCATCTCATGCTTCCGATTGGCTTTACTTTTCAAATGAATCTCATTCAGGAAGGCGTCGATCATTTCATCTAACGGCCATAGAAGTTCCGGCTCAGGACCTGCCTCCAGTCTCTCTGTGCAGGGAGCTTCTTTATTGTCTAGTGATGAATGAGAAATCACATGGCAGCTTGCTACGTAATCCTCAGATCCATCCGACGAGCCTTCTCCATCATCTTCGTCCTCAAGGACGTGGCTGAAGAACTCTTGAAGCGTGATTGGGGTTCGCGCCTTCTGGTTGTACTTTTCCAGCGCGTCGATCTGCTTCTGTAAGTCCGTGCGCTTGTCGCTAGGCTTCACGGGTTTCTTGGATTTCTTCTTCTTTTTCGAAGATTTCGACGGCTAGGTGTGGACACTTTGACTATCACCACCAATCTTGGGAGTTGGGCGCGGTTTCAGCATCCCTTAGATAACCTGGGGTCCAGCGGGTTCTTCCACCTGATCGCCGGGCATGTCTGGAGATCATTCAGCATCCTTTTGGTTTTGGCCGAAAAAGCCACCTCCCATGGAGCATCTTCAACAAAAGAGCACGTCGCCCCCGGTGTGTCCGTCTTCTTAGGAGTGTGCGGTTGTGGTGGGTTTACTTTCCACTTCTCAGACAGCGCAAACTTGCCTTGTAGGTACTGATCCTCGATCCATCCCTTAAAGACGAAGCAATCTTCGATCGGATGGCTTATCGTTTGGTGGTAAGGGCAATAATTGGGATTATTCACTTCGCTGGGTTGCGGTGGTCGTCTTGGATTTGGCAAATTGATAAGCCTGTTGCGCACCGCCAGCTCGAACAGCTTTTTCGTTTTATCCTACGGGAATGAGTAAGGGCGTTTCATTTTCTCATTGTAATAGCACCGTCTCTCCTCCAATTGATCCGCTAGTCTTGAAGCACTGGGCTGCTTTTGGGTGTTCGCAATGAAGGTCGCCTTCCCTTTAACCTTTTCGTTCCGCGGCTCTGGTTTCGGGGGAGACGGTCTATGACCCATCTGATCCATCTGGGCCAGCTTATCTATTAAAGCCTGGAACGTGGTCAGTTTGAAGAACATCATGAACTGTGAAATAGTTGCATGAGGGTCTAAGGTGCCCACGAACATGCCCACTGCTGGTGCTTCTTCGATGCGCTGTTCGCACTTCGACCAAAGATTTCGCCATCGGATTGCATATTGAACCCAAGTTTCGCCCGGCTTTACTCTCGCATTGATCAATACTGTTATCGGGGTGCATTCACTTGCGCTCGCGAATCGCTGGGTGAACAATAACTCCATTTCTGTGAAAGTTTTGATGGAGTCGTTTGGAAGTTCGGAGTACCACTCAAACGCTGTTTCCGATAAGCTGCCGACGAATTGGCGGAGCAAAAGCTTATCATCGCCACCGGTGTTGCCGCACAGAGCTCTGAACTGGGTGACGTGCTGGTGGGGATTGCCTGTCCCCTTGTACACATGGAATTTGGGGATTGTGTATCCCGGCGGGTATTTTATCTGGTCATACCAGCCCGGATATGGTCGCCCAGTCTTCACGACCTAGCCAGCCGCTTCATTTGCCTGGTGAACTCGTATTTGTTTAGCAATATAATCATCCAGGGCGGCCTTGGAGATAGTTTCCTCTTTGGCTGTTGAAAGAGCCGGAGGTGGATTTGATGTTTCTCCTCTGTCGTCTTCAATAATGATCGGAGGGTCTTCGGCTGGAGGATCCGGCTGTATCATCATCCTGACCATGTCTTGGAACAGAAAAGTCATTCGTTTTATATTGGCCGCTTGCTCTGCAGCTTCTTTGACCTTCTTTTCGAGGACTCTGCGAAGGAAGTCAGCATCGGTTTCTTGTTCATGGCGTTACTCTGAGGATACCTCTGGGCTTTCTTTTGGCCCAGTGAGTGCGGCCATTGCAGTCATCATCTCCTGGAGCCTTTGCTGCTGCTCTTGAGCCTTAGTCACTGATCACGTAAGCAGTCGATGACCTGTGGAGATACGGCTATCCTCTTTTTTGGATGCCATATAGACGGTATGCACCACCACGCCCCCAGACTTAGGGCGTTTGGGCTCAGTGCTTTTGACATTTGTCGCGGGCATGGGGATCTTCTCCGGCCTTCTCTTCTTATGAGCGGTCGAAGTTGAGGGGGCCGGTGTGGTGGGCACCCAAGTAGCGTCATCTTTTGTGGCTTGGCAGGACGGCCTTCTTCTTGTTGAACCTTCGCCCTTTTCTGCCGGCGAGGGTAATCTTGATCAACTACTGAGTTCCGAGCCTGCCGCCAGACTTTGTAGATTTTGGAGGACAGCCGTTGAGGGGACTGTTCTGGCTTTGCTTCCGCAACATTCTCCACCGGAGGAGGAGATCTTTTCAGTACGGCGGTAGGAGAATTCCTGCGCACCTTATTCAGCAGCTTGAAGCTGTTCCCAGTTGGAACAGCAGCATTAATTTCCGCCGTTGGGGCTGGTGGAGTTAGCCCAGAAGGGGAGTTGCCCCCGGCCTTCCTTACTCGGCGCCAGTGGCGACGTCGAGCATGTTGAGCTGATGGAGTTGGCTTGGTGATGGGGATGGCTTCGTCTTGCTCCCTGTTCAGGTGAGGGGCTGTTGCTGGGGTCAGCCTGTTGAAGACTGATGTCCTTTGAGCAGCAGAAGCGGGAGTGGGAGTTGGGACAGTCAGTCTTGTAAAGACCGACCCCTTGGCAGGAGAAGCCGCCTTAACGACTTCAGGAGCAGGGTTGATTACTCTTTTCGGAATAACCTTTTCTTGAGGTGCAGGCTTCATCGTGGACCCACCTGAACTTTGGCCCAATCTGGAGAAGACCGAGGAGTTGGAGCTGGACGACCCATTGAGAGGGGCCGCAGTAGGTGTAAGCCGATCAAAGACCAACTTCTTGGGAGCTTCCGGTGTCAGCACAGGAGCGGCGAAGCTCGTTGGCGGGAGCATGGTCTCGAAAAACAACCCTGTGGTGGCTTGGGTGACCTGCTCTACGGGCATCGTGAACAAGGAACACGCTTGGGGCCCGTAGGTTATGCCCCCACTTGAGGTAGGACGTGGGTTGCAGCTGCAATTGGAGCACTTTACGCAAGTAAATGCCATTGCCGTTTTACTTTCTGCGCCAAGCAAGAAACCAAATCTTAGTAACTCGAAACCCAAGGGCAACCATTGGCAAACCGCGATTGGTTCGCGAACACGACACACGAAGTGTGGAGTGGAAAGAGGAAAAGGTCCCACCGGACGTGCCAGAATCTGTTCACCGCCGGAAGACGGGAAGACTGGACGTCTTTCCTGAATCTAGGGGCAGATGCTAATTGGTGTTATCCGTCCACCTCTCTGAAGATGCCAAGTTGATTTATGGCACCATGTATCGAAGGTTTAAACGGATGCGGCCGATGTAGCAGACTTCGTCAGATTCCCCCTCATTTGAGGGGTTTTTGATTGTGGGGACGCTCTTCCCTGCAGGTGCAAGCCCCTGCAGTTAATTACGCTACCGCATCACGGTAACAACTTTTTCCTTCTCCAGATGGTCACTTCGTGTCGTGGGTGTTGGTTTTGTGTTCGGTTGCCCGTGGATTGTATACGGAGAATAAGTTATGTTGTCATCCGTAGGACGTGGATTAGTCCAAATCCGTATCTTTCTTAAATTTGGGTTTGGGGGGGTTATGTTTAAGGATACGTTAGCCTTATTTGAGGCTAAGATCAACTTAAACGTTTGTTAAGGACACGTTAGTCTAATTTTAGAGTAAGATCAACTTAACGGGATCGTTTGGATCCGACAAGAGAGCAATTGGGCTCTATTGTTTAGTTTAATGACATTGCGGTCGATAATTAGTTTAAGGACATTACGGTCCATTGTTAGTTTTAAGACATCGCGGTCGAGGTTAAGGACATCATAGTCCGTGAGTTTAAAGACCTCACAGTCCGGTGTTAGTTTTAAGATATCACGGTCGAGGTTAAGGACATCATAGTCCATGGATTTAAGGACTCTACAGTCCGATGTTAGTTTTAAGACATCACGGTCGAGGTTAAGGACATCATAGTCCGTGGATTTAAGGTCTCCACAGTCCGATGTTAGTTTTAAGACATCACGGTCAAGGTTAAGGAGATCATAACCCATGAGTTTAAGGACTCCACAGTCCGATATTAGTTTTAAGACATCACGGTCAAGGTTAAGGACATCATAGTCCCTGAGTTTAAGGACCTCACAGTCCGTTGTTAGTTTTAAGACATCACGGTCGAGATTAAGGACATCATAGTCCGTGAGTTTAAGGACCTTACAGTCCGATGTTAGTTTTAAGACATCACGGTCGAGGTTAAGGACATCATAGTCCGTGTATTTAAGGACTCCACAGTCCGATGTTAGTTTTAAGACATCACGGTCGAGGTTAAGGACATCATAGTCCGTGGATTTAAGGACTCCACATTCCGATGTTAGTTTTAAGACATCAATGTCGAGATTAAGGACATCATAGTCCATGAGTTTAAGGACCTCACAGTCCGTAAAATGTGTGGTCGTCAGGACCCGTCACCTCTTTGAAGACGTTGAGGAATTACAACGACAAATATCAAAGGAGTGAAGAGATGTACCCTTGAACCGGGGTGATTTGGTTTAAAGAGCAGATGTGCTCATTTCAAAATAAGTTGAGGACTTATGGCCAGAATTGGGCTAAGTCCAATTAAAATTTTTTAACATTTTAGTTTTGTTCTGGCTATTAAGCCTTTACTTGGGCTCGGCCTTTTTTAATAATGCTAGGCATTGGGCTCTGTCATTTTGTTTGGTATTAAATGCATAGCATTTATCAGGAACAAAATGGTGATCTGACAGTGCGCCACGTGGCGCGTCAGGCGCTTTGCGCCAATTAAAGAGCGCATTGCGCTAGCGCACATGAGAGTGACACGTGTCGCGCTCAGCGCTAAGCGCCGGTTCATTAGTGCACTTGCGCTTTCCATCTATGAGCGCTTTGCGCTAGTCTGTTGGCGCGCCAGCGAGCGACACGTGGCGCGCTTGGTGCTAAGCGCCAGTCTATGAGCGTAGCGCTCTGCTTCAGGAGCGCAAAGAGCAGATTGTGTCTCTGATTGACATGTGGCAAGTTCTGGCGCTGTGTGCCGGTCCAATGAGCGCAAGGGCGCAGTTCATAAGTGCAAGGCACTTTTCAATAGCGCAAAGCACATCTGATCGATTTTAAGATCACAGAACAACTTTTATGTTCTTCTAAGGAGGCTTTGCCTCGAGATTCAAGAATAACAGTTCTTGTTTTTGATAAAAGGCTCTGCCTTTATAGATCAATGATCTGTGGGCGAAGTAAAAATACTTCTTATATAAATTTTTTTTATATTAGATCTTTTGATCTTATTATCAAAGACCTTGGTCTTTTTTCAGATCTATGATCTTTTAAGAAGATGATTCTTCTTTTCATGAGATGATTTCATCTCTGTGTTCATTGTTCAAGAATCATTCTTTACCTTGAAGAAATGATCTTCTTTTTCTAAGAGCTTGCTCTTCTTTCTTTAAGTTTTCTCAAAGTTTGTAGGGGGTTTCTTCTATATGAGACTTGAAGTCTTGGGACCTTTATATAGGGCCAATTGATTTGTTAAATCGGTTTAAGAGATCTTTCTCTTGATTGATTGGGGAATATTTCCCACAGTTGGATCTTTGATCCTAAGGCTCCTGTTTGATAGAAGATAATCTTCTTGTTTTAATAAGATTGGAAAAATCTTTCTATGCAGAATTTGTCTTGTTTTTGGTAATTCATTATTGGATCATTGATCCAGCGATGCTTAAAGCATAATCTTGTCGTTTGGAAAGATTTTGAGAAATCTTTCCTTAACAGAATTTAATTCCGGTTGATAAATGATTTATCATTATTATTAGATCCTTTGATCTAACGGTGGGAATTTTAATTCCAGCGTTGGCGCACCAACGTTTGACACGTGGCGTGCAGCGCAACTGCACTCGCGAACCTGTGTTTGACACGTGGCGCGCAGCGCAGAGCGCTGGATCTGAAGCGTTGCTTCAACAGAGGTGTCTTTTCACCTTCCTTTTTAAGTCAAACTTATATTCCCGAGAATCTTTCATTTCCTAATTTTGGAAATAGTTCCATTGTGCATAAAATTTTATGTGCTTCGTCTTTATAACTCGAAGCAAAGCTTCTTCCTTTTCTCATCCCCAAAGAACTTTCTCAACCATGGCTTGTAACCGCCCTCATGCTCGTAGACAGCCATGGGAAGTGCCCATTCGGGACCTTGTTCCTCGCTTTGCTGCGCGCTTGGTGGATCCTTCTTTCATGGATGAGCAGTGCAACGCTGCACTGCACGATCTTTTGACTCGTGTGGGGTCCCCTCTTCCCCACACTCTATTTGGTTTCGGATGATCCTTGCGTCTGTGCTCGCCGATCTTCCCCCTCCTCCAGCGGAGATGTCCTCGGCAATGCTGGATACTGCCGAAGACAAGATCGAGTGCTTCTTGGAGGCGCACTTAATCACTCAAGCCCTGAGGGATTGCTCCATCCACTTGCTGAGCCAGATACGGGCTCATCGGGTTGTCATCACCACTTTCTCTGAGGAGTGCGGCGTCGACCGTTGGATGGCTATCCCTCGGGAGAATCGCCGTTTCGACATGGTGGAGAAGACGGAGAGGGAACTGGATAATCTTTTCTTTAGCTTTGTGAACCCCTGTCCTTCTGATCCCATATTTGGTGATCTTTTTTAAATGTAATAACAATAATAAGAATAAAAAGATGTTTTAATTTAGTATTTTATTATCTGTTAAGTGTTCTCTTATTTTTTAATTCTTTGTTATTCCTTTGTAAGATATTTATGCGCTGCATAATCATGAAGCGTTGCTTCGCTTTCCAATC
Organism: Agapanthus africanus; assembly: GCA_030015575.1. NCBI lineage: Eukaryota > Viridiplantae > Streptophyta > Magnoliopsida > Asparagales > Amaryllidaceae > Agapanthus > Agapanthus africanus. The sequence continues at coordinate 605,790,192 of CM057340.1, forward strand.
TTGGAAACAGAGCTTTGCTCTAATTTGGGGTGCGCAGCGCAATTGCGCTAGCGATCTTCGTGTTTTGACACTTTGCGCGCAGCACGCCTTGCGCTAGCGCACTCACGCTCGACACGTGGCGCGCAGCGCAGAGCGCAGCGCAACTGCGCCAGTGCACCAAAACAGAGCTTTGCTCTAATTTGGGGCGCGCAGCGCAATGCGTAGCGCAACTGCGCCAGCGCGCCAGTGTCAGACACGTGGCGAGCAGCGCAATGCGTAGCGCAACTGCGCCAGCGCGCCTGTGTCAGACACGTGGCGAGCAGCGCAATGCGTAGCGCAACTGCGCCAGCGCGCCTGTGTGTGGCGCACAGCGCAGAGCGTGGGATTTGAAGCGTTACTTCAATTTTGACTCTTAAATTTCTAAACAGAGCTTTACTCTGATTTAGGGACGCAGAAGCGGCGCTTCATTTCCAGTCTTGGAATTTGAACAGTGCTTTGCTCTGATTTGGGGAAACAGCTGCGAGTATCACGACAGTTCTCGTGGAGTTGGGGGATGAAGCTACGGGCGGCGAAACCATTCCGATGGAGGAGGGTGAAGCGGTCGCTACACCCAGTGACACCCTGTCGCGGTTTCGACCAGCGACTCACCAAGTAGTTTTTGAGTCATTGCTTTCCTTTTTATTTTGCAATCCCTTTCAATCTCTTCTGACAGTATTTCTCTCGTTTCTAATGCAGGTGTGGTGAGCGTTGAGGTTGTTCCACCAGAGGAAGCATCACCAGTTGCTGCTTTGACGGCGGCCGCCCCTTTGCCTTCTCCCATGTCCTCCCAAATGCTGGAAGGTACGGGTTTGTGACTTATCGGTTTCATTATAAGCGGTATACTTTATGTACTGACATTGCATTATTACATCCTTGCAGAGTTCTTTTTTATGATCTGTATCAGGTGCTGCACCCACATTTCTCCTTCCAGTCGGAGATTGCTTCATCTAGTGGCGTTGGTGAGTACAGCCTCTAGCTAATATCTTCTATTTTCTTTTATGGGCAGCCAAGTCGTTGCTAATTCTTCTTTGTTTTAACTGCAGCACTACAGATTGAAGGAGGAGATGAAAGAATAGTTGCACCACCGGTACTCCCGGCCTTGCCACCTGCCGCAGCCGGTATAGTAAACTCCATTGTTCATATACCTTCTCTATTTCTTGAACCGTCATTTGACTGTGATTTGTTTTGCAGCGGTGACACCGACTTCAGCTCCGTTCGAGTCTCGAATCATAATGCCAGCAGGCCCTTTTCCAGACGTCCATCTTCAAAAGGCTCTGTGACCAGTCTGCGTATATTGAGCGATTATATCGATGAGCTTGATGTGGAGGCCCCTACAATCACTGTAGATTTTGCTGCTGAAGTTAATCTAATGCTGGCGACCCTTGTGAACTTCCATAACGAAGGCGTCGTTGAGTCTTGGGTTAACCACTGCAGGAAGATTGAGGTCCACCTGCATAAGCTTGAGCTCGGACGTCCTGCTCCCGAGGTCCTGGCTGTGAACTCCCAACGGGCTGCGTGGGTCGAGCAGAGCACTCCCTACTTCCGCCATCTTGAACAAGAAGCGGCCTTAAAGCGTAAGGGGCGCGAAGAGACTTCAAGCGAATCTGCCCGGCTGCATGCTCAGGTTGACGCAAATGGTGTACAGCTGAAAGCTATCTTTGAGGGCCTTCTACGATGTATTTCTGAAGGGCTAACGCTGAGGCAGAAGCTCGATCTCATCGAGCGAGATGCGCAAAGTCGTGAGGCAACTCAGCGGGCCATCGATGAGCAACTTTCATCTTATTTGCAGCAACGGGCTCAAGTTGAAGCGGAGTTGGCCGCGGCGACTGATCACGAGAAGGCGCTGAAAGGAGTGCGAGAGCAACTTGCTGACTTATTGAAAACGCTTCCTTCTCAGTAGCTGTTTTGTATAGATTGAACGCTTGTAATCTTCGAATAACATGTATCCATTTTTTATTCTTTCATATGATTCAACTTGTACTCCATTGAATTCATGACTAAAAGATACACATTTTTTTGTTCTATTGTTGCTCTCTTCTCTTTGCCGTGTCATTGCCATGTGATTTTAGCAAGTGTGGCCTGTAAATAATAAGTGACAGCCCATCTCGGACTCTTTGCTGGGTAACAATCGCTTAGGAACAGGTTCAAGTCTGCTTGCCTAAGACTTTTCAACTTTATGAGCGTGAGGGTCTCATAAAGAATTTTCTCCCTATGAGTCGAGAGGATCTCGTAGGTGTATTTTCTCCTTAGGAATCGTGAGGATTCCTAAGTGTGCTTTCTCTTGAGAATCGTAAGGATCTCACAAGAGAATTTTCCCTCTTACAAGTCGAGATGACTCATAAGTGGTTTTTTCCCTCCTTGTCGAGATTCGACTTTGGAGAGTGTGGTCCGTGGATAGTATGCAAGAGTCCATTTTGGACCGACTTGCAGGGCCTCATTGCTTAGGAAATAGGTCCTTATCCCCATTGCCTAAGGCTTTTCCCTACGAGTCGAGACGAATCGAGAAGTTCTCGCAAAGAAACTAATTTCCTCACGAGTCGAGATGAATCGAGAAGTTCTCGCAAGAATGTCCTAACGTTACCGCTAACCTCTGCTCTTTACGAAAGAGGTTCGTTAGGGTCTGTGGTACTAGGGTTTTGTCCGTCGTACCGTCGCGTTGGCTGATGTATTCCTCGACGGGCAATCTTGCCGTTCGAGTAGCCTTGCAACTGTCGTGTCTTTGATCCCTTCTGGGGCTGGATAAGACGTCTTCAAGCAATCTTCCTAAGCAGTTTGACCGTCGGAAGAGCAAGCGTTAGGAATTTTGCCATGCCGCTTTTTACTTGAGGTTAGGCTCAGTTTGGGGAGCCCCGATGAGTCATAACCACTCAGCGCTGGTGTGGGATGATCTCCGATAGTCTATCATGTTTTATTTGAGTTGCCGTCAAGACCCTGAAGCTAGGAATTTGGCCTTTGCTTCATTTGCTGGCATTGCGTCTACTGTATTGAGGCGAATGTCGCAGTTGTCTCTAGGTTGCCTGTGAACCGTCAAGGCTTGGAACTAGGGATTTTGCCATGGCTCCGTTGTTTTGACCCTGGGGTCAGTTGTTGACGTTGTATCTGCATCCTGCTGGAGTTAAGAAGAAACGTCGTTGTTGACATTGCGTCTGCTGTAACGAGACGAATGTCGAGGTAGTCTCTAGGTTGTCTGTGAACCGTCGAGATTTGGAACTAGGGATTTTGCCATGGCTCCGTTGTTTGACTGTCGCATCTGAATCCTGCTGGAGGAAGAATGCTGTGGTGACATCTCGTCTGCTGTATCGAGACGAACATCGAGGTGGTGACCACTCCGCGCTAGTGTTGGATGATCTCCGATAGTCTTTCAGGTATTATATGAGTTGCCGTCAAGACCCTGAAGCTAGGAATTTGGCCTTCGCTTCGTTATCTTTTATTGCGTCTGAATCTTGTTGGAGGAAGAACATTGTGGTGACATCTCGTCTGCTGTATCGAGACGAACGTCGAGATGGTGACCACTCCGCGCTGGTGTGGGATGATCTCCGATAGTTTTTCAGGTTTTTATATGAGTTGCCGTCAAGACTTTGTAGCTAGAAATTTGGCCTTTGCTTCGTTTGCTGGCATTGTGTCTGCTGTAACGAGACGAATGTCGCGGTTGTCTCTAGGTTGCTAGTGAACCGTCGAGGTTTGGAACTAGGGATTTTGCCGTGGTTCCATTGTTTGATTGTCGCGTCCGAATCCTACCGGAGAAAGAACGCTGTTGTTGGTCTTCTGGGATGTAGATGTGACCGTCGAGACTTGGCTCTCTTTCTGATGGAGCCTGGTGGGATGATATGGTTCCCTCTTTATTTGCGCCCATGGATTGTATACAGGGATCGATGTGATCTCACCTGTAGGGCAAAAAGTTTCATTTTATATATTTTTCTTCCCGCGATGCTCTATCATTTCAGCTTTTATATCGCGAAAGTCGCGATTGCCCAATAATTTCGGCTATTTTTCGTGGTACCCAATCATTTCGGCTATTTGTTTTATTTACTCTCTGCTTTTTATTGCGAGTTGCCCAACCATTTCGGCTATTTTGTATGCATACATTTTTACTTGCTGATTTTGTTGCAAGTTGCCCCATCATTTCGGCTATTTCGTATGCATTTGTGGCTTGCTGGCTTTTCGCTGCAAGTTTGGGATTGGACACCGATTTTGGCATCAGCACTGCTACAACTGGGATATTGCCAGGAGCGAATCATCATTTGCCTCGGTCGATGACGAACAAAAGTGGCTTAGCAAACAGGGTTAAGATCCTGTTGACTAAGGCTTTTAACTTCATGAGCTGTAAGGATCTCATGAAGGTATTTCTCCCTACGAGTCGTGAGGATCTCGTAAGTGTATTTGCTCCTTAAGAATCGTGAGGAGCCTTAAGTGTGTGTTCTCTTATAAGTCGTAAGGATCTTACAAGAGTATTTTCTCCTTATAAGTCGAGAGGACTTACAAGGGCTGTCCACTGTGTAAACATATCCCTAGTCGCGGGTGGGACTTTGTTAGGGAAATTTTTATTCACGCCCGTGGATTGTATACAAGGGTCAGGATTGAACCGCTTATAGGGCAAAATTGGAGATTGTGACGGCTTAAGAACAGGTTTAGATCCCTGTAACTTAAGGCTTTTGAATCCTATGAGCCGTGAGGGTCTCATAAGGGAATTCTCCTTACGAGTTGTGAGGATCTCGTAAGTGTGTTTCTCCTTAGGAATCGTGAGGATTCCTAAGTGTGTTGCTCCCTTGTGAGTCGTAAGGATCTCACGCAGGTATTTTCTCCTTACAAAGTCGAGAGGACCTTGCAAGTGTTTTTTAACGAGATTGCGCCCTTTTGGGTGGCCCTGCTGTTTTTACTCACGGAGCCCTTTCGAGTTTTCATCCGTGCTCATCTTGCTTATGGATATACAGTTTTTTTTGTCAGCCTTGGGATGCTGCGGTCCATAATAGTTTATAGACGTCTCGGTCAGTGCCCAGTTTTAGGACATAGTGGTCCATCGTTAGTTTAAGGACGTTTCGGTCCAACGTTGCCATATTTGAGGTGAATTTCTAGTTTACGGAATTTTCGGTCCATAGGGCTTTCTCTATGAATGAGCACGATGCCCCCAGCATGTCCATCTTTTTCGGATCATGTAGTTGTGGCGGGTTCATCTTCCAGTTTTCGGACAATGCGAATTTGCCTTTTTGGTATTGATCCTCAATCCAGCCTTTAAAGATAAAGCAATCTTTGATTGGATGGCTCACTGCTTGGTGGTAAGGGCAGTAATTAGGATTGTTGACATCGCCTGGCTGCAACGGACGTTTTGGATCAGGCAGATTGATGAGTCTGTTGCGCACTGCCAGCTCGAACAGTCTCCTCGTTTTATCCCGGGAAAACCGAGTAAGGACGTCCCAGTCTCTCCTCGAGGGATGGGCGTGGACGCACGTTGCTTTGGCGAACAACCGGCTTTAAGTTGCTCGGCTGTTGTTGAGTATTGGCGATGAAGGTTGCTTTCCCTTTCCCTTTTTCATTTTGAGATTCCAGCTTCGAAGGAGAAGGCCCGTGGCCCATTTGGTCCATTTGGGCCAACTTGTCAATCAAGGTCTGGAAAGTGGTCGGCTTGAAAAACATCATAAATTGTGAAATGGTCGCCTGAGGGTCGAGGGTCCCTACGAACATGCCTACCGCAAGCGCTTCTTCAATGCGCTGCTCGCACTTCGACCATAGATTCCGCCACCGTATTGCATACTGAACTCATGTTTCTCCAGGCTTCACCCTAGCATTGATCAATGCCGTGATTGGGGTACGTTCGCTAGCACTTGCAAAACGTTGGGTGAACAGCAATTCCATCTCCGTAAAGGTTTTGACGGACTCATTGGGGAGCTCTGAATACCATTCGAACGCCGTCTCCGCCAAGCTGCCGATGAATTGGCGAAGCAGTTGCTTATCATCCCCTCCAGTATTGCCGCAGAGAGCCCTGAACTGAGCGGCATGTTAATGGGGATTGCCTGTCCCCTTGTATATATGGAATTTGGGAATCGTGTATCCTGGCGAGTACTTTATTTGATCGTACCAACCCAGATAGGGCCGTCCAGTTCTAACGACTTGGCCAGCCGCTTCATTCGCCTGGTGAACTCGTATCTACTGAGCGATGTAATCATCCAGGGCAGCTTTGGAGATTGTCTCCTCCTTGGCTGTTGATAGAGCCGGCAGAGGATTTGATGTCTCTCCTCTATCATCTTCAATTATTATTGGAGGATCTTCGGCTGGAGGATCCGGCTGGATCATCATGCCCACCATATCTTGGAACAGAAGGGCCATTTGTTTTATATTGGCCGCTTGTTCCGCGGCCTCTTTTTCCTTCTTCTCAAGCATTCTCCAAAGGAATTCAGCATCAGTTTCCTGCTCACGGCGTTGCTCTGAGGTCTCTGGACTTTCTATCGACCCAGTGAGTGCGGCCATTGCAGTCAGTATCTCCTGAAGTTTCTGCTGCTGTTGCTCCTGAGCCTTCGTTATCGATCGGGTAAGCGGTCGATGATCCGTAGAAGCACGGCTTTCCTCTTTTCCGGAAGCCATATAAACAGTGTGCACCACCATGCCCCCAGACTTGGGGCGTTTAGGTTCGGCGTCCTTGCGGTTCATCGTAGACACGGGGGCCTTCTCTGGCCTCCTTCTCATATGAGCGGTTGAAGTTGAGGGAGCCGTTGCAGCGGGCACCCAGACAGATGACATCTTCTGTGGTATCATGGGATGGTCCTTTTCTTGCCTAGCTTTAATCTTCTTTGATCGGCGGGAATAGTTTTGGTCAATCACCGATTCCTGAACCTGTCGCCAGACTTTGTAAATTTTGGAGGACAGCCGCTGAGGGGGCTGCTCCGGCTTTTTTTCTATAGCATTCTCCACAGGTGGAGGAGACCTTTTTAGCATGGCAGTTGGTGAATTCCTGCGCACCTTGTTAAGCAGTTCAAAGTTGTTACCGGTTGGAACAACAGTATCGATTTCCACCGTTGGAGCTGGTGGAGTAAGTCTAGACGGAGAGCTGCCCCCAGCCTTCCTTACTCGGCGCCAGTGACGACGGAGAGCATATCGCGCGGATGGTGTTGGTTCAGCTATGGGAATGGCTTCGTCATGCCCTCTGTCTTGGCGGAGGGTTGTCGCCGGTGTCAGCCTTTTGAAGACTGACGTTCGCCGAGAAGTAGTGTCCAATCTATCGAATACAGACCTATGGGCATTTCGCCTGGAGCGGGAGCCGGAGTGGCCAGCCTTAGGAAAACTAACTTCTTGGCAGGAGAAGCCTCTCCGATGATTTCGTCCTCTTGAGCCGGGATGGTTGCTTCAGGTATTGCGGGCTTGTTGGCGTTCTGGCCCAGTCTGTTGAAAACTGAGGCATTGGATTTGGACGACCCATTGAGAGGGGCCGCAGTTGTGGTGAGCCGATCAAAGACCGACTTCTTAGGAGCTTCTGATGGTAAATGGGCGTTGAAGCTCATTGGTGGGATCATGGTCCCGAAGAATAGCCCAGTGTGGCTTGTGTTACTTGGTCCACTGGCATTGTAAAAAAGGAGGCCGCTTGGGGCCCGTAAGTCACTCCTCCAGCATGGACGGAGTGAGAGTTATTGTCGTAGTTGCAGTTTGTGCAGTTGAAAGCCATTGATTTTTTTTGTTTCCTGCACGGAGCAAGACACCAAATCTTAGTACCTCGAACCCAAGGGCAACCATAGCAAACCGCGATACGTTCGCGAAACACGACACACGAAGTGTGGAGTGGAAAGAGGAAAAGGTCCCACCGGACGTGCCAGAATCTGTTCTCCGCCGAAAGACGCGACCGGGATGTTCGGACGTCCGGGCCTGAATTCCGAGGGCGAATGCTAATTGGTGTTCTTCGTCCACCTCTCCAAAGATGCCAAGTTGATTTATGGCACCATGTATCGAAGGTTTAAACGGATGCGACCGATGTAGCAGACTTCGTCAGATTCCCTCTCGTTAAGGGGTTTTTGATTATGGGGACGCTCTTCCCTGCAGGCGCAAGCCCCTGCAGTTAGTTACGCTACCGCATCGCGGTAACCACTTTCTCCTTCTCCAGATGGGCACCTCGTGTTGTGGGTGTTTGTTTTGTTTTTGGTTGCCCGTGGATTGTATACGGAGACTAATTTATGTTGTAGCCCGTAGGGCATGGATTAGTCCAAATCCGTATCTTCTTAGATTTGGGTTTGGGGTTGGGTTTAACGATACGTTAGTCTCATTTGAGACTAAGATCAACTTAAACGTTTGTTAAGGATACGTTAGTCTAATTTTAGACTAAGATCAACTTAACGGGATCGTTTAGATCCAACAAGAGAGCATTTGGGCTCTATTGTTTAGTTTAGGGACATTGCGGTCGATTACCAGTTTAAGGACATGGTGGTCCAGTTTAAAGACATCATAGTCTATAAAGGTTAAGGACATCATAGTCCATGGGCTTAAGAACCCCACAGTCCGAGATTAAGGACATCATAGTCTATGAGCTTAAGGACCCCACAGTCCAAGGTTAAGGACATCATAGTCCATGGGTTTAAGGACCCCACAGTCCAAGGTTAAAGACGTCATACTCTATAAAGTTTAAGGACATCATAGTCCATGGGCTTAAGGACCCCACAGTCCGAGGTTAAGGACATCATAGTCCATGGGCTTAAGGACCCCACAGTCCAAGGTTAAAGACGTCATAGTCTATAAAGTTTAAGGACATTATAGTCCATGAGTTTAAGGACCCCACAGTCCATGGAATGTTTGGTTGTCGGAACCCGTCACCTCTCTGAAGACGTTGAAGGATTACAACGACAAATATCAGAGGAGTAAAGAGATGTACCCTTGAATCAATTTTGGTTGAAAGATCTATAGTCCAATTTGGGGCTAAGATCTGTTAAAAGATTTATCAGCATATGGGCTCAATTAATCTGAATGAGGGGTTTATAGCCAATTTGGGCTCGGCCTACTCAGTTAAAATGTCTAAACATTTGACAATGCTGAGCATTGATTTGAGTTCTGACAATATTTTTTTCTTTTATTGAATACTGAGCATTCATCATAGCTCTGGGGCTTATTAAAGAACAATTTATGTTCTATCAGCGCACACGTGAGGGGCACGTGGTGCGCTTGGCGCCAGTCAAAGAGCGCAGAGCGCTAGTTTATGAGCGCATTGTGCTTCTGCTGGGTAGCGCACACGTGAGGAGCACGTGGTGCGCTTGGTGCTGAGCGCCAGTCCATGAGCGCAAAGCGCTAGTTCAAGAGCGCAAAGCGCTAACTGTTAAGTGGCGCACACATGAGAGACACGTGGTGCGCTCTGAGTGCCAGTCTAAGAGCGCAGAAGCGCATCTGATCAATTTTATGATCTGAGAAATAAATTCTTGTTTATAAGAGACTTTGTCTCAAGATTCTAAGAACAAAAGTTCTTACTTTGTAGGAGATGTTTTAATCTCTTATGTTGATGAAAAGCTTTGCATTTATGGATCTGTGATCCTAAGAGAATTGAATTATTCTCTCCCCTCTTATAATGAGATACTATGATCTTTTTGAGAAAGACCTTAGTCTTATAGATCCATGATCTGTGAGAAGAATTGTGTTCTTCTTCTTGTTTTAGGATGAGATCTTTTGATCTCTTTGTGAAAGACTTTGGTCTTGTAGATCTATGATCTTTAAAGAAGGGAATTCTTTTTTTTTTTTAATTATGAGATGATTTCATCTCTCTGTTCGTCATTTTTTACCTTGAAGAAAATCTTCTTTTTCTGAGAGCTTGGCTCTTCTTTCTCAGATCTCTCAAAGCTTATGGGGGGTTCCTCTATTTTTTTCTGTCTCTCCTTAGACTTGAAGTCTTGGGGCATTTATATAGGACAAGCTGATTTGTTCAATCAGTTAAGGAGAACTTTTCTCCAATTGATTTGGAGATTTTCCCATCGTTGAATCTTTGATCCAAGGGCTTCTGATTTACAGAAGGCAATCTTCTTGTTTATAACAAGATTGGGGAATTTCCTCTAAACAGAATTTATTCTGTGTTTTTGGTGATTTTTAATCACCATTGGATCATTGATCCAACGGTGCTCTGATTTACAGAGCATAATCTTTTTGTTTGGAAAGATTTTGAAGAATCTTTCCTTAACAGAATTTAATTTTGATTAATTGATGATTTATCATCTTTATTGGATCTCTGATCTGACGGTGAGGAGCTTTTAGTTCCAGCGCTGGCGCACCCGTGCTTTGCACGTGGTGCGCTGCTTAGAGCGCAACACACTTAGCGCTAGCGCACACGTGCTTTGCACGTGGTGCGCCGCTTAGGGCGCAACGCACTTGGCGCTGCTTCTGAAGCGTTGCTTCGTTTCAAAATTTGAATTTTGAACAGAGCTTTGCTCTGATTGGGGGAAACATATTCAGTCTCAGTTTATCCGTGTTTTTCAGAAATACGGATAGGAGGGGCAGTCTCGTAATTTGTTGGGAAGCTTCTAGAAGGAGGTGACTCATTTGTGTTTATTTCTTTTTAAATTTAAACTAAATGAGGTGGAGGAGATGAGGTGTAGTTTCATTAAATGATCCATGACTCATTAGATGACTCATTAGATGATTCACCTTGTGAATTAAATGAAGCATGATGAATATTAGCTAGATATTTATTTTGATGATATTATTATGCTTCATGATATTCACAAATGAGATAGGTTCATTCATTATCACAAACACTTTCTCTCTCCTCAAGTCTTCATCTTCTTCCTCAAACCCTAAAAGCTCTCATGAGTTGAAAATCCTAGGGTTTAAAGTGACTAAGTAATCAATCTAAATACTCTACACCCTCTAGAACTTCTAGATTAGCAAACTAGAAGCCGTAGTTATCTCAGATTTGAGATAGGAGCTTGGACTATAGACTCTCGGGTGGATCGTCTTTGACTCGAGGAGGCCGTTGAGGTACCCATGTTCCATAGAGCCGACGAGGTGTGAAGGACAGTGATGAAGACCCGAAGGACAAGTAACGTGAGGTATAACTTCGAATCAGAGTAGTTAAACCTCTCATAGTTTGCTAGTAATGGTTTAGACACGATCCGTGTGCTCAAGTCCGTGTTACGAAGCTTTGATAATTGTTTTTCATAAATTCCGCCTCCCTACGAACACGTGGGGTGCGTGACATGGACTTACAGTGGTATCAGAGCCTACTAAACCTTTACTAGCTTATTACAAACTAATTAGAACTTCTATTGTCGGAAAAACACGAAAACATAACCCCGCTTCCCTAAAGTTTCTGTCAATTTTAAACTTGTAAAAAAAATTATTTCAGAGGTATGAAAATTCACAGCAGGGAATTCTAAGAATACTGGAGAAATACGAGTTGTTAACTCGGTGAGACGACCGCGGAAGCCCGGCGGATTGGTGCAATACGCCGCGGATCCACGGCCGAGTCGACTCCGAGTTGACTCGTATTTATACAGTTTGTCTTATTTTTGGGTGTTCTGTTTTCCTGTATTTTTTGTTTCTGCCCAGGTCTTTTCAGTGCTGGCTTGCATTTGGGGTAGACACGGAAAATGGTTGTCGATCGAAATTCTAAGTTATTTGCTAATAAGGTTTTATCTGTGATGTTTAATGTGTTCGTAACCTCCGCTAATTGCTAGTATGTCAGTTAGTTGGGGGGTTGCAAATTTCTGTGATGGATATTGGTTTGTGTATATGAACTTCATTGGATCGTCGTGGATGAATAGCCGGGGATGTGAGATGAGAGTTTTTTTATCTTTCATTCGATATAAATTGTAATATGTTGTAATATTCTTTTGCGGGACACATCCGGGTTGATGTTGTAGCCACCGTTGCATTATTTCATTTACTGTTTTATGCTCCTAGGATAGACCCAAGATGGGGTGCACAAACTACCGGGTACTTTGAAGTGTTAAATGGCCTACTCACGTTGTTGAGGGAGACTGTTTCACTTCTGGTGCTAGGCGGGTAGTTTGCCACACCCGTAGGGGTCTAGGGTGGGGTTTGGCTATTCATCGCGACCGTGTAATCCATCTTTTGTTGCAGGCTCAAACGAAACGCGGATTCCTAGTATATCCAATATGTTCATCTGTGATCTGGAATGCCTATTATTGCGTATGACGAATATACAATATCTATATATGATATCTAGTAGGCGTTGCTTATGTTTTGCATCCGCGGTAGCCCAGCCCCCGCTCTGTCGTTAGTTAAGTAACCTAACAGGTGAATGACGGGGCCCAGTGGCGAATGCGGATGGCATAAGCGGACGTTGTATTTTCGTTGATTTCTGCAATGATAGGATAAATAATGGGACACATTATTTTAATGCAAAGAAAATAAACCAAAACTGAATCGTTTGAACAAATTTAAAAGAAACCACTCGGTTATTTTAAAAGAGCAGAATTTTTAAATTGCGGAGTTCTAACCACTCCTTTTAAAAAGCTATCAGGTTCCTTCGATTATATCAAGTTCACTACGTTCACGGTTTCACCAAAACCAGTCGTAGCCCTCCGTCATTTCATATGAATGGTCAGTAGTATTCAAGCTATATTTGTTGGCCTTCGTCAAGGCATAGTGTTTGGTAGCTACTGGGGTATTCATATGTAGCATAGATAGATGCGTTGGTTTGGGACAGTCGTATTACTTTGTTGGCCTTCGTCAAGGGTATGTACGGGTGGGTTCAAATTAACAAGGATAATGATGGAAAGAACTTGATATGTGACTTATGATTTGTTGGCCTTCGTCAAGGTCATAAGAGCATGGGGCAAAAATCCACATCAGGAGTTTCTAAAGAAATTGAAACTTGCTAGTGTTGCATGCCATTTGGAGTTTGATAATGTTGGTAGGATTCCTTCGGCATTATCACACGATGATATCTAGATCCCGATCCTACTGTGAGTATATGCTACTCATCAGGAGATTCGTCACTTAACGATCAATGCTATAAACCAAGTAGGTGTCTAGAACAGTGTTAGCGGGGCTACGCCTCCAGGAAAAAGAGGTTATTTAATTAAAGAACTTCGCGAAAGCGTCGTAAAACCTCCCTCGAAGTACCGACACTAGCCTGGGTGAACGGTTAAGCAAGTATTGTACGGTGAGATCAGTCCTGACTAATTCTTCTTTTATGGTTTGAGGAAGGATTCGAGAAACAGTGGGAGTCATCATGTTTAGATAAACTAAAAACCAATCTAAACTTGCAAGAGCATCATGCTAAAGTGTTTTTCTTCTCTCTCTCAACTGCAGCGACCCTATGACCATGACTAGGTTACATCTAGATAACAAGTTGACTGAATCTGACTTTTATGACTGGCAAAGGTCTGTCCAGATGTCCATTGCCTATGAAAAGCTGGATCACCCTATTACTACTCAAGCCCTCGCCGTCCCAGGTCCAGTTTCCACCATCACGGATATGGATATCCATCAGACAAGGGAAAAGGACAGTGCGAATGCCAAGTGCCTCATGTTGGCTTCAGTTGATGGTGTATACCAGAAGCAGCACGAGAAGATGGACTTAGTTTCCATCTTCCTCCATAACAAAGATTTATATGGAGAGCAATCTCGTATCGCAAGATATGAGACCTCGAACGAATTGCTTCAAGCGAGGTTGGCTGTCGGGTCATCTGTAAGGGACGACGTCCTTACGATGACTAGCTATATTGATAAGCTCACGGACCTGAAGACCACGTTGGGAAACAGGTCATATGCTGACTTATTTCCACAGTCCCTACCCTCTACTTACACCCTGAAAGAAACCAGGGAGACACCCGCTCTGCTTAATGGGAGACCTTCTTCTTCTGCATCTAGGGCGAAAGCAAAGGGTGAAAAGAAGAAAATCTCCACAAAGCCGATATACGGTGTCAGTGAAGTAGAAGGAAAGAGAAGAGCAAAAGTTTCGGGACTTGGTGTAGGGAAGGAGGGATGTTCCTATTGTTATGGGAAAGAGCATTGGCAGAAAGATTGCAGGGCTTTGGAAGACAGTAGCCATGATTCGAAGCATGTTGTGGCTTCGGCCTCGGGTGTGTTTGTAATTGAGAACTGTTTGTCAATTAACTCTACTTTCTGGGTACTAGATACCGGATCAGGATCTCATATCTGTAATTCGTTACATACTTTGAGAAACCGTAGAGTTATCAGGGTAGGTGATATGTCTCTCAGAGTTGCGAACGGAATGAGCATGGACGCTGAATCCGTGGGGGAATATCGCCTAGGACTGATAACTGGGCAGATATTGATTCTACGTAACTTTTTGTATGTACCTAGTTTGACTTGTAATATCATATCAGTATCCTCACTTTCTAAAGAGGGGTATGATTTTACATTCGTAAGCGATGTAATAAACATCCACCTAAATCAAGTTCTGATTGGGTCCGGTACATTAGATAACGGTATATACGTATTAAATCAAGCTCAGGTTTTCAATGTCCAGAACACACTTAAAAGAAAGTCTCCGGAAATAAATCAGGATTTCTTATGGCATTGCAGACTAGGTCACATCAATGAAACACGGTTGGCTAAAATACATAGAGAAGAATATTTGAATCCGTTCGAATATCAATCTTATGCTACTTGTGAATCTTGTCTCATGGGAAAGATGACAAAGACTCTGTTTACTGGACACGGAGTAAGAGCGAGTGAGCTCTTGGGACTCGTACACAGTGATGTGTGCGGTCCAATGTCTACAAATGCAAGAGGCGGTTATTCCTACTTCATTACTTTTACGGATGATTTCTCTAGGTATGGACATATCTTCTTGATGAAGCATAAATCCGAGGCCTTTGAGAAATTGCGGGAATACAAGAATGAAGTTGAAAAACAAACAGGCAAAAGTATCAAGACACTGAGATCTGATCGAGGTGGTGAACACTTAAGTGCCGAGTTCCTGGGATACTTAAAAGAGAATGGAATTCTCTCTCAGCTTACTCCTCCATACACACCACAACACAACGGTGTATCAGAAAGGCGGAATCGAACCCTATTGAATATGGTTCGTTCCATGATGAGTAAGGTTGAGTTACCGCGATCCTTCTGGGGTTATGCACTAAAATCAGCTGCATATCTTTTGAACAAGGTTCCAACCAAGACTGTGCCTACCACACCATATCAGATGTGGAGTGGGAAGAAACCCTATCTTCAGTACTTGAAGACATGGAGATGTCCAGCTTTTGTTAAAAAGCAGCATGCGGACAAGCTCGAGGCACACTCAGTACAGTGTAAGTTTGTGGGATATCCAAAGAACTCCAAGGGGTATTATTTCTATTACGCAGAGGAACAAAAGGTTTTTGTTTCTCGTCATGCCCACTTCTTGGAAGCAGAATTTTTAGAAAATCAGAAGAGTGGGAGTGCAATAGAACTGGAAGAAATTCCAGAACCACAAGTTGTTACTGAAAGTATGGTAGAACCAGAAGTTTCAGAAGAAAGGGACATCCCAGCGCCTATCCGCAGAAATAGTAGGCAGTCTCATCCGCCTGAGAGATACTACGGTTTTCTCATAGACGGGGATCGAGAGGATTGCATCATTGACAATGATGACCCTACTAGCTTCCAGCAAGTCATTCAGAACGGCGACTCAGTAAGATGGCTGGATGCAATGCGGACCGAAATGGAGTCCATGTACACTAACAAAGTATGGATTTTGTACATTGCTCCAGATGGGGTAAAACCCGTATGATGCAAATGGATCTTCAGAAAGAAGATTGGTGTAGATGGACACGTTGAAACCTATAAGGCTAGACTTGTTGCAAAGGGTTTTCTTCAAAGACCTGGTTTGGACTATGACGAAACCTTTTCTCCAGTGGCTATGCTCAAATCCATTCGGGTCCTTCTTGCCATTGCCGTCTTCCACGACTATGAGATCTGGCAGATGGACGTTAAGACGTCTTTTCTAAATGGTAATTTGGAAGAGTGCGTCTATATGGATCAGCCAGAGGGATTCATTCAGAGTGGGAGTAGCGGTAAAGTGTGCAAGTTACTTAAGTCCATTTATGGACTAAAGCAGACATCGCGGAGTTGGAACATCTGTTTTGATGATACTGTTAAAGAATTCAACTTTATCAAAAATCCAGATGAACCATGCATATATAGTAAGATTGTAGAGAGAACTGTAGTATTCCTCGTCTTATACGTGGATGACATTCTCTTAATAGGAAATGATATTCCTATGCTACAGTCAGTCAAAGGATTCTTGTCACAGAAGTTCTTCATGAAGGACCTGGGTGATGCTTCCTACATTCTGGGGATCCAGATCTATCGTGATAGATCAAAGAGGATGTTGGGACTTTCGCAGTCCAGGTACATAGACACTATATTGAAAAGATTCAGTATGAAAGATTCTAAGCGCAGTAACCTATCGGCTTGTCACGGAATTACCCTCTCCAAAGAGATGTCTCCCAAGACTGATTTAGAAAGGGCTCGCATGTCGATTATACCCTACGCTTCTACGGTAGGCTCTATAATATATGCGATGTTATGTACCAGACCAGATGTAGCATACACATTGAGCGTTGTAAGCCGGTATCAGGCAAACCCAGGGGAGAAGCACTGGATAGCAGTAAAGAACATTCTCAAATACCTGAGGAGGACTAAGGAGATGTTCTTGGTGTATGGCGGAAAGGTCCTCCAGATCGAGGCCTTTGCTAACTCCAGCTTCCAGAGTGACAAGGATGACTCCAAGTCCATGTCGGTTTATGTCTTTACCCTCAATGGAGAGGCGGTCTGTTGGAAGAGTTCCAAGCAGGACACCGTTGCTGACTCAACGATGGAAGCGGAGTACATAGCTGCTTGCGATGCCGTAAAAGAAGCTGTCTGGATGAAGATGTTCCTCATAGAACTTCAGGCGGTTCCTACCATTGTTGATCCAATACCTCTGTATTGCGACAACAACGGAATTATAGCTTTAGCGAAGGAACCCAGGTCCCATCAGAAGTCCAGACACATCTTAAGGCGGTATCACCTGATCAGGAAGATTGTAGATCGCCGGGAGATCGAGATGAAGAGAGTAGATACGGAGAATAACACTGCTGATCCATTCACAAAGGCCATTCCTCAGACGCAGTTCGAGAGGCTATTCGAGATGATAGGTCTGCGATATGCTAGTACATGGCCCTAGTGCAAGTGGGAGATTGTTAGTGTATATGCCCTAGAGGCCATTATTGTATCATGCTGGTTTTTATATTACTTAATGGAAGCTTGGGATATTCACAGTTGTATTGACAATCTTGCTAAAAATGGTAGTATGCTACTTGGTTTGTGTCTACTTTAATATGTGTATGTGTTTCTTTTAACATATCCCTTATACATATTAGTAGAGCCCTTAGGATTTTTGCTTGATTACCAGCATTGTGATGGCAGTCACACTATTGGGGGCTGGGTAGTCTATAAGCACATCCTATACAGGTCCCTGGTCGTAGGATTATCGAGACAAGGCATCGATACTCCGGAGTAGACCGGTGTATACGCTTCTCATCCCAGTTGGGGAGATGGTCTGTCCCACAGCCATCAGTACGTCGTACTGGAGATAGTATGCAGGTGCTCGTTAGGTTACGGGTACACCGGACAGGACTCGCCAGGAACTGCAGGTTGGTACTATACCTATCGTCAGATTGCAGTTCCTAGGTGACATGAGTACAGCTTAGTCCGTCGATTTAACACTGCTACTTCACCTCGGATGTGTTTCCACTGTACTTAGATTACTACCCTACCACGGCTCAAAGGAGTCGTGCAAACAGGTAGTAGTTGGATGCAGTCCCGAAGCACTTGGAGGCAGTGGCAGTTAGACATGATTCGTCTCTCCCGGTATTGGGGGTTGATATCGCGCTTACGCAAGGTTCCTGGCCAGGGCAAGCGAGATTTACTGGTAGGTGCTCCAGTAGTTTCTCAAGGTGTAATGGGCTTCACTCCGACATGACTTATACCGCTATTAAGGGTCTGACGTTTACCGCCTCCTAGGCCCGATATGCGATAGTCCTAGACGAACAGACCGGACTGTACGGAGATTGTCACATCAGGCTCAGTAGGAGTTCGGATGGGTTTCCTCATCGTCCTTCTTATCGACATCTACCTGGGGACCGTTACGTACAGCTAGTACCGCTTGCAGCCTGTGCTTAAATCCACTGCCAGCGTAGTGTCGAGTCGTTAGAGTCCCACACAGAGAGTTTCCCTGCACCGGGCAAAAGGTGTAGAGACCGTATGGTTTTACGACAGGGCTACGATCACTTGCGTACACTTGTGCACGTGCTATGATCGGGCAGATAATACTAGTGGGCTTTGGTTTAAACCGGATCCCAGTATTACACAGATGGATTTATTCAGTCTCAGTTTATCCGTGTTTTTCAGAAATACGAATGGGAGGGGCAGTCTCGTAATTTGTCGGGAAGCTTCTAGAAGGAGGTGACTCATTTGTGTTTATTTCTTTTTAGATTTAAACTAAATGAGGTGGAGGAGATGAGGTGTAGTTTCATTAAATGATCCATGACTCATTAGATGACTCATTAGATGATTCACCTTGTGAATTAAATGAAGCATGATGAATATTAGCTAGATATTATTTTGATGATATTATTATGCTTCATGATATTCATAAATGAGAAAGGTTCATTCATTATCACAAACACTTTCTCTCTCCTCAAGTCTTCATCTTCTTCCTCAAACCCTAAAAGCTCTCATAAGTTGAGAATCCTAGGGTTTAAAGTGACTAAGTAATCCATCTAAATACTCTACACCCTCTAGGACTTCTAAATTAGCAAACTAGAAGCCATAGTTATCTCAGATTCGAGATAGGAGCTCGGACTATAGACTCTCGGGTGGATCGATTTTGAGTCGAAGAGGCCGTTGAGATACCCATGTTCCATAGAGCCGACGAGGTGTGGAGAACAGCGATGAAGACCCGAAGGACAAGTAACGTGAGGTATAACTTCGAATCAGAGTAGTTAAACCTCTCGTAGTTTGCTAGTAATGGTTTAGACACGATCCGTGTGCTCAAGTCTGTGTTACGAAGCTTTGATAATTGTTTTTCATATATTCTGCCTCCCCGCGAACACGTGGGGTGCGTGACATGGACTTACAGGACATCTAACATGATTCAAAAATGGAGTCCTCCGAGGAAAGAGCGCGGGAGATCCGATCTAAAGGACAGAGCGCCGAGCTATCTCTCGCAGCAATAGGAAAATGATGGCGAAAGTGTGGACCCTAAGGGTATCCTACCCCTATTTATAGTGCTTTGGCAACGCATCCAACGGCTCAAATCGTTTCCCGCCAAAACGAAGCTTCGCGCTCGCCAGCCGTCGACGCTCCACGTGTCGCACAACCATTGGAAACGTCCCTTCGGGCGCAGAAGACAGCGATGACCCATCACGTCCGCCAATCGGCGTCGGACACGTGGTTTGCGCCTCAATGAACGTACGAGCGAAGCTGCGCTCCCTCTTTAATGCACGATCTCCTCTCTGATCCACTGACGTCATCGAGGATACGCCTAACCGCCTCGAAAATCCGCGCTAGTGTAATACCCGGTTCTTTTATAGGCCAATAGCCGTATTTTTATTAAATATGGGTCACTTACAATGTTTACCTAATTGTATTTATAATTATTTTATCCTAATTCTTTTATTCTACTTTCCCTACTTAAATCCATATTTTTCTGAAACTAATTTCAATACTTAAACCCTTTTTATTTTTCCCTAAACTAATCCAAAACTCTATTATCTATTTCCTTTATATTTTTCCATTCCTTAATCCAGAGCCCGACCCACCTTTCTTTCCCCAATCAATTTAAATTCCTAGAGCCGGCCCATCTCATTTTCTCTATTTTCCTTAATTGGCCAGCCCACTCCTCTTTTCCCTTCAAATTTATTTAATAAACACCCAAACCCAAACTATATTTACTTTTCCCCTAAGCCCAACTCCATAACCCCCACAAACCCAAAACACACAAAATAAAACAAAACCAAATAAAAATCCCCAATTCCCCAAGCCCACAGCTCCAGAGGCCCAAACGTAAAAATAAATGAATTAAACATTTAAAACCCCGGCCCAGCCCATGTTCCCAAACCATACCCGAGCCCGCTCTCGCCTCACCCGACCCGCTTTTAACTCTCTTCTCCCCAACGTAAACCATTTTCCCGCTCGTTCTTCGCCGACCCACGCGCCCCCGCCTGCCTCGCCAACGCCCCGCTCCTTGCGCCCACGACGCGCACGCCCCCTACGACCCGCTCCCCCAACGGCTCGCTCCTCTCTCTTCCTCACACCCTCGATCTCAAACTCCTCCTTCCCTCTCTCTCCACAGAAAACCCCCACATCGTAGAACCCACTGCTTCGGGTGCCCATCACCCACTCACCGACGACGACGATGACCGAGCCCCTAATCACCTTCTTCTCCACCACCGAGCTCTCTCGCCGACCCACCAAGCTCCCCTGCATCCGAGCTCTCTTACCGACCCACCAAGCCTCCCTGCACCCGAGCTCGACCACCGAGATCACCCCGACGACGGCGACTCCCCCGTCCTTCCTCCCTCGCTTTCTCATCTCCATCAACAGAACCCCTGACTCACCCCCTCAACCGAGCTCAAGCTCGAGCCCCTGCACCCATCTCGGCCGTCCCTTGCGCTCGACGTCGGTGAGCCCCCAACCGACCTGAACCATTCCGTCGACCCCCTCGTCGTCGCCAAGTAAGTCTCTGTCTCTCTCTCTCTCTAAATCTCTCTCTCTCTCTGTTTCCCTCTCTATCTCTCTCTCTCTCTCTCTCTCTCGGTTACTCTCTCTCTCTCTCTCTCTCTCTGTTTCTGTCTCTCTCTGCCTCCCTCTCTCTGTTTCCCTCTCTATCTCTCTCTCTCTCTGTTTCTGTCTCTCTCTCTCTCTCTCTGTCTCTCTCTCTCTCTAAATCTCTCTCTCTCTGTTTCTGTCTCTCTCTCTCTCTCTCTCTCTAAATCTCTCTCTGTTCTCTAACTCTCTCTCTCTTTCTCTCAGATCAAAACCGGAAACCACTCGGGACGGTGATGAAAATGGTTGCACGGAGAGTAACTGGAGTGAGTACAATTGTCTGATTCCAAAAGGCCAAACATGTGCTGCGCCCGTGACGCGATCGTGCTGCTGCCGCTGCCGGACCCTCGTCGACACGTTTCCAGGCAAGTTCCCCACTTGCTACATGCTAATTTATGTTTGTTACAAACCCTAATCGTATAAATTCCGTGTTTTACAAATCACGATAAATTATATGTTATAATTGTTCGATGCATGATACCAATGGAAATCTTGCTTTAATTTGATGGAACTCATTTGCATTGTCTGGCCCGTAAGGAAGTGAACCTTGTGTATAAATTTCACTGGAAAATATGACTGTTAATGACTAAAACGAACACCCCCAAATACACCCGTAAAACTGGAAATTTTCCGCATCTGAAAGTTGTTAAAATCACCATAAATTATGTACATATCAAAATGATGCGTTCAAGGGCTCAAATCAAAGATGACTCGACTAACTATAACTCTACGCAAGTTTCTAATGGTTTCTGTACTGAAATTGTGACAATAATTGGGTCGGAGTGCGACTCTGGACTGCAGTCCAGAGCAACTCTGGTTATTGTTTTCTTTCCCGTAATGTTTACTACTTTGTTTCCTGAACTCGTATGTTGCGGAACCCTACACCTTATTGAATATGAATCTGTTAACTAAATAACGAAATTAATTTCACCCTGTTTCATCGTCGTTTACTATTTAAAATGCAATTTAAAAGATCGGGACGTATAGCAGTCCCAAACAGAACTAGAACTGGTGTCCTAGTGTTGAACAGTGCATAACTTTTGACATACAGATGCGATTGAGAATCCGTCTGTTGCGTTGAAAATCCTATTGAAAACCCTAGATTTAATTCAACTGTAGCGTTGCTAAAATCTGATCCCAACTGAGATTAAAATGCGTTGCGAAACGGACTTCCGATTCTGAAACCGGATTTCCAACAGTGAATGCTTAAAATGAAATGGCCATATCTAGTGATCCTGAAACCCGATTGACGTGAAACCAAATTCGCTGGATAGATAATCAAACATACTACCTATCCCCTGTTCATTGTTTCGCTAAAGTTTGGCATATATTATTTATGATAAATTATGCAAGTGGTAGGATACCGACATATGACATCTTAATCATGCCTTACATACTGTTTTCTCATCACATCACATATATGTCATTGCATTGGTAACCTAGTGATCATGTGCATTACCCAGTGTTAGGTATTAGTGGTGATTGTGACAAGTACGTTCGTGTTTGTGCATGAATGGATAAGTGAAAGTGACACGTATTTGTACACAATCAGTAGACCCTATTATTCTATTGCATTGTCGACGTCTGTGAGACGCATATAAGTGTGACTATAAGTGGTATGAGACACTTATGGAAGCACTTGTATGGGTGTCACAGGTAAGGCACCAAATACTGTCCATTTATCTTGGGTATCAGTTGGGACGTGCTTGATGGGGATCCTGTCTCCAGTTCTCGCGCAGACTTGTCACGGACCGACGGGTATTTGAGGCTATGGATGGCATTTGATGTAGACCACGGAGTATGGGGTAGTTTGAGTGTGAGTTCAACAGAATCTCGGGAGTCCCATGCCGGCTTATATATATGGAGATATATGGAGATTTACAGGGTACATGATTATTACCGTGAGTTATATTTTGGGCCCGTGGTCCCTTGCCCTTGGGTCCTACCCTTGGGTGGAGGACACTCACGAGTGGTTGACTCTCACACTTGAACTGACGATAGGTTTAGTGACCTGTACAGTGAGACTTAGAGACTGATAGGATAGTGACATTGGCATGCATTACTTACTGTATTGACACACCTGACACACTATTTTACTGCTTTACTATTCACCTGATCTATTAGACACTTCATTAGTTACTCCATGTTCATATCTTTACCGTCTTGATTTACTGTTATATATTTATTATCACTGTTCGAGTTACCACTTGCATCTACATATATATATTTCTATCGTGTCGCTCTGACGACCTGAGTATGCATGCTCAGAGTGAGAGCTGGGTCTAGCTTGGACAAGGACTAGACGTACATCGCGGACACCTTGATCAGCTATCCAGAGCTATACTCTTTTGACCTCCATCAGGTCAGTTCTTTGTATTTGTTTTGTTTCAGTTACTGCATTTCTCATTACCTGTGCGTCGTTTACGGATTACCACGTAAAGCTAGAAGCCGAAGTGTGACTACGGCAGGATACTTTCTTGACCGTAGGAGCATGGCTGGCCTTGTCAACCCCTCGTATTCTGTATTTTGGGAAGCGGGACGTGACAGCTGGCATGGTTCTTAACTACGAGCTGAGCCCGGGGGACCGATCAGACCACTCTCGACCCGACCCATAAATAGGTCGGGACAAGAGTGGGGGACTAATGATGATGCTCATAAGTGGGAACTCCCCAGATCATGACACGTGGCAGATGACGTGTCCCGGGGCTTACGCAAACAGGACAAGCACTATGCGTTGGGAACCCTTTGCGGGCTATCTCCCCGAGGTTTGTCCTGACCTCCTATGGGTCCCTGAACGCTCTTATGCACACCTTACAAATGACCATGGGCTCGTCTCCGAACCCCTCTACGCGCTGAGCTTTCTCAGCCCTCCCAGCTCGTGTCCGAGCTATCACGGAATCGAGCTTCCTCGGCCTCCCGCCTGCTTTGGTCCCCCGCCGAGCTAAGCCTCCCCGGTTCTGCCGAGCAACCTAGAACGCAAATCACAGGCGCCTCCGCCATGGCTCCGCGTATCTTGTCAGACGCGAGATACCCGCCGCCACACGATCCCACGTTCCACGCCGCCGGATCCCCCATTAACGAGCGTATCTCGTCATTAACGAGGGATCCCGTCATTCACGCAGGCGTAACGCCAAGGGCGTAACGGCCGGCGAAGATCTCGCGCCACCTAGCTCATGGCGATCGCTATAAAAAAAACCACTCCCAGACGACTCAGGTAACGCAATTTTTACTCTAATAAGCCACTGCTCTGCCCAAATACCCCAGCTAACTTGATCGTCGGAGGGTCCACGGTAGTACAACCACCCTGGGACATCTTTGCAGGTAGCTCGACTTCACTCCAAATCAAGCCTACTGAGATCCACACTCTCATGAAGACGACCCTCAATATCAATCACAGCCGTCCATCAACGCTCACGACAGATCGACGGAGGACAACATCCGAAGGAAATCCTGACCTCCATCACACACACACACTGACTTGTTAACATTCAGCCATATCTCAAAAAAGCTTCAAAGCCCGCTTTGATTAGATCCGTGGCCAGAAAATAGGGTTTCGTGCCCTCGAAAATTTTTGACACCGTGATTTGAGAAACTTTATCGTGGTTATCAAACGTGTCTCGAATCCTCACCAAATCGAAAGCTAAGGCCTAAATGGTCACATATTCAAGCCCTGGTCATTATTCACAAACATATTATTGCCTGAAAAATTAAACATGGCTAAATTTCAACTTACTATCATGAATTATAAGTACTTTCTCCAAATGATAGCATAAATTTTTCAAAATGCTGAATTGATACCATGAACTTTCAAGAGTATAAAAAAAACACTGATGGTGTTAACGAAAAATTACAAAATTACCAAAATACCCTTCTCATATAATAAAAAAAATCTATATTTGCAAAAAAAAGGGTATTTTGGTAATTTTGTGATTTTCCGTTAACACCGTCAGGGTTTTTTTTGATACTTTTGAAAGCTCATGGTATCAATCCATCATTTTGAAAGTTCATGGTATTATCTGGAAAAAGTGCTTATAGTTCACGGTAGCAAATTGAAGTTCACACATTAATCAATATGAATTCATTTTATTTAATAATTAATGAACGAGACTTAAAATAGATATTATATCGGGAAAAAAAAGAAAAGAAAAGAAAAGCTACTAGCTTTTGCTGGCCTTTACAGAACAAGACAAATGAATTGGCCTCTCTTAACGCATTACAGAACAAGACAAATGAATTGGCCTCTCTTAACGCATTGTATTTAATAACTCTAGCTCCTATTTTATGTGAAGGATGTTTTAAGCATGGAAACATCTCTATTTAATATGTTTTATTTTTACCCTCTTAATTTATTCATTTTTTTAGTGTGTTTTAATATTTGGATCATCTTTCTCTTTGGGCCCTATTTAGATATATGCGTCGAAACTATTTGATGATAAAGGCCAAACTCTGGGAATCAACAAGTTGAGTCAACACAATCAAAATTAATATACCTTTTCGTTAATTTCTTAGATGATCAACATGATTCTTTTTAAGCAACGTCCGGATAGAGTTAAGAAATAAGCACTGTAGGTCTGAATAATCATGTATTCAAATACGAGAAATTAATTTTTAGTAAAATTGATAACAATCTCAAACGAAGAAGAAAAATTTGGCACAAACATGATTATATTATTCCGGCATTTTCTATCTTAATTACATTTATAGTATCTTTTTCTTTTAACTTTAGAATGAGACCCAAAGCTTAGTTAAGTTTCAAAGATAGTGATCTCAAATCCAATTATAGAAAATAAAGTGTCCCGTAGAAGAAAACAATGACTATTCGGTGTTAATACTCTTGACAAGGGCAGCTTTTTTTGGAATACACATCTTAGACGTTTTTGATGTAACTTTGCGTTTTGTTTTGAAGATGAACCAACAATCGGACAAAATTTCAATTTCAAACTATTATTATTCTAGAAATCTCAATATAGCCGTAACATATTCTGCGTTCCATAACAATTCTTCAAAAAAATAAAAGTGAAAAATACAACGCGAGTCCATGAACAACATACTCACCATCTTTACTCTTTAGCAACTTATTAACAATCAAAACAATCAGGACTTTCACTTATTTTTGTGCATGTGTTAACTTTTGTTTGATTTTGGTATAGAGCTTCTATGCTATATTTGGCAATGAATATAATAGTAGAAAATTTTCACCGTTGAAACTATTTTTTAAGGGAAATTTCAAATGGCATATTATTATTATTTCTTTACACGGTTTACTATTATTGTAGAAAAAAAATTTTGCTAACTTTCCGCAATCTTCTCTAGCTGGCAATGAAATCAACAATCCAAAGCTTTCATGTTACTTGTGACATCATCCTCAATTAGTAACATGAAAAATGAAATTATACATTAGTTACTTAAACTTATCTCTATACAAAAATTTTGAGGCTAAAATGATGCAAGAAAAACGGTTGCAAGTAAAACCTAGACTTCTCTTATTAGAAATCTAACAGAGAGAATTAAAAAACTTAATAAATTCAAGCTAATCTAAAAGGAGTAATTTTACGCGAAAACACCAAGTTAAAAAACAATCAATTTCAACATGATGTTAAAAATTGTCCAAGAAGCAACACACGTATTGAAACAGACAAGTGAAAGAAAACAAATATACAACAGTCTAATAAAAAATAAAACAATACAAACAAATAGAACAAGCTAAAGTCATATAAAACCATCCAAAAATTTGATTTTCTCAATATTTGTGAATAATTCCTTACACTTCCATGTTACATAATTTACAAATATGTGGATTTTTCCTTTTCCAAAGTATAGTAATCAGTGTGTATTATTAGTAGAGGAAGACGATTTATTGGTGGACACCGAAATAACCGAACCCGAATCGGATCCGGACCAGGATCCCGACTCAAACCCACCCGACCCAGACACGGACCCGCTAAAAACCTCCACGATCCTCGCGCTCAAGTCATCAGGCGCGTACCTCAAGACCGCCACGTCACCGCTCTCAAATATCGGCCGATACGCCTCGTAAAACCTCCGATATGCCGGCACGATGAGATCCGCCACCGACTCCTTCACCTCTCTCCTCATCGCATTATCAACAACCACCCAATCCCTCTGAGCCCTGACCGCCTCCTCGAACGCCGAGTAAAAAACCATAACTTTCTCCGCCGCCGCCGACGGAGCCTCCGCCGCCGGGATCGCCGCCGCCACCCTGGCCCACCCGAGCCTCTCGTAGCTGGAGGCGTAGTGCCTCACCTTCGATTGGTGCTTCGAGACCCAATCCTCCCCCAACAGCTGCCTCAGCTTGGAGGCCTTCACCTTATTCACTATGTATTGGAGATTGTTAGCCAGGAACAGGTACGAGAGCGCCACCTCCTTGTAGCTCTCGGCTTTTGAGTCCAGCTTGCAGAGCAGCACCAAGATCAGCCACGCGAATCGAATCGAGAGCGACGAGGAGTTCGATTCGAAAGAAGACGGAGACGAAACCGTTGACGAATCGAAGAACGATTCGGGGAGTGGCGACGGCGCTTTGAATGGGAAATCGATGAACACATCGGCGAGGGCGAGGTCGTAGTCGGCGAGGAAAGTGAGGTAGTTCATGACATACGAGGTCAGCGGGTGGATCGCCCCGCCGCGGACCGGGTTCCTGGACGAGTCCTTCTCGATGGCGGACCCGAACTCGGCCATCGTCTCCCTCGCGGCCTCGCCGAGCTTCAAGAATGTGGACAAAGACTGAGATCGAACAGCCGCGGTCGATTCGAAGGAGAAGATGGAGTCGATGTCGGCCCAGAGGTCCGATAACGAGTTGTGCAGGTCCAGGATCCGGAACAGCTTCTCCGGGGACCGTTTCGTCCTCGCGACCAGCTCGGGGAAAGCGAGCAGCTGCACGGCGGCTTCCTTCGTGATCTTGGCGAAGCAGGACTCTCTGATCGAATCGGATCCTTCGAACACGTGGTCGCATAAAATCCGCTCGCCCGATAGCAGAGTGCGGATGGCGACGCCGGAGCCGGCGAGCCAGGACCGGATCTTGAGGTCCAGCACGTCCCAATCGAGCTTCTGAACCTGCGACATCGTCAGGTTCTCGAAGCCCAGACGGTACAGACCCTCTTCCACGATGGATTTCCTTAGCAGATTGTATATCCTGACACACTCCCTGCCGTATCCGGCGGAGATCATGGTCTGCGCTATCGATCTCAGGTCGGCCATGGCGACCGAAGAAGCGCGCTCGACCTCATCCATAGAGTCCTTAACCGTTCGGATGTCGTCCTCAAAGTCCGGATCGGATAGGCTCGACCTGGGTGACCACCCAGGGTGCGAGACCGAGACCGACTCGGGATCCAAGCGGTCGCGGTTGGCCGACAGAATCCGGTAGAATTCCTTCTCCAACCTCTTCATGGCCATCTGCATCAGAGTCTGCGCCTTAATCAAGTAGCCAGACCTAGACTTAGGGCTCTCCAGGCAGTCGTCGGACGAGAAGAACACCATGGCGCGTTGTAGGTCGTGTATGGCTCTAGAAAACCACAAGGCCTCCTCGCGGTTGCCGTAGAATAGCGGGGTCACGTCCGATTGGGGCGAGGTTAGGTCCCACTTCTTGATGATGGATTCGGCGCTGGAGATGTTCTCCTCCATTAGAGTGGTTGAAAAGGTTTTCTGGGGAGAGGGTTTGTACAGCCCACGGTCGTGGTGGTGGTGCTGGTGGTTGCGGTGGCCGATGAAGAGGCCGAGCACACCTTTTCGAGGCATTTCTAAGTAATGGGATGACTAAGCAAGTATAGATTTTTTTTTTAAATAATTGCTTCTGAAATTTTAGGGAATGAGAATGGAGAAGAGAGCTGGGAGATATGATATATATAGAGAGAGAGAGAGTATATAGAGAGAGAGCGCCAAAGATTTAATATTTGACCGGCTGAGGATAGCAAGTGGAATTGTACACAGGGTTGAATTCTTCCTTGCTTCCCCGTTATCGGGCGTCGCTTTATGAAGTTCTTTTTTGCTTGGATGTCATTAATTATGTCAGTTTGAGACCTGAGGGGAAATATTGCCATTTGCAGAGGCTGATGGTTCGGTTCGGTTCGGTTTTTTCCTGTTTTGAACCAAATTGTCCTGGCTTACCGATAAAATCTAACGGTTTATAACATAAAACATAGATGGTTTTGATCAGATGATGAATGATTGGTGAGATTCTACTTTTGCACCAACAGAAAAATTAGAACAGAGGATCATCCTGATTTTCCAAGAAGATGTCGGGATGTAAATGTTTTTTGAGGTGAAGTGATGTTAAGAACCTATTATTTAATAGGATATTTTTTGGTTTTGTTTTGAAGAATTGGCTGTTGCTTTATTGGGAAGATTAAAAATCATCAGTTACAGTCGATAAAATGCAAGCGAGAATATGAGGTTTCAACCAACCACTGACATTCACCGAAGTAGCAATAGATTTTGCCAGACAATGAGCCACGTTATTTCCTTCTCTAGGTTTGGACCACACCTTAATTTCATTGCTTCGCTTGAGGATAAACAGACACTCATTTATGATGTGCCGGAATTTGCAGGGGCATAAGATGTTTGGGTCATTCAACCGCTTCGCCACATTTGCCGAGTCTCCCTCGATGATACAAGGAGATGATTTTGCATAAATAGTCATCCTAATGCTCATACGGTATGCAAGAAGCTCGACCAACTTCACGTCTGAATGTCCAACTTTTTGGGAAATGCATTCTAACACCTCGCTCAAGTTATTACGAATAATGATTGCTATTGCACAATTCAAACAATTCAAACGAGTAGGGCCATCGACAATAATCTTAAGGACTCCGACAGGAGGTGGTTCCCAATTAGCTGGAAGCATAGCCTTGTTGGCTTCATGCATATGATGATGCGAGTACAAACACAAGCAATTAATCGCCTCTGAACAGAACAACGTAGGTGTCTTTAGACCCCTGCCGAATATGAGATCGCACCTAGCCTTCCATATGGACCAACATAAGGCAGTTCCTTGTTTGAAAATATTGTGATCAGGATCATTATCGAAGTTCAAACATTCTACAACAAGAACAGCAAAAGTATCCACCATGTCACTTCGCACACTTAACGGGGATATGAACCAAGCTGCTCGTGCAAAATTGCATTTTAATAGGATGCGGTCAATGGTTTCAGGAGCGTCAATAACCTCCAGGACATAATGAATCAATGTCGGAAATCCTCGGCTTTACTTTAGGTAACTCACATTGATGGAGGTCCTTTTCGGGTCTCCGTCAGATGTTGTCTTCCGTCGATCTTTCGGTGGATTTTGGAGATGATCTCCTGTTGCGTGTGGGTCTAAATGGGTTTTGAGGAGATTGGTGGTTTTGAGGAGTCTACGCTGAGTACCTGCAAGGAAGTCCCGGAGTGGTTTGGTACCATCGAGGACCCTCCGACGATCAATTTAGCACAAGATCCGAGCAGAGTAACGGCTAAGTGGAGTAAAAAATGACTTACTTGACCCCTCTGTGATGGAGGTTTATATAGTGGCAGCAGCGCGCAGCAGCAGACGCGAGAATCTCGCCGCCAGTTATGCTCCCGTCGTCACGCCCGTGTAAAGAGCGGATCACCCGTTAATGGGGATCGTGATGGCGTGGAACGTGGGATGCTGCCGGCGGAGTATCCGCATATGGCGAGATTTGCGAAGCGGCGAGGGATCGAGAAAGGTGGCCTCGGCGGACGAGCTCGGGAACGAGCGAGAGGGCCGAGGTATTTTGGTCCTGTGGTAGCTCGAAGGCGAGCTGGGAGGCTGAGGAGGCCAATTTGCAGGGGGCTCTGAGGTGAGCCAGCTTTGTGCTTGTAGGTCGGGTACAGGGATGGCCTAGTCGGCCCCCTGTGAGCCCTCTCTTCTGAGTTCTGGGACACGTCATCTGCCACGTGTCTTGATCTGGGAGATCCTCAATATAGAGCATCATCATTAGCCCCCCACTTTTGTCCCGACCAGCTGACGGGTCGGGTCAAGAATGGACTGCCGGGCCGCCCGGGGTGCACTCCCTCCTAAGATTTCATCGGGATGAGTCACCGGGCTGTCAGCTGTCTTTTCTGCCAGCGAATCGTGGCGAGATCTCTGCATTTAAGGAAGGTGCGCCGGTTCTTGCATCCTGTCACTGAAGCGACGGTCCACGTGTCAAGCGTCGGTTGGCCGATACGATGTATGCAGGCCTGCGGTGTCTGATGGGATGCGGCCCAGTGTGGGAACGACGTGTGGAGCGATCGGAGCCGTAGGACACGAGGAGGCGTTTTGGCAGGAGATGAAAGGCGCCGTTGGATGAGGTCGTTTGCGGCGATAAATAGGGGTGGGGCCCACTCCAGGGCCCCTACTCCTTCATATTCTTTCCTCTGAGTCTTGGCAGCTCGGCGCTCTTCCTCTTTGGGGTTGGATACATGGTTCGTTCCCACTCCTTGAATTTCTCATTCCAGAGGGGGTCCAGCGGCGCGGCCGTGCCCCCGGCTGGCTCACATCCTGCGCCGAATGTTTCGCCGGCGATAGGGCCGTCTGCTTAGTTGATGGCTCCTGGTGATTGTTCCGGCGGCGGCCAGAGACGTCCACGGTCATCCGAGCCCAGATGAGAAGCGTAGGGGAGGGCGAGGACGGGGCCCCCCCTTAAGAGGAAAAGGACAATCTCTCGTGCGCCGCCGTCGAGAGTTCCTGAGGGGATTCCCATGCAGGAGGGTGATGTCGTCTTCATGGCTCCATCTGGGCTTTCCGTCGCTGCCGGCTTGCTCACCAGGATGGAAGAGTCAGCCGAGGGGAGGCTTCAGCACGGCACCCTGAGGGTCCAATGGAGGCCATAACCCAAGGGGCGGTTCAGGTACGAACCCCTCTACGCGTTGTTTTTTAACCTTCTTTTCTTTGACTCCAGTGTTTCCAAGTTTCTCATCCACTTCCCGTCAGGTTCTTCAACACTGCGCCCTCGCTATTCGTATGGAGGCCGAGGGGGCGTTCCACGCACCGAGGCCGGTGGAAGCGTTTCTTTTGGAGGTCGAGGTCCTGCGGCGTGACCTGCGTCTGGAGAGGGCGAGGGCCGATGTCCTGGCAGCCCGAGCAGAGGCTGTGGAGCTCGCCAATTCAGCGAACCGGGGTGCCTATCGTCGCCTGAGTGCATCCCACCGAGTTGCCGAGAGGAAGCTGGCGGATCTGGCCGATCGTTTCGCGGCCATGGAGAAGGAGCGAGACGCCAGCAGGGGAGATGCCGAGGCGGTGCTTCTGGTGGCCGAGACTGCCGAGATTCGGGCTGGGAAAGTTGTGGCCGATTACAAGGTGTCAGAGCAGTTTTATGCCGAGCTTGGCGAGCATTCCGCCGTCGCATGGAATAAGGCTCTAGATGCCGTGAAGGAGCAGCTTCCTGAGTTCGCCGATTGCGAGCTCCGTGCTCGGGTCCCACTCCCGGTGGCAAAGCCTCCGGCGGACAGTGATGATGGAAGCGAGGCGCACCCCTGGTGGCAAAACCTCCGGTGGTGAAACCTCCGGCAGACCGCGATGACAGTGATGAGGGAAGCGAGACGCAGGAGGGGGTTTGTGACTTAGGCCTTTTTGATATTTTCTCGTCCCTCTTTTGTAAGCGTCTGGAACTTTGTAAGGCTGGGGAGCCCCTAATACCCCTGTAAAAACGTTTTACTTGTGCGAATAAAACTCTTGTTGTTTTATTGTTTTGCACTTTATCTTTTGGATGTGAAGAGTATTCATAGAATATCCTTGCTTGCTTTGTGGGGCTTTCATGTCAGGCGATCGTACGTCGAGTTGATCTCGATCACTTGTTAAGCGTGTCGAGTGCTGCTAAGAAGGAGGTATTCCCATAGCCCCGGAGCCGAGGGGGGATCGCCCAGACTTGAATAGATCTGATGTCTCTTAATGGGGTTTCGGGTCTGCGGCATTTGATGAGCAGCATGCTGCCCGCCGCAGATTTGCCAAGCAAAAGGGAGCTAGGTGGCCTCGTTATGAGGGCTTCAAACCAGCGGCGTCTGGTTGGTAGGGGGATGCCCCACGGTGGGTGCCATCCGGGCAGTGAAGCTGCATGGTTGCCTCTTGGCGAGGGCCTTGATCCTTGGCGCCGTGAGTAGGGAAATTACCGGCCAGGGGTGACCGAGCAGGGTAGCCGCTCAGTTTCCTCTTGCGAGGGCTTTGATCCTCAGTGTTGGAGGGGCTGTAAGAAGCCCACTAAGGATAACCGGGCAGTGAAGCTGAGCGGTTGCCTCTTGGCGAGGGCTTTGGTCTCTGGCGTCGTGGATAAGCAACTACCAGCCGGGGATGACCGAGCGGGGCAGCCGCTTAGATGCCTCTTGCGAGGGCTTTAATCCCTGGCGTCATGGGTAGGGAGCTACCAGCCGGAGATGACCGAGTGGGGTAGCCGCTCGGTTGCCTCTTGTGAGGGCTTTGATCCTTCAGGACGGGGACCGAGCAGGGTTACTGCCCTGTGCCTCTTGGCGAGGACTTTGATCCCTGTCGGTTGTGCTAGGAAGCTACCAACCGGGGATAGCGGAGCAAGGGTCGGGCTCGACTGCCTCTGGGAGGACTTTAGTCCTTAGCGTGGGAGGGGCTGTAAGAAGCCTACCAAGGACCCTTGGCCGGGTAGGGTTATTGCCCGGTGCCTCTTGGCGAGGGCTTTTGTCCTGAAGGATAGCCGAGCGAGGGTTTGGCTCGACCGCCTTTGGGAGGGCTTTTGATCCCTGTCGGTTGTGGTAGGAAGCTACCAGCCGGGGATACCCGAGCGAGGGTCGGGCTCGACTGCCTCTGGGAGGACTTTTTGATCCCTGTCGGTTGTGGTAGGAAGATACCAGCTGGGGATTGCTGAGCAGGGTAGCTGCTGAGCTGCCTCTAAGGAGGACTTTGATCCTCAGCGTTGGAGGGGCCGCAGGAGGCCTGCTGAGGATAACCGGGCAGTGAAGCTGCGCAGTTGCCTCTTGACGAGAGCTTTGATCCCTGGCGTTGCGTGTAGGGAAGCTACTGGCCAGGGATAGCCGAGCAGGGTACCCACCCGGCTGCCTCTAGGGAGGACTTTGACCCTTGGCGTTGGAGGGCCGTAGGAGGCCTGCTAGGGATAACCGGGTGGTGAAGCAGCGCGGTTGCTTCTTTGGTGAGGGCTTTGGATCGCAAAGACAGAACTCTATTTGCAATGTTCTGACGTTTCTTTATTCGAATGGAAATGATTTTTAGAAAACATTTACATCGTCTTTGCGAAAGGAGGGGTACACACTTGTTGGCCGTGGCCTCATTGGTATAACTTGAGCTTCTCGGTGTTGTAAGGACGCGGGAACTTGCGTCCGTCCGCGTCTTGTAGACGATAGGCTCCGCCGGGGAGCACCTCAGAGATGAGGAAAGGACCGTCCCACTTCGGGGAGAACTTGTGTAGCCTGCCTTGATCGATGAACTCGTATCGCCGTAGGACCAGATCTCCGGTCTGGAAGGAGCGGCGCTTGACCCAAGCGTTGTAGTATCGGGCCGTTTTTTATTGATAAGCGGTAGCCTTGATATGAGCCCGGTCTCTCTTCT
Organism: Agapanthus africanus; assembly: GCA_030015575.1. NCBI lineage: Eukaryota > Viridiplantae > Streptophyta > Magnoliopsida > Asparagales > Amaryllidaceae > Agapanthus > Agapanthus africanus. The sequence goes on from CM057340.1 coordinate 605,824,465, forward strand.
CCAACAAGATGTCCAGGTTGGTCCGTAGCGCCGAGGTGTTCGCATCGTCGTGATGTGCTCGACCCGATGACTGGGTAGCCCGATCTCCGCCGGGACCATTGCCTCGGTCCCGTAGCAGAGGCTGAAGAGAGTTTCCCCGGGGGGATCTTCTTTGACGTGCGCAGGGCCCATAAGACCTGGGGAAGTTCTTCGACCCAACTGCCTTGTCGCCCTTCTAGGCGGGTCCGGAGACCTCGGAGGACGTCTCGGTTAGCGATTTCGGCCTGCCCGTTGCATTGGGGATGCGCGACCGCGGCGAACTTCATGAGGATATGGTATTCTTTGCAGAAGTCCTTGACGTTCCCGTTCTCGAAGTTCATCCCATGGTCGGTGATGATACATCTCGGGATGCCGAACCGGAGTATCAGATTGTTTTGCAGGAACCTGATGGTCGTGGCGGCATTCGGTTTTCTGATGGGGACGGCCTCGATCCACTTGGTGAAGTAATCTACGTCGACGAGGACATATTTGTGCCCACCCGTACCGGTACGGAATTGGCCTATCATGTCCAATCCCTACTGGGCGAACGGCCATGGGGATGTTTAGGCAATCAGCTCGGTAGCGGGGAGGCGAGGGATGCTGCCATGGAGCTGGCAACTCTTGCATCTTCTGACTAGCTTCTAGGCGTCCTCGTGAACAGTGAGCCAGTAGTACCCCTGGAGCAACGCCTTTTGGATCAAGGTTCGGGCCCCCTGGTGCACATCGCCAACCCCCTCATGGATTTCATGGAGGACGTAGTCGGCTTCGTGGGGGTCGATGGACCGGAGTATGGGCTGAGTGAAGGATTTCTTGTAGAGATTCTCATTGCTCCGGATGAAGTAGCGGGCTTTGGCCCGGAGACGGCGGGCGGCTCCCCGATCTTCTAGGAGCGTACCGTCCTTCAGGAATTCCACGAGGGGCTTCCTCCAATCTTGGTCGCCTTCTTGTGCCGCATACACATGGAGCGTTGTCGCTCCGTCTTCCACGCTGGGCTGAGGCAAGGTTTCGAAGAGGATAGACCACTTATTGTTGGCTGAGTATGACGAAGCCAGCTTACTCAGGGTGTCGGCTTTGGCATTCAGCTGCCTGGGTATTTATTCTACTTGGACTTCGCCAAAGTTCCTCCGGAGTTTCCTCACCTCGTCCAGATACTTCATCATCAGAGGCTCCAGAGCTTCAAAGCGGCCGGTTACTTGGCCGACGACAAGGGCCGAGTCGCTGCGGATTCAAATTGTCTTCAGCCCTAGCCCGGCGGCCATGCGCAGTCCAGCCAAGAGGGCCACGTACTCTGTCGCGTTGTTCGAGACTTTGAAACTGAGTTTCAGAGAGTACTCCATTTCTGCCTCGTTCGGGCCCCGGATAATGAGGCCGGCGCCACAGCCTTCTTCGGTTGAAGACCCGTCGACGTAGATGACCCACTCAGGAACCGAGCTATGCCTTTCCGCGATGGGACACTGAGTTGCGAGGGGCGGCGTGGACTCCGGTTCCTTGCTAGGGATGGTGCATTCAACGACGAAATCGGCTAGGGCCTGCACTTTGATGGCCTGTCTCGGACGATATTTTATGTCAAACTGAGACAGTTCCCACCTCCACTTTTCTAAGAGGCCCAAGGATTCCGGTGATGCAAGGATAGCCTCCAACGGGCGCTCGGTGAGGACGATGATGGTGTGTGCTTGGAAGTAGTGCCGTAGCTTCTTTGAGGCCACCACGAGTGTCACGCCCCGCTTCCCAAAATACGGAATACGAGAGGTTGACAAGTCCAGCCATGCTCCTACGGTTAAGGAAATATCCTGCCGTAGTCACACTTCAGCTTCTATATTTACGTGGTAATCAGTAAATAATGCACAGGTAAATGAGAAATGCAGTAACTAAATCAAAAGAACTAACCAGGTGGAGATCGAAGAAGTATAGCTCTGAGTCACTGATCAAGATGTCCGCGATATCCTCGAGGCACGTCAGGTCCTGGTCCAAGCTAGATCCACTTCTCGCTCTGAGCATGCATACTCAGGTCGTCAGAGCGACACGATAGCAATATATATACATATATATATGTGGGTACTGATGGTAACTCGTGCAGTGATAATGAATGTGCAACAGTAATCAAAAGAGTAAAGACGTGAACATGAAGTAACCAATGCAAGTAGCTAAAAGAGTAGGTAAACAGTAACGCGGTAAACAGTATAGCAGGTATGTTAAATCAGTCAACGATGCATGTCAATGTCACTAATCCTATCAGTCTCTAAGTCTCACTGTACAGGTCACTAAGACTATCGTCAGTCCAAGTGTGAGAGTCAACCACTCGTGAGTATCCCTCATCCAAGGGTAGGACCCAAGGACAAGGGAACACGGGCCTAAGTCGCTCGCTAATAATCAGTGATATCCCTGTAAATCTCCATATATCTCCATATATGCAGGCATGGGACTCCCGAGATTCTGTTGAACTCACACTCAAACTACCCCACACCCCGTGGTCTACATCAAACGCCAACCATAACCTCAAATACCGGTCGGTCCATGACAAGTCTGCGCGAGAACTGGAGACAGGATCTCCATCAAGCACGTCCCGACTGATATCCAAGATAAATGGACAGTGTCTGGTGCGTTACCTGTGACACCCATACAAGTGCTTCCATAATTGTCCCATACCAATTATAGTCACACTTATACGCGTCCCACAGATGTCGACAATGCAAACATCAATAGGGTTCACCGATTGTGTACAAGTACGTGTCACTTTCACTCATCCATTCATGCTCAAACACTAACGTACTTGCCACAATCACCACTAATACTTAACACTGGGTAATGCACATGATCACTAGGTTACCAATGCAATGACATATATATAATGTGATAAGAATACGATAATTCAGGCATGATTAAGAAGTCATAAGTCGGTGTCCTACCACTTGCATAATTTATCAGAAATACTACGTGCAAAATTTAGCAAAACAATGGAAAGGGGGTAAACAGTATGTTTGATTATCTAACCATCAAAATTGGTTTCACGTTAATCGGGTTTCAGGATCACTAGATATGGCCATTTCATTTTAAGCGTTCACTGCTGGAAATCCGGTTTTAGAATCGGAAGTCCGTTTCGTAACGCATTTTAATCCCAGTTGGGATCAGAATCTAGTGACACTACAGTTGAATTAAATTTAGGGTTTTAAATAAGGTTTCCAACGCAATTGGCGGATCAGTAATACATTACTCCAATAGAGTGTTATGGCTAGATTAAGTTGGGGTGTAAAATCTGCTTCTGCAGAATTCAGCAAGACATGCCGACAAGGTAAAATGAATTAAAAATATCAAATGGTTGAGGAAACCAGTGAAACCAGTCGAGTAAGGATGCTAATCCAATTTCCTACGTAACGGTATAGGAATCTGCACATTCTCTTACATGAGCAGTGATAAACAGGGGTTTAACAACAGGAGTTGACCTGGATTTCCATTCTGGACTGCAGTCCAGAATTATAATCCACCGCAGTTATCTTTATCATAATGTACTACAATTCAGTGATCAACAATATTTTATAGTAGGCTAACCAGTTATCTTCACTACGAGCCGTCAAACGCTAAAATCTGGTTTATACACAATTTAATATAAATTCTATAGTTTGACATGTATGAAGTTTTCAGGTTTCACGACAAACATTGGGACGCCATTTTATGTGAGCAAACGATCTTATTTTGCAACCAAACTCTTAAGGGGTATTTACTATAACTCGGGCCATCCAAAGTCATCTAGTGCCGTCAATTTAATTGGGTTTGTAGGTCATGGTTCATATCGAACACTCACTTATAACAATTTACATGAGAAGTATGTGTGGAAATTTTGGTAACTAGAAATGTAATATAAGAAATAGCATGAAGCAAGTATTAAACTTGCCTGGTGACGAGTCGGCGATAGATCGGCAGCAGCAATAGCACGATTGTGTCACGGACGCAGCACAGGTTCGGCCTTCGGTATCAGATAATTGTACTCAATCCAGTTAATCTCCATACATTCATTCTCCGCACTGCTCCAGGTTGTTTCTTGTTTTGGTGTGAGCGAGGTAGAGGTGCTGAGAGAGAGAGAGAGAGAGAGAGATCTTTAGATAGATAGAGAGAGAGAGATTTAAAGAGAGAGAGAGAGAAACAGAGAGAGATTTAGAAACAGAGAGAGAGGGGGGAGAGAGAGATTCACCGAGTGCCGGCGTGGGGTCGACGGAGGCGCCGTCGGGTTGTCAAGGCGGCCGATGGGAGGAGGCGGCGAGGGTGTCGAGGGGGTGGCCGGTTGTGAGGAGACGGCGATGGAGGAGCCTGAGGCATTGGAGGCGTTGGTGGTCGCTGGGGTGTCGACGGCGGCAGCGAGGGGAGCTCGTCGTGGTGCTCAGAGGGGCGTCGACAATAGTAGTGGGGACTCGTCGACGAGGTGCGCGCAGGTGGTGGTCGAGGTGATGCAGAGGAGCTCGGCGGTGGATTGGTGCCGAGGTGGTGCAATGAGGAGTTAGGCGAGGGGATTGAGCTCGGGGGTTTGAGTTTTGGAGAGAAGAGAGTGAGGGTGTAGTCGTCGTCGTCGTCGAGGGGAGCGGGGTGCAGGGGATCGAGTGAGAGGTTTTCTGTGGAGAGAGAGAGAAGGAGGAGTTTGATGTCGTTGAGGGGAGCGGGTCTTAAGGGGAGTGCGCGCGTCGTGGGTGCGAGGAGCGGGGCGTTGGCGAGGCAGGCGGCGACGTGGGGAACGTAGGTAGGTGGTTTCGCGCAGAAGAAGCGGGAAGGAGAACGAAGGGGGGAAGGAGCGGGCCGGGTCGGGCCTTGGGCGCGGTCGGGCTTGGGAGTGTAAGGGCCGGGCCAGAAGAGTAGGGGAAATTAATTAAATGGAATTAAAGAATTTGGGCTGGGCTAGGGGTATGTTATTAAGTAAAAAAAATAGAAAAATAGAGATGGGGAAAAGGGCCGGCTAGGGCTTTGGAAATTTAAAAGGGAAAAATGAAATTGGAGCATTGGGCCGGGGAAAAATTTGATCTTGGGCTGATGAATTGTTGGACTGGGGTTATATGTGTTCATTTTGTTTTGGTTTTGTTTTAGGCTTGGTTTTAGGGAAAGAGGAATTAGAAAAATAATAGAGAGAGTGGGCTGTGACACAAAATAAAAGGGATTGGGATTAGGGTTTGTATAAGTTAGGGCTAGGTAAAACAAAATAATTATAATTATAAATATTTAAACTTTGTAAGTAGCCTTATATAAAAATACGGATAATGGTGTGTAACAGAACTGGGTATTACAACGAGGGCCAAGACAATCTTCTCAATGGCTGGATATCTCGTCTCTGCGTCCTTAAATATATGGCTCACATAGTATACCGGCTTCTGCGCTCTACCGAACTCTCGGACGAGCACCGAGCCCGCTGCTTGGTCGGATACCGCCAGATACAGCGACAGCTCGTCTCCTTCAACCGGTCGAGTGAGCAGTGGTGGCGTCGCGAGGTGCTTCTTCAATTGGTCGAAGGCATCCTGACACTCCTCCGACCATTCGAATCTCGGGATCTTCCTCAGAGCTTTGAAGAACGGGAGGCATTTCTCCCCCGACCTGGACATGAAACGGCTCAGAGCGGTGACTCGTCTCGTGAGCCGCATGATCTCGACGTTGGTTTTGGGCGCGGCCATGTTGAGGATAGCGTCGATTTTCCATGGGTTAGCTTCGATTCCACGGTGGGCAACCATGAAACCGAGGAACTTTCCCCCGGTGACTCCGAATGCGCATTTGGCGGGGTTTAGCTTCATCTTGAACCCGCGGAGCACTTCGAAAGCCTCGCCCAGATCCCTGGCATGGTCGGCCGACGAAATGGACTTGAGGAGCATATCGTCAACGTAGACCTCCATATTCCTGCCGATCTGTGGCTTGAACATGCGATTGACTAACCGTTGGTACGTAGCTCCGGCATTCTTGAGGCCGAAGGGCATCACCTTGTAGCAGTATACCCCCCGGTCCGTTGTAAATGCGGTAAGATCTTCATCTTCCGGATTCATACGGATCTGATTGTAGCCGGAGAAAACATCCATGAAGCTCAACAGCTCGTGGCCGGCCGAGCTGTTGACGAGCTGATCTATCCGAGGGAGAGGACAGTTGTCCTTGGGGCAGGCCTTATTGAGGTCGGTGAAGTCGACGCACATGCGCTATTTTCCACTTGACTTCTTGACCAGAACTACGTTTTCCAACCACTCCGAGTAGGGTACATTTCGAATGAAGTTGGCGGTGAGAAGTCGATCAAGCTCATCTTCGATAGCCTTCTGTTTGACCGGGGAGAAACTTCATTTTTTCTGTCTGACGGGTCGGGCCGCAGGATCAACCCGAGCTTGTGAGAAATGATTTTGGGGTCGATCCCAGACATGTCAGCAGGCGCCCAGGCGAAGACGTCGAAGTTATTTCTGAGGAAACTGACCAGGTCATCTCGCTGAGTCCCTGTCAGGAGTGACCCGACCTGGACGATTTTTTCATCGTCCTCTTCTATCAGAGGCACCTCGGTCAGTGGTTCGACCGGCGTTCCCCGGACCTCCTTCTGCTCGTCTCGGGTGTCCAGAGAACCCTTGATGTCGACTTTTACCTCGGCGTCGTCGGCCGGCTGCTCGGACGAAGATGTTTCGGTAAGGCATACCTTCGCGACCCGCTGGTTTCCGTAGACTCGACCTATCCCGCCTTGATCGAGGGGGAACTTCATCTCCAGGTGGTAAGTCGATATCTGGGCCTGGAGGGAGTTCAGCGTCGGGCGGCCGAGGAGGACGTTGTAGGCCGATGGGACCTTCGCTACGATGAAGTCCACAAACAACGTACGGGTGCGGCCGGACTCCCCGACGTTGAACTGCAGGGTGACCACCCCTTCCGCCGAGATGGAGTAGTTGGTGAACCCTGAAAGGACGTGGGAGGTTGGTTTCAAGTCTGCTGGGGTGAGCCCCATGCGCAGAAAGCAGTCGTGGAAGAGGATGTCTGCCGAGCTGCCCGAGTCAACAAGTATCTGGTGGACTTCGTACCGGTGGATTTGGGCCGTGATCATCAGAGGGTCGTTGTGGGGCAGGGATATGCCGTGGAGGTCCCCGTCGCCAAAGGTGATAGGCTCGTGGTCCCTGGCCTTTTTGGTCGGGCGGTAGTTGGCGTTCGTTGCCGGCGTGGGGTGCCGAGTCTTGCGGGAGCTCGACTGACCCCCTGTCGTCATGACCATAGTTCTTGATGGGCTCCGGTTCCTTCCGGCGGGGTCCCTTGGGCCCCGCGGTGAGGTTGTCCTCGAGCTGCCTTGGCGGGCTTCGTGGGCGCGACTCCATCGAGGGAGGGGTGCCGGTCATGCCTGGAAGTAGGCGAGCTGATCGCCACCGTCTCGGTAGGGACAGGGGGGCGATAAGGCTCGAGGCGAGGCTCTCCGACGTAGGACTTCAAGGTTGAATGGGACGGATCGCTGGGCCTGCGACCGCCGGAGTCTGTGAGGCGGTGGCCGGCGGAGGAGTCGACGACATTCGGCCGAGGTTCACCCGCGCCTCTGTTGGGGGGGAGGCGGCAGCGGGTGCTTGGATCTTCAGGGTGATCGGTTGCCATGTGGATAGACATCGGAAGGCCAACTTTGTTTTTTTTGTGGAGTTTCTTTTCCCACAGACGACGCCAACTGATGGAGGTCCTTTTCGGGTCCCCGTCAGATGTTGTCTTCCATCGATCTCCCAGTGGATTTTGGAGGTGATCTCCTGTTGCGTGTGGGTCTCAATGGGTTTTGAGGAGATTGGTGGTTTTGAGGAGTCTACGCCGAGTACCTGCAAGGAAGTCCCGGGGTTGTTTGGTACCACCGAGGACCCTCCGACGATCAAGTTGGCACAAGATCCGAGCAGAGTAACGGCTAAGTGGAGTAAAAATGGCTTACTTGACCCCTCTGTGATGGGGGTTTATATAGTGGCGGCAGCGAGCAGCAGGCGTGAGAATCTCGCCGACAGTTATGCTCCCGACGTCACGCCCGCGTAAAGAGTGGATCGCCCGTTAATGGGGATCGTGATGGCGTGGAACGTGGGATGTTGCCGGCGGAGTATCCGCGCATGGCGAGATTTGTGGAGCGGCGGTTACGCCTGTGAATGGTGGAGTTGGTTGGTCGGAGGGACCGAGGAAGGTGGCCCTGGCGGAAGAGCTCGGGAACGAGCGAGAGGGCCGAGATATCTTGGTCCTGTAGTAGCTCGGAAGCGAGCTGGGAAGCCAAGGGGGCCAATTTGCAGGGGGCTCTGAGGTGAGCCAGCTTTGTGCTTGTAGGTCGGGTACAGGGTCGGCCTGGTCGGCCCCCTGTGGGCCCTCTCTTCTGAGTTCTGGGACACGTCATCTGCCACGTGTCTTGATCTGGAAGATCCTCAATATAGAGCATCATCACACATTCTCCGTTACATATTCATACTAGAGGTATATTATGGTCAAATACATGTAATAAGCTTCATGTGTGTCTTATTCAACACTTATCATCCTTCATTGGTTCATTAGAAAATAATATGTTCAGAGTTAATAAAAAAAACTCAATAAAGTAGTTTACTTAATAGAGCGTCGTATGCCAATAAACAAATCGAGACGCAATAGGGTAAAGTTGAGGAAGTTAAGGGCGATTAATCAAAAAAACGTTAGACCGTTTGACCATTGTGTACTGTTGAGGACAATTACGGTGGCAGCGCAAAGAAAGTAAAAAAGGAGGGGCCATGTGGGAGGGGAGTCCAACGGTGGTTCGGTTTTTTGTTAAACCAAATTTGAACCGTGCATATATGAAAAGACCAAGAATATAAACTTGGTTTAAATCGAAGCATGCTCACTCCCTATGTCATCCCCTATGGGAATCTGCCGTGTCAAATTAAAATGAAAGGCAAAAGCAGCTGTCGGTTTCAGTGGGCCATGCACGGGATCTGAATGTGGGCCCCACTGCTGGTAAACGCCCTTGAAATGGGAGTGTTTTTTGTTTTAAAAAAAATTTAAAAAAATTAAACAAAAAAGTTAAAGGCGGCCAGCAAAGTGTGTTAAGATCTAGGGATGTAACCGAGCCGAGCTTGAACGGGTCAACTCTTGTACAAGCTCGGCTCGACTTAGTTTATGCAAGCTCAAACTCGGCTTAAGTTCGTCTCGAGCTGAGTAGGTCTGGCTCGTATTCGGCTCGTTAGCCTTAAATGAGTCAAAGCCGAGCTCGGATTCTATTAGGCGATCTCTGAAAGGAAAACGACAAAGAGGCGCTTGGTGGAGGCTGAAAACATGTCAATGGCCATTATAGGGGTTTCAGAAGAAAACATGAAAGTATTTTGTAAAAGGTTAGGCCGGGGACAACAATCATAGAGCCTAAGACCCAGTGTTTTGAGATATGAAAAGATTAAAAAAAATTACATTAAAAGCATGGAATGGGTCTAAGTGCTGAATTTTATATTCATCTCAGTTGCATTTTATATGATGTCCCTTAATTGAATTAAGTGTCCTGAGAGTTGTATAGAATTTACTCTATATTACTTATTACTTTTTTTTTCAAATTGTTTAACCGAGCCGAACTCGAGTCAATACCGAATGAGCCTGGATGAGCTCGAGTTCGGCTCGTTTAAACGAGCTAGACTTTCTAGCTCATATTTGGTTCATTAATAAGTGAACCGAGCTTGAACAGACTGATACCGAGCTAAACCCTAATCGAACTCGGATTGACTTTTTCTATTACCATCCCTAATTACATCTAAAGGTTGTCAACCGCATGATGTATGTGCATGGCAACACCCAAATTAATACATGCGTGGTGCCCAATTTTCATTTGGCGCGCACTCTTCATTTTGGCTTTATTCTCCTAAATTTCTTCAAGCTTGACTGAAAAAGTTGTGATGAATCTTCTTAGCTCTGTTGCTAAGAAAGTACAAGATTCCGAGATATGTTAGAATATAGAATGAGAATAATGGAGAAAAGAGGCCATAGGAGGGAATTTCCTCCTATGGCGTGGAAAAAATACAACCTCCGTCAATTTTTTCGACGATCGGCCCCCATCATCTTCATCGTTATCATCTAAGATGTGGGTACACCAAATTTCATGTGATTCTACAACTTTTTCACCGTTGATTTAGCAATGTAAGAAGTTCTATTGTCGGTAAACCGTTAATTTTGAACCCACTAAATCAACGGTGAAAAAGTTGTGGAATCATATGAAATTTGGTGTACGCACACCTTAGATGATAACGATGATGATGATGGGTGCCGATCGTCGGAAAAAATGGTGGAGGTTGTATTTTTTCCACGCCATAGGAGGAAATCCCCTCCTATGGCCTCTTTCCTCCATTAATCTCATATAGAAATGAAATATGGACTGATAATACTCTATATTGGCGACCTCCCAGATTAGGACACGTGGCCGATGACGTGTCCCAGAACCCAGAAGAGAGGGCCCACAGGCGCCGACCAGGCCATCCCTGTACCCGACCTACAAGCACAAAGCTGGCTCACCTCAGGGCCCTGCAAATTGGCCCCCTCGGCTTCTCCGCTCGCCTCCGAGCTACCGCAAGACCGAGATACCTCGGCCCTCTCGCTCGTTCCCGAGCTCTCCCGCCGAGACCATCTTCCTCGGTCCCTCCGACCGACCGACCCTACCACTCGCAGGCGTAACCGCCGCTCCGCGAATCTCGCCACGCGCGGATTCTCCGCCGACAACATCCCACGTTCCACACCATCACGATCCCCTTTAACGGGCGATCCGCTTGTTACGCGGGCGTGACGTCGGGGGCGTAACTGCCGGCGAGATTCTCGCGTCTGCCGCTGCATGCCACCACTGCTATATAAACCCTCATCACAGAGGGGTCAAGTAAGCCATTCTTTACACTTACGCCGTTACGCTGCTCGGATATTGTCACTGACTTGAGCGTCGGAGGGTCCTCGGTGGTACCAAACCATCCCGGGACTTCTTTGCAGGTACACGGCGGCAGCGTTCTCATCCCACTTTGTCCTCTTAAAATCCATTGAGACTCACACGCAACAAAAAACAATCGACCCAGTTTATCTCGAGATCAACAGAAGACAACATCTGACGGAGGCCCGAAAAGGAGCTCCATCAGTTGGCGCCGTCTGTGGGAACACTAACTCCTCCAAAATACAAAGTTGGCCTTCCGATCTCCGCCCGCAAGGCAACCGACTCCCCTAAGGATCCAAACGCCCACTACCGCCCCCCGCGCAACTGGGGCGCGGACGGATCCTCGCCCAAGGTCGCCGGCCTCCCCGCAGGCTGCCACCCCACACGCTCCGGCGGCCGCCCGACCAAAAAAGCTAGGAGCCGGGAGCCTATCACCTTTGGCGACGAGGATCTCCACGGCATATCTGTACCCCATAGCGACCCACTGGTGATCGTAGCGCGAATTCACCGATACGAGGTCCACCGAATACTCATCGATTCAGGCAGCTCAGCGGACATTCTCTTCCACGACTGCTTTCTGCGGATGGGGCTGGCTCCAGCGGACTTAAGGCCGACCTCCCACGTCCTCTCGGGATTCACCAACCACTCCGTCCCGGCGCAAGGGGTGCTCACTCTGCAGTTCATGATCGGGGAGCCCGGCCATACGCGCACGCTGCCGGTAGACTTTATCGTGGTTAGGGTCCCTTCGGCCTACAACGTCCTCCTCGGCCGGCTGACTCTGAACTCCCTCCAAGCCCAGGTCTCAACGTACTACCTAGCGATAAAATTCCCCCTCGACCGAGGTGGGGTGGGCAGGGCCTACGGGAGCCAACGGGTCGCGGAGGTGGGCCTGGCAGAGGCATCTCCCCCCGAGCAGCACGTTGATAGCGCCGATGCATGCGACGACATGGAGGGGTCCCTAGACACCAGGGACGAGCGGAAGGAGGTCCGTGGGGTGCCGGTCGAGCAGCTGACCGAGGTGCCCTTAGCGGAAGGAGACCCAGGGAAGACCGTCCAGATCGGGTCACTCCTAACGAGAACTGATCAGTCGAAAATATTGAATCTTTTAACCGGCAATTTCCCTATCATTCGCATTCATATGGAAGTGTTCGGCATTCATATTTCACATATTAGCAAAACAGTCGCAAAATATCAGATTACATGTGTTAGACCTTAAAACCAGCATTTCTAGGGAAATTGTCTGCATTTCATAACATGGCATCATTCCTATATATCGCAACTTGTGTTTCGAAGTCTGTGCAGGAAAATCAGAAGCTTGCTCAAATTTACACTCCAAAAAGATACACCAACTCAAGAATTTGGAATCTGGTATTGATATAAAGGGAATTCAGGAATTCAATATATCACAAAAGACACCTGAAGACATAAGAAGCCAACACAAGAAAGTTGAAGACATAAGGCCACCAAATGGCCGCGGTTCCGCGGCCTAAGCCATCAATTGCCGCGGAACCGCGGCAGTTATGCCACGTCAGCCCTAAAATTTTGGTGCACAATGCTTCTCTCAGGGCCCACACTTCAGCAAGACATGTCAAATTCCAGAAGACCCCAGAACCTTCTGCCAGATCAGCAAACACTTGGATCTACACTAAACTAGCCTATCATTCTAGAAACTTCTCCCTAAACCCTAGCTTAAATCCTAAGCTAAGCCTAACTAACTACTTCTAGAAGTCTTTCAACAAACTTTTGGAGGGAACTTCTATTTCAAACTCAAAGCTTAGGGTTTGGGAAATCTATAAATAGGACCCTAGGCTCACTTGTAAAAGATGATTCATTCAATTGATCCATTCATTGATTCATTCATTGTTGTTGAGTAGAAACCCTAGTTCTTCTTCTACCCAACAACAACCACCTCCAAACCCTAACCCTAATCCAATCCACAAATACCCACTTCAAGATTCATGGAGTTCAAGCCAAGCAAGTCTTCTACAACCCTTTAGAAGCAAAGCCGGACTTCATCGGAGCACGAGATCGAAGCGATCCAAGACTCAAGAAGCCGAGCGATGCAAGATTCAACAAGCGATATTCCTTCCTCTTGTAATTCTTGAGAGTTGTAACTTCTTGTTGATGTAATAAAGGTGAAGATTCTTTAAACTTGTTTACATTTCAATTCTAGCATCATGATTTCTTTTCAATTCTTGAATGAATTCTTTGTGATGATATGTGAATAAACTCCGCTCGTGAAGGAATCGAGATGATTGTAGAATGATGGTGTTGATGAATCTTTAAACATTTTCTTAAGTCTTATAGCAATGGTAAATTCTTGAAAATAGAATGATCGATGATCTAGATTGATGTGAAATGGGTTCTTGATTCTTTTCGCACGATCTAGAAATTCAAGAATCGATCATTATATCTTCAAGAAGCTATCTAGCGAATGTGATTCATCGAAAGGACAAAGGATAGGACGAAGAACCCTAATTCTTCGCAAGATCCTTAACCTCGATCAATCGACATCGAGTTAGTATCAATTCGCTAATGGATAAGAAATCATATTCTTGAATCTTCATCACATCTACAATCTAATCGATTCCTACGAGCATTTTATTACAAATCTTGAAACCCTAAGTGATTGGAATTCTATCGAAACTCGATTCTTGATGTTTATCATTTTCTTGATTCTTGATTAGAATAGTGACACTTGAAACATTTGATAAAATCTTGAATCATGTTTTCTTTTCTTTTCTATTAACTTTTCAATTCAAACAAATCAAACATAGAAACGAATCGCACAATCCCTGTGGACGATCCGCACTCGCTTACGATCTACAACTGACACCGTAATTGATTGCGGTCAAATATAATTCTTTGATTGTGAATTTTATTCAATTTTCCAAATACCGACACAAAGAAACTTATTCGTTTTATTCGATTTACACAGTCTTGAATTTTAGAACTAATCAGGAACCCAGCGGGATGACCTGACCGAGTTCCTTCAGAGCAATTCCGACGTCTTCGCCTGGCCCCCGCCGACATACCTGGGATCGACCCCAAGATCATCTCCCACAAGCTCGGGGTTGATCCTACGACCCGACCCGTCCGGCAGAAAAATAGAAGCTTCGCCCCGGTCAAACAAAAGGCCATCGAAGAAGAAGTTGACCGACTCATCGCCGCCAACTTCATCATGAACGTGCCCTACTCAGAATGGCTGGCCAACGTGGTCCTGGTCAAGAAATCGAGTGGGAAGTGGCGTATGTGCATCGACTTCACCGACCTCAACAAGGCCTGCCCCAAGGACAACTTCCCACTTCCCCGCATAGACCAGCTCGTCGACAGCTCGGCCGGGCACGAGCTCCTGAGCTTCATGGACGCTTTCTCCGGCTACAACCAAATCCGCATGAACCCTGACGACGAAGACATGACCGCATTCACGACGGACCGAGTGGTGTACTGTTACAGGGTGATGCCGTTCGGCCTCAAGAATGCCGGGGCCACATACCAGAGGCTGGTTAACCGCATGTTCAAGCCGCAGATCGGTAGAAACATGGAGGTCTACGTCGACGACATGCTCGTCAAGTCCGTCTCATCGGCCGACCATGTCGGGGACCTGGGCGAGGCGTTCAAGGTGCTCCGCAAGTTCAACATGAAGCTGAACCCCGCCAAGTGCGCGTTCAGAGTGACTGAAGGGAAATTCCTCGGGTTCATGGTCACCCACCGCGGGATTGAAGCTAACCCGGAGAAGATCGACGCCATCCTGAACATGACTGCACCTCGGACCAACGTCGAAATCATGCGGCTCACAGGGCGGATCGCCGCTCTGAGCCGTTTCATGTCCAGGTCGGGGGAAAAGTGCCTCCCGTTCTTCAAGGCGCTGAGGAAAATCCCAAGGTTCGAGTGGTCGGAGGATTGCCAAGCAGCCTTCGACCAGCTGAAGAGGCACCTCGCGACGCCGCCCCTACTCACCCGGCCCGTAGAAGGGGACGAGCTGTCGCTGTACCTGGCGGTATCCGACCAAGCAGCAGGGTCGGTGCTCGTCCGGGAGGCCGAGAGGGTGCAGAGGCCAGTATATTATGTGAGCCATGTCTTCAAAGACGTGGAGACGAGATACCCCTCCATAGAGAAGATCGTCCTGGCCCTCGTGGTAACCTCGCGGAAGCTGCGGCACTACTTCCAGGCACACGCCATCGTCGTCCTCACTGAGCGCCCTTTGGGGGCTATCCTGGCATCGCCAGAGTCCTCTGGCCGCCTAGAGAAATGGAGATGGGATCTGTCTCAATTCGACATAAGGTATCGCCCGAGGCAAGCCATCAAGGCGCAAGCCCTGGCCGATTTCGTTGTCGAATGTACCATCCCCAGTAGGAAGCTGGCTCCCGCGCCGCCCCTCGCAGCCCGGCATCCCGACCAGGAAGGCCGTAGCTCAGCCCCGGAGTGGATCATCTACGTCGACAGGTCCTCCACCGAGGAGGGCTGCGGTGCCGGCCTCATTATCCGAGGCCCGAACGAAGCCGAGATGGAGTATTCCTTGAGGCTCGGTTTCAAAGCATCAAACAACGCGGCGGAGTACGAGGCCCTCCTAGCCGGCCTGCGCGTGGCCATCGGGCTGGGGCTGAAGGTCGTTCGGGTCCGCAGGGACTCGGCCCTGGTCGTCGGCCAAGTGACCGGCCGCTTCGAGACAAGGGAGCCCCTAATGATGAAATACCTAGATGAGGTGAGAAAGCTCCGAAGAAACTTCGACGAAGTCCAGGTGGAACAAATACCCAGACAGATGAATGCTCAAGCAGACGCCCTGAGCAAGTTGGCTTCATCATACTCGGCCAGCAACAGGCGCTCGATACTCTTCGAAACCTTGGCCCGACCCAGCGTTGAAGACGAGGCAGCGACGCTCCAAGTGTACGTGACACAGGAGAATGACCCAGATTGGAGGAAGTCCCTCGTGGAATTCCTGAAAGACGGCATGCTCCCGGAAGACAGGGCAGCCGCCCGCCGCCTCCGGGCCAGAACTACCCACTTCGTCTGGAGCAACGGGAACCTCTACAAGAAGGCCTTCACTCAGCCCCTGCTCCGGTGCGTCGATCCCCACGAGGCTGACTACGTCCTGCGGGAAATCCATGAAGGGGTGGGCGGCGCACACCAGGAGGCTCGAACCCTGACCCAAAAGGCACTACTTCAGGGGTATTATTGGCCCACCATGCACGAAGATGCACTAAAGCTGGTCAGGAGGTGTAAGAGCTGCCAACTCCACGACAGTATCCCCCGCCTCCCGGCTACTGAGCTAACGGTCCTGGCGTCCCCGTGGCCGTTCGCCCAATGGGGATTGGATATGATCGGCCAGTTTCCCACGGGGAATGGCGGACGTAAGTACGTCTTCGTCGCGGTGGACTATTTCACCAAATGGATCGAGGCCGTTCCTATCAGGAAACCAGACGCCGCCACAACCATCAAGTTCCTCCAAAACAACCTGATTCACCGGTTAGGGATCCCAAAGTGCATAATCACCGACCACGGGACGAACTTCGAGAACGAGAAAGTAAGGGACTTCTGCAAAGAATACCACATCCTCATGAAGTTTGCCGCAGTCGCGCACCCCCAATGCAACAGGCAGGCCGAGGTCGCTAACCGGGACGTCCTCAGGGGCCTCCGAACCCGCCTGGAAGGGAGGCAGGGCAGTTGGGTCTAGGAACTACCCCGGGTATTGTGGGCCCTGCGCACGTCAAAAAAGACTCCTACCGGGGAGACCCCTTTCAGCCTCTACTACGGGACCGAAGCAATGGTCCCAGCAGAGATTGGGCTCCCCAGCCACCGAGTCGAGCACTTTGACGATGAAGCGAACACTATGGCACTACGAACCAACCTCGACGTATTGCTGAGGAAAAGGGATCGGGCCCAGATCAGAGCCGCCGCCTACCAACAGCAAACGGCCCGGTACTATAACGCTCGGGTAAAGCACCGATCCTTCAAGGCCGGGGACCTAGTCCTGCGGCGAAACGAGTTCATCGATCAAGGCAGGCTTCACAAGTTCTCCCCAAAGTGGGAGGGTCCCTTCCTCGTCTACGAAGCGCTCCCCGGCGGAGCCTACCGCCTGCAAGACGGGGACGGACGGAAGCTACCTCGGCCTTACAACGTGGAGAAGCTCAAGCTATACCTATGAGGTCAAAACTAGCAAAACGCCGTGCCCCGGCCACCGCTCAGAATCTCCCTTTTGAATGATGATGTATAGCGTTATCTGAAATTCCTACCCATGCGAATAAAGAAACTTTCGAACCTTCTTTCTCGGTAGGGTTCCCCCTGTACAACGAGAAAGGCCCCCCAAGAGATGGTCGGGACCGAGGTTCCCTCGCTCGACTGTCTCCAGCGGGCAACTCCCATGCCACAGCGCCAGGAACCAAAGCCCTCTCAGAGGCAGCCGAGCCCGAGGTTCCCTCGCTCGGCTATCCCCCGCAGGCAGCTCCCCTGCCGCAACGCCGGGGATCGGAAAGCCCTCCCAGAGGCAGTCGAGGCCAGAGGTCCCCCCGCGGGCATCTCCCCTGCCACAACGCCGGGGATCGAAAAGCCCTCCCAGAGGCAGTCGAGGCCAGAGGTCCCCTCGCTCGGCTATCCCCCGCGGGCAGCTCCCCTGCCACAACTCCGGGGATCAAAAAGCCCTCCCAGAGGCAGTCGAGGCCAGAGGTTCCCTCACTCGGCTATCTTTCAGGAAAAAAGCCCTCGTCAAGAGGCACCGGGCAGTAACCCTGCCCGGCCAAGGGTCCTTGGTGGCTTCCTACAGCCTTATAGCTTTCCTCGCGCCAAGGGCCAAAGTCCTTCCAGAGGCAGTCGGGTCCTCGCCCGGCTATCCCCGGCTGGTAGCTTCCTACCACAACCGACAGGGATCAAAGTCCTCGCCAAGAGGCATTGGGCAGTAACCCTGCTCGGTCCCCGTCCTGGAAGATCTGAAAGCCCTCCCAAAGGCGGTCGAGCCTGAGGTTCCCTCGCTCGGCTATCCCCAGCAGGCAGCTTCCCTGCCACACGTTGAGGATCAAAATTCCTCCCCGAAGCGGTCGGGTCCTTGCCTGACCGTCGATGGCTGGTAGCTTCCTACCACCGTCCCGAAGGATCGAGAGCCCCTACAAGGGACAACCGAGCAGCTACCCTGCTCGGCCGAACCCGGCGGCTACCCTGTGGCCGCGCTCAAGGATCAGAGTCACCCGGAAGAACGACTGGATCGTCCGAACCTGAACGGTCTCCCGTCGACCTGGAGGGTGCACGAGGATACCTCCACGGCAGCGCTTGGCGCCCTCGCCGGCTGGCAGACTCGGCAGGAGGTCGCTATGGCCAAACTTACACGGAAACACAACGATACAAACAAAGGCATCCTACGGACGTCCTTCACAAAAAAAGAGAGAAGAAAAAGGGGGGGACACAAACCGACGAGTTAAGGGTTCTTTTTTTATTGCCAAAATCAAGATCTTTACAAAGGGTACTCTGGGCCCCCGGCCCTACATACTGCCCGGAGGCTTACTTCGGCCACTTTGTCGTCGACGTCACAGCCCAAGGCCCTACCACCGAAGACTTTGCCACCAAGGGCACACCAGGCCCCCCTCGTCATCTCTCGCTGGAGGCCTCGTCGCCGGAAGCGGGACCCGAGGGTGGAGTTCACCATCGTCGAACTCGGGAAGCTGTTCTTTCACGGCGTCCAAAGCCTTATTCCACGCAACAGCCGAATACTCCCCGAGCTCGGTGTAAAACTGCTCCGACGCCTTGTACTCGTCCACAGCTTTCTTAGCCCGAGCCTCGACAATCTGAGCCCTCAGCAGCGCTGACTCAGCATCCCCCCTGCTTGCGTCCCTCTCTTTCTCCAGTGCCGCAAAGCGTCCAGCCAGGTCCGCCAGCTTCCTATCAGCGACCCGGAGTGACGCGTTCAGATGACGAAGGGCACCCCGAGTCGCTGAGTTGGCGAGCTCCGTGGCCTCCCCCCGACCTGCCACGACGTTAGCCTTGTCCCTCTCTCGGTGCAGGTCACGTTGCAAGATCTCGACCTCCGAAGGAAACGCCTCCACTGGCCTCGGGGCGTGGAACGCTCCCTCGGCCTCCATACGAACGGCAAGGGCGCAGTGCTGAAGAACCTGACAGAAAGCCAGTGAGAAACCAAGGAGAGGCATACCAAGGCGAATGAGCGTGGAAGGATCCTCCACGCGTTCGGCACTAACTGGCCGGGGGCCAAACCGAAGAAATTCAGAGCGGAGATGACCTCAGGAGAGAAGGGCAGGCGCATTCCGCCCTAAAAAGCTTCTAAATAAAGGGCAATCTCCCTGCCCCGTACCTGGTCTGCCCTCTCTCCCTCCTCGGCCAGACGGAGCGTGTAGCGCGGGGGAATGTGAAAGCGAGCCCGAACGTTGGCGAGCTCGTCCTCATGCCTCACCCAGCACGAGGTGCTGGGGGCCACATCTGCCGCCTCCTTCCTGGAGTCGGCCCCCGCCTTACGGCCCCGGGGAGAGGGCCCAGTCCCTGCTCCCCGAGGAGACTCAGACACATCTAAAGGAACCTTAGCATCTACTCCTACAACGTCTACTGATTCTACAGAGGAAGACATCTAATCTGGGAAAAGAAATTCTTCAAAGGTTGAAAACGAGGGAGGGGAGACGAGCGCCGAGCAGCTGAGGCTTGAGAGAGGAAAATATGAAAGAGTAAGGGCCCTAGGGCGGACCCCACCCATATTTATTGCCGCATACGGCCTCATCCAACGGCGCCCATCGTCTCCCGCCGAAACGGCTCCTCGCGCTCAGCGGCTCCGATCGTTCCACGTGGCCGCCCAGCGCTGGACCGCATCTCATCAGACGCCGCAGACCTGCGCACGTTGCATCGGCTAATCGACGCTCGACACGTGGACCACCGCTTCGACTGCGGAGTGCACGAACCGACGCATCTTTTTTAAATGCAAAGATCTCACCTTGATTCGCTAGCAGAAAAGACAACCAACTGCCCGAGGACTCGTCCCAACGAAACCCTAGAAAGGATCTCACATCGGGAGGCCCAGTAGTCCACTCTTGACCCGACCCACTAGCTGGTCGGGACAAGAGTGGGGGGCTAATGATGATGCTTGATATTGGCAATCTCCAAGATCGTGACACGTGGCAGGTGATGTGTCCCAAGACCCAGAAGAAAGGGCCCACAGTGGCCGACCAGGCCATCCTTGTACCCGACCTGCAAGCGCAAGTTGGCCCTCCTCGGGCCCCCTGCAAATCAGCCTCCTCGACCCCTCAGCTCGCCCCGAGCTGCCACAGGACCAAGACTCCTCGGCCCTCTCGGCCCTCTTGCTCGTCTCCGAGCTCCCCAGCCGAGGCCGTATTCCTCGGTCCCTTCGACCGACCAACTCCACCACTCACAGACGTAACCGCCGCTCCGCAAATCTCGCCACGCGCAGATTCTCCGCCAGCAACGTCCCACGTTCCACGCCATCACGATCCCCATCAATGGACGATCCGCTCTTTACGCGGGCGTGACGTCGGGATGACTGTCGGTGAGATTCTCGCGCCTGCTGCTGCGTGCTGCCGCCGCTATATAAACCCCCATCACAGAGGGGTCAAGGAAGCCATTTTTTACACTTTTATGCCGTTACTCTGCTCGGATCTCATCACTAACTTGAGCGTCGGAGGGTCCTTGGTGGTACCAAACCATCCCGGGACTTCTTTGCAGGTACACGGCAGCCACTCCCTCACCTCACCTCCTCCTCCAAAAACCCATTGAGACCCACACGCGAAGGAAGATAATCAACTAAGTCCACTGCGAGATCAACGGAAGACAACATCTGACGGAGGCCCGAAAAGGAGCTCCATCATCAACTAAGTTTAGTTTAATTTGTATCAATTTCCTCTTCAACATAAAAAGTTTATTCTTTTTTATTTCAAAACTGAGGAAGAGAGAGACCGCATATATTCCTTTTCTTTTTTGTCCCATTTGATTTGTATATCATGACCCCTCTGTTTTTTTTGTCTGTCTTTTTTGTTTCCTCCCGTTACGGGGGGAAAGCATGTAATAGCTTTGAAAGACTAGGCAGGCACAATTCGCAATGTGGCTAAGTTTATACAATTAATCTTTGGAAATATATATCTTGGAGACGTAACTATAAGATATTTTCACCTCCTTAATCCCTCCCCCATTATTCCGACAGACATTAAAATAAAGTATACCAGGACTATGGATTGCACTCAAAGCGTCTTTCTCATAAATACATTATTAACTCTCCGATTCAAAGTAGAAAAAAGCGCAATAGATATACGAAAAATATCTCTAGCGTACATGATCTTTTCTGTTCTTTTTTTCTCTGTCATCTATTTTTGGTTGTAATCTTTTCATCCCATGTGATTGTAGAAAAATTGACAAATGATCAAGAATAATCAAGACAGATTTCAAAACAGCTAATTCTACAAATACTTCACGCGGTTCTGAAATTTGAACCATGTAGTTTCATTATACAAGTCTCCATATCTAACGTCTTTTGGCTTGCATGCATGAATGAGGAAATAATTTCTGCATCAAAATAGTACGTTTCTGAAAACAGTATTAATCACAGGTATGAAACTTTGAAAAAATCTCCATGCTTCTACCTATCATTCAATGAATAGCTTTGAAGCAACTTCTTCATTTAAAATGAGAGGGAAATGAGAATTGCTTTGAAGGATCAACAACAGTCAGCAGGTGGTCTTGTTCTACAGGAGCTAATATAGCAGTCTCATGCGCGTGATATGCACGTGTGTCTTATAGAGGAAAGTCATATGCACATGCACGTGAGGTCAAGGCATATGGCTCACACGTGTGATCATAGATCAAGCAATTAAGTGTGACATGTCTAGCACACCGCACGTTTAACTGATTTTTCCAATGCCAAAGACGCATAGAATCTCTCTGCGCTCCTGATAAAAATCAATGCGCGGGAAATCCCAACCATCCATCTAGGTCTGACAAACGAGGCGAGTCAAGATCGTCTCGCCGCGCAACGAGGTGAATTTTATTCGTATCGTTGTCAACTTAGGCGAGCCGGCGAGTCGACTCGTCTTGTTTGGCCAAGTCAGACGATGCAAGCCGGTTCCCCAAAATCTCGATGTCGCCTCGTTCTAGATCGCCTAGCCTAAGCCGACTCGTTCTAGTTCGCCTCGCCTAAGCCGCCTCTCGTCTCGTCGACAAACGGTCAACTCGCCTAGACGAGTTCAAACGGTCAACTCGCCTCGTAATTCACCTCGTCTCGAGATTCCAATCCAACGGTTGGCAACGGTGGCATTCCAAACGAATCGTCTCGCCTCGTCTCAACTCACCTCGAAACTCCATCCAACAGTCAAAATTAGTCTTGTCTTACCTCAACTCGCCTCGAAACCTACATCCAACGGTCAAAATTCGCCTCGCCTCGAAATCCAAATCCGACGGTCGGATTCGTTGGATTTTGCGACAATTCGTCTCGCCTTGCCTCACCTCGTAACAGTTGAAAATTTTGAAGTCCCTGTAAATACCGTCGGATTTTGCGACAATTCGTCTCGCCTCGCCTCACCTCGTAACAGTTGAAAATTTTGAAGTCCCTGTAAATAGAACCCCACATTCATTTCATCTCACACCAAATCTATCTCTCAAAATTTTTTTAAAAAAATACCTTCTTTTCTACTCTTAACTTTCAAGTTTTCAAGAATTGAAGTCCCGACTCCGATTTTTCAACGCTCCGACCGACTTATTCTAGTTTACTGCTCTTCTGCTCAATTGCTCTACCACATCGTTTTAGCTATTCTTGCTTTTATTTTATTAGCTCTTTTCTTACGGTTAAATTGGTATTGGTAATTTTTAGTATTTAATTTTTTTTAATTAGTTAAAAACAATTATATGGCAGGTTCATCTGATACACACCATCCCCAACTTCCTAATCCTAATTTAGAAATGCATGTAGAAGAAGAAGAAACCATACGGAAATCTAAAGAAACTAGAAAACGTGCACTTAGTAGTAATGTTCGGAAATACTTTACAACTGAACATAGGGGAGGAGTTAAATACACAATATGCAAATATAGTGCCGCTATGTATATATATAAGGAAGGTATCGGCACCGGTACTTTACATAAACATGTAAAAAAAACACTTAGAAAACACGTCCGGTTCCTCCTCCATACAATCACAAATTAATTTCTCTGATGAAGATCTTTTTCAATATAATTATGATCTAAATGTTGAAAAATGGCAAGACTTGTTATGGCGGATGAACACGTTCTTGGATTCGGAGAAAACTAAGGTTTTGAGCGATACGTTCAAAGGACATTACAACCGGGATACTAAAAGGTTCCGAGGAGTATGCTTAAAAGTCATCGTTTTAGACACTACAACGAAGGTAAACAACTATTAATTACTACTCTTGCTGCTTTAGATACCAGTATTCTTTAACTACTGATATATGGACTGATAGAAAGGAGCTTCCCTAAATTTGTGTTACTGCATATTGTATAGATTCCAATTGGTATTTACAAAAAAGAATTGTTGCTTCTAGACAGTTTCAGTTCTCGTATAATACACAACATATAACTACTGAAATTAAATCTTTTTTAGAAGAATACTAATATTTAAATAAGATTTTTTTATTTATTTCTTTTGACAATGCTTGTAACAACAATTCTGCTGTTGCTAAACTTATACGACTGTACAAACCAATTTGCAATGGTCGTTTTTTCCACATTCGATGTGCCTGCTATATACTTAATCTTGATGTACATGATGCATATTCAGTATGTTCTGTCACGCCCCGCTTTCCAATGTAATATACGGGGAAGAGGACGTAGCAGGGCCACAACGTATTTACTCAGAAGTAAACACGTTAAGCGTAAATAAATATTATAATAAATATAAACAAGAGATATAAATAAACAACAGTTTTTTATTGATTAAATATTCTTTATATACAACTGGAAAATAAATACAATGCTGGAAAGTGATGCCTAAACAATGACATATGAACTGAAAGTAAAAGTATGTATAAGTAGAACTAGAGTTCGGGATCCTCAATGAACTGCTCTAAATCGTCCTGGCTGGGCTCGATCTCCTGAGAGTCGGGTCCTCCTGACAACATTCTAAAGAAAGAAGAGAAAATGAATGTCGTCAGCGAACAATCGTCCGGTAAGTCCCAAAAGAGATAGATCAAGTAAAAAGGAATAGATCTGGTAATTTGTTTGTTTTTATTATACTAACGTAGTTGTTTGTATCTTGGTACAGAATATATCAGTGTATATGAGAGGAGTCCAACTTGCTCCGTGGACTAAGCTATATGGAGTATAAGGCCCCGCTAAAACCCACGGGATAATGGCAACGGATATTCAGGTTAGGTGTATTATAGTGACCGTCTCATTCCACTTCTAATATATTCCGTACCAATCAACTCCTTAAAAACCCCGTAATGTATATTGTGTTATTTTATAGATGCAAGACCTGCGGAGACTATGGTATAAATTGTTCATGTAAACGGATAAGAATATAAACGGATAGTCATGTAGTCAAGTCAATATATATTCATGGTTTGGTCAAATCAAATCTTGTTGATATTTGATAGTATTCTGGGATTCATGTTCAAATTCCAGTATATATGGATTCATGTTGTATTAGAATTATATTTGAATTATATTCATGTATGGATTGTATTCAGATTAGACCGAGACTTAGATTGAGTCAGACACTTTAAACAGATTTGAGTCCTGAATTAGCTTTATGAGTTATCGGTAACTGCTGCACATGGACGACAGGATTTGTGACTTTTTCCAAGTCAATTACCATTGATAACCCCGTTTTAGTTTTCTACCTTAAATAGGCAAGCACCCACTTTCTCCGGTTCCCTGAGGCTCAAAAGAATTGGTCCCGCTTAAACCTATATTTACTAGAGTCCTTATTGTAATTTAATATAACTTGAGGGGATTTTATGAAAAATATTTTTGGTATACTTTCAAAATAAATCTCAAGTATTTATTTATCGTATTTTGGGTTTTCATGGATGTAACTTTTAAAAGTGGGGTATTCTAGTGAATAAATACCTAACTTGAATAATTCATGTTATTTTTGTAAATTTGACTTGTATGGATTCTTAATGGTATTTTTATGAAACTTGTGATTCTTTTCTTTTGTTTGGAAAAATATAGAATTTATTATATATTTAAAATAGATGATTTGATAACATTTATATATAATTATTAAAAATAAAATTTATTTATCAAATAGAAAATCACGTTTTTCTTAAAAATTCATTAAAAATTTCATCGAGATTGGATGCTCCGTAAAGAGATCTGCATCTCGCTCTACTAGTCCCGAGGATGTGTGATAACCCGCACCATCCCGATCGGTTTCTCCAAAATGGATTGTAGAGGCTTAATTACAAGGAGTGTAAATAACACAATTTAAAGAATACGGGTTTTAATGGTTTATGGTATTTTAAAGTAAAAGTCGTATTTGTCCCAAAAATATTGTTAAAAGGGAATAATGCTATGTCATGATACGTGTTTGTGAGAGATAGGTCATTACCTCGTGAGATTTTCTAAAGGTAATATGAGCAAAAATGATAAAAGATGTCATATGTAATTTTATGGTATTTAAACGTAAAATCTTAATAAAAGTTGTTTTACATGGAATTTTGAAATGAAACTTATTTCTAAATATTAGTTAATATTTAACAAGCAAGATGTAATGATATGGTTAAGTGGTTCTTATGAAAAATTGAAATTTTAAAGAGAATATAATTAAGAATCGGTATAACTTCACTTACCGACGTGATTTGAAAAGAGAAAGTTTTGAGATGTGAAAAGAAGAGAAGAGAGGGAACTTACTAGATGAAATAAGAGAGGAGAGGTTGAGAAAGGGTTTGGAAGTTTCGTGGAGTCGCAGGGTTGCCGGAATTTTCTCGAATCGTCGCCGAAACTTGACCTTAGGCTAACTCCACTTGTACTCTTTTGTGACTTGGAAAATTTTGAGAATTTTGAACAATAGATTTCAAAATGGAAAGGGCTAGAGTGCAATGTGGTATTTATAAGAGAAATTAGGGTTTTGAGAATTAAAAAGAGAATTAAAATGCATTAAAAATAGATTAAAGAGATGAATTTAATCTCTCTGTTAATTTACAGAGAAATTAAACAGAAGAGAAGTAATGGGTGTAGGCCAAACGACTAGTGTATAGAGTTTGGGGACTTTTACCCACGGTCCAACCGTCGGCGTGGGTCGTTTTCCCAGTCTCGCCGGCCCAATTGGTGAGATGAGAGGTGGGATTTGGGCTATGTGTCCAAGGCTGTATAGTCTGATTTTTCATTTTTACGTGTATTGCACGTGTAAACTTTTGGGGTTCCAAAAATTTTAAAAGAAAAATCATAAAAATAATATGTGGCTAATGAGATTCGAACACATAGGCTACATTACAACAGTGCAAGACTTTACCAATGAGCTACTAGTGCTTTCCTGTTGTTTTTTAAACTAATTAATATTTAAAGTATACTCAGGCTTGTAAATACTCCATTCACTATATTAACTTTAAAAAAAATTTGTACATTAAAACAGATTTGTTGCATGTTATTTAAATATTTAAACAATTAAAAATGCATGTAAGTTTATTAAAAGTTCTTCCGAAAGAAAATCTGGATATATAGCTAGATGCATGGCTGCGGGAATAAGGCTATCTCTTAGAAAAGATGTGGCCACTAGATGGAATAGTACATATAACATATTTCGTACTGTATCAAAAACTAGCGGAATTATCAGCAACATATGGAATGAGCAAATGCCTGTAGAAAACTACTTAACAGATGATCATTAGGCGGTTGCAGACATTTTAAAAGATTTTCTTATGACTTTTAAACTAGCAACCGAATGTTATTTTGCTACCCACTTCTCATATTATTGTCTCAGAATTGTATAATATAGCTCAATATTTTTCTATCATTGTACTAATGAGATATTTCATTAAGATTTCTACATATTACTCTGAAATTCCAATTGTTTATAATTTGTGTTCGATAATGGACCCTAAAATTAAATTAAAAGATTTGAAGGCTCTTTTAATGGGGTTTCATGGATACATGGGTTATACTTTAGATATTGATACTTATATTAATACCGTTAAATGTAATTTAAATGAAGTGTTTGATTTATATGTTGCATGATTTTCTACTGGTAGAAGTACTCGAGTACCGGCCGCAACTAGTTCACGTGCTTTGACTTCAGCCTTTGCACTTATTCAACAGTCAAAAAGGACACAAGGCCTCATGGCCTCGTCATTGTCAACTTTAAACAAGTTAACAATATATTTACAGACTGAGTTATACATAGATTATATCATAGATGAGATTGATATTTTAGCCTGGTGGAAAAACCACGGACATTTGTATCTGGTGCTTTTTATTATGGCTCGTGATTTACTAACCATCCAGCGTCCACGGTAGCGTCGGAGAGTGCTTTTAGTACGGGTGGTAGGATATTAAGCAAAAAAAATGCAGTTTAGCATACGACACTATGGAATGCATGGTTTGCTCACAAGATTGGAAAGGAGCAGTTGTTAGGAAACAGAATCAAATCACTTTGAACTCAGATTATCTATCTGAAGAGCTTATAGGATCGGAACAGTGCAACACCGAAAGAGGAATCACAACCGACGACGGCGAGTAGTAGGCATGAACTATTAATAATAGAAAAAGAAATATGTAGACCTGATTCGTTATCATTAAGCTCAATATTTAGGAGGGATACGTAGGCAGCTCGAGTGGGTTTGTTAAAAAAAAAACAAATTGTATTATTTAATTGTAATTTGATTTATATTAATGAAAATTTTAGTTTATTTTTCATTTATTCTAACCCTATTCACTTTTTTTTATAAACTTTTAAGAAATTTTTTTATTTAAAAAAACAGAGTCAGGCGAGTCGACTCACCTGACTCGCCCGAGTAGGGTCGTCTCGTCTCGCGATTCGTCTAGACGAGACAGTGAGACGAGCAGGGTTGGGATCGGCTACTGTTGAACTCGTCTCGCCGGCTAAACGAGACGGGTTCAACCTACCTCGTTTGTGAAGCGAGCCGGGCAATTCGCGAAGCGGATTGGCCCGGCTCGCTTCATTTGCAAGGCCTGCATCCATCACAAGTTGAACTTATAAGCATATCAAAGTTTGACGAAAAGCTGCAACATGTAGTGCAGCATGTGAATAGAAGGTCGTAAACGCCGCCTTGAACATTGCTCTAATATGGGGTTGATGAGAAAGATTTTATTTATCCCCCCCACCCCCAGCCCCCCACCCCCCAGCCCCCCTCCCCACCCCACCCCACCCCACCCCAATACAACTAGAAACAATGGAGCCCATACGCCACTTCCAACTTAAAATTAGCCAAATCAGTCAATTCATTGAATATGTAAGATCGAGTTTGAGGGTCCATCTTTGCACCTCGAATGGTAGACCCAAACATACAATCTATCATACAAGTCAGCGCCTGAAAAATGTTTCATTACTTGTCTTTTGATCCTTTGTTCTCCGAATTTATTTTCACACTTCTATTTATGCAGTTGTCAACAGCATTGATTCGCGTTTGATGTAAACTCTTAACAAAGACCACCGGCAAAAATGAAAGGGGATAAAAGGCCTACAAGTGAGACCAGTTCATGAAGCTTTCACACGCAACACATCAAAAGTTTTCTAGGTATTGACCTATATCCATATAACTATAAATTGCCGAAACTTGACATGCCGATGATCGATTACGGCTTTCCTCCACTTAATTGCTTTGGTCCAGCAAACTTCTCTTCGATATCCAGCGTTCAAACGGTTAAGGTCACTATGAGAGCAAACCCCATGATTAAACTGTGCAAGTAGATCAACGATAAATAAGAAAAGACACCCAAGAGATGAGATTGTGGGAGAAGAAAACATCGTATCTTTTCTCAAGTTTCTCAATTGATGCTTTTCACAAAGAATTCTAATTTTGAATATACAGAAACAGGAGGAAATTTCACCTGGAGGAGACAAAGCTTGCATCTGTTGACAAAAAACTATGTGTTGGCTCTAAATATTTCTTAAACATACTAATTAACACTCGATCTAATATTCAAAGCAATGTATGTCTCTCGAAAACAAATGTTTAGGCAAGTGAAGAATGGCCTTTCCTTAGTAGATTTCATCCGAAAAGGCTTATTAGCAACCGTTTCAAGCGTTAAACGGATAAAATAACGTTTTATCTAAAGAAATAATAACTATCGATCAAATTAACTCGAATGACATTGCAGTCTAAGAAAATACAGCAAGCCAATATTATTTATTAGAGTCAACGGCATAAATATTATGAGATGGACGATAATGGAGGCTGGCCGTATAACCAAGCGAACATATCTTCACTAAGATGAGTAACTATAATTCCAATAGCATTGGGAAAAAAAAGTTTTTGATGAAATAGAAATTTATCGATTCGAATTCCTCAAGTCTAGAAGGTTAATATTAAGACGTTTCTTTGTGTCATTAAGTGTATCTGCCGACTGAAAAAGAGCTGTGGAGCTTTCGGGCATTATTCAATTTATTCATGCATGGCTCTATTGTTTGTTTTTTCGATAATATAATTGCTTTTAACAGAAAATGACAGCCTAAAACGCGTTTAAGGCTAAATGCCAAAAGAGATTAACAGTTGTTTGCTCCACTTAATTAAATATTTGGCCACTGCTTTGTCACTAATGTTCATGCATTGTATGAAATATGAAGACAAAAATAGAATCAAATCAAAGATCCAATTAGAGTCTCATTCAAATTAAGGACCAAAATGAGTGGAAGCAGCTCATTAAAACCCCAATGATATTGACATGTAAATATGTTATAGCATTCACAAATAACATCATGACACATTTTTTGATCTTTAGTATTTAATGTTGATGTTTATTGAATTTTTTTTATATAAAAATACGAAACCAACAAAAATAAAAACTCTCATTAGACGACATGTGTCATGTTGGAAAATACGACCACATTTTTCTTCTATGGCCTCCTTGGATAAGTGTGGATTGTGGAGTTATAAAGCCAAACAAAGCTTCCAACAAAAGTGAAGACGACATCTCAGTTGTTTTGCCGAGTCCATGCTTTTATTGGATAAAGAATGCAAATTTTTTCCCCCATCTTGAGAAGAAAAACCATGAACAATCTAACCGTCCAAGATCTTTGATAGTCTGGACGGGCAGATCGGATTGACATGACGATAACAGGAAAAAGAACGATGTTACCTTGGAAGAATGGAAAAATTTGATATCAAACAAGCAACTGCTACTGCTCTCTTCTTAACTGTGGAATAATTATGTATTCATAATTTAATTATGTTGTAGGCTAAGTTTTAGGCACAGTTGCGTGCAAATAAAGACTTTTTCTTAAAGAAAATCTAAACATCCAAGAGAGAGAAAGGATACAATTTTATTTTCTCTACCCTAAACATTACATCTTGTGCACGTGCATGTGCAACGCACGTGCCAAGTAGTCGAGTAGGATCACATTCATATTTATCAGGGAACATGTGTTGTGCTTAGATAGATAACACATTCTCACAAACTCATCACTGGCTTCCATTTAATTGTAAGCACATGTTGAATATAAAAATTAAGTGACAATTGATCTATTAGTCAATGATATGACTTCTCGATTGCACTATAAGTCAATGCTTTGATAGCCCCAACCCATAATTTGTCTCTTCCAAAAAACAAAAACAAGTCTCGATCATAAATAGTTCTTTTAGCACCGCTCTGCTCGGTAAGAAGAGGATAAGTGGATCTGCGTTCTTACTTTCTTAATTTGGTTCTAAGAATAAAGATCAGAAAGCAATTGACAACAATTTGGTTCTAAGAATAAAGATTGGAAAGCAATTGAGAGCGAGCTTGTAGCTTGCCACATCATATTCTTTTCATTTCCACTTTCTGGCTGAAACCTTAGAAAATAGATGAAAATGAGCAGGGAATTGATTATCTATTTTGTTTATATTTATCTTACTTAATGCATATTTAAAAGTTGATTACCATTTAAATAATTTTTGATACATATACGGGTATCTTTTTACTTCCACAAAAGCTCCATCCTATCGATTTTCTCACCTTCTTCCAAACCTAGCAAATAAATTTTGTTGATTTCTTACAATTTAGCCTCCTTTCTACTTTCCTACTTTATTACTTTATTCTCTCTTTCTAATCGCCAACCACACGGCTTTTTCTACAAAGAAAATGTTTTATTGTAATTTCATATTTTACAGTAAAACCTTATTCCTTTGGTTTTTGTAAGGGAAATCATAAGAATTGACTGTTAAGGTTGCAACGCTGGCATTCGATTATAAAACTAATTAAACTAAGGGATCTAACAAATGTATCATGGTATATCTTATAGCCTTAAGGATGTAATTATTTTTAACAGTAACGAGTTAAGAGGAATAAGATCATATCTAATTAATTTCCAAGTGCCTGCATTTTCTCAGGAGCAAAGCCCTAACATAAAATTCATTGCTCTATATATCAACCAATGCATCAGTACCTTATAAAAACCAACTCAAAAGATTACATATATGAAAATTTACGTAAGGTAAAAACCTTGAACAAAACTAGGTACAAAACCTTTTTCATTGACTGGTCTGCAAATTCCTTGCTTGTAAAAAAAAACATGAATTCACTAGCAAAAAGTAAAATAATGAAAGATGCATTCAAGAGCAAATTGAGAAATAAAGTACTAGAACTAATATATGATTGCATGCATATGAAAGCCACCTATGAAAAAGTAAAGATATGTCGCTGGACCAAAAAAAAATTTGATTTATCCAAATGGGTTAAATGAATGAAGGAAATCTAGAAAATAATCTCAATTAAGGGTTATGCCTCCATTAGGTTTTGATAGCTAAGTACCCTTTAACTGACAATTTTTGCATTCAACTCTAGAGCACCCAATATAACCACAATCTCAAATATTGAAAAATTACTCACTCATGCAAGTATATATAGCCAAAAGAATATCCTTAGAAAAAATTATCATATTCTAATTCTAATAAAACTATGGACATCAAATCATAACAAAAATAAACATGTATAAAAATAATGAAAGCAGCAACTAAACAGTTTATTCATGTTCAAAAAAATGAATAGACAGTCAAAGAAGAGTAGGGAAGCAATGAGGGAAGAGCCATTACCTTTACAACATGCAAATTTTAATACATAGTCTAAATCTTCTCTCAGACCAAAAAATCTTCAAATCCTCGGCGAAAAATTTCTACAGGCTCTCCTCGTCTACAATAAAAAAAACAACCAGCAATCCAATCACAGAGGAATAATTGTAGGTCAGCAGCAGCAGATTTATCGAGCAGAACGCAACGGACGCGATACATGATCAAATTAGAGACATGAGCTTGTAAACAGCAGTTGATTAATAATGATGTATTACGAATTTCGTTAATATTTGAATCAAAGTCTCGGCGTTTGTACAAAATTTAACCAACAAAAATTAGTGCAAGAAGAATTAACCGATTTATGGAATGGCAATATCCTGTTGTCCGGGATGAAATATCCGAATCTTTAATAACTTTAATCGTGAAGGTTCAAACTTCTGACAATCATGTAACTAAGTGGCATTTTATCCGGCGAAAAAGCCGAAAGAGATTAAACTGGTACAGAGTCAATATTTCCAGTATAATTGGTTCTTCTGAATGAAGTCACAATAACCAACAACTGTATAATATTTGTAAATAAATTACTTCTACCTTAAGATTCGAATAATTGACTAAGTTATCCCAGAAACTTTCTGAATAAGACCGTTGAACTCAATCCCTTTCTCAATTCTCAAACTATTTGACAAATTAAATAAAAAGGCAGAATTTCCTCATATAGCAAATACAAATTTGCAGGATTACATCCATGTATTATGCATATGAAACAAACGATAAATAAGCACAAAAGTACATATGAAAATCCACTGAAGCGAAGTTTAACTGGATAACACTTTTTACAAGAGGCTGCAAGAATTATTCACCATGTGTCAAACCAGCTAATAGTTCTTACGCAACTTATCCGATATATATATATATATATATATATATATATATATATACACACACACACACATATATATATACAATATGAATCGATATATCTTTACCA
Source organism: Agapanthus africanus (assembly GCA_030015575.1). Taxonomy (NCBI): domain Eukaryota; kingdom Viridiplantae; phylum Streptophyta; class Magnoliopsida; order Asparagales; family Amaryllidaceae; genus Agapanthus; species Agapanthus africanus. Next base: position 605,857,432 of record CM057340.1, read on the forward strand.
AGCACACATTGCCTACAATTCTTATTTTGCACATTAACGAAAGGGAATAATGCCTTTCTTAGACTACTAACTTCTTGCCTTTGGAAGATGCATAAAAGGTGGATAAGTAGAAAAATATTGTCACAAACAACAGCAGCATGTCATAAGCTTATATGATAGCTTTAAGCGCCGCAATTATGGTACAGCAAAATCGATACTAACTCACTCGGTAAGGTACACTAAAACATTTGGCACACATGTGTGATGTGGGAGAACAAATTTGAAGAATATATATATATATATATATATATATATATATATATATATATATATATATATATATATATATATAGATAGATAGATAGATATCCTAACCCAAATCTGCATATAGCTAGCATATAGCATGTAACATATTCCGTCGTCTATTTGAAAGAAAGAATAAATGATGAAACAAACAAGTGCAATAGTCGGATTCTTTCACTGTCTAATATCTCAAATTGCAAGGATCGAATAAGCATCAATAATTTGCCAATTAAGCAGGTTACTGGTTAATTTGAGCAAATAGCCATCAAATTTTTCATAACACTGCTTCATAGGTGATCCATTTTGATGGCAAAAGGCTTAGATGATGATGATAACGACGACAATGATGATTCGAATCCCTTCCATTTGGAGATTTGATCGACTTATGTTCTCTATATACACTGTTTGCTATTTAAACTCGTCGATATTGGTCATGGAATCTGTCACCAAATCCACCTCTAAAAGGGATCCATAGAAATGTGAGACAAATTACTATTGTATTCTTTCCTTAAAACATGCTTCACAAAATCAGTGAAGGCAGTTGCCCTGTGGGTAAAACAAAATGATACAATAATGATCATAGAAGTCATTAACAATTCATGCAGCTTTCACAGTGAGTTTTATGTGCTTGAGTTACTTAGTATGCGAGCATTGTGGATTAGCGTGCTCCCATGTTGAGTTGCATCTGCCCCATTTGCTCAAATCAAACGGCTAAGAATCATTCTTGACAGATATATTGAAAATATGATGGATTGCATCAATGCAATTTGATATTCTACATTTTTATAAGTTACATATGTGCGTGTGCGTGCGTGCACACAATTATAATGTAACTCAGGAGACGTGAGATTTGTGAGTTAGCGAAAAAGTCATGCCCCAACATATGGGCCAATTCATGGTTATTATTAATTATAAGTATCCTAGAGTCCTGCTTTGGTCAGCCCGCCAGATATATATTCAAAAAATTGAAAATTTTCTGCAGAGATTAGCATCTACATGTTCATCTCTGCTGAGACGCGTAAGAGCAAGTCCAGCAGAAGCGAAATTCATGCATCACCAAAGTAAGTTCAAGGACTTGGAGCTCATGGAAACAAAAATACATTTCCAGTCATAAATACAACTATGACCCCTTGATCGAAAGAAATAAAAATGATAAAATGATAATAAAAAAAAAGAAGAAGAGAAGAAAGAGGGTCTCAAAGAAATGAATATAGGATCAAATAAGGATAGGGAAGCGCTGAGGTAAGAGTTATCACCTTTCTTGAGAATGCAAATCACGATGCGTTTTGAATCTTTTGCGGACTAGAAACCTAAAAATTTCCTGCGAAATAGTTTACATGTCATGATCTCAACATGGTAATTATGCCCTATATATATATATATATATATATATATTCACCCTTGTTTTAAATATATCTAATGGTAAATTTTGGAGACCAAAAATTGAATCAAAAACCAAGACAGACATATCAACAGTAGGCTTAATTCATGCTTAGACAATGTCAAAGATAGTGGACTTTTGACTTTAGAATTTTATATTAACATTTCACTATTTCAGGCTCTCCTCGTCGACAATAAGAAAATCAGCAATCCAATTACTGAGGAATAGTGGTATGCCAGCAACAGATTTATCAAGCAGAAGGCATCAAGCACGCTACGTGAACAAATTAGAAACAGGAACTTGTAAATAAGGTTCATTTTTAATTCTTTGAAGTTTCCACAGCCATTTATTAATATTGATATACTAACTTTTTGTTAATACTGAATCAAAGTCTCGGCTGAAATTTTCATCTGTAGTTCGTACAAAGTTTCCCAAAATTTTAAGCAACAAAAATTAGTGTAAGAAGAATGAACCAATTTATGGGATGTCTAAACCTTCATACTAAGGCTAATATATCTAAATCTGTAAACAATTTTACTTGTGAAGATTCAAACTTCTGACAATTTTGTAAACAAGTGGTGCTTTAGACTCTAGATGGGAGGCTTAGTCAATGTTTACATAATTGGTTCTTCTAATTTAGGAAGTCATATTAACAAATTATCGACAAGAATTCATATAATATTTGTAAATGCGTTACTTCAACTATAAAGATTCGAATAAATGTGCTATCCATGAAACATTCTGAATTAGACCATTGAAAATATATATCTTCATCTCAATTCCCAAATCAATTAAGACTTGACTGTTGTAGTAAAAATTTACACCCCTCTTGTCCAAAATTTCAAGGTCAAAGTCAAAAGTCAACCCCAAATCAAATGGACCCGAGCCCAAGCAAGCGGGCCCAAGACCAAGTCAAGCCCAAGCATGGAAGGGGCCGATCTCATGCCAGGAAGAATGGGGCAATAAATAAGTTTGATGTAATTTTTAGAAATAAATATATGAAAAATGGGCAAAAAAAACCAAATTGTATAAACCTCATGGCTTATGTGCAAAAGGAAATGACCACATGAGACATGAGAAGCCACAAATGCTATTTAGAAAGGCCCAAGGGGCTATATGTAAAAGATATGGCCTATAAAAGGCAAATATGATGAGAAATCAATAACAACTTCTATTCTCTTAATCTATCTAGGATTTTGTGCCTTCTTCTTTAAAGATGTTAAATCTCATTCTTTCTCTTTTTTGAATTAAATCAAGAGCTTAATTCTTTCTTTCTCAAAAAGAAATAGTTTATCACTATAAATTATTGAAGGGGAATTCTAATCTCCCATCAAACCTCTAAAGGGGAGATTTTAAATCTCATCACCCTTCTCCAAAATCCAAAAAAATAGAGGAGGAAAAAGAAGGCCCGTCTCCAAAAATCTCACTTTGAGAGGGTCCAAGGCTTAAATGAGAAGAAAGAAGTCCCCTTTCATCATCTAAGCTATAGATCTTAAAGTTTCAAGAGATCTGTCACGTCCCGCTTCCCAAAATACGGAAAACGAGATATGACTAGGCCAGCCATGCTCCTGTTTCCTGATTTAAAATCAGGAAAGCTTCTGGGAAAAGCTTCAGAAAGGGGTCACGTGTTGGCACGTGACACCTAAAAAAGCATCATCAAGTCAAGTTCAGTTTCCTGACTACGCTGAAGAAAATGGGCTTCAGAAAGAGTCACGTGTTCCCACGTGACCAGGGTCACGTGGCGACACGTGACATTTAAATGCAAGCGTCAAAGGCACACAAGTTCCCTGATCAAGTCAAGGAAAAGGCTTCAGAAGAGGTCACGTGCCTCCACGTGACCAGGGTCACGTGTTGGCACGTGACGTTCAAGGCAGCAGACTCGTTCTCCAAAAGAACCGAAGAAAGAGAGTTCAAACAAGAGTCATGTGCTCACACGTGACCAGGGGTCACGTGGTAGCACGTGACGTTTAAGCAGCAATCAGAAGACAAAGCGCAAAAGAAAGGAAAAGGCTCATTCCAAAGGGGGTCACGTGCTCACACGTGACCACGAGTCACGTGGTCACACGTGACCGGCTTTCAAAGCCCATTTTGTCAACAGAATTAAATTCTGAGAGAAATTCAAATCTTTCCAAAGAAAAGCAACTATCTGGAACCAATCAAATTAAAGATTCAGAGGTGATGAAATATCATCTATCTATGGGAAAATCTCGGGTTTGGAAAGATTTCCCCTTTAAATCTAACCAAAATAACAAAGGAGAATCTCTGGATTTAAAATCCAATGGTGAATAAAATTCACCTAATAATCCAAAGGTCCAAAATGAATGATGGATGCAAATCAAATCTTTCACGAAGATTCGTCAAAAACTGATTGATTCGGCTGCTTCTCCTATAAATAGGAGCCAAGAGACATACATAGAGATACATGCACAGAGAAGAAAAAAGAAAAAAGGAGAAGAGCTTTGATACTTTGAAAAGACTCGGATCTTCTGCAAAAAACCCTAGGTAAGAAAGGGAAGGCCTTTTGAAAGAAAGAGAATTTAATTCTCAACAGAGTTTAACTCTGATAATGTAAAAACAGAAGAACATATTTCTTCTCTCTTTGATAGAGGATCTGCAAAGTGCACATCTCCCCTTAAGGTTGAGAATTTAATTCTCAATGGGTTGAGATCCTGCCATGCAGATCCAAAACATAGAGAAGGAATGCAAGCACGAGAATTTAATTCTCACAGAACTGTAGGAATTTAATTCCTTTAAAATAAAAGTAGGGCTTGACCCTATATCATGGGAATTTAATTCCTCCAGAACAAAAAAGAAACAGGGTTTAACCCTAATTAAGAAACCCAGTTCTGTTGAAACATCGGGAATTTAATTCCCTTAATCATAATTTAACAGAGGATGGAAGTTTAAACTCCTTAAAAACTTTTATTAGGGTTTAACCCTATTCAGCCCTTCACATATATGAGGAATTTAATTCCTACAGAAAATTCAGAGTTAAACTCTATTCCAGAAAACAAAGTCTTCGAAAGGAAGTAGGAATTTAATTCCTCTGAAATTTACAGTTCGAGGAATTTAATTTCCTGAAAAAGGGTTAACAAAGCCTCTGAACAAAATATATAGAGGCAGGGTCACGTGTCATCACGTGACCCCCCAAGAGATCTACAGAAAGCCCCCTTGAGGCAGCACCCCACGTGACCCACGTGACCCTCGGCAGGAGCTCTAATACATAGGCATTTGAATGCCCATCACGTGATGGCACGTGATACTCTGAAAGACACGATAATCTCAGAATAAATGAAGGGAGGGCGCTCTCACGTGCTGCCACGTGACCCCTCTTGTCTTAGTGTTTAACACTAAATTGAAACTCTCGAACTCAGTGTTAAAATACTGTTGGGCTTTAGTGTTCAACACTAATTAAAAAGCTTTATCTGCAGTGTTCAACACTGATTACCTTAGCGTTTAAACACTAATCTGAGATCTTCAGTTGCAGTGTTCAACACTGATCTGTTTTTAGTGTTTAACACTAATTCGAAAAGCCTTGTTGCTGGTGTTTAACACCAATTACCTCTTAGTGTTAAACACTAACTTATCAATCTCATTCCCAGTGTTCAACACTGACTGCTCTGTAGTGTTTAACACTAGACGTTTGGCCTAATTGGCCTAAATGGATAGAGGCAAAGCCTCTCCTGATTGGACTTAGCCCAAGATGGCCATAAGTCCTCAATTTGTGATTAACTGGGCCAATGGACTCATAACATAATTAATTCGTCTTGATCCCAAATTGGGCCAAGGACTATTTAATCCACTCCGGTTCTAGGGTACATCTCTTCACTCCTTTGATACTTGGCATTGTAATCCCTCAATGTCTTCAAAGAGGTGACGGGTCCCGACGACCACACATTGATATGGACTGTGGGGTCCTTAAACTCATGTCTAGTGCAAATTCCTGGTTACGTGGAACGCGGATAATGTCACTCTTTGACCCCGTGGAAAGCGTCCAGAGCGGAGCCTGGTCCTCGCCAAGCGCGGTAGTGAACCCGTGTGAAGCATCCAGAGCACATACCGGACTGTGGGGTCCTTAAACCCATGGACTACGACGTCCTTAACCTTGACCGAGATGTCTTAAAACTAACAATGGACCGTGGGGTCCTTAAACCCATGGACTACGACGTCCTTAACCTTGACCGAGATGTCTTAAAACTAACAATGGACCGCAATGTCCTTAAACTACCCATGGACCGCAATGTCCTTAAACTACCCATGGACCGCAACGTCCCTAAACTAGGACAATAGAGCCCCGTATGCTCTTTTGTCGGACCTAAACGGTCCCGTTTAAGTTGATCTTAGCCTCAAAAGACAGCTAACGTATCCTTAAACCTTCAAACAGAGTGGACTATGAATCCCCCAATTAACCCTGGCTCGAGGGTACATCTCTGAACTCCTCTGACATCCGTCGTTGTAATCCTTCAACGTCGTCAGAGAGGTGACAGGTCCCGACGGCCATACATTCATGGACCACTATGTCCCTAAACTGGAACATTAGAGTCCAAACGCTCTTTTGTCGGATCTAAACGATCCCGTTAAGTTGATCTTAGTCACAAAGTTAGACTAACGTATCCTTAACAAACGTTTGAGTTGATCTTAGCCTCAAGTATGGCTAACGTATCCTCAAACCAAACCCCCAAATCCAAATCTAAGATAATACGGATTTGGACTAGTCCACGCCCTACGGGCGACGACATAACTCAGTCTCCGTAAACAATCCACGGGCAACAAAATACAAAACAAACACCCACGACACGAAGTGACATCTGGAGAAGGAGAAAGTTGTTACCGCAACGCGGTAGCGTAATTAACTGCAGGGGCTTGCGCCTGCAGGGAAGAGCGTCCCCACAATCAAAAACCCCTCAAACGAGGGGGAATCTGACGAAGTCTGCTACATCGGACGCATCCGTCTAAACCTTCGATACATGGTGCCATAAATCAACTTGGCATCTTCGGAGAGGTGGACGGATAGCACCAATTAGCATCTGTCCCGAATCTCAGGCAAGACGTCCTGTCGCGCCGTCTTTCGGAGGGGAACAGATTCTGGCACGCCCGGTGGGACCTTTTCCTCTTTCCACTCCACACTTCGTGTGTCGTGACTCGCGAACCAAACGCGGTTCGCTAATGGTTGCCCTTGGGTTTCAAGATACTAAGAATGGGCGTCTTGCTTATTGCAGAAAGCAAAGGATCGATGGCTTCTACTTCCGTGAAATTCTCCAACTGCTCAGACTGCAATTGCAACCAACGCTCTGCCTCGTCAGGAGGTATAGCCTACGGACCCCAAGCTGCTTCGCTATTCACAATGCCCGTGGAACAGGTCACTCGCGCCACCACAGGATTGTTCTTTGGGACCATGCTCCCGCCGACAAACTTCACCGCTCCAGTGCTGACAACGGAAGCTCTCAAGAAGTCGGTCTTTGATCGTCTTACCCCTGCCGCGGCTCCTCTCAACGAGTCGCCCAACGTCAACGCCTCGGTCTTCTCTAGATTGGGCCAGAAATCCTTCGAACCCATCATGGGACCTACGATCTCAGAGAAGGTTGCTTCTAAGAAAGTGGCCGCTCCTGCCCCAGAAGTCGTTAAGGCAGCTCCTCCAGCCAAAAGGTCGGTCTTTACAAGATTAACGGCTTCAGCTCCCGCTTCTACTGCCCAAAGGACATCGGTCTTTGACAGGCTGATACCAACTGCGACCCCCCACCCAGATAGGGGGCAAGACGAAACCATTCTTACCGCTGACCCTACACCGTCCGCTCGACACGCTCGACGTCGCCATTGGCGCCGAGTGAGGAAGGCTGGGGGCAACTCCCCCTCCGGGTTGACTCCATCGGCCCCGGTGGCAGAGGTTAATGCTGCTGTTCCAACTGGGAACAGCTTTGAAATGCTAAATAAGGTGCGAAGGAATTCCCCTACGGCAGTACTGAAGAGGTCTCCTCCCTCATTAAAAAAGGTTGTGGAAATAAAACCCGAACAGCCCCGATCTCCTCAACGGCTGTCTTCCAAAATCTATAAGGTTTGGCGGCAGGCCCGAGACTCGATCATCGATCCAAACTTCTCCCGCCAGCACAAGAAGCTGAAAATCCAACCGGAAGCTGGTCACCAGGCTAAACCCCAAAAGGCTGTCTGGACGCCCACCTCAACGGCCCCCTCAACCTCCATGGCTCATAAAAGGAGGAGGCCAGAGAAGACCCCACAGCATGCAGCGACGGCTAAAAGCACTGAGCCCAGACGCCCTAAGTCTGGGGGCATGGTGGTGCACACTGTTTACATGGCCTCTGGAAAAGAGGAGAGCCGCACTTCTGCGGGCCACCGACCGCTAACCCGATCCGTGACGAAAGCTCAGGAGCAGCAACAAAAGCTTCAAGAAATGATGAATGCTATGGCCGCGCTCACCGGACCAAAAGAAAACCCAGAAACGTCCTCAGACGCGCGCCGGGAGGAAGAAACCGACGCTGAATTCCTTCGCCGGACACTGGAGAAAAGGGACAAAGAGGCTGCTGAACAAGCGGCCAACATACAACGGATGGGCCTTCTTTTCCAAGATGTGATAGGAATGATGATCCAGCAGGACTTACCCGCCGAGGATCCCCCAATCGTTCTTGAAGACGACCGAGGAGAAACGTCAAATCCACCACCAGCCCTCTCAACGACCAAGGAGGAGGCAATCTCTAAGGCTGACTTGGCTGATTACATAGCCCAGCAAATCCGAGTTCATCACGCTACTGAGGCAGCTGGTCAAGTCGTGAAAACGGGGCGGCCGTATCCGAGCTGGTACGACCAAATCAAATACCCGCAAGGCTATACGATACCAAAATTCCACGTGTATAAGGGGACCGGCAATCCCCATCAACATGTCGCCCAGTTTCGGGCCCTCTGCGGTAACACCGGCGGTGATGATAAATTGTTGCTCCGCCAGTTCGTGGGCAGCTTATCAGAAACAGCGTTCGAATGGTATTCGGAACTCCCGAACGATTCTATCAAAACGTTCGCTGAAATGGAGTTGTTGTTCACTCAGCGATTTGCAAGTGCCAGCGAACGCACTCCAATAACTGCACTTATTAACGCCAGGGTAAAACCGGGCGAAACCTGGGTCCAGTACGCTATACGCTGGCGGAACTTGTGGTCGAGATGTGAGCAACGCATTGAGGAAGCACCTGCGGTGGGCATGTTCGTGGGAACTCTAGACCCTCACGCAACTATCTCCCAGTTTATGATGTTCTTTAAGCCAACCACATTCCAGGCCCTGATCGACAAGTTGGCTCAAATGGACCAGATGGGTCATAGACTACCTCCCCCGAAGTCGGAACCTCGGAATGACAAGGATAAAGGAAGGGCAACCTTTGTTGCGAATGCCCAACAGCAACCTAACGCCCCGAAACCGGCAGATCAACTGGAGGAAAGACGTCGGTATTATAATGAGAAGATGAAGCGTCCCTACTCGTTCCCATGGGACAAGACGAAACGGCTATTCGAGCTGGCAATACGCAACAGACTTATAAACCTGCCAAATCCAAGGCGACCGCCGCAACCCACCGAGGTGAATAACCCTAACTATTGCCCTTACCATCAGACGGTAGGCCATCCGATTGAAGATTGCTTCGTCTTCAAAGGATGGATTGAAGACCAGTACCTCCAGGGGAAGTTTTTACTGTCCGAAAAGTGGAAGGTGAACCCACCACAGCCGCATGCTCCTAGGAAAGCGGATACACCGGGGGCAACATGTTCTTTTATTGAAGAAGCTCCATGGGAGGTCGTGCTATCAACTAAAACCAAAAGAATGCTGAGAGACCTTCATGCGTGCCCTGCGATCGAATGGAAGGACCCTCTTGAACCTCAAATTATCAAAGGAATGTTGAAGCCCCGCCCAATTACGAAGACTCGCGATAAGAGCCCAAATACTCACGTCCAACCGTCAAAATCTTCGAGGAAAAAGAAGAAGAAACCGAAGAAGCCCGTGAAGCTTGGAAACGAGCACACGAACTTGCAGAAGCAAATCGACGCGCTGGAAGAATACAATCAAAAGGCGCGAACCCCTGTCACACTGCAAGAGTTCCTCAACCACATCTTTCAAGAGGAAGATGATGGAGAGAGCTCGTCGGATGAATCCGAAGGATATGTGGCGAGTTGTAACGTAGTCTCCCACTCGTTTACCGATGATGGGAAAACTCCCAGCACTAAGAAGCCGGAGGCAGAGCCTGTACCAGAGCGTGCATGGCCAACAGACGAAATGATCGACGCTTTTCTAGACGAGATTCGTCTAAAATGTAAAGCGGACCAGGAGCGTGAAATGACCACGTCGGAAAGAGCCAAATGCGGGCGACTGAACGGAAGAGTTGAACTACCTCCGCCAGAGCGAAAGGTATCCGAAGTAGACAAGAAGATATTCAAGACGAGAAAAAGGTTTGCCAAAGCCATGTCAATGGGGATGAAGCTACCGCCCTCGGAAGGAAACACACACGACGGGGTGGAGAGGCACCCTGACTATTGCGCATATCACCGGAAAGTCTCACATCCCACGGAGGAGTGCGACGCCTTTAAAATATGGTGGCAAGGATATGTTACTCGTTGGCAACATGTTGAGCGCATGAAACGCAAGATCCGTCGGGAGCGAAGAAGTACTGTCGATGGGCACAACAGAACGACTGGCAACTGTTGCATGGTTAACGCCAGGGGGTCACAAGTTCTCACCTTTGGGAGCGACTCTGATGAAGAAATGGCTCTGGGCCCTCTCTTTAAAGAATCTGTTTTAGGGAAAGAGGAGAAATCGGAGGCCTGCGAGAACATTCAGCTGCGCAATCGCACACTCCCAGAAAAGAATCTCGGGCCCGGGAATAGAAAAGATAAGGGAAAGGAAAAAGTCACTGAAGATATCACTTTAGATGACCAAGTCATGAGAGAGCTGGCTGCCAAAGACCCTCCTAGGAAGAGTAAAGTGGACTATAACATCCTCGCGCACCTAAGGAAGCTACCTTCACAGCTTAGCATTCTCGATGCCCTCCTATTATCGAAAGAAGCGCGAGACTCACTAATTAAGGCGTTACAGGAACCCGAGCAATTCCAAGCCTTCCTCGCCACTGAAAAGATGAAGGATGAACTGGAGGAAGTGCATACGGCCGACGTCACTTTCGGTGATGAAGACCTCCTTCTCGGGACGTGCGACCACAACCGGCCCCTATATGTCTCCGGATACTGCCATGATATCAAGATAGGCAAGATCCTGGTGGATAATGGATCCTCCGTCAATCTCCTTAATGTTCGGGTGTTGAAGGAAATCTGCATGAGCGTGCAACACCTCGCTCGTGACAAGATTACTATCTCCGGTTTCGATTCACAATCGTCACGGACTCTCGGATCTGTGATACTAACATTACGCTTTGGACTTCTCGTCACAGACATCAAATTCCATGTCATCGACGCCAAGACCTGCTACAACGCCTTGCTCGGCCGTCCTTGGCTACACGAGTACAATATCATCCCTTCTACACAACATCAGTGTATGAAGTACTTCAAGGATGGTTTCGAGTATACCGTAACAGGTGAGTTAAACCCATTTTCCGTGAACGAAGTCCGTAAATACGAAGATGCGAAGTGCTTTTTGCCAGATTTCGAGGATACAGAAAGGTGTCGCAATCCGGAGAACAAAACCGCCGCCACCATCCCTATTTTCGGGAGCGATACCGAAGAAGAGGAAGAGATAGTTTATGCAGGGCCATCTCAACGCAACAACCTGGGGACACCCGCCCCCGTATTAATCTTCGGAAGTGATTCAGAAGATGAAGTTAATGCTGTGTTCTCCAACCGGCTGCCGACACAAGCACCCCTTGGCGATGACCATAGTTTGCAAATCACCATGGTACCGCGAGAACACTACAAGGATCTCGACACGCTTCAAGCTCACAGTGTGCAGGACCTGGAAACATTTTACATCCCTCCCAGGCGAAGGGGTGAGAAAGTGATCCTATTTTACCGATCCTCAGAGTCGAAAATAGAGAAAGAGATCTGGCATGGCGCAGATACTACACTCGACAGGCTCCAACCCATACGTCTGCCCAGATACTATACGGATGGATTAAAGAAGCTATTGAAGCGCCAAGGAGTACCCTTAAAACAGGCTGTTCGGCAGGCTCGGTTCTACAACAGGATTTGGGATGTCCCCGGGACTCAACGCAAATTGCCCAACGGGAAGATGGAAACACTCGGGCTTGGATACACAAGAGCTGGAAAACGGGAACGGACTCACAGCAGCTACACTATATATACCTTTGATGAAGAAGAGGACGCCCTGTCAGGAGATGCCAACCCTTCATTAAAACTAGACCCCGCGATTGAAGCACCGAGTCCGTCGTTTGAAGAACGAACGAACAAGCTTATCAGGAAAATGGGTCAGAGACTCAGGAAGACCACAACCGCGAGATGGCCATCTACAAGAAGGCCAGGACGCAACGTCTATCTCAACGTACTGGAAAAGACAAAGACGCTTATCCTCGTCAATCCGTTGTACGAAAGGCCCGACGCAGAGACGAAAATAAATCAAGAAGCGGCTCGGGTTTGTCCCTCGTGAAGAAGATGAGTCGAGCGTATTCCTTCCCCCGAGACAAGACGGAGAGGTTACTCAACCTCGCTATAAAACATCAAATGATCACGCTTCCAGAGTCTAGACATCCTGAGCAAGCTAGCAAGGTCTCTCATCCGAGTTATTGCTCTTATCACCAAGCCATAGGACATCCTACCGAAGACTGCTTCACCTTCAAGAACTGGGTCGAGGACCAGTACCGACGGGATAGATTCGCTTTATCCGACGGCTGGAAGGTAACGCCGCCGCGAAAGCATGAGCCCAAGGCCGCAAGAGCAGAACCGGGTCCACCTCAGTCCAGGGAGCGGGTTCGCACTTGTTATACGATTACGATATTAGGAGAAGAGCCCGAGAACGTAGATGACCTTCCCCGGTGCTTTGAGAACAGCAATGATGAGGTGATCTCAGAATTTCCGCCCGCTCCCAAAGAACTGGAAGATGGTATACATACTACTGCAGATAACCTCAAGAAGATTGAGTTGGGATCGGCAGACGACCCGCGACCGACATTTGTCAGCGAGCTGTTATCCGAAGAAAAGGTGGCTGCGTTAAAGAACGTGCTTCTACGGCATAAAGATTGCTTCGCATGGAACTACTCCGAGATGCCAGGATTGGATCCGGAGATTGCTGTGCATAGATTAGCAATATCCCCAGATATTAAGCCAGTCAAGCAGGCGCCAAGGAGGATGCGACTCGAGCTTGAAATGAGCATCAACGCCGAAGTCAAGAAGTTGATCGATTCTGGATTTATCCAAGAAGTCCAATATCCCGACTGGATTGCCAATATCGTCCCGGTAATGAAGAAGAATGGGACGGTACGCATATGCGTGGATTTCAGGGATCTCAATAAAGCCTGTCCAAAGGATGATTTCCCAGTACCAGTAACCGAGCTAATGATAGATAACACGTCAACTCACGAGGTTTTCTCCTTTATGGATGGTTCGTCAGGATACAATCAGATAAAGATGCATCCCGAAGACCAGAAGCATACCGCTTTCCGCACCCCTTTGGGTATATTTTGCTATAAGGTTATGCCCTTTGGTCTAAAGAACGCTGGTGCCACCTATCAAAGGGCCATGACAAAGATCTTCGACGACCTCATACATGACATCGTCGAGTGCTATATCGATGACCTCGTAGTAAAGAGCACGTCATACGAAGATCATTTAAAGCATCTGGAGACTGTATTTCAACGCCTTCGGCAATATAATTTGAAAATGAATCCCCTCAAATGCGCGTTTGGAGTCTCCTCGGGCAAATTCCTGGGATTCATCATTCGACACCGAGGTATTGAAATAGATCCGTCAAAGATTAAAGCGATCATGGAAATGCCTCCGCCAAGAACGCTCAAGCAGCTGCGGTCTCTCCAAGGGAAGCTCGCATACATCCGGCGGTTTATCGCTAATCTTTCGGGCAAATGCCGTCCTTACAGCCACCTGATGAAAAAGGGAACCCCATTCGTTTGGGATCATAAATGTCAAGGTGCACTAGACGAGATCAAGCAATACCTGCAGAGCCCTCCGGTGTTGGCCGCGCCGGTCAAGGGAAAACCCCTCATTCTTTATACGACCGCCCTCGAAGGTTCTTTAGGCGCATTATGGGCACAAGAGAACGATCAGGGGAAAGAGAGAGCACTCTACTACTTAAGTCGAGTTCTACTGGGGGCAGAAGGCAACTATTCCCCCATTGAAAAGCACTGCTTGGCATTGATCTTCGCAATAACAAAGCTTAGACATTACGCATTAGCACATGAAGTCGGTCTTATTTCGAAGGTGGACCCTCTCAAATATTTGATGTCGAAAGCCATACTGACGGGACGACTTGCTAAGTGGGCCCTGCTCTTGATGGAGTTCTCGATAACGTATCAACCTCTCAAGGCAGTGAAAGGCCAGGCCATTGCCGACTTCCTCGCCGAGCACCCGATACCGGCCAATTCTCCTCTGAACTGTGATTTGCCGGACGAGCATGCATTTGATGCGATTAGCGGCGGAAGCACCCAATGGGAACTCTATTTCGATGGAGCGTCCTCCATAAAGAAACAGAAACAAGGTATCCCAATGATCAAATCAGGGATAGGCCTCATCTTTGCAACTCCACAAGGAGGGATAATGCGCTTCGCCTTCTCCTTAACAGAGCCGAGGACAAACAATGAAGCCGAATACGAAGCCCTGATAGCAGGCCTCGAGATCGCCATCGACATGGGAATTGAGGACCTCCTCATATACGGGGATTCTCAGCTGGTCGTCAGTCAAGTAAATGGTGACTACCAAACGTGCAAGCCGGAGTTGGTAAAGTACGGCGAAAGGGTGCAACAACTATTGACCCAAATTCCCTCCTATACTTTGGAGAACATACCGCGCACAGAAAACAGCAAAGCAGACGCGTTGGCTAAACTTGCTAAAGAACTGGCTGACGAGAACCTCGATGACGTCAGAATCGTGGTACAAAGCCGTCGAGTACTCGCCCCGGCAGAAATATCTCCGGAATCATGCGGAAAAAAGGGAACGACTGAGCAGATGACTCTACAAATAAAAGACCATGAGAAGGCCGAAGACTGGAGGGAAGTCTTCATAGACTACTTTAAATCCCGCCGAATGCCCGAAGAAGCGTCATTAAGACATCAGCTCATGAAACGAGCTTTATCTTTCGCTTTTGTCAACGACATTCTATACAAGAGATCGTTTGATTCCCTATGTCTGAGATGCTTGGGACCTGACGAAGCAGAAAGAGTCATTCAGGAAGTTCATGACGGACTTTGCGGTTCTCACCAGGCAGGCCCAAAGATGAAGTTAAAAATTAAACGGATGGGTTATTACTGGCCCACGATGATCCAGGACTGCCTCGAGTATGCGAAGCAATGCCACTCATGCCAGATCCATGGAGACTTCATCCACCAACATCCGAATCCACTGCACTCGACGTTGGCTAGTTGGCCATTCGAAATGTGGGGGACTGACATAGTCGGCCCCATTGAGCCAGCATCATCCCGGGGACACCGCTTTATCCTGGCGACAACCGATTACTTCTCCAAATGGGCAGAAGCAGTACCGCTGAAGGAAGTGAAGACGGAGAATATTCTCCACTTCTTCAAGACGCACGTCATCTATCGGTTTGGAACTCCACGGCGGATTATCTCCGATAACGGGCCGGCCTACCGAAGCCATAAGATTAGCCGCTTCGCACAGCAGCACAATATAGACTGGAGATATTCTTCAGTTTACAATCCACGAGCTAACGGTCTGGCCGAGGCCTTCAATAAGACCTTGACGAAGATCATAAAAAAGAGCGTTTCCAGGAATAAGAGAGACTGGCACGAAAAGCTGCAAGAAGCCCTTTGGGCTTATCGAACTACATTCAAGACGGCTACAAACACAACGCCGTACGCGTTGGTATTTGGGACAGAAGCAGTGCTCCCCCTCGAGATAGAGTTACCCTCTCTACGAGTAGCAATCCACCACGAGCTGACGAACGAAGAAAATGCTCACCTTCGGCTTGAGGAGCTTGATGCCCTCGATGAAACCCGGCTCATAGCGCAACAACATCTAGAAGCCTACAAAGCAAAGATGACGCGCTCGTACGAAAGATTGACCAGGCCGAGGACATTCCGCCAAGGCGAACTCGTACTAGTGGTCAAAAGACCTATGATCCCCAATCGTGCCAAGCGGGGAAAATTTGAGCCAAACTATGAAGGCCCGTATATCATAGACAAGGTCTACCAGGGTGGAGCCTATCTACTCATGGACATGCACGGTGAAAGGCCTTTCAGGCCAATAAACGGCCGCTTCTTAAAGAAGTACTATACTTAATGAGCCATAGCCGGGGTCAATGATAGATGACGACGACTATGTCCGCTCGCTATCTTCCTAGGCTCAGACTTTACAAGTAGCAGCCGGCCTTCCCATATCGACGGACCGAAACGTCCTTAAACTAACGGCGGACCGAAACGTCCTTAAACTAACGGCGGACCGAAACGTCCTTAAACTATCGACGGACCGAAACGTCCCTAAAACTACTACCGCAGCATCCTTAGGCTGACGAGATGGATAAAAAAAAAGATAAAAAAAAATGATAAAAAAAAAATGGTATGTCCATAAGCAAAATGGGCACGGATGAAAACCCGAAAGGGCTCCGTGAGTAAAAACAGCAGCGCTACCGGCAAGTGTTCGTGAAAACCCGAAAGGGCGCGACCTTGTAAAAAAAAAAGAAAAAGAAAAAGAAAAAACAAAAAACGGTATGTCCATAAGCAAAATGGGCACGGATGAAAACCCGAAAGGGCTCCGTGAGTAAAAAGAGCAGGGCTACCGGCGAGTGTTTGTGAAAACCCGAAAGGGCGCAACCTCGTTAAAAGACACTTGTAGGGTCCTCTCGACCTTGTAAGGAGAAACCACCTGCGTGAGATCCTTACGACTCACAAAGGAGCAACACACTTAGGGATCCTCACGATTCCTAAGGAGAAAATACACTTGCGAGATCCTTACGACTCGTAAGGAGAATTCTCTTGTGGGACCCTCACGGCCCATGAGATTTGAAAGTCTTAAGTTACAGAAACCTAAACCTGTTCTTAAGCAAATCCTCCACAACCTCCGATATTGCCCTACAAGAGGCTCAATACTGACCCTTGTATACAATCCACGGACGCGAATAAACATTTCCCCAGCAAAGTCCAACCCTTGTAGGTCCCCTCGACCCATAAGGAGAAAACCCTCTTGTAGGATCCTTACGACTTACAGAGGAACATACACTTAGGAATCCTCACGATCCCTAAGGAGAAAATACACCTGCAAGAGCCTCACGACTTGTAGGGAGAAATACCTTTGTGAGACCCTTACGGCTCATGAAGTCAAAAGCCTTAGTCGGCAGGACCTTAACCCTGTTTGCTAAGCCACCTTTGTTCAACACCGACAGAGGCAAATGATGATTCGCTCTTGGCAATATTCCAGTTGCAGCGATGCTGACGCCTAAACCGGTATCAAATCACAAATTCTTTTGTGGCAAATGATGATTCGCTCCTGGCAACGTCCCAGTTGCAGCGATGCTGATGCCGAAATCGGCATCCAAAATCCGAGCTTGTAGCGAAAAAGCGAGCAAGCCACACATGCCTACAAAATAGCCGAAATGATGGGGCAACTTGCAATAAAAATCAGCAAGTAAAAAAAAAATGTATGCATAAAAAATAGCCGAAATGATTGGGCAACTCGCAATAAAAAGCAGCGAGTAAAAATAAATAAACAGCCGAAATGATTGGGCACCGCGAAAAATAGCCGAAATGATTGGGCAGTCGCGATTTTTGCGATATAAAAAGCTGAAATGATAGAGCATCGCGGGAAAAGAAATAAAATAAAAATAAAATACATGCCCTACAGGTGACGCTACATCAATCCCTGTACACAATCCAGGGGCGCAAACAAAGAAGGAGTCGCACTCTTCCTCCCCAGGTTTCATTAGAAGAAAGAAGCTAAATCTCGACGGGCCACAAGCGACCTAAAGATCATCCCAATACTCGTCTCGTAACAACGGACACAACTTCAAGCTAAGCGGAACAGCGGCAACTCCCAACTCCGTGGCTCGGTGGTGTACATATCGCCAACAATCAAACCTTCACCCCGTGAAATGCGGATATATAGTGCAAAATTCCTGGTTACGTGGAACGCGGATAATGTCACTCTTTGACCCCGTGGAAAACGTCCAGAGCGGATCCTGGTCCTCGCAGAGCATGGCAGTGAACCCGTGCGAAGCATCCAGAGCGGAGCCTAGTCCTCGCCTAACGCGGCAGTGAACCCGTGTGAAGCATCTAGTGCAAAATTCCTGGTCACGTGGAATGCGGATAATGTCACTCTTTGACCCCGTGGAAAACGTCCAGAGCGGATCCTGGTCCTCGCAGAGCATGGCAGTGAACCCGTGCGAAGCATCCAGAGCGGAGCCTAGTCCTCGCCTAACGCGGCAGTGAACCCGTGTGAAGCATCTAGTGCAAAATTCCTGGTCACGTGGAACGCGGATAATGTCACTCTTTGACCCCGTGGAAAACGTCCAGAGCGGATCCTGGTCCTCGCGGAGCATGGCAGTGAACCCGTGCGAAGCATCTAGAGCGGAGCCTAGTCCTCGCCTAACGCGGCAGTGAACCCGTGTGAAGCATCTAGTGCAAAATTCCTGGTCACGTGGAACGCGGATAATGTCACTCTTTGACCCCGTGGAAAACGTCCAGAGCGGATCCTGGTCCTCGCAGAGCATGGCAGTGAACCCGTGCGAAGCATCCAGAGCGGAGCCTAGTCCTCGCCTAACGCGGCAGTCAACCCGTGTGAAGCATCTAGTGCAAAATTCCTGGTCACGTGGAACGCGGACAATGTCACTCTTTGACCCCGTGGAAAACGTCCAGAGCGGATCCTGGTCCTCGCAGAGCATGGCAGTGAACCCGTGCGAAGCATCCAGAGCGGAGCCTAGTCCTCGCCTAATGCGGCAGTGAACCCGTGTGAAGCATCTAGTGCAAAATTCCTGGTCACGTGGAACGCGGATAATGTCACTCTTTGACCCCGTGGAAAACGTCCAGAGCGGATCCTGGTCCTCGCGGAGCATGGCAGTGAACCCGTGCGAAGCATCCAGAGCGGAGCCTAGTCCTCGCCTAACGCGGCAGTGAACCCGTGTGAAGCATCTAGTGCAAAATTCCTGGTCACGTGGAACGCGGATAATGTCACTCTTTGACCCCGTGGAAAACGTCCAGAGCGGATCCTGGTCCTCGCAGAGCATGGCAGTGAACCCGTGTGAAGCATCCAGAGCGGAGCCTAGTCCTCGCCTAACGCGGCAGTGAACCCGTGTGAAGCATCTAGTGCAAAATTCTTGGTCACGTGGAACGCGGATAATGTCACTCTTTGACCCCGTGGAAAACGTCCAGAGCGGATCCTGGTCCTCGCAGAGCATGGCAGTGAACCCGTGTGAAGCATCCAGAGCGGAGCCTAGTCCTCGCCTAACGCGGCAGTGAACCCGTGTGAAGCATCTAGTGCAAAATTCCTGGTCACGTGGAACGCGGATAACGTCACTCTTTGACTCCGTAGAAAATGTTCAGAGCGGATCCTGGTCCTCGCAGAGCATGGCAGTGAACCCGTGCGAAGCATCCAGAGCGGAGCCTAGTCCTCGCCTAACGCGGCAGTGAACCCGTGTGAAGCATCTAGTGCAAAATTCCTGGTTACGTGGAACGCGGATGATGTCACTCTTTGACCCCGTGGAAAACGTCCAGAGCGGAGCCTGGTCCTCGCCGAGCACGGCAGTGAACCCGTGTGAAGCATCCAGAGCAAATACCGGACTGTGGAGTCCTTAAAATCCACGGACTATGACGTCCTTAACCTCGACCGTGATGTCTTAAAACTAACGACCAACCATCCCAATTCCCTACGAATTCTACCTTGGTTTAAGGGTACATCTCTCCACTCCTTTGATGCCTGGCGTTGTAATTCCTCAACGTCTTCAAAGAGGTGACGGGTCCCTGCAACCAAACACCGGACTGTGGAGTCCCTAAATCCACAGACTATGAGGTCCTTAACCTTGACCGTGACATCTTTAAACTACGATACCTTGAGAGATCCCTGACTCCGTGAAACACGGATAAGGGTGGTCACATCCGGCACTTGCAGGCCCTCACGACCTGTAAGGAAGAAAAAACTCTCTTGTGAGATCCTTACGACTCTCAAGGGAAAAGCCGCTTAAGGATCCTCACGATCTTTAAGAAGAACTCGCACCTATGGGATCCTCTCGACCTGTAGGGAGAAAAACTCCTCACGAGACCCTCGTGGCTCGTAAGATGCAAAAGTCTTAGGAAGCAGATCTTAACCCTGAATCCTAAGCCGTCGCTGTACTGCAAGGAAATCAAGATAGAATATCCACGGAATACATTCAGTAAAAAGGAGACACACTATTTAGAAGAAAAATGTATCTTTTATTCATAAACCAAAACGGGTACAAAGTACAATTTATGAAAGAAACAAAAAGAAAATACTCTCATCCACGAGTATGTACAAAAAGGAAGGAAAAGATACAAATGTCTCAAGCCGGCGGGCGATTCAGCAGCTTAGTCAGCTCATCCTGCTTTTGCTGAGCCACGGCTTCATGACGCAAGATCTCCAGAAGACGAGCCTCCGCTTGAGCTTGCTGAGCCTGATACGAAGCAAGCCGGGCTTCAAGCTCTTTCTCAGTGGCCTTATGAGCCTCGACCCTCTCACGAGTAAACGTGGCAGCTTTGTCGAGAACCACCACCTCTTTGATGGACTCCTGAAGCACCCGCCAGAGTTCATACGCTTTGTTGGCCCTGGCTGTGAGATTGGCTTGAAGCTCGCTCAGCGCCTTGGAGGCTAACTCCCTTTTCGAGAACTTGCGACCGAGCCTCTTCTCACATGACATCATGTTGGCCGCGCACCGTGCTATCAACCCTCGTAACTCCGCCTTTGCAGCCACGGCCTCCGAGGAAAGGCGAGAACACTCGAGAGTGTGCAGGCAAGCCTCCACTTGCCGGCAGAACTCCACCCAGACTCGCACCACCTCTTCGCTGTGGTAGGTGGCAAGAAAAGGAAGAGAACCGTTAGCCTCAGCAGTGAATGCTTCAGCCGTGGTCGTGCTGCCAGCACGAAGCTCCTCGATCAGAGACGACAAGGAGACGAGGCTTAATTGGGCCAAGCGTTCTGAAGCCCGCAAGGCATAAGGGCCGGGTGGCATCACGATGCGCGACTCCAACGCCGTGGAGACTGGCAGAGCTGTTCAAATTTAAAAGACGTCAACAAAATGCTCAAGCAAGGAACGAGTGAGAGTGCAATGAAATGTCACTCACCGACAGTCGTGCAAGTAGGAGCTGAAGGCTCCCCTGGCCCTTCGAGAATCTCGACCTCGTCATCGGCTTCCAGAACTGCAGAAAACGTTAATGTCAGTACAAAAAAAAATAATAACGACGATGCTATGAGAAGGGATAGACGACACCAACCTTGCCCAGACGAGAGGACAATGCGCTGAGGGGAGATCGCCTGCGGAGCTGCCATCTCCAATAAACGCTGAAATGACTGTCGAGGCGTCAGATCCGCGATCGTGGCCGCCAAACCGCGCAATTCTGAGAAAGATAAAAGAATTCAGACTATGAAGGGGTTGCTAAATTAAAACGCGGAGGGATACCTTCAACACTCCTCCCATTCTGAGCCGGGGGGATAGTAGCTTCAACGGTTTCTGCCGTAACCTCAGACTCCAACAAAGGGAGAATAGTCCCGACCACCTCACTCTCAGCCCTTGGGCCGCCCTCAGTAAGAGTCATTGGGGCGGCGGCCTCCAAAGGAGCTTCCCCCAGAGGGGCAGGCACTCCCTGGTCAAGAACCGCCGCTGGAAGTCCCACCGTGAGAGGAGCAGCCTCGTCAGCCCCCTCCACATCCAGCAAGGCTTCATTGGGAGTTTCGGCGGGCTTTAGCTTTAATAGGCCCGTAGGAAGCTCCCCCAGCGTCGAAGATTCTGCATGATTCAAATAAGAATAATGATGTATATGCACAGGCATAAATAATCCGAGAGACTACAAAGGAAGCACAACGTACCTATACGCAAAGAAGCCCTCAATATGGCTTCTTCAAGCCGCTGCTCCTTCTCAAGGAGGTAGGCTCGCCGGGGTTCAAGCGTAGACTCATGACCGCCGGTCCACAAAGAGAGTGCATCAGCTGCGTCTTCTGAAGCGGCCTGCTTCAAAGCCCTTTCCCCCCATTCCTCCAAAGGGCCGATAAATCGCCGCCGAATCCACGAAGGGTCTTCGTAGAAAATTACAGCGGGATAAGACTTCTTCGGAACCTTGGCGTTATGAGACGCGTCTTTTGAGCGCCGTATGGCCTCGGCCAACTGTGCAGCCTCCTCATCAGCTGAACTCGGGAAGAGAAGTCCCACGTCTGACCCTTGCAGGGCCAATGGTTCATCTTCAAGGATAGGCTCAGACTCCACCACAGAATCAAGCGGGGCAGTAGCCGCTCTCTTCCGCCGTTTAGACCCGGAGCCGGTCGCTGAGGATGACCGCTTCCTCCCTCGCGAAGCCTTATGGCGGCGCTGGCCCACATCGCCCTCAGCGCCCTCATCCCTGTTACTATCGCTCGGTGCCACAACCGAGGACGACATCGCCATTGTCGACACCACGGGGGGCGGCGCTGCCACCGGCAGGGGTGCTACCACCGGAGCCCGTTTACCCCGTGAGCGAGAACCCAAAGGCATACCAGCTATCGGAGTAAGGTCTACTCCGGACTCCCCTGGAATGAGCACGGTGCCAATCTCCCTCAAAGGAAAGCGGACTGGAACCCTCGGTCGTAACTCAGCCCCAGGAACCAGAGGAGGAGCATCGTGGCCAAGAAGCACCTTCCTTTCCTCGAGAATGATTGGGCTGACCCGATGAAGATACCAACCCGTAAACGCGCCCACGCATCGAGGCATGTACTCAGCTTCAGGGACCATGAAATAAGAACCGGTGTTCAGCCTCATAAAATGATGAGCGGCATCGCGAACAGCATCAAGCGAAGGGATCGGGGCGACCATAAAAGCCTCGAAAGGAACACCCTGGTCGTATCCGAGCTGCCGGGCAAATCGATGCGGATTGTACCGCATGAAAAGTGCCGCATTGTCCTGGCGAAACACCAAGTAACCCGGTCTGATTGCATACAAATGCGTAGCCTCCCGGGGCTTCAGAGAAGGTGCGTTGTCTTTCGACTGGTCCCAGAGTTGTTGGACGGGACCCGAAGGAGTAGACAAGACCCGATCAGTAAAAACCAACCCGCCAGCGGTGGCATGAGGAGAAATTAGCACCCGAATAGCCCCGAATTGAGTCGGGTCGGCGGCAGAAGCATCCACTAGCCGCATAAGTCGTGGAAAGGGGTAGGCATCGTAAAATGAGGGCCTCTGATGCATGGCGAAAGCCCCCAATACATGCATTTCGATCCAGGACGTGAAATAATGAAGTGAAAAGTTTACCACGTCCACGCCAGGCGTAGAGGTATTAGCTGCGGTGCCCAATCCATTATAGAGGTGCGCCAAGGCCGGGATGCCGATGGCCAACCGCGTCCCCTCAGCAATATGATGAGCCGGGTAGATGACCGAGGCTCTCATGAAGCGGCGATGCATCGGGATAACAAACCAGCTAAGCCAAACACTGACAAACCCTACAAAGAATGTTTTCTCATCCATACCGGGTGCTGCAACGGACTCAAAAGACATCGGCGACACGATGGGAATATAATATTGTGGCAGGTCCGATTCAGCAGTCGGTAGCTTCTTCGGACCAAACCCAAAAGGATCTCTGATGTTAGCAAACTTCGGAGCAGTCTTCGATATGATATCCTCACAAAGGAAGCAGGAAATGAAGCTCTTGAAAGTGACACCCTGCTCCTCGGACTCGGTGAATAATCGGTCGAAGATGCCTAGGGCCTTAATTAAACTAAGGCGCTTGTGGCGAACGGCGTTCTCAACAGACAAGCCGTCAACCGGTGCAGACTCGGGCTCAAAGACATACTCGTCAGGAGGCAATAACTCCTCATATAGTGCGCCCCTGATTGGCAATCCCGAGATTTCATAAAATTCTGCAAGAGAGATCGAGACCTCACGATCTCCTAGAATGAAAGTGTTGGTGGGAAGATTCCATTGGTTCAAAAACGTCTTAACCCACCAGGCATGCGGGGACTTATAGTGGAATAGTGACGCGTATATGGCCTGATAAAGCCCGACTTTCTGCAACCGCGCACGATGGGCAGAAAGGATGTAGCGAGCCCAGAGAAGATAGCCCGTGGGATGCCGGGGAGTGAGCCCTATCTTATAAATTTGCCCCCACGGGTGGGCCTCACCTTGGCAGATACGCCGCCCCAAGATGTCTATGGCCGGAATCGGATGATTCGGAATACCGGTCGTCGAAGGCTCAAGCCTCCCCGTTGGAGTCCAGTTGGGCATTTCCACAGCAAAAGCTGTCCTTGGAGGATCCATCGGTAAAAAGGGGAAAGTGAGCTCCGTTGGCACCGCGCAGAGAAAACTCCGACGACCCTGAATAATCTGACTATACCAAGACCCCCACTGAAGAAGGTTGGTGCAGTTCGGGTCATGGGTCCGAATCATCGCCATCGCTTCCTCATCAGACGGTGACTGAGGAAAAGCTGCCTCCGAGCGAGAAAAGGGAAAGCGTGGAGCAGAAGCCATCGCACCTGAAATCCAATAAAAGAAAACCGTTAAAAGGAAAGTCAGCGATATATATTCATGCATGGACATGAAGACTAGGGGGAGAAAGCAACAGCAAAGTTTCCTGGGACCATTGGCTACAAAACACATGGGCCCCACAGAATCCGGATGACGGCTCATTAATAATGAGACCAAACAGTTACAATAAAACAAAAGGGAATATCCTCATTTAATAAAAAATGATGGCCATGCACATTCCCCCAGCAGGATCTGTCTCGGGCTCTACAGTGGATCCAATAAAATCAAAGGAATTAAATTCACATAAAAAGACATCATTACAAAGCCCCCATTGCATTAATTGCAGGAAGAACAACCTCGGGCCAAGAGACCCCAGGAAGCGTCTGTGTGAAGAAATCGAGTTCTTCGTTGGAATTAAATTCCTTATTAAGAAAAGGGAATTAAATTCCCAGAAACATTTTTGGATGGAATTAAATTCCATTGATCTGAAACGCCATCTCCCCAAGGATCGTCTAAACCCTAAAAGACCTACAGTTTGAAGGTTAAGCGGTTTCATGTTCTTAGGGAAAATATGAAGAAAAAAGGGTAAAAACCCTTGTTTTGGATTTAAAATCCAGAGAAATGTGAAGGTCCATCGTTGTCCAAGAACATTACCTGAGGAAAAAGGATTCCTTTTGAACAGAGTTAAACTCTGAAGATTGTTTCAAGACAGAGAACTAAGCTCTGAAAGCGAGAATTAAATTCTCAAAGAAGAAGTTCTCAGAAAAAGAAGATGAACAAAGTGAAGGCTCTTATGAAGAGACAGAGGTATTTATAGAAGACAATGAAAACGTTTCGTCTCCCCAGATCCCTAGAGGAATCCAACGGTCGCAAGAGGTGACAGCGTTGCACTCACGTGCAGACACGTGAGAACAACGCTGTGGGGGCATCTGTTTCCTGATTTAAAATCAGGAAAGCTTCTGGGAAAAGCTTCAGAAAGGGGTCACGTGTTGGCACGTGACACCTAAAAAAGCATCATCAAGTCAAGTTCAGTTTCCTGACTACGCTGAAGAAAATGGGCTTCAGAAAGAGTCACGTGTTCCCACGTGACCAGGGTCACGTGGCGACACGTGACATTTAAATGCAAGCGTCAAAGGCACACAAGTTCCCTGATCAAGTCAAGGAAAAGGCTTCAGAAGAGGTCACGTGCCTCCACGTGACCAGGGTCACGTGTTGGCACGTGACGTTCAAGGCAGCAGACTCGTTCTCCAAAAGAACCGAAGAAAGAGAGTTCAAACAAGAGTCACGTGCTCACACGTGACCAGGGGTCACGTGGTAGCACGTGACGTTTAAGCAGCAATCAGAAGACAAAGCGCAAAAGAAAGGAAAAGGCTCATTCCAAAGGTGGTCACGTGCTCACACGTGACCACGAGTCACGTGGTCACACGTGACCGGCTTTCAAAGCCCATTTTGTCAACAGAATTAAATTCTGAGAGAAATTCAAATCTTTCCAAAGGAAAGCAACTATCTGGAACCAATCAAATTAAAGATTCAGAGGTGATGAAATATCATCTATCTATGGGAAAATCTCGGGTTTGGAAAGATTTCCCCTTTAAATCTAACCAAAATAACAAAGGAGAATCTCTGGATTTAAAATCCAATGGTGAATAAAATTCACCTAATAATCCAAAGGTCCAAAATGAATGATGGATGCAAATCAAATCTTTCACGAAGATTCGTCAAAAACTGATTGATTCGGCTGCTTCTCCTATAAATAGGAGCCAAGAGACATACATAGAGATACATGCGCAGAGAAGAAAAAAGAAAAAAGGAGAAGAGCTTTGATACTTTGAAAAGACTCGGATCTTCTGCAAAAAACCCTAGGTAAGAAAGGGAAGGCCTTTTGAAAGAAAGAGAATTTAATTCTCAACAGAGTTTAACTCTGATAATGTAAAAACAGAAGAACATATTTCTTCTCTCTTTGATAGAGGATCTGCAAAGTGCACATCTCCCCTTAAGGTTGAGAATTTAATTCTCAATGGGTTGAGATCCTGCCATGCAGATCCAAAACATAGAGAAGGAATGCAAGCACGAGAATTTAATTCTCACAGAACTGTAGGAATTTAATTCCTTTAAAATAAAAGTAGGGCTTGACCCTATATCATGGGAATTTAATTCCTCCAGAACAAAAAAGAAACAGGGTTTAACCCTAATTAAGAAACCCAGTTCTGTTGAAACATCGGGAATTTAATTCCCTTAATCATAATTTAACAGAGGATGGAAGTTTAAACTCCTTAAAAACTTTTATTAGGGTTTAACCCTATTCAGCCCTTCACATATATGAGGAATTTAATTCCTACAGAAAATTCAGAGTTAAACTCTATTCCAGAAAACAAAGTCTTCGAAAGGAAGTAGGAATTTAATTCCTCTGAAATTTACAGTTCGAGGAATTTAATTTCCTGAAAAAGGGTTAACAAAGCCTCTGAACAAAATATATAGAGGCAGGGTCACGTGTCATCACGTGACCCCCCAAGAGATCTACAGAAAGCCCCCTTGAGGCAGCACCCCACGTGACCCACGTGACCCTCGGCAGGAGCTCTAATACATAGGCATTTGAATGCCCATCACGTGATGGCACGTGATGCTCTGAAAGACACGATAATCTCAGAATAAATGAAGGGAGGGCGCTCTCACGTGCTGCCACGTGGTGTTTAACACTAAATTGAAACTCTCGAACTCAGTGTTAAAATACTGTTGGGCTTTAGTGTTCAACACTAATTAAAAAGCTTTATCTGCAGTGTTCACCACTGATTACCTTAGCGTTTAAACACTAATCTGAGATCTTCAGTTGCAGTGTTCAACACTGATCTGTTTTTAGTGTTTAACACTAATTCGAAAAGCCTTGTTGCTGGTGTTTAACACCAATTACCTCTTAGTGTTAAACACTAACTTATCAACCTCATTCCCAGTGTTCAACACTGACTGCTCTGTAGTGTTTAACACTAGACGTTTGGCCCAATTGGCCTAAATGGATAGAGGCAAAGCCTCTCCTGATTGGACTTAGCCCAAGATGGCCATAAGTCCTCAATTTGTGATTAACTGGGCCAATGGACTCATAACATAATTAATTCGTCTTGATCCCAAATTGGGCCAAGGACTATTTAATCCACTCCGGTTCTAGGGTACATCTCTTCACTCCTTTGATACTTGACATTGTAATCCCTCAATGTCTTCAAAGAGGTGACGGGTCCCGACGACCACACATTGATATGGACTGTGGGGTCCTTAAACTCATGTCTAGTGCAAATTCCTGGTTACGTGGAACGCGGATAATGTCACTCTTTGACCCCGTGGAAAGCGTCCAGAGCGGAGCCTGGTCCTCGCCAAGCGCGGTAGTGAACCCGTGTGAAGCATCCAGAGCACATACCGGACTGTGGGGTCCTTAAACCCATGGACTACGACGTCCTTAACCTTGACCGAGATGTCTTAAAACTAACAATGGACCGTGGGGTCCTTAAACCCATGGACTACGACGTCCTTAACCTTGACCGAGATATCTTAAAACTAACAATGGACCGCAATGTCCTTAAACTACCCATGGACCGCAATGTCCTTAAACTACCCATGGACCGCAACGTCCCTAAACTAGGACAATAGAGCCCCGTATGCTCTTTTGTCGGACCTAAACGGTCCCGTTTAAGTTGATCTTAGCCTCAAAAGACAGCTAACGTATCCTTAAACCTTCAAACAGAGTGGACTATGAATCCCCCAATTAACCCTGGCTCGAGGGTACATCTCTGAACTCCTCTGACATCCGTCGTTGTAATCCTTCAACGTCGTCAGAGAGGTGACGGGTCCCGACGGCCATACATTCATGGACCACTATGTCCCTAAACTGGAACATTAGAGTCCAAACGCTCTTTTGTCGGATCTAAACGATCCCGTTAAGTTGATCTTAGTCACAAAGTTAGACTAACGTATCCTTAACAAACGTTTGAGTTGATCTTAGCCTCAAGTATGGCTGACGTATCCTCAAACCAAACCCCCAAACCCAAATCTAAGATAATACGGATTTGGACTAGTCCACGCCCTACGGGCGACGACATAACTCAGTCTCCGTAAACAATCCACGGGAAACAAAATACAAAACAAACACCCACGACACGAAGTGACCATCTGGAGAAGGAGAAAGTTGTTACCGCAACGCGGTAGCGTAATTAACTGCAGGGGCTTGCGCCTGCAGGGAAGAGCGTCCCCACAATCAAAAACCCCTCAAACGAGGGGGAATCTGACGAAGTCTGCTACATCGGACGCATCCGTCTAAACCTTCGATACATGGTGCCATAAATCAACTTGGCATCTTCGGAGAGGTGGACGGATAGCACCAATTAGCATCTGCCCCGAATCTCAGGCAAGACGTCCTGTCGCGCCGTCTTTCGGAGGGGAACAGCTCCTACGGTCAAGGAATAATCCCGTCGTAGTCACACTTCGGCTTCTAGCATTACAGGTAATCAGTAAACAAAGCACGGAAGTAAAGGAAATACATCACTAAATTATTACATCAAAGTTTCATTGTTCACAATTCACAAATAAACAAGAAACAACTACTAACCGAGTTCGAATACAAGATCTCTTTAGGGAAAACAGAAACGAAGAAAAAGGTACTTCAGACTAGATCTCCACCAGCGCGAAAGGTAAATCCGACTCTTGCGCTGGTTCTTCCTCGAGGTCTGAGCATGCATACTCAGCTCGTCAGAGCGACGTAATAGCAATATTATAATAATGATATGAAACAGGCAAATAAGGTAATAACAGTGAAAGTAAAATGCGGATAATCACTATGTCACTAAATGATGCAAAGTATGATCTGTGTCCCTATCAGTCTCTAAGTCGTGTTTGAAATCGAATAGTGGAAAGGAGGATCATGTTTAACGGGAGTCTTGTACATACCCGAGACAACGGCCCACACGCCCGGGACATAACCCTGTCAGCCGGATCGCTAGATCCTACCTAATATATATAAGAATTACTGTTCGAATGATCATCCTCTAAAACACGGTCCCGCTAAATACGATACTCTTTCCACTTCGATTTCCCCCTTTTACCCAGGTTTACACTATTGATGATTATAATTTAGTCGTGTACAAGTATGCACCAATAACACGGTTTTGTCACTGTTCACTGTATTAATCACTGTCACGAATCATTCACTTTTCCATTGGCGTACTTGACACTCCTAAACCAATACCATTCACGCACGATAATGCAATGTCCACTGAATAATAACGCGCACTATCACTATGTATATGGCAGTTGGGTAAGATATGTATATTTATGCACTTAACAAGTCATGTGTGATATGAACTATTATGCACGTCATAAGCTTACAAAAATTGCAGTAATTCATATGCTCAGAATTTAGTGAAACGATACAAATACGGTAACAAGTACACTCTGTCGGAAGTCCAGCAAAATTTGTTTCAGTACAATCGGGTTTCTGATATTCAAGTTACATCCATTTCAATTTAAGTGTTCGCTGCAGGAAATTCAGTTTCTGAACTGAATGTCCGTTTCGCGACACGGTTTTCACCCAGTTGGGCTCAGAATTTAGCGACGCTACAGTTGAATGAAATTTAGGGTTTTCAATAGGGTTTTCAACGCAACAGACGGATTCTCAATCGCGCCACTACGTCAGAAGTTATGCACTGTTCAACGCTAGGGTATCAGTTCTGTTTCTGTTTGGGACTGCTAGACATACTGTTCTTTTAAATTGCAGTTTAAATAGTAAACGACGATAAAAAGGGGTGAAATCACTTGCGTTATTTATCTAACAGATTCATATTCAATAAAGTGTAGGGTTCCGCAACATACAAGTTCATGCGACAAGGTAGTGAGCGTTACGAGATAGAAACCAACAGCCGGAGCTGCTCTGGACTGCAGTCCAGAGCCGCTCTCCGAACCAATTCTTGTCATAATTTCAGTACAGAAACAATTAAGAACTTGTATAGGGTTATAGGTCGTCAAGTCGGATTCGATTTGAGCCCTCAAACGCATCATTTCAATGTGTACTCAATTAATTATGATTTAAACAAGTTTCAGGTGCGGGAAATTCTCAGTTTTTACGGGCATAATTGGGGGTGATCGTTTAAGCCAGTAACAATCACATTTTTTTTGTCAAATTTCTACACAAGGTTCATTGCCAGACGGGCCAGTATATGCAATCGAGTTCCGTCAATTTAGTTGAAGGTTTTCGTTCAGACTCTACGTCGAACACATACACTATTTTAAATCGCACTAAATGTTCATGTGGAATTTAACGGTATTTCAAGTTCTAGGAAAACAAATAGCATGAAGCAAGTAGGTAACTTGCCTGGAGACGCTTTGGCGACGCACGGCGGCAGCAACGGCACAAACGTGCAAAGAACGGCACGGTTTGGATTCACCGCCTCGGCTCGCGTTTCGGGTTCGTTGTCGGAGTTGCCCGGAGATGGCTCGTGTTCGCTTGAAGCGGAGTGGGATGCTCTGTGGATCTCCTGAGATGTGCTGGGGTCGACGATGGTCGGCAGTGGTCGCTCCGGCGATGGGCAGCAGTAAGGTTCGAGGCCCGCAGTGAGGGGAAAGATTGGTGATTTTGGAGAGAAAGGGAGCAGTGGGGGCTCGGTTTGGAGGTGATGGTGATGCTGTTGAGGGTGTAGAGGTGTCGACTGAGGCAGTGAGGACTCGTCGACGTGATGGGTGTAGGGGTGCTCGAGCTCAGTGGCGAGTGAGATGGGTGTGCAGGGGGGTTCTGCGGTGGCTGGAGATGGTGAGGAGAAGGAGCTCAGTTGATAGAGGAGAAGGATAGGGTGATTGTCGTGGTCTTCCTCGTCGTCGTTGTCGGCGGCGGCGGGTGCAGAGATTCGAGCTCGGGTGCAGGGAGTTTTCTTGGAGAGAGGAGATTTGAGAGCGAGAGCGAGGGAGAGAGGAGTTTGAGACGAGGAGAGGTTTGAGGGGCTCGCGAAGGGGTGTGCAGCGTGGGCGACGAGCGCGGGGATGTGGGCGTCGTGGGGGCGACGTGGGTGTGAAGGAAGAAACGAGCGGGAAATTTTTAGAAGAGAGGAAGAAGGAAACGAAGCGGGTCGGGTCGGGTTTGCGGGCGCGGGTGTTAGGGGAGAGAGCTGGGCCGGCTGAGGAAATCCTTTGGTTTAAATTATTTTGTTCTTGGGTTGGGCTGGGTTTTAAAATGGGAAAAAAATATATATATATTATTTTGTCTTGGGCTTGGTTTGGGTAAATATATATTATGTTTTGGTTTTAATTTTGGGCTTTGATTTTTTTTAATCGCTTAGGAAAAACAATTAGTAAAACTTGACCAACTAAATACCTACAAAAATCACGAGGAAAAATAGGGAAGCAATCGGGGGACTAGGAAAAATATAGGAAAAATTTTATTCATGGGAACGGGGATTTACATCATACCCCCCTTACAAAAATTTCGTCCTCGAAATTTAACAAGGTTACAATGAAACAAAGTACTAAACAAAGAGATGTGGAAAACGTGCACGGATATCTTCCTCCCGCTCCCAGGTAGATTCTCCTGGGGAACGACCGCCTCAAGACACTCGGACTAACGGAGTGACCTTGTTCTTCAGCACTTTCTCTCTGCGGGTCGAGAGTGGTGGTGGGCTGCTCCTCGTAAGATAGATCGGTACCTAAAGCTAACTCTGAATAGTCCAGAACATGGCTCTCATCCGGAACATAACGCCGCAACTGTGACACGTGGAAGGTATTGTGCACACCAGCTAGCGATGGAGGCAAGGCAAGTCGATAGGCCACCTCTCCTACTCGCTCTAGCACCTTAAAAGGTCCGATGAAACGGGGACTAAGCTTTCCCCGACCTCCGAACCTGATAACTCCACGGGTAGGGGAAATCTTCAGGAACATGTGATCTCCGACTTCAAATTCTAGTGCCCTCCTGCTGGTATCTGCCCAACTCTTCTGTCGATCCCGAGCCGTCTTAATACGCTGCCTGATCATTTGGACCTTGTCGACTGTCTGAACAATGAGCTCGAGACCCAGTAATCTTCGCTCTCCCACATCATCCCAACACACTGGGGATCGACACTTCCGCCCGTAAAGTGCTTTGAAAGGAGCCATCTGGATGCTAGCTTGATAACTGTTGTTATAAGAGAACTCAACTAGATGCAGATGATCTTCCCAGGAACCCTGAAAATCCAACATGCGGGCCCTCAACATATCCTCGAGCGTCTGAATCGTACGCTCGGACTGTCCGTCTGTCTGCGGGTGATAAGCTGTGCTGAACTTGAGGCGGGTACCCAAACTCTCCTGTAAGCTCCTCCAGAAGTGTGAAACAAATCTGGTGTCTCGATCCGACACAATGCTGACTGGGACTCCATGAAGTCGCACTATCTCCTGCATGTATCTCTCTGCCAGTGACTCTGTCGACTGTCCCACTCGGAAAGGTATGAAGTGTGCAGCTTTCGTGAGGCGGTCGACGATAACCCAAATGGCGTTGTTGCCCTAGGGCTCCGTGGTATGGCCGTCACGAAATCCATAGTAATATGCTCCCACTTCCATTCTGGTATCGGAAGCGGTTGTAACAATCCTGCTGTCCTCTGATGTTCCGCCTTCACCTGCTGGCATACCAAGCATCTGGATACGAACCGCGCAATTTCTCGCTTCATCCCGTTCCACCAAAAATGCTGCTTTAGATCCCGATACATCTTTGTACCTCCCGGATGCACAGAATAAGCTGAACTATGCGCCTCAGCCAGTACTTCTTCTCGAACATCTCCTCTGGGTACGCAGAGTCTGCTACCGAATCTCAGAGAATCGTCCTCATGTATGATTAAGTCCGTTCTCAGCCCGGCTTCTACTTGCACTCTGAACTTTTGCAATTGAGGATCATCCGCTTGTGCAGCCTTGATGCGATCCATAAGGGAAGACTGCACCTGTAGTTGCCAAAATTGACTGAGTGCGCTTGGTGTAACGACTTCAAGCTCGAGTCTCTGAAAGTCCTCAATAATGCTCCTATGACTGGTCAAAATCATGACCGCTGGCTTGCGACTGAGAGCATCTGGTACAACATTTACTTTCCCTGGGTGATACTGAAGGTCCAAGTCGTAATCTGCCATCAGCTCTAGCCATCGACGCTGCCTCATGTTTAGTTCTTTCTGAGTGAAGACGTACTTCAGACTTTTATGATCCGTGTGCACCTCCACCTTCTCGCCCAACAGATAGTGCCTCCAAATTTTCAACGCAAAACCTACTGCAGCTAACTCCAAGTCATGTGTAAGATAGTTCTTCTCATGATTTCTCAGTTGTCGAGAGGCGTAAGCAACCACTCGGCCGTGTTGCATCAGAACACAGCCTAATCCCTTCCCTGAGGCTTCACTATGTATCACCAAACCACCGGAATCATCTGGTACTGTAAGAATGGGCGCCGTGGTTAACTTCTGTTTCAGTGTGTCAAATGCCTGTGTACACTCCTCTGTCCACGCAAACGGTACATCCTTCCGTGTCAGCCTCGTCAACGGTTCAGGGATTCTTGAGAAGTCTTGGACGAACCTCCGATAATATCCTGCCAATCCCAGAAAGGTTCTGATCTCGGCCACTGACTTCGGCGTTGGCCAATCTCTGACAGATTCTATCTTTGCCGGGTCCACTGAGATGCCTTCGCCCGAAACAATGTGTCCCAAGAACTGAACCTTGTCGAGCCAGAATTCACACTTGCTCAATTTCGCATACAGCTTCTCTTCCTGAAGAATTTATAGAACCGTGCGCAAATGCTCAACATGCTCCTACCGGGTCTTCGAGTAGACAAGTATGTCGTCGATAAATACCACGACAAACGTGTCCAAGTACTTTGCAAACATCCTGTTCATCAAGTCCATGAATATCGCTGGAGCATTAGTAACACCGAACGGCATCACGAGGAACTCATAGTGTCCGTATCGGGTCCTGAAAGCCATCTTGCATACATCCTCGGCTGCTACTCTGATCTGATGATATCCAGAACGGAGATCCAACTTCGAAAATACCTTGGCCCCACTTAACTGATCGAATAAGTCGTCGATGCGCGGAATTGGGTATTTGTTCTTTATTGTGACTTTGTTCAGCTCCCGATAATCTATACACATCCGCAGCGATTCATCCTTCTTCTTCACTAACAGAACTGGTGCACCCCACGGTGAAACGCTTGGCCGAATAAATCCCTTCTCCAATAGTTCTTCAATTTGCTTCTTCAACTCCGCCAACTCAACCGGTGCCATTCTGTACGGGGACTTGGAAACTGGTGCTGTACCTGGAGTCAAATCGATCGAGAATTCCAAGACTCATGGAGGTGGTAGACCTGGTAAATCTTCAGGAAATACGTCCAGAAAGTCCCAAACAATCTCTGGGGCTGCGCTCTCATCAATCTCCATAGCTGTCAGCTCTTTTGGCTTGGCTTTATACTTGGCTGGCTCCAAAGATTCGCTTCCGCCTTCGAAAATAAATTCCGGGTGGTTGAGAATGCGGAAGATCACGTTCCTTGCTCGGCAATCAATAACTGCATGGAAGGTACTCATCCAATCCATCCCGAGAATTGCGTCATAACTGCCTGTCCCGATCAAAAGGAAATTCGCATAGAATTCCCTGCCACACACTACAACCGGACATGATCTATATTCTTGACTAGATACTATCACGCCATTACCCGTATGTATTTCCCAGCCCTTGGTTAGTGATTCATGTGGCATGGAGTGTGTATCAACGAAATGCTCAGACATGAAACAGTGCGATGCTCCAGAATCAAATAGTACTCTAGCTGGCAAGGAATGTACGAGTGGAATACATGTGACAACTTCTACTGAAGCCTCTGCCTGCTCGGCGGTCAAGGTGAAAGCCCGTCCCTGACCGCGACCTATATAGGGTTGCCTCTGCTCCTATGGTCTCTGCTGCTGCGGTCCAGAACCTCCCTGTATCTCTGCTTGCTTAGGGCAACCGCTAATCCTGTGCTGACTGGATCCGCAAATCAAGCACTGTCCCTTAACGCGGCGACAGTCCTTCTGGGTATGCCCATCTCTATTGCAGTAGCCGCAAACTACGTTCTGTCTCTGTGGGCGATGCTGGGGCACGAACGGACGCTTCATCTGTGTCATTCTACGCCCGTGAACCGGTATGGCTCCTCGAGAGGGTGCGTGGGTGCATGCTGGAACGACTGGGGGCTTCCTGAACTTGTTGATCAATTTCTCCTGAATTCTCGCCGCGTTGAGTACCTGTGCAAAAGTCTGCAACTCCAGTGATGCGATCAACTGCTGCAGCTCGAAATCAAGTCCTTGCAAGAAGCGTCTGACCATGGTGGCCTCTGAAGCGACCATGTATGGAGCAAATCGGCTCAGACGGTTGAACTCCGCCGCATATACGTCCACGGGGCGGCCATTCTGCTTCAGTAGGATGAATCTTTCTTCCATCTCGGCCTTGGCGGTGGAAGGGAAATAATGGTCCAGGAAGCACTCCTTGAATTTGCTCCATTCGATTGGCCTCTCTAGCCTGCTTTCTTCAACTGTCCACCAAGTACGGGCTTCATCTTCCAACTGGATCTTTATCACATTCACCCTATCTTCATCTGGTACCCTGGCGGCTGTCAGTAAGTTCTCCATATTAACCAACCATTGCTCGGCCTCGAGTGGCTCGGCTAGCCCTATAAATGCAGCTGGATGCAACCTCCGGAAATCTGACACGGTGCCAGCCCTGGCAGAGTAAGCTGGTGGAGTAGTGCCCTCGGAGGCGGTAATGAGTGCGGAGGGTCCCCCTGCGGTGGTAATAGCCCTGAGTCCCTTGGTGAGTAAGTCCGTCTTCCTCTCCTAAGCTTCTGCGAGAGATGTCAGTGCACTAAGTATTCTTTCTGTACGATCCTGAGAACTTGAGTCCGAGGAGTGGTCGTTCGGGGACGTCATATCGCTGGAAGATTCAAAAGGATATGATTAGATAATCAGGAATAGTGAAGCGAAAATAATGTAATACAGTATAGTTAATGTTATCCCTTGTTATTAAACACAGATCTGATACCGACAAAACCATGTCACGCCCTGCTTCCCAAAATACGGAAAACGAGGGATGACTATGCCAGCCATCCTCCTACGGTCAAGGAATAATCCCGCCGTAGTCACACTTCGGCTTCTAGCATTACATGGTAATCAATAAATAAAGCACGGAAGTAAAGAAAATACATCACTAAATTATTACATCAAAGTTTCATTGTTCATAATTCACAAATAAACAAGAAAGAACTACTAACCGAGTTCGAATACAAGATCTCTTTAGGGAAAACAGAAACGAAGGAAAAGGTACTCCAGACTAGATCTCCACCAGCTCGAAAGGTAAATTCGACTCTTGCGCTGGTTCTTTCTCGAGGTCTGAGCATGCATACTCAGCTCGTCAGAGCGACGTAATAGCAATATAATAATGATATGAAACAGGCAAATAAGGTAAAAACAGTGAAAGTAAAATGCGGATAATCACTATGTCACTAAATGATGCAAAGTATGATCTGTATCCCTATCAGTCTCTAAGTCATATTTGAAATCGAATAGTGGAAAGGAGGATCATGTTTAACGGGAGTCTTGTACATACCCGAGACAACGGCCCACACGCCCGGGACATAACCCTGTCAGCCGGATCGCTAGATCCTACCTAATATATATAAGAATCACTGTTCGAATTATCATCCTCTAAAACACGGTCCCGCTAAATACGATGCTCTTTCCACTTCGATTTTCCCCTTTTCCCCAGGTTTACACTATTGATGATTATGATTTAGTCGTGTACAAGTATGCACCAATAATACGGTTTTGTCACTGTTCACTGTATTAATCACTGTCACGAATCATTCACTTTTCCATTGGCGTACTTGACACTCCTAAACCAATACCATTCACACACGATAATGCAATGTCCACTGAATAATAACGTGCACTATCACTATGTATATGGCAGTTGGGTAAGGTATGTATATTTATGCACTTAACAAGTCATGTGTGATATGAACTATTATGCACGTTATAAGCTTACAAAAATTGCAGTAATTCATATGCTCAGAATTTAGTGAAACGATACAAATACGGTAACAAGTACACTCTGTCGGCAATTCAGAAAAATTTATTTCAGTACAATCGGGTTTCTGGTATTCAAGTTACAGCCATTTCAATTTAAGTGTTCGCTGCAGGAAATTCAGTTTCTGAACTGAACGTCCGTTTCGCGACACGGTTTTCACCCAGTTGGGCTCAGAATTTAGCGAAGCTAAAGTTGAATGAAATTTAGGGTTTTCAATAGGGTTTTTAACTCAATAGATGAATTCTCAATCGCGTCTTGACGTCAGAAGTTATGCACTGTTCAACGCTAGGGTATCAGTTCTGTTTCTGTTTGGGACTGCTAGACATCCTGTTCTTTTAAATTGCAGTTTAAATAGTAAATGACGATAAAAAGGGGTGAAATAACTTGCATTATTTAGCCAACATATTCATCTTCAATAAAGTGTAGGGTTCCGCAACATACAAGTTCAGACGACAAGGTAGTGAGCGTTACAAGATAGAAACCAACAGTCGGAGTTGCTCTGGACTATAGTCCAGAGCCGCTCTCCGAACCAATTCTCGTCATAATTTCAGTACAGAAACAATTAAGAACTTATATAGGGTTATAGGTCGTCATGTCGGATTTTATTTGAGCCCATGAACGCATCATTTCAATGTGTACACAATTAATTATGATTTTAACAAGTTTCAGGTGCGGGAAATTCTCAGTTTTTACGGGTGTAATTGGGGGTGATCGTTTAAGCCAGTAACAATCAAAATTTTTTTGTCAAATTTCTACACAAGGTTCATTGCCAGACGGGCCAGCATATGCAATCGAGTTCCGTCAATTTAGTGGAAGGTTTTCGTTCAGACTCTACGTCGAACACATACACTATTTTAAGTCGCACTAAATGTTCATGTGGAATTTAACGGTATTTCAAGTTCTAGTAAAACAAATAGCATGAAGAAAGTAGGTAACTTGCCTGGAGACACTTTGGCGATGTACGGCAGCAGCAACGACACAAATGCGTGACGAACAGCACGGTTTGGATTCACGGCCTCGGCTCGGGTTTCGGGTTCGTCGTCGGAGTTGCTCGGAGATGGCTCGTGTTCGCTGGAAGCGAAGTGGGATGCTCTGTGGATCTCCTGGGATGTACTGGGGTCGACGATGGTCGGCGGTGGTCGCTCCAGCGATGGGCAGCAGTAAGGTTCGAGGCTCGCAGTGAGAGGAAAGGTTGGTGGTTTTGGAGAGAGAGGGAGCAGTGGGGGCTCGGTTTGGAGGTGATGGTGATGCTGCTGAGGGTGTAGAGGTGTCGACTGAGGCAGTGGGGACTCGTCGACGTGATGGGTGCAGGGGGTGCTCGAGCTCGGTGGCGAGTGAGTTGGGTGTGCAGGAGGGTTCTGCGGTGGCTGGAGATGGTGAGGAGAGGGAGCTCAGTTGATGGAGGAGAAGGATAGGGTGATTGTCGTGGTCTTCCTCGCCGTCGTCGTCGTCGTCGGCGGGTGCAGGGACTCGAGCTCGGGTGCAGGGAGTTTTCTTGGAGAGAGGAGATTTGAGAGCAAGAGTGAGGGAGAGAGGAGAGGTTTGAGGGGCTCGCGAGGGGGTGCGTGGCGTGGGCGATGAGCGCGGGGACGTGGGCGTCGTGGGGGCGACGTGGGTGTGAAGGAAGAAACGAGTGGGAAATTTTTAGAAGAGAGGAAGAAGGAAACGAAGCGGGTCGGGTCGGGTTTGCGGGCGCGGGTGTTAGGGGAGAGAGCTGGGCCGACTGAGGTTGGGCTGGGTTTTAAAATGGGAAAAAATATATATATATATTATTTTGTCTTGGGCTTGGTTTGGGTAAATATATATTATGTTTTGGTTTTAATTTTGGGCTTTGATTTTTTTTAATCTCTTAGGAAAAACAATTAGTAAAACTTGAGCAACCAAATACCTACAAAAATCACGAGGAAAAATAGGGAAGCAATCGGGGGACTAGGAAAAATATAGGAAAATTTTTATTGATGGGTGTTCCCCTCCGAACGGCGGCCAAGACATGGAAGTCTTGCCTGAAATTCGGGGAAGATACTAATTGGTGCTATCCGTCCACCTCTCCAAAGATGCCAAGTTGATTTATGACACCGTGTATCGGAGGTTTAGACGGATGTAATACCCGGTTTCTTTATATACACCAATAGCCATATTTTATGCAATAGGGCTTGCTTACAAACTTACCAAATTGTATTTATAATTATATTAAGTATTTAAATATCCTAACCCTTTCACTTTAAAACTCAACCCAAAACAAATCTTTATATGTATATTTTTCCCTCTAAAATCAGCCCTAAACCCGAACCCTACTTCTCTAACCCTTAGCCGGCCCTTTATATTTCCCTCCTTTCTATTAAATCTCCCCAAGCCCATCTCCTCATTTTTATAAAAGAAATCCATTTGTATTTTAAAGCTGGCCCGTTCCCATTCCCATTCCCTTATAACTCTTTTATTTTAATTTTAATTTTAATCTCCCGGCCCAATACCCCCAGCAGCCCACTTCCTTATAAAATTATTTTCTTTTCATTTTCCCTTAATACCCAAAACCCAGCCCGGCCCACACCTTTCTCCCATTTTCCCCTTATTTCCTCAGCCCACTCTCTTGCAGCCCACATTCTCAACCCGACCTGGCCCTCACCCGACTCCTCCTTCTCCCTCTCCAACGGCTCTTTCCTCCATTCCCGCTCGCGACCCGCCTCCTCCACCGCGGCTCGCGTCCACGCCCTTGCACATGTTGCGCGACGTTACCCCCTCGCGCTCCTCTCTCTAATCCCGTCACCCTCATCTCTCCCTCGCTCTCCAACACCATCTCAAAAAACCCTCCTTCCTCGCAAAATTTCTGCATGAACCCACTGCACCCTCGACGCCGGCGATCACCCCATCACTTCGCTCGACCCCCACGACGACGACAGCCCCTCGGCGACCCCTCATTCACCCTCCTTCTCCCTCTACGACTCCACCCTCCATCAACCCAACTCCCCTGCACACCCAAACCGTTACACCCGAGCTTCGACCCCCACCCTGCACGCTCGACGCCGGCGAGCCTGAACCGCCTCAGTCGGCTCCCTTCATCTCCATCATCATCATCATCCCCCTATCACTCTTTCTCAATCTCCCCTCTCCCTTCCTCTGTCCTCTACTCTCACTCTACCCTCTCTCTCTGTTTCTCTCTCTTCATCTCAGATCTCTCTCTCTCACACACACTGATCTCTCCCTCTCTCTCCCTGCTTCTCTCTCTCTCTATTCTCTCTCATTTCTCTCTCTGTCTCCCTCTCTCTCTGTCTTCTCTCATCTCTCTCTCCTTCTGATCCCTTACTCTCTCTCTCTCACTCTCTCTGCATTCACTTTCTCTCTCTCTAACTTTCTCTCTCTCTAACTCTTTATCTCTCTTAATATCTCTCCATCTGTAATCCCTCACCATCGGCCTCGACACACCAACGACCACCACCCTCGTCGTCAAGACTCCAGCAACAAAGCCGCTGCCGAGACTCGAGTTCGAGCCAAGTCAAGTTGCCGTGCCGCGCGTGTGTCGCGATCGTGCCGTTGCCGTTGCCGTATCATCGTCGACACTTCGCCAGGCAAGTATTTTACTTGCTTACATGCTATATACTCAAGTTACGATCTTTAATTACATAGATCATAAAGCTACAAATTTTAGATCAATTATGTGCCATACCCGTTCGACGTGTGTTCCCAATGAGAATAATTATCAAATTTGACGGAACTGGATGGTTTATATTGGCCCTTGTAGTGATGAATATCTTGTGCAAGTTTCGCTGGAAAATATGACCGTTAACGACTAAAACGACTACCCCCAAGTTTACTCGTAAAACTGGAATTTTCTTGTACCTGAAAACCGTTAAAATCGCCATAAATTATATACACACTGAAATGATGCGTTAGAGGGCTTAAATCGAAGTCGACTCGACGAACTTTAACCCTATGTTGGTTTCTAATTATTTCTGTACTTAAATTATGACAATATTTGGATCGGAGTGCGACTCTGGACTGCAGTCCAGAGCGACTCCAGTTGTTGTTTACTATCCCGTAATGAACACCACCCTGTTTCCTTAACTTGTAGGTTGCGGAACTCCACTATTTATTATAGTTGAATCTGTTAGCTAGACAACACAAGTAGTTTCATTCTGTTTCGTTATCGTTTGTTATTTAATCTGTAATTTAAAAGATCGGGACGTATAACAGTCCCAACAGAATCAGAATCGACATACTAGCGTTAAACTATGTATAACTCATGACGTACAGACGCGATTGAAAATACGTCTATTGAGTTGAAAACCTTACTGAAAACCCTAGATTTCATTCAACTGTAGCGTCGCTAAAATTTGATCCCAACTGGGATTAAAATGCGTTGGGAAACGGACTTCCGATTCTGAAACCGTATTTTCAGCCGTGAACGCTTAAAATGAAATGGTTATAATTAGTGATTCTGGAACCCGATTGGCGTGAAACTAAATTCAATGGATAGATAACTGAACATACTATTTATTCCCCGTTCATCGTTTCACTAAACTGTAACCGTATAATTTATGATAAATTATGCAAGTGGTAGATTATTGATTCATGACACCCTAATTATGCCTTACATACTGTTTACGCATCATATCATACACATGTCATTGCATTGATAACTTAGTGATAACGTGCATTACCCAGTGTTAGGTATTAGTGATGATTGTGGCAAGTACGTTAGTGTTCGTGTATCAGTGAATAAGTGAAAGTGATACGTACTTGTACACAATCGGTGAACCTTATTATTCTATTGCATTGTCGACGTCTGTGGGATGCGTGTACGTATGACTATAAGTGGTATGGGACACTTATGGAAGCTCTTGCACGGGTGTCACGGATAAGGCACCAGACCCTGCCATTTATCTTAGGTATTAGTCGGGACGTGCTTGATGGAGGTCCTGCCTTCAGTTCTCGCGCAGACTTGTCACAGACCGATTGGTATTTAGGGTTATGGTTAGCGTTTGATATAGACCACGGGGTGTGGGGTAGTTTAAGTGTGAGTTCAACAGAATCTCGGGAGTCCCATGCCGGCTTATATATTTAGGGAGATATATGGAGATTTACAGGGTACATGATTATTACCGTGATATACATGTTGGGCCCGTGGTCCCTTGCCCTTGGGTTCTACCCTTGGGTGGAGGACACTCGCGAGTGGTTGACTCTCACACTTGGACTGACGATAGGCTTAGTGACCTGTACAGTGAGACTTAAAGACTGATAGGGATACTAGCATTGATATACCTTACTTACTGTGTTGACATACGTGGCATATCATTCTACTGCTTTTACTGTTCCGCTGCACTGATTACTGCATGTCCATACCTATACCGTCATTGATTTACTGCTATATATATATATATTATCATTGTTAGAATTGTCACATGAATTTATATATCATATTGCTATTGTGTCGCTCTGACGACCTGAGTATGCATGCTCAGTGTGAGGAGAAGATTTAGCTTGGACCAGGACTAGACGTACAGCACAGACATCTTGATTAGCTATCCAGGGTTATACCTTTTGTTTCCCATCAGGTCAGTTCTTTATACTGTTTTGTTCCAGTTACTGCATTTCTCATTACCTGCGCATTATTTACTGATTACCATGTAAAGCTAGAAACCGAAGTGTGACTACGGCAGAATGTTTCCTTGACCGTAGGAGCATGGCTGGCCTTGTCAACCCCTCGTATTCCGTATTTTGGGAAGTGGGGCGTGACAACGGATGCGGCCGATATAGCAGACTTCGTCAGATTCCCCCTCGCTTGAGGGGTTTTTGATTGTGGGGACGCTCTTCCCTGCAGGCGCAAGCCCCTGCAGTTAATTACGCTACCGCATTGCGATAACAACTTTCTCCTTCTCCAGATGATCACTTCGTGTCGTGTGTGTTTGTTTTGTGTTTGGTTGCCCATGGATTGTATACGGAGACTGAGTTATGTCGTCGCCCGTAGGGCGTGGACTGGTCCAAATCCGTATTATCTTAGATTTGGGTTTGGGGGTTTGGGTTTAAGGATACGTTAGCCTCATTCGAGAGTAAGATCGACTTAAACATTTGTTAAGGATACGCTTGTCTAGTTTTCAAACTAAGATCAACTTAACGGGATCGTTTAGATCCAACAAGAGAGCAATTAAGGGGGCCTTGTTGCTTAGTTTAGTGACATTGCGGTCAATAGGTAGTTTAAGGACATTGCGGTCCAATGTTAGTTTTAAGACGTTGCGGTCAAGGTTAAGGACATCATAGTCCATGGATTTAAGGACTCTACAGTCCGATGTTAGTTTCAAGACACCCCGGTCAAGATTAAGGACGTCATAGTCCGTGGATTTAAGGACTCCACAGTCCGATATTAGTTTTAAGACATCCCGGTCAATGTTAAGGACCTCATAGTCCATGAGTTTAAGGACCCCACAGTCCGTATCAATGTGTGGTCATCGGGACCCGTCACCTCTTTGAAGACGTTAAGGAATTACAACGCCAAGAAATAAAGGAGCGAAGAGATGTACCCTTGAACCAAGGTAGATTAAATAGTCTTTGGCCCAATTTGGAACCAAGACCAATTAATAATATTATGAGCCCATTAGCCCAGTTAAGTTTGAATTATGGACTTATGGCCAGCTTGGGCTAAGTCCAATCATGTTTGGAGTATTGGCCTTCTGTTGGTTTATTGAAGGAGAGGCTTTGCCTCTAGAAACTTAGCCAATTGGGCTAAAGGTAGTGTTAAACACTAAAGACCAACAAATCAGTGTTAAACACTGGCAATAGAGATTTCAAATTAGTGTTTAATACGAAGGCAAATCAGTATTAATCACTGGGAACAGAGATTTTAAATTAGTGTTAAACACTAAATAAAATTCAGTGTTAAACACTGCAAATAAAGTTTTTTTTTAAATTAGTGTTTGAACACTAGAGCAAATCAGTGTTAACACTGGATACAGAGATTTTAATTTAGTGTTAAACACTAAGGCAAGAGGGGTCACGTGGTAGCACGTGAGAGCGCTCTGCTTCCCTTTATTTTATTCTGTCAAAAGTATTGAATACTTTGAAATATCACGTGCTGTCACATGATGGGAATTTGGGTGTTTGTCTGTTAGAGCTTCAGCCAAGGGGTCACGTGGTAGCACGCGAGAGCGCCCTAGAGCTCTTTTCTGTTTCTTTTGCCTTTTTCTCTGTGTGCTCCA
Source organism: Agapanthus africanus (assembly GCA_030015575.1). Lineage (NCBI taxonomy): Eukaryota > Viridiplantae > Streptophyta > Magnoliopsida > Asparagales > Amaryllidaceae > Agapanthus > Agapanthus africanus. Next base: position 605,902,136 of record CM057340.1, read on the forward strand.
GGGGTCACGTGGGGCATGTGAGGCGTTGCCTCAAAGCTCTTTTCTGTGGATCTTTGCAGGGGTCACGTGGTAACACGTGACTCTGACTCTTTGCATGTTTTAAAGATCCGTTCATAGGGTCAAACCCTAGTAATAAACTTTAGAGGAATTAAATTCCTTCTTTCTTTTGAAGAATTATATTCTTATATAGGGTTAAACCCCAATTTCTTTTCTGTAGGAATTAAATTCCCCATATATGTAAAGAATTAGATTCTGGCATAAGGTGAAACCCTAATTTCTTTTTGAGGGAATTAAATTCCTGTAAATTTGAGAGAATTAAGTTCTCAATTAGGGTTAAGCCCTAGTTCTGTCCATTCTGAAGGAATTAAATTCCTAGGGTTAAACCTTAATTTTATCTTAAAGGAATTAAATTCTTATCATTCTGTGAGAATTAAATTCTCAAATCTCAATTCCTCCTCTATATTTTAGATCTGCATGGCAGGATCTCAACCCAGTGAGAATTAAATTCTCAATTCATAGGGAGATGTGCACTTTGCAGATCCTCCACCAGAGAAAAAACTAAAGTTCTTTTCTTTATATAAGAGTTAAACTCTTTTTGAGAATTAAATTCTCTTTTGAAGCCTCTCTTTTCTTTTCTTACCTAGGGTTTTTGCAGAGAATCAAATTCTTCCTTCTGAATTTTCAAGATTCCAAGGCTCTATATCTCTCTCTCTGTATATGTGTCTCTTTTGGCTCCTATTTATAGGAGAAGGAAAATAATCAATCTGTTTTAGTGAATCTTTCATTGAAAGATTTCATTTGTTTATTGAGAGATTTGATTTATCTTCATCATTAATCTGGGCCTTTAGATTATTAGGTGAATTTTATTCACCATTGGATTTTGAATCCAAAGATATCTCTTTGTTATTTCGGTTAGATTTAGGGGGAAATCTTTCCAAGTCCAAGATTTTTCCATAAATTGGTGATATTTAATCACCTTTAGATTTTTAATCCAACGGTTTCAGATAATCCTTTTTCATTTTGGAAAGATTTGAAAGATCTTTCCTCAGAATTTATTTCTGTCAAAGAACAAGGCTTTTGAAGCCGGTCACGTGTGGCCACGTGACCGTTGGTCGCGTGTGCGCACGTGACCCCTGGTCACGTGTAAGCACGTGATCCCTGGAATGGGCTTCTCTTCTTCTGCGCTCTGTTTTCTGGCCGCTGTTTAACCATCACGTGCCGTCACGTGACCACTGGTCACGTGTGAGCACGGGATGCCTCTTCTGAAGCTTTTTCCTGATTCTTAATCAGGGAATGAATGTGCTGTGTGCCGCTGCTTTAAATGTCACATGCCAACACGTGACCGCTTGTCACGCGCTAGCACGTGATGCTTCCTCTGAAGCTTTTTCCTGATTTTAAATCAGGGAACAAATGCCCCCAAAGCGTTGTTGTAGCGTTTTGAAAATCGTTTCGGTGAAATTTCGGAAAATCGGTAAAATAAGGGGTTTTCTGTAAAAAGTCAAAATACAAATATCTTTATTATAAAATTAAATATACATATTCTAGCTATGTAATTGCTAATATTTGGTGTCTATTGACCCACTGGTGAAATTTCAAATTTTCTGAAAATTTTTCCGAAATTAATTATTTTAATATTATTTTAAGCCCTCACTAATATATTTAATTAGGGAAAATTACAAATTGGAATGAGTTGAAACAAATTTTGTGCATCATAAAACATTAAATAAAATTTTATCATATGGTTTTTGAAACGAAATCGTTTGCCAAAACGGTTTAGAAAATATCAAAGAAAAAGGCTTTTTTCGGTGAAATTAGTGTTAAATAGAATTGAGGTTTGATATTTATCTTCTTGTGTGTGCTCCCACTCACTCATCTACACTCACACACCCCACAAATTTCAGTTGGCCGAACCCATGGTTGCCCCACACACACACACCTCACATGTAATGATAAAAAGAAAGAAAACAAAAGGAAAATGAGAAGGAAATAAAACTATAATTAAAGGAGGTATGGTAGTGGTTGACTTGTGGGTTTTTTTTTCCAACACAACCCAATCCCTCACCCTCATTCTCCCCACCTGCACATTGGCCGAGAGCCCCCCCATTTTTCAGCCCCCTTCATTTCTTCATCTCAAATTCACTTCAAAATTCTTCTAAAATGCTTCAAATCTACACAAAAACCTCATTAATCTCCTAATTTAAATCCTACCCATTTTTCCTTGGCCAATCTTGAATGGATCTTAGAGCAAGGAAGCAACTTTGGATGTCAAGATTCCATATTTGATCTCATGTTTTGGAGGTATAATCCTAAGACCTTGGTTTGATTTCTAGTTAATTACTTTAATTTAGCTATTAAGTGTTTAATTAAGTTTTGATTGTGTGTTTGAAAATTCAAGAGAGTGGGTTGTGATCAAGTTAGGGTTTGTAGTGTTTGATCATGGTTTTAATGGGTAGATTAGCATGTTAATTGAATGCAAAACCCAAATTGGTTACTAGTTGCTATTTGTTAGTCTAAAATTTTGCTAATTGTGTTAATTTGGTTAACTAGGTTTTGGGAATTTAATTAATCAATTGGGATAAAAATATAATTAGGGTATCCATGGTATTATTAACATTTTAAATTGTATTTTAATATTTTAGATCATGCAAATCCAAACTAAATTGTTGTTTATGCATTTTTGCTAAAATGGTTGAAATTTGGGTAAAGTTGCAAACTAGTTTTTTTTTGAACGTATATAGTTTGTTGAGATTAAATTGTGGTTATGGGTTATATGACTCATTTAAGTTATTTAATAAGTATTATGGCTGCTATAATTGTTTAAACGTCGAGTTTTGTACTAAAACGGGTAATTTTGCTTGCTAGTTTTTCGGAAAAACGGCTTTTAAAGTGAATTTGGGGGGTTTTGTGAGTTTTAACCTATTTTATATTAAAATTAGTGTTCGTGAATGTGCAAATGAGTGTGATTGGATTTTTCTCGATGGTTTGATGTTTGTACATTGACATCGAGGGTAAGTTGGCTATTCTTGCATGCGTAGGCGATAGGTTTTGACCTATGCGTGATACGCGTGCCGATTTGATTTTCGTGTGCCATTTCGATTTCGAATTTGGTTTTAATGCGATACGATGCGTTGTGATATGTAGGTACCCCCATGTGGACTTCGAGACGACAAGCAAGTGCGTGGCGACGTCGGCACCGGCAAGCGAGAACCAGGTGAGTAGATTTATATCTACGGGGAGAAGTCGGGTGGATGGCGTATAGCACCCCCGCAGTCCGTGGTGGTGTATACGGATGCGTATACATACCAACAATTATTATATGTTATTTGGGATTAATAACGATATTTAGGATGGATATTGGGGTGTTGGATTATTTTAGTGTTGCGAACCCTAGGGTAGTGTTGCACTACACATACACACATACATACTTGCATACATTCTTATTTATATGTGCTCATGTAATTCTTTAAAGTTATGTGTTCACATGCGTATGGGACTATGTGTTCACATACGGATTTGAGGATGATACTTGGGATTGAGCTGAGTCGATGAGATTTGTTTTGTGGTTGAGATATCGATGATATGGCAGGATTCGTATTTGAGGTACGTCCTGGTGTTATAGCGGATCTTGGGACGACGATACGGGTGAATAAAGTTATTAATAAAATGGTCGACATGTGATCGTGATATGAGATATGATATGCTAGGATATTGATACTAGGCCGTATTGGGCGATGCATACCCCTTGATGATGATATGTGCTGATGATATCGGTTTGTACGAGATTGTCGATCAGTAGTCAGATCATGAGTATATTGAGGATATTAGTATTGTACTAGACATATGTCAGTACCCTAGACTATGATCTTGGATAAAGAGGATACCAGAGGAATAGTGTGATGAATATGATATTGACCCGTAACCAGATTTGGGGATGCCGTACGACGGATTTACGTACGAGCTATATTGATGATTGATCCGCACTCTTGACTTGGGATGCCTGATTATAGATATGGTATCAGATGTGATATTATTGAGGCAGGATCACCGACTATACATATACATGTAGGTATATGTATCGACTCAGATGATAGGCGGTTTCCTTACCTGTAGTCTAGCTTGTAGCTTAGCCCTTTAGTTTAGTTAGTTGTTAGATTAGATTCGGTTCCTACCTATTTCAAACCTTACGAATCGTGCGTATTTTAAAAGACAAGTCAAGGGATTCTACGGATATTTCAAAAAACGTATATTTTCTTAAAAACACCGTAGCCCCTATTTTCAAAACCCCACGATTCGTGTTATTTCAAATGGCTCCATTGTTTAATATTTAGCTCCCGCTCATTATGGTTGCTCGCTCCGCATCGCATACTTACATTGTTATTTCACATTGCATTGTTGATATTATGTCGTTAGGACACCAGCACCATTACCGATGATGCGTATGTACCACGGACACTTACTTGCCGGCTCACACACATCTTCATCGGTAATTGCCATGTCACGCACACCCTAGAAAATATTATTGCTTAACTTCGCTTGATAGCTAGTAGTTTGACATGATATTAGTGTACTTACCTTATATGCCAGCTTAGATATTGTAGTTATTACTGCCGCTTCATGCATACCGTTATTCATTGTTATGCCGCATTCATGGATTCTCATGCATATATTCACTTTTTACGTGGTATTGAGGTTTTGGATTCGGATTTCCATGAGATTTTCTGGATTTGGGGAAAACCGCAAAACATATACAAACTTCTTCTTTCTCTTTTTAAATGAAAAGCGCGGTTTTTCCCATGATGTATGAGTCGTCCACCATGAGTTTGCTGATGGATTTCAAGAGCCGATTCGAGGAGTTGGATGAACCGTTTCGGGTACATGGTGGACCCGGTAAGGTACCCCGGGGCAAGAAGCTCGTGGTGATGACGATGAGCCTGGCAGGGGGAGACTACCTACCGGTGATTTTACCCGACGCGTCGGATATCCGGAGGATACCGTCGTGGTCTTGAGATGGATGGTAGGGGCCGGTCTGGACTGACGGCGCCCTAGATATTGTGATTGAGACATTGAGATTTCGAGATATTGAGGTACAGAGACTGTGATACAGAGATATCGAGATATTGGGATTACGTTTTGTGCCGATGCTAGGCACTGTTTTATGCTGATTTCATTATGATACCTCATTTTAAAAATACAAAGGAAATCTCACTAATTTATGAAAACAGTTTCTTCATTTACATGTACTCTGTTTTCATGCATTCATACCTCATTCATATGATATATTGCTACCTGAGGCACTGACACGGGCACATGAGATCACACTCGGGTTAGATATTACCCTAGCCATTGTTATAGGCTACATGTTATTCATATATTTGAGGATATATTATGATCATTGACCTAGGTTGCGTTATTTATGCGATTTCTGTGCGTCGATATTTTTCTATTCACGAGTTGGCAACTCATTCCCGTTGTGCCCCAGTTTCTTGCAGGTTTGCCGTACAGGTTTCATTACGGCTTGCGGGCATAGTTTCCTTCGGGTGATTTGCTAGTAGGTGGGTTTACTTGTATCGTACCCCCATTTTATATCTTGTATATTATTATTCTGTTGTATCTAGAAGTTCCATCAACCAAACATGTATTTTTTTCTGAGATAGAGACCAGTGATGTTATTCTTTCGACCTTAGAGTCGCGCGTTATATTTCTGTGGATTTCTTGTGGTTTTGAGTTTTGATCCTCGCCGTTGGCGTTGTATATTATATTGCTTGTGTGGTTGTGACCGTCAATTGACGAAGAGCTAGCTCCCGCTTGGGGATGCCTTTTATTGATTTCGTATACTATTCATGTTGTATCCCGTTTGGGAGCCAGTATTTACAAAGAAGACTCTGCCGAAATTTTCAGGAAATTCTTGATGTTTTTAAAACGCATAATTCGGCTTATGCTATTAAAACTACTTGTTTTAAATTGGTTTTCCTTCACTCTACTACTTTTCTTGGTTTGGATTTCTGGGTTTTCGGTTTACTTAGATTACGTACGCCTCGAGACGTTCGTAGTTTAAGTGCCGGTCTTGTTCCGTACTTTCGGGACGTGACAAAGTTGGTATCAAAGCGTTAGGTGTTACCTTCGGAGCATAGAATGACCATTGGTTGATGGAATAGGTGACTAAAGTAGAGTGACGTACCGTGGGTATGTTCCGCGGCATACTTACGATACGCTACTCCACTTAAGAAGCCTTAGGATGTACATTTCTTTGTTCAGTATTATATTCATTCCTGATCTAGCTTCATCGGTACCAGTTACGGTTTGCTTCCACGATTACGGGCAGGGAGAGCTACGGTTAGAATTGCGGTCAGCACAAGCTCATCACGAACGAGGACTGACCAGGGCGTAATTTTGGCGACACACGATTGCGAAGATGTGTCTTTTTACTGTGTTTCGCGCCACGAGCGTTTGGCGGATCGCCTTTATGAGATTTCTCGGACATGCCGATCAGTACCAGAGGATTGGGCCACCGACAGAGGCCAGCCAGATTTTGATGACCGTTGGTGTATTGCTTATTCATGATGGTCGAGGCACTGTTCAGCGTGCAGACGAGCGAGCCAGTTATTGCTGCGAACGACGAGATATTGCCCTAGATGCTGGAGCTATTGCAGTACGAGTTGTACTAAGAGATGATAGAAGGTAGCTAGTCATCGAGGATGAATGACTAGGACATGTGGATCGTTCACCTACCCCGATGCGAGGTCATCAGATAGATTGATTCCAGCTAGAGATTACTTCACGCGGAGACGTTGAGAGTCGACAGAGACGATCGAATGTCAGAAACCTATGTTTCCAAGTTTAAGTAGTCGGAAAGACATGCAGGCAATTCTATGGTCCCTCTAGAAGAATGAAACCCTAACTCGACATAATGACCGTGTGAAAGCCTTTGAACCTTAGGGTTTGCGGCAGTTCCGCGACGCCATTAGTGAGGCTTGGGTTTGCCCTTCTACGGTTGGACCACCGATGCTGTGGTATGTGCTTGATACTATTAAACTGTGCCCAAGATGTTGAGCCCTTGGGGGATTATGAGGTTTTGACAATCGATTGGACGGTTCAACTTAATTCGGATGCTAGGTGGTGAGATGCATTTCTTAGGAGACTCCCGATACGAGGATAGCCGTTGGAGCTCAGTCCATGCAGCCGCGACGAGACGAGTCCAAAGCAGACGACATTAGAGAAAAGTGAAGTAAGAGGTTCGTACCAGATCTAGATGAGATGACGTTCCACTCCGCCGACATCAGAGATGCGATGCGCATGCCGAGGCATGATACTTGGATTTACCTTCCAGAAGGAGTCGCGATGAGTATGCAGCCGTTCCGGAACAAGAAATTGATATGGTAAAGGACGATGACTTTCGGACAGTTTGGCAGAGACGAGATTTGGGAGAGACCTCGACAGGACCTTTTTGGAATAAATTACGAGAAGACCTGGGCCTAGGAGTGGTCATGATACACACACCAGCAGGCCAGATTTCAGGATCGTCGACGAGACATGCTATGAGTGACCACGACAGTTGGCCAGAGATTCTTGGAGGATATGCTTGAGCGGGACTATTCCGCCATACTTGATTTGCGTATTTTGGGCGATTTATTTGCATGATTGATTTTGATGATTGAGTTTCATGATATTTGTCTTCATGGACCATGGTTGCACCTGCTGAGTATTTACGATTTTTGCACGGTTGTTGCACTTTATATCGTTTTCGTGCCTTGGTTCTCATGTTTGTGATTATATGGATTTCATACAGTTGAGTTGATTTGTGCGTATATACGCACCCGATTTGGTTTTTGCACTCGGTAGGATTCACATATGCTTGCAGTGCAGTGATACGCATTTTGTGCACTTAGATGTACTGGACTTCGATTTCGATTGTGATACTCGATATTTGTTTTGTGCACCTTGTGCACCTGATTTGATTTTGCGCATGTTCGGCGCTTGATATTGGATTTCATGATTTCGTGCATGATGGTTGCCCCTGGTTTTAGGTTTTCGCGCATGTTGAGCGCATGTCTTGAGATGCGATTTTGGTGCACACCAGATGCACTAAATCGAGATTTTTTTTCGTGCATGTCATATGCACCTGATTTTGCTGTCAGGCACACACGTTGCCTACAACAGATGCTTTGTGCACACCCGATGCACTTAGATCTTGTTTCTGTGCACTTGTATGGCACGTATATGGATTTTGATTGGCGTGCGCACCAGACGCACGTAGTATTCATACGCGTATTTTGGGATTGATTTCTTATAGAGCAGTACGTTTTTATGATATTGCTATGTGTTTTCGTACTGAGCAGGACTAGTCAGAGGACAGTACCTGAATATATTTTGCATGCATTGATAGTTATTGAAGGGATTTCCAAAAAGCGAGCTATAGCCTCAGTATTTACCTACGTGTTTGATATGACACGAAATGTTTAAAACAAGGAGACCCTTCTAAATTGTTTTCAAAACGGCGGAACGTACATTTCAAACAAAGGTATATATGTATATAGTTATTTTCTTATGATAGACGTCCGCCACTGTGCAGTGTTATACGCGTTGCACAACGACTTAAAGAGATTTGGCATGCATTTCCTTCAGATACTTACAGATATAGATTCGATATTTACATGTATAGTTTCGAGTTATATCATATTGGTTTTGATTTGGATTTGGCATTGATTTCTTCCCCATTGACTCCGATGATTGCGGGATGCTTGACGGAGTTTTGATTTGAGTTATATGCTCATTTTTCATGCGCATGCGCTGCGCTACGATTTGTTTTATGTATTTACAATTTCGGAGCCCCGACGACTTGATGGTTTGGTTTAGATGTTTTAGTATTTGGGGGGAGTTTTAATTTAAATTCGGGGACCGAATTTCTTTAAGGGAGGAAGATTGTAGCGTTTTGAAAATCGTTTCGGTGAAATTTCGGAAAATCGGTAAAATAAGGGATTTTCTGTAAAAAGTCAAAATACAAATATCTTTATTATAAAATTAAATATACATATTCTAGCTATGTAATTGCTAGTATTTGGTGTTTATTGACCCACTGGTGAACTTTCAAATTTTCTGAAAATTTTTCCGAAATTAATTATTTTAATATTATTTTAAGCCCTCACTAATATATTTAATTAGGGAAAATTAAAAATTGGAATGAGTTGAAACAAATTTTGTGCATCATAAAACATTAAATAAAATTTTATCATGTGGTTTTTGAAACGAAATCGTTTGCCAAAACGGTTTAGAAAATATCAAAGAAAAAGGCCTTTTTTTGGTGAAATTAGTGTTAAATAGAATTGAGGTTTGGTATTTATCTTCTTGTGTGTGCTCCCACTCACTCACCTACACTCACACACCCCACAAATTTCAGTTGGCCGAACCCATGGCTGCCCCCCACACACACACACCTCACATGTAATGATAAAAAGAAAGAAAACAAAAGGAAAATGAGAAGGAAATAAAACTATAATTAAAGGATGTATGGTAGTGGTTGACTTGTGGTTTTTTTTTCCAACACAACCCAATCCCTCACCCTCATTCTCCCCACCTGCACATTGGCCGAGAGCCCCCCCCATTTTTCAGCTCCCTTCATTTCTTCATCTCAAATTCACTTCAAAATTCTTCTAAAATGCTTCAAATCTACACAAAACCTCATTAATCTCCTAATTTAAATCCTACCCATTTTTCCTTGGCCAATCTTGAATGGATCTTAGAGCAAGGAAGCAACTTTGGAGGTCAAGATTCCATATGTGATCTCATGTTTTGGAGGTATAATTCTAAGACCTTAGTTTGATTTCTAGTTAATTACTTTAATTTAGCTATTAAGTGTTTAATTAAGTTTTGATTGTGTGTTTGAAAATTCAAGAGAGTGGGTTGTGATCAAGTTAGGGTTTGTAGTGTTTGATCATGGTTTTAATGGGTAGATTAGCATGTTAATTGAATGCAAAACCCAAATTGGTTACTAATTGCTATTTGTTAGTCTAAAATTTTGCTAATTGTGTTAATTTGGTTAACTAGGTTTTGGGAATTTAATTAATCAATTGGGATAAAAATCTAATTAGGGTATCCATGGTATTATTAACATTTTAAATTGTATTTTAATATTTTAGATCATGCAAATCCAAACTAAATTGTTGTTTATGCATTTTTGCTAAAATGGTTGAAATTTGGGTAAAGTTGCAAACTAGTTTTTTTTTGAACGTATATAGTTGTTGAGATTAAATTGTGGTTATGGGTTATATGACTCATTTAAGTTATTTAATAAGTATTATGGCCGCTAGAATTGTTTAAACGTCTAGTTTTGTACTAAAACGGGTAATTTTGCTTGCTAGTTTTTCGGAAAAACGGCTTTTAAAGTGAATTTGGGGGGTTTTGTGAGTTTTAACCTATTTTATATTAAAATTAGTGTTCGTGAATGTGCAAATGAGTGTGATTGGATTTTTCTCGATGGTTTGATGTTTGTACATTGACATCGAGGGTAGGTTGGCTATTCTTGCATGCGTAGGCGATAGGTTTTGACCTATGCGTGATACGCGTGCCGATTTGATTTTCGTGTGCCGTTTCGATTTCGAATTTGGTTTTAATGCGATATGATGCGTTGTGATATGTAGGTACCCCCATGTGGACTTCGAGATGACAAGCAAGTGCGTGGCGACGTCGGCACCGGCAAACGAGGACCAGGTGAGTAGATTTATATCTACGGGGAGAAGTCGGGTGGATGGCGTATAGCACCCCCGCAGTCCATGGTGGTGTATACGGATGCGTATACACACCAACAATTATTATATGTTATTTGAGATTAATAACGATGTTTAGGATGGATATTGGGGTGTTGGATTATTTTAGTGTTGCGAACCCTAGGGTAGTGTTGCACTATACATACACACATACATACTTGCATACATTCTTATTTATATGTGCTCATAGGATTCTTTATAGTTATGTGTTCACATGGGTATGGGACTAGGTGTTCACATACGGATTTGAGGATGATACTTGGGATTGAGCTGAGTCGATGAGATTTGTTTTGTGGTTGAGATATCGATGATATGGCAGGATTCGTATTTGAGGTACGTCCTGGTGTTATAGCGGATCTTGGGACGACGATACGGGTGAATAGTGTTATTAATAAAATGGTCGACATGTGATCGTGATATGAGATATGATATGCTAGGATATTGATACTAGGCCGTATTGGGCGATGCATACCCCTTGATGATGATATGTGCTGATGATATCGGTTTGTACGAGATTGTCGATCAGTAGTCAGATCATGAGTATATTGAGGATATTAGTATTGTACTAGACATATGTCAGTACCCTAGACTATGATCTTGGATAAAGACAATACCAGAGGAATAGTGTGATGAATATGATATTGACCCGTAACCAGATTTGGGGATGCCGTACGACGGATTTACGTACGAGTTATATTGATGATTGATCCGCACTCTTGACTTGGGATGCCTGATTATAGATATGGTATCAGATGTGATATTATTGAGGCAGGATCACCGACTATACATATACAGGTATGTATATGTATCGACTCAGATGATAGACGGTTTCCTTACCTGTAGTCTAGCCTGTAGCTTAGCCCTTTAGTTTAGTTAGTTGTTAGATTAGATTCGGTTCCTACCTATTTCAAAGCTTACGAATCGTGCGTATTTTAAAAGACAAGTCAAGGGATTCTACGGATATTTCAAAAAACGTATCTTTTCTTAAAAACACCGTAGCCCCTATTTTCAAAACCCCACGATTCGTGTTATTTCAAATGGCTCCATTGTTTAATATTTAGCTCCCGCTCATTATGGTTGCTCGCTCCGCATCGCATACTTACATTGTTATTTCACATTGCATTGTTGATATTATGTTGTTAGGACACCAGCACCATTACCGATGATGCGTATGTACCACGTACACTTACTTGCCGGCTCACACACATCTTCATCGGTAATTGCCATGTCACGCACACCCTAGAAAATATTATTGCTTAACTTCGCTTGATAGCTAGTAGTTTGACATGATATTAGTGTACTTACCTTATATGCCAGCTTAGATATTGTAGTTATTACTGCCGCTTCATGCATACCGTTATTCATTGTTATGCCACATTCATGGATTCTCATGCATATATTCACTTTTTACGTGGTATTGAGGTTTTGGATTCGGATTTCCATGAGATTTTCTGGATTTGGGAAAAACCGCAAAACTTATACAAACTTCTTCTTTCTCTTTTTAAATGAAAAGCGCGGTTTTTCCCATGATGTATGAGTCGTCCACCATGAGTTTGCTGATGGATTTCGAGAGCCGATTCGAGGAGTTGGATGAACCGTTTCGGGTACATGGTGGACCCGGTAAGGTACCCCGGGGCAAGAAGCTCGTGGTGATGACGATGAGCCTGGCAGGGGGAGACTACCTACCGGTGATTTTACCCGACGCGTCGGATATCCGGAGGATACCGTCGTGGTCTTGAGATGGATGGTAGGGGCCGGTCTGGACTGACGGTGCCCTAGATATTGTGATTGAGACATTGAGATTTCGAGATATTGAGGTACAGAGACTGTGATACAGAGATATCGAGATATTGGGATTACGTTTTGTGCCGATGCTAGGCACTGTTTTATGCTGATTTCATTATGATACCTCATTTTAAAAATACAAAGGAAATCTCACTAATTTATGAAAACAGTTTCTTCATTTACATGTACTCTGTTTTCATGCATTCATACCTCATTCATATGATATATTGCTATCTGAGGTACTGACACGGGCACATGAGATCACACTCGGGTTAGATATTACCCTAGCCATTGTTATAGGCTACATGTTATTCATATATTTGAGGATATATTATGATCATTGACCTAGGTTGCGTTATTTATGCGATTTCTGTGCGTCGATATTTTTCTATTCACGAGTTGGCAACTCACCCCCGTTGTGCCCCAGTTTCTTGCAGGTTTGCCGTACAGGTTTCATTACGGCTTGCGGGCATAGTTTCCTTCGGGTGATTTGCTAGTAGGTGGGTTTACTTGTATCGTACCCCCATTTTATATCTTGTATATTATTATTCTGTTGTATCTAGAAGTTCCATCAACCAAACATGTATTTTTTTCTAAGATAAAAACCAGTGATGTTATTCTTTCGACCTTAGAGTCGCGCGTTATATTTCTGTGGATTTCTTGTGGTTTTGAGTTTTGATCCTCGCCGTTGGCGTTGTATATTACATTACTTGTATGGTTGTGACCGTCAATTGGCGAAGAGCTAGCTCCCGCTTGGGGATGCCTTTTATTGATTTCGTATACTATTCATGTTGTATCCCGTTTGGGAGCCAGTATTTACAAAGGAGACTCTGCCGAAATTTTCAGGAAATTCTTGATGTTTTTAAAACGCATAATTCGGCTTATGCTATTAAAACTACTTGTTTTAAATTGGTTTTCCTTCACTCTACTACTTTTCTTGGTTTGGATTTCTGGGTTTTCGGTTTACTTAGATTACGTACGCCTCGAGACGTTCGTAGTTTAAGTGCCGGTCTTGTTCCGTACTTTCGGGACGTGACAAAGTTCTCACGTGTCTGCACGTGAGTGCAATGCTGTCACTTTTGTGACCGTCGGATCTGCTTTGGGAGTAGGCTAAATGAAACGTTTTCCATCCCATCTTATAAATGCCCATGTCCTTTCAGAAGAGCCTCCACTTTGCTTCATCTTCCTCCTTGCAAACTTTTTCTGAGAATTTAATTCTCCTTTTCCAGAGCTTAGTTCTCTGCTCCACAATCTTCAGAGTTTAACTCTGTTCAGGGAAAACCCATCTCTTCAGGTAGTGATCTTTGAACGATCGAGGAACCCTTATATATATTTTTCAAAAACTCTCTGGATTTTAAATCTACACCCAAGGGTTTCACCCTTTTAATATGAACCCATTTTCTTCAAGTTCTTCAACAGGAATATAAAACCATTTAATCTTCAAACAATAGATCTCTTAAGGTTCATCTGATCTTTTAGGGAGATGATGATGTCGGTTGCTTTTTATGGAATTTAATTCCATCCCCAAGGAGCTTCAGCTCTGGAACAGAACTTTTATGGGAATTTAATTCCCTTTTTCGAAAAGGAATTTAATTCCTACGAAGAACTAAGTTTTTCCTAAAGAACTTCATGGGTTTTACCGCCCTGAGTCGTCTTCTTCACAACTCAGAAGAAAAGGTTTGTAATAGATTCTCATGATCTTTATTTCAGGTATCATGGATGCCCATATGTACGATCTTGACGAAATCATTTCTTACGGGAATATTCGTGCACTGGGCCGTAGCCAGAACCAGGAGTTCACCAACGCTCAATGTGCTGAGATCATGAGCCGCTTCGACGAGTACAATGGTCAGTTACTCCCTCGTCGCTCTTCTCTTTTGAAACTCATCATGCTGGCAATCTGGGAGGCGCTCCCCCTCTTTTGCACCGGCGTACCGCTCGGGGCATTGGATGCCGCTGAGGATAAAGTGCATTCGGTGTATCTGATGTGCCTAATCTCGAAGAGGAGGCGAGACAATCTCATTGATCTCTTGCATCAGGCTTTTCAGAAGTCGGCCATACTTGCTGCTTATCGGAGGGTGGAGGACATCCGTGAGGATCCCGACGCTTGTGATCGCGAGAGAAAACATACTAGGATGGTTCGAAATGCCTGGAAGATCTTGGACAAAGTCACGTTTGAGTTTCTTAATCCGTGCCCCGCGTCTGAGGTCTTGCCGTTGTAATCGTTTTTCCCTTTTTTTTTATTTTGTATGAACTTTTTAAAGTATGAATGATAAGTTTTATCGTGCCCCTCTGTGTTTGTATGCCCCCTCTTTTTTTTGCGGAATTTTGTCACTTTTGCTACTGTTGCTGCTGATGTGTTTAGTGGGTAAAGCACTATTTCACTTTTCAGTACATGTCAAGTTTGGTGCTCACGTGCTCCGCACGTGGGGTCCCTTTGATGGGACTGTTTAATTTTTCATGCCATATTCTCTGTGTGCAGCATTTCATGCTAAAAAGGAGCCTTGGAAATAGTCCCATCTCCTTGATTTCCAATGCTTTCCCTTTTTTGGGTCTCGGAAATAGTCCCACCATGCAGGATTCTTCGTGTGCAGCATTTAATGCCCCTCTTTATAACCTGAGGCCATGGCCTTCTTTTCTCCTCACAGAGAAATTTCTTCTCAATTTAGTGCGACTTATCTTGAGGAACAACTGGGTGCCATGGCCTACAACCACCCTCATGCTCGTCGACAGCCATGGGAAGTTCCTATCAAGGAGATGATCCCCCGCTTTGCCGCACGATTGGTGGATCCCCTCCTTACCGACGACAAACGCGACTCAACGGCATATGAACTCTCGATCCGCAGGGGGTCTCCCCTCCCAATGGGCTCCCTCTGGCTCCGGATGATTCTTGCTGCCGTGCTTGCCGACATCCCTCCTCACCCGGCGGAGATGACCCTGGCGATGCTCGACGCGGTTGAAGAAAAGCTCGAGGGTTTTCACGAGGCGTGCCTGATTACTCAGGCTTTGAAAGATCGCTCAGTTCACCTTTTGAGCGAAATAAGAGCCCGGCGGGCTGTTATGTCTGCTTTTGCGGACGAACATGGCGCCAATCGGTGGGGAGCGACTTCTCGCGAGAACCGTCGCTTTAATGTGTTGGAGAGAGCAGAGAGAGAGATGGAGAATTTTGTTCTTTGTTTTGTTGACCCTTGCGTTACCGATCTTTTGTTTGGCGACCTTTTCCCACTAGCGTAGTATATTCAAATTAGTTTTCGCATGCTTTACGTTGAACTTTCATGTACGCCGAGTACTCGTATGTATGTTTCTGCTTGCATAAATGAACTTTGTATTCTTCCCATGAGAACTTTCTTTAATTACGAACACTATCACCATGTTGCATGCACATCAGAGCTTCGAGTATTATTTCTTCTCGGATATTCATATATTTGCAAATGCATGCTTGATAGGATATACATCGGAAATTTTCTTGTTACTTCCCATACCCGATGATGTGCGCGTGTTTTAGATCAACTATTGCTACCAACCGAGGCTTGTTTATACAGTCCCGAGCGTACCTATCCTGTTTCAGAGGCTGCGGTCGTGACAGCGGGCTTGCATGATTTGATAGAGCGATGTGTAGCGAACATGGTGTCGTGCGAGAAGAGGCTCGACCGCAAATTCTCGGAGAGGGAGCTGACCTCTAAGGCATTGCACGAGCTCCAAACCAACCTTACAGCCAAAGCCAATAAAGCGTATGAACTCTGACGGGTGCTTCAAGAGTCTATCAAAGAGGTGGTGGCCTTGATAAAGCTGCCGCATTCACTCGCGAAAGGGTCGAGGCTCACAAGGCTACATGAGAAAGAGCTCGAAGGCTGGCTCGCCTCGTATCAGGCCCAGTAGGCTCAGGCGGAGGCCCGTCTTCTGGCGATCCTGAATCGTGAAGCCGTGACCCAGCAAAAGAAGGACGAGCTAGTAAAATTGCTAAATCGCCCGCCGGCTTGAAAACTTGTATATGTTCCTTTCTTTTTGTACATACTCCCAAATGAGAGTATTTTCTTTTTGTTCTTTCATGAATTGTACTTTGTATCCATTTTGGTTTATGAATAAAAGACATATTTTTCTTCTTCTCAATGGTGTGTCTCTTCTACTTGAATGTGTTCTGCGGGTAATCTATCTTGATCTCTTTGCATGACAATGATGGCTTAGGATTCAGGGTTAAAATCTGCCTCCTAAGACTTTTGAGCTTTATGAGCCGTAAGGGTCTCATAAAAAGTTTTTCTCCCTACAGGTCGAGAGGATCCCGTAGGTGTAAGTTCTCCTTAAGAATCGTGAGGATTCTTAAGCGGGTTTTCCCTTGGGAGTCGTAAGGATCTCACAAGAGAGTTTTCTTCCCTACAGGTCGTGAGGATCTACAAGTGCTGGGTGCGGTCGCCCTTATCCGTATTTCACGGGGTCAGGGGTTGCTTTGGGATGTTTTCCAGGGTACCGTAGTTTAAAGACATCGCGGTCAAGGTTAAGGACATCATAGTCCGTGGGTATAAGGACTCCACGGTCCAATGTTAGTTTTAAGACATCACGGTCAAGGTTAATGACATCATAGTCCGTGGATTTAAGGACTCCACAGTCCGATGTTAGTTTTAAGACATCACGGTCAAGGTTAAGGACATCATATTCCGTGGATTTAAGGACTCCACAGTCCGATATTAGTTTTAAGATATCACGGTCAAGGTTAAGGACTTCATAGTCCGTGGATTTAAGGACTCCACAGTCCAACGTTAGTTTTAAGACATCACGGTCAAGGTTAAGGACATCATAGTCCGTGGGTTTAAGGACTCCACAGTCCGGCGTTAGTTTTAAGACATCACGGTCAAGATTAAGGACATCATAGTCCGTGGATTTAAGGACTCCATAGTCCGATATTTGGTTACCGGGACCCGTCACCTCTTTGAAGACGTTGAGGAATTACAACGACGAATATCAAAGGAGTGAAGAGATGTACCCTTGAACTAAGGTAAATTCAGTCTAGAATCATGGTGGTTGATCGTTAGTTTTAAGACATTACGGTCGAGATTAAGGACATCATAGTCCGTGGATTTTAAGGACTCCACAGTCCGATGTTTGCTCTGGATGCTTCACACGGGTTCACTGCAGTGTTCGGGGAGGACCAGGCTCCGCTCTGAACGTTTTCCATGGGGTCAAAGAGTGGCATTATCCGCGTTCCACGTGACCAGGAATTTTGCACTAGATGCTTCACACGGGTTCACTGCCGCGTTTGGCGAGGACTAGGCTCCGCTCTGGATGCTTCACACGGGTTCACTGCCGTGCTCTGCGAGGACCAGGATCCGCTCTGGACGTTTTCCACGGGGTCAATGAGTGACATTATTCGCGTTCCACGTGACCAGGAATTTTGCTCTGGATGCATCCCACGGGTTCACTGCCGTGTTCTGCGAGGACCAGGCTCCGCTCTGGACGTTTTCCACGGGGTCAAAGAGTGACGTTATCCGCGTTCCACGTGACCAGAAATTTTTCGCTAGATGCTTCACACGGGTTCACGCCGTGTTCGGCGAGGACTAGGCTCCACTCTGGATGCTTCACACGGGTTCACTGCCGTGCTCTGCGAGGACCAGGATCTGCTCTGGACGTTTTCCACGGGGTCAAAGAGTGACGTTATCCGCGTTCCACATGCCCAGGAATTTTTCTCTGGATGATGCTTCCCATGGGTTCACTGCCGTGTTTGGCGAGGACTAGGCTCCACTCTGGATGCTTCACACTGGTTCACTGCCATGCTCTGCGAGGACCAGGATCCGCTCTGGACGTTTTCCACGGGGTCAAAGAGCGACGTTATCCGCGTTCCACATGACCAGGAATTTTGCACTAGATGCTTCACACGGGTTCACTGCCGTGCTTGGCGAGGACTAGGCTCCGCTCTGGATGCTTCACACGGGTTCACTGCCGTGCTCTGAGAGGACCAGGATCCGCTCTGGACGTTTTCCATGGGGTCAAAGAGTGACGTTATCCGCGTTCCACGTGATCAGGAATTTTGCTCTGGATGCTTCCCATGGGTTCACTGCCGTGTTCTGCGAGGACCAGGCTCCGCTCTGGATGCTTCACACGGGTTCACTGCCGTGCTCTGCGAGGACCAGGATCCGCTCTGGACGTTTTCCACGGGGTCAAAGAGTGACATTATCCGCGTTCCACGTAACCAGGAATTTTGCTCTGGATGCTTCCCACGGGTTCACTGCCGTGTTCGGCGAGGACCAGGCTCCGCTCTGGACGTTTTCCACGGGGTCAAAGAGTGACGTTATCCACGTTCCACGTGACCAGGAATTTTGACTTTGCCTGTATTTCACGAAGTCGGAATTTGACTCTCGGTCAGCTGTACACCGCCAAGTCATGGAACTGGGAGTTGCCGCTGTTCCGCTTTGCTTGATGTTGTGTCTACTGTAATGAGACGGGTGTTGAGAGGATCTTTAGGCTGTCTGTGAACCATCGAGATTTGGTTTCTTCTTCTGATGAAACATGGGGAGGAGGAGTGTGATTCCTTCTTTGTTTGCGCCCCTGAATTGTATACAGGGATTGATGTAACATCACCTGTAGGGCATAAATTTAATTTTTATTTTATCTCTTTTTCCGCGATGCTCTATCATTTCAGCTTTTATATCGCGAAGGTCGCGATTGCCCCATCATTTCGGCTATTTTTCGCGGTGCCCAATCATTTCGGCTATTTATTTTATTTTTTTTACTCGCTGCTTTTTATTGTGAGTTGCCCAATCATTTCGGCTATTTATTATGCATACATTTTTACTTGCTGATTTTGTCGCAAGTTGCCCCATCATTTCGGCTATTTCGTATGCATGTGTGGCTTGTTGGCTTTTCGCTGCAAGCTTGGATTTAGACACCGATTTCGGCATCAGCACCGCTACAACTGGGATATTGCCAGGAGCAAATCATCATTTGGCTCTGTCGATGTTGAACAAAGGTGGCTTAGTAAACAGGGTTAAGGTCCTATCGACTAAGGCTTTTGACTTCATGAGCCGTAAGGGTCTCACAAAGGTATTTCTCCCTACAAGTCGTGGGGATCTTGTAGGTGTGTTTTCTCCTTGGGAATCATGAGGATTCCTAAGTGCATGTTCTCTTGTAAGTCGTAAGGATCTTACAAAAGGGTTTTCTCCTTATAAGTCGAGAGGACTTACAAGGGTTGTTCACTATATGATCATATCCCTAGTCACGGATGGGACTTGGTTAGGGAAATATTTATTCACGCCCGTGGATTGTATACAAGGGTCAGTATTGAGCCACTTGTAGGGCAATATCGAAGTTTGTGGGGATTGCTTAAGAACAGGTTCAGGTCTCTGTAACTTAAGACTTTCAAGTCTTATGAGCCGTGAGGGTCCCATAAGAGAGTTCTCCTTACGAGTCGTGAGGATCTCGCAAGTATAATTTCTCCTTAGGGATCGTGAGGATTCCTAAGTGTGTTGCTCCCTTGTGAGTCGTAAGGATCTCACGCGGGTGGTTTCTCCTTACAAGGACGTGAGGACCCTGCAAGTGTCCTTTAACGAGGTTGCGCCCTTTCGGGTTTTCACAAACACTCGCCGGTAGACCTGCTGTTTTTACTCACGAAGCCCTTTCGGGTTTTCATCCGTGCCCATTTCGCTTATGGACATACCGTTTTTATTTTTATTATATATATATATATATTTTATATTTTTTTTATCGGCTTTAAGATGTTGCAATCTACCGTAGTTTATCGACATCTCGGTCAACAGCTAGTTTTAGGACATAGTGGTCCATTGTTAGTTTAAGGACGTTTCGGTCCGTTGTTAGTTTAAGGACGTTTCGGTCCGTTGTTGAAGAAGGCCGGTTACTACTTATAGAGTTCGGGCTTAGGAAGATAGCGAGCGGACATAGTCGTTGTCATCTATCATTGACCTAGGCCTTAACCCGTCAAGCGTGGTATTTCTTCAGGAAGCGACCGTTTATTGGTCTAAAAGGTCTCTCACCGTGCATATCCATGAGCAGATACGCTCCACCATGGTAGACCTTTTCTATGATATATGGGCCTTCATAGTTCGGCTCGAATTTTCCCCGCTTGGCGCGATTGGAGATCATAGGTCTTTTGACCACTAGCACGAGTTCACCTTGGCGGAATGTCCTCGTCCTGGTCAATCTTTCATATGAGCGTGTCATCTTTGCTTTATAAGCCTCCAGATTTTGTTGCACTATGAGCCGGGTTTCATCAAGGGCATCAAGCTCCTCAAGCCGAAAGTGAGCATTTTCTTCGTCCGTCAGCTCGTAGTGGACTGCCACCCGTAGAGAGGGTAACTCTATCTCGAGGGGGAGTACTGCTTCTATACCGAATACCAATGCGTACGGCGTCGTGTTTGTGGCCGTTTTGAACGTAGTTCAATACGCCCAAAGAGCTTCTTGCAGTCTCTCGTGCCAGTCTTTCTTGTTTCGGGACACCGTCTTCTTTACGATCTTCGTCAAGGTCTTATTGAAAGCCTCAGCTAGACCGTTAGCTCGGGGATTATAGACTGAGGAATATCTCCAGTCTATGTTGTGTTGCTGCGCGAAGCGGCTGATCTTGTGGCTTCTGTAGGCTGGCCTGTTATCGGAGATGATCCGTCTCGGAGTTCCAAATCGATAGATGACGTGTGTCTTAAAGAAGTGGAGGATATTCTCCGTCTTCACTTCTTTCAGTGGTACTGCTTCTGCCTATTTGGATAAGTAGTCAGTCGTAGCCAAAATGAATCGGTGTCCTCTGGACGATGCTGGTTCGATGGGGCCGACTATGTCAGTTCCCCACATTTCGAATGGCCAGCTAGCCACCGTTGGATGCAGAGAATTTGGGTGCTGGTGGATGAAGTCCCCATGAATTTGGCACGAGTGGCATTGCTTCGCATACTCGAGACAGTCCTGGATCATTGTGGGCCAATAATAACCCATTCGTTTGATCTTCAGCTTCATCTTTAGGCCAGCTTGATGAGAACCGCAAAGTCCGTCGTGAACTTCCTGAACAACTCTTTTTGCTTCGTCAGGTCCCAGGCATCTCAACCACAGAGAGTCAAATGACCTCTTGTACAGAGTATTATTGACGAAGGCGAAGGACAGAGCTCGTTTCACAAGCTGATGTCTTGAGGACGCATCTTCAGGCGCTCGACGGGATTTGAAGTAGTCTATAAAGACTTCTCTCCAATCCTCAGCCTCCTCTTGGTCATTTATTTGCAGGGCTGTCTGCTCAGTCGCATCCTTTTCTTTGGATGATTCCGGAGATATTTCTTCTAGGGCAAGTACTCGACGGCTTTGTACCACAATTCTGACGTCATCGAGATTCTCGTCGGCCAGTTCTTTAGCGAGCTTGGCCAATGCGTCCGCTTTGCTATTTTCCGCACGCGGTATGTTTTCCAAAGTATAGGAGGGAATTTGAGTCAAGAGTTGTTGTACTCTCTCACCATACTTCACCAGCTCTGGCTTGCACGTCTGGTAGTCGCCGCTTACTTGGCTAACGACCAGTTGGGAGTCTCCGTATATGAGGAGGTTTTCAATTCCCATATCAATGGCGATCTCGAGGCCTGCTATTAAAGCTTCGTATTCAGCTTCATTGTTCGTCCTCGGCTCTGTCAAAGAGAAGGCGAAGCGCATTATCCTTCCTTGTGGAGTCACGAAGATAAGGCCTACCCCTGATTTGATTATAAGGGTGCTGTGTCTGCGCTTCTTCATGGAAGATGCTCCGTCAAAGTAGAGTTCCCACCGGATACCACTTCCGTCGATCGTGTCAAACGCATGTTCTTCTGGCAGCTCGCAATTCAAAGGAGAGTCGGCAGGTATTGGATGCTCGGCGAGAAACTCAGCGATGACTTGGCCTTTCAGTGCCTTAAGAGGATGATAGGTTATTGAAAACTCCATCAAGAGCAGGGCCCATTTAGCGAGTCTCCCTGTCAATATGGCCTTTGACATTAGATATTTAAGGGGGTCTACCTTTGATATAAGACGGACCTCATGTGCCAATGCATAGTGCCGGAGTTTTGTTATCGCGAAGATCAACGCCAGGCAGTACTTTTCGATGGGGGAATAATTGCTTTCTGCCCCCAGTAGAACTCGACTTAAATAGTAGAGCGCTCTCTCCTTCCCTTGGTCGTTCTCTTGTGCCCATAATGGGCCTAAGGAACCTTCGAGGGCAGTTATATAAAGAATAAGAGGTTTTCCCTTGACTGGAGCAGCTAACACCGGTGGGTTCTGCAAGTACTGCTTGATCTCGTCCAGCGCGAGTTGGCATTTGTGATCCCAGACGAACGGGGTTCCCTTCTTCATCAGGTGACTGTAAGGGCGGCACTTGTCTGAAAGATTGGCTATAAATCGCCGGATGCACGCGAGCTTTCCTTGGAGAGACCGCAATTGTTTGAGAGTCCTTGGCGGTGGCATTTCCATGATCGCCTTGATTTTCGACGGATCTATCTCAATGCCTCGGTGCCGGACAATGAATCCTAGGAATTTGCCTGAGGACATTCCGAACGCCCATTTGAGAGGGTTCATCTTCAAGTTGTATTGCCAAAGACGTTGAAATACGATCCTCAGATGCTCGAGATGTTCCTCGTACGATTTGCTTTTCACCACGAGGTCGTCGATATAGCATTCGACGATTTCGTGTATAAGGTCATCGAAGATTTTTGTCATGGCCCTCTGATAGGTGGCACCGGCGTTCTTTAAACCGAAGGGCATAACTTTGTAGCAAAATATACCCAGAGGAGTCCGGAAGCGGTGTGCTTCTGGTCTTCGGGGTGCATCTTTATCTGATTGTATCCTGATGAGCCGTCCATGAAAGAGAAAACCTCGTGAGTGGACGTGTTATCTATCATCAGCTCGGTGACCGGTACTGGGAAATCGTCCTTCGGGCAAGCTTTATTGAGATCCCGGAAGTCCACGCATATGCGCACTGTCCCATTTTTCTTCATCACTAGAACAATGTTGGCGATCCAGTCAGGATACCGAACTTCCTGGATAAACCCAGAATCGATTAACTTCTTGACTTCGGTGTTGATGCTCATCTCAAGCTCGAGCCGCATTCTTCTCGGCGCCTGTTTGACTGGCTTAACGTCCGAGGATATCGCCAATTTATGCATAGCAATTTCTGGATCTAAACCTGGCATTTCAGAATAGTTCCATGCGAAGCAATCTCTATGCTGCATAAGCACGTCTTTTAACGCAGCCACCCTTTCTTCAGATAGTAGCTTGCTGACGAATATCGGTCGCGGGTCGTTCGCTGTTCCCAACTCAATTTTCTTAAGGTTATCCGCAGTAGTATGTATGCCATCTTCCAGCTCTTTTGGCGCTGGCGGAAATTCTGAGATTACCTCGTCGTCATTGCTGTTTTCAAAGCACCAGGGAAGGTCATTCATGTTCTCGGGCTCTTCTTTTGATACTGTTATCATATGACAGGTACGGGCTCGCTTCCAAGACCGATGTGGATCTGGTTTTGCTCTTGTGGCTTTGGGTTCCTGCTTTTTTGGCGGCATTATCCTCCAGCTGCTGGATAGAGCAAACCTGCCTTGCTGGTACTGGTCTTTGACCCAGTTCTTGAAGGTGAAGCAGTCTTCGATAGGGTGTCCTATTACTCGGTGATAAGAGCAATAGCCTGGATGAGAGACCTCGTTAGCTTGCTCAGGATGCTTAGACTCCGGAAGTGTAATCATTCGATGCTTTAAAGCGAGATCGAGTATCTTCTTCGTCTTGTCTTGAGGGAAAGAATACGCTCGACTCATCTTCTTCATGAGGGACAAATCCGGACCGCGCAATACCCGATCACATGACTCTTTGATCCTGCGTTATCGTTGTCGACCCCCTTTTCCGCTTTTTGACTTACTTCTGCCTCTGTATCGGGCCTTTTGCGCAACGGGTTGACAGGGAGGAGCATCTTCATCTTTGGCAGCCTGTTGAAGAAGGCGTTGCGTCCAGGCTTTCTCGTAGATGGCCATCTCGCGGTTATGGTCGTCTCGAGCTTTTTGACCCGCTCTCCTGACAAGCTTGTCCATTCGCTTTTCAAGTGACAGACTCGGCACTTTGATTGCGGGATCTAGTCTTGATAAAGGATCGGCGTTTTCTGGCAAGGTGTCCTCTTCTTCATCGAAGCTATATATGGCGTAGCTACCGTGGATGTAGGGTGTTTTTTCGTCACCCCATTGAGATGGGAATACGCGCACGCTTGTCAGGCGTACTACAGATCCCCCTGCCTAGGGTAGGCCGGGGTTTAATGATTGTGGGGATCCGAATCTCCGGCAGCCGCGGACTAAGCTGCCGTTAATTACCCCTCGCCTTTGGGGCGAGGGAACCTCCGATTAACGGGTTAAACTGGTCATGCGAATTCAATGTGCAGTGTATGTGTGTTCTGTTCTGAAAGGGGGGTTTTGGATATATTGGGAGCCACGCAGAGTTTTTACGGGGGTCCCGCTACCCGGATAGCGGGCTGGGGGTCAAGGGGGCTAGCAGCCCCCTTGCGGGGTTCGGGGCAGCGCCCCGGCCCGAAATTTTTTTTGGAGGGGGAGAATGTTGCAGAGTATGTGTATGTGTACATTTGTATACAAATGTATATATATGTGTATATACATAAAAAGAGGGGGAAAAGGCATCCAAGGGATGCGTGGGGCAGCACCTTGGGTGCTGTGCGCAGGTGCGCAAGCGCGCGCGCCACGTGTCGGCACGCGGGCGCCTTGCGCACTTGCGCAAGCGCGCGCGCCACGTGTCGGCACGCGGGCGCCTTGCGCACTTGCGCTGCGCGCCGGAGAGGCACAAGAGGCTTTTAGCCTAAGAACAGAAGCTGTGCTTCAGAAATGAAATATTTATTATGTATATATGTATGGAGTTAAACTCCTATGATGTTTTGAAGCTGATAAAGGGGGTTCTTCTTCTTCCTCCTGTTGTTTGGCCGGATCTTGAAGATCAAGAAGTAGGAGATTTTAAAAATCACTCATTTTTGAGATCTGATGGGAGATCTGAGTTCCCCTTTGTGGGTTTTGTGGTGGAAAACCACTTAGTTTTGGAAAAGAAAGAGTAAAACTCTTGATTTAATTCAAAAGAAATGAGAAGGTTTTAGAACCTTGGAGAAGAAGCAGGAAAGAGCTCAGCTCTGAAACTTTTTTGGAGAGAGAAAAAGTTATGAGATATTTTCATTATCTTTGGCCTTTATAGGCTATACACTTTGCACATAGCCCCTTGGGCTTCACAAAATGGCATTTTGCCTATCCCATGGCTCATGTGCCATTTCTTTTTGCACATAAGCCATGGGCTTTACAAAAATTTGGCTTTATGCCTATTTTTCTTACATTTATCCATAAAACAAAACAAAAGAAATACAACAAAATTATTTATTACAAAATTTTTATCTTGGCATGGGGGGAGGCCGGCCGCTTCATGTTCGGGCTCGACCCGGGCATGGGCCTACTGGATCTGGGCTTGGGCCCACTTGGCTCGGGGTTGACTTTGATTTTGACTTGGTCAACCGGGGTGTAAATTTTTACCCCAACAGTGGACTCGTCCTGTTTCCTGGATCTCACATATCCAAGCCCAAGCGTTTCCATTTTCCCGTTGGGCAACTTGTGCTGAATGCCAGGGACATCCCAAATCCCGTTGTAGAACCGAGCTTGTCGAACAGTCTGTTTTAAGGGTACCCCTTGGCGCTTCAGTAGCCTTTTTAGTCCGTTTGTGTAATATCTGGGCAAACGGATGGGTTGGAGCCTGTCAAGTGTAGAATCCACGCCATGCCAGATTTCTTTCTCTACTCTTGTTTCCGTGGACCGGTAGAATAAGATTGCCTTTTCACCTTTTCGCCTGGGAGGGACATAAAATGTCCGCAGGTCTTGCACATTGTAAGCTTCAAGTGCATCAAGGTCTTTGTAGTGCTCCCGCGGAATCATGGTAATTTGCAAACTCTGATCATCACCAGGGAATGCTTGTATTGACGGCCGACTGGAGAACACAGCATTAACCTCATCTTCTGAGTCGCTTCCGAAGATCAATATGGGGGCAGACGGCCCTAGGTTGTTGCGTCGAGACGGCCCAGAGTAAACTATCTCTTCTTCTTCTTCGGTATCACTCCCGAAAACAGGAATGGCGGCGGCGGCTTTGTTCTCCGGTTTGCGACACCTCTCTGTATCCTCGGAACCTGGCAAAAAGTACTTTTCATCTTCGTATTTGCGGACTTCGTTTACGGAGAACGGGTTCAGCTCTCCTGTTACGGTATACTCGAAACCATCCTTGAAATAATTCATACACTGGTGTTGCGTAGAAGGGATGATGTTGTACTCGTGTAACCAAGGACGACCGAGCAAGGCGTTATAGCAGGTCTTGACGTCAATGACGTGAAACTTAATGTCGGTGACGAGTAGTCCGAAGCATAATGTTAATATTACATATCCGAGGGTCCGTGATGACTGGGAGTCGAAACCGGAGATGGTAATTTTGTCCCGAGCGAGGTGCTGAACGCTCATGCAGATTTCCTTCAACACCCGAACATTAAGGAGATTGACGGAGGACCCATTATCCACCAGGATTTTGCCTATCTTGATATCGTGGCAGTATCCAGAGACATATAGGGGACGGTTGTGGTCGCACGTCCCGAGGAGAAGGTCTTCATCACCGAAAGTGATATCGGCCGTGTGTACTTCTTCCAGTTCATCATTCATCCTCTGTTCGGTGAGGAAGGCTTGGAATTGCTCGGGCTCTTGTAGCGCCTTGATTAATGAATCTCTCGCTTCTTTTGATAATAAGAGGGTGTCGAGAAAGCTGAGCTGCGAAGGTAGCTTCCTCAGGTGCGCTAGGATGTTGTAGTCCATCTTACTCTTCTTGGGCGGGTCCTTGGCAGTCAGCTCTCTCATGACTTGGTCGTCTAATGCGATATCCTCAGCGACCTTTTCCTTTCCCTTATCTTTTCTAGTTGCGGGTCCGAGGTTCTTTTCCGGAAGCGTGCGATTGCGCAGCTGAATGTTTTCGCAGGCCTCTGGCTCTTCCTCTTTCCCTAAGACGGATTCTTTAAAGAGAGGGCCTAGAGCCATTTCCTCATCAGAGTCGCTCCCAAAGGTGAGAACTTGTGATCCTCCGGCGTTGACCGTGTAACAGTTACCGGTAGTTCTTTTGTGCCCTTCGATCGTACTTCTCTGCTCCTGACGAGTTCTGCGTTTTATCCGCTTAAAATGTTGCCGGTGAGCAACATATCCCTGCCACCATATCTTAAAAGCGTCGCACTCCTCAGTGGGTGTGAAATCTTCCGATGATACGAGCAGTAATTAGGGTGCCTCTCCGCCCTATTGAGTGTGTTTTCTTCCGAGGGTGGTAGTTTTATTCCCATTGACATGGCTTTGGCAAACCTTTTCCTCGTCTTGAATATGTTTTTATCCGCATCGGATGTTTTTTGACCCGGCAGAAGTGCTTCGCATCTTTCGTTTAGACGCCTACATTTGGCTCCTTCCGATGCGGCCATCTCACGCTCCCGATCGGCTTTACTTTTCAGACGAATCTCATCCAGAAAAGCGTCGATCATTTCGTCTGTCGGCCACCCAAGTTCCGGTTCAGGCTCTGCCCCCAGTTTCTCAGCACCAGGGGTTTTTTCATCGTCCGTAAACGAGTGGGAGATCACATGACAACTCGCCACGTATCCCTCGGATTCATCCAACGAACTCTCTCCATTATCTTCCTCCTGAAAGACGTGGTTGAGGAACTCTTGGAGTGTGATGGGAGTCCGCGCCTTTTGGTTGTACTCTTCCAGCGCATCAATCTGCTTCTGCAAGTCCGTGCGCTTGTCGCCAGACTTCACTGGCTTCTTGGATTTCTTCTTCTTTTTCTTCGAAGATTTTGACGGTTGGGTGTGAGTACTTAGGCCATTACCACCGATCTTTGTAGTTGGGCGCGGTTTCAGCATCCCTTCGATGATTTGAGGTTCAAGCGGGTTCTTCCATTCGACCGCCGGACATATATGAAGATCACTCAGCATCCTTTTGGTTTTTGCTGAAAGCACGATTTCCCATGGAGCTTCTTCAATAAAGGAACAAATTGCCCCCGGTGCGTCCATCTTCTTAGGAGTGTGCGGTTGTGGCGGGTTCACCTTCCACTTTTCGGACAACGCAAACTTTCCCTGTAGGTATTGATTTTCAATCCATCCTTTGAAGACGAAGCAATTCTCAATCGGATGGCTTACCGTTTGATGGTAAGAGCAATAATTGGGGTTATTCGCCTCACTGGGTTGTGGCGGTCGCTTTGGGTTTGGCAAGTTGATAAGCCTGTTGCGTACCGCCAGCTCGAATAACCGTTTCATCTTATCCTGCGGGAACGAGTAGAGGCGCTTCATTTTCTCATTATAATACCGCCGCCTTTCTTCCAGTTGATCCGCTAGCTTTGGGGCACTGGGTTGCTGCTGAGCGTTCGCAACGAAGGTTGCCTTCCCTTTACCCTTGTCATTCCGAGGTTCTGGCTTCGGGGGAGACGGTTTGTGACCCATCTGGTCCATCTGGGCCAACTTGTCAATCAAAGCCTGGAACGTGGTTGGCTTAAAGAACATCATGAACTGGGAGATAGTTGCATGAGGATCTAAGGTACCCAAGAACATGCCCACCGCGGGCGCTTCCTCAATGCGTTGTTCGCATTTCGACCACAAGTTTCACCAGCGTATAGCGTACTGGACCCACGTCTCTCCTGGTTTCACCCTGGCATTAATCAACGCCGTAATCGGAGTGCGTTCGCTGGCGCTTGCGAAACGCTGGGTAAACAACAGCTCCATCTCCGCAAATGTCCTAATAGAGTCGTTTGGGAGCTCGGAGTACCACTCGAATGCTGTATCCGATAAGCTACCGACGAACTGGCGAAGCAACAGTTTATCATCACCACCGGTGTTGCCGCAAAGCGCCCTGAACTGGGCAACATGTTGATGGGGATTGCCAGTCCCCTTATACACATGAAATTTCGGTATTGTATAGCCCGGCGGGTACTTGATCTGATCGTAACAGCTCGGATATGGTCGTCCCGTTTTTACAACCTGACCGGCTGCTTCAGTCGCCTGATGAACCCGGATCTGCTGAGCTATATATTCGTCCAAGTCAGCTTTGGAGATTGTCTCCTCCTTGGCTGTTGACAGAGCCGGTGGAGAATTTGACATTTCTCCCCTGTCGTCTTCAAGGACGATCGGAGGATCTTCAGTAGGAGGATCTTGTTGAATCATCATTCCTACCATGTTCTGGAACAGGAGGGCCATTCTCTTTATATTGGCTGCTTGTTCAGCAGTCTGTTTATCCTTCTTTTCCAATATCCGGCGAAGGAATTCAGTGTCAGTTTCTTGCTCCTGGCGTTCATCCAAGGACGCTTCGGGGATTTCTTTTGGCTCAGTGAGTGCGACCATCGCGTTCATCATTTCTTGGAGCTTCTGCTGTTGCTCCTGACCTTTGGTCACTGACCGTGTAAGTGGTCTATGACCCGTAGATGTACGGCTGTCCTCTTTACCAGACGCCATATAGACAGTGTGTACCATCATGCCCCCAGACTTTGGGTGTTTAGGCTTACTGTCTTTGACATTAGTTGTAGGTGTGGGGGCCTTCTCCGGCCTTCCTCTCTTTTGAGTAGTCAACGTGGAGGGAGCCGTTGCAGCAGGCACCCAAGCGGTTGTCGTCCTTTGTGATTTGACAGGACGGTTCTTTCCTTCCTGAACTTTCATCTTCTTCTGCCGGCGAGAGTGATCTTGGTCGATTACGGAATCTTGAACTCTCTGTCAGACCTTGTAAATCATGGAGGACAGCCGTTGAGGGGGCTGCTTCGGCTTTGCTTCTGTAACACTCCCCGCAGGTGGAGGAGATCTTTTCAACGTAGCAGTCGGAGAGTTCTTGCGTACCCTCCTTAGCGGTTCAAAGCTGTTCCCAGTTGGAACAGCAGCCTTAACTTCCACCACTGGAGCAGGTGGAGTTAGCCCTGAGGGGGAGTTACCCCCGGCCTTCCTTACTCGGCGCCAGTGGCGACGTCGAGCATGTCGAGCCGTGGGGACTGGCTCGGCGATAGGGATAATTTCGTTTTGCCCCTTTCCCGGATGAGGCGCCGCTGGTGCCAATCTCTTAAAGACTGACGCTGTCCTTTGAGTGGCGATGTCCAATCTGTCAAAGACAGACCCTCGAGTAAAAGCAGGAGCCGGAATAGCCAGCCTTGAAAAGACTGACTCCTTAACAGGAGAAGTCGCCTTGACGACTTCAGAAGAAGAAGTAGCTGTCTTCCTCAGGACGGCCATTTCAGGGTTTATGGGTTTCTTGGCGGGCCCATCAGAGTTCTGGTTCAGCCTGGTAAAGACAGAGATTGCCGACTTGACATTGGACAACCCGTTGAGAGAGGCCGTTGTAGCAGTGAGCCGATCGAAGACCGACTTCTTTTGCGCTTCCGGTGTGGGCACTGGAATGGTGAAGCTTGCAGGCGGGAGCATGGTCCCGAAGAACAGACCGGTGGTGGCCTGAGTCACCTGTTCCACTGGCATGGCGAGGATGGAAGCCGCTTGAGGCCCATAGGCTACACCTCCAGGTGAAGCGGAGCGTCTGTTGCACTTGCATTTCAAACAGCTCGAGCAGTTGGATGCCATTGATACTTGATTTCTGCGCCAGGAAAAAGACCAAATCTTGGTAACTTGAAACCCGAGGGCAACCATTAGCGAACCGCGATTGGTTCGCAGATCACGACACACGAAGTGTGGAGTGGAAAGAGGAAAAGGTCCCACCGGGCGTGCCAGAATCTGTTCCCCTCCGAACGGCGGCCAAGACATGAACGTCTTGCCTGAAATTCGGGGCAGATGCTAATTGGTGCTATCCGTCCACCTCTCCGAAGATGCCAAGTTGATTTATGACACCGTGTATCGGAGGTTTAGACGGATGCGGCCGATATAGCAGACTTCATCAGATTCCCCCTCGCTTGAGGGGGTTTTGATTGTGGGGACGCTCTTCCCTGCAGGCGCAAGCCCCTGCAGTTAATTACGCTACCGCATTGCGATAATAACTTTCTCCTTCTCCAGATGATCACTTCGTGTCGTGTGTGTTTGTTTTATGTTTGGTTGCCCGTGGATTGTATACGGAGACTGAGTTATATCATCGCCCGTAGGGCGTGGACTGGTCTAAATCCGTATTGTCTTAGATTTGGGTTTGGGGGTTTGGGTTTAAGGATACATTAGCCTCATTCGAGACTAAGATCGACTTAAACATTTGTTAAGGATACGTTAGTCTAGTTTTCAGACTAAGATCAACTTAACAGGATCGTTTAGATCTAACAAGAGAGCAATTAAGGGGGCCCTGTTGCTTAGTTTAGTGACATTGCGGTCAATAGGTAGTTTAAGGACATTGCGGTCCAATGTTAGTTTTAAGACGTTACGGTCAAGGTTAAGGACATCATAGTCCGTGGATTTAAGGACTCCACAGTCCGATATTAGTTTTAAGACATCCCGGTCAAGGTTAAGGACGTCGTAGTCCGTGGATTTAAGGACTCCACAGTCCGATATTAGTTTTAAGACATCCCGGTCAAGATTAAGGACCACATAGTCCATGAGTTTAAGGACCCCACAGTCCATATCAATATGTGGTCATCGGGACCCGTCACCTCTTTGAAGACGTTGAGGAATTACAACGCCAAGAATCAAAAGAGCGAAGAGATGTACCCTTGAACCAAGGTAGATTAAATAGTCTTTGGCCCAATTTGGAACCAAGACCAATTAATAATATTATGAGCCCATTAGCCCAGTTAAGTTTGAATTGAGGACTTATGGCCAGCTTGGGCTAAGTACAATCATGTTTGGAGTATTGGCCTTCTGTTGGTTCATTGAAGGAGAGGGTTTGCCTCTAGAAACTTAGCTAATTGGGCTAAAGGTAGTGTTAAACATTAAAGACCAACAATGTTGAACACTGAGATCAAGATTGGCA
This sequence comes from Agapanthus africanus, assembly GCA_030015575.1. Classification (NCBI taxonomy): domain Eukaryota; kingdom Viridiplantae; phylum Streptophyta; class Magnoliopsida; order Asparagales; family Amaryllidaceae; genus Agapanthus; species Agapanthus africanus. The sequence goes on from CM057340.1 coordinate 605,934,576, forward strand.
AGTTAGTGTTTAACGCTAAAAGATAGTCAGTGTTAAATACTAGCAACAAGGCTTTCAAATTAGTGTTAAACACTAAAGCAAATCAGTGTTAAACACTGGCAATAAAGATTTCAAATTAGTGTTTAACACGAAGGCAAATCAGTATTAATCACTGCGAACAGAGATTTTAAATTAGTGTTAAACACTAAATAAAATTCAGTGTTAAACACAGCAAATAAAGTTTTTTTTTAATTAGTGTTTGAACACTAGAACAAATCAGTGTTAACACTGGATACAGAGATTTTAATTTAGTGTTAAACACTAAGGCAAGAGGGGTCACGTGGTAGCACGTGAGAGCGCCTTGCTTCCCTTTATTTTGTTCTGTCAAAAGAATTGAATACTTTGAAGTATCACGTGCTGTCACGTGATGGGAATTTGGGTGTTTGTCTGTTAGAGCTTCAGCCAAGGGGTCACATGGTAGCACATGAGAGCGCCCTAGAGCTCTTTTCTGTTTCTTTTGCCTTTTTCTCTGTGTGCTCCAGGGGTCACGTGGGTCACGTGAGGCGTTGCCTCAAACCTCTTTTCTGTGGATCTTTGCAGGGGTCACGTGGTAACACGTGACTCTGACTCTTTGCATGTTTTAAAGATCCGTTCATAGGGTCAAACCCTAGTAATAAACTTTAGAGGAATTAAATTCCTTCTTTCTTTTGAAGAATTATATTCTTATATAGGGTTAAACCCCAATTTCTTTTCTGTAGGAATTAAATTCTCCATATATGTAAAGAATTAGATTCTGGCATAAGGTGAAACCCTAATTTCTTTTTGAGGGAATTAAATTCCTGTAAATTTGAGAGAATTAAGTTCTCAATTAGGGTTAAGCCCTAGTTCTGTCCATTCTGAAGGAATTAAATTCCTGGGGTTAAACCCTAATTTTATCTTAAAGGAATTAAATTCCTATCATTCTGTGAGAATTAAATTCTCAAAGCTCAATTCCTCCTCTAAGTTTTAGATCTGTATGGCAGGATCTCAACCCAATGAGAATTAAATTCTCAATTCATGGGAAGATGTGCACTTTGCAGATCCTCCACCAGAGAAAGAACTAAGTTCTTTTCTTTATATAAGAGTTAAACTCTTTTTGAGAATTAAATTCTCTTTTGAAGCCTCTCTTTTCTTTTCTTACCTAGGGTTTTTTCTTTTGTAGAGAATCAAATTCTTCCTTCTGAATTTTCAAGATTCCAAGGCTCTATATCTCTCTCTCTCTCTGTATATGTGTCTCTTTTGGCTCCTATTTATAGGAGAAGGAAAAGAATCAATCTGTTTTAGTGAATCTTTCATTGAAAGATTTCATTTGTTTATTGAGAGATTTGATTTATCTTCATCATTAATCTGGGCCTTTAGATTATTAGGTGAATTTTATTCACCATTGGATTTTGAATCCAAAGATATCTCTTTGTTATTTCGGTTAGATTTAAGGGGAAATCTTTCCAAGTCCAAGATTTTTCTATAAATTGGTGATATTTAATCACCTTTAGATTTTTAATCCAACGGTTTCAGATAATCCTTTTTCATTTTGGAAAGCTTTGAAAGATCTTTCCTCGGAATTTAATTCTGACAAAGAACAAGGCTTTTGAAGCCGGTCACGTGTGGCCACGTGACCGTTGGTCGCGTGTGCGCACGTGACCCCTGGTCACGTGTAAGCACATGATCCCTAGAATGGGCTTCTCTTCTTCTGCGCTCTGTTTTCTGGCCGCTGTTTAACCATCACGTGCCGTCACGTGACCACTGGTCACGTGTGAGCACGTGATGCTTCTTCTGAAGCTTTTTCCTGATTCTTAATCAGGGAATGAATGTGCTCTGTGCCGCTGCTTTAAATGTCACGTGCCAACACGTGACCGTTTGTCACGCGCTAGTACGTGATGCTTCCTCTGAAGCTTTTTCTTGATTTTAAATCAAGGAACAATGGGAACGGGGATTTACATCATACCCCCTTACAAAAATTTCGTTCTCGAAATTTAACAAGGATACAATGAAACAAAGTACTAAACAAAGAGATGTGAAAAACGTGCACGGATATCTTCCTCCCGCTCCCAGGTAGATTCTCCTGGGGAACGACCACCCCAAGACACTCGGACTAACGGAATAACCTTGTTCTTCAGCACTTTCTCTCTGCGGTCGAGAATGGTAGTGGGCTGCTCCTCGTAAGATAGATCGGTACCCAAAGCTAACTCCGAATAGTCCAGAACATGGCTCTCATCCGGAACATAACGCCGCAACTGTGACACGTGGAAGGTATTGTGCACACCAGCTTGCGATGGAGGCAAGGCAAGTCGATAGGCCACCTCTCCTACTCGCTCTAGCACCTCAAAAGGTCCGATGAAACGGGGACTGAGCTTTCCCCGACCTCCGAACCTGATAACTCCACGGGTAGGGGAAATCTTCAGGAACACGTGATCTCCGACTTCAAATTCTAGAGCCCTCCTGCTGGTATCTGCCCAACTCTTCTGTCGATCCTGAGCCGTCTTAATACGCTGCCTGATCATTTGGACCTTATCGACTGTCTGAACAATGAGCTCGAGACCCAGTAATCTTCGCTCTCCCACATCATCCCAACACACTGGGGATCGACACTTCCGTCCGTAAAGTGCTTCTAAAGGAGCCATCTGGATGCTAGCCTGATAACTGTTGTTATAAGAGAACTCAACTAGATGCAGATGATCTTCCCAGGAACCCTGAAAATCCAACATGCAGGCCCTCAACATATCCTCGAGCGTCTGAATCGTACGCTCGGACTGTCCGTCCGTCTGCGGGTGATAAGCTGTGCTGAACTTGAGGCGAGTACCCAAACTCTCCTGCAAGCTCCTCCAGAAGTGCGAAACAAATCTGGTGTCTCGATCTAACACAATGCTGACCGGGACTCCGTGAAGTCGCACTATCTCTTGCATGTATCTCTCTACCAGTAACTCTGTCGACTGTCCCACTCGGAAAGGTAAGAAGTGTGCAGCTTTCGTGAGGCGGTCGACGATAACCCAAATGGCGTTGTTTCCCCTAGGGCTCCGTGGTAAGGCCGTCACAAAATCCATAGTAATATGCTCCCACTTCCATTCTGGTATCGGAAGCGGTTGTAACAATCCTGCTGTCATCTGATGTTCCGCCTTCACCTGCTGGCATACCAAGCATCTGGATACGAACCGCGCAATTTCTCGCTTCATCCCGTTCCACCAAAAATGCTGCTTTAGATCCCGATACATCTTTGTACCTCCCGGATGCACAGAATAAGCTGAACTATGCACCTCAGCCAGTACTTCTTCTCGAACATCTCCTCTGGGTACGCAGAGTCTGCTACCGAATCTCAGAGAACCGTCCTCATGTATGATTAAGTCCGTTCTCAGCCCGGCTTCTACTTGCACTCTGAACTTTTGCAATCGAGGATCATCCACTTGTGCAGCCTTGATGCGATCCACAAGGGAAGACTGCACCTGTAGTTGCCAAAATTGACTGAGTGCGCTTGGTGTAACAACTTCAAGCTCGAGTCTCTGAAAGTCCTCAATAATGCTCCTCTGACTGGTCAACATCATGACTGCTGTCTTGCGACTGAGAGCATCTGGTACAACATTTACTTTCCCCGGGTGATACAGAAGGTCCAAGTCGTAATCTGCCATCAGCTCTAGCCATCGGCGCTGCCTCATGTTTAGTTCTTTCTGAGTGAAGACGTACTTCAGACTTTTATGATCCGTGTACACCACCACCTTCTCGTCCAACAGATAGTGCCTCCAAATTTTCAACACAAAAACTACTGTAGCTAACTCCAAGTCATGCGTAAGATAGTTCTTCTCGTGATTTCTCAGCAACCACTCGGCCGTGCAGCATCAGAACACAGCCTAATCCCTTCCCTGAGGCATCACTATGTATCACCAAACCACCGGAATCATCTGGTACTGTAAGAATAGGCGCCGTGGTTAACTTCTATTTCAGTGTGTCAAATGCCTGTATACACTCCTCTGTCCACGCAAACGGTACATCCTTCCATGTCAGCCTTGTCAACGGTTCAGCGATTCTTGAGAAGTCTTGGATGAACCTCCGATAATATCCTTCCAATCCCAGAAAGCTTCTGATCTCGACCACTAACTTCGGCGTTGGCCAATCTCTGACAAATTCTATCTTTGTCGGGTCCACTAAGATGCCTTCGCCCGAAACAATGTGTCCCAAGAACTGAACCTTGTCGAGCCAGAATTCACACTTGCTCAATTTCTCATATAGCTTCTCTTCCCGAAGAATTTGTAGAACCGTGCGCAAATGCTCAACATGCTCCTACCGGGTCTTCGAGTAGACAAGTATGTCGTCGATAAATACCACGACAAACGTGTCCAAGTACTTTGCAAATTTCCTGTTCATCAAGTCCATGAATATCGCTGGAGCATTAGTAACACCGAACGGCATCACGAGGAACTCATAGTGTCCGTATCGGGTCCTGAAAGCCATCTTGCATACATCCTCGGCTGCGACTCTGATATGATGATAGCCAGAACGGAAATCCAACTTCGAAAATACCTTGGCCCCACTTAACTGATCGACTAAGTCGTCGATGCGCGGGATTGGGTACTTGTTCTTTATTGTGACTTTGTTCAGCTCCCGATAATCTATACACATTCGCAGCGATCCATCCTTTTTCTTCACTAACAGAACTGGTGCACCCCACGGTGAAACGCTTGGCCGAATAAATCCCTTCTCCAATAGTTCTTCAATTTGCTTCTTCAACTCCGCCAACTCAACCGGTGCCATTCTGTACGGGGCCTTGGAAACTGGTGCCGTACCTAAAGTCAAATCGATCGAGAATTCCAAGACTCGTGGAGGTGGTAGACCTGGTAAATCTTCAGGAAATACGTCCAGAAAGTCCCGAACAATCTCTGGGGCTACGCTCTCATCAATCTCCATAGCTGTCAGCTCTTTTGGCTTGGCTCTATACTTGGCTGGCTCCAAAGATTCGCTTCCGCCTTCGAAAATAAACTCCGGGTGGTTGGGAATGCGGAAGATCATGTTCCTTGCTCGGCAATCAATAACTGCATGGAAGGTACTCATCCAATCCATTCCGAGAATTGTGTCATAACTGCCTGTCCCGATCAAAAAGAAATTCGCATAGAATTCCCTGCCACACACTACAACCGAACATGATATACATTCTTGACTAGATACTATCACGCCATTACCCGTATGTATTTCCCAGCCCTTGGTTAGTGATTCATGTGGTATGGAGTGTGTATCAACGAAATGCTCAGACATGAAACGGTGCGATGCTCCAGAATCAAATAGTACTCTAGCTGGCAAGGAATGTACGAGTAGAATACCTGTGACAACTTCTCTTGAAGCCTCTGCCTGCTCGGCGGTCAAGGTGAAAGCCCGTCCCTGACGGCGACCTGTATAGGGTTGCCTCTGCTCCTGTGGTCTCTGCTGCTGCGGTCCAGAACCTCCCTGTATCTCTGCTCACTCGGGGCAACCGCTAATCCTGTGCTGACTGGATCCGCAAATCAAGCACTGTCCCTTGGCGCGGCGACAGTCCTTCTGGGTATGCCCATCTCTATTGCAGTAGCCGCAAACTACGTTTTGTCTCTATGGGCGATGCTGGGGCACGAACGGACACTTCATCTGTGTCGTTCCAGGCCTGTGAACCGATATGGCTCCTCGAGAGGGTGTGTGGGTGCGTGCTGGAACGACTGGGGGCTTCCTGAACTTGTTGATCAATTTCTCCTGAATTCTCGCTGCGTTGAATACCTTTGCAAAAGTCTGCAACTCCAGTGACGCGATCAACTGCTGCAGCTCGAAATCAAGTCCCAGCAAGAAGCGTCTGGCCCTGGTGGCCTCTGAAACGACCATGTATGGAGCAAATTGGCTCAGACGGTTGAACTCTGCCGCATATACGTCCACGGGGCGGCCATTCTGCTTCAGTAGGATGAATCTTTCTTCCATTTCGGCCTTGGCGGTGGAAGGGAAATAATGGTCCAGAAAGCACTCCTTGAATTTGCTCCATTCGATTGGCTTCTCTAGCCTGCTTTCTTCAACTGTCCACCAAGTACGGGCTTCATCTTCCAACTGGATCTTTATCACGTTCACCCTATCTTCATTTATTACCCTGGCGGCTGTCAGTAAGTTCTCCATATTAACCAGCCATTGCTCGGCCTCGAGTGGCTCGGATAGCCCTGTAAATGCAGCTGGATGCAACCTCCGAAAATCTGACACGGTGCCAGCCCTGGCAGAGTAAGCTGGTGGAGTAGTGCCCTCGGGGGCGGTAATGAGTGCGGAGGGTCCCCCTGCGGCGGTAATAGCCCTGAGTCCCTCGGCGAGTAAGTCCGTCTTCCTCTCCTGAGCTTCTGCGAGAGAGGTCAGTGCACTAAGTATTCTTTCTGTACGATCCTGAGAACTTGAGTCCGAGGAGTGGTCGTTCGGGGACATCATATCGCTGGAAGATTCAAAAGGATATGATTAGATACAAGGATGGAAATCAGGAATAGTGAAGCGAAAATAATGTAATACAGTGTAGTTAATGTTATCCCTTGTTACTAAACACGGCTCTGATACCAACAAAACCATGTCACGCCCCGCTTCCTAAAATACGGAAAACGAGGGATGACTAGGCCAGCCATGCTTCTACGGTCAAGGAATAATCCCGCCGTAGTCACACTTCGGTTTCTAGCATTACATGGTAATCAGTAAACAAAGCACGGAAGTAAAGAAAATACATCACTAAATTATTACATCAAAGTTTCATTGTTCACAATTCACAAATAAACAAGAAAGAACTACTAACCGAGTTCGAATACAAGATTTCTTTAGGCAAAACAGAAACGAAGGAAAAGGTACTCCAGACTAGATCTCCACCAGCTCGAAAGGTAAATCCGACTCCTGCACTGGTTCTTCCTCGAGGTCTGAGCATGCATACTCAGGTCGTCAGAGCGACGTAATAGCAATATTATAATAATGATATGAGACAGGCAAATAAGGTAATAACAGTGAAAGTAAAATGCGGATAATCACTATGTCACTAAATGATGCAAAGTATGATCTGTGTCCCTATCAGTCTCTAAATCATGTTTGAAATCGAATAGTGGAAAGGAGGATCATGTTTAACGGGAGTCTCGTACATACCCGAGACAACGGCCCACACGCCCGGGACATAACCCTGTCAGCTGGATCGCTAGATCCTACCTAATATATATAAGAATCACTGTTCGAATGATCATCCTCTAAAACACGGTCCCGCTAAATACGATACTCTTTCCACTTCGATTTCCCCCTTTTCTCCAGGTTTACACTATTGATGATTATGATTTAGTCGTGTACAAATTTGCACCAATAACACGGTTTTGTCACTGTTCACTGTATTAATCACTGTCACGAATCATTCACTTTTCCATTGGCGTACTTGACACTCCTAAATCAATACCATTCACGCACGATAATGCAATGTCCACTGAATAATAACGCGCACTATCACTATGTATATGGCAGTTGGCTAAGGTATGTATATTTATGCAGTTAACAAGTCATGTGTGATATGAACTATTATGCACGTCATAAGCATACAAAAATTGCAGTAATTCATATGCTCAGAATTTAGTGAAACGATACAAATACGGTAACAAGTAAACTCTGTCGGCAGTTCATCAAAATTTGTTTCAGTACAATCGGGTTTCTGGTATTCAAGTTACAGCCATTTCAATTTAAGTGTTCGCTGCAGGAAATTCAGTTTCTGAACTGAACGTCCGTTTCGCGACACTGTTTTCACCCAGTTGGGCTCAGAATTTAGCGACGCTACAGTTGAATGAAATTTAGGGTTTTCAACGCAATAGACGGATTCTCAATCGCGTATCTACGTCAGAAGTTATGCACTGTTCAACTCTAGGGTATCAGTTCTGTTTCTGTTTGGGACTGCTAGACATCCTGTTCTTTTAAATTGCAATTTAAATAGTAAACGATGACAAAAAGGGGTGAAATCACTTTCGTTATTTATCTAACAGATTCATCTTCAATAAAGTGTAGGGTTCCGCAACATACAAGTTCAGGCGACAAGGTAGTGAGCGTTACGAGATAGAAACCAACAGCCGGAGCTGCTCTGGACTGCAGTCCAGAGCCGCTCTCCAAACCAATTATCGTCATAATTTCAGTACAGAAACAATTAAGAACTTGTATAGGGTTACAGGTCGTCGAGTCGGCTTCGATTTGAGCCCTCAAACGCATCATTTCAATGTGTTCTCAATTAATTATGATTTAAACAAGTTTCAGGTACGGGAAATTCTCAGTTTTTACGGGTGTAATTGGGGGTGATCGTTTAAGCCAGTAACAATCACATTTTTTTGTCAAATTTCTACACAAGGTTCATTGCCAGACGGGCCAACATATGCAATCGAGTTTCGTCAATTTAGTGGAAGGTTTTCGTTCGGACTCTATGTCGAACACATACACTATTTTAAGTCGCACTAAATGTTCATGTGGAATTTAACGGTATTTCAAGTTCTAGTAAAACAAATAGCATGAAGCAAGTAGGTAACTTGCCTGGGGACGCTTTGGCGACGCACGGCAGCAGAAACGGCACAAACGCGCGACGAACGGCACGGTTTGGATTCACGGCCTCGGCTCGCGTTTCGGTTCGTCGTCGGAGTTGCCCGGAGATGGCTCGTGTTCGCTGGAAGCGAAGTGGGATGCTCTGTGGATCTCCTGGGATGTGCTGGGGTCGACGATGGTCGGCGGTGGTCGCTCCGGCGATGGACAGCAGTAAGGTTCGAGGCTCGCAGTGAGGGGAAAGGTTGGTGGTTTTGGAGAGAGAGGGAGCAGTGGGGGCTTAGTTTGGAGGTGATGGTGATGCTGCTGATGGTTTAGAGGTGTCGACTGAGGCAGTGGGGACTCGTCGACGTGATGGGTGCAGGGGGTGCTCGAGCTCGGTGGCGAGTGAGTTGGGTGTGCAGGGGGGTTCTGCGGTGGCTGGAGATGGTGAGGAGAGGGAGCTCAGTTGATGGAGGAGAAGGATAGGGTGATTGTCGTGGTCTTCCTCGTCATCGTCGGCGGCGGTGGCGGGTGCAGGGACTCGGGCTCGGGTGCAGGGAGTTTTCTTGGAGAGAGGAGATTTGAGAGCGAGAGTGAGAGGGAGAGAGGAGTTTGAGACGAGGAGAGGTTTGAGGGGCTCGCGAGGGGGTGCACGGCGTGGGCGACGAGCGCGGGGACATAGGCGTCGTGGTGGCGACGTAGGTGTGAAGGAAGAAACGAGCGGGGAATTTTTAGAAGAGAGGAAGAAGGAAACGAAGCGGGTTGGGTCGGGTTTGCGGGCGCGGGTGTTAGGGGAGAGAGCTGGGCCGGCTGAGGAAATCCTTTGGTTTAAATTATTTTGTTCTTTGGTTGGGCTGGGTTTTAAAATGGGAAAATATATATATATATTATTTTGTCTTGGGCTTGGTTTGGGTAAATATATATTATGTTTTGGTTTTAATTTTGGGCTTTGATTTTTTTTTAATCGCTTAGGAAAAACAATTAGTAAAACTTGAGCAACCAAATACCTATAAAAATCACGAGGAAAAATAGGAAAGCAATCAGGGGACTAGGAAAATTATAGGAAAAATTTTATTGATGGGAACGGGGATTTACAAGATCCCTTTTAGTTTTCAAAATAAAAATATATTTTTTTAGGAGTTTAACTTCTCGAAAATCCAAAATAAATGTTTTTGGAGTTTAACTCCTCCAAATCGAGAATAAATGTTTTAAAAGTTTAACTCATCCGAATCCAAAATAAATTTTTTGGGAATTTAACTCCAAATAAAATTGTTTTGAGAGTTTAACTCCAAATAAAACTTTTCAGCTGTTTAACTCCAAAATAAAAATTTCTTAGGAGTTTAACTCCACATCACCCTCCAGGATGGCCAGGTCCCTGTCTCCCTCTCACGTTGGGGGATTTTGTTTTCCCCTATATGGAGGGAAGCTGCTCCCGCCCCCTCCCCCCACGTGAGGGGGAATTTTGTTCCCCCTATAGACGGGGGTTGCTCCCCCCTCTCACGTGAAGGGGGACTTTGTTTCCCCTTACATGGAAGGGGGCTGTTCCCACACCCTCACGTGAGGGGGACCCCCTCACGTGAGGGGGGCTGCTCCCGCCTCCTCCCTTTCACGTGAGGGGTGTGTGTTCCCTTCCGATCCCCTTCTCACATACAATAAAATAAAGAAAAATATTTGTTTGAATAAAAAAATCTGTTTGTCATAAATAAGAATAAGTAAAAAAAATGAAATAAATGCGTCCCTATGTATTTTTTTAAGCACCAACACATCACAATTGAGTTCGCATGATCTGCTTAACCTGCTAATCGAAGTTTTTCTCGCTCCAAAAGCGATGGGTAATTAACGGCAATTCAGTCCGCGGTTGTCAGAGATTTGGATCCCCACGATCAATAAACCCCTATCTATCCCATGTACGGGGAATCTGTAATACGCCTGACAAGCGACGTGCATTCCTATCTCAAAAGGGTAACGAAAAATACTTTACAGTTTCTGGCATGCCTGATGAGATTTGTTCTCTCCTCCCATATTTCGGATCAAGCGTTCATACGAGCTCAATTAATATATATTGATTGTCTGTAACTGAAATCACGTTTCTTTGCGCAGATTAACAGCTTTCGATCGCAATTGCAAGCGCAACAAAGATGTCTCTGAGAACAAGCCCAGCTCTTAACGCAACTCTCATCCCATACATGATGAAGGTGGACGCTCGGACGGTTCTCTCGGCAAGGCTCGGACGGTAGTGGGAAGTACCGCTGCTACAATTTGGCTTTATTCTATTTGTCTCGGCTAACACCATTTCTGCTCCTCAAGGTCCGGTGATGAATAAACCAGCCTCAAAAGGCAGAAGGCCGAATGTCGTGATCGCTAAAACTCCACAACCCAAACGTAAGTCGGTATTCGAACGTCTGTCACTCCAGTTGGGGGAAAGACTGCCGAAACAAGGAAATCATCAAATATCGCGGGCAAGCTCAGGCGATGCCTCCGACGAGTACACGATTAGACGTATTTTCAAGGCTCTCCGTCACTCAGCCTACGGCGGCTTCTCGACAAGCATAGGCTTGCCAAGTGCTCAAGGCGGAAACGCTAAGGCAAAACCGGCTCAGATATAGAGCCAACAAAAGGATCAGGGCTCCGGCCAAGTTAAATTTTGTGAAGTTCCAAAGCTCGGACCGCCCCACGACCACAGCCGTGTTAGTCGTGAAATCCGCAATTCTTTCGAACCCTTAAAGTGGGTTCAGAAGAATGTGATGTCTGCCAAAATCAAGAAGACCGCAATTCAAACTATGCTACGAAGGGATGTGTTCAATCCCCAGTACAAAAGGCATAACACCCTCTCTTCAGAAGTCTACCAAGCACTTCGTGCCGCGCGAAAGCAGCAAGGCAAAACCAGAAAAGAAGCATCGGCGCCACTCAAGAACCCGGTCAGGCTAACGATCTTCAATCGATTGTCTTTTCCTGAAGCAGAAAGGACAAGACAGCGATCCACGAAATCGGCTGCCAGTGATAAAAAGATGGCCGAATATGTTATCCACGCGGTCTACATGGCGGATACGCGTCCCGGCGACAACCTTCACAGCAAAATAAAGGATAGGGCCACTACATCCCAAGCCCAATCTGGCTTGAATGTGGACACCACTTCCCAAGATTAGTCTCTTCCGCAGGATAATGAAAACCCCCTTGATGAGGCCGATAAGCAGAATGACCCCTCACTCCATGTGGAATCAAGCTCGGATGCGAAGAAGAGCCGACTTTCCGCCCCAGGACCGCAGAATAGGAGCTCTTTCAAGAGCTCCAAAAACAGTTTCGAAGCAAAGACAGGGAGATGACCAAGCTTTACTCCAAAATTGACGACCCAACGAACGTCGTGATGCAGCTCATGGCTCAAGTTGCTCGGCCGTCTTCCAATCAAGCGCAAGTCTCTACTCATGAGCCGGATGATGACGACCTGAAGCAACCGATGCCTGTCCCTTTAGATCCAAGTATAGGCAAGCTACACGAAAATCGACCACATTCCACTTCTGGGGAAGTCTTGGCCCCAGATGGCACCATTCCGCTAACACAAAATCGGATAATGGATTTGGTGACCAGCAAAGTTAAAACATTAGTGATCGGAGCTGAGACTCAGAAAGACGTTGGTGGTAGTGGACGGCCGTATCCCGCGTAGTATGATCTAATCGAGCTCCCCAGTGGTTACATCATTCCTAAATTCAGAAGATTCGACGAGACGGGAAACACGAATCAACACATTGCTCACTTTAAAGCGTCATACGGAAATACAGGGGGCAATGATGCGCTCCTTCTCTGTCAGTTTGTTAACAGCCTAACCGGTGTCGCCTTCGACCGGTACACGAACATACGAGACGGTTCTGTTACTACCTTCGTCCAAATAGAGTCTCTGTTTCGGTAAAAATTCATGAGTATTAGCGACAAAATCTCCATTGCTGACCTTATGAGAACCAAACCAAGGAAGGAAGAAAGCAACACGGACTTTATCGTCCGATGGCGCAGTCTCATTGTTAAGTGCACCGTCACCAGAGCAGGACCAATCCGTCAGCCACCTCATTGAAAACCTCAGCAATTGGATAGTCCCATTCCTATGTACCGCGTGCCTCAAAACGTTTCAGGAGTTGACCAAGAGAGTTCAAATGTTGGAATGTTCAAAACAGGAGTCTACCCCGGACTCTCAGAATGACAAGCCTTGAAAGAGCAGAAAAGATGACGGCTGTAAAATCAGGAGTTCCAACAATACCAACACCTTCAATGCACCTGACAACGAGGATAAGCGAAAGACGGGAGGATAAAAAACATACCGGTCTTGAAAGCCAGTGCTAAGAGAAGAAAAGAGTCCCCTAAAGGAGAAAAAGAACAAGGTCTACTGTTTCAGGAGGAACAAAGTCCGTAAAATATTCAAAGATGCCCTGAACAATGATCTACAATTGCCGGAGTTGATGAGAGCTCACGAAGTAAAAATGACTGACAATCCCCTGTATTGCCCGTACCACAAAGTAGTGAGTCCTGCTATCGAGAATTGCTATATTTTCAAAGACTAGGTCGAGAAGCAATATAAGACCGGAGAAATCGAGCTGTCTAAGAGCGTGTTAGTGAACAATCAAACTGCGACCACCAACTTTATACAGACAGAAGTTGAAGCCTTCTGAGAGCAGACAGCTGAATCCACTGCCTTTAGAAATGAATCTGACTCGTGCAGCCTCCGTGGAGCATGCACATATCTAACAAGACGAAGAAGATATTAAAACTGCTTCAGAAAGAGCCCAGAACAAAATGGGAGGGGCAGAAGGAGCCTACCGTTTCAGCTATCAATTTGGCTCAATCGGGCTCCAAATCTAAAAAGCTTAAGAAGAAGAAAAGGAAAAGTGCGTCTCAAAGCGAAAAGGAGTCTGTGAAGAAATCGATATTCAAAAGTATATCAATTCCCTTGAAAACTACGACCAAAAGGAAAGAATCCTAATTCAGTTGAAGGAGTTCTTCCCCGTAGAAACGGTTGAGATTCTGGAGGAGCTAGAAGAAAACTCCGATAACGAGGTCCTTATCATGACCTGCTACGTCGTCCACCTTGGCAGCGACTTTGAAGAAGAGCTCTTTTTCCCCGAAAAGGACGAGAAGTTCGCTACAAAGGCCAACCAAATCCAGCTCAGAAGCGGCAAGATTCTACAGCCGAAATAAGGCAATGCCCAAAAAGAGAAGGAAAAATAAGTCGCTAATGAAGAAAATGGCGGAAAGTGATTAGTGAGGACCCGAGTTCTTCTCCAGTAAACTACAATATTTTGGCTCACCTCCGGAAGCTTCCGTCTCTCCAGAGCATCTATGATGCTCTGGTCCTGTCCAAGGAGCTTAGAGATGTCTTTATTCATGCTCTACAAAATCCCGAACGGTACCAGGCTCGTTTTGCGGAAATTAATATGAAAGACGCCCAGTACACTTTGTGTCACACCCCGCTTCCCAAAATACGGAATACGAGGGGTTGACAAGGCCAGCCATGCTCCTACAGTCAAGGAAATATCCTGCCGTAGTCACACTTCGGCTTCTAGCTTTACGTGGTAATCAGTAAACAATGCACAGGTAATGAGAAATGCAGTAACTAAATCAAAAGAACTAACCAGGTGGAGATCAATGAAGTATAGCTCTGAGTCGCTGATCAAGATGTCCGCGATATCCTCGAGGTACGTCAGGTCCTGGTCCAGGCTAGATCCACTTCTCACTATAAGCATGCATACTCAGGTCGCCAGAGCGACACGATAGCAATATATACATAGATACAAATGGTAACTCGTACAATAATAATGAATATGTAACACTAAATCAAAAGAGTAAAGACGTGAACATGAAGTAGCCAATGCGGGTGTCTAAAAGAGTAGATAAACAGTAAAGCGGTAAATAGTATGGCAGGCGTGTTGAATCAATAAGCAATGCATGTCAATGTCACTAACCCTATCAGTCTCTAAGTCTCACTGTACAGGTCTCTAAGCCTATCGTCAGTCCAAGTGTGAGAGTCAACCACGCAGGAGTATCCCCCACCCAAAGGTAGGACCCAAGGGCAAGAGAACACGGGCCCGAAACATGCACGATAATAATCAGTAATATCCCCATATATCTCCATATATCTCCATATGTGCCGGCATGGGACTCCCGAGATTCTGTTGAACTCACACTCAAACTACCCCACACCCCGTGGTCTACATCAAACTTCAACCATAAACTCAAATACCAGTTGGTCCATGACAAGTCTGCGCGAGAACTGGAGACAGGATCTCCATCAAGCATGTCCCGACTGATACCCAAGATAAATGGACAGTGTTTGGTGCCTTACCTGTGACAACCATACAAGTGCTTCCATAATTGTCCCATACCAATTATAGTCACACTTATACACGTCCCACAGACGTCGACAATGCAATAAATCAATAGGGTCCACTGATTGTGTATAAGTACGTGTCACTTTCACTTATCCATTCATGCTTAACCACTAACGTACTTGCAACAATCAAACACTAATACCCAACACTGGGTAATGCACATGATCACTAGGTTACCAATACAATGACCGATATGTAATGTGATGAGAATACAGTAATTAAGGCATGAATAAGATATCATCAATCGGTGTCCTACCACTTGCATAATTTATCATAAATCACACATGCAAAATTTAGCGAAAAATGAAAAGTGATAAGCAGTATGTTTAATTATCTATCCATCAAAATTGGTTTCATGTTAATCGGGTTTCAGGATCCCTAGATATGGTCATTTCATTTCAAGTGTTCGCTGCAGAAATTTCAGTTTCTGAACTGAAAGTCCGTTTCGCGACACAAATATAACCCTGTTGGGATCAGAATTTAGCGACATTATAGTTGAATGAAATTTAGGCTTTTCAATAGGGTTTCCAACGCACCAGACGGATTCTCAATCGCGTCTCTGCGTCAGAAGTTTTGCATTGTTCAACAATAGGGTATCAGTTCTGTTTCTGTTTGGGACTGCTATACGTCCCGTCCGATTAAATTACAGTTTAAATAGTAAACGACGGTAAAAAGGGGTGAAATCACTTGCGTTATTTAGCTAACAGTTTTATCTTCAATAAAGTATAGGGTTCTGCAACATACAAGTTCAGACAACAAAGTAGTAAGCCTTACGAGATAGAAATCAACAGCCAGAGCTGCGCTGGACTGCAGGCCAGAGCCGCTCTCCGAACCAGTTCTTGTCATATTTTCAGTACAGAAACAATTAAAAACTTTTATAGGGTTCCAGGTCGTCCAGTCGGCTTCGATTTGAGCTCTCGAATGCATCATTTCAATGTGTACTCAATTAATTATGATTTTAACAAGTTTCGGACGCGGGAAATATTTCAGTTTTAACGGGTGTAATTGGGGGTGATCGTTCAAGCCAGTAACGATTATATTTTCCAGTCAAATTTCACCACAATGTTCATTGCCACACGGGCCAGCATATATGATCAAGTTCCGTCAGTTTAGTGGAAGGTTTTCATTCAGATTCTACGTCGAACACATACACTATTTTAAGCCGCACTAAGTGTTTATGTGGAATTTAACGGTATTTCAAGTTTTAGTAAAACAAATAACATGAAGCACGGCAACGGCACGAACGCGCAGTGAACGGCGCGGCTGGAGTTCGCGGCCTCGGCTCGAGCTTGGGCTCTTGGACTCGATGGCTCGGTGGGTGCGACGGGCGTGCGCTGGCGTTGCGACGGATGGCGTGTTGCTGACGATGACGACTTCAGGGGACCGGGGCCACATTTTGATGACGACGCTGGTGATCAGAGGAACGGGAACTGTGTCGGATGTAAGTGTTCGACGAAATGCCGGGGCTCGATTTGAAACTTGGGCTAGCTTTGGTGCTGCAGTGAAGGTGATGGGTCTACAGGGGGTGATCGACGGTGCACCGAGGAGGGCTAGGAGAGGCCGCGGAGGTCCAGGGGCGCCGGAGAAGAGAGCTCAGGCGATGTGAGCGAGAGGGGTGCTGTGAGAGAGGTGTTGCGAGAGAGGGAGAGAGATGCTGAGAGGGAGAGAGAGGGAAATGTTTGCTGAGAGAGAGAGAGAGAGCTCGACCAAACGCAGAGACGGTGACAATGTCGGCTGAGGAGGCAGCAGCGGCGGGTGCTCAGGCGGCGGTGATCTCGGTGGTGTTGGTGTGAGGTGATGGAGGAGGGGGGTCGCATAGGGTTGCAAGCGATGGTGGTCGGCTGTGAGATGCGGTGGTCGGGGCTAGGTTGGCAGCGATATTGGGTGCAGTGGGCTCGGTGTTTGGACGTGCGGAGGAGTGGAGGAGCTCGGGGTTGGGCGTTGATGGTTGGAGGAGCTGTGACGTTGAGGAGCTTGGGGTTGTGGAGTGGCGGAGCTTCTGGTGCGTGGGGTTGGAGGTTGTAGTGACGTGAACGGCGATGGTCGACGACGTGGCAGTGAGCTCGGTTGGGGGAAAAAAGTTTGAGAGAGTGTGAGAAGGAGGAGGGGGCGAGGTCGATGGAGGTGAGTGGGCATGCGCGCGTGGTCATAGGCGAGGGAGCGGTAGCGTGGTCGTGACGGGGAGTGGGGCTCGGGGATGTGCGCGTCGTGGGCGAGGGAGCGGTGACGTGGGGAGCGCAGCGAACTAAAGAAAGGAACGGGAAATAAGACGAAGTGGGGAAGAAAGGATTGTTAACGGGTCGGGTCGGGTTGCCTGGGAGTTGGGCCGGGCTTGGAGAAGGCTTAGGAAAAGAATTTAGAAAAGAAAATAGGGAGAGTGGGCCGGCTCAATAAAGGGGAGAAGAAAAAGGGAAAATTAGGGTTTGGGCTGGTGAAGGAATTAATTCATTTAATTCTCTGTTGGGCTGGGGAAAAAGGAATGGGCTCGGGAAAATGGAAATGGGGAAAAGGAATTGGGAAAAGCAGATGGGGAGATGGGCCGGCTAAATAAAAGGAAAATAAAAGGGAAAGGAAAAGTAATTTAGTTTTAGGTTAGGAGTTTAATAAGCTAATTTAAATGAAAGATACACAATATATATTTTTAAATCAGAACAGATCTGGATTAAATTCTGGAAAGTTACCGAAAATTTGTAAAAAATTCAGGAAAATATCTGGAGACTTATTTATTAAGATATGCTAAATATTTATAGGGGACTGGGTATAGAAAGGAGGAAATGGTAAGGGAAAAATAAAAAGGGATTTAAGTAATAGAATTAGTTTTCGGAAAAAAGGTTTAAGAAGGGAATTAGAATAAAGGAATTAGGATTTATTTTAATACTTAAAATAACTATAAGGATAAATAGGTAAATTTGTAAGTCACCCATATTTAATAAAAATGCGGCTATTGGCCTATAAAGAACTGGGTATTATATCATACCACCCTTACAAAAATTTCGTTCTCGAAATTTAAAATAAACAATAACTTATAAAATAATAAGCGAAAAGCTACCACATCGAACACTAACACCTAGTGATTTACCTAAAACATCTAGGTAAAAAGAATCGAAGGTCTATATTTGTATAAGATTAATGCAATTAAAAGATAGGTTTAAGTAAGCGCAGGGCAGACCCATCTATAAGGGTAAACTATATGCACAAGAGGGTAAAATAGCAATAACAATCAATAGTGAAATGTTTGCCGATAGGCCAAGATATTTTAGAACAAATGTATCGAT
This sequence comes from Agapanthus africanus, assembly GCA_030015575.1. Lineage (NCBI taxonomy): Eukaryota > Viridiplantae > Streptophyta > Magnoliopsida > Asparagales > Amaryllidaceae > Agapanthus > Agapanthus africanus. Next base: position 605,952,733 of record CM057340.1, read on the forward strand.
AAAACAATTTTAAAATGACTTAGAAACTCACATGGTGAAAATAAGGGACCTGGAACAAAATAATATGCTCGATATATGTTTGCGCTATTGAAAATGTGAGGAGTAGTAAAGCATTCAAAACGGGTAAAACGGAAGTAGTCAATAACACAAAATTTTGTAAACACAAGATGGTGGAAGCTGAATTTCGAATGTGATGTCACGGAAGGTAATTATGGTAATAGGAGATAGTAAAAGTGTATAGTGCTGGCCAGGGTAGGGATTACAATAGAGTATGGCCCATTCAAAACATCGGGGTGCGGTACTTTTTAATCTAAACGAGGGTCAAAACAGCTCAAGGTGCAGGGGTGGACAGTCAGGGATCTCAGGAGGAAAATAAATATATAGGGGAAACAGTCAAGCATCATGTGAACAAAAAATCAAAAGATTAGCGAACTCAGCAAATTTATTTCATTCCAGAAAATTCCAAACAAGGCATCCTCGACAAATAAAAGATGGCCCTAAACTATACATAGATTTATTTGGCCAGAGGAGACAAAAGCTAAATCACGTCAGTCGCGGTTGTGGAGGTTCAGCAGGTTACGGTAGGCTCGCGCGCTCAGATAGGAGCGTCCATTCCCATATCGCCTCGCAGGGATCGCCACTGGAGGTTCTTCTGCCATGGGATCTTCTTCTTCTGGCCCTTCTTCCTTGGCTGGAGTTTCTTCATCGAGGTCTGATTCTACGTGATCCTCTTCTGCTGGATCTTCCTCCATGGGATTTTCCTCCACTGGATTCTCCCCAAGGTCTTCCTCCGCTGAATTTTCTTCTATCGGGTCCTCCTCGGGATCTTCCTCTATCGGGTTCTCTTCGGGGTCCTCCTCAGCGTCGTCAGAGTCGCTGATTATGTCGACTTCTGGGGCTGTGAATCCCTCACCCTCGGAATCGTTGTTTCCGAAAATAACCTATGGGCCGTTGATCTCGTCATCTGATCTTACCAGCATGTAGTCCGAGGAAACGCACGACCGTGTGTCCTCATCAAGAGGCGGCGCTTCTCTAAGGTGGGCCATGACCTGAAAAGAAGGAGCCGTGATTAGACAGTGGGGTACACTAAGCAAATAACTAAGGATGCGGTAGCACAAGGAAATATACGGTAGGTAAGGACTGAAAAATCAAATTTTAGAATGCTGATGCAATGAATAGTATAAGTGAGTGGGAAGGGGACGATATATACATCACAACTCAGAATTTTACTACATTCAACTAAAAGTTCAGCGGATAAGATCTCAAACGAAAAGAAAATATTCACAAAGGAGTGACAACATTTTTATTGAAAGCAGAAAACATGGTAACTCTTCTTTGATTTCTAGACCGCTGCATTCTCGTCACGCGAGTTGAATCCTGCGCTGGGTCCGCATTATCCTTGAAGCTCGAACTACGAAATAACCATCATTCAGCGGGAGTGGAGAGTATAGACGAATCTCCTCCTTGTAGTTCCTTCCTTTTAGGGCAACCATTGACAAGGTGTCCGCTGGATCCGTAAATCAGGCACTGCCCTTTGGCGCTGCGACAATCTCTCTGAAAGTGTCATGGTTTCTTGCAGTATCTACAACATTGAGCCTTCCGCTGCTTCCGTGGCTGGGGAACAAGTGGTCGCTTCATCTTCACCTCTTTTCCTTGTCTAACGGGGATTCCTTTACGATTGGAGGCTTCCGTTGGTGCCTGAGTTATCTTCCTCCTTAATCCTTCAACTAACAGGTCGTTCGTTCGCTCCTGAGCTTCCTTCAGACCTTGCAGTACATTCAAAATCTCAACGGTCTGATCCTGGGGAGTGGAGATAGAAGAAGGGTCGTTGGAAGATATGATCCTGAAACAACAATTTTAGGACGGCATAAGATACAAGGGGTAAAAATCAGAACAAGATATAGAATAGACAATGAAACAAGAATATCGGGTGAGGTGAAACTCAATCGAGCGGAAATCAAATGTAGAACTCCAAGTTACCCAATAGAGTACAGTATTGTAACTATGCTGCAGTTTATAATTATAACCACGTAACTCTACTAAGTCACCCAAAACTCTAGCTAATAGATCAATATGTATAGCGGCATATACTATGTGAATCGATATCAAGAATAACAAATTTACAATCTAGACCGAAGGATGTCTTAGATTGCCAAGCACTACACGGAAACTGCAATCCCGATCAAAGCAAAACCTGGCTTTGATACCAACAAAACTATGTCACGCCCCGCTTCCTAAAATACGGAATACGAGGGGTTGACAAGGCCAGCCATGCTCCTACAGTCAAGGAAATATCCTGCCGTAGTCACACTTCGGCTTCTAGCTTTACGTGGTAATCAGTAAACAATGCACAGGTAATGAGAAATGCAGTAACTAAATCAAAAGAACTAACCAGGTGGAGATCAATGAAGTATAGCTCTGAGTCGCTGATCAAGATGTCCGCGATATCCTCGAGGTACGTCAGGTCCTGGTCCAGGCTAGATCCACTTCTCACTCTGAGCATGCATACTCAGGTCGTCAGAGCGACACGATAGCAATATATACATAGATACAAATGGTAACTCGTACAATAATAATGAATAAGTAACAATAAATCAAAAGAGTAAAGACGTGAACATGAAGTAGCCAATGCGGGTGTCTAAAAGAGTAAGTAAACAGTAAAGCGGTAAATAGTATGGCAGGTGTGTTGAATCAATAAGCAATGCATGTCAATGTCACTAACTCTATCAGTCTCGAAGTCTCACTGTACAAGTCTCTAAGCCTATCGTCAGTTCAAGTGTGAGAGTTAACCATGCAGGAGTATCCCCCACCCAAAGGTAGGACCCAAGGGCAAGAGAACACGGGCCCGAAACACGCACGATAATAATCAGTAATATCTCCATATATCTCCATATGTGCCGGCATGGGACTCCCGAGATTCTTTTGAACTCACACTCAAACTACCCCACACCCCGTGGTCTATATCAAACGACAACCATAAACTCAAATACCGGTCGGTCCATGACAAGTCTGCGCGAGAACTGGAGACAGGATCTCCATCAAGCATGTCCTGACTGATACCCAAGATAAATGGACAGTGTTTGGTGCCTTACCTGTGACACCCATACAAGTGATTCCATAATTGTCCCATACCAATTATAGTCACACTTATACACGTCCCACAGACGTCGACAATGCAATAAATCAATAGGGTCCACTGATTGTGTACAAGTACGTGTCACTTTCACTTATTCATTCATGCTTAACCACTAACGTACTTGCCATAATCAAACACTAATACCTAATACTGGGTAATGCACATGATCATTAGGTTACCAATACAATGACTGATATGTAATGTGATGAGAATACAGTAATTAAGGCATGAATAAGATATCATCAATCGGTGTCCTACCACTTCCATAATTTATCATAAATCACACATGAAAATTTTAGCGAAACAATGAAAAGGGGTAAGCAGTATGTTTAATTATCTATCCATCAAAATTGGTTTCACGTTAATCGGGTTTCAGGATCCCTAGATATGGCCATTTCATTTTAAGTGTTCGCTACAGAAATTTCAGTTTTTGAACTGAACGTCCGTTTCGCGACACAAATATCACCCTGTTAGGATCAGAATTTAACGTCGCTGAATGAAATTTAGGCTTTTCAATAGAGTTTCCAATGCACCAGACGGATTCTCAATCGCGTCTCTGCGTCAGAAGTTATGCACTGTTCAACGATAGGGTATCAGTTCTGTTTCTGTTTGGGACCGCTATACGTCCCGTCCGATTAAATTACAGTTTAAATAGTAAACGAAGGTAAAAAGGGGTGAAATCACTTGCGTTATTTAGCTAATAGTTTCATCTTCAATAAAGTATAGGGTTTCGCAAAATACAAGTTCAGACAGCAAAGTAGTAAGCCTTACGAGATAGAAATCAACAGCCAGAACTACCCTGGACTGCAGTCCAGAGCCGCTCTCCGAACCAGTTCTCGTCATATTTTCAGTACAGAAACAATTAAAAACTTTCATAAGGTTCCAGGTCATCCAGTCGGCTTCGATTTGAGCCCTCGAACGCATCATTTCAATGTGTACTCAATTAATTATGATTTTAACAAGTTTCGGACGCGGGAAATATTTCAGTTTTAACGGGTGTAATTGGGGATGATCGTTCAAGCCAGTAACGATTATATTTTCCAGTCAAATTTCACCACAATGTTCATTGCCACACGGGCCAGCATATATGATCAAGTTTCGTCAGTTTAGTGGAAGGTTTTCATTCAGATTCTACGTCGAACACATACACTATTTTAAGTCGCACTAAGTGTTTATGTGGAATTTAACGGTATTTCAAGTTTTAGTAAAACAAATAGCATGAAGCAAGTAGGTAACTTGCCTGGAGACGCTTTGGCGACGCACGGCAGCGGCAACGGCATGAACGCGCAGCAAACGGCGCGGTTAGAGTTCGCGGCCTCGGCTCGAGCTTGGGCTCTTGGACTCGATGGCTCGTTGGGTGCGACGGGCGTGCGCTGGCGTTGTGATGGATGGCGTGTTGCTGACGATGACGGCTTCAGGGGACCGGGGCCACAGTTTGATAACGACGCCGGTGATCAGAGGAACGGGAACTGTGTCGGATGTAAGTGTTCGACGAAATGCCGGGGCTCGATTTGAAACTTGGGCTAGCTTTGGTGCTGCAGTGAAGGTGATGGGTCCGCAGGGGATGATCGACGGTGCACCGAGGAGGGCTAGGAGAGGCTGCGGAGGTCCAGGAGCGCCGGAGAAGAGAGATCAGGCGATGTGAGCGAGAGGGGTGCTGTGAGAGAGATGTTGCGAGAGAGGGAGAGGGATGCTGAGAGGGAGAGAGAGGGAAATGTTTGCTGAGAGAGAGAGCTTGGCCAAATGCAGAGACGGTGACAATGTCGGCTGAGGAGGCAGCGGCGGTGGGTGCTCAGGCAGCGGTGATCTCGGTGGTGTTGGTGTGAGGTGATAGAGGAGGGGGTCGCATAGGGTTGCAAGCGATGGTGGTCGGATATGAGATGCGGTGGTCGGGGCTAGGTTGGCAGCGGTATTGGGTGCAGTGGGCTCGGTGTTTGGACGTGCGGAGGAGGAGTGGAGGAGCTCGGGGTTGGGCGTTAATGGTTGGAGGAGCTGTGACGTTGAGGAGCTTGGGGTTGTGGAGTGGCGGAGCTTCTAGTGCGTGGGGTTGGAGGTTGTAGTGACGTGAACGGCGATGGTCGACGACATGGCAGTGAGCTCGATTGGGGGAAAAAGTTTGAGAGAGAGTGAGGGAGGAGGGGGCGAGGTCGATGGAGGTGAGTGGGCATGAGCGCGCGGTCGTGGGCAAGGGAGCGGTGGCGTAGTCGCGACGGGGAGTGGGGCTCGGGGACGTGCGCGTCGTGGGCGAGGGAGCGGTGACGTGGGGAGCGCAGCGAACTGATGAAAGGAGCGGGAAATAGGACGAAGTGGGGAAGAAAGAATTGTTAACGGGTCGGGTCGGGTTGCCTGGGAGTTGGGCCGGGCTTGGAGAAGGCTTAGGAAAAGAATTTAGAAAAGAAAATAGGGAGAGTGGGCCAGCTCAATAAAGGGGAGAAGAAAAAGAGAAAATTAGGGTTTGGGCTGGTGAAGGAATTAATTCATTTAATTCTCTGTTGGGCTGGGGAAAAAGGAATGGGCTCGGGAAAATGGAAATGGGGAAAAGGAATTGGGAAAAGCAGATGGGGAGATGGGCCGACTAAATAAAAGGAAAATAAAAGGGAAAGGAAAAGTAATTTAGTTTTAGGTTAGGAGTTTAATAAGCTAATTTAAATGAAAGATACACAATATATATTTTTAAATCAGGACAGATCTGGATTAAATTCTGGAAAGTTCCCGAAAATTTGTAAAAAATTCAGGAAAATATCTGGAGACTTATTTATTAAGATATGCTAAATATTTATAGGGGACTGGGTATAGAAAGGAGGAAATGGTAAGGGAAAAATAAGAAAAGATTTAAGTAATAGAATTAGTTTTCGGAAAAAGGGTTTAAGAAGGGATTAGAATAAAGGAATTAGGATTTATTTTAATACTTAAAATAATTATAAGGATAAATAGGTAAATTTGTAAGTGACTCCCATTGAATAAAAATACGGCTATTGGCCTATAAAGAACTGGGTATTACATTTTGTATACGGCCGTGGTCATATTTAAGGATGAAGACCTGTTACTGAGAATAGCTGAGCACAACCGGCTGCTTTACGTGACAGGGTACAGCGACAGAAACCGGATTAATCACTGTAGAGTGTTTTTCGTCACTCTATTGAGATAGGAATACACATCGCTTGTCAGGCGCATTACAGATTCCGCTGTTTGTAATAGACCGGGGTTCATTGATTGTGGGGATTCAAATCACCTGCAGCCGCGGACTAAACTGTCGTTAATTAGCTCTCGCTTTTAGAGCGAGAGAACCTCCGATTGACGGGTAAAACTGATCATGTGAACTCAATGTGCAGTGCGCGCGTGTTGTGTTTTGAAAGGATTTTGGACGTATCGGGAGCCTCATAGAGTTTACGGGGGTTCCACTATCTGGATAGCGAGCTAGTAGCCCCCTTGCGGGATGCGGGGTAGCGCCCCGTTAAATTTTTTTTCTAACGGGATACGTGTTTTAAATGTGGAGTATGAGAGAAAAAGAGGGGTGATGAGCGTCCTAATGACGCGTGAGATGACACGCGGGCGCTGGGCGTTCGCGGGTCACATGCGAGGCGCATGGACGCCAACGATTCACACGTCCGGCATGCGACCGGTGGACGCTAGCAGAAAATGGGGCTTAGCTTCGGGACTTGGAGTTAAACTCCCGAGGGATTTTGGAGTAAACTCCCAGAAAAAAGAAGGATTTTTATTTTTATGGTGTTAAACTCCCAAAAGAATTTTAAGTGGGGTTAAACTCCCAAAAGAATTTTTATTATGGAGTTAAACTCTAAAAGATTTTAAAGTATGGAGTTGAACTCTTAAAAATCTTTGAAGATGATCAAAGAAGACCCCTTTCTTCTCCCTTAAATCTTGGATCTTCCTAAAATGGGATTTTTGGAGATGTGTCTTCTTTCCCCTTCTCTCTTTTTGTTGGATCTTGGAGAAAAGAGGACGGTGGGATTAAAAATCTTCCTTTTAGAATTTTGATGAGGGATCTGACCCCCTTCGAGGGTTTTATAGTAAAAACTATTTCATTTTGAAAAAAGAATAGTTAAACTCTTGATTTAATTCAAAAAGGAGAAAGGTTTAAAACCTTGAGGAAGGAGAATGGGGCACAAACCCTTGAATTTTTGAGAGAATGAAAGTTGTTATTGATTTTCTCATTATGTTTGCCTATAAACACTTGATTGATCGTGAAAAAGTGTCTATGTGTGTTCTAAATACCGCAATCAATAACGGTGTCGCAATAGCTAGCCGCTAGTGAGTACGGATCGTCCACAGAGAAACGGTGAACTGCTTTTCTTATTTTAGACGAGTTAATAGAAGAAATGTGGAATTGTTATCGTTTATTACCAAGAAGGTTTGAAAAGTTTATAATAGAAAAGCTTATATGGTTTATAGGATTTAGTAGTTAATAGATGGAGTTTTAAAAATAATTCTTTTTATCTTTTAATTATTTAATACCATAGAAATAGTGATAAATGTGGATTAGGGTTCTTGGAAGGAATTATGGTTTCTCTCTACTAACTCTTATCCTTCCATTGATCCCCATTTGTCTCAAGCCCTTAACAAAACGATTATTAACAAATCTCAAATCGTAGTCGTAACTATTATGAATTGATAGCGCGCCCGATAAGAGGGTTACTATTCATTTTGCTAAAATTTACAAAAATTAAAACTTTAAAAAGAATTTAAGTAATATTTTTCATCCATTATTCTATCCAATCCTACAACCCTAGCGGCAAGAACTTGCTCGCTCATGCAGATCAACGAAGTACAAGAAAGATGGAAGAAAACGAAACTCATAATTAAAATTAAAAATGCAGAATGTAATTGCGGAAAGAATGCGACAAAATTATAAAAAAAAGAACTACCTTTATTGATTTACTAGAGCATTACAAAAAGTTGCTCACTGAATACGTAATTTACAAAACCCCAGTTTGCTCCTTAGATCTTAATCGATCGATGGATAGATAGATTCCCTTTAGATAGATAGCTCTCGGTCCTTTTACAGACTCTGAAATTTGAAACCGTAGTCGTCATAAATAAGTATATGTAATTACGATCAAGACCCTGAGTTTTCACATACTACGGCCACTATAAGACCGCTCTTCTTCTGCCTATAGCCTCTTTTGACCGCGGATCCGCCGCCGTATAGTTGGTTTGAGCTTCCAAATTTTCCTTGCCTTTTTCTCTCGATATTTGGAGATCTTTCTGATAAAAAGATTCTGAAAATATATCTTTTAGTCTCTGCCGTTGCGAGATTCTTCAATTTGCTTTTAATATTCGGCAGATTTGGTTTTGTAATTCGATTTGATGTGGATCTCCTACTTATAGTTCAGACCTGAGCGGATCTTATTATAATACCTGCATAATATCTCAAATCACATTGTTAGTAGCATTTGTTTTATTTGAAATATTATTCCAACCAATTGTATGATATGATATCTTAAGAATATTGGTTAAGATTATTTGATATGATATACATATTTTAATAATAAATAATCTCATGGATGTTTTATTCAAATATGATATGCATATATTTCCCTAATTATATTAATTATAAATGAAGAAACATATGACAATAATTTCTTTACAAATAAACCTACATATGTTCTTTACTTATAATTAACAACTTTTAGTAATTAATAATAATAGGGAAAATATCCATACAAATGTGTAATAAATTTGACTGATCAACACTTTACTTACAGCCCCTTGGGCTTTTCCATATGGCACTTATTCCTCCACATGCCTCATGTACCTTTTTTTTTTTTGCACATAAACCATGGGGTTTATAAAATTTTAGGCTTTTTGCCCCTTTTCCATACACCTGCCCTATGGTTTGAATCATGCATCCCGTAAAACTGTATATAATCCACGGGCATAAACGATCCCGATCTCTCCCCAGTCCTACCAGTGAGGCTGCATCTGAAGTCCCACCAGCGATGAAACTCCACCAATGGGGCAGTCGTAAAAAAAAGTATGTCTACAAGAAAAACGAGCGCGGATAAAAACCCAAAAGGGTTCCGTGAGTAAAAACAGCAGGATTGCCGGCGAGCTTATAAAAACTCGAAAGGACACAAACTCGAGAAAAGAGATGAAAATACACTCGCAAAGTCATCTCGACCTTGTGAGAAGAATATCCTAGAATGATATCCTTACGACCCATAAAGGAGTAACACACTTACGAATCCCCACCATTCTTAAGGAGAATATACACTTACGAGATACTCTCGACTTGTAGGAAGAAAATGCTTTTATGAGACCTTTACGGCTCATAAAATTAAAAAGTCTTAGGTGATAGGGACTAAAACCTGTCTCCTAAGCCATCGCTCCACAACGGGCAATGGCAAATGATGAGTCGCTTCTGTCACTGCGTTCCAGTGATAGCGAAACTGATGCCGTCCCGAAACCCGAATCCTAAGTCCTCTCAGGGAAAATGATGAGTTGCCCATAGCATTATTCCAGTGTATCGATACTGATGCCAAACAAAATCCAAATTCTAAGTCCCACTCAAATTCAAAAGCCCCGCTAAACAAGACGAAAATCAAACAAATCAAATCGACGTCCCACTCGGCAGTGCTTCCAAGCTCAAAAGGTTTAGCTGGATGGACAAGAAACTCTAAGTCAAATCAAATCCCAACACCGTAAAAAGTGGAGTAAGTCAAATTAAAATCCTGACACCGCAAGAAGAGAAGCAAGTCAACCTCAACCCTGACACCGCAGAAAACGAAGCAAGTCAAAAAAAAATCCCAACACCTGCAAAAAGCGGAGCAAGTTAACCTTAACTCTGACATCGCAGAAAGCGGAGTTAGTCAAATTAAATCACTGACGCAAGTCGCAAAAAGCGGGGCAAGTCGCAAAAAGGGTAGTATTGTCACACCCCGCTTCCTGATGTACAGTAAGGAGACACGACCGGTCACACAGCGTATTTACTCAGAAGTAAACATGCTAAGCGTATCTAAGCAATATAAAGTAAAGTACACAAGAGACAGGAATGTAAATGAACAACAACTTTATTTATTAAACATTCTTTTACAGGTACAACTGAAATGTAAATACATGAATAGAAAGCAATGCCTAAACAATGACATAACTGAAATGAAAATATGTACAAGTGCCTACAGCTCTGGGTCAAACGCTAATTGCTCCAAATCTTCAGTGCTGGGCTCGATCTCCAATGAGTCCGAAACACCTAACAACATTCCAAAGAAAAAAGAAAAGGAATGACGTCAGCGAACAATTGCTCGGTAAGTCCCAAAAAAGAGTAGAAATAGAATAGACAGAAAGAGAATATAACTTATAATATTTGATTATAATGTTAACGCGGTTATTTATAGCTTGGTACAGAAAATACCAATGTATACGAGAGGACTCCCACTATTCCGGAGACTAAGGTATACGGAGCATAAGGAACCGTTCAGCCACAGTACAACGATAATAGATATTCAGATTAGATGTATTATGCTTACAGTCTCGTGCCACTTCTAGCACTTTCCGTACCAATCTACCCCTTTAAAAACCCCCACGATGTCTTTTACATTGATTGTATTGTTTGATATATAGATGGATGACTTGCTGAAACCATGATATCAGTAAATGGAATGGATATAAATGGAGAGTCATGTAGACGGAGTATATCCATAGTTCGATTCAGTCAATATAGATTGAATAGACAGATTCATGTTGAATTGTAGTTTATACTTGAATCATATTTAAGTCAGATTGATTAAATTGAGACTCGGTCTGAATCATACACTTTGAAAAGAAATTGAAATCCTGAATTAGTTTTGATGTTATCGGTAACTGCTGCACATGTACGGCAGGATTTGTGTCTTTTTCCAAGATAATTACCGTATTGATAATACCGTTTGTTAGACTGTCTACCTTAGATAGGCAAGCACCCATATTCTCCGGCTCCCTGAGGCTCAAGAGAACCGGTCCCGCTTAAACCTATGTTTACTAGGGTCCTTATTGTAATTGAGTATAACTTGAGGGGGTTTTATGTAAAAATAGTTTGATATAATTTTCAAAATACACCTCAAGCATTTAATTATCGTTTTTAGGGTTTTCATAAATGTATATTTTATGAAAGTGAAATTTCTAGTGAGTAGAACCTAGTTTTCATAGTATATGATATTTTATTGAAATATCGGTATTGTTTTGTATTTGGATGGTATTTTCATGTAATGATGATTTCTTTGATTTAGAAAACTTGGAATATTTATATAATTAAAATAGACATTTTGATAATAGTTATATATTTAAAATAAATTTTATTTATTCTTGTAGAAATCTCATTTTCTAAAGAAAAATACATTAAAAATTCCATCGAGATCGAATGCTCCTTTTGGAGGTCTGCATCTCGCTCTACTAAGCCCGAGGACGTGCGATAACCTGCACCATCCCGATCGGGGTTCCCCAAAATGGATTTTAGAGCCGTAATTGTAAGGAATTGATTAATACACTTTTTAAAGAAATTGTTTTGCAAGTTTGATGGTATTTATTTGTAATGTCGTATTATCCCATAACTAATGTCCCAAACTTTCATCGTGCTATGTCAAAAATGTGTGTTGTGATGAGCTAGGTCATTACCTCGTGAGTTATCTAAAGTTAATACAAGTATTATGTTGTTTCCTGGCGAAATGTAAAGTATGTGGTATTTTACCGTAAAAATACAAAAAAAGTTGCATAAAAGATTATTTTGAGATGAAACTTGTTTTAAAATGTTTGTTAATATTTGTTAAATATTATATGAGAGTATGGTATTGATTGTTTAAGAAAAATAACATTTTTAAGGAAAAACCGAATCGGATGTCGGATTAACTCCGCTTCCGTCGGGTTTTAGAATTTTAAGTTTTTAGAATAGAAGATAAGAGGGGGAGAGGAGACTTAATGGCTAGGGAACAAGAGACGAAAGAGAGGAAGACTAAGGAAGTGTCGGGACGTCGTTTCGTCGCCGGAATCTCCTTGGAACTTCGCCGGAGCTTCACCCTTTGCTAACTCCACTTGCACATTAAAGGGACTTGAGAATTTTTGAGAGTTTTGGTAGGGAATTTCTGAGTGAGGATAAGTGAAATGGAGTGTGGTATTTATAGGAAAAATTAGGGTTTAGAGAGTTAAAGAATGCATTAAAATTTGCATTAAAAATTGAATTAAACGGTATTTTATTGTTCTCTGGATAAATTCAGAGTAAACAAACATGGGGGTAGTGGGGTAGGCCAAGGGATGCTCGGGGTGAGAATATGAGAAGCATCCCCCTACGGGAGGCTCGGCGGTGCCGGTTCCAACGTTCGCCGGTCCAAAACCGGTGGAATGGCCTTGGATTGGTGCCACGTATCTCTCATGCTTCATATACCCTCGTGCACATGTTTATTTAATCTGTAATTTATCATATTACGTATAGTGCACATGCAAACCCTTAGGCTTCTAAAAGATTTAAAAGAAAATTTAATAAAAAGATAATGTGGCTGGGGGGATTCGATCACAGGGACTACGTCACAGCAGTGCAAGGCTTTACCAATATACTACAAGTACTTTCTTGCTGTTTAAAAGTAAAACAAATACTTATAGTGTACACAAGATTGCAAATACCCCAATTGTATATTAACTTTTAAACAATTTTCTGTACATTGAAATTGGAGTTGTTACAAGTATCGACCGTCCACGTCGCTAAAAGGGCAGTATCGACCGTCCACGTGGTTTAAAGAGCAGCATCGACCTCCACGTCGTCAAAAGAAAACCAAACCAAATCAACCTCCGTGTAAAACAAGAACCATCAATTTCCTGCACACAACCCATGAACGTGGTGTGCATTATTGATGGGGGCACTTTGTTGGGGTAAAAATTTACACCCTTCTTATCCAAAAATATAAGGTCAAACTTAAAAGTCAACCCCAAGTCAAGTGGGATCGAGCCCAAGCAAACGGGCCCAATCCCAAACCAAGTAAGCCCAAGCCCAAGCATGGAAGAGGCCGGTCCTATACCAAGAAGAATAAGGCGTAAATAAGTTTGATGTAACTTTTAGAAATAAATATATGAAAAATGGGCAAAAAGCTAAATTATGTAAATCTCATAACTTATGTACAAAAACAAATAAGCACGTGAGGTATAGGAAGACACAAGTTTCATTTGGAAAAGCCCAAAAGGCTATATGTAAAACGAGTAGTCTATAAAAGACAAACATGATGAGAAATCAATAACAACTTCTATTCTCTCAATCTTTCTAGGGTTTTGTGCCTCTTTCAAAGATTTTAAATCTTCTTTCTTCTCTTTTTTGAATTAAATCAAGAGTTTAACTCTTCCTTTCTTAAAAAGAAATGGTTTTTCACCATAAAATCATTGAAGGCGAATTCTAATTTCCCATCAAACCTCTAAAAGGGGAGAATTTAAATTTTATCACCTTTCTTCTCCAAGATCCAAAAAAAAGGAGGAAAAAGGAGACACATTTCCGAAAATCTCATTTTGGGAGGGTCCAAGACTCGAAAAAGAAGAAAGATGTCCCCTTTAATCATCTAAGACATAAATCTTTAAGTTTCAAGAGATCCCTTTTAGTTTTCTAAATAAAAATATATATTTTTGGAGAGTTTAACACCTTCAAATCCAAAATAAATGTTTTAGGAGTTTTAACTCCTCCGAATCCAAAATAAAATGTTTGGAAGTTTAACTCCTTATAAAATTGTTTTGAGAGTACAAAACAAAAATTTCTTGAAAGTTTAAGTCCAAATCATACTCCATGGAAGCCTCATCCCAATCCCCCCCTCACGAGGGGGAAGGGTTTGTTTTCCCCTACATAAAGGGGAGCTACCCCTGCCCCCCTCACATGAAAAGGAAATTTAAGGGGGATTTTGTTCCCTCTGAAAAGGGGCTGTTCTCACCCCCTCACGTAAGGGGATTTGTTCCCCCATATGAGGGGAGCTGTTTCCACCTCCCTCTCACATGAGGAGGATGCGTCCCCCTTCCCCATATGAGGAGGCTGCTCCCGCCTCTTTCCTCTCACGTGAGGGGGATGTGTCCCCCTTCCCTACATGCAGGGGCTCCTCCTACCCCTTTCTCACATGAGGACGTGTCTCTAAACATATAAAATAAAGATAAAAAAAAAATACAATAAAAATAAAAGAAAATTGATTCTTTGAATAAAAATATATATATATAATCCGTTTGTCACAAATAAGAATAAGTAAAAAAATGAAATAAACACGGCTCTATGCATTTTTTTAAGCAACAACGCTTCACAATTGAGTTCGCATGATCTGTTTGACCTGTTAATCGGAGGTTTTCTCGCTCCAAAAACAAGAGTAATTAATGGCAACTTAGTCCGCGGTTGGCGGAGATTTGGATCCCCACAATCAATAAATCCAGATAGGCAGGAAAAATATGTAATACGTCTGACAAGCAACGCGCATTCCTATCTCAATAGAATGAAAAATAAACACTCTACATCGACAAATTAAATAAACAAGCAGACAATCATCATATAGCGAACACAAATCTGCAGGGAAAATTAAGTAATAATTCACATTGAAACAAACGAGAAATGAGCACAAAGATACTTACGAAAATCATCTGAAAAAAGCATAACTTGGATAGTTCTTTTTGTTAGGTTTTACACGAGGCGGCAAGAATTATTTACCATGTATCTAAGCAAGTAATAGTGCTTACGTGATTGAATAGATAAAAGCGACAGGATGTTGATGTATCTTTATTGTGCACGCGTTGCCTAGGATTCTTATTTTGCATATTTGTTTCTTAGAGACTGCCTAATTTTGGGAGATGCAAAAAAGATGCTACTCTAATTGTCATATGTAGAAATTATTTTCCCACAAACAACGACAGCATGTCATTAGCTTAACTAATAATTCCATATACCACAATTGTAACTTGGTGAGGCACGTTAAAACAATTGACACACGTATGTGACATCAAACATATCAAATTTGAAGAACATATTTCGATCCTAATAAAAGTCGGTGCAACAAACGGATAGCAAGTAACATATTTCATCCATTAAAAAATGAACAAACAAACAAACACAATAGTCTGATTATCAAAGTCTAATATCTCAATTTGGAAGTATGAATAAGCATCGATAGCAGTCGATTAAACATGTTTTATTGTATTGATTTGCACTATAGCCATCGAATCATACAAAGCATTGCTTTGTGTTGCATCAAAGCATGAAGTAATACGAAAGTGATAGCGAGAAGAAACAAAATCACAACGTATAGAACACAAAAATTTAACAAAATTCGGCCAATATGATATACATCTTCGAAGGAGAAGCAATCTACCAATTTCAGAAATAGTGAGGTTACAATGATGGTGGAGGAAAACTCAAACCCAAATACACCCTAAATCTCACACAAAAGAAAGCTGCCTTATTTCCTAAAGAGAGATCAAAAAAATTCCACACAAAACCCCTAAACTACACAATGTGTGTGTAGTCTTCAAATACATGTGCCGCACGTAAGTGTTGGAATAAAAATCTAATCATAACTTCGGAGTTTTGGTATAGTGGAAATGACTTCTCATATGGTATCAGAGCAGTTCGATTCCTACCGGGTGCATATTTAAAAGCAAATTTATTAAATTAAAAATACCGCTGCGCAAAAGAGCAGCTTTCGGCCCAAAGGGACTTCGACCTGCGGGGGCGTACTAGAATATAAAATATATTCTCTCAACCCTCATCATAAGTTCGGAGTTTTGGTGTAGTGGAAGGGACTTTTCACAGCAAGGTTCTTCATATACTTGCGTCTCAAACAAGGTCCAGACCATGGGGGCTTCGCCCATGGGCTTCAGGCTCGGCTATCCTATTGGCCGAGCCCTCAGTCTGCGACATCGGCTCACCCTTCGGACTCGACATTAAAGATGGCTCGAATAACTTCATAGGCGCAACAATGGAGCTAGGCAAGTAGACCAATATGGCTCGAGCATAAGTAACACGGAAACGGATCACATAATTCAAGGCACAGTTTAGAAATCAAATTGACTGGTATGATGGTTCGTGGTGTGCAATTTGGAGATCAAATTGACAATGTTTTCTAATATGCATTGTTTGCTCCTTTGACTCATCATCTGGTCGAAGTTTGGCTATGAAATACAGAATTTGTCACCAGATCCACCTCTAAAAGGGCTAAATACGGACAAAATTTGGGATTTAGCAAGTTTTTGAAACTAATTAGGAATTTAGCATAGTTTTAAAACTATTTAGAAAAATAGCACATTCGGGTCACATCGATGATGCGTAGGCGCAATGCAGGATTGACTGAGGTTTGTGGGAAGTCATAATCCGCACTTGCAAAGTGCGGACAATATATTGGTCGTTTAGAGAGGCAGTGACGATTAAAACTGTCTTGCCAAAAATATAGCAGAATTGGATCATGGGTTAAATAGTGTTGCCAAAAATATAGCAGAATTGAATTCGTACGGAACAATTCAAGAAATATACGATGGAACGATTCAAGAAATATACAAATTGAAGCCTTGATAATCTACAAAACGAATTGAAATTGGACAGCACCTCCTTTGCAAATTTTGACTTAAATTCCTGTACTACATCGTAAAATAAACACATCCCCACACGGAAGCTAACTCGACATATATTCATGTCATGTTTAGAATTTAGTGTCTGGTGTTTAAAGTCGTCTAGTGTCGAAAAATTTACCACACGGCTCAGAATTCTGGGATGGTTGGTGGTTCTGGGTTTTTAACCCGCACTTTAGGGTTCTAACCCGCACTTGCAAAGTGCGGGTTAAAATCCCAGCCACTTAGAGAATTTGGGATGAAATGGGCTCACGTAGGGAATTTGGGATGAAACAAGCTCTAGGTTTTACCTGCTCTTTGCAAGTGCGGCATAAGCCACAATCACCCCGCAACTGCCAATTTATGTGGTGCCTACGTGTCACTAATGTGATCCGAATGAGTTAAATTCCTAAATGGCTTTTAAAAGGTGTTTAATTCCCTAATTAGTTCCACATTAGTGCCGAATCCCAAATTTTGTCCGGCTAAATACAAATGTGAATTCAAAACTATAGTTAAACCTTTCCTACCAGAGCATGCTCACATATTTTACAAAACAATGATCATTGAAGTCATCAACAATTCATCCTGCTTTCATGGCGAGTCGCATGTGTCTACGTAGAGCGTTGTAAAGCAAGGTTTTAAAATGCCAATCAATTGGGAGATATGAGATTCCGACTAGAAGCTAAATAAAGAAAAAATCTACTATGCAAGGGCTTGCATGTGCAAGCCCTTGCATAGCCCTTGGATGGGCTTCCCCCATATGCAGGGGGGGCCATCCAAAGACTTTAGAAGGGCTTGCACCATGCAAACCTTTCTAAAGTAGTTTTTTTCCTGATAAAGTAGAATTTAAAGGCTGAACAACCGCATAATTAGTAATATACAAAATATGCGGGCAAAAGGCCAATTAAGTGGCACATATACGATGCACATAATCCACCAAACATTCAAAGACAATGAGAAACCTCAGTATGTGCTAAATAAAAATGTAGTTTGCTGCTTCTCCCCATCAACAAATTTCTTTTCACTTATTTCAGGGTTTTCTACACGAATAGACATATTAAAGTCTATCTTTGTATGACTCTACATAATCCGATTATACAGCATATAATCCATTTATGCGATATGAGCTAGACAGATGAATAGGAAACGAACGCATTTTTTACAGCATTGGTTATCTAGTATACAAGCATTACACGTTAGAATGGTCCCACAGCATTGGTTATCTAGTATACAAGCATTACACGCTAGCATGCTCCCATGTTGAGTTGCACATGCCTAGGGAGAGAAATATCAGTCCGCTCCATTTCCTCAAATCCAATGGCTAAGAACGATTCTCAAAGAAATCATAATAATATGATGGATACGGAATTTACATTTTCAATAAGTTACATATGTTCATGCCCATGCGCACACGGTTAGCAATCCCCATGGGGTTCTAACTAAACCGTAATCTGAAAATGCGTGTTTGGTTTCAAGTTCTTGTTGCTTCAACAGGTGACCGAAATAACAATTTTTGAGTTAGAAACATATAGTTGCTGCTATATTCAAATTGAGTGTTTTTCCAATTGTTGGAACACAAACATATATGTAATTGGATTTGCATGTCGTTACATACATACACGTTGCTTTTTTAACTACATGCAACAAAACACACCCTAAATAATAATGCATGCCTGGATTCGTAACTCCATGCAGAGTCTTACCCTAACATATGGGCTAATTCATGGTTATTATTAAAGATAAGTATCCTAAGGTCCTGGCTCCGTCATCCCACCAGATATCAATTTGAAAAATTTAATGGTCTGCTGAGATCAGTTTCTGCAAGTTAATTACACAAAAGCAAGCTGACTTTTTGAAGTTGACTAACTAATGGCTGCATATGCATGTTACCTGTTGCTTTCACATAAGTTTGACTTCGAAAATTGTCTCATTATACCTATACAGATAGAAGTTCCTTCTTCGAGAAATAACTAGAACTTCCATGGCTGTTCTTTGATTCTGTCAGAGAATCCTTGAGAAAAATTATTTAATTCGCATCTCCATTAAAACTGTGACAATAATGTGAAGTCACAATAATCACTATGTTACATGTTCTGGGTTCTAACTTTGAAAGTTGATTTTCAATATAGTTTTTTTTAAAACTATATTGAAAATCAACTTTCAAAGTTAGAAGTCAGAACATGTAACATAGTGAGTATTGTCACTTCACATTTCCTGAAAATGACAAGGTTAAGAGATGATGAATCATTCATGAAGCCTATCTGCCCACAATATCAGTCTCTACTTGTCAATATATTTCTTGTAGCTTTGCTTGTATAGACATAATAAACATTGCCAACGGATTTTCCCATCCATAGTCACTGTACAAGTGTTTAGTATAAGAGCTAGATTAATGACGAGCAGAATATGGTAAATCTTATAACATAAGGAGAAAATATTTTAAGAGCCATTCAGTATTAAGAGTATTTGTGTTTGATAATGATATGTCTCCGGTCGTATCAAATCTTATATCCAACTTGCACCTGTAAAGAACTACACCTAAATGAATCATTCTCAAGTAATTAGTCAGTCCAAAGTTTTCTACATCCAAACTCCAATGCAAAATTCATTACTTAAATCAAGCATAGAATAAGCAGTGGTTCAGCACTGCATAAATGTCGAATCTAAAGGCAATATAAGAAATTGAATTTATGAAAATCTTAGAAAGTCAACATAACTCACGGAAAACGATCTTATACTAATTATAGTATAACTACGATCTCTTGATCAAACAAATAAATATAAAAAAAGGAATTAGTTTACTCAGGATCAAAGCAATGAACAGTCAAATAAGAGATGGAAGCAATGGTAAAAGTCATCACCTTCATAGCATGCAAATTTAAAAGTACATCATGAATCTTCCCTCAGTCTAGGAAGCTTCAAGTTTCCTGCAAAAATTGTTTAATTGCTATGATCTCAACATGATAATAGAATAAATAAAGAAATAAAGAAATAAATAAAATTCTCAGTCGAAAAACAAGTTTGGAATGCAGAAACTAAATAGGCAGCTCTTAGATAGATTGACCTTATTTTCAATGTATCTATGGCAGTTTAAACTCTGAATACGAAAAATTGAATAGTAAACCAAGTTAGATGCATCTGACTGTAGGCTAAATTCATGCTAGACGATACCATATATCTTTAAATAAATAATCGCACTAGAAGAGTTTGACTTCACTTCTATTAATATTTTAGGCTTCACTTGTTTACAATAAAAGAAAATAAGCAATCTAATTACAGAGGAACAGCTGTAGGTCAGATACAGGTTTCATTACAGAGCAACCAGCACGCTACGTAAACAAGTTTCATTTTTTAATCTTCAAGGTGTCAGCAGGCATTGATTATAAATGATATACCATCAATGTTGTTAGTACTGAATCAAAGTCTCAGCTGGATTTGAATTTGTACAAAATTTCCCAACCAACATGAATTAGTGTAAGAAAAATGAGCCAATTTATGGAATACCTAAATCTCAATACTCAGGCGAAATACCTGAATCTTTAAACAATTTCAATTCTAAAGATCAAACTTCTATAGGCGTGTACTTTAACCAACAAAAAAACTGAAATAGGTTAAACTGGTACGTGGAAGCTTTAGTCTTAACATGATTAATTCTTCTAATTTAGGAGGCAAATTAACAGATCATTATATAATATTTGTATATATGTTACTTCTACTATAAGATTTGTATAATTGACTGAACGATCCGTAAAACTTCCTTGAATATGTGTATATATGTTACTTCTACTATAAGATTTGTATAATTGACTGAACGGTCCGTAAAACTTCCTTGAATTAGACTGTTGAACATAAGTCGCTTTCTCAGTTGCCAAATCAATTAAGACTTGTATTTGACAAATTCAGTATAAAAAATTGAAAATATGATACTCATATAGCGCATACAAATTTGCAGGATAAAAAACCAAGTTATATGCATATGTAAAAATGATAATGGACGCAAAGGTACTTATGAACAGTGTTTTAAAAGGCGGAGACGTAAGGCAAAGCGTTCGACCCTCGGCTAGGCGAGGCGTTAGGCCTTGAGGCTTGAGCTTCATGATTTTCGTATTTTTATTAAATAAAAATATAAATAAATAGAGAAAATTCAGAATATAAGATAATATTATGGTTTTGCTTTACTCATAGGTCAAAACAAAGATGTCCTTAAAATAATAAATTGTGGATGTTAGTTAATATTTAATAATGATAATGATAATATAGTTTTATGGTGTAATTTTAATTTTTAAATTATCAATGACTACTGAATCTTTGTTTACTTGTGTAGGGGCAGAGAAAAAGAAAGATTGAAATGTTAGGGGCTGCCTTATTAACCCAAAGCCCAAACTCTCTTATTACAGCACCACAATGCGCCGCCAACAATGGAAGAACGAAACTTTCTTCTCTCACGGCACCTTCGATCATCGTCTTCTAGCCTCGATCTCGCTGCCAACTTGCGCAGCACCTTCGATCCTCACCTTCTATTCTCGATCTCGCTGCCAACTTACGTAGCACCTACGATCCTCGCCTCCTACTCTTGATCTCGCTGCCAACTTGCAATCTAGAAGACAAAATCCACGATCCAGGTTAGAATTTAAGATTTCTTCTTTTTTCCAAACAAATGAAGCGTACGCTTCAAGACGCTTCACGGTTGAAGCGTACACTTCGTCCGCCTCAATAGAGCCTCGTGAAGAGAAGGTCTCACCTCTCCTCTGCGCTCCAGGGCGAAACCCTAGCCATTGCCCTAAGGCGCGCCTCAGAAACGCCTTCAAAAGCACTGCTTATGAAAATCATCCGAAGAAAAGGTAGTTCTTTTTGCATGAGATACCGCATATCAAACCACGTAAAAGCTCTTTAGGCAATGAACTAAACCTTCTAAATAGCAATTATTCCATTTACCTAATCATAATCATCATCGTTTAGGTTCTCCCATCAAAATTGAGTTTGGCTATGGATCATTAAGGCTCTATGAAACATTTGATTAACCTTTCTGACCGGTTGTCAACCCAATGTGAACCCTCTCTTAACTAGGGCTCAAATCATAGCCAAGAAAGTTATGTGCAAGAAAAAGGCTTGGAATGATCCTAAAGACCAATTAACATCCTTTTAGTTCTTATTGATCAGGAAAACAGAAGGCAGGAAGATAGGAAAGAGACAACATATTATCTTGGCAATGCTAAAACAATGGGGAAAAAGAACAAAAAATATACAATAGTTGAAAACAATGCTTATTCAGATGTTAAATCATTTTTCATTGCTATCACATCTGAAAGATATCAATATAGATAGTTATAATTTGTGTAATAGAGAGACTCCTCTCTGCTAATGTAATAGCAAGTCAAGCTAAAGCCAAATGCATGCATTATGAAAGTGAGTTGATGTTGAGCTCATGGAAACGGATAGTGTTGCTAATTCTATATAAACTATTATGACCTCTTGACATAAAAATAATATAATAAAAATAAAAAGCAACCAATCAGTTTAGTCAGGTTCAAGGATATAAACATCAAGTCAAATAAGGGTAGGGATGCAATGAGGTAAGAGCTATCACCTTCTTCAAATTGCAAATCAAGTGCAATTCTGAATCATTTCCAGACTACGATACAACAACATCAAGCCTTCATCACAAATTTTTGGGGTCGGCTATATGAATTGAGATTCTAATTCTGAATTTCCAAACTAGGATATCTTTTTAATTTTTCTAAGAATTGCAATATCAACAGAATTGAGATGCATGCTTTAGAATTATCATCTTTTTTATTCAGATTCCAGACTAGGAACCTTCAAATTCAGTTGATATTCTAATTCTGAATCTTAACATGTTTTCTCAGCATGGTAATTATGCAAAGAATGTCAACTGAATAGCATATTTTGAATGAAGTGATATTAATCAGGAAGCTGTAAGATACATGCACCTTTGTTTATAATGTACTAATGGTAATTTTAACATTTAATTTTAAAAACCACAAATTGAATGAGAAACCAAGACAGATGTATCAAATTGTAAGTTATATTCATTCTTATGACTTGTCATAAATATTCTAGTAAGAGAACATATTATATCAATCCAATAACAGAGGAATAGTGTATATCAGCAACTGAATTCTCAACCAGAATAGAATTGGCATGTCATATGACCAAATTGGCAATAGCAGCTCCCAAGTCCTGACAGGTTTGCTTTTTACAATCTTTGAGCTTTCAACATCCATTCATTAATATTGATACACTTCCCATTTGGCTAAAATGAATCAAAGTCTTGGCTAAATTTTCACCAAGAGTTTGTAGAAATTTCTGAAGAGTTTTAACTACGAAATGTTAGTATACGAGAAAATAACAAATTTGTGGAATGTCTATACCTCAATATTCAGGCTGACATATCTGATTTCGATACTCTTTTTAATGTAAAGGTTCAAACTTCTCGAATCTTGTTATTAAGTTTACGAGGAACTTTGTAGCCAACCAAACAACAACAACAACAACAACAACTGAGCCTTTTATCCCAAGCATATGGGGTAGGCTACATGAACCAACATGAGAATCACGCCGGGTCCAGCACATGAATCCTCTGTCTCCACTCACTTCTATCGAACAATATACTTTCATCGAGTCCTTTGGCAACCATATCGTTTCGTATCACCTCCATCCATGTTTTCTTCGGTCTCCCTTTTGCCCTTTTGCCATTGCCCATATCGAGAGTATCTATTCGTCGAACCGGTGCTTCCATAAGTCTGCATCGCACATGACCAAACCATCTTAGCCGGTTTTCCCGCATCTTCTCCTCCACAGGTGCTACACCAACTTTTGCACGAATATCCTCATTTCGCACCTTATCTTTTCTAGTGTTACCGCACATCCAACGAAGCATGCGCATCTCCGCTACGTGCATCTTCTGTGTATGATGCTTCTTAGGAGCCCAGCATTCTGTACCATATAATAAGGCAGGCCGAATAGCGCTCCGATAAAACTTCCCTTTCAATTTTAACGGAAAGTTACGATCACACAAAATTCCTGTTGCACTCCTCCATCTCAACCAACCAGCTTGGATCCTTTGATTAACATCACTCTCGATATCTCCATTCTTTTGGATGATGGAACCTAGATATCTAAACTGGTCGCTCGGTGATATCTCTTGCCCTTCCAATGTTATACCAATATGGTTTTGACTTCTCTGGCTACTAAATTTGCAATGCATATATGTTGTCTTGGACCTGCTCAATCTGAATCCCCGAGATTCCAATGTTTGCCTCCATAATTCCAATTTGGCATTAACCCCTGCTTTCGTCTCATTTACTAGAACAATATCATCAGCGAATAGCATACACCAAGGTAGCTCATCTTGGATAGTTCTAGTAAGCTCATCCATCACGATGGTAAACAGGAATGGACTTAATGCAGATCCTTGATGTAAACCAATAGTGATCGGAAAATCACTCGTTAAGCCGCCGCAAGTTCTGACATTTGCCACTACTCCTTCGTACATATCCTTGATTATGTCAATATACTTGACGGGGACCCCCTTCTTCATCATTGCCCCCCATAATACCTCTCTAGGTACCTTGTCATACGCTTTTTCTAAATCAATAAATATCATATGCAAATCTCTTCTCCTCTCTCGAAAACGCTCGACAAGTTGACGAATCAAATGAATAGCCTCTGTCGTCGATCGTCCAGGCATGAACCCAAACTGGTTCTCTGTTATCTTAATATCCTTCCTTAGCCTGTGTTCAATCACTCTCTCCCAAAGTTTCATGGTGTGACACATCAGTTTTATTCCACGGTAGTTTGAGCAACTTTGAGTGTCACCCTTGTTCTTGTAGATAGGTACAAGGATACTTTTCCTCGATTCATTTGGCATCTTTTTTGTCTGCAAAATCTTATTAAACAGATCTGTCAGCCATTTAACGCATATTTCTCCTAAGCATCTCCAAATCTCGATAGGAATCCCGTCAGGACCAACCGCTTTTCTTAAACTCATTCTGTTCAAAGCTTCTTTAACCTCAGGAAGTCTTATTTTATGCATGAAATCACGGTTTATATCTTGAGATTGAATGACAAGTCCATCCAAATTCTTAGTAAAGCTCTCATTGAACAATTTGTCAAAATAATCTCTCCATCTTTCCTTGATATTCTCGTCTCAAACTAAAACCTTCTGATTTTCATTTTTGACACACTTCACCGCACACAAGTCTCTAGTCTTCCTTTCCCGCATCCGAGCAATCCGGTATATATCATTTGCAGCCTCTTTAGTGTCTAATTTCTCGTACACCTCCTTGTAGACCTTAGACCTTAGATGTAGCCAACCAAAATATTGTATAAGATCAAATTGGTACGTAATAGGCTTAGTCAATGTTACCTAATCAATTATTCTAATGTAGGAAGTTAAATTACCTGACCATCGACAAGAATAATAAAATATTCTTAAATAAGATACTTCCGCTTTGAAATTCGAATAATTGACCGAACAATCGTTGAATGCACAGCAAGGACATAATGCCTTTCTCATGGCTTCTCTAGAAGATGCATAGAGGCTGACTCTTATTATCGTAGGAAGAAAATGTTACTCCACAAGCAGCAATAGCATGTCGTAAGCTTAACTCATACTTCCATGCACCACATTTGAAGTACAACAATTTGAACCCTCCCAATATTAACCCGCAAAACATTGGTATGTATGAGATGTCAAATTCACCAAATTTAAAGAAAACGCTTCAATTTAGAAATACAAAATTCAGTCCGCTCAAAGAATACTAGTCAGATTTTGTCGAAGTTTAATATATCTATCAATAAAGGCTATATTTAATAGGACCCAGCTTAATCAATTTTTATTTAGTCAACTAATAGCATGAGAATAGAGGGATATGAGCAAACCATCAGGACTATCAAATGACTTCTTTAGCAAAGCCATCTAATGAAATGCATGGTAAGGGACATATGCATGAATGCCATGATGAAAGTAAGATGAGAAATGCCAGCAGTGGCTATATAAGTGGTATAGACTTTGCTACCGATTGATACAAATAGTTAAACTATCTGAATCACATAGAGTTGTTGGAGTCCTGTTGTATTTTTTAAACTAACAGTACTCATAGTAAATGACAGAAAGCAAGAAAATGGGAGACGATGACGTAGTCCCTGACATGAGCATAGATTTTTGGCACATGGCATTTAAAGGTATGCAATGATGTTTGAATGACAGGGATCAATTTACTATATGGGCTGACGGGCTTGAAATTATCTTGGATGGAGATCATATGGTCCTAAATAAGACTATACAAATGTAAAAGAGTCAATAGGAAATTCATACCGCATTTGTGTAAGAGAGTTATAGGCTCACTTGAAGATTAAAATTAACTATGTTTCTTATTTGTACTGTTTTTAGCGTTTGCTGATTGAACCCATCTTCTAGTCAAATCTTGGTTACGTGAAATACAAAATGCTGTCATCAAATCCACCACAAAAGGGTTTTATCCAAATTTTCAGTTAATTACCATAGTAATCAAACATTCTATTAATAATAAGGGCAGTCATATTGTGAGTAAAAAAAAGATAGCATCAATGACCATAACAAAAGGACATCGACAATTCATAGAGATGCATGTGCCTATTATCTGATAAGCAAGCATCATGCATTATAATGCTCCCATCGCATATGCCCAATAATAAACTATTGGGAAAGGACTTCGAGAGGTTTGGAAGCGAACAAGCTCAGATATCACTTAAATCCAGTAACTAAAAATGTTTAAAAGTTCACAATAATAATAAGATGGATGGCATAGATTCAATTCAAGTAATCTAATAACTGAAATTCACTCTTGCTAGACACACATATTAAGTTAAATATGTGAGTGAGTGCGCAAAGACCCCTAACAATAATGGAATGATGGAGTGATTACTTGGTAAGAAAAAATCTTAGCTTAACATATTGGCCAATTCATGGCTATTGTGAAACATAAACATCCAAGGTCTTGGCTTGGTCAGCCCACCAGATATATGATCTGGAATTTAATGTTCTGGAGAGATCAGCAAGTTAACTTTAAAGTCCACTCATCAATAGCTGCATATGCATGTCCCTGTCGCTTTCACATAAGCTATGTAGCACGGGTTCAGATACGGATATGGGTACGATACGGATTCGTGGATTCACAATTTTCCAAAAACCTAGGATACGGGATACATTTTTATATCGATTTTAAATTAACTAAATATGAATATATATTAAGATATACATACCTATATATAATAATATAAATAAATAATGGCATTATGTTAGATATTCAATATACTTTCAAACTTTGGAGTGCCTTAATTTTCGAGAAAAAAGATGATATGTCGATTCAAGAAAGTTTGGTGAGACATTTACAAGTCCGAGTGAATTCGAAAGAACCGAGAGTTTCCGAGAGTTTCGGACTCCGATACATAATTGGGGACAATTCGTGAGGCATATGCAAGCATCCATGCTTCATATCACATAAGTAAACTTTCAAAGTTGTCTCACTATTTCTATATAAGCAACTCTTTCATCTGATTTTTTTTTTAAAAATCCATGAGTATATTTGCTTTGATTTGTCAATGAATTATATTTTTGTGTAAATCTCATGATAGAAAAACAGCTACTCTTGCTTTGGTTTTGTCAATGAATTCTAGTTATTGTATAAAAGCTCACACTAGCAAATGATACAAGAAACAAGTAAATTGCTAATTAGTATATTTGAATGAGGGGTGCTGTAGACTTCATCTACACCGCATTTCTAACAAAATATTCATGCATGTTTACAGAAGAAAGCTATATTACATTCTTTGCTATGAACGACTTTAGCCTCCTTACAATCAAAAGGCAAGACATAAAAGGCAAGAAAAGCACTGTGCAGTTATCTTACTTATTTCTTCTCCTAATCATCTTCATACACCTATTTGAAAGTCAACTTTCAAAGTTAGAATTCAGAAGCCATCACCAAAGCATTCAACAGAACACTCTTACCCGCTAAGGTGAGCCTCATCCTGGAACAAGATAATAGCTCTTAGCATAGTGAACCCCGTACTTCCACTAGATAAGATTGTGTACTTATCTAAGTGATGGTTATCACTTCACTTCTGCTGACTATAACAAATTTTAGCAATGATTCACAAAGCCTACCCACCCCGCCCACTAAATGATGGTCTATGCTTATCAATATAAAACTTGCATCCTTACTCATAATAACAAACCTTGCCAAATTCAAAGCCCCATCCTCGGTCATGCTGTCACAGTATAGGTACTAGTGGATGAAAATTTAAGAACAATGCGTGTCCATGACTAGTCATCTTGTGAACTCCATGCAGATTTGAATGTTGATAGAGCCTTGGAAGGTACCTAATCAGTAGTTACTGGTCCAAAACAAGAAGCTTGTTCAGCAAAATCCCATCACACACTAATAGTATAAGTAATAAGTAACATTTACTAGGCATGGGTATTTATAGAGAAAATAACCTCAGCTAGGTCACTAAGAAATATGAACAAGGTATTATGTAATCAGGAAATAAACCAATAAATGCAGTACATTGCTACAAGTCTTATTTTAAGCCAAAGCAGCATCCCTGGAGCACATTTAGAATCGCACTCTAATATGGGTGAACCTCACATCGAACATTAAATATGGAGTACTCACGACATAATTCAATTGTCCTGGAAAACACATCTACAAATATAAATTCCAACTTTTGACATCTGAGGACATCTACATATACAAGCAGCTTCTTCACTTGCCCACATGCTTAATTTAACTTTTTATGGTTTCAATTATCATCGTCGCCTTATAGCACCTCGATTTTATCCAAAAATCACTACTTCTACCACAAACCCACACAACAAATTTGCATTTCTTATCAGATAACTGATAGTCTAATTCATATTTTAACAAATGCAAAAATGTTAAAACTCTAATCCACTTTGACTTTGTCACCGTAACCTTACACCAAGGATCATTATAAACAGGTAAAATATTCTATCACTATAGGCTTACATCAAGGATCGACAGTAAATCCTTATCTACAATTAGTTATGGTCCTTATAGAAGGTTTGCAAATTGTCAGAGATAACAGGCATACTAAGGATGATATATTGTGTTGCATGTTGGTGGTTGCATTGTTTTAGTTGACAAGCCTAACCAAGAAATTTTTTAAGTAGGAATGTGGAGAGGAGCTTTACAAGGTAAAGTATTTAGGGTTAATATAACAAAGCATAATGTGTCTAATGTAAGTTTAACAAAATTGTGGGAAAAATTTGCATATATTGTGGATCAATGGTCAAAGAATACATAAAATGACCAAATTTTGTTAATTAGAATCATATATTCATCATGCTGATGAAATTAAGGAGAAGAATAAAGTGCAATCAACGCAGAGAGATTAAAGTGCGATAAACGTTCTCAAGTATCATCCGATCATACAACACGCAAAAGGGTATATTCGAAAAGATGACTGACTAACATTGATTTATTGTTAGATTGTCGATTCCATCACGCGACTAAGAAACAAAACCTCAAAATAATGCTTTTAGTTGATTTGGAATCTTCAAACTGATAACAGCAATCCTCAAAAATAAAATAAAAACGAGACATGCATGAGGATAAAATAAGGATGAAAAGATTGGTATGTTCAGGACATGTTGCACATGCAACAAAGGCCGATATACATGCCATTAAGAAGTACTGTGAAAATTGTAATTATGGAGCAACAAAGGCTAGAGACGACCAAAACAGAGCATTGATGGATGCAATTAAAAAAGTATATGATAGTTGTTAGTTTAACCAAGGAGATGAACACTTTTTTCTTTTTTTCTTGATTGTCGGTAAAAAAAGACGAGGAGATGCCCTTAACGAGGTAAATGGAAGCTAATGATGCATGTAACCAGTCATGAAGTTTGGCATAGGGCCGGGTTTGTTATTAATATTCAAATAAGGAACGCACACTATAACGGGTCAAGTGCTAAGTGGCCTTGAATAGCCAACTCATAGGAGGATTTGTGGAACAACAACTTACTGCCTAAGGACAAACTTATCTTTCCCTCTTTTCTTTCTCAGTTGAACATGACTTTGTTCCCGAAGAAAGCAAAAAAGAGTAAATAATTAAGAAAGAGCGCTTCCAAGAACACATAACGTCATATCTTCGTTTAGTGATATAGAAAGAAGAGTGTTGTTCGACAAATATTAAAAAGCACAGAGTTCAAACGTATAAAGCGCTCCAGAAAACCGGTACAAAAGGGCAGGCAAAATATATGATCGCTATATATAGTACAAAATGGACTCGTGAACATAATTTAACCTGTTTTTAGATAGAACTAGTGCCTTCCACAGTACCTGAACGATCCACCAATATGGACACAGCATGCCATCCTATAAAAACCTCAAAAATTTCTTCGAGAGATACTTTGCAGGTTCCATGATCCATGCTGGATAATAATTATGGGCCTTGAAGATGCATTTACCGCTAGCGCCCTCTAACATACGTGGTTGAGCAGCATTCAGAAACAAGTGATCATTCAGAAATAGGCCTCTATCTGCTGCCTAGAACACCATACCAATCACCGCATGAGATATTCCATGCCATAATATGCACTCGATAAAAAAGTACTTTCATAATGTGAGAGAGAGAGAGAGAGAATTAATTGGGGCTGGGGTCGCCCGCAGCCACGAGGCTGTGGGCATGACCCAGCTGCGGCGAGGTGGGGCCCGCCGCAACTTACCCAGGGTCCACCCCCTGTTTCACCATCATTTGAGCAGCTCTTTTTTTTAAAAATGAGCCCCAACTCCAAAACACACATACCTCCGAGTATTTCACCGATCCAAACCGGTCATCTTGATTTACGTATCATGAAACCCCTATGTACAAACAATCTTGGGATTTAAAGACTTCTAACGTGTTCATCAAGCGGGTAGAAAAATCAATGACTTATCGGTATTGAAAAATTGTGGTCGCTTGATGAACGCGTTAGAGATCTTTAAATCCCGAGATTTTTTGTACATAAGCGTTTCATCATACGGTAGATCAAGATAGCCGGTTTGGATCGGTGAAATACACGGAGGTATGTGTGTTTTGGGGCGAGAACTCATTTTAAAAAAGGGCCGCCGACTTATACACCCCCCCTCTCTCTCTCTATTTCTATATATATATATATATATATATATATATATAGGGAGTTGATCCTATGAGGCCCGACCTCATTTCTTATTTTGAGATCCATTTTTTAAACACACAATCCGTCGCGTTTTTCACCGATCTGCAGCGATCATCATGATCTACACATGTTAAATTATTTATAAAATTTTACGAGATTTGAAGATCTCTAACTAATCCATCAAATAGACTAAAAAATCGATGGCTTTACTATGCATGAAAAACAAGATCGCTTGATGGATGTATTAGAATTCTCCAAATCTTGTAAAATTTGATACGTAACTGGTAACCAGTACGGATCGGTGAAAAACAATGAGGGTTGAGTGTTTGAAAAGCCGGCCTAAAAATAAGAAGGTTTTTTTCACTAAATAGTCCCTCAATACTTGGCTAATTAGTAAAAAACCCAATACTTGATAATTACTATTTACTCCCTAAAACTTTGAATAATTACTAAAAGGTCTCCCCACTTGCTAAAACGATTGTCTTTCTTACATTTCATTAGACATCTAACGAAGAGATGTTGGGACTAGGGTTTTAAAGTCTCTAAACCACTCTCCTATATCTAAAATCTCTAAGAGAAAACCTAATTTTGATTTGGGGCTGAACTTAGAGATTGTAGATGTAGGAGAGTGCTTTGGAGGCTTTAAAACTCTAGTCCCGATATCCCTCCGTTAGATGTCTAACGGAATGAATGAAAGACAATCTTTTTTAGCAACTCGGGAGACCTTTTAGTAATTATTCAAAGTTTTGGAAAAGTAAATAGTAATTATCAAGTATTGGAAGTTTCGTAATTAGCCAAGTATTGAGGGACCATTTAGTAAAAAAAAACTCAAATAAGAAATAAGGTCGGACCTAATAGGATCAACTCCATATGTGTGAGTGTAAGTGGCCCTAAGGTGACTCTTTAGTGTGCACCATAAGGAGTAGTGTCCTTAGCTCATAAATGTATGGGCCTTCATTAATTACATTAGTATTTATTTATGAGATAAGACCTCTCATGAAGTGCCACATAGACGACTCCTTAGGTTAGGTTGCACCCTAAAGTGAGTGTTACATTAGGAACATTTTTCCAATATATATATATATATATATATATATATATATATATAGAGAGAGAGAGAGAGAGAGAGGCTACAATCCTATCATAAGTTTATGCCATTGGATCTACTTTGGGATGTGTGCTTACAAATTATGAAAAAGAGGCTTCATATTTCTAATTTATTACATGGTTGCATGCACACATCTCAATGCATATCCAATGGCCAAAACATGGGTAGGATACAAATCCTACTGATAGGATTTTAGCCTATATATATATGGCGTATTTAGCTTCCACACTGCATGGGAAGAGGTGAGAGGCAGATACCCTGAATGTGACTGGGCCAATGTGATATGGTTTACTGGCCACTGCCCTAAAATGAGCTTCTGTGCATACAGAGCCATCATGGATAGGTTGATGACCAGGCCCAGGCTCAAGAAGCGGGGATGGCAGAGGAAGAACAATGCATGCTATGTGATGAGGGTGAGGAATCTAGAGATCACATATTCTTCAGGTGTCCATACAGTGCATATATATGGAAACTACTTCGGATCGAACTCGAAAAAACCCCATCAGGGTGTCTGCGATATGCTGGAGGAAATCCAATTTATAAAGCTGACCTACAATCACAATGACCAACTGGATGCACTTGTGAGAACTGGGTTCACAGCCTGTATCTGGCATGTGTGGCAAGAGAGGAATAGGAGAATATTCCAGGGTGTCAAGAGAACCAAAATCTGTGTAGCACACCAATTACTGGAGGATGTCAAGACTATATGGAACACAACGAAAAACAGTAAGAGAGGAGGTGAAGGGGTGATACAAGACCAAACCCTCGAAAATTGGGGACTGCACAGAAACCTGGCAGAACACCTGAGTAGGGAGAGAGCAAGTGACAGGAGAATTGAGGGTAAGTGATGTAATATTTTTGAATGTAAACTGAGTTCAGAGTGCAATGAAAAATATTTACTGTTTCTTCATTTGTGTGTGTGTGTAGAGTGCTCCTTTGCAAACTGGTCCTCGTTTTTTAAAAACGAGAACTCCCGATCTACGGCATATTTTAACGATCCGATCGATTCAAGTTGATCACCCTACCCTCAAATATATGTGTATGAAAAATCAAAGAATTTAAAGACCTCTAAACTATACATCGGATAACGTTTATGTTACATTATCAAAAGACATCCCCGTCGATGCATAGGTTAGAGGTCTTTAAATCCCTTGATTTTTCATTAATATTTGATGGTAGGATGATCAACTTGAACAAATCGGATCGTTAAAATATGTCGTAGATCGAGAGTTCCCATTTTTAAAAAACGCGGATCGGTTTGCAATGAATCACTCCCCTATATATATGAGGAAATTTCCTTCTATGGCGTCGAAAAAATACAACCTCCATGATTTTTTTTCAACGATCGACACCCATCATTATTATCTTTATCATGTAAGATATGGATACACCAAATTTCATGTGATTCCATCACTTTTTCATCGTTGATTTAGTGGGTATATAATTAACGGTTTACTGACAATAGAACTTTTTACATTACCAATTCAACGGTGAAAAAGTGGTGGTATCATATGAAATTTGGTGTATCTGCATCTTACATGATAAAGATGATGATGGATGCCGATCGTCGAAAAAATCATGGAGAATATAGATTTTTGACGCCACCTAACGAAAAAGCCTTCTCTCTCTCTCTCTCTCTCTCTATATATATATATATATATATATATACACACATATATAATAATAATAATAATGAATAAACGAGGCCCTAAAAGGCTTTTCCGTTAAGTGGCATCAAAAAAATACACCTTCCATAATTTTTTTCGATGATCGACACCCATCATCACAATCTTTATCATGTAAGATGTCAGTACACCAAATTTCATGTGATTCCACCACTTTTTCACCGTTGAATTAGTAATGTAAAAAGTTTTATTGTCGGCAAACCGTTTGTGTATCCACATTTTACATGATAAAGATGATGATGAACGGTGCCGATTGTCAGATAAAATTATGGAGGGTGCATTTTTTCGACGTCATAGGAGGAAATTCCCTCCTATGACACCTTCCCTCTATTATCCTCTCTCTCTCTCACACACACATATAAAGTTCTATTGTCGGTAAACCGTTAATTTTGCACCCACTAAATCAACAGTGAAAAAATGATGGAATCACGTGAAATTTGGTGTATCCACATCTTACATGATAAAAATGATGATGATGGATGCCGATCGACGAAAAAATCGTGGAGGATATATTTTTTCGACGCCATAGAAGAAAATTCCCTCCTATGGCAACTCTCCTCCATTATATATATATATATATATATATATATATATATATATATATATATATGAGTGATCTATTGCAAATCAGTCCCTGTTTTTTAAAAATGGGAACTCTCGATCTATGACATATTTGAAAGATCCGATCCGTTCAAGTTGATCACCTTACCCTCAAATGTTTGCTTATAAAAAATTAAAGGATTTAAAAACTATTAACCAATGCATCAGATGGATAAAAAATAAACGCCTTTCGATAATGCAACATAAACTTCATTTGATGCTTTGGTTAGAGGTTTTCAAATTCTTTGATTTTTCATACACATACAGTTGAGAGTAGGATGATCAACTTGCACAGATCGGATCGTTAAAATATGTCTTAAATCGAGAATTCATGTTTTTAAAAAACGCGGACCGGTTTGCAATAGAACGCCCGTGTGTGTGCGCACACACAGAGAGAGAGAGAGAGAAGGATACTATTGGTAGGATTTAAAAACAAATCCTACTAACTTTTTAACCTTTGAATCCATGTTGGGATATGTGCAAAGAATTATAGCAATGTTTGAATAAACGAGAAATTTTCTTCATAATTGTTTGCACATATCTCAAAACAAATCCAATAGTTAAAAAATTGGTAGGATTTGTTTCCATGTCCTACGGATAAGGGATATTTAAGAATAAGGTCTAAAATTATGATAATCACAGATTTAACAAGTCATAAAAAAGAACATGACTTAAGCATGAAAACTCATATTAGTATTACAAAAATCATTTATAATTTCATGAACTGCAACAGAAGCAGTGAAGATAGCTCATAAATAGCACTATAGTTCACTTCAAAATGAATCCATGCAACAACAGCATATTTAAATCAACAAACCAATAGTTAGAGCGTTACATCCAAACTACCAAACTACATCTTCTTTCCTTCATTTCAGTAGTTACAAGAAAAAATAATCAGATCTACATAAGGCTTTACATGGCAAAAGAACTGATTAACTGTTTGGTCAATCCTAAACATCATGAAAATCATATGGGGACCCTGGTAAATAACAAAACCTTTCTAGGCTTTCTTCAATTTGAAAGACAAAGCCAAATCATCACTACTGAAATTGCTAGCCAAAATATTATATTACTGGATACTAAATAACTATATAACTTACGCTGTTGATGCATGCTAAAAGGAAGCAAAATTTCCAATCTTATCACCGACAAACCATTAAACTGTGTACCTAAATAAGCTAGACTTCTGGTAAAAAAAGTACTTTACGTAAAAATAAAAATAAAAATTCCTTTGAAGATTAAAAATAGTGGTCATGAATCTTATAAAAGCACATTGAAATTTCGGTCACAGCACAGCAAAGAAAACCATACTTCTCTAAAGGGAGAGCTGAGCTTATATATTTGAATTATGTTGATGGGGATGGTAGACAACTAAATGACAACAGATGAAAATAGGAAGTTTATGAAAGAAACCTGATAGGATGCTCCATTACGGAACCCATTAACATAAATATCAGCAAGGAACACCGCGACCCGCGCGCGATGGAGCTTAGAATCAAAATAAGATAGTATAGCATTGTCATGTGCAATGAAGTTGAGCTCTAAATCTTGGATGAAACAATTGAAAATCAAGAATATATTAAATATCAACGAAATCTGAAATGTTGTCATGATGCGATCACTAAAAGATTGATTTCTCTAACCTTGAAACAGTAACATCACTACCTTCACCAGTGATGTCAATTAGCCCTAATCACCAAACTTACACTAACCACAACTTATCCATTTGCGAACTTTGGTTTAATCTACATTGCATCAAAATCAAGTCCTTTTTTACTACCTTTATCAAAGCTAGGTTGCAAATAATTTCGCACTCTCTCGATAGTAATCCCTTACCGGTGAACATCAATCATCTTCTAAGATGATAGCCTCCAAAAAGACATCCATCATATGCATGATGAGATTATTTTATTTTATTTTATTTTTGTTCAATAAATATCCGTCTAAGTTTGCTAAACATCAATGA
This sequence comes from Agapanthus africanus, assembly GCA_030015575.1. Taxonomy (NCBI): domain Eukaryota; kingdom Viridiplantae; phylum Streptophyta; class Magnoliopsida; order Asparagales; family Amaryllidaceae; genus Agapanthus; species Agapanthus africanus. The sequence goes on from CM057340.1 coordinate 605,988,949, forward strand.
TCACAAAGGCTGATCGACATTGATAAACCAAACAAGATTATAAAATGGATTACTTCAACCAAATGAAAAGGGCAACATACAATCAAAAAGTTGGTGAAATAATCAAATGTGAAGATAAAACCTAACGATGTAATTCCAGCCAGACAGTTACATTTGAGGAAAGATCACCAAATTAACAAACACGAAGGCTATTGCTTTACAATTGAAACCCTAACCCTAATTTTATCCCCCATTACCTTTCCAAGTTGGTGACGCGAGCAGCCATTTCCCTCGAGACCTGCTAGATGCTATCAATAAACTGATGGATGAAGGGGAGAAATGATGAAGGAAAAGGGAATGAGAAAGGCGCGCGGGGGTGGCGGGGGGAGGGGGTGACTACCACTTCAAGGACGGGGGTTTTTGACGCCGGACAAAAATGCTTGGGTTTTTTTTGACAATTTACCCAAATTTTTTTTAACTGGATGATTTTGGGATGAAATGGGTCGGCCCAACCTAGGCCCATCGTTACTCAATTTTAATTTCTGGCCATACATGGACTTTTAAGTGATTTGGGTTTGGATTCTTATAACTAATAATTCTACGGTAAATTGTTCGGAAAAAAACCCGACTCTTTAAAACCTGTGAAAAACTCTCTGGGCTTTCTCAACATGTAAAAAAAACCCTAGACCCATCAATGGTTCCCTTGAATACTAACAGGTTTGGGTATTTTGGTATATTCCAGAAATGCCCCTTAGAAACTCATGTGTGCAAGAACAAGATGATGGTTGCCTTTTATTTTGCAATAATTCTGCAGTTTTAGCTGTCTTTAACTTCTGATGGCTTGTCTGTAACTTCTATCCTGAGTTGATTTTTGTTTAAAAGACTGACCATTAAATACTCCAACTAATCCATTTTCCCTCCAAATTCACTACTTTTCCTCCCAAAAACCCTATTTGCCAACGGAACAAGAATTATCCCTTTTCATTTTCTCCATTATCTATTATCTTCTCTTATTTACTCCACTTTCATTTACTACCCTAACAAACTAAATCTTCATTTACTATTTTGCTCATTGATGATGGCCCAAGCTTGGATATTAATGTGTTTTGTCAGTGGATTCGGCGGGAAATGTACAGTCTTGAATATCTCGGAGGCAACAATATAGTTCGAATTGAAAGGAACAATCTCATTTCAATTTAATATACCGGTTGATAAGTTAAAACTTTCATATAATATGAAGAAATGTGGATATCATATGGTTAGGATGATGATTGAAGATGACTATATAAATATGGTTTGTATCCATCAAGAGATGAACGAGAAGGTAATCCATATGCAAGTATCTATTGATACTCAAGCCATTATGAGCACTTGCATGTAACTTCTAAGCACTTGACTGTAATATCTAAGTAGTTACATATAACTTCCAAACAATTGACTGTAACTTCTAATAGGTTGCCTGTAATATCTAAGCACTTACCTGCAACTTTTAAGTACTTGTCTGTAATATCTAAGTAGTTGCATATAACTTCCAAACGGTTGACTGTAACTTCTAATAGGTTGTTTGTAATATCTAAGCACCGACCGGTAATTTCTAAGCAGTTGCTTGTAATATCTAATCACTTGCATGTAACATCTATAAAGGTTGATTGTAAATTCCAAGCGCTTGCCTGTAATATCTAACCATTTTCCCATAACATCTATGAAGGTTACTTGTAATATCTAAGCATTTGTCTGTAACTTCTAAGAACTTGCATGTAATTTCTAAGAACTTGCATGTAATATCTATGAAGGTTGCCTAGAACTTCTAACCACTTGTAATTTTTAACCACTTGCCTGTAATTTCTAGTAAGTTGCATTTAGTATCTATTAACTTGATTATAATATCTACTAAATTGCGTGTAAATTTACCGAGTTGCCTGTAACATTTATAAAAGTTGTATATAACATCTTAGTAGTTGCTTGTAATATCTACTAAGTTGCCTGTAACATCTAAGCAGTTGCCTGTAATACCTACTAAGTTTCCTGTAATATCTAAGCAGTTACCTGTAACAGCTAAGTGTGCATCCTCTGAACAAAAGTAGTGCATAATACAATCCATAGTAATTGTATTGACCAGTATCGGCGAAATAAAAATATATACATCAATAAAAGTAGTCATTCATAACACAACTGACAATATAGGCCAACATCGACGATATTAAAGTAAATATATCAACAATTTATGTCATTCATTAGACAATACACAACCGTTGACACAAAAAATATATTAATATCATATATCCAACTTATATATACATGTTGTATACATGATATTAATAAGAGTGCATTTATTAGAGTCAAAAAATATTGACTCTCAAAAGTACTCAAATCGGGTATATATGAATCTGCACATAGGCTGAGTTCAAACACTTATAAAGTTCTGCACACTTGGCTAATGGGGACAAATGAGGATTCATTTAAAAGCCCATTAAGTTTAGTTTCCAAAACATCAAACGGTGTGTTGTTTGGACTTCTGTAAAGAAAGTTATGGCCAAATCATTAAAATATGTGCATGCAGATTAGGGTTGTCAGGACTCCTTTTTAAGTGTCGGGAGCTCTCTTTTGGAAGGTTGGGACCCTTCATTTTTTAGCTCTCTTTTGGGAGCTTGGAACCCCCTTTTTGACCTATCGAGACCCCAGAGTGTTTACCGCCGAAAATAGTGCTGAGGCACAGGAAGCTCCTCTAGCCAGAATATGGGGGCAGATACTATTTGGACATATCCATCCACCTTTCCGAAAATACCAAGTTGATTTATGGTACCGTATATCGGAGGTTTGGATGGATGCAGCCGATTTAGCTAACTTTAGATTCCGCCTCACGGATGAGGGTTTATTGATCGTGGGGACGTTTTTTCCTGCAATTGCAAACCCCTGTAGTAATTACGTTATCGCGAACGATAACAACTTTCGACTTCTCCAAACTTTGTTTCGTATGTCGTGTTTTTAGTTGTTTATTTTGGGTTTCTCTTGGATTGTATACGGAGACTAACATTGTCATGCTCGTAGGGCGCGGATTAGTCCAAATCCGTATATATTAGATTTGGGGTGAACTTAGGTTACATTTCTCACATGGATGAGGTCCATCAGTTCAAGGAATACATAAGTTTATCTAAAAAGCGTTAATCTTGTTTTAAACTAAGATCAACTTAGAAGTTTAGCTAATGATTGTTAGCCGTATTTAGGACCAAGATCAACTTAGGGTACTTGGGGTATAGGCACGGCCTAAGGACACTTAACCTCTTTTGAGAGCTAGATCAACCTAGGTGGCACTCAAATTGATCATATGATCATCACAGAAGATTATACTTCAAGGCTTATCCACTTTGGCTAATATGGGGTCGGTTTGATACCCAGAGCGTGCACAGTTCGTGTACGGCTCGGCTCGAGCCAATAGGGCTCTAGTGCTTGCTTACACGATATTCACGTGAGCGCACGAGCATATTGGCTTTTGGCTCGGCTTGAGCCGAATAAGGTTTTTTGTGCGCTCATGTGCTTCTCACATGAGGCAGCCATATGAAACTTGGTACTTGTTCACGTGCTTCTCATGTGATACAATCATATGAGTTGAATGGCTCGGTGCTCGTGCTTAGCACATGATGTAAACCGAGCTAGGGTTAGTTAGAAGGTCTAAATCCTATTGTTTGGAAAGATTCAAACTTTCGAGAGATGATACATTTTAATCAACAAACTTATGAAAAGTTGGTCTTTTGACCATTATTAAGGTCTCAAGTTCTTAAGCAGACATGTTTTATGGAGAACTATGTCTCGCAGAGCAAAATCTTTGACTTTTTTGCTTTTAATATCTTTTGGTGATGAGAAAACTTAAGGTTTTCATTAGACCAAGATTTTGAGATCAAGATCTCTCCATGAGAATATAATTTCTTTTTTTGGAAGCTATTTGTCTTATAGATATTTGATTTAATGGAAAAACAGAAGTTTTTAAGAGGACTAAGCCTCTTTAATGAAGGAAATAGGTAAAGAGAATATTTTTCTCTCTATTTACCTAGGGTTTTAAGGAGAAGATGGTCTTTTAAGCATAGAATTAAATTCTCGGTTGTTACCTTATAGAGATTTTTTTTTTGTTTCTTGCAGAAACTTATGGGGGTATTCTCTGTATGGAGATAAATCTCCTGTGCTCCTATTTATAGAAGAGAAGGATGATCAATTAATATGAGAGAATCTTTCAATTTTAGAGATCTCAAATTGATCGAATTAATTTTAGAATCAATTAGTGATTTTTGTATACCGTTGGAACTTTGATCTAATGGCTCTCTATTTTAACAAAAATAATCTTTCTTGTTTTTAGAAAGATTATGGAAAATATTTTCTAAAGATAGAGATAATTTTATATCTGAATCAAGTGCTTCAAATATTTGTTGTTGACGCCACGTGCTTTGCATGTGTGGTGCGACCCAAGAAGATGGTTTCAGCTCCATTTGCCTTGCACGTGAAGTGCTTATGCCAGGAATGGCATCAAAGTCAAATGCTTTGCACGTGAGCGCTGCCATAAGTGGTTTCGGCTCAGTTACTAAACACCACTATTTGGACGGGAATAGGGAGTCCCTATTTTGGAGTCGGAACCCCCTAATAAAGATGGTTTTGTCTATTTTTAACAGGGAGTGGGGTTATCTCCCCCACTCACTCTGAGAACATGAGGAGTAGTTTTATAACTGCTCCCTCCACTCTAGAGAAGTATATACTTCTAAAATTAATAAAAATGGAGAGAAGAATTCATACAGAGAATTATAAGGAAGAAAACTTGTAAGTGTTCTCATCTTTTGAAGAAGAAGAAGAAGAAAAAGATGGGAAATATAGAAATGGAATCTCCATTCCTCTCTCGATCTTATACTTTAACTCTCTCTCTCTCTAATCAAGGATAAATATAAGATCCATATAAACTTTCATAAGTTTCATCTCCAATGAGGAGGCCTGATAGCAATGGTCATGGGTTCTCCACTTCTTCAATAAAGAAGAACATAAAGACTTTAGAACAAGATTTTATATGTCCATCATAATTTGGACTGAACCTAGGACATGTGTCATCCCATGTTCTACATTGTAACATTTCGTAAAAGTTTAAAATATTTATTTTTGTATTTATTTAATAATAAAATGAATTCTTATATATGAGACAATATTTTATTTTTTTAAGTCTATTTTAAAATGTGTCAGGCAAATATATTGTTCTCATTTGGGTTTTGATTTAATTCTTTTTATTTTTATAAAATGAGAAGAAGGGAATAGGTTAAGCTAAGATGTACCTCACCCTCACCACAACTTAACACAAATATTCTAAAAATATACAACATGTTATGGTTATTTCATCTCATCTGTTTCATTTATCCTCACAACAAAAATATCCTTAACTCTCCTCCACCCTCACTCAAACCTAGCCTCCCTTCACCAAAAATCACCATGATTCTTGATAATTTCTTCAAATAGATTGATCGACAAAGATCTTCACCAAGACATTTCTTGAACTTGGATTTCTTTTCCCTTCATCACAAGAGGGAAAAATCCTTTTTCCTATTCAAGTTATCATGTCTTGCCTAGTTTATAGGGTTTAGTAGATTATTACTACTAGTTTGGGAAATATAGAAGTGTTTTGATGCTTGGAGACTAAGTTTTAAAAGTTTTTAAATTAAGATATTGGTGTTTTTGGTGTTCATATGAAATCTGGTGTGATTGTGGAGCTCTGAAAATTAAACTAATAGTTTTTCTAAGATGCTTGGACCAATATGAGACCTCATCCAAAGCCCGAGCCCCCTTTCCTTATTCTTGGTCGCCAATTTAATCAGAATGGCCGTAATTTGCGACCAGAACATGGAGTTTGGGGTTGGGTTGATCTTTCTACTACTGTAGCTCACAAACATGATAATTAGACCCAATTTATACTTCTTTTTATCCTAGGTTACATGTATTAAAATCCGGGGCAAGCATTTTATAAAAGTTCAACGTTTTACATTTTAAAAACTTAAGTTTTAGTTTTCGTTATTTCCGGAGGGTAGTTCGATGTAGATAGCACGCATTAGAACACGTCGATCGTACGTCCTAGCCTATGTGCATTATGATTTTAGTAACATTTGCATTTCGATTATTATGAGTGTGCTTGATTTTAGTAACGTTTTGCGTTTCGATTATTATGGGGTTTGGGGTTGATTTTAGTAATGATTTAATGTATTACATCAATTTACAAATTTACATGAATGAAAGAAAACAAAACACTTTTCTCACATCCTCCCGGCTATTCATTCACGACGATCCAATAATCCATATACACAAACCATCACCAAATTACAGATATGTGCAACCCCCACTAATCGATATATAGCAATTAGCGGACGTTTCGCAACACATATATACAAATATAGAAAACTCGGATTAGCTAAATAACTTAGAATTTCGATCAAATATATTTTCCATGTCTACCCCATGTACAAACCAGTGCACAAACAATTCTGGATAGAAACCAAATATACAATAAATCATATTTCCAAGTTTAAAAGACACAGAAAAAAATTAGAGTGAATCGGCCACGACTCGGCTGCGGTTCCACGGCGAAACAGTGAGTTTCGCCGTGGTTCTGCGGCAGTCTTGGGCAATCACTTTCTCAAATTTTTTCTATGTTCTTATAAATGCCTGCATGTATTTTTAAACCCTCTGAAATAATTTTTTGAACAGATTTTAAAATCAACAGCAAGCATCATTTTGAAAATTTGATTTCGGGTGTTTTTCTGACGATCGAAGTTTTAACTATTTGTTAACTAGCTAGTTATGGTTTAAGTGGCTCTGATACCAGTGTAAGTCGATGTCACGCACCCCGCGAGTCCGCGGGGAGAAGGAATACACTTAAAACGATTTTTTCTTTATCACAAAAGAGTTGTCTACGCAACATCGACTAAAACCACTAAGGATCTTTATTAAACCATAACTAATAAAGACTAACTACGAAGAGATTCTAACTACTCGGTGAGAGTTTATACCTCATTGATCTAGTCCTTCGGGTCTTCTATGTCCTCCTTAGCTCTTTGGTTCAAGCTTGAATCTTATTTTTCTCCTCTTCTTGGCTCCTAGAAAGCTTGGATGCAACTAGATCGTCGGTCTCCTCTATGTCGAAGATGATCCACCCGAGAGCCTATGGAACAAGCTTCAACCTCAAGTAAGGTAACTAAGATGTCTAGTTTGCTAGGTTGGACAACTTAGAAGATGTAGAGAAAGATGTGTGGATTATTTGATCTCAAGAACCCTAGGATTCACAACTCTTGTGAGGGTTAGGGTTTGAGGAAGAAGGAGGAGAATACTTGGAGAGAGAGAGCAAATGAAAATGAACAAGTGTTGTGTAGGATGAGAGAATGGCTAAGGCTTCAATAATCAAGAATGGATTGTTTTTATCTCAAAATAATTAACCATGCTTGAATAGTGAAGGAAAATGAATAAACAATTCACATAGCCATGCTTTCATCCATGCCTCAAATATCTCCAAATTCCACCTCATTAATCTATTTGTAAAAATAGATAAATCCAATAATGAGGTGTCTCCTTCTAGAATCATGTCTTGTAAAATTACAAGAATGCCCTCACCGTATATACATACCCGTATTCGTATTCCGAAAAATACGAATACAATGAAATAACAATAATCCAATAATATAATACTAGGATCCGGCTTAAACTAAAGCCCACTAGTATTATTCGTCCGAATATCATCCGTGTAACCAGTACACATATATGATTGAAACCCTTCCGTATGACCATACGGCCTCTACATCGTTTCTCCTGAACCAGGAAAACTCTCTGTGTGGGACTCTAAAGACTTGAATGTACGCTGGCAGTGGGTTTAACTACAAGTCCGTCAGTGGCACTAGCTGTACGTAACGGCTACCCAGGTACATGTCGAAAAGAAGGCCGACGAGCGAACTCATCTGAACTCCCACCGAGCCTGTCTGTGACAATCTCCGTGCAGTCCGGTCTGTTCATCTGAAAGTATCGCATGTAAGGTCTAGGGAGGTGGAAAACATCAGACCCCTAATAACCAAAAAAGTCATGTCGGTGTGGCTCAAGACCATCTGAGAATCTACTGGTCCAACCACCAGTAATTCTCAATCCGTCCTGACCAGGGACTTATGGTGTTAACCAATCGATCACTGCGCGACATCGACTTCCTATACCGGGAGAGACAAATCCCCAACAGTCGCTCATTGCCTCCATATGGTTTGGGACTGTACCAACCTAAAACCTGTTTGCACGACTCAGTAAAGCCGTGGTAGGATAGTAAGAAAAGCACAGTGGGAACTCACACGAGACAAATGACGACCTCAGGTCGACAGACTATCTGCACTCATGTCACGAGAGAACTGCTATCTGACCTAGGTATAATACCATCTAACCAGTCCTCGGTGAGTCCTATCCGGTGTACTCACACCCGGTGAGCACCTGTATACAATCTTAGGCGCACCTCACTAATGGCTGCGGGACCAATCCATCGCCTCTCGTCAGGGTCTATATATGTATACACTAGTCTACTCTAGAGTATCGATACCCGGTCTCGATACTCCTACGACTGGAGACATTTTAAGGATGTGCCTATCGACTACCCAGCTCCCACAAGTATGATCGCTATCACAACGCAGGTAGTCAGGCAAAGATCCTACGGGCTTTATCAACATATATACAAGATATGAAATACAAAGTAAAACACATCACATGTTAAGATAAAGACACACCAAATAACGTACTATCATATCGAGCAAGATTGTCCTGTACATACATATCCCTAGCATCCTATATGTCACGCCCCGCTTCCCGGTGTACGGCGAACGGGACGCTACTGGCTGCTACGTATTTACTCAGAAGTAAATACGCTAAGCGTAACTAGGCAATATAAAAGAAATATACACAAGAGACAAATGTAATGAACAACAACTTTATTTATTAATATTCTTTTGTACAATGCATTTGAAAAGTAAATACATGGAATGGAAAGCAATGCCTAAACAGTGGCATGACAGAAATGGAAAATACTGAAATAAAAATGTGTACAAATAACTAGAGCTTAGGGTCGAAGGCTAGCTAATCCAAGTCCTCGCTGGTGGGTTCGATCTTCTGAAGGTCCGATCCACCTGACAACATTCCAAAGAAGAAAGAGAAGGAATGTCGTTAGCGAACAATCGCCCGGTAAGTCCCAAAGATAAGGGAGAAATAGAATAGGCAGAGAGAGAGAGAGTGTGTGTGTGTGTGTCGCTTTTAAAGTTGTATTATATTGTTATACTGTTGTATTTAGTGTTATCGCTGTTGTTAACGGAAGTTCAAGGGTGAATGTCAACCAATCTCAAGAGTGTTCTCGAACCCAACAGGTTGTAATCCAGAGGTAGGGAACCACGGGCCCGAATCAAATGTTAGTAACGGGACTTCAAGCTAGTGTTGAAATATTCCAAACTCAACAGGCTGTAATCCAGGAGCAAGGAAACACAGGCCCTCATGATAGCTTGCTTGTGTTAGTAGACATGGATTCATGATCTAGAGGACTCTTGAGATTTTGTTGGATTCACGCATGAACTACCCCAACACCCCGTGTATTTATTGGATTGATAGTAATGATTATACTGAGGGTATTGTATTGTCTTTTATTATAGATTGTATAGATGGATGACTTGCCGAAACCATGATATCAGTAAATGGATGTAACTGGAGAATCATGTAGATGGATGTATATCCATGGTTCGGTTCAGTCAAGTTGTATAGATTGATAGATTGAATAGATTGAATAGATTGAATACATGGATTCATATTGAATTGTTATATATACTTGAATCTCATTCAAGTCAGATTGATTATATTAAGACCCAGTCTGAGTCAGACAATTAGACAAGAAATTGAATCCTGGATTAAGTTTTGATGTTATCGGTAATCGCTGCACATGGACGGCAGGATTTGTGTCTTTTTCAAAGACGATTACCGTGTTGATAACACCGTTTGTTAAGTTGTCTACCTTAAATAGGCAAGCACCCATATCTCCGGCTACCCGAGGCTCAAGAGACTGGTCCCGCTTAAACCTATGTTTACTAGGGTCCTTATTGTAATTTAGTATAACTTGAGGGGGGTTTTATATAAAAATAATTTTGTATAATTTTCAAAATACACCTTGTAGGGTGTTTTTCGTCACCCCATTGAGATGGGAATACGCGCGCGCTTATCAGGCGCATTACAGATTCCCCCTGCTTAGGGTAGGCTGGGGTTTATTGATTGTGGGGATCCGAATCTCCGGCAGCCGCGGACAAAGCTCCCGTTAATTACCCCTCGCATTTGGAGCGAGAGAATCTCCGATTGACGGGTCAAACAGGTCATGCGAACTTAATGTGCAGTGTTGTGTTTTAAAGGGGTTTTGGATATATCGGGGGCCCCGCAAAATTTTTACGGATATCCTGCTACCCGGATAGCGGGCTGGGGGTCAAGGGGGCTAGCAGCCCCCTTGCGGGGTGCGGGGTAGTGTCCCGTTAGAAATTTTTTCTAACGGGGGACAGTGTTGTAGAGTATGTGTGTGTGTGTATAAAAGGGAAAAAGACATCCAAAGGATGCGTGGGAGAAAGCGCTAGAGCCTCACGTGTGCGGCATGCGGGCGCTGGCGCTATCGCTTTGGGCGCTAGCGCTTTGGGTGCTAGCGTCTCATATACCAGGCATGTGGGCGCTAGGGCTCTAGCGCTTTGGGCACTAGCGCCTCACGTGCCAAGCACGTGGGCACTCGCGCTTTGGGTACGTGGGCGCTCGGGCGCTAGCGCCCAAAGCGCTAGAGCCTCACGTGTCAGGCACGTGGGCGCTCGGGCGCTCGCGCTTTGGGCGCTGGACGGCAAAAGGGACTTGGTCCCTGCACTGGGAGTTGTACTCCCAGAAAGAAATATTTATTATTTTGTGTGTGTGTGTGTGTGTGTGTGTGAGAGGAGTTAAACTCCTAAGATATTTTTGAAGCTGATGAAGGGGTTTCTCCCCTTGAGCCCTGGATCTTCCCCAAAGTGGGGTATTTGGAGATGGGTCTCCTTCTTCCTTCTCTGTTGGCCGGCTCTTGGATAACAAGAGGGGTGAGATTTTAAAAATCTCTCCTTTTTAAGATCTGATGGAAGATCCAAGCTCTCCTTTGTGGGTTTTGTGGTGAAAAACTATTTAGTTTTGAAAAAGGAAGAGTAAAACTCTTGATTTAATTCAAAAGAAAGAAGAAGGTTTTAGAACCTTGAGGAAGGAGAAAGAGCACAGATCTTGATTTTTTTTTGGGAGAGAGAAAAATTTCCTTAGATATTTTCATCATGTTGCCTTATATAGGCTTACACATTTACATATAGCCCCTTGGGCTTTACAAAATGGCATTTTGCTCATCCCATGTCTCCTGTGCTATTTCTTTTTGAACATAAGCCATGGGCTTTAAAAAAATTTGGATTTATGCCCATTTTCTTACATTTATTCATAAAAAAAATAAAAGAAATACACAAAAATTATTTATTACAAAATTTTTATTTTGGCATGGGGGGAGGCCGGCCGCTTCATGTTCGGGTTCGACCCGGGTATTGACCCACTTGACCTGGGCTTGGGCCCAATTGGCTTGGGGTTGACTTTGATTTTGACTTGGTCAACCGGGGTGTAAATTTTTACCCCAACAAATTGCCCCCCATCAATAAATGCACACCACACATGTGGGTCGTGTGCATAAAATTGATGGATCTTCTTTCACGTGGAGACGACTTGATTTGGGTTCCCGCTTTTGGGAAGCTGACACTGCCCTTTTTATGACATGGACGGTCGATTCTTCCTTTTTTTACGACTTGGACGGTCGGTTCTGCCCTTTTTGCGACGTGGACGGTCGGTGCTGCCCTTTTTGCGACGTGGACGGTCGGTTCTGCCCTTTTTGCGACTTGGACGGTCGGTTCTGCCCTTTTAGTGACTTGGACGGTCGGTGCTGCCCTTTTAGCAACATGGATGGTCGGTGCTGCCCTTTTTGCGACGTGGACGTTCGGTGCTGCCATTTTAGTTACTTGGACGGTCGGTTCTGCCCTTTTAGCGACTTGGATGGTCAGTTTTTCCCTTTTTGCGACTTGGACGGTCGGCTCTGCCCTTTTTGCGACTTGGACGGTCGATGCTGCCATTTTAGCAACGCGGACGGTCGGTTCTGCCCTTTTTGCGACTTGGACGGTCGGTGCTGCCCTTTTTGCCACTTGGACGGTTGGTTCTGCCCTTTTAGCGACTTGGACGGTCGGTTCTGCCCTTTTTGCGACTTGGACGGTCGGCTCTGCCTTTTTTGCGACCTGGATGGTCGATGCTGCCATTTTAGCGACGTGGACGGTCGGTTCTACCCTTTTTGCAACTTGGACGGTCGGTGCTGCCCTTTTTGCGATTTGGACGGTCGGTTCTGCCCTTTTTTCCTACTTAGACGGTCGGTGCTGCCCTTTTAGCGACTTGGACGGTCGGTGACTTGATTTGACTTGTTCCGCTTCTTGCGGCATCAGGGATGAAGTTGACTTGTTTCCGAGGTGGAGCTTGATTCTTCCAGGGAGGTCATTGGTTGTTTTGCTGATTTGATGTGATTTGGGTTAACATCAGCATCACTACACTGGAATATAGTACCAGGAGTGAATCATTATTTGCCATGAGAGGATTTGGGGATTTTGGTTTTGATTTGGCATCCGTATCGCTACATTGGAATATGGTACCAGAAGCGAATCATCATTTGCCATGAGGAAATTTCCCTCGTTCCCAGTTTAACGACTTAGGGGTCATCTGTTCCCAATTTAACGACTTAGAGATCATCTATTCCCAGTTTAAAGACTTAAGGGTCATCTGTTCCCAGTTTAACGACTTAGAGGTCATATGTTCCCAGTTTAAAGACTTAGGGGTCTATTGGATTGGAGTTTGGAATTTTGGTATTAGGGTAGGCATCAGCGTTGCTAACATTGAAGCACATGTGCCAGGAGCAATTCATCATTTGCATTTTCCTGTTGGGGAGTGATGGCTTAGGAGATAGGTTTAGGTCCCTATCACCTAAGAATTTTCAATTTTATGAGCCGTAAGGGTCCCACAAAAGCATTTTCTCCCTACGAGTCGAAAGGATCTCGTAGGTGTACTTTCTCCTTAGGAGTCGTGGGGACTCCCAAGTATGTTTTTCCTTTGTGAGTCGTAAGGATCCTACGAAGGTGTTTTCTTACGAGTCGTGAGGATCCCGTAAGTTTGTTCTCCTCATGTATCGTAAGGACACATGAGTGGGTCTTCCCAAATGGAGCATAATTCCAAGGGCGGAGACCAGCCGTGTAACTGTTGGTTGTGGTGGGGCATGGGCACGATGAGAATTATTTGAGCCCGTGGATTGTATACGGTAGTCAACTTGGGGACAAACCGTAGGGCTGGGAGAATTTTGGGATATTGGATTTTGGTTGGCGTCTGCATCGCTGCACTGGAATATTATATCAGGAGCGACTCATCATTCGCCGTTTGGGAACTTAGAATTTGGATCTTGTTTGGCATCAGCATTGCTGCACTGGAATAATGCCAGGAGCAACTCATCATTTGCCCCGGGAATACTTGGGATTTGGTTTTTGGGTCGGCATCAGTACCGCTAATACTGAAGCGAAATGCCAGGAGCGACTCATCATTTGCCGTTTCCCGTTGGGGGGCGATGGCTCAGGAGACAGGTTTAGATCCCTATCACCTAAGGCTTTTCAATCTTATGAGCCGTAAGGGTCTCATAAAAGCATTTTCTCCCTATGAGTCGAGAGGATCTCGCAGGTGTATGTTCTCCTTAGGAATCGTGAGGATTCCTAAGTGTGTTTCTCCTTTATGAGTCGTAAGGATCTCACGCAGGGATTTTCTTTGTTTGGGTAGCCGGATCTACTAACTTGGTACTCAACCACACGGTGTTGTGGTGTGCTACCTCACAAGGTCGAGAGGACTTTGCGAGTGTATTTTATCTCTTTTCACGAGTTTGCGCCCTTTCGAGTTTTCACAAACTCGCCGGCAGTCCTGCTTTTTTTTTTACACACGGAGCCCTTTCGGGTTTTCATCCATGCCTGTTTTGCTTGTGGACATACCGTTTTTTTTGCGGTGGGACTTTAATTTTTTTTTTTGCGTTGGTGGGACTTTAAAATTAGTCTCACCGGCAGGACTTGGGAGAGATAGGGGTCGTTTACGCCCGTGGATTGTGTACGGTTTTACAGGATGTATGATCTAGACCGTAGGGCTTGTGTGCTCAATTCGCCTGTGACTTGGAGCATTCACGCGTAATATTTCTTGAGATATCGGCCATAGATAGGTGGCATGGGCCTTTCTCCCTCGACACTTATTAGTTGGTAAGATCCTCTCGATGACGTATGGTCCTTCCCAGTCTGGCTCGAATTTTCCTTTTGCATGTCGATTGGGGATGATCAGTCTTTTGAGGACCAACACCAATTCGCCTTTCTTGAAAGTGCGGAGACGGGTCATCTTGTCATAGGCCCGTGACATTTGGGCTCGGTACAGCTCCAGATTTTGCTATACTACAAGCCTCTTTTCTTCGAGGGTATCGAGCTCTTCAAGCCGAAGGAGCATGTTTTCCTCCTCCGTCAACTCGTGCTGAACGACCATTCTTAAGCTTGGAACTTCGACTTCGAGGGGGAGGACCGCCTCCACTCCGAAGAGCAATGAGTACGGAGTGGACTGAGTTGGAGTACGGTGCATGGTACGATATGCCCACAACGCCTTGTGAAGCTTGAGATTCCAGTCTCTCTTGTTAGCTGAAGCATTTTTCCTCAGGAGCTTGCATAGAGTCTTATTGAAGGTTTCGGCTAGCCCATTGGCTCTTAGATTATAGATGGAGGAATATATCTAGTCTATCTTGTGTTGAGTAGCGAATCTTGAGACTTTGAAGCTCTTGAAAGAAGGCCCGTTGTCAGAAATGATTCTTCTTGGTGTACCGAAGCGGTATAAAATATAATGCTGGAAGAACGTCAGAATATTTTCTGTCTTGACTTCTTTTAGCGGGACAGCTTCAACCCATCTGGAGAAATAGTCAGTTGCAGCCAATATGAACCGGTGGCCTCTGGGTGACGGAGGATCAATTGGGCCAACTATGTCGGTCCCCCAGACTTCGAAGGGCCACGACACCACCGTAGGATGCAACGGATTGGGATGCTTGTGAATGAAATCACCGTGAATTTGGCAAATATGACATTTCTTTGCATGCTCTACGCAATCCCGTATCATGGTGGGCCAGTAATACCCAAGCAGTTTAATTTGAAGTCGCATCTTGGGGCCAGATTGGTGAGCACCGCAAACGCCCGAGTGAACTTCTTTCATGACCTTTTGGGCTTCGGCCAATGACAGACACCTGAGCCGGAGTTGGTCGTATGACCTGCGGTATAGCGTGTCATTTACAAATACGTATCGGAGAGCTCTCTTCTTCAGCTGAATCCTCGCAGATTTTCCTTCGGGCAGCTTGTCGTATCGGAAGTACTCTGTGATGGGCTCTCTCCAATCGAGCTCGTCTTGGACAATCAAAGCTTCTTCGGCGGGATTGTTCTCTTGTTCTACGCCTTCTTCTTCACGCAAAGAGGCTGGAGGCAGAATTTGCTGGCTTCTGACTGTGATTAGAATTTCGTCCATGTCAGGATCGGCTAGCTCTTTAGCTAGGCGAGCGAGTATGTCGGCTTTTCCGTTCAACGCTCTAGGGACTCTCATTAATTCAATGTGAGTGAACCGTTTCATGAGTTCCACCACTCGGCTTCTGTACCGAGCTAACTTAGGTTTGTATATCTTATAGTCGCCGCTTACCTAGTTGACGACAAGCTGGGAATCACCGTAGACTCGTAGCCGAAGGATTTCCATTTCTATAGCGAGCTCCAGACCATCCATCAGAGCCTCGTACTCAGCCTCGTTGTTTGTGCGAGGCTCGGTGAGAGCAAAAGAACGTCGTAGGGTTCCCATCGATGGCGTGATGAACACCAATCCTATCCCCGCTTTTATCTGTGGGATGCTTGATTTGCCGGAGGTCCTTATTGATGAGGCTCTATCGAAGTAGAGCTCCCAACATGGCTCACCTTCCTCGAGGTGCAACACTTGTTCGTTGGGTAACTCGCAATTGAGCGGTGACCCCTCTGATACGGGATGAGCAGTAAGGAAGTCTGTAAGAGCTTGCCCATTTACTGCTTTCTGAGGAGTATAAACTATGTTAAACTCAAGCAGCATGACAGCCCATCTTGACATTCTACAGGCTAGGCTTGTTTTGGTCATTAAGTGTTTTAGCGGGTTGACCTTGGAGATCAGCATAACCCGATGAGCAAGCAGATAGTGCCTCAGCTTCTTCACAGCGAATATCAGGGCCAGGCATTACTTTTCAATCGGGGAATAGTTGTGTTCCGCCCCAACTAAAGTTCGACCGAGGTAGTAGAGGGCATTTTATTTTCCCTCCTCGTTGTTCTAGGCAAAGAGCGCACCGAGTGATTCATTTAGCGCGGTAGTGTAGAGAATCAGCGATTTATTTGGAATGGGAGCGGCCATCACTGGAGGGTGCAACAAGTACTATTTGATGCTTTCGAACGCTTCTTGACATTCAGCATCCCAGACAAAAGGAGCTCCTTTCTTCATGAGCTTTGAGAAGGGCCTACATCTCCCCGATAAATTTGAGATAAACCTTCGTATATAAGCAAGCTTGCCTTGAAAAGATCTTACCTGCATCAGATTCTTCGGAGGGGGCATCTCCATGATGGCCTTTATCTTTGATGCGTCAACTTCGATCCCCCGATGTCGGACTATAAAGCCCAGGAATTTTCCTGATGACGCGCTAAAAGCGCACTTCAGAGGATTCATCTTCAGATCGTATTCCCTCAGTCTAGTGAAAACGGTCCTGAGATCTTGGATGTGATCGGCCTTGGTTTTAGTCTTCACGACCAAATCATCAACATAACATTCGACGACTTTATGGATTAGGTCATCAAAGATATTGGTCATTGCCCTTTAGTATGTAGCACCTGCGTTCTTCAGTCCAAACGGCATCACTTTGTAGCAGTATATTTCAATCGGGGTTCGAAATGCTGTGTGTTTCTCACCCCCAGGCGACATCTTGATCTGATTATATCCAGATGAGCCATCCATTAAGGTGAACAGCTCGTAATTTGAGGTGTCATCGACCATCATTTCCATGACCGATAGCGGGAAGTCGTCTTTAAGACATGCCTTGTTGATGTCCCTGAAATCGACACAAACTCGGATCTGCCCATTTTTCTTCTTCACTGGGACTATGCATGCGATCCAGTCCGCATATTTCTCTTCCCTGATGAAGCCGGCATCGATGAGCTTCTTGGTTTCCTCGATGACCTTTTCTTCTAGTTCCTTTCTCATTCTTCGAGAAGCTTGTTTGACTGGCTTAGCATCAGGAGATATAACCAGTTTATGCACGGTCGCTTCAGGGGAAAGGCCAGGCATTTCTTTGTATGTCCATGAAAAGCAGTCGACGAACTCATACAGCAGGGCAATTATCTGCTCTTTCATTTCCTCTGACAAGAGTGAGCTGATGTAGGTCGGCCTTGGATTATCGGGCGTTCCTAAGCCAATCTCGGTTAGCTCGTCAAAGGTTGCTTGTCCTCCATCTTCGAGCTCTTGAGGAGCTTCTTCTGGCTCGGTTATCTCGTCATCATCATTTGATCTTTCGCTGGCTTCACCAACATGGATCATGTAGCATGCTTTGGAATCAGATTGAATGAAGTCTATGCCCCGTCTATCTGGAATTCGTCCATCGATGAGTGATCGGACCTGGGGCGGATGCCATAGCCCTTCATAAAACTTTGCTTCGGACTCCGTTTGATATAACCGGCATCCACACCTTTTGAAATATTCCCGCATCTCGGGTGCATAGTATCTGGGATTGAGGACGGCTCTTATGCCTTTCTCATAGGGAAGGCACGCGACAGACAAATCGTTCGGGTGCTCAACGGGGTTTGACCCATAAAACAGGATGCCCTTCTGTCCACTTTTCCTCCCAAGAACGTAGAAAGTATTCATTTGGTCCACGGTAGAGACTGACAATGCGTCGAGCTCTTTGCACATCCGTTCTGGCACCCTTATGATGGCCAGGGACCCTTCTGCAATTTCTAAGGTCTCTCGTAGTTTCGCTTGCTGCATGGAGGTCCAATCTGCGCAGCTGTTGTACGGCAGGTCCTCTTCTTCCGACTCTTCAATGTCGTTGCCAAGATGAGGGTGGACTTTGCTGCTAGATGGGCTTTCAGTATCGGATTCGTCCGTATCGCTACCGAAACGAGGGCGAATTTTACGGAAGGACGGACTTCCAGCGTCAGACTCATCAGTGTCGCTACCGAAACGCGGGCGCACTTGGGCGTTTTTGCTTTTGAAAGTGACAGCCGGCTCAGATTTGCTTTTGAGTCTTGGGGCCGCTCTATCCTCAGTCAGTTGTGGCTTAGCATTTTGGTGGTTCATGAAGTACCGAGAATCTTCATATCGGACTTCATGCATACCGAACGGCTGGATGTCTCCGTCAATGCGTCTTTCTTCACCATTTTTAGCATACTTCATGCGTTGATGGAAAGTTGACGGAATGATGCCGTAATCGTAGAGCCACGGCCGTCCAAAGAGAATTTTATAAGACGTGTCAGCATCGATCACGTATATCTTAGCTTCAGTTTGCAGATCCCCAAATTTGATTGGCAAAGCTATAGACCCCAAAATTTGCTGGCAGTTTTGATTGAAGCCTTGAATGACAATCCTTTCCCTTGACAGGTGTCGGACGTCCATTGACAAACTCTTCAGAGTCCGCAAGTTCATGATGTTCACTGAGGATTCCGGATCAATCAATATGCGATTAATCCGATCTCCGTCCCTATACTCGGTCACGTAAAGCGGCCGATTATGCTCAGCCATTCCCAGTAGTAAGTCTTCATCCTTAAACGTGATTGCAGCGGCATGCAGAGCGTACTGGGCTTCTTTCATATTAATTTCCGCAAGGCGAGCCTGATACCGTTCAGGGTTTTGTAGAGCGCGAATGAGAACATCCCTAAGCTCTTTAGATAGGACCAATGCATCGTAGATGCTCAGGAGAGACGGAAGCTTTCGGAGATGAGCCAAGACATTGTAGTCCACTGAGGAAGGACTTGAGTTTTCATTAGCCGGCTCTCTGCCATCTTTCTCATTAGCCACCTGTTTTTCCTTTCCTTTTGGGGCGTTTCCCTGATTTGGCGGTAGAGCCTTACCGCTTCTAAGATGGATTTGGTTGGCCTTTGTGGCGAGCTCCTCGTCCTCTTCGGGAAAACAGAGCTCCTCCTCAGAGTCGCTGCCAAGATGGATGGCGTAGTATGTCACTATAGGGATCTTTTCATTGGAGTCTTCTTCTAACTCCTCCAGAATTTCAGCCGCTTCTACAGGGAGGAACTCCTTCAATTAAATCAAAGTTCTTTCCTGCTGTTCATAGTCTTCGAGGGAATCGATATATTTTTGAATGGTCGATCTCCCTGCAGACTCCTTTTCGCGTAGAGCTGCACTTTTCTTCTTCTTGAGCTTTTTGGATTTTGAGCCTAATTGGGCCGAATTGGCAGCTGGAATGGTGGGCTTCTTTTGCCCTTCCCATTCCGTCCTGGGCTCTTTCTGAAGTAGCTTTAGCATCTTCTTCGTCTTATTAGATATGTGCTTACTCCAAGGAGGCTGCGGTGAGTCGGTTTCATTTTTCAGGGCAGCGGGTTCGGCTGTCTGCTCCCAGAAGGCTTCAGCTTCTGTCTGCATAAAGTTTGTGGTTGCAACTTGATTGTTAACCAACACACTTTTAGACAGCTCGATCTCTCCAGCCCTGTATTGCTTCTCGACCCAGTCTTTGAAGATATAGCAATTCTCGATCGCATGGCTCACTACTCGGTGGTATGGGCAATACAGAGGATTGTCGGTCATTTTTGCTTCTTGAGGTCTTTTCGACTCTGGAAATTGTAGACCGTTGTTCAAGGCATCTTTAAATATCTTTCGGACCTTATCCCTCTTGAAAGAGTAAACCTTGCTCTTTTTCTCCTCTGGGGAAGGCCCTTCTCCTCCCAGCACTGGCTTTCGAGACCGGTTGGTTTTGGATTCGCCTGCCCTTCGCTTTTCTTCATTGTCAGAGACATTGAGGACATTGGTATTGCTGGAATTTCGGATTCTACGGTTGTCGTCCCGCTTGCTTTTCTAAGTCTTGTCTCTCTGAGAGTCCGGGGTAGACTCTTGCTTCGAGCGTTCCAGCATTTGGACTTTCTTGGTTAGCTCTTGAAACGTCTTGAGGCCTGCTGTATACAAGAATGGGACCATCCAATTACTGAGGTTCCCAATGAGAAGGCTGACGGACTAGTCCTGCTCCAGCGGCGGTTCGCACTTGACCGTGAGATTACGCCATCAGGCAATAAAGTCGGTGTTCTTTCATTCTTCCTTGACTTAGTCCTCACAAGGTCAGCAATGGAGATTTTATCACTGACACTCATGAACCTTTGCCGAAACAGAGACTTTATTTGGGCAAAGGTAATAACGGACCCGTCTGGTATACTCGCGTACCAGTCGAAAGCGATACTGGTCAGGCTGTTGACAAACTGGTGAAGAAGGAGCGCATCATTACCCCCTGTATTTCCGCATGATGCTTTAAAGTGGGCAACGTTCCGATTTGCATTTCCCGTCCCGTCAAATCTTCCGAACTTAGGAATGACATAGCCGCTCGGGAACTCGATCAGATTGTACTGTGCGGGATATGGCCGCCCACTACTGCCAATTTCTTTTTGAGCTTCAGCTTCGGCCACCAATGTTTTAACCTTGCTGGTGACCAAATCCATTATCCGGTCTTGTGTTAGCGGGATAGTGTTATCTGGGGCCAAGGCGTCCCCAGAAGCGGAATGTGGTCGGTTTTCGTGCGGCTCGACCAATCTTGGACCCAAAGGGACAGGCATCGGCCACTTCGGATTGTCATCATCCGGCTCATGAGTAGCGACTTGTGCTTGATTGGAAGGCGCTCGAGCAATTTGAGCCGTAAGCTGCATCACAACGTTCGTTAGGTCGTCAACTTTCGAATAGAGCTTGGCTATCTCTTTATCTTTGCTCCTGAGCTGTTTTCGAAGCTCTTGAAGCAGCTCTTGCTCCGCGGTCCTGGGACGGAAAGTCGGCTCTTCCTCGCCGTCCGAGCTTGACTCTGCATGGACTGAGGGGTCTTTCTTCCTATCATCCTCATCGAGAGGGTTTTCATCATCCAGCGGAGGCGGCTGTTCTTGGGAAGCGGCAACCACATTCATGCTGGATTGGGCTTGGGATGTGGTGGCCCCATTCTTGCTTTTGCTGCGAAGGTTGTCGCTGGGGCGCCCGCCCGCCATATAGACCGTATGGATAATATATCCAGCCGTCTTTTTATTATCGGCGGCTGATTTCACGGATCGCTGTCTTGACCCCCCTGTTTCGGTAATGGGCAGTCGACTGGAGGCGGCTGGCCTAGCCGGATTCTTGAATGGTGCTGATGCTTCCTTTTTGGTTTTGCCCCGCTGTTTTCGCGTGGCACAGAGCGCCTGATAGACTCTTGAAGAGACAGTGTCATACTTTTTCTGTTGGGGCCGGGACACATCTCTTTGTAGCGACGTTCAGACCGCTGTCTTCTTGATTCTGGCGGTCATGGCATTTTTCTGAACCCACTGTAGGGTTCCTAGGCACACTAATGAGGTCTCACAAGGCATCAACCATGCCAATTTCAAACTTTACAAGTGCCGAGAAACCCTAATACGGATCGTTGACCAGAGTTTAGGCGAAAAGTGAAACTAGTTAACATTTTAACTAAAGGAAAGAGGTTACAACCTTTGTAGATCCGGTTCTCCACTTCCTTAGCTCCACGTATACGTCCTCTCGCTGTCCATCTTGGATCCCGGACTCTAGCATCGTCTTCATCGGAGAAATGGGCGGGCTAGGTCGTCGGCTTCGATGCCGAAGATGATCTATGTCGAGGCAACTCTAGATCGAGCTCCAACTTCTCCAAGTCGTGAAACTTGTGAAGAAAACACCCTATACTACTTGGCAAGATGTAGAGGATGAAGAAATAGGAGGTGGGTTCACTTTAGAATTGGATTTCTCACTCTTTTACTCAAGATGCCATTAAAGCTAGTAAGCTTTTCTTCTTGTTCAAGAGGAAGAAGATGAAGATAGAATATGATAAGTGTTTTTAAAATAGAAAAGAAATAAATACTTATCATATCCTAACCTTGGTTAGGTGTAGAGAATAGACCATGGTTAGTGGGAATGGTTAGGGTTAAGCATGAGACAAATATGGTGGACTTGTTCAAAGCTTCATGAAGCTTCAACAAGCATCCAAAGAAATCCACCATATTCTCCTTTATCTTTTTCAAAATAAACAAATAAATAAATAAGTAAGAAAAAGAAAACCCTAACCATTACACAACCATGGTTTAATCTTTACACATACTCAAGTTAGCATATATCATCAAACATGATACAAACAAGTGCACACTAAAATATATCACATATACAATGTGCACATAAAGTGAGAAAATCCTTTTAAAGTGAACCAATACTAGTTAATGCAAAGTAATATATCAAATATATAATTATACATTAAATCATTAAATCAACACTTGATTCAATGATCCGGTCATGTCGCACATAACCGACTAGTATCCAAATGAATCGACTTATCGAATCAATCTTTGATTCGATAACTAGGTTATATCGCATACAACCAATCGAAACATTCATCGCGAGAATGAAATACGGTATCACATACACGCATTATTCTCGGTCCCGCACATATCTCATATGCGCTCCTATTTCGTTTCGCTTGAGCCAGGAAACCTCTGTGTAGGACTCTAAAAACTTGTCAATACGCCGGCAGCAGATGATGATCATATCAAGCACCCACAAGCCGCAAGCGGTCTGCTAAATGGAACGGCCACCCGGGTATTGAGCGATCAGAAGATCGACGCGCAAGACCGCTCACACTCCTGTGAATCCAACCAGTAACACTTACCGTACAGTCCGGTCTGTTCGTCTGATATGTCGCATATCAAGTCTAGGGGTGGTAAACGTCAGACCCCAATAACCGATAAGTCGTGCCGATGTGAGGCTCATAACGGGTCGAGAAACTACTGGTAACACTTACCAGCAAATCTCTGATCAGCCCTGGCCAGGGACTTCCCTGTTACGGCCAATCGAGCACAGTGCAACATCAACCCCCAATACCGGGAGAGACGAAACCCCTCATATCGCTCATTACCTCCATGTGACTCGGGACTGTGCCCAAAAACCACCGTTTTGCACGCCCTCATGAACGTGGTAAGGTGGAGATCAAAGCACAGTGGGAATCACACAAGACTCTATGACGATCTCGGGTCTACAGACTAACCTGCACAAGTGTCACCTGAGAACTGCCATCTGACGTGAGGTATAATACCATCTGGGAGTTCTCGGCGAGTCCGTCCAGTGTACCCAGTCTCCACTGAGCACCCGTATACCATCTGTGATGTCAAACACCAATGGATATGGGATCATCCATCGCCCATCTCATGGGTCGAGAAGCGTATACGCTAGTCTACACTGGTATATCGATGCCCCGTCTCGATACACCCACGACTAGGGACCTTGAAGGATGTACTTAAGGACTACCATGTCCCTACTAGTATGATCTACATCATAGTCCAGGTAGTCAAGTACACATCCTAAGGGCTTTACCAACATGTAACTATAAGACAGTTTAAAGAGACTAGTATATATGTTAAGATAAAGAGTAACCAGATAGCATACTATCATATCGAGCAAGAAAGTCATCTCTATATATGTCCAAGCATCCAATATAATATACATCATCTGTACAATACTGGCCTCTAGGGCATACATACAACTAACAATCTCCCACTTGCACTAGGGCCAGCTGCTGTAGTATCGCATACCGAGCATCCCGAAGAGTCTCTCAAACTGTATCTGGGGAATGGCCTTCGTGAGTGGATCCGCCGTGTTGTTCTTCGTGTCAACCCTCCTGACCTCGATCTCCCGGCGATCAACTATCTCCCGGATCAGGTGATACCGCCTCAGAATATGCCTGGATCGCTGATGGGACCTGGGTTCCTTGGCCAAAGCCACCGCTCCATTGTTATCGCAATACAAAGGTATTGGATGCTCAATGGATGGAACCACTCCAAGTTCAATAATGAACTTCTTGATCCAGACAGCCTCTTTAGCAGCATCGTTGGCAGCGATGTATTCAGCCTCCATCGTCGAGTCTGCCACGGTTTCCTGCTTGGAACTCTTCCAGCTAACCGCCCCTCCGTAAAAGGTAAAGACAAATCCCGACTGCGACTTAGAGTCGTCCTTATCACTCTGGAAGCTTGAATCGGTAAAGGACTCCACTTGGAGTTCTCCGTTACCATACACCAAGAGCATCTCTTTAGTCCTTCGCAAGTACTTGAGAATGCTCTTCACAGCTGTCCAGTGACTCTCTCCAGGATCAGCTTGATACCTGCTCACTACACTTAGTGAGTATGCAACATCGGGTCTGGTACATAGCATCGCGTACATAATAGAACCTACAGCCGAAGTATAGGGTATCCCTTGCATGCGAGCTCTCTCCAAATCAGTCTTGGGAGACATCTCTTTGGAGAGAGTGACTCCAGAGATCGTGGGCAAGTTCCCACGCTTGGATTCTTCCATACTAAACCTCTTTAGTATGGTGTCAATGTACCTGGATTGGGACAATCCCAATATCCGTTTGGATCTATCTCTATAGATCCTAATTCCCAATATGCAGGAGGCATCACCAAGATCTTTCATTGAGAATCTTTGTGATAAGAAGAGCTTGACTGATTGCAGCATAGGAATATCATTTCCTATCAAGAGTATGTCGTCCACGTACAATACGAGGAAGACAACTTTACTCTCTGCTACCTTCTTGTAGATACAAGGTTCATCTGGGTTTTTGACGAAATCAAACTCTTTGATAACGACGTCAAAGCAGATGTTCCAACTTCGCGATGCTTGCTTTAATCCATAAATGGATTTAAGCAGCTTGCACACCTTCCCGCTGCTCCCACTATCTACGAAGCCCTCTGGCTGAGTCATGTACACGCACTCTTCTAAATCACCATTTAGAAAGGCGGTCTTAACATCCATTTGCCAGATTTCGTAATCATGATATGCAGCGATGGCAAGCATGATCCGGATGGATTTAAGCATAGCCACTGGAGAAAAGGTTTCGTCATAGTCCACACCTGGTCTTTGACGAAAACCCTTTGCAACAAGTCTAGCTTTGAAAGTCTCCAGTTTCCCATTTACACCAAGTTTTTTCTTGAAGATCCACTTGCTCCCAATGGGTTTTACCCCTTCAGGAGCAATTTCCAAAGTCCATACTTTGTTGGTGTACATGGATTCCATCTCGGACCGCATAGCATCCAGCCATTTCACCGAGTCCCTACTCGTGATGGCCTGCTCGAAGCTAGTTGGGTCATTATCCTCCATGATGCAATCCTCGCTCCCACCATCCATGAGAAAACCGTAGTATCTTTCAGGTTGGCGAGGAACCCTACTAGATCGGCGGAGTGGCTGGGGTTCATTGGGAGCTACTGAATCTTCTGGTTCCACTAAATCTTCAGTTACGGTTTGTGTATCTGGAACTTCTTCCAGCTCTACCACTTTGCCACTAATTTCCTTTTCAAGGAATTCCTTTTCTAAAAAAGTGGCATATTGAGAAACAAACACCTTTTGTTCTTCAGCATGGTAGAAATGATATCCTTGGGAATTCTTAGGATATCCCACAAACTTGCAAAGAACTGGCCGTGCCTTGAGTTTGTCTGGATTTTGCCTTTTGACATAGGCCGGACAACCCCATATCTTAACTCGTTTAAAATATGGTCTCTTCCCACTCCATATCTCATATGGTGTGGTAGGTACAGATTTAGATGGAACTTGATTCAATAGGTATGCTGCTGTCTCCAGCGCATATCCCCAGAAGGAAATAGGTAACTCAGCTGTGCTCATCATAGAGCGCACCATATCTAATAGGGTGCGGTTCCTCCGTTCTGATACACCGTTGTGCTGTGGTGTATATGGAGGAGTCAGCTGAGAGAGAATCCCATTCTCTTTTAGGAAGTCCAAGAATTCATTGCTCAAGTATTCACCTCCTCGATCAGATCGAAGGATTTTAATACTTTTTCCGGTTTGGTTTTCGACTTCTTGTTTATATTCTCTAAATTTCTCAAAGCTTCTGATTTGTGTTTCATCAGGAACACATATCCGAATCTAGAGAGATCGTCAGTGAATGTAATGAAGTACGAAGAACCATTCCTGGCATGTGTAGACATGGGACCGCATACATCACTATGTATTAATCCCAAGAGTTCGGTAACTCTTTCTCCGTGTCCCGTAAACAGAGTTTTGGTCTCTTGCCTTTGAGACATGACTGGAAAGTGTCATAAGATGAAAATTCAAACGGATTTAAATATCCATCCTTATGCAACTTAGCTAGTCGTGTCGCATTAATGTGACCCAGTCTACAATGCCACAAGAAGGATTCGTTCAGTTCAGAACTCTTCCTCTTGTGTGTGTTTGTTATGCTCAGAACTGTTGATTGATTTAGAACATAAATGCCATTGCACAACGTGCCTGATCCAACCAACTTTTGGTTACGGAAAATGTTCATAACATTGTCCTGTAATACAAAATTATATCCCTCTTTACTCAATAAAGAAATCGATATAATGTTGCATATCAGGTTCGGCATGTAATAGCATTCGTTCAGAACCAATGTATTACCAGTTGGTAATACAAGGTGATATTCCCCGACAGTCTTAGCTGCAACAATTGCACCATTTCCAACTCTAATGTCTTTATCACCTTCTCCAAGTTCTCTACCTTTTCTAAGCCCATGTAATTGATTACATATATGGGATCCTGACCCGGTATCTAATACCCAGGACGTAGGGCAAATGGAGAAACAGTTCTCCGTAACGAACACACCCGAAGAAAATGCATCAACATGTACTTTCTTCAATCGGGTGGCATGGTAATCTTGGTATTTCCCTATGTCCTGTTCATTCCTATAACTCTTATAAGAAAGAATGGAACCAACGTTCCCCAGCACAGTATAACATGCGGGTTCAGTCAATACATCCATATTATTATCTTTATTAGGGCATGACATGGTCGCTACCTGGAGAGAGAGAGAAGAAAACACTTTAGCGTATGCTCTTGCAAGATCAGATTGGTTATTATCTTATCTAATCAGGATGGCTCCCATTGGTTTTTATCAAATCTTCCTTCAAACCCTAAAAGGAAAGACTAGCCGGGATTAATTACACCCTACAACTTCGCCAATCTTTCAGCCAGGCCAGTGTCGGTACTTTGAGGGAGGTTCCCCGTACTTTCGCACGGATCTAATTAAAGTAAACCTCGTTTTCCCAGAGGCGTAACCCCGTTGACACCTTTCTAGACACCTACTTGATCGGCTAATTGTAATGTGTAAAACTCTCCCAGGAGTAACTCTTACTCGCAGTGGGTATCGGGATCTAACTATCTCATAGAAGGTATGCAATCTCATTGCAAATTTCAACACTTGAAATTCCCGATAATATTTTGCCCCTAGCAGCTATATGACCTTAACATAGTCAACAAATCATAAGTGCTAGTCAAGTTCAACCCGTCATTTCCTGATTGAATTAAACCCATTCGCACGACCCTTAACATAGTCAACAAAGTCGCACGACTACCCTAATCCAATCGCATCATATGCATATACAGATAAGCACTAATTAGCTACCGCACACTACGCCTTAACATAGTCAACAAACGTAGCACGAATACTAACTAGTACTTATCTGAAATGACGGAGGGCTACGACAGGTTTTTCTGAAAACCTATTGCGTAATGAACTTGATATCGTTGTAGAATCAAAAATGAAGTTTTGAAATGGAGTGTTTTTGAGGCTTTTGTAGTTTTGCTAAAGGGGTCACTCCCGGTGAAGGGATCGTCGACCCTTTCCTCGTCGAATGAGGTGCGGGATATATCATATATATCACTGTGCAAAGCAAAAACTATAGAAGCTATCAAAAGACAAACCGAGTGTGTAGCATCTGCCAGTTATTGCTAAAGGAGTCACTCCCGGTGAAGGGATCTCGGTCCTTTCCTCATCGAATAAGGTGCAGGGTATATCATATATACCGCTATGCAAAGCAAAACTGTAGCTACCCTTTTGTTTAAAATTTGATTCTACAACATCTTAGGTTTCTTTTCATTCATTAATCACATTAATGAAGTCCCATCATTTAAGTCACCTAAACATCACAGATAAATACGACGTACACTTATGCCATCCGCATTCGCCTCGATGTCCCCTCATGCACCGTTAGGTTAGGTAACTAACGACAGAGCAGGGCAGGGCTAGTGCAGGTGCAAAACATAAGTAACGTCTATATATAATATATCATATATACTATATACTGTATCTATCACAGAACATCACATGATCACATCAAAGATATCGTAGCAGAAGAAACATATGAAACATTGGATATACTAGGACGTCCGTGTTTTCAATACGAGCCAGTATAAAACACGGATTCCACGGTCGTGATGAATAGCCAATCCCACACCCCTAGACCCCTACGAGAGCGGCAAGCAACCCTACCAATTCTAGGGTTAGGAGACCCGGACTCGACTCCTCGAGATGGTCTCCCACTGGACCCTAGAACCCGGTTACTTGTGCTCCCCTCCTTAGGTCTATCCTAATGCGGAAAAGTAAATAATATACAAAAGGTGACAACTTCCGCAACCTGGAAGTGCCCCAAATAAAAGAATATTACATACAAGTTTTTACATGAATGAAAATGAAAAACACTCATCTCACATAAAAACCCCCGGCTATTCAAACACGACGATCCAATATAACATATCCAGCAACACATAACATCACATGTCATCAACGTAAGTAAACATGCGTATCCCAATTGTCGTTGACATATAGCAACGAAACCGGCGATATCACATATTACACTTACGGTCACAGAAAAGAAAGTGTAAAACTACAACAGTTGGAATCCGCATCCTCTTTAGACATCGCATGCCTAATCAAATGAAATACTTAGACATCACATGCCTAACAATTATAAACCCCGCATTTTAGTCTCATTATCGAAAACTCTTTTCAATATGAAGTGAGACTAAACCGCTAGATTTATAACATTCATTCAGTTATCTTATAACTGTTTGTGAATTCCAATTATTGTATCCCATTCCGGATAAATAGAAAATATTAAACTTTCCGATCGAACATTCGAACACCCAAGTTTTCCCGAAACCGTTCAACACATGAAATAAGTTCAAAGACATTCACTTCATGCCTCAGTACCAACGGTCCAGCCGTAGAAGGGTCAAGCCAACGCCTCACATGTGGCACGCCGTACTGCCCCAAACCCTAAGGTTCAAAGGGCAGTTCAAGACGGTCACATAATCGAGTTAAGGTTTGTTGTCTTCTAGAGGGACCATCGTGTTACTTGCACTACTTAGAACGTCATTAAACCACAGAAAAATCCAACACTTGGAAATTTTCCGGCAGGGGAAAAGGTGGGTATTAATATCCGGTCGAACTTTTTAACATATTCAATAATTATCCAGAAAACACATAGACAAGATTAGACAATCCGATTGAATCTACGAACTCCCAATACAACCCAGAATATTAAACTCTTGAATAAATATTAAAAATTCCCAGAAAATACAGCAAACAAAATAAGACATTACTGTGCAAATAGTGTATTAAGAGGAGATATTTTGGCCGCGGAACCGCCGCAGAATCCATGCTTATGCCGCGGTTCCGCCGCGCTTTAATCATATCATGAGGTGATTTTTGCACCGTAATTCTTAGAATTCCCTGCTGAATTTTTTAAGCATTTTTAATCTGGAAAAAACCCAGTTTTTGAAAAAAGTCCAGAGAGCAGGAAAAGTTTGGGGTTTCGGGTTCGATCGGGCTTCTAACATCGTCTAAGCATCGCCTAAGGCTCTAGCTAGGCTCTGAACCCACTGTAGGGTTCCTAGGCACACTAATGAGGTCTCACAAGGTATCAACCATGCCAATTTCAAACTTTACAAGTGCCGAGAAACCCTAATACGGATCGTTGACCAGAGTTTAGGCGAAAAGTGAAACTAGTTAACATTTTAACTAAAGGAAAGAGGCTACAACCTTTGTAGATCCGGTTCTCCACTTCCTTAGCTCCACGTATACGTCCTCTCGCTGTCCATCTTGGATCCCAGACTCTAGCATCGTCTTCATCGGAGAAATGGGCGGGCTAGGTCGTCGGCTTCGATGCCGAAGATGATCTACGTCGAGGCAACTCTAGATCGAGCTCCAACTTCACCAAGTCGTGAAACTTGTGAAGAAAACACCCTATACTACTTGGAAAGATGTAGAGGATGAAGAAATAGGAGGTGGGTTCACTTTAGAATTGGATTTCTCACTCTTTTACTCAAGATGCCATTAAAGCTAGTAAGCTTTTCTTCTTGTTCAAGAGGAAGAAGATGAAGATAGAATATGATAAGTGTTTTTAAAATAGAAAAGAAATAAATACTTATCATATCCTAACCTTGGTTAGGTGTAGAGAATAGACCATGGTTAGTGGGAATGGTTAGGGTTAAGCATGAGACAAATATGGTGGACTTGTTCAAAGCTTCATGAAGCTTCAACAAGCATCCAAAGAAAGCCACCATATTCTCCTTTATCTTTTTCAAAATAAACAAATAAATAAATAAGTAAGAAAAAGAAAACCCTAACCATTACACAACCATGGTTTAATCTTTACACATACTCAAGTTAGCATGTATCATCAAATATGATACAAACAAGTGCACACTAAAATATATCACATATACAATGTGCACATAAAGTGAGAAAATCCTTTTAAAGTGAACCAATACTAGTTAATGCAAAGTAATATATCAAATATATAATTGTACATTAAATCATTAAATCAACACTTGATTCAATGATCCGGTCATGTCGCACATAACCGACTAGTATCCAAATGAATCGACTTATCGAATCAATCTTTGATTCGATAACTAGGTTATATCGCATACAACCAATCGAAACATTCATCGCGAGAATGAAATACGGTATCACATACACGCATTATTCTCGGTCCCGCATATATCTCATATGTGCTCCTATTTCGTTTCGCTTGAGCCAGGAAACCTCTGTGTAGGACTCTAAAGACTCGTCAATACGCCGGCAGCAGATGATGATCATATCAAGCACCCACAAGCCGCAAGCGGTCTGCTAAACGTAACGGCCACCCGGGTATTGAGCGATCAGAAGATCGACGCGCAAGCCCGCTCACACTCCTGTGAATCCAACCAGTAACACTTACCGTACAGTCCGGTCTGTTCGTCTGATATGTCGCATATCAAGTCTAGGGGTGGTAAACGTCAGACCCCAATAACCGATAAGTCGTGCCGATGTGAGGCTCATAACGGGTCGAGAAACTACTGGTAACACTTACCAGCAAATCTCTGATCAGCCCTGGCCAGGGACTTCCCTGTTACGGCCAATCGAGCACAGTGCAACATCAACCCCCAATACCGGGAGAGACGAAACCCCTCCTATCGCTCATTGCCTCCATGTGACTCGGGACTGTGCCCAAAAACCACCGTTTTGCACGCCCTCATGGACGTGGTAAGGTGGAGATCAAAGCACAGTGGGAATCACACAAGACTCTATGACGATCTCGGGTCTACAGACTAACCTGCACAAGTGTCACCTGAGAACTGCCATCTGACGTGAGGTATAATACCATCTGGGAGTTCTCGGCGAGTCCGTCCAGTGTACCCAGTCTCCACTGAGCACCCGTATACCATCTGTGATGTCAAACACCAATGGATATGGGATCATCCATCGCCCATCTCATGGGTCGAGAAGCGTATACGCTAGTCTACACTGGTATATCGATGCCCCGTCTCGATACACCCACGACTAGGGACCTTGAAGGATGTACTTATGGACTACCATGTCCCTACTAGTATGATCTACATCATAGTCCAGGTAGTCAAGTACACATCCTAAGGGCTTTACCAACATGTAACTATAAGACAGTTTAAAGAGACTAGTATACATGTTAAGATAAAGAGTAACCAGATAGCATACTATCATATCGAGCAAGAAAGTCATCTCTATATATGTCCAAGCATCCAATATAATATACATCATCTGTACAATACTGACCTCTAGGGCATACATACAACTAACACCCACTTCAAAGGTTCAAAGGAATTGATGATTTTTACGGCCGACTCAGCTATCGTCGCAGGATGACTCTGCTCTTGGAATCTCACAAGATTCTACTTGGCCGGAGTCCTGGCCCTCTTGTTGGCTCGATACCTGAGCCGCTTCTGTCTCAGCCTTTCTGTTTTGAGCACTTGGCTGGTTACGGCTCTTCGGGAAGCCGCCGTAGACCGGGCGATGGAGGGATTTGGAGATACGCCTGATTGTGCATTTGTTGGAGTCATCGCCTGAGCTCGTCCGCAACGTTTGATGTTGCCCTTTGTACTGAAAGCCTTGCCCCCAGCTAGAGCACCAGAGAGTTGTTCAAGCACCGTCTTAAGTTTCGGTTGTGGTGCCTTAGCGATCACAACATTCTGCCTCTTGCCCTTTAAGACCGGCTTGGACACCTGTTTTGCTGGGATTTCTGTCAGATGAGCGCTTCCGGCAGGGTAGATGATGGCGAAACCAAACTGGCGGGGCAGTTCCTCCCACTGTCGACTGAGACTTGCGGGGAGAACCACACGAGCATTGATCTTGACCACGTACGAGATCGAGGTCGTGTTGGAAGCTGAATTCGTCTTGGGAGACATTGTCGTTTAAAGTTGATTACTGCACGGAAAAAAACATTATTTCAGTACAGGCAATCGATATGTATATTGATTGAGTTCGCATGAACGTTTAACCCGAAATATGGGAGGAGAGAAATGTCCCACCGGCGTGCCAGAATCTGTAGGGTGTTTTTCGTCACCCCATTGTGATGGGAATACGCACGCGCTTGTCAGGCGCATTACAGATTCCCCCTGCCTAGGATAGGCTGGGGTTTATTGATTGTAGGGATCCGAATCTCTGGAAGCCGCGGACTAAGCTGCCGTTAATTACCCCTCGCCTTTGGAGCGAGAGAACCTCCGATTGACGGGTCAAACAGGTCATGCGAACTCAATGTGCAATGTTTTATTTTGAAGGGGTTTTGGATATATCGGGGGCCCCGTAGAGTTTTTACGGGGGTCCCGCTACCCGGATAGCGGGCTGGGGATCAAAGGGGCTAGCAGCCCCCTTGCGGGGTGCGGGGAAGCGCCACGTTAGAAAATTTTTTCTAACGGGGGACAGTGTTGTAGAGTGTGTGTGTATAAGGGAAAAGGGCATCCAAAGGATGCGTGGGAGAAAGCGCCAGCGCCTCACGTGCGCGGCACACGGTCGCTGGTGCTATCGCCTTAGGCGCTAGCGCTTTGGGCGTCGGGGCGCTAGCGCTTCACGTGCCAGGCATGTGGGCACTCCGGCGCTGGGGCGCTAGCGCCTCACATGCTAGGCACGTGGGCTCTCGGGCGCTAGCGCCTCACGTGCCAGGCACGTGGGCGCTCGGGCGCTCGGGTGCTAGCGCCACACGTGCCAGGCACATGGGCGCTTGCCAGGCACGTGGGCGCTCGGGCACTAGCGCTTTGGGCGCTAGCGCCTCATGTGCCAGGCATGTGGGAGCTCAGGCGCTCGGGCGCTGGGCGGCAAAAGGGACTTGGTCCCTGCACCGGGAGTTGTACTTCCAGAAAGAAATACTTATTATTTTTTTTTTGTGTGTGTGTGTATGAGGAGTTAAACTCCTAAGATATTTTTGAAGCTGATGAAGGGGCTTCTCCCCTTGAGCCCTGGATCTTCCCCAAAGTGGGGTCTTTGGAGATGGGTCTCCTTCTTCCTTCTCTGTTGGCCGGCTCTTGGATAACAAGAGGGGTGAG
Organism: Agapanthus africanus; assembly: GCA_030015575.1. Taxonomy (NCBI): domain Eukaryota; kingdom Viridiplantae; phylum Streptophyta; class Magnoliopsida; order Asparagales; family Amaryllidaceae; genus Agapanthus; species Agapanthus africanus. The sequence continues at coordinate 606,022,942 of CM057340.1, forward strand.
ATTTTAAAAATCTCTCCTTTGTAAGATTTGATGGAAGATCCAAACTCCCCTTTGTGGGTTTTGTGGTAAAAAACTATTTAGTTTTGGAAAAGGAAGAGTAAAACTCTTGATTTAATTCAAAAGAAAGAAGAAGGTTTTAGAACCTTGAGAAAGGAGAAAGAGCACAGATCTTGATTTTTTTTTGGAGAGAGAAAAAGTTCCTTAGATATTTTCATCATGTTGCCTTATATAGGCTTACACATTTACATATAGCCCATTGGGCTTTACAAAATGACATTTTGCCCATCCCATGTCTCATGTGCTATTTCTTTTTGCACATAAGCCATGGGCTTTACAAAAATTTGGTTTTATGCCCATTTTCTTACATTTATTCATAAAATAAAATAAAAGAAATACACAAAAATTATTTATTACAAAATTTTTATTTTGGCATGGGGGGAGGCCGGCCGCTTCATGTTCGGCCTCGACTCGGGTATTGGCCCACTTGACCTGGGTTTGGGCCCACTTGGCTTGGGGCTGACTTTGATTTTGACTTGGTCAACCGGGGTGTAAATTTTTACCCCAACACACCTCAAGTATTTTATTATCGTTTTTAAAGTTTTCATTGATTTATATTTTATCATTATGACATTTCTAGTGAATAAAACCTATTTTTCATAATATATGGTATTTATTTGTAATATTGAACTTGTATGGAATTGCATGGTATTTTCTTGTAAATGAGTTGTTTTTCTTGAAATTTGGAAATGTGGAATATTATAAATATTAAAAATAGATATTTTGATATTAATTACATATATATATATATATTTATTAAAAATATAAGTTTTATTTATAGTAGAAATCACATTTTCTAAAGAATATTGTATTTTAAATCTTTCGAGACCGAATGCTCCTTGCGGAGGTCTGCATCTCGCACTACTAAGCCCGAGGATGTGCGATAATCCGCACCATCCTGAACGGGTTCCCCAAATGGGTTTTAGCGGCGCTTTGCAAAGATTTGTTTAAAATACATAATCTTGTAGAAAAAGATTTTTATAAGTTTGAGGTAGTTTTGTGTAAAACCGTATTTTCCCAAGACTATGCTTTCCAATATCATTGTGCTATGTTACATATGAGTGTTGTGAGGAGGTAGGTCATTACCTCGTGAACTATCTAAAGGTATAGCAAGGGTAATGATGTTTCTATGTCGAAACTAAATTATATGGTATTTTTTTGTAAAAGTGCAATAAAAATTGAAATATGAATTCTTTTGATATGGAACTTGTTCAATATGTTTTGTTAAAGATTAATAGTCATGTTGTGAGAGATTGGTATTGTTGTATTTAAGAAAATTGGAACTTTTTAAAGAAAACCGAATTGGAAGTCGGATTAACTCCGCTTCCGTCGGGTTTTAGAAATATGAGTTTTTACAATAGCAAAGTGAGGTGGGAGGAGGGACTTACTAGATTGTAGATTAGTGAAGAGGAAGAGGGAGTGGTAGGAGGTGCCGGTGCGTCGTTTCGTCGCCGGGAGCACCTAGGGTTGTCATCGGAAGTTCGTCGGAGTTTCGCCCTTCGCTAACTCCACTTGTACACAAAAGTTCTAGGGATTTTTCTTGAGAGTTTGGATAGAGTTTGTGAGTTAGGGTGTGTGAGATGGAGTGGTATTTATAAGAAAAGATTAGGGTTTAGGGTAGATGAAAAGATGTATTGAAAATTGTATTAAAGGCTCTGTTATTGTGCAGAGAATTTAGACCACACAGGGGTTAAGGGGAGACCAAGAGGCAGAGGAGTCATGAAGAGAAATCGGCGATCCATGCCGAGTCGGCCGGGTCAGGCCGGGTCTCGCCGCCACGTGTCCTATGTCTGTTGGTCTATCTCCTGGGCTCGTTTGTTTTTAGTGTGACCTTTGGGTTTACGGGTTATGCACGTGTAGACTCTTGGGCTTCTAAAAAGATTAAAAGAAAACAATATAAAAAATAATGTGGCTGATAGGATTTGAACTCTGGTGCTATGGTTCAGCAGTGCAAGGTCTTACCAGTGAGCTACAAGCTCCTTCTTGCTATTAAAAAGCAAAACAAACTTATAACTAGTGCTCAGGCTCAAGTACCCCTTTCTGTATTTTTGAAAAATTTATACAGAAAGTTGTACAGAAAATTTAGGGTTGTTACACTATACAATGAAGGCCTCTAGGGCATACATATCCAACAGTTACATAGATTGGCTTTGGTACGATGGAGTAGGCAACTCAAGTAGAGTAACGTAACGTATGTATGTTCCGCGACATATTTACGATACGATACTCTGCTTAAGTGACCTTAGGATTTATGTCTTGTTAACTATTTTCTTGACTCTCTGCATCATTTTGTTCCCATTGTTACATACTACCAACTCTCATTTTCTTGTTCCAATTTCCATGGCTATACGAGCCGAGAGAGCCGCAGCTAAGGATGTAGCCAGGGTAGGTCCGCCAGTGACGGGGATTGACCAGCAGGGCATTCCGATGGCATAAGGACATGTCGATCCTCCTCTTCTCGACCGGATGACTAGAATGGAGGAGGGCATGTTAAGCTTACAGCAGATGATAGGGCAGTTGGTCAAGGCCACCCGAATTCAGAGGTAGGACGATGCACCGTCTATTCTAGATCCCGTTGTACCGCCCGTTCTGACAGACGCACTCGTTGTCGCATGGGTTATGGAGGTATCGCTTCCGGAGTTTATAAGGCTGAAGCCTTCGGTATTCATAGGGACAAATGCAGCAGAGGATCCTCGGTCGTTCCTCGACAGGATGGTTAGGATTAATAGGTCTTTAAGGTACTCATATGAGAGATAGGTGGAGTTGCCTAGTTTTTAATTAGAAGGACTTGCCCAGACTTGGTGAGAGTCGATTGAGAGCGGTCGTGCAGAAGATCTTCCTTCGATGGCATGGGCAGAGTTCTCTAAAGTCTTCCTAGCCCGATTCTTTCCGTAGAGCGTGAGAGACGCTAGAGCTCGTAGTTTTGAGGCATTACGCAAACTAGTGAGTATGTCCGTACCCGACTTCGACTTGCAGTTCACTCAGCTGTTGCGCTATGCTCCGTACTTGGTTCCCACCGAGGAGCTCACGGTGAAGAGATATGTGAGGAGTCTTGATACCTAGTTGTTCCTTTCTCTTAGCGCCTAGCACTTTGCTAAGTATGCCGAGGCTATAGATGCAATGATAAGAGTGGAGGAGCATTTCAATGAGACGGCGGTTGCTCCAGAACCAAAGAGGGTTTGTTCCAGAATTCCATTTCCGGACAAAGATGCCGTGGCGGATTCATTCTAGGACGTGGCGGCGGCAGAGGTTGGACTGATGGCCGGATGTATGGCTCGTATCCTGAGGGGTAGAGGTCACCACTGACATGTTTTAGCTGCGGGAGTCTAGATCATTTCTACAGGGACTGTCTAAAGAGACGTCAGGGAGGGACTGTAGGTTCTCAGACCGCTTTATCCCCTCCACCTCATCCTCCAATGGCCTTACTTCCTCCACCTTTCACCGCTCCGTGCCAGACAGTTACTCCGAGAGGCTGTAGTGTTGGTGGTCGTGCATAGAGGGGACCTAGAGGCAGATGCATAGGACCCCAAGGAAGAGGTGGGGGTTAGGCTAAGGTTTTCTCCTTGACTCCTAGGATGCCCAGGCATCCAATGCAGTGGTTACAGATACTCTTCCCGTATGTTCCTTTGATGCATATATTTTATTCGATCCCGGTTCTACGCACTCATATGTATCCTCACAATTTGCACTGAGACAAGGTATAAATTCGTCATTGTTAGACATACCGTTAGTTGTGGTTACTCCAGTAGGAGGGTTTTTCGTAGCACAACACGTATATAGATTATATTCCGTATGGATTGGTGATAGAGATTCGTTAGTCGATTTGATCCTTTTACATATGTTAGATTTCGACGTCCTTCTCGGCATGGATTGGATGGCCGCTTGTCATGCGTACGTTGATTGCCGCGGGAAGATGATTAGATTATGTTTTCCTGGTAAGATGGTATTGGTTGTGTAGGGGTACCACAGTGCCGCTCCTGCCAATCTGGTTTCTGCACTATGTGGTAGTCGGCTTTTGAGGAAGGGATGTCGTGGGTTTTTAGCGTATATTCAGGATATTTGAGCCGCAGAGGTCCCGTTGGACCAGGTTCCGATCGTGCAAGAGTTTCATGATGTGTTCCCTGATGAGTTACCAGGATTTCCTCCAGAGCGCGATATTGAGTTCTGCATTGACCTGATCTCCGGCACGGGGACTATTTCTATACCGCCCTATCGGATGGCCTTAACAGAGGTTTAGGATCAGCTGCAGCAGTTGCTTGATAGAGGACTTGTTCGTCCGAGTGTATCGCCCTAGGGAGCTCCTGTCCTATTTGTTAAGCAGAAAGACAACAACATGAGATTGTGTATCGATTATCGTCAGCTGAATCGAGTTATGGTGCGAAATATGTATCCATTACCTCGCATTGACTATTTGTTCGATTAGCTGTAGGGAGCAGGATATTTCTTGAAGATTGATTTGTGATCAGGGTATCATCAGTTGTGAGTTCGGAATGACAAAATTCCAAAGACTGCTTTTCGGACGCGCTACGGGCATTATGAGTTATTGGTGATGTCATTCGGGCTCACCAATATCCTAGCAGTGTTCATTGATCTGATGAACCGGATCTTTAAGCTGTTTCTCGACCAGTTTATCATCGTGTCCATAGAATTTAACTTGGTCTACTCTAGGAGTCGCGAGGATCATGAGCAGCATTTGAGGATTGCGTTGCAGACTCTACGAGAGCATCAGCTTTTTGCCAAATTCTCAAAGGGCGCTTTCTGGCTTGATAGTGTGGATTTCTTGGGTCACATCATTACGAAAGATGATATGTAGGTAGATCCGAAGAAGATTAAGGTGGTACAATATTGGCCCAGACCCGTTTCAGTGACTGGGATTCGTAGCCTTTTGGGCTTAGCAGGTTATTACCATCGCTTCGTGCAAGATTTCTCGCATATTGCTGCACCTATGACCGGTCTGACCCGAAAGGGAGTTCTATTTCTGTGAACTGATGAGTGTGAGTAGAGTTTCTAGTAGTTGAAGACTCGTATGACGACTATGCAGTCCTATCCTTGCCTTCAGGCTCAAGAGGTTTTGTTGTGTATTGTGACGCGTCTCGTGTGGATTTAGATTGTGTGTTGATCAGCATGGCAGAGTTATTGGGTATGGTCGACCGTTGAAAAACACGAGCAGAACTACTCTACTCACGATCAGGATATGGTTAAGGTGGCTTTTGCTCTTAAGATTTGGAGAGATTACTTGTACGGAGAGTCATGCCAGATCTTTACAGAGCATAAGAGTCTGAAGTACATATTTTAGCAATGGGATTTGAACTTAAGGCAATGTCGCTGGATGGAGCATGTGAAGGTCGATGATTGTGAGATTCTTTAACATCCGGGCAGAGCTAATGTAGTGGCAGATGCTTTGAGTTGGAAGCCTGGAGGTAGCTTGTCTCATTTGAGCACAATTCAGGGATAGTCGACTGCGGATTGGTAGATTTTGTGCGACAGTGGTATACGGTTCGAGTTTACATCTGTAGGTAGACAATTTGCTCATGTTCGCGCTCGTCCGCTTTTACTCGATCGCAATAGGGAGGCACGGTCCAAGAATGCCCGTATATATGAGATTATGGAGCAGGTTCGGTAGGGGAGAGACTCTGAGTTTATGATCGATAGCTAGGGAGTGTTGCGGTTTGGGACCCGTTTGTGTATGCTCGATTCTGATGGGCTGAGGTGTGAGATCCTAGAGGATGCACATTAGTTTGTTTACAGCGTTCATCCGGGGTCTGCCAAGATGTATCACGATTTATGAGACGTGTACTTATGGGAATGGATGAAACAGGATGTGTCTGATTTCAATTCGAGATGTCTGATTTCCCAGCAAGTCAAGGCCAAGCATAAGAAGCCGGCAGGAGAGTTGCAGCCCTTACCCGTTCCAGAACGGAAATGGGAACAGATATCCATGGATTTCATCGTAGGTTTACCTAGGTCCAGCAGAGGGTATGACTCTATTTGGGTGATTGCGGATCGGTTGACAAAAGCGGCTCACTTCCTTCCGGTGAAAACCACTTTCGGATATACTCAGTGTTTACCGCCGAAAACTGGGAATACGAACGTCTTTCCTGAATTTTAGGGCAAATGCTATATGGAACATATCAATCCATCTCTCCGAAAATACCAATTTGATTTATGGCACCATCTATCGGAGGTTTGGATAGATACGATAGTTTAAGTAGATTTATCAGATTCCCCTTCAATGATAAGGGTTTTTGATTGTGGGGACGCTTTTTCTTATAGGCGCAAACCCCTGCAGTTAATTATATTATCACAAAACGATAACAACTTTCACCTTCTCCATGGATATCACTTCGTGTCGTGTTATATTTGTTTATATGGGGTTGCCCTTGGATTGTATACGGAGACTATTTTTGTCGTCCATAAGGCGCGGATTAGTCCAAATTCATACATTAGATTTGGGTTGAACCTAGGTAGTTCGAATGTTTAAGGATCGCTAATCTTGTTTTAGATTAAGATCAACTTAAAATGTGATTAAGGACCGTTAATCTTATTTTAGATTAAGGTCGACTTAAAACATGCATGATCATGATTGATTTTCCTTTGAAAATCAAAGCAGTCCGAAACTTCAGGGACTTGGTCTAATTTTAAACTAAATGTTGGGCTCTTGATTTTACCCAACAGTGCTAAGCACTAAGCCATATATTTTGTTTTAGGTTTTACATAACCCAACGGTGCTAAGCACTGGGCCCAGAAGCTTAAGCTCCATCATAGGATGTAACATCCTTCCCGCTTCTGTGTTCACGTGCTCTTCACGTGAATAGCCTGGTTTCTTTGGTGTTCACGTGCCTTCCATGTGAGTAGTGCTAAGCACTAATTCGTATGGCGCTCACGTGATTTTCACGTGAACCACTATGTTTCATGGTCGCTCACATGTCTTTCACGTGAGTAGTGCTAAGCACTAATTCATCTGACGCTCACGTGAATGTCACATGAAACACTATCTTCATTGTCGCTCACATGTCTTTTATATGAATAGTGCTGAACACTAATTCATCTAGCGCTGACGTGAATGTCACGCGAAGCACTATCTTTATGGGCGCTCACATGTTTTCACGCGAGACTTTTAGTCTCAGCGCTCACGCGTCTTCCACGTGAGATCTATCTTCAGAGCTTCTTTTGAGAGCTCGCGTGCACATGCCACTGTTTTATATTTTCTTTTGGGCGTTCACGTGCCTTTCATGTGCCATTGTTCCTTTAGGTTTTCACGTGTCTTTCATGTGAACCTTTGTTTTCTTAAGGTGTTCACATGTTTTTCATGCGATCCTTTCCATATTCATGCAGAGATTAACTTTGAAAAATAGAGTTAAACTCTAAAATCTGCAGATGCAAGAACTAAATTCTTTGTTTTTGTGAGAACTGAATTCTTATTGGGATAAAACCTATCTTTAGGTAAAATCATATCTTTTGAGGGAACTAAGTTTCTAGAATATAAATTCCATCTTTTTCTTCTTTTTCTTCTATGTCCTTTTCTTTTTGTTCATGTGGGGAGATAAAACATCACAGTTCTTCTCTGGATTTTGAGTCTGAAGAATAAGATCTTCCCGATGAGAATTGATTTCTCATCTTGTGGGAGATTTGTCTTGTGGATCTAAGATCCATAAGAAAAACTAAGTTCTATTTAAATGGTTAAACCTTTATATCATATTTAAAGGTAGGCAAGAAGAAGATATTCTTATCTTTATTTTTACCTAGGGTTTGAACAAAGGAGGATGATCTTCATCAAAAATAAAATTAAATTCTTGGGTTGTTTTTGGTGGAAGCTCATGAAGGATATTGTATATCTCACAGAAGCTTATGAAGGGTTTTCTCCCTTTGTAACTTGAAATCTCGAGTCCTTTATATAAGGAAAGAAAAACTATCAATTAGTTTGAGAAAATCTCTCGTTCAGAGATATCAATTGATTTAATTGATATTAGAGATTACTCGGGGAATCTTGTCCACTGTTGGATCAAAGATCGAGTGACTTTCTGTTTAACAGAAAATATTTTCTGCTGGTTTTAACAAGATTAGGAAAATATTTTTCTAACAAAGAATTTTATTCTATCTTCTGATTTGATCGGTGATATTAAAATCACCGTTGAATTCTAAATCCAAAGGCTCTCTATTTAACAAATAAAACCTTTCAAATATTAGAAAGATCAGGGGAAATATTTCCCAAATAAAATTTAATTCTATATATAATTTAATTTTACTTGAAGCTAGTGCTTTAAGCTGATGTGTTCACATGCTTTTCACATGAGTGCTCCTATATACATATATGGCAGCGGCGCTCACGTGCTTTACACATGAGAGCTCACGTGTTTAACACGTTGGGTCTTTATAGAATTTAATCATATCTGAAGCTGGTGCTCACATGCTTTCCAACAGAGGCATGCCGTTTACCATTCGTCTCTAGCAGAAACTTCAAGATGCTTTAGACACTCACTTGAGTTTTAGTACCGTCTTTCACCCATAAACCGATGGTCAGCCGGAGCGTACTATTCAGATTCTTGAGAATATGCTCCGAGCATATGCACTAGATTTAGGAGGCAGTTGGGCTCGTCACTTTCCCTTGAGTGAGTTCTCCTACAATAATTGCTTTCAGCAGACGGTTCAGATGTCACCTTTCGAGGCGTTATATGGGAAAAAGTGCCGATCACCGGTTTGTTAGACCGAGCTTAGCAAGAGCAGCCTTCTAGTGCCTCAGTTGGTTCAGAAGACTACCGAGAAAGTCCAGTTGATACGTGACAGAATGAGAACAGCCTAGAGCAGGCAGAAATCTTATGCTGACCGTCGTCGTCACAGGCCTGAGTTCACTGTGGGTGACCATGTGTTTCTCCGGGTTTCTCCGAAGAAGAGTATGATGCAATTTGGCAAAAAGGGAAAGCTCAGTCCCAGATATCTTGGACCTTTCGAGATTCTAGAGAGGGTGGGTGCTGTAGTGTATCGTTTAGCACTCTCATCCAGTTTTCCGGATGTGCACCGTATGTTTCATGTGTCCATACTCCGCAAGTACCTTCCTGATCCTTCTCACACTATTCAGCATAAGACTGTCCAGCTGGAGCGCGATCCATCTTACACCGAGTAGCCGATGGCCATTCTAGACTGGCAGGTGAAGAAGCTGAGATCTAAATTACTCCCTTCTGTAAAGGTTTCGTGGTATGGACCAAATAGCGAGGAGGGCACCTGTGAAGTCGAGGGTGAGATGCAGAAGAAATTTCCCCATCTCTTCGAAGGCACGCGTAGTTAGATTTTAAATTCGGAGACCGAATTTTCTTAAAGGGGATATTGTAACATTTCGTAAAAATTTAAAATATTTATGTTTGTATTTATTTAATAATAAAATGAATTTTTATATATGAGACAACATTTTATTTTTCTAAGTCTATTTTAAATTGTGTCATAGCAAATATGTTGTTCTCATTAGGGTTTTGATTTAATTCTTTTTATTTTTAAAAAATGAGAAGAGAGGAATAAGTTAAGTTAAAATGTACTTCACCCTCACCACAACTTAACACAAATATCCTAAAAATATCTAACATGTTATGGCTATTTCTTCTCATCTCTCTCATTTATTCTCACAACAAAAATATCTTTAACTCTCTTCCACCCTCATTCTAACCTAATCTCCCTTCACCAAAAATCACCATGGTTCTTGATAATTTCTTCAACTAGATCAATCAAGACACTAAGATAAGCATATCTCTTCAAAAATCTTCACTAAGACATCTCTTGAGCTTGGATTTCTTTTCCCTTCATCACAAGAGGTAAAAACCCTTTTTTCCATTCAAGCTATCATGTCTTACCTAGTTTATAGGTTTTAGTAGATTATTACTACTGGTTTGAGAAATATAGAAGTGTTTTGATGCTTGGAAACTAAGTTTTAAAAGTTTTAAAACTAAGATATTGGTGTTTTTGGTGTTCATATGAAATCTGGTGTAATTGTGGAGCTTTGAAAATTAAACTGGTGGTTTTTCTGAGATGCTTGGACCAACATGAGACCTCATCCAAAGCCCAAACCCCCTTCCCCATTCTTGGCCACCAATTTAATCAGAATGATCGCAATTTGCGGCCAGAACATGGAGTTTAGGGTTGTTCTTTCTACTGTAGCTCACAAACATGATAATTAGACCCATTTTATACTTCTTTTTATCCCCGGTTACATGTATTAAAATCTGGGGAAATTATGTTATAGAAGTTCGACGTTTTACGTTTAAAAACCTAAGTTTTGGTTTTGGTTATTTCCGAAGGGTAGTTCGATGTAGATAGCATGCATTAGAACATGTCGATCGTACGTCCTAGCCTATGTGCATTAGGATATTAGTAACGTTTGCGTTTCAATTCTTATAAATGTGCTTGATTTAATATATAGGATCAGTTGTGGAGACGTCCGACGTGGCGAAGAAGGGCAAAACATTGGTGAGCTTCATCTGGCACGTGTCGATTTTAGGTGAGTAAGAGAATATTTACAAGTGAGAACTCGAACGGATGGCGTATATCACCCCCAATTACCAGAAATTTTATAAAACCCTGTATCGGTTTTTAAACTCCATTCGCGATACTTAACCGCATTTCTATGCTATATATATTATATTGAGTACCATGACATCCCTAGTATACAATTATACTTGCTAGAATAGATACATTTGATAGAACAGAAGCATGCCACTAATGATTCCATGTTGCACAGTTCACAGACTCGCATGCTACACCACACATCATTAGTACTGTCATGACATATAGAATTGCTAGGTTTAACCGTATTACAATGTTTCATGATAGTATCTGTTGCTATTTACCATGTTCCATTATTCGAATTCTATTGTCCGTATAATTACATATTATAGTTGCCAACTATTACATGAATGAATCATTTACTGTTGATATCATAGACTTGATGTTTCTATGGATTTGAGAAACCGCGGGTATCCCTTTATAAAACTGATTTTGTTTTCAAAAGTACGGTTTTATTGTGATATGATGATTTAACGTCTACCATGAGTTTTCTGGTTTTCATGATGAAATATCCGAATCGATGTAGGGGTTAACCAATTACGGATATATGGTGGACCCAGTACGACTTTGAGGGGTTGGAAGTCTGTAGGGAGGTACGGAAAGCCTAGCGAGGATGATAAATACCGGAGGTGACATTGGAGCATGGCAAATTTTTAGAGGATTCCGACCGAGCCTGAATTGATATCAGGAGAGGGTCGATCGGTTAGACGGTGCCTATGATATCCAAAATTTTAGTGTCCATGATAGATACGAGATTGATGAGGATTTGATGATGATTGATATTATTCTTATACGACTTCATTTATATCGCACTTGCATTCATTACTATGCATATCATATTATATATTGTGATGTATATTTCTATTCGTTGATTTGGTAACTCACCCCGTTGTGCTTTAGCTTCTTGCAGGACGGACCGCATGGACACTTAGCAGCGTCACATACACATTTTTTGGGGTTCATCGCATATTTTGCTAGATGGGTTACACGCATAATAACCGTCTCTTTTGTATATGTTTTTCTTTGTATCTAGTGTCACTCCATCAGACCACTTGTATTATTTGACTTAGATTGACTTGTGACTTTAGATATATATTTTTTTGGGTCGAACTCGAGTAGAGTCGACTAGTTAGTTTTAATTACGCAGTTTATTTATATTACTTGTGATCCTTCGCCTTCAAACGTTGTATATAACCGCGTAATTGTGATTCCGCCTTTTGGCGTTGAGATAGCTCCCAAGTGGGGATGCAGGTATATATTTATATGTTTGCGTACCTGTTTTTATCACAAAAATACAAAGGAGGTGCTGCTAAAATTTCAAATAATGAAAAAGCTTTCAACCCTATTTCAAAAAACGTTACATATGCTTTAAAATAAACAGTCCTTATAAACAAATTGTGTTTCATGTTAAATACCCTTTTGAAAAATTCACCTTCTTTATACTTTAAAAAGGTTTAGATCTTGATTTTTGGCTTACTTGGATCGCGTCGATATCTTTAGACGTCACGTGATTTAAGCGCGTGTCAAATTCTGGTAGTGACATACATAAAATTAAATAGGCCACTCTATTGCTTCTTTATATTCATAAAAATGAGAATGATCTCATTTCTTTTTATAAGTTGGAAACATGGATTGAAACCTCTATGATTTCTAATTAATTATTTAAGAATAGGAAACCCTATTCTTTCTTTGAGATATGAAAATTTTATTTCTATAATAGAATTCAGTGTTAAATACACATACATTCTTTATTTAGAACATGATTTAAACCATGTTCTCTTATTGAACACAAAATATGTGTTCATATTGCACAAAAGTTATAAGAATGATAAAATATATTATTATTATGTTGTCCATGAATTTCAAATACATGAATTTCTATTTGATAAAGTTTCATAAAAGAAACTTCTTCTATCCTGACTAATATAAGTCAGAGAAGCCCCAAAATAGGGCTTTCTGTGCACCATTGAAACTCCTTCCGATGGTCGGGACCCCCTTCCCGATGCCTTCATATAAGAATTAAGTGTTAAAAACACTGTATTCTTTCTAATAAAACATATATCTGAATACACAAATCCTATTCATCATTTTAAGATATGGAATCATATCTTCATATTGGAATCAAGTGTTAAAAACACCGTATTCCTTATCATGAACGTACTTTAAGATTATGTTCTATAATTTGAACACAATATGTGTTCATATTGCACAAAACTTATAAGAATGATAAAGTATATCATTCTTATGTTGTGAATGAAATTCAAAATACATGAATTTCTATTTGATGAAGTTTTATAAAAGAAACTTTCTCCATCCTGACTAAGATAAGTCAGAGAAAGCCCTAAATAAGGTTTTCTGTGGACCACCGGGACCCCTTCCCGACTGTAAGGATTCGGTTCTAGGGTCATGATATTCACGGAACATGGAGGAATTAGAAAATATTAATTTTTCAAACATAGAACCAAAATCTAACCAAGATCATCAAATACATGCAATAGGAAAAAAGATAAGAGAGCAAGTCTAGAATGCTATACAACCTTTGTAGCGTGTCTGATCGGCATCGGAAGACCTAAGCTAGACTTCATGAGCTCCGGAAAGTCTACTAGCCGACCGCCTCACTGTAGATGATCCGTGGTGAAGAGTAGTCACCTGAAACTCCATCTCCATTTTCAAATGGAGAAACCCATACATTAAACTTGCTAGGTTAATGTGTGAGACGATGTGATTAAGAAAAGCTCTTTCTTTTTAAATTCTAGCTTCATTTCATGCTCCACCATTTTTCTAAAGAGGAGGAAGAAGATGAAGAAGAAAGCTCTCATGAAATTAGAATTAGAATTAACCTTAAAAGGAAAAGAGAATAAAAGAAGAAAAGAATGAATAAAACAAGAAAAAAAGAGAAGAACAAAGAAGAAGTCTACTCTTCTAATTTGTTCTTTTCATTTCAATTCTTTTCTTTCCTTTTCTATTTTTGTTAATTCTCATCCAATCATGCCTCTTTACAATATATAATAAATACATATTTATAAAGAAAAGAAAACATGTATCAAATACATTTCCATATTACGTATCGTATACACAATAATATATCGGTATCGTATACCAATATAGAAAAATAGGGATAGTTTGTATTCAATACACAATACTAGAAAGCATATCAAAATACTGTTATTAAGTCAACACTTGACTTAATATTCCGGCTTTTAAATTGGCTAGTATTTTTCGGATATTCGATTAAATCATACATTTAATTGAACTCCCGTATGTATCCAATACGCACGCCACATCAACATTTTGTTCGGGCAGGCACTTTCGTTGCGGGACTCTAAAGACCCGTTAATATGCTGGCAGTAGGTTATATAGGATCGTATCTGATTGAATCCAAAACACTTTCAGATTCAATCCGCTCATGGGTTAACTCACAAGCTCGTCAGTGGTACTAGCTGTACGTAACGACTACCTAGATATGAGCAAGATAAAAGCAGGTCGACGAGCAAACTCATCAGGACCTTACAAAATCTATATGCGATGAATACTATACAGTCCGTGTTCACCAACGAAAGATAGAGACCGAGACGTTAGGACGTCTGACCTGAATTTTGGGGGTAGATGCTATTTGGATTTATCCATCTACTTCTCCGAAAATACCAAGTTGATTTATGACACCATATATCGGAGGTTTGGGTGGATGCGACCATTGTAGAAGACATTATCAGATTCCCCCTCATTTTATGAGGGTTTTGATTGTGGGGATGCTCTTCCCTGCAGGCGCAAGCCCCTGCAGTTAATTACATTCCCGCATTGCGATAACCACTTTCTCCTTCTCCAGTAGTTCATTTCGTGTCGTGTGTATTTTTGTTTGTTTTGGTTGCCCGTGGATTGTATACGGAGACTAGTTTATTCTGTCGCCCGTAGGGCGCGGACTAGTCCAAATCCGTATATTTTAGATTTGGGATTTTGAACTTGAGTTATATTTTTCCTTTAGTTCAAAATATTTTGTTGGGTCTAAGGACCGTTAATCTAGTTTGAGATTAAGATCGAATTAAACGTATGAGCATTTGGGCCCAATTATTTTAGTTTAAGGACATCACGGTCCATTATAGCCATATTTGAAGTGGATTGTTGGTTTAGGGACATTTTGGTCCAACATTCCCGTTTTGGGGACGAATGTTAGTTTGAGAATGTTTCTGTCCCTTATCGCCATTTTTGAAGAGAATATTAGTTTAGGGACATTTCGGTCCAACGTTCATCTTGCGCGTACGTGTATTTATTACGTGGCGGAGTGAACGATGGAGATATGGAATGCGCCTAATTTAGGGTGCGATCCGATTTGGGGTATGCACGTCAATTTGTATGACGAAAGGAGTTGTTGGTTGTCGAGACCCACCACCTCTCTGAAGATATTGAGGAATTACAACGACATATATCAGAGGTGTGGAAAGATATACCCTTGAACTAAATCCCGTATTTGAGAGAAAAAGGGATTGTGGTGGATTTAAGAATCATTAGTCGTATTTGAGACTAAGATTACTTTAGGAGATATGGGATGAATATCATTTTGAATATAATCAATGAAAGATCACTAATCATGGTTGAGACTAAAATCGGTTTAGGAAATCAAGAGTATATGGGCTCGCTTGATTTAAATTCAAGGAGCTTTAACCTTAAGGAACTTAGCCAATTTGGGCTGAGATTGGATTTCTATACTACCCAGTAGTGTTAAACACTAATATATGCAGTGCTCACGTATATTTCAGTGGGGCGCTGGGGTAGCGCTGAGCACTGAGTTTTTTGGCGCTCACGTGTTTTTCACATGAGGCGCTACTATAGTGCTAAGTGCTAATCTTCTTTGGCGCTCACGCGTGAAATATATGAGACGCTTAGATATGGGCGCTGCCCAATCAGTGCTAATCACTTTAGTCATTTTGACTGAATATAGAGTGCTAAGCATTTTGCATGGTACCCACATGAGAAACACGTGAGTGCTGAGCATTGATTTCAGGTTTTGTTTGCTCACCTCCCTCTTTTTTGACATAAGTGCTAAGCACTTGGCTAGAGCTCACGTATGAAACACGCGGGACGCCAGATTTTGGGTTTCTAAGAGTAGTTCACGTGTATTTCATGTGATGGCTTTATTTTGGGGTGTTGGGCTGCTTTATTTGGTGGCCGCCTGATCAACACAGAGGAGTTTTTTTTGCTCTTTGGACGCTCACGTGGGAAGCACGTGAGGCGTTTTAGTTTTTTTTGTTTGTTTTAAGCACTCACGTGGGGAACACGTGAGGCACCATAATAGTGCTAAGCACTAATTTTACTCACGTGTGTTTCACGTGAGACGCCAAGTTCTTCTTGTTCTTAGAGATATTGATCTCTGTTAATGACATTTTAGTCATTGATGATCGTTAAGATTTCTATTTTGAAAATCTTGGATCATCATCATTGTTTTTATTGGAGAAACTAAGTTCTTTTTCACTTTTATAAGAACCAAGTTCTTTATGTAGGGTTAAACCCTAATTTCGGGGGAATTAAATTCTCATATGTTCTTATTCTTTCTCTTTCTTTTTAACCTAGTTCTTTTTCCTTAAGTTTTGAATCTACAGAACAAAATCTCCCCGATGAGAATTAAATTCTCAACTTGTGGGGAGATTTGCTTCTGCAAATCTCAACCAGAGAAAGAACTAAGTTCTTATGTGAATGGTTAAACGCTTAGATAGGTAAAATAGAGACGATATGATCTATGTGTTTTCTTTACCCAGGGTTTTAATGAGGAGAGTCTTCTTCTTTGAGAATTAAATTCTTTGTTCTCTCAAGAGCTCACCGTATTTTTTTTGCAGAAGCTTCTGTTCGTCCGTCCGTGTTCTCTCTCTCTCCCTCTTCTTTTTTCTCCATGTCTCTGTAAAACTTGAAGTCTTGGGTCCTTTATATAGTGAAGGCAAGTTTGTTAATTAAATTCTCTCGTTGAGAGATTCCATTGATTTTATTGGTCTCAAAATCTGTCCGCGGAATTTTACCCATCGTTGGATCTTTAATCCAAGTGTATATGTCTCACAAAATATGTTTCTCATTTTAACAAGATTGAGGGAATATTCTCCCATATATAGAATAAAATTCTATTGAACAGTGATATTTTTATCACCATTGGATTTTTAATCTAAGAGTGCTCGGTGTAATAGAGCACAATCTTTCTTTGTTTAGAAAGATATGAGAAATATTTTCCATCTCATTGGATCTTTGATCCACTAACTTTCTGTTTAACAGAAAATATCCTTCCAAATAGAATTTAATTCTACGCTTAATCATTATTGGATCCTTGATCTAACGGTTCATTGAGTAGAATTTAATTCTACGTAAGGAGGTGCCCTCATGTGTTTAACACGTGGGGCTTATTTATCTCCTCTAATTTGGCGCCCACATGCCTTGCATATGGGCACCCACGTGTTTAACACGTGAGGGCAATTTGGCCTTTAGTTGTTTGACTGCAGCGCCTTTATACTTTGCATATAGGCGCTTACATATTTAACACGTGAGGTTTATTTCAATTGTTTGATTGCAGCGCCTATATGCTTTACATATAGGCGCTTACGTGTTTAACACGTGAGGCTTATTTAGCCCATCAATTGTTTGATTGCAGTGCCTATATGCTTTGCATATAGACGCTCACGTGTTTAACACGTGAGGCTCATTTAGCCTATCAGTTGTTTGATTACAGCGCCTATATGTTTTGCATATAGGCGCTCACGTGTTTAACACGTGAGGCTTGAGTTGTGGGGAATTTTCTCCCTGTTTTTTTATGAGGGAACAAATTCCCCCCAGTATTGTTCTCACGTGTCTTGCATGTGAGTGCAACGCCGTCCATATTTATCATCATTGGATTGCCTAGGGGAATGGGAAGCCGAACCGCTTCCCATCATGTCTTATAAATAGAGCCTTTGGCCCTTGAGATGACCACTGTTTCTGCATCTTCTTCCTTAACTCTTTCCTTGAGAATTTAATTCTCCTTTCTGAGCTTAGCTCTCTTCCCATAGAACTTCAGAGTTAAACTGTGCAAAAACTCTTCTTGGTAAGGATTATGAACGGAATTCATTTCCTAGGAAACCCATTTTGTTCTTGCCTTGGATTTTAAATCCATCAACAGAGCTTTACTCTTTTCTTGAATTGATCTCTAGAGATCTAAAAAAACTCTCTTTTATAAATAGACTCCGGGGTCTTGAATCAATGAGGATTGTTAGTTCTCCTCTTAGGGTTTATCCTATCACTGATCTTTAAGGATCCTTGGAATTCAATTCCATTTTCTTTGTTTTCCCACCATGGGGGTTTCTGGGATTTGACCCCACTATTAAAGGAATTTAATTCTACTTTCTTACAAAACTTAGCTCTGAGAGATCCAGAGACTTTTGGGAATTTTATTCCCTTTCTGTTCTTGAGCATTTTCCTTTTTAGGGTTTTAATACCCTTTTCACAGATTTGAATCTGTTGTCCGTTTTAAAGAGCCCGCCTTTTGGGCAATATTAGGAGTTTTTAACTCCACTATTTAATGAGCACTATTTATTTAATGAGAATTCTTTCGGATTCTCACAATGGGCACATGTCTCATCATTGATGAGCCATCACCTTGATTTTATGGGGCCCACTATAGTGATTTTAATATATTAATCACAAACTCTCCACTTTTTTTTAGGTACCATGGCTGGTCTTCTGTACGATCTTGAAGAGATTGTCTCTTAGGAGGAGATTCGTATCCAAGGCCACTATCAGGGCCAGGAGTTTATTGACGCTCAATTCGACGCGGTGATGCGTCGCTTCGACGATTACAACAGTCGATTGCTCCCCTGCCGTTTTGCCCTTTTGAAGATCGTTGTTGGGTTGATCTGGGAAGCTATACTTGGGCGTCTTGAGGTTATGCCGCTTCAAGCACTCAATGATACTAAAGACAAGGTGCATTCTTTGTATATGATGGGGTTGATATCGAAGAAACGGCGAGATAATCTTATCGCCATCTTGCACCGTGTCTTTCAACAAAAGGCGATAGTATCAGCATACCAGAGAGTGGAGGACATTAGTTGAGACCCTGATGCTTGCATCCGAGAGAAGATGCACAAAAAGATGGTCGATGAAGCTGAAGGCACACTGCTCAAACTTGCTTTTGAGTTTGAAAATCAGTGTTCGGAATTTAGCGTCTTGCCGTTGTAGACCTCAGATGATATAGTAGTGTTTTTTTTATCACTGTGTAATCTTTTCTGAAGTATGAATGATAAGCCCTTTTTTCTTTCATATCCGCACTTTCCTTTTCTTGATTGTTTTGATTCGGCGCGAAGTAGTTTATGCACTCATTTCAGAGTTTGTAGTTTATCCACTCATCTCGGAGTTTGTAGTTTATTCACTCATCTTGGAGTCTCTAGTTTATGTACTCATTTCGGAGTTTTTAGGTTATTCCCTCGTCTCAGAGTCTCTAGTTTATGTACTCATATCGGAGTTTGTAGTTTATTCACTCATTTCGGATTTATGTACTCATTTCGGAGTTTCTAGTTTATGTACTCATTTCGGAGTTTGTAGTTTATTCACTCGTCTTGGAGTCTCTAGTTTATGTACCCATCTCGGAGTTTGTAGTTTATCCACTCATCTCGAAGTTTGTAGTTTATTCACTCATCTTGGAGTCTCTAGTTTATGTACTCATTTCGGAGTTTGTAGTTTATTCCCTCGTTTCAGAGTCTCTAGTTTATGTACTCATCTCGGAGTTTGTAGTTTATTCACTCATTTCGGATTTATGTACTCATTTCGGAGTTTCTAGTTTATGTACTCATTTCGGAGTTTGTAGTTTATTCACTCGTCTCGGAGTCTCTAGTTTATGTACCCATCTCGGAGTTTGTAGTTTATTCACTCATTTCGGAGTCTCTAGTTTATGTACTCATCTCGGAGTTTGTAGTTTATTCGCTCGTTTCGAAGTCTCTAGTTTATGTACTCATTTCGGAGTTTCTTTAGTTTACCTCCCTTGGGTTTACATGCAAACTTGTCCTAACGTTGTTTATATATAGTCCCCATTCTTTACGACAGAGGTCCATTAGGTTTGTGGTACTAGGGTTTTAGTCCATGGTACCGTTGCGTTGGACGATGTATTCTTCGATATGCAGTCTTTAAGCTGTTGTTCGAGTAACCCCGCGACTGTAGTGTCTCTGATCCCTTCGGAGGATGGACAAGACGTCTTCAAGTAATCTCCTTAGGCCATATTACCGTCGGAAGAACAAGCGTTAGGAATTTGTCATGACGCTCTTTACTTGAGGTTAGGCTCAATTTGGAGCCCCGATGAGTCATAACCACACCCTTCTTGGGTGGGATGATCTCCGATGATCTTTTAGGCTTTATATGAGTTGCCATCAAGACCTAAAGTATGGCCTATGCCGTCACTTTTTCTTTGACGATGTCGCGTTGATTCCTTTTTTTGCTGAAATAGGGTAGACATCTGTAGGACCTCTATGCTGCCTGTATTGCAATCGAAATCCGGATCTAGGAATATACCATCGCTCCTCTTTGATTTGACCCTTGGGTCTTTTGTCGCTATTGTGCCTGCATCCTGCTGGAATGAGAAGGAACGCATGGATATTCTTAAGGTTGTATATGTACCATCAAGATTTGGAGATAGGATTTTGCCATCGCTCCTTTTTATTTGACCATTGGGTCCCTGTAGATGTCGCATCTGCACCTTGCTGGAATAAGAAGGACGTCAAGTTGGAGCTAGGATTTTGCCATTACTCCATTTCGATTTGGCTCCTTGGAGCTTTGTTGACGTCGCATCCGCACCGAGAAGGAACGTCGAGTCGGAGCTGGGATTTTGCCGTCGCTCCTTTTTGGTTTGGCTCCTTAGAGCTTTGTTGACGTTGTATCTGCATCCTGTCGGAATGAGAAGAACGTCGGGATGACCTCTAGACTGTACATGTTGCCATTAAGATCTGGCTCTCTCTTTGACAAAGCCTGATGGGAAAATTTGGTTCCTTTTTTCATTTGTGTCCATGGATTGTATACAAGGGTCGATGTGGACCTACCTGCAGGGCAGAAAAGTTTCATTTTTTTATTATATATATATTTTTATTTTTCCGCGATACTCTATCATTTCATCTTTTTATATCGCGAAAGTCACGATTGCCCAATCATCTCGGCCACTCGCTACTTTTTATTGCGAATTGCCCTATCATTTCGGCTCTTTTTTATATATATTTTTGCTCGCTGATTTTTGTCGCGAGTTGGGGACTTGGTCCTGATACCAATTGCGGCATCAGTATCGCTACAACTGGAATATTGCCAGCAGCGAATCATCATTTTCCATGAGAGGACTTGAAATTTGATACCTATTAGGGCATCAATATCGCTGCAACTGGAATGTTGCCAGGAGCGAATCATCATTTACCTTGAGAGGACTTAGAGTTTGACACCTGTTTAGGCATCAGCATCACTACAACTAGAATGTTGCCAGAAGCAAATCATCATTTGCCTTTGTTGATTTGAACAAAGATGGCTTAGCAAACAGGGTTAGGATCTTGTCGACTAAGACTTTTTGACTTTATGAGCCGTAAGGGTCTCATAAAGGTTTTTCTTCCTACGAGTCGTGAGGATCTCATAGGTGTATTTTCTCCTTAAGAATCGTGAGGACTCCTAAGTGCGTTTTCTCTTATAAGTCGTAAGGATCTTATAAGAGTATTTTCTCCTTATAAGTCGAGAGGACTTACAAATGTCGTTCACCATATGGGGACATTTCTTACCATTGGTGGAACTTGGTGGGGGAATATTTATTTATGCCCGTGGATTATATACAAGGGTCAATATTAGACCACCTGTAGGGCAATATTAGGGGAATATGGCGGCTTAAGAACAGGTTCAGATCCCTGTTGCTTAAGGCTTTTGAATCCTATGAGCCGTGAGCGTCTCATAGGGGGAAATTCTCCTTACGAGTCATGAGGATCTCGTAAGTGTACTTTCTCTTTAGAAATCGTGTGGATTTCTAAGTGTGTTGCTACTTTGTGAGTCGTAAGGATCCCATGCAGATTTTTTTTACGAGATTGCTCCTTTTCGGGTTTTCGCAAAGCTCGCCGGCAGTCCTGCTATTTTTTACTCATGGAGCCCTCTCTGGTTTTCATCCGTACCCATTTCGCTTGAGGACATACCCTTTTTTTACAATGGAATAACCGAGAGCAGTTTCGCTGCAGGTGCCTATCAATTTGTCGGTAGGACTTAGGGGTGACTTCATCGCTGGAATAGCTGTGCAGCCAGTGAGACTTGAGTTGCAATCTTTGCTGCCAAGACTTCGATTGCAATATAGATCTCAAGGGAATGTATCGCCGTATTTGGAGCGATGCACTAGTTTAGGGATGTTCCGGTCCATTATCGCCATGTTTGAAGCAAAATTTTAGTTTAAGGACTTCTCGGTCCGTTGTCTCCACGTTTGAGGCGAAGTTTTAGTTTAAGGACATCTCGATCCGTTGTTAGTTTAGGGACGTCTCGGTCCGTTATCGCCGTTTTTGAGGAGACGAAGCTTTTTGGATACTATTCTCAGAGCTCTGATTCAGGAAGATAGCGAGCGGACATAGGCGTCGTCATCTATCATTGACCTAAGTCATGACTCGTCAAGTGTTCATATAAGAATTTTGCACTTTTATACCGCCCATTCTTAATCGCATTGCATATAGGTAGGTACTTTTGATCCATGTTTGCTAAATAATTGCAGGTCACATGTTCTCAGCTCAAAACAATGAAAATCAAGAGCAGTCACGACAAATTCAGGACAACTGCCAACAACAGATAAAACTGCGGGATTTCGCTTGCCATCCTTCAGGTGCCGCCTACCAGTTTGAGAGACAAAATGTAAATCAAGGGTCATTCATGCACAAAACACAAGGAGGCAGCACAAGAATCGAGTTAATAACGCGGAGCTCAAGAAAATCAAGGCAAAAGTCTATATTCTTTCATATTTTTGGACTATTGAGAATCTGGGAGAAAAATAAAGTGATTCTGAAAAACCAAGTGTACTAAACAGAGAAGAATAGCAACATGGAAACCCAAGAAAAAACGACACACAAACTCATCCAAAGCGCCGCGGAACCGCGGACGATGTGGCACTTATACGGCGGTTCCGCGGCCGAGTTGACTCGGAGACAGATGATATTTTTGGGGTGTTTTTGTAATTTCATGTGGGCTCATATTTTGGCCCTAGGGTTTCATGTATCTGCCTATAAATAGCCCAGTTTCAAGCCAAGTAAGGGGATCAATCTTGTGTTAGGATTTAGTATAGTTAGTTTGTAACTTTTTCTTCCTCTTCATCTATTCTCCATTAATATTGTAGTGAGCTTTTGAGTGAAGGATGAATAAAGAAAAGTTCTTTTTATATGCATGTCTTATAATCGAGTTCTTATATTTTGCTTGTAATTCACTTTTTTTAAAGTAGTTGTTGTTTGTTTGTGTGTGTGTTTGTTTGTTTTTTTTCTCTTTTCTTTTATCCTTGCAACAATGATGCTTAAGTGTGATCCTTGCCTAAGTGAGGTCCCAAATAGCTAGTTGTGATTTTCTACCTCATTTCTTTCTATCTTCTTTGTTTATCTTATTTTCCTTTATAATGGGTGAGTAGTTTCTCACTTGTTAGGGTAGGATAAGGAAAGTTTGAGAGAAGAAAATCTCTCTCACTCTTTTTTTTGCCCAACATCTTGATTCGAACTCCCGTCAAGGTAACCACAATCCGCTCCCTACGGCACCCTATCCTACATGATAATGGTGACACCCTAGTGAGACCCGTTGTGGTTGAATTGACTGGAGGTTATGGATAAGAGCTAAGAACGGACGGATAAGGACCAAAAGGAAGGAACTAAGCGTTGGAAAGCCTAGCTTATACTCGCAAGTTTCCTTCCTAGTCGTGCTAATCCCCGTTGTTGCCTATTACCGTAACATCGATATTAAGAGTGGCAAACGAATGAAGTGAGCGAACTCCTAACTCAAACTAACATAATCCTAACCCTAATAAGTTCTTTTATCATACATATTTAGCATATAGTTAATCTTGAACAAACCTGGACAATTTGGACTTAACTCGTTAAACACTAAGAAAAAGATTCCCATCTTTCCGTGGACCGACCCGTACTCATCCGGCTAGTTACCAAGCGAAACCGTCTTGATTGCGGTAATTAAAACTAGCACATAAAGAATAATTTCAATCATCAAGGGTTGTATTTTTTAAGGAATCGTCCGTTTATTGGCCGGAAGGGTCTTTCGCCATGCATATCCATGAGCAGGTAGGCTCCACCTTGGTAGACTTTGTCTATGATGTACGGGCCTTCATAGTTCGGCTCGAACTTTCCCTGTTTTTCACGATTGGGGATCATTGGTCTTTTGACGACTAGCACGAGTTCGCCTTGGCGGAATGTTCTTGGCCTGGTCAGTTTTTCGTATGACTACGTCGTGCTTGCTTTATAAGCATCTAGGTTTTGCTGTGTTATAAGTGTAGGGTTCATAGGCACACTCAAGAGCTCTCACAAGGCATCAACCATGCCAAATTCAAAAATTATATGCCGAGAAACCCTAAGCAAAGATCGTTAACTAGAGAATAGGCGAAACAAATGCGAATAAACAACTTTACTCTAAAGTGAACGGAAATACAACCTTTGTAGATCCGGTCCTCCACCTCCATAGCTCCGTGATGACGTCCCTCCGCTATACCTATCGGAATCCGGACTCTGGCGATGGTTTCGTCGGAGAAATGATCGGGCTAGGTCGTCGACTTCGAAGACGAAGATGATCTATGTCGAGGCAACTCAAGATCAAGCTCCAACTTCACCAAGTCATGAAAATTGTGAAGAAAACACCCTATACTACTTGGCAAGTGGTAGAGGATGAAGAAATAGGAAGTGGGTTCACTTTAGAATTAGATTTCTCACTCTTTTTCTCATGTTGCCATTAATGGTAGCAAGCTTTCTTCTTGTTGAAGAAGAAGAAGAAGAAGAAAAAGAATATGATAAGAATAAGTGAATAAATGGAAAATAATATGATTCTTATCATAATGCAACCTTGGGTTAGTTTAACAAGTGTAGAGAATAAACTAGGGTTTAGTTGAATGGTTAGGGTTAAGGAAAAAACAAAATGGTCAAAGCTTTCAAAGCTTCATGAAGTTTCAAGAATGAAACAAATTAAGCCACCATTTTATTCTTGCCAAAATAAACAAATAAATAAATAAAATGAATAAGTGAATAATTCAAAACCCTAACCATTCACTTAACCATGGTTTAAAGTAAACATACACCCAAGCTTGCATGTATCATCAAACATGATACAATCTAGTGCACAAAAATATATCACATATACTTCTTGTGCACATCAAGTGAGAAAATCCATCTTAAGTGAACAAATACTAGTTAATGTAAAGTAATATATCAAATATATAATTATACATCAAATCATTAAATCAACACTTGATTTAATGATCCGGTCATATCGCATATAACCGACTAATATCAAGTGTATCAATGTATCGAATCAACACTTGATTCGGTAACCCGGCTATATCACATATAACCTGCCGATGATACAAATCGCGAGAATAGAATCCAGTATCATATACTGGTATTATTCTCGGTCCCGCACATATCTCATATGCGCTCCTATTTCGTTTCGCTTGAGCCAGGAAACCTCTGTGTAGGACTCTAAAGACTCGTCAATACGCCGGCAGCAGGTGATGATCATATCAAACACCCACAAGCCGCAAGCGGTCTGCTAAACGTAATGGCCACCCGGGTATTGAGCGATCAGAAGATCGACGAGCAAGCCTGCTCATACTCTTGTGAATCCAACCAGTAACACTTACCGTACAGTCCGGTCTCGTCGTCTGATATGTCGCATATCTTGCCTAGGGGTGGTAAACGTCAGACCCCAATAGCTCGATAAGTCATGTCGATATGAGATCTATAACAGTTCGAGAAACTACAGGTAACACTTACCAGTAAATCTCAGCAACCCTGGCCAGGGATTTTCGGTTATAGCCAATCGAACACAGCGCAACATCAACTCCTTAAACCGGGAGAGACGAATCCCCTCCTATCGCTCATTGCCTCCATGTGATTCGGGACTGTACCCAAAAACCACCATTTTGCACGCCCTCTTGGACGTGGTAAGGTGGAAATCAAAGCACAGTGGGAACCACACAAGACTCTATGACGATCTCGGGTCAACAGACTACTCTGTACCAGTGTCACTAGAGAACTGCCATCTGACGTAAGGTATAATACCATCTGGGAGTTCTCGGCGAGTCCGTCCAGTGTACCCAGTCTCCACTGAGCACCCGTATATCATCTCTGATATCAAACACCAATGGATATGAGATCATCCATCGCCCATCTGTATGGGTCGAGAAGGTATACGCTAGTCTACTCTGGTATATCGATGCCCTGTCTCGATACACCCACGACTAGGGACCTTGAAGGATGTACTTATGGACTACCATGTCCCCACTAGTATGATCCGCATCATAGTCCAGGTAGTCAAGTACACATCCTAAGGGCTTTACCAACATGTAACAGAGAGACAATCAGTGTACACGTTAAGGTAAAGAGCAACCAGATAGCATACTATCATGTCGAGCAAGAAAGTCCTTCCTATATATGTCCAAGCATCCGCTACAATATACATCCTATGTATAGTAATGGCCTCTAGGGCATATATATAACTAACAATCTCCCACTTGCACTAGGGCAATCTGATAGCAGTGGTTGTAGTATCTCATACTCAACCATCCCATAAAAGTCTCTCTCTGGGAAAAGGCCTTTGTGAGTGGATCCGCCGTGTTGTCCTCTGAGTCTACTCTCCTAACCTCGATCACCCTGGAGATCAACCATCTCCATGATCAGGTGATACTGCCTTAGAATATGTCTGGATCACTGATGGGACGGACGTTCCTTGGCATAAGCCACAACTCCATTGTCACACAATGGGAGGAACTAAGTTCATCTCATGAACCAATATACACCCAGACTGCCTCTTTGGTAGCATCTTAAGTAGCGATGTATCTTTCCTTTAATCGTCTAGTATGCCACGGTATCTAGCTTGAAACTCTTCCAACATACCGTCCCTTTACTGAGGGTAAAGACAATGCCTGTGACTGACATTCAGTCGTCCTTATCACCCTGAAACCTTTCCAGTGATTCTCCCCTGGATCAATTGATACCATCTCACTTCAACTAGTGAGAATCCTAACATCCATTTAGATCTATCTCATAGATCCAAAACCCAGGATTTAGTAGGTATCACTTTGATCCTATATGGAGAATCATTGTGATAAGCGGAGATTGACCGAGCGCAGCATAGGAAACTTCTTTCTTATCAAGAGTATGTCATCCACGTACTCTACGAGGATCGCCACCATACTCCCTACTACCTTTTTGTTTATACAAGGTTCATCTACCATTTTGATGATGTCAAACTCTTTGACTAACTCATCAAAACAGATGTTCCAACTTCGCGATGCCTGTTTTATCACATAAAACATCTTGCACACGTTTCCGCTGCTCCCACTGTCTACGAGGCCCTCTGGCTGTGTACTTATAGACGCTCTCTTTCAAAACATCATTTAGAAAAGCTGTCATGACACCCAACCACCAGATATCGTAGTCATGGTATATAGCCGTGGCAAGTAGGATCTGGATGAACTTAAGCATAGCTACTCAGAAAAGGTTTCATCATAATCCATACCTGGTCAATGATGCAAACCTTTAACAAGTCTAGCTTTGAAAGTCTCAACTTTTCCATGTACACCAAGTAATCTTCTCAAGATATACTTGCTCCTGATGGGGATTTAACCCTTCAGATAAAGCAACCAAAGTCCATACTTTGTTGGTGTATAAGGATTCCATCTAAGATCGCTAAGCATCCAGCCATTCTTACAGAGTCCCACTCCTGATGGCCAGCTCGAAACTAGTTGGGTCATCATCTCATGATGCAATCCTCGCTCCCACTGTCATAGAGAAACAGAAGTATCTCTCAGGTGGGTGAGGAACCCTACTAGATCAGCGGAGAGGCTGAGGTTCGTCGGTGACTATTGAATCCTTCGGTTCTACCAAATCATCAGCTGCAGTTTGTATAGCTGGAACATTTCCAGTTCTACATAACAGACCTTGCCTCGAGCTTGTCCGGATTTTGCTTTTAGACATAGTCCGGACAACCCCAAATCTTAACTAGCTTAAGACATGGGCTCTTCCCTTATCATATCAAATATGAAGTGGTAGGCAACTGATTTGATTTGAACCCTATTCAATAGGTATGCAACTTCATAAGTGCATAACTCCCAAAAGGAAATAGGAAACTCAGTAGTACTCATCATAGAGCACACCATATCACATAGGGTGCTATTGCTCCGCCCCGATATATCATCGTGCTATGGTGTATACGGAGGAGTAATGCTGAGAGAGAATCTCATTCTCCTTTAGAATAGTCCAGGAATTCCGTGCTCAAGTATTCTCCTTCCTGATCTCATCAAAGGACATAATACTTATACCCTTATTGGTTCTCTACTTCTAACTTATATTCTGTGAATACCTCAAAAGGTTCTGACTTGTGTTTCAACAGGAACATATGTCTGAATCTTGAGAGATCATCAGAGAACGTAATGAAGTATAAAGAACCAGTCCTGGCATGTGTAGACAGGGGACCTTACATACATCATCATGTATCAGTCCCAAGAGTTCACTAACTCTTTCTCTGTTTCCAGTAAACAGAGCTATGGTCATCTTATCTCTGAGACATGACCGGCAAGTTTTCACAAGATGTAAATTCAAACAAATTTAAATATGCATCTTTGTGCAACTTAGCTAGTCGGGTCGCATTGATATGACCTAGTCTACAATACCTCAAGAAGGATCCGTTCATTTCTGAACTCTTCCTCTTGTGTGTGTTCCGTATACTAAAGAATTGTAGTTTGATTTAGAACATCAATGCTTTTAAATAACGTGCATGAACCGATCAACTTTTGATATAGGAAATGTTCAAAACATTATCCAACAATACAAAATTTTATCGTTTCTTTACTAATAAAGAGACTGATATGATTTTGTATATCAGGTTCGGTATCTAATAGCATTTGTTCAGAATCAATGTACTGATAATACAGGGTGACAGTGACCAACAGACTTGGCTGCAACACTTGTCTCGTTTTCTGTCTCATGAAACTTATCACCCGTTCTCAGTTCTCTACCTTTCTGTAGCCCATATAACAGATTACATATGCGGGATCCTGATCCGGTATCACATACTCAGGACGTAAAGGATACTGAGAAACAGTTATGTATAATGAACACACCCGAAGATGATGCATCAGCATGCACTCTCTTCGTTTGGGCGGCACGGGAATTCTGGTATTCCCCTATTTCTTGCTCGGTCTTATAACAATTATAAGTTGGAGCGGGACCAACGTTCCCCAGCTCAGTATAACAAGCGGGTTCGGTCAATATTCCGTATTATTATCTTGATTAAGGCATGATATGGTCGCTACCCGGAGAGAGAGAGAAGAAAACACTCAGCGTATGCTCTTGCAAGATTAGATTGGTTATATATTTTATCTAGTCAGGATGGCTCCCACTGTTTTTTATCAAATCTTCCTTCAAACCCTAAAAGGAAAGACTAGCCGGGATTAATTACACGCTACAAGTTCGCCAATCTTTCAGCCAGGCCAGTGTCGGTACTTTGAGGGAGGTCCCCCGTGCTTTCGCACGAACCTAATTAATGTAAACCTCGTTTTCCCAGAGGCGTAACCTCGTTAACACCTTTCTAGACACCTACTTGATCGGCTAATTGTAATGTGTAAAACTCTCCCAGGAGTAACTCTTACTCGCAGCGGGTATCGGGATCCAACTATCTCATAGAAGGTATGCAATCTCATTGCAAATTTCAACACTTGAAATTCCCGATAATTTTGCCCCTAACCTCCTATGACCTTGACAAAGGCCAACAAACCATAGGATGCTAGTCAAGTTCAACCCGTCATTTCTTGATTGAATTAAACCCACCCGCACGACCCTTGACAAAGGACAACAAGGTCGCACGACTACCCTAACCCAATCTGCATCATATGCATAAGCAAATAAGCACCAGTCAGCTACCGCACACTACGCCTTGACAAAGGCCAACAAACGTAGCATGAATACTAACTACTACTTATCTGAAATGACGGAGGGCTACGACAGGTTTTTCTGAAAACCTATTGCGTAATGAACTTGATATCGTTGTAGAATCAAATGATTTTAAATGGAGTGTTTTTGAGGCTTTTCTAGTTTTGCTAAAGGGGTCACTCCCGGTGAAAGGATCGTCGGCCCTTTCCTCGTCGAATGAGGTGCGGGGTATATCATATATATCACTGTGCAAAGCAGAAACTATAGAAGCTACCAAAAGACAAACCGAGTGTGTAGCATCTGCCAGTTAATGCTAAAGGAGTCACTCCCGGCGAAGGGATCTCGGTCCTTTCCTTATCGAATAAGGTGCAGGATATATCATATATACCGCTGTGCATAGCAAGAACTGTAGCTACCTGTTTTATTTTTGAAATTCGATTCCACAACATCTTAGGTTTCTTTTATTTCATTAATCTCATTAATGAAGTCCCATCAATTAAGTACCTAAACATCACAGATAAATACGACGTACACTTATGCCATCCGCATTCGCCTCGATGTCCCCTCAGTGCACCGTTAGGTTAGGTAACTAACGGCAGAGCGGGATAGGGCTAGCGCGGGTGTAAAACATAAGTAACATCTATATGATATATCATATATACTATATACAGTATCTATCACAACATATCAAATGATCACATCACAGATATCGCAGCAGAAGAATTATATGAAACATTGGATATAATAGGATGTCCGTGTTTTCAATACGAGCCAGTATAAAATACGGATTCCACGGTCGCGATGAATAGCCAAACCCACACCCCTAGACCCCTACGAGAGCGGCAAGCAACCCTACCAATTCTAGAGTTAGGAGACCCGGACTTGACTCCTCGAGTTGGTCTCCCATTGGACTCCAAAACCCGGTTACTTGTGCTCCCCTCCTTGGGTCTATCCTAGTGCGGAACAGTAAATAATATACAAAAGGTGACATCTTCCGCAACCTGAAAGTGCCTCAATAAAAGAATATTACATACAAGTTTTTACATGAATGAAAATGAAAAACACTCATCTCACATAAAACCCCCCGGCTATTCGAACACGACGATCCAATATAACATATCCAACAACACATAACATCACATGTCATCGACGTAAGTAAACATGCGTATCCCAATTGTCGTTGACATATAGCAACGAAACCGGCAATATCACATATTACACTTACGGTCACAGAAAAGAAAGTGTAAAACTACAACAGTTGGAATCCGCAACCACCTTAGACATCGCATGCCTAAACCAATGAATTCCTTAGACATCACATGCCTAACAATTATAAACCCCGCATTTTAGTCTCATTATCGAAAACACTTTTCAATATCAAGTCGGGCAATTCAACAAGATTCCCGAAAAACTGATCGAATGCTCGTCGCAAACTTTAGTAGACGGCCGCACCCCTGATACCGTCGACGAAGTGCACTAAGGCGGAACACCGCTGCCGCGAGCATCCGAACGGATGCTTTCGGCGACGGGGTTCTCCTACAGTCACTTGGTCGGGGTTATGGGGTGTAGCTGTCTATTAAGTTTACCCGGCGAGTATCCGCGTATGCTACGCGATTGCGACGGACTTTTGATCACATCAAAATTCCGTGGCAACCGATCAAGTGAGACTAAACTGCTATGTTTATAACATCCAAATCAGCTATTTTATAACCACTTGTGGATTCCAAGTATTGTATCCCATTCCAGATAAATAGAAAATGTTAAACTTTCCGATCGAACAATCAACCACCCAAGTTTTCCCGAAACAGATCAACACATGAAATAAGTTTAAAAACCATTCACTTTATGCCTCAGTACCAACGGTCCAGCCGTAGAAGGGTCAAGCCAACGCCTCACATGTGGCACGCCGTACTGCCCCAAACCCTAAGGTTCAAAGGGCAGTTCAAGACGGTCACATAATCGAGTTAAGATTTTTTGTCTTCTAGAGAGACCATCGCGTTACTTGCACTACTTAGAACGTCATTAAACTACGGAAAGATCCAACACTTGGAAATTTCCTAACAGGGGAAAAATTGGGTATTTATATCCGGTCGAACTTTTCAAGATTTTCTAAAATTATCCGGAAAAACACAGACGAAATTAAACTTCCCGATCGAAACACCGAGTCCCCAATACAACCCAGAAAAATCAACTCTTGAGTAGAAGTTAAAAATTCCCAGAAAATACAGCACTAACAGATAGGAATTACTGTGCAAATTTCAAATGCTGAAGTGACTATATGGCCGCGGAACCGTCGCACGAGCCATGCTCGTGCCGCGGTTCTGCCGCGCTTTTGTTGAATTAGGAGCACGTGCTTCACAGTAATTCATAAAAAAGCCTGCTGATTTTTCTGCATATTTTTAATTCTCAAAAATCCCCGATTTCAAAAAATGTACAGAGAAGGGTTTCGGATTAGGGTTTCGGGTTTGTTTGGGTTTCTAACTTCGTCTACACACTGCCTAAGGCTCTAGCTAGGTTCTGATACCAATGTAGGGTTCCTAGGCACACTCAAGAGGTCTCACAAGGCATCAACCATGCCAAATTCAAAAATTATATGCCGAGAAACCCTAAGCAAAGATCGTTAACTAGAGAATAGGCGAAACAAATGCGAATAAAAAACTTTACTCTAAAGTGAATGGAAATACAACCTTTGTAGATCCGGTCCTCCACCTCCATAGCTCCGTGATGACGTCCCTCCGCTGTACCTATCGGAATCCGGACTCTGGCGATGGTTTCGTCGGAGAAATGATCGGGCTAGGTCATCGATTTCGATGCCGAAGATGATCTACGTCGAGGCAACTCAAGATCAAGCTCCAACTTCACTAAGTCATGAAAATTGTGAAGAAAACACCCTATACTACTTGGCAAGTGGTAGTGGATGAAGAAATAGGAAGTGGGTTCACTTTAGAATTGGATTTCTCACTCTTTTTCTCATGTTGCCATTAATGGTAGCAAGCTTTCTTCTTGTTGAAGAAGAAGAAGAAGAAGAAGAAAATGAATATGATAAGAATAATTGAATAAATGGAAAATAATGTGATTCTTATCATAATGCAACCTTGGGTTAGTTTAACAAGTGTAGAGAATAAACTAGGGTTTAGTTGAATGGTTAGGGTTAAGGAAAAAACAAAATGGTCAAAGCTTTTAAAGCTTCATGAAGTTTCAAAAATGAAACAAATTAAGCCACCATTTTATTCTTGCCAAAATAAACAAATAAATAAATAAAATGAATAAGTGAATAATTCAAAACCCTAACCATTCACTTAACCATGGTTTAAAGTAAACATACACCCAAGCTTGCATGTATCATCAAACATGATACAATCTAGTGCACAAAAATATATCACATATACTTCTTGTGCACAGCAAGTGAGAAAATCCATCTTAAGTGAACAAATACTAGTTAATGTAAAGTAATATATCAAATATATAATTATACATCAAATCATTAAATCAACACTTGATTTAATGATCCGGTCATATCGCATATAACCGACTAATATCAAGTGTATCAATGTATCGAATCAACACTTGATTCGGTAACCCGGCTATATCACATATAACCTGCCGATGATACAAATCGCGAGAATAGAATCCAGTATCACATACTGGTATTATTCTCGGTCCCGCACATATCTCATATGCGCTCCTATTTCGTTTCGCTTGAGCCAGGAAACTTCTGTGTAGGACTCTAAAGACTCGTCAATACGCCGGCAGCAAGTGATGATCATATCAAACACCCACAAGCCGCAAGCGGTCTGCTAAACGTAACGGCCACTCGGGTATTGAGCGATCAGAAGATCGACAAGCAAGCCCGCTCATACTCCTGTGAGTCCAACCAGTAACACTTACCGTACAGTCCGGTCTCGTCGTCTGATATGTCGCATATCTCGCCTAGGGGTGGTAAACGTCAGACCCCAATAGCTCGATAAGTCGTGTCGATATGAGGTCTATAACAGTTCGAGAAACTACAGGTAACACTTACCAGTAAATCTCAACAACCCTGGCCAGGGATTTCCGGTTATAGCCAATCGAACACAGCGCAACATCAACTCCCTATACCGGGAGAGACGAATCCCCTCCTATCGCTCATTGCCTCCATGTGATTCGGGACTGTACCCAAAAACCACCGTTTTGCACGCCCTCTTGGACGTGGTAAGGTGGAAATCAAAGCACAGTGGGAACCACACAAGACTCTATGACGATCTCGGGTCAACAGACTACTCTGTACCAGTGTCACCAGAGAACTGCCATCTGACGTAAGGTATAATACCATCTGGGAGTTCTCGACGAGTCCGTCCAGTGTACCCAGTCTCCACTGAGCACCCGTATATCATCTCTGATGTCAAACACCAATGGATATGGGATCATCCATCGCCCATCTGTATGGGTCGAGAAGGTATACGCTAGTCTACTCTGGTATATCGATGCCCTGTCTCGATACACCCACGACTAGGGACCTTGAAGGATGTACTTATGGACTACCATGTCCCCACTAGTATGATCCGCATCATAGTCCAGGTAGTCAAGTACACATCCTAAGGGCTTTACCAACATGTAACAGAGAGACAATCAGTGTACACGTTAAGGTAAAGAGCAACCAGATAGCATACTATCATGTCGAGCAAGAAAGTTCTCCCTATATATGTCCAAGCATCCACTACAATATACATCCTATGTATAGTAATGGCCTCTAGGGCATACATATAACTAACAATAAGGCGAGTTTTGTCGAGGGCATCAAGCTCCTCAAGCCAAATACGAGCATTTTCTTCATCTGTCAGCTCGTATTGAACGGCTACTCGTAAAGAAAGGAGTTCTATTTCCAGGGGAAGCACTGCTTCCGTGCCGAATACCAATGCATATGGTGTTGTATTCGTGGCCGTTATGAACGTTATTCGGTACGCTCAGAGATCTTCGTGCAGCCTTTCATGCCAGTATTTTTTATTTCTAGAAACCATTTTCTTTACGATCTTTATCAAGGTCTTGTTGAATGCTTCAGCTAGACCGTTGGCCTGAGGATTATAGATTGAAGAGTATCTCCAATCTATTTTATGTTGTTGTACGAAGCGATTGATTTTATGGCTTCTACAAGCTGGCCCATTATCTGAGATTACCCGTCGTGGAGTGCCGAACCGATAGATGACATGGGTTTTGAAGAAATGGAGGATATTCTCCGTCTTCACCTCCCTTAGTGTTACTACTTCTGCCCACTTAGAGAAGTAGTCAGTCGTCGCCAGTATGAACCGATGTCCTTTGGACGATACTGGTTCAATGGGGCCGATTATATCCGTTCCCCACATTTCGAAAGGCCAGCTAGCTACTGTTGGGTGCACCAGATTCGGATGTTGGTGAATGAGGTCTCCATGAATTTGGCACGAGTGACACTGTTTCGCATATTTGAGGAAATCCTGAATCATAGTAGTAATCCATTCTCTCTATCTTCAGCTTCATCTTTGGCCCGGCTTGATGAGAACTGCAGAGTCCGTCGTGAGTTTCTTGGACGACTCTCTTCGCTTTTCTAGTCCTAGGCATCTTTGCCATAAACAGTCTAACGATCTCTTGTATAGAGTATCATTGACGAAGGCGAAATACAAGGCTCGTTTCATGAGCTGATGTCTAGATGACGCATTTTCGGGCGTTCGTCGGGATTTGAAGTAGTCTGTGAAGACTTCCCTCCAGTTGATGACCTTTTCTTCATCCCCTATTTGAAGGGTTACTTGTTTGGTCATCTCTTTTCTTTCAGATGGCATTATTAAATCTTCCGAAGATATATCTGTTGGCGCGAGAACTCTGCGGCTTTGCACAATGATCCTTACGTCATCGAGGTCTTCATCGGCCAATTCCTTAGCCAATTTGGCCAATGTATCCGCCTTGCTGTTTTCCGCACGCGGTATATTCTCCAGGACGTAGGAGAGGATTTGTGTCAGCAATTGCTGCACTCTTTCGCCATACTTTATCAGCTCTGGCATGCATATCTGATAGGCACCATTTACTTGGCTGACAATTAGCTGGGAGTCTCCATATATGAGGAGGTTTTTGATCCCTATGTCGACAGTGATCTCAAGACTTGCTATCAAAACTTCATATTCAGCTTCGTTGTTAGTCCTTGGCTACGTTAACGAAAGGGCGTAGCGCAATATCCCTCCTTGTGGAGTCACGAAAATAAGGCCCACCCCGGCTTTAATTATGGAGGTGTTTTGCTTTCGCCTCTTCATGGAAGATGCCCCATCAAAGTAGAGTTCCCATTTGGAGTCATTTTCTTCTTCGAATCAAACGCGTGTTCATCTGGCAACTCGCAATTTAAGAGGGAGTCAGCTGGTATCGGGTGCTCCGTAAGAAAGTCGGTAATGGCCTGCCCTTTCACTGCTTTAAGGGGACAATACGTTATCGAGAACTCTATTAGGAGGAGGGCCCATCTGGCAAGCCAACCTGTTAATATGGCCCTCGATATTAGATATTTGAGAGGATCCACCTTCGATATAATATATACCTCATGTGCCAGGGCATAATGTCTGAGCTTTGTTATTGCAAAGATTAGTGCCAGGCAATACTTTTCAATTGGGGAGTTGTTGTTTTCTGCCCCCAGGAGAACTCGGCTCAAATAGTACAGAGCTCTCTCCTTTCCTTGATCGTTCTCCTGTGCCCATAGCGCGCCTAGAGAAACCTCAAGGGCCGTTGTGTATAGGATAAGGGGTTTTCCCTTAACCGGAGCGGTCAATACCGGCAGATTTTGCAGGTATTGCTTGATTTCGTCTAGTGCGTTCTGGCATTTTTGATCCCAAACGAACGGGGTCCCCTTTTTCATCAGATGACCGTAAGGATGGCATTTTCCGGAGAGGTTGGCTATGAACCGCTGAATATACGTAAGCTTTCCTTGAAGAGATCGCAATTGTTTGAGAGTTCTTGGCGTGGGCATTTCCATAATCGCCTTGATCTTTGAGGGATCGATTTCGATACCCCGGTGCCATATGATGAATCCTATGAATTTGCCTAAGGAGACTCCAAACGTGCATTTTAGAGGATTCATCTTCAGATTATACTTCCAAAGACGCCGGAACACTATTTTCAGATGTTCCCAATGTTCCTCGTAAGAATTGCTCTTCACTACAAGGTCGTCGATGTAGCATTCAACGATCTCGTGCATGAGGTCATCAAAGATCTTTATCATGGGTCTCTGGTAAGTAGCGTCAGCGTTCTTCAGACCGAAAGGCATCACTTTATAGCAGAATATGCCCAATGGGATCCGGAAGGCGGTATGCTTTTGGTCTTCAGGATGCATTTTTATATGATTGTATCCTGAAGATCCATCCATAAAGGAGAAGACCTCCTGGGTAGACATGTTATCGATTAGCAGCTCGGTTACAGGTACCGGGAAGTCATTTTTCGGGCAAGCTTTGTTGAGGTCCCGAAAGTCCATGCAGATGTGCACCGTCCTATTTTTCTTCATCACCAGAACGATGTTAGTGATCCAATCAAGATATTGGACTTCTTGGATGAAGCCGGAGTCGATTAGTTTCTTGACTTCAGTGTTTATGCTCATCTTGAGTTCAAGCCGCATCCTTCAGGGCGTCTGTTTGACTGGCTTGATGTCCGGCGATATAGCCATTTTATGCACCACTGCTTTTGGATCTAGACCCGGCATCTCGGAATATTTCCACGCGAAGCAGTCTTTATATTGTATGAGCACATCTTTTAACATGGCTACCTGTTTTTCAGATAGTAGCTCACCGACGAATGTCGGCTCGGATCGTTTTCTGTCCCTAAATTAATTTCTCTTAGGTTGTTCGCCATAGTGTGTACCCCATCTTCCAGCTCTTTTGGTACTGGTGGAAACTTTGAGATCACCTCGGCCTCATCTTTATTTTCGAAGCACCTGAAGAGGCCATCCATAGTCTCGTTCCCTCCTTCCTTTGAGAGCGTTATCATATGGCGGGTACGAGTTCGCTTCCATTATTGATGTTGAGCTGGTCCTATCTTCATGGTATGGGTCGTCTTTGGCTCATGCTTTTGCGGTGGAGCTACCCTCTAGCTGTCGGATAAAGAGAACCTGTCTTGTTGATACTGGTCTTCTACCCAGTCTTTGAAGGTGAAGCAGCCTTTAAGGGGATGGCCTATGCTCGGTGGTAGGAGCAATAATCCGGGTGATGGATCTCGTTTATTTGTTTGGAGTGTCGAGACTCCAGGAGCGTCACCATTTGATACTTCATGACAAGGTTGAATATTTTCTTTATCTTGTCTTGGGGGAAAGAGTATTCTCGACCCATCTTCTTTATAAAGGATGGGTTCCAGCTGAGTTTTTCTCGATTGCATGGCGTCTTGGATCCATTTTGTCGTTTTCGAACGTTGTTTGCGTTCTTTTCCTTGTTTTTTCCTCTATTTTGGGATTTTCCCTTTTCGCGAGAACGTTCAGTGGGCCGGGGGTGAAGAGCATTATGGTCTTCTTTCTCCACAGACTGCTAATTGAGATGCTGCGTCCTGGACTTTTCATAAATGGCCATTTCGCGGCTGTGGTTATCCCGGCTCTTTTGACAGACTCCGTTTATTAGCTCGTCGATTTGTCTTTCAAGTGATGGACTTAACGTTCTTAGAGCGGGATTTCGCTCTGTCTCAACGCCACAACTATTTAGAAGGGTGTTTTCCCTTTCACCGGAGCTGTTTACGATGCGGCAACTATAGAACCGCTCCCGTTTCTTGGACCAAATGTATCCGAGCCCAGTTGTCTCCATCTTCCCGTTGGGCATCTTTCGTTGAGTCCCCGGAACATCCTAATTTTTTTTAGAATTGGGTTTGTTGAACAGTTTATTCGAGGGGTACACCCTGGTATCTTAATAGCCTTTTCAATCCCTCTGCGTAGTATCTTAGCTGACGGATTGGTTGAAACTTGAGTACAAAATCGGCACCATGACAGACTTTCTTCTCTTCTCTAGATTGGTAGAAGAGGATCGCCTTTTCACCCCTTCGTCTAGGAGGTACGTAGAAAGTTCGCAGTTCCTGTATGCTGTATGATCGAGCGTATCAAGTTTCTTATAATGCCGAGGCGAAGCCATTGTGATTTGCAGACTTTGATCTTCTTCGGCGAAGGTTTGTATTGACAGACGGACAGAGAACGCTGCGTTGGCCTCATCCTATGAGTCACTGCCAAAGACCAAGATAGGAGTAAATGGTCCGAATTTATTTTTTTCTTTATGGGGTTGTTGCGCGTAGACTATTTCTTCATCTTCCTCGGTATCGCTCTTAAAGATCGGAACAGTGGCGACGAACTTCTGTTTATCCTCCGGTTTATGGCACATTTCCGTGTCCTCAAAGGCCGGTAAGAAGTACTTTGCGTCTTCATATTTCCGGACTTCGTTTACCGAGAATGGGTTTAGCTCTCCAGTGACGGTGTACTCCGAACCATCCTTGAAATACTTCATACACTGATGTTGTGTAGAAGGGATGACGTTGTATTGATGTAACCAGGGCCTGCCGAGCAAAGTGTTATAGCAAGTCATGGTGTCAATGACATAAAATTTGATGTCGGTGATGAGCAACCCGAAGTGCGGCATCAGTATTACGGACCCGAGTGTCCATGATGACTGTGAGTCAAACCCGGAGATAGTAATTTTGTCTCAGGCCAAGTGCTGAACGTTCATGCAGATTTCCTTCAGCACCCTCATGTTGAGAGGGTTGACGGAGGATCCATTGTCGACAAGGATTTTCCCTATCTTGATATTGTGGCAGTATCCGGTGACGTATAATGGGTGATTATGTTCACAAGTACCGAGGAGGAGGTCTTCATCACTGAATGTAATGTCAGTCGTGTGAACCTCTGCCAGCTCATCTTTCATCTTCTCTTCCGCGAAGAACGTTTGGAACTGATCGGGCTCTTGTAATACCTTGATCGGAGAATCTCGTGCCTCTTTGGACAGAAGGAGGGCATCCAATATGCTCAGCTATGAGGGTATTTTCCTCAGATGTGCTAAGACATTGTAATCCGCCTTATTTTTCTTAGGCGGGTCTTTCGCTGCGAGCTCTTTGACAACTCCATCATCGAGGGCAATTTGCTCGGAGATTTTTTTCTTTCCCTTTGTCTTTTTTGCTCGAACCTTTGTTTGTCGATCCGAGGTTCTTCTCAGGCAGCGTGCAGTTATGCAGCTGAATATTCTCGCAGTTCTTCTTCTCCTCTTCTTTTTCGGAAGTGGAGTCTTTGAAGAGAGGGCTGAGGGGTATTTCATCCTCAGAATCGCTCCCGAAAGTAAGAACCTGGGGTTTTCCTTTTTTTGAACTAGTATTAACCATATTACAGTTGCCAGTCATTTTTTCATACGCATCTGTCGCACATTTTTGCTGTCGACGAGCTTCGCGCTTCATCCTCGTGAAGTGTTTTTGATGGGCAACATATCCTTGCCACCATTTCTTGAAGGTGCTGCATTCTTTGGTGAGGTAGGTAACCCTCCGATGATATAGGCAGTAGTTTGGATGTGAATACTTTCCGTCGAGGCATATGATCTCGGGAGTGTTTCCTATGAGAGGTGACAGTTTCATTCCCATTGACAGGGCTTTGGAAAACCGCTTCTCTACCTTGATCCTGTTCTTATTTTTTTGCAGGTATGCCTTGCTTTGGTTGGAGTACTTTACGACTCGTCCTTGCCGCAGCTTCTTCATCCTGACGCTGACGCTTAGCTTTTTGTATATGTCTTTTTCGCATTCTCGGTCAGCTTTTCTTTTTCGAAAAGCTTCATTTAACAGCCTATCAACCGGGTCTTTTGGCAGTTCCGGGGACTTTAGCACCGATCCTGCCCCCAGTTCCTTTACGTTGTTTTCTGACGCCAAAGAAGTTTCTTCTCCATTTAACGACAAATGGGAGACTATGTGGCAATTTGCTACATAGTCTTTGGTTTCTTCGGATGGGTCATTTTCCTCATCATTGTTACTATCTTCATTCTCAAGAATATGGTTGAGAAATTCTTTGAGAGTGACCGGTGCCCACACCTTCTGGTTGTACTCCTCCAGTGCGTCAATGTATTTTTGTAGATCTGTACGCTTGTCATCATACTCGGCAGGCTGCACAGGCTTCTTGGTCTTCTTCTTTTTCTTCGAAGACTTTGAAGTCTTGACTTGGGGGTTTTGCCCTTTGTCAACAACTTTCGGCACGGGACGTGGTTTCAACATCCCCTCGATGATTTCGGGTTCAAGTAGGCTTTACCACCTGGCTGCCGGACATGCCTGTAGATCTTTCAGCATTCTTTTGGTTTTTACTGAAAGAACGACTTCCCATGAAGTTTCTTCTACAAGCAAGCATGATGCCCCCGGTGCATCCACCTTTTTGGGAGTGTGCTTTTAGTGCGGATTTACCCTCCAGTTATCAGACAGTGTGAATTTCCCCTGTTGATACTGGTCTTCGACCCGGTTCTTGAAGACGCAGCAATCTTCGGTTGGGTGGCTCACCATTCTGTAATAGGAGCAATAATTAGGGATGCTGACGTCGCCGGGTTACGGTGGACGCTGCGGGTATGGCAATATGATGAGTTTGTTACGCACTACCAATTCAAATAGTCTCCTCGTCTTGTCGTGAGAAAACGAGTAAGCGCGTCCTAATCTTTCCTCAGGGATAGGCGCAGGCGCGCGTTGTTTTGGCGAGCAGCCGGTTTTGTGCCACTCGGTTGTTGTCGAGTATTGGCGACGAAGACCGCTTTCCTTTTACCCTTGGCATTTTAAGGGTCCTTATTTGAGAAGGAAGGCCCGTGGCCCATCTAGTCCATTTTGGCCAATTTATCGATCAAAACCTAGAAGGTTGTCGGCTTGAAGAATGTCATGAACTGGGACACTGTCATTTGAGGATCAAGGGTCCCAATGAACATGCCCACAACGGGAAATTCTTCGATGCGCTGTTTGCACTTTGACCACAGGTTCTGCCACCGGATTGCGTATTGAACCCAGGTTTCTCCCGGATTTACCCTGGCATTAATTAATGTCGTGATTGGAGTGCGCTCTCTCGCACTGGAGAACCGCTGTGTGAACAGTAGTTCCATCTCTGTGAATGTTTTTATGGAGTCATTTGGGAGCTCCAATTGACATTCAAATACCGTTTCTGATAGGCTGCCAACGAACTAGCGAAGCAACAGTTTGTCATCACCTCCAGTGTTGCCGCACAGAGCTATGAATTGCGTGACGTGCTGGTGTGGGTTTCCTGTCCCCTTGTATACATGAAACTTGGGGATCATATATCCTGGAGGGTATTTGATTTGGTCATACCAGCCTGGATACGATCGCCCAGTTTTGACAATTTGGCCAGCAGCTTCGTTAGCTTGATGAACTCGTATTTATTGAGTGATATAATCATCAAGAGTAGCCTTGGATATTGTTTCCTCTTTGGCTGCCGATAAAGCTGGAAGAGGGTTTGATATTCCCCCTCTGTCATCCTCAATGATTATTGGCGGATCTTCGGCCAGGGGTTCTGGATGGATCATCATTCCAACCATCCTAAAACAAGAGTGCCATCTGCTTTATGTTAGCGGCTTGTTCAGCGGCTTCTTTGTCTTTTCTTTCAAGCACCTTTCATAGAAACTCTGTATTGGTCTCCTGCTCTTGGCATTGTTCAGATGCTGGTTCTGGACTTTCTTTCTGATCGGTAAGTGATGCCATTTTGATCAGCATCTCCTGGAGCTTTTGTTGTTGCTCATGAGCTTTCGTTAGCGACCGAGTTTGCGGTCGGTGACCTACGGAAGCATGGCTTTCTTCTTTCCCGGAAGCCATGTAAACCGTATGCACGATCATGCCTCCAGACTTGGGGCATTTGGGTCCATCGCCTTTGGAATTTGCCGCAGGCGGTGGGATTAGCCTCGTCCTTTTGTGGGAGGTTGAAGTTGAAGGAGCCATTATGACAGGCACCTGTGGAGAAGAAGTCCCCCGCTGCATGACGGAGGAGTGGTCTTTCTTTTACCAAGATTTTGATTTCTTTGGTTGACGAGGGTAATCTTTGTTGATCACAGAGTCTTGGAATTTTCGCCAGACTCTATGAATTTGAGAGGAGAGCCGCTGATAGGGCTGCTCCAGCTTTGCCTGCATAGTAACCTTTGCAGGTGGGGGAGATTTCTTTAGAACCTCCATTGGAGAGTTCTTTCGCACCCTCCTAAGTGGATCAAAGCAGTTCTCGGTTGGAACAGCAGCGTCAACTTCCACCATTGGAGCTGGCGGAGTAAGTCCAGAGGGGGAGTTGCCCCTAGCTTTTCTTACCCGGTGCCAGTGGCGACGTCGAGCGTGCCTTGCTGCGGGGACCGCCTCAGTTTTGGAAGCGGCTTCGTCGTGCCCTCGGCTTTGCTGAGGGGATGCTGTTGGTGTCAGCCTGTTGAATACTGACGTCCTGATTGAAGTTTGGGAAGAAACGACCGATCTCTCAAAGACCGATATTTTGATGGGGGAAGCACTTTTGGCGGCCTCGCCCGTAGCAAGAGTTGGGAGGGCTGTCCACTTTGAGGCAGCCCCTTCAGGTATCATGAGCCTCTTTGCAGGCCCGTTTGAGTTTTAGCTCGGCTTGTTGAAGACCGAGACACCGGATTTGGACGGCCCATTGAGAGGGGCCATTGTGGTTGCTAGTCGATCGAAGACCGACCTCTTGGAAGATTCTTCTTGCGGCGCTGAGGGGCAGAAACTCACCGGTGGGAACATGGTCCTGAAGAATAATCCAGTAGTGGCTTGCGTAACTTGCCTTACTGGCATTGAAAAAATGGAGGCCGTGTTAGGCCTATAAGTTACTCCTCCAGTTGGGGTGGAGCGGGAGTTGCTGTTGCAAGGGGTGCAGTTGGAAGCCATCGATTTTCTCTACATAGGAGCAAGACACCAAGTTTTAGTACTTCAA
This sequence comes from Agapanthus africanus, assembly GCA_030015575.1. Lineage (NCBI taxonomy): Eukaryota > Viridiplantae > Streptophyta > Magnoliopsida > Asparagales > Amaryllidaceae > Agapanthus > Agapanthus africanus. Next base: position 606,066,541 of record CM057340.1, read on the forward strand.
ATCCAAGGGAAACCATAGCGAACCACGATTTGTTCACGGAATACGACACACGAAGTGTGGAATGGAAAGAGGAAAATGTCCCACCGGGCGTGCCAGAATCTGTTCTCCACCGAAAATAGAGACGAATGTTAGTTTGAGGACGTTTCGGTCCCTTATTGCCATTTTTGAGGTTAATATTATTTTAGGGACATTTCGGTATAACGTTCATCTTGCGCGTACGTGTATTTGTTACATGGAGGAGTGAATGATGGTGACATGAAATGCGCCCAATTTGGTGTGCGATCCGATTTGGGGTGTGCACGTCAATTTGTATGACGAAAGAGTTGTTGGTTATTGCGACCCGCCACTTCTCTGAAGATGTTGAGGAATTACAACGACATATATCAGAGGTGTGGAAAGATATACACTTGAACCAAATCCCGTATTTAAGGGAAAAAGGGGTTGTGGTGGATATAAGAATCATTAGTCGTATTTGAGACTAAGATTACTTTAGGAGATATGGGATAGATATCATTTTGGATATCATCAATGAAAGATCATTGGTCATGTTTGATACTAAGATCAGTTTTGGAAATCATGAGCATATGGGCTCACTTGATTTAAAATGAAGAAGGTTTAATCTCAAGGAACTTAGCCAATTTGGGCTGAGATTGGATTTCTATACTACCCAGTAGTGTTAAACACTAATATATGCAGTGCTCACGTGTGTTTCATGTGGGGCGCTGGCGTAGCGATGAGCACTGAGTTTCTTTTTTGGCGCTCACTGGTTTTTCACGTGAGGCGCTACTATAGTGCTAAGCACTAATCTTCTCTGGCGCTCATTTATGAAACATGTGAGGCGGTCAGATATGGATACTGCCCTATCAGTGCTAAGCACTTTAGTCATTTTGACTGAATATAGAGTGCTAAGCACTTTGCATGGTACTCACGTGAGAAGCACGCGAGTGCTGAGCATTGATTTCAGGTTTTGTTTGCTCACCTCCCTCTTTTTTTGACATAAGTACTAAGCACTTGGTTAGAGCTCACGTGTGAAACACGTGAGATGCCAGATTTTGGGTTTCTAAGAGTAGTTCACGTGTATTTCACGTGATGGCTTTATTTTGGGGTGTTGGGCTGCTTTATTTGGTGGTTGCCTGATCAACACAAAGGAGTTTTTCTTTGCTCTTTAGACGCTCACATGGAAAGCACGTGAGGCGTTTTAGGTTTTTTTTGTTTGTTTTAAGCACTCACGTGAGGAACACGTGATGCACCATAATAGTGTTCAGCACTAATTTTACTCACGTGTGTTTCACGTGAGACGTCAAGTTCTTCCTGTTCTTAGAGATATTGATCTCTGTTAATGACATTTTAGTCATTGAAGATCGTCAAGATTTCTGTTTTGAAAATCTTGGATCATCATCATTGTTTTTATTAGAGAAACTAAGTTCTTTTTCACTTTTATAAGAACCAAGTTCTTTATATAGGGTTAAACCCTAATTTCGGGGGAATTAAATTCACATACGTTCTTGTTCTTCCTCTTTCTTTTTAACCTAGTTCTTTTTCCTTAAGTTTTGAATCTACAGAACAAAATCTCCTTGATGAGAATTAAATTCTCAACTTGTGGCGAGATTTGCTTTTGCAAATCTTAACCAGAGGAAGAACTAAGTTCTTATGTGAAGGATTAAACTCTTAGATAGGTAAAAGAGAGACGATATGATCTCTGTGTTTTCTTTACCTATGGTTTTAATGAGAAAAGTCTTCTTCTTTGAGAATTAAATTCTCTGTTCTCTTAAGAGCTCACCGTATTTTTTTGCAGAAGCTTCTGTTCGTCCGTCCGTGTTCTCTATATCTCCCCCTCTTCTTTTTTCTCCATGTCTCTGTGAGACTTGAAGTCTCGGGTCCTTTATATAGTGAAGGCAAGTTTGTTAATTAAAATCTCTCATTGAGAGATTCCATTGATTTTATTGGTCTCAAAATCTGTCCGGGGAATTTTATCCACCGTTGGATTTTTAATCCAAGTGTTTCTATCTCACAAATATGTTTTCTCGTTTTAACAAGATTGAGGGAATATTCTCCCATATATAAAATAAAATTCTATTGAACGGTGATATTTTTATCACCATTGGATTTTTAATCCAAGGGTGCTCGGTTTAACAGAGCACAATCTTTCTTTGTTTAGAAAGATATGGGAAATATTTTCCATCTCATTGGATCTTTGATTCACCAACTTTCTGTTTAACAGAAAATATCCTTCCCAATAGAATTTAATTCTACGCTTAATCACCATTAGATCCTTGATTCGACGGTTCATTGCGTAGAATTTAATTCTACGTAAGGAGGCGCCCTCACGTGTTTAACACGTGGGGCTTATTTATCTCCTCTTATTTGGCGCCCACATGCCATGCATATGGGCGCCCATATATTTAACACGTGAGGCCAATTTGGTCTTTAGTTGTTTTACTGCAGCGCCTATATGCTTTGCATATAGGCACTCACGTGTTTAACACGTGAGGTTTATTTAGCCTATCAATTGTTTGATTGCAGCGTCTATATGCTTTGTATATAGGCGCTCACGTGTTTAACACGTGAGACTTATTTAGCCTATCAATTTTGGTTGCAGCGTCTATATGCTTGGCATATAGGTGCTCACGTGTTTAACATGTGAGGCTTATTTAGCCCATTAGTTGTTTGATTCCAGCGCCTATATGCTTGGCATATAGGCGCTCACGTGTTTAACACGCGAGGCTTATTTAACGCATTAGTTGTTTGATTACAGTGCCTATATGCTTTGCATATAGGTGCTCACGTGTTTAACTCATAAGGCTTGAGTTGTGGGGAATTTTCTCCCTCTTTTTTATGAGGAAACAGTCCAGTCTCTTCATCAAAGAGTATCGCATACCGGGTCCGGGGGGTGGAACTGTCAGACCCCCAACAACCCAATAAGTCGTGTTGATATCGAACTCATAACCAATAGAGATACAACTGATAACACTTATCAGTTTATCTCCACTGCTATGGTCATAGACATCTTGTTATAGTCATGTCCTGCACAGCGCGATATCAACTCCCTGTACCGGAAGAGATGAATCCCCTCGACCGCTCACTGCCTCCATGTGCTTTGGGACTATACCCAACTAAAATCTGTTTGCACAACTCTTTTGAGCCGTGGTAGGGTAGTAATCAAAATATAGTGGGGACACACACAAGACACTGTGGCGATCTCAGACCGAAGGACTATCCTGTACTATCGTCACCTGAGAACTTGTAACGACTTTGAATTTACTGTACATAATTTTCCAGTTTAATGTACAGAAATGAGTTATACAGCCTGAGTTGGAGTTATAAGTTAATTTTGTTAAATAACAGCCAGAAACAACTTGTAGCTCACTGGTAAAGCTATTGCACTGCTTTGACGTAGCCCCTGTGTTCGATCCCCATCAGACACATTATTTTTTTCTTCTGATTTTTCTTTTTTTAACTTTTTGGAAGCCCAAAAGTTTACACGTGCAATACACAGAAAAATGAAAAGTCGGAAAAATCAAATATGTGGAAAATGGAGTAAACACCGAGTTGTACACGCGGCATAAATCCAGAGGCACGAAGCCCTAAATCGGCCGGTGGAATGCTTCCCTAGGCCGGCACCGACAGTCCAACCGTGGCCAATAAGCCCCAAGCTTTGCACACTTGACTCTTGGCCTACCCCTAACTACCCTGCACTGTTTGATTTCCCTGTAATCAAACAGAGATCCTTCATTTCACAATTTATCATAATTTTAATGCTTTTTAATTCACATTTTTAATTTCAAAACCCTAATTCTACACTATAAATACCACCCCACATTTTGGCTCAATATCATTCTAAAAATTCTAGCCAAAACTCACAAAATTTCTTAAGTACAAGTGAAGTAGAAAATGAGTTAGCAAGCGGTCAACTTCCGGCAAAGAATTGAAGCAAATTCCGGCGATCGCACAATGCCGCGAAGTTCAACCCTCCCTCTTCTACCTTTTCTTTGGCTAACCAAATAGTAAGTCCCTTCTAATCTTTATTTCTCTTCTTTAAAAATTCATTTTTAAAACGTATATTGGTAAGTGGAGTTAATACCGATATCTTTTTTCAAAACCCTAGAAAACTTCTTATCTTCATTCATTGATCAACAAATCTTTTACACTATACTTGTAACCTTAAACTCTAATATTTAGAATCAAAATTTCATTAAAAGTCTCATGTGAAATAACAATAGTAGCACTTTTTCATTTAAATACCATGAACTTTAAATATCATCTTTTTAAGTTTGTTAGAAACTATACCTTAGGAAAACTTCATAGGGTAACGACCTACCCCTCACGTACACACTTAGTTTCATAGCACGATACTCTTTGAATGTATTTTCGTTGTGAAGATAATATTTCGGTAAAATACCACATAACTTTAAAAATGGTTTTCTTTTAAAACAATATTTTTAAATTACTTTGCGATTATACCTCTACAACCCTTGTTAGAGAACCCGCTAATAGATGGTGCGGATTATCGCATATCCTTGGGATAGTAGAGCGAGATGCAAACCTCCTCATGGAGCATTCAGTCTCGAAAGGTTTTAAATACGGTTTTTAAGAAAAAACAAATTTTCTAAATAAATAAATAAAATTAATTTTTAATAATTATATAAATATTACAAATCCATATATTTTCAAAATATAATAAACTTAATTTTTCCAAAATGAAAGAATTACAGGTTTCATCAAAATACCATCAAGATACCAACAAAAGATAAGTTTTATAATAAATACCATGAACTTTCCAAGATATGTAATTATCACTAAAATACCTCAAATCCTTAAAATTCACATCCATGAAAACCCTAAATAATATAAATAACCCCTCGAGGTTTATTTTGAAACTATATTAAAAATATTTTTCATAAAACCCCCTCGAGTTATATAAAACAACATTTAAGGACTTTAGTAAATATAGGTTTAAGCGGGATCAATTCTTTTAAGCCCCAGAGAGCCGGAGAAAGTGAGTGCTTGCCTATTTAAGGTAGAAAACATAACGGAGTTATCAATAGTAATTGTCTTGGAAAATCCTGCTATCCATGTGCAGCAGTTACCGATAACTCCCGAACCTAATTCAGAATATAAATCAGTTTAAAGTGTCTGACTCAGTCTGAGTCTAACTCAAGCCTGAATAAAACCTGAGTCTAATCCAAATCTGAATCCATATCCAAACATGAATACTTGAACATGAACCTGAATATTCAAACTCAAACCTCAAATCAAATATGAACACTTGACTTGACTTGACTGAAGCATGGCTATGATTTGACATGACTACAAGATTACATCCTGAACCTGATTACCTGAACAATTTATATTTATGGTTTCGGCAAGACTTGTAACTATAAACAATACAATACATTACGCGGGGATAACGGGGTAGATTGGTACGGAACGTATTAACGTGTCACGAGATGGTCACTTAAAAGACACCTACATGAACTCTCGTGCCGTTGTCCCGTGGGTTTTGACGGGGCCTTGTACTACATATTACCATAGTCCACGGGATAAGATGGACTCCTCTCACATACACAAATACTTTTTGTACCAAGCTACAAACAACCACGTTAGAATAACAATCATATACCTGTACAACTTAACAGTTTCATTTTACCTTATTTGTTCTATTCCATTCTTCTTTTGGGACTTACCGAGCGTTAGTTCGCTGACGACATTCCTATCTATTTTTTTTCTTTGGAATGTTCGTCAGGAGGATCGAACTCTCAGGAGATCGAGCCTAACCAGGAGGACTTAGACCAGCTCACCGCCTAGCCGGACTTCCAGCTCTCCTTGTATTTGCTTTCAGTTTGTATGCCACTGTTTAGGCATTTCTTATTATCCTTGTATCTTTTCCTTTTCAAAACAGTTGTATGTAATGATGAGTGTAAATAAAAGTTGCTGTTTATTTTATTACTCTTGTCATTTCTTGTGCATTTTATATATTGCTTAATTACGCTTAATGTATTTATTTCTTAGTAAATACGTTGTGGGCCTGCCACGTCCCTGTTTCCGTCTACTGGGAAGCGGGGCGTGACAGATGTGCTACCTGACATTGGTATAAAACCATCTAGGAGTTCTCGTTGAGCCCGTCCAGTGAAACTCATACTCTTATGAGCACCTGAATACAATTCTTTATGTCAAATACCAATACCTGTAGGATCAGCTATCCTCCTCCAACCGGGTCAGGAAACGTACACACTAGTCTAAACTGGAGTACCAATGCCCAGTCTTGATACTCCTACGACTAGGGACATTTAAGGATGTGCTTATAAACTAACCTATGTCCTACTAGTATGATCCCTATCATTAATCCTGGCAGTCAAGCAAAATCTTAAGGGCTCTATCTCATGTATTAGCGATACGTGATAACTAGTAAAACGTATACATATGACAGATAAAGACAAACCAGATAGTACACTATTATCTCGAGTAAGATTATTCTCTGTATATGTCATCTTTCAATTATAATAATTGTCTTGTGGTCACATATATCCAACAATCCCCTACTTGCACATAAGGCCAATTATTGTGGTATCTCATACCGAACTTCTCTACTAACAGTTTTGTAAACCGTGTTTGAGAAATAACCTCAGTGAGTGGATCCACCACAATATTTCTAACTATATCTCCTTGTATCTCAACTTCGCGGAGATCAACTATCTCCCAAAATGAGCGATACCTAACTTAGAATTTTGTTTGGACATTTGTTGGGATCATGTTCATAAATGAATGTATTTATCCAAACAACATCTTAGGATATATCCTATATTGATTCACAATCAGTATCCAGCACCATGACTACCTCAGTATCCCGCTTGGAATTATTTCCAATATATTGCTCCTCAGAAGAGGGTAAATTTATAACTCGTGACAGAAGCTCTGTCTTCTATGTTACCTGGGAAGCTGGAATCGGTAACAACGTCCAGTCAGAGGCTGCCATTACCATACACCAAGAACATCATATGCTCTTCACTGCTACCCAATGTTTCTTCAGGATTGGACTTCTATCCACATCTTATATGGAGAAATACCTGACAACTATAGTTTTACCGATTGTAGTATAGGAACATCACTTCCAATCAGGACTACGTCATCCACATACCATATGAGAAATATGACAGTACTCCTTACTCCCTCCTTACATATATCAGGATCATCTTCCATTTTGATGAAGTCAAACACTTTGACCGTAACATCAAAACAGATGATCCCTCTCCGCTATGTCGGCTTTAGTATAAAATAGACTAAAACGATTTGCACACCTTCCGCTGCTCCTACCGACTATGATAACCCTCTGAAAGAGTTATATACACGTATACTTCTAAATCCCCATTTAGAAAGACGTAATAGCCATCCATCTGCCAGATATCATACTCATGAAAAACAGCAGTGGCAAGTTATATCTGTATGGACTTCAGCACAGACATTGAAGTAATAGTTTCATCACAATCCACACAGGGTATTTGATGAAACTGTCACGCCCCGCTTCTCAGTAGACGGAAACAGTGACGTGGCAAGCCCGCAACGTATTTTCTATGAGAAGGTCATTTCCCTTAATAAATACATTAAGCGTATGTAAGCAATATAATATTGTGCAAGAATAATATGAGTAATAAACTAAACAACAACTTTATTTACATTCAAATTTCAAATACAACTGTCGGAAATAAAAAGATAAAATGATTTAAAATACCTAAATAATGGCATACAGAAAGTAAATGCAGAAAAGGAACTGGTAGTCAGGCTGGGTAGCGAACTGGTCCAAGTCTTACTGGCTCGGCTCTATCTCCTCAGAGTCCGATCCCCCTGACGAACATTCCAAGGAAAAGAAACAAAGAGGAATGTCGTCAGTGAACTAGTGCTCGGTAAGTCTCCAAAAGAAGTAAATAAAGATGACTGAAAGATATATAAAGTGAATAGAAATTAAGTTAATGTGAACAGGTAAGGTTGTATATGAGAGTATCTAAGCATGATCATTTACATGTATAAGATAGCTATTCTAACGTGGTTGTTTGTAGTTTGATAAAGAATATATTCATGTATACGAGAGGAGTTCAACTTACCCCATGGACTAAGGTAACATGTAGTTCAAGGCCCCGTCAAAACCCACGAGACAACGACACATGAATTCAGGTTATGTGTCTTTTAAAATGACCTCTCGTGCCACGATATACGTTCTGTACCAATCTACCCCTATCCCCGCATATTGTAGTGTATAGTTCAAGTTTACCAGTCTTAGCCGAATCCATGAATATAAAGAGTACAAGTTTAGGTTCAAGTTGTAATCATGTATTCAGGTATTCATGTCAAATTATATTTATGGTTCGGTTAAGTCAAGTGAATTGTTTAAGTTCAAATTTGGATATTCAAATTCAAGTTCAAGTTCAAGATCAAATGTTCAAGTTTGGGTTTGAGTTCAATTCGAGTTTGAGTTTAAAATAAGTTTGAGTTTGTATTCAAATTATAGTCAATATCTTATGAATGGATTTAACTTTTAAAATTCTTAAGTTCGGGAATAATCGGACAACCGCTGCACATGAGCGGCATGATTTGTGTCTTTTTCCAAGACGATTGCCATTGATAATTTCTTTAGTTTGCAGTGTTATCTAACCTGGATAGGCAAGAACTCACTTTCTCCGGCTCACTGAGACTCAAGAGAAATGATAATGCCTAAACCTATATTAATTTAGGGTCCTTAAAGATTTATTCAAGTTGTTTACATTGTATTTACATTGTTCGCATTTCTCGAGGGGGTTTTATGAAAAATGTTATAATATTGTTTTAAAAATAAAGCTCGAGGGTGATTTATAATATTATGAGTTTTTATAAAAATATATTTTCGTTTTAGTGGTATTTTAATGATGAAACCTAGCTTTTAAGAGTTTATGGTATTTTTAAGAAAACTATACCTTTGGAAACTTGGTGGTATTTTTTTGTAATTTTAAAATTTCATTTTGATAATATATATTTTTTAAAATTAGTTTTCATAGAAAAAAATATGGATTTAGGATTTATGAAAATTTTCAAATGCTTTAATTTGTTAAAAAGTCGTATTCTTTAAAAATCGTATTTTTATTTTCTTTCGAGACCGAATTCTCCGTGAGGAGTTCTATATCCCGCTCTACTTTCCCAAGGACATGCGATAACCTACACCATCTATAAATGGGTTCCCCTAAAAGGGTTGTAGATGCGCAATTGCAAAGGATTTTAAAAATAGCTATTAAAAAGCAATTTGTAAAGTAATGGTATTTTAATGAAAATTGTTTCCCTTCAAATTAAACATATATCTAAAATATCGTGCTATGAAACTATAGTGTATGTGATGGGGTAGGTCGTTACCCCGTGAATTTTCTATAGGTATATATTCTAGATATCGATAAAAAGGGTACTTTTAAAGTTCATGGTATTTATATGAAAATGTTCGATATATGTTTATTTCACATGAAATTTTATATACATTAAAAATTAAATGAGATGAAAAACATTTTAAAGTGATGTTAGAGTATTAGTGTGATTTATTTGGATTATCTAAGGTGATAAAAATGTTTTTAAAGAAAGAATATTAAGGTTAACTCCACTTTGTTGATTTTTTTTAAAAAATTGATAGAGAGGTATCAAATCGAGAGAGAAGAAGGGACTTACGGGTTTTGCACTTGGAAAAGAGAGGAAGAAGGAGAGGAGTTCTTGTGGGGTCATGGTATCATCGAGAATGGTTCTGGTCTTCAAATGAACGGACTTGGATTGCTAACTCCACTTGACTAGCCTTAACCCTTCTTGATCTTAGGAATTTTAGAGAATTTTTCTATATTTTTAGAATAGGGGAGAGCTAGAGAATGGAGTGGTATTTATAGGGTAAAAAGAAAAGAGTGTGTGAATTAAAAAAAATGAATTAAAAAGTGATTAAATAGTGTTAATGGAGGAATTGAAAGGTTGTGAAGTCTCTGGTTGAAATCAGAGAAAACAAACAATAAAATAGAGTAGATGGGAGTCAGAGGGTCACACGGGACGAGCACGGAAAGATTTGAGGCTATTCCAACCGCCGGTGGCTGGAATCTGGTGGCCCAGAAGAGGCCGCGTGCCTCGAAACTCGTATCCTGTGTATAAATTGCAATTAACTCCGTATTTATCCAGTTTGATTTCTTTAAAACTTTTCGATTCTTCGTGTATTGCATGTGCAACTTTTGGGCTTTTGAAAAGTTAAAAAGAAAAAATATAAAAATAATTAGGACTGATGGGATTCGAACACGCAGGCTATAACACAACAGTCGAGAGTATTAACCAGTGAGCTATAAGTTGTTTCTTACTTTTATTGAACAATTTTAACTTATAACTCATAATCAGACTGAAATACCCTTTCTATATATTGAAAAAGTTACATTTGTACAGGGCTTTCAGAGTCATTACAAAAACCTTTTACTACCAGTCTAGCCTTGTTAGGTTAATATCTTTCCATCTGCACTGATCTTGAAAGATCTAATTGCTCCTAATAGGTTTTATCCATTCAAGAGCACCCAACAAAGTCTATACTTTATTGTAGTGTATGGAGTCCAACTTAGATAATTCGGTATCCAGCCGTCAGTCGGAAGTCACCACTTTCCATGGCCTGCTAATAACTAGTAGGGTCATCATCTTATGATGGAATCCTCCTTTTCACCGTCAATGACGAAACCGTAGTATCTCTCAGGTGGCTGATGTCACCTACTAAATATGTGGAGTAGGCTAAGATTTGTCATGGGACAATTGAATTTCCAGGTTCTTAAATTTTTAGTGATCGTTTGTGGTTCTGGAATCACTTCCAGTTCTACTATACCCCTACTAATTTCTTTTACAAGAAATCCTTTTCCCAAAGAGGCGGCGAGTTAAGATCAAAACAACTTTTGATCCTAGAATGGTAGAAGTTAAACCCTTGCTGAAGTTTGGGATAACCCACAAACTTTCTATTACCGAAACGTGTCTTGAGTTTATCTGGATTCTGGTTTTAAGCACAAACTGGATAACTCTGTATACCTTAACAATCTTAATGTATGAACTCATTCTATGTCACATATAGAATCTTAGGCACACGTTTAGATGGAACCATATTCAATTGGTATACAGCTGTTTCCAGTACATATCCCTAAAATAGAAAATGCCACTCAGCATTACTCATCAAGAAGCATACCCACAGATGAGTAATCCGAGAGAGAATCAAATTCTCAATTACATAACTACGGAATATCTAGCATAAGCATCTACATCTCCAAACACTTCGAAGAATCTTGATATTTCCAACATTTGGTTCTCTACTTTATTCTTATATCCTATGAACTTATCAAATCTTTGGAATTTGCATTTCAATAAGAATGTGTGTCTAAAACTAGAGAACTCATAGTAAAACGGAACGAAGTATGAGTACCAATCCCTTGTCCATGTGGACATTAGACAACATACATCATAATGTATAAGTCATATGAGTTCACTAACTCATACTTTGTGTGATATAATTTGAAATCTCTATTTTAGTTAAGAATATTTTCTCCGTTATCTATATGCACTTTACCCAATCATCTAATGATAAAGGTAAATGTTCAGAACATAATTTTTTTTTGAAAAATATATATTCCACTTTATCAAATAAAAGATGGATATATGAGTTTTTACAGGTTGGTGCATAATAACAGATATTCAAACCCAAATGTTTTTCGAAAGGCAAAACCATATGATTTCCCCAATAGCAACAATTGCTCCGAAAACCGACATTGAGGATCAAATCACCCTTTCTCAATAATCTACTCCTTCTCAGCATCTGTAACGACTTACAGATGTGAGATTCTAATCCGGTATCCACATACCCAGGAGTCAGAATTAATTAAGAAAAGAGTTTTAAATTACTATTACACAGGAAATATGAAACATCAAAATGTTTCAAGGGGTGGCCGGGTATTCCTAGTAATGCCTCTTTCACTTGCCCAGGTTTATAACAGTAGTTGCAATTTTCTTTTCGCTCACTTCAACCTCTATTATTGTCTCTTTATCTTATCTTGTGTATTCCGGACTTATGCTAGTTGGTTTTCTTCTTACTCTTTTGTCAGCTCCGGTATCGGGATTGAAAAAAAACTATTCAATAAGCGTAACTGGTATATTCTCCTTATTTAAGAAGCTCTCAAATTTGAGACAAGGTGGAGAGGAGAGACAAATGAATCGTATCATATAAAAAACTTTCTCCAAAACCAGTGGCCATCCTCGACTGAAACACTTTCTCCGAGTTCGTATGTAACTATACGAGATAGCCTTATATACAATATGGATCTCTATATCGGATACAGAGTGTTTTGGAGGAAGCAAAAAGGGAAGTGGGAGGAGTAAGTACATATGTGACTATGTCGTGAAATATGGCAATCATGATATTCCGAAGCCGTTGATTGTAAAAAGGTTTGGCTAACTTGGTTAAATAATTTTAGTTTAAGGTCGGTCATAGGTCGCTACCAGAGAGAGAGAAGAAACACTTAGTGTACACTCAATCTTAAATTAGATCGGTTAATTAATTTATCTAATATGGTCTCCCACTGCTTTGTTGAATTCTCCTTCAAACCCTAAAAGGAGAACCAGCCGGGATCATTTATGAAATATATCCCGAGAGTAATATTTACTCACAGTAGGAATCGGTGCCCAAACTATCGTATAGAATGGCATGCAACTCTTTGCAAATTTCAACACTTGAAACTCTTGATATCGGTTTTTACCCCTAACGACTTATGACCTTAACAAAATCAACAAATCATAAGTCACTAGTCAAGTTCAGCCTGTCATTTTTTGATTAATATAGACCCACCCGCATAAGCCCTTAACGAAATCAACAAAGCTACGCGACTGTTCTAACTAATCACATCACTATGCAAGCAGGATGCACCACTTAGTTACCATGCACTACGCCTTAACGAAGTCAACAGACGTAGCACAATACTAAGTACTATATCCTGAAATAACAGAGGGCTACGGCTGGTTTTGAAGAAAACCATTAACGTAATGAACTTGATTTCATCGTAAGAACCAAGTGGTTTTGCATATTTATAGTTATGTAGACTATTGCTTAAGTGTGAATTTCCCGTGAAGGGATCATGGCTCTTACCTCATCGAATGAGGTGCAGGATATTCCTAACTGAATACCACTGTGCTAAGCAATATGATACGGCTATTCAATTTGCAAACTTATATTAACACAATCTTTTACTAAAGAGGTCAATCCCTGTGAAGAGATCTAGGCACTTTTCTTATCGAATGAGACACTGTATATTCTTAACCGAATACCTCGATGCAAAGCAAAAGAATCGACTATAACACCAATATCTAATAGTTGGTTTCTACAACATATAGTTTTTTATTTAACTTTACATTAATCATATTAACGCAATCCCATCATTTAGATAATCATATTATATAACATCTTTTCACACAAATATCACATAAAAGCATGAAAAGTAAATAGAATGCACGTATATACCATTCGCATTCGCTACAGGGTCCTGGGTCTTCACCGTAAGGTTACTTAACTTACGGCAGGGCAGGGACAGGATTAGCGCGTATCCAAAACATATACAACATTTATATATATACTCTATATATCAAATATATCAATATATCATCACACACATATAACCACATTACAACATGTAGGAGAAATCATCATAGGCAGGTAATCATATCACAAGCATGTAATGAACATCACAGAAATGGAATAGTCGGATCACCTAAGAATTCCGTAATTCGTTGGAGCCTTAAACGATACATGAAATTCCCCAATCGTGTGACTAGCCCGTGCGTAGCCAAAAACAGACCCCTACGAGTAAGGCAAGCCACTCGTCAATCCGAGAAACGAGGTAACTCAGTATCATCACTATGAGGGGGTTACTAGAACTTTCTCGAATCCGGTGACTTAAGCACTCCTCCATGGGTCTATCCTATACCCTCTACAAGCACGGCAAGTAACCCGCCAATCCTAGAATAGAGAGAGCCGATCTTTACACCTTGAGACGACCACCCGCTGCAATCTAGGACCCGGTTGCTCGTGCGCTTCTCCACGGGGTAATCCTAAACCTGTATTAATACAACGATGATATTGACCGCAACCAAGTCGAGTCCTGACAAATAATAATACATAAAGTGATGACTACAGCCACAAATGAACCGCTAAGTCCCGAAATAAAGAATATACATATAGCAGAAAGGGCGGTCACAGGCTGGAGCTCGTGCCGAACATATGAATATACAAGATTGGCTACAACAAAGAATGAAAATGCATTATAACATCTCAATTCTGCACGGGGCTGTTCACTTCACGACAATCCACCCTAAACCAAACAAGCACAAGATATCTCATATATCACATTGCATAGAATCATAATTCAAGCAACACAAGTGCAACTCCGTCGAATCGATCACATCTATTCAACGAAGTTAAACACGATATATCACCATACGCCAATGCATCAAAACGATTAAACACTTTAATTGGGTCAATACGAAACCATGACCAATGAATCCCTAAAACAAACAGAGCCAAAAATTAAAATTTTCCAAAAACTGAAATTTAAAGTTCACTCCGCCATAAAAATCCCTCTCTTTCCGGCATCAAACGAAATCCGAATGACTTGAAACTTCGCCTGAGCGTCATCAAGACACCCGGGGAGGATAGCAAATCAACTTGGGGTTGGGGGTGTACGGACCAAAGACCACCAAAGAGGTGACCTCTGGTCTGCACTGTGGCTAAGAGCACTATTTGAGGTGCTCTCGGCCCCCCACCCCTCCCCGGCAGCACTTTGTCATGCTCTCAGGTAGTGGTAACCTTCCCTTACCCCTACAAGGCAGATACCTATCCATCTCGACCTAAGAACATCCCCAAGATTGAGAAAAACTCTGAAAAGAATTGGATCTTTGTCAATGTACAAAAACAGTGAGCAATTTGTTTTGTAAAAAGGTTTTGGAGATGCTAATGGCCACAAACTATTGCTTAAGTATTTGATACGGATCCGATACCACTGTAAGGATTCGATTCTGGATCGTGATATTCACGGACCGCGGCGGAATTAGAAAATAATAATTTTTCAAATATAGCACCAAAATCTAACCAAAATCATCAAATACATGCAATAGGCAAAAAGAAAAAAGAGAAAGTCTAGAGTACTACGATTTTTGTAGTGTTTTCAATCGCCAACGGAAGACCCAAACTAAATTTCATGAGTTCCGGAGAGTCTACTAGCCGACCGTCTCGCCGTAGAAGATCCATTGTGAAGAGTGGCTATCCGAAACTCCATCACCATTTTCAAATGGAGAAACTCACACATTGAACTTTCTAGGTCAATGTGCGAGACGATGTGATTAAGAAAAGCTCTCTTTTTAAATTCTAACTTCATTTCATACTCCACTATTTTTATAGAGAGGAGGAAGAAGATGAAGAAGAAGGCTCTTATGAAAATTAGAATTAGAATTAACCATAAAAGGAAAAGAGAAGAAAAGAAGAGAAAAAAAGAGAAAAGAATGAGTAAAACAATAAAAGTAGAGAGAAGAACAAAGAAGAAGTCTACTCTTTTAATTTGTTCATTTCATTTCATTTCTTTTCAATTCTTATTTTTTCTTTCCTTTTATATTTTTGTTAATTCTAATCTAATCATGACTCTTTACAATATATAATAAATACATATTTATAAAGAGAAGAAAATATGTATCAAATACATTTCTATATTACGTATCGTATATGCAATAATATATCGGTATCGTATACCGATATAGAAAAATAGAGAGAGTGTGTATCCAATACATAATACTAGAAACCATATCGAAATATTATTAAGTCAACACTTGAATTAATATTCCGGCTTTTAAATTGGCTAGTATTTTTCGGACATTCGATTAAATCATACATTTAATCAAACTCCCGTACGTATCCAATACATTTGCCACATCAACATTTTTCCCGGGTAGGCACTTTCGTTGCGAGACTCTAAAGACCTGTCAATATGCTGGCAGTAAGTTATATAGGATCATATCCGATTGAATCTGAAACACTTTCAGATTCAATCCCCTCATCCGAAACACTTTCAGATTCAATCCGCTTACGGGTTAACCTATAAGCTCATCAGCGGTACTAACTGTACGTAACGTCTACCCAGGAATGAGCAAGATAAAAGCAGGTCGATAAGCAAACTCATCAGGACCCTACAAAATCTATAAGCGACGAATACCATACAGTTCGGTCTCTTCGTCAAAGAGTATCGTATACCGGATCTGGGGGGTAGAACTGTCAGACCCCCAATAACCCAATAAGATGTGCTGACATCGAACTCATAACCAACAGAGATACAACTGATAACACTTATCAGTTTATCTCCACTGCTATGGCTATGGACATCTGGTTATAGTCATGTCCTGCATATCGCGATATCAACTCTCTATACGGGAGAGATGAATCCCCTCGACAGTTTACTGCCTCCATGTGCTTCGGGACTATACCCAACTAAAACCTGTTTGCACGACTCCTTTGAGCCGTGGTAGGGTAGTAATCAAAATATAGTAGGAACACACACAAGACACTGTGGCGTTCTCAGGTCGAGTGACTAACCTGTACTATCATCACCAGAGAACTGCTACCTGATCTTGGTATAAAACCATCTAGGAGTTCTCGGCGAGTCCGTCCAGTGAAACTCATACTCTATAAGCACATGAATACAATTCTTGGTGTCAAACACCAATAGCTGTAGGATTGGTTATCGCCCTCCAACCGGGTCAGGAAATGTACACACTAGTCTAAACTGGAGTACCGATATCCAGTCTCGATACTTCTATGACTAGAGACATTTAAGGATGTGCTTATAGACTCCCCCATGTCCCACCAGTATGATCCCTATCATTAATCTTGGAGTCAAGCAAAATCCTAAGGGTTCTACTCATGTGTCAGCGATACGTGATAACTAGTAAAATGTATACACAAGACAAATAAAGACAAATCAGATAGCACACTATCATCTCGAATAAGATTGTTCTCCATATAGGTCCTCCTTCAATTACAATAATTGCCTTGATAGCACCTATATCCAACACCGACTTGTCAGGACCCCCTTCCGACGTCGGGAAGTCCCTATATTCATGCACAAAAGTGTATAAAGTATGTCTGCTTCATGCAAATGGTGGTCCCCATATAGGGTGACCCTATTTCAATCAATTTGATCATGATGTGGCCCCCACATAGGGCAGCGCCCATCCATATATGTCAAACTCGACATTAAAATATCTCCAAGTATAGAATTAAACTCTTAAATTAACGTTTTCATACAATTTTATAATTTACATTTAAACTGTACACAAATATAAATGAAATATAATGATATTCATTTGTATTTTTTATCATTCCTTGTTTGCAAGTATTTTTATATTCGTAATATGATCTTTGTGATGTGATTTGAGCAACCTAATAAGATATCCTGTCTAGGTAATTTCTTAGACAATAGGGTGTAATTAATCATAGGTGTTTACGCATGTGGGAAGTCTCGAATTCAGGACCTTCTGATCAACTTTTAAAACCTAAATATTTATTTTGTTTAAACTCTACCTGTTATGAACGTTCATTTCATCAGAGGTCATTAAAGAGGGAAAACAACAATATCAGCCAATATCGGTGAAATAAAATCAATAACATCATCAATTTGTCGTCATTCATAAAAAAATTAATAATATCGGCCAATATCGGCCAAATAAAATTTGATCAATGCATGTATGAATAAAAAAGAGTTTAAACTTAAAACAAGAAAAATCAAGAACCTTCTTGTTCGTTCAACAATAGAATTTGTGCCGCAATTATAGGCCGCCATTGCAGCAAACGTTTCCCCTCCAAGGCATCACCCTTAATCAAGGCCTTTACGAATAAGTACACGAACACTCTGCGATCCACATTGTTAAACAACACGGTTAACCAATGTTTAATAGCATGCTACATAGATCGCTATTTTGCGTTATGTAGCATTCTTAGTATATTCTCTACATAATTTTGGAAAAAAACTTGAATACAAAGTAGCTGTAACGACTCAGAATTCCTTGTACAAATGTAATTTATTCAAATATATAGAAAGGGTATTTCA
Source organism: Agapanthus africanus (assembly GCA_030015575.1). Classification (NCBI taxonomy): domain Eukaryota; kingdom Viridiplantae; phylum Streptophyta; class Magnoliopsida; order Asparagales; family Amaryllidaceae; genus Agapanthus; species Agapanthus africanus. The sequence goes on from CM057340.1 coordinate 606,084,681, forward strand.
GCCCGATTAGAAGTTATAAATTATTTTTATTTAATAAAAATAAAAAACAACTTGTAGCTCACTGGTTAAGTCTCTACACTTTTGTGACATAGCGTGCGTGTTAGAATCCCATCAGTCCTAAATACTTTTATAATTTTTCTTTTTAACTTTTTGGAAGCCCAAGAGTTGCACGTACAATACACGGAGAATTGGCAAGTTTCAGAAAAAAATCAAACAGGATAAATAAGGAGTTAACACAGAATATAATACATGGCACGAATCTCGAGACAGATGGACTAAATCCAACCGCCTAAATTCATCTTTTGGCCACCACTGACGGTCCAACTATCTCCAAATCGCTCCATTCTTTGCACGTGTACTCCACTGTAGTATTTGATTTCTCTGCATTCATCCAGAAGCTCTTCAGTTCCCCATTAAACCTATTTTAAAGATTTTTAATTCAATTCTTTAACTCACACACCCTCATTCTACACTATAAATATACCCCATCCCTTAACTCTCCCCATTCTGAAACTTCTCCATAAAAAATTCTCCAAAATTCTTTTAATTCAAGAGGGGTTAAGGCTAGTCAAGTGAAATTAGCGATCAAGTTCTTTCCGTTGAAGATTGGAGCTTTTTCCGACGATATCGTGATGCCACGGAGACCCCTTATCTCTTCCTTACTCTCTTATCAATGCTACGCAACGCGTAAGTCGCTATTCTTACCTTTCATTTCGTCTCAAATCGCATTCTTAATACATATTGACAAAAGTGGAGTTCACTCCGATAACATTTTCCTTTCAATATTTTAATCCGCTTTTTAAGTCACACCAATACCTAACATAACTTTAAAATATTATTCTCTTTATTGACCATTTTATGCAATTAAAATTCCATATGGTATGATCATATAACAAACTTTTTCACATAAATACCATGAACTTTAAATATAACCTTTTATTCAATAACTAGCATACATACCTCTAGAAAATTCACGGGGTAACGACCTACCCCATTCACAAACACTATGCTTTTATTGCACGATATTTTAGATATATAGTTAATTTAAAGAGTACGAATTATCATAAAATACCATCGCTTTTACAAAATATGTTTTTAATCGATATTTTTTTTATCTTTTGTAATTACACATCTACAACCCTTTTAAGGGAATCCATCTATGGATGGTGTGGGTTATCGTACATTTTTGAGATAGTAGAGTGAAATACAGAACTCCTCACGGAGAATTCGGTCTCGAAAGGAAATAAAAAAATACGGTTTAATGAAATACAATTTTCTTAAACAAAATTAAAACTTTGGAAAATTATATAAAATTATGAAAACATATTTTCAATAAAAACAAATTATGAAAATTATCTTTTAAAATGAAAGATTGAAATTTTAATAAAATACCACCAATTTTCAAAAGCAGTAGTTTTCATAAAAATACCATAAACTTTTAAAAGCTAAGTTTTATCACTAAAATACCACTAAAACTAAAATACATTTTTCATAAAAACTCTTAATATTATAAATCACCCTCAAGGCTTATTTTTAAACAATATTAAAGTATTTTTCATAAAACCCCCTCGAGATATGTAAACAATGTAAATAATAATAGTAAATCTTTAAGGATAATAGATTAAAATAGGTTTAAGTGGTATCATTTCTCTTGAACCCCAGAGAGACGGAGAAAGTGGGTGCTTGCCTACTTATGTTAGACAACACTGTAAATTAACGAAGTTTATCAATAGAAATTGTCTTGGAAAAAACAAAAATCTTACCTTCCATGTACAACAGTTATCCGATTACTCCCGAACTTAAGAAATTCAAGACCTAAATCCTTTCATAAGATACTGACTCCAACCTGAATCCAAATTCGAATCAGAATCCAAATCAAACTAGAATCCATAATCAAACACAAACTTGAATACTTGATCATGAATCTGAACACTCGAATTCAATTATCAAACTTGAACTTGAATACTTGACTTGACTTGACCGAACCATGAATATAATTTGATATGAACTTGATATGAATACATGATTACATTTTAAACATGAACCTATACATTTTTATATTCATTGATTCGGCCAAGATCTATAATCTTAAATTATACAATACAATACGCGGGGATAAAGGGGTAAATTGGTACGGAACGTATCTCATGGCACGAGAGGTTGCTTAAAAGAACCTACATAAATTCATGTGTCGTTCCGTGGGTTATAACGGGGCCTTGTACTATATGTTACCATACTCCACGGGGTAAAATGTACTCCTTTCTTATACATGAATACTTTTTTTATCGAAGTACAAATAATCACGTTAGAACAACTATCTTATACATGTAAATAAACATGCTTAGATAATCTCATATATAAGCTTGTCTGTTCACTTTTGCTTGGTTTCTCTTCACTTTATATACCATCTTCTTTAACTCCTATAGGGACTTACCGAGCGTTAGTTCGCTGACAACATTCCTCTTTGTTTCTTTCTTCAGAATGTTTGTCAGGAGGACCAGATTCGGAGGAGATAGAGCCGAGTCCGGAGGACTTGGACCAATTTGCTTCTCAGCCTGACTATTAGCTCCTACTTATATTTACTTCCAGTATGCTATTATTTAGGTATTTGATTTATCATTCTAACTTTTTATTACAAATAGTTGTATGTAAATTTGAATGTAAATAAATTTGCTATTTCATCTTATTACTCTTGTACATTATTATATTGCTTAATTACGCTTAATGTATTCTTATAGTAAATATGTTATGGGCTTGCCACGTCACCGTTTCTGTCTACTGGAAAGCGGGGCATGACAGTAGCTTACGTTTTTTGTCATGCCCCGCTTCCCAGTAGATGGAAAAGGTAACGTGGCAAGCCCGCCGCATATTTATCCAGAGAAGGTCATTCCCTAAATAAATATACTAAGCGTGTTGAAACAATAATACACAATACAAGAATAAATGAAGACTGCAAAATTTTTCAACAATCATCTTCATTTAAATTCAACTTCCAATATTTACAAATACTTGAGTTTATGCTGGAAAGTAAATACAATATGGAAAATGCATAAACAAGTGTCATAAATAAATTGAAGGAAAATGAAACTGAGCTAGCCTTGAGTAGCGATATGGTTTTAGTCCTCTTCTGTGGCTTCCACTTCCTCCGTCTTGACCATATCTGACGAATATTCCAAGAAAAGAAAAGTGGGTAGAATATCCGTCAGCGAACTAGCGCTCGGTAAGTCCCAAGGATAAACTAAGAGTAAAGAAAATGACAAGTGTACTATATATATATATATATATATATATATATATATATATATATATATATATATAACGAGTAAGAGTATATATTCAAGGGTAAGTATATACTATAGGTCTCTATATGGTCACTATATTAACGTTAAGTTCCAAGTGTGAATGTCAACGCAGCCGTAGAAGTATTCACGGGATCAAGAGTGGAGCCCCAGGAGCAAGGAAACACGGGCCCATTTCATGTGTTAGTATCGGGGCTCTAGGCTGTGGATGAGTTAACCCGACTGATATTCGAGTAAAATAAAAAAAGAGAGGTTAATACAGGACTCCTGAAGCTCCGTTGGATTCACACAGGAAACTATCCCAAATACCCTGAGTATAATATATTATAACTGGTTAATATACTTAATTGATTTGATTGATTGATTAACATGTCTTGATCGAGACCATAGATTCCAAAAGGTGTTGAATGTAGTCGAGCGAGTCAAGTAATATGCGAGTCATGACAATTGCAATCTTGGTTCGAGTCAAGTTGGTTCGAGTAGTTTGGGTTCGAGTTCATATTCGAGTTAGGTTAGAGTTCGAGTTTGTATTCAAGTTCGAGTTCAAGTTTAGGTTCGAGTTTGGATTCGAGTTCATGTCTTTTTCATAGGAATTGATTTAAACTGTTAAAAAGCGTATGATCGAGAGAAATTGGCAACTGCTGCACATGGATGGCAGAATTTGTGTTTTTTTTCAAGACAATTACCATTGATAACCCCGTTAAGTTATCTAATCTGAATAGGCAAGCACTCACTTTCTCCGGCTCGCTGGGGCTCAAGAGAAATGATACCGCTTAAACCTATATTAATTCTAGAGTTCTTACAATAGTGTTTGCATATCTTGAGAGGGTTTTATAAAAAAATACTTTAATATAGTTCAAAAATAAACCTCGAGGGTGATTTGTAATATTTAAGGTTTTCATGAACATGTATTTTAATTGTTGTGGTGTTTTGGTGATAAAACCTATCTTTTTGAACGTTTATGGTATTTTTGTGAAAACTACTACTTTTGGAAATATGGTGGTATTTTATTAAGAATTCTAATCTTTCATTTTAAAAAATATAATTTCATAATATATTTTTATTGAAAATATGGATTCATAATTTGTATATAATTTTTCAAAAGTTAGTTTTGTTTAGAAAAGTCACATTTCTTAAAATCCGTATTTTTAATTCCTTTCGAGACCGAATACTCCGTGAGGAGTTCTGCATCTCGCTTTACTATCCCAAGGATGTGCGATAATCCGCACCATTTATTAGCGGGTCCTCTAATGAGAGTTATAGAGGCGTAATTACCAAGAATTTCAAAATACCGATTAAAAGAAACCCATTTTGTAAAGGTGTGGTATTTTAATGTAAAACCTATTGTTTAAATTAGTCATATGTTTAGAACATCGTGCTATGTAACCATAGTATATGTGTGGGGTAGGTTGTTACCCCGTGAGATTTTTCTAAAGGTATTTTTAACAATTATTGAAATGAGAGTTATACTAAAGTTCATAGTATTTTAATGAAAAAAGTTTATTATTTGAGTATTGAACATGAAATTTTGGTTACGTCAAAAGGCAATAGATGTGGATTTTGTTTTAAACAGATATTTGGGTGATTATGTGACATTTAGACCTATCAAGCTTGATAAAATATTTAAAAGAGAAGGTTGTTACGTGTTAACTCCACTTTTATCGATGTTTTCTTAGAAGACGAATTGAGATGAGAGAAATGGAGAGAAGAGGGACTTACAAATTTAGATGGTTAATAAAAGAGAGAAGCAACCTTCGGGTGTCGTGGTGTCTTCGGAAAGGCTTCGGTCGTCGAGTTTAGCTTTCCACTCTACTTGGGTGCTTAACTCTACTTGATACTTAGAGAGTTTGAGAGAATTTTTGATAGAAATTTCAGAATGGGGGAAAGCTAGGGCATGGGGTGGTATTTATAGTGAAGAATTAGGGTTTGGGAATTAAAAATTTGGATTAAATGAATTAAAATGGTGTTAAATGGTGAATTGAAGAGTCTCTGTTTGAATGCAGGAAAATCAAATAGTGCAGGGGAGTTGAGGGGAGTTGAAGAGACGAGTGTGCAAAGCATGGAGGGATTTGGCTTCATCATGACTGTCGGCGGCGGCCAAAGAGGGGAAATGGGCGATCGGATCTTGATGATCCATCTCAAGATTTGTGCAACGTGTTAAGTTGGGTGTGTACGCCTCATTGCGCCTTTTTGATTTTTCTGAAACTTTTCGTTTCTCCGTATATAGCTCGTGCAACTCTTGAGCTTCCGAAAAATTAAAAATAAATATCTAAAAATAATTGGGTCTAATAAGAATCGAACACACAGGTTATGTCACAGCAGTGTAGAGGCTTTACCAGTGAGCTATAAATTGCTTCTTGCTTTTATTAAACAAATTTAACTTATAACTCTTACACGGGCTGTAATAACCTTTCTGAACTATAACAAGAAATTTCTGTACAGTGATTTCAGAGTCGTTACATTCTACCCTCCTTATAAAAATTTCATCCTCGAAATTTATATAAAGGACTAATTTTTGAATAGAAGAGGGTATCATGCACGCATATTTTCTTTACTTTCCCAAGTTGATTCTCCTAGTGAATCCTATCTCCACATCATTTGGACCAAGTACACCTCCTTGTTCTGTAATGTTTTCACCTTTCGGTACAGAATCTTAACTGGTTGTTACTCGCAGGTTAGATCAGTCTGTACCGTGAGCTCTAAGTGATAAAGTATATGGTTGGGGTCGCTCACATATCGTTGTAGTTTGGATATGTGGAACACGTTGTGCACTCCTTCCAAAAAGGGTGGTAGTGCCAAGCGATACGCCACTTCTCCAACTCGTTTGAATATGTTGAATGGTCCTATATATCTTGGACTTAACTTATCCCTTTTGCCAAAATGTATCACTCCTCTGTTTGGAGAGATTTTCAAGAATACATCGACTCTGGGTTGAAACTCCATATGTCGATGCTTTGCATTTGCCCAATGCTTCTGTCGGTCCTGGGCTATACGCATCTTTTCCCTGATCGTGCGGACTGCATCTACAGATGCCACGATCATCTCTGGTCTATGGAGTTCACGATCTCCAACGTCGTACCAACTCAACGGGGAACGAGGCTTCCGTCCGTAGAGTGTTGTAAAAGGTGCCATTCCAATGCTTGCCTGATAGCTGTTGTTGTATAAAAACTCTACAAGGTGTAGGTGATCTTCCCACAAACCTCCGAAATATAACATACAGGCTCTCAGAATATCTTCCAGGATCTGAATTGTTCACTCGAACCGTCCATCTATTTGTGGATAATCTGTCGTGTTGAAATTTAGACTCGTTCCCAGACTAGTTTGCAGAATTTGCCAGAACTTTGATTGGAATCTCGTATCACGATTGGAGACGATGCAAACAGGTACTCCATGTAATCTCACATTCTCCCGCATGATTTTATGGGTATCAATTATGGTACATCTTGAAGGTATCAAATCTTACTTTAGATTTATACTTACCTCCATGTACTCATTACTAACGTCTCGGTTGACTGGCCAACTCGAAATGGAATAAAGTGAGCCGACTTGGTAAGTCGATCCACAATAACCCAAATTGCATCGTTACCCTTCGTGCTGCGAAGGAGAGCAGTCACAAAGTTCATAGTAAGGTGCTGCCATTTCCATTCTGAAATTGGTAACGAGTAAAGTAGATCAGCAATTCTGTGATATTTAGCTTTCACTTGCTGACATACCAAACACTTGGCTACGCTCCTTGCTATTTCGCACTTCATTTCATACCACCAACAATGTTGCCATAGATCCTTGTACATCTTTGTATCGCCGGGGTGTACCGAATATGGAGAGTTGTGAGCTTTTTTCATCAACTCTTCTCGAATAGGTCCGATTGGCATGCATAAACGACTTCCATATCACAAGAATCCATCCTCATGGATGATAAAGTCAGTTCGAAATCCACTTTCTACTTGTTCTCGGATACTTTGTAGCTTGGCATCATTTGCTTGAGCTGCCTTGATCTGATTTACAAGAGTGGACTGGACTTGTAAGTTCATCAAATATGAAGCGTTACCTGGCATAACTACTTCGATCTCCAATCCATGCAATTCTTGTTGTAGTCTCCACTGAGTGGTGAAGTTCATTGCTAATGGCTGGCGACTAAGTGCATCAGGAACTACGTTCACCTTCTCAGGATGATACTGTAGGTTGATGCCGAAGTCCGCCATGAGTTTTAACCATCTTCTTTGCAGCATGTTGAGTTCCTTCTGCGTAAATACATATTTCAGACTTTTGTGGTCAGTGTATTTATCCACTCGTTCTCCCAAAAGATAGTGGTGCCAAATCTTGAGTGCGAAGACCACTACTGCTAGTTCTAGATCATGTGTTGGATAGTTGCGTTCATGAACTTTTAACTGCCTTGATGCAAAAGCCACAACTTTTCCATGCTGGTGTAGAACACATCCTAATCCTTTACCGGATGCATCGCAATACACATCAAATCTTCCAGATTGATCTGGTATTACAAGAATAGGAGCAGAGATTAATCTCGACTCGAGTTCTATAAAAGCCTTTTCACATGGTTCTGACTACATGAATGCTTCGTCTTTACGTGTGAGCTTGGTCAGGGGTGCTGGGATTTTTGAGAATCCTTCGATGAATCGTTGGTAGTATCCTGCTAAGCTTAAGAAACTTCGTATATCTTTCACCGTCTTTGGTGTCGGCCACTCACTGACAGCTGACATCTTAGCTGGATCTATAGAGATTCGTTCGCCTGAAATGATATGTCCAAGAAATCCGACTTGATCTAGCCAAAACTCATACTTGCTATACTTGGCGTAGAGCTGATGTTGTCGTAATATCTCCAGGACAATCTGTAAGTGCTCGGCGTGCTCTTTTAGATTCTTTGAATACACCAGGATGTCGTCGATGAAGATAACAACAAACCTGTCTAAGTACTCTCGGAAAACTTGGTTCATCAGGTTCATAAAAATGGCAGGTGTATTGGTCACTCCAAATGGCATTACGAGATATTCATAATGGCCATAACGAGTCCTAAACGCCATCTTCGTAATGTCGGACTCTTTGACCTTCACCTGATGTTAACCCGAACGAAGATCTAGTTTTGAAAAGACACAAGATCCACTTAACTGATCGAAAAGGTCATCGATGTGCGGTAGTGGATACCTGTTCTTAATTTTCACTTCGTTTAGAGCTCGATAATCCACACATATCCTGTAGGAACCTTTCTTCTTCTTCACTAGCAACACCGGAGATCCCTAACTTAAAGTACTGGGTCAGATCCAACATTTCTTCAGTAGTTTGTCCAACTGAATGCGGATCTCCTTCAATCACTTCGGACTTAATTGGTACGGAGCTTTTTGTAGGGTGTTTTTCGTCACCCCATTGAGATGGGAATACGCGCACGCTTGTCAGGCGCATTATAGATTCCCCCTGCCTAGGTGTCACGACCCGCAGGGTACGGAACGTGACTGGCACTTAAGTTTACGATACGTCTAAAGACGTCCGTAAAATAAGTAAGCCAAAGCCCAGAAAACAAAACCAATTAAGCAAAAGAGTGAAGAAAACCCAATCAATTGAAAGCGAGTTTATCAAATAAGTCATGTAAAACCCTTTTTAAAAACAATACCAATTTTTCCGAAAATTTCGGCAGAGTCTCCTTTGTAAATACTGGCCCCCAAAATGGGTACAACAAAATATATATGAATCCAACAAAATAGGGCATCCCCAAGCGGGAGCTAGCTCTTCGCCACAAGGCGGTCACAAATCCCACGCAATATAAAGCAACAACAAGCAAAATAATCATAATGAAGCATAAGAAAAAAAACAGCATGTCGACTCAAGTGAGCTCGACCCCAAAATACAGCATAAAAGTCCACAAACCTCACAGTCTCATCTCTAGGTCAATACAATAATACTGGTAGAAACAGTAGATGGAGTACACTAGATACAAAGAATATACAAGGTGGTACAAAAATAATAACATGACCCACCTATGAGCAAAACCTCGAGTCCAGGCAAAAGAGGCAAAAGAACAAGTGCGCCCGCCGCTACTGTACTGACGGAGCGGACCTGCAAAAGGCTGTGGCACAACGGGGGTGAGTTGCCAACTCGTGAGTAATAAATAACATCTACAAAGGCTATCGTCTGCATGCACACAAGCATCCTAGCATCTAAAATACAGGTATGAATGGATGAACTAGCAGGTGTGTATACAACATCAGTGTACGAATATGTATGCAACATGAATATCTGAGGTCTCAATAGGTATCTATAAGAAACATTTTATCTCTTTTTGTTTTTGAAACTCTTTTAGAATGCCAGCATAATACTCAAGGAATCGACGAGAACCGGTGTCCAGCAACGACACCTAAAAGCTGTCTCAAATCTCATAAATCCATGTCATAGTGTCTCTGGCCTCAGCCGTCCGGCTGACCCATCTCAAATATCAATATCTCATCATCTAGCGGCCACGGTCGGTATCCTCTGGATATCCGCCGTCCCAAACAGTCACCGGTAGGTAATCCGTCCCCTGCCAGGCTCAACGTCAACACCACATTCCTCTTGCCCCGGGATACCTTACCGGGCCCACCATGTACCCGTGACGGTTCCTCCACTCCTCGACACGGATTTCCAAAACCACAGCAAACTCATGGTGGACGACACTTACATCACTAGAAAACCGCAATTTACATATTTTAAAAAATATAGTAAGTTTAGAAATTTTGCGGCTTTCCCCCGAAATCCAGAAATATCATAAAATCTCAAGAAATCCTCATAAGTGCATATGTCAATGATAATGAATGCATATGGTATCAATAATCAAGTTGCGATGTGTGATTAATAGATTAGGCATGAACAATTAATATGATGAAGTACATGCACATGAATAGCAATCCTACGGTTTCATTTTAAGGAATTAAAGGCAATAGCGCAAGTTTAAGTATCAATTAGTAAAAGGTTTCAATTTAAAGGTTATCTAGTGTGGTGGCATGGCAATTACCAGGGTGTGTGTGTAAGCATGAATAGTGCTCGTTCTGCATATAAAAACCCTGGCAATGGTGCATGTGTCCTATAAAATGGTTTCGTATAGGTATGTCAATATAATGCATGGATGCAGCAAATAATCAAATAAGTATTTCACCCCTAATTACTAACATCACTAAGAATCTTGTAAGTTACTAAAACTATCGGGCGGCTTGCGCCATCCAACGATAGTCCCCCGTAGATGTTACATCTACTCACCAGAATCCCTGGCTAGCTGTGTCCAATCACCGCTTTCCCCTTTCGCGCCGCGTCTGACGTCTCCGCGATCGAACCTGGAATTTACATCAATACCAAACATAAGGTTACATATCAAGAATGACGCAAAACCCAAACGAAACTACTAATGTTCACTAGCTAGGTACAACGTGTGCAGGGTGCGCGGAACATACGCGAAAATCGCAAAAACTGCCAAAAATCGCCGATTTGGTCGCCCGGCAAAACTAAAACCCGACTACTCAAAACTCCGCGCTCACGCATCCTAAACGTCATAGGAGATGCTAAAAACATCCCTAAGGTATCACAAATAATTCACCAAATAATTTTAATAAAAACCTAGTAAGCACAAACTAGCAATTTTGGTGCAAAAATCGAAAATTAGCGATACGGTTATCACAATCCAACACAATATCCAACCACACAACAAGCTATCTACAAACACTATAATTACAACACATTAGCAAAGATTCAAAACCTATTTTCCATAAACAACCATTACTTGAATTATATAACCTAGCAATTCTTAATCCAAACTATATATGAAAACCTTAAATTAACACTAATTTATAACTCAATTAGCAAGTTAACCTTCTAGATTAGGTTAGCAAAACAACTAGATAACAAATTAGATTTAATCAACTAAATAATGGTTTCTAAACCCTAATTCAACTCATTTATCATGCTTCACAACCCATTTTCCATACATAAACCCTCTCTTGAATTTCCTAAAACAACAATTTACAACCAAAATCAAACTTTTAAAATTAACTAAATTAGCATAATTTGAAGACCACATAAACAAGGTAACTTCTTTGATTTGGTTGTGTAGGAACTAGCAAGCAAAATAAATTTAATTAACCACATAATGGTGTGCTAACAAACCCTAGTTTAAAACAAACTACTCTTTTATAAACTAGATTAGAAATTAGCTAAACTTTTAACACTAAAACCATATAATTAAAGGAATTTAGCCAAAAGAAATTAACTTGATGGAAATTATACCTCAAGATCTATGGATCAAGCATGTGATTTGCCTCTAAGGATGGCTTCCTAGCTCCAAGATTCAAGCAAGAATGGCTAAGGATAATGAAAGCATAAGGATTTTGTTTGGATTTTTGAATAAAATTGTGGATTTTGATGTGTTTTTTTTTTGAAGAAATTTGAAGAAAATGAAAAGAAAAGAGATGAAGAGGAGGAGGTGCAGGTTTCGGCCAGAGGGAGGTAAGGGGAGGGTGTGGTTGTGTTGGAAAAGTCATGAGTCAACTCTCCCAAAAGTCAATGCACCATACTTCATCAAACTATTTTTAAAATAAATTCATAAACAACCCAAATCAACACATGAAAGAAAACCAAAATGAGGCCAGAAATTTCTGGACCTGATCAAGGTGGGGGTGTCCTAGGGCTGAGGGAAGAGAGAGAGGGGTTTTACAAAAGAAGTTTTATGCAAAAAGACCCCCTACAAGTTAAAAATTGCAAGTTTTAGCTTAAAATTCAATAATTTCGCTTTCTATACTAAAAATTAGTTAAAAATCAAAATAAAATACTAAAAATTTATGTTACCACTAGATTTTAATTATCATAATTTTAAAGATTAAAATTAGCCCGGAAAAATTTGTATTTATCGCTAATTTAATGTATTTTCTTACCGGCTTAAAATAATATTAAAAAATTGAAAAATTAGGGAAAATTTTTAAACGACCAGAATTTCATAATTAACTCATTAGCTACTAAAAACAAGCAATTACCTATCCATTTTAAGTATAATTAGCCCTAAACTGCAAAATAACGAGAAAGACGGTTTTCGGAAAAATACCGAATTTTCACCGATTTTCAGGAAAACACCAAAACGACTTTTCAAGACGCTACAATCTTCCCCCCTTAAAGAAATTCGGTCCCCGAATTTAAAAAATATAGCTACGCGTACCTTCAAAGAGATGGGGATATTTCTTCCTCATCTCGCCCTCGGTCTCCCAGGTAACCTCCTCGCTGCTCGGGCTACGCCAAAGGACCTTGACGGTTGGTATAATCTTCGACCTCAACTTCTTCACCTGCCGATCCAAGATGGCCACCGGCTGCTCTGCAAAAGAAAGGTCGCGCTCTAGCTGGACTGTCGGGTGCTGAATCGCAAGCGAAGGGTCGTGAAGGTACTTGCGGAGCATCGAAACATGGAAGACGGGGTGAACATCGGGAAAGCTGGGTGGAAGAGCCAAACGATATGCAACTGCGCCGACACGCTCAAGGATCTCGAAGGGACCTACGAATCTAGGGCTAAGCTTCCCCTTTTGCCCAAAACGCATCACGCCCTTCATCGGAGAGACTTTCAGAAAAACATGGTCGCCAACTGCGAACTCTAATCTGCGACGGCACCTGTCTGCATACGATTTCTGCCTGCTCTGAGCCGCTCTCATCCGGTCTCGGATCAACTGTATCTTCGCTGTCGTCTCCTCAACAAGCTGCGGCCCCAAAATACTGCTCTCGCTGAGCTCTGTCCAACAAACGGGCGATCTGCATCTCCTTCCATACAATGCCTCGAAAGGTGCCATCTGAATAGTATCCTGGAAGCTGTTGTTGTAGGAGAACTCCACTAGCGGTAAATGACGATCCCAGCTACCACCAAAGTCTAAAACGCACGCTCTGAGCATGTCCTCGAGAGTCTGAATGGTCCGCTCTGACTGTCCGTCTGTCTGCGGATGAAACGCTGTGCTGAAGCTCAAACGGGTGCCCAAAGCCTCCTGAAGTCTCTGCCAAAGTCGGCTGGTGAACTGAGTGTCTCAATCTGACACGATACAAGTCGGTACGCCATGCAACCGCACGATCTCGTCGATGTAGAGCTGAGCATACTGAGCGAAGCTGAAAGTGGTCTTCACTGGTAGGAAGTGAGCCGCTTTCGTCAATCTATCCACGATCACCCAGATGGAGTCGTACCCTCGACTGGTCCTGGGTAGACCCACAACGAAGTCCATCGAAATCTGTTCCCATTTCCACTCTGGAATGGGTAACGGCTGTAGCTCTCCTGCGGGCCTCTGGTGCTCGGCCTTGACTTGCTGACAAGTCAGGCATCTCGAAACGAACTCCGCAATGTCCCTCTTCATTCCGTCCCACCAGTAGGTCTCTCTCATATCATGGTACATCTTGGTGGAACCGGGGTGGACACTATACACTGATCGGTGTGCCTCCTCAAGAATGTCGCGCCGCAATCCATCAGCATCTGGTACGCACAGTCTAGATCCATATCGTAAAATCCCCTGATCGTCAATCACGAACTCGGAAAATCTGCCCTGTCCCATCTGTGCCACGATCTCTGAGCAACGGTCGTCACTGCGCTGTGCTTCATATATACGGTCAAGCAACTGTGGGCGTGCACGAACATGCGCGAGCTGTCCCCCTGTCTGAGTGAACTCGAACTCAACTCGGCTGTCGCATAACATCTTCCAATCTGCTGACGACTGCCTCTGCACTGCGCGCAAAAAGGATAGACTACCCCCGGGCCTCCTACTCAACGCATCTGCCACCACATTCGCCTTGCCTGGGTGATATAAGATCTCGCAGTCGTAGTCTTTCACCAACTCCATCCAACGACGCTGTCTGAGGTTCAGGTCTCGCTGCTGAAATATGTACTTTAATCTCTTGTGATCGGTGAATATCTGACACGACTCGCCGTATAGGTAATGTCGCCAAATCTTCAGTGCAAAGACCACTGCAGCCATCTCCAAATCATGAGTGGGGTAGTTCTGTTCATGCTTCTTCAACTGCCGAGAAGCATAAGCGATCACCCAGCCATGCTGCATCAATACGCATCCTAATCCCACTAGCGAAGCATCACAGTAGACAACAAATCCGCCTGATCCCGAAGGCAAAGATAATACCGGCGCCGTAGTCAAACAAGTCCGTAGCTGCTGAAAACTGCGCTCGCACCCCTCTGTCCAAACGAAAGGAACTCCCTTCCGGGTCAAACCGGTCAAAGGTGCAGCTATACGGGAGAAGTCCTGAACAAAACGCCTGTAGTAGCCTGCCAGGCCTAGAAAACTACAGATCTCAGTAACCGATATAGGTCGGGGCCACTGCTGAACAGCCTCAATCTTCTTCGGGTCCACACAAATGCCGTCTCTCGTAACCACGTGACCCAAGAATCCGACGCTGTCCAGCCAGAATGCACACTTGGAGAACTTTGCGAACAGCTGGTGCTCCCTCAGAGTCTGTAACGTAATCCGCAAGTGCTGCTCGTGCTCCTATCTGCTCCGGGAGTACACCAAGATATCGTCGATAAACACAATGATGAACAAGTCAAGATACGGCCTGAATGTACGGTTCATCAAATCCATGAATGCTGCTGGGGCGTTGGTGAGTCCGAACGACATCACCAAAAACTCGTAGTGGCCGTAGCGCGTGCGGAAAGCTGTCCTCGGTATATCCTCCTGTCGAACTCGCAGCTGATGGTATCCTGATCGCAAGTCGATCCTCGAAAAATACCCCGCACCCTGAAGCTGGTCGAACAAATCATCAATGCGCGGCAACGGATATCTGTTCCGAACGGTAACTTTGTTCAGCTGGCGGTAGTCGATACATAAGCGCAAACTTCCATCCTTCTTCTCGACAAACAGGACCGGAGCACCCCACGGAGAAACACTCGGTCGAAAAAGTCCCTTATCTAACAAATCCTGCAACTGATCCTTCAGCTCTCGAAGCTCTGCCGGGGCCATCCGATAAGGCGGTATAGAAATAGGCCCCGAGCCGGGAATCAAATCAATGCAGAACTCAACATCGCGCTCAGGCGGTAGCCCAGGTAGCTCATCAGGGAAAACATCAGGGAACTCACAAACTATCGGGACCCGGTCCAACGGAACCTCTGCAGCTCGAGTATCACAAATACACGCTAAGAATCCCTGACATCCCTTCCGCAAGAGCTGACCAACGCGAAGAGACGAAATTAAGCTGGGAAGGGTGACACTGTGGTCTCCCCGAATAACAAGGACTGGCTCTCCCAGAAAGCTAAATATGACTGCCTTCTCACGGCAGTCCACCGAAGCATAACAAGTGGCTAGCCAATCCATGCCCAGAAGCACATCAAAGTCCAACATATCGAGGAGAATCAAATCAACCGATGAATCCCTCTCCCCGATACGAACGGAACACAAACGAAATACAAACCGAGCGACAAACGACTCGCCTACCGGAGTACTAACAACAAGCGGATGATCTAACGACGACGACTCACTGCCCAACATCGGTGCAAAGTATGTAGAGACGTACGAATGTGTGGAACCTGGGTCGAATAATACCCGGGCGTCGAAAGAACAAACTGGCAAGGTACCTGTCACAACGGCATTGGATGCCTGCGCATCCTGCGGTGTCAAAGCAAAAACTCGGGCCTGTCCTCCACCGATAGCGGGCTGACCTCGACCTCGGCCTCTGCCTCCTCGTCCTCTCTGAACAGGACCGCCGTGTCCACGGCCTCTGGGTGCACCTAACTGGCGTGGAGCATCGCCGGTGGTAGGAAGTAGGGCTCTCTGAGAAGGGGGTGGTGATGGTGGCAGGGTCACATGCGGAACTGTCGCTGCTCCCTGTCGTCTCGCCGGACAGTCTCTGACAAGATGGTGCAAACTCCCGCACCCAAAACACCCTGGCGACGGCTGCTGCCCCTGGGGATAAGAACCATATAACTGTCCCCGCCCAAATCCTCTGCCAGGCCTATCTCTCGGGAAGAATCTGGCGCGCTGCCTCTGAGACGGTACATCGGTGCGAATCCTCTTTGGCCCAGAAACGGCCGAAGTCCGTGATATGCGTGCCTCCATCCGCAATGCCGTATCCATAGCAGCTGAATAAGTGTCGTAGTGCTGGGCGCCAATGGCAAGATATAGCTGGGCATCAAGTCCCTGTACGAACCTCTTCACCATCTTCTCCTCGGTATCCACCAAATACTGAGCATATCGGGATAACTGTGTAAACTGGATGTCATACTGAGACACCGTCATCCCAGGTGTCTTGACTAAGGCCTCGAAACTACGAGCTCTGGCGTCACGAACGCTCTCTGGAAGGAAACGGGCTAGAAAGACCGCTGTAAACTCGGCCCACGTCATAGGCGGTAGACCTGCAGCTCGACCTCTCAAGACTGACTCCCACCATGTCTGCGCGAGACCCTCTAGTCGGAAACTCGCAAGCTCTACCCATCGATCATCCGAACATCTCAGCGAACGGCAGATCCTGGCTAAACTATCAAGGAACGTCTGTGGGTCCTCCGCTGCCTCGGTGCCGGTGAATACTGGAGGTCTCAGCCTCATGAAATCCTGTAGTGAAACCGGGATGGTCACGGTGGTAGTAGTAGGAGCAGGTATCATGGTCGTCTGTGATGTAGTAGGTACGTCATCCGGCCTCGGTGTACGACTGGCTGCAACTAGGGATCCTACCATCTGACGTAGCTCCTGCATGCCTCCCATCATCTGTCGCAACTCCTCCATACCAGTCTCGAGCCTATCCATACGGCCTAGGGAAGGTGGATCGGTCTGTCCCTGCGGCGTAGGCATACCACCCTGCTCAGTCCTAGTCTCGGACGAGCCAGCTCGAATCTCGTCTCTGGCGGCAGCCCTCTGTGCCCTCGTAGCCTTCGGCGGCATAGTGGCTGTTACAGGAAAAGGGGTAATAAGAACAGTGCAATAGGATCATAGGATACACGGAATTGAAGAAGGAATTTTTAAGCAAGTATATCCTAAAGTCACTTAGGCGGGGTACCGTATCGTAAGTATGCCGCGGACATACGCACGCTACGTTACCCTGCTTAAGTCACTTACTCCATCTACCAAGGGTCATCCTACACTCAAAAAGGTAAAACCTATCGCTCTGATACCTACTTTGTCACGACCCGCAGGGTACGGAACGTGACAGGCACTTAAGTTTACGAAACGTCTAAAGACGTCCGTAAAATAAGTAAGCCAAAGCCCAGAAAACAAAACCAATTAAGCAAAAGAGTGAAGAAAACCCAATCAATTGAAAGCGAGTTTATCAAATAAGTCATGTAAAACCCTTTTTAAAAACAATACCAATTTTTCCGAAAATTTCGGCAGAGTCTCCTTTGTAAATACTGGCCCCCAAAATGGGTACAACAAAATATATATGAATCCAACAAAATAGGGCATCCCCAAGCGGGAGCTAGCTCTTCGCCACAAGGCGGTCACAAATCCCACGCAATATAAAGCAACAACAAGCAAAATAATCATAATGAAGCATAAGAAAAAAACAGCATGTCGACTCAAGTGAGCTCGACCCCAAAATACAGCATAAAAGTCCACAAACCTCACAGTCTCATCTCTAGGTCAATACAATAATACTGGTAGAAACAGTAGATGGAGTACACTAGATACAAAGAATATACAAGGTGGTACAAAAATAATAACATGACCCACCTATGAGCAAAACCTCGAGTCCAGGCAAAAGAGGCAAAAGAACAAGTGCGCCCGCCGCTACTGTACTGACGGAGCGGACCTGCAAAAGGCTGTGGCACAACGGGGGTGAGTTGCCAACTCGTGAGTAATAAATAACATCTACAAAGGCTATCGTATGCATGCACACAAGCATCCTAGCATCTAAAATACAGGTATGAATGGATGCACTAGCAGGTGTGTATACAACATCAGTGTACGAATATGTATGCAACATGAATATCTGAGGTCTCAATAGGTATCTATAAGAAACATTTTATCTCTTTTTGTTTTTGAAACTCTTTTAGAATGCCAGCATAATACTCAAGGAATCGACGAGAACCGGTGTCCAGCAACGACACCTAAAAGCTGTCTCAAATCTCATAAATCCATGTCATAGTGTCTCTGGCCTCAGCCGTCCGGCTGACCCATCTCAAATATCAATATCTCATCATCTAGCGGCCATGGTCGGTATCCTCTGAATATCCCCCGTCCCAAACAGTCACCGGTAGGTAATCCGTCCCCTGCCAGGCTCAACGTCAACACCACATTCCTCTTGCCCCGGGGTACCTTACCGGGCCCATCATGTACCCGTGACGGTTCCTCCACTCCTCGACACGGATTTCCAAAACCACAGCAAACTCATGGTGGACGACACTTACATCACTAGAAAACCGCAATTTACATATTTTAAAAAATATAGTAAGTTTAGAAATTTTGCGGCTTTCCCCCGAAATCCAGAAATATCATAAAATCTCAAGAAATCCTCATAAGTGCATATGTCAATGATAATGAATGCATATGGTATCAATAATCAAGTTGCGATGTGTGATTAATAGATTAGGCATGAACAATTAATATGATGAAGTACATGCACATGAATAGCAATCCTACGGTTTCATTTTAAGGAATTAAAGGCAATAGCGCAAGTTTAAGTATCAATTAGTAAAAGGTTTCAATTTAAAGGTTATCTAGTGTGGTGGCATGGCAATTACCAGGGTGTGTGTGTAAGCATGAATAGTGCTCGTGCTGCATATAAAAACCCTGGCAATGGTGCAGGTGTCCTATAAAATGGTTTCGTATAGGTATGTCAATATAATGCATGGATGCAGCAAATAATCAAATAAGTATTTCACCCCTAATTACTAACATCACTAAGAATCTTGTAAGTTACTAAAACTATCGGGCGGCTTGCGCCATCCAACGATAGTCCCCCGTAGATGTTACATCTACTCACCGGAATCCCTGGCTAGCTGTGTCCAATCACCGCTTTCCCCTTTCGCGCCGCGTCTGACGTCTCCGCGACCGAACCTGGAATTTACATCAATACCAAACATAAGGTTACATATCAAGAACGACGCAAAACCCAAACGAAACTACTAATGTTCACTAGCTAGGTACAACGTGTGCAGGGTGCGCGGAACATACGCGAAAATCGCAAAAACTGCCAAAAATCGCCGATTTGGTCGCCCGGCAAAACTAAAACCCGACTACTCAAAACTCCGCGCTCACGCATCCTAAACGTCATAGGAGATGCTAAAAACATCCCCAAGGTATCACAAATAATTCACCAAATAATTTTAATAAAAACCTAGTAAGCACAAACTAGCAATTTTGGTGCAAAAATCGAAAATTAGCGATACGGTTATCACAATCCAACACAATATCCAACCACACAACAAGCTATCTACAAACACTATAATTACAACACATTAGCAAAGATTCAAAACCTATTTTCCATAAACAACCATTACTTGAATTATATAACCTAGCAATTCTTAATCCAAACTATATATGAAAACCTTAAATTAACACTAATTTATAACTCAATTAGCAAGTTAACCTTCTAGATTAGGTTAGCAAAACAACTAGATAACAAATTAGATTTAATCAACTAAATAATGGTTTCTAAACCCTAATTCAACTCATTTATCATGCTTCACAACCCATTTTCCATACATAAACCCTCTCTTGAATTTCCTAAAACAACAATTTACAACCAAAATCAAACTTTTAAAATTAACTAAATTAGCATAATTTGAAGACCACATAAACAAGGTAACTTCTTTGATTTGGTTGTGTAGGAACTAGCAAGCAAAATAAATTTAATTAACCACATAATGGTGTGCTAACAAACCCTAGTTTAAAACAAACTACTCTTTTATAAACTAGATTAGAAATTAGCTAAACTTTTAACACTAAAACCATATAATTAAAGGAATTTAGCCAAAAGAAATTAACTTGATGGAAATTATACCTCAAGATCTATGGATCAAGCATGTGATTTGCCTCTAAGGATGGCTTCCTAGCTCCAAGATTCAAGCAAGAATGGCTAAGGATAATGAAAGCATAAGGATTTTGTTTGGATTTTTGAATAAAATTGTGGATTTTGATGTGTTTTTTTTTTGAAGAAATTTGAAGAAAATGAAAAGAAAAGAGATGAAGAGGAGGAGGTGCAGGTTTCGTCCAGAGGGAGGTAAGGGGAGGGTGTGGTTGTGTTGGAAAAGTCATGAGTCAACTCTCCCAAAAGTCAATGCACCATACTTCATCAAACTATTTTTAAAATAAATTCATAAACAACCCAAATCAACACATGAAAGAAAACCAAAATGAGGCCAGAAATTTCTGGACCTGATCAAGGTGGGGGTGTCCTAGGGCTGAGGGAAGAGAGAGAGGGGTTTTACAAAAGAAGTTTTATGCAAAAAGACCCCCTACAAGTTAAAAATTGCAAGTTTTAGCTTAAAATTCAATAATTTCGCTTTCTATACTAAAAATTAGTTAAAAATCAAAATAAAATACTAAAAATTTATGTTACCACTAGATTTTAATTATCATAATTTTAAAGATTAAAATTAGCCCGGAAAAATTTGTATTTATCGCTAATTTAATGTATTTTCTTACCGGCTTAAAATAATATTAAAAAATTGAAAAATTAGGGAAAATTTTTAAACGACCAGAATTTCATAATTAACTCATTAGCTACTAAAAACAAGCAATTACCTATCCATTTTAAGTATAATTAGCCCTAAACTGCAAAATAACGAGAAAGACGGTTTTCGGAAAAATACCGAATTTTCACCGATTTTCAGGAAAACACCAAAACGACTTTTCAAGACGCTACAATCTTCCCCCCTTAAAGAAATTCGGTCCCCGAATTTAAAAAATATAGCTACGCGTACCTTCAAAGAGATGGGGATATTTCTTCCTCATCTCGCCCTCGGTCTCCCAGGTAACCTCCTCGCTGCTCGGGCTACGCCAAAGGACCTTGACGGTTGGTATAATCTTCGACCTAAACTTCTTCACCTGCCGATCCAAGATGGCCACCGGCTGCTCTGCAAAAGAAAGGTCGCGCTCTAGCTGGACTGTCGGGTGCTGAATCGCAAGCGAAGGGTCGTGAAGGTACTTGCGGAGCATCGAAACATGGAAGACGGGGTGAACATCGGGAAAGCTGGGTGGAAGAGCCAAACGATATGCAACTGCGCCGACACGCTCAAGGATCTCGAAGGGACCT
This sequence comes from Agapanthus africanus, assembly GCA_030015575.1. Lineage (NCBI taxonomy): Eukaryota > Viridiplantae > Streptophyta > Magnoliopsida > Asparagales > Amaryllidaceae > Agapanthus > Agapanthus africanus. The sequence goes on from CM057340.1 coordinate 606,106,160, forward strand.
ACGAATCTAGGGCTAAGCTTCCCCTTTTGCCCAAAACGCATCACGCCCTTCATCGGAGAGACTTTCAGAAAAACATGGTCGCCAACTGCGAACTCTAATCTGCGACGGCACCTGTCTGCATACGATTTCTGCCTGCTCTGAGCCGCTCTCATCCGGTCTCGGATCAACTGTATCTTCGCTGTCGTCTCCTCAACAAGCTGCGGCCCCAAAATACTGCTCTCGCTGAGCTCTGTCCAACAAACGGGCGATCTGCATCTCCTTCCATACAATGCCTCGAAAGGTGCCATCTGAATAGTATCCTGGAAGCTGTTGTTGTAGGAGAACTCCACTAGCGGTAAATGACGATCCCAGCTACCACCAAAGTCTAAAACGCACGCTCTGAGCATGTCCTCGAGAGTCTGAATGGTCCGCTCTGACTGTCCGTCTGTCTGCGGATGAAACGCTGTGCTGAAGCTCAAACGGGTGCCCAAAGCCTCCTGAAGTCTCTGCCAAAGTCGGCTGGTGAACTGAGTGCCTCAATCTGACACGATACAAGTCGGTACGCCATGCAACCGCACGATCTCGTCGATGTAGAGCTGAGCATACTGAGCGAAGCTGAAAGTGGTCTTCACTGGTAGGAAGTGAGCCGCTTTCGTCAATCTATCCACGATCACCCAGATGGAGTCGTACCCTCGACTGGTCCTGGGTAGACCCACAACGAAGTCCATCGAAATCTGTTCCCATTTCCACTCTGGAATGGGTAACGGCTGTAGCTCTCCTGCGGGCCTCTGGTGCTCGGCCTTGACTTGCTGACAAGTCAGGCATCTCGAAACGAACTCCGCAATGTCCCTCTTCATTCCGTCCCACCAGTAGGTCTCTCTCATATCATGGTACATCTTGGTGGAACCGGGGTGGACACTATACACTGATCGGTGTGCCTCCTCAAGAATGTCGCGCCGCAATCCATCAGCATCTGGTACGCACAGTCTAGATCCATATCGTAAAATCCCCTGATCGTCAATCACGAACTCGGAAAATCTGCCCTGTCCCATCTGTGCCACGATCTCTGAGCAACGGTCGTCACTGCGCTGTGCTTCATATATACGGTCAAGCAACTGTGGGCGTGCACGAACATGCGCGAGCTGTCCCCCTGTCTGAGTGAACTCGAACTCAACTCGGCTGTCGCATAACATCTTCCAATCTGCTGACGACTGCCTCTGCACTGCGCGCAAAAAGGATAGACTACCCCCGGGCCTCCTACTCAACGCATCTGCCACCACATTCGCCTTGCCTGGGTGATATAAGATCTCGCAGTCGTAGTCTTTCACCAACTCCATCCAACGACGCTGTCTGAGGTTCAGGTCTCGCTGCTGAAATATGTACTTTAATCTCTTGTGATCGGTGAATATCTGACACGACTCGCCGTATAGGTAATGTCGCCAAATCTTCAGTGCAAAGACCACTGCAGCCATCTCCAAATCATGAGTGGGGTAGTTCTGTTCATGCTTCTTCAACTGCCGAGAAGCATAAGCGATCACCCAGCCATGCTGCATCAATACGCATCCTAATCCCACTAGCGAAGCATCACAGTAGACAACAAATCCGCCTGATCCCGAAGGCAAAGATAATACCGGCGCCGTAGTCAAACAAGTCCGTAGCTGCTGAAAACTGCGCTCGCACCCCTCTGTCCAAACGAAAGGAACTCCCTTCCGGGTCAAACCGGTCAAAGGTGCAGCTATACGGGAGAAGTCCTGAACAAAACGCCTGTAGTAGCCTGCCAGGCCTAGAAAACTACGGATCTCAGTAACCGATATAGGTCGGGGCCACTGCTGAACAGCCTCAATCTTCTTCGGGTCCACACAAATGCCGTCTCTCGTAACCACGTGACCCAAGAATCCGACGCTGTCCAGCCAGAATGCACACTTGGAGAACTTTGCGAACAGCTGGTGCTCCCTCAGAGTCTGTAACGTAATCCGCAAGTGCTGCTCGTGCTCCTATCTGCTCCGGGAGTACACCAAGATATCGTCGATAAACACAATGATGAACAAGTCAAGATACGGCCTGAATGTACGGTTCATCAAATCCATGAATGCTGCTGGGGCGTTGGTGAGTCCGAACGACATCACCAAAAACTCGTAGTGGCCGTAGCGCGTGCGGAAAGCTGTCCTCGGTATATCCTCCTGTCGAACTCGCAGCTGATGGTATCCTGATCGCAAGTCGATCCTCGAAAAATACCCCGCACCCTGAAGCTGGTCGAACAAATCATCAATGCGCGGCAACGGATATCTGTTCCGAACGGTAACTTTGTTCAGCTGGCGGTAGTCGATACATAAGCGCAAACTTCCATCCTTCTTCTCGACAAACAGGACCGGAGCACCCCACGGAGAAACACTCGGTCGAAAAAGTCCCTTATCTAACAAATCCTGCAACTGATCCTTCAGCTCTCGAAGCTCTGCCGGGGCCATCCGATAAGGCGGTATAGAAATAGGCCCCGAGCCGGGAATCAAATCAATGCAGAACTCAACATCGCGCTCAGGCGGTAGCCCAGGTAGCTCATCAGGGAAAACATCAGGGAACTCACAAACTACCGGGACCCGGTCCAACGGAACCTCTGCAGCTCGAGTATCACAAATACACGCTAAGAATCCCTGACATCCCTTCCGCAAGAGCTGACCAACGCGAAGAGACGAAATTAAGCTGGGAAGGGTGACACTGCGGTCTCCCCGAATAACAAGGACTGGCTCTCCCAGAAAGCTAAATATGACTGCCTTCTCACGGCAGTCCACCGAAGCATAACAAGTGGCTAGCCAATCCATGCCCAGAAGCACATCAAAGTCCAACATATCGAGGAGAATCAAATCAACCGATGAATCCCTCTCCCCGATACGAACGGAACACAAACGAAATACAAACCGAGCGACAAACGACTCGCCTACCGGAGTACTAACAACAAGCGGATGATCTAACGACGACGACTCACTGCCCAACATCGGTGCAAAGTATGTAGAGACGTACGAATGTGTGGAACCTGGGTCGAATAATACCCGGGCGTCGAAAGAACAAACTGGCAAGGTACCTGTCACAACGGCATTGGATGCCTGCGCATCCTGCGGTGTCAAAGCAAAAACTCGGGCCTGTCCTCCACCGATAGCGGGCTGACCTCGACCTCGGCCTCTGCCTCCTCGTCCTCTCTGAACAGGACCGCTGTGTCCACGGCCTCTGGGTGCACCTAACTGGCGTGGAGCATCGCCGGTGGTAGGAAGTAGGGCTCTCTGAGAAGGGGGTGGTGATGGTGGCAGGGTCACATGCGGAACTGTCGCTGCTCCCTGTCGTCTCGCCGGACAGTCTCTGACAAGATGGTGCAAACTCCCGCACCCAAAACACCCTGGCGACGGCTGCTGCCCCTGGGGATAAGAACCATATAACTGTCCCCGCCCAAATCCTCTGCCAGGCCTATCCCTCGGGAAGAATCTGGCGCGCTGCCTCTGAGACGGTACATCGGTGCGAATCCTCTTTGGCCCAGAAACGGCCGAAGTCCGTGATATGCGTGCCTCCATCCGCAATGCCGTATCCATAGCAGCTGAATAAGTGTCGTAGTGCTGGGCGCCAATGGCAAGATATAGCTGGGCATCAAGTCCCTGTACGAACCTCTTCACCATCTTCTCCTCGGTATCCACCAAATACTGAGCATATCGGGATAACTGTGTAAACTGGATGTCATACTGAGACACCGTCATCCCAGGTGTCTTGACTAAGGCCTCGAAACTACGAGCTCTGGCGTCACGAACGCTCTCTGGAAGGAAACGGGCTAGAAAGACCGCTGTAAACTCGGCCCACGTCATAGGCGGTAGACCTGCAGCTCGACCTCTCAAGACTGACTCCCACCATGTCTGCGCGAGACCCTCTAGTCGGAAACTCGCAAGCTCTACCCATCGATCATCCGAACATCTCAGCGAACGGCAGATCCTGGCTAAACTATCAAGGAACGTCTGTGGGTCCTCCGCTGCCTCGGTGCCGGTGAATACTGGAGGTCTCAGCCTCATGAAATCCTGTAGTGAAACCGGGATGGTCACGGTGGTAGTAGTAGGAGCAGGTATCATGGTCGTCTGTGATGTAGTAGGTACGTCATCCGGCCTCGGTGTACGACTGGCTGCAACTAGGGATCCTACCATCTGACGTAGCTCCTGCATGCCTCCCATCATCTGTCGCAACTCCTCCATACCAGTCTCGAGCCTATCCATACGGCCTAGGGAAGGTGGATCGGTCTGTCCCTGCGGCGTAGGCATACCACCCTGCTCAGTCCTAGTCTCGGACGAGCCAGCTCGAATCTCGTCTCTGGCGGCAGCCCTCTGTGCCCTCGTAGCCTTCGGCGGCATAGTGGCTGTTACAGGAAAAGGGGTAATAAGAACAGTGCAATAGGATCATAGGATACACGGAATTGAAGAAGGAATTTTTAAGCAAGTATATCCTAAAGTCACTTAGGCGGGGTACCGTATCGTAAGTATGCCGCGGACATACGCACGCTACGTTACCCTGCTTAAGTCACTTACTCCATCTACCAAGGGTCATCCTACACTCAAAAAGGTAAAACCTATCGCTCTGATACCTACTTTGTCACGACCCGCAGGGTACGGAACGTGACAGGCACTTAAGTTTACGAAACGTCTAAAGACGTCCGTAAAATAAGTAAGCCAAAGCCCAGAAAACAAAACCAATTAAGCAAAAGAGTGAAGAAAATCCAATCAATTGAAAGCGAGTTTATCAAATAAGTCATGTAAAACCCTTTTTAAAAACAATACCAATTTTTCCGAAAATTTCGGCAGAGTCTCCTTTGTAAATACTGGCCCCCAAAATGGGTACAACAAAATATATATGAATCCAACAAAATAGGGCATCCCCAAGCGGGAGCTAGCTCTTCGCCACAAGGCGGTCACAAATCCCACGCAATATAAAGCAACAACAAGCAAAATAATCATAATGAAGCATAAGAAAAAAACAGCATGTCGACTCAAGTGAGCTCGACCCCAAAATACAGCATAAAAGTCCACAAACCTCACAGTCTCATCTCTAGGTCAATACAATAATACTGGTAGAAACAGTAGATGGAGTACACTAGATACAAAGAATATACAAGGTGGTACAAAAATAATAACATGACCCACCTATGAGCAAAACCTCGAGTCCAGGCAAAAGAGGCAAAAGAACAAGTGCGCCCGCCGCTACTGTACTGACGGAGCGGACCTGCAAAAGGCTGTGGCACAACGGGGGTGAGTTGCCAACTCGTGAGTAATAAATAACATCTACAAAGGCTATCGTATGCATGCACACAAGCATCCTAGCATCTAAAATACAGGTATGAATGGATGCACTAGCAGGTGTGTATACAACATCAGTGTACGAATATGTATGCAACATGAATATCTGAGGTCTCAATAGGTATCTATAAGAAACATTTTATCTCTTTTTGTTTTTGAAACTCTTTTAGAATGCCAGCATAATACTCAAGGAATCGACGAGAACCGGTGTCCAGCAACGACACCTAAAAGCTGTCTCAAATCTCATAAATCCATGTCATAGTGTCTCTGGCCTCAGCCGTCCGGCTGACCCATCTCAAATATCAATATCTCATCATCTAGCGGCCATGGTCGGTATCCTCTGAATATCCCCCGTCCCAAACAGTCACCGGTAGGTAATCCGTCCCCTGCCAGGCTCAACGTCAACACCACATTCCTCTTGCCCCGGGGTACCTTACCGGGCCCATCATGTACCCGTGACGGTTCCTCCACTCCTCGACACGGATTTCCAAAACCACAGCAAACTCATGGTGGACGACACTTACATCACTAGAAAACCGCAATTTACATATTTTAAAAAATATAGTAAGTTTAGAAATTTTGCGGCTTTCCCCCGAAATCCAGAAATATCATAAAATCTCAAGAAATCCTCATAAGTGCATATGTCAATGATAATGAATGCATATGGTATCAATAATCAAGTTGCGATGTGTGATTAATAGATTAGGCATGAACAATTAATATGATGAAGTACATGCACATGAATAGCAATCCTACGGTTTCATTTTAAGGAATTAAAGGCAATAGCGCAAGTTTAAGTATCAATTAGTAAAAGGTTTCAATTTAAAGGTTATCTAGTGTGGTGGCATGGCAATTACCAGGGTGTGTGTGTAAGCATGAATAGTGCTCGTGCTGCATATAAAAACCCTGGCAATGGTGCAGGTGTCCTATAAAATGGTTTCGTATAGGTATGTCAATATAATGCATGGATGCAGCAAATAATCAAATAAGTATTTCACCCCTAATTACTAACATCACTAAGAATCTTGTAAGTTACTAAAACTATCGGGCAGCTTGCGCCATCCAACGATAGTCCCCCGTAGATGTTACATCTACTCACCGGAATCCCTGGCTAGCTGTGTCCAATCACCGCTTTCCCCTTTCGCGCCGCGTCTGACGTCTCCGCGACCGAACCTGGAATTTACATCAATACCAAACATAAGGTTACATATCAAGAACGACGCAAAACCCAAACGAAACTACTAATGTTCACTAGCTAGGTACAACGTGTGCAGGGTGCGCGGAACATACGCGAAAATCGCAAAAACTGCCAAAAATCGCCGATTTGGTCGCCCGGCAAAACTAAAACCCGACTACTCAAAACTCCGCGCTCACGCATCCTAAACGTCATAGGAGATGCTAAAAACATCCCCAAGGTATCACAAATAACTCACCAAATAATTTTAATAAAAACCTAGTAAGCACAAACTAGCAATTTTGGTGCAAAAATCGAAAATTAGCGATACGGTTATCACAATCCAACACAATATCCAACCACACAACAAGCTATCTACAAACACTATAATTACAACACATTAGCAAAGATTCAAAACCTATTTTCCATAAACAACCATTACTTGAATTATATAACCTAGCAATTCTTAATCCAAACTATATATGAAAACCTTAAATTAACACTAATTTATAACTCAATTAGCAAGTTAACCTTCTAGATTAGGTTAGCAAAACAACTAGATAACAAATTAGATTTAATCAACTAAATAATGGTTTCTAAACCCTAATTCAACTCATTTATCATGCTTCACAACCCATTTTCCATACATAAACCCTCTCTTGAATTTCCTAAAACAACAATTTACAACCAAAATCAAACTTTTAAAATTAACTAAATTAGCATAATTTGAAGACCACATAAACAACGTAAATTCTTTGATTTGGTTGTGTAGGAACTAGCAAGCAAAATAAATTTAATTAACCACATAATGGTGTGCTAACAAACCCTAGTTTAAAACAAACTACTCTTTTATAAACTAGATTAGAAATTAGCTAAACTTTTAACACTAAAACCATATAATTAAAGGAATTTAGCCAAAAGAAATTAACTTGATGGAAATTATACCTCAAGATCTATGGATCAAGCATGTGATTTGCCTCTAAGGATGGCTTCCTAGCTCCAAGATTCAAGCAAGAATGGCTAAGGATAATGATAGCATAAGGATTTTGTTTGGATTTTTGAATAAAATTGTGGATTTTGATGTGTTTTTTTTTGAAGAAATTTGAAGAAAATGAAAAGAAAAGAGATGAAGAGGAGGAGGTGCAGGTTTCGGCCAGAGGGAGGTAAGGGGAGGGTGTGGTTGTGTTGGAAAAGTCATGAGTCAACTCTCCCAAAAGTCAATGCACCATACTTCATCAAACTATTTTTAAAATAAATTCATAAACAACCCAAATCAACACATGAAAGAAAACCAAAATGAGGCCAGAAATTTCTGGACCTGATCAAGGTGGGGCTGTCCTAGGGCTGAGGGAAGAGAGAGAGGGGTTTTACAAAAGAAGTTTTATGCAAAAAGACCCCCTACAAGTCAAAAATTGCAAGTTTTAGCTTAAAATTCAATAATTTCGCTTTCTGTACTAAAAATTAGTTAAAAATCAAAATAAAATACTAAAAATTTATGTTACCACTAGATTTTAATTATCATAATTTTAAATATTAAAATTAGCCCGGAAAAATTTGTATTTATCGCTAATTTAATGTATTTTCTTACCGGCTTAAAATAATATTAAAAAATTGAAAAATTAGGGAAAATTTTTAAATGACCAGAATTTCATAATTAACTCATTAGATACTAAAAACAAGCAATTACCTATCCATTTTAAGTATAATTAGCCCTAAACTGCAAAATAACGAGAAAGACGGTTTTCGGAAAAATACCGAATTTTCACCGATTTTCAGGAAAACACCAAAACGACTTTTCAAGACGCTACACTAGGGTAGGCTGGGGTTTATTGATAATGGAGATCCGAATCTCCGGCAGCCACGGACTAAGCTGCCATTAATTACCTTTCGCCTTTGGAGCGAGGGAACCTCCGATTGACGGGTCAAACAGTCCATGCGAACTCAATGTGCAGTGTTGCGTTTTGAAGGGGTTTTGGATATATCGAGGGCCCCACAGAGTTTTTACGGGGGTCCCGCTACCCGGATAGTGAGCTGGGGGTCATGGGGGCTAGCAGCCCCTTTACGGGGTGCGGGGCAGCGCTCCGTTAGAAATTTTTTCTAACGGGGGACAGTGTTGTAGAGTATGTATGTGTGTGTGCGTGTGTATAAGGGAAAGGGCATCCAAAGGATGCGTGGGAGAAAGCGCCATCACCTCATGTGCGCGACACGTGGGTGCTCGGGTGCTCGGGCGCTGGCGTTATCGCCCTGGGCGCTAGCGCTTTAGGCGCCAGGGCGCTTGCGCTTTGGGTGCTAGCGCCTCACATGCCAGGCACGTGGATGCTTGGGCGCTAGGGCGCTAGCGCGTTACGTGCTAGGCATGTGGGTGCTCGGGCGCTAGCGCTTTGGGCGCTCGCGCCTCACGTGCCAGGCACGTGTATGCTCGCGCTTTGGGCGCTCGGGCGCTAGCGCCTCACGTGCCAGGAATGTGGGCGCTCAGACGCTAGCGCTTTGGACGCTCGGGCGCTGGGGGGCAAAAGGGACTTGGTCCCTGCACTGGGAGTTGTACTCCCAGAAAGAAATACTTATTATATATATATATATATATATATATATGAGGAGTTAAACTCCTAAGATATTTTTGAAGCTGATGAAGGGGCTTCTCCCCTTGAGCCTTGGATCTTCCCCAAAGTGGGGTCTTTGGAGATGGGTCTCCTTCTTCCTCCTCTGTTGGCCGGCTCTTGGATAACAAGAGGGATAAGATTTTAAAAATCTCTCCTTTTTATGATCTGATGGTTGATCTAAGCTCCCGTTTGTGAGTTTTGTGGTGAAAAACTATTTAGTTTTGGAAATGGAAGAGTAAAACTCTTGATTTAATTCAAAAGAACGAAGAAGGTTTTAAAACCTTGAGGAAGGAGAAAGAGTACATATCTTGATCTTTTTTTTTGGGAGAGAAAAAGTTGTTGAGATATTTTCATTATCTTTGCCTTTATAGGCTATACACTTTACATATAGCCCCTTGGGCTTTAAAAAAATGGCATTTTGCCTATTCCGTGCCTCATGTGCTATTTCTTTTTGCACATAAGCCATGGGCTTTACAAAAATTTGGCTTTATGCCCATTTTTCTTACATTTATTCATAAAATAAAATAAAATAAATACACTAAAATTGTTTATTACAAATTTTTTATCTTGGCATGGGGGAGCCGGCGGCTTCATATTCGGGCTCGACTTGGGCATTGGCCCATTTGACCTGGGCTTGGGCCCACTTGGCTTGGGGTTGACTTTGATTTTGACTTGGTCAACCGGGTTGTAAATTTCGACCCCAACAAAGTGCCCCGCATCAATAAATGCACACATAATATGTGGGTCATGTGCATGAAATTGATGGATCTTCTTTCACATGGAGGCAACTTGATTCAGTTCCCGCTTTTTGGGAAACTGGCACTGCCCTTTTTACGACATGGACGGTCGATGCTTGACGTGTCTCCGAGATGGAGTGTTTGGTTGACTTGAATCCAAGGCGGAGCATAATTCCGAAGAGGAGGTCGTTGCTGCCCTTTTAGCGACGTGGACGGTCGGTGTTGCCCTTTTAGCGACGTGGACGGTCAATTCTGCCCTTTTTGCGACTTAGATGGTCGGTGCTGCCATTTTAGCGACATGGACGGTCGGTGCTGCCCTTTTTGCGACGTGGACGGTCGATGCTACCCTTTTTGCGACGTGGACGGTCGATGCTGCCCTTTTAGCGACTTGGACGGTCGATGCTGCCCTTTTTATGACGTGGACGGTCGGTGCTGCCATTTTAGCGACGTGGACGGTCGGTTTTGCCCATTTTGCGACTTGGACGGTCGATGCTGCCATTTTAGCGACATGGACGGTTGATGCTGCCCTTTTTGCGACGTGGATGGTTGATGCTGCCCTTTTAGCGACTTGGACGGTCGATGCTGCTCTTTTTGCGACGTGGACGGTCGGTGATGCCATTTTAGCGACGTGGACGGTCGGTTCTGCCCTTTTTGCGACTTGGACGGTCGATGCTACCCTTTTTGCGACTTGGACAGTCGGTGCTGCCCTTTTAGCGACTTGGACCGTCGATGCTGCCCTTTTTGTGACTTGGATGGTTGGTGCTGCCCTTTTAGCGACTTGGACGGTCGATGCTGCCCTTTTAGCGACTTGGACGGTCGAATGTTCTGATTTGACTTGTTCCACTTTCTGCGGTGTCGGGATTTGACTTATTTCCGAGGTGGAGCATGATTCCGCCAGGGAGGTTGTTGGTTGTCTTGCTGACTTGATATAATTTGGGTTGACATCAGCATCGCTATACTGGAATACGGTATCGAGAGCGAATCATCATCTGCCATGACAGGGTTTGGGGATTTTGGTTTTAGTTTAGCATCAGCATCGCTTCACTGGAATATGGTACCAGGAGCGAATCATCATTTGCCATGAGGAGATTTCCCTCGTTCCCAGTTTAAGGACTTTAGGGGTCATCTGTTCCCAGTTTAACGACTTAGAGGTCATCTATTCCCAGTTTAAAGACTTAGGGGTCTTCTGTTCCCAGTTTAACAACTTAGAGGTCATCTATTCCCAGTTTAAAGACTTAGGGGTCTATTGGATTGGAGTTTGGAATTTTGGTATTAGGGTAGGCATCAGTGTTGCTAACACTGAAGCACTTGTGCCAGGAGCAATTCATCATTTGCATTTTCCTGTTGTGGAGCGATGGCTTAGGAGACAGGTTTATGTCCCTATCACCTAAGACTTTTCAATTTTATGAGCCGTAAGGGTCCCATAAAAGCATTTTCTCCCTAAAAGGATCTTGTAGGTGTACTTTCTCCTTAGGAGTCGTGAGGACTCCTAAGTGTGTTTTTTCTTTGTGAGTCGTAAGGATCCCACGAAGGTGTTTTCTTACGAGTCGAGAGGATCTCGTAAGTTTGTTCTCCTCATGTATCGTGAGGACACATGAGCGGGTCTTCCTAAATGGAGCATAAGTCCAAGGGCGGAGACCGGCCGCTGGACTGGTGATTGCGTTGGGGTATGGGTATGATGAGAATTATTTGAGCCCATGGATTGTATACGGTAGTCAATTTGGGGACTAACCGTAGGGCCGGGAGAATTTTGAGAAATTGGATTTTGGTTGGCGTCTGCATCGCTGCACTGGAATGTGGTACCGGGAGCGACTCATCATTCACCGTTTGGGGACTTGGAATTTGGATCTTGTTTGGCATCAGCATTGCTGCACTGGAATAATGCCAGGAGCAACTCATCATTTGCCCCGGGAGGACTTGGGATTTGGTTTTTGGGTCGGCATCAGCACCGCTAACACTGAAGCAATGCCAGGAGCGACTTATCATTTGCCATTGGGAAAACTTGGGATTTGGGTTTTTGGTCGGCATCAGCACCACAAACACTGAAGCGAAATGCCAGGAGCGACTCATCATTTGTCGTTGCTCGTTGGGGAGCGATGGCTCAGGAGACAGGTTTAGATCCCTATCACTTAAGACTTTTCAATTTTATGAGCCGTAAGGGTCTCATAAAAGCATTTTCTCCCTACGAGTCAAGAGGATCTCGCAGGTGTATGTTCTCCTTAGGAATTGTAGGGATCCCTAAGTGTGTTGCTCCTTTGTGAGTCGTAAGGATCTCATGCAAGGATTTTCTCCTCACAAGATCGAGAGGACTTTGCGAGTGTATTTTATTTCTTTTCATGAGTTTGCGCCCTTTCGGGTTTTCACAAACTTGCCAGCAGTCCTGCTGTTTTTACTCACGGAGCCCTTTCGGGTTTTCATCCGTGCCCGTTTTGCTTATGGACATACCCTTTTTTTTTGCCGATGGTGGGACTTTAAAAGTAGTCTCACCGGCAGGACTTGGGAGAGATAGGGGTCGTTTATGCCCGTGGATTGTATATGGTTTTACAAGATGTATGATCTAGACCGTAGGGCTTGTGTGCTCAATTCGCCTGCGACTTGGAGCATTCACGCGTAGTATTTCTTGAGATATCGGTCATTGATGGGTGGCATGGGCCTTTCTCCCTCAGCACTTATTAGTTGGTAGGATCCTCCGTCGAACACTTTCTCGATGACGTATGGTCCTTCCCAGTTTGGCTCGAATTTTCCCTTGGCATGTCGATTGGGGATGATCGGTCTTTTGAGGACCAACACCAATTCGCCTTTTTTGAAAGTGCGGAGACGAGTCATCTTGTCATAGGCCCATGACATTTGGGCTCGGTACAACTCCAGATTTTGCTGTACCGCGAGCCTCTTTTCTTCGAGGGCGTCGAGCTCTTCGAGCCGAAGGAGCACGTTTTCCTCCTCCGTCAACTTGTGCTGAACGACCATTCTTAAGCTTGGAACTTCGACTTCGAGGGGGAGGACCGCCTCCACTCCGAAGAGCAATGAGTATAGAGTGGACTGAGTAGGAGTACGGTGTGTGGTACGATATGCCCACAACGCCTCGTGATGTTTCAGATTCCAGTCTCTCTTGTTGGCTGAAGCATTTTTCCTCAGGAGCTTACATAGAGTCTTATTGAAGGCTTCGGCTAGCCCATTGGCTCTTGGATTATAGATGGAGGAATATCTCCAGTCTATCTTGTGTTGAGTAGTAAACCTTGAGACTTTGAAGCTCTTGAAAGAAGGCCCGTTGTCAGAAATGATTCTTCTTGGTGTACCGAAGCGGTATAGAATATTATGCCGGAAGAACGTCAGAATATTTTCTGTCTTAACTTCCTTTAGCGGGACAGTTTTAGCCCATCTGGAAAAATAGTCAGTTGCAGCCAATATGAACCGGTGGCCTCTGGATGACGGAGGATCAATTGGGCCAACTATGTCGGTTCCCAGACTTCGAAGGGCCACGACGCCACCGTAGGATGCAACGGATTGGAATGCTTGTGAATGAAATCACCGTGAATTTGGCAGATATGACATTTCTTTGTATGCTCTCCGCAATCCCGTATCATGGTGGACCAGTAATACCCAAGCCGTTTAATTTGAAGTCGCATCTTGGGGCCAGATTGGTGAGCGCCGCAAACGCCCGAGTGAACTTCTTTTATGACCTTTTGGGCTTCGGCCAATGACAGACACCTGAGCCAGAGTTGGTCATACGACCTGCGGTATAGCGTGTCATTTACAAACACGTATCGGAGAGCTCTCTTCTTCAGCTGAATCCTCGCAGATTTTCTTTCGGGCAGCTTTTCGTATCGGAGGTACTCTATGAAGGGTTCTCTCCAATCGGGCTCGCCTTGGATGATCGAAGCTTCTTCAGCAGGATTGTTCTCTTGTTCTACGCTTTCTTCTTCACGCAAAGAGGCTGGAGGCAGAATTTGCCGGCTTCTGACTATGATTAGAATTTCGTCCATGTCAGGATCAGCTAGCTCTTTAGCTAGGTGAGCGAGTATGTCGACTTTTCCGTTCAACGCTCTAGGGACTCTCATTAGTTCAATGTGAGTGAACAGTTTCATGTGTTCCACCACTCGGCTTCTATATCGAGCTAACTCGGGTTTGTATATCTTATAGTCGTTGCTTACTTGGTTGACGACAAGCCGGGAGTCACCGTAAACCCGTAGCCGAAGGATTTCCATTTCTATGGCGAGCTCCAGACCAGCTATCAGAGCTTCATACTCAGCCTCGTTGTTTGTGCGAGGCTCGGTGAGAGCAAAAGATCGATGTAGGGTTCCCATTGATAGCGTGATGAACACCAATCCTACCCCTGCTTTTATCTTCGGGACGCTTGATTTACTAGAAGTCCTAATTGATGAGGCTCCATCGAAGTAGAGCTCCCAACATGGCTCGCTATCCTCGAGATGCAATATTTGTTCATCGGGTAATTCAAAATTTAGTGGCGACCCTTCTGGTATAGGATGAGCAGCGAGGAAATCAGCGATGGCTTGCCCTTTTACTGCTTTCTGAGGAGTATAAACTATGTCAAACTCAAGCAGCATGACAGCCCATCTTGCCATTCTGCCGGCTAGGCTTGCTTTGGTCATTAAGTGTTTGAACGGGTCGACCTTAGAGATCAGCATAACCCGATGAGCAAGCAGATAGTGCCTCAGCTTCTTTACAGCGAATATCAGAGCCAGGCATTGCTTTTCGATCGGGGAATAGTTGTGTTCCGCCCCAACTAAAGTTCGAGTGAGGTAGTAGAGGGCATTCTCTTTTCCCTCCACGTTGTTCTGGGCAAGGAGTGCACCGAGTGATTCATCTAGCGGGCAGTATAGAGAATCAACGGTTTATTCGAAATAGGAGCAGCAAGTACCGGAGGGTGCAACAGGTACTGTTTGATGCTTTCGACAGCTCCTTGACATTCTACATCCCAAACAAAAGGAGCTCCTTTCTTCATGAGCTTTGAGAAGGGCCTACATCTCCCCAATAAATTTGAGATAAACCATCGTAAATAAGCAAGCTTGCCTTGAAGAGATCTTAGCTGCGTCAGATTCTTCGGAGGGGGCATCTCCATGATGACCTTTATCTTTGATGGGTCAACTTCGATCCCTCGATGTCGGACTATGAAGCCCAGGAATTTTCCCGATGACACGCCAAAAGCGTAATTTAGAGGATTCATCTTCAGATCGTATTCCCTCAGTCTGGTGAGAACGGTCCTAAGATCTTGGATGTGGTCGGACTTGGCTTTAGTCTTGATGACCAGATCATTAACATAGCATTCGACGAATTTATGGATTAGGTCATCAAAGATATTGGTCATTGCCCTTTGGTATGTAGCACCTGCATTCTTCAGTCCGAACGGCATCACCTTGTAGCAGTATATTCTGATCGGGGTTCGAAATGCTGTGTGTTTCTCATCCTCAGGCGACATCTTGATTTGATTATATCCAGACGAGCCGTCCATGAAGGCGAATAGCTTAGAGGTGTCATCGACCATTATTTCCATGACCGGTAGCGAGAAGTCGTCTTTAGGACATGCCTTGTTGAGGTCCCTGAAATCAACACAAACTCGGATCTGCCCATTTTTCTTCTTCACTGGGACTATGCATGCAATCCATTCCGCATATTTCTCTTCTCTGATGAAGCCAACATCGATAAGTTTCTTAGTTTCCTCAATGACCTTTTCTTCTAGCTCCCTTCTCATTCTTCGGGGAGCTTGTTTCACTGGCTTAGCATCAGAAGATATAGCCAGCTTATGCATGGCCACTTCAGGGGAAAGGCCAGGCATTTCTTTGTACGTCCACGCGAAGCAGTCGACGAACTCATGTAGTAGGGTGCTTATCTGCTCTTTCATTTCCTCTGACAAGAGTGAGCTGATATAGGTCAGCCTTGGATTATCGGGCGTTCCTAAGTCAATCTCGGTTAGCTTGTCAAAGGTTGCTTGTCCGCCATCTTCGATCTCTTGAGGAGCTTCTTCTGGCTCGGCTAGCTCGTCGTCATCATTTGACCTTTCGCTGGCTTCACCAACATGGATCATGTATCATGCTTTAGAATCAGGCTGGATGAAACCTATGCCCCGTCTATCTGGAATTCGTCCATCGATGAGTGCTCGGACCTGAGGCGGATGCCATACCCCTTCGTAAAACTTCGCTTCGGAGTCCGTTTGATATAGCCGACACCCGCACTTTTAAAGTATTCCCGCATCTCGGGCGCATAGTATCTGGGATTGTGGACGACCTTTATGCCTCTCTCGTATGGAAGGCACGCGACAGACAAATCGTCCGGGTGCACAACAGGATTTGACCCATAAAACAGGATGCCCTTCTGTCCACTTTTCCTTCCGGGAACGTAGAAAGTTTTCAGCTGGTCCACAGTGGAGACTGACAATGCATCGAGCTCTTTGCACATCTGCTGCAGCACCCTTATGACGGCTAGGGACCCTTCTGCAATTTTGAAGGTCTTTCGTAGTTTCGCTTGTTGCATGGGGGTCCAATCTACACATCTGTTGCAAGGCAGGTCCTCTTCCTCCGACTCTTCAGTGTCGCTGCCAAGATGAGGGCGGACTTTGCTACTTGATGGGCCTTCAGTATCAGATTCGTCCGTATCTCTACCGAAACGAGGGCGAGTTTTACGGAAGGACGGACTTCCAGCGTCGGATTCATCAGTGTCACTACCGAAACGCCGGTGCACATGGGCGTTTTTGCTTTTGAAAGTGACAGCTGGCTTAGATTTTCTTTTGAGTCTTAGGGCCGCTCTGTCCTCAATCGGTTGTGGCTTAGCATTTTGGTGGTTCATAAAGTACCGAGAATCCTCATATCGGACTTCATGCACACCGAACGGCTAGATGTCTCCGTCAATGCGTCTTTCTTCGTCATTTTTGGTATACTTCATGCGTTGATGGAGAGTTGACGGAATGATGCCGTAATCGTGGAGTCACGGCCGTCGCAAGAGAATTTTATAAGACGTGTCAGCATCGATCATGTATATTTTAGCTTCAGTTTGCAGATCCCCAAAGTTTATTGGCAAAGCTATAGACCCCAGAACTTGCTAGCAGTTTTGATTGAAGCCTTGAATGACAATTTTTCCCTTGAAAGGTGTCGGACGTCCATTGACAAACTCTTCAGAGTCCGCAAGTTCATGATGTTCACTGAGGAACCCGGATCAATGAATATGCGATTAATCCGATCTCCATTGCTGTACCCGGTCACATAAAGCGGCCGATTATGCTCAGCAGTTCCCAGTAGCAAGTCTTCGTTCTTAAACATGACTGCGGCGGCATGCAAAGCGTACTGGGATTCTTTCATATTAATTTCCACAAAGCGAGCCTGATACCGCTCGGGGTTTTGTAGAGCGTGAATGAGAACATCTCTAAGCTCCTTAGATAGGACCAAGGCATCGTAGATGCTCAGGAGAGACGGAAGCTTCCGGAGATGAGCTAAGACATTATAGTCCACCGAGGAAGGACTTGAGTTTTCATTAGCCGGTTCTCTTCCATCTTCCTCATTAGCCACCTGTTTTTCCTTTCCTTTTGGGGCGTTGCCCTGATTTGGCGGCAGAGCCCTGCCGCTTCTGAGCTGGATTTGGTTGGCCCTTGTGGCGAGCTCCTCGTCCTCTTTGGGAAAACAGAGCTCCTCCTCAAAGTCGCTGCCAAGATGGATGGCGTAGCAGGTCACTATGGGGATCTCTTCATCGAAGTCTTCCTCTAACTCCTCCAGAATTTCAGCGGCTTCTACAGGGAAGAAATCTTTCAATTGAATTAGAGTTCTTTCCTTTTGTTCATAGTCTTCGAGGGAATCGATATATTTTTGAATGGTCGATCTCCCTGCAGATTCTTTTTCGCGCCGAGCTGCACTTTTCTTCTTCTTGAGCTTTTTGGATTTTGAGCCTGATGGAGCCGTATTGATAGCTAGAATGGTAGGCTTCTTTTGCCCTTCCCATTCCGTCCTGGGCTCTTTCTGAAGTATCTTTAGCATCTTCTTCATCTTGTTAGATACGTGCTTATTCCAAGGAGGCTGCGGTGAGTCGGTTTCATTTCTCAGGGCAGCGGGTTCGGCTGTCTGCTCCAAGAAGGCTTCAGCTTCTGTTTGTATAAAGTTGGTGGTTGCAACTTGATTGTTCACCAACACACTTTTGGACTGCTCGATCTCTCCAGCCTTGTACTGCTTCTCGACCCAGTCTTTGAAGATATAGCAATCCTCGATCGCATGGCTCACTACTCGGTGGTACGGGAAATACAAAAGATTGTCAGTCATTTTTGCTTCTTGAGGTCTTTTCGACTCCGGCAATTGTAGACCGTTGTTCAAGGCATCTTTAAATATCTTGCGG
The DNA here is from genome assembly GCA_030015575.1 of Agapanthus africanus. Classification (NCBI taxonomy): domain Eukaryota; kingdom Viridiplantae; phylum Streptophyta; class Magnoliopsida; order Asparagales; family Amaryllidaceae; genus Agapanthus; species Agapanthus africanus. The sequence continues at coordinate 606,124,296 of CM057340.1, forward strand.
ACCCTGTCCCTTCTGAAAGAGTAAATCTTGTTCTTTTTCTCCTCTAGTGAAGGCCCTTCTCTTCCCAGTAATAGCTTCCGAGACCGGTTGGTTTTGGAATCTCATGCCCTTCACTTGTTTTCATTGTCGGACGCATTGAAAACATTGGTACTGCTGGAACTCCCGCTTCTACGGTTGTCGTCCCGCTTGCTTTTCCAAGTCTTGTCTCTCTGAGAGTCCAGGGTAGACTCTTGCTTCGAGTATTCCAGCATTTGGACTTTCTTGGTTAGCTCTTGAAACGTCTTGAGGCCTGCTGTACACAAGAATGGGACCATGCAATTGCTGAGGTTCCCAATGAGAAGGCTGACGGACTGGTCCTGCTCCAGCAGCGGTTCGCACTTGACTGTGAGATTACGCCATCGGGCGATAAAGTCGGTGTTGCTTTCATTCTTCCCCGGCTTGGTCCTCACAAGGCCAGCAATGGAGATTTTATCACTGACACTCATGAACCTTTGCCGAAACAGAGACTCCATTTGAGCAAAAGTAATGGCGGACCCGTCTGGTATACTCGCGTACCAGTCAAAAGCGACACCGGTCAGGCTGTTGACAAACTGACGAAGAAGGAGCGCATCATTGCCCCCTGTATTTCCGCACGATGCTTTAAAGTGGGCGGCGTGCTGATTTGCATTTCCTGTCCCATTAAATCTTCCGAACTTAGGAATGACGTAGCCGCTCGGAAACTCGATCAGATCGTACTGGGCGGAATATGGCCGCCCATTACTGCTGATGTCTTTCTGAGCTTCAGCTTCGGCCACCAATGTTTTAACCTTGCTGGTGACCAAATCCATTATCTGATCTTGTGTAAGCGGGATAGTGCTATCTGGGGCCAAGGCATCCCCAAAAGAGGAATGTGGCCATCTTTCGTGCGGCTCGACCAATCTTGGACCCAAAGGGACAGGCATCGGCCGCTTCGGATTGTCATCATCCGGCTCATGAGTAGCAACTCGTGCTTGATTGGGAGGTGCTCGAGCAATTTGAGCCGTAAGCTGCATCACAACGTTCATTAGGTCGTCAATTTTCGAATAGTGCTTGGCCATCTCTTTATCTTTGCTCCTGAGTTATTTTGAAGCTCTTAAAGCAGCACTTGCTCCGCAGTCCTGGGGTGGAAAGTTGGCTCTTCCTCGCTGTCCGAGCTTGACTCTACATGGACTGAGGGGTCTTTCTGCCTATCATCCTCATCGAGAGGGTTTTCATCATCCAGCGGAGGCGGCTGTTCTTGGAATGCGGCAACCACATTCAAGCCAGATTGGGCTTAGGATGTGGTGCCCCATCCTTGCTTTTGCTGCGAAGGTTGTCGCTGGGGCGCCCACCCGCCATATAGACCGTATGGATAACATATCCAGCCGTCTTTTTATTATCGGCGGCTGATTTCACGGATCACTGTCTTGACCCTCCTGTTTCGGTAACGGGCAGTCGACTGAAGGCGGCTGGCCTGGCCAGATTCTTGAATGGTGCTGACGCTTCCTTTTTGGTTTTGCCCTGCTGTTTTCGCGCGGCACAGAGCGCCTGGTAGACTCTTGAAGAGACAGTGTCATACTTTTTCTGTTGGGGCCGGACACGTCTCTTTGTAGCAACGTTCGGACCGTTGTCTTCTTGATTCTAGCGGTCATGGCATTTTTCTGAACCCACATCAGAGGTTCGAAGGAATTGCTGACTTTTACGGCCGATTCAGCCGTCGTTGCAGGATGACTCTGCTCTTGGAATGTCACAAGATTCCACCTGGCCGGAGTCCTGGCCCTTTTGTTGGCTCGATACCTGAGCCGCTTCTGTCTCAACCTTTCTGTTTTAAGCACTTGGCTGGTTACGGCTCTTTGGGAAGCCACCGTAGACCGGGCGATGGAGGGCTTTGGAGATACGCCTGATTGTGCATTTGTTGGAGTCATCGCCTGAGCTCATCCGCAACGTTTGATGTTGCCCTTTGTACCGGAAGCCTTGCCCCCAGCTAGAGCACCAGAGAGTCGTTCAGGCACCGTCTTAAGATTCGGTTGTGGTGCCTTAGCGATTACAACATTCGGCAACTTGCCCCTTGAGACCGGCTTGGCCACCTGTTTTGCCGGGATTTCTGCCAGATGAGCGCTTCCGGCAGGGTAGATAATGACGGAACCAAACTGGCAGGGCAGTTCCTCCCACTGTCGACTGAGGCTTGCGGGGAGAACCACATGAGCATTGATCTTGACCACATACGGAATCGGGGTCGCATCGGAAGCTGGATTCATCTTAGGAGACATTATCGTTGAAAGTTGATTGCTGCGCGGAAAAAACATTATTTCAGTACAAACATCGGCATATATGCATATTGAGTTCGCATGAACACTTGACCCGAGATATGGGAGGAGAGAAGAGTCCCACCAGGCATGCCAGAATCTGTAGGGTGTTTTTCGTCACTCCATTGAGATGGGAATATGTGCGCGCTTGTCAGGCGCATTACAGATTCCCCCTGCCTAGGGTAGGCTGGGGTTTATTGATTGTGGGGATCCGAATCTCCGGCAGCCGCGGACTAAGCTGCCGTTAATTACCCCTCGCCTTTGGAGCGAGGGAACCTCCGATTGACGGGTCAAACAGGCCATGCGAACTCAATGTGCAGTGTTGTGTTTTGAAAGGGTTTTGGATATATCGGGGGCCCCGCAGATTTCTAACGGGGGACAGAGTTGTAGAGTATGTGTGTGTGTATGTATGTATGTATGTATATATGTGTGTATATATATATATATATATATATATATATATATATAAGGGAAAGGGCATCCAAAGGATGCGTGGGAGAAAGCGCCAGCGCTTCACGTGCACGGCATGCGGGCGCTTGGGCGCTCACGCTATCGTCCTGGGCGCTAGCGCTTTGGGTGCCAGGGCACTAGCGCCTCACGTGCCAGGCACGTGGGCACTCGGGCGCTAGCGCTTTGGGCGCTAGCGCTTTGGGCGCTAGTTCCTCACGTGCCAGGCACGTGGGCACTTGGGCGCTCGGGCGCATGGGCGCTCGGGCGTTCGGGCGCTGGGCAGCAAAAGGTACTTGGTCCCTGCACTGGGAGTTGTACTCCCAAAAAAAATACTTATTATTTTGTGTGTGTGTGTGTGTGTGTGTGTGTGTGTGTGTGTGTATGAGGAGTTAAACTCCTAAGATATTTTTGAAGCTGATGAAGGGGCTTCTCCCCTTGAGCCCTGGATCTTCCCCAAAGTGGGGTCTTTGGAGATGGGTCTCCTTCTTCCTCCTCTGTTGCCCGACTCTTGGATAACAAGAGGGATGTGATTTTAAAAATCTCTCCTTTTTAAAATCTGATGGAATATCCAAGCTCCCCTTTGTGGGTTTTATGGTGAAAACTATTTAGTTTTGGAAAAGGAAGAGTAAAACTCTTGATTTAATTCAAAAGAAAGAAGAAGGTTTTAGAATCTTTAGGAAGGAGAAAGAGCACAGATCTTGATCTTTTTTTTAGAGAGAAAGAGTTGTTGAGATTTTTATTATCTTTGCCTTTATAGACTATACACTTTACGTATAGCCCCTTGGGCTTTACAAAAATGGCATTTTGCCTATCCCATGCCTCATGTGCTATTTCTTTTTGCACATAAGCCATGGGCTTTACAAAAATTTGGCTTTATGCCCATTTTTCTTACATTTATTCATAAAATAAAATAAAAGAAATACACCAAAATTATTTATTACAAAATTTTTATCTTGGCATGGGGGAGCCGGCGGCTTCATATTCGGGCTCGACTTGGGCATTGGCCCATTTGACCTGGGCTTGGGCTCACTTGGCTTGGGGTTGACTTTGATTTTGACTTGGTCAACCGGGGTGTAAATTTCGACCCCAACACTTTTATTACTGGTTATGCGCCGGGTTGTAAATCGATGTTGAATTCAAGAGCTCGATCGGGAGGCAAACCTGATATATCTTCTGAGAATACATCTTCGAACTCTCGAACTATCTCTGGCTTTGATTCTTCCATTTGCAACGCTGCAACCTCTGTCTTCTTTGATTTTGCTCTGTAGATGCTAGGCTTCAAGGTCCGGTCTCCGCTTTTGAAGTAGAACATTGGATGATCTGGTATTTCAAACACTACCCTCCTTTGGCGACAGTCGATGGTAGCGAAGAAAGTTCCCAGCCAGTCTATTCCCAAGACTACATCGAAGTTCGGTATGTCCAGCACCTTGAAGTCTGCATAGAATTCTTGACTACAGACGATCACTGGACATAGATCATATCCCAAAGTTGCTTTTAGAACGCCGTTACTTGAACTGACATTCCAGCTGGATACGAGCGGTTTAACCGGGATCACATGAGTTCGGACGAACCGTTGCGACATAAAGCAATATAATGCCCCAGTGTCGAATAGCACGAGTGCAGGTAAGGAGGCTACTAAGATTGTACTTAAGTCGCATGGGATAGGTTTATGTATAACAAATATAAAAAGGCTATGAATTGAAATGACTTGAAAGAGAATAGGGAAGAGATAGATTTAAGGAATTTGAAATGCAGTGAATGTAAATGTTTGTTGAACTCATTAATTCTTATGGTATATTGTTTACGACTTCATACAGAACTGACCTGCATTGGCCACCAACAAAGACATGTCACGTCCCGCTTCCCAGTAGACGGAAACGATAACGTGGCAAACCCGCAGCATATTTATTCAAAGAAGGTTATTCTCTAAATAAATATACTAAGCGTATTGAAACAATAATACATAATACAAGAATAAATGGAGATTGTAAAAATTTTCAACAAACCTTTTCATTTACATTCGGCTTCCAATATTTACAAATACATGAGTTTATGATAGAAAGTAAATACAATAAGGAAAATGCCATAACAAGTGGTATAAATAAACTGAAGGAAAATGAAGCTGAGCTAGCCCTGAGTAGCGATCTAGTTGTAGTCCTCCTCTGTGGCTTCCACTTCCTCCGTCTCGACCATATCTGACGAACATTCTAAGAGAAGAAAAGTGGGTGGAATGCCCGTCAGCGAACTAGCGCTCGGTAAGTCCCAAGGATAAAGTAAGAGTAAAGAAAATGACAAGTGTATAATATATATATGATGAGTAAGAGTATATGTTCAAAGGTATGTATATACTATAAGTATCTATATGGTCACTATATTAACGTTAAGTTCCAAGTGTGGATATCAACGCAGCCATAGAAGTATTCACGAGCTCAAGAGTGAGGCCTCGGGTGCAAGGAAACATAGGCCCATTTCATGTGTTAGCATTAGGGCTCTAGGCTGTGGATGAGTCAACCCGACTGAAATTCGAGTAAAATAAAAAAAGTGGTTAATACGGGACTCCTGAAACTCCGTTGGATTCACACAAGAAACTATCCCATAAACCTCGAGTATAATATATTATAACTGGTTAATATACTAAATTGATTTTATTGATTGATTAATATGTCTTGATCGAGACCATAGATTGCAAAAGGTGTAGAATGTAGTCTAGTGAGTCGAGTAATATGCGAGTCATGACAATTGCAATCTTGGTTCGAGTCAAGTTGGTTCGAGTAGTTTGGGTTCGAGTTCATATTCGAGTTTAGTTTTGAGTTAGGTTAGAGTTCGAGTTTGTGTTCAAGTTCGAGTTCAAGTTTAGATTCGAGTTTGGATTTGAGTTCATGTCTTTTTCATAGGAATTGATTTAAACTGTTAAAAATCTTATGTTCGGGAGAAATCGGCAACTGCTGCACATGGACGGCAGAATTTGTGTCTTTTTCCAAGACAATTGCCATTGATAACCCCGTTAAGTTGTCTAACCTGAATAGGCAAGTACTCACTTTCTCCGGCTCCGTGGGGCTCAAGAGATATAATATCGCTTAAACATATATTAATTCTAGAGTTCTTCAAATAGTGTTTGCATATCTCGAGGGGGTTTTATAAAGAAAATACTTTAATATAGTTTAAAAATAAACCTCGAGGGCAATTTGTAATATTTAAGGTTTTCATGAACATGTATTTTAATTGTTGTGGTGTTTTGGTGATAAAACCTAGCTTTTTGAAAGTTTATGATATTTTTGTGAAAACTACTATTTATTAAGAATTCTAATCTTTCATTTTAAAAAATATAGTTTCATAATATGTTTTTATTGAAAATACGGATTCATAATTTTTATATAATTTTTCAAAAGTTAGTTTTGTTTAGAAAAGTCGTATTTCTTAAAAACCGTATTTTTATTTTCCTTTCGAGACCGAATACCCCGTGAGAAGTTCTGCATATCGATCTACTATCCTAAGGATGTACGATAATCTGCATCATTTATTAGCGGGTCCCCTAACAAGGGTTGTAGAGGCGTAATTGCCAAGAATTTCAAAATACCGATTAAAAGAAACCCGTTTTGTAAAGGTGTGGTATTTTAATGTAAAACCTATTCTTTAAATTAGTCATATGTTTAGAACATCGTGCTATGTAACCATAGTGTACGTGTGGGGTAGGTCGTTATCCCATGAGGTTTTCCTAAATGTATTTTTAACAATTATTGAAATGAGGGTTATACTAAAGTTTATGGTATTTTAATGAAAAAAGTTCGTTATTTGAGTATTGAACATGAAATTTTGGTTACGTCAAAAGGCAATAGATGTGTGTTTTGTTTTAAACAGATATTAAGGTGATCATGTGACATTTAGACCAATCAAGCATGATAAAATATTTAAAAGAGAAGGTTATTACATGTTAACTCCACTTTTATCGATATTTTCTTAGAAGACGAATTGAGATGAGAGAAATAGAGAGAAGAGAGACTTACAGGTTTAGATGGTTAAGAAGAGAGAGAAGAACCCTTCGAATGACGTGGTGTCGTCGGAAAGGCTTCGGTCGTTGAGTTTGGCTTGCTACTCCACTTGGGTGCTTAACTCCACTTGATATTCAGAGAGTTTGAGAGAATTTTTGATAGAAATTTCAGAATGGGAGAGAGCTAGGGCATGGAGTGGTATTTATAGTAAAGAATTAGGGTTTGGGAATTAAAAATTTAGATTAAATGAATTAAAATAGTGTTAAATGGTAAATTGAAGAGTCTCTGTTTAAATGCAGGAAAATCAAACAGTGCAGGGGGGTCGAGGGAAGTTGAAGAGACGAGTGTGTAAAGCACGGAGGGATTTGGTTTCATCATGACCATCGACGGCGGCCAAAGAGGGGAAACGGTCGGTCGGATCTTGATAATCCGTCTCGAGATTTGTTCCACATATCAAGTTGGGTGTGTACACCTCATTGCGGCGGCCAAAGATGGGAAACGGTCGGTCGGATCTGAATAATCCGTCGTGAGATTTGTGCCACGTATCAAGTTGGGTGTGTACACCTCATTGCGCGTTTTTTTTCATTCTTCTGAAACTTTTCGTTTCTCGGTGTATTGCACGTACAACTCTTGGGCTTCCGAAAAATTAAATAGAAAAATCTAAAAATAATTGGGTCTGATGAGAATCGAACACACATGCTATGTCGCAGCAGTGTAAAGGCTTTACCAGTGAGCTATAAATTGCTTCTTGCTTTTATTAAACAAATTTAATTTATAACTCTTACACAGGCTGTAATACCCTTTCTATACAATAATAAGAAATTTATGTACAGTGATTTCAAAGTCGTTATATTTTTTCTTCAAATAGCTTACGCTTTTAACAAATAGGCTACCCTATGCTATGCATACGCTATTTTCATATAAGATTTTCTATTGAAGTTCTTAAGATTTCAGTATCCATTACTAAAATATATGAAGACGGTCTCATTAAAGTTTTATCCTCTCAATTTGAAATCATATTTAGTAGACATATTTCTCTAATAGAGATTATTTAATTGATTTTCGATAGATTTAATACTAGTATGAATCTTATATATGAACCTAAGTGAAAGTCTACCCTAACACCACCATGAGGTTTTAGTAGCATCAAGCATGCCAAATTTTAAAATTTTTAGGTGCTAAGTTAGACTAACCAAGATCTTAACTAAAAGATTAGGGTTTAACCTATGATGATATGAAAAACTAAAGAAGAGAAGATGGCTATACCCTCATAGATCGAGCCCTTCGCTTCTAAAGCTCCGGGTTGTAGTCCACGCAACTCCACTAGGCTCCACTTGAGAGTTTGGACGAGTTTCCTCCAATGACCTTCAAGCCGAAGATGATCCACGTGAAGCCTACTATCTCAAGCTATCTCTTCACTAATCTCCTATTAGTGAAGGAAACACGCCACACCAAAGTGCTAGTTTGGTGTGGGATGGTGAAGTAGGGGATTTGAAGCTCACTAGTTTATTCAAAACTCCATGATTCACATCACATGTGAAGGATTGGAGTTTTGATGCATGATGAGGAGGAAGAAGAAGAGATAGAGAGCTCAAGAGAGCAACTCAAGAAAATGGCTAAATGTTGTGAATGAAGTGAAGTATGGCAACCCCTTTGACCCTCACTCATTCAAGCATGGAGTTTATTGCAATATAAAATTGCAACCATGCTTGAATAGTGAGTCAAGAGAAATAAATAAATGAAAAATGCCATGCCTCACCATACCTCCTTATTTTCCACATTTTTTCTATTTTCCAAAAATAGAAAAATCATGCCATGCTTCATAAAAATATATATATATATATATCATATATATTAATATATATATTATAAAGAATAATTAGTGAGCTAATAATATTAGTTAAGATATAATTATATCAAATATAATATATCACATTATTAAATCAACACTTGATTTAATAATCCGGTTATATCACATATGACCGACTAATACCATTTATCTGTGTATCACATTATCAAATCAACACTTGATTCGATAATCTGGTTATATCTCATATAACTTGATTGATAACAGATAACTGCCAGATTACAATACGGTATCACATACACGTATTTAATCAGGCCCACGCACATATCACATATGTGCCCTACTTCATTTTGCTTGAACCAGGAAACTTCTATGTGGGACTCTAAAGACTCATCAATACACCAGCAGTAGGTGATGATCACATCTGTCACCTACAAGCCATCAGTGGTACTAGCTATTGGGGATAGTGCCCTCAGAGTCAATTATTGGATCACAGGCACGTGATTGCAATGATTAAGGGAGGACCTATGCTGGTGGGACAGTCTTACTCAAGATGATAGTATGCTATCTGGTTTATCTTTATCATCGTGTACTGCTTTAGGTGACTTTACAGGTCACTATTGTGCGTTGATAGAGCCCTTAGGATTCTTTCTTGACGGCCAGCAGTATGATGGCGATCATATACGTGGGAGCTGGGGTCTATAAGCACATCCTTAAAACGTATCTAGTCGTGGGAGTTTTCGAGACAGGGCATCGTTACTCCAGAGTAGACTAGTGTATACAGTCGATACCCCGACGAGGGGCGGTGGCCGGTCTCACAAGCCACTGGTGTCAGTTAGTTCACCTAAGATGTATACAGGTGCTCATTGGGTTATGAGTACACCGGACAGGACTCGCCGGGAACATGCTAGTTGGTCTTATACCAGACGTCAGATAGCAGTTCCCTGGTGACATGTGTACAGGTTAGTTCATCGACCTGAGATCATCATTTGTCTCGTGTGAGTTCCCACTGTACTTTGATTACTACCCTACCACGCTCAAAGGAGACGTGCAAACAGGTTTTAGTTGGGTATAGTCCCGAGCCATATGGAGGCAGTGGGCGGATCTTCAGGGGTTCGTCTCTCCCGGTATTGGGGGTGAGGTCGCGCTGTGTCTAGGAGAGCCATTACACGAAGTCCTTGGCCAAGGTAGGAGATTTACTGGTAGGTATTCCAGTAGTATCTCAGGGTGTTCTGCGCTACACTCCGACACGACTTGTACCGCTTTTGGGGGTCTGACTTTTACTAACCCCCTAAGCCCGCCATGCGATGCTCATAGACGAACGGACCAGACTGTACGGATATTGTCACTGACAGGCTCAGTAGGGTGTCAGGATGAGTTCGCTCATCGACGTTCCTTTTGGTCAATACCTGGTAGCCCGTTACGTATGGCTAATACCTTTGACGTACTAGTGGTTAAATCCACAGCCAAAGTATTGACAAGTCTTTAGAGTCCCCCACAGACCATTTCTCAAGTTTCGGGTGAAATGCTATAGAGGCCGTATGGAGATATGGCAGGGTTCGATCAGATACATGCGGTATTGCACGGATCATGATCGGACAGATAATACTAGCGGGCTTTGCTTTAAGCCGGATCCTAGTATTGTACAGTGTAGATTTTGTCTCATTGCATTTGTATTCGGTCGGAATACAAATGCGGGTATGTATATACAGTCGCGGGGTTTTCCTGTAATTTATTACGGGATCGTTTTTCTGAAGTTGCCAGTTTGCATTCCGTTTCGGCCATTTTCCTTTGTTTCCTTTCTTTGGCTGAAATTTGGTGGAGGGGGTTATTTGCAATTGTGCATTTAACAAAAGAGAAGACTTTTATGGCACATGATAGTTTCATGATGGTTTAACCATCATTTGACTTTTGGTTCATCATGGTTCTTGCCTCTCATGATTACCTTTTTGTTCATCATGGTTGTTGATGATGGGAGTTGATTTGGATTTGGTAGTGATCATTATTCATGATGATAACCTTTTCTCTCACTTGCATTATGTTGGGGCTCACTCATTTTTCATTCTCATTCCCTCCATTCTCTCATTCCTCAAGAGAGGGGCCGGCCACTTCTTTGTAGAGGCTGTCCCAATTTTTTTGGGGGTGGTTTTCATCTCATTGGCTTGCAAAAATCCTCTTGGTTCACCTCAAAAGCTCACATTTCCTTCTCTACTAAAACCATGGCAACTTCTTAAACCCCTTGAGACAAAGAGTACTGCACTTAGCCTACAGTATTCTTGGACACGTCGACTCGCCAACTTCGTGCCCGAGTTGCCTCGGTCTAGAGGTGGGTGCCCGTAAAAGAACCCGGCGATGTGGTGCCCTTCCGACGAGGAGATGAAGACCGGAGATTCCGCGGGGAGATCGGGACGACGACGAGAAGACCGAAGGACATGAATCGCTCGGTATATCTCTCTACCCCTTCTCTTGTTAGCTAGGAGTAGGTTAATGGCCTGATCCGGGATTTTAGTGCACGGTGGTGCCAGTTTACAAGTTTCGTAAAAGTATTGATTCCGCATTTTGGCCTCGGAAAGACGGCCGGGGCGCTGCCGTGCACTTACACTGGTATCAGAGCCACGCCATTAACCTAGTCTAGCTTGCTCTAACGTGTTTACAAGTTCGATCGAACGGATTTTCAAAAAACCGCGTTTCCATGTCAAGTTTTTGTCGAATTTTTCCAGTGCTTTAAAAATTATTTGGTACATTGTAAAAATACGAGTAGGGTTTTTTATGCATTTTGTGAAAATTTGGTAGGCTGAAGTTACTGTAGCGCGGCGGATCAGCGGCCAAAACCACGTTTTGGCCGCGGATCCGCCGCCTAATTTTGGCTTCACTGCATCAAATTTTTACAGTGGATCTCTGACATGGAAATAGGGTTTCTGGTATATTCTTTTTGGGCCCAGATGTTTTTGAGTGCTACAGTTGTGCTTGGGGCTCACTTCGGAAAATTCAGTCGATCGAAAATTTTAAACATGTTAGTTCACGGTATTTACATTATATCTGCGACCGTGAATGTCACTTGATCGGTAAATCCTGTCTAACTGCTATAGCCCTTTTAGACGGATTTACGAACGTGACATTCACGTTGATGTTCTGTGTTGTGCTGTGATATTGCGGATTGGTCATGGGGGATAGCCTGGATGCAATGTTAGTACAGTTTTGGTATTTTTATGTACATTTGGTATTGCGGGGCGAGCGTCCGACATGTGGACTGCCGTCACTGCCTGTTTGTATATTATTCTTTTGGGGCACGACCGGGCTGAGGTTGATGTACCCGTTGTATGTATATTTTACTTTCTTTACTAGGATTACCCCACGGAGGAGTGCACGGATAGCCGGGTTTTAGAGGGCAACGGGCCCGCATCTCATGGCGTTGAGACGGAGGGGGCTTCACTCTAGAATTGGCGGACTATTCGCCGCACTCGTAGGGGGTACAGGTTGACCCAAGGAGGGGTGCCCAAGTTACCGGATTCCGTGAAGTGCTGAGTGGTCCATTCACGTTGCTGAAGGGGGCTGCCTCGCTTCAGGTTTTGGCGGGTAACTTGCCGCGCCCGTAGGGGTCTAGGATTTCATTGCACAGGCTATCCACACGACCAGAAGAACGTCGGGTTTCAGTAGCGGCTCTATGAAACCCGGGGATCCCAGATATCTGTATTATTCTGTGATGCTTATTACATTTCTGTGATGTTGCATTTTATCACGCCTTGAGCGAATATTATATATTGATATATATACTAGTAGATGTTGTATATGTTTTGCATCCGCGCTAGTCCAGTCCCCGCTCTGTCGTTAGTTAAGTAACCTAATGGGTAATGACGGGACCCAGTGGCGAATGCGGATGGCATATACATACATCATTATTTTCGTTCTTTATTGGTGTGATCAATTGATGGAACTGCGTTGATTCGGATCAATGCAAGCTAAACAAACCTATTCTGATGTTGTTGGAACAATTTTTCAAAATGCTGTTATTGCAAGGACGTTCTCTTTTGTTTTGCACAGTGGTATTCGGTTATGAATATCCAGCACCTCAGTCGACGAGGCAAGGGCCGAGATCCCTTCACCGGGAGTGACCCCTTGGACAGAAGTTTGCGTCAGGGCAATAACTTCACTATAGTCGTTTACTTTTGCTTTGCATCGTGGTATTCAGTTGGAATATCCTGCACCCCATTCTACGGGGAAAGAGCCGAGATCCCTTCACCGGGAGTGACCTCTTTAGCAAAGGTTTTCGTCACTATATTTTTATAAAAGCTATCCGGTTCTTTCAACGATATCAAGTTCATTACGTTAAAGGTTTTTCGCCAAAAACCATTCATAGCCCTCCGTCATTTCAGAAAGGTAGCACTTACTATTCATGCTATGTATGTTGGCCTTCGTCAAGGCATAGTGTATGGTAGCTATTTGTTACTTTTCTGCAGCATAGATAGATGCGTTGGTTTGGGACAGTTGTACTACTATTTTGGCCTTCGTCAAGGGTATGTACGGGTGGGTTCAAATTAACCTGGATAATGACGGGTAGAACTTGACATGTGACTTATGATATGTTGGCCTTCGTCAAGGTCATAAGAGCATGGGGCAAAAATCACATCGGGAGTTTCTAAAGAAACTGAAACTTGCCAGATATGCGCATACCTTCTGGAGTGTGATAACGTGAGCGGATTCCATCACGTTATCATGCGATGATAGTTGGATCCCGATTCCCACTGATGAGTTGGTTTACTCCTCGGGTGATCCCGACTAATTCTTCTTTCAGGTTTGGAGGAGAATTTGAGGTGACAGTGGGTGGTTTCCTGAGTAGATAAAGTGACAACCATTCTGATCTAGGTTAGAGTGCACGTTGAGTGTTTCTTTTCTCTCTCTCTTTGGCAGCGACCATGGCCCGACCCTTGACTATGACTCGGTGACCAAAATTAACCGAACCTTCTTAAACACTGGCTTTTGGATTGTCAGAGTTGCAAACCTCATTGCCACTCCTACTTTTACCCTTTTTCTCCAGGACACCCCGTATTACTGCGAACGTCCACTTCCTTGGATAAAACCATCGTATGGTTATCTACGAACTCGAAGGAATTTATTCGAGGATGGTTTCCGGTTCTGGAGAAAACGAATAGGACTATTCAGTTGTCTTTTCCTTTTACCTTCTCTCAGGTTGCGAGTACTCCTTGGATTAGGGGATAGTACACCCGTTACGCCTATTGGATAGTCTTCTTCCAAACCTTAGGCTGGTGCCGAATGGTAGGGAATGAAGAAAGCCGATTAGCCTAAGTGTGGTGTACAAAAGGTATTAAGTTAAGACAAATAAAGGGATTAGAAGGAGGGCAAAGTAAATTGCGATTGCTATTCACGACCAAACCAAGTATTTCATTACCACTCCCACTTCACCTTTGTATTTCTCCAGGACACTCCGTATCACTACGAAGATCCACAGTTATTTGGATACTCCATCGTATGGTTATATACGAACTCGAAAGGAACTTGTTCCAGTTCGGGGATGGATTCTGGTTCAGGAGAAATAGGAATAAGGTTTATTCGGTTGTCTTTTATCTTCACCTTCTCTCGCATTGCGAGTGCTCCTAGGATTAGGACAATACACCCATTATGCTTATTGGATAGTCTTCTTCCAAACCATAGGCTGGTGCCGAACGGTAGGGAAGGAAGAAAACCATTTGGCCTAAAGGGGTGTGCAGAAGGTAATGACTAAAGACATATGAAGGGATGTGGAGAGATGGCAAAGAAATATACGGTTACAGTTGTGAATCTGGATAATGGAAGAGGCATTACTAGGAATACCCGGACACCCCTACGAAACATTCAATGTTTCAGTTTCACTGTGTACTGTTAAAAGAAAACTGATTTCCCAATTAGCCCTTGCTCTAGGGTATGTATTTACCAGGTATGATTCTCACATCTGTATGGTTTTACAGATGATGAGTGGGAGTAACTTATTGGGAATTAGGTGATCATCCTCATTATATCGGAATTCGATGTAATTGGTGATATTTGAGGAAATCACCTGGGTTGTTTGCCGGACGGCAAATATTTGGTTTTGAATATCCGTTGTTATGCACCAATTTCAAATTGACATATCTGTACGTCTATTTTTATAGAGTGAGATATACCTTTTTGAAATTATGTCCATGACATTTACCTATATCAGTTGATGGTTAGGTACGGAGTATTAAACAGCGGTTTAATTTTTCTTAACCATAAGTACAGTTTTCAACCTACGACGCACAGGGTTTGAGTTATTAGGCTCAAGGGACTTATACAGAGTATTGTATGTTGTCCAGTGTCCATTAAGACAGAGGGGTTGGTCCTCGTACTATATTCGGTTTACTTATGACTTCTCTAGTTTTAGACAAGTGTTTCATAGAAACGCAAGGTCCAAAGTTTTGAGAAGTTATAGGTATATGAATAAAGTAGAGAACCAGGTTTTGCAAGTATCAGGATTCTTCAAGGTGATCGAAGATGTAGATACTTGTGTATGGTATTCGGTTGATAGTAATGGATATTGAGAGAACTTGTTTCTCTTTCAGGTTACTCATATCTGGATAGGATTCCTAAGTTGAGTAACGCTGATCGGCCTCCTTCCATTTAGTTGATATGCACTGGAGACAGCTGCATGATTTGAATCTGGTTCAATTAAATCAGTGCCTATGTTTCTGTATTGGATACAGAACAGTTCATATCTTGACATTATTAAGGTACGGGGAGTTGTCCGGCTTATGCTTAAAACCAGACTCTGGATAACTCAAGGCACGTTTCTGTAATGGCTGTTTGTGGGTTGACCCGGGTTATGACGTGGGTTGACTTTCTACCATCTGGAAGATCAATAGTGATATTGTTCTAGACTCGCCACAGTTTTAAAAGAAATGGTTTTTTTTTCAGAAAACAGTAGTGGGAGTATGGTAGAACTGGAAGTGATTCCAGAACCGCAAACGATTACTGAAAATTTGATAAGAACCTAAAGATTCAATCTGGTTTGACATTCCATTGGCCACTCCGCAGATAAGGTGGGTAACCTCAGGCACCCGAGAGGTACTCCGGTAGCCTCAAGGATGGTGGCAGGGAGGTTCTTGTTTACCCAGACTTGCCATTGCTGTTGTTCCAGACTATGAGACCTGGCAGGAGGATGAATATAGCATCGTTCTGAACTGGCTTTAGAAGCGTACGAGTATATGACTCTGCCAGAGGGTTGTCGTAGTCAGTGGGAGCAGCGGAAGCATAGTGGACATGTAGCTTATGTCTATTTATGGACTAAAGAAGATATAGCGGAGATAGATCATCTATTTCTGATGTAACAGTCATAGGTTCGACTTCATCAGAATAGGGGATGGATCTATTAAGAAGGTAGTAGGGTGTGATGTCCTGGTATTTGGATGACATACACAAAGTAGGAAGTGATATTCCTATACTACGATCGGTTATACTTCGGTTGTCACACAGTGGTTTCTCCACAAAGGATATGGATATCATATCAGACATGCTGGTTACTAGATCTATGGTTTTAGATCTAGATTTGGGTAGTTTCCCAATCTGGGTATTTAGACAGCATTCTAAATATGTTTTAGAATGGACGACTCCTGGCACGGTAGTATACCTGCAGGTGATGGAGTCACCCTCTCTAAAGGAGTCTTACAGACTAAAGGGGAGAGGGATGTGCATATTGACAGATCACTTGCTTAGGCAATTGAGTCAATCATGAGATTTCAAGTACCACACTAGATGTTGTTTTTGCAGTAGGTGCAATAAGTTGATATTGATCCAATCCTGGAGAAACATTCGGAAGCAGTTTTAGAACATAAGTAGATATTCTAGGGATATGATAACAACAACCTCTTTTGGGAGACAGTTATCATTCCAGGCTTCCATAGTGACCTGGATGACAGAGTGACTGTCAGAGTTATAGTTTTCCCTCTGACGAGGGGCAGTATTTTGGACAGGTGGTCCAAGCGGATACCGAGGGAGGCATGGCGCAGGATACTGATTAAGTTCAGTTGACGATACAGTCTATGAAGTTTGGATTTGGAGTTCATTTATGAACTAGGTCCCATCAGACATCCAGACATATTCTAAGACAGGTATTGCTCATTTCGGGAGATGGGTTTCTCCGCGAACTTGAGAGTAAGAGAGACATAGAAAGAAACATCAGAGCGGATCCACTCACTGAGGCTATTCCTTGAATGCAATAGTTTCGCAAACGGGTTTTGTGAGACTGATTAGTAGAGGAGTTGGGTGTTCGGTATCACACGGGCTGTGAGTATGCGATATCGCAATAATTAGCCTTGAGTGCAAGTGGGAGATTGTTGGGGATAGTGCCCTCAGAGTCAATTATTGGATCACAGGCACGTGATTGCAATGATTGAGGGAGGACCTATGCCGGTAGGACAGTCTTTCTCAAGATGATAGTATGCTATCTGGTTTATCTTTATCATCGTGTACTGTTTTAGGTGACTTTACAGGTCACTATTGCGCGTTGATAGAGACCTTAGGATTCTTTCCTGACGGCCAGCAGTATGATGGCAATCATATACGTGGGAGCTGGGGTCTATAAGCACATCCTTAAAAGGTCCCTAGTCGTGGGAGTTTTCGAGACAGGGCATCGATACTCCAGAGTAGACTAGTGTATACAGTCGAGACCCCGACGAGGGGCGGTGGCCGGTCTCATAAGCCACTGGTGTCAGTTGGTTCACCTAAGATGTATACAGGTGCTCATTGGGTTATGAGTACACCGGACAGGACTCGCCGGGAACATGCTAGTTGGTCTTATACCATACGTCAGATAGCAGTTCCCTGGTGACATGTGTACAGGTTAGTTCATCGACCTGAGATCGTCATTTGTCTCGTGTGAGTTCCCACTGTACTTTGATTACTACCCTACCACGCTCAAAGGAGACGTGCAAACAGGTTTTAGTTGGGTACAGTCCCAAGCCACATGGAGGCAGTGAGCGGATCTTTAGGGGTTCATCTCTCCCGGTATTAGAGGTAAGGTCGCGCTGTGTCTAGGAGAGCCATTACACGAAGTCCTTGGCTAAGGCAGGAGATTTACTGGTAGGTATTCCAGTAGTATCTCAGGGTGTTCTGCGCTACACTCCGACACAACTTGTACCGCTTTTGGGGGTCTGACTTTTACCAACCCCCTAGGCCCGCCATGCGATGCTTATAGACGAACGGACCAGACTGTACGGATATTGTCACCGACAGGCTCAGTAGGGTGTCAGGATGAGTTCGCTCATCGACGTCCCTTTTGGTCAATACCTGGTAGCCCGTTACGTATGGCTAATACCTCTGACGTACTAGTGGTTAAATCCACAGCCAAAGTATTGACGAGTCTTTAGAGTCCCCCACAGATCGTTTCTCAAGTTTCGGGCGAAACGCTGTAGAGGCCGTATGGAGATATGGCAGGGTTCGATCAGATATATGCGGTATTGCACGGATCATGATCGGACAGATAATACTAGCGGGCTTTGCTTTAAGCCGGATCCTAGTATTGTACAATGTAGATTTTGTCTCATTGCATTTGTATTCGGTCGGAATACAAATGCGGGTATGTATATACAGTCCCGGGGTTTTCCTGTAATTTATTACGAGATCGTTTTTCTGAAGTTGCCAGTTTGCATTCCGTTTCGGCCATTTTCCTTTGTTTCCTTTCTTTGGCTGAAATTTGGTGGAGGGGGTTATTTGCAATTGTGCATTTAGCAAAGGAGAAGACTTTTATAGCACATGATAGTTTCATGATGGTTTAACCATCATTTGACTTTTGGTTCATCATGGTTCTTGCCTCTCATGATTACCTTTTTGTTCATCATGATTGTTGATAATGGGAGTTGATTTGGATTTGGTAGTGATCATTATTCATGATGATAACCTTTTCTCTCTCTTGCATTATGTTGGGGCTCACTCATTTTTCATTCTCATTCCCTCTATTCTCTCATTCCTTAAGAGAGGGGCCAGCCACTTCTTTGTAGGGGCTGTCCCAATTTTTTTGGGGGTGGTTTTCATCTCATTGGCTTGCAAAAATCCTCTTGGTTCACCTCAAAAGCTCACATCTCCTTCTCCACTAAAACCATGGCAACTTCTTAAACCCCTTGAGACAAAGAGTACTACACTTAGCCTACAGTATTCTTGGACACGTCGACTCACCAACTTCGTGCCCGAGTTGCCTCGGTCCAGAGGTGGGAGCCCGTAAAAGAACCCGGCGATGTGGTGCCCTTCCGACGAGGAGATGAAGACCGGAGATTCCGCGGGGAGATCGGGATGATGACGAGAAGACCGAAGGACACGGATCGCTCGGTATATCTCTCTACCCCTTCTCTTGTTAGCTAGGTGTAGGTTAATGGCCCGATTCGGGATTTTAGTGCGCGGTGGTGCCGGTTTACAAGTTTCGTAAAAGTATTGATTCCGCATTTTGGCCTCGGAAAGATGGCCGGGGCGCTGCCGTGCACTTACACTAGCTGGACGTAACGGCTACCCGAGTATTGAGCGATATGAAGATCAACAAGAAAGCTTGTCTATACTCTCCATGAAGCCTATTAGTAATATTACCGTACAGTCTGGTCTCTTCGTCTGATATGTCACATATCATGTTTAGGGGTGGTAAACGTCAGACCCCAGTAATGTGATAAGTCATGCCGATGTCTGGCCTATAACGGTTCAAGAAACTACTGATAACTCTTATCAGTAAATCTCAACAGCAGCCCTGGCCAGGGACTTCCAGTTATAGTCAATCGAGCATAGCGCAACATCAACCCCCAATACCGGGAGAGACGAAACCCCTCCTATCGCTCATTGCCTCCATGTAACTCGGGACTGTACCCAAAATCCACCTGTTTGCACAACTCCTCTTGAGCAAGGTAGGGAGGAAATCAAAGCACAGTGGGAGCCACACAAGACTCTACGACGATCTCGGGTCTACAGACTAACATGTACCAGTGTCACTAGAGAATAGCTATCCGACGATAGGTATAATACCAATTAGGAGTTCTCGGCGAGTCATGTTCAGTGTACCCATTCTCTAATGAGCACCTGTATACAATCTTTGATTTCACACACCAATAGTTGTGGGATCAACCATCACCCTCTAAGGGGCAAGAAACGTACACACTAGTTTACTCTGGAATATCGATGCCCTGTCTCGATATCCCCTCGACTAGGAACTGTTAAAGGATGTACTTTTGGACCAACCTGGCCCCACTAGTATGATCTCATCATAATCCTGGTAGTCAAGTACATATCCTAAGGGTTTTATCAACATGTAAAAGACAGATAGTATAATAATACCAGTCTATATGTTAAGATAAAGGCAACCAGATAGCATACTATCACGTCGAGCAAGAAAGTCCTCTAAATATATGTCCAAGCATCCACTATATCATACAATAATGGCCTCTAGGGCATATATATTCCTAACAATCTCCCACTTGCACTAAGGCCAGTTGTTGTAGTATCTCATACCCAACGTTCTAAAAGTCTCTCGAATAGCATCTGGGGGAGGGCCTCGGTGAGTTGATCCGCTGTGTTATCCTCTGTGTCAACTCTCCTGACCTCGATTTTCAGGAGATCGGCTATCTCCCTGATCAGGTGATACTGTGTAAGAATATGTCTGGATTATTGATGGGACCGGAGTTCCTAGGACAAAGCCACAACTCCATTGTTATCACAATACATATGTATTAGATGCTCAATGGTAGGAACCAAGTTCATCTTATGAACTTTATTCATCCAGACAGACTCTTTGGCAGTATCATTGGTAGCGATGTAATCAGCCTCTATCAACGAGTCTGCTATGGTATATAGCTTGGATCCCTTCCAACATACCGTCCCTCCACTGAGGGTAAAGACAAAACCCGAGACTGACCTTCAGTCGTCCTTATCACTGTGGAAGCTCGAATCGGTAAAGGACTCCACCTCGAGTTCACCGTTACCATACACCAAGAACATCTCTTTAGTTCTTTTCAAGTACTTAAAAATGTTCTTTACAGCTTTCCAGTGTTTCTTCCCTGGATCTTATTGATACCTACTCATTATACCTAGTGAGTAAACTACATCCAGTCTGGTACACAACATCGCATACATGATTGACCTGACTGCCGAAGCATTGGGTATCCCTTGTTTGAGAGCCCTCTCCAAATCAGTCTTGGGAGACATCTCTTTGGAGAAAGTGATTCCTGAACAAGCGGGTACGTTACCACGCTTAGAATCTTTCAAAACATCTTTAGTATGGTGTCTATATACCTGGATTAGGACAATCCCAACATCTGTTTAGATCTATCTCTATAGATTTATATCCCTAGGATGTAGGAGGCATCAGTTAGATCTTTCATGGAGAACTTGTGTGATAAGAAGAGATTGATCGAGTGTAGCATAAGAACATCGTTTCCTATCAAGAGTATGTCATCCACGTACAATACGAGAAAGACAACCTTACTCTCTACAACCTTCTTATATATACATGGTTCATCTACATTTTTGATAAAGTCAAACTCTTTGAAAACTTCATAAAAAAAACAGATGTTCCATCTCCGCGATGCCTGCTTTAATCCATAGATAGATTTAAGCAGCTTGCACACACTTCCGCTTCTCCTACTGTCTACAAAGCCCTCTGGCAGTGTCGTATACACGCTCTCTTCTAAATCACCATTTAGAAAAGTGGTTTTGACGTGCAATCTGCCAGATTTCGTAGTTATGGTATGCAGCAATGGCAAGTAGGAGCCTGATGGACTTAAGCATAGCGACGGGAGAAAATATTTCATCATAGTCGACACCAGGTCGTTGACGGAAACCTTTTGCTACAAGTCTAGCTTTGAAAGTCTCAACTTTTCCATCTACACCAAATTATCTTTCTCAAACATCTTCTTGCTCCCGATGGGTTTTACCCCTTCAGGAGCATCTTCCAAAGTCAATACTTTGTTGGTGTACATGGATTCTATCTAAGATCGCATAGTATCCAGCCATTTCACAGAGTCTCCACTTGTGATGGCCTGCACTAAACTAGTTGGGTCATCATCTTCCATGATGCAATCCTCGCTCCCACCGTCTATGAGAAAACCATGGTATCTTTCAGGTGGATGAGAAACCCTACTAGATCTGCGGAGTGGCCGTGGTCCGTCGGGGACTATTGAATCCTCCGATTCCACCAAATCATCAGTTATAGTTTGTGTTGCTGGAACTTCTTCCAGTTCTACCTCATTGCCACTAATTTCTTTCACAAGAAATTCCTTTTTCAAAAAGGTAGCATGTCGAGAAACAAACACCTTTTGTTCCTCGGTGTGGTAGAAGATATACCATCGCGAATGTTTGGGATATCCTACAAACTTGCACAGAACTGATCTTGCCTTGAGCTTGTCCGGATTTTGCTTTTAAACATAGGTCGGGCAACCCCATATCTTAACTCGTTTAAGAGATGGTCTCTTCCCATTCCATATCTCATATGGAGTGGCAGACAACGGATTTGGTCGGAACTCTATTCAATAGGTATGCAGCTATCTCAAGTGCATATCCCTAAAAGGAAATAGATGACTCAACAGTACTCATTATAGAGCGCACAATATCTAATAGGGTGCGATTCCTCCACCTCGATATACCGTTGTGTTGTGGTGTACACGGAAGAGTAAGCTGAGAGAGAATCTCATTCACTTTTAAATAGTCTCGGAATTCCGTGCTTAAGTATTCTCCTCCCCAATCATATCGAAGGATTTGAATACTTTTACCCATCTGGTTCTCAACTTCATACTTATATTCCTTGAATTTCTCAAAAGATCATATTTGTGTTTCAATAGGAACACATGTCCGTATCTTAAGAGATCATCGGTGAATGTAATAAAGTACGAGGAACCAATCCTGGCATATGTAGACATAGTACCACATACATCACTATGTATCTGTCCAAGAGTTCAGTAGCTCTTTCTCCGTTTCCAGTAAACGGAGATTTGGTCACCTAGTCTTTGAGACATGACTGGCAAGTTTCATAAGATGTAAATTCGAACGGATTCAAATATGCATCCTTATGCAACTTTAGCTAGTCTTGTCTCATCGATATGACTTAGTCTACAATCTCATAAGAAGACTTCGTTCATTTCTGAACTGTTCCTCTTGTGTGTGTTCTGTACGTTTAGAACTATGGTTTGATGCAGAACGTGTATACTGTTATAGAACATACCATACCCAATCAACATTTGATTTAGGAAAACATTCACAATATTTTTGGTACGAAATAACAGTCGCTCAGAATCATTGTATTACCAATTGATAACACTATATGATATTTGCCAACTGCTTTGGCTGCAACAATTGCACCATTCCCTACTACTAGAGATATATCACATTTTTCCAGTTCTCTAACTCTCTATAGCCCATGTATCAAATTACATACATGGGATCCTGATCTGGTATCAAATACTAAGGACGTAGAGCAAACTGAGAAACAGTTCTCGGTTACGAACACACCCGAAGATGATGCATCAACATGCTTATTCTTCATTTGGGTGGCGTGGGAATCCGGATATTCCCATATTCCTTTCTCAGACTTATGACAATCATAAGATAGAGCGGAACCTAGCCCAATATAATAAGTGGGTTCGGTCAATACATCCAAATTATTATCTTGATTAGGCATGTCATTTGTTGCTACCAGGAGAGAGAGAAGGATAATCACTTTGCGTGCACTCTTTACAAGATTAGATTTGTTATTAATTTATCTAATCAGGATGGCTCACACTATTTTTATCAAATCTTCCTTCAAACCATAAAAGGAAAGATTAGCCTGGATTAATTACATTCTACAAGTTCGCTAACCGGTCAGCCAGGCAAGTGTCGGTACTCCGAGAGAGGTTCCCCGTGCTTTCGTACGGACCTAATTAAAATAAATCTCGTTTCCCTAAAGGTATAACCCCGTTGACACCATTCTAGACACCTACTGGATTAGCTAATTGTAAAGTGCAAAACTCTCCCATAAGTAACTCTTACTCGCAGTGAGTATCGAGATCCAACTATCATATAGAAGGTGTGCAATCTCATTGCAAATTTCAACACTTAAAATTCCTGATAATTGTTTTTACCCCTAACGTCCTATGACCTTGACGAAGACCAACAAACCATAGGGTGCTAGTCAAGTTCAACTCGTTCATTTCTTAATTGAATTAAACCCACTTGCACGACCCTTGACGAAGGCCAACAAAGTCACACGACTATACTAATCTAATCGCATCACATGCTGGAAGATAAGCACTAATCAGCTACCGCACACTACGTCTTGACGAAGGCCAACAAACGTAGCACGAATACTAAATAGTACTTATCTGAAATGACGGAGGGCTACGCAGGTTTTTAAGAAAACCATGAGCGTAATGAACTTGATATCGTTGTAGAATCTAGTGATTTGGAGTGTTTTAAGCTCCGTTTTAAAAATCGAATAGTTTTGTAGCGTTTGCTAGTTTTGTTAAAGAGGTCACTCCCAGTGAAGGGATCTCGGCTTTTTCCTCATCGAATGAGGTGCTGGATATTCTACAAGGAATACCGCTATGCAAAACAAGAACTAATGGAGCTTGCAAAACTAAACGAGTGAGTTGTAGCATTTTCTAGTTTCGCTAAAGAGGTCACTCCTGGTGAAGGGATCTCGGATCTTTCCTCATCGAATGAGGTGCTGGATATTCATCAAGGAATACCACTATGCAAAGCAAAAACTAGAGCTATCTTGTTTAAAAAATCTGATTCTACAAAATCTTTAGGTTTCTTTCTTTTCATTAATCTCATTAATGAAGACCCATCATTTAATGTTTCCTAAACATCACAGAAAAAAGAAACGAAAATAGAACGTACGTTTATGCCATCTGCATTCGCCATTGGGCCCCATCATGCACCGTTAGGTTACTTAACTACCGGCAGAGCGGGGGCTAGACTAGCGCGGGTGCAAAACATAAGCAACGTTTATTATATATCATATATATAATATAATATTCGTCTCACGCGGTTATATGATCACATCACAGAACCAAGCAGCAGAAGCAACATATGAAATATTGGATATACTAGGATTTCCGTGTTTTAAATTTAGCCAGTAATGTAAAACACGGATTCCACTGTCGTGAAGAATAGCCAAACCCATATCCCTAGACCCCTACGAAAGCGACAAGTAACCCTACTAATTCAAGAGTTAGGAGACCCGGTCTCAACTCCTTGAGATGGTCTCCCACTGGACTCTAGAACCCGGTTACTTGTGCTCCCCGCTTTGGGTCTATCCTAATGCGGAAAAATAAATAATATACATCAATGGTGACATCATCCTCAACCCGAAAGTGCCCCAATAAAAGAATATTGCTTACAGATTTTACATGAATGAAAATGAAAAACTCTCATCTCACATAAAATCCCCAGCTATTCATTCACGACGATATAATAATCATATCTGAAAGTCTACCCTAGCACCACCAAGAGTTTTTAGTAGCATCAAGCATGCCAAATTTTAAATTTTACTAGGTGCTAAGTTAGACTAATAAGATCTTTACTAGAAGATTAGGGTTAAAACCTATGATGATATGAAAACTAAAGAGAAGGTAAGATGGTTATACCCTCGTAGATCGAGTCCTTCTCTTCTAAAGCTCCGGGTTATAGTCCACGCGACTCCATTAGGCTCCTCTTCGAGTTGAACGGGCCTCCCTCGTGATCTTCACGCCGAAGATGATCCACCCGAAGTCCCTCTAGCTCAGGCTACCTCTATACTAAACTCTTTTAGTATAGGAAACACGCTTCACTTAATCGCTAATCAAGTGTAGGATGATGAAGTAGGGGTTTTGAAAGCTCACTAAGGATCTCACAAGCTCAATGATTCACATCACATGTGAGGGTTTGAGCTTGGAGATGAGGTGAGAAAATTTGGAGAGCAAAAACTCATAAAAAATGGCTAAGGCAAAAATGACCAAGTGAAGAATGAATGATGAATGGCTACTGACATATTCAAGCATGGAATAAATTGCAATTCTAAATTGCAACCATACTTGAATAGTGAATCAAGACCAATAAAATATGATAAAAACCATGCCTTAAACCATACCCAAAATATCTCCACATTTTACACCTCATTTTTCTATTTTATCAAAATAGAAAAACATGCCATGATTCATATATATATATATATATATATAAAGCAATTAGTGAGCTAATGATATTAGTTAATATATAATTATATCAAATATAAATACATATCAAATTATTAAATCAACATTTGATTTAGTAATCCAGTTATATCGTTATATCACATATGACCGACTAATATCATTTATCTGTGTATCACATTATCAAATCAACACTTGATTTGATAATCTGTTTATATCACATATAACCTAACTTGATAACAGATAACTACCAGATTATAATACGGTATCACATACACGTATTTAATCTGGCCCTCGCACATATCAGCATATGTGCCCTACTCCGTTTCGCTTGAAGCAGGAAACTTCTGTGTGGGACTCTAAAGACTCGTCAATACGCCAGCAGTAGGTGATGATCACATCAGTCACCTACAAGCCGTCAGCGGTACTAGCTGGACGTAAATACTACCCGGGTATTAAGCGATATGAAGATCAACAAGAAAGCTCGTCCATACTCTCCATGAAGCCTATCAGTAACACTACCGTACAGTCCGGTCTCTTCGTCTGATATGTCGTATATCATGTCTAGCGGTGGTAAACGTCAGACCCCAGTAACGTGATAAGTCATGCCGATGTCTGGCCTATAACGGTTCGAGAAACTACTGATAACTCTTATCAGTAAATCTCAGCAGCAGCCCTGACCAGGGACTTCCAGTTATAGCCAATCGAGAATAGCGCAACATCAACCCCTAATACCGGGAGAGACGAAACCCCTCCTATCGCTCATTGCCTCCATGTGACTCGGGACTGTACCCAAAATCCACCTGTTTGCACGTCTCCTTTGAGCGTGTTAGGGAGGAAATCAAAGCACAGTGGGAGCCACACAAGATTCTATGACGATCTCGGGTCTACAAACTAACCTGTACCAATGTCACCAAAGAACTGCTATCTGACGATAGGTATACTACCAACTAGGAGTTCTCGGCGAGTCCTGTTCGGTGTACCCATTCTCCAATGAGCATCTGTATACAATCTTTGATGTCACACACCAATGGTTGTGGGATCAACCATCGCCCTTTAAGGGACAAGAAACGTATACACTAGTCTACTCTGGAATATCGATGCCCTTGTCTCGATATTCCCTCGACTAGGAACTGATTAAAGGATGTACTTTTGGACCATCGTAGCCCCACTAGTATGATCTCATCATAATCCTGGTAGTCAAGTACATATCGTAAGGGCTTTTTCAACATGTGAGAGAAAGAAAGTAAAGAATACCAGTCAACATGTGAAGATAAAAAGTAACCAGATAGGATACTATCATGTCGAGCAAGAAAGTCCTCTATATATATGTCCAAGTATCCACTATAATATACATCAATGTACAATAATGGCCTCTAGGACACACATATTCCTAACAATCTCCCACTTGCACTAAGGTCATGTGTTGTTGTATCTCATACCCAACATCCTAAAAAAACTCTCAAACTGTATCTGGGGGAGGGCCTTCGTGAGTGGATCCGTTACGTTGTCTTTCGTGTCAACTCTCCTGATCTCGATCTCCCGACGATCTACCATCTCCCTGATCAGGTGATACCGCCTAAGATTATGTATGGATCTCTGATGGGATCTGGGTTCCTTGGCCAAAGCCACAGCTCCATTGTTATCACAATACACATGTATTGGATGCTCAATGGATGGAACTACACCAAGCTCAGCAATAAACTTCTTCATCCAGACAGCCTCTTTAGCAGCATCGTTGGCAGCGATGTATTTAGCCTCCATCGTCGTGTCTGCTACGGTGTCTTGCTTGGAACTCTTCTAACACACCGCCCCTCCGTTGAGGGTAAAAACAAAACCCGAGACCGATTTACTGTCGTCCTTATCACTCTGGAAGCTTGAATTGGTAAAGGACACCACCTGGAGTTCACCGTTTGTAACAACCATAAACTTTCTGTACAACTTTCTGTACAAATTTTTCAAAAATCCAAAAAGGGGTACTTTTGCCTGAGCACAAGTTATAAGTTTGTTTTGCTTTTTAATTGCAAGAAGGAGCTTGTAGCTCATTGGTAAGACCTCACACTGCTGGACCAAGCCACCAGAGTTCAAAGTCCATCCCCCACATTATTTTTAATATTGTTTTATTTTGAATTTTTAGAATTCCAAGAGTCTATACATGCTAAACCCGTAAAACCCCATTACACATGTTAAACTAAATGACCCAGGGGGTATATGAAACGATGAGGAACCCAAAGCACCCCCGACTCGGCCGGAATCGGCCGAATCGGTCGCGACTCGGCCTACTCGGGCCGCCGCCGCCGGCCGGACTCGGCCGGACCGCCGAGTCGTCAACAGAGAATTTCTGGCTCTTGGCCTCCCCATCACTCCTGCACACTTAATTTTCTTGGATCAGTAACAGAGCCCCTTTAAAATCCTATTTACTCCATTTTAATACATTTTTAATACAATTTTCAATTCACCCTTTCACCTACCCTAAACCCTAGCCTTACCCTATAAATACAACCCTTATACACACCCCCTCACTCCAAAATTCTGATCAAAACTCTCGAGAAAATCCCTAGAAGTTTAGTGTGCATTTGGAGTGAGCGAAGGGCGAAGCTCCAGCAATTTTCCGACGACAACCCTAGGTGCTCCCGGCGACGAAACGATGCACTGGCGCCTCCCACCGCTTCCTCTCCCTCCTTTCTAAGCTCTAAACCTGTAAGTCCCACCTTCCTCTCTCCTTTGCTATTCTAAAAAGTTTTTTTTCTAAAACCCGACGGAATCGGAGTTAATCCGATTTCCGATTCGGTTCTTCCTAAAAATTCAACCTTTTCTTAAACACAATCATACCAAACTCTTACATGTTGACTATTAAATATTAACAAGTCATATTGAACAAGTTCCATATCAAAAAAATTTCTATTTCAATTGTTATCGTACTTTTTCACTAAAATACCATGTAGTTTAAATTCGACATTAAAACATCACCATCTTGCTATACCTTTAAATAGATCACGAGACAATGACCTATCTCCTCACACACTCATATGCAACATAGCACAATACCTTTCGGTAACATAGAATATGGGAAAACAAGACTTTACATATAAATACCATTTATTAATAAAACCATTTTCTACAAGATTAAGTATTTTTAATAAATCTTTGCAAAACGCCGCTATAATCCATTTGGGGCCGACTGCGATTGTGCGGATTATCGCACATCCCTGGGTTTAGTAGTGCGAGATGCAGACCTCCGCAAAGAGCATTCGGTCTCGAGAGATTTAAAATACGAAAATCTTAAGAAAATGAGATTTCTAGGAATATAATATATAATAAAATTATTTTATATAAATATAAATATATGTATCATTAAAATATCTATTTTGTGATAATATAAATATTCCAATTTTTCTAAAAATCATAAGAATTACTTTACATTAAAATACGATGAAATCCATACAAGTTCAATATTACAATTAAATACCATGTATTATGAAAAATAGGTTTATTCACTAGAAATGTCACAAATATAAAATCTACAACTATGAAAACTCTAAAGATGATAAATAAATACTTGGGGTGTATTTTGAAAAGTATACAAATTATTTTTACATAAAACCCCCTCAAGTTATATAAATTACCCTAAGGACCCTAGTAAATATAGGTTTAAACGGGACCAGTCTCTTGAGCCTCAGGGAGCCGGAGATATGGGTTCTTGCCTATCTAAGGTAGATAACATAACAACGGTGTTATCAACACGGTAATCATCTTTGAAAAAGACACAAATCATGCCGCCCATATGCAGCGGTTACCGATAACATCAAAACAATCAGGACTTCAATTTCTTTTCTAATTGTTCTGACTCAGAATGAGTCTAATTATAAATAATCTGACTTGAATATGATTCAAGTACAATCTACAATCTACAATCCAATATGAATCCATGAATACATATATTCAATCTATTCAATTTATATTGACTGAACCGAACTATGGATATACTTCCATTCACAAGATTCTCCAGTTAGATCCATTTACTGATATCATGGTTTTCGGTAAGTCATCCATATATACAAGACAATACAATTTACAATACAACACAAATAATACAATCAATACTTCGCGGGGTTTAAGGGGTAGATTGGTATGGAAGGTGTTAGAAGTGGCACGAGACTGTAAGATTTAAAACACCTAACCTATATTCCGTTGCTGTTGTACCGTGGTATAAACGGTTCCTTGTATTACACGTGCCTCTAGTCTGTGGCATATAGAGACTCCTTTCATATACACTGGCATGCTTCTGTACCAAGCTACAAACAACAGCGTTAACACCAAATACTCATATAATACAACTTTAAAAGATATCTTCTCTTCTGTCTATTCTATTTCTCCCTTATCTTTAGGACTTACCGAGTGATTGTTCGTTGACGACATTCCTTTTCTTTCTTCTTTGGAATGTTGTCAGGTGATCTGGACACTCAGGAGATCGAGCCTACTAGTGAGGACTTGGACCAGCTTTCCTACGACCCAGAGCTCTAGCTTCATTGTACACATTTTTATTTCAGTACTTTTCATTTCTGTTATGCCACAGTTTAGGCATTGCTTTCATTCAGTTGTATTTACTTTCCATGTATTGTAAAAAGAATGTGAATAAATAAAGTTGCTGTTTTATTATATCTTGTCTCTTGTGCATTTAGATTTATATTGCTTAGATACGCTTAGCGTATTTACTTCACAGTAAATACGTAGCGGCCTCGTCGTGTCCTCTTCACCGTACACCGGGAAGCGGGACGTGACAGGTTTTGTTGGTGGCCCATGCAGGTCAGAGCTGTATGAAACTCTACCATGCAGTTCTGTTCTGTGTGAACAACCTAAGCAATATAACACAAGAACCAGCAACTAAAACATTATTTACAATTCATACTCCTTGAATCTTATCATTTCATATTCTTTGAATCATATATTTTGAATCTGTCCTAACCCAAAATTCTCTTACCACTTTTACAATCTTACCAAAACCTTCGCATTCTTTAGTTCCTTCACATATTTTTCATACACTATCTTAATTTCAATCACCAAACCTTCATTGAATCTGTTACACTTTCCTTTTACAAATTTTGAGGACGGAATTTTTATAAGGAGGGTAGAATGTAACAACCCTAAACTTTCTGTACAAATTTTTCATAAATCCAGAAAGGTGTACTTTTGCCTGAGCACAAGTTATAAGTTTGTTTTGCTTTTTAATAGCAAGAAGGAGCTTGTAGCTCATTGGTAAGACCTTACACTGCTAAACCAAGCCACCAGAGTTCAAATCCCATCCCCCACATTATTTTTAATATTATTTTATTTTGAATTTTTAGAATTCCAAGAGTCTACACGTGCTAAATACGTAAAACCCCACTACACATGTTAAACTAAATAGCCCAGGGGGTATATGAAACGACGAGGAACCCAAAGCACCTCCGACTCGGCCGGCGACTCGGCCGACTCGGGCCGCTGCCGCCGGCCGGACTCGGCCGGACCGCCGAGTCGTCAACAGAGAATTTCTGGCTCTTGGCCTCCCCATCACTCCTGCACACTTAATTTTCTTGGATCAGTAACAGAGTCCCTTTAAAACCCTATTTACTCTATTTTAATACATTTTTAATACATTTTAATACAATTTTCAATTCACCCTTTCACCTACCCTAAACCCTAGCCTTACCCTATAAATACAACCTCTATACACACACCCCTCACTCCAAAATTCTAATCAAAACTCTCAAGAAAATCCCTAGAAGTTTAGTATGCAATTGGAGTAAGTGAAGGGCGAAGCTCCGGCAATTTTCCGACGACAACCTTAGGAGCTCCCGGCGACGAAACGACGCACCGGTGCCTCCTACCACTTCCTCTCCCTTCTTTCTAAGCTCTAAACCCGTAAGTCCCACCTCCCTCTCTCCTTTTCTATTCTAAAAAGTTCTTTTTCTAAAACCCGACGGAATCAGAGTTAATCCGATTTCCGATTCGGTTCTTCCTAAAAACTCAACCTTCTCTTAAATAAAATCATAACAAACTCTTACATGTTGACTATTAAATATTAACAAGTCATATTGAACAAGTTCCATATCAAAAAGATTTCTATTTCAATTGTTATCGTACATTTTCACTAAAATACCATGTAGTTTAAATTCGACATTAAAACATCACTATCTTGCTATACCTTTAAGTATATCACGAGGCAATGACCTACCTCCTCACACACTCATATACAACATAGCACAATACCTTTCGGGAACATAAAATACGGGAAAACAAGACTTTACATATAAATACCATTTATTAATAAAGCCATTTTCTACAAGATTAAGTATTTTTAATAAATCTTTGCAAAACGCCGCTATAACCCATTTGGGGAACCCGACTGGGATGGTGGGGATTATTGCACATCCCTAGGCTTAGTAGTGCGAGATGCAGACCTGCGCAAGGAGCATTCGGTCTCGAGAGATTTAAAATACGAAAATCTTAAGAAAATGAGATTTCTAGGAATATAATATATAATAAAATTATTTTATATAAATATATATATATATATGTATCATTAAAATATCTATTTTGTGATAATATAAATATTCCAATTTTTCTAAAAATCACAAGAATTACTATACATTAAAATACGATGAAATCCATACAAGTTCAATATTACAATTAAATACCATTTATTATTAAAAATAGGTTTATTCACTAGAAATGTCACAAATATAAAATCTACAACTATGAAAACTCTAAAGACGATAAATAAATACTTGGGGCATATTTTGAAAAGTATACAAATTATTTTTACATAAAACCTCTTCAAGTTCTATAAATTACCCTAAGGACCCTAGTAAATATAGGTTTAAACGGGACCAGTCTCTTGAGCTTCAGGGAGCCAGAGATATGGCTGCTTGCCTATCTAAGGTAGATAACATAACAACGGTGTTATCAACACGGTAATCATCTTTGAAAAAGACACAAATCCTGCCGCCCATATGCAGCGGTTACCGATAACGTCAAAACAATCAGGACTTCAATTTTTTTTCTAATTGTTCTGACTAAGACCGAGTCTCATTATAAATAATCTGACTTGAATATGATTCAAGTACAATCTATATTCTACAATCCAATATGAATCCATGAATACATATATTCAATCTATTCAATCTATATTGATTGAACCGAATCATGGATATACTTCCATTTACATGATTCTCCAGTTACATCCATTTACTGATATCATGGTTTTCGGTAAGTCATCCCTATATATAAGACAATACAATTTACAATACAACGCAAATAATACAATCAATACTTCGTGGGGTTTAAGGGGTAGATTGGTACGGAAGGTGTTAGAAGTGGCACGAGACTGTAAGATTTAATACACCTAACCTATATTCCGTTGCTGTTGTACCGTGGTATAAACGGTTCCTTGTATTACACTTGCCTCTAGTCTCTGGCATATAGATACTCCTCTCGTATACACTGGCATGCTTCTGTACCAAGCTACAAACAACAGCGTTAACACCAAATACTCATATAATACAACGTTAAAAGCCATCTTCTCTTTCTGTCTATTCTATTTCTCCCTTATCTTTGGGACTTACCGAGCTATTGTTCGCTGACGACATTCATTTTCTTTCTTCTTTGGAATGTTGTCAGGTGATCTGGACACTCAGGAGATCGAGCCTACTAGTGAGGACTTGGACCAGCTTTCCTATGACCCAGAGCTCTAGCTTCATTGTACACATTTTTATTTCAGTACTTTTCATTTCTGTTATGCCACTATTTAGGCATTGCTTTCATTTAGTTGTATTTACTTTCCATGTATTGTAAAAAGAATGTGAATAAATAAAGTTGCTGTTTTATTATATCTTGTCTCTTGTGCATTTATATTTATATTGCTTAGATACGCTTAGCGTATTTACTTCACAGTAAATACGTAGCGGCCTCGTCGCGTCTCCTTCACCTTACACCGGGAAGCGGAGCATGACAGGTTTTGTTGGTGGCCCATGCAGGTCAGAGCTATATGAAACTCTACCATGTAGTTCTGTTCTGTGTGAACAACCTAAGCAATATAACATAAGAACCAGCAACTAAAACATTCTTTACAATTCATACTCCTTGAATTTTATCATTTCATATTCTTTGAATCGTATACTTTGAATATGACCTAACCCAAAATTCCCTATCTCTTTTACAATCTTACCAAAACCTTCGCATTCTTTAGTTCCTTCATATATTTTTCATACACTATCAGAATTTCAGTCACCAAACCTTCCTTAAATCTGTTACACTTTCCTTTTACAAATTTCGAGGACGAAATTTTTATAAGGAGGGTAGAATGTAACAACCCTAAACTTTCTGTACAATTTTCTGTACAAATTTTTCAAAAATCCAGAAAGGGGTACTTTTGCCTGAGCACAAGTTATATGTTTGTTTTGATTTTTAATCGCAAGAAGGAGCTTGTAGCTCATTGGTAAGACCTTACACTGCTGAACCAAGCCACCAGAGTTCAAATCCTATCCCCCACATTATTTTTAATATTGTTTTATTTTGAATTTTTAGAATTCCAAGAGTCTACACGTCCTAAACCCGTAAAACCCTACTACACATGTTAAACTAAATAGCCCAGGGGGTATAGGAAATGACGAGGAACCCAAAGCACCCCCGATTCGGCCGGAATCGGCCGGCGACTCGGCCGACTCGGGCCGCCGCCGCCGGCCGGACTCGGCCGGACCATCGAGTCGTCAACAGAGAATTTCTGGCTCTTAGCCTCCCCATCACTCCTGCACACTTAATTTTCTTGGATCAGTAATAGGGCCCCTTTAAAACCCTATTTACTCCATTTTAGTACATTTTAATACAATTTTCAATTCACCCTTTCATCTACCCTAAACCCTAGCCTTACCCTATAAATACAACTCCTATACACCCCCCTCACTCCAAAATTCTGATCAAAACTCTCAAGAAAATCCCTAGAAGTTTAATGTGCAATTGGAGTGAGCGAAGGGCGAAGCTCCGGCAATTTTCCGACGACAACCCTAGGAGCTCCCGGCGACGAAACGACGCACCGGTATCTCCTACTGCTTCCTGTCCCTCCTTTCTAAGCTCTAAACCCGTAAGTCCCACCTCCCTCTCTCCTTTGCTATTCTAAAAAGTTCTTTTTCTAAAACCCGACGGAATCAGAGTTAATCCGATTTTCGATTCGGTTCTTCTTAAAAATTCAACTTTCTTTTAAATACAATCATACTAAACTCTTACATGTTGGCTATTAAACATTAACAAGTCATATTGAAGAAGTTCCATATCAAAAAGATTTCTATTTCAATTGTTATCGTACTTTTTCAATAAAATACCATGTAGTTTAAATTCGACATTAAAACATCACCATCTTGCTATACCTTTAAGTAGATCACGAGACAATGAGCTACCTCCTCACACACTCATATGCAACATAGCACAATACCTTTCGAAAATATAGAATACGGGAAAACAAGACTTTATATATAAATACCATTTATTAATAAAACCATTTTTTACAAGATTAAGTATTTTTAATAAATCTTTGCAAAACGCCGCTACAACCCATTTGGGGAACCCGACTGGGATGGTGCGGATTATCGCACATCCCTGGGCTTAGTAGTGCGAGATGCAGACCTCCGCAAGGAGCATTCGGTCTCAAGAGATTTAAAATACGAAAATCTTAAGAAAATGAGATTTCTAGAAATATAATATATAATAAAATTATTTTATATAAATATATATATATATATATGTGTGTGTGTGTGTGTGTGTGTATCATTAAAATATCTATTTTGTGATAATATAAATATTCCAATTTTTCTAAAAATCACAAGAATTACTTTACATTAAAATACGATGAAATCCATACAATTTCAATATTACAATTAAATACCATATATTATGAAAAATAGGTTTATTCACTAGAAATGCCACAAATATAAAATCTACAACTATGAAAACTCTAAAGACGATAAATAAATACTTTGGGTGTTTTTTGAAAAGTATACAAATTATTTTTACATAAAACCCCTTCAAGTTCTATAAATTACCCTAAGGACCCTAGTAAATATAGGTTTAAGCGGGACCAGTCTCTTAAGCCTCAGGGAGCCGGAGATATGGGTTCTTGCCTATCTAAGGTAGATAACAGAACAACGGTGTTGTCAACACGGTAATCGTCTTTGAAAAAGACACAAATCATGCCGCTCATATGCAGCGGTTACCGATAACATCGAAACAATCAGGACTTCATTTTCTTTTCTAATTGTTCTGACTCAGACCGAGTCTCATTATAAATAATCTGACTTGAATATGATTCAAGTACAATTTACAATCTATAATCCAATATGAATCCATGAATACATATATTCAATCTATTCAATCTATATTGACTGAACCGAACCATGGATATACTTCCATTCACATGATTCTCCAGTTAGATCCATTTACTGATATCATGGTTTTCGGTAAGTCATCCATATATACAAGACAATACAATTTACAATACAACGCAAATAATACAATCAATACTTCGCGGGGTTTAAGGGGTAGATTGGTACGGAAGGTGTTAGAAGTGGCACGAGACTGTAAGATTTAATACACCTAACCTATATTCTTTTGCTGTTGTACCGTGGCATAAACGGTTCCTTGTACTACACGTGCCTCTAGTCTCTGGCATATAGAGACTCCTCTCATATACTGTAACATTTCAAAAAAAAACAATACATCAGCTACATCAGCATCAGCAGAAGCACCATCATGAGCTGCAACAGCAGCTGATGTAGACATCAGCCTACCCATCTTGACTCTTCAGCCCCTCCCTATACCTACAGCTCACTAGCAGCTGAAACCATGCACCAATTCAGCATATTCAGCCACAATGGCTGACCTGCACACTCCCAAATCAGAGTTTTCAGCCCCCCATTGCTGACCTAAACACCCACTTCAGCCTCCATCAACGCATCAATTGCTGATACACCACACCAGCCCCTAAATTCAGCTGAAAACATGCATCAATTCAGTCACCATCAGCCCCCATAGCTGACTTAGACACCCCCTTATCAACACCTTCAGCCACAATGGCTGACTCCAGCATCAGAACAGCCCCCTCCCTACACCTACACCCCAAACCCCTCACATCAGCAGCAGTACATCAGCCCCCCTTGTCAATACTTTCAGCCACAATAGCTGAAATTCAGCCAACTCTACACCTGCACCATCATTTCAGCTGCAGCAGCTGCAGCCACCACCCTAGCACCATAGCCCCATACCTATGCACCCCTATCAACACATCAGCCCATATCATATTATCATCAGCACACTTCAGCCACCAAAGCATCAGCCAACATCAACATTTCAGCCCCTTGTGCATCAGCTTCTGCAGCAACAGCAGTAACTTCATACAAAAACAACAACAACTCCACACCATCATACCCCTTAACCACAACCCCAACAACACCATACCACAATTTCAGCAACACCAGCACCCCAATAAAAACAACAGCAGCAGTAGCTGCTGCAAAAGAGAAGAGGGAAACAGATTTCAAGCAGCAGCTGCAGCCAAAGCAATAGCACAGCAGCAACCACCCCTCCTCCTTCCTTCATCCTCTTTTCCCATGCATTCTAGGAGTTTCTTTGAGGTATAATCTTACAACCCAACTCCTAAGTTGCCAAGTTCTGATATTATCTGATAGTTTAGTATTAGTTTTGTGACATTGTGCTAGTTTTAGTGAATTTGAGTGAAACTTGACCTAGTATTGGTTTTGAT
Organism: Agapanthus africanus; assembly: GCA_030015575.1. Classification (NCBI taxonomy): domain Eukaryota; kingdom Viridiplantae; phylum Streptophyta; class Magnoliopsida; order Asparagales; family Amaryllidaceae; genus Agapanthus; species Agapanthus africanus. The sequence continues at coordinate 606,161,780 of CM057340.1, forward strand.
CGTTAGTATAACCATATTAGATGTTTTTGAGACCATTGTAACCAATATTACTCTAGAATCCTAGTATTTACCAGAGTTATTCGACTTGGCGTATTTTACCGTTTTTGTCGATTTTGAGACCTTTCTGAGATCTGCTTTCACCCGGGGCCTCCTAGAGAAAAATTGACTTGGATGTGAGCTGTGCAGGCACCCTGGAACCCCTACCCAAAGCCTTAGCCACCCTCTCAAAGTTACGGCCGCAAATTAACTCATTCTGGCCGCAATTTGCGGCCAGACCAGTATAAAACTGCCTCGTTTTGCGTGCACAGCCCCTTTTTCATGTAAAATTGACCCCCGGCATTTCTAGTTTTGACTGGTTCCTGTTAGGATAAAATCTGGGTTCATTTTCATGAGTTGGCGTATGTTTTATGACGTGTTTTTGTATGGATTTTGATACTCGATGATTCGTATCTGTCGGGTGGCGTTCGGACGTCGACGACAGAGGATATTGGCTGTTTTTGCACACAAGGTCACAGGTTTTTACCTATGGGCGTAGTGTGCACCATTTTGGTTTCCGATGTGATTTTTATGAGTTTTAGCATGTGATATCCTTGTAGGTACTCACGTGACGTCGAAGCGTTGGAGATGCAAATTGAGACATCGGCACCGGCACGCTTAAAGAAAGGTGAGTAGATTTATATCTACGGGGAGAAGTCGGGTGGATGGCGTATAGCACCCCCGCAGTCCGTGGTGATGCATACGGATGCGTATACACACCTACAATTATTATTATATGTTGTTCGGGAAATTATTGATGATTTAAGATGGATATTGGGATATTGGATTGGGGAAAAGTTACGAAACCATAGGGAAGTGGGTGCACTACACATTCATGCACACATATACATACTTGCATACATCCTCACTTCATATATGCTTATGGGATTTGTTATGGACATGTGTTCACTTGGGTATGAGGCTATGTGTTTATTAAGGATTTGAGGATGATACATGGGATTGAGATGAGTCGATGAGATTGATCCGAGTTTATGATATCGGTGATATGGTAAAATTCATATTCGAGATAAGTCTTGATGCCTTAGCGGATTTTGGTATAATGATGCCATAGGGATAGTGACATAAATATGTAAATGATCGACGTGTGATTAGGATACGAGATATGATATGTATGACTGGATATTTATAATAGACCGCCTTGGGCGGGGTATACTCCTTGAGATGATATGTGCTGATGATATCGATTTATACGAGACTGTCGATCAGTAGTCAAATCATAACTATAGTGATGATGTTAGCATTGTACTAGACATAGGTCAGTACCCAGATACGATATTGATAAAGAGAATACCAGATGAATGATTTGACCAATGTGATATTGACCCGTACCCAGATTGGGGAGGCCGTACGACGGATTTATGTACGAGCCATAAATTGATGTTTGATCCGCCTACTTGACTTGGGAATAACCAATTATAGAGATATGATATCGGATGTGATATGATCGAGACGGGATCACCGACTATATATGTATATTTATATTTATCGACTCAGAGGTTAGGCGGTTTCCCTTACCTACTACTAGCTTTAGCTCAGCCTTGTAGTAGTGTAGCTATATGACCTTTATGACATTAGATGCAGTTTAGCGATCATGGTGTTCAGTATTTCAGCTCCCGCATATTATTATTGTTGCTCTGCATCGCATACTGATATGATTCATATTCTATTATTGATATCATGTTGTTAGGACACCAGCACCATTACCGATGATGCGTATGTTCCACATACACTTACTTGCCAGCTCACACACATCTTCATCGGTAATTGCCATGTCACTACACAGTAGTATTATTGCATCAGGATATGACCCTTGTATGTGCATACTATTATTCCATGTTGCAGGACATACAGCTACACTTGCATTCTATTTATATGTCACATACATCATGCTTCCTGATTATACGCATTGAGATATGTTGTTTCTATGTTATTCTGGATTTGGGAACCGTGGGTATTTCAAAGAGATTATGTAAATGTTTTAAAAACCCGGTTACCCTTGATATGATATTTCAGTGCGTTCACCATGTGTTTTCTCGGTGCTGAGAGTGACATGTGAAACCCGAATCGAGAAGGCGGATGAGACCGATTGCGGGTACATGGTGGACCCGGTGCGGTATCCCGGGGCAAGAAGATCGCAGGAGATGGCGTTGAGCCTGGCAGGGGAGCACTACCTACCGGTGATATTACCCGACACGTCGGATATCCGGAGGATACCGTCGTAGTCATGAGATGGATGGTAGGGGCCGATCTGGACTGACGGCGCCCTAGATTTTATGATTGAGACATTGAGATTTCGAGATATTGAGGTACAGAGATTGTGATACAGAGGTATCGAGATACTGAGACTTTTGTTTTGTGCCGATGCTAGGCACTGTTTTATACTGATTTCATCGTGATACCTCATTTTAAAAATACAGAAATCTCACAAAGTTACAAAAGCAGTTTTTCTTCAGTATATGCATTCTGTTACATGCATTCATACATCATCTATATGATACATTGTTACCTGATGCACTGACATGGACATATGGGATTACACTTGGGTTAGATATTTACACTAGCCATGGTTAGAGATTACTGGTTATATATTTGAGGATTATATATATTGATCGTATGACCTAGGATTGCGTCATACATGCGATTTTCTGTTCGTAGATCTTTTTCTACTCACGAGTTGGCAACTCACCCCCGTTGTGCCCCAGTTTCATGCAGGTGTTGCCGTACGGATTTCATTACGGCTTTGCGGGCACATCTTCTTCAGGTGACTTGCTAGTAGGTGGGTTATTCGTTTCATACCCATCATTATACATTGTATATTATATTCAGTTGTATCTAGAAGTTCCATCAACCAAACATGTACTTATTTGAGATAGAGACCAGTAATGTTTATTCTTTCGACCTTAGAGTCGCGTGTTATATTTCCATGGGTTCTTGCTGGTTGAGTTCATTTCTATTGTGATCCTCGCCTTTAAGCGTTGTATATTATGTTGCATACAGGTTGATTTGATATAGTTCTTCCTATTCTCTACTACTTCTCTTGGTTTGGATTTCTGGGCTTCGGCTTACTTAGCATACGTACGCCTTGAGACGTTCGTAGTCTAAGTGCCGGTCATGTTCCGTACTTTCGGGCCGTGACATATACACTGGCATACTTCTGTACCAAGCTACAAACAACAGCATTAACACCAAATACTCATATAATACAACTTTAAAAGATATCTTCTTTTTCTGTCTATTCTATTTCTCCCTTATCTATGGGACTTACCGAGCGATTGTTCGCTGACGACATTCCTTCTCTTTCTTCTTTGGAATGTTGTCAGGTGATCTGGACACTCAGGAGATCGAGCCTACTAGTGAGGACTTAGACCAGCTTTCCTACGACCCAGAGCTCTAGCTTCATTGTACACATTTTTATTTCAGTACTTTTCATTTCTGTTATACCACTGTTTAGGCATTGCTTTCATTCAGTTGTATTTACTTTCCATGTATTGTAAAAATAATGTGAATAAATAAAGTTGTTGTTTTATTATATCTTGTCTCTTGTGTGCATTTATATTTATATTGCTTAGATACGCTTAGCTTATTTATTTCACAGTAAATACATAGCGGTCTTGTCGTGTCCCCTTCACCGTACACCAGGAAGCGGGGCGTGACACCGTTACCATACACCAAGAACATTTCTTTAGTCCTTCTCAAGTACTTAAGAATGTTCTTCACAGCTGTCCAGTGTTTCTCTCCAGGATCTGATTGATACATGCTCACTACACCTAGTGAGTAAGCTGCATCCGGTCTGGTACACAACATCGCATACATGATATAGCCTACCACTGAAGCATAGGGTATCCCTTGGATGTGAGCCCTCTCCAAATCAGTCTTGCGAGACATCTCTTTGGAGGGAGTGATTCCTGAGCAAGCGGGTAAATTACCTGGCTTGGAATCTTCCATACTAAACCTCTTTAGTATGGTGTCTATGTACCTGGATTAGGGCAATCCCAACATCCGTTTAGATCTATCTCTATAGATCTTTATCCCCGGGATATAGGAGGCATCACCTAGATCTTTCATGGAGAACTTATGTGATAAGAAGAGCTTGACCGAGTGTAGCATAGGAATATCGTTCCCTATCAAGAGTATGTCATCCACGTACAATACGAGGAAGACCACCTTAATCTCTACAGCCTTCTTATATATACAAGGTTCATCTACATTTTTGATGAAGTCAAACTCTTTGACAGCTTCATCAAAATAGATGTTCCAGCTCCGCGACGCCTATTTCAATCCGTAGATGGATTTAAGCAGCTTGCACACTTTTCCGCTGCTCCCATTGTCTACGAAGCCCTCTGGCTATGTCATGTACACGCTCTCTTCTAAATCACCATTTAGAAAAGCGGTCTTGACGTCTATCTGCCAGATTTCGTAGTCATAGTATGCAGTAATGGCAAGTAGGATCCTGATGGACTTAAGCATAGCGACAGGAGAAAATGTTTCATCATAGTCGACGTCGGGTCATTGACGAAAACCTTTTGCTACAAGTCTAGTTTTAAAAGTCTCAACTTTTCCATCTACACCAATCTTCTTCTTGAAGAACCCCTTGCTCCCGAAAGGGTTTTACCCCTTCAGGAGCAACTTCCAAAGTCCATATTTTGTTGGTGTACATAGATTCCATCTCGGATCGCATAGTATCCAGCCATTTCACAGAGTCTCCACTTATGATGGCCTGCTCGAAACTAGTTGGGTCATCATCTTCAATAATGCAATCCTCGCTTCCACCGTCTACGAGAAAACCATAGTATCTCTCAGGTGGATGAGAAACCCTACTAGATCTGTGGAGTGGCTAGGGTTCGTTGGGTACTATTGGATCCTCTGGTTCCACCAAATCGTCAGTTGTGGTTTGTGCTGTTGGAACTTCTTCCAGTTCTACCTCATTGCCACTAATTTCTTTAACAAGAAATTCCTTTTCTAAAAAGGTGGTATGTCGAGAAACAAACACCTTTTGTTCTTCGGAGTGGTAGAAGATATACCCTCACGGATTTTTGGGATATCCTATAAATTTGCACAAAGCTGACCTTGCCTCGAGCTTGTCCGGATTTTGTGTTTTTATATAAGCTGGACAACCCAATATCTTAACATAATTAAGGTATGGTCCCTTTCCTTTCCATATCTCATATGGAGTGGTAGGCACATATTTGGTGGGAACCGTATTCAATAGGTCTGCAGCTGTTTCAAGCGCATATTACCAAAAAGAAATAGGTAACTCAACAGTACTCATCATAGAGCGCACCATATCTAATAGGGTGCGATTTCTCCATTCCGATACACCGTTGTGCTGTGGCGTATACGGAGGAGTAAGCTGAGAGAGAATCTCATTCTCTTTTAGACAATCATGGAATTTCGTGCTCAAGTATTCTCCTCCTCGATCAGATCGTAGGATTTTAATACTTCTACCCGTCTGGTTCTTAACTTCGTGCTTATATTCCTTGAATTTCTTAAAAGCTTCAGACTTGTGTTTCATCAAGAACACATGTCCGAACCATGAGAGATCATCGGTGAATATAATGAAGTAAGAGAAACCATTCCTGGCATGTGTAGACATAGGACCGCATGCATCACTATGTATCAGTCCTAAGAGTTCAGTAGCTCTTTCTCCGTGTCCAGTAAATGGAGTTTTGGTCATCTTGCCTTTGAAACATGACTGGCTAGTTTCATAAGATGAAAATTCGAACAGATTTAAATATCCATCTTTATGCAACTTAGCCAGTATTGTCTCATTGATATGACTTAGTCTACAGTGCCATAAGAAGGCTTCGTTCATTTCTGAACATTTCCTCTTGTTTGTGTTCTGTATGTTAAGAACTGTACTTTGATTCAGAACATATATACCGTTACATAACGTACCAAACCCAATCAACACTTGATTTTGGAAAATGTTCATAACATTATCCACTAATGTGAGATTATATCCTTCTTTAGTTAGCAAAGAAATCGATATAATGTTGCACATCATCTTTGGTACATAGTAACAGTCGTTCGGAATCAATGTATTACCAGTTGGTAATACAAGGTGATAGTCGCTAACTGCCTTGGCTGCAAAAATTGCACCATTCCTTCCTGTTAGAGATTTATCATCCTTTCCCAGTTCTCTACCTCTCTTTAGCCCATGTAACAAATTACATACGTGGGATACTGATCCGGTATCCAATACCCAGGACATAGAACAAACTTAGAAACAGTTCTCGATAACGAACACTCCCGAAGAAGATACATCAATATGCTGTTTCTTCGTACGGGTGGCGCGGGAATCCTAATATTCCCCTATTCTTATGGAACCAACGTTCCCCGGCTTAGTATAATAAACGGTTCGGTCAATACATCCATATTATTATCTTGATTAAGGCGTGACATTGGTTACTGCCTGGAGAGAGAGAAAATGAAACGCATTAGCGTGCGCTCTTTGCAAGATTAGATTGGTTATTATCTTATCTAATCAGGATGGCTCCCACTGTTTTTTATCAAATCTTCCTTCAAACCATAAAAAGGAAAGATTAGCGGGGATTAATTACACCCTATAGTTTTGCCAATCGTTCGGCCAGGCATGTATCGGTACTCCGAGGGAGGTTCCCCATGTTTTCGCACGGACCAAATTAAAATAAACCTCATTTCCCTGGAGGCATAACCCCGTTGACACCTTTCTAGACACCTACTGGATTAGCTAATTGTAAAGTGCAAAACTTTTCCAGGAGTAACTCTTACTCGCAGTAGGTGTTGGGATCTAACTATCATATAGAAGGTATGCAATCTCATTGCAAATTTCAACACTTGAAATTCCCGATAATGTTTTTACCCATAACGTCCTATGACCTTGACGCAGGCTAACAAACCATAGGGCGTTAGTCAAGTTTAACCCGTTCATTTCTTGATTGAATTAAACCCATCCGCACGACCCATGACGCAGGCCAACAAAGTCGCATGACTACCCTAATCCAATCGCATCACATGCTGCAGATAAGTACTAATTCAGCTACCGCACACTACGCCTTGACGCAGGCCAAAAAACGTAGCACGAATACTAAAATAGCACTTTTCTGAAATGACGGAGGACTACGCAGGTTTTTAAGAAAACCATGAGCGTAATAAACTTGATATCGTTGTAGAATCTAGTGATTTTGAAAATGAGTGTTTTTAAGGCTTTTGCTAGTTTCGCTAAAGAGGTCACTCCCGGTGAAGGGATCTCAGCTCTTTCCTCATCGAATGAGGTGCTGGATATTCAGGAATACCACTATGCAAAGCAAGAACTAGAGAAGCTATCAAAAGACAAAACCGAGTGGGTTGTAGCATTTGCTAGTTTCGCTAAAGAGGTCAATCCCGGTGAAGGGATTTCGGCTCTTTCCTCATCGAATGAGCTGCTGGATATTCATCAAGGAATACCACTATGCAAAGCAAGAACTAGAGCTACCTTGTTTAAAAATTTGATTCTACAACATCTTTAGGTTTATTTCTTTTCATTAATCTCATTAATGAAGTCCCATAATTTAATGTTTCCTAAACATCACAGAAAAATGAAACGAAAATAGAACGTACGCTTATGCTATCCGCATTCGCCACTGGGCCCCGTCATGCACCGTTAGGTTACTTAACTACCGGCAGAGCGGGGGCTGGACCAGCACAGGTGCAAAACGTAAGCAACGTTTATTATATATCATATATATAATATAACATTCGTCTCACGCAGTTATATGATCACATCACATAACCAAGCAGTAGAAGCAACATATGAAATATTGGATATACTAGGATTTCCGTGTTTTAAATTTAGCCAGTAATGTAAAATACGGATTCCACGGTCGTGAAGAATAGCCAAACCCACATCCCTAGACCCCTACGAGAGCGGCAAGTAACCCTACCAATTCTAGAGTTAGGAGACCCGGTCTCAACTCCTTGAGATGGTCCCCTACTGGACTCTAGAACCCGGTTACTTGTGCTCCTCGCCTTGGGTCTATCCTAATGCGGAAAAGTAAATAATATATATCAATGGTGATATCATCCTCAACCCGGAAGTGCCCTAATAAAAGAATATTATCTACAGATTTTACATGAATGAAAATAAAAACTCTCATCTCACATAAAACCCCCGGCTATTCATTCACGACGATCTAATAAATTATATCACTGGCAACACATAACATCTCATGTCATCAACATAAGTAAATATGCATATCCCGGATTTCGTTGACATATAGCAACGAGATCGGGATACCCTACATATTACACTTACGGTCGCAGAAAAGAAATGGAAAATTATAATAATTAGAATTTGTATATCCTTAGACATCAAAACCCAGAATAACTCATATTCCGGATTTCATGCCTAACCTATAAACCTTGTATTTTAGTCTCAAATTGAAAACAATTTTCAATTACTTTAGTCGGGTAATTCAACAGGATTCCCGACTATATTATCGAATACTCATCGGAAACTTTAGCAGATGGCCGCACCCCCGATACCGTCAACAAAGTGTACTAAGGCGGAACACCGTGGCCGCAAGCACCCGAGTGGGTGCTTTTGACAACGGGGTTCTCCTACAGTCACTTGGTCGTGGCTATGGGGCATGGCTGTCTGCTAGAGTTCCCCGGCAAGTGTTCGCGTGCAATACGCAATTGTGACGGAGTTTTGATCCGAATCAAAACTCCGTGATTATTGATTAACCGAGACTAAAACACTAGATTTACAATATACTAACTAATTTTCACAAAACTAATTTTTTGGGTTCTAAATATTATACCACATATCATCAAGATCTATATAACGTTAAACTTTTCGATCGATTTAGAAAACACCTACAAAATCCAGAGACCTCAACAACTTGAGAAGAATTAAAAATACCCAGAGAGTGCATGATTCTAAAATGGAGCAGCAGGAGAAAGATGAAACCACAAATCCATCAACAAGTCGTGGAACTGCGGCCAACCATGGGGTTTGGCCGCGCTTCCGCAGCGGTTTCTTGGTATTGGGTGTTCAAATTTCTACAGGCTCCATAAAATACCCTGCATGATTTTTTGGATATTTTTAATTACGAAAATTCCAACCTTTGAAAAATTCGACAAAAACATGATAAATTTGCGGGTTTCGAAACCGATCGAACACTTTAACATCGTAAAGACCTACCCAAATGTTCTAGCTTGGCTCTGATACTATGAAATTCTACCCTAGCACCACCATGAGGTTTTAGCAGCATCAAGCATGCCAAATTTTAAATTTTACTAGGTGTTAAGTTAGACTAACAAGATCTTTACTAGAAGATTAGGGTTAAAACTTATGATGATATAAAAACTAAAGAGAAGGTAAAATGGTTATACCCTCGTAGATCGAGTCCTTCTCTTCTAAAGCTCCGGATTGTAGTCCACGCGAATCCACTAGGCTCCTCTTCGAGTTGAACAGGCCTCCTTCATGATTTTCGCGCCGAAGACGATCCACCCGAACTCACTCTAGCTCAAGCTACCTCTACACTAAACTCTTTTAGTATAGGAAACACGTTATACTAAGCTAGTCAAGTGTAGGATGATGAAGTAGGGGTTTTGAAAGCTCATTAAGGATCTCACAAGCTCAATGATTCATATCACATGTGAGGTTTTTGAGCTTGGAGATGAGGTGAGAAAATTTGGAGAGCAAGAGCTCATCAAAAATGGCTAAGGCAAAAATGACCAAGTGAAGAATGAATGATGAATGGCTACTCACTTTTCAAGCATGGAATAAATTGCAATTCTAAATTGCAACCATGCTTGAATAGTGAGTCAAGACCAATAAAATATGATAAAAACCATGCCTCAAACCATACCCAAAATATCTCCACATTTTACACCTCATTTTTCTATTTTCTCAAAATAGAAAAACATGCCATGCTTAATATAATATATATATATATATCAAATATATATATTAACATATATATATACATATATAAAGCAATTAGTGAGCTAATGATATTAGTTAATATATATTTATATTAAATATAAATATATATCAAATTATTAAATCAACGTTTGATTTAATAATCTGGTTATATCACACATGACCGACTAATATCATTTACCTGTGTATCACATTATCAAATCAACACTTGATTCGATAATCTGGTTATATCACATATAACCTAACTTGATAACAGATAACTGCCAGATTACAATACGGTATCACATACACGTATTTAATCTGGCCCTCGCACATATCAGCAAATATGCCATACCCCGTTTCGCTTGAACCAGGAAACTTCTGTGTGAGACTCTAAAGACTCGTCAATACGCCAGCAGTAGGTGATGATCACATCGGTCACCTACAAACCGTCAGCGGTAGTAGCTGGACGTAATGACTACCCGGGTATTGAGCGATATGAAGATCAACAAGCAAGCTTGTCCATACTCTCCATGAAGTCTATCAGTAACACTACCGTACAGTCCGGTCTCTTCGTCTGATATGTCACATATCATGTTTAGTGCTGGTAAACGTCAGACCCCAGTAACGTGATAAGTCATGCCGATGTCTGGCCTATAACGGTTCGAGAAACTACTGATAACTATTATCAGTAAATCTCAACAGCAGTCCTGGCCAAGGACTTCCAGTTATAGCCAATCGAGCATAGCGCAACATCAACCCCCAATACCGGGAGGGACGAAACCCCTCCTATCACTCATTACCTCTATATGACTCGGGACTGTATCTAAAATCCACCTGTTTGCACGTCTCCTTTGAGTGTAGAAGGGAGGAAATCAAAGCACAGTGGGATCCACACAAGACTCTATGACGATCTCGGGTCTACAGACTAACCTATACCAGTGTCACCAGAGGACTACTATCTGACGATAGGTATACTACCAACTAGGAGTCCTCGGCGAGTCCTGTTCGGTGTACCCATTCTCCAATGAGCACCTGCGTACAATTTTTGATGTCGCACACCAATGGTTGTGGGATCAACCATCGCCCTCTAAGGGACAAGAAACATACACATTAGTCTACTCTGGAATATCGATGCCCTTGTCTCGATATTCCATCGACTAGGAACTGATTAAAGGATGTACTTTTGGGTCACCCTACCCCCACTAGTATGATCTCATCATAATCCTGGTAGTCAAGTACATATCCTAAGGGCTTTATCAACATGTGAGAGAAAGACAGTAAAGAATACCAGTCAACATGTTAAGATAAAAAATAACCAGATAGCATACTATGATGTCGAGTAAGAAAGGCCTCTCTCTCTCTCTCTCTCTATATATATATATATGTCCAAGCATCCAATATAATATACATCAATGTACAATAATGGCCTCTAAGGCATACATATTCCTAACAATATCACCAGTAACATATAACATCTCATGTCATCAACATAAGTAAATATGTGTATCCCGAAATTTCGTTGACATATAGCAACGAGATCGGGATACCCCACATATTACACTTACAGTCGCAGAAAAGAAATGGAAAACTACAATAATTAGAATCCGTATATTCTTAGACATCATAAACCCGGAATATCTCATATTCCAGATTTCATGCCTAACCTATAAACCTTGTATTTTAGTCTCAAATTGAAAACACTTTTCAATTACTTTAGTCGGGTAATTCTACAGGATTCCTGACTACATTATCGAATACTCTTCGGAAACTTTAGCAGATGGCCGCACCCCCGATGCCGTCGACAAAGTGCACTAAGGCGGAACACCGTGGCCGCAAGCACCCGAATGGGTGCTTTTGGCAACGTGGTTCTCCTACAGTCACTTGGTTGGGGCTATGGGGCGTGGCTGTCTACTAGAGTTACCCGGTGAGTGTTCGTGTACAATACACGATTGCGACGGGGTTTTGATCCGAATCAAAACTTCGTGGCAACCGATTAACCGAGACTAAAATATTAGATTTACAATATTCTAACTAGTTTTCACAAAACTAATTAATCTGGATTCTAAATATTGTATCACATATCATCAAGATCTGTACAACGTTAAATATTTTGATCGGTTTATCAAACTTCCATAAATTCCAGAGACCTCAACAACTTGAGAAGCATTAAAAATACCCAGAAAGTGAAAAATGTAACCATAGAACAGCACAAGAAAGATGGTCCCACAATACTCCAAAACGGCGGCGGAACCGCGGCCACACAAGGGTTTTGGCCGCGGTTCCGAGGCGCTTTAGAAGAATTGGAGCTCAAAATTTCTTGGGGCTCCATAGAAAACCCTGCATGATTTTTTGGATATTTTTAATCACGAAAATTCCAACTTTTGAAAAATTCGACAGAAACTTCAAAAATTTGCGGTTTCGAAGACCGATCGAACACTTTAACATCGTAACGACCTTCCCTAATATTCTAACTTGGCTCTGATACCATGAAAGTCTACCCTAGCATCACCATGAGGTTTTAGTAGCATCAAGAATGCCAAATTTTAAAATTTTTAGGTGCTAAATTAGACTAACCAAGATCTTAATTAGAAGATTAGGGTTTAACCTATGATGATATGAAAAACTAAAGAAGAGAAGATGGCTATACCCTCGTAGATCGAGTCCTTCACTTCTAAAGCTCTGGGTTGTAGTCCACGCGACTCCATTAGGCTCCACTTGAGAGTTTGGACGAGCTTCCTCCGATGACCTTTGTGCCGAAAATGATCCACGCGAAGCTTACTAGCTCAAGCTACCTCTTCACTAATCTCCTATTAGTGAAGGAAACACGCCACACCAAAGTGCTAGTTTGGTGTGGGATGGTGAAGTAAAGGATTTGAAGCTCACTATTTTGTTCAAAACTCTATGGTTCACATCACATGTGAAGGGTTGGAGTTTTGATGCATGATGAGGAAGAAGAAGAAGAGGTAGAGAGCTCAAGAGAGCAACTCTAGAAAATGGCTAAGTGTTGTGAATGAAGTGAAGTACGGCAACCCCTTTGACCTTCACTCATTCAAGCATGGAGTTTTTGCAATATAAAATTGCAACCATGCATGAATAGTAAGTCAAGAGAAATAAATAAATGAAAAATTCTATGCCTCACCATACTTCCTTATTTTCCACCTCTTTTTCTATTTTCCAAAAATAGAAAAATCATGCCATGCTTCATAATATATATATATATATATATATATATATATATATATATCATATATATCATATATATTAATATATATATTATGAAGAATAATTAGTGAGCTAATAATATTAGTTAAGATATAATTATATCAAATACAATATATCACATTATTAAATCAACACTTGATTTAATAATCCGGTTATATCACATATAACCGACTAATATCATTTATCTGTGTATTATATTATCAAATCAACACTTGATTCGATAATCTAGTTATATCACATATAACCTAACTTGATAACAGATAATTGCCGATTACAATACAGTATCACATACACGTATGTAATCAGGCCCACACATATCACATATGTGCCCTACTTCGTTTTGCTTGAACCAGGAAACTTCCGTATGGGACTCTAAAGACTCGTCAATACGCCAGCAGTAGGTGATGATCACATCAGTCACCTACAAGCCGTCAGCGGTACTAGCTGGACGCAACGGCTACCCGGGTATTGAGCGATATGATGATCAACAAGAAAGATTGTTTATACTCTCCATGAAGCCTATCAGTAACATTACCGTACAGTTCGGTCTCTTCATCTGATATGTCGCATATCATGTCTAGTGGTGGTAAACGTCAGACCCCAGTAACATGATAAGTCATGCCGATGTCTGGCCTATAACGGTTCGAGAAACTACTGATAACTCTTCTCAATAAATCTCAGCAGCAGCCCTGGCCAGGGACTTCCAGTTATAGTCAATCGAGCATAGCGCAACATCTACCCCCAATACCGGGAGAGACGAAACCCCTCCTATCGCTCATTGCCTCCATGTGACTCAGGACTGTACCCCAAATCCACCTGTTTGCACAACTCCTCTTGAGCATGGTAGGGAGGAAATCAAAGCACAGTGGGAGCTACACAAGACTCTGTGACGATCTCGGGTCTACAGATTAACCTGTACCAGTGTCACCAGAGAACAGCTATCTAACGATAGATATAATACCAACTAGGAGTTCTCGGCGAGTCCTGTTTGGTGTACCCATTCTCTAATGAGCACTTGTGTACAATCTTTGATGTCACACACCAATGGTTGTGGGATCAACCATCGCCTTCTAAGGGACAAGAAACGTACACATTAGTCTACTCTGGAATATCGATACCCTGTCTCGATATCCCCTCGACTAGGAACTGTTAAAGGATGTACTTTTGGACCAACCTGGCCACACTAGTATGATCTCATCATAATCGTGGTAGTCAAGTACATATCCTAAGGGCTTTATCAACATGTAAGAGACAGACAGTATAATAATACCAGTCTACATGTTAAGATAAAGGCAACCAGATAGCATACTATCATATCGAGCAAGAAATACCTTTATATATATGTCCAAGCATCCACTATATCATACAATAATGGCCTCTAGGGCATACATATTCCTGTTAGTTATATGTATGCCCTAGAGGCCATTACTGTACATGCAATGTATATTGTGGTGGATGCTTGGACATATATAGGGAGGACTTTCTTGCTCGACATGATAGTATGCTATCTGGTTGCATTTTATCTTAACATGTACACTTATTGTCTCTCTATTACATGTTGATAAAGTCCTTAAGATCAGTACTTGACTACCAGAATTATGATGCAGATCATACTCGTGGGGACAGGTTAGTCGATAAGTACATCCTTCAAATGTTCCTAGTCGTGGGAGTATCGAGACAGGGCATCGATACTACAGAGTAGACTAGCGTATACGCTTCTCGACCAATGTGATGGGCGATGGATGATCCCATATCCATTGGTGTTTGACATTAGAGAAGGTATACGGGTGCTCAGTGGAGACTGGGTCCACTGAACGGACCCGCCGAGAACTCCTAGATGGTATTATACCTATCGTCGGATAGCAGTTCTCTAGTGACACTGGTACAGGTTAGTCTGTAGACCCGAGATCGTCATAGAGTCTTATATGATTCCCACTGTGGTTTGATTTCCACCATACCACGGTCAAGAGATCGTGCAAAAAGGTGGGTTTTGGGTACAGTCCCGAGTCACATAGAGGCAATGAGCGATAGGAGGGGTTTCGTCTCTCCCGGTATTGGGAGTTGATGTTGCGCTATACTCGATTGTCCATAACAGGAAATCCCTGGTCAGGGTTGCTGAGATTTACTGGTAAGTGTTACCAGTAGTTTCTCGAACCGTTATGGATCTTGCATCGACATGACTTATCAGGCTATTAGGGTCTGACGTTATACCACCCCCTGGCTGTGATATGCGACATATCAGACGAAGAGACCGGACTGTACGGTAGTGTTACTGATTGGATTCCCAGGAGTACGAGCAGGCATGCTTTTTGATCTTCTGATCTCTCAATACCCGGGTGGCCGTTACGTTTAGCAGACCGCTTGCGGCTTGTGGGTGTTTGATATGATCATCACCTACTGCAGGCGTATTGACGAGTCTTTAGAGTCCTACACAGAGGTTTCCTGGTTCATGCGAAAAGGAGTAGGAGCACATATATGATATGTGTGGGACCGAGATTAATGCGAGTATGCGATACCGCATTCTATGCTCACGATAAGTGACATCATAGGTTATATGTGATATAGCCAAGTTATCGGATCAAGTGTTGATTCGATAAGTTGTTACATTTGATATTAGTCGGTTATATGTAATATAGCCGGATTATTAAATCAAGTGTTGATTTAATAATTTAATGTAGAATTATATATTTGATATATTAAATTACATTAACTAATATTAGCTCACTTAAGTAATTATTTTTCTCACTTATGATACATTGATATATGTTAATTGTATTGTTTTCTTTTTGTACACAAAATATATATGTGATATATATTGTTGTGTCATGCTAGGTTACACTTGCAACATGTATGTATGAGACTCACACCATGCTAGGGTTAAGTTAGGGTTTATATTTATTTCAAGCAAATTCAAAATTGTAGAGATATTTGTCATGGTTCAAAGCTTGTAGAAGCTTGTGGTCTTCATTGACTTAGTCCACTCCTTTGTATTGCTTAAGATATTTCTTAACAACCCTTAACTCATAACTATAGTTTATTCTCTACATGAGTTAGGTATGACACTAACTCACCATGGTTGCAATTCTAACCTCACTTTCTCATTCATTCATGAGAGTTCATTCTTCTTCTTCCTCTTCACAAAAGAAAACGCTCACTAGGTTTTTTCTAAGTGAAGAATTATTATGAGAAAAATAAAACTAAAGTGAGCCCACTTCCTACTTCATCATCCTCTACAACTTGCCATTTAGTTTAGGGTGTTTGTTTCACTAATCTACCATTAGTGAAGAGGAAGCATGAGCTTAAGTCTCCTCGACGTAGATCATCTTCGGCCTCGACGACATCAAGCAAGCTTGTTCCGTACATCTCGTGGAGCCTTTCTAGAGTCCGAGGAGTTCACTACTTGGAGCGAAGGGACTACTACACGGAGCATTTGAAGTGAAGGACCGGTCTACAAAGGTTGTATTCCTTCTTCTCTTTAGTTTGTAAAGTGTTTACAATCTAGAAAACCCTAAGTCTCTAGTTCGATCCTCGTTCAGGTTCTTAAGCTCTCTAGAAAATTTTGAAATGGCATGTTCGATACCCTAATAAATACCGTGAGGGTGCTAAGGAACCCTACATTGGTATCAGAGCCTAGCTAGAGCATTGGGCATTGCGTAGGCGAAATTAAAAGTCCGATCGAACTCCGAAAACCCTAATTTTCCCACTTTCTGGAAATTTTTCCAAAAGTTGGATTTTTCCATGTTAAAAATATTCAGAAAAACATGCAGGGAATTCTATGGACACACCTGAAGAACGAAACCCTAACACGTCTAAGTGACCGCGGATCCGCGGCTAAAACATGGTTTTGGCGGCAGATCCGCGGCGCCACTTAAGAGGCTTGGGTCGGGCCCTTCAGCTGTAGGTCTGTGGGTACTATGGTATGTCTCTGGTTAACTTTAACAGTGCTCAAGTGTTGAGCTTTTTGGAAAATTTGGGAATTCATTGATTCGATCGAAATATTTAACGTCGCCTAGCTTTCTGTGATTGTGATACAATATTTGGAATCCACTATAATTAGTTATGTGATAACTAGTATGAATTTTATAAATCTAGCAATTTAGTCTCTTATGATCGGTTGCCACAAGATTTTGATGTTGATCAAAAGTCCATCGCAATTACGTAGTGTATGCGGATACTCGCCGGGTAACCTTACTAGATAGCCACGCTCCATAGCCCTAGCCAAGTGACTGTAGGAGAACCCCGTCGCCAAAAGCATCCGTTCGGGTGCTCGCGGCTGCGGTGTTCCGCCTTAGTGCACTTCGTCGACGGCACCGGGGGGTGTGGCCGTCTACTAAAGTTTCTGACGAGCATTCGATCAGGTTATCGGGAATCTTGTTGAATTACCCGATATGTTATTGGAAAGTGTTTTCAATATTGAGACTAAAATGCGGGGTTTATAATTGTTTGGCATGTGATGTCTAAGGAATTCATTTGGTTGGGCATGAAATCCAAAGTATGTGATACGTTAGGTTTATGATGTCTAAGGTAGTTATGAATTCCAACTGTTGTAATTTTACACTTTCTTTTTTTGCGACCGTAAGTGTAATATGTGGTGTATCGCCGATTTCAGTGCTATATGTCAACGACAACTAAGATACACATATTTACTTACGTTGATGACATGTGATGTTATATGTTGCTGTGATATATTATAATGGATCATCGTGTTCCGAATAGCCGGGGTTTTATGTGAGATGAGAGTTGTTATTTTCATTCATGTAAAATTCATTGTATGTAATATTCTTTTATTGGGGCACTTCCGGGTTGAGGATGATGTCACCATTGATGTACATTATTTACTTTTCCGCATTAGGATAGACCCAAGATGGGGAGCACAAGTAACCGGGTTCTAGGGTCCAGTGGGAGACCATCTCGAGGAGTCGATACCGGGTCTCCTAACTCTAGAATTGGTAGGGTTGCTTGCCGCTTTCGTAGGGGTCTAAGGATGTGGGTTTGGCTATTCATCACGACCGTGAAATCCGTATTTTATACTGGCTTAATTTAAAACACGGAAATCCTAGTATATCCAATATTTCATATGTTATCTTCTGTTGCTCTGTGATGTGATCACTGTGATATGTTCATACGAATGCCTATATTATATATATGAGATATAATTAATATTGCTGCTTTCGTTTCTTGAGTGATGCTTGGGAAGCATAAAATTGATGGGACTTCATTAATGAGATTAATGAAATAAAAGAAAAAGGAACCTAAAGATGTTGTAGAAACTTGTTTAAAAACTGGTAGCTCTAGTTCTTACTTTGCATAGCGGTATTTCTTGTAGAATATCCAGCACCTTATTCGATAAGGAAAGAGCCGAGATCCCTTCACCGGGAGTGACCTCTTTAGCGAAACTAGCAGATGCTACAAACTCGGTTTGTATTTTGATTGCTTTTATAGTTTTTGCTTTGCATAGTGGTATTTGTGAAATATCCTGCACCTTATTCGATAAGGATAGAGCCGAGATCCCTTCACCGGGAGTGACCTCTTTAGCGAAACTAGTAAAAGCCTTAAAAACACTCATTTTTCAAAATCACTCGATTCTACGACGATATCAAGTTCATTACGCATAAGGTTTTCATAAAAACCAGTCGTAGCCCTCCGTCATTTCAGATAAGTACTGCTTAATATTCGTGCTACGTTTGTTGACCATGTTAAGGCGTAGTGTGTGGTAGCTAATTAGTGCTTATCTGCATAAGCATATGATGCGATTGGATTAGGGTAGTCGTACGACTTTGTTGACCGTGTTAAGGGTCGTGCGGGTGGGTTTAATTCAATCAAGAAATGACGGGTTGAACTTGGCTAGCGCTTATGATTTGTTTACTATGTTAAGGTCATAAGTTGCTAGGGGAAAAATATTATCGGGAATTTCAGGTGTTGAAATTTGCAATGAGATTGCATACCTTCTATGAGATAGTCGAATCCCGATACCCACTGCGAGTAAGAGTTACTCCTAGAAGAGTTTTACACATTACAATTAGCCGATCAAGTAGGTGTCTAGAAAGGTGTTAACGGGGTTACGCCCCTGGGAAAACGAGGTTTATTTTAATTAGGTCCGTGCGAAAGCATGGGGAACCTCCCTCAAAGTACCGACACTGGCCTGGCCGAAAGATTGGCAAATTTGTAGGGTGTAATGAATCCCGGCTAGTCTTACCTTTTAGGGTTTGAAGGTAGATTTGACTAAAACAGTGGGAGCCATCCTGATTTGATAAACTAATAACCAATCTAATCTTGCAAAAGCGCACGCAAAGTGTTTTCTTCTCTCTCTCTCCTGGTAGCGATCATGCCACGCCTTAATCAAGATAATAATATGGATGCATTGACCGAACCTGCTTATTATACTGAGCTAGGGAACATTGGTTCCGCTCCATTTTATAACTGTTATAAGTCCGAGCAGGAAATAGGGGAATATTCGGATTCCCATGCCACCCAATCGAAGAAAGTGCATATTGATGCATCTTCTTCGGGTGTGTTCATTACCGAGAACTGTTTCTCAGTATCCTCTACATCCTAGGTATGTGATACTGGATCAGGATCCCGTATATGTAATATGTTACATGGGCTAAAGAAAGGTAGAGAACTGAGAATGGGTGATATGTTTCTAAGTGTTATAGAATGGTACAATTGTTGCAGCTAAGTCTGTTGGCAGATATCACCTTATATTAATACATTGATTCTGAACGAATGTTATTACATATCAAACCTGATATACAACATTACATCGGTTTCTTTATTAAGTGAAAGAAGGATGTAATTCTGTATTAGAGGATAATGTTGTGAACATTTTCCAGAATCAAGAGTTGATTCATCAGGCACGTTATATAATAGCATATACGTTCTAAATCAAACTACAGTTCAAAGTATATAGAACACACACAAGAGGAGTAGTTCAGAGATGAACGAATCCTTCTTGTGGCATTGTAGACTAGGTCATATCAATGCGACACGATCAGCTAAGTTACATAAGGATGAATATTAGAATCCGTTCGAATTTTCATTTTATGATACTTGCCAGTCTTGTCTCAAAGATAAAATCACCAATACTCCATTTACTGGAAACAGAGAAAGAGTTAGCAAACTCTTTGGACGAATGCATGATGATGTATATGGTCCTATGTCTACAAATGTCGAGGTTGGTTCTTCGTACTTCGTTATATTCATCGACTATCTCTCAGGATTCGGACATATGTTCCTGTTGAAACACAAGTCTGAAACTTTTGAGAAATTCAAGGAATATAAGCTTGAAATTGAAAACTGTAACACCCTAGTTCATTTATACCCATTCCAGTTCTCGTATTTCCTTATTTGTGGTATTTTCTTGATTTTTCGTGTTTTGGGTACGGATGGTATTTTACATTTTACTTTGCATTCGACTCGACCCGCTTGCTTGAACTTGTTTGATTCATATTTAAGAATTATCTTGACTTGTTACATAGACACGTGCATTTTCATAAATACTGCATACTGGCATTTTATCTGGCATTGCATCTTTTACCATATAACATTTTAAGTCACGTAAAATATTTTAAAAATACATAACAAGGCCTGCATGATACCTCTAGCCCCGTGGTAGCATCCGCGCATCTTGTTCTCGTCTCGTTCGGTGAAACGGACGTTTTTGGATGGCTACGCGCACGTACGTGCATCCGTTCTTGGGGGTATACATTTTCGTTACCCGAGCTTTCATTTTTAAATTTGGTCGTCCCATATATTTTTCATATTTTAAAACTAAATTTTAGACCCAACCCGGGCGCGTTTTGGAATATTTTGGTAACCCGCCAAAATTCAAATTTATTTCATATAATATTAAATTTAATTTAACCTTTTAAATTTCTTTACAACTGAAATCTTTTAAAGAAAACTAACAAATATATTTCTAAATTAAATCAAAACAAACTCTCTCTCTCTCTTCCCTTCTCTAACGCTGGCCCCACTCCCTCTCTCTTTCTTCTCTCTTTTTCTCTCACCTCTCACCAAGCACTCTCTCTTTCCTTTCTCTCTCCTCTCGCACCCTTTCTCACACCTCTCGCGCTCACTGCGCATTCCTCGAATGCGGTCACCGCCCAAGCGCGTAGAGTCGCCTCCCTTCACGAGGCCCTCATTTTTCTCTCTCCCTCAACAAACCCTATATTTTTCTCTCCTCCTTCGTTTAGAAACCCTCGAGCTCCTTCCTCATCAACCCATCCTCACACCACAAACCCTAAACCCTATCTCCTCAGCACCCTCAACCGAGCCTCCTCCTCGCATACCCTTCGTCTCTTCCTCCTCCACCTTCTCCCTTCAATCCCGAGCAGTCCCTGCACACCATTGCAACCCACAGCACCTCATCCCATCACCGACGATGACCCCCTTCAACTCGACAACCTCACACCACTTCTCCTCTTTCCCCCTCTGCTCTCCCTTCTACACCAAAACCCTGCACACCCCCGCACCAAGAAACCCCAGCAAACAAAACCCTAACCAAACCCTAGCAACCACCACCTCATCGCCGGAGTTCCGTTCATCACCGTCGATGCCACTACCCCTCCCTGTAACCACAGTAAGCCTTCCTTCTCTCTTCTTCCTTCTTCTTCCCCTTCTTTCTTTCTTTCTTTCTTTCTTTCTTTTCTTTCTTTCTTTAAAGTTTTGTTTCTCTGTTGCCATAGTTCGCCGAAGTCGGGATCGTCGCCGACGATCCAGACGACGTACCTGGACTGTGTGATCACCCTCACGCGTTATTTGGACCCGTTCCGTGTACCGTGCGCACGTCGCGACATTTCGCCAACGTGGGACGTACCGTACATATCCGTTTCACATTCCGTCTAGGCAAGTTAACCTTGCTACATGCTATACTATTACAACCCATGCCTATTTAAAAGTTAACACCCCATAATGATTATTTATGCATCCCATGCTTAGTTTTACAGTTTTTCGATATTCCGTTTGCATCCATTCTTACCATTTCAGATCTAGATCATGAAAACCTATCTCATTACATACTATATTACAATATACGGTACCCAATGGAATATTTACATCTCATATTGCTTAGTTATACATCCCACATTACCCTTTTATAGTTTTACTGTTTTCAGGATACCCGTTTGCATCCATCTCATTTAAAATATATACAACTGCATTTATAGATCACATTAATTCATATTATTATTGTATTAACACCCCATGTTTAATAAGTGCATCCTAATCAGTATCGGAACTATAAATGTAACCTTAATCGATAATTGTGCATCCATATCATTGATTTTTTATCAGTTTGCATACCATGTCACATTATATCATTTTTATTGTTATATTAGTACTCCATACTTGATTTTGTGCACCCATACTTATTACAGTTTGATCATGAGCACCCACTTGATACTTGTATACTACTTGCCATGATCTGATACACCATTACTTGACCTGACTTGATACTTGTACACTACTTGACATGACCTGATATATTACCACTTGACTTGTTACCTGATCCCGTTTCTAATGCCGACAATCCTGAACTGTAGTCCCGATGGACATATCCTGCTGTTTGTATAAACAAACATGTTCCTGCTTGATTCCTGTGTTGGCATTAGTCTCATATTTATCAATACTTGACTTGAACACATAACTTGTGGGTATGGGGAAATCAATGATGAAACCTGACTTATAACTCGACAGTTCGATGCCTTGACTGATCAGTCTTACGGGCCAGGCCAGGCCCGGGATGATGCCGACAATTTCTTGGGGGAATCGCTCGCATGGAGAATCGACTTAGGAACGAGAAGATGAAATCCGACAGAAGTTTCCACACTTATTCTTATAGTCCTTGATCGTTTATCTTTCTTTGTTCTTGGAATTTCGAGGACGAAATTCTTTTTGTAGTTGGGTATAATGTAACACCCTAGTTTATTTATACCAATTCCAGTTCTCGTATTTCCTTATTTGTGGTATTTTCTTGATTTATCGTGTTTTGGGTACGAATGGTATTTTACATTTTACTTTGCATTCGACCCGACCCGCTTGCTTGAACTTGTTTGATTCATATTTAAGAATTATCTTGACTTGTTACATAGACACGTGCATTTTCATAAATACTGCATACTGGCATTTTATATGGCATTGCATCTTTTACCATATAACATTTTAAGTCATGTAAAATATTTTAAAAATACATAACATAGCCTGCATGATACCCCTAGCCCCGTGGTAGCATCCGCGCATCTTGTTCTCGTCTCGTTCAGTGAAACGGACGTGTTTGGATGGCTACGCGCACGTACGTGCATCCGTTCTTAGGGGTATACATTTTTGTTACTCGAGCTTTTATTTTTAAATTTGGTCGTCGTATATATTTTTCATATTTTAAAACTGAATTTTAGACCCGACTCAGGCCCGTTTTGGAATATTTTTGTAACCCGCCAAAATTCAAATTTATTTAATATAATATTAAATTTAATTTAACCGTTTAAATTTCTTTACAACTGAAATCTTTTAAAGAAAACTAACAAATATATTTCTAAATTAAATCAAAACAAACTCTCTCTCTCTCTCTCTTCCCTTCTCTAACGCTGGCCCCACTCCCTCTCTCTTTCTTCTCTCTTTTTCTCTCTCCCCTCACCGAGCACTCTCTCTCTCTCTCTCTTTCTCTCTCCTTTCTCTCTCCTCTCGCATCCTTTCTCACACCTCTCGCGATCACTGTGCATTCCTCGAATGCGGTCACCACCTAAGCGCGTAGAGTCACCTTCCTTCACGAGACCCTCATTTTTCTCTCCTCCTTCGTTTAAAAACCCCCGAGCTCCTTCCTCATCAACCCTTCCTCACACCTCAAACCCTAAACCCTATCTCCTCAGCACCCTCAACCGAGCCTCCTCCTCTCATACCCTTCGTCTCTTCCTCCTCCACCTTCTCCCTTCAACGCTGAGCAGTCCCTGCATACCACTGCAACCCACAGCACCTCATCCCATCACCGCCGACGACCCCCTTCAACTCGACAACCTCACACCACCTCTCCTCTTTCCCCTCTACTCTCCCTTCTACACCAAACCCTGCACACCCCTGCACCAAGAAACCCCAGTAAACAAAACCTAACCAAACCCTAACAACCACCACCTCATCGCCGGAGCTCCGTTCATCACCGTCGACGCCACCACCCCTCCCCGCAACCACAATAAGCCTTCCTTCTCTATTCTTCTTCTTCTTCTTCCTTCTTCCCCTTCCTTCTTTCTTTCTTTCTTTTCTTTTCTTTCTTTCTTTAAAGTTTTGTTTCTCTGTTGTCGTAGTTCGCCGGAGCCGGGATCATCGCCGACGATCCATACGACGTACCTGGACTACGTGATCACTCCCGCGCGTTATTTGGACCCGTTCCGTGTACCGTGCACGCATCGCGACATTTCGCCGACGTGGGACGTACCGTACATATCCGTTTCATATTTCGTCTAGACAAGTTAACCTTGCTACATGCTATACTACTACAACCTATGCTTATTTAAAAGATAACACCCTATAATGATTATTTATGCACCCCATGTTTAGTTTTACAGTTTTTCGATGTTCCGTTTGCATCCATTCTTATCATTTCAGATCTAGGTCATGAAAACCTATCTCATTACATACTATATTACAATATACGGTACCCAATGGAATATTTACATCTCATATTGCTTAGTTATACATCCCACATTACCCTTTTATAGTTTTACTGTTTCAGGATACCTGTTTGCATCCATCTCATTTAAAATATATACAACTGCATTTATAGATCACATTAATTCATATTATTATTGTATTAACACCCCATGTTTAATAAGTGCATCCTAATCAGTATCGGAACTATAAACGTAACCTTAATCGATAATTGTGCATCTATATCATTGATTTTATATCAGTTTGCATACCATGTCATATTATATCATTTTTATTGTTATATTAGTACTCCATATTTGATTTTATGCACCCATACTTATTACAGTTTGATCATGAGCACCCACTTGATACTTGTATACTACTTGCCATGATCTGATACACCATTACTTGACCTGACTTGATACTTGTACACTACTTGACATGACATGATATATTACTATTTGACTTGTTACCTGATCCCGTTTCTAATGCCGACAATCCTGACCTGTAGTCCCGATGGACATATCCTGCTGTTTGTATAAACAAACATGTTCCTGCTTGATTCCTGTGTTGGCATTAGTCTCAGATTTATCAATACCTGACTTGAACACATAACTTGTGGGTATGGGGAAATCAATGATGAAACCTGACCTGTAACTCGACAGTTCGATGCCTTGACTGATCAGTCTTACGGGCTAGGCTAGCCCCGGGATGCTGCTGCTGACATCATTCGTCTTTACATACTACCTTTTACTGCCTAGCGGCACGTCTCAGATTCAGCCCGAGAGTCTTTGACCGTGGTCCCGGGCACGCACGGGATATTATTGAGTTACATCGACGATTCATTAAATTGATTTCATGGACTAGAGAGTAGTTAACCCAGTAGACCAGTTTAGATTACTCACTGCACGTCACCTGTGCCTTTACCCTTCACTGCCCCTGTTTATGTTGCTGTTATACCTTATTTACCGTTCATACTCGTACCTGCATGTCTTGCTACTCCTTGATTTTATTATTGTTTGATATTATGATGCACTGACGTCTGGGTTTTGCATGGCCCAGATCCTTTACCTTTGCTACAGGCCGAGCATGAGTATTTCAGTGAACAGGCCGAGCAGTGAGGACCTGTTATTAGTTTAGTTTAGTTTCCTTTCAGTATTTTCATTCCTGATGTGAGCCCGCATTATGGGATGTACATTCCAGTTTATTATTGTATTGGATCTTGTTGCTTCCGCATTATTTTATTTCATGACTCGTTTATTCTGGCTTATAGACATGTGTTAGGTAGTTTATTACTGTTCTTGATATCTCTACAGCCGTAATGTGACTGTGGAGGGATATTTCCTATTCACAGGTAGCATGGTTGGCTCTGTCACGTGCCTATCTTAGCGCACTCTGGGAAGCGGGGCGAGACAAAAACCAAACGGGTAGAAGTATTAAAGTCCTTCGATGTGATCGAGGAGAAGAATACTTGGGCATGGAATTCCTGGGGTTTCTAAACGAAGAATGTGATTCTCTCTCAGCTTACTCTTTCGGTACACCACAACACAACGGTGTATCGGGGCGGAGGTATCGCACCTTATGAGATATGGTGCGCTCTATGATGAGTACTGCTGAGTTACCTGTTTCCTTTTGGGAGTTATACACTTGAGAAGATGCATACCTATTGAATGGGGTTCCATCCAAATCAGGGCCTACCACTACATATGAGATGTGGAATGGGAAAATACCATGTCTTAAACGAGTTAAGATATGGGGTTGTCCGGCCTATGTTGAAAAACAAAATCCGGACAAGTTCGAGGCAAGGTCAGTTCTGTATAACTTTGTTAGGATATCCCAAACATTTGTGAGGGAATATCTTCTACCACACTGAGGAGCAAAAGGTGTTTTGTTTCTGAGTATGCCACCTTTTTAGAAAAGGACTTTCTTATGAAGAAATTAATGGTCATGAGGTAGAACTGGAAGGAGTTCCAGCTAGACAAACTAATAGCTGATGATTTGGGGAAACCAAAGGATTCAATAGTCTCCAACGATCCTTAGCCTCTCTGCGAATCTGGTAGGGTTCCTCATCCACTTAAGAGATACTACGGTCTTCTCGGTGACAGTGGGAGCGAGGATTGCATCATGAGATGATGGCCCAACTAGGTTCAGGCAGGCCATCACGAGTGGGAACTCAGTGAAGTGGCTCGATACTATGTGATCAAAGATGGAATCCATGTACACCAACAAAGTATGACTTTGCATGTTGCACCTGAAGGGGTAAAACCCATTGGGAGCAAATGGATCTTGAGAAGATTATTGGTGTAAATGGAAAAGTTAAGACTTTCAAAGCTATGCTTAAGTCTATCAGGATCAATGCAAGCATCGCGAAGTGGAACATCTGTTTTGATGTGGCAGTCAAAAAGTTTGACTTCATCAAAAAGGTAGATGAACCTTATATATACAAGAAGGTTGTAAAGAGTGAGGTTGTCTTACACGTATTGTACGTAGATGACATACTCTTGATAGGAAATGGTTTCCTATGCTACATTCGGTCAAGTTCCTCTTATCACGAGGATTCTTAATAGAAGATCTGGATAATACCTACTACATCTTGTGGATTATGATCTATGATGATAGATATTAGTGGATATTGGGAGTGTCCCAAATCCATGCACATTAACACCATACTAAAGGGGTTTAGTATGGAGGATTCTAAGCGTGGTGGTTCGCCCACTTATTCATGGATCACTCACGTGCAAGGGATACCCTATGCTTCGGCAGTAGGCTCTATCAGAGTGTGCGATGTTATATACCAGACCAGATATAGATGACTCACTAGGTGTAGTGATAAGGAATCAATCGGATCTTGGGAGAATCACTGGACAGCTGTGGAGGACATTCTTAAGTACTTGAGAAGCACTAAAAGAAAGTTCTTGGTTCCAGCTTCCAGAGTGATAAGTTCGACTGAGAGTCAATCACAGGCATTGTCTTTACCCTCAGTGCAGGGACAGTATGTTGGAAGAGTTCTAAGCTAAATACTGTGACATACTAGACGATAAAGGCTGAATACATTGCTACCAATGATGCTGCCAAAGTGGTTGTCTGGACATTTCTTGTTCATGAGATGAACAAGGTTCCTACCATTGAGCGTCCAATAACTATTATTCTGACAACAATGGAGTTGTGGCTTAGGCCTAGGAACGCAGGTCCCATCAGCGTTCCAGACATATTCCGAGGCAAGTATCACCAGATCAGGGAGATGGTTGATCTCCAAAAGATTGAGGTAAGGAGAGTAGACACGAAGGATAACACAGCGGATCCACTCACAAAGGCCTTACCCCTAGAGAGACTTCTATGGGATGGTTGAGTATGAGATACTACAACCACTGCTATATTGTTGGGTATTGGATACTACAACAGATGGCCGTAGTGCAAGTGGAAGATTGTTGGTTATATGTATGCCCTAGAGGCCATTATTGTACATGCGATGTATATTGTAGTGGATGCTTGGACATATATAGGGAGGACTTTCTTGCTCGACATGATAGTATGCTATCTGGTTGCACTTTATCTTAACATGTACACTTATTGTCTCTCTATTACATGTTGATAAAGCCCTTAGGATCAGTACTTGACTACCAGGATTATGATGCAGATCATACTAGTAGGGACAGGGTAGTTGATAAGTACATCCTTCAAACGTTCCTAGTCGTGGGAGTATTGACAGGGCATCGATACTTCAGAGTAGACTAGCGTATACTATTCTTGACCCATATGATGGGTGATGGATGATCCCATATCCATTGGTGTTTGACATCAGAGAATGTATACAGGTGCTCAGTGGAGACTGGGTACACTGAACGGACACGCCGAGAACTCCTAGATGGTATTATACCTATCGTCGGATAGCAGTTCTCTAGTGACACTGGTACATGTTAGTCTGTAGACCCGAGATCGTCATAGAGTCTTGTGTGATTCCCACTGTGTTTTGATTTCCACCATACCACGGCCAAGAGATCGTGCAAAAAGGTGGTTTTTGGGTACAGTCCCGAGTCACATGGAGGCAATGAGCGAAAGGAGGGGTTTCGCCTCTCCCGGTATTGGGAGTTGATGTTGCGCTATGCTTGATTGCCATAACAGGAAATCCCTGGCCAGGGTTGCTGAGATTTACTGGTAAGTGTTACCAGTAGTTTCTCGAGCCTTTATGGACCTTGCATCGGCATGACTTATCAGGCTATTGGGGTCTAACGTTATACCACCCCCAGGCTGTGATATGCGACATATCAAACGAATAGACCGGACTGTACGGTAGTGTTACTGATTGGATTCGCAGGAGTACGAGCATGCTTGCTTGTTGATCTTCTGATCGCTCAATAACCGGATGGCCGTTACGTTTAGCAGACCGCTTGCGGCTTGTGGGTGTTTGATATGATCATCACCTACTGTCAGCGTATTGACGAGTGTTTAGAGTCCTACACAGAGGTTTCCTGGTTCATGGGAAAAGGAGTAGGAGCATACATGTGATATGTGTGGGACCGAGATTAATGCGAGTTTGTGATACCGCATTCTATGCTCGCGATAAGTGACATCGTAGGTTAAATGTGATATAGACAAGTTATCGGATCAAGTGTTAATTCGATAAGTTGTTACATTTGATATTAGTCGGTTATATGTAATATAGCCGGATTATTAAATCAAGTGTTGATTTAATAATTTAATATATAATTATATATTTGATATATTAAATTACATTAACTAATATTAGCTCACTTAAGTAATTATTTTTCTCACTTATGATACATTGATATATATATGATATATGTTAAATGTATTGTTTTCTTTTTGTACACAAAATATATATGTGCTATATATTGTTGTGGCATGCTAGGTTACACTTGCAATATGTATGTATGAGACTCACACCATGCTAGGGTTAAGTTAGGGTTTATATTTATTTCAAGCAAATTCAAAATTGTGGAGATATTTGTCATGGTTCAAAGCTTGTAGAAGCTTGTGGTCTTCATTGACTTCGTCCACTCCTTTGTCTTGCTTAAGATATTTCTTAACCCAACCCTTAACTCATAGCTATGGTTTATTCTCTATATGAGTTAGGCATGACACTAACTCACCATGGTTGCAATTCTAACCTCACTCTCTCATTCATTCATGAGAGTTCATTCTTCTTCTTCTTCTTCACAAAAGAAAACGCTCACTAGGTTTTTTCTAAGTGAAGAATTATTGTGAGAAAAATAAAACTAAAGTGAGCCTACTTCCTACTTTATCATCCTCTACTACTTGCCATTTAGTTTAGGGTATTTGCTTCACCAATCTACC
The DNA here is from genome assembly GCA_030015575.1 of Agapanthus africanus. Taxonomy (NCBI): domain Eukaryota; kingdom Viridiplantae; phylum Streptophyta; class Magnoliopsida; order Asparagales; family Amaryllidaceae; genus Agapanthus; species Agapanthus africanus. Next base: position 606,191,901 of record CM057340.1, read on the forward strand.
AATAGTGAAGAGGAAGCATGAGCTTGAGTCTCCTCGACGTAGATCATCTTCGGCCTCGACGACATCAAGCAAGCTTGTTCCGTACATCTCGTGGAGCCTTTCTAGAGTCCAAAGAGTTCACTACTTGGAGCGAAGGGACTACTACACGGAGCAATTGAAGTGAAGGACCGGTCTACAAAGGTTGTATTCCTTCTTCTCTTTAGTTTGTAAAGTGTTTACAATCTAGAAAACCCTAAGTCTCTAGTTCTATCCTCGTTCGGGTTCTTTAGCTCTCTAGAAAATTTTGAAATGGCATATTCGATGCCCTAGTAAACACCGTGAGGGTGCTAAGGAACCCTACAATTCCTAACACTAAGGATTGAAAATTTTGAAAACATTTTTTTTTGGAATTTTGCGAGCAGAGAAACTGCAACCGCAGAATATATTGTTATATTACTTATTGTTCTATGTTCACAACCTAGTTTTATATCTTTATAATAATATAATATATCGTAAATGAGATGATCATAGTAATAATTAACATTTCATGTAGTTTACGCTATGTACAACACTTTTTGCGCTTTTTGCTATTTAGTAGTGGAACGTTATTCTACATGCTATCGCTATTTTGAATACCGCGGTTAACAAATGCATATAATTATAACTCTTAACATTCAAGAGGAAAAATAAGCTTCTAAAAGTAGAGCTTAAATAATCAAATAAAAGAAATATTGCTTATGACTTCTTTTGCATCGGGCAAGAGACACTAGTAAAGTGAAATTCATTAAAGCCTCCATGCTTGTCGAATTTCTTTGCCTTAAAATGGAGTGTACTGCAAATATAGCCTAATCTCTTCCTCTCAATACGAGCCGCGCGCAAGTGAAAATAATGCCGCAGTACCTTTTTAGCAAAATTTATAACGAGCAACGTCCAATAATAGTTATGACATATTAGGGTCTATAACAAGCAATTCCTTTTCATGCCTCTGTTCCCGCCAAAATCTTCGGCCAAGAGCTATTTGTTCCTGTTTATGCCGGCTTAAGTTTCGTTTATAGATATGTGTGAAACCAGGCTCATTCATATACACACATGCACACATCAAAGGAAGAACAGGTGTTCAACGACAAAAACAAAGCATTTAATTGAACATTTTATTCTGCAGGAGATAGATCACCAAACATGGGATCGAAAGTACATGGATTTACAAAACTATGGATAAAATTATCTAACTCCCTCTCTGCTTTCTCCACCATGGAAAACGGCGATCATCACGAGGAGTAGCTACCCATCAGTCAGCACCGCACCCATCAGCAAAGGCAGACATGACGATCCGCTGAGCCAGTATCTGGCTTAGCTGCCGAATGGAGCGATCCCTCAGAGCTTTGGTGATCAAAAGTGCATCGTGGAAGCACTCGATCTTGTCTTCCGCGGCGTTGAGCATTGCCGGAGTCATCTTCGCCGGAGGAGGGGGAAATCATCGATCACGGATAAGAATACCATCCAGAGCCAAATGGAGTCGATGGGGAGAGGAGATCCTATACGAGTCAAGAGCTCGTGCAGTGCTGCGTCGCATTGGTCATCTATAAGAGTGGGGTTCACCAAGCGCGCGGCAAAATGAGGAAAAATTTCCTCAATAGGCACCTCCCATGGCTGCCGGCGAGCATGTAGGTGATTGCAAGCCATAACTCTTCTTTGTCAAAATGATTCTCTAAAAAGTAAGAGAGAAGAGAAGCACTGCTTCAGATTATAAATGGAGACATTTAAGTCTAGGCACAAAAGATGTTGTGCATGATGGAATTATTTCCAAGATCTGGGAAAGAGAAGTTTGACTCAAGAAAAGCGGAGAGAGAAGGTGAAAAGACACCTTCAGTAATGAGGCAGCGCCTCATAAGAGGGCCGAAGTCAAAGACTCTGAGGCAGCGCTCACGTGCAAAGCACGAGAGCGCTAGCGCCAAGTGCGCCAGCGCTAAGAGTCAAAGACTCTGAAGCAGCGCTCGCGTGCAAGGCACGAGAGCACCAAGCGTCAAGTGCGCCAGCGCTAAGAGTCAAATATTCTGAAGCAGCGCTCACGTGCAAGCGCCAAGCGCTAGAACTAAATATTCCCCACCCTTGGATCAAAGATCCAACAAAGATGACTAAAAATCATCAAGTCACCTCTGAAAATTAGAGCACCGTTGGATCAAAGATCCAATGGTGATTAAAAATCACCAAGATACAGAATAAGCTCTGTACGGGGAAAGATTTTCCCAATCTTGTTAAAAACAAGAAGATTGCCTTTTGTGAAACAGAAACCCTAGGATCAAAGATCCAATGGTGGGAAACATCCCCAAATCAATTAGAGAAAAGATCTCTTCAACTGATTCAACAAATCAGCCTCCTCTATATAAAGGACCTAAGACTTCAAGTCTTAAAGAGAAGAAACTCCTCATAAGTTTCACAGAGAAACTCCCCCAACAAACTTTGAGAAATTTCAAAGAGAAGAGCAAGCTCTCGAAAGAAGAATTTCTTCAAGGTAAATAAGAAAAAGAGATCAAAGCATATCATCAATAGGAAGAAGAACTTAGTTTTCTTTCTTGATCATAAATCTATAAGACAGATGTCTTTCACAAAAAGAGATTGGAACATCTCATCATAAAAAGGGAAGGAGAAAAACTTAATTCTCTTCAGATCATAGATCTATAAAATAAAGACGAAGTCTTTAAAAAAAAACAAAGAGATCATGGTGTCTCATAAAAAAATGAGAAGAACATAGTTCTCAGATCCATGAGACAAAGTCTCTTATAAATGAGAGTTTAATTCTCAGAACGCAGAACTGGTCAAAACTGCCTAAAAAGAGCCTTAGCGCTCCAAGACTGGCGCACAGCGCCGCAGCGCTCCTAGCGCTCCAATTTAAAGAAGCGCCCAGCGCTCCAAAGTTGGCGCTCAGCGCCAAGCGCACCATGTGTTCCTCACGTGTACGCTACTTCACAAGAAGTGCTCTGCACTCATTATCTGGCGATCAGCGCCAAGCGCGCCACGTGCTCCTCATGTGTGCGCTATTTCACAAAGAGTGCTCTGCACTCATTTACTGGCGCTCTGCGCCAAGTGCGCCACATGCTCCTCACGTATGCGCTATCTCACAGGAAGAGCCTTAGCGCTCTAAGTCCGACACTCAGCGCCAAGCGCACCACGTGCTCCTCACGTGTACGCTGAAAGAACATAAAATGTTCTTTAAATAAAGCCCCAGAGGTTTAATGAGTGCTCAACACTCAATAAAAGACAAAAAGGTTGTCAGAACCCAAAACCAATGCTCAGCATTGTTAAATGAAATGGGACTGAGCCTAATTAAATGTCCAACATTTTCACTGAGTGGGCCGAACCCAAGTTGGCCACAGATTCCTAATTTAGATTAATTGAGCCCATATGCTCATAAATCTTTTTAACTGATCTTAGTCCCAAACTTGACTACAGATCTCCCAACCAACATTGGTTCAAGGGTATATATCTTCATATCTCTGATATATGTCGTTGTAATTCCTCAACGTCTTCAGAGAGATGGAGGGTCCCAATAACCAATAATTTTTTGTGCATCCCCAAACGGTTGAACCAAAACCACACAGACTATGACGTCTTTAAACTGTCATGGACTATGACGTCCTTAAACTTATGGACCGCAACGTCCCTAAACTAAACCCCACAGACTATGACGTCTTTAAACCGGACTATGATATCCTTAAACTTTACGGATTGTGAGGTCCTTAAACTCATAGACTATGATGTCTTTAAACTTTATAGACTATGACGTCTTTAAACTATCACGGACTATGATGTCCTTAAACCCAATGGACCGCAATGTCTCTAAACTAAAATAATAGAGCCCAAATGCTCTTTTGTTGGATCTAAATGATCCTGTTAAGTAGATCTTAGTCTAAAATTAGACTAACGTATCCTTAACAAATGTTTAAGTTGATCTTAGCCTCAAATGAGATTAACGATTCTTAAACCCAACCCAAAACCAAATCTAACAAAATACGGATTTGGACTAATCCACGCCCTACGGGCGACAACATAAATTAGTCGTCGTATACAATCCACGGGCAACCAAAAATAAAACAAACACACACGACATGAAGTGACCTTCTGGAGCAGAAGAAAGTTGTTACCGCGATGCGGTAGCGTAATTAACTACAGGGCCTTACGCCTGCAGGGAAGAGCGTCCCCACAATCAAAAACCCCTCACAATGAGGAGGAAGCTGACGAAGTCTGCTACATCGGCCGCATCTCTTTAAACCTTCGATACATGGTGTCATAAATCAACTTGGCATCTTCGGAGAGATAGACGGATAGCACCAAATAGCATCTGCCCCCCAAAATTCAGGCCGGACATCCCAACGTCCTGGTCGCGTTTTTCGGCGGAGAACAGATTCTGGCACGCCAGGTGGGACCTTTTCCTCTTTCCACTCCACACTTCGTGTGTCGTGTTTCGCGAACGAATTGAGGTTTTCTATGGTTGCCCCTGGATTCGAGGTACTAAGATTTGGTGTCTTGATCCGTGCAGAAAAAGAAGATCAATGGCTTTCAACTGCACCAATTGCAACAACTGCAACAACTCCCACTCCATCCTTGCTGGAGGAGTGACCTATGGGCCTCAAGCGGCCTCCGTTTTCACGATGCCAGTGGAACTGGTGACGCAAGCCACCACTGGGTTGTTCTTCGGGACTATGCTCCCACCAATGAGCTTCAACGCCCCAGTACCGTCGCAGGAAGCTCCAAAGAAGTCGGTCTTTGATCGGCTTACGACTACCGCGGCCCCTCTCAACGGGTCGTCCAAATCCAACGCCTCGGTCTTTATACGACTGGGCTAAAGCTCTAATGGGCCTGTGAAGAAGCCCGCAATACCTGAAGGGGTTATCCCGAAACGGATAGCCATCCCTGCTCCTGCAAATGAAGTCATCAGAGAGACTTCTCCTACTAAGGGGTCGGTCTTCACAAGACTGACCGTTCCGACTCCCGCTTTGGGCGAAGTCACTAAGGTTGCTACCCCTGCTCAAAAGTCAGTCTTCGATAGGTTGGACGTTCTTCTCAGCGGACATCAGTCTTCAAGAGGCTGACAATGGCAGCAACCCTCCAGCAGAGCAGGGGGCATGATGAAGCCACCCCCATAGCTGAACCAACACCGTCTGCAAGGTATGCTCGACGTAGCCATTGGCGCCGAGTGAAGAAAGCTGGGGCCAGTTCCCCTTCTGGACTGACTCCGACAGCTTCAACGGTGGAAGTCGATGCTGCTGTTCCAACTGGGAACATCTTTGACCACTTAAGAGGGTGCGCAAGAACTCTCCGACGGCCGTGCTAAAAAGATCTCCTCCACCTATGGAGAACGTTACAAAGGTGAAGCCAGAGCAGCCCCCTCAGCGGCTGTCCTCTAAAATTCACAGAGTCTGGCAAAGGGTCCAAGATTCTGGGGTTAACCAAGACTACACTCGCCAACCAAAGAAAATAAAGGTTCGGCAAGATAAGGACCACCCTGTCGTACCACAGAAGATGTCATCTACTTGGGTTCCCGCTATAACGACCCCCTCAACTTCGGGCGCCCACAAAAGGAGAAGGCCGGAGAAGATCCTTGCGTCTGCGATGAATCGCAAGGGCATTGAATCCAAACACCCTAAGTCTGGAAGCATGGTAGTGCATACTGTTTATATGGCTTCCGGAAAAGAGAAAAGCCGTGCTTTTACGGATCACCGACCGCTCACCCGATCAGTAACAAAGGCTCAGGAGCAACAACAGCAAAAGCTCCAGGAAATGCTAACAACTATGGCCGCACTCACTGGGCCAAAAGAAAGCCCGGAGACGTCGTCAGAGCAGCGCCAAGAACAGGAAACTGATGTCGAATTCCTCCGAATAATGCTCGAGAGGAAAGACAAGGAGGCCGCGGAACAAGCGGCTAACATAAAGCAAATGGCGCTTCTATTTCAAGATATGGTCGGGATGATGATACAGCCGGATCCTCCAGCCGAAGACCCCCCGATTATCCTTGAAGACGATAGAGGGGAGACATCGAACCCTCTTCCGGCTCTATCAGCAGCCAAAGAGGAGACCATCTCCAAAGCCACCCTTGACGACTATATAGCTCAACAGATACAAGCTCATCAGGCGAGCGAAGCGGCCGGCCAAATTGTTAAGACTGGACGACCCTATCCAGGTTGGTATGACTAAATAAAGTACCCGTCGGGGTATACGATCCCTAAATTCCATGTATATAAGGGGATGGGAAATCCACACCAGTACGTCGCTCAATTCAGGGCTTTGTGCGGCAACACTGGAGGTGACGATAAGCTACTGCTTCGCCAATTCGTTGGCAGCTTGTCGGAGACAGCATTCGAGTGGTATTCCGAACTCCCGAATGACTCTGTCAAGACATTTGCAGAAATGGAGCTGCTGTTTACACAGAGATTCGCAAGCGCTAGCGAGCGCATCCCGATCATCGCACTAATTAACACCAGGGTGAAGCTAGGCGAAACATGGGTTCAATATGCCATTCGGTGGCGGAACCTATGGTCAATGTGCGAACAGCGCATAGAGGAGGCTCCTGCCGTGGGCATGTTCGTGGGGACCCTTGACCCTCAGGCAACCATCTCCCAATTCATGATGTTCTTCAAGCCGACCACTTTCCAAGCCCTGATCGATAAGCTGGCCCAGATGGATCAGATGGGCCACAGTCCGTCCTCCTCAAAAACAGAACTTCGAAATGAAAAGGGTAAATGTAACACCCGAGCCCAATAATACTATGTATATTACTAGTTGAGGGTTATTTATTGCTCTTTCCAATTTTCCTGATTTTCTGGTGTTTATTGCTAATTTTACCTGGTTAAGTCATTTTGGCACATAACAAATTTTAACTCCGAAAATGAAATTTAAGATGTCCATGTTGGCCTACTCGTCGCCACTAGTCGCGTGGTAGCGTCCGCGTGTCGAGATTTTGTTCCGTTTGGCTAAACAGGCAAGTTTGGACGACTACGCGCGCGTGCAAGTGTCCGACTTGGGGGCATGCATTTTAATCATTAAACACCTATTTTCAAAATTTGGAACCCGCTTAAAATCATATAATTTGAATTTGGAACCTTTGGGCGCAACCCGGGCGCGATTTGGAAATGTTTCATTTTGCGCCAAAATGGCCCATTTAAATTTAATATCGAATATATATTTATTTACATTCTAATCTTTTCCTAACAGCAAATCTACGAAAAATCCTTCTCATATTTTCTTCCCCGGCCAATCACGAGCTCCTATTGAGCTCGTGGGCCCCCTCCTTTCTATCTCTCTCTCTGCCTCTCTCCTCTTTCTTTCTCTCTCTCTATCTCATCAATCTGTTTCTTTCTCTCTCCTATCTCTCTCTCTCCCCTCTATATATATATTACGAACATGCAGCCGCCCTCACCATCCTCCTCCATCGCGACCACGAACCCTAACCCTAGTCTCGCGATCCCACTGCCGACTTCCCCGCGACCTCGCCGTCGCCGCCGGCAACGCCTCCTCGACCGCCGCACTTCCTCCCTCCTTCCTCCTCTTTCTCCCGCGCCTGCACCCATCTCCCCGACGCCTCCATCCCCTCGCAGACCTCGCCGTCGACGTCGCCTCCCACCGTCAACGCCTCCCACGACTCCCTCTCACCCTCCTCGTCGAGACCTCGTCGTCGTTTCCCTCCTCCCCTCGCCGGAACAGTAAACCCGAGCCCTAACCCATCGCCTACCCCGCTGTTCGCCGGAGGAACGTGCCGGCGACCTCGTCGACGCCACCTCCGACCACCTCCCTCTCTCCCACGACCACCAGAGCCGACCACACTCCTCTCCAACTCGCCGCAGCACACTACCCTGCACACCCGAGGCCTTTCCCCTTGCTGCAGCCGCCGCCGTCGTTTCGCCGGCGATCCAGTGCCGTCGAGCCATCGTGTTTGCACCCTGTTTCTTCCCTGTAAGTTTCCTTCTCCTTCCTTTTGGTACAACCCCCCGCTGGTCCGTGTCGTGAATGCGTAGTTTGGTTTGCTAACCTTGTTGTTCTGTTTGCTGCCGGATCCGACCGTGCCGTCTGACGAACCCGACGCTCCAGCGAAGCCCCTGGTCCGTGTGATCCCGTTGACCTCTGTTGGGACTCGATCCGTGGCCCGTGCTTCCGTACCGTGGTTTCTACCGACATCGCATCCGTGTTTCGGTTCACGGAACCGCCGAGGCAAGTATCCGAATACTTGCTTAACATGCTACAACTTAATCATCATGTTATAACCACACAACTAATATAACATCGATACCTTTTATAACTTAGAATTGCTAGCCACGATTATCCGTAACTTTAAATCAATGAAATCATTGCTCGTATTAACCGGTCTGTTATTAATTCATACTTAACTAATCAAACCAAGTAGATCATCCCCACTTCATTTGTTAAACTCACTCATGAGACAATTATTGTGCTTAGTTCAGATTCATGTAACTCCATTACGTATATTATCGATATTGTTCGTCTTGTGGCTTTTGCACCTCAAAGGTGCGTGAACCGGATTAATATGAAAATACAAACATCACTGTGTTCACATAGAATAATATTTGTTATTTACTGTTTCCTGCTACCGTTCATTATTTGTTACTATACCTGTTATCATCATATACCTGATTGCATTACATATTGACCGATCTGGATACACATGACACATGTACTGATACACCGGACATGACACCCTGTACATATCGACTCTACCTGTTGAAAGTAACCTGACCTGTTACCTGATCTCAGGCCTAATGCCGACAAACCTAACCATTCATGCTGTCGACCCAGACAGACCTACCTTTACTTGACTTGTGTTGGCATTAGTCCTTGACTACTGAATACCTGACTTGACATACGTAGTTTGGGGGTATGGGGAAATCAAAGGTGAAACCGACTTGTAACTCAACAGTTCGATACATTGTTCTGATCAGTCTTACGGGCTTGGCCGGTCCGGGAGTGATGATGCTGACATCACTCGTCTATCCTACTACCTTTTACTGCTTAGCGGCACATCTCGGACTCAGCCCCGAGGATCATGACCGTGGTCCCGGGCACGCACGGGATACTATTGAGTTACATCGACGATTCATCAATTGGTTTCAAAGACTATAGAGTAGAAAACCTGATAGGACAGTTAGTCACCTTTGCACACTACCCTGCTTGTTATTTCTTATTAATGCTTATTTCATGTTCATATTGCATTGTATTATCATGTTCACATTATATACTTGATGTCATGACGCGCTGACGTCTGGGTTTTGCATGGCCCAGATTCCGTACCTTTGTCGTCGACCGAGCAGGAGTACTTCAGCCAGCAGGCTGAACTGTGAATTCTTTAGAGTTTAGTTTATTTATGTCATTTCATTTCCAGATGTGAGCCCGCATTATGGGACGTACTGTTTATTCTTGTATTGGATCATTAGCTTCCGCACTTATTGTTTATTGATTCTTGTTATTATGGATTTGGACATGTATTAGTTTAGTTTATTTTACTGTTCTTGATATCTATACAACCGTAATGTGACTGTGGACGGATGCGTCCCACCCACAGGTAGCATGGTTGGCTATGTCACGTGCCCAAATCTTGCATACTCTGGGAAGCGGGGCGTGACATGGTTTTATGGTATCAGAGCCATAGGTTAATTGGGTTGATTCTTTGTAGTTGGGTATTGCACCCGATACACGAATCAGAATACCCATGATTAGGAAACATGTCCTGCCACTTTGACCGTTTTACCGTCCTTGAATCATTCTTCCAGATCATGTCGACATGCAAACTTACTTTGCATTGTCAACTCGAAACCTAACTTCTTGTTATCTCTAGGACTTAGGCGACTTGGGTGGAGTTAAGTAATTGCGGCTATGATACCGCGGCATAGCTACAATGCAGTACTCTATTTAAGTATCTTGGAGTTCTAGCCTTGATTTATATATATTGAATCTATCATCATGCTAATGTTGTTTGTTTTGATTTCAGGACCATGGCAGATAAGAATTTCAAGACGTATCAGAGACGTGTGGATGAAGCCGCCATGTTAGGAGTGATACGAGGGATGTTGGAAAATCAGAAGAGGCAAACTGAGCTGATCCAGCAGCAAGCCGATTCATTTCAGGAGGGTTTGCAGGCTATGCAGCAGTCTGTAAACACCGCTGTAGCGAAGCCAGTCGACCGAGTAGGGACCGTGGCAGATTTCAGACGGTTGGGTCCTACTACTTTTACTGGCTTGGAGGAGCCGTTGCCAGCCGAGCAGTGGCTTGTGGACACAGAGAATTTATTGATTGCGGCACAGATCCCAGAAGACAAGAGAGTTGATGTGGTGCGCATTCAGCTGGTGGATTACGCCCGAGAGTGGTGGCTTATGGAGGAGACCCGCCTGTCCAAGCCAATCAGTTGGGCGGATTTCTCCAAAAGTTTCTTGGAAAAGTTCTTCCCGCGGACTGCACGGGAGGAAATGGAGGAGAGATTTATTGGGCTGAAACAAAATGGAGCAGCTGTGGATGTGCATGCAGCGGAGTGGACGAGACTTAGCCGTTTCGCTGGACCCTTAGTCGCCAAGGAGGCAGACAGGGCGCGAAGGTTCTTGCGCAGTTTGGATGTGGACATCCAGAGGCAGATTGTCTCCCTGGGTTTGACCACTTTCTCACAGGTTCTTACGGCAGCCAGAGAGCAGCAGAGTTTATCAGGATCGAAAGGGAACCTTCACCAGACAGCAGTTGCGGCCAGGAAGCCTGCATTTGTACCTAACCGAGATCATGGGCGCAGAGGTATTCCAGTGGACCGTCGAGGTGTAGCGCCAATGAAGAAGCCTGTGATCGTTGATCGAAGGAAGAGCGTGACCTGTGCCTACTGCCACTTACCTGGGCACGTGCATAAGGAGTGTAGAAGAAGACTGGGACTTTGCCTGGTTTATGGAGCAGCCGATCACGCAGTTGGTGCTTGTCCGTCGAAGCTTCGCACGAGAGAGGATATATGGAAGACTCCGCAGAGACCGTTCCAAGGGCAGAAGCAGCTGACACAAGGACCCAACCAGGGTCGAGCTTTCACTTTGACAGCTGAGGAGGCCAAGGCATCAGGAGAAGTGGTTTCAGGTACCGTACTCGTTCGTGGTTTTCCTGCTTTGGCGTTATTTGATTCCGGAGTATCCCACTGTTTTATGTCATCCAAATTTATAACTACACACTCGATCACCTGCACGACCTTGTCTAGTTTCTGGGACATACACACTGGGAATGGGAAAATCATAGCTAGTAAGGAATGTAGAGATTGTACGGTTGTTGTTTGCGGACGAGAGCTTTTTGCAGATTTCTTGGTGATTGATACGGGCAGTTATGAAGTAGTCTTGGGAATGGATTTTCTTGGCACTTTCCACGCACACATTGATTGTAGGGCAAAGAAAGTAATTTTCCAGATTCCCGGGCACCCTGAGTTTACTTTCATTGGAGGAAGCAGTTCTATCGGGCCAGTCGAGTTTAGGGCTAGGCCGACAAACAGTATTCTTGCGGCAATGGAGGTGGAAGAGCCAACAGTTGTTCGCGACTTTATGGATGTGTTCGAGGATATTTCGGGCTTACCGCCGAAGCGAGATGTGGAGTTTGCGATTGACCTCATTCCTGGTGCAGCGCCAGTATCAAAATCTTATTATCCGATGGCACCGGTGGAATTGGAAGAAGTTAAGAAACAAGTGGGTGAATTACTCGAGAAGGGATGGATTCGAAGCAGCAACTCACCTTGGGGAGCTCCAGTTCTTTTAGTAAAGAAGAAGGATGGCACGAGAAGAATGTGCATCGATTACCGAGAATTAAACCGGGTGACTATTAAGAACAAGTACCCGATCCCTCGCATTGGAGAACTTTTTGAGCAGCTTAGTGGCGCGAGGGTATTCTCGAAACTGGACTTGCGATCAGGATATCATCAGGTCCGAGTGAAGGCAGAAGACATTTGCAAGACGGCGTTTCGAACTCGGTATGGGCATTTCGAGTATTTAGTGATGCCCTTCGGAGTGACTAATGCGCCGGCAATATTTATGGACTTGATGAACAGGATCTTTTCACCGTTCTTGGACCAGTTTATTGTGGTATTCATTGACGATATTCTGGTGTACTCGAAGAGTCCGGAGGAGCATGCTGAACACTTAAGGATCGCACTGCAAACGCTGAGACAGGAGAAATTATTTGCGAAGATGAGTAAGTGCGAATTCTGGTTGGAAGAAGTGAAGTTTCTGGGGCATGTCGTGTCGGGCGATGGAATCGCCGTTGATCCCGAGAAGATTACAGCAGTTCGAGATTGGCCTGTTCCAAAGAATGTTGCAGAGATAAGAAGTTTTCTTGGACTCGCCGGTTACTACAGAAGATTTATGGAGAACTTCGCTCGTTTAGCTGAGCCGTTAACCAAGCTTACGCGTAAGGAGGTACCGTTTGTTTGGACAGATGGATGTGCATTGGCCTTCGAGACGTTGAAGCAGAAGCTGATAACCGCCCCTATCCTAACCGTACCGGATGATTCAGGAGGACTGGTGATTCACAGCGACGCATCTGGAAAGGGATTGGGATGTGTTTTGATGCAGAACGGGAAAGTCGTCGCTTACGCATCGAGATAACTGAAGACTTATGAGCAGAACTATCCGACTCACGACTTGGAGCTTGCAGCCGTGATCTTCGCCCTGAAGATTTGGAGACACTACCTTCTGGGAGAGAGAGTTGAAGTCTTTACGGATCACAAGAGTTTGAAATATGTGTTCACTCAGAAGGAGTTAAACATGAGGCAACGCAGATGGTTGGAGCTGATGGCCGACTACGACCTTGATCTTAAGTACCATCCGGGAAAAGTTAACGTCGTGCCAGATGCGCTAAGTCGGTTACCAGCAATTCAGTTATTGACTGCACAGAGAGAGATCTTTGAGGAGTTTCGGAGATTTGACTTGGAGGTTGTGCTACCGCGTGCTACAGGACAGTTGATGCAGTTACAAGTACAATCGTCCTTAGTTGAGAAGATTAAAGCGGCGCAATCGCAGGATCCTAGACTGCAAGAGTTTCGAGAGCAGGTTGGAGCCGGACTACGAACCGATCTACTGATCCATGAAGATGGTTCGTTGAGATATGGTAGCCGTGTGTGTGTGCCAAAAGGAGATGTGCGTGAAGAGCTTATGAAGGAGGCACACAGTTCAGCTTACTCTGTACATCCAGGAGGGACAAAGATGTACCGAGATATTCGACAGCATTTCTGGTGGGAAGGTATGAAACGGGAAATCGCTCGCTTCGTGGCTAAGTGCTTGGTATGTCAGCAAGTCAAGGCTGAACACCAAAGGGTTGCTGGTTTGTTGCAACCACTTCCGATTCCTCAATGGAAGTGGGAACATATAACCATGGATTTCGTGACGGCTTTACCGCGGAGTCCAAAGGGCAACAATGCTGTATGGGTGATTGTCGATCGGTTGACCAAGGCAGCTCACTTTATTCCTTTTCGGGTTGGTCAATCTACGGAGACTTTGGCAGAGCGGTACATGCAGGAGATTGTCAGATTGCATGGAGTACCGGTTAGCATCGTGTCCGATCGGGACACTCGGTTCTTGTCACACTTTTGGAGGAGTTTACAAGAAAGTTTGGGGACTCGATTGAAGTTCAGCACAGCTTATCATCCCCAGACTGATGGACAGTCAGAGAGAACGATCCAGACCCTTGAAGATATGTTGAGGGCTTGCATGTTAGACTTCAAAGGTTCTTGGGAGGATCATCTACACCTGGTGGAGTTTTCGTACAACAATAGCTTCCAAGCGACAATTCAGATGGCCCCGTTTGAAGCACTGTATGGTCGTAAGTGCCGTTCACCGGTTTGTTGGGATGATGTTGGTGAACGAAGGTTACTAGGACCAGATTTGGTGGTGCAGACAGTCGAGAAGGTGAATACAATCAGAAAGCATATGAAGGCAGCTCAAGACAGACAGAAGAGTTGGGCCGACACGTCAAGAAGACCTCTAGAGTTCGCCGTGGGCGATTTGGTATTCCTGAAGATATCACCGACTAGAGGGGTGATTCGCTTTGGAAGTCGGGGAAAGCTTAGTCCCCGATTCGTTGGACCCTTCGAGATATTGGAGCGTGTCGGAGAGGTATCGTACCGGTTGGCGTTACCATCGTCATTAGCAGGAGTTCACGATGTGTTTCATGTGTCTCAACTACGGAGGTATGTTCGTGACGAGACTCATGTCTTGGATCATTCGGAGTTGACCGTTCGGGAAGACCTGACTTTTGAGGAGCGGCCAGTCGAGATCAAGGATCGAAAAGAAAAGGTTCTTAAGAACAAGGTTATCCCTCTTGTGCTAGTTTCTTGGGGTAACCGATCGCATGGAGAATCTACTTGGGAGCGAGAAGACGAGATCCGGCAGAAATTCCCTCACCTTTTCCAGTAGTTAGTTATCTTGTATTCTTAGAATTTCGAGGACGAAATTCTTTTGTAGTTGGGTATGATGTAACACCCGAGCCCAATAATACTATGTATATTACTAGTTGAGGGTTATTTATTGCTCTTTCCAATTTTCCTGATTTTCTGGTGTTTATTGCTAATTTTACCTGGTTAAGTCATTTTGGCACATAACAAATTTTAACTCCGAAAATGAAATTTAAGATGTCCATGTTGGCCTACTCGTCGCCACTAGTCGCGTGGTAGCGTCCGCGTGTCGAGATTCCGTTCCGTTTGGCTAAACAGGCAAGTTTGGACGACTACGCGCGCGTGCAAGTGTCCGACTTGGGGGCAAGCATTTTAATCATTAAACACCTATTTTCAAAATTTGGAACCTGCTTAAAATCATATAATTTGAATTTGGAACCTTTGGGCGCAACCCGGGCGCGATTTGGAAATGTTTCATTTTGCGCCAAAATGGCCCATTTAAATTTAATATCGAATATATATTTTTTTACATTCTAATCTTTTCCTAACAGCAAATCTACGAAAAATCCTTCTCATATTTTCTTCCCCGGCCAATCACGAGCTCCTATTGAGCTCGTGGGCCCCCTCCTTTCTATCTCTCTCTGCCTCTCTCCTCTTTCTTTCTCTCTCTCTATCTCATCAATCTGTTTCTTTCTCTCTCCTATCTCTCTCTCTCCCCTCTATATATATATTACGAACATGCAGCCGCCCTCACCATCCTCCTCCATCGCGACCACGAACCCTAACCCTAGTCTCGCGATCCCACTGCCGACTTCCCCGCGACCTCGCCGTCGCCGCCGGCAACGCCTCCTCGACCGCCGCACTTCCTCCCTCCTTCCTCCTCTTTCTCCCGCGCCTCCATCCCCCCGACGCCTCCATCCCCTCGCAGACCTCGCCGTCGACGTCGCCTCCCACCGTCAACGCCTCCCACGACTCCCTCTCACCCTCCTCGTCGAGACCTCGTCGTCATTTCCCTCCTCCCCTCGCCGGAACAGTAAACCCGAGCCCTAACCCATCGCCTACCCCGCTGTTCGCCGGAGGAACATGCCGGCGACCTCGTCGACGCCACCTCCGACCACCTCCCTCTCTCCCACGACCACCAGAGCCGACCACACTCCTCTCCAACTCGCCGCAGCACACTACCCTGCACACCCGAGGCCTTTCCCCTTGCTGCAGCCGCCGCCGTCGTTTCGCCGGCGATCCAGTGCCGTCGAGCCATCGTGTTTGCACCCTGTTTCTTCCCTGTAAGTTTCCTTCTCCTTCCTTTTGGTACAACCCCCCGCTGGTCCGTGTCGTGAATGCGTAGTTTGGTTTGCTAACCTTGTTGTTCTGTTTGCTGCCGGATCCGACCGTGCCGTTTGACGAACCCGATGCTCCAGCGAAGCCCCTGGTCCGTGTGATCCCGTTGACCTCTGTTGGGACTCGATCCGTGGCCCGTGCTTCCGTACCGTGGTTTCTACCGACATCGCATCCGTGTTTCGGTTCACGGAACCGCCGAGGCAAGTATCCGAATACTTGCTTAACATGCTACAACTTAATCATCATGTTATAACCACACAACTAATATAACATCGATACCTTTTATAACTTAGAATTGCTAGCCACGATTATCCGTAACTTTAAATCAATGAAATCATTGCTCGTATTAACCGGTCTGTTATTAATTCATACTTAACTAATCAAACCAAGTAGATCATCCCCACTTCATTTGTTAAACTCACTCATGAGACAATTATTGTGCTTAGTTCAGATTCATGTAACTCCATTACGTATATTATCGATATTGTTCGTCTTGTGGCTTTTGCACCTCAAAGGTGCGTGAACCGGATTAATATGAAAATACAAACATCACTGTGTTCACATAGAATAATATTTGTTATTTACTGTTTCCTGCTACCGTTCATTATTTGTTACTATACCTGTTATCATCATATACCTGATTGCATTACATATTGACCGATCTGGATACACATGACACATGTACTGATACACCGGACATGACACCCTGTACATATCGACTCTACCTGTTGAAAGTAACCTGACCTGTTACCTGATCTCAGGCCTAATGCCGACAAACCTAACCATTCATGCTGTCGACCCAGACAGACCTACCTTTACTTGACTTGTGTTGGCATTAGTCCTTGACTACTGAATACCTGACTTGACATACGTAGTTTGGGGGTATGGGGAAATCAAAGGTGAAACCGACTTGTAACTCAACAGTTCGATACATTGTTCTGATCAGTCTTACGGGCTTGGCCGGTCCGGGAGTGATGATGCTGACATCACTCGTCTATCCTACTACCTTTTACTGCTTAGCGGCACGTCTCGGACTCAGCCCCGAGGATCATGACCGTGGTCCCGGGCACGCACGGGATACTATTGAGTTACATCGACGATTCATCAATTGGTTTCAAAGACTATAGAGTAGAAAACCTGATAGGACAGTTAGTCACCTTTGCACACTACCCTGCTTGTTATTTCTTATTAATGCTTATTTCATGTTCATATTGCATTGTATTATCATGTTCACATTATATACTTGATGTCATGACGCGCTGACGTCTGGGTTTTGCATGGCCCAGATTCCATACCTTTGTCGTCGACCGAGCAGGAGTACTTCAGCCAGCAGGCTGAACTGTGAGTTCTTTAGAGTTTAGTTTATTTATGTCATTTCATTTCCAGATGTGAGCCCGCATTATGGGACGTACTGTTTATTCTTGTATTGGATCATTAGCTTCCGCACTTATTGTTTATTGATTCTTGTTATTATGGATTTGGACATGTATTAGTTTAGTTTATTTTACTGTTCTTGATATCTATACAACCGTAATGTGACTGTGGACGGATGCGTCCCACCCACAGGTAGCATGGTTGGCTATGTCACGTGCCCAAATCTTGCGTACTCTGGGAAGCGGGGCGTGACAGTAAAGGGAAAGCGACTTTCGTCGCCAACGCTCAACAACAACCAAGTAACCCGAGACCGGTTGTTCGCCAAAGCAATAAGCCACGATCTCTCGATGAGAAGTTGAGACGTCCTTACTCATTCCCTCAGGATAAAACAAGGAGACTGTTCGAACTGGTAATGCGCAACAGGCTTATCACTCTGCCGGATCCGAGACACCCACCGCAACTTGGTGACGTCAACCATCCTAACTATTGTCCCTACCATAGAGTAGTGGGTCACTCAATCGAAGATTGCTACATCTTCAAAAACTGGGTTGAAGACTAATACCAACAAGGCAAGTTTGCGCTGTCTGAAAACTGGAAGGTGAACCCGCCACAACCACATGCTCCGAAAAAGATGGATATGCCGGGGGCATCGTGCTCATTCATAGAGAAAGCCCCATGGACCGAAAAGTCCGTAAACTAGAAATTCGCCTCAAATATGGCAACGATGGACCGAAACATTCTTAAACTAACAATTGACCGAAACGTCGGTAAACTACTACGAACCGCAGCATCCTAAGGCTGACAAAAAAAAATGGCACGTCCATAAGCAAAACGGGCACGGATGAAAACCCGAAAGGGCTCCGTGAATAAAAACAGCAGGGCTACCAGCGAGTTTGTGAAAACCCGAAAGGGCGCAATCTCGTTAAAAGACACTTGCGAGGTCCTCTCGACCTTGTAAGAAGAAAATACATGCGTGAGATCCTTACAACCACGAAGGAGCAACTCACATAAGAATCCTCACGATTCCTATGGAGAAAATACACTTACGAGATCCCCACGACTCGTAAGGAGAATTCCTATATGAGACCCTCACGGCTCATAGGATTTGAAAAGCCTTAAGCTACAGGGATCTAAACCTGTTCTTAAGCCATCATACGCCCCAATTTGCCCTACAAGCGGTTCAATATTGACCCTTGTATACAATCCACGGGCACAAATAAACGTCTCCCCCACCAAGTTCACGCCAATGGCGTGAAATTTCCCCGCTTGGTGAACAACACTTGTAAGTCCTCTCGACTTATAAGGAGAAAATGCTCTTATGAGATCCTTACGACTTATGAGAGAACATACACTTAGGAATCCTCACGATTCCTAAGGAGAAAAGACACCTACGAGATCCTCACGACTCGTAAGGAGAAACACCTTTATGAGACCCTTACGGCTTATGAAGTCAAAAGCCTTAGTCGACAGGATCTTAACCCTGTCTGCTAAGCCACCTTTGTTCGAACCGACAAAAGGCAGATGATGATTCGCTCCTGGCAATGTCCCAGTGGTAGCGATACTGATGCTTGAATCGGAATCAAATTCCAAGTTCTTTCACGGCAAATGATGATTCGCTCCTAGCAATATTCCAGTCGCAGTGATGCTGATGCTAAGACTGGCACCAGATTCCAAGTTCCATACTCGCGATAAAAAAATCAGCGAGCCAAAAATGCATATGAAATAGCCGAAATAATGGGGCAACTTGCAACGAAATCAGCAAGTAAAATATATGCATACAAAATAGCCGAAATGATTGGGTAACTCGCAATAAAAAGCAGCGGGTAAAAAGAAAAAAATAGCCGAAATGATTGGGCACCGCGAAAAATAGCCGAAATGATTGGGCAATCGCGGCTTTCGCAATATAAAAAGCTGAAATGATAGAGTATTGCGGAAAGAAAACAAAATACGTATAAAATGAAACTTCTGCTCTGCAGGTAAGTCCATACTAACCCCTGTATACAATCCATGGGCATAAACGAAAAGGGAACCACATTTCCTGACAGACTCTGTCAAAGAGAGGGTCAGATTTCAACGGCAACATCTACAGCCTGGAGACCGACAACGGCGTTCCTCCTCATTCCAGCAGGATACGGACGCGACATCACTAATCGGAGCCACGGCAAAGTCCCCGGTTCCAAGACTCTACGGTTTACAGACAACCTAGAGTCGACCCGACACCACAGAAAGCGGAAATACGTCGGCCAATGAACTCCGTCTCGGAAATACGTCATCCAATGACCCCGTCTCGGAAATACGTCAACCCTGACACCGCAGAAAGTGGAGTACACAGCAGGAGGCAGAGCACGTCAACCTAGACACCGCAAAAAGCAGAACAAGTCAACCAACCCCAAGGAAATCAGTTTCCTTGACAAATATCTCGATTCAGGGAAATCAGGGTCCTTGATGAGAACCTCTCGATTCGCGTCGACCCATAAGGAAATCAGCGTCTTTGCAGGAATCTCTCGATTCGTCTCAACCCCAGGGAAATCAGTGTCCTTGGCGAAATATCTCGATTCAGGAAAATCAGCGTCCTTGATGAGAACCTCTCGATTCGCGTCGACCCGCAAGGAAATCGGTGTATTTGCAGGAATACCTCGATTCGTCTCAACCGCCAGGGAAATCAGTATCCTTGACAAATTTCTCGGTTCAGGGAAATCAGTGTTCTTGATGAGAACCTTGATTCGCGTCGACCCGTAGGGAAATCAGTGTCTTTGCAGGAATCTCTCGATTCGTTCAACCCTAGGGAAATCAGTGTCCTTGGCTCAACTTCTCGATTCAGGGAAATCAGCGTCCTTGACGAGAACCTCAATTCGCGTCGACCCGCAAGAAAATCAGCGTCTTTGCAGGAATCGCTCGATTCGTTCAACCCCATGGAAATCGGTGTCCTTGGCCAAACTATCTCGATTCAGGGAAATCAGCGTCCTTGACGAGAACTTCTCGATTTGTTTCGACCCGCAGGGAAATCAGTGTCTTTGCAGGAATCTCTTGGTTCGTCTCAACTCCAGGGAAATCAGTGTCCTAGGCCAAACTATCTCGATTCAGGGAAATCAGCGTCCTTGACGAGAACTTCTCGATTCGTTTCGACCCGCAGGGAAATCAGTGTCTTTGCAGGAATCTCTCGATTCATCTCAACTCCAGGGAAATCAGTGTCCTTGACCAAACTATCTCGATTCAAGGAAATCAGCGTCCTTGACGAGAACCTTTCGATTTGTGTCGAGCCGCAGGGAAATTAGTGTCCCCGCGCATTAAAAGAAAATTCTCTTGTGAGATCCTTACGATTCTCAAGAGAAAACGCCCTTAGGAGTCCTCATGACCCCTAAGGAGAAAATACACTTACGAGATCCTCACGACTCGTAGGGAGACAAAAGTCTTTATGAGACCCCCACGGCTCATAAAATTGAAAAGTCATAGGCGACAGGATCCTAACCCTGTCTCCTAAGCCATCATTACCTTGCAAGGAGGTCAAGATAGACTATCTACGGGCTACACTCTCCGGAGTCGAACATCGACAAAGAGGGAAACAATCACTTATGAGTCCTCTCGACTTGTAAGGGAGAAAATTCTCTTGTAAGATCCTTACGACTCTCAAGAGAAAACGCACTTAGGAGTCCCCACGACTCCTAAGGAGAAAATATACCTACGAGATCCTCACGACTCGTAGGGAGAAAAATCTTTGTGAGACCCTTATGGCTCATAAAATTGAAAAGTCTTAGGCGGCAGATCTAAACCTGTTTCCTAAGCCATCACTACCCTATAAAAAGTTCAAGATAAACTGTTATCTACCATCTACAGGCCACACTTGCCAAAGTTACGTGCCATTGAAATGGAGGAATTACTCATGAGCATATAAATTACTACACGCCAGACTAAGATACAAAAAAATCGAAGGGCGCAACTCATGGGGGCTGAGGGTTTAGAACTATATCCCTTAAGAGTTGAGATTTGAGTCAATGATAAATGACTACGCTTGTGTCCGCTCGTTATCTTTTCAGATCAAGATTCTGAAGGTTATACGCTATGAAGTACTCTGCACTACTTCACCCACGTACATACTTACGTGGGCAAAGTAGTGGGGGGCATTTGTTCCCGACAAAATCTTCGGCCAAGAGTTATTTGTTCCTGTTTATGCCGGCTTAAGTTTCGTTTACAGATATGTGTGAAACCAGGCTCATTCATATACACACATGCACACATCAAAAGAAGAACAGATGTTCAACGACAAAACCAAAGCATTTAATTGAACATTTTATTCTGCAGGAAATAGATCACCAAACATGGGATCCAAAGTATAGGGATTTACAAAACAATGGATAAAACTATCCAACTCCCTCTCTGCCTTCTCCACCATGGCAAAGCGGCGATCTTCACGAGCAGTAGCTACCCATCGGTCAGCACCGCACCCATCAGCAAAGGCTGACATGACGACCCGCTGAGCCCGTATCTGGCTTAGCAGCCGAACGGAGCGATCCCTCAGAGCTTTGGTGATCAAAAGTGCCTCGTGGAAGCACTCGATCTTGTCTTCCGCGGCGTCGAGCATTGCCGGAGTCATCTCCGCCGGAGGAGGGGGAATATCATCGATCACGGACAAGAAAACCATCCAGAGCCAAATGGAGTCGATGGGGAGAGGAGATCCTTTACGAGTCAAGAGCTCGTGCAGCGCTGCGTCGCATTGGTCATCCGTAAGAGTAGGGTTCACCAAGCGCGCAGCAAAACGAGAAACAATTTCCTCAATAGGCACCTTCCATGGCTGCCGGCGAGCATGTGGGCGATTGCAAGCTATAACTCTTCTCTGTCAAAATGATTCTCTAAAAAGTAAGAGAGAAGAGAAGCACCGCTTCAGATTATAAATGGAGACATTTAAGTCTAGGCACAGAAAATGATGTGCATGATGGAACTATTTCCAAGATCTGGGAAAGAGAAGTTTGACTCAAGAAAAGCGGAGAGAGAAGGTGAAAAGACACCTTCAGTAATGAGGCAGTACCTCATAAGAGGGTCGGCGCTAAGAGTCAAAGACTCTGAGGCAGCGCTCACGTGCAAAGCACGAGAGTGCAAGCGCCAAGTGCGCCAGTGCTAAGAGTCAAAGACTCTGAAGCAGCGCTCGCGTGTAAGGCACGAGAGCGCCAAGCGCCAAGTGCGCCAGGGCTAAGAGTCAAAGACTCTGAAGCAGCGCTCACGTGCAAGCGCCAAGCGCTAGAACTAAATGTTCCCCACCCTTGGATCAAAGATCCAACAAAGATGACTAAAAATCATCAAGCCACCTCTGAAAATTAGAGCACCGTTGGATCAAAGATCCAAGGGTGATTAAAAATCACCAAGATACAGAATAAGTTCTGTATGGGGAAAGATTTTCCCAATTTTGTTAAAAACAAGAAGATTGCCTTCTGTGAAATAGAAGCCCTACGATCAAAGATCCAACGGTGGGAAACATCCCCAAATCAATTAGAGAAAAGATCTCTTCAACCGATTCAACAAATCAGCCTCCACAATATAAAGGACCCAAGACTTCAAGTCTTAAAGAGAAGAAACTCCTCATAAGTTTCACAGAGAACCCCCCCAAACTTTGAGAAATTTCAAAGAGAAGAGAAAGCTCTCAGAAGAAGAATTTCTTCAAGGTAAATAAAAAAAAGAGATCTAAATATCTCATCAAGAGGAAGAAGAACTTTGTTTTCTTTCTAGATCATAAATCTATAAGACAGATGTATTTTACAAAAAGAGATTGGAACATCTCATCATAAAAAGGGAGGGAGAAAAACTTAATTCTCTTCAGATCATAGATCTATAAAATAAAGACAAAGTCTTTCACAAAAAAACAAAGAGATCATGGTGTCTCATAAAAAAAAGTGAGAAGAACATAGTTCTCAGATCCATGAGACAAAGTCTCTTATAAAGGAGAGTTTAATTCTCAGAACGCAGAACTGATCAAAGCTGCCTAAAAAGAGCCTTAGCGCTCCAAGATTGGCGCACAGCGCCGCAGCACCCCTAGCGCTCCAATTTAAAGAAGCGTCCATCGCTCCAAAGTTGGCGCTCAGCGCCAAGCGCACCACGTGTTCCTCACGTGTGCGATACTTCACAAGAAGTGTGTTCCCCTCCGAATCATGGAGATGTGATAAACGTCTAGCCTGAAATTCGGGGTAGATGGCAATTGGAGCTATCCGTCCACCTCACCGAAGATGCCAAGTTGATTTATGGCACCAAGTATCGAAGGTTTAAACGGATGCGGCCGATATAGCAGACTTCATCAGATTCCCCCTCTTTCGAGGGGTTTTTGATTGTGGGGACGCTCTTCCCTGCAAGCGCAAACCCCTGCAGTTAATTACGCTACCGCATCGCGGTAACAACTTTCTCCTTCTCCAGATGGTCACTTCGTGTCGTGGGTGTTTGTTTTGTTTGTGGTTGCCCGTGGATTGTATACGGAGACTAATTTATGTTGTCGCCCGTAGGACATGGATTAGTCCAAATCCGTATTTTCTTAGATTTGGGTTTAGGGTTTTGGTTTAAGGATACCTCAGTCTCATTTTGGACTAAGATCAACTTAAACATTTATTAAGGATACGTTAGTCGAATTTCCAGACTAAGATCAACTTAACAGGATCATTTAGATCCAACAAAAGAGCATTTAGATTCTATTGTTTAGTTTAGGGACATTTCGGTCGATTTCCAGTTTAGGGACATGGTGGTCCATTGAATGTATGGCCGTCGGGACCCGTCGCCTCTCTGAAGACGTTGAAGGATTATAAAGACAAATATCAGAGGAGTTCAGAGATGTACCCTTGAACCAATGTTGGTTGGGAGATCTATAGTCCAATTTGGGGCTAGAGTCTGTTTGAAGGTTTATGATCATATGGGCTCAATTGATAGGAGTTGAACATTTTATTGTTCTGGCTGTTGAACCTTTATTTGGGCTTGGCCCTTTTAATAATGCACAGCATTGGGCTCTGTAATTAAATGCATAGCATTTATATTTGTCCTGTTAGACCTTTTTTTGGGCTCTGCCCCTTTTAAATAATGCATAGCATTTTAGTGATCTGATAATGCGCCACGTGGCCTATCAGGCGCTTTGCGCCAATTAAAGAGCGCAAGGCGCCAGCGCACGTGGAGGTGACACGTGTCACGCTCTGCTGAGCGCAAGTCTGTTAGCGCAGTGCGCTGCGCCAGGTGCTGCGCTATTGCGCTGTTGACACATGGCGCGCTCTGGTGCAGTGCGCCATTCCAAGAGCGCAGCGCTCTGTTTTAGAAGCGCAAAGCGCAGATTGTTCTGTGGTTGACACGTGGCACGCTCTGGTGCAGTGCGCCAATCCAAAAAGCGCAAAAGCGCATTTCAAAAGTGCAAGACACTATCCAATAGCGCAGAGCGCATCTTGATCAAATTTAGATCAAAGAACAAATTGTTTGTTCTCTCAAAAGAGGTTCTACCTCAACATTCAAGAACCAATGGTTCATCAAAAGGCTGTGCCTTTATATAGATCAAAAGATCTAAGAATGAAGTAAATTACTTCTTTTATTTTTTTTATGATTGGATCTTTCTGATTTTTTTTCTTTTTATTGAAGATCTTGATCTTGTTCTTAGATTTTTGATCTTTTTAGAAGAGATTCTTCTTCTTTTTTTTGTAATGAGATGATTTCATCTCTGTTCTTCAAGAATCAAATTCTTTACCTTCAAAGATGAAGAAGATGATCTTCTTTCTTCAAAGGCTTGCCTTTCAAATTTTTCAGAGGGTTCTCACTTTTTTGTATTTCTGTATCTGTGAGACTTGGAGTCTAGGGGCCTTTATATAGGGCCAATTGGTTTGTTAGGTTAGTTACAGAGATCTTTCTCTGATTGATCTGGGGATATTTCCCCACTGTTGGATCTTTGATCCTAAGGCTTCTGTTTTACAGAAGACAATCTTATTTTAATAAGATTAGAAAGATGTTTCTAGAATTTTAATTCTGATTAATTAAATAATTTATTATTTAAATTCCAGTGCTGGCGCAGTTGGCGCTAGGCACCTGCGCTTGACGCGTGTCGCGCAGCGCAGAGCGCAGTGCGCCTGCGCTTGACACGTGTCGCACAGCGCAACTGCGTTAGCGCGCCTGTGTTTGATAAGTGGCGCGCAGCGCAGAGCGCAGTGCACCACTGTTTGACACGTGGCGCGCAGCGCAGAGCGCAACTTATCTGAAGCGTTGCTTCCTTTATTTTTAAAAAAATCTGAATTTTAAAACAGAGCCTTGCTCTGATTGGGGGTGCGCTGCCTTGGGCGCAGCGCTCCTTCCGCTGGCGTGTCTGCTTTTGACACGTGGCGCTCTGCGCGCAGCATAAGGGATCTGAAGCGTTGCTTCACCTTTTGAATTTTGAAATTCAAACAGAGCTTTGCTCTGATTGGGGGAAACAGAAGCATTGCTTCGTTTCCCGCCTTGGAACTTGAACAGAGCTCTGCTCTGATTGGGGAAACAAATGCCCCCCACCGTTGCGCTTACGTGGCCCCAAACGTGAGCACAGCAGTGACAGAATCTCAACCGTTGGGTCAACTTTTGGAAGTTGAAACGGCTCTCAATGCCTATAAATAGGACCTTTGGTCCCTTGGATGATTTTCATCTCTTTTCTTGAGAATTTTTATTCAGAGCCTTGCTCTTTCGTTCAAGAACTTTTAAGAATTAGAACTCTAGAAAATTTTAGGTAAAAATTTAAATATTAAATTAAATTAGATTAGTTTTAAGAGCCTTGCTCTTAATAGATCTCTGATCTACAGAAAACCCATTTAGGGTTTCACTTAGTAGAGCTTTGCTCTATAGGTCTAAAGGGATCTAAAGGGAACTGAAGAGAACCCTATTAGGGTTCCATTAATAGAGCTCTGTTCTCTCTTAAAAGATTTTTCTTGTATTTTCCTAATTCATCAATGGAGGTTTGCTCCTTCCAAATCATATAGAAGAACTCTTAAGAGTTTTTCATGGATCTTGGAGGTTAAAGAGGGTATTTTATTTTTTGATGAATTATATCGTTTTGCTTAATCAGTCTGTTTGCTAATTTTGTTGATTTTCTTTTACAGAAGTAATGGACGCCCACATGTACGACCTTGATGAAATCATCTCTTATGGAGACATTCGCCGACTCGGCCGTTCTCAGAATCGAGAATTTACAAATGCCGAGTGTGCCGAAATTATGAGTCGCTTCGACGCATATAATGGTCAACTGCTTCCTCGACGCTTCCCTCTCCTGAAGCTTATTGTGGGAGCAATTTAGGAAGCGCTTCCCCTATTCTTTACCGGCGTGCCGCTTAGCGCATTGGATGCCGCCGAGGATAAGGTGCACTCGGTGTACCTGATGAACCTAATCTCGAAGAGACGGTGAGACAATCTTGTCGATCTCTTGCACCAGGCCTTTCAACAGTCCGCCATTCTTGCTGCCTATCGGAGGGTGGAGGACATCAGTGGGGATCCTGACGCCCGTGCTCGTGAAAGGAAGCACACTAGGATGGTTCACCAGGCTTGGAAAGTCTTGGACAAGGTCACTTTCGAGTTCCTCAATCCATATCCGGGATTTGAGGTTTTGCCGTTGTAATCATTTGGATAATGTCTTTGTTTATTTCTTTATAATTGTAAGAACCTTTTGCAATATGAATGGAAAATTTCTCATTTTGGTGTGTTTTATTTCATGTTGCAAATCGGATGTTCTTTTGTCGCTTTCTTCTCTTTGCTGTGTTGTTTGCCATGCGATTTTAACAAGTGCGGTCTGTAAATAGCGTACAGCTGTCAGTCTTAGGCTCTTTGTAGAGTAATGATGGCTTCGAAAACAGGATTAGGATCTGTCATCTAAGACTTTTCAACTTTATGAGCCGTGAGGGTCTCATAAAGAATTTTCTCCCTACGGGTCGAGAGGATCCCGTAGGTGTATTCTCTCCTTAGGAATCGTGAGGATTCCTAAGTGCGTTTTCCCTTATGAGTTGTAAGGATCTTATAAGAGAATTTTCCCTCTTACGAGTCGAGAAGACCCGTAAGCGGTTGTTTCCCTCCTTATTGAGATTCGACTTTGGAGAGTGTGACCCGTGAATAGTATGCAAAAGTCCATTTCGGACCGACTTGCACGGCCCCAGTGCTTAGGAAACAATTTTTTTAATCCCTGCTGCCTACATAGTCACATAATTCGTGAATTATTCGCCGAATTCGCGAATTATTCGCGAATTTTTGTTTAGACGAATTATTCTCCGAATTAATCGCCATTGCCGAACTGGCCGAATAATTTGCGAATTATTCGCGAATAATTCGCGAATTATTCCCGAATTATGTGAAAAAACAGCGAATAATTCAGAAAACAGTCAATAATTCACAAAATCAAAACCTAGCGTCTCATATATTAATTTATTGCTCGAAATCCTTCCCGAACATTTCCCGAACACTTACCGAATCTTTCCCGAATACCTGCCGATTTTTTCCGAATAGTTTTCCGAATCCGAATTTTCGACCTCGCCGAATTATACCCGAATGACGAATTTGTGACTATGGCTGTCTAAGGCTTTACCTTACGAGTCGAGAAGAATCGAGCATTTCTCGCAAGGATATCCTAATGTCACAGTTAATCTCTGCTCTTTACGACAGAGGTATGTTAGGGTCTGTGGTACTAGGGTTTTGTCCGTCGTACCATCGCGTCGGCTGATGTATTCCTCGATAGGCAAACTTGCTGTTCGAGTAGCCTTGCGACTGTCGTGTCTCTGATCCCTTCGGGGGCTGGACAAGACGTCTTCAAGCAATTCTCCTAGGCAGTTTGACCGTCGGAAGAGCAAGCGTTAGGAATTTTGCCATGCCGCTTTTTACTTGAGGTTAGGCTCATTTTGGAGAGCCCCGATGAGTCATAACCACTCCGCGCTGGTGTGGGATGATCTCCGATAGTCTTTCAGGTTTTATATGAGTTGCCGTCAAGACCCTGAAGTTAGGAATTTGGCCTTTGCTTCGTTTGCTGGCATTGCGTCTGCTGTATCGAGATGAATGTTGCGGTTGTCTCTAGGTTGCTGGTGAACCGTCGAGGTTTGGAACTAGGGATTTTGCTGTGGCTCCGTTGTTTGATTGTCGCGTCTGAATCCTGCTGGAGGAAGAATGCTGTAGTGACATATCGTCTGTTATGTCGAGACGAACGTCGAGGTGGTGATCACTCCATGCTGGCGTGAGATGATCTCCGATGGTCTTTCCGATTTTATATGAGTTGCCGTCAAGACTTGAAGCTAGGAATTTAGCCTTCGCTTCGTTTACTGGCATTGCGTCTGCTGTATTGAGACGAATGTCGCGGTTCTCTCTAGGTTGCTGATGAACCGTCAAGGTTTGGAACTAGGGATTTTGCCGTGGCTCCGTTGTTTGATTGTCGTGTCTGAATCCTGCTGGAGGAAGAACGCTGTAGTGACATATCGTCTGTTGTGTCGAGACGAACGTCAAGGTGGTGATCACTCCATGCTGGTGTGAGATGATCTCCGATGGTCTTTCCGATTTTATATAAGTTACCGTTAAGACCCTGAAGCTAGGAATTTGGCATTCGCTTCGTTTTCTTTGGCGTGTCCGAATCCTGTTGGAGGAAGGACGCTATTAGTGACATCTTATCTGCTGTATCGAGACGAACGTCGAGGTGGTGACCACTCCGCGCTGGTGCGGGATGATCTCCGATTGTCTTTCAGGCTTTATATGAGTTGCCATCAAGACCCTGAAGCTAGGAATTTGGCTTTTGCTTCGTTTGCTTTGGCGTGTCCGAATCCTTTTGGAGGAAGGATGCTATTAGTGACATCTTCTCTGCTGTATCGAGACGAACGTCGAGGTGGTGACCACTCCACGCTGGTGCGGGATGATCTCCGATTGTCTTTCAGGTTTTATATGAGTTGCCATCAAGACCCTGAAGTTAGGAATTTGGCTTTTGCTTCATTGTTTTGGCGCCTCCAAATCCTGCTGGAGGAAGGGCGATGTAGTGACATCTCATCTGCTGTATCGAGACGAGCGTCGATGTGGAGCTAGGATTTTTCCGTCACTCTGCTTTGTTTTGGCCATGAGGTCTTTTGTTGACGCTGCATCTACATCCTGCTAGACTGCAAAGGAACGCCGTTGTTGACATTGCGTCTGCTGTAACGAGACGAATGCTGAGGTGGAGTTGGGATTTTGCCATTACTCCGCTTTGTTTCGACCATGAGGTCTTTTGTTGACGTTGCATCTGCATCCTTCTGGAATGCGAGGGAACGTCGGTGTTGACATTGTGTCTGGTGTGACGAGATGAATGTTAAGGTGGTCTCTAGGTTGTCTGGAAACCATCAAGATTTGGAGTAGGGGTTTTGCTGTAGCTCCAGGGTTGATTACAGCGTCCGAATCCTGCTGGAATAGGGAGGAACGTTGTTGATGATCTCTGGGCTACCCTTGAACCGTCGAGATTTTGGCTTCGTTTTCCGATGAAGCCTGATGGGATGATATGGTTCTCTCTTTGTTTGCACCCCTGGATTGTATACAGGGATTGATATGATATCACCTGTAGGGCATAAATTTCATCATTTTTTTATTTCTTTCCGCGATGCTTTATCATTTCAGCTTTAATATCGTGAAGGTCGCGATTGCCCAATCATTTTGGCTATCTTTCGCGGTGCCCAATCATTTCGGCTATTTATTTCATTTTTACTCGCTGCTTTTTATTACGAGTTGCCCAATCATTTCGGCTGTTTTTTTTTATTTTTACTCGCTGATTTTTATTGCGAGTTGCCCAATCATTTCGGCTGTTTTTGTATGCATATATTTTTACTTACTGATTTCGTTGCAAGTTGCCCCATCATTTCGGCTGTTTCATGTGCATTTTTGGCTCGTTGACTTTTTGCTACGAGCATGGAACTTGGAATCTGGTGCCAATCTTAGCATCAGCATCGCTGTAACTGGAATATTACCAGGAGCGAATCATCATTTGTCATGAAAGGACTTGGAATTTGATACCGATTCAGACATTAGTATCGCTACAACTGGGATATTGCCTAGGAGCGAATCATCATTTGCCTCTGTCGATGTCGAACAAAGGTGGCTTAGCAAACAGGGTTAGGATTCCATCGACTAAGGCTTTTGACTTCATGAGCCGTAAGGGTCTCATAAAGGTATATCTCCCTACGAGTCGTGAGGATCTCGTAGGTGCGTTTTCTTCTTAAGAATCGTGAGGATTCCTAAGCGTATGGCTTCTCGTAAGTCGTAAGGATTTTACAAGAGTATTTTCTCCTTCTAAGTCAAGAGGACTTACAAGGGCTGTTCACTGTACGAGCATATCCCTAGTCACGGATTGGGCTTTGTTAGGGAAATATTTATTCGTGCCCGTGGATTGTATACAAGGGTCAATACTGAACCACTTGTAGGACAGTATCGGAGATTGTGGGGGCTGCTTAAGAACAGGTTTAGATCCCTGTGGCTTAAGACTTTCAAATCTTATGAGCCGTGAGGGTCCCATAAGAGGGTTCTCCTTACGAGTCGTGAGGATCTCGCAAGTGTAATTTCTCCTTAGGAATCGTAGAGATCCCTAAGTGTGTTGCTCCCTTGTGAGTCGTAAGGATCTCACGCAGGTGATTTCTCCTTACAAGGTCGAAAGGACTTTGCAAGTGTCTTTTAACGAGATTGCGCCCTTTCGGGTTTTCACAAACACCCGCCGGTAGCCCCGCTGTTTTTACTCACGGAGCCCTTTCGGGTTTTCATCCGTGCCCATTTTACTTATGGACATACCTTTTTTTTTAAACGAGATTGCGCCTTTTCGGGTTTTCACAAAACTCGCCGGTAGCCCTGCTGTTTTTACTCACGGAGGCCTTTCAGGTTTTCATCCGTACCCATTTTGCTTATGGACATACCGTTTTCCTTTTTTTATTTTTATTTTTATTTTTATTTTTATTTTTAGTATCAGCTTTGGGATGCTGCAATCCACCATAGTTTATCGACATCTCGGTCAACGGCTAGTTTTAGGACATAGTGGTCCGTCGTTAGTTTAGGGACATTTCGGTCCACTGTTAGTTTTAAGGACGTTTCGGTCCGCCGTCGCCGTATTTGAGGCGAATCTCTAGTTTACTGACTTTTCGGTCTATGGGGCTTTCCCTATGAATGAGCATAATGCCCTCGGCATATCCATCTTTCTCGAAGCATGTGGTTGTGGCGGGCTCACCTTCCAGTTCTCGGACAACGCGAACTTGCCCCGTTGGTATTGGTCTTCAACCCAGTTTTTGAAAACGTAGCAGTTTTCGATCAGATGGCCTAATACTTGGTGGTAAGGGCAGTAATTAGGATTGTTGTCTTCATTCAGTTGTAGCTGGCATTTCGGCTCCAGTAGAGTGATAAGCCCGTCGCGCACTGCTAGTTCGAACAGTGTCCTTATTTCATCCCGGGAAAATGAGTAAGGACGTTTCAACTTTTCATAGAGGGGTTGCCGCTTGTTGCTTTGGCGAACAACCGGTCTAGGGTCACTCGATTGTTGTTGAGTGTTGGTGACGAAGGCCGTTTTTTCCTTCCCTTTATCCCTTTTGTTCGATCCCTTGTTTGCAGGTCCGGGATTCTTTCCGGGTAGCGTGCAATTGCACGGATGAATGTTCTCGCAACTCCTCAATTCTTTCGTTTCAGAGATGGATTCCTTGAAGAGAGGGCGAGGGCTACTTTTTCGTCGGAGTCGCTCCCGAAGGCGAGAACTCGCGGTCCCTCGGGATCAACCTTATGACAATTGCCGGCGGTTCTTTTATGCTCATCTGTCGCATTTTTCCGCCGTCTACGAGCTTCATGCTTTGTCCTGTTGAAGTGTTGCCTGTGAGCGACATATTCTTGCCACCAACACTTAAAGGAGTTGCAGTCTTCAGTAGGATGTGCGATCTTCTGATGATATAAGCAGAAGTTAGGATGCACGTCCGCTTCATCAAGATTTATACCACCAGGAGAATTTTCTCTGAAAGAGGACAGCTTCATTCCCATTGATATGGCTTTGGCGAATCGTTTCCTTGTCTTGATCCTGCTTTCATTTGCGGTGGATGTACTTTGATCTGGTGGGAGTGTTTCGACCCTTTTATCTAGTCGCCGGCGTTTGGCCTTTTCAAATATGGCCATCTCACGCTCCCGATCGGCTTTACTTCTCAGGAGAGCTTCATTTAGGAAAGCGTCGATCATTTCATCTGACGGCCCCAGAAGTTCCGATTCAGGCTCTGCCCCCAGTTTCTTTATGCAAGGAGCCTCTTCGTTGTCTAGCGATGAATGAGAGATCGCATGGCAACTTGCTATATAATCCTTGGATTCGTCTGACGATTCTTCTCCATCATCTCCGTCCTCAAGAACGTGGCTGAGGAACTCTTGGAGCATGATTGGAGTCCGCGCCTTCTGGTTATACTCTTCCAGCGCATCAATCTGCCTTTGTAGGTCCGTACGCTTGTCGCCAGGCTTCACGGGCTTCTTGGATTTCTTCGCCTTTTTCGAAGATTTCGACGGCTGGGTGTGAAAGCTTTGGCTATCACCACCAATATCTGGAGTTGGGCGCAGCTTCAGCATCCCCTTGATGATCTCAGGTTCCAACGGGTTCTTCCATCTGATCGCCGGGTATGTCTGAAGATCATTCAGTGTTTTTTTTATCTTGGCCGAAAGAGCCACCTCCCATGGAGCTTCCTCAACAAAAGAGCACATTGCCCCCGGTGTGTTTGTTTTCTTAGGAGTGTGAGGCTGTGGCGGGTTCACCTTCCAGTTTTCGGATAGAGCGAATTTGCCTTGTTGGTACTGATCCTCGATCCATCCCTTAAAGACGAAGCAATCTTCGATTAGATGGCTTACCGCTTGGTGGTAAGGGCGGTAATTAAGATCGTTGATATCGCCTGGCTGCAATGGACATTTTGGACTCGGCAGATTGATGAGTCTGTTGCGCACTGCCAGCTCGAACAGTCTCCTCGTTTTATCCTGAGGAAACGAGTAAGGACGTCCCAGTCTCTCCTCGAGGGATGGGCGTGGACGCACGTTGTTTTGGCGAACAACCGGCTTTGAGTTGCTCGGCTGTTGTTGAGTATTGGCGACGACGATCGCTTTCCCTTTTCCTTTCTCATTTCGAGAGTCTGGCTTTGGAAGAGACGGTCTGTGACCCATCTGGTCCATTTGGGCCAGTTTGTCGATCAAGGCCTGGAAAGTAGTTGGCTTGAAGAACATCATAAATTTCGAGATGGTCGCTTGCGGATCAAGAGTGCCCACGAACATGCCTACCGCAGGTGCTTCTTCGATGCGGTTCGCACTTCGACCATAAGTTTCGCCACCGTATTGCGTATTGGACCCACGTCTCGCCTGGCTTCACCCTGGCATTAATCAGTGCCGTTATCGGGGTACGTTCACTAGCACTCACGAATCTTTGTGTAAACAGTAGCTCCATTTCCGTAAATGTTTTGACAGAGTCGTTAGGTAGCTCCGAATACTATTCAAAGGCAGTTTCTGCTAAGCTGCCGATGAATTGGCGAAGCAACAGTTTGTCGTCGCCTCCAGTGTTGCCGCATAAGGCTCTGAATTGAAGGACATGCTGATGTTGATTCCCTGTCCCCTTGTATACATGGAATTTAGGGATCGTATATTCCGGCGGGTAACTGATTTGGTCATACTAGCCCGGATAGGGTCGTCGGGTTCTAACAATTTGCCCAGCCGCTTCATTTGCCTGATGAACTCGTATCTACTGAGCTATATAGTCGTCTAGTGTGGCTTTGGGAATGGTTTCCTCCTTAGCTGCTGAATGAGCCGGAGGAGGATTAGATGTCTCCCCTCTATCGTCTTCAATAATGATCGGAGGGTCTTCAGCTGGAGGGTCCGGCTGTAACACCATTCCTACCATGTCTTGGAAGAGAAGCGCCATTTGTTTTATGTTGGCAGCTTGTTCTGCTGCCTCTCTGTCCTTCTTTTCGAGGACTCTGCGTACGAAGTCAGCGTCAGTTTCCTGTTCGTGACGCTGTTCTAATGATGTTTCCAGGCTTTCTTTTGGCCCGGTGAGTGCGGCCATCACAGTCATCATCTCTTGAAGCTTCTGTTGTTGCTCCTGGGCTTTTGTAATGGATTGGGTGAGCGGTCGGTGACCCGTCGAAGCGCGGCTATCCTCTTTCCCGGATGCCATATAGACAGTGTGCACCGTTATGCCCCCAGACTTGGGGTGTTTAGATTCAGTGTCTTTGCGATTTGCCAAAGACGCAAGAATCTTCTCCGACCTCCTTCTTTTGTGAGCGGTCGAAGTTGAGGGGGCCGTTGTAGTGGGCATCCAGATAGCTTTTCGTGGCTTGACAGGATGGCTTTCTTCCTGTCGAACCTTCAGCTTCTTCTATTGGTGGAGATAGTCTTGATCCATTATGAAGTCTTGGACTTGCCGCCAGACCTTGTAAATTTTAGAGGACAGCCGTTGAGGGGGCTGCTCCAGCTTCACCTTTGGGGCATTATCTACAGGTGTAGGAGATCTTCTCAATACGGCAGTTGGCGAGTTTTTGCGCACCCTTCTTCGTGGTTCAAAGCTATTCCCGGTCGGAACAGTAACATTGATTTCCACCATCGGAGCTGGCGGAGTTAGCCCAGAGGGGGAGTTGCCCCCAGCCTTCCTTATCCGGTGCCAGTGACGACGGCGAGCATGTTGCGCGATTGGAGTTGGTTTAGCCGTAGGGGTGACCTCCTCATGCCCCCTGTGTTGGTCAAAATTCGCTGGTATCAGCCTTTTAAAGACCGACCCCCGTTGAATGGGGACGGCCAACCTATCAAAAGCAAACTTCCGAGTAGGGGAAGCAACCTTGGTGATTTCGCCTGGAACGGGAGCAGAAATAGTCAGTCTTGTGAAGACCGACCCTTTGGCAGGAGAAACCGCCTTGACGATTTTGGAAGTAGGGATGGCTATCCGTTTCGGGATAACGCCTTCTGGTATTGCAGGCTTCTTCATGGGCCCGTTGGAGCGCTGGCCTAGTCTGTTAAAAACTGAGGCAATGGAGTTGGGCGACCCGTTGAGAGGGGCCGCAGTAGGTGTAAGCCGATCAAAGACCGACTTCTTAGGAGCTTCCGGTGTTGGCACAGGAGCGGTGAAGCTCGTTGGCGAGAGCATGGTCCCGAAAAACAACCCTGTGGTGGCTTGAGTAACATGTTCCATGGGCATCATGACCAGGGAAGCCGCTTGGGGCCCGTAGGTTATGCCCCCAGTTGAGGTAGGACGCGAGTCGCAGCTGCAGTTGGAGCACTTTACGCAAGTAGATGCCATCGCTGTTTTGCTTTCTGTACCAAGAAAAACGCCAAATCTTAGTACCTGGAAACCCAAGGGAAACCATTAACAAACCGCGATTGGTTCGCGAACATGACACATGAAGTGTGGAGTGGAAAGAGGAAAAGATCCCACCGGGTGTGCCAGAATCTGTTCCCCTCCGAATCATGGAAACGCGATAAACGTCTAGCCTGAAATTCGGTGCAGATGCTAATTGGAGCTATCCGTCCACCTCTCCGAAGATGCCAAGTTGATTTATGGCACCATGTATCGAAGGTTTAAACGGATGCGGCCGATGTAGCAGGCTTCGTCAGATTCCCCCTCGTTCGAGGGGTTTTTGATTGTGGGGATGCTCTTCCCTGCAGGCGCAAGCCCCTGCAGTTAATTACGCTACCGCGTCACGGTAACAACTTTCTCCTTCTCCAGATGGTCACTTCGTGTCGTGGGTGTTTGTTTTGTTTGTGGTTGCCCGTGGATTGTATACGGAGACTAATTTATGTTGTCGCCCGTAGGACGTGGATTAGTCCAAATCCGTATTTTCTTAGATTTGGGTTTGGGGTTTTGGTTTAAGAATACGTCAGTCTCATTTTGGACTAAGATCAACTTAAACGTTTATTAAGGATACGTTAGTCGAATTTCCAGACTAAGATCAACTTAACAGGATCATTTAGATCCAACAAAAGAGCATTTAGATTCTATTGTTTAGTTTAGGGACATTTCGGTCGATTTCCAGTTTAGGGACATGGTGGTCCATTGAATGTATGGCCGTCGGGACCCATCGCCTCTCTGAAGACGTTGAAGGATTACAACGATAAATATCAGAGGAGTTCAGAAATGTACCCTTGAACCAATGTTGGTTGGGAGATCTATAGTCCAATTTAGGGCTAGAGTCTGTTTGAAGGTTTATGAGCATATGGGCTCAATTGATAGGAGTTGAACATTTTATTGTTCTGGCTGTTGAGCCTTTATTTGGGCTTGGCCCTTTTAATAATGCATAGCATTGTGCTCTGTAATTAAATGCATAGCATATATATTTGGCATGTTAGACCTTTATTTGGGTTCTGCCCCTTTTAAATAATGCATAGCATTTTAGTGATCTGATAATGCGCCACGTGGCCTATCAGGCACTTTGCGCCAATTAAAGAGTGCAAGGCGCTAGCGCACGTGGAGGTGACACGTGTCACGTTCTGCTGAGTGCAAGTCTGTTAGCCCAGTGCGCTGCGCTATTGCGCTGCTGACACATGGCGCGCTCTGGTGCAGTGCGCCATTCCAAGAGCGCAGCGCTCTGTTTTAGAAGCGCAAAGCGCAGATTGTTCTGTGGTTGACATGTGGCGCGCTCTGGTGCAGTGCGCCAATCCAAGGAGCGTAAAAGCGCATTTCAAAAGTGCAAGGCACTATCCAATAGCGCAGAGCGCATCTTGATCAAATTTAGATCAAAGAACAAATTGTTTGTTCTCTCAAAAGAGGTTCTACCTCAACATTCAAGAACCAATGGTTCATCAAAAGGCTGTGCCTTTATATAGATCAAAGATCTAAGAATGAAGTAAATTACTTCTTTTATTTTTTTTTTTATGATTGGATCTTTCTGATTTTTTTTCTTTTTATTGAAGATCTTGATCTTGTTCTTAGATTTTTGATCTTTTTAGAAGAGATTCTTCTTCTTTTTTTTGTAATGAGATGATTTCATCTCTGTACTTCAAGAATCAAATTCTTTACCTTCAAAGATGAAGAAGATGATCTTCTTTCTTCAAAGGCTTGCCTTTCAAATTTTTCAGAGGGTTCTCACTTTTTTGTATTTCTGTATCTGTGAGACTTGGAGTCTAGGGGCCTTTATATAGGGCCAATTGGTTTGTTAGGTTAATTACAGAGATCTTTCTCTGATTGATCTGGGGATATTTCCCCACCGTTGGATCTTTGATCCTAAGGCTTCTGTTTTACAGAAGACAATTTTCTTATTTTAATAAAATTGGAAAGATGTTTCTAGAATTTTAATTCTGATTAATTAAATAATTTATTATTTAAATTCCAGTGCTAGCGCAGTTGGCGCTAGCGCACCTGCGCTTGACGCGTGTCACGCAGCACAGAGCACAGCGCAACTGCGCTAGCGCGCCTGCGCTTGACACGTGTCGCGCAGCGCAGAGCGCAGCTCAACTGCGCTAGCGTACCACTGTTTGACACGTGGCGCGCAGCGCAGAGCGCAACTTATCTGAAGCGTTGCTTCCTTTATTTTTAAAAAAATCTGAATTTTAAAACAGAGCCTTGCTCTGATTGGGGGTGCGCTGCCTTGGGCGCAGCGCTCCTTACGCTGGCGTGTCTGCTTTTGACACGTGGCGCTCTGCGCACAGCACAAGGGATCTGAAGCGTTGCTTCACCTTTTGAATTTTGAAATTCAAACAGAGCTTTGCTCTGATTGGGGGAAACAGAAGCGTTGCTTCGTTTCCCGCCTTGGAACTTGAACAGAGCTCTGCTCTGATTGGGGAAACAAAGTGCTCTACACTCATTATCTGGCGATCAGCGCCAAGCGCGCCACGTGCTCCTCACGTGTGTGCTATTTCACAAAGAGTGCTCTACGCTCATTGACTGGCGCTCAGCGCCAAGCGCGCCACGTACTCCTCACATGTGCGCTATCTTACAGGAATTGCCTTAGCGCTCTAAGTCCGGCGCTCAGCGCCAAGCGCACCACGTGCTCCTCACGTGTGCGCTGAGGGAACATAAACTGTTCTTTAAATAAAGCCCCAGAGCTTTAATGAGTGCTCAACACTCAATAAAAGACAAAAAGGTTGTCAGAACTCAAAACCAATGCTCAGCATTGTTAAATGAAAAAGGACTGAGCCTAATTAAATGTCCAACATTTTCACTGAGTGGGCCGAGCCTAAGTTGGCCATAGATCCCTACTTTAGATTAATTGAGCCCATATGCTCATAAATCTTTTTAACTGATCTTAGTCCCAAACTTGACTACAGATCTCCCAACCAACATTGGTTCAAGGGTGCATCTTTTCATACCTCTGATATATGTCGTTGTAATTCCTCAACGTCTTCAGAGAGATGGAGGGTCCTAATAACCAATTACTTTTGGTGCATCCCCAAAGGGTTGAACCAAAACCACACAGACTATGACGTCTTTAAACTGTCATGGACTATGACGTCCTTAAACTTATGGACCGCAACGTCCCTAAACTAAACCCCCACAGACTATGACGTCTTTAAACCGGACTATGATGTCCTTAAATTTTACGGATTGTGGGGTCCTTAAACTCATAGACTATGATGTCTTTAAACTTTAAAGACTATGCGTCTTTAAACCGCCACGGACTATAATGTCCTTAAATCCAATGGACCGTAATGTCCCTAAACTAAAATAATAGAGCCCAAATGCTCTTTTGTTGGATCTAAATGATCCTGTTAAGTAGATCTTAGTCTAAAATTAGACTAACGTATTCTTAACAAACGTTTAAGTTGATCTTAGTCTCAAATAAGATTAATGATCCTTAAACCCAACCCAAAACCAAATTTAAGAAAATACGGATTTGGACTAATCCACGCCCTACGGGCGACAACATAAATTAGTCTCCGTATACAATCCACGGGCAACCAAAAATAAAACAAACACGTACGACACGAAGTGACCT
Organism: Agapanthus africanus; assembly: GCA_030015575.1. Lineage (NCBI taxonomy): Eukaryota > Viridiplantae > Streptophyta > Magnoliopsida > Asparagales > Amaryllidaceae > Agapanthus > Agapanthus africanus. Next base: position 606,230,844 of record CM057340.1, read on the forward strand.
TCTGGAGCAGGAAAAAGTTGTTACCGCGATGCGGTAGAGTAATTAACTGTAGTGGCTTGCGCCTGTAGGGAAGAGCGTCCCCACAATCAAAAACCCTTCACAATGTGGGGGAATCTGACGAAGTCTGCTACATCGGCCGCATCTGTTTAAACCTTCGATACATGGTGTCATAAATCAACTTGGTATTTTCGGAGAGGTGGACGGATAGCACCAAATAGCATATGCCCCCAAAATTCAGGCCGGACGTCCCAACGTCCCGGTCGCGTCTTTCGGTGGAGAATAGCCTCGTCTACAAAGTGAATCATAATTTTTTTTCTTGTAATTCCAAATTCTATCTCCCAAAAAAGAAAGAAATTGGGCATTTATGGCATGGTCAGTAGCAACAAAAGATGCAATAAAAGGTGTGGGCCTCATGAGCCTAAAGTTGTGCTTTAAGAATCCACTTGAAAGAGATAGCAACACCTTCCTCATTTGTTCTAAGAGATGTGTGCAGCCATCACACATTTTCCTCATACAATTCTTGCCTTCGTTTACTTGAAGAATCTCCTAAATTATTAATCCCCTAATACATCTATCATGATTTAAACCCCAAGCCAGAGAGACCTTGTAGAGATCACACACACTCAAACACGAAAGAGAAAGAAAGAGCCTCCCCAATCTAGTTGTGCATATCATGCTCAAATGCCCCAAAGGAAGGGGAGGCATCTAAACTAAACAATAAAAAAAACTAATTAAATTGCTCATCCTTACAAGGATCACAACAACATAGCTTTTAAGCCTCTCAACCAACTACACACCAAACTCTACATTTTTGGATAGCCGTCTCATAATGTCATACTTGCACCTTGCCAACAGCCAGCCTTTTAGCACTACTCACAATTCTCTTTTCTTTTCTCTTTCTTTTTTTTTCAAAAAAGAAACTTTTAGTTGAAAGATAAATGAGGATAGCATAAGAAGAAACACTACAAATTATCACCAATAGCTCGACAAATCCATGAAAATTTTATTGAACAAAATCAAAGAGGAGATTAAAACAAGTTGAATACTATTAAAAGCTTGATGACAATAATAATATATATTGGAAAAATAATAGCAAATAAACAAGGGTAGATAGGAACAAATCAATTACTAATCTCTCGATCCTACATTTTTTCGCACTTGCAAAACAGTAGAAATGATGAAACAATCAAGTAATTATAGATGGCATCCAAAGCAATTGCATGTCTTAGGGGTGGAGGCACAGAAGCCAAAAGGCCTATTGTTAGGGTTAATTAAGAGGGAAGTTCACCTGAGCAGAGGCCATAAAGATGGGAAAGAAGATGGGGGGAATTCCTCTAGGTGGCCGAGACAAAGGTGCGGGAGAGAGGCTAATCGACGATGACGACGATGTCAGGGTTAAGGTTTTCGATGACGAGATGTGAGTCGGGTCGACGATTTGGGAAGGCAAGGTTGCGTTGTCGAGACGGCGATAAAAGTCAACGACGATGGCGATGGCAGCGGCGACGATGGCGACAGCAATGGCAATTTCTAAAAGAGAGAGAGAGGGAATGATTTGAACGGGAGGATATGAAGAGGAGTATTTTGGTCACTCCACAAAATTATATATCCTAGACCTAATTTGTATTGGGCCACGGGGTGTTTTAACAAAGATTTTAAAAAGTAGGTCATTTCTCCCTATTTCGAAAATATATGAAACTTTAGCCTTTTTCTGGAATGTGCTAAGGGTTTTTTTAACAATTTACCCAAAATTTTAATTTCCTTTAGCTGATGCAAGTTTTGTTTTACTCAAGGGGGTCCTGCCTTTGGTTATTACATCAAGTTTATGTTTTAGATTATATTTATATATATTTTACATAATAGTCAATTTTGATGGACATTGTTGATGTTTTTTGTAAAAATATTGCGTGAAGTTTCAAACTAATAGATATATGTTATTTATTTATTTTTTATTAACAAAAGATTCTAATAGCTCGGTTAGTTTGTAAATACTTTGACAATCAACAAGTCTGTTAGTTGTATGTATGCCCTAGAGGCCAGTATTGTACAGATGATGTATATTATATTGGATGCTTGGACATATATAGAGATGACTTTCTTGCTCGATATGATAGTATGCTATCTGGTTGCTCTTTATCTTAACATGTATACTAGTCTCTTTATACTGTCTTATAGTTACATGTTGGTAAAGCCCTTAGGATGTGTACTTGACTACCTGGACTATGATGCAGATCATACTAGTGGGGACATGGTAGTCCATAAGTACATCCTTCAAGATCCCTAGTCATGGGTGTATCGAGACGGGGCATCGATATACCAGTGTAGACTAGCGTATACGCTTCTCGACCCATGTGATGGGCGATAGATGATCCCATATCCATTGGTGTTTGACATCATAGATGGTATACGGGTGCTCAGTGGAGACTGGGTACACTGGACGGACTCGCCGAGAACTCCCAGATGGTATTATACCTCACGTCAGATGGCAGTTCTCAGGTGACACTTGTACAGGTTAGTCTGTAGACCCGAGATCGTCATAGAGTCTTGTGTGATTCCCACTGTGCTTTGATCTCCATCTTACCACGTCCATGAGGGCGTGCAAAACGGTGGTCTTTGGGTACAGTCCCGAGTCACATGGAGGCAATGAGCGATAGGAGGGGTTTCGTCTCTCCCGGTATTGGGAGTTGATGTTGCGCTGTGCTCGATTGGCCGTAGCAGGGAAGTCCCTGGCCAGGGCTGATCAGAGATTTGCTGGTAAGTGTTACCAGTAGTTTCTCGACCCGTTGCGAACCTCACATCGGCACGACTTATCGGGTTATTGGGGTCTGACGTTTACCACCCCTAGACTTGATATGCGACATATCAGACGAAGAGACCGGACTGTACGGTTAAGTGTTACTGGTCGGATTCGCAGGAGTGTGAGCGGGCTAGCTCGTCGATCTTCTGATCGCTCAATACCCGGGTGGCCGTTACGTTTAGCAGACCGCTTGCGGCTTGTGGGTGCTTGATATGATCATCATCTGCTACCGGCGTATTGACGAGTCTTTAGAGTCCTACACAGAGGTTTCCTGGCTCAAGCGAAACGAAATAGGAGCGCATATGAGATATGTGCGGGACCGAGAATGATGCGTGTATATATACCGTATTTGATTCTCGCGATTAATGTTTCGATTGGTTGTATGAGATATGATCTAGTTATCGAATCATTGATTCGATAAATCGATGCATTGAATACTAGTCGGTTATGTGCGACATGACCGGATCATTGAATCAAGTGTTGATTTAATGATTTAATGTATAATTATATATTTGATATATTACTTTGCATTAACTAGTATAGGTTCACTTTAAACGGATTTTCTCACTTGATTTGCACATTGTATATGTGATATGCTTTTGTGCACATATTTGTATCATGTTTGATGATGCATACTCATTTGGTTAAGTGTAAAGGATTAAACCTAGGTTAAGTAAGTAATTAGGGTTTTTATTATCCATTCTTTTCATTTATTTATTTTAGAAAAAGAATGGCATATGAATACAAAATGGTTGCTTTCTTTCTTGAACCTTTGTGAAGCTTCATGAAGCTTTGACCCAAGTGACCAATTTGTCTTCATGCTTAACCCTAACCACTCTTTTAACCTTGGTCAATTCTCTACACCTAACCATGGTTCCCATTATGATAAGTATTGTTTTATTATTCATATTTACAAGACTTATCATAATTCTAGCTTCATCTTCTTCTTCACTTCAAAAAGGAAAAGCTTGATGCCATCAATGGCAACTTCATTTCTAGAGTGAGAAATCCAAATCTAAAGTGAACCCACCTCCTATTTCTTCATTCTCTACCTCTTGCCAAGTGGTTTTGGGTGTTTTCTTCACAAGTTTCACAACTTGGTGAAGTCGGAGCTTGAACTTGTGCAACCTCGACGTAGATCGTCTTTGACACGAAGCCGACGACCTTGCTCGCCCGTTTTTCCGATGAAGCCGACGAATGAGTCTAGGATTCGTGATGGACAGCGAGAGCATACCCACGTGGAGCTAAGGAAGTGGGGAACCGGATCTACAAAGGTTGTAGCATCTAACTTTTAGTTAAGTAGTTAACTAGATTCTCATTTCGCTTAAACATCTAGTCAACGATCCGTGTTAGGGTTTCTCGGCACCAATAATTATTGAAATTGGCATGGTTGATGCCTTGTGAGACTTCATTAGGATGCCTAGGAACCCTACAGTGGTATCAGAGCCTAGCTAGAGCCTTAGGAGAAGTCTAGATGGAGTTTGAAGTCCGAACGAACCCGAAACCCTAATTCCAAGGTGCTCTCTGGAAATTTTCTGAAATTTTGGATTTTTGTCAATTAAAAATATGCAGAAAATTATGCAGGGTCTTATATGAAATACTGTGAAATACGAGGGCCTGATTCAACTTTTCCACCGCGGAACCGCGGCATGAGCTATGCATGCGCGGCGGTTCCGCGGCCGTACTGTCCCCTTGTCTGGTGATTTTTTCACAGTAATTCATGAATTCAGATATTATATTTTCTGGGTATTTTTATTGTGACTCTACAGAAAAGTATTTTGGGGTTGCTTTGGGGATTCAATTATTCGTTCGGGTTATCAGATTTTGTCTATGTGGCTTTCCGGATAACTTTAGAATATGTTAAAAAGTTCGACCGGATTTAAATACCCAACTTTTCCCCTGCCGGAAAAATTCCAATTGTTGGATTTTTCTGTGGTTTAAACACGTTCTGAGTAGTGCAAGTAACGCGATGGTCCCTCTAGAAGACAACAAACCTTAACTCGATTATGTGACCGTCTTGAACTGCCCTTTGAACCTTCGGGTTTGGGGCAGTACGGCGTGCCACATGTGAGGCGTTGTCTTGACCCTTCTACGGCTGGACCGTTGGTACTGAGGCATGAAGTGAATGTCTTTGAACCTATTTCATGTGTTGATCGGTGTCGGGAAAACTTGGGTGTTCGAATGTTCGATCGGAAAGTTTAATATATTCTATTTATCCGGAATTGGATACAATAATTGGAATTCATAAACAGTTATGAGATAACTGGATGAATGTTATAAATCTAGCGGTTTACTTTCACTTGATATCGAAAAGAGTTTTCGATAATGGGACTAAAATGCGGGGTTTATAACTGTTAGGCATGTGATGTCTAAAGAGGTTGCGGATTCCAATTGTTGTAGTTTTACACTTTCTTTTCTGTGACCGTAAGTGTAGTATGTAGTGGTATTGCCGATTGTCGTTGCTATACGTCGACGACAATCGGTGTATGCATACTTACTTACGTTGATGACATGTGATGTTATGTGTTGCTGGATATGTTATATTGGATCGTCGTGTTTGAATAGCCGGGGTTTTTTTATGTGAGATGAGTGTTTTTCATTTTCATTCATGTAAAAACTTGTATGTAATATTCTTTTATTCGGGGCACTTCCAGGTTGCGGAAGTTGTCACCCTTTATATATTATTTACTTTTCTGCACTAGGATAGACCCAAGGAGGAGAGCACAAGTAACCGGGTTCTAGGGTCCAGTGGGAGACCATCTCGAGGAGTCGAGTCCGGGTCTCCTAACCCTAGGATTGGCAGGGTTGCTTGCCGCTCTCGTAGGGGTCTAGGGGTGTGGGATTGGCTATTCATCACGACCGTGGAATCCGTGTTTTATACTTGCTCGTATTGAAAACACGGACGTCCTAGTATATCCAATGTTTCATATGTTTCTTCTGCTGCGATATCTGTGATGCGATCATGTGATGTTCTATGATAAATACTGTATATAGTATATATGATATATTATATAGGCGTTACTTATGTTTTGCACCCGCACTAGCCATGCCCTGCTCTGTCGTTAGTTACCTAACCTAACGGTGCACGAGGGGACATCTAGGCGAATGCGGATGGCATAAGTGTACGTCGTATTTATCTGTGATGTTTAGGTGACTTAAATGATGGGACTTCATTAATGTGATTAATGAAAGAAAAGAAACCTAAGATGTTGTAGAATCAAATTTTAAAATAAAACAGGTAGCTACAGTTCTTGCTTTGCATAGCGGTATATGTGATATGCCCTGCACCTTATTCGATGAGGAAAGGACCGAGATCCCTTCACCGGGAGTGACTCCTTTAGCAAAACCTGGCAGATGCTACACACTCGGTTTGTTTTTGACTGCTTCTATAGTTTCTGCTTTGCACAGTGATATATATGATATATCCCGCACCTCATTCGACGAGGAAAGGGCCGACGATCCCTTCACCGGGAGTGACCCCTTTAGCAAAACTAGAAAAGCCTCAAAATCACTCCATTTCAAAACTTCATTTGATTCTACAACGATATCAAGTTCATTACGCAATAGGTTTTCAGAAAAACCTGTCGTAGCCCTCCGTCATTTCAGATAAGTCCTGTTTAGTATTCGTGCTGCGTTTGTTGACCTTGTCAAGGCGCAGTGTGCGGTAGCTAACCAGTATTTATCTGCTTATGCATATGATGCAGATTGAGTTAGGGTAGTCGTACGGCCTTGTTGACCTTGTCAAGGGTCGTGCGGGTGGGTTTAATTCAATCAAGAAATGACGGGTTGAACTTGACTTACGGTCTATGGTTTGTTGACCTTGTCAAGGTCATAGATCGTTTGGGGCAAAAGATTATCGGGAATTTCAAGTGTTGAAATTTGCAATGAGATTGCATACCTTCTATGAGATAGTTGGATCCCGATACCCACTGCGAGTAAGAGTTACTCCTGGGAGAGTTTTACACACTACAATTAGCCGATCAAGTAGGTGTCTAGAAAGGTGTCAACGGGGTTACGCCTCTGGGAAAACGAGGTTTACATTAATTAGGTTCGTGCGAAAGCACGTGGGACCTCCCTCAAAGTACCGACACTGGCCTGGCTGAAAGATCGACGAAGTTGTAGGGTGTAATTAATCCCAGCTAGTCTTTCCTTTTAGGGTTTGAAGGAAGATTTGATAAAAACCAGTGGGAGCCATCCTGATTAGATAAGATAATAACCAATCTGATCTTGCACGAGCATACGCTAAAGTGTTTTCTTCTCTCTCTCTCCAGGTAGCGACCAGTTCATGCCTTAATCAAGATAATAATATGGATGTATTGACCGAACCCGCATATTATACTGTGCTGGGGAACGTTGGTTCCGTTCTTTCTTATAAGAATTATAGGAATGAACAGGATATAGGGGAATACCAGGATTCCCATGCCACCAGGATGAAGAAAGTACATGTTGATGCATTTTCTTCGGGTGTGTTCGTTACAGAGAACTGTTTCTCCATTTGCTCTACGTCCTGGGTATTAGATACCGGGTCAGGATCCCATATATGTAATCAGTTACATGGGCTTAGGAAAGGTAAAGAACTTAGAGAAGGTGATAAAGACATTAGAGTCGGAAATGGTGCAATTGTTGCAGCTAAGACTGTCGGGGAATATCACCTTGAATTACCAACTGGTAATACATTGGTTCTGAACGAATGCTATTACATGCCGAACCTGATATGCAACATTATATCGGTTTCTTTATTAAGTAAAGAGGGATATAATTTTGTATTACAGGACAATGTTATGAACATTTTCCATAACCAAAAGTTGGTTGGATCAGGCACGCTGTGCAATGGCATTTATGTTCTAAATCAATCAACAGTTCTGAGCATAACTAACACACACAAGAGGAAGAGTTCGGAACTGAACGAATCCTTCTTGTGGCATTGTAGACTGGGTCACATCAATGCGACACGACTAGCTAAGTTGCATAAGGATGGATATTTGAAACAATTCGAATTTTCATCTTATGACACTTGCCAGTCATGTCTCAGAGGCAAGATGACCAAAACTCCGTTTACGGGATACGGAGAAAGAGTTACCGAACTCTTAGGACTGATACATAGTGATGTATGCGGTCCTATGTCTACACATGCCAGGGATGGTTCTTTGTACTTCATTACATTCACTGACGATCTCTCTAGATTCGGATATGTGTTCCTGATGAAACACAAATCAAAAGCTTTTGAGAAATTTAGAGAATATAAACAAGAAGTCGAAAACCAAACCGGAAAAAGTATTAAAATCCTTCGATCTGATCGAGGAGGTGAATACTTAAGCGGAGAATTCCTGGACTTCCTAAAAGAGAATGGGATTCTCTCTCAGCTGACTCCTCCATATACACCACAGCACAACGGTGTATCAGAACGGAGGAACCGCACCCTATTAGATATGGTGCGCTCTATAATGAGCACAGCTGAGTTACCTATTTCCTTTTGGGGATATGCGCTGGAGACAGCAGCATACCTATTGAATCAAGTTCCATCTAAATCTGTACCTACCACACCATATGAGATATGGAGTGGGAAGAGACCATATTTTAAACGAGTTAAAATATGGGGTTGTCCAGCTTATGTCAAAAGACAAAATCCGGACAAGCTCGAGGCACGGTCAGTTCTTTGCAAGTTTGTGGGACATCCAAAGAACTCATATGGGTATTTTTTCTACCACAGTGAGGAACAAAAAGTGTTTGTTGCTCAACATGCCACCTTTTTAGAAAAGGAATTTCTTGAAAAAGAAATTAGTGGCAAAGTGGTAGAGCTGGAAGAGGTTCCAGATACACAAACTCAAACTAAAGATTTAGTGGAACAAGAGGATTCAGTAGCTCCCAATGAACCCCAGCCTCTCCGCCGATCTAGTAGGGTTCCTCGCCAACCTGAGAGATACTACGGTTTTCTCATGGATGGTGGGAGCGAGGATTGCATCATGGAGGATGATGACCCAACTAGCTTCGAGCAGGCCATCACGAGTAGGGACTCAGTGAAATGGCTGGATGCAATGCGGTCCGAGATGGAATCCATGTACACCAACAAAGTATGGACTTTGGAAGTTGCTCCTGAAGGGGTAAAACCCATTGGGAGCAAGTGGATCTTCAAGAAGAAACTTGGTGTAGATGGGAAAGTGGAGACTTTCAAAGCTAGACTTGTAGCAAAAGGTTTTCGTCAAAGACCAGGTGTGGACTATGACGAAACCTTTTCTCCAGTGGCTATGCTTAAATCCATCCGGATCATGCTTGCCATCGCTGCATATCATGACTACGAAATCTGGCAAATGGATGTTAAGACCGCCTTTCTAAATGGTGATTTAGAAGAGTGCGTGTACATGACTCAGCCGGAGGGCTTCGTAGATAGTGGGAGCAGCGGGAAGGTGTGCAAGCTGCTTAAATCCATTTATGGATTAAAGCAAGCATCGCGGAGTTGGAACATCTGCTTTGATGTCGTTATCAAAGAGTTTGATTTCGTCAAAAACCCAGATGAACCTTGTATCTACAAGAAGGTGGCAGGGAGTAAGGTTGTCTTCCTCGTATTGTACGTGGACGACATACTCTTGATAGGAAATGATATTCCTATGCTGCAATCGGTCAAGCTCTTCTTATCACAGAGATTCTCAATGAAAGATCTTGGTGATGCCTCCTGCATATTGGGAATCAGGATCTATAGAGATATATCCAAACGGATATTGGGATTGTCCCAATCCAGGTACATTGACACCATACTAAAGAGGTTTAGTATGGAAGAATCCAAGCGTGGGAACCTACCCACGATCTCTGGAGTCACTCTCTCCAAAGAGATGTCTCCCAAGACTGATTTGGAGAAAGCTCGCATGCAAGAGATACCCTATGCTTCGGCTGTAGGCTCTATCATGTATGCGATGCTATGTACCAGACCCGATGTTGCATACTCACTAAGTGTAGTGAGCAGGTATCAAGATGATCCTGGAGAGAGTCACTGGACAGCTGTGAAGAGCATTCTCAAGTACTTGCGAAGGACTAAAGAGATGCTCTTGGTGTATGGTAGTGGAGAACTCCAAGTGGAGTCCTTTACCGATTCCAGCTTCCAGAGTGATAAGGACGACTCTAAGTCGCAGTCGGGTTTTGTCTTTACCCTTTACGGAGGGGCGGTTAGCTGGAAGAGTTCCAAGCAGGAAACCGTGGCAGACTCGACGATGGAGGCTGAATACATCGTTGCCAACGATGCTGCCAAAGAGGCTGTCTGGATCAAGAAGTTCATTACTGAACTTGGTGTGGTTCCATCCATTGAGCATCCAATACCTTTGTATTGCAATAACAATGGAGCAGTGGCTTTGGCCAAGGAACCCAGGTCCCATCAGCGATCCAGGCATATTCTGAGGCGGTATCACCTAATCCGGGAGATAGTTGATCGCCGGGAGATCGAGGTCAGGAGGGTTGACACGAAGAACAACACGGCGGATCCACTCATGAAGGCCATTCCCCAGATACAGTTTGAGAGACTCTTCGGGATGCTTGGTATGCGATACTACAGCAGCTGGCCCTAGTGCAAGTGGGAGATTGTTAGTTGTATGTATGCCCTAGAGGCCAGTATTGTACAGATGATGTATATTATATTGGATGCTTGGACATATATAGAGATGACTTTCTTGCTCGATATGATAGTATGCTATCCGGTTGCTCTTTATCTTAACATGTATACTAGTCTCTTTATACTGTCTTATAGTTACATGTTGGTAAAGCCCTTAGGATGTGTACTTGACTACCTGGACTATGATGCAGATCATACTAGTGGGGACATGGTAGTCCATAAGTACATCCTTCAAGGTCCCTATTCGTGGGTGTATCGAGAAGGGGCATCGATATACCAGTGTAGACTAGCGTATACGCTTCTCGACCCATGTGATGGGCGATGGATGATCCCATATCCATTGGTGTTTGACATCAGAGATGGTATACGGGTGCTCAGTGGAGACTGGGTACACTGGACGGACTCGCCGAGAACTCCCAGATGGTATTATACCTCACGTCAGATGGCAGTTCTCAGGTGACACTTGTACAGGTTAGTCTGTAGACCCGAGATCGTCATAGAGTCTTGTGTGATTCCCACTGTGCTTTGATCTCCACCTTACCACGTCCATAAGGGCGTGCAAAACGGTGGTCTTTGGGTACAGTCCCGAGTCACATGGAGGCAATGAGCGATAGGAGGGGTTTCGTCTCTCCCGGTATTGGGAGTTGATGTTGCGCTGTGCTCGATTGGCCGTAGCAGGGAAGTCCCTGGCCAGGGCTGATCAGAGATTTGCTGGTAAGTGTTACCAGTAGTTTCTCGACCCGTTGCGAACCTCACATCGGCACGACTTATCGGGTTATTGGGGTCTGACGTTTACCACCCCTAGACTTGATATGCGACATATCAGACGAAGAGACCGGACTGTACGGTTAAGTGTTACTGGTCGGATTCGCAGGAGTGTGAGCGGGCTAGCTCGTCGATCTTCTGATCGCTCAATACCCGGGTGGCCGTTACGTTTAGCAAACCGCTTGCGGCTTGTGGGTGCTTGATATGATCATCATCTGCTACCGGCGTATTGACGAGTCTTTAGAGTCCTACACAGAGGTTTCCTGGCTCAAGCGAAACGAAATAGGAGCGCATATGAGATATGTGCGGGACCGAGAATGATGCGTGTATATGATACCGTATTTGATTCTCGCGATTAATGTTTCGATTGGTTGTATGAGATATGACCTAGTTATCGAATCATTGATTCGATAAATCGATGCATTGAATACTAGTCGGTTATGTGCGACATGACCGGATCATTGAATCAAGTGTTGATTTAATGATTTAATGTATAATTATATATTTGATATATTACTTTGCATTAACTAGTATAGGTTCACTTTAAACGGATTTTCTCACTTGATTTGCACATTGTATATGTGATATGCTTTTGTGCACATATTTGTATCATGTTTGATGATGCATACTCATTTGGTTAAGTGTAAAGGATTAAACCTAGGTTAAGTAAGTAATTAAGGTTTTTATTATCCATTCTTTTCATTTATTTATTTTAGAAAAAGAATGGCATATGAATACAAAATGGTTGCTTTCTTTCTTGAACCTTTGTGAAGCTTCATGAAGCTTTGACCCAAGTGACCAATTTGTCTTCATGCTTAACCCTAACCACTCTTTTAACCTTGGTCAATTCTCTACACCTAACCATGGTTCCCATTATGATAAGTATTGTTTTATTATTCATATTTATAAGACTTATCATAATTCTAGCTTCATCTTCTTCTTCACTTCAAAAAGGAAAAGCTTGATGCCATCAATGGCAACTTCATTTCTAGAGTGAGAAATCCAAATCTAAAGTGAACCCACCTCCTATTTCTTCATCCTCTACCTCTTGCCAAGTGGTTTTGGGTGTTTTCTTCACAAGTTTCACAACTTAGTGAAGTCGGAGCTTGAACTTGTGCAACCTCGACGTAGATCGTCTTTGACACGAAGCCGACGACCTTGCTCGCCCGTTTTTCCGATGAAGCCGACGAATGAGTCTAGGATTCGTGATGGACAGCGAGAGCACACCCACGTGGAGCTAAGGAAGTGGGGAACCGGATCTACAAAGGTTGTAGCATCTAAGTTTTAGTTAAGTAGTTAACTAGATTCTCATTTCGCCTAAACATCTAGTCAACGATCCGTGTTAGGGTTTCTCGGCACCAATAATTTTTGAAATTGGCATGGTTGATGCCTTGTGAGACTTCATTAGGATGCCTAGGAACCCTACAAAGTCAACATAATAATTAATTAATTTCTCACTAGTAATACTAGTGGCTCGGACTTAGGCCAATCGGGCTTGATGTGTGGGCTTGGGCCAATCGGACTGAGGCGCATTAAGCGCACATCACTTGGACCGAGTCAGAGGACTCTATATAAAGAGCTCATAAAATAAGAGAAAGATAAAAATTTGAGAAACACAACACTCAGTGGGAATACATAGACTACTGCAAAATAGTTCTCATCCTATACTGAATGGGATTATATCCTACGCATTGATCGCACATCACTTGGCCCGGTCTGAGGACTCTATAGAAAGAGATCAGAAAAAAGAGAAAAATAAGAAATTGGGAAACATAACACTAAATGGGAACACAGAGAATACTGCAAAATAGTTCTTATCCTATACTGAATGGGATTATATCCTACTCAGAAGAACTGAATGGGCCTTACAATCATACTCAGATGAATTTGGGAAGCACAACACTGAATGGGAACACAGAGGCTATTGCAAAATAGTTCTCATCCTATACTGAATGGGATTATAACCTACGCATTGAGCGTACATCACTTGGGCCATGTCTGATGACTCTATATAAAGAGCTCATAAAAAAGAGAAAAATAAGAACTTAGGAAACACAACGATGAATGGGAACACAAAGACTATTGCAAAATAGGTCTCATCCTATACTGAATGGGATTATATCCTACGCAGAAGAACTGAATGGGCATTACAATCCTACTCAGATGAATTTGAACTGAATGAGACTTACAATTTGAACTGAATGAGACTTACAATCCTACTCAGAACACATAGGATAATTTTACAATCCTACTCAGAACACAGAGGATATTTTTACAATCTGTAACACCCTAGAACATTGTACCGTATTATAATGGTATTAGTAAATTTTTTGTCATAATTTAAAGCACAAGATGTAATAGTTTAATATTATTTTACTATAGCTAATTATTACCCTTCTATTATTTTCCTATTCCTATTTGAAATCAACTTCATGATATATCCGGCACATATAATTATGTATATTCTATTTAAACCCTTCTCTCATGATCCGTGACCCCGTATCCTTCTCTTTTCTTCTCTTGGCCGTAACCCAAAATCGTACATCCCTCAGAACAAAACCCTAGCCGATTTCTGCCATAGTCGCAACCCTAAACTAAATCCGAGATTTCTAAAACTTTTATTTCTTTCTCCTCCATCCAACATAGAAATCTGAGATCCCAATTCGACTATTTGACTACCAATCACCCTCCGCCGTGAGAAACCGGCCGCCAAATTTGGTATTCATTCCTTGAGTTTTCATGTGGAGATCCGTCTCTCTTTTTTTTTCTCTGTTTGGCTTCATAAACATAACCGAGAACCATCCAGAGCCAAGATCTTGACGTCGGTTCCAAAGTTCGTCATTTCGTCGTCATCTACGCTATCAAGATCGGTTGTAAATTGAGGTAAGTATCAAATACTTGTTACATGCTAAAGCAAGATTGGATCTTGCTTAATATTCTAATAGAATAGATCTATAAGATCTAAATAAGTATGCATGTTTATAATCAAATTGTGATCCTTATTGATTCTTGTTGTTGTCTACTATATGCATGTTTGATAATATTGAAAACTTGTTGTACATTGTTATAATCTTATGTTATTGGATTTAAATCAATTGAAAACCTAAAGTTATAAACTTAATTAATGATACGTCGAGATCGGAATCACGGTATATCGATAAGTCTAATTTGAATGCGATCGGTAGCACCAAACCCTAAGATAATATGTTTACGAAGATCTTGATAGTTATAAGAAATCTGGAGAGTCGGATAATTTATGTTTTCTTTAGATTACCCTATTAGAATTTAAATAATTGAAGATTTAAATAAACATGATCGTCTGAACGAAAGGGCCTTAAACCGGTTCAACATAACCCTGAACCGTCTTATAGGAACAGAGAGAAAACCCAATGTTCCAGGCATTTTTCGAGCCGTCTCAAAAGATATCGAGCCATCGCATGAGTGAGTCGAGCCGGCTCAAAATTGTAATGACCCGTCTGTTTCCCCCAATCAGAGCAAAGCTCTGTTTAAAATTCAAATTTTTGAAACGAAGCAACGCTTCAGATGCAGCACCAAGTGCGCTGCGCTCTAAGCAGCGCACCACGTGCAAAGCACGTGGGCACTAGAACTAGGTGCGCTGCGCTCTAAACAGCACGCCACGTGTACGCTAGCGCTAGGTGCGCTACGCTTCAAGCAGCGCGCTACGTGTCAAACACAGGTGCGCTAGCGCAATGTGCGCTGCTCTTCAAGCAACGTACGGGTGCGCTGGCACTGGGATTAAAAACTCCCCACCGTCAGATCAAAGATCTAATAATAATGATAAATCATTAATTAATCAGAATTAAATTCTGTTAAGAAAAGATTCCTCAAAAATCTTTCCAAATAATAAGGTTGTGCTCTGTAAATCAGAGCACCGTTGGATCAATGATCCAATGGTAAATAAAAATTACCAAAAGACAGAATAAATTCTGTATGGAAAGATTTTCCAGTCCTGTTAAAAATAAGAATATTGCCTTCTGTAAAATAGAAGCCCTAGGATCAAAGATCCAATGGTGGGGAAACATCCCCAAATCAATCAAAAAAAGATCTCTTTAACTGATTCAACAAATCAGCCTCCCCTATATAAAGGACCCAAGACTTCAAGTCTAAAACAGAAGAAACCCCCCCTCATAAGCTCTGAAATTTCAAAAAGAAAAGCATAGCTCTCAGCAAAAGAAGATTTTTTCTTCAAGGTAAAAGAACGGTGATGAACAAAGAGATGAAATCATCTCATAATTAAAAAGAAGAATTCTCTTCTTAAAAGATCATAGATCTACAAAGACCAAGGTCTTTCATAAAGAGATCAAAAAGATCCCATCATAAAACAAAGAAGAACTTACTTATCACAGATCATAGATCTATAAGACTAAAAGTCTTCCTCAAAGAGATCATGAACATCTCATTATAAAAAAGAGGGAAGAATAATTTAATTCTCTTAAGGATCATAGATCCATAAAGACAAAACCTTTCATCAATATAAGAGATTGAAACAAAGCAAGAACTTTTGTTCTTTTGATCTTGAGACAAGTCTCTTCTAAGGGAGAATTTATTTCCCAGATCATAAAATTGATCAAATGCGCTTCTGCGCTCTTAAACTGACGCTCAGCACCGAGCGCACCACGTGTCACTCACGAGTGCACCACTCAACAGTTAGCGCTTTGCGCTTCTGAAATAGCGCACTGCGCTCATGGACTGGCGCTTAGCGCCAGGCGCACTATGTGTCACTCACGTGTGCGCCACTGAACTAATAGCGCAACGCGCTCATAAATTAGTGCAATGCGCTCATCATCTGGTGCTCAGCGCCAAGCGCGCCACGTGTCATTCACGTGTGCGCTACTCAGCAGAAGCGCAATACGCTTATCATCTGGCGCTCAGCGCCAAGCTCACCACGTGTCACTCATGTGTACGCTACTCATCAGAAGCGTACTGCGCTCTTTAACTGGAGCAAAGCGCCAAACGCACCACGTGTCCCTTACGTGGGCGCTGACAGAACATAAATTGTTCTTTAATAAGCCTCAGAGTTGTTATGAGTACTCAACACTAAAAGACAGAAATACTGTCAAAATCCAAATCAATGCTCAGCATTGTTAAAAGGGCCAAGCCCAAATAAAGGCTCAATAGCCCAGAATAAAAATGTTAAACATTTTAACCTGATTGGACTTAGCCCAAGATTGGCCATAAGTCCTCAACTCATATTAATTGAGCCCATCTGCTCATAAATATTTTAACAGATCTTAGTCCTAATTGGACTACAGATCTACCAACCAAAACTGGTTCGAGGGCACATCTCTGAACCCCTCTGATACATGTCGTTGTAATCCTTCAACGTTTTCGGAGAGGCGACGGGTCCCGACAACCATACATTCCACGGACTACGATGTCCTTAACCTCGGACTGTGGGGTCCCTTTAAACCCACGGACTATGATGTCCTTAACCTTTGACCGTAATGTCCTTAAACTAACATTGGACCACTATGTCCTTAAACTGGTAATGGACCACCATGTCCTTAAACTGGTCATCGACCGCAATGTCTCTAAACTAAACAATTGAGTCCAAATGCTCTCTTGTTGGATCTAAACGATCCCGTTAAGTTGATCTTAGTCTAAAATTAGACTAACGTATTCTTAACAAACGTTTAAGTTGATCTTAGTCTCAAATGGGGCTAACGTATCCTTAAACCAACCCCCAAACCCAAATCTAAAAAAAATACGGATTTGGACTAATCTACGTCCTACGGGCGATAACATAAATTAGTCTCCGTATACAATCCACAGGCAACCAAAAACAAAACAAACACCCACGACACGAAGTGACCATCTGGAGAAGGAGAAAGTGGTTACCGCGATGCAGTAGCATAATTAACTGCAGGGGCTTGCGTCTGCAGGGAAGAGCGTCCCCACAATCAAAAACCCCTCAAATGAGGGGGAATCTGACAAAGTCTGCTATATCGGTCGCATCCGTTTAAACATTCGATACTTGGTGTCATAAATCAATTGGTATCTTCGGAGAGGTGGACGGATAGCACCAATTAGCATCTGCCCTCGAAATTCAGGCCCGGCATCCCAACGTCCCGGTCGCGTCTTTCGGCGAAGAACAGATTCTGGCACGCCCGGTAGGACCTTTTCCTCTTTCCACTCCACACTTCGTGTGTCGTATTTTTCCCGCGATCAGATAATCGCGGTGTGTATGTTTGTGGTTTCCCTTAGGGGGTGGATACTGAAGCCGGCATTTCGTCTTTTCCGATAATGGCGTTTGCTTTTACTCACCCCAACTCAGGCTCTGTCACATCTGGTGGAGTCAAGTTTGGGCCACTTGCAGCCTCAAATCTCTGCAATCCGGCTCTTCAAGAAATCAACGGGTTTCTCTTTGGATCGGTGCTCTCACCTCCCACCCTCGGTGCCTCAACACCGATGGAGAAAGTCCAGAGGAAGTCTGTCTTCCGCAGGCTGGTTCCTCAAGCTGCAGCTTTGCTAACGCAGGGGGCAGGATATTCATGCTCTCAAAGGAAACAGGGGGCAGGCTCGGCAAAATCCTGAAGCTAATCAAATCCCGGCCGTAAGAAACGGTCGACGTCGATATCAGCATCATACAAAATGAGCTGGGGGCAGTTCTCCGTATGATCCTGTTTCACCCCCAGTGGTGAATATTGTTGTTCCAACTGGGAACAGCTTCAAATTGATTGTGAAGGATCAGACAAAATTCTCCTACCGCAATATTGAAGAAGTCTCCGCAGCCCATGGAGATCCCACGAGAGCAATTCCGCGGCTGCTACGTCATACATGACTTTGACGAAGAAGGAGATACTCTATGGGAAGACGCCAACCCTGAACTAGAACAAGCTCTCGCCATGAAAGTGCCAAGTCCGTCGTTCGAAGAACAGATGGACAAGCTAATAAGGGAAGCGCGTCAAAAGGTTCGAGACGACCATAATCGCGAAATGGCCATCTACGAGAAAGCCAGAACGCAACGCCTCTTTCAGCTGGCTACAGA
This sequence comes from Agapanthus africanus, assembly GCA_030015575.1. NCBI lineage: Eukaryota > Viridiplantae > Streptophyta > Magnoliopsida > Asparagales > Amaryllidaceae > Agapanthus > Agapanthus africanus. The sequence goes on from CM057340.1 coordinate 606,249,009, forward strand.
AAATGACGATGCCCTTCGTCGCCAGCCCGTCATACAAAAGACCCGACGCAGAGGCAGAAATAAACCCAAGAACGGAAGAAGCATTCAACAGCGATAAAGCGGGTCCAAGAAGCCACGCGATCGAGAATCGAGCAACCAGGATTCGTTTCTTATAAAGAAGATGGATCGAGCGTATTCTTTTTCCCAAGACAAGACAAGGAAGATACTCGATCTTGTCATAAAACATCAGATGATTACCCTCCCGGGGTCCAAGCACCCCGAGCAAGCAGGCGAGGTCTCTAACCCGGACTAGTGCTCCTATCACCGAGCGATAGGACATCCTCTCGAAGACTGCTTCACATTCAAAGACTGGGTAGAAGACTAGTATCAGCAAGGCAGGTTCGCTCTATCCAGCAGTTGGAGAGTAACCCAGCTGCAGAAGCATGAACCGAAAGCCACGAGAGTAGAGTCGGATCAACATCGGTCTTGGAAGCGATCTCTCACCTGTCACGTGATAACGATGTCAGGAGAAGGAGTATGCGAAGATATGGCTGATGACCCCTGGTGCTTCAAAAACGATGATGACGAGGTGATCTCAGAGTTTCCACCGGCACCAAAAGAGCTGAAAGATGGGATACATACTACTGCAGATAACCTCAGAAAAATTGACTTGGGAACGGCGAGCGACCCGCGGCCGACATTCGTCAGTGAGCTGTTGTCTGAAGAAAGGGTGGCTATGCTGAAAGACGTGCTCATGCAGTATAAAGACTGCTTCGGATGGAACTATTCCGAGATGCCGGGACTAGATCCAGAGATTGCTGTGCACAAATTAGCGGTATCTCCGGACATCAAGCCAGTCAAACAAGCGCCGAGAAGAATGTGGCTCGAGCTTGAGATGAGCATCAACGCCGAGGTCAAGAAGCCAATCGACTCTGCCTTCATCAAGAGGTTCAGTATCCTGACTGGATCGCCAACATCGTCCCAGTGATGAAGAAAAATGGGACGGTTCGCATATGCGTGTACTTTCGGGACCTCAACAAAGCTTGCCCGAAGGACGAATTTCCAGTACCGGTCACCGAGTTGATGATAGATAATACGTCCACTCACGAAGTTTTCTCCTTCATGGACGGCTCATCAGGATACAATCAGATAAAGATGCATCCCGAGGACCAAAAGTATACCGCTTTCCGGACCCCTTTGGGTATATTCTGCTACAAAGTGATGCCCTTCGGTCTAAAGAACGCCAGTGCCACCTATCAGAGGGCCATGACGAAGATTTTCGATGACCTCATACATGAAATCGTCGAATGCTATATCGACGACCTCGTAGTTAAAAGCAAATCATACGAGGAACATCTAGAGCATCTGAAGATCGTGTTTCAGCGCCTTCAGAAATACAATCTGAAGATGAACCCTCTCAAATGCGTGTTCGGAGTTTCCTCGGGCAAGTTCCTAGGATTCGTCGTCCGACATCGAGGCATCGAGATAGACCCGTCGAAGATCAAGGCAATCATGGAAATGCCTCCGCCAAGGACTCTTAAGCAACTGCGGTCTCTCTAAGGGAAGCTCGCGTATATCCGGCGATTCATAGCCAATTTCTCCGGGAAGTGCCGTCCTTACAGTCACCTAATGAAGAAGGGAACTCATTTTGTCTAGGATCGCAATTGCCAAAGCGCACTAGACGAAATCAAGCAATACTTGCAGAATCCGCCGGTACTGACCGCTCCTGTTAATGGAAAACCTCTCGTCCTATACACAACAGCCTCCGAAGATTCTTCAGGCACGCTGTGGGCATAAGAAAACGACCAAGGGAAAGAGAGAGCCCTCTACTACTTGAGTCGAGTTCTACTGGGGGCAGAAAGTAATTACCCCCCATCGGAAAACACTGCTTGGCATTAATCTTCGCGATAACGAAACTCAGACACTACGCGTTGGTACATGAGGTCCATCTCATATCAAAGGTGGATCCCCTCAAGCATTTGATGTCAAAGGCTATTTTAACGGGACGGCTCGCTAAATGGGCCCTACTCTTGATGGAATTCTCGGTAACATACAGACCCCTCAAAGCAGTGAAAGGCCAGGCCATCGCCGACTTCCTCACTGAACATTCGATACCTGCCGATTCTCATTTGAATTACGAATTGCCTGACGAGCACGCGTTTGACACGATTGACGGGGAGAAAGGAGGGAGTGATGCCCGATGGGAACTCTACTTCGACGGAGCGTCTTCCATGAAGAGACGCAAACAAAGTACCCCCATACTAAAATCAGGGGTAGGCCTCATTTTCGTGACTCCGCAAAGAGGGATAATGCGCTTCGCCTTCTCCTTAACAGAACCGAGGACAAACAATGAAGCCGAATACGAAGCTTTGATAGCAGGTCTCGAGATCGCTGTCGACATGGGAATCGAAAACCTCCTCATATACAGAGACTCCCAACTGGTCGTTAGCCAAGTAAACGGCGACTATCAAACATGCAAACCAGAGTTGGTAAGGTACGGCGAGAGAGTGCAGCAACTGCCGACTCAAATTCCTTCCTACGTGCTACAAAGCATACCGCGTGCAGAAAATAGCAAAGCGGATGCATTAGCCAAGCTCGCTACAGAACTGGCCGACGAGAACCTCGATGACGTGAAAATCATTATGCAAAGCCGTCGGGTTCTTGCACCGGCAGAAATATCTCCAGAATCCTCCGAAGAAAAGGGAGCGACTGAGCAAGAGACCCTACGAATAAAGGACCAGGAAGATGCTAAGGATTGGAGAGAAGTCTTTATAGACCACTTCAAATCCCGTCGAACGCCTAAATATGCGTCCTCAAGACATCAGCTCATGAAACGAGCTCTGTCTTTTGCCTTAGTCAATGATACTCTGTATAAGATATCATTCGATTATCTATGGCTAAGATGCCTAGGACCTGAAGAGGCAAAGAGGGTCGTCTAAGAAATTCACGACGGACTCTGCGGATCTCATCAAGCTGGGCCAAAGATGAAACCGAAGATCAAAAGGATGGGTTACTATTGGCCCACTATGATCTAAGACTGTCTCGAATACGCGAAGCAGTGCCACTCGTGCCAGATTCACGGAGACTTTATCCATCAGCATCCAAATCCGCTACACCCAATGGTGTCTAGCTGGCCATTCGAAATGTGGGGAACTGACATAATCGGCCCCATCGAACCAGCATCGTCCAGGAGACATCGGTTCATACTGGAAACAACCGATTACTTCTCCAAGTGGGCAGAAGCAGTACCACTAAGAGAAGTGAAGACGGAGAATATCCTCCATTTCTTTAAGACACACGTCATTTACCGGTTCGGCATTCCGCGACGGATTATCTCCGATAACGGGTCAGCCTATAGAAGCCACAAAATCAGCCGCTTCGCACAACAACATAACATAGACTGGAGATACACTTCGGTCTATAATCCCCGAGCTAACGGTCTAGCTGAGGCTTTCAACAAGACCTTGACAAAGATCGTGAAAAAGACGATGTCTCAAAATAAGAAGGACTGGCACGAGAGACTGCATGAAGCTCTCTGGGCGTATCGAACTACGTTCAAAACGGCCACGAATACAACGCCGTATGCATTGGTATTCAGCACAGAAGCGGTACTCCCCCTCGAGATAGAGTTACCCTCTCTACGAGTGGCAGTTCACTACGGGCTAACAGACGAAGAAAATGCTCACCTTCGGCTTGAGGAGCTCAACGCCCTTGATGAAACCCGGCTCATGGCGCAACAAAATCTGGAAGCTTATAAAGCGAAGATGACGCGCACATATGAGAGATTGACCAGGCTGAGGACATTCCGCCAAGGCGAACTCGTACTAGTGGTCAAAAGACCTATGATCCCCAATCGCGACAAACGGGGGAAATTCGAGCCGAACTATGAAGGCCTGTACATCATAGACAAGATCTACCAAGGTGGAGCCTATCTACTCATGGACATGCATGGTGAAAGACCTTTCAGGCCAATAAACAGCCGCTTCCTAAAAAAATACTACGCTTAACGAGTCACGGCCGAGGTTAACGATAGATGACGACGCCTATGTCCGCTCGCTATCTTCCTGAGCTCAAACTCTGCAAGTAGTAGCCGGCTTTCGGACCGAAATGTCCTTAAACTAATAATGGACCACTATATCCTAAAAACTGGCAATTGACCGAGACGTCGATAAACTACTACGGACCGCAACATTCCAAGGTTGACACAAAAAAAAATAAAAGGAAGAAAAACGGTATGTCCATAAGCAAAACGGGCACGGATGAAAACCCGAAAGGGCTCCGTGAGTAAAAACAGCAGGGCTACCGGCGAGTTTTATGAAAACCCGAAAGGGCGCAAGCTCGTTAAAAGACACTTGCAGGGTCCTCTCGATCCTGTAAGGAGAAACCACCTGCGTGAGATCCTTACGACTCACAAGGAAGCAACACACTTAGGGATCCTCACAATTTCTAAGGAGAAATTACACTTGCGAGATCCTCACGACTCGTAAGGAGAACCCTCCTTTGAGACCGTCACGGCTCATAGGATTCAAAAGCCTTAAGCTACAGGGATCTGAATCTGTTCTTAAGCTATCACAACCTCCCAAGCTGCCCTACAAGTGGTTCAGTATTGACCCTTATATACAATCCACGGGCACAAATAAACATTTCCCCAATAAGGTCCCACCAGAGACTGGGGATATGCCCATATAGCAAAAGACACTTGTAAGTCCTCTCGGCTTATAAGGAGAAACCACTCTTGTAAGATCCTTACGACTTATAAGGGACCATACACTTAAGACTCCTCATGATTCTTAAGGAGAAAACGCATCTACAAGATCCTCACGACTTGTAGGGAGAAATACCTTTATGAGACTCTTACGGCTCATGAAGTCAAAAGCCTTAGTCGACGGGATCTTAACCCTATTCGCTAAGCCACCTTTGTTCGACATTGACAGAGGCAAATGATGATTTGCTCCTGGCAATATCCCAGTTGTAGCGATGTTGATGCCTAAACTGATGTCAAATCCCAAACTTGCAGCGAAAAGTCATCGAGCCATAAATGCATATGAAATAGCCGAAATAATAGGGCAACTTGCAACAAAATCAGCAAGTAAAAACGTATGCATACAAAATAGCCGAAATGGTTGGGCAACTCGCAATAAAAAGCAGCGAGTAAATAAAACAAATAGCAGAAATGATTGGGCACCGCGAAAAATAGCCGAAATGATTGGGCAATCGCGATTTTCGCGATATAAAAGCTGAAATGATGGAGCATCACGGAAAGAAAAAATATATATATAATGAAACTTTTTGCCCCACAGGTGAGTCCATACTGACCCCTGTATACAATCCATGGGCATAAACAGGAAGGAAACCACATGTCCCCCACCAGATCCTATCAGAAAGAGAGCGAAGTCTCAACGGTTCACAGACAACCTAGAGACCACCTCGACATTCGTCTCATTACAGCAGATGCAATATCATCCAAATGACCTCATCTCGGAAATACGCCATCCAAATGACCCCGTCTCAGAAATACATCATCCACATGACCCCGTCTCGGAAATACGTCATCCACATGACCCCGTCACGGAAGTACGTCATCCAAATGACCCCGTCGCGGAAGTACATCATCCAAATGACCTCCGTCACGGAAATATGTCATCCATATGACCCCATCTCGGAAATACGTCATCCACATGACCCCGTCTCGGAAATACGTCATCCAAATGACCCCGTCTCGGAAATACGTCATCCAAATGACCCCGTCTCGGAAATACGTTATCCACATAACCCCGTCTCGGAAATACGTTATCCACATGACCCCGTCGCGGAAATACGTCATCCAAATGACCCCGTCGCGGAAATGCGTCATCCAAATAGCCCCGTCGCGGAAATACGTCATCCAAATGGCCCCGTCGCGGAAATACGTCATCCAATGACCCCGTGGAACACGGCCAATGTCAATCTTGACCCTACGAGAGACGCCCAGAGCAACTCCTGACTCCGTGAAACGCGGATGATGTCAATTTCATTAAACACTTACGGGTCCTCTCGACCCGTAAGGAAGAAAACTCTCTTGTAAGATCTTTATGACTTATAAGAGAAAACATACTTAGGAATCCTCATGATTCCTAAGGAGAAAATACACCTACGAGATCCTCATGACTCGTAGGGAGAAAAGTCTTTATGAGACCCTCACGGCTCATAAAGTTGAAAAGTCTTAGGCAGCAGACCTGAACCTGTTTCCTAAGCCATCACTACCTCTCGAAGAGCTCAAAACAGAATGCTCTCTATTTTCTACAGGCTATGCTTACTAAAGTGACATGCTGATAACAAAGAAAAGAAGAAAGCAAAGAGATGATATAAGGCATTGCGAAAAAAATGTATCTTTTATTCATAAATTCAATTGGGTACAGAATACATCATATGAAAGGAAAAAAATGGATACATTTTATTCAAAATTAAAAGTGGTACAAAAAGCAATTATTGAGAGGGAAGCGCTTTCAATAGACCAATCAGCCGCTCGCGCACTTCCTTCAGCTCCTTTTCTTGGTCAGCTGCCGAGGCCAACTCTACTTCGACCTGGGCTCGTTGCTGCAAGTAGGATGAAAGTTGCTTTTCGACGACCCGCTGAGCTGCCCCACGATTCTGTGCATCTCGCTCGATGTGGTCAAGCTTTTGCCTCAGCTTGAGCCCGTCAGAAATACATCGTAGAAGGTTTTCGAAGATAACTTTCAACTGTGCAGCGTTTGCCTCAACTTGAGCATGCAATCGAGCAGATTCGCTTGAAGTCTCTTTGCACTTCTTACGCTTTAAGACCGCTTCCTGTTCGAGATGGTGGAAGTAGGGAGTGCTCTCCTTGACCCATGCAGCCCGCTGGGAGTTCACAGCCAAGACCTCGGGGGCAGGACGTCTAAGCTCGAACTCATGTGGACATGCCTCAATTTTTCTGCAGTGATTAACCCAGGATTCCACGACGCCTTCGTTATGAAAGTGCACGAGCGTCGCCAGCATAGGATTAACCTCAGCAGCGAAATCTGTAGCAAAGGCAGGAGTCTCCACATCAAGCTCCTCGAGGTAATCAATCAACATGCGCAAGCTATTCACGGCACCTTTGGAAGAGGGACGTCGAGAGAAAGGGCCTGCTGGCATTATGACTTGAGACTCAAACGAAGCTGAAGTCGGTGTCACAGCTACAAAGCAAATCACAGTCAAATAATGGTTCAAGAAATAAAGGAGGTTCATGAACAACGAAGTTTACTATACCGGCTGCAGCAGGTGGCAAAGCCGGGAGTACCGATGGTGCAACTGTTGTTTCGTCTCTTCCTTCGATCTGTAGGGCTACAATTAAAACTAAGAAGAATTAGAAACGATTTGACTACCCATAAAAGGAAAGAAGAGACGTTAGCTAAAGGCTATACTCACCAGCTCCGCTAGAAGAGGCAATCTCTGACTTAAAGGAGAAGTGTGGGTGTAGCACCTGATACAGGTGATCAAAAAGGACTCCTGCGAGGATGTAATAATGCAATGTCAGTACATAAAGTATACTGCCTACAATGAAACTGATGGGTCACAAATCCGCACCTTTCAGTATTTGAGATGGTATGAAAGAAGGTAGAGGAGCGGTCACCGTCAAAGCAGCAACTAGAGATGCTTCCTCGGGTGGCATAACCTCAACACTCAGCGCACCTGCATTAGAAATAAGAGAAATACTGTCAAAAAGAAATTGAAAGGGATTGCAGAATAAAGGGGAGAGTAATGACCCAAAATCTACCTTGTGAGTCGCCGGTTGAGACCGCGACAAGGGCATCACTGGATGCAGCGAATGCTTCACCCTCCTCCATCGGAACGGTCTCGCCACCCGTAGCCTCATCCCCCGACTCCACGAGAATCGTCGTGACACTCGCAGCGCCCGGCAATGGCAAGGACCCGCAAGGGGAAAAAGTGACGATTGGAGCAGTGCCCGACTCTTGAGAAAGAGTGGCTACCTCGGGCTCGACGATCGTAGTCGTCTCATCTACCTCTACCTCAGGCTCGGTAGTTGCCGCCACATCACCCACCACTTCCTCGGCAAGAATCGTCCCTGCAAGATAAGATATATAAAGACCTAAAAATTAAAATTTTGACAAAAGAACCCAATGTCACGTTACCTTGGGTCGGTTTTTCGATTACTTCCCGAGCCGCACGTGCTGCCTGTCTGTGGGCGGTAGACAAGGTAGCCGAAGTATCCTCTGAAGGAGTAAGGGCAGGGGTAGCAGCGCTCGAACTTGCACCCGCGGCCAAGGTGGCATTACGCTCCCTTGCTGCGCGCATTCTACGCTTCCTTTCCGTCCGGGCCGTGACGGAAGATCTTCTAAAGACCTCCGTCAACGGAACGTCATCGTCCGCGCCAATAGTTACCTCTGGAACTATCCGTCATCGGTTGCTTAAGTGAAGCTTCTTTCGGCAATACCGGCGGAACTAAGACTTCGATAGCCGACCCGAGAAGCGTCTCCGCACCGCCCTGCGAATTCGGTGCCACGTCTGGAATAACCTGAGTAGAGGTAGTTCCTGTAATAAGATGAAAAGGAGAGGTCAGATTACCCATAAGAAACGGGAACGGAGATGCGGTGAACCGAAATGTACCGATGCCTAATGTTTACCCCAATCAGAGCAAAGCTCTGTTCAAATTCCAAGGCGTGAAACGAAGCAACGCTTCTGTTTCCCCCAATCAGAGCATAGCTCTGTTTTGAAAACTAAAGTGAAAATTAAAATATAAATAAATGAAGCAACGCTTCAGATCCCCTGCGCTGCGTGCAGAGCGCCACGTGTCAAAATCAGACACGCCAGCGTAGGGAGCGCAGCGCCCAAGGCAGCGCACTCAATCAGAGTAAGGCTCTATAAAGGAAGCAACGCTTCAGGCAACTTGCGCTCTGCGCTGCGCGACACGTGGCAGCGCAGTTGCGCTGCGCGACACGTGTCAAGCGTAGGTGCGCTTGCGCCAAACAAAATTAAAATTCTAAAAGATCTTTCTGATCTTGTTAAAACAAGAAAATTGTCTTCTGTAAAACAGAAGCCCTTGGATCAAAGATCCAACGGTGGGGAAAAATCCCCAAATCACTCAGAGAAAGATCTCTCTAACCAATTTAACAAACTAATTGGCACTATAAAAAGGCCCCTAGACCCCAAGTCTAAAACGGAGAGAAACACAGAGACATCAACACAGAGAGAACTCCTCTAAAGAAAATTTTGAGAAGAACTCAAAAAGAGAGAAAAAGGTAAACCCTTTGAATAAAAAAGAAGAATTTCTTCTGAAAAGATCATTGATCTAAGAACAAGATCAAGGATCTTCAATAAAAAAAAATAATAATAACAAAGGCATTGCCTTTTTTATGAACCATTGGTTCTGGAATCTCAAAGATTCTTTTCTTGAATCCAAAATTGGATCAAGATATTAAAACAGTGCCTTGCACTTGTAAATCTGCACTGTTGCGCTCTTGGGTTGGCGCAAGTCACCAGAGAGCACAACGTGTCAGCTCCAGAACAGCTTGCACTATGCGCTTTTAAAACAGAGCACTGCTCTCATGAATTGGCGCAACTCACCAGAGCGTGCCACGTGTCAGCAGCGCACTGGCACAGCGCACTGCGCTTTCGGAGCGTGACACGTGTCACCTCCAAATGGACTTGCGCCTTGCGCTCCTCAATTGGCGCAAAGCACCTGACAAGTCACGTGGCGCTCTGTTAGACTAATTAATGCACCGTATTATTAAAGGGCAGAGCCCAATTAAGAGGCCCAATAAACCAAAATAAATGCTCTGCATTATAAATAGGGGACAGAGCCCAACTTAAAAGGCCTAACAGGCCAGAATAAAATGCAGTGCATTATTAACAAGGGCAGAGCCCTAATAAAGGCCTACTAGGCCAAATATAAATAAAAATGTTGAACATTATCAATTGGACTTAGCCCAATCCTGGCCGTAAGTCCTCAAATTAAATTGACTGAGCAAGTCTGCTCTCTTAAATCAATTTACATCCGGTTCAAGGGTACATCTCCGAACTCCTCTGACACCTATCGTTGTAATCCTTCAACGACGTCAGAGAGGTGACGGGTCCCGACAACTACACATCTATACGGACTGTGGGGTCCTTAAACTCATGGACTTATGCGTCCTTAAACTAATGGACTAATGCGTCCTTAAACACATCTATATGGACTATGGGGTCCTTAAACCCATGGACTAATGCGTCCTTAAACTAATATCCATCCCTAAAACGGGAACGATGGACCCCTATGTCCCTAAACTGGAAATGGACCACCATGTCCCTAAACTGGCAATGGACCGCAATGTCCTTAAACTACCTATGGACCACTACGTCCCTAAACTGGAACAATAGAGCCCCCAAATTCTCTTTTGTCGGATCTAAACGATCTCGTTTAAGTTGATCTTACCCTCAAATATGGCTAATGTATCCTTAAACCTTCAAACAGACTTTAGTCCTAGAGTACATCTCTGAACTCCTCTGACACCTGTCGTTGTAATCCTTCAACGTCGTCAGAGAGGTGACGAGTCCCGACAGCCATCTATTAAATGGACCACTACGTCTCTAAACTGGAACAATAGAGCCCCCTAAATGCTCTTTCCATTAAGTTGATCTTAGTCTCAAATCAGACTAACGTATCCTTAACGAACGTTTAAGTTGATCTTAGCCTCAATATGGCTAACGTATCCTTAAACTAAAACCCCAAACTCAAATCTTAGTAAATACGGATTTGGACTAATCCACGTCCTACGGGCGACGGCATCACTTAGTCTCCGTATACAATCCACGGGCATCCACAGACAAAACAAACACACACGACACGAAGTGAAATTCTGGAGAAGGAGAAAGTGGTTACCGCGATGCGGTAGCGTAATTAACTGTAGGGGCTTGCGCCTGCAGGGAAGAGCGTCCCCACAATCAAAAACCCCTCAAGCGAGGGGGAATCTGACGAAGTCTACTACATCGGCCGCATCCGTCCAAACCTCCGATACACGGTGCCATAAATCAACTTGGCATCTTCGGAGAGGAGGACGGATAAAACCAAATAGCATCTGCCCCGAATCTCAGGCAAGACGTCCATGTCTTGGCCGCCTTTCGGAGGGGAACAGATTCTGGCACGCCCGGTGGGACCTTTTCCTCTTTTCACTCCACACTTCGTGTGTCGTCTTCGCGAACGAATCGTGGTTTGTTAATGGTTGCCTTTGGGTTTCAAGTTACTAAGATTTGGTCTTTTGCCTGGCGCAGAAATTAAGTATCAATGCCATCCAACTGCTCGAGCTGCTCTAAGTGCCGATGTAACTGACGCTCCACCTCACCTGGAGGTGTAGCCTATGGGCCTCAAGCGGCCTCCATCCTTGCCATGCCGGTGGAACAAGTAACTCAGGCCACCACCGGTCTGTTTTTCGGGACCATGCTCCCGCCATCAAGCTTCACTATTCCAGTGCCCGCACCGGAAGCGCACAAGAAGTCGGTCTTCGATCGGCTCACTGCTACAATGGCCCCTTTCAACGGGTCGTCCAATATCAAGCCGGCAGCCTCTGTCTTTGCCAGGATGAACCTGAACTCTGATGGGCCTGCCAAGAAGCCCATGAACCCTGAAGTGGCCATCCCGAGGAAGATAGCCATCTCTGCTCCTGAAGTCGTCAAGGCGGCTTCTCCTATTAAAGAGTCGGTCTTTTCAAGGCTGACTATTCCGGCTCCCGCTCCTACTCAAGGGTCTGTCTTTGACAGACTGAACATCGCCACTCAAAAGACAACATCAGTCTTTAAGAGGCTGGCACCAGCGGCGCCTCATTCGGACAGGGGGCAAAACGAAATTATCCCTATCGCCGAGCCAGTCCCAACAGCTCGACATGCTCGACGTCGCCACTGGCGCCGAGTAAGGAAGGCCGGGGACAACTCCCCCTCAGGGTTAACCCCACCTGCTCCAGTGGTGGAAGTTAATGCTGCTGTTCCAACTGGGAACAGCTTTGAACCGCTAAGGAGGGTACGCAAGAACTTTCCGACTGCCACGCTAAAAAGATCTCCTCCACCTGCGGAGAGGGTTACAGAAACAAAGCTGGAGCAGCCCTCTCAACGGCTGTCCTCCAAAATTTATAAGGTCTGACGGAGGGTTCAAGAGTCCGTAATCAACCAAGATCACTCTCGCCGGCAGAAAAGGGCGAAAGTGCAGGAAGAAAAGAACCGTCCTGTCAAACAACAAAGGACGACAACCGCCAGGGTGCCCGCTGCAACGGCCCCCTCAACTTCAACGGCCCACAAGAGAAGAAGGCCAGAGAAGATCCCCACGCCCGCAGCAAATGTCAAAGGCAGTGAACCTAAACGCCCTAAGTCCGGGGGCATCATGGTACACACGGTATACATGGCGTCTGGTAAAGAGGACAGCCGTACATCTACAGGTCATAGACCACTTACACGGTAAGTGATCAAAGCTCAGGAGCAACAGCAGAAGCTCCAAGAAATGATGAACGCGATGGCCGCACTCACTGGGCCAAAAGAAAGCCCCGAAGCGTCCTCGGATCAACGCCAGGAACAAGAAACTGACGCTGAATTCCTTCACAGGATACTGGAAAAGAAAGATAAAGAAGCTGCGGAACAAGCAGCCAACATAAAGCGAATGGCCCTCCTGTTCTAGGATATGGTGGGTATGATGATCCAACAAGATCCTCCTGCTGAAGATCCTCCGATCGTCCTTGAAGACGACAGAGGAGAAATGTCAAATCCTCCACCGGCTCTGTCAACAGCCAAGGAGGAGACAATCTCCAAAGCTGACCTGGACGAATATATAGCTCAGCAGATACGGGTTCATCAGGCGACTGAAGCAGCCGGTCAAGTCGTAAAAACGGGACGACCATATCCGAGCTGGTACGATCAGATCAAGTACCCGCCCGGCTATACAATACCGAAATTCCATGTCTATAAGGGGACGGGCAATCCCCACCAGCATGTTGCCCAGTTCAGGGCGCTTTGTGGCAACACCGACGGTGATGATAAATTGTTGCTTCGCCAGTTCGTTGGTAGCTTATCGGATACAGCATTTGAGTGGTACTCCGAGCTCCCAAACGACTCTATCAAGACATTTGCGGAGATGGAGCTGCTGTTTACGCAACGATTCGCAAGCGCCAGCGAACGCACCCCGATAACAGCATTGATTAATGCCAGGGTGAAGCCGGGCGAGACGTGGGTCCAATACGCGATACGGTGGAGGAACCTATGGTCAAAGTGCGAACAACGCATAGAAGAGGCTCCTGCAGTAGGCATGTTCGTGGGCACTCTTGATCCGCAGGCGACCATATCTCAATTCATGATGTTCTTCAAGCCGACTACCTTCCAGGCCCTGATCGACAAGCTAGCTCAAATGGACCAGATGGGCCATAGACCACCCCTCCAAAGCCGGACTCTCGAAACGAGAAGGGGAAGGGAAAAGCGATCGTTGTCGCCAATGCTCAACAACAGCCGAGCAACTTGAAGCCGGTGGTCCGTCAAAATAATATGCGTCCGCGCGTACCCCTTGAGGAAAGGCCAGGACGTCCTTACTCGTTTCCTCGAGATAAAACGAGAAGACTGTTCGAGCTGGCATTGCGCAACCGACTCATAAATCTGCCGGATCCACGACGTCCGTCGCAGCCAAACGACGTCAATGATCCCAATTACTGTCCTTACCATCGAGTATTGGGTCATCCGATCGAGGATTGCTATGTCTTCAAAAATTGAATTGAAGACCAGTACCAACAGGGCAAGTTCGTATTGTCCGACAGATGGAAGGTGAATCCGCCGCAGCCTCACACCCCTAAAAGGGTGAATACGCCGGAGGAAACGTGCTCCCTCGTTGAAGAAGCTCCATGGGAGGTTGTGCTATCAGCCAAAACAAAGAGGATGCTGAACGGTCTTCAAACATGCCCAGCGATCAGGTGGAAAAACCCGTTGGAACCTCAGATCATTGAAGGGATGTTGAAGCCGCGCCCAACTCCAAAGATCGATGGTGGTGGCCCAAGCACTCACAACCAGCCGTCAAAATCTTCGAAGAAGAAGAAGAAGAAATCCAAGAAGCCCGTGAAGCATGAGGACAAGCGCACAGACTTACAAAAACAAATTGACGCACTGGAGGAGTACAACCAGAAAGCACGGACTCCCATCACACTTCAAGAATTCCTAAACCACGTCTTTCAAGAAGAAGATGAGGGGGAGAGCTCGTCGGATGAATCCGAGGAATACGTGGCGAGCTGTCATATGATTTTCCATTCGTTTACAAACGATGAGGAAACTCCTTACACTGAAAAGCTGGGGACAGATCCTAAACCGGAAATTTTGGGGCCATCGGATGAAACAATTGATGCATTCCTCAACGAAGCTCTGTTGAAAAGTAAAGCTGATCGGGAACGCGAAACGGTCATATTTGAAAGGGCCAAGCGCCAGCAACTTGACGAAAGAGTTGAAACACTCCCGCTGGAGCAAAATACATCCACCGCAGATAAAAGCAAATTCAAGACGAGGAAAAGGTTTGCTAAAGCCATATCAATGGGTATGAAGCTACCACCCTCTGAAGGAAATATTGCTGGTGAAGCAGAAATGCACCCTTCCTACTGCTTGTATCATCGGAAGATTTCGCACCCCACCGAAGAGTGCAAAGTTTTCAATAGATGGTGGCAGTGATATGTTGCTCACCGACAACATTTTAAGCGAGAAAAGCGCAAAACTCATTGGGAGCGGAAAAATACGACCGAGGGGCTTAACAGAACTACCGGCGATTGTCGCATGGTTAACGCCGGGGGATCGCAAGTTCTCACGTTCGGGAGCAACTCTGACGAGGAGATGGCTCTTAGCCCCCTCTTTAAAGAGTCCACCTCGGGAAAAGAAGAAGAGCCGAAGGTCTACGAAAATATCCGGTTGCGTAATCGTACGCTACCTGAAAAGAATCTCGGACCCTCAAATAAAAAAGATAAAGGGAAAGAAAAGGTCTCTGAGGATATTGCCCTAAATGACCAAGTCATGGAAGAGCTAACTGCCAAGGACCCGCCGAAGAAAAATAAGGTGGATTACAACGTTCTAGCGCATCTGAGGAAGCTACCCTCGTAGCTCAGCATTCTTGACGCCCTTTTACTATCAAAAGAGGCAAGGGATTCATTAATCAAGGCACTACAGGACCCCGAGCAATTCCAAGCTTTCCTTGCCGAAGAAAAGATGAAGGATGAGTTGGAAGAAGTGCACACGGCCGATGTCACTTTTGGTGACGAGGACCTTCTCCTTAGGACGTACGAACACAATCGCCCCCTCTATGTCTCAGGGTATTGCCATGATATAAAGATAGGAAAAATCCTGGTCGACAATGAATCTTCCGTTAATCTCCTTAACGTGCGGGTGTTAAAGGAAATCTGCATGAGCGTCCAGCACCTTGCTCGAGATAAGATCACCATCTCCGGGATCGATTCTCAATCATCACGAACTCTTGGATCTGTGATACTGACGCTACGTTTTAGGCTGCTCGTCACAGATATTAAATTTCACGTCATAGACGCCAAGACATGCTACAATGCTCTGCTCGGCCGACCATGGTTACACGAGTACAACATCATCCCTTCTACACAGCATCAGTGTATGAAATATTTTAAGGATGGTTTCGTGTATACCGTGACGGGAGAACTGAACCCGTTCTCCTTGAACGAAGTCCACAAATATGAAGATGCAAAATACTTCTTACCGGATTTCGAAAACACGGAGAGGTGTCACAAGCCGGAGAACAAAACTAACGCCACCATCCCTGTCTTCGGGAGTGATACCGAGGAGGAAGAGGAGATAGTTTATTCGGGTCCGCCCCAATACAACAAGCCAGGACCATCCGCTCCTACGTTGATCTTTGGCAGTGACTCGGAAGATGAGGTCCATGCCATATTCTCCGCTCGACCTTCAATACAAACTGTCGCTGATGAAGAGCAAAGCCTACAAGTTACCATGGTTCCACTTAAACACCATAAAGAACTGGATGCGCTTGATACCTACAGTGTAGAGGAGCTGCGGACGTTCTATATCCCTCCCAGGCGAGAAGGCGAAAAGGCAATTCTATTCTACCGCTCTGAAGAAAACAAAGTGGAGAAAGAAATCTGGCATGATGCGGATCCTACGCTTGATAGGCTTCAGCCCATCCGTCTACCTAGGTATTATACAGAAGGCTTGAAGAGGCTGTTAAAGTGCCAGGGGATATCCTTCAAACAGATCGCTCGAAAAGCCAAATTCTATGACAGGGTCTGGAACGTTCCCGGGACTCAGCACAAGTTGCCTAATGGGAGGATGGAAACAATCGAGCTTGGATACATTCGGTCCAAGAAACGAGAGCTACTCCGTGATTGCTACGTCGTGCATGACTTCAATGAAGAAGCGGATGCTCAATGGGAGGACACTAATCCTAAACCAGTAAAAGTTCCTGATGCAAAAGTGCCCAGTCCGTCGTTCAAAGAACAAATGGACAAACTTATAAGGGAAGCTAGTCAAAAAGTCCGAGACGACCATAACCGCAAAATGGCCATCTATGAGAAAGCCAAAACGCAACGCCTCCTCCAACAGGCCGTGAAAGATGAAAATGTCGCTCCCTGTCAACCTGTTATAAGAAAGGCTCGACGTAGAGGCAGAAACAAGTCGAAAAGCGAAAAAGGCGCTTGACAACAACAAAGCGGGACTAAGAAGCCACGCAAGAGGGAATCGAGCGGTCCAGATTTGTCCCTCGTAAAGAAGATGAGTCGAGCATACTCTTTTCCTAGGGACAAGACGAAGAAGATACTTGACCGAGCTATAAAATACCAGATGCTTACACTGCCGGAGTCCAAGCACCCAGAGCAAGCAGGCGAAGTCTCACACCCAAACTATTGCTCTTATCACCGAGTAATAGGGCATCCTCTCGAAGACTGCTTCACCTTCAAGAATTGGGTCGAAAATCAATATCAGCTCGGCAAGTTCGCGTTGTCTGACAGCTGGAGGGTAACGCCACCACAGAGGCACGAACCCAAAGACACGAAAGCAGAACCAGACCCACATCGGTCTTCGAAGCGAGCTCGTACTTGTCACATGATAACAATATCAAAAGAAGAGCCCGAGAATATGCATAACCTTCCCTGGTGCTTCAAAAACAGCAACGATGAGGTGATCTCGGTGTTGGATATATATGCCCTAGAGGCCTTCATTGGATAGGATGCTAGGGATATGTATGTACATGACAATCTTGCTTGATATGATAGTACGCTATTTGGTTTGTCTTTATCTTAACATATGATATATTTTACTTTGTATTTATATATAAATGTTGATAAAGCCCATAGGGTGTTTGCCTGACTACCGGCGTTGTGATGGCAGTCATACTTGTAGGAGCTGGATAGTCAATAGGCACATCCTTAAGATGTCCCTGGTCGTAGGAGCATCAAGACTGGGCATCGATACTCCAGAGTAGACTAGTGTATACATATCTAGACCCTGACGAGGGGTGATGGATTGGTCCCGCAGCCATTGATGATGTGCACCTAAGATTGTATACAGATGCTCACTGGGTGTGAGTACACCGGACATGACTCGCCGAGAACTGACTGGATGGTATTTATACCTAACGTCAGATAGCAGTTCTCAGGTGACATGTGTGCAGATAGTCCGTTGACTTAAGGTCGTCATTTGTCTCGTGTGAGTTCCCACTGTGCTTTGATTACTACCCTACCACGGTTCAAAGGAGTCGTGCAAACAGGTTTTAGTTGGGCACAGTCCCGAGCCACGTGGAGGCAGTGAGCGACTGTTAAGGATTCGTCTCTCCTGGTATAGGAAGTTGATATCGCACGGTGATCGGTTAGTCATTACCATAAGTCCCTGGCCAGGGCTGATTGAGAATTACTGATGGACTAATCAGTAGATTCTCTGATGGTCTTGAGCTATGCCGACACGACTTGTACGGTTATTAGGGGTCTGACGTTTACCACCTCCCTAAAGCATACATGCGATACTCTTAGACGAACAGACCGGACTGCGCGGATATTGTCACGGACAGGCTCAGTAGGAGTTCGGATGGGTTTCCTCATCGGCCTTCTTATCGATATCTACCCGGGGACCGTTACGTACAGCTAGTGCCGCTTGCGGTCTGTGGTTAAACCCACTGCCGGCGTAGTAGTCGAGTCTTTAGAGTCCCACACAGAGATTTCCCTACTCCAGGCGAAATGATATAGATGTCGTACGGTTTTACGATAAGGTTTCGAACGCATACATGTTTAAACGCACGTACGACGTTCGGACAGTTTTTACTAGCCGGCTTTGGTTTAAGCCAGATTCTAGTATCAGGTTATTGGATTTATACAGTTTAAAGTTTTTCCGTGTTTTCACGGATAGGAGGGGCATTCTCGTAATTTTACGGGAAGCTTCTAGAAGCATGGTGACTTGAGGGTTTAGGTGGCATTATCATTAAATGCAATTGTGGCTCATTTTGTGTGATTCATCATATCGTTAATGCATCATTAAATGCTTAATGACTCATATAGTGAATCACTCATATTGAATTAATGTAGCATGATGAATAATCATATTTATTCATTTATTTGATAATACATTATGCTTCATATATATTCAAGTGAGAAACAATTTCATTACCATTATCATGTTCACCTTCTCTCTCCTCAAGCTCACTCTCTCTTCAAACCCTAATCCTACCACTCATGAGTTAAGATCAAGGATTAGAATAGACTAATTAATCCATTACCTAACTCTATATCACCTAAGTTCCTTTGATTAGCAACTAGAGAAACTTAGTTACCTCAAGACTAGAGGTGAATCTTGGATTAAGGTTCTCGGGTGGATCATCTATCACGTAAAGGAGGCCGAGGAGGACGAAGAGAACGAAAAGAAGAAGGACACGATTCACTAGGTATAATCTCTTTTCATAGTAGCTAAGAACTTCTATGGTTGTTGTTAATTATCGTTTAGTAAAGATCTTCGGTTAGTCGATGTTTGCATAAAGAACAAGATCGTTTTTCATATTTCCGCCTTCCCGCAACTCGTGGGGTGTTGTACATCGACTTACAGTGGTATCAGAGCCTCACTAAACAATAATTAACTTATTTCCAAAGTCGTATGAATTTCGAACACAAAACAAACCGGAAAATACACCGATATCACATAGTTTCTGTCGATTTTAAAATGAGGCCTAAAAATTTTTCAGGGACCTCCAGTATAACCTACATGAAATTATAAGAACACAGAAAAAAATGGGCTCCTGAATCGGCCACTGAGCCGCGGAACCGCGGCCGATCCCACCGATCCGCCGCGGATCCGCGGCCGAGTTGGAGCCGATTCAGCCCAGTTTTTCTCTATGAATCTTCTGTGATGTTTTGTCTTTTTTGGAATGATTTATTTTCTGCTCAAGTTTCAGATTTACAGAGAAGTTTTGGAGTAGAATCTAATGTGTTTAATCGATCGAAATTATACGATGTTTGCTTGTTTGATTATATCTGTGAACTGTATTATGTGTTCGTAAACCTCCCCTAACTGCTAGTATGTCGGTTGGCAGGGGGTTGCACATATCTGTGATGGTTTTTAACTGTTTGTGATTATGAACTGTATTGGATTGTTGTGATGATTAGCCGGGGTTTTGTGATGGGTTATTGTATTAATTCATTCGATGTAAATATAATAAGTTGTAATATTATTTTGCGGGGCACATCCAGGTTGCGGTTGTAGCCACCGTTGTATTATTTCTTTTTACTGTTTTGCTCCTAGGATAGACCCAAGGTGGGGTGCACAAACTACCGGGTATTTCGAAGTGTTTAGTGGCCTACTCACGTTGTTGAGAGAGACCGCTTCACTTCGGGTACTTGACGGGTAGTTTGCCGTACCCATAAGGGTCTGGGGTGGGGTAATGGCTATTCATCACAACTGTGTAATCCTTCTTTCATTGTAGCCTCAAAAGAAACGCGGATTGCTAGTATATCCAATAAAGTTTATCTGTGATCTGGAATGCCTATTGTTGCGTCTGACGAATGTACAATATCTATATATGATAACTATTTAGACTCCACTTATGTTTTACACCCGCACTAGCCCAGCCCCCGCTCTGCCGTTAGTTAAGTAACCTAACGGGTGATGACGGGAGCCCGTGGCGAATGCGGATGGTATAAGAGGACGTTGTATTTTCGTTGTTATCTGTAATGATAGGTTAATGATGGGACGCATTATTATTAATGCAAAGAAAAATAAAACCTAAACTGAATCGTTGGAACAATTTCAAAACCACTCGGTTTTCTTCAAAAAGCAAATTTTAAATGCGGAGCTTAAACCACTCCTTTTAATAAAGGCTATCTTGGTTCCTTCGATTATATCAAGTTCACTACGTTAACGGTTTTTTTCCAAAAACTAGCCGTAACCCTCCGTCGTTTCAAATAGACAGCACATCATATTCATGCTATGCTTGTTGGCCTACGTCAAGGCATAGTGTATGGTAGCAGTGTGTTTGCTTATTTGTTGCATAGATAGATGCATTAGTTTAGGACAGACGTACAGCCTTGTTGGCCTACGTCAAGGGCATGTACGATGTACCTAAATTAATCAGGACAACGACGGGTAGAACTTGACTTGTGTCTTATGATTTGTTGGCCTACGTCAAGGTCATAAGAGCTTGGGGTAAAAATCACATCGGGAGTTTCAAACATAAAGGAAACTTGCAGATTTAGCATACCTTCTGGAGTGTGGTGACTAGAGTGGCTTCCATCTAAGGCATCATGAAATGATAGTTGGATCCCGATCCCACTGATGAGTAGGATTACTCTCGGGAATTTTTCTCACTTAACAATCAATACTATAAACCAAGTAGGTGTCTAGAAAGGTGTTAGAGGGGCTACGCCTCCAGGGAAAAGAGGTTCTTTAATTAAGGGACTTCGCGAAAGCGTTGGAAAACCTCCCTCGAAGTACCAACACCAGCCTGGCTGAAAGGTTAAGCAAGTATTGTGACGTGTGATTAAATCCTGACTAGTTCTTCTTTTAGGTTTTGAAGAAGGATTTGAGGAAACAGTGGGAGCCATCCTGTTTAGATAAACTAATAACCAATCTAAACTTGCAAGAAGCATATGCTGAGTGTTTTATTTTCTCTCTCTCTGGCAGCTACCATGACAGGACTAAAACTATTACTTGAAAAAAATATACTGACCGGGCAGAACTATAAAGATTGGCTAAGGAACGTCAACATTGCACTGACTTATGACAAAGTAGCATATGTTACCACCGCTGTTCCTCTCCTTATCCCAGGACCAGATTCCTCAGTTGCGGACAAGGAAGTTCGCAAAACCTGGGATCTAGACTGTGAAAGAGCTAAGTGTATCGTGCTGGCATCCATGAACAATGAACTCCAGAAACAGCACGAGAGTATGGATATTATATCCATCTTTCTCCATTACAAGGAATTGTATGGGGAGAACTCCCGTATCGCGAGGTACGAGACCTCAAGGAAACTTTTCCAGATGAGGTTAGCTCCAGGATCACCTGTAGGAGAGCACGTCCTCAAAATGATCATCCTCATTGAGGAACTCGCAAACCTGGGATGCGTGCTAAAGAATGATTTGTATATCGACTTGATTTTATAGTCCCTTCCCCACACCTTCTCTCAGTTCGTGCGGAACTTCAATATGCACGAAATGGAAGCTGATCTTCCAAAGCTCCTCAACATGTTGAGGGTAGCAGAGACCTCCTTGAAAAAGGAGAAGACCCCCGTTCTGTATGTTGGCCAATCATCCTCTTCTAAATCTAAAGCGAAAGCTAAAGGGAAGAAGAAGATGAAAGCCAAAAAACCGAAGGGTGGGGTCAAGAAAGTGCAGGGAACGAACAAGGTAGGAAGGGTGAAGGCGGATATAAACGAATGCTTTTATTGTCACAAGCAAGGGCACTGGAAGAAAGATTGTATGGCCTTCAAAGCCAAGGACAAGAAGCAAGCTGTTGCTTCTGCTTCAGGTGTGTTCGTAATCGAAAATTGTCTTTCAGTAAACTCTACATCATGGGTACTTGATACCGGTTCTGGTTCTCACATCTGTAATTCTTTGCATCTGAGAAATAGTAGAGTACTGGGGACAGGTGATATGACTCTCCGGATGGGCAATGGAATGTATGTAGATGCTATTGCAATAGGGGAATATCACCTAGGGTTGACTAGTGGGCACATTTTGGTGTTGTACAGCTGTTTTTGTATTCCCGGTATGTTGTGTAATATTATATCAGTATCTTTGTTATCTAATGAAGGATATAATTTTGCGCTTGAAAGAAATGTCATGAACATTCTCCTAAATCAAGAACTGATTGGGTATGGCACACTGGAAAACGGCATATACATACTTAATCAACCTCGAATTTTCTATATTCAAAACACGCTTAAAAGAAAGGCTCCAGATTCAAACCAAGCCTTTCTATGGCATTGTAGACTTGGTCATATAAACGAAACAAGGTTGACTAAGTTACATAAAAATGGATATTTAGATCCGTTTGAATATTCATCATATGCAACTTGTCAATCATGTATCAAAGGAAAAATGACTAAATCTCCGTTCACCGGACACGGAGAAAGAGCCACAGAACTCTTGGGACTTGTACACAGTGATATATGTGGTCCAATGTCTACGCATGCGAGAAGCGGTCACTCCTACTTCATCACTTTTACTGATGACTTCTCTAGGTATGGACATGTGTTCTTAATGAAAAATAAATCCGAGGCCTTTGAGAAGTTTAAGGAGTATAAAAATGAAGTGGAGAAACAGACTGGTAAAAGCATCAAGACACTTCGATTGATCGAGGTGGAGAATACTTGAGTACCAGTTTCCTTGATTGCTTAAAAGAGAATGGAATTCTCTCTCAACTTACTCCACCTTATACACCTCAGCATAATGGTGTATCAGAAAGGAGGAATCGCACGCTATTAGATATGGTGCGTTCAATAATGAGTAGTGCTGAGTTGCCACTTTCCTTCTGGGGTTTTGCTCTAGAATCAGCAGCATACCTATTGAATAGAGTTCCGACTAAGTCTGTGCCTACCACTCCATATGAAATGTGGAGCGGGAAGAGACCATATCTCAAGTATATCAAGATATGGGGGTGTCCGGCATATGTTAAAAAGCATAGTCCGGACAAGCTCGAGGCACGTTCGGTTTTGTGCAAGTTTGTAGGATACCCCAAACATTCAAGGGGGTACAGGGTCTACCACACTGAAGAACAAAAGGTGTTTGTCGCTCGCCATATTGTCTTCTTAGAGAGCGAATTTCTTGCAAAAGAAATTAGTGGGAGAGCGGTAGAGCTGGAAGAAATTCCAGAACCTCAAACTGCTACCGAGGACTTAGTAGAACCTCAGGTTTCAATAGAACCCGACGAACCAACGCCACTATGCAGGTCTAGTAGGCTTTCTCATCCTTCTGAAAGATACTATGGTTTTCTTCTAGATGGGGATCGAGAGGATTGCATCATCGATGATGATGAGCCTACTAGTTTTCAGCATGCTATCACGAGTATTGACTCGGTGAAGTGGCTGGATGCTATAAGATCCGAAATGGAATCTATATACACCAATAAAGTATGGACTTTAGAAGTTGCTCCTCCTGGGGTGAAACCAGTTGGATGCAAATGGATCTTCAAAAAGAAGATTGGTGCACTTGGATAAGTGGAAACCTACAAAGCTATACTCGTTGCAAAAGGTTTTCGTCAAAGACCAGGATTGGACTATGATGAAACCTTTTCACCTATAGCTATGCTTAAATCCATTCGGATCCTACATGCTATTGCTGCCTTCCATCACTATGAAATCTGGCAGATGGACGTAAAAACAGCTTTTCTAAATGAACATTTAGAAGAGAGTGTTTACATGGATCAACCAGAAGGTTTCTTAGACAGTGGGAGCAGCGGAAGAGTGAGCAAGTTGCTTAAATCCATCTATGGATTAAAGCAAGCATCGCGGAGTTGGAACATCTGCTTTGATGAGACAGTCAAAGAATTTGACTTTATCAAAAATGTAGATGAACCATGTATTTATAGGAAGATTGTAGAAGGAGCAGTAGTCTTCCTCGTTTTGTACGTCGACGACATACTACTGATAGGGAATGATGTCCCTATGCTACAATCAGTAAAGTTCTTCTTGTCACAGAAATTCTCCATGAAAGATTTGGGAGATGCAACCTACATTCTGGGCATTAAGATCTATCGTGATAGATCTAATAGAATGTTGGGGCTTCCACAGTCCATGTATATTGACACTATACTAAAGAGATTTAGTATGGAAGATTCCAAGAGCGGTAATATACCCGCTTGTCACGGGATCACCCTCTCCAAAGAGATGTCTCCAAAGACTGATGAAGAGAGGGCTCGCATGGGCATTATACCCTACGCTTCGGCAATAGGATCTATAATGTATGCGATGTTATGTACCAGACCAGATATAGCTTACGCACTTAGTGTGGTAAGAAGGTATCAATCTGACCCAGGTGAGAAGCATTGGATAGCGGTAAAGAACATTCTTAAGTACCTGAGAAGGACTAAGGAGATGTTCTTAGTTTACGGTAATGGGGACCTCCAGGTAGAGGCTTTTACCGACTCCGGCTTCCAAAGTGACAAAGATGATTCTAAATCCATTTCGGGTTTTGTGTTTACCCTCAATGGAGGGGCGGTATGTTGGAGGAGTTCCAAACAGGATACCGTCGTAGACTCAACTATGGAGGCTGAGTATATAGCTGCTAATGAAGCCGCAAAAGAGGCTGTCTGGATGAGGAAGTTCATCTCTGAACTTCAGGTGGTTCCGTCCATTGCCAATCCAATACCTTTGTATTGTGATAACAATGGGGTTGTAGCATTAGCGAAGGAACCAAGGTCCCATCAGAAATCCAGGCATATCTTAAGGCGGTTTCACCAGATCAGGGAGATCGTGGATCGTCGGGAGATCGAGGTACGGAGAGTGGACACAAAAGACAACACGGTAGATCCATTCACCAAGGCCATCCCTCAAGTCCAGTTCGAGAGGCTGTTTGAGATGTTGGGCATGCGGTACGCCAGCAACTGGATCTAGTGCAGACAGTGGGTACTCAATGCACCAATTATAGGCCTTAGTGCAGGTGGGAGATTGTTGGATATATATGCCCTAGAGGCCTTCATTGTATAGGATGCTAGGGATATGTATGTACATGACAATCTTGCTTGATATGATAGTATGCTATTTGGTTTATCTTTATCTTAACATATGATATATTTTACTTTGTATTTATATATAAATGTTGATAAAACCCATAGGGTGTTTGCCTGACTACCGGCGTTGTGATGGCAGTCATACTTGTGGGAGCTGGATAGTCAATAGGCACATCCTTAAGATGTCCCTGGTCGTAGGAGCATCGAGACTGGGCATCGATACTCCAGAGTAGACTAGTGTATACATATCTAGACCCTGACGAGGGGCGATGGATTGGTCCCGCAGCCATTGGTGATGTGAACCTAAGATTGTATACAGATGCTCACTGGGTGTGAGTACACCGGACAAGACTCGCCGAGAACTGACTGGATGGTATTTATACCTAACGTCAGATAGCAGTTCTCAGGTGACATGTGTGCAGATAGTCTGTTGACTTAAGCTCATCATTTGTCTCGTGTGAGTTCCCACTATGCTTTGATTACTACCCTACCACGGTTCAAAGGAGTCGTGCAAACAGGTTTTAGTTGGGCACAGTCCCGAGCCACGTGGAGGCAGTGAGCGACTGTTAGGGATTCGTCTCTCCTGGTATAGGGAGTTGATATCGCACGGTGATCGGTTGGTCATTACCATAAGTCCCTGGCCAGGGCTGATTGAGAATTACTGATGGACTAATCAGTAGATTCTCTGATGGTCTTGAGCTATGCCGACACGACTTGTACGGTTATTAGGGGTCTGACGTTTACCACCTCCCTAAAGCATACATGCGATACTCTTAGACGAACAGACCGGACCGCGCGGATATTGTCACGGACAGGTTCAGTAGGAGTTCGGATGGGTTTCCTCATCGGCCTTCTTATCGACATCTACCTGGGGACCGTTACATACAGCTAGTGCCACTTGCGGTCTGTGGTTAAACCCACTGCCAGCGTAGTAGTCGAGTCTTTAGAATCCCACACAGAGATTTCCCTACTCCAGGCGAAACGATATAGAGATCGTACGGTTTTACGACAAGGGTTCGGACGCATACGTGTTTAAACGCACGTACGACGTTCGGACAGTTTTTACTAGCCGGCTTTGGTTTAAACCAGATTCTAGTATCAGGTTATTGGATTTATACAGTTTAAAGTTTTTCCGTGTTTTCACGGATAGGAGGGGCATTTTCGTAATTTTACGGGAAGCTTCTAGAAGCATGGTGACTTGAGGGTTTAGGTGGCATTATCATTAAATGCAATTGTGACTCATTTTGTGTGATTCATCATATCATTAATGCATCATTAAATGCTTAATGACTCATATAATGAATCACTCATATTGAATTAATGTAGCATGATGAATAATCATATTTATTCATTTATTTGATAATACATTATGCTTCATATATATTCAAGTGAGAAACAATTTCATTATCATTATCATGTTCACCTTCTCTCTCCTCAAGCTCACTCTCTCTTCAAACCCTAATCCTACCACTCATGAGTTGAGATCAAGAATTAGAATAGACTAATTAATCAATTACCTAACTCTATATCACCTAAGTTCCTTTGATTAGCAACTAGAGAAACTTAGTTACCTCAAGACTAGAGGTGAAGCTTGGATTAAGGTTCTCGGGTGGATCATCTATCACGTAGAGGAGGCCGAGGAGGACGAAGGACACGATTCACTAGGTATAATCTCTTTTCATAGTAGCTAAGAACTTCTATAGTTGTTGTTAATTATCGTTTAGTAAAGATCTTCGGTTAGTCGATATTTGCATAAAGAACAAGATCGTTTTTCATATTTCCGCCTCCCCGCAACTCGTGGGGTGTTGTACATCGACTTACACTCAGAATTTCCACCAGCACCAAAAGAGCTGGAAGATGGAATACATACTACTGCAGATAACCTCAAGAAAATTGATTTGGGGACAGCAAACGACCCACGACCGACATTTGTCAGCGAGCTGCTATCTGAAGAAAGGGTGGCTGCGTTAAAAGACGTGCTTATACAGCATAGAGATTGCTTCGCATGGAACTATTCTGAAATGCCAGGACTAGATCCAGAAATTGCTGTACATAAACTGGCGATATCCTCGGACGTCAAGCCAGTCAAACAGGCGCCGAGAAGAATGCGGCTCGAGCTTGAGATGAGCATCAAGGCCGAAATCAAGAAGCTGATCGACTCTGGGTTTATTCAGGAGGTTCAATATCCCGATTAGATCGCCAACATCGTCCCGGTGATGAAGAAAAATGGGACAGTGCGCATATGCGTGGACTTCCGGGATCTCAATAAAGCCTGCCCGAAAGATGATTTCCCAGTGCCAGTCACCGAACTGATGATAGACAATACGTCCACTCACGAAGTCTTCTCCTTCATGGACGGCTCATCAGGATATAACCAGATAAAGATGCATCCCGAAGACCAGAAGCACACCGCCTTCAGGACTCCGCTAGGCATATTCTGCTACAAGGTGATGCCCTTCGGTCTAAAGAACGCCGGTGCCACTTATCAAAGGGCTATGACAACGATCTTCGATGACCTTATACATGAAATCGTCGAATGCTATATCGACGACCTCGTGGTTAAGAGCAAGTCATACGAAGAGCATCTGGAGCATCTGAAGACCATATTTCAACGCCTTCGACAATACAACTTGAAGATGAACCCTCTCAAGTGCGCATTCGGAGTTTCCTCAGGGAAATTCCTAGGATTCATCGTCCGACACCGGGGTTTCGAAATAGATCCGTTGAAGATCAAGGCGATCATGGAAATGCCTCCGCCTAGAACTCTCAAGCAATTGCGATCTCTTCAAGGGAAGCTCGCGTACATTCGGCGATTTATAGCCAATCTTTCAGGCAAGTGTCGTCCCTACAGTCACCTGATGAAGAAGGGAACCCCTTTCGTTTGGGATCACAAATGCCAGAGTGCGCTGGACGAAATTAAGCAATACCTGCAAAATCCGCCAGTGTTGGCTGCTCCGGCCAAGGGAAAACCTCGCATCCTTTATACAACCGCCCTCGAAGGTTCCTTAGGCGCGTTGTGGGCACAAGAGAACGACCAAGGAAAAGAAAGAGCTCTCTATTACTTGAGTCGAGTTCTCCTGGGGGCAGAAAGCAACTATTCTCCCATCGAAAAACACTGCCTAGCGTTGATCTTTGTGATAATAAAGCTCAGGCACTATGCGTTGGCGCATGAAGTCTGTCTCATTTCGAAGGTGGACCCCCTTAAGTATTTGATGTCAAAGGCCATATTGATGGGGCGACTCGCTAAATGGGCCCTACTCTTGATGGAGTTCTCGATAACTTATCAACCTCTCAAGGCAGTAAAAGGCCAGGCCATCTCCGACTTCCTCGCTGAGCATCTGATACCTGCCGATTCCCCTCTGAATTGCGAACTGCCAGATGAACATGCATTTGACACGATCGATGGGAGCGATACCCGATGGGAGCTTTATTTCGATGGAGCATCTTCCATGAAGAAACGCAAACAAAGTACCCCCATAATCAAATCGGGGGTAGGCCTTATCTTCGTGACTCCACAAGGAGGGATAATGCGCTTTGCTTTCTCCTTAACAGAACCGAGGACGAACAATGAAGCCGAATACGAAGCTTTGATAGCAGGCCTCGAGATCGCCATCGACGTGGGAATTGAAGACCTCCTCATATATGGAGACTCCCAACTGGTCGTCAGTCAAGTAAACGGCGACTACCAGACGTGCAAGCCAGAGTTGGTGAAGTACGGCGAAAAGGTGCAACAACTGTTGACCCAAATTCCTTCATACACTTTGGAAAACATACCGCGTGCGGAAAACAGCAAAGCGGACATGTTGGCCAAGCTCGCTAAAGAACTGGCCGACAAGAACCTCGATGACGTAAGAATCGTGGTACAAAGCCGTCGGGTGCTTGCCCCAGCAGAAATATCTCCGGAATTATCTGAAGAAAAGGGAGCGACTGAGCAGACGACCCTGCAAATAAAAGACCGGGAAAAGGCCGAGGATTGGAGAGAAGTCTTTATAGACTACTTCAAATACCGTCAAACGCCCGAAGATGCGTCCTCAAGACATCAGCTTATGAAACGAGCTCTGTCTTTCGCCTTCATCAATGATACTCTGTACAAGAGGTCGTTTGATTCTCTGTGGTTGAGATTCCTAGGACCTGACGAAGTGAAAAGAGTCGTTCAGGAAGTTCATGACGGACTCTGTGGTTCTCACCAAGCAGGCCCAAAGATGAAGTTGAAGATTAAACGGATGGGTTACTACTGGCCCATGATGATTCAGGACTGCCTCGAATATGCGAAGCAATGCCACTCATGCCAAATCCATGGGGACTTCATCCACCAGCATCCAAATCCACTACATCCAACGGTGGCTAGCTGGCCATTCGAAATGTGGGGAACTGACATAGTCGGCCCTATCGAACCAGCAT
Organism: Agapanthus africanus; assembly: GCA_030015575.1. Classification (NCBI taxonomy): domain Eukaryota; kingdom Viridiplantae; phylum Streptophyta; class Magnoliopsida; order Asparagales; family Amaryllidaceae; genus Agapanthus; species Agapanthus africanus. Next base: position 606,278,547 of record CM057340.1, read on the forward strand.
CGTCCAGGGGACATCGTTTCATCCTGGCGACGACTGATTACTTCTCCAAATGGGTAGAAGCGGTACCACTGAGGGAAGTGAAGACGGAGAATATCCTTTATTTCTTCAAGACGCGCGTCATTTACCAGTTTGGAACTCCGCGACGGATCATCTCCGATAACGGGCCAGCCTATAGGAGCCACAAGATCAGCCGCTTTGCGCAGCAGTATAACATAGACTGGAGATATTCCTCAGTTTATAATCCGCGAGCTAACGGTCTAGCTGAGGCCTTCAACAAGACCTTGACAAAGATCATGAAGAAGACGGTGTTCGAAATAAGAAGGACTGGCACGAGAGACTGCAAGAGGCTCTCTGGGCCTATCGAACTACGTTCAAGACGGCCACGAACACAACGCCGTACGCGTTGGTATTCAGTACAGAAGCAGTACTCCCCCTCAAGATAGAGCTACCTTCTCTACGAGTGGCAGTCCACTACGAGCTGACGGACGAAGAAAATGCTCACCTTCGGCTTGAGGAGCTTGATGCCCTTGATGAAACACGGCTCATGGCGCAACAAAATCTGGAGGCTTATAAAGCAAAGATGACGCGCTCATCTGGAAGATTGACCCGGCCGAGGACATTCCGCCAAGGCGAACTCGTGCTAGTGGTCAAAAGACCTATGATCCCCAATCGCACCAAGCGTGGAAAATTCGAGCCGAACTATGAAGGCCCGTACATCATAGACAAGGTCTACCAGGGTGGAGCCTATCTACTCATGGATATGCACGGGGAAAGACCTTTCAGGCCAATAAACGGTCGCTTCCTAAAGAAATACTACGCTTAACGAGTCACAGCCTAGGTCAATGATAGATGACGACGACTATGTCCGCTCGCTATCTTCCTAAGCCCAAACTCTATAAGTAGTAGCCGGCCTTCTTTACCACGGACCGAAACGTCCTTAAACTAATGACGGACCAAAACGTCCTTAAACTAATGACGGACCGAAACGTCCTTAAACTAATGATGGACCGAAATGTCCTTAAACTAACGACGGACCACTACGTCCTAAAACTAGCTGAAGACCGAAGCGTCCTTAAACTACTACCGCGGCATCCTCAAGCTGACGTGATAAAAAAAATTAAAAAAAATAAATAAATAAAAGCGGTATGTCCATAAGCAAAATAGGCACGGATGAAAACCCGAAAGGGCTCTGTGAGTAAAAACGGCAGGGCTACCGGCGAGTGTTCGTGAAAACCCGAAAGGGCGCGATCTCGTTAGAAAAAAAAAGAATAATAAAAAGAATAAAAAAACAGTATGTCCATAAGCAAAATGGGCACGGATGAAAACCTGAAAGGGCTCCATGAGTAAAAACAGCAGGGCTACCGGCGAGTGTTTGTGAAAACCTGAAAGGACGCAACATCGTTAAAAGACACTTACAGGGTCCTCTCGACCTTGTAAGGAGAAACCACCCGCATGAGATCCTTACGACTCACAAGGGAGCAACACACTTAGGGATCCTCACGATGCCTAAGGAGAAACTACACTTACGAGATCCTCACGACTCGTAAGGAGAACTCTCTTATGGGACCCTCACGGCTCATAAGATTTGAAAGTCTTAAGTTACAGAGACCTGAACCTGTTCTTAAGCAACCCCCACAACCTTCGATATTGCCCTATAAGTGGTTCAATACTGACCCTTGTATACAATCCACGGACGCGAATAAACATTCCCCTAACCGAGTCCCACCCGTGACTAGGGATATGTCCATACGGTGAACAACCCTTGTAAGTTCTCTCGACTTATAAGGAGAAAACCCTTTTGTAGGATCCTTACGACTAACAGGGGAACATACACTGAGGAATCCTCACGATCCCTAAGGAGAAAACACACCTACGAGATCCTCACGACTTGTAGGGAGAAATACCTTTGTGAGACCCTTACGGCTCATAAAGCCAAAAGCCTTAGTCGACAGGATCCTAACCCTGTTTACTAAGCCACCTTTGTTCGACATTGACGAGGGCATATGATGATTCGCTCCTGGCAATATCCCAGTTGTAGCAATACTGATGCCGAAATTGGTGTCTAATCCCAAGCTTGCAGCGAAAAGACAGCGAGCCACACATGCATACCAAATAGCCGAAATGATGGGGCAACTTGCAACAAAATCAGCAAGTAAAAAAATGTATGCATACAAAATAGCCGAAATGATTGGGCAACTCGCAATAAAAAGCAGCGAGTAAAAATAAAATAAATAGCCGAAATGATTGGACACCGCGAAAAATAGTCGAAATGATTGGGCGATCGCGACCTTCGCGATATAAAAGCTGAAATGATAGAGCATCGCGGAAATAAAATAATAAAAAAAAAGAATGAAATTTATGCCCTACAGGCGATATCACAGCAATCCCTGTATACAATCCAGAGGCGTAAACAAAGAAGGAAACACATCTTTCCTCCCCATGCTCCATCAGGAAACGGAGCCAAGTCTTGACGGCAACTCATATAAAGCCTGAAGACAATCGGAGATCATCTCACCCCAGCGTAGAGTGATCACCACTTCATCGTTCATCTCTACACAACAGACGAAATGTCACTACAGCGTCCCTCCTCCAACAGGATTCGGACACACCACAGCAAGCGAAGCAAAGGCCAAATTCCTAGCTTCAGGGTCTTGACGGCAACTCATATAAAACCTAAAAGACCACCAGAGATCATCTCAACTCCAGGGAAATCAAGTCCTTGGCAAATACCTCAATTCAGGGAAACTAGCGTCCTTGATGAGAGCTTCTTGATTCGCGTCGACCCGCAGAGAAACCAGCGTGTTTGCAGGAGCACTTCGATTCGTTTCAACCCCGAGGAAACCAGTGTCCTCTGCAAAATACTTTGACTCAGGGAAACCAGTGTCCTTGACGAGAACACCTCGATTCGCGTCGGCCCGCAGAGAAACTAGCGTCTTTACAGGAATACCCCGATTCGTTTCAACCCCAGGGAAATCAGTGTCCTTGGCAACCTCCTCGACTCAGGGAAACTAGCATCCTTGATGAGAGCACCTCGATTCGCGTCAGCCCGCAGAGAAACTAGCGTCTTTGCAGGAATACCCCGATTCATTTCAACCCCGAGGAAACCAGTGTCCTCGGCAAAATACTTCGACTCAGGAAAACCAGTGTCCTTGACGAGAACACCTCGATTCGCGTCGGCCCGCAGAGAAACTAGCATCTTTGCAGGAATACCCCGATTCGTTTCAACCCCAGGGAAATCAGTGTCCTTGGCAACCTCCTCGACTCAGGGAAACTAGCGTCCTTGATGAGAGCACCTTGATTCGCGTCGGCCCGCAGAGAAACTAACGTCTTTGCAGGAATACCCCGATTCGTTTCAACCCCGAGGAAACCAGTGTCCTCGGCAAAATACTTCAACTCAGGGAAACCAGTGTCCTTGACGAGAACCTCTTGATTCGCGTCGACCCGCAGAGAAACTAGCGTCTTTGCAGGAACACCTCGACTCGTTTCAACCCCAGGGAAACCAGTGTCCTTGGCAAATACCTCAATTAAGGGAAACTAGCGTCCTTGATGAGAGCACCTCGATTCGCGTCGGCCCGCAGAAAAACTAGCGTCTTTGCAGGAATACCCCGATTCGTTTCAACCCCGAGGAAACCAGTGTCCTCGGCAAAATACTTCAACTCGGAGAAACCAGTGTCCTTGACGAGAACCTCTTGATTCGCGTCGACCCGCAGAGAAACTAGCGTCTTTGCAGGAACACCTCGACTCATTTCAACCCCAGGGAAACCAGTGTCCTTGGCAGCATCCTCGATTCAGGGAAACCAGCGTCCTTGATGAGAGCTTCTTGATTCGCGTCGGCCCACAGAGAAACCAGTGTCTCCGCAGGAATACTCCGATTCGTTTCAACTTCGAGGAAACCAGCGTCCTCGGCAAAATACTTCGACTCAGGGAAACCAGTGTCCTTGACGAGAACATCTTGATTCGTGTCGACCCGCAGAGAAATCAGTGTCTCTGCAGGAATACTTCGATTCGTTTCAACTCCAGGGAAATCAGTGTCCTTGGCAACCTCCTCAACTCAGGGAAACCAGCGTCCTTGATGAGAGCTTCTTGATTCGTGTTGACCCGCAGAGAAACCAGTGTCTTTGCAGGAGTACTTCGATTCGTTTCAACCCCGAGGAAACCAGTGTCCTCAGCAAAATACTTCAACTCAGGGAAATCAGTGTCCTTAACAAGAGCTGCTCGATTCGTCTCGACTCGTGAGGAAATTAGTGTCTTCGCGAGGACTTCCCGATTCGTCTCAACTTGCAAGATAAAGCCTTAGGCAGCAGGGATTAAAAACCTTGTTTCCTAAGCACTGGGACCCTGCAAGTCGGTCTAAAACGGTCTCTTGCATACTATTCACAGGTCTCACTCTCCAAAGTCGAATTTCGACAAAGAGGGAAACAACCGCTTACGGGTCCTTTCGACTCATAAGAGGGAAAATTCTCTTATAAGATCCTTACGACTTATAAGAGGAAACGCACTTAGGAATCCTCATGATTCCTAAGGAGAAAATACACCTACGAGGTCCTCTCGACTCGTAAGGAGAAAAATCTTTATGAGACCCTCACAACTCATGAAGTTGAAAAGCCTTAGGTAGCAGACCTGAACCTGCTGCCTAAGCCACCACTACTCCCCAAGATGTTCAAGACAGAATGTTCTATATCGCTTACAGGCTATGCTTATTTAAAGAATGTGCCAGTAATAAAGCAGAAAATAAAAGGAAGGAGGCAAAAGATTTGTCATTCCTACTTGGAAATCTTTTACATCAATAAAGACAATAAACAAAGACATTATCCAAATGATTACAATGGCAAAACCTCAAATCCAGGACATGGATTGAGAAACTCAAAAGTAACCTTGTCCAAGACTTTCCAAGCCTGGCGAACCATCCTAGTGTGCTTCCTTTCGCGAGCACGAGCGCCGGGATCCCCACTGATGTCCTCCTCCCTCCAATATGCAGCAAGTATTGCAGACTGTTGAAAAGCTTGGTGCAGAAGATCGATAAGGTTATCTCGCCTCCTCTTTGAGATTAAGCTCATCAGATACACCGAGTGCACCTTATCCTCAGCGGCATTCAATGCCCCAAGTGGCACACCAGTACAGAATAGAGGAAGCGCTTCCCAAATTGCTCCCACAATAAGCTTCAGGAGAGGGGAGTGCCGAGGAAGCAGTTGACCGTTGTATGCGTCGAAGCGGCTCATGATTTCGGCACACTCGGCGTTGGTAAATTCTCGGTTCTGAGAACGGCCGAGTCGGCGGATGTCCCCGTAAGAGATAATCTCGTCGAGATCGTACATGTGGGCGTCCATCACTCCTATAAAAAAATCGACAAAAATTAGTAACTCTTAAGAGTTCTGCTATATGATTTAAAAGGAGCAAAGCTCCATTAATGAATTAAGAAATTATAAATGAAATCTTTCAAAGAGCAGAACTCTATTGATGGAATCCTAACAGGGTTCACTTTAGTTCTCTTTAGATCCTTTTAGAGCAAAGCTTTGCTAAGTGAAAACCTAAATGGGTTTTCTTTAGATCAGGGATCTATTGAGAGCAAGGCTCTGTCAATGAAAATTAATTTAATTTAATTAAAATTTTTACCTAAAAAGTGTTTTCTAAAGAAATTCTAACTCTTGGGGTTCTTGAAGGCAAGAGCAAGGCTCTGAAGTATTGAAAGTAAAAATCTTAAAACATGATGATCATCTGTGGAGGACCAAAGGTCTTATTTATAGGCATCAAATGCCCTTTCAACTTCCAATAGTTGCCGCGACGGTTGGAATTCTGCCACTGCTGCGCTCACGTTTGGAGGGCCACGTAAGCGCAACGGTGGGGGGCATTTGTTTACCCCAATCAGAGCAAAGCTCTGTTCAAATTCCAAGGCGGGAAATGAAGCAACGCTTATGTTCCCCCAATCAGAGCATAGCTCTGTTTTCAAAACTAAAGTGAAAATTAAAATTAAAATAAATGAAGCAATGCTTCAGATCCCCTGCGCTGCGCGCAGAGCGCCACGTGTCAAAATCAGACACGCCGGCGTAGGGAGCGCAGCGCCCAAGGCAGCGCACTCAATCAAAGCAAGGCTCTATAAAGGAAGCAACGCTTCAGGCAATGTGCGCTCTGCGCTGCGCGACACGTGGCAGCGCAGTTGCGCTGTGCGACATGTGTCAAGCGTAGGTGCGCTTGCGCCAAACAGAATTAAAATTCCGAAAGATCTTTCTGATCTTGTTAAAACAAGAAGATTGTCTTCTGTAAAACAGAAGTCCTTGGATCAAAGATCCAACGGTGGGGAAAAATCCCCAAATCACTCAGAGAAAGATCTCTGTAACCAATTTAACAAACTAATTGGCACTATAAAAAGGCCCCTAGACCCCAAGTCTAAAACGGAGAGAAACACAGAAACATCGACACAGAGAGAACTCCTCTAAAGAAAATTTTGAGAAGAACTCAAAAAGAGAAAAAGGTAAACCCTTTGAATAAAAAAGAAGAAATTCTTCTGAAAAGATCATTGATCTAAGAACAAGATCAAGGATCTTCAATAAAAAAAAAATAATAACAAAGGCATTGCCTTTTTTATGAACCATTGATTCTGGAATCTCAAAGATTCTTTTCTTGAATCCAAAATTGGATCAAGATATTAAAACAGTGCCTTGCACTTGTAAATCTGCACTGTTGCGCTCTTGGGGTGGCGCAAGTCACCAGAGAGCGCCACGTGTCAGCTCCAGAACAGCTTGCGCTATGCGCTTTTAAAACAGAGCACTGCTCTCATGAATTGGCGCAACTCACCAGAGCGTGCCACGTGTCAGCAGCGCAACAGCTCAGCGCACTGGCGCAACGCACTGCGCTTCCGGAGCGTGACACGTGTCACCTCCACATGGACTTGCGCCTTGCGCTTCTCAATTGGCGCAAAGCGCCTGACAAGCCACGTGGCGCTCTGTTAGACTAATCAATGCACCGCATTATTAAAGGGCAGAGCCCAATTAAGAGGCCCAATGAACCAAAATAAATGCTCTGCATTATAAAAAGGGGACAGAGCCCAACTTAAAAGGCCTAACAGGCCAGAATAAAATGCAGTGCATTATTAACAGGGGCAGAGCCCTAATAAAGGCCTACTAGGCCAAATATAAATAAAATGTTGAACATTATCAATTGGACTTAGCCCAATCCTGGCCGTAAGTCCTCAAATTAAATTGACTGAGCAAGTCTGCTCTCTTAAATCAATTTACATCCGGTTCAAGGGTACATCTCCGAACTCCTCTGACACCTATCGTTGTAATCCTTCAACGACGTCAGAGAGGTGACGGGTCCCGACAACCACACATCTATACGGACTGTGGGGTCCTTAAACTCATGGACTTATGCGTCCTTAAACTAATGGACTAATGCGTCCTTAAACACATCTATATGGACTATAGGGTCCTTAAACCCATGGACTAATACGTCCTTAAACTAATATCCATCCCTAAAACGGGAACGATGGACCCCTATGTCCCTAAACTGGAAATGGACCACCATGTCCCTAAACTGGCAATGGACCGCAATGTCCTTAAACTACCTATGGACCACTCCGTCCCTAAACTGGAACAATAGAGCCCCCAAATGCTCTTTTGTCGGATCTAAACGATCTCGTTTAAGTTGATCTTACCCTCAAATATGGCTAATGTATCCTTAAACCTTCAAACAGACTTTAGTCCTAGGGTACATCTCTGAACTCCTCTGACACCTGTCGTTGTAATCCTTCAACGTCGTCAGAGAGGTGACGGATCCCGACGGCCATATATTAAATGGACCACTACGTCCCTAAACTGGAACAATAGAGCCCCCTAAATGCTCTTTCCGTTAAGTTGATCTTAGTCTCAAATCAGACTAACGTATCCTTAACGAACGTTTAAGTTGATCTTAGCCTCAATATGGCTAACGTATCCTTAAACTAAAACCCCAAACCTAAATCTAAGTAAATACGGATTTGGACTAATCCACGTCCTACGGGCGACAGCATCACTTAGTCTCCGTATACAATCCACGGGCATCCATAGAAAAAACAAACACACACGACACGAAGTGAAATTCTGGAGAAGGAGAAAGTGGTTACCGCGATGCGGTAGCGTAATTAACTGCAGAGGCTTGCGCTTGCAGGGAAGAGCGTCCCCACAATCAAAAACCCTCAAGTGAGGGGGAATCTGACGAAGTCTGCTATATCGGCCGCATCCGTCCAAACCTCCGATACACGGTGCCATAAATCAACTTGGCATCTTCGGAGAGGTGGACGGATAAAACCAAATAGCATCTGCCCCGAATCTCAGGCAAGACGTCCATGTCTTGGCCGCCTTTCGGAGGGGAACACCTAAGGATGCTCGAAGTCTTTCCTCTTCCTCAAAAGTCTTGAGAGAAGCTGCGAGAGCTTCTTCGGTGGAAATGCCTATAAAAAAAGGGGAAAAGTATCAGTCAAAACATGATGATAAAAATATGATGCAATGACGAAAGATACAGTTGATGGTTACCTGATTGTGCGAGGATGGCCAGTCCCGCTTCATGGCTTGCCAATTGCTCAGAAGCTGCAATGGCAGCCGCCAGATCAGTATCATCTGGCGGCATGAATAGACCCTCGTTTGTCCCATACTCGCTCAGGCCCTCGCCATACGGAGCATGAGGCTCCTGGCCGAGTACAACGTCTACAGAGAGGATTGATTTCTTCTTCCTCTTCTGCGAGCGAGCTCCAGTTGCAACTAGCACAAGCTTATTCTTGGTAGGCACTTTGGGACGACGTGTCCCGATATCTGAACCCACGCCAGAATCGGGGGAAGCTACAGTCGCCGTTTCTATAGGAGCCCGGGGTATCAGTAGCTCGGGCCTGTCGTGCGGGACTTCGATCATGGCAGCTTCTTTTAAGGGGGTGGGACAATGGTCCGTCGCTTCAGAGGGACGTTTCGATCACTAGAAGGGGTACACTTTTGCGATCGAGCAGCAGTCGCCTCTCCTCCCTGATAACGGCGCCCATTGAATGCTGGTACCATTCCACGTACACACTAAGGGCCTTCGGGACACAGCTCGGGTCACTGATAAAAAAGTTGGACCCCGTGTTCAAGCGCATGAAATGATGCAGCGCGCTTCGCATTCCCTCTTCGGTGGCAGCAGGTTCTAACAAGAAGGCCTCCAGCGGGACTCCCTGATTGTAGCTCAGCTGCTGAGCGAAACGATGCGGATTGTATCTCATGAATAACGCCGCATCATTTTGCCTAAACACTAGAAAGCCCGGTCTGATAGAATATAAATGAAGGATTTCCCGAGCTTTCAAAACGGAGGCTCCATCTTTAAAAATGTCCCGCAATGGCTGCATCGTTGTCGCGGACTCTTTGCTGATAGTCAGAATCTTGTCAGTGAAAGTCATGCCATCTCCAACCGTGCGAGAACGAAGGAGTAAACCTCTAGCTTCCCGCTATGACGGATTTACAATAGATGCGTCGACCAATCACATAATCCGGGGGAAGCTACACCTGTCGTAGAAGGACGGCTTTTATGGATACCGAAGATGCCAAGTGCATGTGACTCGAGCCATGACATGAAGTAATGCATCGAGAAGTTCACATGCTGCACTCCGGGTTCAGTAGTATCCGCTGCTTGGCTGAGGCCGTAATACAGATGAGCTAACCCGGCAACCCCGACAGCCACTTTCACCCCAATGACCATTCGGTGAGCTGGGTAGAAGACAGCCAGCCTCATACGGCGAGGGTGCATCAGGAGCACAAACCAGCTCAGCCATAGCCCAAGAAACCCTAAAAAGAACGTTTCCTCATCAATCCCAGGGACTGCAACCTCCGCAAAAGAAACAACTGGAGTGTTGGGAAGAAGAAACTCTTTTGATCTGCCTCCACTGTTGGGAAGTTGTTTAACCATAAGCCGAAGGGGTCATCAAGTTTGGCGAATTTAGCAGCCTTCTTCGAGAGAACTTCCGAGTGGAGAAAACGAGCAATGAAATCCTCGAAATTAACCCCGCAGCTCCCAGATTCGAGAAAAAGACCCTCATAAATATTCAACACCTTGATTAAACTAGGGAACTGGTGTTGAATGGCGTTCTCCGGGGTAAGGCCTGTCATCACTGGCTTGGCACCAAAAATATATTCATCTGTAGGAAGCAGTTCCTCATAATGCTCCCCCATAACCGGTAAGCCAGAAACTTCTGCAAATTCCTCCAAGGAAATTGATACTTCTCGGTCCAACGAAAGGAAGATGTGAGTAGGAATATTTCACTATTCCAGAAAGGCCTTAACCCACCAGGCGGGAAGCGTAGAATACTGGAAGAGAGAAGTATAGATGACGGGATACAACCCAAACCTCAACAACTGTGACTTCTTCGCTGACAGAATGTAGTGGGCCCATTGCAGATAGCCAGCTGGATGACGAGGAATTAGGCCAATCATATATGGTTGTCCCCACGGTCGCGCCTCACCTTGACAAATACGTCGCCCCAGGGTGTCCAATGCCATTGGAGGCTGAACGGGTATCGAAGCCATAGCAGGCTGAAGAAGACCTTCTGAAGTCCAATTAACCATCTCCACGGCATAGTTCACCGGGGGTGGGTCGGCGAAATGGATCGCCATGATAGGCTCTGAGGGTACCGCGCACGAAAAGCTCTGTCGACCCTTAATAATTTCATTGTACCATGTCCCCCAGAGGTGAAGATTCTTATGTTCCGGGTCATGATCATTGATCAATACTAAGACTTCCCTGTCCACAGGCGCTCCAGGGAATCCTCCCTCTGAACGAACAAATGGGAAAGAGGGATCGAAAGACATGTCACCTGCACGAAAAGGGACAAAAGTCAACTGTCAGTGCGATAATTTAATTTAAATTCTGACGCTTGGTACTTTAGAATTTATACAACACTGCAATACAGTGGAGAGGGACCAAAAGGGGCCCACTAAATCTAGATGACAGTTCAGCATTAATAAAACAGCCTCATCGTTTGATGATGCTATCATTAAATGAGGAAATCCTCAAGAAATTCTCATTAAATGAGAAATCCCTCGGGCAGAGGAGTAAATCTCCCTTTGAGAGCAGTGCTCTGTGACAGAGTGACACTTGTCAAACTCTAATCATGAAGGAATAAAAATTCCTCAAGAGCCTTGCTCTGAAAAAATGATGATAGAATAATTCATCAGAAAAATTGAAATCAATTTTTTTTATGAATTAAAAATTCTAAGATCTTCAAGATCCATGAACGAACTCTTAAGAGTTCTTCATAAGAGATTAACAAATCAACATGATTTGAGAGAGCAAAGCTCTGTTAATGAAACCCTAAAAGTATTTTTTTCTTTAGATCAAAGATCTATGAAGAGCAAAGCTCTGTTAATGGGTAAAACCTTAGATTATTAAAAGGTTTGATCTTTACCTAAATTTCGACAGAGTTTTTGTTCTTAAGAAAATTCTTAAGATAGAGAGCCATGCTCTGTGAGAGAATAAAAATTCTCAGAAAACAAGGGAGAAGATGAACAGAAATCATCCTGAGGACCAAAGGTCCTATTTATAGGCACTGAGTGCCGTTTCAACTTCTGAGTTGATCCAAGAGCGCAGATGCTACCACCGCTGCACTTATATGTGAGCCACGTGAACGCAACGGTGGGGGGCATTTTTTTCCCCAATCAGAGCAAAGCTCTGTTTAAAATTCAAATTTTTGAAACGAAGCAGCGCTTCAGATGCAGCGCCAAGTGCGCTGCGCCCTAAGCAGCGCACCACGTGCAAAGCACGTGGGCACTAGCGCTAGGTGCGCTGCAATATAAGCAGCACGCCACGTGTGCGCTAGCGCTAGGTGCGCTGTGCTCCAAGCAGCGCGCTATGTGTCAAACACAGGTGCGCTAGCGCAATGTGCGCTACTCTTCAAGGAGCGCACGGGTGCACTGGCGCTGGGATTAAAAACTCCCCACCGTCAGATCAAAGATCTAATAATAATGATAAATCATTAATTAATCAGAATTAAATTCTGTTAAGAAAAGATTCCTCAAAAATCTTTCCAAATAACAAGGTTGTGCTCTGTAAATCAGAGCACCGTTGGATCAATGATCCAATGGTAAATAAAAATTACCAAAAGACAGAATAAATTCTGTATGGAAAGATTTTCCAGTCTTGTTAAAAATAAGAAGATTGCCTTCTGTAAAACAGAAGCCCTAGGATCAAAGATCCAATGGTAGGGAAACATCCCCAAATCAATCAAAGAAAAATCTCTTTAACTGATTCAACAAATCAGCCTCCCCTATATAAAAGACCCAAGACTTCAAGTCTAAAACAGAAGAACACCCCCCCCATAAGCTCTGAAATTTCAGAAAGAAAAGCATAGCTCTCAGCAAAAGAAGATTTTTTCTTCAAGGTAAAAGAACGGTGATGAACAAAGAGATGAAATCATCTCATAGTTAAAAAGAAGAATTCTCTTCTTAAAAGATCATAGATCTAAAAAGACCAAGGTCTTTCATAAAGAGATCAAAAAGATCCCATCATAAAATAAAGAAGAACTTATTTCTCACAGATCATAGATCTATAAGACTAAAAGTCTTCCTCAAAGAGATCATGAACATCTCATTATAAAAAGGAGGGGAGAATAATTTAATTCTCTTAAGGATCGTAGATCCATAAAGGCAAAGCCTTTCATCAATATAAGAGATTGAAACAAAGTAAGAACTTTTGTTATTTTGATCTTGAGACAAGTCTCTTCTAAGGGAGAATTTATTTCCCAGATCATAAAATTGATCAAATGCGCTTCTGCGCTCTTGGACTGGCGCTCAGCACCGAGCGCACCACGTGTCACTCACGAGTGCACCACTCAACAGTTAGCGCTTTGCGCTTCTGAACTAGCGCACTGCGCTCATGGACTGGCGCTTAGCGCCAGGCGCACCATGTGTCACTCACGTGTGCGTCACTGAACTAATAGCGCGATGCGCTCATAAATTAGCGTAATGCGCTCATAAATTAGCGCAATGCGCTCATCATCTGGTGCTCAGCGCCAAGCGCGCCACGTGTCATTCACGTGTGCGCTACTCAACAGAAGCGCAATACGCTCATCATCTGGCGTTCAGCGCCAAGCGTGTCACGTGTCACTCATGTGTGCGCTACTCAGCAGAAGCGTACTGCGCTCTTTAACTGGAGCAAAGCGCCAAGCGCACCACGTGTCCCTCACGTGGGCGCTGACAGAACATAAATTGTTCTTTAATAAGCCTCAGTGTTATTATGAGTGCTCAGCACTAAAAGACAGATATACTGTCAAAATCCAAATCAATGCTCAGCATTGTTAAAAGGGACAAGCCCAAATAAAGGCTCAATAGCCCAGAATAAAAATGATAAACATTTTAACCTGATTGGACTTAGCCCAAGATTGGCCATAAGTCCTCAACTCATATTAATTGAGTCAATCTGCTCATAAATATTTTAACAGATCTGAGTCCCAATTGGACTACAGATCTACCAACCAAAACTGGTTCGAGGGCACATCTCTGAACCCCTCTGATACATGTCGTTGTAATCCTTCAACGTCTTCGGAGAGGCGACGGGTCCCGACAACCATACATTCCACGGACTACGATGTCCTTAACCTCGGACTGTGGGGTCCCTTTAAACCCACGGACTATGATGTCATTAACCTTTGACCGTAATGTCCTTAAACTAACATTGGGCCACTATATCCTTAAACTGGTAATGGACCACCATGTCCTTAAACTGGTCATCGACCGCAATGTCTCTAAACTAAACAATTGAGTCCAAATGCTCTCTTGTTGGATCTAAACGATCCCGTTAAGTTGATCTTAGTCTAAAATTAGACTAACGTATCTTTAACAAACATTTAAGTTGATCTTAGTCTCAAATGAGGCTAACGTATCCTTAAATCAACCCCCAAACCCAAATCTAAAAAAAATACGGATTTGGACTAATCCACGTCCTACGGGCGATAACATAAATTAATCTCCGTATACAATCCATGGGCAACCAAAAACAAAACAAACACCCACGACACGAAATGACCATCTGGAGAAGGAGAAAGTGGTTACCGCGATGCGGTAGCGTAATTAACTGCAGGGGTTTGCGCCTGCAGGGAAGAGCGTCCCCACAATCAAAAACCCCTCAAATGAGAGGAAATCTGACGAAGTCTGCTACATCGACCGCATCCGTTTAAACCTTCGATACATGGTGCCATAAATCAACTTGGTATTTTCGGAGCGTTGGACGGATAGCACCAATTAGCATCTGCCCTCGAAATTCAGGCTCGACGTCCCAACGTCCCGGTCGTGTCTTTCGGCGGAGAACACCGTCTCATGTAAACAAAGAACAAATGATAATTCTAAAGTACTTGTGAGCCATCTCATAACACATGAGCCGTCTCATCCATTGATGAGCCGTCTCAAACTGATATATAACTGATATTCAACCTGATATGTTATACGACATGCCAGATCATGTTACACATGCAAAATACGTTACTTGACATGTATTGTGACATAATTATGATATATTATCTGATTGACTATGCTATTCTTAACATGCCAGTATACTGATTGTTTTCATGTACCCATATTGTCTTGCTGTTGTTATCATGTCAAACCAACTGTAATAAAATATTTACCCAAATGCCAACAATTTCATGATATTGACTTGAAATGACCTGATTGTTTCTATTAACACGACATGTACTTAATTGTTTCAATATTGTCATTGAGTAAATATTATAACGATACCTGACATGATACATAAAACCTGGGAAAAAGGGAAAATCAAGAAATGGAACCCAAATCATAACTCAAGATTGATCAACATTTAGAGACTGATTAGTCGAAAATAGACCTTCGTGTTTTGGGATGATGAGCTGACATCATTCGTCTATTCATTGCGAAAATAGACATTCATATCTTGGAATGATACGCTAACATCATTCGATGGTACATTACGAAAATAGACATTTGTGTCTTGGAATTATACGCTAACACCATTCGATGATATATTGATTAAGGCATTCGTGCCTTGGAATAATGATATTGTCATTATTCGTCCATATATATTGACATTGTAAAATTTAGTGTCTAGCGGCATGTCTTGGTTCAGATCTGAGAGTCATGACACCGTAGTTCCGGACACGCACGGGATACTATTGAATTACGAGGAAAATTTCGTTCATTGATTTCAGATACCGTTAGGATAGACAACTATTAGTGACAACCATGATATGATTGCTTTACTCTGTTTTCCTATTATATCACATGTTATTGTTGCTACTATTATTGCATGCTCACATGATACTAAGTTGTTGGCTATAGTGCTCTCAAGGCAATTATTTTAATTGCAGGTAGGCGATTATGATAATTAAGGGAGGACCTATACGGGTAGAACAGTCTTACTCAAGATGATAGTATGCTATCTGGTTTATCTTTATCATCATATACATGTATTATATGGTATTATGGATCGCTATTACATGTTGATAGAGTTCATAAGATTCTTGTTTGACTAATAGGGTTATGATGGCGATCATACTAGTAAGGTTTGAGTAGTCCATAAGCACATCCTTAAAAGTCCATAGTCTTTGGATTATCGAGACTGGGCATCAATACTGAAGAGTAGACTAGTGTATACGTTTCTTATTCCCGAGAGAGAAGATGGCCGGTCTCGCAGCCATTGGTGTACGACACCAAAGATTGTATACAAGTGCTCATTAGGGTATGAGTTACACTGGACGGACTCACCGGGAACCTGCTAGTTGGTATTATACCTATTGTTAGGTAGCAGTTCTTTGGTTGTATGAGTACAGGTTAGTCTATTGACCCAAGATCGTCATTTGTCTTGTGTGAGTTCCCGCTGTATTTTGATTACTACCCTACCACGGCTCTTTTGAGTCGTGCAAATAGGTTTTAGTTGAGTGCAGTCCCGACCCACATGGAGGCAGTGAGCAGATTTAGGGGATTCGTCTCTTCCGATATTAGGAGTTGATGTTACGCTGTGCCCTGTTGGCCATCACCATAAGTCTTTGGGCAAAGCGGATGAGATTTACTGATTGAGGATCAGTAGTTTCTCGATTGGTGATGGGCTTGATATCGGCACGACTTATCAGGTTATTAGAGGTCTAACATTTACCACCTCTAGACCTAATATGCGAAACTCTTAGACGAACAGACTGGACTGTATGGTGATTGTCACTTATAAGCTCGGTAGGGGTTCAAATGGGCTTATTTGTCGATCTTCCTTTCGATAGATACATGGGTAGCTGTTACGTACAGCTAGTGCCACTGACGTGCTTGTAAATTATGGATTGGATTCAGTAACTCACTGCCAGCGTATTATCGAGTCTTCGCACATAGAGATTTTTCCGACTCCAGCGATATGATGTAGCCGTGCTTATTGGATGCGTATCGGGGTTCGATTAAAACTAGTGTATTGTATACACTAACGGTAATAGGACATGTGGAAATACTAAGCGATCTTTTGGAAAGGACGGATATTAAATCAAGTGCCGATTTAATATATTAATACATGTATTGGATATATATATTTACTAGTATTTTGTCACTATTTATTTATATCTCATTCATGTATTTATAATACATATGGAAATTACACACACACACATATATATATATCATGTTTTGTTACATACATATATATTTATATATTATTTTTTCCTTTTTCCTTTTCATTGTCTTTTAAGCTATCTTGTGCTAAAGATGTAGCACATGCATAACTATTCTCTATATGGTGATAAGTGGAAGGGAGAGAAGATGGTGGACACATGTATGATGGATGAGATTAGTTTATATTTTGATAAATATTTACAGCCATTTTGAAAAATGGTTAAGGTTTTTATTCTAGCATAATAACCCATCTTCTTCACGCTCATCTCTTTTTCTTTCTCCAAAATTCAAAATGAATTCGAAAGGAAAATAAGATGGTGAGATTATATTAAAGTGACTTGATACATCTCTAACTCTACAAAACTAGCAAGCTTGTACGGTTAGTTTCTTCACAAATTGCTTGGAGAAAGAAGTGAAGATGGGGCTAGTGAATGGTTTTCTCAAGTGGATCCATCTATGACCAAGGGAGGTCATCACCAAGTTTGTTCGTATATCTCAGGAGCCTAGCTAGAATTCAACACAATAATGGAGCATTTGAAGATATTACAAAGGTTGTATGCTCTCTATCTTATATGGAAACTCCTAGTTTATAGTTGCAAGTTAAATTTTTAGCTAATATTCTTAGTTTGTAGACTTGAGCTCTCAAAATTTTTAAAAATCTATTTGTGTTTGTTCTAAAATCCCAGTAGAGTGCCCAAGGTCTACTTACATAAGCTTCCAGTACAGTGATATATAAATCCACACTGTTGGTTATCATTATATTATCATTATTATTTTATCTATGATGCTCTGATGTCTGGGTTTTGCATAGCCTAGATCTTTTGATATTAGAACCGCAGGATCATGAGTAATTCGAGAAGGTAACTGAGATGTGAGGCGTGTCTTTGTTTATTTAGTTATTAAATGTTTATTTATTCCGAAACCGAATTTTTCTTTAGTTTCTTAGTGAGCCCAAAAATAACAAAGCCTTGTGCATCGATTCTTATTTATCGTTGGATCTGTAAAAACTTGATATTTCGTTTGCTTCCGTTGTTGTTTATTTTATTGTGGCATTGGACATATATTAGTATTATTTATATTTTGTGTTGCTTGATTACTACCTGACGACCTTAATGTCACTATGGAAGGGTAATTCCTTACCATAGGTAGTATGACTGGCTGAGTTACGTCCCCATATTGATGTATTATGGGAAGCGGGACATGACACAATCCTACCCAAAACACATAGAATATTGCAAAATACTCCCGTCGATCTCAATTGGAATTCAGAGAATATTGCAAAACACTCTCATAAAATTCATCAGCCTAAAAAACTAGAAGAGAGCTCTGCTCGTGCGCCATAATCCGAGGAGGAACGTCCAATACGGCCATATTCGAGTTGCTGTTTGTGCACACCGGAAGTCAAGTAGTTATTCCTGAGGTAGATCGGTTTTGGGATCTTTGCTCCGGAACAGGTCAAATTTGCTTTAAGTTTTGCATTCGTGGACTCACAACTCTTTACTTGATCTGCCAACATATCTTTGCGGTAAATTTTTTAAAATTATCGTCCATTTTTCTCACTTACTCCAACAAATTTTCATGCTCATAAATATCAATCCGTAAAATCTCAACATTCAGTGAAATCATACAAATATGTATTACTCGGTATGTTCTAGTTTGGTTTGTTTATGTTTTAAAGTTATGAAAGCGCGAAGTCCTTGTAAGGTATCCTCTAAGAGTGAAGTCCAATTTAAAACGTTTCGACTCATGGAGTAAGCCGAGGTGGGTCGAATCATGTTGAGCGCGGTGTGTTTTTGTCTTCATATCATCATACTTGTTATCTTATGAGCTTGATGTCGATGATGAGAGTATCGGAATCCCCAACATATTTTTATTTTTATTTTTTTCATGAATGAAAGTTTAGGATATAATTTTAAGATATTACAACATTGATCATTTAAATCCCTAGCTCGGATGGATTATCATTAGGGCCTGTTTGGTTGCAGGATTATTTGGGATTTGGAGTGTGGAATCCTAGGATTTCATAATTTTGTGTTTGGTTGGTGGATTTGGATTTATAGGATTCCTTTGTTTTTTATGGGGGGCTCACCACCAAACAAGGATTCTTAAATCCTAAAATTTTTTAAGGATTTGCAAGGATTAGACGCTATTCATTGTACTTTTAGGTGTGACCCGTGGTACTTTATTTATTTAATAATCCTCTCTCTATCTATCTCTCTCTAAAATCCTCAAATCCAAATCCCACTTTCTTTTCACCAAGCTAACAAAGATTATAAGAATCTATAAATCCAATACTAGGAATTCAAAACCAACCAAACAACAAATTACCAAATCCAGAAATTTTCAACCCTACTATTTTGGATTCCAAATTTCTAAATCCTACCACCAAATAGTCCCTTATCTAAACGTTTTCCAATTATTAGTTGCACGTACTTCAAAGCCAGCGGGTAGCAGTTTCCCGCAAAAATACAAAACGGTCCATAACTGCAAATACAAAATTAACAAGCCCTTCCCCCAAAAAACAAACCCAATTATTAGTTTACTGCTTAAAAAAAGAATTTACATAAAACCACACACAACGCAAAATGTAAAAGTAAAAAAACTTTTTAAAAAAAGGTCTCCTCTCCCCCGTCTCCTTCGTTTCTGCTTCCTCAAAAATGTCTCCTTTCGACCACCACCTCCTTCATAAACCCCGTTAACTCCCAATTCGAGCTAGGGTTTCATCTCAATGGCGCTCCAAATAAAAAAAGGTGCCATCTTTCCCCCAATTTCCCCCCCCCCCCAATCAAACCCTAACTCTTTTCCCCCCAATTTCTTTCTTACAGGATTCGATCGCGATCGCGATCTAGAGATGGGTTCCTCCTCGCTCCCATCTCCGTCCCCGTCGCCGACAGCTAATTCGGCACCAGCACTAGTCCTCTCCAATTCGGGGAAGCGAATGGATCAAACGGGAACAAACAGCAGGAAGAAGTACGTGAAGCAGGTAACGGGTCGGCACAACGATACGGAGCTCCATTTGGCGGCGCAAAGGGGGGACCTTGCCGCATTGAGGATGATCCTGGGGGAGATCGATGCGCAGATGACCGGGACCGGGTCTGATTTCGACTCCGAGGTTGCGGAGATCCGGTCCGCGATGGTGAACGAGCTGAATGAGGTAGGGGAGACCGCGCTGTTTGTCGCGGGGGAGAAGGGGCATTTGGATATGGTGGTAGAGCTGTTGAGGTACACGGACCATGAGAGCTTGGTGAGGAAGAGCCGGTCAGGGTTCGACGCATTGCATGTCGCCGCGAGAGAGGGGCATCATGGTAAATTTTGAAAGATGGGATTTTTTGATCGGTTGTTATTTACTTGTGTTTTATTACTGTTAATAGACATGGTAGTGTTACCTATAGAGTTCTTTGATATGTGCGTAAATTTACTTGAACCTAATTTGCTTAGAAAACGTAGAGTCTTAGCTCATGGATTATGGGTTTGGTTATGACGGTGAGATGAGTGGTTAGTGTTGACATGAATGATTGAATTTTATTGGTTGATGTGAGAAAGGAAGTAGGCCTATAAGTTGTACTGATTTAATGGAAAGGTTATTTGGCTGAGCTTTGTCATGATGGTGAAATTAGTTGCAAGTATTGATATGAATAAATGAATTTTGCGTCAAGTAATAAAAGAACATTCCCTCTAGGTTTCATGAGAAATTTAAATGACCAGTTTCCCTCATCATGGTGTTCTTAGCTGAGTATTGGCATGGATGGTTGAATTTTTCTTGCATATTATAGAATTTTCTTGCCTGATTTGAGATTTCAACATCTAATTATTTCAAATGTTCTTGGCTTAATCTCATCTTGAGCTATTCAATGCAGTAATAAGAGAATCAAACTGATAGGCATCCTCACATTCTTAGATATTGGACGAAACTTTCTATTCTTAGACAAAGCATAGCTTATAAATAAATAAAGGAGAATTTTTGGTCTATAATTTCCCTTCTCGTTGATTCCTCCCCATGCCCTTGGTAGTTTCCATCTTCTTGCTTTCATTTTTTTCTTCCTGTTTCAAATACATGTGATTGCTTTCACTAAGTAGTATATCTACAGCCATTGTGCAGTTACTTTTAAACCACGACCCAACACTTAGCAAAACGCTTGGCCCATCAAACACAACACCACTTATATCCGCAGCTACAAGGGGACACATCGATGTAGTAAACGTGCTTCTAGCTCACGACTCGGGCTTAGTTGAGCTGGCAAAGTCCAATGGAAAAAATGCTTTGCATTTTGCGTCTCGACAAGGGCATGTAGATATTGTGAAAATATTGTTGGACAACGATCTGCAGCTCGCTCGAAGGACTGATAAAAAAGGCCAGACGGCTTTGCACATGGCAGTGAAAGGAACGAATAGTGATGTTGTGAAAGCACTCGTCGATGCTGATCCGGCGATTGTGATGTTGCCTGATAAGTTTGGTAACACGGCACTGCACGTGGCTACTAGGAAGAAGCGAGCAGAGGTATTATTTTTGTTTGGCTGAAGTACACTGAACCACCATTAACTTATGTTGTTTTGAGTTAATAACTTTATTTTTTTTTTAAAAAGGTACTGTAAGCTCCCTTAATGTGCTAAATTTAAGGGTTACAAACTCTGTTAAAAGCAAAGGTAAGGGAGTTTGCTTGTTTTAAAAAATCTTTAAGGTAGATTAGAGAAAAAGAATAATAGCTAAAGGTATTATAGTATAATTTGGCCTATTTTAAAGCAATTATGGTTCTTTAAATATTCAGGTATGTTGCTTGTGTATGTTCAGATGCATGACCAAATTCAATTTCAATTTACATGAGGGCCTGTTTGGCAATTAGAAAGAGAGAAGAAAGTAAGAAAACGAAATTGTAAGAATACGCCACTTTCTTTTAAGAGTCATATGTGGCTGCAAATGATCATAGCTAATTAGTTAGCGTTGCAGCCAAATTGGGTGGGGGGGGGGGGCATGTGTGTTTTAGGGTTGGGACCTACCCCATTTTTTAGGTGTGCCCCTGCAGCTAATCGTGGGTGGCCGCAGCCCCTTTATTTTCTTTTTTTAAAACACTTTCGTTTGATCCTGAAGATAGTGGAAAAGATAATGAATTGGAGTCTGTGGCATTAAGGTTATGTATATAGAAGTTGTTAATTTATTCATCGTTTCATGCTTATACCCACAAACATGGTTGTAAAAGGTGCTAGGCAGAGCTGAGCGGTTAAGGTAGCGCCTATCCGTCTAGGTGCCGTTTAAGCGTCGCCTGGACGGATATTTTAATTTCAATAAATTTTTTATTTCATATATACATAAAATAGCAAAAATCATAGAAAATGTCTAAAAACAATGTAATTAGAAAAAATATTAAATTTATAAATTGAATGAAGTGCATAGTAACAAAAAATTATTATATATGACATTAAATGAAATATAATGATAAATCATAAATTTCTAATTGAACTTTTTAAACTTGCAAATTATATACCTCATAAATGAAATTGAAAAAGAAAAGTGAAACACAAGAAAAACATAAAATGATTTGGATAAAATTACAAAGGATTTTCACCGGCGATCCTGTAAAGACTTAAGAGAAGAGCGACAACAGGAGAGCGCCGATGAGAATATTTTACGATTTATTTGTTCATGTAAATTGAATATAGATCGGGATGCGTATTGTATTTTAGAGGATTTTGGGTCATGTATTATTAAAAAAATCTTAAACTTGACGTATGAAACTTGTATTATAACCCACTTAAGCACCCACCTTGACGAGAGAGCCATTAAGAAGTTAGAGCACCTAAACTGTTTAATGCAACAGCTCAAAATCAAAGCGGAGCGGTTTGAGACCGCTTTTGCTTAAGCGGTCGCCTAAACCGCTTTTTAGAACATTGCTTACAAAGATAACTAGTTTCAAATTTTCATAAACTTTGTATTATCGCGAGATAGACTATAATCCTATCGGTAGGATTTGTAAACAAACTCAACTATGTTTTAACCATTAGATTTGTTTTAGGATATGTGCCAACAATCATGTAAGTAATTAGAAAAATGAAGCTGTCTCTTCATAATTGCTAGCATATATCCCAAAGCAAATCTAGTGGTTAAAACATAGGTTGGATATGTTTCTAAATCCTACCGGTAGGATTATAGATTTACAGTCTATCTTGTATTATCCATCTTATTCTTTACTCTCGTAATTGCAGGAATGCTCCCTTATTTCTTCTCGGTTAGCACAAACTCATCCTAACTTGTAACTGCACTTTTTACTTGTAATATTTAATGGTGTCGGTTTTTCCATTTATGGTATCTATTCTAATATTAATCGGTGAAAGCACGAGGAAAATGTATATGTGGCGGTGGCCCTCTTTTTAAAAAGGGGCCCCTGCCTCATACACACATTACCCCCATGTTTTTCACCGATCCAAACCGGCCTCCTTGAACTACTGATTAGAAAACCCTTATGTTCAAAAAATTTCGTGATTTAAAGACCATGACGCGTTCATCAAGCGGATAGAAAAATTAACGGTTTATCGATATAGGAAAAATATGATCATGGACGTGTTAGAGATCTTTAAATCTTGAGATTTTTTATATATAGGGGTTTCATGATATGGAGATCAACATGAACGGTTTGGATCGGTGAAATGCATAGGGGCAGATGTGTTGTGAGACGAGGGCCCCTTTTTGGAAAAGGGGCCCTCACCTCATATCCCTTTTTCCGTACATTGTGTATAATATTAACGATAAAGTGGAACAAATCACAAAGTCGGCAGTATTTCTTTCAGGAAGAAAAAGTCGAAAGAAACGGAGAAACTAGTGTTTAGGAGGTAAATGTGCAGCTCTTTCTTAATAAGTTAGGGTGGTTTACTGCGATTCAGGCAAAAGAGGGAGGGTAGTTTCCTGCAATTTATCTTTACTTCATAAAGCCAACCCAAATATTTATGCTTCAAATCTTTTAAGTGGAAGCTCTATGAAGGCACCACCATAGAGTATGTACACTTAATTTTTCAATATACACTTGTAAAGGTTTCGATTTCATTTATTTCCAATTGCAGATTGTGAATGTTCTTCTTATACTTCCTGACACACATGTGAACGCATTAACAAGAGACCATAAGACCGCTTTAGACATTGCAGAAGGCCTTCCCCTTTCTGAAGAATCCCAAGAAATCAAAGAATACCTATCCCGCAATGGCGCAGTCCAGGCCAACGAACTAAACCAGCCTCGAGACGAGCTAAGAAAAACCGTAACAGAAATAAAAAAGGACGTCCATACTCAACTCGAACAAACAAGGAAAACTAACAAAAACGTATACGGGATTGCCAAAGACCTCCGGAAACTCCATAGAGAGGGTATCAACAATGCAACCAATTCTGTTACCGTCGTGGCCGTGCTTTTCGCCACAGTGGCATTCGCTGCAATTTTCACAGTACCTGGGGGTAATGAAGATGACGGAGTTGCAGTAGCTGTTGACAGCCCTTCATTTAAGATTTTCTTCATATTTAATGCAATCGCTCTTTTTACATCACTAGCAGTCGTCGTGGTTCAAATTACATTAGTTCGTGGTGAAACGAAATCGGAGAGAAAAGTTGTGGAAGTGATCAATAAGCTTATGTGGCTAGCTTCAGTTTGTACAACTGTGGCTTTCATCGCCTCGTCTTATATAGTTGTGGGCCGTCATTTTCAATGGGCTGCGATTCTTGTTACTTTGATTGGAGGAGTGATTATGGCTGGGGTTCTTGGGACTATGACTTACTATGTGGTAAAGTCAAAGCGAATAAGGAGGATAAGGAAAAGGGCGAAATCCTCACAGAGGAGCAGGTCAAATTCGTGGTTTGAGAATTCTCAGTGCAGGTTGGTGTCCGGGCCGAATTTGGGGGATTGTAATACTGAGTTGTCTGATTCGGACGTGAATCCGATTTACGCTATCTGAAGGGAAGGGGGGGGGGGGGTGTATTTTGAGGTATTTGTTGTTGATTGTAAACGAGGCGAAGCTTGATGTTTATTCCAATTGTAGCTGACTTATAAGTTGGAGCTCCACCAGTAATGTTTTGTATCTGTATCAGGGAAATGATCGAGCAATATGTGAATTTCATTTAGATTACCACCTTCTAATGTGAAATGATTTAGATTCCTTTACAATGCCTTAATTTGTTTCAAAGTAATTGTTAGTGTTTTGATGTTTCTTCAATGATTTATGGCTGATATGACTCAGAACTTGCAGAACATGTGCTGATGAGAGCGGGCTGCTGAAGACCTTAGGCCTGCAGTTAACATTCTTTGGTTTTCATTATCTTAAAATCTCAGTTATTGCAAAAATGTGTTGCAAAATTATTTTGTTGCCCCCAAGCCAAAGGAAAAGGTAAAGAATTATTGTCATTTTATCATTAGATGATGTTAGATGTGTTATCTCCACAATAGTGGGGACTAGGGTGGATGGTTCTTCATCTGCCTGTTTATTTATTATATTATATTAATTAATTTATTTTCTTTCAAGTCACCATCATCATCGCTCAAACTTTATCACATTAAAATAAGATTGGTAAGATGGAGGAAGGGCCAATGAAGATTTGATAAAATTTTACATCCAACTATCAAACAATTCGATTTTTTATGTCAAGAAAACTGTAGACGATGAATATAAACTTGTCATGATATGAAAAATGAATTAATGGAAAAAGGCATAGAAGAGGGAGGCGGGGCAGGGGTAGGGACGGGGCGGTTACAATCAACTTTGGTTTATTATTATTATTTTTTTATATCTCTTTTGCCTGACTACCATTCTAGCATTTTGAAATACCTAACTTTTGTATCATTGCAGGTAATATTGGAAGGACAAAGCACACGCTTACAAAAATTGCAACTCTTGGAACATGAAAAGGAGAGAAAAAGCCATGGAATGTGAATGCAGAATCTCAAGCCAAAGAGAACAAGTAAATTGAATGATGTGCATTGAGCTGTTGGTTTATGTCTTGATCTTTCTTGGTGGTAGTAGGTATATATATTGAAACTCTTATTATATGTGATGTGATCGTGGTATCTTCATGCTTTTCCTATATATAAATAAATGTTTAATATTGTTAAGTGTTGTCATTAACAATAATAGCTTTGATTTGCTAATATCATATCGTGTAGTTTTTTTAAAGCAAACAATGTCACACACTGGAATTTATTATACAGAGCTAATGAAACACAAAATACAACAGAGTCAACCAAGTATGCCAAAATCATGGCTTAAGCATACAAATAGTCTAAATCAACAAACACACAAATAAGCACTAAAAAATAAAGTAGCTAGGCAAGAGCAAGCAACCCCACAAAGGGTCTTCAGCCAGCACCCACCACGGGTTTGGCAAGACCAAGCCTCCGGTCTACCGCGAATCTAACCAGAATGAAGATAGCACAATAATATTATCATGGACATGCACAATAGATAAAGTTTTAGCATTAAAACAAATATTATTTCTATGTAACCAAATGGACTACAAAGTGGCTGCCACGGTGGCACCCCACAAGACACCCCTCTCACCAACGCTGAACTTATCGCACCACTCGCCCTCCCAAAACGCAAAATCGCAACCTGCCAAGGTCAACCTAAACCTATCGATAACCCATTCCCAAATCACGCGCGATATAGAACACTAATAAAAATGATGATGGACTGACTCATCAAAAGTGGGACAAAAAACACAACCGTGCGGGTGCGGGACAACGATGTGTCTCCAGATCAGATTAACTCTCATAAGGATCATATTAAAACTCAAGAGCCATAGAAAGATGCGGACTTTCAATGGCGTCACGGAAGACCAAATGATGTCATCGTAAGGTCCGCGCACACCATCAAAATTAAGGACCCTATAGGCCGACTTAACCGAGAAAGAACTAGAAGACTCCTAAACCCAAGTTCTTCTATTATCCCCACCCGTCACCGGGCGCGGCACCGAGTGCATGACAGTCGCTAAAGCATCAAGAGCCTCAACCGAGATCAGCTCAAAATAACACAACCTATTCCACCGCCAATCCGCATTCGACCAGAACTTGGCAACATAGTTCCTCTTTTCAGAGCAAGCCAAGAAAGCCTCAGGGAGCACCAAGAGTCAATCCAAAAGCGGGCCATCTTCTCATCACCAATCAACACATATGTGTTTGTTAGTGATATATGCCCTAGAGGCCATTATTGTATCATACTGGATTGTATATTGCATTTTGAAAGCTTGAGATATTCACAGTTATAATAACAGTCTTGCTCAAAATGGTATTATACTACTTGGTTTGATTCTACCTCAATATGTGCATATGTTTCTTTTAGCATATCGCTTATACATATTGGTAGAGCTCTTAGGATCTTTGCTTGATTACCAGCGTTGTGATAATAGTCACACTAGTACGGGCTGGATAGTCTATAAGTACATCCTTATACAGATCTCTAGTCGTAGGATTATCGAGATGGGGCATCGATCCTCTGGAGTAAACTAGTGTATACGCTTCTCATCCCAGCAGGAGAGATAGTCTGTCCCGGAGCCATTGGTACGTCGTACCGGAGATAGTATACAGATGCTCATTGGGTTATGAGTTACACTGGACGGACTCGATAGGAACTGCTGGTTGGTATTATACCTATCGTAAGGTAACAGTTCCCAGATGGCATGAGTACAGCTTAGTCCGTTGACTTTACATCACTATTTGTCTCGAGTATGTTCTCACTGCACTTAGATTATTACCGTACCATGGCTCAAAGGACTCGTGCAAACAGGTAGTAGTTGGGTGCAGTCTCGAAGCACTTGGAGGCAGTAGTGGTTAGATAGGATTCGTCTCTCCCGGTATTGGGGGTTGATATCGCGCTGTGTTCGGAAAGCCATTACACAAAGTCCCTGGTCAGGACAAGCGGGATTTACTGGTAGGTACTCCAGTAGTTTCTCAAGGTGTATTGGGCTCTACTCCGGCACGACTTATTGCGCTGTTAGTGGTCTGACGTTTACCATCCCTCTAGGCTCGATATGCGATACTCTTAGACGAATAGACCGGACTGCACGGAGATTGTCATATATAGGCTCAGTAGGAGTTCGAATGAGTTTGCTCATCGGCTTTCTTATCGACAGATACCCGGGTAGCCGTTACGTGCAGATAGTACCGCTGCCAGACTTGTGGTTAAACCCACTGCCAGCGTACTGTCGAGTCTTTAGAGTCCCACATAGAGGGTTTCCCTGCTTCGGGCGAAACGATATAGAGGCCGTATGATTTTAAGACAGAGTTTCGATCATATACATGCACTGGATGCACGGATGTTGTTCGGGCAAATAATACTAGCGAGCTTTGATTTAAGCCGGATTCTAGTATTATATTATTGGATTATTATTATCTTAGTGTATTCGTATCTTTCGGAATAGGAATACGGTATGTATATACAGTGAGGGCATTCTTGTAATTTCACAAGACATGATTCAAGAATGGGACACCTCATTATTTGGATTTATCTATTTTGAGAAATAGATTAATGAGGTGGAAATGGAGATATTTGTGGCATGGTGAAGTTGGCTCATTTGTATTTGTTTATTAGTTTGGACTCACTATTCAAGCATGGTTGATATTTTCAATTGGAAAATATTATATGCTTGAGTGAGGTGAGTGTAGGAGCCATTCTTCACTTGGCCAACACTAGCTCATTTTCTCTTTCTCTCTCTCTCTCTTTTTCTCTCCTTCCTCAAAACCCTAATCCCTCACATGAGTTGTGAACCATAGGGTCAAGTGAGATTAAATACTCCATTAGTCACTCTATATCTTCTAGGCTACTTAGCTTACGAACTAGGTACCTTAGTTACCTCGGTTTAGAGGTTGGAGCTTGAAGTATAGACTCTCGGGTAGATCATCTTCGACACTAGGAGGCCGACGATCAAGCGCGATCCGGATCTTCGAGGAGCTCAAGGAGAGAAAGAGAAGAAGACCCGAAAGACTAGAATCAAGGAGGTATATTACTATCATAGTAGTTAGAACCTCCAAGTAGAATAGCTAGTTAATGTTTCTGTTAAGATCCTGGAGTTTAGTCGATGTTGCATTATTGCATAGTATGAAAAAATTGTTTTTTGTAAATTCCTCCTCCCCACAAGTGCGTAGGGTGTGCGACATCGACTTACAGTGGTATCAGAGCTTACTAAACCATAACTAGCAAGTTAGCAAGTACTTAGAAATTTGATCGACGAAAATTGCCCGAAATCAAAATCCGCGGAACCGCGGCCAAACATACATGCAGGCAATTCTAAGAATATGAAGAAAATTTGAGGACCTAAGTCATCAACTTGACCGCAGAACCGCGGCCAAACATGTCGTTTAGCCGCGGATCCACGGCCGGATTATGGCCGAATTGCTCACAATTTTTTCTATGCTTCTTGTTTGTGGAATTATGATTTTTGGCATATGTTGTTTCTAACCAGATTTGTTTGTGTACTGGTTTGTGCATGGGGTAGACACGAATAAAGTTTATCGATCAAAATTCTAAGTTTTTGCTAATCTGTGATTCTGTGATTATATATGTGTTGCTAAACGTCTGCTAATCGCTATATTTTGATTAGTGGGGGTTGCACATATTTGTATTGTGATGGTTTGTGTATATGAAGTATTGGATCATCGTGGATGAATAGCCGGGAGGATGCGGGAAGAGTGCTTTCTTTTCTTTCATTCATATAAATTTGTAAATTGATGTAATATTATTGTCACGCCCCGCTTCCCAGCGTACAGGGAAGAAGACGTAACGGGCCGCGACATATTTACTCAGAAGTAAACACGTTAAGCGTAAATAAGCAATATAATAAAATGTACACAAGAATGACAAGAGATGTAATATAAACATCAACTTTTTATTAATATCCATTCTTTACATACAACAGAAAAGAAAAGTATAATGATGGAAAGCAATGCCTAAACAGCGGCATATGAACTGGAAAGTAAATAAGTTTAAGTAAGCCAAAAGTCTAGCTCCTCTGCGAACTGAACCAAGTCGTCCTGGCTGGACTCGATCTCCTGAGAGCCGGGTCATCCTGACGAACATTCCAAAGAAAAAAACAGGAATGTCGTCAGCGAACTAGCGTTCGGTAAGTCCCAAAAGATAGAATGGAATAGACAAGTAAAGAGAATAGAACTGGTAATGTATATGCTTGTTATGCTAACGTAGTTGTTTGTAGCTCGATACAGAAGATACCAGTGTATACGAGAGGAGTCCAACTTACCCCGTGGACTATGGTAACCCGTAGTATAAGGCCCCGTCAAAACCCATGGGACAATGGCAACGGATGTTTATATAGGTGTATTTAATGACCATCTCATTCCACTTTTAATACATTCCGTACCAGTCTACCCCGTTAAACACCGTAATGCATATTGTATTGATTTGTAGTTATTAGACTTGCCGAGACCATGGATATAAGTTGTTCATGTAGTCAGGATGTATCAAGTAATCATGTAATCAGGTTCAGGATGTAAACAAGTAGTCATGTAATCAAGTCAAGTTATAGCTATGGTTCGGTCAAGTCAAGTCATGTTGCATGTTTGTATTGATTTGGTATTCATGTTCAAGTATTCATGATTGGTATATTGAATTCATCTTGAATCGGATTCATGTTTAGATTGGATTCATGTTTGGGTTAGACTCAGAATTGATTTAGACTCAGGCTTGAGTCAGACACTTAAACTGATTTGGATCCTGAATTAGATTTGGGTGTTATCGGTAACTGTTGTACATGGATGGCAGGATTTATGTTTTTTTCCAAGACAATTACCATTGATAACCCCGTTTTAGTTTTTCTAGCTTAAATAGGCAAGCACTCACTTTCTCCGGCTCCCTGAGGCTCAAGAGAATTGATCCCGCTTAAACCTATATTTACTAAGCTCCTTAATGTAATTTTATATAATTCAAGAGGGTTTTATGAAAAATATTTGCATATAATTTCAAAATAAACCTCAAAAATTTATTTATATTATTTAGGGTTTTCATAGATATGAATTTTAAAGAATTTGAAGTATTTTATTGTTAATAGCATAACTTGGATTGTTCAAAGTATTTTAGTGTAAAGTTTGACTTTTGGATAACTTGGAGGTATTTTGGTGAAACTTGTCATTCTTTTATTTTCTAGAAAACATTGAATTTTATTATATATTAAAAATATGTGGTTTGATAATATTTATATAATTATTAAAAATTAATTTTATTATTAAATAGAAAATCTCGTTTTTCTTAAAAAATCGTATTAAATTTTTTCGAGATCGGATGCTCCGTGAGAAGGTCTGTATCTCGCTCTACTAGCCCAAGAATGTGCGATAATCCACACCATCCAATAGCGGATCCCCTAACGAGGATTGTAGATGTATAATCGCAAAGATTTAAGAAATACAATCTAAAAAGAAAACGGGTTTTATAGTTCATGGTATTTAATGTTGTATTTGCCACAAACATATGTTTTCAAGAGAATCGTGCTATGCCAATATGTGTGTATGTGAGGGGTAAGTCATTATCCCGTGAAGTTTTCTAAAGGTATGCTAAATGAAACAATTAAAAGATGACGTATATAAAGTTTGTGGTATTTAAACGAAAAATTCAATTTAAAGTTATTTAACATGATGATTTATAGTGAAAGTTATTTTAATTATTTATTTCATGATTAACAAATATGGTGTAGGAATATTCATGAAGAATATATAAGAAAAAGATGGATTTTTAAAATGTTTTAAAGAAGATATCGGAGTTAACTCCACTTCCGACATGTTTTATGAAAAGAGACTTTTTATATAGCAAGGGAAGAAGGGGATGGGACTTACTTTCTAGAAGGAGAGAGGGGAGGTAGAGGAACAAGGTGGTAGCCTTCGTGACGTCGTGGGCTTGCCGGAACTTGCGTAGATCCTCGCCGGAAGTCGTTCTTGGGCTAACTCCACTTCTACTCTTCTTTGGACTTAGAAAATTTAAGGATTTTTGCTAGAATTTTCAGAATGAGGAGGGGCTGGGGTATGGGGTTATATTTATAGTGTGGAATTAGGGTTTTGGAATTAAAAGATTGAATTAAAATGCATTAAAAATGGATTTTATGATGAAAATGAATTCTCTGTTAAATTGCAGAGAAAACAAACAGAACATGGGTAATGGGGTTAGGCCAAACGACAAGTGTGCTAAGCCCGGGGTCATTTGGGCAAACCATGGCCGTCGGCGCTGGCCCCAAGCAAGATCTTGCTGGCCATTTGTGTGAGTTAGGCCGGTGGATTGTGTACACGTGTCCTATATGGTGTTTAAAGTATTTTGCACATGTTTGATTTCTTCAGACTTTTCATTTTATGTGCAGTGCACGTGTAAACTTTTGGGCTGCCAAAAAGTTTAAAAGAAAAATCAATAAAAAAATATGTGGCTAATGGGATTCGAACACAGGAGCTATGTCACAGCAGTGCAAGGCTTTACCAATGAGCTACAAGCTACTTCTTGCTGTTCTTAAACGAATTTAATTTATAACTTATACTCAGACTTGCAAACTCCATTCTGTACATTAACTTGAAAATTTTCGTACAGTAAAATCAGAGTCGTTACATTCTACCCTCGTTATAAAAATTTCGTTCTCGAAATTTACAATTACATAAAGATTAGTTTACAAATAAGAAAGGGTATTTTGTACGCATGTCGTCTTCTCGTTCCCACGTTGATTCTCCTGGTGAATCTTTTCTCCACATCACTTGGACCAAGTTTACTTCCTTGTTCCGTAGTGTCTTCACCTTTCTGTCCAGGATCTCAACGGGTTGTTGCTCATAAGATATATCTGTTTGTACAGTGAGCTCAGAGTGATCAAGGATATGGCTGGGGTCGCTTACATATCTTCGAAGTTGTGATATGTGGAGCACATTGTGCACTCCTTCGAATAAGGGTGGAAGTGCTAAACTATATGCCACTTCTCCGACTCGTTCGAGTATGTTAAATGGTCCAATATATCTCAGATTGAGCTTACCCCTCTTGCCAAAATGAATTACTTCATGGTTTAGAGAGATCTTTAGGAAGACATGATCTCCCGGTTGGAACTCTAGATGTCGGCACTTAGCATCAGCCTAGTGCTTATGTCTGTCTTGGGCTATGTGCATTCCTTCCCTGATCGTGCGAACTATGTCCACAATTGCTACGATCATCTCTGGTCTAAGGAGTTCCCGATCATCGATGTCGTCCTAACTTAGCGGTGAACGGCACTTCCTTCCATAGAGCACTACAAATGGTGCCATACTAATACTCGCCTGGTAGCTGTTGTTGTATGAAAACTCCTTAAGATGCAGGTGATCTTCCCACGATCCTCCGAAGTCTAACATACAAGCTCATAGCATGTCTTCTAGAATCTGAATTGTTCGCTCAGACTGTCCATCTGTTTGTGGATGGTAAGCTATGCTGAAGTTCAGACTTGTTCCCAGGTTAGCTTGCAGACTCTGCCAAAACTGTGATCAGAATCTGGTGTCACGATCGGAGAAAATGCAAAATAGTACTCCATGTAATCTCACGATCTTCTGCTTGAGTTCATGGGTATCAAATATAGTACATATTGAAGAGTTAAATCTTACTTTAGATTCAGACTCACCTCCATGTACTTATTTGCTAGCGTCTTGATAGATTGGATAACTCGAAAGGGAATAAAATGAGCCGACTTGGTGAGTCAATCCACAATAACCCAAACTGCATCATTACCCTTCGTGCTGCGAGGAAGAGCAGTCATGAAATCTATGGTAATGTGCTGCCATTTCCATTCGGGGATTGGTAACGGCTAAAGTAGACCAGCAGTTCTATGATGTTCAGCCTTTACCTGCTGACACACCAAACACTTGGCTACGCTTCTGGCTACTTTGCGCTTCATTTCATGCCACCAGTAATGTTGACGTAGATCCTTGTATATTTTGGTACCACCAGGATGTACTGAGTATGGAGAGCTGTGAGCTTCTTTCATCAACTCTTCCCGAACAGGACCTTATGGTACACACAATCTACTTCCATATCTCAAAGATCCGTCTTCGTGGATGATGAAGTCTGTTCGAAGTCCACTTTCTACCTGTTCTCGGATCTTTTGCAGCTTGGCATCACTTGTTTGAGCTGCTTTGATCTAGTTGACAATAGTAGACTGAACTTGTAAGTTCATAAAATTTGAAGCGTTACCTGGCATAAACACTTCTATCTCCATTCCGTGCAATTCCTGCTGAAGCTTCCATTGAGCGGTGAGATTCTTTGATAGTGGCCGGCGACTAAGTGTATCAGGAACTACATTCACCTTCCCTGGATGATATTATAGGTTGATGTCGAAGTCCGCCATGAGTTCTAGCCATCTTTTCTGCCGCATGTTCAATTCTTTCTGAGTAAACTTACTTCAGACTTTTGTGGTCCGTGTATATATCTACTCGTTCTCCCAGAAGATAATGGTGCCAAATCTTAAGTGCAACGATAACGGCTGCCAACTTCAACTCATGTGTTGGATAGTAGTGCTCATGAACTTTCAGTTGTATTGATGCAAAAGCTACAACTTTTCCATGCTGGTGTAAAACACATCTTAATCCCTTGCCTGATGCATCGCAATGCACAACGAAACCTCCAGATTGGTTCGGTATTACGAGAATAGGAGATGCTGTCAATCTTGACTTGAGTTCTACAAAAGCTTGTTCATATGATTCTGACCACACGAATTCTTCATCTTTACGTGTGAGCTTGGTCAGGGGTGCTGCAATCTTTGAAAAGCCTTTGATGAACCTTCGATAGTATCCTGCTAATCCCAAGAAATTTCGAATATCCTTCACCGTCTATAGTGTTGGCCATTTGCTTACCGCTGATACCTTAGCTGGATCTACTGAGATTCCTTCGCCTGAAACGATATGTCCGAGAAATCCGACCTGATCTAGCTAAAATTCGTACTTGCTGTACTTGGCATAGAGTTGATGATGTCGCAATGTCTCCAGGACAATCTGTAAATGCTCAGCGTGCTCTTTCCTACTCTTAGAATACACCAGGATGTCGTCGATGAAAATGACAACGAACATGTCTAAGTACTCTCAGAAAACTTGGTTCATCAGGTTCATGAATATAGCTGGTGCATTGGTCACTCCGAATGGCATCATGAGAAATTCGTAATGACCATAGCGGGTCCTGAATGTCGTCTTCGGAATATCAGACTTTTTGACCTTCACCTGATGATAACCCGAACGAAGATCTAACTTTGAGAAAACACAAGACCCACTTAGCTGATCGAACAGATCGTCGATGCGCGGTAGTTGATACTTATTCTTTATCGTCACTTCGTTCAGAGCTCTAAAATAAATACACATTCTGTATGAACCTTCTTTCTTCTTCACGAGCAAAACGAATGATCCCCAACTTAAAATACTGGGATGAATCCATCCTTTCTTCAGAAGTTCATCCAATTGAGTACGGATCTCCTTTAATCCTTCTGAACTTAACCGGTATGGAGCTTTGATCACCGGTTGTGCACCAGGTATTAAGTCAATACTGAATTCAAGAGCTCGATCGGGAGGAAAACCTGAGATGTCTTCAAGAAATATATCCTCAAACTCTCGAACTACCCCTGGCTTTTCTTCTTCTGCCTGTAGTGTTGCAACTACTGCCGTATTTGGTTTAGCCTTGTAGGTTCTCGGTTCCAGGGTACGGTCTCCACTCTTGAAATAAAAGACCGGATGATCTGGTATCTCGAACGCTACCCTCCTTTGATGACAGTCGATAGTAGCGAAGAAAGTTCCTAACCAGTCCATTCCCAAGACTACGTCAAAGTTCGGTATGTCCAGTACCTTGAAGTTCGCATAAAATTCTCTACTGCAGACGACCACTGGACACAGATCGTATCCCATAGTTGCTTTTAGAACGCCGTTCCCTGAACTGACATTCCAACTGGATACGAGCGTTTGACTGAAATCGCATTAGTTCGGACGAACCGTTGCGATATAAAATAATGTGATGCTCTAGTGTCGAAAAGTGCTAAGGCAGGTAGTGAGGCTGCTAAAATTGTACCTAAGTCATGTGGGTTGGTGTTCCCCTCCGAAACACTGAGACGCGACCGCGTAGGTCCGTCTTGCCTAAATTCAGGGCAGATGCTAATTGGTGCCATCCATCCACCTCTCTGAAAATGCCAAGTTGATTTATGACACCATGTATTGAAGGTTTAAACGGATGCGGCCGATGTAGCAGACTTCGTCAGATTCCCCCTCGCTGAAGGGTTTTTGATTGTAGGGACGCTCTTCCCTGCAGGCGCAAGCCCCTACAGTTAATTAAGCTACCGCATTGCGGTAACTACTTTCTCCTTCTCCAGATGGTCACTTCGTGTCGTGTGTGTTTGTTTTGTTTTTGGTTGCCCGTGGATTGTATATGGAGACTAATTTATGTTGTCGTCCGTAGGGCGTGGATTAGTCCAAATCCGTATTTTCTTAGATTTAGGTTTGGGGGTTGGGTTTAAGGATACGTTAGTCTCATTTGAGACTAAGATCAACTTAAACTTATGTTAAGGATACGTTAGTCTAATTTTAGACTAAAATCAACTTAACGGGATCGTTTAGATCCAACAAAAGAGCATTTGGGCTCTATTGTTTAGTTTAGGGACATTGTGGTCGATTACCAGTTTAAGAACATGGGGGTCCAAGAGTAAGGACATCATAGTCCATGGGTTTAAAGGGACCCCACAGTCCGAGGTTAAGGACATCATAGTCCGTGGGTTTAAGGACCCCACAGTCCAGTTTAAAG
Organism: Agapanthus africanus; assembly: GCA_030015575.1. Classification (NCBI taxonomy): domain Eukaryota; kingdom Viridiplantae; phylum Streptophyta; class Magnoliopsida; order Asparagales; family Amaryllidaceae; genus Agapanthus; species Agapanthus africanus. The sequence goes on from CM057340.1 coordinate 606,314,879, forward strand.
ACATCATAGTCTATGGAATGTATGGCTGTCGGGACCCGTCACTTCTCTGAAGACGTTGAAGGATCACAACGACAAATATCAGGAGAGTGAAGAGATGTACCCTTGAACCAATTTTGGTTGAGAGATCTGTAGTCCAATCGGGACTAAGATCTGTTAAAAGATTTATGAGCATATGGGCTCAATTCATCTGAGTTGAGGACTTATGGCCAATCTTGGGCTAAGTCCAATCAAGTTAAAATATTTAACATTTATTTTGGGCTGTTGAGTATTTATTTGGGCTTGGCCCTTTTAACAATGCTGAGCATTGATTTGAGTTTTGATAGTATTTCTGTTTTTTATTGAATGCTGAGCATTCATCATAGCTCTGGACTTATTAAAGAACAATTTATGTTCTATCAGCGCACACATGAGGAGCACGTGGTGCGCTTGGCGCCAGTCAAAGAGCGCAGTGCGCTTCTGCCGAGTAGCGGACACGTGAGAGACACGTGGCGTGCTTGGCGCTAAGCGCCAGATGAGCGCAGTGCGCTAATTTATGAGCGCATTGCGCTATTAGTTCAGTGGCGCACACGTGAGTAACACGTGGTGCGCTTGGCGCTGAGCGCCAGTCCATGAGCGCAGTGCGCTAGTTCAAGAGCGCAAAGCGTTAACTGTTGAGTGGCGCACTCGTGAGTGACATGTGGTGCGCTTGGCGCTGAGCGCCAGTCCAAGGGCACAGAAGCGCATTTGATCAATTTTATGATCTGGGAAATAAATTCTCTTTTAGAAGAGACTTTGTCTCAAAATCCTAAGAACAAAAGTTCTTACTTTATAGGAGATGTTTTCAATCTTTGATGAAAGGCTTTGCCTTTATGGATCTATGATCCTTAAGAGAATTGAATTATTCTCTCCCCCTTTATTTTATAATGAGATGTTCATGATCTCTTTTTGTAAAAGACCTTAGTCTTGTAGATTTATGATCTGTGAGAAGAATTATGTTTTTTTTATGATGAGATCTCTTAATCTCTTTGTGAAAGACCTTGGTCTTGTAGATCTATGATCTGTGAGAAGAATTATGTTCTTCTTTTTGTTTTATGATGAGATTTCTTGATCTCTTTTTAAAGGACCTTGGTCTTGTAGATCTATGATCTTTGAAGAAGTGAGTTCTTCTTTTCAATTATGAGATGATTTCATCTCTCTGCTCTTTTTATCTTGAAGAAAAGAAGTTCTTCTATTGAGAGCTTGGCTCTTCTTTCTGAGATTTTCTCAAAACTTATAAGGGAGTTCCTCTCTATGCTTCTGTATCTCCTCTGAGACTTGAAGTCTAGGGGCCTTTTTATAGGGCAAGCTGATCAGTTCAATCAGTTAAGGAGATCTTTTCTCCAATTGATTTAGGGAATTTACCATCGTTGGATCTTTGATCCAAAAGCATCTGATTTACAGAAGGCAATCTTCTTGTTTTTAACAAGATTGGGAAATCATCTAAACAGAATTTATTTTGTGTTTTTGGTGATTTTTAATCACCATTGGATCATTGATCCAACGGTGCTCTGATTTACAGAGCACAGTCTTGATGTTTGGAAAGATTTTGAAGAATCTTTTCTTAACAGAATTTAATTCTGATTAATTTATGATTTATCATTATTATTGGATTTTTTATCTGACGGTGGGGAGCTTTTAGTTCCAGTGCTAGGGCACCCATGCCTTGCACGTGGTGCGCTGCTCAGAGCGCAGCGCACTTAGCGCTAGCGCACCCGTGCCCTGCACGTGGTGCGCTGCTCAGAGCGCAGCGCATTTAGCGCTAGCGCACCCGTGCCCTGCACGTGGTGCGCTGCTCAGAGCGTAGCGCACATGTACTTTGCACGTGGTGCGCTGCTTATGTGCAGCGCTCCTAGAGCTAGTGCACACGTGCTTTGCACGTGGTGCGCTGCTCAGAGCGCAGCGCACTTAGCGCTAGCGCACCCGTGCCTTGCACGTGGTGCGCTGCTCAGAGCGCAGCGCACTTAGCGCTAGCGCACCCGTGCCTTGCACGTGGTGCGCTGCTTATGTGCAGCGCTCCTAGAGCTAGTGCACACGTGCTTTGCACGTGGTGCGCTGCCTAGGGCTCAGCGCACTTGGCGCTGCCTCTGAAGCATTGCTTCATTTCAAAATTTGAATTTTGAACAGAGCTTTGCTCTGATTGGGGGGAAACATACCCCAAATGTAAACCAGCACACAGACAACAGCGGGTAGAAACAAAATATACCAGGAAGCATAACACAACAGATAAGAACATCACAAGAAAAATGAGTCAACTCTGCCTTGACTCGGCCGCGGAACGGCAGCGAATCATACCGATTCACCGCGCTTCCACAGCAGTCTTGACGAGCTAGTGACTCATGTTTCTTGAGTGATCTTAGAATTCCCTGCTTTATTTTTTTAAGACCACTGAAATATTTTAAAGTCCAGATTTTAAAAAAAGACAGAAAGCTAGGGTTTTGCGTTTTAGTTTCGGGTTTTTCCGACGATCGAAGTTCTAACGACTTGCTAACAAGTTAGTTATGGTTTAGATGGCTCTGATACTACTGTAAGTCGATGCCACGCACCCCACGTGTTCGCGGGGAGGCGGAGTTTGCAAAAAACAATTTTTATATGCTTCGTAACATCAACTAAACTCCAGTATCGATACTAAACCGTAACTAACAAACAAATAAAGAGGTTTAACTACTATGTGGGAAAGTTATACCTCAAGTTACTTGTACTTCTTCTCTTTGCTGTCCTTCTCCTCGTCGTGAGCACCTCAACGTGAAAATGGATTGCGCCTCCTCGTCGGCTTCTCGAAGTCGAAGAAGATCCACCCGAGAGTGCCAACCTTGAGCTTTAACCTCCAAGATGAGGTAACTAGGGTACTTGGTGTACTAAACTAAGTAGCCTAGAGTGAGTAGAGAGTGATAAAGGATCTAGTTGTCTCACAAACCCTAGGATTCTCAACTTATGAGACAATTAGGGTTTTGAGGGAGATGGAGAAAGCTTGAGATGAGAGATAATCTATTTGTGATAATGAATTAAGAATATGGCTCATGTGAAGACTAAATGGCAAATGAAAATATCTCACACAAATATCTCAAAAATATCTCAAAATATCTAAGTCTTCATTTGCCATAAATGAGTCCAAGAAAGTCGACAAGAAGCCATGTTCAATTTCACTAAAATACCATATAGTTCTCAACCTCAAATCCACCTCATTAAGCATTTAACCTAAATGCTAAACTAAATAATGAGGTGTAATCATCTAGATGCAAACTTGAGCAATTACAAGAATTCCCCTCTCATCCGTATAAACATACCCGTATCCGTATTCCGAGAAACATGAATACAATGAGACAAAACTAATCCAATAATCAAATACTAGGATCCGGCTTAAACCAAAGCCCATTAGTATTGTCCGCCCGAACATCATACGCGTACAAGTACATGTATGTTATCGAACCCTGTCGTAAAACCATACGACCTCTACATCGTTTCGCCGGAAGCAGAGAAACTCTCTATGTGGGATTCTAAAGACTCAACAGTACACTGGCAGTGGGTTTAACCACAAGCATGTCAGCGGTACTAGCTGCACGTAACGGCTACCCAGGTATCTTTCGATAAGAAGACCGACGAGCAAACTCATATGAACTCCTACTGAGTCTGTCTGTGGTAATCTCCGTATAGTCCAGTCTGTTCGTCTAAGAGTAATGCATATCGGGCCTAGGGAGCGGGAAACGTCAGACCCCTAATAGAGCAATAAGTTATGTCGGAGTGCAACCCAAAACACCCTGAGAAACTACTGGAGTACCTACCAGTAAATCTCTCTTGCCCTGGCCAGGGACTTTCTGTAATGGCTTTCCGAACACAGCGCAACATCAACCCCCAATACCGGGAGAGACGAATCTTATATAACCGCCACTGCCTCCAAGTGCTTCTGGACTGCACCCAACTACTACCTGTTTGCACAACTCAATAGAGCCGCGGTAGGGTAGTAATCTAAGAACAGTGGGAACACACTTGAGGCGAAGTAGCAGTGTCAAGTCAACGGACTATGCTGTACTCATGTCACCTGGGAACTGCTATCTGACGATAGGTATAGTACCAACCAGCAGTACCCCACGAGTCCGTCCAGTGTAACTCATAACTCAATGAGCACCTGCATACTATCTCCAGTACGACGTACTGATGGCTGTGGGACAGACCATCTCCCCTGCTGGGATGAGAAGCATATACACCAGTCTACTCTGAAGTATCGATGCCCTGTTTCGATAATCCTACGACTAGGGACCTGTATAAAGATGTGCTTGTAGACTACTCAGCCTCTACTAGTGTGACTGCCATCACAACACCGGTAGTCAAGAAAAGATCCTAAGAGCTCTACCAATATGTATCAGCGATACGTTAAAAGAAATATATACACATATTAAGATAGATACAAACTAAGTAGCATACTACCATATTGAGCAAGACTGTCATAAATCTGTGTATATATCCCAAGCTTCCAATATGTAATATACAAACTAGTACTATACAATAATGGCCTCTAGGGCATATTACACTAACACAAGTGACTTTAGGAGAACCCCGTTACCAAAAGCATCCACTCGGGTGCTCGCAGCCACGGTGTTCTGTTTTAGTGCACTTCGTCGACGGCATCGGGGGTGCGGCCATCTACTAAAGTTTCCAACGAGCATTCGATAAGGAAGTCGGGAATCTTGTTGAATTACCCGACTAAGTAATTGAAAAGTGTTTTCAATTTGAGACTAAAATACAAGGTTTATATGGTTAGGCATGAAATCCGGAATATGAGATATTCCAGGTTTATGATGTCTATGGATTTGCGGATTCTAATTATTGTAGTTTTTCATTTCTTTTCTAGGACCGTAAGTGTAATATGTGGGGTATCCTGATCTCATTGCTATATGTCAACGATATTCGGGATACACATATTTACTTACGTTGATGACATTAGAAGTTATGTGTTGTTGTGATATGTTTAATTGGATCGTCATGATTGAATAGCCGGGATTTTTATATGAGATGGGAGTTTTTATTTTCATTCATGTAAAATCTGTATGTAATATTCTTTTATTGGGACACTTCCGGATTGAGGATGATGTCACCACTGATGTATATTATTTACTTTTTCGTATTAGGATAGACCCAAGATGGGGAGCACAAGTAACCGAAGAGTCCAGTGGGAGACCATCTTGAGGAGTCGAGACCGAGTCTCCTAACTCTAGAATTGGCAGGGTTACTTGCCGCTCTCGTAGGGGTCTAGGGATATGGGTTTGGCTATTCATCACGACTGTGGAATCTGTGTTTTACATTACTGGCTGAATTTAAAATACGGACCTCCTAGTATATCCAATATTTCATATATTGCTTCTGCTGCTTGGTTCTGTGATGTGATCATATAACTGCGTGAGACGAATGTTATATTATATATATGATATATAATAAACGTTACTTATGTTTTGCACCCGCGCTAGTCTAGCCCCTGCTCTGCCGTTAGTTAAGTAACCTAACGGTGCATGGCGGGGCCCCGTGGCAAATACGAATGGCATAAGTGTACGTTCTATTTTTGTTTCATTTTTCTGTGATGTTTAGGAAACATTAAATGATGGGATTTCGTTAATGAGATTAATGAAAGAAAATAAACCTAAAGATGTTGTAGAATTGGAATTTTTCAAAAAGGTAGCTCTAGTTCTTACTTTGCATAGTGGTATTCCTTGATGAATATTCAGCACCTCATTCGATGAGGAAAGAGCCGAGATCCCTTCACCGGGAGTGACCTCTTTAGCGAAACTAGCAAATGCTACAACCCACTTGAATTGTTTTGATAGCTGCTCTAGTTCTTGTTTTGCATAGTGGTATTCCTTGTAGAATATCATGCACCTCATTCGATGAGGAAAGAGCCAAGATCCCTTCACCGGGAGTGACCTCTTTAGAAAAGCTAGCAAACGCTACAAAACTATTCGATTTTTAAAACGGAGCTTAAAACACACCAAATCACTAGATTCTACAACGATATCAAGTTCATTACGCTAAGAGTTTTCTTAAAAACCAGCATAGCCCTTCGTCATTTCAAATAAGTACTATTTAGTATTCGTGCTGCGTTTGTTGACCTTGTCAAGGCATAGTGTGCGGTAGCTGATTAATGCTTATCTGCCAGCATGTGTTGCATTGGATTAGGGTAGTCGTATGGCCTTGTTGACCTTGTCAAGGGTCGTGCGTGTGGGTTTAATTCAATCATGAAATGAACGGGTTGAACTTGACTTGCGGTTTATGGTTGACCTTGTCAAGGTCATAAATTGCATGGGGTAAAACAGATATTAGGAATTTCAAGTGTTGAAATTTGCAATGGGATTGCATACCTTCTATAAGATAGTTGGATCCTGATACCCACTTCAAGTAAGAGTTACTCCTAAGAGAGTTTTCCACTTTACAATTAGCTGATCAAGAAGGTGTCTAAGAAAAGTGTTAACATGGTTATGCCCCTGTGGAAACGAGGTTATTTAATTAGTTCCATTCGAAAGCATGGGGAAACTCTCTCGGAGTACCAATACCTGCCTGGCCGAACGATTAACGAACTTGTAGGGTGTAATTAATCCCGGCTAATCTTACATTTTAGGATTTGAAGGAAGATTTGATAAAAACAGTGGGAGACACTCCTTAATCAAGATAATAATATTGATGTATTGACCGAACCCGCCTTTTATACAGGGTTGGGGAACGTTATTCCCGCTCTATCTTATGAATGTCATAAGTCTGAGCAAGGAATAAGTGAATACAAGGATTTCCACGCTACCCGAACGAAGAAAGAGCATACTGATGCATCTTCTTCAGGTGTGTTCGTTACCGAGAACTGTTTCTCAGTTTCTTATATGTCTTGGGTATTAGATACTGGATCAGGATCCCACGTATGTAACTTGTTACATGGGTTAAGAAGAGATAGAGAACTGGGAAAGTGTGATAAGTCCCTACAAGTAGGGAACACAGCAATTGTTGCAGCCAAAGTAGTTGGCGAATATCACCTTGTATTACCAACTGGTAATACATTAGTTCTGAACGACTGTTACTACGTACCAAACATGATGCGCAATATTATATCGGTTTCTTTGCTAACTAAAGAAGGATATAATCTCACATTAGAGGATAATGTTATGAGCATTTTCCTAAATCAAGTGTTGATTGGGTTTGATACGTTGTGTAACGGTATATACGTTCTGAATCAAAGTACAGTTCTGAACATACAGAACACACACAAGAGAAAAAGTTCATAAATGAACGAAGCCTTTGTGGCACTGTAGACTAGGTCATATCAATGCGACAATGATAGCTATGTTATATATAAATGGATATTTGAATCCATTCGAATTTACATCTAATGAAACTTGCCAGTCATGTCTCAAAAGCAAGATGACCAAAACTTCGTTTACTGGACACGGAGAAAGAGCTACCGAACTCTTGGGGTTGATACATAGTGATGTATGAGGTCCTATGTCTACACATGCCAGGAATGATTTAACGTACTTTATTACATTCACCGATGATCTCTCAAGGTTCGGACATGCGTTCCTGTTGAAACATAAGTCTGAAGCTTTTGAGAAATTCAAGGAATATAAGCATGAAGTTGAGAACCAGACGGGAAAAAGTATTAAAATCCTTTGATCTGATCGGGGAGGAGAATATTTGAGCACAGAATTCCGTGACTATTTAAAAGAGAATGAGATTCTCTCTCAGCTTACTCTGTCGTATACACCACAGTACAACGGTGTATTGGAGCAGAGGAATTGCACCCTATTAGATATGGTGCACTCTATGATGAGTACTGCTGAGTTGCCTATTTCTTTTTGGGGTTATGCGCTTGAGACAACCGCATACCTATTGAATCAAGTTCCATCAAAATTTGTGCCTAAAACATCATATGAGATATGGAGTGGAAAGAGACCGTATCTTAAACAAGTTAAGATATGGGGTTGTCCGGCCTATGTTAAAAAGAAAAATCCGGACAAGCTCGAGGTAAGGCCTGTTCTGTGCAAGTTTGTAGGATATCCAAAGAATACACATGGATATCTATTCTACCATACTGAGAAACAAAAGGTATTTGTTTCTCAACATGTCATCTTTTTAGAAAAGGAATTTCTTGTGAAAGAAATTAGTGGTAATGAGGGAGAACTGGAAGAAGTTCCAGCAAATCAAACTACAACTGAAAATTTGGTGGAACCGGAGGATTCGATAGTTCCCAACGAACCCCAGACACTCCGCAGATCTAGTAGGGTTCCTCATCCACCTGGAAGATACTACGGTTTTCTCGTAGACGGTGGGAGCGAGGATTGCATCATGGAAGATGATGACCCAACTAGTTTCGAGCAGGCCATCATAAGTGGAGACTCTGTAAAATGGCTGGATGCTATGCGATCCGAGATGGAATCCATGTACATCAACAAAGTATGGACTTTGGAAGTTGCTCCTGAAGGGGTAAAACCCATCGGGAGCAAGTGGATCTTCAAAAAGAAGATTGGTGTAGATAGAAAAGTTGAGACTCTCAAAGCTAGATTTGTAGGAAAAGGTTTTTGTCAACGACCAGGTATCGATTATGATGAAACATTTTCTCCAGTCGCTATGCTTAAGTTCATCAGGATCCTACTTGCCATTGCTGCATACCATGACTACGAAATCTGGCAGAAAGACGTCAAGACCGCTTTTCTAAATGGTGATTTAGAAGAGAGCGTGTACATGACACGGCCAGAGGGCTTCGTAGACAGTGGGAGCAGCGGAATGATGTGCAAGCTACTTAAATCAATCTACGGATTAAAGCAGGCATTGTGGAGCTAGAACATCTGTTTCGATGAAGCTATCAAAGAGTTTGACTTCATAAAAAACGTAGATGAACCTTGTATATACAAGAAATTTGTATAGAGTAAGGTTGTCTTCCTCGTATTGTACGTGGATGACATACTCTTGATAGGAAACGATGTTCCTATGCTACACTCGGTCAAGCTCTTCTTATCATACAAGTTCTCCATGAAAGATCTTGGTGATGCCTCCTACATCCTGGGGATTAAGATCTATAGAGATAGATCTAAACGGATGTTGGGATTGTCCCAATCTAGGTACATAAACACCATACTAAAGAGTTTTAGTATGGAAGATTCTAAGCATGGTAATTTACCCGCGTGCTCAGGAATCACTCTCTCCAAAGAGATGTCTCCCAAGACTGATTTGGAGAGGGCTCACATACAAGAGATACCCTATACTTCTGCAGTCGGGTTTATCATGTATGCGATGTTATGTACCAGACCGGATGTAGCTTATTCACTGGTGTAGTGAGTTGGTATCAATCTGATCCTGGGGAAAAGCACTGGACAGCTGTGAAGAACATTCTTAAGTACTTGAGAAGGACTAAAGATATGTTCTTAGTATATGGTAACGGTGAACTCCAGGTGGAGTCCTTTACAGATTTGAGCTTCCAGAGTGATAAGGACGACAGTAAATCGGTCTCGGGTTTTGTCTTCACCCTCAATGGAGGGGCGGTGTGTTGGAAGAGTTCCAAGCAAGACACTGTAGCAAACTGGATAATGGAGGCTGAATACATCGCTGCCAACGATGCTGCCAAAGAGGCTGTCTGGATGAAGAAGTTCATAACTGAACTTGGTGTGGTTCCATCCATTGAGCATCCAATTGTCACGACCCGAAAAGTACGGAGCGTGACTGGCACTTAAATTACAAAACGTCTCGGGGCGTACGTAATCTAAGCCAAACCCAGAAATCAAAACTAATTAAAGCAGTAAAGTGAAGGAAAACCAATTTATAGAAAGCGATTTTCAACCAAATAAGTCGCATCAAGCTTTTAAAAGCAACATCCATTTTTCCGAAAATTTCGGTAGAGTCTCCTTTGTAAATACTAGCCCCAAACGGGTATAAAATAAGAATATATGAACAACATGAATAAGGCATCCCAAGTGGGAGCTAGCTCTTCGCCAAAGGCGGACTCAAATCACACGCAATATATATCACCACCGTGCACAATAAGCATATAAAGGCACAAAGTAATAAAGCATCATGTCGGCTCAAATGAGCTTGACCCTAGAAAAACAACATAAAAGTACACAAATCTCACTGTCTCGTCTTTAGGTCACAAATCTCACTGCCACTACTGTGCTGACGGGTCGGTCCTGCAAAATACTGTGGCACGACGGGGGTGAGTTGCCAACTCGTGAGTAAAAAGTAACATCTAATAAGGCTATCGTAAGCATGCACACAATTTCTTCACAGCCTACATATACTAATATGATGCGATGCACTAGTATGTATGCAACATGAATGCAATAAACAACACGAGATTTGAATATGATTAACATGGGAAATCTGTATTCTTATCTTAGTAAAACTTCTGTAATTTAGCTGTAGTTTCATCAATGAAAACAATATAAATCCGTGCCAAGCATCGACACCAATATGAATATCTTATTTTATTAATGCGGGCTCCGGGAATCCGGACTGGCCCAAATATCTGATCTCGGGATCCGGCAATCCGAAATGGGCCATATATCTGATCTCAAGACTACGTCGGTATCCTCCGGATATCCGCCGTGTCATAAATAATCGGTCGGTAGTGCTCCCCTACCGGGCTCAACGCCATCATCTATGACCATCTTGCCCCGGGATACCGCACCGGGTCCACCATGCACCCACAGACGGTTCCTCCTCCTCCTCGAATAGGGTGTATGATATCGCTCAAGAACCGAGAAATCTCATGGTGGACTATCCATACATCATATTACGAGAAAACCGCAACTTACATTTTTAAAATGGTAATACGTTTTGAAATCCTTGCGGTTTCTCCAAATCCATAAATCTCATAAATACAGAAATACTCGAGAAGAATCATAATACATGAATGTCTATGATATTAACAATATGAAATGCGATGCGGAACTAGAAAACTATGCATAAACGATGATGCAATGAGATAAATGCACATGACTAGCAATCCTACGTATCCATCCTGATGAATTGAATATATAAATACATGTTATTAGTCATAATTGGCGCAATTGATAAGATTCGGATTTAACAAGCTATATAGTATTCGTGGCATAGCAATTACCAAGGTGTGTGTGTCCCCATGAATAGTGCCCGTGCAGCATAAACTAATGGTAATAGTGCGAGTGTCCTATGAGGTGCCATCACAGTGTGTGTGTGTGTGTGTGTGTATATATGATAAATGATGCAATGCAATGGGATGATTAACTAGGAACTACGCATATAAGTGTAAGTACTAATCGAAATTCTAACTATCGGGCGTCTTGCGCCATCCAAACGATTCCCCCGTAGATGTGTACATCTACTCACCGAAACGCCTCCGCTAGTCTGATCCAATCACCGCCTTTCCTTTCCGCGCCGTGTCCAATGTCTCCTCTACCGATCCTAGAATTACACAATACAACACACATAAGGCGAATAGCCTGCAAAACGTGATATCAAGACCATACGAGAAAACTAGCGTCGCAAGCTAAACGCGTGTGCACTCGAAACACCAAAACGTGTGTGCAACGTCTGAAATCACCCCGACTGGCTGTGATACACAGCAAACACCAAACCCAGACTCGGAACGTACATGTCGCGCAAGTCACAAAACTAAAAAATATAGGGAATTGGTCCCAGATTTTAATACGAGAACAACTAGATAAAATTGCATATACCAAAGACCTTAAATATACAGTAGACACCTAACAACCAAACCTCGACGCCCAGATCTCCAATCTGGCTGCAATTTGCGGCTAGAACCCAATAATTTGCGGCCACAAAGGTGAATAGGGGTCCCGTGCTTCAGGTGTGTGATCCTAGTCCAGTAACTATGTTCCAGTAATTGCAACTTTTGTCTGCAACTTCTGGTTTAAAAGCAGATCCCAAAAAGAACACAATTCTTAACTAAAACTCTAATTAAACACTAATTTAAAACAATATGGTGTTTTAGTGTAAACTGATGAAAAGACTTGGATTAATTAACACTAACTCTTAATTAAGCTACTCAAGCCATAAAAACCTTATCTTAATCTAATCTCCTCTTAAAACACATAATTAGCACTAATATTCTACTTAAACACTACATTAAGCTAAATAACTAAAATTTTAGTAATTAAGTAACTAGGTTAGGCATATACCTGAAGATGGTAGAAAGGGTGATCCAAGCATGCTAGTACTTAAGGAGACTTGCCAAGAACCAAGCTTGATTTGGAAATGGGGAAGTGGTGATGATTTTTCTAGAATTTGTGGATTTTCTTTTGGAAATGAGGCTTGGATTGAAAGAAGAATAAGAAGAAAAAGATGATGAAGGGGGCTGCTGGGGCGGGAACTGAGAGCTGAGGGGGAGAGAGAGAGTGTGAGGGTTTGTGTGAGTGAAGGTCAAACCCCCCATGCCTCATAAATGTCCCATGCCTCACATTTCTCATTTCTTTTACCCATTTTCTTTTGTTTTCTTTTTAAAAAAAAGATTATAGAACCATAAAGAATTAAAATGAAAGGCATGCTACAAAATAAGTGTTGATTTGTCAAGGTTGCTAAGCACATTTAAAACTAGGGTAAAATTGGATTAGTGCAAGATTAATTAAAAATCTAGCTTAGAAAATAATAAATTAGCAAATAGATAATTAAGTGAATAATAATTTAAATGTTAATTAATAAAACACAATTATATATGTAATTACATATTTTCACAAATAAAATAGATTTATTCCTGTTGACGTAGAAAATAATTATTAACGAGGTTTTATGAAAAACACGCATTATTGCTAATTAGCATGAAATAAACCTAAACGAATTTTCAAAGCGTTACACCAATACCTGTGTATTTTGATAACAATGGAGCTGTGGTTTTAGCCAAGGAACCCCAGTTCCATCAGAGATCCAGACATATTCTTAGACGGTATCACCTGATCAGGGAGATAGTAAATCGCCGGAAGATCGAGGTCAGGAGAGTTGACATAAAGGATAACACAGCAGATCCACTCACGAAGTCCCTCCCCCAGACACAATTCGAGAGAATTTTTAGGATGTTGGGTATGAGATACTACAACAACTAGCCTTAGTGCAAGTGGGGGATTGTTAGGAATATGTATTCTGTAGAGGCCATTATTGTATGATATAGTGGATGCTTGGACATATATAGAGAGGAATTTTTTGCTCAACATGATAGTATGCTATCTGGTTACTCTTTATCTTAACATGTTCACTGGTATTATTATATTTTCTCTCATATATATATTGATAATGCCCTTAAGATGTTAGCTTGACTACCAGGATTATGATGCGGATCATACTACTGGGACCTGGGTAGTCCACAAGCACATCCTTTAATTGTTCCTAGTAGAGGGAATATCGAGACATGGCATCGATATTCCAGAGTAGACTAGTTTTTACGTTTCTTGACCCTGTATGGGGGCGATGGTTGATCCCATAGCCATTGGTGTTTGACTTCAAAAATTGTACACAGGTGCTCATTAGAGAATGGATACACCGAATAGAACTCGCCGAGAACTCCTAGATAGTAATATACCTATCGTCAGATAGCAGTTCTCTGGTGACACTGGTACCGGTTAGTTTGTAGACCCAAGATCGTCATAGTGTCTTATGTGGCTCCCACCATGCTTTGATTTCCTCCCTACCACAGCTCAAAGGAGTCTTGCAGACAAGTTGATTTTGGGTACAGTCCCGAGTCACTGGAGGCAATGAGTGATAGGAGGGGTTTCGTCTCTCTCGGTATATGGAGTTGATGTTGCGCTATGCTCGATTAGCTATAACTAGAAGTCCCTGGTCAGGGCTGTTGCTGAGATTTACTGGTAAGCGTTATCAGTAGTTTCTCAAACCATTATAGGCCAGACATCGGCATGACTTATCAAGTTACTGGGGTCTGACGTATCCACCCCCAGACTCGATATACAGCATATCAGACGAAGAGACCGGAATGTACGGTAAGTGTTACTTATAGGCTTCATGAGATTTTGGACAAGCTTGCTTGTTGATCTTCTAATCGCTCAATACCTGGGTAGCCGTTACGTCTAGCTTGTACCCCTGACGGCTTGTGGGTGACTGATGTGATCATTACCTACTGCTGGCGTATTGGCGAGTCTTTAGAGTCCCACACAGAAGTTTCCTAGTTCAAGCAAAACGAAGTAGGGCACATATGCTGATATGTGTGGGGGCCTGATTAAATACGGGTATGTGATACCGTATTCTAATATGGCAGTTATCTGTTATCGGTCAGGTTATATATGATATAACCGGATTATCGAATCAAGTGTTGATTTGATAATGTGATATACAGATAAATGATATTAGTCGGTTATATGTGATATAACCGGATTATTAAATCAAGTATTGATTTAATAATTTGATATAATTATATATTAACTAATATTATTAGCTCACTAATTATTTCCTTCATAATAAATATATTAATATATATATATATATATATATATATATATATATATATATAAAGCATGGCATGGGTTTTCTATTTTATGAAAATAGAAAATGAGATGGAAAATGGGGAGATATTTGTGGTATGGAGCAAAGCATAGCTTATTCTATTTTATATTCATTTGCTTACACTATTGAAGCATGGCTACAATTTTTAATTGTTAAAAATTGTATGTTTCAATAATGTTTGAGCTTTTGGTAGAGCCATACTTCACTTCATTCTTCACTTGAGTTTTTACTTAGTCATTTTTGAGAGCTCTCTCTATTTTCCTTCTTCTTCCTCTTGCTTCAACAAAAGCTTAACCCTCACATGTGATGTGAATCATTGGGTTTTATAGAAATCCTAGTGAGCAAACAAAACCCCTATTTCACCATCCTACACTTGATTAGCACTCAAGTGTAGTGTGTTTCCTTCACTAATAGGAGATTAGTGAAGAGGTAGCTTAAGCTAGAGGGACTTCGGGTGGATCATCTTTCGCCAAAGGTCTTTGAAGTAAGTTCGTTCAACCTTCAAGTGGAGCTACCAGAAGTCGTAGGGACTACAACCCGGATCTTTAGATGAGAAAGACACGTTCTACAAAGGTTGTATCCTTCTTCTCTTAGTGTAAGGTTATTTTGATATCATGTTAACCCTAATATTCTAGTTAGAACATTAGTTAGTCTAGCTTAGCATCTAGAAAATTTTAAAATTGCATGCTTGATGCCCGTTTAAACCTCATGGTGATGCTAGGGTAGACTTTCACGAACTATTCATTAATGGTTGGCAACATGGCTTTTCGGTATGCGTTGCGAACACTTTCATTTATTTTAGTGTCTCATCTTCTCTGGAGAAGCTAAGATCGAACGGATAGAGAAGATGGTCCAACTACAGAACTTCTTCATTTTCATTACTTCCATGGTCATGCCTTGTGGCACGATAGCACCCATACTATTGAAATGGTTCGGTAGTAGAGATGTTCGCACTGGTGCCCCTTTTTCCAATGGTACTATAATTCCAATTCCTACCCCTGAATTCCCTTTTTTGGTCTATCTACATTCCAGGAAATTCATACGCTCCTTGGCCAGAGCAAAAAGTGGAGTGTTGGTCAGAGCAAGCCGCCTTATTCTATTACCAAATATAATTGGTAGAAGCTCATCCACTAGAAATGCTTTATTTCATTTCGTTCCCGTTCTTCATTTCCTTCTTCTCAAATCCATGGGGGACTTGTCATATTTAGAATATTTCTGTGGTATGCACTGTTTACAATTCTTTCATACTCTCTTCTCTTTACCCAGTAATAGGTCATCGAAGCGTGAGCGGGCACGGAGAAGGAAAGGACAAACACTTCGGCTTAATAGGAATGAGAAATGACAAAATGACAAGATGAAGTGCCCCGGGCACCCCCATATAGAAAGAAGGGTCGAAGGTTTTGGGCATGTAGCTTTCCCCGCCCCCCTTCGTCGAGTGGTGCTTGTTTAAGGGGCGTGCCGCCAGAAATCGGGTTTAAAGCTCTCGCCTTACCAATGAGCCAACTGCTGATGGCTGTTGGTCACGACTACTACAAAAAGTGAAGATTTATCTTCCTATTTCACATAGAGGAGTGTGCATCTTTATGTTAGGTGTTCTTCTGTCGTGCGACCCGGTAGCTTATATGCAACCTGTGGCCCATTCCTCCTATTTGTTCAGGGCGGGCGGCGTGAACTCTGATTCAATCCGGTTATTCAATCCCGCCGCTGAGATTCTCAATTGACTCCTTAACCTTGATAGGAAGATGGCTTATTCCAAAATTCGTGCATAAGGGGAAGGAACTTTTGATGAATTAATGTGAATGGGTGTAAGCCTCGCTACTCGGAAACACCCAGTGCTAACCACACTGAGAGAGACAAAAGTGCGGGTAATGCCAGTTGGCGAAGTGGCGTTAAGCATCCCTAGTGGTACACAAAGAGAGGTCATGATGATATCATCTACGTCCGTACCACTCCTCGTGGAGTATATCCCGCATCCAACCAACCTTTTATTTTACCAGGGAATGGGAGAATTCTTACTACCACTGGCAGGCCAGCCGGGCAGTGAGCGCGGTGGGAACAGGCTTCCCAAAAAGCCATCCCCAGCCAGGGTCAGCATAGAATGAAGGGGACGGCCCTAAAGTTGTGTTGGCAAAGAAAGCGGGTTGTGAGCGGATAAAAGCGGACGTGGGGACTCGGGTCAGGGCGCAGCATAACTAAGAGAGCCATTCCATTTAGTTTAGGTCGAGCATGATCGTAGTTTGGGTGGGCATGAGCGATCTGGTGTCCGAGCCGATTGGTCAGACGACGACTACTACACTTATGAGATTAGTATTAGCTGCCTATCCCGGAATGGACTGGGATGGAATTGAAAGAACGCAAAGCGCTATAGGGTTGGTTATTTTGGGGTGGGGAAAAAGCTTGCTTCTTCACAAGCTTATCCCCGCCCTGTTTCATGTCCGTCCCGACCGGCAGCAGTTGGGTCTCCCCATCTCTCCTCAACTTCCCCCGTTCTTCAGCCTAAGCTGTATGAGGCAGAAATGTGTCCCATGTATGGCTCAGAGGCCGATCCCCACCCCCCAGCAATAATGGTGCGGCTTAGGTCAACTAATACGAATAAGATACAGTTCACTCGACGATTGCCTTTGGGTCCCGAACTCTATATGGGTAAGGAGTGTTGTTGTTTACGAGGTCTCAATCATTTACGTGGACCCACTTCTCATTCCATTTGTGGTAATTTGATGATTTATAAACCATCCCCAACGAGCGATCGGTTCATGTTTGAGCATGATGAATTACTTCGTGCTGACCTGTTGCCAATAAACCTTCTTGCCTCATATGAGAATAGAAAACTGGAGCATTTTCTGCATCGGTGGATGAAGAATCATGAACATAAGAATTTATGGTTTACCATGTTCCCAGAAAAAAGATTCTTTTTTTCCATTCGAGAAACGACGAGCACGAAAGAAGTGGCTATACATACAAATCCATTTACGGATCTATATGCTCCGATTAGAACTGGAAGTTCCAGAGCTGGCGGATGTTATACCATAATAATGAAATTGCCTTTTTCTTTTTAGTATTCGGATAGGATTTCTGTTGGCTTCATCGAGAGGCTCGTGTAGTTTGTTACGTCAACTCAAAAAGGATAAGTTTCATTGGAATCGAGAAAGTTCCGTGGAGTTCATAATTGCATAAAAGGTAGTTGACTTGAGTAAGAAAACGGATTAGGCAAGAAAACGCCAAAAGAACATGTATTGTGAGCCTTGAAAATCTCATTCCTTAACCTAGGGTAATTTTTCAAATGAGAAATGCCAGCCGATGCATGCTCCACTGTAAATAGACTATTATCTGGCTACTGAAAAACTCTACTCCCCCTATGCATTTCCAGTCTTTCCCCCTGACCCTGGGGTATAATGTGGGTCGTTCTTTCCATCTTTCATTCCTTGATTGGCTAATGCCATGTTAGGGGAGGGATTGATAGATTCACGGATAAGCCATCCCATCTCGAATGAGATGTCGGAAGGAGGGGTTGAGGGCCTAATATCTGCATGCCGCCCTTGGGGTTTTAGTTTGAGTTTCAGTTCCTGTAGGAGTTGCTTTGCCCTCTTTTTTGCTAAGCCCCGCAAGTTCTGTTACATCCTGCCCAACTGTGGTTAAGATATCTAGTGCCAGTGGAAGGCCAGTCTTAATATCTCTTTTATCCTTCTAGCTGTAAGTGAAAAATTCAGTTAGAGATTTGAAAGATAGTTAGATCAGTAGAGAGAACGTGAAAGCAGAATAGTCAATAGCCCATCACATCCCCGTAGCACCAGTTGGAGAAAGCTTAATAGAGTTAGAGTGCCAGATATATAGGTTGAACAGTCCTAATAGTTTCCCTCAACCTTTCGTACAAGTTAGAACATCCCTGAAGTAATCCCTACCTGCCCTTTACTTTTACTCTTTATCTTTATCCTTGCCTGCCTTGAGATTTGAATTCTCTCAAGTATCAATGGGAGCAGTTTATGAATTCTCAGCATCAATAGTAGCTCTTCTTTCTTTATTCCCAGTGTAAGTGTAAGTCTTTACTAGTGGCAGTTCTTCTGTCTTCCTTTTTGTAAGCCAGTCTAAGGTAAAGGCCTTTTGTCACCCCTATTGGTTTCTTTTGATTTTGGGAGTTCCAATCTCTTTTACAAGACAGTCAATTGAGAAAATGAGAAATTCCATCTATATGAGAATGCACTTTCTTGAAAATCTCATTCCTTAACCTAGGGAAATTGAGAAAATGAGAAATGCCAGCTATATGAGATAAGATGGAACCGCAAATCGACATGTAGCACCAAGGGAAATTGAGAAAATGAGAAATTCCAGCTATATGAGATAAGATGTTTCTCATATATCGGACGACATTAGCATTTCTAGCCTTGACTTGAGTAAATATTCACTACTCCTCCCTTGAAAGAGTCTGGTAGTCTTGACTTGCTGACTTGAAAGAGTCTAGCGAAATAAATGCTCTAATAAGTGATCCCTAAAGAAGGGTCCACGGGACCAGGGACATCGTTCTACTTACTCAATAAGGGCGACAAAAGCCTATGAGACCATTTTTCGTTAAGAGATGGGGGCTCCCAATGCAAACTTAGATGTTCTTTCAAAGGGCGGTTTGCTCGGGTGTAGCAAGGGTGTTGTTCTTTGAACTGAGTTTGATGTTTTGTTCCATATAATGAAATGAATTTCCTGATTGGCTTTATGTGAAGCGTGCCTGAACAGACTAGTCTACGTTCAGCCAACATTCTTACCTTGCTTCGAGAGCTGGTGAATGTCTCGCCCTTACTGTGATGGTGTGACACAGGCTATTCAATCCTACCAACTGAATGCAATTGAGCCGGTCGGCTGGGGAAAGGAGTTAGTTTACAGGCTCATTTGCAGGCCGACGTAGGATCACTTGAGTTTTATGGTTTCGATTCAAAAGTCGAGATTGACTTAGTGTTCCGAAAACGACTGGTTTAGGCAGATTGGGGGATGGTAAGTTTGGTCGAAGGGATAATATAAGTGTCGGTCGAGTGAAAGTACGTGATCAGAGTCTGTCTGGAACGAACTTGACCGAGTGGCAGGGAAGGTTTAACCTAACCGTACGTGTACTGGATCTAAAGGGTTAGGGGCTTAGACCACTGGAACACTTCTTTTTTAGCTTAAAGATAGGCCTTCTCGAGCCTTTTTAGACGAGGTGCTGGAAGGATCAATAGTAGAAGAATAGGCATCAAATGCCCTATTGAGAAAGAGAAGTGGACAAATAGTGGAAATGTAACTTCAAGCTTATCCGGCTTAAACTGACACTGGGCACTGACACTAGGCACAGAGAATGAGCTGCACATTCATATGACTGACGAAGGGCTCTTGAGAGCGCGTAGCATACAGGAAGAGAAAGATCAAAGTGATAGGCCCCTGCTTCTATTTCTATTAGAAAAAGCGCAATCACAACTGTAAAAGCAGTGGAAGAATAGGCGAAGGACAGCTATTGAATCAACTGTTAGAAAGGTACGTAGCGGTTCAGAGGCTTCCCGTCCCCGAATGGTGTAAGTCCTTCTTTAACTTGAAGAGCATGAAACAACACACTAACATACGTAAGACGAAAGGTGAACCAGGTTCGGTTCTGAGCCAGAATCAAAATCAAAATCTTCTTTTTAGTATGATTGGGCCCCTAGACCTGAGGTATTCGCTTCAATTGCTCAGTCCAAGTCTGCTGCAATTGGCAATTTCATTGAATAAGTATTGGTTGTCATAGACTCCTCTCGCTCACGCTAGCGAGTCTTTTTTCATTGGTCTTCTGCCTGTCTATCTCTTTCCGGTAAAATGTGTCTATCCAGGGATGTGTAAAGCAACGGTCAAATGGGTGTGAACAAAGCACCATTTTGTTAATTCGTAATCTACAATAGCGATAACGTTCTTTTAAAACACTGTAGCAGCAGTCGGCACTCGAGTTCTCAGCACCAGGAGGTGCAATTAGTGCATCATCTGTTGTCTTGTCCAAGTCCTTATCACTCGTATTCTCTTTATCGAATACTTCGTGAATGGAATCTCCCAACTTGTAAGTAGAAATTTGGGCGGGTCGATTTCTTACTAATTGAAGGTCTCTTTTGGTTGCTTAAAGGCAGCCCCGCAGAAGAAGCCATGTTTATTTTCTTATTAGTCAAAAACTAGACTTTCCTTGGTCCTCTGGGTCTTTGTAACTAGTTGCCAGCCTGAAAATGCTTTCAATTTCCCTTTTAGATGTCAACTTCATCTGCTCCTGTCTTGTATTGGCTCAGGCTCTATTCCTCTTGCAAGTGCAGGAGTGGTGTCTCGTTCGCTTCGCTCACTCATTTTTCTGTTCACTTTGCGGTCTGGATCCACTGTCATAGACTTAATAGGATATTCAAATGCATGTTTTGAGCCATGCCTGGCGTATTCCTATAGAACAAATTCATCATAATAGTGTTTTTTCCTTTTGAGTTGGTCTACCAAATGTGTTTTCCCTACTTAACAGGCTTAGGAAGCTTTCTCGTTGTCCCTATTTAGCCTGAGGTATCAGGTTACCTATTTCTATATCTCCATGGCATATTTCAAACTTTAAATATGCATACCTCACATTGCCCTTACCCTGAATTCAATTCACTCTTTCTATCAAAATTAGATAGGTGTTTAGGTTACATCTTATTGTAGAAAGAGACAGGCTATTACATATGGATTTGATTTTTACGTGAGAATAGAGATGCTAGATGACCAATCAAAGAACTAGTCTTTGATTGCTACCCTAAAGGACGTCCTATTAGGGATTTGTAGTGTGGAGGGAGTACTTGAAGAAGTCTGTATGAGCATCCGAAACATTAAAGAAGTCTGAGCTTTGGTCATATTTGAATTGCCTAGTCATATATTTTGGTATAATGAGTTTCAATACGTTTTTTATTTCCTTAAAGAAGAAGACTCAAGTGGGAAGCTTTTGGGAGTACTTGGAATAATTATGTACGAGCTGGGCTTTGATCTACCATTCCAGGTCTTTATAGGTTCATAGAAGTGTTTATTCCCTAAAGAGGGAGACTCAAGTGGGGGGCCGACAAGAAGTGTTTATTTACTCTAAAAAAGGAGCCTCAAGTAGAGGGCCCAGTACCAGGCAACATCTACCTTACACAAGATTAATCAGGAGATAGGGAGCTGAGAAGATCACATTGCACGACAAGAAAGCAAAGGCTAGACAGTTGACGCCTTAAGGTGAAAACATCGAATGCTTAGAGAATGAGCGTGAAATACGCTAAGAGTTGGAGGTCATGAAAGTGTGTCTTAGCAGCACCACTAGGTTTTCGCAAGCATCAAGTATGCAATTTTAAAAAATTCTTGGGTGCTAAGCTACACTAACCTAGAATCTAACTAGAGTATTAGGGTTTAAAGCATGATATAAGAAGAACTACACAAAGTGAAAGAGATTACAATCTTTGTAGACCAAGTCCTTCACTTCTATAGCTCTAGGTAGTAGTCCCTATGACTCCTCGAGGCTCCACTTGACGAAATGAACGAGCTTGTTTCGTGATCTTAGAGGCCGAAGATGATCTACCTTGAAGCTTCTCTAGGTCAAGCTACCTCTTCACTAATCTACTATTAGTGAAGGAAACACCCTAATCTAAATGGCTAATCTAGAGTAGGATGATGAAGTAGGTGTTTTAGCTCACTTAGAAATCTCTAAAGCCCTAGGATTCACAACTCATGTGAGAGTTAGGGCTTGAAGTGAAGAAGGAGGAGAAAATGGAGATGGCAAGCAAAATGAGCTAGCATCAAAGAGCAAAGTGTAGAATGGCTCATCACATATACTTCACTCATTGAAGCATGAATATTTTCGTATAGAAAATATGCACCATGCTTCAATAGTGAAGCCAAACTAATAAAATAATATATGAACCATACTTCACAACCATGCTTAAAATATCTCATCTTTTCCACCTCATTATTTTATTTTCTCAAAATAGAAAATCCAAACACACACACACACACACACACATATCACACACACACACACGCACACACACATATATATATATTAAGAGAAGAAAATATAGTGATCATAAATATTAGTTAATATATAATTATATCAAATATAAATATATATCAAATTATTAAATTAACATTTGATTTAATAATCCGGTTATATCATATATAACTGACTAAAATCATTTATTTGTATATCATATTATCAAATCAACACTTGATTCAATAATCCGGTTATATCACATATAACCTAACTGATATCAAATTTCGCCAGATTAGAATACGGTATCACATACTCGTATTTAATCAAGCTCCCGCACATATCAACATATGTGCCCTACTTCGTTTCGCTTGAGCTAGGAAACCTCTGTGTGGGACTCTAAAGACTTGTCAATACGCCAGCAGTAAGTAATAATCACATCAGTTACCCACAAGCCGTCAGCGGTACTAGCTGAACGTAACGGCTACCCAGGTATTGAGTGATTAAAAGATCAACAAGCAAACTTGTCCAAACTCCCATGAAGCCTATAAGCAACACTTACCGTACAGTCCGGTCTTTTCGTCTGATATGTCGCATATCGAGTCTAGTCGTGGAATCTCCAGACCCCAGTAACATAATAAGTCATGCCGATTTGTGGTCTATAACGGTTCGAGAAAATACTGATAACACTTACCGGTAAATCTCATCAACCATGACCAGGGACTTACAGTTATAGCCAATCGAGCATAGCACAATATCAACTCCAAATACCGGGAGAGACGAAACCCCTCCTATCGCTCACTGCCTCTATGTGACTCGGAATTGTACCCAAAATCCACCTGTTTGCACGACTCCTTTGAGCCGTGGTAGGGAGAAAATCAAAGCACAATGGGAACCACACAAGACACTATGACAATCTCGGGTCTACAGACTAACCTGTATGAGTGTTAATAGAGAACTGCTATCTGACGATAGGTATAGTACCATCTAGGAGTTCTCAGCGAGTTCTGTTCGGTGTACGCATTCTCTAATGAGCACCTATATACAATCTTTGATGTCAAAAATTAATGGTTATGGGATCAACCATCGCCCCATACAGGGTCAAGAAACGTACACACTAGTCTACTCTAGAATATCGATGTCCTGTCTCGATATTCCTTCAACTAGGAACTATTAAAGGATGTGCTTGTGGACTATCCAGGCCCCACTAGTATGATCTGCATCATAGTTCTGGAAGTCAAGTCCACATCCTAAGGGCTTTATCAACATGTATCAGAGAGATAGTATAATAATACAAGTGTACATGTTAAGATAAAGAGTAACCAGATAGCATACTATCATGTCGAGCAAGAAAGACCTCTATATATATGTCCAAGCACCCACTATATCATACAATAATGGCCTCTAGGGCAAACATATTCCTAACAGGTCAGCCCTTTCATGGGAGCTATAGCTGGATTGAATCCTTCGCGCGGGAACTCATACTATTGTTAACTTGTGTTTTTTCGGAAAGAAAACCCGGGCATTTAAGAAGGTGGGAATCTCACCTAGCTCTCCTCATTAGATTTTTCAGTTAAAGCTATCTATTCCTTCGCATCTTCCCTCTGCATATATGGCTTTCCCACTTTTAGCGAACTCTGATCTCTTGGTTCGAGTGTAGATTTATCCTCTTTCTCTTTTGGTTTAGGATAAGTCTCCTATCTATTAGAAAAAGTGAAGAAGCTCATGGGAACTCTCGCTTTGGAAGTAGAAAGCTCTCGTCCGTCTCAAGCCTTAGTGGAAGAAATTGGTTTCCGATGAGCAAGGTTGTAAGATAAGCTTTGGCTACTTTCGGTTTGGCTAAGCCTTTGAAAAGGAAGAGCTCGTCAGTGAAAAAGGATTCCTTTAGTAGGGCAGGATCCGCGTAGAGGAGATCGCGAGAGAGGCGAATAGAGGTCAGACAGGTAGAGTCCGACAGGGCAGTTAGTTTATGCATAAGTGAAAGGAGGGGTTCAATATCGGGAACTAGAGTCCAACTCCCAAATGTCATATTTTTGAATTCCATTATCATTTCTCTATGCAACCCAGGGCTTTCACCCACCCAAGCGGAGTCGAACCTTTACTGCTTTTCCTTGGCTTACTTCCCTTAAAGTTGGGAATCCAGTTTGAATCTAAATTACGGGGTTTTTGAAAGTATTCTTGAACATGACTATTAGGTTTCTAGAGGCATCGAGTATGAAATTTTAAAAAATCTAGTGTGCTAAGCAATACTAACCTAGAATCAAACAAGAGAATTAGGGTTTTATTGCATGTAAACAAACTTTATGGTGAATTAGGAATACAATCTTTGTAAACTGGTCCTTCACTTCTAAAACTCCAAGTAGTAGTCCATTAGCTCCAAGTAGTGGTCCCCCGAACTCTTCTTAGACTCCACTAGGTGAAAAGAACAAGCTTGCTTAAGGATCTTCGAGACCGAATATGATCTATCTTGAGAAATCTCTAACTCAAGCTAACTCTTCACTAATTGAGGAATTAGTGAAATAAACAACCTATACTAAATGACTAGTTTGTTATAAATTGATGAAGTAGGTATTTTGCTTAATTTAGAATTATTTTTCTCTCTTTCTTTCTTCACCTCATCAAAAGCTAGAGAAGAAAAATGAGATAAAGAAGATGATCAAGTGATGAACCATGATGAAAAAATATCTCAAAATGATATTTGTAGAGACTTAACCATGGCTAAAGATAATGGTTGGGTTAATAAATATCGAGAGTAAAACAAAATTAGTGGACTAAGTCAAGGCTTCTACATGCTTCCACAAGCATGTTTAGCCATACTAATTTCCACCTAATTTTGATTTTTCCCTTAATAATTAATCACCCAAATTATCTTTAGTTTGGTGTGAGTCTCATACACGCATGTCCAATGTATCATCTAGAATGACACAATAGTAAATACATTAATATATATCTCATATATATTTATATGTATTTGTAGAAAAGAAATTCTTAAGTGAGCTAATATTAGTTAATATATATTAATATATCAAATATATAATTATATATTAAATTATTAAATCAACACTTGATTTAATAATCGGGCTATATCACATGCAACCTGTAACATTTTAAAAATAAATAATTAATTAAATAAATAAAAATCCTTTAGGCGAATTTTCTGATTTTCGGTAAAATAAACCGTATTTTTCGTAAAACTTAACCATAATTATTTTTCATCATAAATTTAAAAAGACCTATTTTAATTATGTAATTACTAGTAAATGGTGTTTATTTAGTGACTTATAAATTTTTAGTTTAATTAAATATTTTTCCTAAATTAATTATTTTTAATATTAACATAAGCTTTAATTATATATTAAATTAGTGTAAATTACAAATTTGAAATGAGTTAATTTTATAAAATGAGCCATGGCATATTAGAATCAAGTGTGTAATATGCAAAATCATTTCTCAAATTTTTCCATGGTTCTAGACTTTTCTAGGAAAAGGTTTAAATTAGAAAAGTTTATATAATTAAGGTTTTAAGTGAAAAGATGACATTTATTTGTGATGTTTCTAGACAAATCCACACACTCCTCTCTTTTTTTCCTCTCTCCCATGCTAGTGGTCGGCCTCCTCACCCCCATGGCAGCCCCCCCAATTTCCAAGCTCATTTTCCTTTCAAAAATCATCAAAAATTCAACAAAATTCCAAAAATAAACCTCAAAATCAATATTCAATCTCTACCATTTCCCTTTGACCTATTTAGCAAGGATTTTGGAGTTGGAAACCATTATTTTGGAAGCATAATTTCATGTTTGGATCTCATATTTTGGAGGTACCCCTCACATGGACTTCGGACGAGGAAGAAGAGGAGGGCGACATCGTTTTCGGCAGACAAGGACCAGGTGAGTAGATGTATATCTGCGGGAAAAGTCGGGTGGATGGCGTTTAGCACCCCCGCAAACGTGGAATAGGAATATTATTTATTGTCATTAGGAAGTCAGACGCGACCTTAGATTCTTGGTGAGTAGGACCCTATTAATGACTTTAGGTTGGACTAGACCGATTTAGAAAGACTTTAACAGAGGATGAATGTCTTGGAGGGGATTCGTAGGTTTCAGGTAGACACACACACAGAGAGAGAGAAACTTTACTTGGTGTATATGTGTATGTGTATATATATATATATAGGAATGTGTGTAGGTATATATATATACACAACATGTATATGTGAGATAAGGATGTTATATGATACATGGGGATGAGACAATATAACTGGGCTTGATGCCGTGATCTCTTAGCTATACAGTCGTGTTATGATGTTAACGGATCGTTGGAAATGAGAAAATGGATATGTATAAATAAACGATAATAGGTGATGATGACGTTGAGATATACGAGACTCTGGAATAGAACCCGGACTGTAACCTGTGACTTGATTACGATATGAGATATGTGAAACTTGGTTACGATATGATATATGTGTAACTTGATTACGATATGATATATGTGTGACCTGATTATGATATGATATATATGTCATGATATTTCTGAGGAACAATTGACGATGTATATGTACGCAGACAATGATATACGATTGTTGATATTGGGATGTGTGCGATTACAGTACAGTACCTTTGATCATGACATTATTTTATGATAATATTATGCGAATGATGATGTACGTAGGTGATACTTGACCCGTACCCCGATATTGGGATGCCGTACGATGGATTTTACCGTACGAGGCATAGATGTGATGATTGATCCGCACTCTTGATTCGAGAAAGTCGTACTACGTACGTGACGCTATTGAGGCTGGATCGCCGACTATTAGAGATATGGACTCAGACCTTAGGTGGATTCTTATTTCTTATCGACTAGTTTCTTTAGTTTAGTTCCTTAGGGGGTTAGATAGATACTAGTTTAGGCTCGAGTCATATAGTTGTAGTTAGATATGTATATTACAAATGAGTGGTTAATACACATCCATCTTTACATTCAGATCGTAATCATCATGTTGCATATTCATACATATGTTTCTTTAGTCAGTATGAAACTCTGCCTGTTAGGACACCAGTACCATTACCGATGATGCGCATATTCCACGTACACTTATTTGCCGGCTCACACACATCATCATCGGTAATTGCTATGTCACGTACACTTTAGAACATATTATCTTTTATTTGTAGAATCAGCTAAAGGCTAGATCAATATAATATTGTGATTACTCTCAAGTGTTAGTCTAGACATTGTATTTATTACTTAGACACTTCATGCATTCACATTTTTACGTTATCCTGCAGTAATGTGGGGCTTATGCCGATACTTATTATTTACTTACTCATGTTTTTGGGATTTTGTATTTCTATGAGATTTCTGGATTTTGGGGAAAACCGCAAGAATATATAAAAAAAACTTCTCTCTCTCCCTCTCTTTTTAAAATATAAGTTGCGGTTTTCTCGTGATGTATGTGTCGTCCACCATGAGATTTCATATTTTCTGTTGGATTTTGATACCCGATTCGAGGAGTGGATGAGCCGTCTCGGGTACATGGTGGGCCCGGTATGGTATCTCGAGGCAAGAAGATCGAGTTGTAGACGATGAGCCTGGCAGGGGAAGACTACCTACCAGTGATGTCTGGCGCGGCGGATATCCGGAGGATACCGACCGTTGTCGTGAGATTTGATGATATGGGCCGATCCGGATTGACGGAGCCCGAGATATTGAGACTATGAGGTATTGAGACTTGAGATTTACATGTTTTGTGTCGATGCTTGACACGGATTTCCATAGATTTCATCGATGATGTTTCAGATTTCTATACAAATTTTACTATGATGAAAGTTAAAGACTACTTATACAGATATATCCAAATTTCAGGGTTAATTGTTTTACAATCATGGTGCATGCATACTCATTCACATGACATATTACTATTTGAGGCACTGACACGAGCATGGAGCATTTGCACTTACGCGTAGTTTATTACCCTGCCATTACTAGATGACTAGTGATATATTGGTATATTATTATGACCTAGGACAGTGTCGTGCATTCGATTTCTTTTCATAGATGTCTTCTACTCACGAGTTGGCAACTCACCCCCATTGTGCCAAATTTTATTACAGGTTCGATGTACAGGTTTCCTTGGCAGCTTGTTGGCACATCATTTCATTCAGGGTGATTTGCATGGTAGGTTGGTTCACTTGTATCAGGACCGCCGTTGTACTTTTATTATTTCATTGGTATCTAGTAAGCTCCATCAACTAGACTTGTATTACTTAATAAGTTTAAAGGACCAGTTATTTATTTCGACCTTAGAGTCGCGCTTGTATTATTATGGTA
The DNA here is from genome assembly GCA_030015575.1 of Agapanthus africanus. NCBI lineage: Eukaryota > Viridiplantae > Streptophyta > Magnoliopsida > Asparagales > Amaryllidaceae > Agapanthus > Agapanthus africanus. The sequence goes on from CM057340.1 coordinate 606,343,644, forward strand.
TCTGGTGGATTTGTTTTCTTTTGAGTTTTGAGCCTCGCCCTTTGGCGTTGTATATTATTGTGCTTGGTGTGGTTGTTTCCGCCTGTTGGCGTAGAGCTAGCTCCCGCTTGGGGATGCCATTTTATTGTTTGTATATATATTATTTTTGTTTGTACCCGTTTGGGGCCAGTTTTTACAACGGAGACTCTGCCGAAATTTTTGAGAAAATTGGATGTTGCTTTTAAACTTGTTTTTTTTCTACATGTTTTCCTTTACTTCTTCTTTTATATGGTTTAGATTTCTGGGCTTCGGCTTACTTAGATTACGTTGCACCTCTAGATGCTTCGTAATTTAAGTGCCGGTCACGTTCTGTACTTTCGGGTCGTGACAAAGTTGGTATCAGAGCGCTAGGTTTAACCTTTGTATAAGTCTAAGGTGACCTTTGGTTGATGGAGTAGGTGACCTAGGTAGAGTGACGTACTGTGGGTATGATCCGCGGCATACTTACGATACGCTACTCTGCTTAAGGAGCCTTAGGATTTATATTTCTTTGCACCATATTTCATTCGTTCCTTTGATCTATCTTCGTCGATATCGGATGATGTTTCTATTACCACGGTTGCACGGGTAGAGGGAGCTGCGGCTCGAATGCGATAACCCTTAGGGTATCATTTATTCTTGAGGATTGAAGAATTGTTTAGCGTGCGGACGAAGGGTATTCACATGCTGTCCAGACGAAGTTAAAGGGTTCGAATGATTGTCAGAAATCATTTTCCCAAGTTTAAGGTATTCGGAAGAACATGCAGATATTTTTATGGACCCTCTAGAAGAATGAAACCCTAACTCGACATAATGACCACGAGAAAGCCTTTGAACATTAGAGTTTACGGCAGTTCCGCGGTGCCATTAGTGAGCCTTGGGTTTGCCCTTCTACGGCTGGTCCACAGATGCTGGGGCATGTACTGGATATTTTTAAACTGTACTTGAGTGTTGAGCTCTCGGGGAATTTTGGGATTTTGATAAATCGATCGAAAAGTTTAATGTAGTCCGGATATCAGGTGAAGGGATAGATTACGTGGAAGACTCTAGATATGAGTATTGTCGTTTGTAGCACAGTCAGCACAGCTACGAAGAGACAAGTTCGAATCAGTCGATATCAGAGGAAAGAGGCGCACATTGACGATAGTGTTTACGATTGTGATTTGGTAATTTGAATTTCATATTTCCGTTGTTTGGATTTTGGTATTTTGAGGATTTTGTTCTACGATTGGTATTTCTTATGTGTACATTCATTACATTCTATTCGTGTTTCATATATCAGTTGTATTGATGTTGTTTTGTACATACCCAGTGCACTTGAATTGGTTTTATACCTTTTGAGATATTGATTTGATTTCATGCATATAGGTTGCACATGATTTTGACGTATGCTTCGACATAGTTTTCATGCATTTTTTCGTACCGTGATTTCAATTTTGATATTCGGTGTATGTTTTTCGTACACCATGTGCACTTGACTGAGATTCTCGCGCACACTTGGCGCACTTGATGCGATTTTGTACACACTAGGTGCACTAAATCGGGGTTTTGTGCAGATTAGATGCACCTGATATTAGTGTCGTGCACGCCCGTTGCACTTGACAGATGTTTTTGGTGCACATCCGTTGCATTCAGTTTTGTTTCTGTGCGTATTCGTGGCTTCTGTATTTGGTTTCGATTTCAGTGTGCACCGGACGCACATGATATTTTTATGATGAGATTAGGAATGATTTCATTATGAGCAGTATGTTTTTTTTATAATCATTGCTATTTCATTTAGTAACCAGGCGGGACGTGTATGTTAAATAAAAGATATATATGTATAGCTATTTTTAAAAAAAAATAAATGTCCGCTACTTATTCCGTGAGACGCGTATCGCACGGCGATTTTAAAAAGGGTTTTTGCATGCTTCTTTATTCAGATGTTTAGACGATTTTACTATGATGCGCACTATATATAAGTTATAGTTTTGATGTATATCATGTTGGTTTTCGTATTGGCTTTGATATTTTATTCTCACCATAACTCCGATGATTGCGTTATGTTAGACGAAGTTTTGATTTTGAGTTATGTACTCGTTTTTCATGCGCATGCATTGCGCTAAGATGTGTTTTACGTATTGATGATTTCGGAGCCCCGATGATTTGAGTGTTTTGGCTGAATGTTTTAGTAATTGGGGGGAGTTTTAATTTAAATTCGGGGACCGAATTTCTTAAAGGGGGAAGATTGTAACATTTTAAAAATAAATAAATAAATAATTAAATAAATAAAAATCCTTTAGGCGAATTTTCTGATTTTCGGTAAAATAAACCGTATTTTTCGTAAAACTTAACCATAATTATTTTTCATCATAAATTTAAAAAGACCTATTTTAATTATGTAATTACTAGTAAATGGTGTTTATTTAGTGACTTATAAATTTTTAGTTTAATTAAATATTTTTCCTAAATTAATTATTTTTAATATTAACATAAGCTTTAATTATATATTAAATTAGTGTAAATTACAAATTTGAAATGGGTTAATTTTATAAAATGAGCCATGGCATATTAGAATCAAGTGTGTAATATGCAAAATCATTTCTCAAATTTTTCCATGGTTCTAGACTTTTCTAGGAAAAGGTTTAAATTAGAAAAGTTTATATAATTAAGGTTTTAAGTGAAAAGATGACATTTATTTGTGATGTTTCTAGACAAATCCACACACTCCTCTCTCTTTTTCCTCTCTCCCATGCTAGTGGCCGCCTCCTCACCCCCATGGCAGCCCCCCATTTTTCAAGCTCATTTTCCTTTCAAAAATCATCAAAAATTCAACAAAATCCCAAAAATAAACCTCAAAATCAATATTCAATTTCTACCATTTCCCTTTGACCTATTTAGCAAGGATTTTGGAGTTGGAAACCATTATTTTGGAAGCATAATTTCATGTTTGGATCTCATGTTTTGGAGGTACCCCTCACATAGACTTCGGACGAGGAAGAAGAGGAGGGCGACATCGTTTTCGGCAGACAAGGACCAGGTGAGTAGATGTATATCTGCGGGGAAAGTCGGGTGGATGGCGTTTAGCACCCCCGCAAACGTGGAATAGGAATATTATTTATTGTCATTAGGAAGTCAGACGTGACCTTAGATTCTTGGTGAGTAGGACCCTATTAATGACTTTAGGTTGGACTAAACTGATTTAGAAAGACTTTACCAGAGGATGAATGTCTTGGAGGGGATTCGTAGGTTTCAGGCAGACACACACACACGCACACACAGAAACTTGACTTGGTGTATATGTGTGTGTGTGTGTGTGTGTGTGTATAGGAATGTGTGTAGGTATACATGTATACACAACATGTATATGTGAGATAAGGATGTTCTATAATACATGGGGATGAGACAATATAACTGGGCTTGATGCCATGATCTCTTGGCTATACAGTCGTGTTATGATGTTAACGGATCGTTGGAAATGAGAAAATGGATATGTATACATAAACGATAATAGGTGATGATGACATTGAGATATACGAGACTCTAGAATAGAACCCGGACTGTAACTTGTGACTTGATTACGATATGAGATATGTGTGACTTGGTTACGATATGATATACGTGTAACTTGATTACGATATGATATATGTGTGACCTGATTATGATATGAATATATGTCATGATATTTCTGAGGAACAATTGACGATGTATATGTACGCAGACAATGATATATGATTGATGATATTGGGATGTATGCGATTACAGTACAGTACCTTTGATCATGACATTATTTGATGATGATATTATACGAATGATGATGTACGTAGGTGATACTTGACCCGTACCCCGATATTGGGATGCCATACGATGGATTTTACCGTACGAGGCATAGATGTGATGATTGATCCGCACTCTTGATTCGAGAAAGTCGTACTACGTACGTGACGCTATTGAGGCTGGATCGCCGACTATTAGAGATATGGACTCAAACCTTAGGTGGATTCTTATTTCTTATCGACTAGTTTCTTTAGTTTAGTTCCTTAGGGGGTTAGATAGATACTAGTTTAGGCTCGAGTCATATAGTTGTAGTTAGACATGTATATTACAAATGAGTGGTTAATACACATCCATCTTTACATTCAGATCGTAATCATCATGTTGCATGTTCATACATATGTTTCTTTAGTCAGTATGAAACTCTGCCTGTTAGGACACCAGCACCATTACCAATGATGCGCATATTCCACGTACACTTATTTGCCGGTTCACACGCATCATCATCGGTAATTGCTATGTCATGTACACTTTCGAACATATTATCTTTTACTAGTAGAATCAGCTAAAGGCTAGATCAATATAATATTGTGATTACTCTCAGGTGTTAGTCTAGACATTGCATTTATTACTTAGACACTTCATGCATTCACATTTTTACGTTATCATGCAGTATTGTCGGGCTTATGCCGATACTTATTATTTACTTACTCATGATTTTGGGATTGTGGATTTCTTTGAGATTTCTGGATTTTGGGGAAAACCGCAAGAATATATATAAAAATTTCTCTCTCTTTCTCCCTCTCTTTTTAAAATATAAGTTGCAGTTTTCTCGTGATGTATGTGTCGTCCACCATAAGATTTCATGTTTTCTGTTGGATTTCGAGACCCGATTCGAGGAGTGGATGAGCCGTCTCGGGTACATGGTGGGCCCGGTATGGTATCCCGGTGAAAGAAGATCGAGTTGTAGACGATGAGCCTGGCAGGGAAAGACTACCTACCGGTGATGTCTGACGCGGCGGATATCCAGAGGATACCGACCGTTGTCATGAGATTTGATGATATGGGCCGATCCGGATTGACGGAGCCCGAGATATTGAGACTATGAGGTATTGAGACTTGAGATTTAAATGTTTTGTGTCGATACTTGACACAGATTTCCATGGATTTCATCGATGATGTTTCATATTTCTATACAAATTTTACTATGATGAAAGTTAAAGACTACTTATACAGATATATCCAGATTTCAGGGTTGATTGTTTTACATTCATGGTGCATGCATACTCATTCACATGACATATTACTATTTGAGGCACTGACACGAGCACGGAGCATTTGCACTTACGCGTAGTTTATTACCCTGCCATTACTAGATGACTAGTGATATATCGGTATATTATTATGACCTAGGACAGCGTCTTGCATTCGATTTTTTTTCCAGATGTCTTCTACTCACGAGTTGGCAACTCACCCCCGTTGTGCCAAATTTTATTACAGGTTCGATGTACAGGTTTCCTTGGCAGCTTGCTGGCACATCATTTCATTCAGGGTGATTTGCATGGTAGGTTGGTTCACTTGTATCAGGATCGCCGTTGTACTTTTATTATTTCATTGGTATCTAGTAAGCTCCATCAACCAGATTTGTATTACTTGATAAGTTTAAAGAACCAGTTATTTATTTCGACCTTAGAGTCGCGCTTGTATTATTATGGTATCTGGTGGATTTGTTTTCTTTTGAGTTTTGAGCCTCGCCCTTTGGCGTTGTATATTATTGTGCTTGGTGTGGTTGTTTCCTCCTGTTGGCGTAGAGCTAGCTCTCGCTTGGGGATGCCTTTTTATTGTTTGCATATATATTATTCTTGTTTGTAGCCGTTTGGGGCCAGTTTTTACAATGGAGACTCTGCCGAAATTTTTGAGAAAATTGGATGTTGCTTTTAAACTTGTTTTTTTTTCTACATGTTTTCCTTTACTTCTTCTTTTATATGGTTTAGATTTCTGGGCTTCGGCTTATTTAGATTACGTTGCACCTCTAGACGCTTCGTAATTTAAGTGCCGGTCACGTTCCGTACTTTCGGGTCGTGACACAACCGATTAATATCATTTATACGTATATCAAATATACATATAACAAATTACTGAATCAACACTTGATTCAATAATCTGGTTATATCACATATAACATATATCAGAAGATTAGAATACTGTATCACATACACGTATTAATCTCGGTCACGTACATATCACATATGTGCCCTATTTCGTTTCGCTTGAGCTATGAAACCTCTGTGTAGAACTCTAAAGACTTGTCAATACGCCAGCAGTAGGTAATGATCATATCGGTCACCCACAAGCCGTCAGCTGTACTAGCTGGACGTAACGGCTATCCAGGTATTGAGCGATCAGAAGATCAACAAGTAAGCTTGTCCGAACTCCCGCAAAGCCTATAAGTAACATTATCGTACAGTCAGGTCTCTTCGTCTGATATGTCGCATATCGAGTCTGGGGTAGTAAATGTCAGACCCCCAATAACTTGATAAGTCATGCCAATGTGAGGCTCATAACGGGTTGAGGAACTATTGATAACATTTACCAGCAAATCTCATCATCAGCCCTGGTCAGGGACTTCCTGTTATAGCCAATCAAGTATAGCGCAACATCAACTTCCAATACGAGGAGAGACGAAACCCCTCCTATCGCTCATTGCCTCCATGCGACTCGGGACTGTACCCAAAATCCACCTGTTTGTACGACTCCTTTGAGTCATGGCAGGGAGGAAATCAAAGCACAGTGGGAGCCACACAAGACTCTATGACGATCTCGGGTCTACAGACTAACCTGTACCAGTGTCACCAGAGAACTGCTATCTGACGATAGGTATAATACCATCTAGGAGTTCTCGGCGAGTCTTGTTCAATGTACCTATTCTCCAATGAGCACCTGTGTACAATATTTGATGTCAAACACCAATGGATGTGGGATCATCCATCGCCCCATACAGGGTCAAGAAACGTACACACTAGTCTACTCTGGAATATCGATGCCCTGTCTCGATACTCCCTCGACTAGGAACCATTAAAGGATGTACTTATGGACTACCTTGACCCTACTAGTATGATCTGCATCATAGTCCTGGTAGTCAAGTACATCCTAAGGGCTTTATCAACATGTATCAGTGAGAGACAGTATAATAATACTAGTATACATGTTAAGATAAAGAGCAATCAGATAGCATACTATCATGTCGAGCAAGAAAGTCCTCTCTATATATGTCCAAGCATCCACTATAATATACAATCATGGACAATAATAGCCTCTAGGGCATAGATATAACTAACAATCTCCCACTTGCACTAAGGCCAGTTGTTGTAGTATCTCATACCCAACATCCCAAAAAGTCTCTCAAATTGTATCTGGGGGAGGGCCTTCATGAGTGGATCCGCTGTGTTAATCTTCGTGTCAACTTTCCTAATCTTGATCTCCCGGTGATCAACTATCTCCCGGATCAGGTGATACCACCTCAAAATATGGGACCGAGGTTCCTTGGCCAAAGCCATAGCTCCATTGTTATCATAATACAAAGGTATTGGATGCTCAATGGATGGAACCACACCAAGTTCAGTTAGGAACTTCTTTATCCAGACAGCTTTTTTGGCGGCATCGTTGGCAGCGATTTATTCAGCCTACATCGTCGAGTCTGCCACGGTATCTTTCTTGGAACTCTTCCAACATACCGCCCCTCCATTGAGGGAGAAGACAAAACCCGAAACCGACTTACTGTCGTCCTTATCACTCTAGAAGCTTGAATCGGTAAAGGAATCCACCTGGAGTTCACCGTTACCATACACCAAGAACAATTCTTTAGTCCTTCTCAAGTATTTAAGAATGTTCTTCACAGATGTCCAGTGATTCTCCCCAAGATCCGATTGATACCTACTTACTACACTAAATGCGTAAGTTACATCCGGTCTGGTACATAATATCGCATACATGATAGACCCGATTGTTAGATATGTGTATGCCCTAGAGGCCATTATTGTACATATGATGTATATTATAGTGGATGCTTGGACATATATAGAGAGGACTTTCTTTCTTGACATGATAGTATGCTATCTGGTTGCTCTTTGTCTTAACATGTAGACTTGTATTGTGATACTGTCTTACTCTCACATGTTGATGAAGCCTTTAGGATGTGTACTTGACTACTAGGACTATGATGGAGATCATACTAGTGGGGCCAGGGTAGTCCACAAGTACATCCTTTAATTGTTCCTAGTCGAGGGTGTATCGAGACAGGGCATCGATATTCCAGAGTAAACTAGCGTATACGCTTCTTGACCCATATGATGGGCGATGGATGATCCCACATCCATAATTGTTTGACATCAAAGATGGTATACGGGTGCTCAGTGGAGACTGGGTACACTGAACGGACTCACCGAGAACTCCTAATTGGTATTATACCTAACGTCAGATAGCAGTTCTCTGGTGACACTGGTACAAGTTGGTCTGTAGACCAGAGATTGTCATAGAGTCTTGTATGATTCGCACTGTGCTTTAATTTCCACCTTACCACGTTCAAGAGAACGTGCAAAACGGTGGCTTTTGGGTACAGACCCGAGTCACATGGAGGCAATGAGCGATTGGAGGGGATTCGTCTCTCCCGGTATTGGGGGTTGATGTTGCGCTGTGCTCGATTGGCAATAACAGGAAGTCCCTGGCCATGGCTAATATGGAGATCTACTGGTAAGTGTTATCGGTAGTTTCTCGACCCGTTTGAGCCTCACATCGGCACGACTTATCCGTTAGTGGGGTCTGACGTTTACCACCCCTAGACTGGATATGCGACATATCAGACGAAGAGACCAGACTGTACGGTAGTGTTACTGGCAGGCTTTACAGGAGTATGAGAAGGTTTGCTTGTTGATCTTCTGATCTCTCAATACCCGGGTAGCCGTTACGTCCAGCTAGTACCGCTGACGGCTTATGGGTGCCTGATATGATCATCACCTACTGTCGGCGTATTGACGAGTCTTTAGAGTCCTACACAGAGGTTTCCTGGCTCAGGCAAAACGAAGTAAGAGCACATATGTGATATGTGCGGGACCGAAATTAATACGAGTATGTGATACCGTATTCTATTCTCGCGATATTTGTATCGGTCGGTTATATGTGATATAGCCGAGTTATCGAATCAAGTGTTGATTCGATAAGTTGATACATATGATATTAGTCGGTTATATGTGATATAGCCGGATTATCAAATCAAGTATTGATTTAATAATTTAATGTATAATTGTATATTTAATATGCTAATTTACATTAACTAATATATGCTCACTTAAGCTTTTCTTTTTCTCATTTATACACTAAATATATATTATTGTGTCATGCTAGTTTATATATGCAACATGAGTGTATGAGACTCATACCTTGCCATTAGATAATTAGGGTTTTATTTATTTATTGCAAATATAAATTGATGGGAATTAAGCATGGTTGCAATCTTTGGAAGCTTGTGGAAACCATTAACTTAGTCCTCTAAATTTGTCTTGCATTAGATATTTATTAACCTAACATTTATCTTAAGCAATGGTTAAGTCTCTACAAGAGTCATATATGATATGAGCTCACCCATGATTGCCATTCACTCTTTCATCCATTATTTGCTTCATCTTCTTCATTGAGCTCTCTATCTTTCTCAAGGTGAACTAAAAGAGTGAGAAAATTAATTCTGAAGTGAGCAAAAATCCTACTTTATCATCCTCTACTAGATTAGCCATTTAGTTTAGGGTGTTAGCTTCACTAATCCCTAATTAGTGAAGAGCAAGCTTGGGTTGGTGTCTCCTCGACGTAAATGATCTTCGGCCTCGAAGACTTCGTGCAAGCTTGTTCCTTTCATCTTGTGGAGCCATTCTAGAGTCTGGAAGATCACTACTTGGAGCAAAGGGACTACTACACGGAGCTATTGAAGTGAAGGACCAGTCTACAAAGGTTGTATTCCATATTCACTTAGATGTAAAGTTGTTTACATGTTGTTTTGTCTAATTCTCAAGTTAAGATTCTAGGGTTAGGGTTGTGTAGCATGGCAAATTTTTGAAAATGGCATGGACGATGCCTCTCGAAACCTTGCTGTCATGCTAGGTAATCCTACAGTGGTATCAGAGCCAAACTAGAGAATTAGACGATGTTTGTTAGATTACGAAACCGAAACTACTCCGAAACTTGAAACAATGAAATCTAGTTTTTGTCGATTTTTAAATGGCCTCTAAAAATTTTTAAGCAACTGCAGAATGTTATATGAGATATAACATGAACACTGAACAAATACGAACCAATTTCGCCAGTTTTGACCCGGTGACATGCCCAGAATTTCCGAGCTGGCAGGCCCCTCTGCTCTGTTTTGGTTCGTATTCGTTTGGTGTTCTGGTATCTGGGTTTTGGTGTTTCAGGTGTTGCTTGTTTTTGCTGAAATTGCATGAGATGTTAATTTTCTGAAAAGGCAATTCGGAGTGTTTCGTAGTTGTAATTCTAACATTGTTTCGAGTTATTTAGACGGCGTTAAAAAGTTCGAACGGATATCAATAACCCAATTTTTCCCTCGACGGAAATTTTCCAAGAGTTGGATATTTCCAAGTTAAAGAACATTCAAAAATCATGCAAGTAATGCTATGGACCCTCTAGAAGAACGAAACCCTAACTCGATTCTATGACCGTAAGAACCGCCGCCAAACCCTAGGGTTTGCGGTAGTTCCGCGGCGCCATAGGTGAGGCAAGGGTTGACCCTTCTACGGTTGGTCCATAGGTACTGTGGTATGTACTGAGTATTTTTAAACTACGATCAAGTGTTGAGCTCTTTGGAAAATTTTGGGTGTTTGTTGATTCGATCGGAATGTTTAACATCGTCTAGCTATTTGTGGAATGTGATACAATATTTGAAATTCATATTGTTAAGCATGAAATCCGAAGTATGTGATATTTTGGGTTTATGATGTCTAAGGTGATTGTGGATTCCAAATGTTGTAGTTTGACATTTTCTTTTTCTGCAACCGTAAGTGTAATATGTCAACGACAATTGGGATACGCATATTTACTTACGTTGATGACATGTGATGTTATGTTGTTCTGGGATATGTTATATTGGATCGTAGTGTTTTGAATAGCCGGGGTTTTTTATGTGGAATGCGAGTTTTTCATTTTCATTCATGTAAAAACTTGTATGTAATATTGTTTTATTGAGTCACTTCCAGGATGAGGATGTTGGATGTATATTATTTACTTTTCCGCATTAGGATAGACCCAAGGTAGGGAGCATAAGTAACCGGGTTCTATAGTCCAGTGGGAAACCATCTCGAGGAGTTGAGACCGAGTCTCCTAACTCTAGAATTGATAGGGTTGCTTGCCTCTCTCGTAGGGGTCTAGGGATGTGGGTTTGGCTATTCATCGCGACCGTGGAATCCGTGTTTTATACTGGCTTAATTTAAAATACGGAAATCCTAGTATATCCAATATTTCATATGTTATCTTCTGCGGCTGATATTCTGTGATGTGATCACTTTATATGCGTAAGACGAATGCTTTATTATTATATATATGATATATAATAAACGTTGCTCATGTTTTGTACCCGCGCTAGTCCCGCCCCGCTATGCCGTTAGTTAAGTAACCTAACGGTGCATAACGGGACACTGTGGCGAATACGGATGGCATAAGCGTACGTTGTATTTTCGTTTCTTCTGTGATGCTTAGGAAGCATAAATGATGGGACTTCATTAATGAGATTAATGAAAGAAAAAAAACCTAAAAGATGTTTTGGAATCAAATTTTCAAAAAGGGTGGCTTTAGTTTTTGCTTTGCATAGCGGTATTCCTTGTAGAATATCCAGCACCTTATTCGATAAGGAAAGAGCCGAGATCCCTGTTAGTTATGTATATACCCTAGAGGCCATTATTGTACATATGATGTATATTATAGTGGATGCTTGGATATATAGAGAGGACTTTCTTGCTCGACATGATGGTATGCTATCTGGTTGCTCTTTGTCTTAACATGTTGACTTGTATTGTAATACTGTCTTACTCTCACATGTTGATAAAGCCCTTAGGATGTGTACTTGACTACTGGACTATGATGGAGATCATACTCGTGGGGCCAGGGTAGTCCACAAGTACATCCTATAATTGTTCCTAGTCGAGGGTGTATCGAGACAGGGCATCGATACTCCAGAGTAGACTAGCGTATACGCTTCTTGACCCATATGATGGGTGATGGATGATCCCACATCCATTGGTGTTTGACATCAAAGATGGTATACGGGTGCTCAGTGGAGACTGAGTAGGCTGAACGGACTCGCCGAGAACTCCTAGTTGGTATTATACCTATCGTCAGCTAGCAGTTCTCTGGTGACACTGGTACAGGTTAATCTGTAGACCCGAGATCGTCATAGAGTCTTATGTGATTCCCGCTGTGCTTTAATTTTCACCTTACCACGTTCAAGAGAACGTGCAAAATGGTGGCTTTTGGGTGCAGTCTTGAATCACATGGAGGCAATGAGCGATAAGAGGGGATTCGTCTCTCCCGGTATAGGGGGTTGATGTTGCGCTGTGTTCGATTGGCCATAACTGGAAGTCCCTGGCCAGGGCTGATATGGAGATCTACCGGTAAGTATTATCAGTAGTTTCTTGACCCATTATGAGCCTCACATCGGTATGACTTATCGGTTACTGGGGTCTAACGTTTACCACCCCTAGACTGGATATGCGGCATATCAGACGAAGAGACCGGACTGTACGGTAGTGTTACTGATTGGATTCACAGAAGTGTTAGCAGGCTTGCTTGTTGATCTTCTGATCGCTCAATACCCGGGTGGCCGTTACGTTTAGCTGACCGCTGACGGCTTGTGGGTGACTGATATGATCACCACCTACTGCCGGAGTATTGACGAGTCTTTAAAGTCCTACATAGAGGTTTCCTGGCTCAGGCGAAACGAAGTAGGAACACATATGTGATATGTACAGGACCGAGATTAATACGTGTATGTGATACCGTATTCTATTCTCGCGATTTGTGATATCAGCCGGTTATATGTGATATAGCCGGGTTATCGGATCAAATGTTGATTCGATAAAATGATACATATTATATTAGTCGGTTATATGTGATATAGCCGGATTATTAAATCAAGCGTTGATTTAATAATTTAATGTATAATTATATATTTGATATATTAAATTACATTAAGTAATATATGCTCACTTAAGTATTTCTTTTTCTCACATTTGATATATTTAACATATATATGATATATGTTTATTATATTATTTTCTATTGTTACATAAATATTATATATGTGATATATAATATTGTGACATGCTAGGTTATACATGCAACATGGGTGTATGAGAATTACACCATGGTTTTGATTATGGTTGAATTTATATTTATTTTTAGTAATTCAAAATTGCTTGGATTTATGTCATGGTTGAGCTTGGATGAAACTTGTAGAACCATTGACTAAGTCCACCAAATTTGTTTTACCTAAGATATTTATTAATCTGACCCTAATTACTTAGCAATGGTTTATTCTCTACATGAGTTAAGGATGACATAAACTCACCATGGTTGCATTTCTAACCTCAAGCTAATTATTCATTCATCTTCTTCATCTTCATCTCTCTCAAGCTCTCTCTTTAGTTTTGAGGAGATAAAAAAAATAGTGAGAAATTAAATTCTAAAGTGAGCAAAATTCCTACTTCATCATCCTCTTCTATACTAGCCATATAGTTTAGGGTGTTGGCTTCACTAATTCATTATTAGTGAAGAGATAGCTTGAGTTCGTGTTTTCTCGAAGTAGATCATCATAGACTTTGAAAACTTCTAACTAGCATGCATCATACATCTTGTGGAGCCTCTTAAAAGTCCGGGAGTTTGTTGATCGCAGCGAAGGGACCACAACAAAGAGCTATAGAAGCGAAGGAACGGACTACAAAGGTTGTAATTCCTACTCACTTAGTTGTAAAGTTGTTTACATCTTGTTTTCGTATTATTCTCTAGTTAAACATCCTAGGTTAGGGTTTTTTTAGCATGGCAAAATTTTAATTTGGCAAGGATGATGCCACCAGAAACCTTGCTGTCGTGCTTAGAAACCCTACAATCCCTTCACCGGGAGTGACCTCTTTAGCGAAACTAGCAGATACTACAACCCACTCGGTTTTGTTTATGACTGCTTTTTAGTTTTTGCTTTGTATAGTGGTATTTGTGAAATATCCTGCACCTTATTTGATAAGGAAAGAGCTGAGATCTCTTCACCGGGAATGATTTCTTAAGCAAAACTGATAAAAGCCTCAAAAACACTCCTTTTCAAAATCACTCGATTCTACAACGACATCAAGTTCATTACGAAAATGGTTTTCTTAAAAACCTGTCGTAGCCCTCCGACATTTCAGATAAGTAATATTTAGTATTCGTGCTACGTTTGTTGGCTTTCGTCAAGGCGTAGTGTGCGGTAGCTACTTACAGCTTATCTGCAACATATGATGCGATTGGATTAGGGTAGTCGTACGACTTTGTTGGCTTTCGTCAAGGGTCGTATGGGTGGGTTTGATTCAATCATGAAATGTACGGGTTGAACTTGACTAGCACACTATGGTTTGTTGGCTTTCGTCAAGGTCATAGGACGCTAGGGGCGAAATATTATCAGGAATTTTAAGTGTTGAAATTTGCAATGAGATTGCATACCTTCTATGAGATAGTTGGATCCCGATATCCACTGCGAGTAAGAGTTACTCCTGGGAGAGTTTTACACATCACAATTACCCGATCAAGTAGGTGTCTAGAAAGGTGTTAACGGGGTTATGCCCATGGGAAAACGAGGTTTATTTTAATTTGGTCCGTGCGAAAGCACGGGGAACCTCCCTCAAAGTACCGACACTGGCCTGGCTGAAAGATTGGCGAACTTGTAAGATGTAATTAATCTTGACTAGTCTTACCTTTTGGGGTTTGAAGGAATATTTGATAAAAACAGTGGGATCCATCCTGATTAGATAAGATAATAACCAATCTAAATCTTGCAAGAGCATACGCTAAAGTGTTTTCTTCTCTCTTTCTCCAGGTAGCGACCATGTCATGCCTTAACTAAGATAATAATATGGATGTATTGACCGAACCCGCTTGTTATACTGAGCAGGGGAATGTTGGTTCCGTTCTTTCTTATAATTGTTATAAGACTGGGTAGGAAATAGGGGAATATCCGGATTCCCAAGCCACCCAAATGAAGAATAAGCATGTTGATGTATCTTCTTCGGGTGTTTTAGTTACCGAGAACTGTTTCTCAGTACACTCTACGTCCTGGGTATTAGATACCGGATCAGGATCCCACATATGTAATATGTTGCATGGGCCAAGGAAAGGTAGAGAACTGGGAATGGGTGATCATTCCGTAAGAGTAGGGAATTGTGCAAATGTTGCAGCCAAAGCAGTTGGCGAATATCACCTTATATTATCAAATGGTAATACATTGATTCTGAACGAATGCTATTACATACTGAACCTGATATGCAATCTTATATCAGTTTCTTTATTAAGTAAATAAGGATATAATTTTGTAGTACAGGATAATGGTATGAACATTTTTCTGAATCAAAAGTTGATTGGATCAGGCTCGTTAAATAACGGCATATACGTTCTAAATCAATCCACAGTTCTTAACATACAAAACACACACAAGAGGAAGAGTTCAGAAATGAACGAATCCTTCTTGTGGTATTGTAGACTAGGTCATATCAATGCGACACGACTCGCTAAGTTACATAAAGATGGATATTTGAATCCGTTCGAATTATCATCTTATGAAACTTGCCAGTCATGTCTCAAAGGAAAGATGACCAAAACTCCGTTTACTGGACACGGAGAAAGAGTTACGGAACTCTTGGGACTGATACATAGTGATGTATGTGGTCCCATGTTTACACATGCCAGGGATGGTTCCTCATACTTCATTACATTCACTAACGATCTCTCAAGATACGGACATGTGTTCCTGTTGAAACACAAGTCTGAAGTTTTTGAGAAATTCAAAGAATATAAGCATGAAGTCGAGAACCAGACCGGTAAAAGTATTAAAATCCTACGATCTGATCGAGGAGGAGAATACTTGAGCACGGAATTCCGTGACTATCTAAAAGAGAATGGTATTCTCTCTCAGCTTACTTCTCTGTATACACCACAGCACAACAGTGTATCGGAGCGGAGGAATCGCACCCTATTAGATATGGTGCGCTCTATGATGAGCACCGCTGAGTTGCCTATTTCCTTTTGGAGGTATGCGCTTGAGACAGCCATACACCTATTGAATATGGTCCCTACCAAATCAGTGCCTACCACTCCATATGAGATATGGAAGGGGAAGAGACCATGTCTTAATTATGTTAAGATATGGGGTTGTCCGGCCTATGTCAAAAGGCATAACCCAGACAAACTCGAGGCAAGATCTTTTCTGTGCAAGTTTATAGGATATCCCAAAAACTCACAAGGGTATATCTTCTACCATACCGAGAAACAAAAGGTGTTTATTTCTCGACATGCCACCTTTTAGAAAAGGAATTTCTTGTGAAAGAAATTTGTGGCGAGGAGGTAGAACTGGAAGAAGTTCCAGCGATACAAACTACGACAGAAGATTTGGTAGAACCAGAGGATTTGATAGTTCCCAATGAACCACAGCCTCTCCACCGATCTAGTAGGGTTCCTCATCCATCTGAGAGATACTACGGTTTTCTCATTGATGGTGGGAGCGAGGATTGCATCATGGAAGATGATAACCCAACAAGCTTCGAGCAGGCCATCACGAGTGGGGACTCTGTGAAATGGATGGATGCAATAAGATCTGAGATGGAATCCATGTACACCAACAAAGTATGGACTTTGGAAGTTGCTCCTGAAGGGGTAAAACCCATTGGGAGCAAATGGATCTTTAATAAGAAACTAGGTGTAGATGGAAAAGATGAGACTTTAAAAGTTAGACTTGTTGCAAAAGGTTTTCGTCAACGATCAGGTGTGGATTATGATGAAACCTTTTCTCCAGTGGCTATGCTTAAGTCCATCCGGATCCTACTTGCCATCGCTGCATACCATGACTACGAAATCTGGCAGATGGATGTTAAGACCGCCTTTCTAAATGGTGATTTAGAAGAGTACATATACATGACTCAGCCAGAGGGCTTCGTGGATAGTGGGAGCAGCGGAAAGGTGTGCAAGCTGCTTAAATCCATCTACGGGTTGAAGCAGGCATCGCGGAGTTGGAACATCTGTTTTGATGCGGTAGTCAAAGAGTTTGACTTCATCAAAAACGTAGATGAACCTTGTATATACAAGAAGGTGGCAGAGAGTAAGGTGATCTTCCTCGTATTGTACGTGGATGATATACTCCTGATAGGAAATGATGTTCCTATGCTGCACTCGGTCAAGCTCTTCTTATCACAAAGATTCTCAATGAAAGATCTTAGTGATGCCTCCTACATCTTGGGGATTAAGATCTATAGAGATAGATCTAAACGGATACAGGGATTGTCCCAATCCAGGTACATTGATACCATACTAAAGAGGTTTAGTATGGAAGATTCCAAGCGTGGGAATTTACCCACAATCTCAGGACTCACCCTCTCCAAAGATATGTCTCCCAAGACTGATTTGGAGAGAGCTCGCATGCAAGAGATACCCTATGCTTTGGCAGTAGGCTCTATCATGTACGCAATGTTATATACCAGACCCGATGTAGCATACTCACTAAGTGTAGTGAGTAGGTATCAAGCAGATCCAGGAGAGAATCACTGGACAGCTGTGAAGAACATTCTCAAGTACTTGAGAAGGACTAAAGAGATGTTCTTGGTGTATGGTAACAGAGAACTCCAAGTGGAGTCCTTTACCGATTCGAGCTTCCAGAGTGATAAGGACGACTCTAAGTCGGTCTCGAGATTTGTCTTTACCCTCAATGGAGGGGCGGTTTGTTGGAAGAGTTCCAAGAAAGAAACCGTGGCAGACTCGACGATGGAGTCTGAATACATCGCAGCCAACGATGCTGCTAAAGAGGCTATCTGGATGAAGAAGTTCATAAACGAACTTGGTGTGGTTCCGTCCATCGAGCATCCAATACCTTTGTATTGCGATAACAATGGAGCAGTGGCTTTGGCCAAGGAACCCAGGTCCCATCAGCGATCTAGGCATATTCTGAGGCAGTATCACCTGATCCGGGAGATAGTTGATCGCCGGGAGATCGAGATCAGGAGATTTGACACGAAGAATAATACGGCGGATCCACTCACAAAGGCCATACCCCATATACAATTTGAGAGACTCTTCGGGATGTTGGGTATGAGATACTACAACAACTGGCCTTAGTGCAAGTGGGAGATTGTTAGATATGTGTATGCCGTAGAGGCCATTATTGTACATATGATGTATATTATAGTGGATGCTTGGACATATATAGAGAGGACTTTCTTGCTCGACATGATAGTATGATATCCGGTTGCTCTTTGTCTTAACATGTAGAATTGTATTGTGATACTTTCTTGCTCTCACATGTTGATGAAGCCCTTAGGATGTGTACTTGACTATTAGGACTATGATGGAGATCATACTAGTGGGGTCAGGGTAGTCCATAAGTACATCCTTTAATTGTTCCTAGTCGAGGGTGTATCGAGACAGGGCATCGATATTCCAGAGTAGACTACCGTATACGCTTCTTGACCCATATGATGGGCGATGGATGATCCCACATCCATTGGTGTTTGACATCAAAGATGGTATACGGGTGCTCAATGGAGACTGGGTACACTGAACGGACTCACCGAGAACTCCTAGTTGGTATTATACCTATCGTCAGATAGCAGTTCTCTGGTGGCACTGGTACAAGTTGGTCTGTAGACCCGAGATCGTCATAGAGTCTTGTGTGATTCCCACTGTGCTTTGATTTCCACCTTACCATGTTCAAGAGAACGTGCAAAACTGTGGCTTTTGGGTACAGTCCCGAGTCACATGGAGGCAATAAGCAATAGGAGGGGATTCGTCTCTCCCGGTATTGGAGGTTGATATTGCGCTGTGCTCGATTGGCAATAACAGGATCCCTGGCCAGGGCTAATACGGAGATCTACTGGTAAGTGTTATCAGTAGTTTCTCGACCCGTTATGAGCCTCACATCGGCACGACTTATCGGTTAGTGGGGTCTGACGTTTACCACCCCTAGACTGGATATGCGACATATCAGACAAAGAGACCGGACTGTACGGTAGTGTTACTGGCAGGCTTTACAGGAGTATGAGCAGGCTTGCTTGTTGATCTTCTGATCTCTCAATACCCGAGCAGCCGTTACGTCCAGCTAGTACCGCTGACGGCTTGTGGGTGCCTGATATGATCATCACCTACTGTCGGCGTATTGACGAGTCTTTAGAGTCCTACACAAAACTTTCCTGGCTCAGGAAAAATGAAGTAGGAGCACATATGTGATATGTGCGGGACCGAGATTAATACAAGTATGTGATACCGTATTCTATTCTCGCGATATTTGTATCGGTCGGTTATATGTGATATAGTCGGGTTATCGAATCAAGTGTTGATTCGATAAGTTGATACATTTGCTATTAGTCGGTTATATGTGATATAGCCGGATTATCAAATCAAATGTTGATTTAATAATTTAATGTATAATTGTATATTTGATATGCTAATTTACATTAACTAATATATGCTCACTTAAGCTTTTCTTTTTCTCACTTATGCACTAAATATATATGTGATATATATTATTGTGTCATGCTAGTTTATATATGCAATATGGGTGTATGAGACTCATACCATGCCATTAGATAATTAGGGTTTTATTTATTTAATGCAAATATAAATTGATAGGAATTAAGCATGGTTGCAAGCTTTGGAAGCTTGTGGAAATCATTGACTTAGTCCACTAAATTTGTCTTGCATTAGATATTTATTAACCTAACATTTATCTTAAACCATGGTTAAGTCTCTACAAGAGTCATATATGATATGAACTCACCCATGGTTGCTATTCACTCTCTCATCCATTATTTGCTTCATCTTCTTCATTGAGCTCTCTATCTTTCTCAAGGTGAACTAAAAGAGTGAGAAAATTAATTCTAAAGTGAGCAAAAATCCTACTTCATCATCCTCTACTAGATTAGCCATTTAGTTTAGGGTGTTAGCTTCACTAATCCCTAATTAGTGAAGAGGTAGCTTGGGTTGGTGTCTCCTTGACGTAGATGATCTTCGGCCTCGAAGACTTCGTGCAAGCTTGTTCCTTTCATCTTGTGGAGCCATTCTAGAGTCCGGAAGATCACTACTTGGAGTGAAGGGACTACTACACAGAGCTATTGAACTGAAGGACCAGTCTACAAAGGTTGTATTCCATATTCACTTAGATGTAAAGTTTTTTACATGTTGTTTTGTCCAATTCTCAAGTTAAGATTCTAGGGTTAGGGTTATGTAGCATGTCAAATTTCTGAAAATGGTATGGACGATACCTCTCGAAACCTTGCTGTCATGCTAGGTAATCCTACAGTGGTATCAGAGCCAAACTAGAGAATTAGACGATATTTGTTAGATTACGAAACCGAAACTACTCCGAAACTTGAAACAATGAAATCTAGTTTCTGTCGATATTTAAATGGCCTCTAAAAATTTTTTAAGCAACTGCAGAATGTTATATGAGATGTAACATGAACACTGAACAAATACGAACCAATTTCATCGGTTTTGACCCGGTGACATGCCCAGAATTTCCGAGCTGGTCGGCCCCCTCTACTCTGTTTTGGTTCGTATTCGTTTGGTGTTCTGGTCTCTGGGTTTTGGTGTTTCATGTGTTGCTTGTTTTTGCTGAAATTGCATGAGATGTTAATTTTCTGAAAAGGCAATTCGGAGTGTTTCGTAGTCGTAATTCTAACATTGTTTCGGGTTATTTAGACGGCGTTAAAAAGTTCGAACGGATATCAATAACCCAGTTTTTCCCTCGACGGAAATTTTCCAAGAGTTGGATTTTTCCAAGTTAAAGAACATTCAAAAATCATGCAAGTAATGCTATGGACCCTCTAGAAGAACGAAACCCTAACTCGATTCTATGACCGTAAGAACCGCCGCCAAACCCTAGGGTTTGCGGTAGTTCCACGGCGCCATAGGTGAGGCAAGGGTTGACCCTTGTACGGTTGGTCCATAGGTACTGTGGCATGTACTGAGTATTTTTAAACTACGCTCAAGTGTTGAGCTCTTTGGAAAATTTTGTGTGTTTGTTGATTCGATCGGAATGTTTAATATCGTCTAGCTATTTGTGGAATGTGATACAATATTTGAAATTTATATTGTTAGGCATGAAATCCGAAGTATGTGATATTTCAGGTTTATGATGTCTAAGGTGATTGTGGATTCCAAATGTTGTAGTTTGCCATTTTCTTTTTCTTGGACCGTAAGTGTAATATGTGATGTATCGCCGGTTTCGTTGCTATATGTCAACTATAATTGTGATACGCATATTTACTTATGTTGATGACATGTGATGTTATGTATTGCTGGGATATATTATATTGGATCATCGTGTTTTGAATAGCCAGGGTTTTTTATGTGAGATGAGAGTTTTTCATTTTCATTCATGTAAAAACTTGTATGTAATATTGTTTTATTGGGACACTTCTGGGATGAGGATGTTGTCACCATCGATGTATTTTATTTACTTTTCCGCATCAGGATAGACCCAAGGTGGGGAGCACAAGTAACCGGGTTCTAGAGTCCAGTGGGAGACCATATCGGGGAGTCGAGACTGGGTCTCCTAACTCTAGAATTGGTAGGGTTTCTTGCCGCTCTCGTAGGGGTCTAGGGATGTGGGTTTGGTTATTCATCGCGACCGTGGAATCGTGTAAACGGGGTTTTGGTCATTTTGCCTTTGAGACATGACTGGCAAGTTTCATAAGATGTAAATTCGAACTGATTCAAATATCCATCTTTATGCAACTTAGCTAGTCGTGTCGCATTGATATGATCTAGTTTACAGTGCCAAAAGAAGGCTTCGTTCATCTCTGAACTTTTTCTCTTGTGTGTGTTCTGTATATTAAGAACCGTATTCTGATTTAGAACGTATAAACCGTTAAATAACGTACCAAACCCAATCAACACTTGATTTAGGAAAATGTTCATAATATTTTTCTCTACTACAAAGTTATATCTTTCTTTATCTAATAAAGAAATTGATATTAAATTGCACATCATAGATGGTACGTAATAACAGTCGTTCAAGATCAATGTATTCCCATTTGGTAATACAAGGTGATATTCACCAACTGCTTTGAATACAATATTTGCACCATTCCCTACTTTTAGAGAATAATCACCTTTTTCCGGTTCTCTACCTCTCTTAAGCCCCTGTAACATATTACATATGTGGGACCCTGATCCGGTATCTAATACCCAGGACGTAGAGTATACTGAGAAACAGTTCTCGGTAACGAACACACCCGAAGAAGATGCATCAACATGCTCATTCCTCGTTCGGGTCGTGTGGGAATCCGGATATTCTCCTATTTCCTGCTCAGACTTATAACAGTTATAAGGTTAAGCGGAACCAACGTTCCCTAGCTCAATATAACAAGATGGTTCGGTCAATACATCAATATTATTATCTTGATTAAGGCGTGTCATGGTCGCTACCTGGAGAGAGAGAGAGAAGAAAACACTTTAGCGTATACTCTTGCAAGATTAGATTGGTTATTATTTTATCTAATCAGGATGGCTCCCACTGTTCTTATCAAATCTTTCTTCAAACCCTAAAAGGTAAGACTGGATGGGATTAGTTACACCATACAAGTTCGCCAATCGTTCAGCCAGGCAGGTATTGGTACTCCGATGGAGTCTCCCCATGCTTTCGCATGGAACTAATTAAATAACCCCGTTTCCGCAGGGGCATAACCCCGTTAACACCTTTCTTAGACACCTACTGGATTAGCTAATTGTAAAGTGTAAAACTCTCCCAGGAGTAACTCTTACTCGCAGTAAGTATCAGGATCCAACTATCTCATAAAAGGTATGCAATCTCATTATAAATTTCAACACTTGAAATTCCCAATATCTATTTTTTCTCCTAACGTCATATGATCTTGACGAAGGCCAACAAACCATAGGCCGCTAATCAAGTTCAACCCGTACATTTCCTAATTGAATTAAACCGAGCCGTACGACCCTTGACGAAGGCCAACAAAGTCGTAAGGCTATCCTAATCTAATCGCATCATATATGGCAGATAAGCACTAATTACCTACCGTACACTATGTCTTGACGAAGGTCAACAAACGCATCACGAATACTAAACAGTCCTTATCTGAAATGACAGAGGGCTACGACAAGTTTTTAAGAAAACCTTTTTGCGTAATGAAATTGATATCATTGTAGAATCGAGTGATTTGAAAATGAGTAGTTTAAGCTCCGCTTTTAAAATTGAATAGTTTTCAAAACAAACCTAGTGGGTTGTAGCATTTGCTAGCTTTTTGCTAAAGAGGTCATTCCCAGTGAAGGGATCTCGGCTCTTTCCTCATCGAATGAGCTGCTGGATATTCTACAAGGAATACCATTATGCAAAACAAGAACTAGAGCCATCCTTTTGAAAATTAGATTCTACAACATCATTAGGTTTCTTTCTTTTTCATTAATCTCATTAATGAGGTCCCATCATTTATGTTTCCTAAACATCACAGATAAAGAAACGAAAATAGAACGTACACTTATGCCATCCGCATTTGCCACGGGGTCGCGTCATGCACCGTTAGGTTACTTAACTACCGGCAGAGCGGAGGCAGGACTAGCGTGGATGCAAAACATAAGTAATGTTTATTGTATATCATATATATAATATAAAGTATTCGTCTCACGCAATTATATGATCACATCACAGAACATTGCAGCAGAAGTCAACATATGAAATATTGGATATACTAGGAGGTCCGTATTTTAAATTAAACCAGTAAAAAAACACGGATTCCACGGTCATGATGAATAGCCAAACCCACATCCCTAGACCCCTACGAGAGCGGCAAGCAACCCTGCCAATTCTAGAGTTAGGAGACCCGATCTCGACTCTTCGAGATGGTCTTCCACTGGACTCTAGAACCCGGTTACTTGTGCTCCCCGCCTTGGGTCTATCCTAATGCGGAAATGTAAATAATATACATCAATGGTGACATCATCCTCAACCCGGAAGTGTCCCAATAAAAGAATATTACATACAAATTTTTACATGAATGAAAATGAAAAAACTCCCATCTCACGCAAAAACCACCGGCTATTCAAACACGAGGATCCAATATAATATATCACAGCAACACATAACATCACATGTCATCAATGTAAGTAAATATGCGTATTCCAATTTTTGTTGACGTATAATAACGAAACCGGCAATACACCACATATTACACTTACGGTCGTAGAAAAGAAATGAAAACTACAATAATTAGAATCCGCAACCACCTTAGAGATCATAAACCCGGAATATCACATACTCCAGATTTCATGCCTAACATTATAAACCCGGCATTTTAGTCTCAAATTGAAAATAATTTTCAATAACCAGTCGGGCAATTCAATAAAATTCCCAACAAATGATCAAATGCTCTTCGGAAACATTAGTAGATGGCCGCACCCCCGATACCGTCGATGAAGTGCACTTAGGCGAAACACCGCGGCCGCGAGCACTCGAACGGATGCTTTTGGCAGCAGGGTTCTCCTAAAGTCACTTGGTTGGGGTTATGGGGTGTGGCTATCTAGTAGGGTTACCCGTCGAGTGTTCGCGTACTATACGAGATTGCGATGGAGTTTTGATCCGAATCAAAACTCTGTGGCAATCTATCGAATGAAACTAAATTGCTAGATTTATAAAACACTAACTAGTTTTCACAAAACTAATTATTGTGGATTCCAAATATTGTATCACATATCACAGATATACTAGACGATGTTAAACATTTCGATCGAATTATCGAACACCCACAATTCTCAGAGACCTCCTTGAGACTCACTAAAAATACCCAGAAAATGCAAAATCCCAAAATGGAGCAGCACAAGAAAACTCATCCCACAACTCTATGAAAGTGCGGCGGAACCACGGCCAAACAAGGGTTTGGGCCGCGGTTCCGCGGCGGTTCAATGGAATCACGGCTACGAATTTCTTGGGGCTCCATTATTTAACCTGCACAATTTTCTGCATATTTTTAATTTCAAAAATTCCAAATTTTGAAAATATTTCCAGAAACTCGGATTTTAGGGTTTCGAAAAGTCGATTGAGTACTTTAACTTTGCCTAGACCACTCCTAATGCTCTAGCTTGGCTCCGATACCATGAAAGTATTCCTTAGCACGACTACTAGGTTTCTAGAGGCATCAAGTATGCAATTTTAAAAAATCTAGTGTGCTAAGCAATACTATTCTAGAATCGAACTAAAGAATTAGGGTTTTATTGCATGTAAATAAACTTTACACTAAGTGAATTAGGAATACAACCTTTGTAGACCGGTCCTTCACTTCTGAAGCTCCAAGTAGCAGTCCCTTAGCTCCAATTAGTGGTCCTCCGAACACTTCTTAGGTTCCACTAGGCGAAAAGAACAAGCTTGCTTAAAGATTTTCGAGGCCGAAGATGATCAACCTTGAGCAATATCTAACTCAAGCTAACTCTTCACTAATTGAGGAATTAGTGAAGTAAACAGCCTATACTAAATGGATAGTTTGGTATAGATTGATGAAGTATGTATTTTTCTCACTTTAGAATTATTTGTCTCTCTTTCTTTCATCACCTCATCAAAAGCTAGAGAAGAAAAATAAGATGAAGAAGATAATCAAGTGATGAACCATGGTGAAAAAATATCTCAAAATGATATTTGTAGAGACTTAACCATGGCTAAATATAATAGTTAGGTTAATAAATATCTAGAGTAAAACAAAATTAGTGGACTAAGTCAAGACTTCTACATGCTTCCACAAGTATCTTTAGCCATGCTAATTTCCACCTAATTTTGATTTTTCCCTTAATAATTAATCATCCAAATTATTTTTAGTTTGGTGTGAGTCCCATATACCCATGTCCAATGTATCATCTAGAATGACATAATAGTAAATACATTAATATATATCTTATATATATTTATATGTATTTGTAGAAAAGAAATTCTTAAGTAAGCTAATATTAGTTAATATATATTAATATATCAAATATATAATTATATATTAAATTATTAAATCAACACATGATTTAATAATCCAGCTATATCACATACAACCGACTAATATCATTTATATGTATATCAAATATACATATAACAAATTATTGAATCAACACTTGATTCAATAATCCGGTTATATCACATATAACCTATATCACGAGATTAGAATATTGTATCACATACACGTATTAATCTCGATCCCGCACATATCACATATGTACCCTACTTCATTTCGCTTGAGCTATGAAACCTCTGTGTAGGACTCTAACGACTCATCAATACGCCAGCAGTAGGTAATGATCATATCGGTCACCCACAAGCCGGCAGCGGTACTAACTAGACGTAATGGCTACCCAGGTATTGAACGATCAGAAGATCAATAAGCAAGCTTGTCCAAACTCCCGCAAAGCCTATAAGTAACAGTATCGTACAGTCCGGTCTCTTCATCTGATATATCGCATGTCGAGTCTGGGGGTGGTAAATGTCAGACCCCAATAACTTAATAAGTCATGCCGATGTGAGGCTCATAACGGGTCGAGAAACTAATGATAACACTTATCAGTAAATCTCTTCATCAGCCATGGCCAGGGACTTCCTGTTATAGCCAATCAAGTATAGCGCAACATCAACTCCCAATACCGGGAGAGACGAAACCCCTCCTATCGCTCATTGTCTCCATGTGACTCGGGACTGTACCAAAAATCCACCTGTTTGCACGATTTCTTTAAGTCGTGGTACGGAGGAAATCAAAGCACAATGGGAGCCACACAAGACTCTATGACGATCTTAGGTCTACAGACTAATCTGTAACGGTGTCACCAGAGAACTGTTATCTGACGATAGGTAGAATACAATCTAGGAGTTCTCGGCGAGTCCTGTTCTGTGTACCCATTCTCCAATGAGCACCTGTGTAGAATCTTTGATGTCAAACACCAATTGGTATGGGATCATCCATCGCCCCATACAGGGTCAAGAAACGTACACACTAGTCTACTCTGGAATATCGATGCCCTTTCTCTATACTCCCTTGACTAGGAACCATTAAAGGATGTACTTATGGACTATCCTGGCCCCACTAGTATGATCGGCATCATAGTCCTGGTAGTCAAGTACATCCTAAGGGCTTTATCAACATGTATCAGTGAGAGACATTATAATAATACTAGTATACATGTTAAGATAAAGAGCAACCAGATAGCATACTATCATGTCGAGCAAGAAAGTCCTCTATATATATGTCCAAGTATCCACTATAATATACAATCATGTACAATAATGGCCTCTAGGGCATACATATAACTAACAGTTTTGTCAAACTTTCTTCATTCTTCTTCGAATTCTCTAGACTACCCAAAAGAGGAGGATCTCTGAAGTTGGTCACATTGATTCGGTGATCGGTAGACACCAAATTTCCTTTGATAGGAACTATTTGCCAAGCCCAAAGAAAAGAGTAGTTAGCGGTCACAATCTGAGCATCCAGACTTTCGAGAGACCTTTAGCAGGGAGCCAAATAACAAAGAAGGAAGGGAAATCCGAGCAAATCATATATTGTGTTTCAAGGAGGTACTCTGCATTCGGCTCATCCCATGCTAATGATTCTGACCTTGGAAATGAGGAAGCGGTAAAGGCCCCCTATCATCCTGCGTACCAAGATCCGTGTCCACTTTGCTAAAGAGAAGGGCAAAGGCCTGTCAGCAAATTCACGCTTAAGATGACCATTTGATCACAGAATGACTGAAAAAAGCTAAAGAACGAAAAGAAGGGAGACCTTAAATCAGGTCAAAGAAAGGGGATATAGGGATCTTGAACTCAGATGATGGACCACTCGATCATGTCATGTATGGTCGTGATTGTTCATTTAAGCCTTCTTGCCCACTCATTATGTCTAGTATACAGTAGAACTTGCATTGGATTGGCTTCTTGCTCAGATGGGCCCTTCACCTCAGATCAACTTTCAAATGGGAATCAGGATTCGGTGAAAGAAATGCATTTCTTTCTTCATCACCATGAAGGTCTTAGACAGATGGATAGACCCAGTCAACAGGAGTGATACCATGAGCACTCTAGAGCTATGTCAAGTGAGCTCCTGCAGATGTATGGCAAAGAGAGGAATCCATTCTATGCTTTTGAGTAAACATAGGTTTCCACAAGCCAAGTTATCCAAGCATTGCGTTCAACCCAAGCTACTTCAACAGGTAGACCATAAAGCCAGGATCAAAAAGTGAAAACCAGTATCACGGCGAGGGCTCACTCTGATCCGGGATCCCAATGCTTCTCTCATTCCCTCTCTTCCGTCATTCAATTCCGAACCAAGGTGGCATAAACCCCCAGCGCTTGAGGGCTCCCCTAAGCTTGTTTTCTTTTTCAACGTGAGAAAGCAAAGGAGCCACTCTTCTTCGCGAGCAGAACTTAAAGCTCTTTTTTACATGACCGGGTGTTCAATGAAAAGAGTGACTTCTGCAAGCAAGTAAGAAACCTTGTACTATTGAACACAGACTTTCTGAATTGTAAACTTAGTGAAGCTCGGGTCCTTAGCACGAGCAAAACGGTACTTTAAGCTATTTTTACAGGGCCACAAAGTGAAGTGAGTCTCACAAGTTAATATGAGTACGGCGCATTCGAGACGTCCTGTCTGTAAGTCAAGAAGACTCGTTGAGTATGGTATACTATCAGTGAGCGTAGCTCTGTCAAGCATATGAGAGAGAAGTGATGCTTGGAAGGCTTTCTTCAAACAAAAAACCTCATCGGCATTGCCTTTCTGTGAAGAAACCCTTGAGTGAGTGAGAGAGCGGAGGCCCCTTCATGAAGGAACGTATCCCGAAGGGTCTTTCAGTAGTATGAGCTACCTGACTCTAAAAAACGGGGAATCAAAAAGTGCTAGATCCTTCTTATACTACTGATCGCATTAGACGTTGAGATTGTAGTTCATCAATTTGAGTAGTTGTTTACCGAGTAAGGTAGTTGACTTGGTGACTTGTTACAGGGTTTCAAAGAGAAGGACGCGATTACTATAAAGCAAGAATAGCATAAGTCCCTGACGATTTCAAAGATGTTATGCCACCTAGGATCATTGCATTGAGCTGGAACCTGAGGCTAAGCCACCGGCAATGGCACCTTACAGGATGGCCCTACCGGAGCAAGAAGAACTGAGGAGTTGCTGGATGCCAAGCCATCAACAGCCCCATATGGTGCTGTTTCAAAAGAAGCACGATGGGAGGCTTCGACTTTGCATCGACGATAGAGCCCTCAACAAGGTAGGGATCAATAACAAGTACCTCATCTCTCTCATTGTGGATCTGTTCGATCAGCTAGGAAGAGCAAGAGAAAGAGGTGCAGTGACTGACCAGGGAGATGGAGCCGGTTGCCTCGAATAGGCAGCGGAAAGAGGCCTTACAAATTGGGGATATCCATGTGAAATGGTGATAGAGAAGGACCTAAATTAAATGACGCTAATAAGGCATCCCAGGAGGTTGGAACTAAGAAAGAGCCTTGTTCTGCAGGAGCCATATCTTCTAGGTTGGAGAAGGCAGATCCTGAACTTCATTAAGAAGAATGGTTGGTCCACCACACCGCCGGGCTGGGTCAGTTTACCATCACAAAAGACTCAATCGAATTGGGAAACTTTCACTTCCAGATTGGTGTACTCGGAAAGGAAATGCTCTTTGCCAGAAGCTTATGTGGTTCCAACTCATAGGCTAGGTCGAGATATGGTACGGCACCAGAATTCACTTCTGCAGTGTTGCAGTTGGTTGATCATAAAGTAGTCAGATACTCTATTATACAACATTTGTCGGGCGTGAGGCAGATATGGCAGATTCACCACAGACCTTAGTAGTCTTGTCTGACGAATCCGATTTACTCATTTCCTCTTTTGGATCTATTTTCTTGCTAGGCTCTATTCCTCTTGCAAGTGCAGGAGTGGTGTCGGCTCAAGCAGTAAGTAGGTGGAGCTCTTAGTGCTTGGTCCCTTCCTTGGCCTCAGTAGGTGCTTCTTTAGCATGAGTTATAGCGTGGGCACAAGAAGTAGGAGGATCCGGA
This sequence comes from Agapanthus africanus, assembly GCA_030015575.1. Classification (NCBI taxonomy): domain Eukaryota; kingdom Viridiplantae; phylum Streptophyta; class Magnoliopsida; order Asparagales; family Amaryllidaceae; genus Agapanthus; species Agapanthus africanus. Next base: position 606,373,714 of record CM057340.1, read on the forward strand.
GACGTAGAAGCAAGGTGTAGGAAAGCCAGCTGCTAGCTAGGTCTGGTCTCCTGCCATTGGCTTAGCCTTAGCTCAGCCCTTGCAATTGGTCAGCTACACACGTCGCTTTCATTTCCTATATTATATGCCACTTCCCGGTCAACGCAAATAGATTCTTTGCTTCTTTACCCCGTCTGTTAGACAGATGTGATCTCCTTGCTCCTGCCCTTGCTTAAGGATTCTCGGCCTTCTTAGCTCTCTTCTTCCATCGGCTCATCTTTCATCTGGAAGAAATGGTCCTATCCAGTTGGAGAATCCCCTTGCTATTGTTCTTTCAAATATTTGAATATAATCATTCTAAATAGAAATATTAGATATCTCCTGCATGTCCTACCGCACATGCGGTACCAGCTCTTATTCTTGATGTAGCTCTTTCGGAAGTTACGGAAGATAGTATAGATGCTCCTTTTCTTTCTGCGGCAGTTGTGGATGCACTTTACTTCTTTCTGAGTATCCCAGTGCAGCTGTCTTGTTCAAGCTATGGATCTTATATAGAGAAGGAGTGTGAAAGCTAGCTCTTGAAAGTAGTGCGAGTTAGGCATGAATTGAATCCCTGAGATTGGAATGAGATATCGAGAAATTCATTCCATTTAAAATCAATATTTTCTTTGTCTTCAGTACTGGTGGGCACATAGGGTATTGAAGAATGAAAGTCTGGGTCTCCCGCCTATCTTAGCTTTAGCTCTTATCTCTCTTCAGCAGTTGCAGTATGATTCTTTAATTCATCTCTAGCCCTTTTAGTCGTAATCGCTATAACATTGGCAATTGGCATTGGCGTAATATTCTTTCTCCTGTCGGAAAGGAGGGAGGTCTTGTCGAAAGCAAGAAAATAAATGTCTTAGCTTACTCTAATTTCAAATAAATCTTTTTTGCGCTTTTGGCCGAGCCTCTAACAAGTATCTAAAAAAATGCTTTCTTTTAGGCCTATGCAGCTAATCCACTGCTTGAGCCTGCTATATGAAGTCGTGCGATCCCTTAATTTAGAAAGCAAAGCAATCATTTCTCTTCCATTACATACCCCTCCGGTGGTGAGATCAGAGCTGGTAGAGCCCTCGCCCCTAAAGCGAGTGGATGGGAGGGGGCTATTGCTTACAATGCAATATACTAAAGTGAATTCCTTCACTATGTAACGGGTGAACGGCATCGGTTTGGTACAAGAGAGTGCACATATGCGCAAAATACCAATAAGCCTAAGATCTCGCGCTTGAAGAAAGCACAACATTGTACACAACCCCTCCCCTAAGCTTGACCACCTCTATGTGAAGAAACCCTTGTTCGAGTTCTTCCTTGCTCTATTCGATATGCGAGATCACCCTCAAAGTAAGAAAGCGACCATAGCTAGAGCTTGCAACCAGTTAGAAATATGCTCTTTCATTATGCAGGATATTTAGCTAAGTCGTCTTCCAGTTATCTTGATTATGCTTATTTTGCCTGATAGTATGCTTATGTCTTTAAGATAGAGTATGCTTCCTGTCTTCATCTTACCGGATATTGAAGGTATGCCCTGTCTAGCCATAGTATAATTAGAGATAGAGATCGGTATTATAATGTAGGCTTCTTTTCCCCATACTAGAAAATAGGAATAACCTCAAGTCCGACAACTCCAAACAATAAAAGGGAGAAGCGACCGGAAGGGAGTAGGTGAGTTGTTAGACTCTGGAAGTAGTACCCTGCTGGATTTTAGTCTCTTATATATTATGTCAATTCTCACCTTTAACTTACTATTTATCTTGCTACACTCGATTCTTCCTGCTTAACTGGTTCTCTCCCAGTCCCGATGCATCTCCGATTGAATCCTTCTCTTTGATAGCGTGAAATGAACTCTTACGACTAGGGTTGCGACCCACAACTGCGCCTGGGTTGTAAATAGTGAGTCTCTCTTAGTCCCTCGCCATATTACAGGTTCTCGTTAGCAAGGCTCCACAAACAATGGAATAGCTTCGTGGTGTGGTGCCTTGGTGAGCTCGATACCAGGATATCCAATCACACCATCGATAGCTAAGGATTATCCTCCTAGTACTCACTTATGAGAGAGTAGACACCATCCTATCATATTTCTGGATTTCGTTTATTACATCAAAGATTCAAAATATACTCGTTTACAATTTGATAACAGACATGAGTGAGACCAACAAATAGATAGAGACGAATAGATGAATTGAACCGATGGCAACGAGTCAAGTCCTTGTCTTTATACCTCTTTTGAACGAACCCGAGCCTATCAATGGAATGCGCTGAGCGAAATCATATTGAATACTTCGAGGTTGCAAAAGAAGAGGAATAAACCATACCGAGCGAAGAACCATACTGGAAAGCTGTATTGAATCATACCGAACCAAGGTCAGCCTATGTGATATAACACAGGGTTTCCTACAATCTGTTGACTTTTTTATGTCATTTTGATCCAGCGAAAATTCCATTTTTAGTGATTTCATTTCACCACTAGGCTAGCTAATACTTGATTGAACGGTCTCACATGGTCTCACTTTCTTTGTTCGGTAGGTATTCTTATCCTTCCCATAGTCTTGTTGTAGTTAAACCAGAAGAACTCCACTATACCATAACCATAATCTTCCTATCTTTGCCCACCCTCCCTTTGTCCGGTACCCAGAGAATTGACAGAAGAGAGTAGAGCGCCTCTAGGAATAATCCTTAGCTCATACACGGGGTAGGGAATTAGACTGCTATCGATCCGGGATTAGATGAGCACCGGAATGAATGCTTTCATCAAGATAAGTTTCATTCACACTGGAATGTGAACAAAGCACACCAAGAGAAAGATAGATATTTCATATAGCACTAGAGAGATTTATTAGATCATGATATACCTCTGTCAATGTGGGGATTGTCCGACAAAACTAAGTCTGATACTTGTCTGGTTGTCTCCTGCTTCAAACGCACACCTCTCCCTAACGGTCGAGCCAGCTACCTCTTTCCTTTCCGATGATAGATATAAATTGCACACCTTTCCGCTGCTCCCACTGTCTACGAAGCCTTCTGGCTGTGTCATGTACACTCACTCTTCTAAATCACCATTTAGAAAAGCTATCTTGACATCCATCTGCCAGATTTCGTAGTCATGGTATGCAGCAATGGCAAGTAGGATGCTGATGGACTTAAGCATAGCGACAGGAGAAAAGGTTTCATCATAGTCGACGCCAGGTTGTTGACGAAAACCTTTTGCTACAAGTCAAGCTTTGAAAGTCTCAACTTTTCCATCTACACCAATCTTCTTTTTGAAAATCCACTTGCTCCCAACGGGTTTTACCCCTTCAGGAGCAACTTCCAAGTCCATACTTTGTTGGTGTACATGAATTCCATCTCGGATCGCATAACATCCAGCCATTTTATAGAGTCTCCACTTGTGATGGCTTGCTCGAAACTAGTTGGGTCATCATCTTCCATGATGCAATCCTCGCTCCCACCGTCTATGGGAAAACCGTGGTATCTCTCATGTGGATGAGGAACCCTACTAGATCTGCGGAGTGGCTGGGGTTCGTTGGGTACTATTGGATCCTCTGGTTCCACCAAATCGTCAGTTGCAGTCTGTGCTGCTGGAACTTCTTCCAGTTCTACCTCATTGCCACTAATTTCTTTTATAAGAAATTCCTTTTCTAAAAAGATGGTATGTTGAGCAAAAAACACCTTTTGTTCTTCAGTGTGGTAGAACATATGCCCTCACGAATGTTTGGGATATCCTATAAACTTGCACAGAACTGACCTTGCCTCGAGCTTGTCCGGATTTCGCTTTTTGACATAGGCCGAACAACCCCATATCTTAATGAAATTAAGACATGGTCTCTTCCCATTCCATGTCTCATATGGAATGGTAGGCACAGATTTGGTCCGAACTCTATTCAATAGGTATACAGCTGTCTCAAGCGCATATCCCCAAAAAGAAATAGGTTTCTCAGTAGTACTCATCATAGAGCGCACCATATCTAATAGGGTGTGATTCCTCCGCTCCGATACACCATTGTGCTGTAGTGTATACGGAGGAGTAAGCTGAGAGAGAATCCCATTCTCTTTTAGATAATCACGGAATTACGTGCTCAAGTATTCTCCTCCCTAATCAGATCGAATGACTTTAATACTTTTGCCCGTCTGGTTTTCAACTTCGCACTTATATTCCTTGAATTTCTCAAAAGCTTCAGACTTGTGTTTCAACAAGAACACATGTCCGAACCTTGAGAGATCATCGGTGAATGTAATAAAGTACGAAAAACCATTACTGGCATGTGTAGACATAGGACCGCATACATCACTATGTATCAGCCTCAAGAGTTCAGTAGCTCTTTCTCCGTGTCCAGTAAACGGAGTTTTGGTCATCTTGCTTTTGAGACATGACTGGCAGGTTTCATAAGATGAAAATTCGAACGGATTCATATATCCATTTTTATGCAACTTAGCCAGTCTTGTCGCATTGATATGACCTAGACTATAATGCCACAAGAGGGTTTCGTTCATTTCTGAACTTTTCCTCTTGTTTGTGTTCTGTATGTTCAGAACTGTACTTTGATTCAGAACGTATATACAGTTACATAACGTACCAAATCCAATCAACACTTGATTTTGAAAAATGTTCATAACATTATCCTCTAATGTGAAATTATATTTTTCTTTAGATAGTAAAGAAACCGATATAATATTGCACATCATTTTTTATACATAATAACAGTCGTTCAGAACCAATGTATTACCAGTTGGCAATACAATGTGATATTCGCCAACTGCCTTGGCTGTAACAATTGCACCATTCACTACTGTTATAGATTTATCATATTTTCCCAGTTCTCTACCTTTTTTTAGCCCATGTAACAAATTACACACGTGGGATCCTGATCCGGTATCCAATACCCTGGACGTAGAACAAACTGAGAAACAGTTCTCGGTAACGAACACACCCGAAGAAGATGCATCAATATGTTGTTTCTTCGTTAAGGTGGCGCGGGAATCCTGATATTTCCCTATTCCTAAGGAACCAATGTTTCCCAGCTTAGTATAATAAGCGGGTTCGGTCAATACATCCATATTATTATCTTGATTAAGGCGTGACATTAGTTGCTGCCTGGAGAGAGAGAGAAGGAAACGCATTAACATGCGCTCTTTGCAAGATTAGATTGGTTATTATCTTATCTAATTAGGATGGCTCCCACTGTTTTTATCAAATCTTCCTTCAAACCATAAAAGGTAAGATTATCCGGGATTAATTACACCCTACAGGTTCGCCAATCGTTCGGCCAGGCAGGTATCGGTACTCTGAGGGAGGTTCCCCGTGCTTTCGCATGGACCTAATTAAAATAAACCTCGTTTTCCTATATGCATAACCCCGTTGACACATTTCTAGACACCTACTGGATTAGCTAATTGTAAAGTGCAAGACTCTCGCAGGAGTAACTCTTACTCGCAGTGGGTATCGGAATCCAACTATCATATAAAAGGTATGCAATCTCATTGCAAATTTCAATACTTGGAATTCCCGATAATGTTTTTACCCCTAGCATCCTATGACCTTGATGGAGGTCAACAAATCATAGGCCGCTAGTCATATTCAACCCGTTCATTTCTTGATTTAATTAAACCCACCCGTATGACCCTTGACGGAGGTCAACAAGGCCGTATGACTAACCTAATCCAATCGCATCAAATACGGCAGATAAGCACTAATCAGCTACCACACACTACGCCTTGACGGAGATCAACAAACGCAGCACGAATACTAAATAGTACTTATCTGAAATGACGGAGGGCTACACAGGTTTTTAAGAAAACCATGAGTGTAATGAACTTGATATCGTTGTAGAATTTAATGATTTTGAAAAGGAGCATTTTTTAGGCTTTTGCTAGTTTCGCTAAAGAGGTCACTCCCGGTGAAGGGATCTCGGCTCTTTCCTCATCGAATGAGGTGATGGATATTCAGGAATACTACTATGCAAAGCAAGAACTAGAGAAGCTGTCAAAAGACAAAACCGAGTGGGTTGTAGCAATTGCTAGTTTCGCTAAAGAGGTCACTCCCGGTAAAGGGATCTCGGCTCTTTCCTCATCGAATGAGATGCTGGATATTCATTAAGGAATACCACTATGCAAAGCAAAACTAGAGCTAGCTTGTTTAAAAAATTTGATTCTACAACATCTTTAGGTTTCTTTCTCATTAATCTCATTAATGAAGTCCCATCATTTAATATTTCCTAAACATTACAGAAAAATGAAACGAAAATAGAACGTACGTTTATGCCATCCGCATTCGCCAGTGGGCCCCGTCATGTACCGTTAGGTTACTTAACTACCAGCAGAGCGGGGGCTGGACTAGCATGGGTGCAAAATATAAGCAATGTTTATTATATATCATATATATAATATAACATTCGTCTCATGCAGTAATATGATCACATCACAGAACCAAGCAGCAGAAGCAACATATGAAATATTGGATATACTAGGATTTCCGTGTTTTAAATTTAGCCAGTTGTGTAAAACACGGATTCCACAGCCGTGAAGAATAGCCAAACCCATATTCCTAAACCCTTACGAGAGCGGTAAGTAACCCTACCAATTCTAGAGTTAGGAGACCCGGTCTCAACTCCTTGAGATGGTCTTCCACTGGACTCTAGAACCCGGTTACTTGTGCTTCCCTCCTTGGGTATATCCTAATGCGGAAAAATAAATAATATACATCAATGGTGACATCATCCTCAACCCGGAAGTGCCCCAATAAAAGAATATTACATACAGATTTTACATGAATGAAAATAAAAACCCGCATCTCACATAAAACACCCCGGCTATTCTTACACGACGATCCAATAAATCATATCAACAGCAACACATAATATCACATGTCATCAATGTAAGTAAATATGCGTATCCCGAAAGCTCGTTGACATATAGCAACGAGATCGGGACACCCCACATATTATACTTACGGTCGCAGAAAAGAAAATGGAAAACTACAATAATTAGAATTCGTATATTTTTAGACATCATAAACCCGGAATATCTCATATTCCGGATTTCATGTCTAACCTATAAATATTGTATTTTAGTCTCAAATTGAAAATACTTTTCAATTATTTTAGTCGGGTAATTCAACAGGATTCCCGACTACATTATCAAATACTCATCGGAAACTTCAGCAGATGGCCGCACCCCCGATGTCGTCAACAAGTGCACTAAGGCGAAACACCGTGGTCGTAAGCACCCGAGTGGGTGCTTTTGGCAACGGGGTTCTCCTACAGTCACTTGGTCGCGGCTATGGGGCGTGGCTGTCTACTAGAGTTACCCGGCGAGTGTTCGCGTACAATACGCGATAGCGACGGAGTTTTGATCCGAATCAAAACTCCGTGACAACCGATTAATCGAGACCAATACACTGGGTTTATAATATACTAACTAGTTTTCACAAAACTAATTATTTAGATTCTAAATAATGTATCGCATATCATCAAGATCTGTACAACGTTAAACTTTTCGATCGATTTAGCAAACACCCACAAAATCCAGAGATCTCAACAACTTGAGAATCAATAAAAATACCCAGAGAGTGCAAAATATAGAAATAGAGTAGCACAGAGAAAATGAGCACCCAACTCCTTAAAAGTGCGGCAGAACCGCGGCCAAACAGGGGTTTGGGCCACGGTTCCGCGGTCGTTTGAATGAGTTGGGGTCTCAAATTTTCTGGGGCTCCATTAAAAACCCTACACGATTTTTTGGATATTTATAATTACGAAAATTCCAACGTTTGAAAATTTTGACAGAAAGCATAAAAACCCGGGTGTTTCGAAAACCGATCGAACACTTTAACATCGTAAAGACCTACCCAAATGTTCTAACTTGGCTCTAATACCATGAAAGTCTACCATAGCACCATCATGAGGTTTTATTAGTATCAAGCATGCCAAATTTTAAAAAAATTTAGTGCTAAGTTAGACTAAACAAGATCTTTACTAGAATACTTAGGTTTTGCTATGATGATATGAATTACCAGAGAGAAGGAAAAAATGTTATACCCTCGTAGATCGAGTCCTTCTCTTCTTTAGCTCCGGGTTGTGGTCCACGCGACTCCACTAAGCTCCTCTTTGAGTTGAAGGGGCCTCCTTCATGATTTTCGCGCCGAAGACGATCCACCCGAAATCCCTCTAGCTCAAGTTCCCTCTACACTAAACTCTTTTAGTGTAGGAAACACGCTACACTTGATCGCTAGTCAAGTGTAGGATGATAAAGTAGGGGTTTTGAAAGCTCACAAGGGATCTCACAAACTCAATGATTCACATCACATGTGAGGGTTTTGAGCTTGGAGATGAGGTAAGAAAATTTAGAGAGCAAGAGCTCAAGAAAATGGCTAAGGCGAAAAATAACCAAGTGAAGAATGAATGATCAATGGCTACTCACTTATTCAGGCATGGAATAAATTGCAATTCTAAATTGCAACCATACTTGAATAGTGAGTCAAGACCAATATAAAATGATAAAAACCATGCCTTAGACCATACCCAAAATATCTCTTCATTTTACACCTCATTTTTCTATTTTCTTAAAATAGAAAATTACTTCATATATATATATATATATATATATAAAGCAATTAGTGAGCTAATGATATTAGTTAACATATAATTATATCAAATATAAATATACATCAAATTAAATCAACACTTGATTTAATAATCCGGTTATATCACATATGACCGACTAATATCATTTATCTGTCTATCACATTATCAAATCAACACTTGATTCGATAATCTGGTTATATCACATATAACCTCACCGATAACAGATAACTGTCATATTATAATACGGTATCACATACTCGTATTTAATCAGGCCCACGCACATATCAACATATGTGCCCTACTTCGTTTCGCTTGAACCAGAAAACTTCTGTGTGGGACTCTAAAGACTCGTCAATACGCCAGCAGTATGTGATGATCACATCAGTCACCCACAAGCCGTCAGCGGTACTAGCTAGACGTAACGACTACCTGGGTATTGAGCGATATGAAGATCAACAAGCAAGCTCGTCCATACTCTCCATGAAGCCTATCAGTAACACTGATTCTCCTTTCGAGGGAGATCCTTTCTAGAGTCATCCGCCAGCCATAAGGATGAAAGTGTGAAAAGCGGGTCAAAACTACTGTACAATCCGGTCTCTTCATCTGATATGTCGCATATCATATCTAGGGGTGGTAAACGTCAGCCTCCAGTAACGTGATAAGTCATGCCGATGTCTGGCCTATAACGGTTCGAGAAACTACTGATAAATCTTATCAGTAAATCTCAGCTGCGGCCCTGGACAAGGATTTCCAGTTATAGCTAATCGAGCACAGCGCAACATCAACCCCCAATACCGGGAGAGACGAAACCCCTCCTATCGCTCATTACCTTCATGTGATTCGGGAATGTACCCAAAATCCACCTATTTGCACATCTCCTTTGAGCGTGGTAGGGTGGAAATCAAAGCACAGTGGGAGCCACACAAGACTCTATGACGATCTCGGGTCTACAGACTAACATGTACCAGTGTCACCGGAAAACTGCTATCTGACGATAGGTATACTACCAATCCTCGGCGAGTCCTGTTCGGTGTACCCATTTTCCAATGAGCACTTGTGTACAATCTTTAATATCACACACCAATGGTTGTGGGATCAACCATCGCCCTTTAAGGGACAAGAAATGTACACACTACTCTGCTCTGGAATATCGATGCCCTAGCTTGATATCCCCTTGATTAGGAACTGATTAAAGGATGTGCTTTTGGACCACCCTGGTCCCACTAGTATGATCTCATCATAATCCTGGTAAGGGCTTTATCAACGTGTGAGAGCAAGACAGTAAAGAATACCAGTCAACATGTTAAGATAAAGAGTAACCAGATAGCATACTATCATGTTGAGCAAGAAAGTCCTCTATATATATGTCCAAGCATCCACTATAATATACATCAATATACAATAATGGCCTCCAGGGCATACATATTCCTAACTCCTACCACGGCTCAAAAGAGTCGTGCAAACAGGTTTTAGTTGGGTACAGTCCTGAGCCACATGGAGGCAGTGGTCGACTGTCAGGGATTTGTCTCTCCTGGTATAAGAGTCGATGTCGCGCTGTATTCAGTTGGCTATCACCAGAAATCCGTAGCCATGGTTTTCTGATAGTTGATCAGTAGTATCTCAATTGGTGATGAGCTTGACTCAGACACGACTTATCGGGTTAGTAGGGGTCTGACGTTATCCACCTCCTAGACCCGATATGCGATACTCTTTGACGAAAAGACCAGACTGTATGGAGATTGTCACATTCAAGCTCAGTAGGGTAAGATTGTACTTGATTGTCAACCCCCTTTCGACAAGTACCTGGATAGCCATTATGTACAGCTAGTGCCGCTGACGTGCTTGTGGTTAAACCCACTTCCAGCGTATTGTCGAGTGTTTAGAGTTCCACACAGAGGGTTTTTCCCGGTTCATGCGACAAATGTAGGAGCCGTATGTTGGTACGTGCAGGGGTCCGATTAAATACGTGTACGCAATACACAGACTTTAATCAGACGGTTGATATTACTAGCTAGTTTAGGATTAAGCCAGATTATTAAATCAGGTTTTGATTTAATAATTTGTATATGTATTTGGATACATATATTTTAGTATTATTGTTCACTATTTATTTTCTCTCTTTGGTGCTATCCGTATTTTTATACAGATACGCGTATATGTAGCGATACATATACCAGGTGAAGTATTCCGTATTTATATGGAAATGCTTCTAAAAGAAGGACACCTTATATTTATTTTTTTATTTTAGAAAAATAAAAAGGAATAAGGTGGAAAGGAGGAATTAATGAAGCATGGTTTGAAGGGATGGCTTGGATTGGCTTGTGCATTTATTATGCACTATTGCATCATGGTTGCAAGACTTGATAGCTATTCTTTCATTCATTTTTCACTTGTTTTGGTTTTTGCCTCTATACTTGAGTTTATGCTCCATGAGCTCATGCTTCCTCTCTTCCTTCACCTTCTTCTTCTTCTTGCTCTCCATTTTTTAGCATGGTTCAAGGGAGAAAATTTAGTTAAGTATTCCTATATCACCGATCATCCAAATCTAGCGAGTTTGGATCGTCGGTTAGAGCCTCCTCCGCATTCTCTCGGGTGGATCGTCTTCAGCAAGGGTGGTCGATTCTCAAACACGATCCCGACGGTTATGAACTTGGAGGGGTCTTCCACAATTTGGTGGACACGTTTTCTCAACCTATAGCACTTGTAGATTAGCTAGTTTAGGTATATGGTTCGAATCCTGGATCGTACGGGAGTCCGGTGCTCGGTAGAATTTTTGTTTTTCGCTTTCGTCTCGGCCGCGGTTTCCACGGCGCGGGCACCGGATCCCAACAGTAGGACCGCTCCCGCCTCCGTTGTGGAGGATGGGACGGCCGGTGCTGGGCTCGTCGTGGTTATCGCTTACCATTTAATCGAAAGCGGAAGATCAACTTTTTGGATGAAAAAGCCTCTCGTTTCCCACAAACGGCGTCAACTGATAGAGCTTCGAATCTCACTCAGATGTTGTCTTCCATCTTCGTGATGTTAGCGGTGCTGAACGATTAAGATTTGATGTGAGGGTTGAATGTATGGATCTCAATGGGTCGTCGGTTGCCCGTTAATACCGACTTACCTGCAAGGGAAGTCCCGGGGTGGGAAACCACTGTAGGACCCTCCGACAATCAAGTAAGTACCGAGAAATAAAGGATGGACAGCGGCGTATTGGAATGAGTTCGAGTTACCTCAATCATATGGAAGAGAGGGTTTATAGCGGTCGCATGGAGTAAACCGGCACGAGATTCTTGCCGTCCGTTACGTCCCTGCGTCACGTTCGTGTTGGTGGAAAAGTACCGAGGTAAGTCCCCAAGGTATCCTACTTACTCCAGCTTTGTAGCCCCTCAAGAATCTAGCGGGTCATGGAGACGACACGTTATCTGCCACGTGTCGTGACCTGGGAAATTCTCACTTATGAGCCTCATCAGTCTGTGTATATATATGAAGTTAGAAATGGATAAAATATATATTTACGCATGCCCTGAAAAGGATTTTAAGTGGCGTTGTGACTGGAGTTTGCAAGTCTTGTTGTTTTGTTAATTAGTTGGAATCCCATCAACATCAATTTAATCTTTTGGTTAATAACTATATTTTGTTTTATTCTTTTACATAGAAGTCCATATACTTATACATTTGCAAAAGTTTTATTAGATGGTAACTTTAATAACTTGTCTCGAATATATATATGTTGAATTACTAACTAATGATTATACAATCAATTTACAAGTGTTTCGTTTCTTAATAAATATTTTGGCATAAGAATTATTTTTTTTTAAATGGTTGCTCACAATCTAACTTAAAGGCATCATTGCACTATAAACCCTATTTTGTTATATTCGTTTACATAAAACTAAATGTTGTTTTGTGTGTGTGTGTGTATGCAAAAGTATCCGGAATGTAAAGCGGAAAACTTTTCTAAGATATATGGTTGGATTATATGCTTTGAATTTTATTGGGAAAAAATTTTATAAGTGTTTTTATCATTAATAAAATTCTTTATATATGATAATTCACAAATTAAAATAAATAACTTTAAATGTTGTCCGCGATGATTTTATCTTCTTAAACTTTTCGGCATGCTTCACGTTATGGCTTCATCAGACTTATATGGTAAAATTTTCGCCCCATCCAACAAAAGGTTCCGGATTTGTCACTGTTCATGGGTCTCTTAGGTGCGTGGGGTGTGTATTGTATGCATAGGTTAGGAACGGCCAGTGCAAAAAAAAAAAAATTAGGCAACTATTTTGCAATTTAGCATTTGTTCTACATTAAAGTGCAAATGAAGCATGTTTCATATGCTGTACCAAACAGCTCGGTAGGGCCTTTTATAGGTCCAGTCAAAATTTGCTGCCGGCCCAATTTCTCGCCGTTTTTCACGTGGAGAATATCAACATAAACTAACGGCAGTGTAATCTGTGAAGGGCCTTGTAGGCCCCATCCCGCATGGACTTTTTATTCCACAGATATTGGATCCACCAAAACACTTCGCCCGAAAACCGGCCAGATCCAACCCGAAATAGAAATACCGGGTCCTTTGTGATACCCGTACCCATTCTAGTGTTGGACAATATCTACATGTTTTACTATAGAGCCGAGCTTGAAAACATATCTAAGTTGACCTCGGTTTGTATTTGAACTTGACTCGTTCACGGCTTTGATTTGTTTCGCACAAATTATATCTAAGCCCCGGTTGAGTATGGCTCACGATTAGCATAGCATAGCGGTAATCGAATTAGTTATATTATCAACTCATCCTATAAGATATATTGTATATTTAATCCAAAATTGTGTTTTTATATACACTATATTGATGTTCTTCTTGTTGAAACATATAATTAAGATATTTAAACATTTGATTTGATATCTGCTCTAATGTTTAAATTTTGAATTGCTTACGGTAGACATGCAAAGATCGCGACAACAAAAAAAGCGGGACTTAACAAGTATTTAGCATGCAGACAAGTAAATTTTAGCAAATGCATGAAGCTAGATAGGGATATTGATAAAATTCAGATTGTTGTGCTTGATTGTGAAGTGAATGAATCCTACCTTCTCATTTCTTATTAGATTGCAAGAATTATTCTAAGGTTTCAGGAACTGATGAGGCTCATGAACGGGAACATCCTAGATTGCGACACGTGGGAGATGATGTGTCGTCAGCGCATATCTTCTGGACTCCTGGGGGCTACGACGGGGAATCAGTGTGACACATTACGAGACGTCCTCGGCACCCCGTGATGAGGTGGCACCCGACCTTTCGGAAAAGCCTCCCCGTAGTACCCCCCATATGCGCTTAGACAACCGAGACTTCTCGACCTCCTCGATCGACTCCGTGCTATCTACAGCTGAAACTTCTCGGCCTCCCTGACAAACCCGAAGCACGGAGCCCAAGCGTCCCCATAACGGCTCCGCGTATCTCGCCAGAACAAGATTTCCGCCGCTCCACGTCCCGCGTCCCACGTTGGCACGTTTCTCCGTTAACAAGCATATCTCGCTATTAATGGGTGTTTACCCCAATCAGAGCAAAACTCTGTTCAAATTCCAAGACGGGAAATGAAGCAACGCTTCTGTTTCCCCCGATCAGAGCAAAGCTCTGTTTTGAAATTAAATTAAAAATTAAAGTTAAAATAAATGAAGCAACGCTTCAGCTGACCTGCGCTGCGCGACACGTGGCAGCGCAGTTGCGCTGCGCTCTGCGCTGCGCGACACGTGGCAAGCGTAGGTGCGCTTGCGCCAAACAGAAAAATTCTGAAAGATCTTTCTGATCTTGCTAAAACAAGAAAATTGTCTTCTGTAAAACAGAAGCGCTTTGATCAAAGATCCAACGGTAGGGAAAAATCCCTAAATCACTCAGAGAAAAATCTCTTTAACTATTTTAACAAACTAATTGACACTATAAAAAGACCCCTAGACTCCAAGTCTAAAACACGGAAAAAACAGAGACAGAAACACAGAAAACAGAGAGAGAGCTCCTCTAAAGAATTTTGAGAAGAACTCAAAAAGAGAAAAGGTAAATCCTTTGAATAAAGAAGAATTTCTTCTGAAAAGATCATTGATCTAAGAAAAAGATCAAGGATCTTCAATAAAAATATAATAAGAACAAAGGCACTGCCTTTTAATGAACCACTGGTTCTGAAATCTTAAAAGATTCTTTTTTTGAATCCAAAATTGGATCAAGATATTAAAACAGCGCCTTACACTTGTAAATCTGCACTGTTGCGCTCTTGGGTTGGCGCAACCTACCAGAGAGCGCCACGTGTCAGCTCCAGAACAACTTGCACTATGCGCTTTAAAAAAGAGCATTGCTCTCTAAAATTGGCGCAAGCCACCAGAGAGCGCCACGTGTCAGCTCCAGAACAACTTGCGCTATGTGCTTTTAAAATAGAGTACTGCTCTCTGAAATTGGCGCAACTCACCAGAGCGCGCCACGTGTCAGCAGCGCAACAGCGCAGCGCACTGGCACAGTGCACTGCGCTAACTGCGCTTGCGCTCATCAGAGCGTGACACGTGTCACCTCCGCATGCGCTTGCGCTCATTAATTGGCGCAAAGTGCCTGACAGGCCGCGTGGCACTCTGTTAGTTTAATCAATACTCTGCATTATTTAAAGAAGGGCTGAGCCCAATTAAAAAAAGGCCTAATAAAATGCCATGCATCATTTTAAAAAGGGCAGAGCCCAAACAAAGGTCTGTCAGACCAAAACAGATGCTCTGTATCATAAAAATAATGGGGCAGAGCCCAAATCAAATAGGCCTCACAGGCCAAAATAAAATGCAGTGCATTATTAAACGGGGGCAAAGCCCTAGCATAGGCCTAATAGGCCAAAGATAAATAAAATGTTGAACGTTCTCAACTGGACTTAACCCAATTCTGACCGTAAGTCCTCAAATTAAATTGACTGAGCACGGCTGCTCTCTTAAATCAATTTACACCTGGTTCAAGGGTACATCTCTGAACTCCTCTGACACCTATTGTTGTAATCCTTCAACGTCGTCAGAGAGGTGATGGGTCCCGACGGCCATACATGTAATGGACCACCACGTTCTTAAACTGGCAATGGACCACTATGTCCCTAAACTGGAACAATAAAGCCAATTGGTCTCTTGTCGAATCCAAACGATCCCTTAACAAATGTTTAAGTTGATCTTAGCCTCAAACATAGCTAACGTGTCCTTAAACTAATATCCGTCCCCAAAATGGGAATGTTGGACCAGTATGTCTCTAAACTGGAACAATAGAGCCAATTGCTCTCTTGTCGGATCCAAACGATCCTGTTAAGTTGATCTTAGCCTGGAGATTAGGCTAACGTATCCTTAGCAAACGTTTAAGTTGATCTTAGCCTCAAACACGGCTAACGTATTCTTAAACCAAAACCCCAAACCAAAATCTAAGAAAATACGGATTTGGACTAATCCACGTCCTATGGGTGATGACATAAATTAGTCCCCGTATACGATCCATGGGCAACCACAAACAAAACAAACACCCACGACACGAAGTGAAATTATGGAGAAGGAGAAAGTTGTTACCGCGATGCGGTGGCGTAATTAACTGCAGGGGCTTGCGCCTGCAGGGAAGAGCGTCCCCACAATCAAAAAACCCTCAAGCGAGGGGGAATCTGACGAAATCTACTACATCGGCCGCATCCGTCTAAACCTCCGATGCACGGTGCCATAAATCAACTTGGCATCTTCGGAGAGGTGGACGGATAAAACCAAATAGCATCTGCCCCGAATCTCAGGCAAGACGTCCCTACGTCGTCTTGGCCGCCATTCAGAGGGGAACAGATTCTGGCACGCCCGGTGGGACCTCTTCCTCTTTCCACTCCACACTTCGTGTGTCGTGTTCACGAACGAATCGCGGTTTGCTGTGGTTGCCTGTGGGTTTGGGGTACTAAGATTTGGTGTCTTGCTTTTTGCAGAAAATAGAAGATCAATGGCTTCAAACTGCACTTCCTGCAACTGCAACTCTCGCCCTGTCCTTGCTGGAGGAGTGACTTATGGGCCCCAAACGGCCTCCCTTTTCAAGATGCCAGTGGAGCAGGTAACTCAAGCCATCGCTGGACTATTCTTTGGGACCATGCTCCCACCGATGAGCTTCAATGCCATAATGACGTTGCGAGAAGCCCCAAAGAAGTCGGTCTTTGATCGGCTTACCACTGCCGTGACCCCTCTCAACGGGTCGCCCAACTTCAATACCTCAGTTTTCAACAGACTGGGTCAGAATGTCTACAAGCCCGCGATACCCGAAGCTGCCATCCCAAAGCGGATAGCCATCCCGGCTCAAGCGGACGAAATCATTTGAAAGGCTCCTCCTTCCAAGAAGTCAGTCTTTACAAAGCTGGCCATTCCGGTTGCTTCTCCAGGCGAGCTCCTCATTACTGCTTCCCCTGCCCAGAAGTCTGTTTTTGACCAGTTGGATACCGCTTCTCAACGGACATCAGTCTTCAACAGGCTGACGCCAGCAACAGCCCCTCACCTGGATAGGGGGCAAGACAAAACCATCCCCATCACCAAACCAACACCATCGGCTCGACATGCTCGACGTCGCCATTGGCGCCGAGTGAGGAGGGCTGGGGGCAACTCCCCCTCTGGGATAACTCCGCCAGCTCCAACGGTGGGGATCGTTGCTGCTATTTCAACCGGGAACAGCTTTGAATTGCTGAACACGGTGCGCAGAAACTCTCCTACTGCGGTGTTAAAGTGAACTCCTTCACCTGTAGAGAATACTCCAGAGAAGAAGCTGGAGCAGCCCCCTCGACGGCTGTCCTCTAAAATTTACAAGGTTTGGCGACAGGTCCAAGAGTCGGTGATTGATCAAGACTATCTCCGCCGACAGAAAAAGATGAAGGTTCGGCAGGAGAAGGGCTACTCTGTCAAGCCAAAAAAAAGCAACAGCTGGTTGGGTGCCCACTGCAACGGCACCCTCAACGTCAATCGCTCAAAAGAAAAGGAGGCCGCAAAAAGCCCCTGTGAACATGGCGAACCGTAAAAGCACTGAGCACAAACGCCCCCAAGTCTAGGGGCATAGTGGTGCATATTGTTCATATGGCATCCGGGAAAGAGGATAGCCGCGCTTCGATGGGTCACCGACCGCTCACCCGATCCGTGACAAAATCCCAGGAGCAGCAACAGAAGCTTCAGGAAATGCTGACGCAAATGGCTGCACTTACCGGGCCAAAAGAAAGCCCGGAGGCATCATCAGAGCAGCGTCACGAACAAGAAACTGATGCCGACTTCTTACGCAGAGTCCTTGAAAAGAAGGACAGAGAAGCCGCAGAGCAAGCGGCTAACATAAAGCAAATGGCGCTTCTCTTCCAAGATATGGTAGGGATGATGTTACAGCCGGACCTTCCAGCTGATGACCCTCCGATCATTATTGAAGACGGTAAAGAGGAGACATCTAATCCTCCGCCGGCTCTTTCAGCAGCCAAGGAGGAAACCATTTCCAAAGCTCCACTAGACGACTATATAGCTCAGCAGATACGAATTCATCAGGCGAATGAAGCGGCTGGGCAAGTTGTTAAAACTGGACGACCCTATCCGGGCTGGTATGACCAAATCACTTACCCGCAGGGATACACGATCCCTAAGTTCCACGTATATAAAGGAATGGGGAATCCCCATCAGCATGTTGCTCAATTCAGGGCCTTATACGGCAACACTGGAGGCGACGACAAACTGCTGCTTCGCCAATTCGTCGGCAGCCTATCGGAGACGGCCTTTGAATGGTATTCGGAGCCACCTAACGACTTTATCAAAACATTTGCGGAGATGGAGCTACTGTTTACACAAAGATTCGCGAGTGCTAGTGAACGCATCCCGATAATAGCACTGATCAATGCCAGGATAAGGCCAGGAGAAACGTGGGTCCAATACGCAACACGATGGCGGAACCTATGGTCAAAATGCGAACAACGCATCGAAGAAGCACCTGCGGTAGGCATGTTCGTGGGCACTCTTGATCCGCAAGCGACCATCTCGCAATTCATGATGTTCTTCAGGCCGACCACCTTCCAGGCTTTGATCGACAAATTAGCCCAAATGGACCAGATAGGCCATGGACCGTCTCTTCCAAAACCGGACTCTCGAAATAAGAAGAGGAAAGGAAAAGCGACCGTCGTCGCCAATGCTCAACAACAGCCAAGCAACTTGAAGCCGGTTGTCCGTCGAAACAATATGCGTCCACGCGTATCCCTCGAGGAGAGGCTAGGACGTCCTTACTCATTTCCTCAAAATAAAACGAGAAGACTGTTCGAGCTGGCACTGCGCAACAGGCTCATCAATCTGCCAGATCCAAGACGCCCGTTGCAACCAAACGACGTCAATGATCCCAATTACTGTCCCTACCATCGAGTGTTGGGTCATCCGATTGAGGATTGCTACGTCTTCAAAAACTGGATTGAAGACCAATACCAACAGGGCAAGTTCGTCATCTCCGAAAACTGGAAGGTGAACCTGCCACAACCGCACGCTCCGAGAAAGATGGACACGCCAGGGGCATCATGCTCAGTCATAGAGAAAGCTCCATAGACCGAAAAGTCAGTAAACTAGAGATTCGCCTCAAATACGGCGACAGTGGACCGAAATGTCCTTAAACTAACGACGGACCACTACGTCCTAAAACTAGCTGTAGACCGAAACGTCGTTAAACTAACAATGGACCGCAATGTCCTAAAACTTGCAAATGACCGAAACGTCTTTAAACTACTACCGCAGCATCCTCAGGCCGGCGTGGTAATAAAAAAAATAAAAAATAAAAAAAACGGTATGTCCATGAGCAAAATGGGCACGGATGAAAACCCGAAAGGGCTCCGTGAGTAAAAACAGCAGGGCTGCCGGCGAGTGTTTGTGAAAACCTGAAAGGGCGCAACCTCGTTAGAAAAATAAAAAGAATAAAAGAAAAAAAGAAGAAAGACGGTATGTCCATAAGCAAAATGGGCATGGATGAAAACCCGAAAGGGCTCCGTGAGTAAAAACAGCAGGGCTACCGGCGAGTGTTTGTGAAAACCCGAAAGGGCGCAACCTCGATAAAAGACACTTACAGGGTCCTCTCGACCTTGTAAGGAGAAACCACCCGCGTGAGATCCTTACGACTCACAAAGGAAGCAACACACTTAGGGATCCTCACGATTCCTAAGGAGAAATCACACTTGCGAGATCCTCACGACTCGTAAGGAGAACTCTCTTATGGGACCCTCACGGCTCATAAGATTTGAAAGTCTTAAATTACAGAGACCTGAACCTATTCTTAAGCAACCCCCACAACTTTCGATAGTGCCCTACAAGCGGCTCAATACTGACCCTTGTATACAATCCACGGGCGCGAATAAACATTTCCCTAACTAAGTCCCACCCGTGACTGGGGATATGTCCATACGGTGAACAACCCTTGTAAGTCCTCTCGACTTATAAGGAGAAAACCCTTTTGTAAGATCCTTACGACTTACAGGGGAACATACACTTAGGAGTCCTCACGATCCCTAAGGAGAAAACACACCTACGAGATCCTCACGACTTGTAGGGAGAAATACCTTTGTGAGATCCTTACGGCTCATGAAGTCAAAAGCCTTAGTCGACGGGATCTTAACCCTGTTCGCTAAGCCATCTTTGTTCAACATCGACAGAGGCAAATGATGATTCGCTCCTGGCAATGTCCCAGTTGTAGCGATGCTGATGCCTAAATCGGTATCAAATTCCAAGTCCTTTCATGGCAAATGATGATTCGCTCCTGGCAAGATTCCAGTCGTAGCGATGCTGATGCTAAGATTGGCATCAGATTCCAAGTTACACACTCGCAATAAAAAAGTCAGCGAGCCAAAAATTCATATGAAATAACCGAAATGATGGGGCAACTTGCAACGAAATCAGCAAGTAAAAATGTATGCATACAAAAACAGCCGAAATGATTGGGCAACTCGCAATAAAAAGCAGCGAGTAAAAAGAAAAATAGCCGAAATGATTAGGCACCGCGAAAATAGCCGAAATGATTGGGCAAGCGCGATCATCGCGATATAAAAAGCTGAAATGATAGAGCGTCGCGGAAAGAATAAAAAAAATGATGAAAATGAATGATGAAAGAATGAAACTTTTTGCCCTACAGGTTAGATCACATCGATCCCTGTATACAATCCAGGAGCACAAACAAAGAGGGAACCATACCTTCCCAACAGGCTCCACCAGAAAGCGAAGCCAAATCTCGACGGTTCATAGACAGCCTAGAGACAACCTCGACATCTGTCGCAATATTGCAGACACGATGTCAACAAACGGAGCAAAAGAAGATCCCTAGCTTCAGGGTCTCGACATCGATATCGACAACTTAGAGATCGCTAACGGTGTTTCTCCTCACTCCAACCGGATGCAGACATGACGTCAACAACCGACCTCAGAGTCGCAATGAAACGGAGCCACGGCATAGTCCCTAGTTCCAAATCTTAACGGCAATATCTACAGCCTAAAGAATCAACAAAGGCGTTCCTTCGCAGTCCAGCAAGATGAAGATACAACATCAACAAAAGACCCCATGGTCAGTAAAGCGGAGTGACGGCAAAATCCCAGCTCCACCTCAACGTTCGTCTCAGCACAGCAGACGCAACATCATCAAACAGCGGAGCCATGGTAAAGTCCCTAGTTCCAAATCTCGACGGTTCACCAACAACCTAGAGACAACCGCGACATTCGTCTCGATATAGAGGACGCAATGCCAGCAAATGAAGCAAAGGCCAAATTCCTAGCTTTAAGGTCTTAACGGCAAGTCATATAAAGCCTGAAAGACAACCGGAGATCATTTCACACCAGTGCGGAGTGGTCACCACCTCAACATTCGTCTCAGCACAGCAGACACAACATCATCAAACAACGGAGCCACGGCAAAGTCCCTAGTTCCAAATCTCGACGGTTCACCAACAACCTAGAGACAACTGCGACATTCGTCTCGATATAGAGGACGCAATGCCAGCAAACGAAGCGAAGACCAAATTCCTAGCTTCAGGGTCTTAACGGCAAGTCATATAAAGCCTGAAAGACAAGCGAAGGTCATCTTTCACCAGTGTGGAATGGTCACCACCTCGACGTTCGTCTCGACACAACAGACGCAACACCATCACACAGTGGAGCCACGACAAAGTCACTAGTTCCAAACCTCTACGGTTCACCAACAACCTGAGACAACCGCGGCATTCATCTCGATATAGAGGACGCAATGCCAGCAAATGAAGCAAATGCCAAATTCCTAGCTTCAGGGTCTTGACGGCAAGTCATATAAAGCTTGAAGGACTATCGGAGATCATCCCACACCAGGGCGGCGTGGTTATGACTCATCGGGGCTCTCCAAAATGAGCCTAACCTCAAGTAAAAAGTGACATGGAATATCCATACGCTTGCTCTTTCGACGGTAATACTACCTGGAAGATTACTTGAAGACGTCTTGTCCAGCCCCCGAAGGGATCAGAGACACGACAATCGCAAGGCTACTCGAACAGCAAGATTGCATATCGAGGAATATATCATCCAACGCGACGGTATGACGGCCAAAACCCTAAGTACCACAGACCCTAACGGACCTCTGTCATAAAAAGCAGAGGTTAACTGTGACGTTAGGACATTCTTGCGAGAAATGCTCGATGCGTCTCGACTCGGAGGAAATTGATATCTTTGTGAGAACTGCTCGATTTGTCTCGACTCGTGAGGAAAAGCCTTAGGCAGCGGGGATAAAAAAAACCTGTTTCCTAAGCACTGGGATCCTGCAAGTCGGCCCAAAACGGTCTCTTGCATACTATCCACGGGTCTCACTCTCCGAAGTCGAATCTCAACAAGGAGGGAAACAACCACTTACGGGTCCTCTCGACTCATAAGAGGGAAAATTCTCTTATAAGATCCTTACGACTTAAAAGAGGAAACGCACTTAGGAATCCTCACGATTCCTAAGGAGAAAATACACCTACGAGATCCTCTCGACTCGTAGGGAGAAAAGTCTTTATGAGACCCTCACGGCTCATGAAGTTGAGAAGCCTTAGGTAGCAGACCTGAACCTGCTTCCTGAGCCATCACTACTCCCCAAGATGTTCAAGACAGAGTGCTATATATCGCTTGCAGGCTATGCTTATTTAAAGAATGTGCCAGTAATAAAGCAGAAAATAAAAGGAAGGAGGCAAAACATTTGTCATTCATACTTGGAAATCTTTTACATCAATAAAGACAATAAACAAAGACATTATCTAAATGATTACAATGGCAAAACTTCAAATCCAGGACATGGATTGAGGAACTCAAAAGTAACCTTGTTCAAGACTTTCCAAGCCTGGCGAACCATCCTAGTGTGCTTCCTTTCACGAGCATGAGCGTCGGGATCCCCACTGATGTCTTCCTCCCTCCGATATGCAGCAAGTATTGCAGACTGTTGAAAAGCTTGGTGCAGAAGATCGATAAGGTTATCTCGCCTCCTCTTTGAGATTAGGCTCATCAGATACACCGAGTGCACCTTATCCTTGGCGGCATCCAATGCCCCAAGTAGCACACCAGTACAGAATAGAGGAAGCGCTTCCCAAATTGCTCCCACAATAAGCTTCAGGAGAGTGGAGCGCCGAGGAAGCAGTTGACCGTTGTATGCGTCGAAGCGGCTCATGATTTCGGCACACTCGGCATTGGTAAATTCTCGGTTCTGAGAACGGCCGAGTCGGCGGATGTCTCCGTAAGAGATAATTTCGTCGAGATCGTACATGTGGGCATCCATTACTTTTGTAAAAGAAAATCAGAGAAATTATCAGGCACACTGATTAAGCAAGATGATACAATTCATCAAGAAATAAAATCCCATTCTTTAACCTCCAAGATCCGCGAAAAACTCTTAAGAATTCTTCTATATGATTTGGAGGGAGCAAAGCTCCATTAATGAAATGAGAAAATACAAGGAGATTCTTTTAGAGAGCAGAGCTCTATTAATGGAACCCTAATAGGGTTCTCCTTAGTTCTCTTTAGACTCTTTTAGAGCAAAACTCTGCTAAGTGAAACCCTAAACGGGTCTTTTTTAGATCAGGGATCTATTGAGAGCAAGGCTTTTAAAATTGATTTAATTTAATCCAAATCGATTTTTACCTAAAATTTTCTAGAGTTTGAACTTTTAAAAGTGCTTAAACAAAAGAGCAGGGCTCTGAACAAAATTCTTATGAAGAGATGAAAATCATCTACGAGACCAAAGGTCCTATTTATAGGCATTGAAGAGCCATTTCAACTTCCAAGGGATGGCGCGACGGTTGGAATTCTGCCACCGCTGCGCTCACGTTTGGAGGCCACGTAAGCGCAACGGTGGGGGGGCATTTGTTTACCCCAATCAGAGCAAAGCTCTGTTCAAATTCCAAGACGGGAAATGAAGCAACGCTTCTGTTGCCCCCAATCAGAGCAAAGCTCTGCTTTGAAATTAAACTAAAAATTAAAGTTAAAATAAATGAAGCAACGCTTCAGCTGACCTGCGCTCTGCGCTGCGCGACACGTGGCAGCTCAGTTGCGCTGCGCGACACGTGGCAGCGCAGTTGCGCTGCGCTAGCGCAGTTGCGCTGCGCTCTGCGCTGCGCGACACGTGGCAGCGCAGTTGCGCTAGCGCAATTGCGCTGCGCTCTGCTCTGCGCGACATGTGTCAAGCGTAGGTGCGCTTGCGCCAAACAGAAAAATTCTGAAAGATCTTTCTGATCTTGCTAAAATAAGGAGATTGTCTTCTGTAAAACAGAAGCCCTTGGATCAAACATCCAACGGTGGGGAAAAATCCCTAAATCACTCAGAGAAAGATCTCTTTAACTATTTTAACAAACTAATTGGCACTATAAAAAGGCCCCTAGACTCCAAGTCTAAAACACGGAAAAAACAGAGACAGAAACACAGAAAACAGAGACAGAACTCCTCTAAAGAATTTTGAGAAGAACTCAAAAAGAGAAAAAGGTAAATCCTTTGAATAAAGAAGAATTTCTTCTGAAAAGATCATTGATCTAAGAACAAGATCAAGGATCTTCAATAAAAATATAATAAGAACAAAGGCATTGCCTTTTGATGAACCACTGGTTCTGGAATCTTAAAAGATTATTTTCTTGAATCCAAAATTGGATCAAGATATTAAAACAGTGCCTTGCACTTATAAATCTGCACTGTTGCGCTCTTGGGTTGGCGCAAGCCACCAGAGAGCGCCACGTGTCAGCTCCAGAACAACTTGCGCTATGCGCTTTAAAAAAGAGCATTGCTCTCTAAAATTGGCGCAAGCCACCAGAGAGCGCCACGTGTCAGCTCCAGAACAACTTGCGCTATGGGCTTTTAAAATAGAGCATTGCTCTCTGAAATTGACGCAACTCATCAGAGCGCGCCACGTGTCAGCAGCGCAACAGCGCAGCGCACTGGCACAGCGCACTGCGCTAACTGCGCTTGCGCTCATTAGAGCATGACACGTGTCACATCCGCATGCGCTTGCGCTCATTAATTGGCGCAAAGCACCTGACAGGCCACGTGGCACTCTGTCAGTTTAATCAATACTCTGCATTATTTAAAGAAGGGCCGAGCCCAATTAAAAAAAGGCCTAACAGGCCTAATAAAATGTCATGCATCATTTTAAAAAGGGCAGAGCCCAAACAAAGGTCTGTCAGACCAAAACAGATGCTCTGTATCATAAAAATAAAGGGATAGAGCCCAAATCAAATAGGCCTCACAGGCCAAAATAAAATACAGTGCATTATTAAACAGGGGCAAAGCCCTAGCATAGGCCTAATAGGCCAAAGATAAATAAAATGTTGAACGTTCTCAACTGGACTTAGCCCAATTCTGGCCGTAAGTCCTCAAATTAAATTGACTGAGCACGGATGCTCTCTTAAATCAATTTACACCTGGTTCAAGGGTACATCTCTGAACTCCTCTAACACCTGTCGTTGTAATCCTTCAACGTCGTCAGAGAGGTGATGGGTCCCGACGGCCATACATGTAATGGACCACCACGTCCTTAAACTGGCAATGGACCACTATGTCCCTAAACTAGAACAATAGAGCCAATTGCTTTCTTGTCGGATCCAAACGATCCCTTAACAAATGTTTAAGTTGATCTTAGCCTCAAACATGGCTAACGTGTCCTTAAACTAATATCCATCCCCAAAATGGGAATGTTGGACCACTATGTCCCTAAACTGAAACAATAGAGCCAATTCTCTCTTGTCGGATCCAAACGATCCCGTTAAGTTGATCTTAGCCTGGAGATTAGGCTAACGTATCCTTAATAAACGTTTAAGTTGATCTTAGCCTCAAACACGACTAACGTATCCTTAAACCAAAACCCCAAACCCAAATCTAAGAAAATACGGATTTGGACTAATCCACGTCCTACGGACGACGACATAAATTAGTCTCCGTATACGATCCACGGGCAACCACAAACAAAACAAACACCCACGACACGAAGTGAAATTCTGGAGAAGGAGAAAATTGTTACCGCGATGCGGTAGCGTAATTAACTGCAAGGGCTTTCGCCTGGAGGGAAGAGCGTCCCCACAATCAAAAACCCCTCAAGCGAGGGGGAATCTGACGAAGTCTGCTACATCGGTCGCATCCGTCTAAACCTCCGATGCACGGTGCCATAAATCAACTTGGCATCTTCGGAGAGGTGGACGGATAAAACCAAATAGCATTTGCCCCGAATCTCAGGCAAGATGTCCCTACGTCGTCTTGGCCGCTATTCGGAGGGGAACAATGGGCATATCCCGCCATCAACGCGAACGTGCCATAGGGGCGTAACGGACGGCGGGAACCTCGCGCCGGATCGCTCCCACGCTACCGCTATATAAACCCCCTCTTCCAAACGATTGAGGTAAGTCAAGATCGATTCCAATACACCGCTACCCTGTCTTTATATCTCGGTACTTACTTGATCGTCGGAAGTTCCTACGGTGGTCACCCATCCCGGGACTTTCTTTGCAGGTAGCTCGGTGTCAACAACAACCAATTGAGATCCACACGTTCAATATAACGCCGAAAAGCTTAAGTTGTATAAACATGTACCCTCTTTTGATTAATGCAATTCCTTTCCGCGTTGACTGAGTTTTACAAACTAAGTTCTCTCACAGAATAGACTTCTGCACCACACCGGGGCTCGAGCCCTTCATTACATTCCTCGGCCCCGAGCTTGGGGTCGAAGGAAAAAAAAGTATGGAAAGGAAGAAAGAGACAATACACCATAACCTCAACCAAAGACAAAATTATTTATTCGGATGTATTATGGGCTCCCCAGCCTTACAACTATTACAGCAAAGGAGGACGTTGATTAAGATAACATTGGCGATGATACTCGGAAGAAAGCTCCTCCAGCCGAGCCCAGGCAACCTCCGCCCGCTCTCTCTGACAGTACCAATGGACCCTAGAAGCTACGGACTCACCGGGGTTCCCATCCGCCGAGCAAGATACAACGACCAATATTTGCTGGAAACACTCAAAAAGAAGGTCCACCGAGTGGTCCCGCCTGCTCTTCGATATCAGACCAAACTCGTGGACCGTATACATTTTATCAAATGCTCCGTCCATCAACTGCAAAGATAGGGTGTCACGTCCCGCTTCCCAAAATACTGAATATGAGGGGTGACAAGGCCAGCCATGCTCCTATGGTCAAGGAAATATCATGTCGTAGTCACACTTCGGCTTCTAGTATTACGTGGTAATCAGTAATCATAGCATAAGTAATGATAAACGCAGTCACTAATTCTATAAAAATATATGTAAAACTAACCAGATAGAGTCAAAAGAAAGGATAGCGCTGACGTCGCTAATCTCGATGTCCACAGTATTCTTGTAACATTTCAAAAGAAAAAATAATAAAATATTATTTTTAGAAATTTTTATAATTTAATAATAAAATACTGAATATTTTAATAAGGCGGTATAATTAAATACCGATAAATGGGGGAAATTTTTGGAAAATTAAGGAAAATTCTAAAAGAGAGTGTTTTATAGAATTATGCCATTTTTAAGTTTTTATGATTAATTATATGCTAATTTAGCGCTAATCGCGATTAAAAATCGCTAATCGCATTTTAAGCATGTTTTGTGCAAAACATGCACAAGTCTTTTCTTCACTTGTTACATTTTTTTTATCATGGCATTCCTCATGATTCTTGCATGGTTGTAAGTTAATGAGAAAAGAAAAGGAATATAGTATTAGGTATGGGTGAGAGAGAGAAATGTGAGGGGTATCTTTGACTTGGCCATTCACTCATCGCACCAATTTCATCTCATCCTTTCCTCTCCCCTCCCCCTCTTGCTGCTGCTGCTTCAGCCCTCACTCCCTCCCCTCTTCAAGCCTCTTAAACTCCATGAAAAGAACTTCAAAACTCAAACCCCATTTCACAAAAAAGAAGCACAAGCTCACTAGCAACACATTGGACCAAGAAAGCTTGCATTTTGGACACTTGGGGCAACTCAAGAAAATTCTTGAGTTGCCAAATGAGGTAATTTCTGAACCATAAGCTTGGTGTTTCCATTACTTATACCCCCATGTTATATTTGAATCGATATCGAGTGGTTTTATGGACTTAGGAAAAACCTAGTTAGGGTTAATGAGAATTGAGAGTGGTGATGGGTAATTAAGCTTAGTAGAGGCTACACAAACCCCCTAGTGTTAGAATTAAGACTCAAACCAGAGACTAGAAACCCGGAATACAGATTTAGAAACCGATATCGGAAGAATTGTGAATTCTGTGGATGTAAAATGGAATCTTCTAACACCCGGAGCCTCTAAAAATAATTTTGCAAACACTGTAGCACATGCAGGCACCCAGGAAGCTACCACAGAGACCCGAGACCAAACCCTAACCTTTGGGCCACAAATTTAATCCCCTGGGCCGCAATTTGCGGCCTGGGTACCTCATTTTTGGTTCTTGCTTCGTCTGTAGCTCCTATATCAGTAAAATAGACCCCTCCTATATGCAAAATTGGCTAATTGTCACCTGGGGAAAATCTGGGAGCATTTTGGTGTGTTTTAGGCTATGTTTTCCGTATTTTAAAATGCACTTTCTTGATATTTGGATTTGTATTGGGTTGTTGGATATTTGTACATCGACAACAAGGGTTGTTTGATTGTTTTTGCATGTGTAGGCCATAGGTTCTAACCTATGAGCGCACCGTGCGCCGTATCGGTTTTCCGGATTCGATTTTAATACGCATTGCGACTGTTGATTATTGTAGGTACCTTCGCATGGATTCCGAGGCGACGGAGTATGACGTCATCTATTTCAGCAAGCGAAGACCAGGTGAGTGGATCTATATCCACGGGGGAAGTCGGGTGGATGGCGTATAGCACCCCCGCAAAGTATTGATGGAAAACTGATTATAGAATATGGTTAGGAAATCTAGATTAGGAAACTAGGGTTATAGTAAAGGATAGTTAGTGATACTATATTAGAAACTAAGGATAGTTAGAAATGAGATAATACGGCTATTATGTGATGACGGGATTCGAGGACGACGTTTGCCGATATTGCCGTTTAGGGTACCGTAGGACTAGATAGTCTATGTAGATGCGTCATCCGAACCATACCTTTTTCTAAACCGAAGAGTCGTATGTATCTTTTAAAAAAATATACCTTGAGGGAGGTTACGGATTTTCAATGATATCTTTTTCTTAAAAACACCATAACCCCTATTTTCAAAACCACGATTCGCTTCTTTAAAAATCTGATTGTATGGTTCGGATGTGTATGTTAGATTAGATACCTATACTTATAGTAGAGATAGAATGTTTAGGTAAACTCGGCTTGATATGAGTTATAAAAGCGATGAAAAGATTATAAGACGGATATGATGACCTAATAATATGTTGGTATACGGATGCGAGTCGATCGAGATGATTTATACCCTGTCGATCCCCTGATGTGAGATTATTGCGGATGTGACCTGGGACATAGGTATATATATATACATATATATATATATATACATATATATATATATATACATATATATATATATAGAATGTTGTGAATCATGGATGATAGGCCGTACGTGATTCCAGTCCGTACCCTCATTTGTCGTATAGGATGATAGGATCCCTATTAGCTTAATGCCGCCGTACGATGATTTTCCGTGCGTGATGGGTTTGACTTGATGATTGATCCTTACCCTTGACTAGAGATTGCCGTACGATGGATCATACCGTACGCGATGTTGTTAGGCTGGATGCCGGTTGATAGATTCCCCGACTCGGTCATATTAGATACGTATACCCGTCAGCATTGCATATGATTTACCCTATGCTGCATTCATATTATTTTCATTGCATTGCATATACCTGTGTTAGTACACTTACACCATTATCGATGATGCGTATGTTACACGTACACTGATTTTCCGGCTCACACACTTCATCATCGATAGTTGCCATGTCACTACACAGTAGGATTGCTGCATCATTATATGACTCTTTGCATAATTTGCCTTCTATAGTTACCTGTGCACTTTTATACGATGTGGCATGATATATTGCTATGCTTACATTTCCATCACATGTCGCATACATCATGCTTTATGATTTTACGCATTGAGGTATGTTGTTTTGATGAGATTTCTGGATTTGAGAACCGTGGCTATTTCAAAGAAAGAATGTACTGTTTTAAAAACCCGGTTTCTCTTGATATGATATTTCAGTGCGTCTGTAGGGTGTTTTTCGTCACCCCATTGAGATGGGAATACGCGCGCGTTTGTCAGGCGTACTACAGATTCCCCCTGCCTAGGGTAGGCTGAGGTTTAATGATTGTGGGGATAGGAATCTCCGGCAGCCGCGGACTAAGCTGCCGTTAATTACCCCTCGTCTTTGGGGCGAAGAAACCTCCGATTAACGGGTTAAAATGGTCATGCGAACTTAATGTGCAGTGTACGTGTGTTTTGTTTTGGAAGGGGAGGTTTAAATATATCAGGAGCCATGCAGAATTTTACGGGGTGCGGGGCAGCGCCCCGTTAGAATTTTTTTTTCTAACAGGGACAGTGTCGTGGAGTATGTGTGCGCGTGCATATGTATACATATATATATATATATATATATATGTATATATATATATATGTATATATATATATATATGTATATATATAAGAAAAAAGAGGGGGAAAAGGCATCCAAAGGATGCGTGAGGGCAGCACCTTGGACGTTGTGCGCCTAGGTGCTGTGCGTTCAGGCGCTAGAGTGCCACGTGTCGGCACATGGGCGCTCTGCGCTGGGCGCTTGAGCGCAAGCGCGCCACGTGTCGGCACGTGGGCGCTTTGCGCTTCAGCGCCTGACGCTTTAGCGCAAGCGCGCCATGTGTCGGCACGGGGGCGACTTGCGCCTGAGCGCTTGCGCTTAAGCGCAAGCGCGCCACGTGTCGGCACGGGGGCGACTTGCGCCTGAGCGCTTGCGCTTAAGCGCAAGCGCACCACGTGTCGGCACAGGGGCAACTTGCGCTCGAGCGCGCCACGTGTCGGCACGTGGGCGCTTTGCGCTTGAGCTCAGGGCGCTGTAGTGCAAGCGTGCCACGTGCCGGCACGTGGGCGCTCTGCGCTTGAGCGCCGGTGAGAAAAAGAGGCTTTTAGCCAAAAAAAATTTCTCGGAAGAGAAATCAGAGAGGAGTTGGACTCCTGAGTGTTTTTTTTTTGGGTTTAGTGAAAGGGGTTCTTCTTCTTCCTCGTCTGTTGGCTGGATCTTGAAGATCAAGAGATGTGAGATCTCAAAATCTCTCCTTTTTGGGATCTAAAGACAGATCCAAGTTCCCCTTTGTGGGTTTGGTGGTGAAAAACTATTTTGTTTTTGAAAAGGAAGAGTAAAACTCTTGATTAATTCAGAAGAAAGAAGAAGATTTGAGACCTTCAGAAAAGGGGAAGAGATACAAACCTTAGGTTTTTGAGAGAATGAAAAGTGTTTTTTTATTCATCTTGTTGCCTTATATAGGCTTACATATTTACATATAGCCCCTTGGGCTTTGCAAAAATGGCATTTTGCCTATGCCATGGCTCATGTGACATTTCATTTTTGCACATAAGCCATACGCTTACAAAATATTGGCTTTATGCCCATTTTGTTTACATACATGCATAAAAAATTACATAAAAATTATTTATTACATGGTCTATATTTTGGCATGGAGGAGGCTGGCCGCGGGCTCGACTTGGGCATGGGCCCGCTTGACCTGGGCTTGGGCCCACCTAGCTTGGGGGTTGACCCTGACTTTGACTCGGTCAACCGGGGTGTTAATTTTTACCCCAACAGCGTCCACCATGCGTTTTCTCGGTTCTGAGACGTGTGCTTGAAACCCGATTCGAGGAGTTGGATGATCCGTTTGCGGGTTCATGGTGGACCCGGTATGGTTCCCCGGGGCGAGAAATGTTTTTCGGGAGTAGACGATGAGCCTGGCAGGTGGCGAATACCTATCGATGATAGTATTTGGACTCGGCGGATATCTGGAGGATACCGACCGGAGTCGAGAGATGAGATGGGCCGATCCAGACTGACGGAGCCCGATATATGAGGATTTACGTGCCGATGCTGGACACGGTTTTCATGATGTTTTCGAGTGTCGATGCTAGGCACTCAGGTTCCATGATTTTGATGTGTCGGGAGGGATACCGTTGATATATATCCTCATACTTTCATGCACACTCTTTTATGATATTTACGTGCATACATACCTTGATTATGGTTGGACGAGATCCATATACATGCATTGATATTACTGTTGGATGTTATCCGCATGCATATAGGTATTGACTACCTTGTTAGCATATACAGACCCGGTCACCCTAGATATCATAGTATTACCTTTATGATATAGTTGACATAGAAGTCGTTGTTTATTCTATATCTATCTGTTGATATTTTTCTACTCACGAGTTGGCAACTCACCCCCGTTGTGCCACGGTTCTTGCAGGTTGACCACTTGGATCAGTAGCGGCTTCACTGGCACACAGTTGCATTCGGGTGTTTTGCATTGGTAGGTGGGATATTTGTATCATTCCCACTTTTGTATCTATATTTCATATTGTATCTAGTTAACTCCATCAATCAAAAGTCGTAAATTGTATAAGTGATGAGACTTAGTGAGACTTGTAGTTGCGAGATATGAGCGATGGGTTTTATATTCACTTTTGAGGCTATATCTTTCTCATTTCTTTATCTTTTTGTGGTGAACTTCGCCGTTGGGCGTCATATACTTATTTATATTGTATTGCGTGGTTGTGATCCGCCGTTTGGCGAAGAGCTAGCTCCCGCTTGGGGATGTCATTATCCTTATTATGTATTTGTGGTTTTGGATCAAAATTTACAAAGGAGATGCTGCCAAAATTTTTAAAAGACCAAACATGCATTTTTTAAACTAGTAAATTTCACTTGCATCATTCATGTTCCTTTTTATGCATTAAGAAAACTTGATTTCATATACCTTTATTTCAAAAACTCACCTCCTTTATTTTTTTCAAAAAGGTTTAGATTTCTGGGTTTCAGCCTACTTGAATTCCGTTACGCCTTTAGACGTTGCGTGATTCAAGTGCTGGTCACGAGCTAATATTTCGGGTCATGACAAAGTTGGTATCAGAGTGCTAGGTTTAACCTTGTTCGAGTCTATGTTTGACTATGCGGAGTTTAGGGCGGAAGTGTATTTCGAAACCTAGGCTTGACCTTACGGAACTTAGACTTGGACGGGGGGGGGTATTAGACCCGAACTTTCGTTTCATAGGCTGACCCTGATTGATGGAGTAGGTAGCTTGATAGAGTGACGTACCGTACGTATGTTCCGCGGCATATTTACGATACGATACTCCACTTAAGAGACCTTAGGATGTACATATTTTTGAGACCGGTGATTCTCTTCGTATCCATGATTTTACATCCATTTGAGATTCTCAATTCTATTTGTTTCCATGATCATACTCCCATTGATGATGTTCCTTCCATGATCATACTCCCGTTGATCTGCTTTCTTCGATACTCGATTGAGGTTCCTGTCACCATAGTTTGAGCTACTGCTAGTGTTGCGGTCAGGGTGAGCTCATCTGGTACGAGGGATGACCATTGTGTTTTCTGGTGACATGGGAACGTCTCGATGTAGTGTTGTGTTGTGGCCTCTTATGGAAGCGAATGCTTGGTTTTACACCGGATGATCGGGCCATTGTTAGAGCTGCCAGTTGCGAGAGGATTGTTGATGTACAGCACACCTCAGAGATTTTGATGTCGCCTACCGTGCAGACAGGTGACCCAGCTGTCGCTGAGATGATGGGATGTCGCTTCTAGAGCTTACGAGCTAAGATCGCCGGAGCTTCCAGGCAGAAAGGCGACAGATGATAGCTAGTTTATCCCGATTTGAGAGACGAAGGCGATTCGTCAGATTGATGCGCCGACGCAGGCCCAGTTGGGTTGAAGATTTCCAGAGTGGAGAGTCTTACTCAGACCTAGAGCAGACCGATCCAGAGATGACCGCCGATGTATCGCATTTCCTTGAGGATTGAGGCATTGTTTAGCATGCGGGCGAAGAATATTCAAATGTTGTATAGGCGAAGCAAAAAAGGTTTGAACGAGTGTCAGAAACCCATTTTTCCCAAGTTTGAAGTGTTCAGAGGAACATGCAGGTAATTCTGTGGACCCTCTAGAAGAATGAAACACTAACTCGACATGATGACCATGGAACCGCTTTGAACCTTAAGGTTTGTGGCAGTTTAGCGGTGCCATCAGTGAGGCTTGGGTTTGCCCTTCTACGGCTGGTCCAGAGGTGCTTTGTATGTACCAGATATTTTTAGACTGTGCTCAGCTGCTGAGCCTTCGGGAAATTTTGGGACCTTGATGACTCGATCGAAAAGTTTGACATCGTCCGGATACCATATGATAAGAGATCAGCAAGCTGACCAGTTTTGGATAGAGGACCTCACCCAGAGGCGTTGTGAGTTGATCGAGAACGGATGAGTATTGAGTATTCCTCCAATGGTTGGGAAAAGTTCCCGAGGACGTGTTCGGCCAGATATCTTCTACAGAGTGATGAAGTTACAAAGTTTGCGATTTCGAGTCCGTGCAAGAAACATCGGATTAACCGTGGCCGAGAACAGTTGCAGTACGCAGATAGCGTGGCGTGACGTCATAGTGAGAGATGGTAAAGACAAGTGGAATCAGAGGTTCGTGCGAGACGCCGACGAGCTATCATTACTCCCCGTCGAGACTAGAGACCTGATATGCTTATAGAGGCATTGGGATACGGCCAGTTTTCGAGGAATTGTGTGCGGAAGGCGCAGATGTCCAGAAAACGAGCAAATATTATGTGAGAGTACCAGCCTCCGTACAGTTCGGCATATGCGAGATCTGAAGAGACCTTGAGCAGGATTCCTTCCAGGACACTGCTGCAATGAGATTTGCACCCAGGATCAGAGGTGTCGCGTGTATTCAGAGGACCAGAGGCCAACGCCAGTAACGTACTGCTTTATGAGTGGTCGTGACAAATGACCGGGAGATGACCAGAGAAGTGCTAGAGCGGAATCGTTCCCGTTAGCACACCTGACAGGGCCGATGAGCCAATGGATTGCGAGATTGGTAATCCGAGGAGAAGATGAGTACCCAGAGACAGAGGGCGCTAGACCGTGAGCAGGCGGCGAGCGGATGTTCTTGCCCTGTCAGTTTTAGGCGCACCGATATTTTCCGACATTGTAGGAGGTGTACCTCAACGTTATTATTGCGATTTGCGTTTGTGATCCGAGTGTCACGCTTATGTTTACCGCCGGAAATCGGGAAGACGAACGTCTTGCCTGAATTTGGGGGCAGATGCTAATTGGTGCTATCCGTCCACCTCTCCGAAGATGCCAAGTTCATTTATGGCACCATGTATCGAAGGTTTAAACGGATGCGGCCGATGTAGCAGACTTCGTCAGATTCCCCCTCGTTTGAGGGTTTTTTTATTATGGGGACGCTCTTCCCTACAGACGCAAGCCCCTGCAGTTAAGTACGCTACCGCATCGCGGTAACAACTTTCTCCTTCTCCATATGGTCACTTCGTGTCGTGGGTGTTTGTTTTTTGTTTGGTTGCCCGTGGATTGTATACGGAGACTAAGTTATGTTGTCGCCCGTAGGGCGTGGACTAGTCCAAATCCGTATCTTTCTTAGATTTGGATTTTGGGGTTGGGTTTAAGGATACGTTAGCCTCATTTGAGACTAAGATCAACTTAAACGTTTGTTAAGGATACGTTAGTCTAATTTTAGACTAAGATCGACTTAACGGGATTGTTTAGATCCGACAAGAGAGCAATTGGGCTCTATTGTTTAGTTTAATGACATTGCGGTCGATAATTAGTTTAAGGACATTGCGGTCCATTGTTAGTTTAAGGACATCTCGGTCCAACGTTAGTTTAAAGACATCGCGGTCGAGGTTAAGGACATCATAGTCCGTGGGTTTAAGGACCCCAAAGTCCGATATTAGTTTAAAGACATCACGGTCGAGGTTAAGGACATCATAGTCCATGGGTTTAGGGACCCCACAGTCCGTTGTTAGTTTTAAGACATCACGGTCGAGGTTAAGGACATCATAGTCCATGAGTTTAAGGACCCCACAGTCTGATGTTAGTTTTAAGACATCACGGTCGAGATTAAGGACATCATAGTCCATGAGTTTAAGGACCCCACAGTCCGATATTAGTTTTAAGACATCACGGTCGAGATTAAGGACGTCATAGTCCATGAGTTTAAGGACCCCACAGTCCGATGTTAGTTTTAAGACATCACGGTTGAGGTTAAGGACATCATAGTCCATGAGTTTAAGGACCCCACAGTCCATGAAATGTGTGGTTGTCAGGACCCGTCACCTCTTTGAAGACGTTGAGGAATTACAACGACAAATATCAAAGGAGTGAAGAGATGTATCCTTGAACCAAGGTGAGTTGGTTGAAAGAGCAGATGTGCTCAGTTCAACATAAGTTAAGGACTTATGGCCAGAATTGGGCTAAGTCCAACTTAAAAAATGTTTAACATTTTAATTTTTGTTCTGGCTATTAAGCTTTTATTTGGGCTCGGCCCTTTTAATAATGCTAGGCATTGGGCTCTGACATTTTTGTCTTGATCAGAACAAATTGTGTTCTGACAATGCACCACGTGATGCGCCAGGCGGTTTGCGCCAGTTAAAGAGCACATTGCGCTTCTGTCAGGTAGCGCATACGAAGAGGACACGTGTTGCGCTTAGCGCTAAGCGCTAGTTCATTAGCGCATTGCGCTTTTAATTTATGAGCACTTTGAGCTAGTCTGTTGGCGCGCCAGCGAGTGACACGTGGCGCGCTTGGCGCTGAGCGCCAGCTCATGAGCGTAGTGCGCTGTTTCAGAAGCGCAAAGCGCAAGTGGTGTCTATGGTTGACACGTGGCATGTTTTGGCGCCGAGCGCCGATCTAAGGAGCGCAAAAGCGCAGTTCATGAGTGCAAGGCACTTTTCAGTAGCGCAAAGTGTATCTGATCAAATTTAAGATCAAAGAACAAGTTTATATTCTTCTTAAAGGAGGCTTTGCCTCAATATCCAAGAACAAAAGTTCTTGTTTTATAAAAGGGCTCTGCCTAAAGATCTGTGAATGAAGTAAAATACTTCTTTTATTTTTTTATGACTAGATCTTTTGATCTTTTTCTTTTTATCAAAGACCTTGGTCTTTTTTCATATCTATGATCTTTTTAGAAGAGAGTTCTTCTTTTTTAATGAGATGATTTCATCTCTGTTATTCAAGAACATAGTTCTTTGCCTTGAAAATGAAGAAAAATCTTCTTTTTTCTAAGAGCTTGCTCTTCTTTTTCTCAAAGTTTGCAGAGGGTTTTTCTCTCTCTCTTTTCTGTCTGTGTATATGTTTCTTTTCCTTTTTTTTATTGAAAAGAAAGATCATTGGTCGTTGGGACCCACCACCTCTTCGACGACATTGAGAGATTACAGCGCCATATATCGAAGGTATGGAGAGATATACCCTTTGAACTATATCCCACTCATTAGGGGGAAAGAACGGGCTGGAGCTTAAGCTTCTCGCTGCTAAAAAAAGCTTCTTTGCATTCGTGCATGTGCGTTGCACGTGTTGGGCGCACATATTTGCACGTAGCGCACATGGAGCTTGCGCATATGCGCATTATAGGGAGAGCAAGCTCCTATAGAGAACGTATCTCTTTTTAATATTATTAAATGTTCTCATGTAGTGCGCACGTGCGTTGCACGTGGTGCGCGCATGGCGGGCATACGTGCGTTGCACGTAGCACACATGGCTTGCGCATATGCCATTATGGGGAGGAGCAGGCTCCTAACTTGGAGAACTGAGCTCCTATGGAGAACTAAGCTCCTTTTAATATTATTGAATATTCTTATGTGGTGCGCACGTGCGTTGCACGTGGTGCGCGCATGGTGGGCACACGTGCGTTGCATGTAGCGCACGTGGCGCTTGCGCATATGCGCATTATGGGGAGGAGCATGCTCCTATCTTGGAGAACTAAGCTTTTATGGAGAACGTATCTCCTTTTAATATTATTAAATGTTCTCATGTGGTGCGCACGTGCGTTGCATGTGGTGCGCGCATGGCGGGCATACGTGCGTTGCACGTAGCGCACATGGCGCTTGCGCATATACGCATTATGGAGAGGTGCATGCTCCTATCTTGGAGAACTAAGCTCCTATGAAGAACTAAGCTCCTTTCAGTATTGAATCCTTTGAGGATTGAACTCTTCCTTTTCTAAGAGATATCCCCTCTTATTTATATGGGAGTGGTAGAGATGCGATCTCTCTTTTTCCCGATGTGGGACTAAAAATGCATTCCCCATGTAGTAGAGCATTACTTTAGATTACACGTGCATAACACATTTGCTCATAACTTTTGATCCCGGATGAACTATGAGGCCCATAATATATCAAATCGAAGGATTTTTCGAGACACTTTCGATACCATCAGAATTTAGCTGTTTCTCATTCCGGAGTTTGTTAAAATACAGCTCGGAAAATACTGGTTCGCGTCTTCTTTCTTAGATCACATGTGCATAACACATTTGCTCATAACTTTTGATCCCGGATGAATTATGAGGCCCATAATATATCAAATCGAAGGTTTTTTCGAGATACTTTCAATACCATCAGGATTTTAGCTATTTCTCATGCGGGAGTTCTTCAAAATACAGCCCGGAAAATACTGGTTCATATTTTCTTAAGCGTATCGCTGCCATTTGATGCCTTGGGCTGTTTTGTGCAGAAATTTTTGGCGGGAACAAATGCCCCCCACCAGTTTGCCCATGTAAGTATATACGTGGGTGAAGTAGTGCAGAGTAATTCATAGTGTATGACCAATTTTGGGTTGGTATATAATTTTTAGAATCTTGATCTGAGAAGATAACGAGCGGACACAAGCGTCGTCATTTATCATTGACTCAAATCTTGACTCTTAAGGGATATAGTCCCAAACTCTCAGCTCCATGAGCCGCACCCTTCTATTTCTTTATGTTTTACTCTGGCGTGAAGTAGTTTATATGCTCATGAGTAACTTCTCCATTTCAGTGACATGTAGCTTTGGCAAGTGTGGCCCATAAATTGTAGATAACAGTTCATCTTGAACTCTTTATAAGATAGTGATAGCTTAGGAGACAGGGGTAGGATCTGCCACCTAAGACTTTTCAACTTTATGAGCCATGAGGGTCTCATAAAGACTTTTCTCCCTACGAGTCGAGAGGATCTCATAGGTGTATTTTCTCCTTAGGAATCGTGAGAATTCCTAAGTGTTTTTTTCCTTGAAAGTCGTAAAGATCTCACAAGAGAATTTACTCCCTTACGAGTCGTGAGGACCCGCAAGTGATGGGTGAAGTTACCCTTATCCGCATTTCACGGAGTCAGGGGTCGCTCTGGATGCTTCCCACGGGTTCGCTGCCGTGTTCTGTGAAGACCAGGCTCCGCTCTGGACGTTTCCCACGGGGTCAGAGTTGACATTATCCGCATTCCACATGACCAGGAATTTTGCTCTAAATGCTTCCCACGGGTTCACTGCCGTGTTCGGCGAGGACGAGACTCCGCTCTGGATGCTTCACATGGGTCATTGTCGTGCTCTGCGAGGACCAGGATCCGCTCTGGGCGTTTCCCACGGGGTCAGAATTGACATTATCCGCGTTTCACGTGACCAGGAATTTTGCTCTAGATGCTTCCCACGGGTTCACTGCCGTGTTCGGCGAGGACTAGGCTCCGCTCTGGATGCTTCACACGGGGTCATTGCCGTGCTCTGCGAGGACCAGGATCCGCTCTGGACGTTTCCCACGGGGGCAGAATTGACATTATCCGCGTTCTAGGTGACCAGGAATTTTTTGCTCTGGATGCTTCCCACGGGTTCACTGCCGTGTTCGGCGAGGACCAGGCTCCGCTCTGGATGCTTCACATGGGGTCATTGCCGTTCTTTGCGAGGACCAGGATCCGCTCTGGACGTTTCCCACGGGGTCAGGGTTGACATAAGCCGCGTTCCACGTAATCAGGAATTTTGCTCTAGATGCTTCCCATGGGTTCACTGCCGTGTTCGGCGAGGACCAGGCTCCTCTCTGGATGCTTCACACGGGGTCATTGCCGTGCTCTGTGAGGACCAAGATCCACTCTTGACGTTTCCTACGGGGTCAGGGTTGACATAAGCCGCGTTCCACGTAGCCAGGAATTTTGCTCTGGATGCTTCCCATGAGTTCACTGCCGTGTTCGGAGAGGACTAGGCTCCGCTCTGGATGCTTCCCACGGGTCAGGATTGACATAAGCCGTGTTCCACGTAGTCAGGAATTTTTCTCTGGATGCTTCCCACGGGTTCACTGCCGTGTTCTGCGAGGATCAGGCTCCGCTCTGGACGTTTCCCATGGGGTCAGAGTTGACATTATCCGTGTTCTACGTGACTAGGAATTTTGCTCTGGATGCTTCCCACGGGTTCACTGCCGTGTTCGGCGAGGACCAGGCTCCACTCTGGATACTTCACACGGGTTCACTGCCGTGCTCTGCGAGGACCAGGATCCGCTCTGGACGTTTCCCACGGGGTCGGGATTGACATAAGCCCTGTTACACGTAGCCAGGAATTTTGCTCTGGATGCTTCCCACGGGTTCACTGCCGTGTTCGGCGAGGACCAGGCTCCGCTCTGGATGCTTCACACGGGGTCATTGCCGTACTCTGTGAGGACCAGGATCCGCTCTGGACGTTTCCCACGGGGTCAGGATTGACATTATCCGTGTTCCACGTAACCAGGAATTTTTGACTTTATCCGCATTTCACGGAGTTAGGGTTTGACTCTCGGTAATCTGTATACCGCCGAGTCATGGAACTGGGGGTTGCCGCTGTTCCTCTTTGCTTGATGTTATGTCCGTTATAATAAGACGAATGTTGAGATGATCTCTAGGCTGTCTGTGAACCATTAAGATTTGGCTTCTCCTTCTGAAGGTTGGGGAGGAAGGGTCTGATTCCTTCTTTGTTTGCGCCCCTGGATTGTATACGGGGATTGACATGATATCACCTGTAGGGCATAATTTTCATTTTATATATTTTTTATTTTATCTTTTTCCGCGATGCTCTATCATTTCAGCTTTTATATCGCGAAGGTCGCGATTGCCCCATCATTTCGGCTATTTTTCGCGGTGCCCAATCATTTCGGCTATTTATTTTATTTTTACTCGCTGCTTTTTATTGCGAGTTGCTCAATCATTTCGGCTATTTTGCATGCATACATTTTTTTTACTTGCTGATTTTGTTGCAAGTTACCCCATCATTTCGGTTATTTCATATGCATGTGTGGCTTGCTAGCTTTTCGCTGCAATCCTGGATTTAGACACCGATTTCGGTATCAGCACCGCTACAATTAGGATATTGCCAGGAGCGAATCATCATTTGCCTTTATCGATATCGAACAAAGGTGGCTTAGCGAACAGGGTTAGAATCCTGTCGACTAAGGCTCTTGACTTCATGAGCCGTAAGGGTCTCACGAAAGTATTTCTCCCTGCGAGTCGTGAGGATCTCGTAGGCGCGTTTTTTCCTTAAGAATCGTGAGGACTCCTAAGTGTATGTTCTCTTATAAATCATAAGGATGTTACAAGAGTGTTTTCTCTTTATAAGTCGAGAGGACTCATAAGGGTTGTTCACCGTGCGAACATATCCCAAGTCACGGATGGAACTTTGTTAAGGAAATGTTTATTCGCGCCCGTGGATTGTATATGAGGGTCAGCATTAAGCCGCTTGTAGGGCCGTATTGTAGGTTGTGGGGGGTTGCTTAAGAACAGGTTCAGATCCCTGTAGCTTAAGACTTTCAAATCTTATGAGCCGTGAGGGTCTCATAAGAGGATTCTCCTGACGAGTCGTGAGGATCTCGCAAGTGTGGTTTCTCCTTAGGAATCGTGGGAATTCCTAAGTGTGTTGCTCCCTTGTGAGTCGTAAGGATCTCACGCTGGTGGTTTCCCCTCACAAGGTCGATAGGATCCTGCAAGTGTCTTTCAACAAGGTTGCGCCCTTTCAGGTTTTCACAAACACTCGCCGGTAGCCCAGCTGTTTTTACTCACGGAGCCCTTTCGGGTTTTCATCCATGCCCTTTCTGCTTATGGACATACCATTTTTCTCTCTCTTTTTCTTAAACGAGGTTGTGCCTTTTCGGATTTTCACAAAACTCGCCGGTAGCCCTGCTATTTTTACTCACGGAGCCCTTTCGGGTTTTCATCCGTGCCCATTTTGCTTACGGACATACCGTTTTTATTTTTTTTATTCTTTTTTTTTGTATCAGCTTTAGGATGCTGCAATCCACCGTAGTTTTTCGACATCTCAGTCAACAGCTAGTTTTAGGACATAGTGGTCCGTTGTTAGTTTAAGGACGTTTCGGTCCGTTGTTAGTTTAAGGACGTTTCGGTCCGCCGTTAGTTTTAAGGACGTTTCGGTTCGCTGTTAGTTTAAGGACGTTTCGGTCCGCTGATAGTTTTAAGGACGTTTATATCCACTGTTAGTTTAAGGACGTTTCGGTCCGCTGTTAGTTTAAGGATGTTTCGGTCCGTAGCAAAGAAAAACGGTTACTACCTACAGAGTTTAGGATTAGGAAGATAGCGAGCGGACATAGTCGTCGTCATCTATCATTGACCTAGGCCATGACTCGTTAGGCGTAGTACTTTTTTAAGAAGCGACCATTTATTGGTCTGAAGGGCCTTTCGCCATGCATGTCCATGAGTAGATAGGCTCCACCGTGGTAGACCTTATCTATGATGTACGGGCCTTCATAGTTCGGCTTGAATTTCCCTCGTTTAGCACGATTGGGGATCATAGGTCTTTTGACCACTAGCACGAGTTCGCCTTGGCAGAATGTCCTCGGTCTGGTCAATCTTTCATATGAGCGCGTCATCTTTGCTTTATAAGCTTCCAGATTTTGCTGCGCCAGGAGCCGGGTTTCATCAAGGGCATCGAGATCCTCAAGCCGAAGGTGAGCATTCTCTTCGTCCATTAGCTCATAATGAACTGCCACTCGTAAAGAGGGTAGCTCTATCTCAAGGGGGAGTACCGCTTCTGTACCGAATACCAATGCGTATGGAGTTGTGTTTATGGCCGTCTTGAACGTAGTTCGATACGCCCAGAGAGCTTCTTGCAGTCTCTCGTGCCAGTCCTTCTTATTTCGGGACACCGTCTTTTTCATGATCTTTGTCAAGGTCTTGTTGAAAGCCTCAGCTAGACCGTTAGCTCGAGGATTATAAACTGATGAATATCTCCAGTCTATATTATGTTGTTGTGTGAAGCGGCTGATTTTGTGGCTTCTGTAGGCTGGCCTGTTATCGGATATGATCCGTCTTGGAGTTCCAAACCGATAAATGACGTGTGTCTTGAAGAAATGGAGGATATTCTCCGTCTTCACTTCCCTCAGCGGTACTGCTTCTGCCCATTTGGAGAAGTAATCAGTTGTCGCCAAAATGAATCGATGTCCTCTGGACGATGCTGGTTCGATGGGGCCGATTATGTCAGTTCCCCACATTTCGAACGGCCAGCTAGCCACCGTTGGATGTAGTGGATTTGGATGCTGGTTGATAAAGTCGTCATGGATCTGGCATGAGTGGCATTGCTTCGCGTATTCGAGGCAGTCCTGGATCATCGTGGGCCAATAGTAGCCCATCCGTTTAATCTTCAACTTCATCTTTGGGCCTGCTTGGTGAGAGCCGCAGAGTCCGTCGTGAACTTCTTGGATGACTCTTTTTGCTTCTTCAGGTCCCAGGTATCGTAACCACAGAGAATCAAATGACCTCTTGTACAGAGTGTCATTGACGAAGGAAAAAGATAAGGCGCGCTTCATGAGCTGATGTTTTGAGGATGCATCTGCAGGCGTTTGACGGGATTTGAAGTAGTCTATAAAGACTTCTCTCCAGTCCTCAACCGTTTCTTGGTCTTTTATTTGCAGGGCCATCTGCTCGGTCGCTTCCTTTTCCTCGGATGATTCCGGAGATATTTTTGCCGGTGCGAGGACCCGACGGCTTTGTACCATGATTCTTACGTCATCGAGGTTCTCATCGGCCAATTCTTTAGCAAGCTTGGCTAATGCATCTGCTTTGCTATTTTCTGCACGCGGTATGCTTTCCAAGGTGTAGGAAGGTATTTGGGTCAGCAGTTGTTGTACCCTCTCGCCGTACTTTACCAGTTCTAGTTTGCACGTTTGGTAGTCGCCATTTACTTGACTAACGACCAGTTGGGAGTCTCCGTATATGAGGAGGTTTTCAATTCCCATGTCGATGGCGATCTCGAGGCCTGCTATCAAAGCTTCATACTCGGCTTCATTGTTTGTCCTCGGCTCTGTTAAGGAGAAAGCAAAGCGCATTATCCCTCCTTGTGGAGTCACGAAGATGAGGCCTACACCTGATTTGATTATGGGCGTGTTTTGTTTGCGCTTCTTCATGGAGGATGCTCCATCGAAATAAAGTTCCCACCGGGTACCACTTCCGTCGATCATGTCAAATGCATGTTCTTCTGGCAGTTCGCAATTCAAGGGAGAATCGGCCGATATCGGATGTTCGACGACGAAGTCGGCGATGGCCTGGCCTTTCACTGCCTTAAGAGGCTGATAGGTTATTGAGAACTCCAT
Source organism: Agapanthus africanus (assembly GCA_030015575.1). Lineage (NCBI taxonomy): Eukaryota > Viridiplantae > Streptophyta > Magnoliopsida > Asparagales > Amaryllidaceae > Agapanthus > Agapanthus africanus. Next base: position 606,418,381 of record CM057340.1, read on the forward strand.
CAAGAAGAGGGCCCATTTAGCGAGTCGCCCCGTCAGTATGGCCTTTGATATCAAATATTAGAGGGGATCCACCTTCGATATGAGACGGACTTCCTGCGCCAATGCATAGTGCCTGAGCTTCGTTATCGTGAATATCAATGCCAGGCAGTGTTTTTCGATGGGAGAGTAATTTCTTTCTGCCCCAGTAAAACTCGACTCAAATAGTAGAGGGCTCTCTCCCTCCCTTGGTCATTCTCTTGTGCCCATAATGCGCCTAAGGAACCTTCAACGGCGGTTGTATACAGAATGAGAGGCTTTCCCTTGACCGGAGCAGCCAGCACTGGCGGATTCTGCAGGTATTGCTTGATTTCATCCAGCGCGCTTTGGCATTTCTGATCCCAGGCGAATGGGGTTTCCTTCTTCATCAGGTGACTGTAAGGACGGCACTTGCTAGAGAGATTGGCTATAAATCGCCGGATATACGCGAGCTTCCCTTGGAGAGACCGCAATTGCTTGAGAGTCCTTGGCGGGGGCATCTCCATAATTGGTTTAATCTTTGACGGATCTATCTCGATGCCTCGGTGTCGGACAATGAATCCTAGGAATTTGCCCGAGGAAACTCCGAATGCGCATTTGAGAGAGTTCATCTTCAAGTTGTATCGCCGAAGGCGTTGAAATACGATCTTCAGATGCTCAAGATGTTCCTCGTATGATTTGCTTTTCACCACGAGGTCGTCGATATAGCATTCGATGATTTCATGTATGAGGTCATCGAAGATCTTCGTCATGACCCTCTGATAGGTGGCACCAGTGTTCTTTAGACCGAAGGGCATCACTTTATAGCAGAATATACCTAAAGGGGTCCGGAAAGCGGTATGTTTCTGGTCCTCGGGATGCATCCTTATCTGATTGTATCCTGACGATCCGTCCATGAAGGAGAAGACTTTGTGAGTGAACGTATTTTCTATCATCATCTCGGTGACCGGTACTGGGAAGTCGTCCTTCGGGCAAGCTTTATTGAGATCCCGAAAGTCTACACATATGCGCACCGTCCCATTTTTCTTCATCACCGGGACGATGTTGGCGATCCAGTTAGGATACTGAACCTCTTGGATGAAGCCAGAGTCGATTAGCTTCCTGACCTCGGCGTTGATACTCATCTCAAGCTCGAGCCGCATTCTTCTCGGTGCTTGTTTGATTGGCTTAGCGTCTGGGGATATTGCCAATTTGTGTACAGCAATCTCTGGATCTAATCCTGGTATCTCAGAATAGTTCCATGCGAAGCAATCTCTATGCTGCATAAGCACGTCTTTTTGCGCAGCCACCCTTTCTTCAGACAATAGCTCCCTGACGAATGTCGGCCGCGGGTCACTCACCGTCTTCATATCAATTTTCTTGAGGTTATCTGCAGTGGTATGTATTCCATCTTCCAGCTCTTTCGGCGCCGGTGGAAATTTTGAGATTACCTCGCCATCATTGTTTTCGAAGCACCAGGGGAGTTCATCCATATTCTCGGGTTCTTCTTCTAACAACATTATCATGTGACAGGTACAAGCTCGCTTCCAAGACCAATATGGATCTGGTTCTACCCTCGTGGATTTGGGTTCATGCTTCTGCGGCGGGGTTACCCTCCAGCTACTGGATAGAGTGAACCTGCCTTGCTGATATTGATCCTCAACCCAGTTCTTGAAGGTGAGCAGTTTTCGAGAGGATGTCCTATTGTCTTGTGATAGGAGCAATAGTCCGGATGAGAGACCTCGCCTGCTTGCTCGGGGTGCTTGGACTCTGGGAGGATAATCATTTGATGTTTTATGGCAAGATCAAGTATCTTCTTTGTCTTGTCTTGAGAAAAGGAGTATGCTCGACCCATCTTCTTTATAAGAAATGGATCCGGGTTGCTCGATTCTCGATCGCATGGCTTCTTGATCCCGCTTTGTCGCTATCGAACGCCTTTCCCGTTCTTTGGTTTGTTTCGGCCTCTGCGTCGGGCCTTTGGCACAACAGGTTGACAGGGAGGAGCATTTTCATCTTTCGCAGCCTGTTGAAGAAGGAGTTGTGTCCTGGCTTTCTTGTAGATGGCCATTTCATGATTATGGTCATCTCAAACCTTTTGAGCTGCTTCCCTTATAAGCTTGTCCATTTGTTCCTCGAACGACGGACTGGGCATTTTCACGGCGGGAGCATTTTCTGGTTCAGGGTTAGCATCTTCCCACAGAGCATCTCCTTCTTCATCAAAGTCGTGTATGACGTAGTAGTCGCGGGATTGCTCCCGTTTCCTGGTCCGAACATATCCAAGCCCGATCGTTTCCATTCTCCCATTGGGCAACTTGCGCTGAGTTCTGGGAACGTTCCAGATCCTGTTATAGAATCGCGCTTGTCGCGTAGTTTGTTTAAGAGGTACGCCTTGGCGCCTTAACAGCCTTTTTAGTCCGTTCATGTAATATCTGGGCAAACGGATGGGCTGGAGCCTGTCAAGTGTAGAATCTGTGTCGTGCCAGATTTCTTTCTCCATTTTGGTTTCCCTGGATCGGTAGAATAGGATCGCCTTTCCACCTTCTCACCTGGGAGGGACATAGAACGTCTGCAGCTCTTCCATATTGTAGGTATCAAGCGCGTTTAGTTCTTTGTGAAGCTTGGGCGGAACCCTGGCAACTTGCAGACTTTGCTCTTCATCAGCGAACGTTTGCATTGAAGGCCGAGCAGAGAATATAGCATGGACCTCATCCTCCGAGTCGCTGCCAAAGATCAACATAGGAGCGGATGGTCCCGGCTTGTTGTACTGGGGTGGACCTGAATAAACTATCTCTTCCTCTTCCTCAGTATCACCCCCGAAGACCGGAATGGTGGTGATAGCTTTGTTCTCCGGTTTATGACATCTCTCTGTGTCCTCGAAATCTGGCAAGAAGTATTTTGCATCTTCGTACTTGCAGACTTCGTTCACGGAGAATGGGTTTAGCTCTCCTGTTACAGTATACTTGAGACCATCCCTAAAGTATTTCATACACTGATGTTGTGTAGAAGGGATGATGTTGTACTCGTGCAACCAAGGCCATCCGAGCAAAGCGTTATAGCATGTCTTGCGTCAATGACGTGAAATTTAATATCCGTGACAAGTAGCCCGAATCGTAACGTTAGTATCACAGATCTGAGAGTCCGCGATGACTGGGAGTCAAAACCGGAGATAGTGATTTTATCACGAGCGAGGTGCTGGACGCTCATGCAGATTTCCTTCAACACTCGCACGTTGAAGAGATTCACGGAAGACCCATTGTCGATCAGGATTTTTCTTATCTTGATATCGTGGCAGTATCCTGAAACATAGAGGGGACGGTTGTGCTCGCACGTCCCAAGGAGGAGGTCTTCATCGCCGAAGGTGATATCGGCTGTGTATACTTCCTCCAGCTCATCCTTCATCTTTTCTTCGGCAAGGGAAGCTTGGAATCGTTCTGGCTCTTGTAGCGCCTTGATCAATGAATCTCTTGCTTCTTTTGATAGTAAAAGGGCGTCGAGAATGCTGAGCTGCGAGGGTAACTTCCTCAAGTGCGCCAGAACGTTGTAGTCCACCTTACTTTTCTTTGGTGGGTTCTTGGCAGTCAGCTCTTTCATAACTTGGTCATCTAGGGCGATATCCTCAGAGATCTTTTCTTTTCCCTTATCTTTTCTATTCGTGGGTCCGAGATTATTTTCTAGAAGCATATGATTGCGCAGCTAAATATTTTCACAGGCCTTCGGTTCTTCCTCTTTCCCCAAAGTGGATTCTTTAAAGAGAGGGCCAATAGCCATTTCCTCGTCAGAGTCGCTCCCGAAGGTGAGAACCTGCGATCCCCCGGTGTTGACCGTGCGGCAGTTGCCGGTAATTCTTTTATGCTCCTCGGTCATACTTCTCTGCTCCCGACGAGTTTCACGTTTCATCCGCTTAAAATGTTGCCGGTGAGCAACATATCCCTGCCACCATCTTTTAAAAGCGTTGCACTCTTCGGTGGGGTACGCAATCTTTCGATGATATAAGCAGTAGCTAGGATGCATTTCTGCTTTACCAAGAGTATTTCCTTCAGAGGGTGGTAGCTTCATTCCCATTGATATGGCTTTAGCGAACTTCTTCCTCGTCTTGAACCTGTTTTTATTCATGACGGATATACTTTAATCTGGCGGGGGTACGTTCAGTCGCCGTCGTTTGGCCTTTTCAAATATGGTCATCTCACGCTCCCGAGCAGTTTTGCTTTTAAGTAGCGCTTCATTCAGGAACACATCAATTATTTCATCTGATAGCCACAGAAGTTCTGGCTCAGGGCCTGCCCCCAGTTTCTTTATGCAAAGAGCCTCTTCATTGTTTAGCGATGGATGAGAGATCACATGGCAACTTGCCACGTAATCTTCAGATTCATCCGATGAGTCTTCCCCATCATCTCCGCCCTCAAGGACGTGTCTGAGAAACTCTTGAAGTGTGACCGGAATCCGCGCCTTCTGGTTATACTCTTCCAGCGCGTCAATCTGTTTTTGTAGGTCCGTGCACTTGTCGCCAGGCTTCACGGGCTTTTTTTTTATCTCTTATTCTTCTTCTTTGAAGATTTTGACGGCTGGGTGTGAATGCTTTGGCTATCACTACCGATTTTTAGAGTTGGGCACGGCTTCAGCATCCCTTCGATGATCTGGGCTTCCAGCGGATTCTTCCACCTGATCGCCGGGCATGTCTGGAGATCATTCAGCATTCTTTTGGTTTTGGATGAAAGAGCGACTTCCCATAGAGCTTCTTCAACGAAAGAGCACGTTGCCCCCGACATGTCCGTCTTCTTAGAAGTGTGCGGTTGTGGTGGGTTTACCTTCCACTTCTCAGACAGCGCAAACTTGCCTTGTTGGTACTGGTCCTCGATCCATCCCTTAAAGACGAAGCAATCTTCAATTGGATGGCTTACCGTTTGGTGGTAAGGGCAATAATTGGAATTATTCGCTTCACCGGGTTGCAATGGTCGCTTTGGATTCGGCAGATTGATAAGCCTGTTGCGCATCGCCAGCTCGAATAATCTCCTCGTTTTGTCCCGTGGGAATGAGTATGGACGCTTCATTTTCTCATTATAATAGCGCCGTCTCTCTTTCAGTTGATCCGTTAGTTTTGGAGCACTGGGCTGCTATTGAGTATTTGCAACGAAGGTCGCCTTCCCTTTACACTTTTCATTCCGCGGCTCCGGCTTCGGAGGAGACGGTCTGTGGCCCATTTGATCCATCTGGGCTAGCTTGTCGATTAAAGCCTGGAATGTGGTCGGTTTCAAGAACATCATGAACTGTGAAATAGTTGCATGAGGGTCTAAGGTGCCCATGAACATGTCCACCGCCGGTGCCTCTTCGATGCGTTGTTCGCACTTTGACCATAGATTTCGCCATCGGATTGCGTATTGAACCCAAGTTTCGCCCGGCTTTACCCTTGCATTGATCAATGCTGTTATCGGGGTGCGTTCACTTGCGCTCGCGAATCGCTTGGTGTACAATAACTCCATTTCTGCAAAAGTTTTGACGGAGTCGTTTGGAAGTTCGGAGTACCATTCAAATGCCGTCTCCGACAAGCTGCCGACGAATTGACGGAGCAAAAGCTTATCATCACGCCTGGTGTTGCCGCACAGAGCTCTAAACTGGGCGACGTGCTGGTGGGGATTGCCTTTCCTGTAAGTCCACATTGCCCACCCCGGTGCTTGCGGGGAGGCGGAAAACGGAATAAAAAACGGATTTTTATCATGCTAGGCAACATGGACTAGACAAAGGAGGATCTTTGCTAAACAAAAACTAGCTAAAGCTAACTAGAAACTAGCTAAAGGGTAGAATGGTTATACCTAGGGCTTTAAGTCCTTCTCTCCTTGCTCCTTGGAGTAGTAGAAATGGATCACCTTTGTCGTCTTCTCACGTCGAAGAAGGATCCACCCGAAAGCTTCAACCTTTGGCTTCAACTTCAAGCTAGAAGTAACTAGGGTGCTAGAAGTGCTAATCCTAGAACCCTAAATGAGAGTAGAGATTACTATGGAATGGTTTTTCTCAAGCTCAAGTGTTTCTCAACACATGAGAGGGGAGAGCTTGAAGAAGAGGAAGAGCAAGAGAGAGAAACTATATGATAGAATGAGAGAATTATGAAGCATTCTCACATATATGTGTGAATTATTGTGAATTGATAATTAGTGAGGTAATTGTCATGGCTTAATCAAGACATGACCATTATCATTTCATTTTTAATGCAAATTGCAAGGATCAAAGAGCATCTTCCAAATGAAATGATGATGGTCAAAGTGTCAACCTAGGTCAACAAGTCAAGAATGTCAAATGGTCAACAACCATAACCATGCACAATTATATTAAACTAATATCAATTAACCATAATACACACATAAGCATTAGGGTTAATAAAATGGCAATGGTCATTAACCCTAATCAAAGTCCTCTCCCTCTGTCTCAAGCAACTGTGCATACGCACCCGTATTCGTGATCCGAGGAACACGAATACAAAGAGATAAAACCAATCCCAAATCATATACTAGGATCTGGCTTAAACAAAAGCCCGCTAGTATAAGCTGTCCGGACAGCAAACGTGCACAAGTGCGCGGATGTGAACGAACCCTGTCGCAAAACCATGCGACCTCTACTCATTTTGCCTAAAGGCGAATAGCTCTCTGTGTGGGACTCTAAAGACTCGACACTACGCTGGCAGTGGGTTTAACCACAGACCGCAAGCGGCATTAGCTGTACGTAACGGTCCCCAGGTAGATGCTGATAAGAAGACTGACGAGGTAACCCCATCTGAACTCCTACTGAGCCTGTATGTGACAGTCTCCGTACAGTCCGATTTGTTCGTCTGATACATCGCATGGCAGGCCTAGGGGGGCGGTGAACGTCAGTCCCCTAATAGCGGTACAAGTCGTGTCGGAGTGTAGCCCAGAACACCCTGAGATAACACTGGAAACCTACCAGTATATCTCGCTTGCCCTGGCCAGGGACTACTTGTGTAATGGCTCTCCTGGACACAGCGCGATGTCAACCCCCAATACCGGGAGAGACGGATCCTGTCTAACCGTCACTGTCTCCAAGTGCTTCGGGACTGCACCCAAAAACTACCTGTTTGCACGACTCCTTTGAGCCGTGGTAGGGTAGTAATCAAAGTGCAGTGGGAACACACTCGAGGCAAAGTGACAGTGTCAAGTCAGCGGACTAAGCTGTACTCATGTCACCTGGGAACTGATAACTGACGATAGGTATAATACCAACCAACAGTTCCCGACGAGTCCTGTCCAGTGTACTCGTAACCTAACGAGCACACGCATACTATCTCAAGTACGACGTACTGAAGGCTGTGGGACAGACCGTCTCCCACGCTGGGATGAGAAGTGCATACGCTAGTCTACTCCGGAGTATCGATGCCCTGTCTCGATAGTCCAACGACCAGGGACCTGTATAAGGATGTGCTTATGGATTACCCAGCCCCCACGAGTGTGAGCGCCATCACAACGCTGGTAATCAAGCAATAATCCTAAGGGCTCTACTAATATGCATATCAGCGATATGCTAAAAGAAACACATGCGCATATTGAAGTAGAGACAAACCAAGTAGCATACTACCATTTCGAGCAAGATTGTATATACAACTGTGAATATCCCAAGCTTCCATCAAGTAATATACATACTAGTATGATACAGTAATGGCCTCTAGGGCATATACACTAACAATCTCCCACTTGCACTAAGGCCATATACTGGCGTATCGAAGACCTATCATCTCGATCAGCCGCTCGAACTGAGTCTGGGGTAGGGCCTTCGTGAATGGATCTGCAGTGTTGTTCTCCGTATTTACTCTCTTCACCTCGATCTCCTGGCGATCTATGATCTCCCTGATCAGGAGGTACCGCCTCAAAATGTGCCTGGACTTCTGATGGGACCTGGGTTCCTTCGCTAAAGCTATAGCGCCGTTGTTGTCGCAATACAGCGGTATTGGATCAACAATGGTAGGAACCACCTGAAGCTCCGTGAGGAACTTCTTCATCCAGACAGCTTCCTTTGCGGCATCGCAAGCAGCTATGTACTCCGCTTCCATAGTTGAGTCTGCAACGGTCTCCTTCTTGGAACTCTTCCAGCAAACCGCCCCTCCATTGAGGGTAAAGACATAACCCGACATGGACTTGGAGTCATCCTTGTCACTCTGGAAGCTGGAGTCAGTAAAGGCCTCGAGCTGGAGGTCTTTTCCGCCATACACCAAGAACATCTCCTTAGTCCTTCTCAGGTACTTGAGAATGTTCTTTACCGCTATCCAGTGTTTCTCCCCTGGGTTTGACTGATACCGGCTTACAACGCTCAATGCGTATGCTACATCTGGTCTGGTACACAACATCGCATACATTATAGAGCCTACCGCAGAAGCGCAGGGTATAATAGACATGCGATCCCTTTCCAAATCAGTCTTGGGAGACATCTCTTTGGAGAGGGTGATCCCATGACAAGCCGGTAAATTACCGTGCTTGGAATCTTCCATACTGAACCTTTTCAGTATGGTGTCGATGTACCTTGACTGTGAAAGTCCCAACATCCTCTTAGATCTATCACGATAGATCTGGATCCCCAGAATGTAGTTGGCATCGCCCAGGTCCTTCATGGAGAACCTTTGCGACAAGAATCCTTTGACTGACTGTAGCATAGGAATATCATTTCCTATTAGGAGAATGTCATCCACGTACAAGACGAGGAATACCACAGTTCTCCCTACAATCTTACTGTAAATGCATGGTTCATCTGGGTTTTTGATAAAGTCGAATTCTTTGACAGTATCATTAAAGCAGATGTTCCAACTCCGCGATGCCTGCTTTAGTCCATAGATGGACTTGAGCAACTTGCACACTTTACCGCTGCTCCTACTCTGAATGAATCCCTCTGGCTGATCCATATAGACGCACTCCTCTAAATTTCCATTTAGGAAAGCCGTCTTTACGTCCATCTGCCAGATTTCATAATCGTGGAAGGCAGCAATGGCAAGAAGGATCCGAATGGATTTCAGCATAGCCACTGGAGAAAAGGTCTCGTCATAGTCCAAACCAGGTCTTTGACGAAAACCCTTTGCTATAAGTCTAGCTTTATAGGTCTCAACCTGCCCATCTACACCAATCTTCTTTCTGAAGATCCATTTGTAGCCTACGGGTTTTACCCCTTCTGGAGCAAAGTCCAAAGTCCAAACTTTGTTGGTGTACATGGAATCCATCTCGGCCCGCATTGCATCCAGCCATTTTACCGAGTCGCCGCTCTGAATGGCTTGCTGGAAGCTAGTAGGCTCACCATAATCCATGGTGCAATCCTTTCTATCCCCGTCTATGAGAAAATCGTAGTATCTCTCGGGCGGATGAGACTGCCTACTACTCCTGCGGAGTGGCGCTGGGATGTCCGGTTCTCTTGAAACCTCTGGTTCTTCCAAGCTTTCAGTAATAGCTTGTGGCTCTGGAATTTCTTCCAGTTCTACTACGCCCCCACTTGCTTCTTTTTCTAAAAACTGATGTTCCAGAAAGTGGGCATGACGAGAAACAAAAACCTTTTGTTCCTCTGCGTAATAGAAAAAATACCCCCTGGAGTTCTTTGGGTATCCCACAAACTTACATAGTACTGAGCGTGCCTCGAGCTTGTCGACATGCTGCTTTTTTACAAAAGCTGGACATCCCCATATCTTTAGATACTTAAGACAGGGTTTCTTCCCACACCACATCTGATATGGTGTGGTAGGCACAGTCTTGGAGGGAACCTTGTTCAAAAGATATGCAGCTGATTCTAGTGCATAACCCCAGAAGGATCGCGGTAACTCAGCCTTACTCATCATGGATCGAACCATATCCAATAGGGTTCGATTCCGCCTTTCCGATACACCGTTGTGTTGTGGTGTGTATGGAGGAGTAAGCTGAGAGAGAATTCCATTCTCTTTTAAGTAGCCCAGAAACTCGGCACTCAAGTATTCACCACCTCGATCAGATCTCAGTGTCTTGATACTTTTGCCTGTTTGTTTTTCTACTTCATTCTTGTATTCCTGAAATTTCTCAAAGGCCTCGGATTTGTGCTTCATCAAGAAGACATGCCCATACCTAGAGAAATCATCTGTGAAAGTAATGAAGTATGAATAACCACTTCGCGCATGTGTAGACATTGGACCACACACATCACTGTGTATGAGTCCCAAGAGCTCACTTGCTCTTTCTCCGTGTCCAGTGAACGGAGTCTTTGTCATCTTTCCCATGAGACAAGATTCACAAGTGGCATAAGACTGGTACTCGAACGAATCCAAGTATCCTTCTTTATCTAACTTTGTCAACCGTGTCTCATTAATGTGACCCAGTCTACAATGCCATAAGAAAGCCTGATTTAATTCCGGAGACTTTCTTTTAAGTGTGTTCTGGACACTGAAGACCTGAGCTTGATTCAAAACGTATATACCGTATTTCAATGTACCTGACCCAATCAGCACTTGATTTAGGTGGATGTTTACTACATCGCTTACAAAAGTAAAATCATATCCTTCCTTAGAAAGTAAGGATACAGATATGATGTTACAAGTCGCACCTGGTACATAAAAACAGTCACGCAGAATCAATATCTGCCCAGTTGTCAGTCCTAGATGATATTCCCTTACGGATTCAGCATACATGCTCATTCCGTTAGCAACCCTGAGAGTCATATCACCTTTCCTGATAACCCTACGGTTTCTCAAAGCCTGTAACGAATTACAGATGTGAGATCCTGATCCGGTATCCAATACCCAGGAAGTAGGGTTAACTGATATACAGTTCTCTATCACAAACACACCCGAAGCCGAAGCCACAACATGCTTCGAATTCTGGCTACTAGCTATACTAGCCCTGCAATCCTTCTGCCAATGTTCATTCCTGTAACAATAGGAACATCCCTCTTCCACTATATCCACTCCCGAAACTTCTGCCCTTCCTTTTCTTTCTACTTCCCTGGTTTCCTTCAGGATAGTAGGTAGAGACTGTTGAACTAAGTCAGCATCTGACCCGTTCTTCAACGTGGTCTTCAGGTCCGTGAGCTCAAAAGTGCTGGTCTCTGTAAGGACGTTTCCCTTTACAGATGACCCGATAGCCAACCTCGCTGGAAGCAATTCGTTCGAGGTCTCATATCTTGCGATACGAGATTGCTCTCCATATAAGTCCTTGTTATGGAGGAAGATAGAAACTGAGTCCATCTTCTCGTGCTGCCTCTGGTATGTACCATCAACTGAGGCTAACACGAGGCACTTGGCTATCGCACAGTCTTTTTCCGATGTCCTATGGATATGAATATCCGTGACAGGGGAAGCTGGACCTGAGACGACAGGGGTTGGATTAGTTAAGGGTTGTCCCAGCTTGTCATGGGCAATGGACATTTAGACAGACCTTTGCCAGTCATAACAGTCAGATTCAGTCATTTTATTATCTAGATGTAACTTAGGTGCGGTCATTGGGTTGCTGCAATTAAGAGAGAGATAAGAAAACACTTAGCATGATGCTCTTGCAAGTTTAGATTGGTTTTTAATTTATCTAAATAGGATGGCTCCCACTGTCTCTCGAATCCCTCCTCAAACTATAAAGGAAGAATTAGTCAGGATCAATCTCACCGTACAATACTTGCTTAACCGTTCAGCCAGGCCAGTGTCGGTACTTCGAGGGAGGTTTTCCAACGCTTTCGCGAAGTTCCTTAATTAAGTAACCTCTTTTCCCTGTGGGCGTAGCCCCGCTAACACCTTTCTAGACACCTACTTGGTTTATAGCATTGATCGTTAAGTGAGAAAGTTCCCGAGGAGTAGCATATACTCACAGTAGGATCGGGATCCAAATATCATCGCGTGACAAAACTGAAGGAATCCTACCAGAATCATCACACTCCAAATGGTATGCAGTGCTAGCAAGTTTCAGTACTTTTGAAACTCCCAATGTGGATTTTTGCCCCATGCTCTTATGACCTTGACGAAGGCCAACATATCATAAGTCACATGTCAAGTTCTACCCGTCATTATCCAGGTTAATTTGAACCCACCCGTACATACCCTTGACGAAGGCCAAAATAGTAGTACGACTGTCCCAAACCAACGCATCTATCTGTGCTATAGATAAATATTCAGCAGCTACCAATCACTATGCCTTGGCGAAGGTCAAAATACATAGCTTGAATACTACCGAATATTTAACCGAAATGACGGAGGGCTACGGATGGTTTTGGAGAAACCGTAAACGTAGTGAACTTGATATAATCGATGGAACGAGATAGCTTTTAAAAGGAGTGGTTCAAGCTTCACGTTTAAAAGTTTAGTTTTGAAAAGAACCGAGTGGTTTTCAAAGTGTTCCAATCGACTTTTACATGGTTTATTTTCTTGCATTAGTTCTTTTAATGCGTCCCATCATTTAATCCTACCATTGCAGAAAACAACCAAAATATGACGTACGCTTATGCCATTCGCATTCGCCACGGGGCCCCGTCATCACCCGTTAGGTTACTTAACTAACGACAGAGCGGGGGCTGGGCTAGCGCGGCTGTAAAACATAAGCAATGCCTAAATAGTTATAGTATATAAATATATAGCAATGATAGACATTACAGATCACAGATGAATACATTGGATATACTAGGAATCCACAATCCGTTCGAGCCTGCAACGAAAAGCGGATTACACGGTCGCGGTAAATAGCCAAATACCCCACCCAAGACCCCTACGGGTGCGGCAAACTACCCGCCAAGTACCCGAAGCGAAGCAACCTCCCTCAACACCGTGAGTAGGCCACACGGCACTTCGAGATACCCGGTAGTTTGTGCACCCCCTCCATGGGTCTATCCTAGGAGCAAAAACAGTAAAAAGAATTATACAATGACGGCTACAACCTCGACCCGGTTGTGCGGCCATACAAATAATATTACATCAATTTACATATTACATGAATGAAAGAAAAAGAAACACTCATCTCACATCCTCCCCGGCTATTCACCCGCGACAATCCAACGCATTCATATACACATACCATCATCAAACACAGATCATAGATATGTATAACCCCCACTAATCGACATATAGCGATTAGCCGATTTTCAATACATAAAAACATCACAGATATAACCGATTAGTCAAAGTATAGTGAAGTTCGATCAAAAAATACGGATTTATAGGCCCCCAAAAACAAATTTCTTTTCTGGAAAATCTGGGCTGATATAAACCATCTTAAAAATCCCAAATCCACAAACTAAAAACACTGCACCAAACTCGGTCATGAACCGAGTCAAAACGGCGGCGGTTCCGCGGCAAAAGTATACCTATTGCCGCGGAACCGCGACGCTTTGAAGGGATCACTCGACCGTTTTTGGTGGACTTCTTTACAAAACCCTGAGATGATTTTTGGAGTATGACTTTTTATTTTTAGAGCAGAAAAAATTTTAACAGAAACTTGGGTTTTGCATGTCGTAGTTTTGCGATTTTTCCGATCGAACATCTATACACTTTACTACCTAACTAGTTTATGTTCAGTTAGGCTCTGATACCACTGTAAGTCCACGTTGCCCACCCCGGTGCTTGCGGGGAGGCGGAAAATGGAATAAAAAACGGATTTTTATCATGCTAGGCAACATGGACTAGACAAAGGAGGATCTTTGCTAAACAAAAACTAGCTAAAGCTAACTAGAAACTAGCTAAAGGGTAGAATGGTTATACCTAGGGCTTTAAGTCCTTCTCTCCTTGCTCCTTGGAGTACTAGAAATGGATCACCTTTGTCGTCTTCTCACGTCGAAGAAGGATCCACCCGAAAGCCTCAACATTTGGCTTCAACTTCAAGCTAGAAGTAACTAGGGTGCTAGAAGTGCTAATCCTAGAACCCTAGATGAGAGTAGAGATTACTATGGAATGGTTTTTCTCAAGCTCAAGTGTTTCTCAACACATGAGAGGGGAGAGCTTGTGGAAGAGGAAGAGCAAGAGAGAGAAACTATATGATAGAATGAGAGAATTATGAAGCATTCTCACATATATGTGTGAATTATTGTGAATTGATAATTAGTGAGATAATTGTCATGGCTTAATCAAGACATGACCATTATCATTTCATTTTTAATGCAAATTGCAAGGATCAAAGAGCATCTTCCAAATGAAATGATGATGGTCAAAGTATCAACCTAGGTCAACAAGTCAAGAATGTCAAATGGTCAACAACCATAACCATGCACAATTATATTAAACTAATATCAATTAACCATAATACACACATAAGCATTAGGGTTAATAAAATGACAATGGTCATTAACCCTAATCAAAGTCCTCTCCCTCTGTCTCAAGCAACTGTGCATACGCACCCGTATTCGTGATCCGAGGAACACGAATACAAAGAGATAAAACCAATCCCAAATCATATACTAGGATCTGGTTTAAACCAAAGCCCGCTAGTATAAGCTGTCCGGACAGCAAACGTGCACAAGTGCGCGGATGTGAACGAACCCTGTCGCAAAACCATGCGACCTCTACTCATTTTGCCTAAAGGCGAATAGCTCTCTGTGTGGGACTCTAAAGACTCGACACTACGCTGGCAGTGGGTTTAACCACAGACCGCAAGCGGCACTAGCTGTACGTAACGGTCCCCAGGTAGATGCCGATAAGAAGACTGACGAGGTAACCCCATCTGAACTCCTACTGAGCCTGTATGTGACAGTCTCCGTACAGTCCGGTCTGTTCGTCTGATACATCGCATGGCGGGCCTAGGGGGGCGGTGAACGTCAGTCCCCTAATAGCGGTACAAGTCGTGTCGGAGTGTAGCCCAGAACACCCTGAGATAACACTGGAAACCTACCAGTATATCTCGCTTGCCCTGGCCAGGGACTACTTGTGTAATGGCTCTCCTGGACACAGCGCGATGTCAACCCCTAATACCGGGAGAGACGAATCCTGTCTAACCGTCACTGCCTCCAAGTGCTTCGGGACTGCACCCAAAAACTACCTGTTTGCACGACTCCTTTGAGCCGTGGTAGGGTAGTAATCAAAGTGCAGTGGGAACACACTCGAGGCGAAGTGACAGTGTCAAGTCAGCGGACTAAGCTGTACTCATGTCACCTGGGAACTGATAACTGACGATAGATATAATACCAACCAACAGTTCCCGACGAGTCCTGTCCAATGTACTCGTAACCTAACGAGCACCCGCATACTATCTCAAGTATGACGTTCTGACGGCTGTGGGACAGACCGTCTCCCACGCTGGGATGAGAAGCGCATACGCTAGTCTACTCCGGAGTATCGATGCCCTGTCTCGATAGTCCAACGACCAGGAACCTGTATAAGGATGTGCTTATGGATTACCTAGCCCCCACGAGTGTGAGCGCCATCACAACGCTGGTAATCAAGCAATAATCCTAAGGGCTTTACTAATATGTATATCAGCGATATGCTAAAAGAAACACATGCACATATTGAAGTAGAGACAAACCAAGTAGCATACTACCATTTCGAGCAAGATTGTATATACAACTGTGAATATCCCAAGCTTCCATCAAGTAATATACATACTAGTATGATACAGTAATGGCCTCTAGGGCATAAACACTAACATTTCCCCTTGTATACGTGGAATTTGGGGATCGTGTATCCCGGCGGGTACTTTATCTGATCATACCAGCCTGGATACGGTCACCCAGTTTTGACAACTTGGCCGGTTGCTTCATTTGCCTGGTGAACTCTTATTTGCTGAGCAATATAGTCATCCAGTGCAGCTTTAGAGATTGTCTCCTCCTTGGCTGTTGATACAGCCGGCAGAGGATTCGATGTTTCTCCTCTGTCATCTTCAATTATTACTGGAGGATCTTCGGCTGGGGGATCCGGCTGGATCATCATGCCCACCATATCTTGGAATAGAAGGGCCATTTGCTTTATATTGGCCGCTTGTTCCGCAGCCTCTTTGTCCTTCTTCTCAAGCATTTTCCGAAGGTATTCAGCATCAGTTTCCTACTCACGGCGCTGGTCCGTGGATGTTTCCGGGCTTTCTTTTGGCCCGGTGAGTGCGGCCATCGCAGTCAGCATTTCCTAAAGCTTCTGCTGCTGTTGTTCCTGAGCTCTTGTGACGGATCGGGTGAGTGGTCGGTGGCCCATAGAATCGCGGCTATCCTCTTTCCCAGATGCCATATAGACGGTATGCACCACCATGCCCCCAGACTTAGGGTGTTTGGACTCAGTGCCTTTGACATTTGTCACAGGCATGGAGATTTTCTCCGGCCTTCTCCTCTTATGAGCGGTCGAACTTGAGGGGGCCGTTGCAGTGGGCACCCAAGTAGCCGTCTCCTTCCGTGGCTTAACAGGACAGTTTTCTTCCTGTCGGACCTTCAGCTTCTTCTGTCGGTAGGGATAGTCTTGATCCACCACTGACTCTCGGACTTGTCGCCAGATTTTGTAAACTTTGGAAGACAGCCGTCGAGGGGACTGCTCCGGCTTTATTTCTGTGACAGTCTCTACCGGTGGCGGAGATCTTTTCAGTACGGCAGTAGGCGAGTTCCTGCGCACCTTGTTTAGCAGCTCAAACCTGTTCCCGGTTGGGACAGCAGCATTAACTTCCACCGTTGGAGCTGGTGGAGTTAGCCCAGAGGGGGAGTTTCCCCCAGCCTTCCTTACTCGGTGCCAGTGGCGACGTCGAGCGTGTCGAGCCATTGGCGTTGGTTCAGCGATGGGAATGGCTTTGTCTTGCCCCATTTCCAGGTGAAGGGTTGCTGCTGGCGTCAGCCTGTTGAAGACTGATGTCCGTTGAGAAGCAGTATCCAATCGGTCGAAAACAGACTTCTGAGCAGGGACAGGAGCCAGTCTTGTAAAAACTGACCCTTTGGTAGGGGAAGCCGCCTCGATGACTTCAGGGGTAGGGATGGCTATCTTCTTCGGAACAACCTTCTCCGGGATTGCAGGCTTCATCACGGGCCCACATGACTTTGGCTCAATCTGGCGAAGACTGAGGCGCTGGAGCTGGACGACCCGTTGAGAGGGGCCGCAGTAGCTATAAGCCGGTCAAACACCGACTTCTTGGGAGCTTCTGATGTTGGCACAGGAGCGGTGAAGCTCGTTGTCGGGAGCATGGTCCCGAAAAACAATCCTGTGGTGGCTTGAGTGACTTGTTCCACCGGCATTGTGAACAGGGAGGCTGCTTGAGGCCCGTAAGATATGCCTCCAGATGAGGCAGAGCGCGAATTGCAGTTGCAGTTGGAGCACTTTGCACAAGTGAACGCCATTGATCCTTCGCTTTCTGCACCAAGCAAAACGCCAAATCTTAGTATCTCGAAATCTAAGGGCAGCCATTAGCAAACTGCGATTCGTTCGCGAACACGACACACAAAGTGTAGAGTGGAAAGAGGAAAAGGTCCCACCGGGAGTGCCAGAATCTGTTTACCGCCGGAAATCGGGAAGACGAACGTCTTGCCTGAATCTGGGGGCAGATGCTAATTGGTGCTATCCGTCCACCTCTCCGAAGATGCCAAGTTGATTTATGGCACCATGTATCGAAGGTTTAAACGGATGCGGCCGTAGATTCCCTTTCATTTGAGGGGTTTTTGATTGTGGGGACGCTCTTCCCTGCAGGCGCAAGCCTCTGCAGTTAATTACGCTACCGCATCGCGGTAACAACTTTCTCCTTCTCCATATGGTCACTTCGTGTCGTGGGTGTTTGTTTTGTGTTTGGTTGCCCGTGGATTGTATACGGAGACTAGGTTATGTTGTCGCCCGTAGGGCGTGGACTAGTCCAAATCCGTATCTTTCTTAGATTTGGGTTTGGGGGTTGGGTTTAAGGATACGTTAGCATCATTTGAGACTAAGATCAACTTAAACGTTTGTTAAGGATACGTTAGTCTAATTTTAGACTAAGATCAACTTAACGGGATTGTGTAGATCCGACAAGAGAGCAATTGGGCTCTATTGTTTAGTTTAATGACATTGAGGTCGATAATTAGTTTAAGTACATTGCGGTCCGTTGTTAGTTTAAGGACATCTCGGTCCAACGTTAGTTTAAAGACATCGCGGTCGAGGTTAAGGACATCATAGTCCATGGGTTTAAGGATCCCACAGTCCGATATTAGTTTAAAGACATCACGCTCGAGGTTAAGGATATCATAGTCCATGGGTTTAGGGCCCCACAGTCCGATATTAGTTTAAAGACATCACAGTCGAGGTTAAGGACATCATAGTCCATAGGTTTAGGGACCCCACAGTCCGTTGTTAGTTTTAAGACATCACGGTCGAGGTTAAGGACATCATAGTCCATGAGTTTAAGGACCCCACAGTCCGATGTTAGTTGTAAGACATCACGGTCGAGGTTAAGGACATCATAGTCCATGAGTTTAAGGACCCCACAGTCCATGAAATGTGTGGTTGTCGGGACCCATCACCTCTTTGAAGACGTTGAGGAATTACAACGACAAATATCAAAGGAGTGAAGAGATGTACCCTTAAACCAAGGTGAGTTGGTTGAAAGAGAAGATATGCTCAGTTCAACATAAGTTGAGGACTTATGGCCAGAATTGGGCTAAGTCCAATTAAAAAAATGTTTAACATTTTATTTTTTGTTCTGGCTATTAAGCCTTTATTTGGGCTCGGCCCTTTGAATAATGCTAGGCATCGGGCTCTGACATTTTTGTCTTGATCAGAACAAATTGTGGTCTGACAATGCGCCATGTGACGCACCAGGCGGTTTGCGCCAGTTAAAAAGCGCATTGCGCTTCTGTCAGGTAGCGCATACGAAGAGGACACGTGTCGTGCTTAGCGCTAAGAGCTAGTTCATTAGCGCATTGCGCTAGTTCATTAGCGCATTGCGCTTTTAATTTATGAGCGCTTTACGCTAGTCTGTTAGCGCGCCAGCGAGTGACACATGGCGCGCTTGACGCTGGGCGCCAGCCCATAAGCGCAGTGCGCTGTTTCAGAAGCGCAAAGCGCAAGTGGTGTTTATGGTTGACATGTGGCATGTTTTGGCGCTGAGCGCCGATCCAAGGAGCGCAAAGGCGCAGTTCATGAGTGCAAGGCACTTTTCAATAGCGCAAAGCGCATCTGATCAAATTTAAGATCAAAGAACAAGTTTATGTTCTTCTTAAAGGAGGTTTTGCCTCAAGATCCAAGAACAAAAGTTCTTGTTTTATAAAAGGGCTCTGCCTTTATAGATCAAAGATCTGTGAATGAAGTAAAATACTTCTTTTATTTTTTTATGGTTAGATCTTTTGATATTTTTCTTTTTATCAAAGACCTTGGTCTTTTTTCTATGATCTTTTTAGAAGAGGGTTCTTCTATTTTAATGAGATGATTTCATCTCTGCTATTCAAGAACATAGTTCTTTACCTTGAAAATGAAGAAAAATCTTCTTTTTTCTAAGAGCTTGCTCTTCTTTTTCTCAAAGTTTGCAGAGGGTTTCTCTCTCTCTCTTTTCTGTCTGTGTATATCTGTTTCTTTTCCCTTTTTTTATTGAAAAGAAAGATCATTGGTCGTTGGGACCCACCACCTCTCTGACGACACTGAGAGATTACAGCGCCATATATCGAAGGTGTGGAGGGATGTACCCTTTGAACTATATCCCACTCATTAGGGGGAAAGAACAGGCTGGAGCTTAAGGTTCTCACTGCTGAAAAAGGCTTCTTTGCGTTCGCGCATGTGCGTCGCACGTGTTGGGTGCACATATTTGCACGTAGCGCACATGGAGCTTGCGCATATGCGCATTATGGGGGGAGCAAGCTCCTATGGAGAACGTATCTCCTTTTAATATTATTAAATGTTCTCATGTAGTGCGCACGTGCGTTGCATGTGGTGCGCGCATGACGGGCATACGTGCATTGCACGTAGCGCACATGGCTTGCGCATATGCGAATTATGGGGAGGAGCAGGCTCCTAACTTGGAGAACTGAGCTCCTATGGAGAACTAAGCTCCTTTTAATATTGGAGAACTAAGCTCCTATGGAGAACGTATCTCCTTTTAATATTATTAAATGTTCTCATGTGGTGCGCACGTGCGTTGCACGTGGTGCGCGCATGGTGGGCATACGTGCGTTGTACGTAGCGCACATGGCGCTTGCGCATTATGGGGAGGAGCATGCTCCTATCTTGGAGAACTAAGCTCCTATGGAGAACTAAGCTACTTTGAGTATTGAGTCTTTTGAGAATTGAACTCTTCCTTTTCTAAGAGCTATCCCCTCTTATTTATATAGGAGTGGTAGAGAAGCGATCTCTCCTTTTCCCGATGTGGGACTAAAAATGCATTCCCCATGTAGTAGAGTATTACTTTAGATTACACGTGCATAGCACATTTTCTCATAACTTTTGATCCCGGATGAACTATGAGGCCCATAATATATCAAATCGAAGAATTTTTCGAGACACTTTCAATACCATCAGAATTTAGCTGTTTCTCATTCCGGAGTTTGTTAAAATACAGCTCGGAAAATACTGGTTCGCGTCTTCTTCCTTAGATCACATGTGCACAGCACGTTTGCTCATAACTTTTGATCCCGGATGAATTATGAGGCCCATAATATATCAAATCAAAGGTTTTTTCGAGATTCTTTCAATACCATTAGAATTTAGCTATTTCTCATTCGGAAGTTCTTCAAAATATAGTCCGGAAAATACTGGTTCATATTTTCTTAAGCGTATCGCTGCCATTTGATGCCTTGGGCTCTTTTGCGCAGAAATTTTTGGCGGGAACAGATTATATTGCTTGGATTTGAGTTTTGATGACGAGTTTCCTGATATTGATTTCGTGCACCATGGGTGCACCTACTGAGTGTTTACGTTTTGCGCATAGTTATCGCACCTGATATATATTTTATATACCATTGTGTTGATTTGCGATTTGTGCATGCTTATTGCGTTTGATGTCGATTTTATACCTGCGTAGCATGTGTTTATGATTTCATGGATTTCATACGGATGTTTTGATTTTTGCACTCGGTATACCTTATATGTACTTGCAGTGCATTGATATGTGTTTTGTGCACGCAGTTGCACACGATTTTGATTTATACACCTTGGTATACTCGGTGTTGCTTTTGATGCGTTCGAGTTATTGATTGTATTTCGTGCATTTGATGCACCCGATGTTATTTCGTGCACAATAGGTGCACCAGATATTGTTTTCATGCACACCGTTGCAGCGGACAGATGCTTTCATACACACCCGTTGCACGTAGTTTTGGGTTTTTGTGCATATTGTGGCACCTGTATTTGGATTTGATTTCCATGCGCACCAGATGCATGTGATTTTTGGATACGCCTCTTAGGCTGATTTTTGCTTTTGAGCACTTTGTTTTCATGTTGAGCACTATATTGTGTATTAGCCAACATGACTGATCTGAGGACAGTACCTGAGTACTTTGCATGCATTAATAAACTACCAAAAGGGTTTTCAAAAGGAGCTATAGTCTCGCTATTTCCTACGTGTCCGTGAGCGACACGAACGTTTATAAGGAAAACCTTTTGGGATATTTTGGAAACGACGGAACGTGTATTTAAGAAAACATATATGGACATATATTATTATTTTAAAATGAGCGTCCGTCAGTTATGCCGTGAGTTACACATTTCCGCGGTGGTTTAGAAAAGATTTTGCATGTATTTCATTCAGATTTTGGAGTTTTTCAAAGATGCGTACTATACACGTATTATAGTATTTGACTAGTGTATATTGGATTTCAGTAGTGGATTTCGAGATCTGTATCTCCATTGTAACTCCGAGGATATGCGTGCAAAATGAGATGATTTGCGTAACGCTTGACGGAGTTCGATTTTGAGCTTTGTACTCGTTTTCACGCGCATTTGGCGCGTTGTGCTATTTCCGCGTTTTTCCATGATTTCGGAGCCCCGTTGATTTGAGCTGATTATTGAAATGTTTTAGATATTATGGGTTTAAATTTAAATTCAGGGACCGAATTTCTTTAAGGGGGGAAGATTGTAACATTTCAAAAAAATTAATAAAATATTATTTTTGGGAATTTTTATAATTTAATAATAAAATACTGAATATTTTAATAAGGCGGTATAATTAAATACCGATAAATGGGGAAAAATTTTGGAAAATTCTAAAAGAGAGTGTTTTATGGAATTATGTCATTTTTAAGTTTTTATGATTAATTATATGCTAATTTAGCGCTAATCGCGATTAAAAATCGCTAATCGCGTTTTAAGCGTGTTTTGTGCAAAACATGCACAAGTCTTTTCTTCACTTGTTACATTTTTGTTTATCATGGCATTCCTCATGATTCTTGCATGGTTGTAAGTTAATGAGAAAAGAAAAGAAAAGAAAAGAAAAGGAATATAGTATTAGGTATGGGTGAGAGAGAGAAAGGTGAGGGGTATCTTTGACTTGGCCATTCACTCATATCACCATTTTCATCTCATCCTTTCCTCTCCCCTCCCCCTCTTGCTGCTGCTGCTTCAGCCCTCGCTCCCTCCCCTTTTCAAGCCTCTTAAACTCCATGAAAAACACTTCAAAACTCAAACCCCATTCACAAAAAAGATGCACAAGCTCACTAGCAACACATTGGACCAAGAAAGTTTGCATTTTGGACACTTGGGGCAACTCAAGAATTTTCTTGAGTTGCCAAATGAGATAATTTCTGAACCATAAGCTTAGTGTTTCCATTACTTATACCCCCATGTTATATTTGAATCGATATCGAGTGGTTTTATGGACTTAGGAAAAACCTAGTTAGGGTTAATGGGAATTGAGAGAGGTGATGGGTAATTAAGCTTAGTAGAGGCTACACAAACCCCCTAGTGTTAGAATTAAGACTCAAACCAGAGACTAGAAACCCGGAATATGGATTTAGAAACCGATATCGGAAGAATTGTGAATTCTGGGGATGTAAAATGGAATCTGCTAACACCCGGAGCCTCTAAAAATAATTTTGCAAACATTGTAGCACATGCAGGCACCCAGGAAGCTACCACAGAGACCCGATACCAAACCCTAACCTTTGGGCCGCAGATTTAATCCCCTGGGCCGCAATTTAGGGCCTGGGTACCTCATTTTTGGTTCTTACTTCGTCTGTAGCTCCTATGTCAGTAAAATAGACCCCTCCTATATGCAAAATTGGCTAATTGTCACCAGGGGAAAATCTGGGAGCATTTTGGTGTGTTTTAGGCTATGTTTTCTGTATTTTAAAATGTACTTTCTTGATATTTGGATTTTTATTGGGTTGTTGGATGTTTGTACATCGACAACAAAGGTTGTTTAATTGTTTTTGCACGTGTAGGCCATAGGTTCTAACCTATGAGCGCACCGTGCGCCGTATCGGTTTTCCGGATTCGATTTTAATATGCATTGCGACTGTTGATTATTATAGGTACCTTCGCATGGATTCCGAGGCGACGGAGCATGGCGTCATCTATTTCAGCAAGTGAAGGCCAGGTGAGTGGATCTATATCCACGGGAGAAGTCGGGTGGATGGCGTATAGCACCCCCGCAAAGTATTAATAGAAAACTGATTATAGAATATGGTTAGAAAACCTAGATTAGGAAACTAGGGTTATAGTAAAGGATAGTTAGTGATACTATATTAGAAACTAAGGATAGTTAGAAATGAGATAATACGGCTATTATGTGATGACGGGATTCGAGGACAACGTTTGCCGATATTACCGTTTAGGGTACCGTAGGACTAGATAGTCTATGTAGATGCGTCATTCGAACCATACCTTTTTCTAAACCGAAGAGTCATATGTATCTTTTAAAAAAATATACCTTAAGGGAGGTTACGGATTTTCAAATGATATCTTTTTCTTAAAAACACCGTAACCCCTATTTTCAAAACTACGATTCGCTTCTTTAAAAATCTGATTGTATGGTTCGGGTGTGTATGTTAGATTAGATACCTATACTTATAGTAGAGATAGAATGTTTAGGTAAACTCAGCTTGATATGAGTTATAAATGCAATGAAAAGATTATAAGACGGATATGATGACCAGATGATATGTTGGTATACGGATGCGAGTCGATCGAAATGATTTATACTCTGTCGGTCCCCTGATGTGAGATTATTGCGGATGTGACCTGGGACATAGGTATATATATATATATAATGTTGTGAATCATGGATGATAGGCCGTACGTGATTCCAGGCCGTACTCTCATTTGTCGTATAGGATGATAGGATCCCTATTAGCTTAATGCCGCCGTACGATGATTTTCCGTGTGTGATGGGTTTGACTTGATGATTGATCCTTACCCTTGACTAGAGATTGCCGTACGATGGATCATACCGTACGCGATATTGTTAGGCTGGATGCCGGTTGATAGATTCCCCGACTCGGTCATATTAGATACGTATACCCGTCAGCATTGCATATGATTTACCTTATGCTGCATTCATATTATTTTCATTGCATTGCATATACCTGTGTTAGTACACTTACACTATTATCGATGATACGTATGTTACACGTACACAGATTTGCCGGCTCACACACTTCATCATCGATAATTGCCATGTCACTACACAGTAGGATTGTTGCATCATGATATGACTCTTTGCATAATCTGCCTTCTATAGTTACCTGTGCACTTTTATACGATGTGGCATGATATATTGCTATGCTTACATTTCCATCACATGTCGCATACATCATGCTTTATGATTTTACGCATTGAGGTATGCTGTTTTCAAGAGATTTCTGGATTTAAGAACTGTGGCTATTTTAAAGAAAGCATGTACTGTTTTAAAAACCCGGTTTCTCTTGATATGATATTTCAGTGCGTCCACCATGCGTTTTCTCGGTTCTGAGACGTGTGCTTGAAATCCGATTCAAGGAGTTGGATGATCCGTTTGCGGGTTCATGGTGGACCCGGTATGGTTTCCCGGGGCGAGAAGTGTTTTTCGTGGAGTAGACGATGAGCCTGGCAGGGTGGCGAGTACCTACCGGTGATAGTATTTGGGCTCGGCGGATATCCGGAGGATACCGACCGAAGTCGAGAGTGAGATGGGCCGATCCAGACTGACGGAGCCCGATATATGAAGATTTACGTGCCGATGCTGGACACGGTTTTCATGATGTTTTCGAGTGTCGATGCTAGGCACTCAGGTTCCATGATTTTGATGTGTCGGGAGGGACACCGTTGATATATATCCTCATACTTTCATGCACACTCTTTTATGATATTTACGTGCATACATACCTTGATTATGGTTGGACGAGATCCATATACATGCATTGATATTACTGTTGGATGTTATCCGCATGCATATAGGTATTGACTACCTTGTTGGCATATACAGACCCGATCACCCTAGATATCATAGTATTACCTTTATGATATAGTTGACTTAGGAGTCATTGTTTATTCGATTTCTATCTGTTGATATTTTTCTACTCACGAGTTGGCAACTCACCGCCATTGTGCCACAGTTCTTGCAGGTTGACCGCTTGGATCAGTAGCGGCTTCGCTGGCACACAGTTGCATTCGGGTGTTTTGCATTGGTAGGTGGGATATTTGTATCATTCCCACTCTTGTATCTATATTTTATATTGTATCTAGTTAACTCTATCAATCAAAAGTTGTAAATTGTATAAGTGATGAGACTTAGTGAGACTTGTAGTTGCGAGATTTGAGCGATGGGTTTTATATTCACTTTTGAGGTTATATCGTGCTCATTTCTTTATCTTTTTGTGGTGAACTTCACCGTTGGGCGTCATATACTTATTTATACTGTATTGCGTGGTTGTGATCCGCCGTTTGGCGAAAAGCTAGCTCCCGCTTGGGGATGCCATTATCCTTATTATGTATTTGTGGTTTTGGATCAAAATTTACAAAGGAGGTGCTGCCAAAATTTTTAAAAGACCAAACATGCTTTTTTTAAACTAGTAAATTTCACTTGCATCATTCATGTTCCTTTCTATGCATTAAGAAAACTTGATTTCATATACCTTTATTTCAAAAACTCACCTCCTTTATTTTTTTTCAAAAAGGTTTAGATTTCTGGGTTTCAGCTTACTTGAATTCCGTTACGCCCTTAGACGTTGCGTGATTCAAGTGCTGGTCATAAGCTAATATTTCAGGTCGTGACAATTCTCTAGGTAAGACAGATCCTAATCCGAGCTAAGTCTACTTCTCATTCTGAGCATGCATACTCAGGTCGTCAAAGCGACACAATAGCAATATATACATATATAATGTGCAACGATGATAAACACAAAGCAGTATCATAGAGTAATGACGTGAGCATGAAATAACCGGTACAGGTCAACAGTAAAACATATGTATCGAATCAGTAATCATGCAATGTCCATGTCACTAAAGCAATCAGTCTCAATGTCCAAGTCACTAAACTTATCGTCAGTTCAAGTGTGAGCGTTAACTATCGCAGAAGTATCCCCAACCCAAGGATAAGCTCCAGAGGCAAGGGAACACGGGCCTGAATCACAATCAGTAAGAATCAGAAACACTGTCAGTACAAATCCCAAAATCACTACATATGCCGGCAGTAGGACTCCTTAGATTCCGTTGATCAAACTCACCCTCGAACTACCCCACACCCCGCGGTATACATCAAACACCGATCATGAATCTAAATATTAGTCGCTCCATGACAAGTCTACGCGATAATTGGAGACAGGGTCTCCATCAAGCATGTCTCGACTGGTATCCAAGATAAATGGACAGTGCTCGATGTCTTACCTATGACACTAATATAAGTTCTCTCATACCTGTCCCATACCAGTTATAGTCACACTTATATATGTCCCATAGGCGTCAATAATACAATAACTAATTGGTTCCGCTGATTATGTACAAGTACGTGTCACTTCCATTATTCGATCACGCTTTTACACTAACGTACTTGCCACAATCCAATCACTAACATTTATCATTTGGCAATATAACACGGTCACTAGGATATCGATACAAATGAACACTATTTACAAGGGTATAATAGTTATGCATCATGATGGGGATACAGTAAAAGCACTACTGAATACATATGAGCAACCGGTGTCGGTTGGATTAGAAAAATCATATAAAATCATACGTGCATAATTCGGCCAAACAATATAAAAAGAGTAAATAGTGTATTAAATTATATGCACGGAAAAATTGGTTTCTAGTCAGTCGGGTATCAGGTTTGCGAGTTATGGTCATTCCATTTTAAGTGTTCACTGCTGGAAATCCAATTTCTGAACTGAAAGTCCATTTCGTAACACGTTTTACTCCCTGTTGGGAGCATAATTGGGCGACGCTACTGTTTAACTAATTGTAGGGCTATGAGTTAACTTTATAGCGCAGGAGACGAATCAACATTAGTCATCTTGGGTTAGGAATTATGATCAGATTACTGATGAAGGGTGCAAGCTGAAATGACAGAAATCTGCCGTACATGTCATCCATTTAAAATATGATTTAAATACCAAATGATACTGGAATTTAGTGAAACCAGTACCATTGGAAAGCTAAAACAATTTCCTGCGCAGAAATAATTGGCTCTGCACACTATCACAATTAAACATTAAGATTTCTTGTGTATAAATGCATGTCAAGAGGAAAGTTCCTGCTCTGGACTCCAGTCCAAGATCAAGTAAGTTCTTTGTTTTTGATGTTCAGAGGATATATCTAACAATAAACCTACATGTCATATTAAATATTATGCAGTACCCTTCGCAACGGACCCAGGAATGCTGCGATTGTATTTTTCTGGAATTAATTATGAATTTAACGATGATAAGTGTTCGGTAAAACACAAGTTTCGGTATGGGCGTCACTTTATGTGTGAAACTCAATTTGCAGTCAATTTTCTACAGAGCCGTTTCCCCCAATCAGAGAAAAGCTCTGTTCAAATTTTGAAATTTAAAATGAAGCAACGCTAAGAGTCAAAGACTCTGCTGCAGCGCTCACGTGCAAAGCACGAGAGTGCTCACGCTAACAGAGCCAGCGCTAAGAGTCAAAGAATCTGCTGCAGCGCTCACGTGCAAATCACGAGAGCGCTAGCGCTAGCAGCGCTTGCAAATCTCACGTGCAAAGCACGAGAGCGCTAGCGCTGAGAATAAATGTTCCCTGCCGTTGGATCAAAAATTTAATGGTGATTAAAAATCACCAAGATGCAGAATAAATTCTGTATGGGGAAAGATTTTCTCAATCTTGTTAAAAACAAGAAGATTGACTTCTGTAAAACAGAAGCCATAGGATCAAAGATCCAACGGTAGGAAACATCCCCAAATCAATTAGAGAAAAGATCTCTTCAACTGATTCAACAAATCAGCTTGCCCTATATAAAGGCCCCAAGACTTCAAGTCTGATACAGAGGAACCCCTCCCCCCCCCCCCCCCCGCAACACAATCTTTGAGAAAGTTTAGAGAGAAGAGCAAGCTCTTGGCAGAAGAAGAATTTCTTCAAGGTAAAATAAAGAGATCAAAGCATCTCATCAGAAAAAGAACTTAGTTCTTATGCTAGATTATAGATCTATAAGGAAAATGTCTTTCACAAAGAGATCATAACATCTTAGTATAAAAAGGGGGGAGAATAATTCAATTCTCTTAGGATCACAGATCCATAAAGACAAAGCCTTTCACCAAAAACATAAGAGATTGAAATATCTCCTATAAAATAAGAACTTTGTTCTTAGATCCATGAGACAAAGTCTCTTATAAGGGAGAATTTAATTCTCAGATAGCAGAGTTGCCTAAAAAGAGCCCTAGCGCTCCAATTAAACGAAGTGCTTCAGCGCTCCAAATCTAGCGCACAGCACTGCAGAGCCTTAGCACTCCAAATTTAAAGAAGCACCTCAACGCTCCAAGTCTGGCGCACAGCGCCAAACGCGCCACGTGCTCCTCACGTGTGCACTACTTAACAGAAGCGCTCTGTGCTCACTGACTGGCGCTCAGCGCCAAGCGCACCATGTGTGCGCTGAGGGAACATAAATTGTTCTTTAAATAAAGCTACAGAGCTATAATGAGTGCCCAGCACTCAATAAAAAACAAAAACAATTATCAGAACCCAAACCAATGCTCAGCATTTTAACTGAATGGGCCGAGCCCAAGTTGGCCATAGATCCCTAATTCAGATTAATTGAGCCCATATGCTCACAAATATTTGATCTTAGTCCCAAATTGGACTGCAGATCTCCCAACCAATATTGGTTCAAGGATACATCTCTTCACTCCTCTGATACTTGTCATTGTAATCCTTCAACGTCTTCAGAGAGGTGACGGGTCCCGACAACCAGACATTCCATGGACTGTGAGGTCCTTAAACTCATAGACTATGATGTCTTTAAACATTATAGACTATGACGTCTTTAAACTGTCATGGACTATGATGTCCTTAAACTCCACGGACTATGATGTCCTTAAACTTATGGACCGCAATGTCCCTAAACTAAAATAATAGAGCCCAAATGCTCTTTTGTTGGATCTAAATGATCTTGTTAAGTAGATCTTAGTCTAAAATTAGACTAGCATATCCTTAACAAACGTTTAAGTTGATCTTAGTCTCAAATGAGATTAATGATCCTTAAACCCAACCCAAACCCAAATCTAAGAAAATACGGATTTGGACTAATCCACGCCCTACAGGAAACAACATAAATTAGTCTCCGTATACAATTCCCGGGCAACCAAAAACAAAACAAATATACACGACACGAAGTAACTATCTGGAGAAAGAGAAAGTGGTTACCGCGATGCGGTAGCGTAATTAACTGTAAGGGCTTGCGCCTGCAGGGAAGAACGTCCCCACAATCAAAAACCCCTCACAATGAGCGGGAATCTGACAAAGTCTGCTACATCGGCCGCATCCGTCTAAACCTCCGATGCACGGTGCCATAAATCAACTTGGCATCTTTGGAGAGGTGGACGGATAAAACCAAATAGCATCTGCCCCCAAATTCAGGGAAGACAAACTACGCGGACCCGTCTCCCGTATTCGGTGGAAAACAGATTCTGGCACGCCCGGTGGGACCTTTTCCTATTTCCACTCCACACTTCGTGTGTCATGTTTCGTGAACGAATCGCGGTTTGCTATGGTTGCCCCCGGATTCGAGGTACTAAGATTTGGTGTCTTTCTCCGTGCAGAAAACAGAAGATCAATGGTTTTCAACTGCACAAACTGCAACAACTTCAACAACTCCCACTCCGTCCCTGTCGGAGGAGTGACCTATGGGCCTCAAGCGGCCTCCCTTTTTACAATGCCGTGGAACAGGTGACGCAAGCCACCACTGGGCTATTCTTCGGTACCATGCTCCCACCCATGAGATTCAATGCCCCAATGCCGTTGCAAGCCGCTCCGAAGAAGTCGGTCTTTGATTGGCTTACGATTACCACGGCCCCTCTCAACGGGTCATCCAAATCCAGCACCTCAGTCTTTGATATGCTGAACCGAAGCTCAAATGGGCTTGTCAAGAAGCCCACAATACCTGAAGGGGTTATCCCGAAGCGGATAGCCATTCCTGCACCTGAAATCGCCAAGGCGGCTTCTCTTGCTAAGGGGTCGGTCTTCATAAGACTGGCCGTTTCAGCTCCTACTCCAGGTGAAGTAACCAAGGCTGCTTCCTTTTCGGTCTTTTCAAGACTGATCATTCCCTCTCAGCGGATGTCAGTTTTCAATAGGCTGGTACCAACGGAAACCCTTCACCAGGATGGGGGCATGATGAAGCCACCCCCATAGCTGAACCAATCCCGTTTGCTTGACACGCTCGACGTTGGCACTGGCGCCGAGTGAAAAAAGATGGGGGCAATTCCCCCTCTGGATTTACGCCGCCAGCTCCAACGGTGGAAGTCGATGCTGCTGTTCCAACTAGGAACATGTTTGAACCACTTAGTAGGGTGCGCAAGAACTCTCCGATGGCCGTGCTAAAAAGATCTCCTCCACCTCTGGAGAATGCTACAAAGACAAAGCCAGAACAGCCCCCTCAGCGGCTGTCCTAAAAAATTCACAGGGTCTGGCGAAGGGTCCAAGACTCAATAATCGACAAGGACTACTCCCGTCGATCCAAGAAAATAAAGATTAAGAAAGAGGGGGACCATACCTCCGCCTCGCCACGAAAGGTGTCGTCTGCACAGATGCCTACATCGCCAGCTCCCTCAACTTCAACCATCCGCAAAAGGAGAAGGCCGAAGAAGATCCTGCGTTTTTGACGAATCGCAAGGACATTGAACCTAAACGCCCCAAGTCTGGGGGTATGGTGGTACACACTGTTTATATGGCTTTCGGAAAAGAGGAAAGCCGTGCTTCTACAGGTCACCGACCGCTCACCCGATTAGTGACAAAGGGCCAGGAGCAACAACAG
Organism: Agapanthus africanus; assembly: GCA_030015575.1. Taxonomy (NCBI): domain Eukaryota; kingdom Viridiplantae; phylum Streptophyta; class Magnoliopsida; order Asparagales; family Amaryllidaceae; genus Agapanthus; species Agapanthus africanus. The sequence continues at coordinate 606,449,601 of CM057340.1, forward strand.
AAGCTTCAAGAAATGTTAACACAAATGGCCGCACTCACTGGGCCAAAAGAAAGCCCGGAGACGTCGTTAGAGCAGCATCATGAACAAGAAACCGATGCTGAGTTCCACCGCAGAATCCTCGAGAAGAGTGACAAAGAGGAAGTGGAACAAGCTGCCAACATAAAACGAATGGCGCTTTTATTCCAAGACGTGGTCGGGATGATATTACAGCCGGATCCTCCAGCTGAAGACCCTCCAATTATCCTTGAAGACGATAAGGGAGAGACATTGAACTCTCTTCTGGCTTGTTCAGCAGCCAAAGAGGAGACCATTTCTAAAGCCGCCCTGGATGACTATATCGCTCAACAGATACGAGCTCATCAGGCGAACGAAGCGGCCGGCCAAATTGTTAAGACTGGACGACCCTATTCAGGCTGGTATGATCAAATTAAGTACCCACCGGGATATACGATCCCTAAATTCCATGTATATAAGGGGACGGGGAATCCACACCAATACGTGGCTCAATTCAGGGCTCTATGCAGCAACACCGGAGGTGGCGATAAACTACTGCTTCGCCAGTTTGTTGGCAGCTTGTCGGAGACAGCGTTTGAATAATACTCCGAGCTCCCCAACGACTCCGTTAAGACATTTGAAGAAATGGAGTTACTGTTCACACAAAGGTTCGCAAGCGCACCCCGATCACTGTATTAATTAACGCCGGAGTGAAGCCAGGTAAAACATGGGTGCAGTACGCAATACGGTGGCGGAATCTATGGTTGAAGTGCGAGTAGCGCATCAAAGAAGCGCCTGCGGTAGGCATGTTCGTGGATACTCTTGATCCGCATGTGACCATATCCCAGTTCATGATGTTCTTCAAGCCAACTACTTTCCAAGCCTTGATTGATAAGCTAGCCCAAATGGATCAGATGGGTCATAGACCATCTTCTTCGAAGTTGGAATCTCGAAACAAAAATGGGAAAGGGAAAACGACCTTCGTCGCCAATGCTCAGCAGCAGCCCAGTGGTCCAAAACCAACGGATCGCCAAGATGATAGACGGCGATTCTTCAATGAGAAACTGAAGCGCCCTTATTCGTTTCCCCGGGATAAAACGAGAAGACTGTTCGAGTTGGCGGTGCGCAACAGGCTCATCACTTTGCCAGATCCAAAACACCCATTGCAACCCGGTGAGGCCAATAATCCTAATTATTGCCCCTATCACCAAGTGGTAGGCCATCCAATTGAAGATTGCTTCGTCTTCAAAGGATGGATTGAGGACCAATACCAACAGGGCAAATTCGCAATGTCCGAGAATTGGAAAGTAAGCCCGCCTCAACCGCACGCTCTTAAAAGAGGGGACACACCGGGGGCATCATGCTCTTTTATAGAAGAAGCTCCATGGAAGGTCGCTCTTTCGGCCAAGACAAAAAGAATGCTGAAGGATCTCCAAACATGCACGACGATCAGGTAGAAAAATCCGCTGGAACCCGAGGTCATTGAGGGAATGCTGAAGCCGGGCTTGACTCCATGAATTGGTAGCGATAATCAAAACGCTCAGGCCCAACCGTCAAAGTCTTCGAAGAAGAAGAAGAAGAAGACCAAAAAGCCCATGAAGCCTAATGAAAAACGCACGGACCTGCAAAAACATATTGACGCGCTGTATGAATATAACTAGAAGGCGCGAACCCCGGTCACACTCCAAGAGTTTCTCAACCACATACTTGAAGATAGATATGGCGATGAAGATGAGGGAGAAGACTCGTTAGACAAACCTGAAGATTATGTGGCAAGCTGCCACGTGATCTCTCACTCGTCAGTAGATGGTGAAGAAGCTCCTGATACAGAGAAACTAAGGGCAGATCCCGAACCGGAACTCCTAGGACCGTCAGACGAGATGATTGACGTATTCCTGAACGAAGCTCTTCTGAAAAGCAAAGCTGATCAGGAGCGTGAAATCGCCGTATACGAAAAAGCCAAACGTCGGCGACTGAGCGAAAGGATTGAAATACCCCAACCGGATAGAAGCACATCGGCCGCCAGCAAAAGCAGGTTCAAGACAAGGAAAAGGTTCGCCAAAGCCATATCGATGGGAATGAAGCTGCTACCCTCCGAAGGAAACACTCCTGATAGGATACACCTTAACAAAGAGGATGCACATCCAAACTACTGCTTGTACCATCGGAGGACCACACACCCTACTGAAGAATGCAACACCTTTAAAAATTGGTGGCAGGGATACGTTGCTCATCGGCAGCATTTCAGGCGGATGAAGTGCAAAACTCGTCGGGAACAAAGAAGCACGACAGATGAGCATAAAAGAACTGCCGGTGAATGTCATATGGTTAATTCTGGGGATTGCAAGTTCTCACCTTCGAGAGTGATTCTGATGAAGAAACAGCCCTCGGCCCTCTCTTCAAGGAATCCATCTCTGAAACAGAAGAGATGAAGACCTGCGAGAACATTCAGCCGCGCAATCACACGCTACCTGAAAAGAATCTCAGACCCGCAAACAAGGGATCGAACAAAAAGGATAAGGGGAAAGAAAAGGTCCCTGAGGATATCACCCTCGATGACCGAGTTGTCGAAGAGCTGGCAGCCAAGGACCCGCCCAAAAAAAACAAGATGGATTACAACGTTCTGGCACACCTGAGGAAGATACCCTCGCAGCTAAGAATTCTCGATGCCCTTCTTCTATCCAAAGAGGCGAGAGATTATCTGATCAAGGCATTACAAGAGCCTAACCAGTTTCAAGCTTTCCTCACCGAAGAAAAGCTGAAGGACGAGCTGGAAGAAATTCACACAGCTGATGCCACTTTCGGCGATGAAGACCTCCTCCTCGGGACGTGCGAGCATAACCGTCCCTTTTACGTCACCGGATACTACCATGACATCAAGATAGGAAAGATCCTAGTTGATAACGGGTCCTCTGTCAACCTCCTAAATGTGAGGGTGTTAAAAGAAATCTGCATGAGCGTTCAACACCTCGTTCGGGATAAATCACCATCTCCGGGTTTGACTCCCAGTCATCACGGACGCTCGGGTCTGTGATACTGACGTTACGCTTAGGGCTACTCGTCACCGACATCAAGTTTCACGTCATTGACGCTAAGACTTGTTACAACGCTTTACTCGGAAGACCTTGGTTACACGAGTACAACATCATCCCTTCTACACAACATCAGTGTATGAAATACTTCAAAGATGGTCTTGAGTACACCGTGATAGGGGAGCTGAACCCATTTTCCGTAAATAAAGTCTAAAAGTACGAGGATGCAAAGTATTTCCTCCCAGAATTTGAAGAAACGGAAAGATGCCGTAAGCCGGAGAATAAACAGAAAGCTATCACCACTATTCTGGTGTTTGGGAGCGATACCGAGGAGGATGAAGAGGTAGTCTATTCGGGACCGCCCAAATGCAACAAGCCTGGACCGTCTACCCCTATGTTGGTCTTCGGCAGCGACTTTGAAGATGAGGTCAATGCAGTATTTTCTGTTCGACCATCAATACAAGCCTTCATTGGAGATGATCAGAGTTTGCAGATCGCCATGGTTCCGCAAGAGCATTACAAAGAGCTCGACGCACTTGATACCTACAGTGTGCAAGAACTACAGACATTTTACGTCCCTCCCAGGCGAAAAGATGAAAAGGCGATCCTCTTTTATCGATCCGCGGAAACCAAAATGGAGAAAGAAATCTGGCATGGTGCCGATTCTACGCTTGACAGGCTCCAGCCCATCCATCTGCCCAGATACTACACAGAAGGATTAAAAAGGCTGTTGAGGCGCCAAGGCGTACCCTTCAAACAGACTGCTCGACAAGCTCAGTTCTACAACAGGATCTGGAACGTCCCCGGAACTCAGCGAAAATTGCCCAACGGAAGAATGGAAACGATCAGGCTTGTATATGTTCAATCCACGAAACGGGAGCGATTCTATTACTGCCACGTTATACATGACTTTGATGAAGAAGGAGATGCTCTATTAGAAGACGCTAACCCTGAACCAAAACGAGGTCCCGCCATGAAAGTGCCAAGTCCGTCGTTCGAAGAACAGATGGACAAGCTAATAAGGGAAGCGGGTCAAAAGGTCCGGGATGACCATAGCCGTGAAATGACCATTTACGAGAAAGTCAGGACGCAGCGCCTCCTTCAGCAGGCGGTGGAGAATGACGATGCTCTTCGTCGCCAGCCCGTTATACAAAAGACCCGACGCAGAGGCAAAAACAAATTAAAGAATGGAAAAAATGTCCGACAGCGGCCAAGCGGGTCCAAGAAGCCACGCGATCGAGAATTGAGCAGCCGGGATCCGTCTCTTATAAAGAAGATGGGTCGAGCATATTCTTTTCCCCAAGACAAGACAAGGAAGATATTTGATCTTGTCATAAAACATCAGATGATGACACTCCCGGAATCCAAACACCCCAATCAAGAAAACGAGGTTCATCACCAGGATTATTGCTCCTATCACCGAGCGATAGGACATCCTCTCGAAGACTGCTTCACATTCAAAGACTGGGTAGAAGACCAATATCAGCAAGGCAAGTTCGCTTTATCCAGCAGTTGGAAGGTAACCCCACCACAGAAGCATGAACCGAAAGCCACGTATGCAGCGAGAGTAAAGCCGGATCAACATCGGTCTTGGAAACGATCTCGTACCTGTCACGCGATAACGCTGTCAGGAGAAGGAGTACACGAGGATATAGATGACCTCTCCTGGTGCTTTGAAAATGATGACGACGAAGTGATCTCAGAGTTTCCACCGGCACCAAAAGAGCCGGAAGATGGGATACATACTACTGCAGATAACCTCAGAAAAATCGACTTGGGGACGGCAAACGACCCACGGCCGACGTTCGTCAGTAAGCTGTTGTTTGAAGAAAGGTGGCTAGCTCAAAGACGTGCTCATGCAGTATAAAGACTGTTTCGCATGGAACTATTCCGAGATGCCAGGATTAGATCCAGAAATAGCCGTCCACAAATTAGCGATTTCTCCGGACGTCAAGCCAATCAAACAAGCACCAAGAAGAATGCGGCTCAAACTTGAAATGAGCATCAACCCCGAGGTCAAGAAGCTAATCGACTCCGGCTTCATCCAAGAGGTTCAGTACCCTGACTGGATTGCCAACATCGTCCCAGTGATGAAGAAAAATGGGACAGTACGGATTTGTGTGGACTTTCAAGACCTCAACAAAGCTTGCCCAAAGGATGATTTTCCTGTACCGGTTACCGAGCTGATGATAGATAACACGCCCACTCACAAAGTATTCTCCTTCATGGACGGCTCATCAGGGTACAATCAAATAAAGATGCATCCCGAAGACCAGAAGCATACCGCTTTCCGGACCCCTTTGGGCATATTCTGCTACAAAGTGATGCCTTTCGGTCTGAAGAACGCCGGCACTACCTATCAGAGGGCCATGACGAAGATTTTCGATGACCTCATACATGAAATCGTTGAATGCTATATCGACGACCTCGTGGTTAAAAGCAAATCACACGAGGAACATTGGCAGCATCTGAAGATAGTATTCCAGCGTCTTCGGAAATACAACCTAAAGATGAACCATCTCAAATGCGCGTTCGGAGTTTCCTCGGGCAAATTCCTAGGATTCACCGTACGACATCGGGGCATCGAAATAGACCCGTCAAAGATCAAGGCGATTATGGAAATGCCTCCGCCAAGGACTCTGAAACAACTGCGGTCTCTCCAAGAAAAGCTCGCGTATATCCGACGGTTCATAGCTAACCTCTCCGGCAAATGTCGCCCCTACAGTCACCTAATGAAGAAGGGGAACCCGTTCGTCTGGGATCGCAAATGCCAGAGCGTACTAGACAAAATCAAGCAATACCTACAGAACCCGCCAGTACTGACTGCTCTAGTCAAGGGAAAGCCTCTCATCCTGTACACAACAGCCCTTGAAGGTTCTTTAGGCGCGCTATGGGCACAGGAAAATGACCAAGGGAAAGAGAGAGCCCTCTACTATTTGAGCCGAGTTTCCTGGAGGCAGAAAACAATTATTCCCCTATCGAAAAACATTGCCTGGCGTTAATCTTCGCTATAACGAAGCTTCAGCATTATGCTTTGGCGCATGAGGTTCATCTCATATCAAAATTGGATCCTCTCAAATATTTGATGTCAAGAGTCATACTAACAGGACGGCTCGCTAAATGGGCCCTCCTCTTGATGGAGTTCTCGATAGCATATCGACCGCTTAAGGCAGTGAAAGGCCAGGCCATCGCCGACTTCCTCGCTGAGCATCCTATACCTGCCGATTCACCCTTAAATTGCGAATTGCCAGATGAGCACGCGTTTGACACGATCGATGAGGAGAAAGGAGAGAGCGACACCCGATGGGAACTCTACTTCGACGGGGCATCTTCCTTGAAGAAGTGACAACACAATACCCCTATAATTAAATCTGAGGTAGGTTTTATCTTCGTGACTCCACAAGGAGGGATAATGCGCTTTGCTTTCTCCTTAACAGAGCCGAGGACGAACAATAAGGCCAAATATGAAGCTTTGATAACAGGTCTTGAGATCGTTGTCGACATGGGAATCGAGAACCTCCTCATATACGGAGACTCCCAGCTAGTCGTTAGTCAAGTAAATGGCGACTATCAAACGTGTAAACCAGAGTTGGTAAGGTACGGTGAGAGAGTGCAACAATTGCTGACTCAAATTCCCTCCCACGCCCTGAAAAGCATACCGCGTGCAGAAAATAGCAAAGCAGATACTTTAGCCAAACTCGCTAAAGAACTGGCTGACGAAAAACTCGATGACGTGAGGATCATTGTGCAAATTCGTCGGGTTCTTGCACCGGCAGAAATATCTCCAGAGCCGTCCGAAGAAAAGGGATCGACCAAGCAGACGACCCTACAAATAAAGGACCAGGAAAAGGCTAAGGATTGGAGAGAAGTCTTTATAGACTACTTCAAATCGCGTCGAACAGCTGAAGATGCGTCCTCAAGACATCAGCTCATGAAACGAGCTCTATCCTTCGCCTTAGTCAATGGCACTCTATATAAGAGATCATTTGATTCTTTATGGCTAAGATGCCTGGGACGTGAAGAGGCAATGAGAGTCGTCCAAGAAACTCACGATAGACTCTGCGGTTCTCATCAAGCCGGGCCTAAGATGAAGCTGAAGATCAAAAGGATAGGCTACTATTGGCCCACAATGATCCAAGAATGCCTCGAATACGCGAAGCAGTGCCACTCGTTCCAGATTCATGGGGACTTTATACATCGGCATCCAAATCCGCTACACCCGACGGTGTCTAGCTGGCCGTTCGAAATGTGGGGAACTGACATAATCGGACCCATTGAACTAGTATCGTCCAGAGGACATCGGTTCATATTGGCGACAACTGATTACTTCTCCAAGTGGGCAGAAGCAGTACCACTAAGAGAAGTGAAGACGGAGAATATTCTCCATTTCTTCAAAACACACGTCATCTATCGGTTCGGCACTCCGCAACGGATTATCTCCGATAACGGGCCAGCCTATAGAAGTCATAAAATCATCCACTTCGCACAGCAGCACAATATAAACTGGAGATACTCTTCGGTCTATAATCCCCGAGCTAACGGTCTAACTGAGGCTTTCAATAAGACCTTGACAAAGATCATAAAGAAGACGGTGTCCAAAAACAAAAAGGACTGGCATGAGAGATTGCATGAAGCTCTCTGGGCGTATCAAACTACGTTCAAAACGGCCACAAATACAACGCCGTATGCATTGGTATTCGGCACAGAAGTGGTACTCCCCTTGGAGGTAGAGCTACCCTCTCTGTGAGTGGCGGTTCATTATAAACTGACAGACGAAGAGAATGCTCATCTTCGGCTTAAGGAGCTCGACGCCCTTGATGAAACTCGGCTTAGGGCGCAGCAAAACTTGGAGGCATACAAAGCAAAGATGATGCGCTCATACGAGAAATTGACTAGGCCGAGGACATTTCGCCAAGGTGAACTCGTGCTAGTCGTCAAGCGACCTATGATCCCCAATCGTGCCAAACGGGGGAAATTCGAGCCAAACTATGAGGGCCCATATATCATAGACAAGTTCTACCAAGGCGGGGCTTACTTGCTCATGAATATGCATGGCGAAAGACCCTTCAGGCCAATAAACGGTCGTTTCTTGAAGAAATACTATGCCTGACCGAGACGTCTATAAACTACTATGGACCGCAGCATCCCAAGGCTGACGCAAAAAAATGGTACGTCCACAAGAAAAATGGGCACGGATGAAAACCCGAAAGGGCTCCGTGAGTAAAAACAACAGGGCTACCGGCGAGTTTGTGAAAACCCGAGAGGGCGCAGGCTCGTAAAAAATTCGTGCAAACTTGCAGGGTCCTCTCGACCTTATAAAGAGAAAACACCTGCGTGAGATCCTTACGACTCACAAGGGGGCAACACACTTAAGGATCCCCATGATTCCTAAGGAGAAATTACACTTACGAGATCCTCACGACTCATAAGGAGAAGTCGCCAATGAGACCCTCACAGCTCATAGGATTCAAAAGCCTTAAGCTGCAGGGATCTGAACCTGTTCTTAAGCCGTCATCACACTCCCCAGTTTGCCCTATAAGAGGTTCAATATTGACCCTTGTATACAATCCACGGGCACAAATAAACGTTTCCCCTACAGAGTCCCACCACTGACGAGAGATATCTTCATATGGAGAACGACACTTGTAAGTCCTCTCGACTTATAAGGAGAAAACACTCTTGCTAGATCCTTACGACTTATAAGAGAACACACATTTAGGAATCCTCATGATTTCTAATGAGAAAATGCACCTACGAGAGCCTCATGACTCATAGGGAGAAATACCCTTATGAGACCCTTACGGTTCGTAAAGTCAAAAAGCCTTAGTTAACATGATCCTAACCCTGTTTGCTAAGCCAACTTTGTTCGACATCGACAGAGGCAAATGATGATTCTCTCCTGGCAATGTCCCAGTGGTAGCGATGTTGATGCCTAAATCGGTATCAAATTCCAAACCCTTTCACGGCAAATGATGATTCGCTCCTGGAAATATTCCAGTCGTAGCGATGCTGATGCTGAGATTGGCATCAGATTCCAAGTTCCACACTCGCGATAAAAATCAGTGATCCAAAAATGCATATGAAATAGACGAAATGATGGGACAACTTGCAACAAAATCAGCAAGTAAAAATATATGCATACAAAATAGCCGAAATGGTTGGGCAACTCGCAATAAAAAACATCGAGTAAAAAGAAAAAAATAGCCGAAATGATTGGGTAATCGTGACTTTCGCGATACAAAAAGCTGAAATGATAGAGCATCGCGGAAAGAAAACAAAAAATATATAATACATATAAAATGGAACTTTTGCCCTACAGGTGATATTACATCGATCCCTGTATACGATCCAGGGGCACAAACAAAGAGGGAACCATATCATCCCACCAGACCCCATCAGAAAGAGAGCCAAGTCTCGATGGCAACATTTGCATCTCAAGAGATCAACAACAGCATTCCTTCTCGTTCCAACCAGAAGCAGGTACGACGTCAACAAACGGAGCCATGGCAAAGTCCCCTAGTTCCAACTCTCGAAGGTTCACAGACAGCCTAGAGACTATCTCGGAGCCGCGGCAGAGTCCCTAGTTCCAAGTCTCGACGGCCGCATCTACAGCCTGGAGACCCACAACAGCGTTCCACCTCATTCCAGCAGGATTCGGACGCGACAATCAAGCGGAGCCATGGCAAAAGCCCCCAGTTCCTAATCTCGAAGGTTCACAGAAAGCCTAGATACTATCTCGAAGCCACGGCAAAGTTCCCAGTTCCATGACTCGGCGGTGCACAGACAACCGAGAGTCAATACTGACCCCGTATGGCTAAAGTCAATCCTGACCCCGTATGGCCAAAGTCAATCCTGACCCCGTATGGCTAAAGTCAATCCTGACCCCGTATGGCCAAAGTCAATCCTGACCCCGTGGAAAACGGCCAAAGTCAACCCTCGACCTCCCCGTCAAAGCAATGCTTTGATTCGGGAGCAGGTCAACTCATCAATCACTTACGAGTCCTCTCGACTTGTAAGGAAGAAAATTCTCTTGGGAGATCCTTATGAGGAAAAACACACTTAGGAATCCCCATGATTCCTAAGGAGAAAATACACCTACAAGATCTTCACGACTCGTAGGGAGAAAAATCTTTATGAGACCCTTATGGCTCATAAAATTGAAAAGACTTAGGCGGAAGATCTGAACCTGTTTCCTAAGCCATCGCGACCCTGTAAATAGTCCAAGAAGAACAGCTACCTACTATCTACAGGCCACACTTGCTAAAATCACATGGCGACAACACAGCAAAGAGAAGAAAGCAACAGTGGGAGATTAAAAAATGTGCATCTTTTATTCATGAATTCAATTGAGTACGAGACGAATCATATAAAAGAATAAAAAAATGGATACATGTTATTAAAAGATTACAAATGTTTAATTGATACAAAGGCAGCTACTGAGAAGGAGGCGTTTTCAATAAATCAGCCAGTTATTCGCGCGCTCCTCTCAACTCCTTTTCATGATCAGCCGCTGTAGCCAGCTCCGCTTCGACTCGAACCCGTTGCCGCAAACAAACGAAAGTTTTTCATCGATTTCCCGTTGAGCAACTTCGCGACTCTGCGTAAACCGCTCCAGAAGGTCAAGCTTTTGCCTTAGCGCTAGCCCGTCCGAAATGCATCATTGCAAATTGTTAAAGACGGCTCTCAGTTGCGCAGCGTTTGCTTCAACCTGGGCGCGCAGCCGGGCAGATTCACCTGAAGCCTCCTCGCGTTCCTTTCACCTCAAGGTCGCTTCTTGTTCGAAATGGCGTTTGAAAGGAACGCTCTGCTCAACCCATGCAGACCGTTGAGAATTCAAAGCCAACATTTCTGGAACGGGACGCCTGAGCTCAATATTATGCAGACAGGTCTCGATCTTCCTGCAGTAGTTAACCCAAGACTTGACGACGCCCTCGCTATGGAAGTTCACGAGCATCGCCAACATGAGATTAACTTCAGCGGCAAAATCTGCAGCAGATGCAAAGGCCTCGGTGTCAAGGTCCTCGACGAACTCGCTTAACATCCGCAGGCTATTCGCAGCACCCCTGGAAGAAGGGCGTTTACCAAAAGGCCCTGCCGGCATGGGAATCTGAGATTCGAAGGGAGCTAAAGTCGGTGTGATTGCTGCAAAACAAATCATAGTCAGATATCGGCTTAAGAGATAAAGAATATGCAAGAGCGATGAAGGCTACTATACCGGCTACGACAGGTGGCAGAGCTGAGAGTACTGGTGGCGCGACGATTCTCTCGTCCCCTCCTTCAATTTGTAGTGTTGTAATCAATTTAAAGTTAACAACAGCAGGGTCACCCGTTAAAGAAAAGAAAGGACCTCGGTTAGAAAAGACATTCACCGGCACCAGTAGGCAAAGCGACTTCCGATCGGAAGGGGAAGTGCAGGTTCAACACTTGATACAGATGATCAAAGAGAACTCCTGCAAGGTTACGATGATACATGGTCAGTACACGAAAGATGCTATCCTCGATTTAAATTAAATCACAAAGCCATACCTTCCAGCATTTGAGAGGATGTAAAAGGAGACGAAGGGACAACGACCGTCAGAGCGGCAACTGATGATGCTTCTTCAGGTGGCACAACTCTGCGCTCACCACACCTATATTCGAAATAAACAAAATGTCATCAGAAGGGACCTAAAGGGATTGCAAAACGAAAAGAATGCAGCGATCTGAGACCTACCAGACTGGTCATCAGCCAAAACTGAGACGGAAGCATCACCAAGCGTCGCGACTTCTTTGGTCTCATTTGGGGGGACGGTTTCGGCACCAGTGGCTTCATCCCCCGATTCTATGAGAGCCGTCGTGACACTCGCAATGCCGGGCGATGGCAGGGAACCGAAAGGGGAAAGAGTAGCAATTGGGGCAGTCCCGGACTCCTGAGAAAGAGTGGCCACTTCAGGATCGGTGGTTGCCGTCATCTTACCTGCTGCCTCGTCGCCAAGATTTAGCCCTGCAGGATATGATATATGAGAATTTGAAGATCAAATTCTAATAAAAAGACCAACTATTATGTTACCTTGAGGCGGATTTTCGATTGCCTCCCGAGCCATGCGCAAAACCTGTCTATGAACGGTAGACAGGGCAGCTGGAGTATCTTCGGAGGAAATAGTGACGGATGGAATAGCGCTTGAGCCTGCACCTATAGCCAAAGCGACATCACGTTCCTTAGCTGTGCGCTTTCTACGCTTCTTGTCAGCCTTTGCAATGAGAAGTAACCTCCTCAAGACCTCCGTCAAGGAGACGTCATTGTCCGAACCAAGTTCTGCCTCTGGAGCCTCTACGGCGTCCGTCATCGGCTGTTTGAGCGAAGCTTCTTTCGGCAATGCTGGGGAGCTGGGACTTCGGCAGCCGGCCTTGGGAGCATCGCCGCGCCACCCTGCGAAATCGGCATTGCACTCGGGATAACTTGGGTCGAAGTAGTCCCTGCAATAATATGAAAAAGAAGGGTCAGACTACCCATATAAAAAAGGGGGAATAAAGGCACAATGAGCCGAAATATACCAAGGCCCAAGGAAACGCGAAGCCTCTCTTCCTCTTCAAAAGTCTTGAGAGAAGCCGCGAGAGCCTATTCAGTAGAGATGCATGTTGAAGAAGAAGTGTCAATCAAAGCATGATAATAAAAAATGTAACAGCAAAAAGATATGACTGAAGTCTACCTGACTGTGCAAGGGTGATCAGTCCTGCTTTGTTGCTAGCTAGTCGCTCGGAAGCTGCAATGGCAGCCTCTACATCGGTATCATCCGGCACCATAAACAAACCTTCGTTGGTTCCATACTCACTTAGGCCCTCGCTGTAAGGAGCATAAGGCTCTTGGCCGAATACAACGTCTGCAGAAAGTATCGATTTCTTTTTCTTCTGCGAGCGAGTGCCGGGAGCCGATAACACAAGTTTGCGCTTGGCAGGCAATTTGGGGTGACGAGTCCCTATCTCCGCACCCACGCCGGACTCAGGAGACACCATAACTACCGCTTCTACAGGCGCGCTGGGTAGGGGAAGCTCAGGCATAACGCGTGGTACCACAGCCGCAGCAGCTTCTTTTAAGGGAGGATGAACGATGGTCCGTCGCTTCAAAGGAACGGCTAGATTACCAGCGGGGGAAGTGCCCTTGCGATCAAGCAACAATCGCTTTTCTTTCCTAATGAAGGCGCCCATCGAATGTTGATAACACGCCACATATATATTCAATATTCGTGGAACGCAACTCGGCTCATTGATAAAGAAATTGGAGCCGGTGTTCAACCGCATAAAATGGTGTAATGCGTTGTGAATGCCTTCTTCTGTGGCAGCTGGCTCAGCTAGGAAGGCCTCGAGCGGGACGCCTTGTTTATAGCCTGATTGCTGGGTGAAACGCTGCGGGTTGTACCTCATGAACAACGCCGAATCATTCCGCCTAAACACGAGAAAGCCCGGCCTAATGGAATATAGATGAAGAATCTCCCGAGCTTTCAAGGTAGAGGCCCCATCTTTAAAAGTATCGCGCAGAGGCTGCAACATTTTTGCGGATTCTTTGCCAACAATAAAAACCTTATCGACAAAGGTCATGCCGTCCCCAACCATACGCGGACGAAGGAGCAAACCCCTAGCCTCCCACTGTGTCGGATTTAAGACAGACGCATCAACTAGGCGCATAATCCAAGGGAAGTTGTAACTGTCGTAGAAACGAGGTCGTTTATGGGCACCAAAATCGCCAAGAATGTGCAGCTCGATCCATGACGTAAAATAATGCAGCGAGAAAGTGACGGGCTGTACCACTGGCTGAGTGGTATCCGCCGCTAAGCTGAGACCATGGTACAGGTGTGCCAACCCAGCAATTCCGATGGCCACTTTCATTCCCGCAACCATACGATGGGCTAGGTAAAAGACTGATTGCCTCATACGGCGAGGGTGCATCGGAAGCACGAACCAGTTTAGCCATAAGCCAATGAACCCCAGCACGAATGTTTCTTCATCGACGTCCGGAGTAGCAAGCTCCGCGAAGGGAAAGACAGGAACAACCGGACTAAAGAAACCTTTTAAATCTGCCTCCGCCCATGGTTGGTTATCCGAACCAAAACCAAATGGATCGTCAAGCTTGGCGAACAACGCAGTTTGCTTTGATAAGGCTTCCGGACGAAGAAAGCGAGCGATGAAGTCTGCGCAGCTGACTCCATGCCCTCCGGACTCTAGAAATAGACTTTCGTATATATTCAACACCTTGATAAAGCTCGGGAATTGGTGTTGAATGGCGTTCTCCGGGGTAAGTCCCGTTACCACTGATTTAGTGGCAAAGATGTACTCGTCCGGAGGAAGCAGCTCCTCGTAATGTTCTCCTCTAATGGGTAATCCAGGGATCTCTGCAAACTCTTCCAAAGATATTAAGACTTCTCGATCTGACAGAAGGAAGGTGTGGGTCGGAATATTCCATTGCTCCAGAAAAGCCTTGACCCACCATGCAGGAGGTGCGGAATATTGGAAGAGAGAAGCGTAAATCGCGGGATACAACCCGAGCTTTAGCATCAGCGACTTCTTGGCCGACAAAATGTAGCGGGCCCACTGCAAATACCCAGCCGGATGACCAGGAGTTAGGCCTATCATGTACGGCAGCCCCCAAGGGCGCGACTCGCCCTGACATATGCGCCGCCCTAGAGTATCCAAAACCGTCGGCTGCTGTATGGGTATTGCAGCCATAGCAGGCTGAAGGAAGCACTCTGAGGTCCAGTTGACCTCCTCCACGGCATAGTTCACCGGAGGTGCGTCAGCATAAGGGATCGCCGAAATAGGCTCCGAATGTGCCACGCAAGAAAAGCTCCATCGGCCCCTGATAATTTGACTGTACCATCTACCCCATAAATGAAGATTTTTTCGCTCCGCGTCATGATCTTTGATCAACGCGAAGACTTCCCTATCCACAGGCGCTTCAGAGAATCCGCTTTCCGAACGGACAAACGGGAAAAAAGTGTCGAAAGAAATAGTACCTGCGCGAAAAAGAACAAAATTTTCAGCCGTCAATGCTAGGTACTTTAAATTCGTACCGCACTGCAATACAGTGGAAAGGGACCAGGGGGGACCCACATAATCTGGATGATGGCTCATCATTAATAAAACAGTCTCATCATTTGATGAGACTGTCATTAAATGAGGAAATCCTAAAAGAATTCTCATTTAATGAGTGCCCTCGGGCTAAGGAGTAAATCTCCCATTGAGAGTAGCGCTCTACAACAAGAGTGATATCTGTCAACTCTGATGATGAAACGAATAAAAATTCCTTAAGAAAAATTCTGAAGAGCCATGCTCTGTAAAGATGATGGAATAACCCATCAGAAAACTTAAAGTAAAACCTTTAATGAATTAAAAATTCCGAGATCTTCAATATCTATGAACAAACTCTAAGAGTTCTTCATAAAAGATTAATAAATCTACATGATTTGAAAGAGCAAAGCTCTGTTAATAGGTTAAGAAACCCTAATAAAGATCTCTTTAGATCTATGAAGAGCAAAGCTCTATTGAGAAACCCTAAAAATCTATATGATTTGAAAAGAGCAAAGTTTTGTTAATAGGTGAAACCCTAGATTATAAAATAATCTCTTCAAAAGATTTGATCTTTACATAAAAAAATTTGACAGAGTTCTGTCTTTAGGAGAGTTCTTAAAACAGAGAGATATGCTCTAAAAGAGAACTAATTCTCAGAAAAATAAGAAAGGAGATGAACATAGGTCATCTCAAGGGCCAAAGTCCCTATTTATAGGCACTGAGAGCCATTTCAACTTCTGAGTTGATCCGATGGAAAAGATGCTGCCACCGCTGCACTCACATGTAGGCCATGTGAGCGCAACGGTGGGGGGGCATTTGTTTCTCCCAATCAGAGCAAATCTCTGTTCAAATTTTGAAATTTGAAATGAAGCAGCGCTTCATAATAGCGCCAGCGCTAAGTGTCAAAGACTCTGCAGCAGCGCTCACGTGCAAACCGCGAGAGCGCTAGCACTAACAGCGCCAGCGCTAAGAGTCAAAGACTCTGCTGCAGCGCTCACGTGCAAAGCACGAGAGCGCTAGCGCTGAGACTAAATGTTCCCTGCCGTTGGATCAAAAATCTAATGGTGATTAAAATCACCAAGATGCAGAATAAATTCTGTATGGGGAAAGATTTTCTCAATTTTTTTAAAAACAAGAAGATTGCCTTCTATAAAATAGAAGCCATGGGATCAAAAATCCAATGGTGGGAAACATCCCCAAATCAATTAGAGAAAATATCTTTTCAACTGATTCAACAAATCAGCTTGCCCTATATAAAGGCCCCAAGACTTCAAGTCTGATACAGAGGAACCCCCCCCCAAACTTTGAGAAAGTTCAAAGAGAAGAGCAAGCTCTTGGCAGAAGAAGAATTTCTTCAAGGTAAAATAAAGAGATCAAAGCATCTCATCAGAAAAAGAACTTAGTTCTTATGCTAGATCTTAGATCTATAAGGAAAATGTCTTTGACAAAGAGATCATAACATCTCATTATGAAAAGGGGGAGAATAATTCAATTCTCTTAGGATCACAGATCCATAAAGGCAAAGGCTTTCACCAAAAACATAAGAGATTGAAATATCTCCTATAAAATAAGAACTTTGTTCTTAGATTCATGAGACAAAGTCTCTTATAAGGGAGAATTTAATTCTCATAGAGCAGAGTTGCCTAAAAAGAGCCCTAGTGCTCCAATTAAACGAAGCGCTTCAGCGCTCCAAATCTAGCGCACAGCGCTGCAGAGCCTCAGCGTTCCAAATTTAAAGAAGCACCTTAGCGCTCCAAGTCTGGCATACAGCGCCAAGCGCGCCACGTGCTCCTCACGTGTGCGCTACTTAACAGAAGTGCTCTGCGCTCATTGACTGGCGCTCAGCGCTAAGCACGCCACGTGCTCCTCACGTGTGCGCTACTTAAACAGAAGCGCTCTGCGCTCATTGACTGGCGCTCAGCGCCAAGCGTGCCACGTGCTCTTCACTTGTGCGCTACTTAACAGAAGCGCTCTGCGCTCATTGACTGGCGCTTAGAGCCAAGCGCGCCACATGCTCCTCACGTGTGCGCTACTTAACAGAGGCGCTCTGCACTCATTGACTGGTGCTCAGCGCCATGCGCACCACGTGCTCATCATGTATGCGCTGAGGGAACATAAACTATTCTTTAAATAAAGCACCATAGCTATAATAATTGCTCAGCACTCAATAAAAACTAAAAACAATTGTCAGAAACCAAACCAATGCTCAGAATTTTAACTGAACGGGCCGAACCCAAATTGGCCACAAATCCCTAATTCAGATTAATTGAGCCCATATGCTCACAAATCTTTGATCTTAGTCCCAAATTGGACTACAAATATCCCAACCAATATTTGTTCAAGGGTACATCTCTTCACTCCTCTGATATTTATCATTGTAATCCTTCAACGTCTTCAGAGAGATGACGGGTCCCGACAACCAGACATTCCATGGACTATGAGTTCCATAAACTCATAGACTATGATGTCTTTAAATTTTATAGACTATGACGTCTTTAAACTGTCACGGACTATGATGTCCTTAAACTCCACGGACTATGATGTCCTTAAACTTATGGACCGCAATATCCCTAAACTAAAACAATAGAGCCCAGATGCTCTTTTGTTGGATCTAAATGATCCTGTTAAGTAGATCTTAGTCTAAAATTATACTAACGTATCCTTAACAAACGTTTAAGTTGATCTTAGTCTCAAATGAGATTAACGATTCTTAAACCCAACCCAAACCCAAATTTAAGAAAATATGGATTTGGACTAATCCACACCCTACGGGCGACAACATAAATTAGTCTTCGTATACAATCCACGGGAAACCAAAAATAAGACAAACATAAACGACATGAAGTGACCATCTGGAGAAGGAGAAAGTGGTTACCGCGATGCGGTAGCGTAATTAACTGTTGGGGATTGCGCCTGCAGGGAAGAACGTCCCCACAATCAAAAACCCCTCACAATGAGGGGGAATCTGACGAAATCTGCTACATCTGCCGCATCCGTCTAAACCTCCGATGCACAGTGCCATAAATCAACTTGGTATCTTCGAAGAGGTGGACGGATAAAACCAAATAGCATCTGCCCCCAAATTCAGGCAAGACGACCTACGCGGTCCCGTCTCCCGTATTCGGCGGAGAAAAAGAGCGTGTGTTAACGGCATTAGGGTCTAAATATCGTAGACCCCACCATTTTGATTGTTTTTGAATACGGTTTGCATCGAGCACTTAGTAAATCATTTTGAAATTATAGTGGATTTGGTTTATCTCACGGACATGAACGGGATTCGATCCCTGTGAACTATATACATCAACCACAGGATATTAGGCTCATTATTTGTTCAGTTCATCGTGCAACGCACGAATATGGGTCGCCCTATGTATCAGACTTCATGAAATATAATTAAGTTTCGATCGTTATTAATGGTTGCGTATACATACATACATACATACATACATACATACATATGTGTGTGTGTGTGTATAGATAGCATGTAAAGCAAGAGTTTAACTTGCCTAAAGATAATCGAGACACAACCGTGATGACGAAGGCGACAGCAACGGCATGATCACGGCGCAACGACACAATGCAAGCAGCAGCAGCAGCGACAGCAACAAGTGTTCGACGAAATGGCGAGACTCGAATTTGGCGTCAATGAGACACGGAGCCAGGCACGGCGAGGCCACAGTGCTAGAGTGCGATCTAGGCACAGCTTGGAACGACAGTGAGCACGAGTGTCATGGTTGCGACACGAGACAGCGCAACGCAACAAGGTAGGCTCAGGTGTGTAGAGGAGGGTGGCGGTGCGATGGTGGCGGCAGGGGTCTCGGTGATGCTGAGTGGGGAGGGAAGATGGTGTCACCGATGATGAGGGTGTCAGGTGGTGACCGGCGGTGTAAGGAAGTAGGGGAGATAGTATGAGGAGAGAGGTGGAGGAGCTCGTGGTGAGGGCAGGGAGCAGACAAGGACGTGGTGGGTCATGATGCAGGAGACGGGTCAGCGATGGTGGATCGTCGGCGGCTGTTGCAGTGGGTAGCGACCAGCGAGGTGATCGATGCAGTGGAGAAGGCGGTGGTGTAGACGAGGAGGGAAGAAAATGGCGAGGGAGCTCGGTTGTAGAGGTTGCAATAGTGACCGGTGGCGGCAGCGATGAAGATGCACCGGCGAAGATGGGAGGCAGTCGCGGTGGCAGTCTTGGTGGCAGGGGCGCGTGTGTGGTGTTAGAAAGAGTAAGCTTGTTGTGGAGCTTAGAGTTGGGTTAGGGCTGCTGGTGGCGTCGTGGTCGATGGTCAATGGCGGTGAGGTGGAGGTGAGTGATGGCAGCAGGCGGTCGGTGCAGTGAGGCCGATGGGGGTGGGCTCGAGCTCATCGGCGGAGGTGAGGAGCTTGAGAGGTAGGGCTTCGCAAGTGAAGAGATAGAGAGGTAGAGAATGAGATAGAGAGGGGTGAAGAGGGGGGTCGGTTGTTGAGAGGGAGGAGGGACAGGCGAGGGGATCGCGGAGGCATTGAGGGGATCTCGGGGAAGTGGGCGACGTCGAGGGGAGCAAGTGTCATGGGCGTTTGGCGAGGGAGATGGGGAAGGTTGTGAGGGAGTTGGAGGAGCGCGGGTCATAGGGGTCTTGCGGGCACGGGCGCGAGGAAGGAGGAGACGGGGAAAAGGTGGGAAGGAAAATGAAGGAGAAGAAGAAGAAGATGGGTGCGGGGAGTCGGGTCGGGTCGGGTCAGATCGGATCTGGGTCAGGTTTGGATAGTTTAGGGTTCAGATTAGGTTCTAAAGAAGAAAATAATTTAGAAACAAATAGGAAAGTTATTTGGAAAAATAATTAGGAAATTAATTAGGGATTGGATTTGATTGTTTAGAAAAATTTTAGAATTAGGAATTAAGGTTTAGAAAATATGGGGAAAATATTTGGAATTAAATTAAATATAAAAAAATATAGGAAATACGGATAATAGAGCACACAATAAACCGGGTATTACATCATAGCCCATTTAAATAAAATTTCATCCTCGAAATAAAAATAAACAATAACCTATAAAAGTCATACGAAAAGCAACCACTAGAAAAATCAAACATTTATATGTGAGCAAATAGAGCAGGAAAAATCATATGTAAGGTCAAAATAAATAATAAATAATAGCAATAAACTATATATATACAATTAAAATAGAATGACAACAATAATCAATAACGAAGGATTGGCTGATAGGCCTTAAAAACCAAAACTACTTTAGTAAAACTACAAACTAATCAATTATAAAATAACTCGAGAATACTCATACTGTAAAATATAGAAGAAAATAAAATGAAAAACAAGTGGGCTGGTAAACAAACTAGATATCAACAATTAACGTAATAGCCAAGACCAAACTGTATATGCAAAGTACGAAGATAGTACAATACGAAAGAAAATAAGATAATTCCGAGATAATGATGATATATGTACAAGTAAATAAAAATGTATTAGCATACAAAATAACCATAATTTATATTTCAGTAAATAGAAAATTTAAATCGATTAGAGCACAAGTACACGCAAGGAAACGTAAATACGAAGTTGAAAGATAGTTCGCATAATTAGGAACACCGAAAAGAGAATACTATGTAAACAATTAAGAGGAAACTCATTTTAAGGAAAAACCAAAACCGCCAAATATATGAATTTGAGATTTAAACAAAATAACACCAACGACGAAACGAATATGAGTGATAACACTGAAATAAAACATATAACGTTAGAGAAAATAGAAAATAACCTGAAACGATATCCTGTAGTTAAAAGCAGATGGAATTAAAAGGATGAAAACAGAACTACGTATTAAAAGACGATAATCGTGAAAAGCATTTGTAGGAACAATTTACTAGAAATAAAATATACTGTGTAAGGTTGTACTATTAAAATTTGAAGGATAGTAGATCATTTGAAATAACGAAAGTAGTTAATAATGCGCACCTTTAGAAAAACGCAAAATAAAGAAACATTAAATTTCAAACGCCACTAAATATAACTACCATAATGGAAAATAATACCAGTGATGTATAGTAGACTGGCCAGGGCATAGATTGCGGTAAGATACGACTCAATCGAAAGGTGAAGTCAGGAAGGTGGTGCTCGACTAGAATGTCGACGAGACCGGGGTCAGGTTACTACAAGGTTCAAGGATGAAATAATAATAAATCTCAAGAATGGAAAGAAATTATTGGGAGGAGGAACAATCAATATATCATGCGGATCTTAAAGATTCAATACTCAGTGAAAATTTGCTCGAACCGGACTTTATTATTTAGAAAATCTTGACAGAGCACAATTGAGAAATAAACATGGCCCTAAGCTATACATTGTTTTTATTTGGCAAGAATAAAAGAAGATAAGTCGCATCATTCGCGATTGTGGAAGTTCAACAAATTACGATAAGCCCTCGCGCTAAGATAGAGGCGTCCATTCCCATAGCGCCTCGCAGGGATTGCTACTGGAGGTTCTTTAGCCTCGAGTTCCTCCTCACTCGAGATTCCATCCTCCGACTCTTTCTCGGCTGGGGCCTCGTTTTCGGGCTCTTCCCCCATGGGGTTTCCTTCTCCTGGTCCTTCTTCCTCGGCGAGAGCCTCCTCATCGGGGTCTTCTTCCTCATCATCTGCCTCTTCTGGATCCTTTACCACTGGGTCCTCCTCAGGATCTTTCTCTACTGGGTTCTCTTCTACTATTAAAATTTGAAGGATAGTAGATCATTTGAAATAACGAAAGTAGTTAATAATGTGCACCTTTAGAAAAACGCAAAATAAAGAAACATTAAATTTCAAACGCCACTAAATATAACTACCATAATGGAAAATAATACCAGTGATGTATAGTAGACTGGCCAGGGCATAGATTGCGGTAAGATACGACTCAATCGAAAGGTGAAGTCAGGAAGGTGGTGCTCGACTAGAATGTCGACGAGACCGGGGTCAGGTTACTACAAGGTTCAAGGATGAAGTAATAATAAATCTCAAGAATGGAAAGAAATTATTGGGAGGAGGAACAATCAATATATCATGCGGATCTTAAAGATTCAATACTCAGTGAAAATTTGCTCGAACCGGACTTTATTATTTAGAAAATCTTGACAGAGCACAATTGAGAAATAAACATGGCCCTAAGCTATACATTGTTTTTATTTGGCAAGAATAAAAGAAGATAAGTCGCATCATTCGCGATTGTGGAAGTTCAACAAATTACGATAAGCCCTCGCGCTAAGATAGAGGCGTCCATTCCCATAGCGCCTCGCAGGGATTGCTACTGGAGGTTCTTTAGCCTCGAGTTCCTCCTCACTCGAGATTCCATCCTCCGACTCTTTCTCGGCTGGGGCCTCGTTTTCGGGCTCTTCCCCCATGGGGTTTCCTTCTCCTGGTCCTTCTTCCTCGGCGAGAGCTTCCTCATCGGGGTCTTCTTCCTCATCATCTGCCTCTTCTGGATCCTTTACCACTGGGTCCTCCTCAGGATCTTTCTCTACTGGGTTCTCTTCTACTGGGTTTTCTTCCACTGGGTCCTCCTCAGGATCTTCATCTACTGGGTCTTCTTCGGGGTCCTCTTTTTCATCATCAGAGTCACTGATCATATTGACTTCTGGAGCTGCGTCTGCGACTTTCTCGTCTTCGGGATCACTGTTGTCGAAAATAACCTGTGGGCCATCGACCTTGTCATTTGAACTCGCTAGTATGCAGTCAAAAGAAACGCGGGACCGAGTTTCCTCATTGAGAGGCGGCGCTGCCCCAGAGTTGGCCATGGTCTGAAAAGAGAAAGTCATTATTAGATAGTGGAACACATAAAAACAACTAAAGATGTGGAGCTCATGAAAAAATATGAGGTGGATAAAATCTAAAATCACAAACTTGAGTGATGATGCAGTAAGTAGTATATGAAAGTGAATGGTAAGGAAACGATATACAAATCACAACCCACATTTTTTCATTTGAACCCAGGGGTTCAACAAAATACAAGGTTCAAACGAAAAGAAACGATTACTAAATAAAATAACAATGTCTTTATTAAAAGTAGGAAGAGTGATAACTTCGCGTTGATATCTAAATCACTGCGATCCCGTAAAGCGAGTTTGAATCCTGTGTTGGGTCCGTACCATCCTCGAAACTCGAACTACGAAAACATCCAAGTTACTCAAGTAAATATGGAGAGCGTTGACGAATCTCTTCCGTGTAGCTCTTTCCTTCTAGGACAACCATTGACAAGATGTTCGCCGGATCCAAAAATCAAGCCACTAGTAAAATAGGGGGTTGCCCCTACGGATATTGGAATCCGTAGGGGCAGATTTAACGTAGCCCTACGGATTAATCCGTAGGGCTAAAAGGTTGCCCCTACGGGCCCAGACGTCCAAGAATAAAAATATTAATTCTTAATTTGGTGTTTGCCCCTACGGAGGCGCAAACAAAGGACCTACGGGTATATCCGTAGGGACAACTAAATATCGATTTAATAAAGGCACAGATCGATCGCCTATGCTCACTTTCTTTCTCTCTCTCTCTCGATCGCGCGCGAAAAAAATCCCCAAATCGCCGTCGTTCTCCTCGTCGCCATCGTCGTTCTTCTCGTCGCCACCGCCGTTCTCGTCGCTACCGCCGTTCAGGTCGTCGCCACCGCCGTTCAGGTGAGTAAATCTTGAGGTAAATTAAAGAATTTTTTGATTATTTTGGGCTTAGGGTTCATGGCTGGGTCTGGGGTTGCGCGCACGAGTTGGGGTTCGGCAGGGGTCGCGGTCGGGGTCGGGGTCGGGGTTGGGGTTGGGGTTAGGGTTGGGGTTCGGCTGCTGCTGGGGCTGGGGCCGGGGTTAGGGTTTGCCTTAGGGTTGGTGTTGGGGTTTAGCTGGCCGCGCTGGGGTTAGGGTTAGGTTGGGGCTGGGCTGGGCTGAGGCTGGGGCTGGGGCTGGAGCTAGGGTTAGGTTGAGGTTAACACGTGGGGAGTTGGAAAAAAACAAGAAAATGAAAGAGTAATGAATGTGAGAAATTAAGAATGAGAACAATTGCACAACAAATTTGTTGACAAGAAAATGAGAGAGTAATGAATGTGAGAAATTAAGAATGAGAACAATTGCACAGAGAAAGCTATGCTTGACTAGGGGGGATGGTTCTATGTGCTTTCAGAGAGCAACTTGGGGTTAGGGTTAGGTGGATTGATGACAAAAAAATAC
The DNA here is from genome assembly GCA_030015575.1 of Agapanthus africanus. Taxonomy (NCBI): domain Eukaryota; kingdom Viridiplantae; phylum Streptophyta; class Magnoliopsida; order Asparagales; family Amaryllidaceae; genus Agapanthus; species Agapanthus africanus. The sequence continues at coordinate 606,473,840 of CM057340.1, forward strand.
CATAATTTATAACTATATTACTCATCTAATGTGTATGGCATGTGAAAGCTAGATGAAGGTCGAGGCAAGCACAACAAATTTGTTGGATGGGATAATGTCAATAGGAGCTCAATACTATTTGGAAAAATAATAATTCAAAGACATAGAGGAGTTTCCGATTGGTGGCATGGACTAGTTTGATGTATGTAGTTGGTTTGATTTATGAAAAAATGGGGAGACAACATGCATGTATGCATATAGGTAACATCTGCCAATATGCCATATCCAAACCGCAACTATTTTTGCCTATTGGCTAATATGAAAATATCGGCCCGCGTATATGACATAATCAAAGTTGTCAAATCTTGATACGGTTTGTGTTTCATTTTTTTATTTATCAGTTCTATCAATGTTGGGTATAACGCTTTATGATATCAGTATCCTACATTTGTAGTTTTAATTGTTGATTGTTATAGATGAATACCATTGCAATAATAGTTTTTGGTTGATGAATGCTATTGCAATGTAGGATGATCAGTTCTATCAATCTTGATCTCAATGGTTTAAAATCATTTTACACATACAACACGAATGCACAACAAACGCATAATTAGAGAGCGACTCGAGATATTCAGGTTAAAACCAATATATGATACTCGATGATAATATAAAACCTTCATATTCCCATCGATACTCATATATGAAACTAAAAGCGCCACTTAGTCCCCGTCTATCGGTTAACATACGTGCGATGCTCGTCGTGACCTAGAACTATACGAAGGTTGTTAAATATCGGACAGTATAGCTCGATACTAACAACCGTCGTATAGTCTACGCGACGAGAAAATTCAATCGTATGGTAACCCATAGATTTGTCCCGTGTGGACAAGTTAAGAATGTATAAAGAAAACGCCTTCATTCACTTGTGTTTTCATCCGTTTCGAGATATTTCGTCGGTACCTTTCCGCTGGTTCTCCGTGTACAAAGATAGATTAAATGTTCATTTCAACGTTGTTTCACAGCTTTGAAATGATTATCTATTCTATTACAGTGTACTCGGAGAACAGCGGGGAGGTGCTGCCGAAATTTACTCGAAACGGTTGAAAGCACAAGTGATGGGCGTTCGCTCTATACATTCTTAATGGGATAGAAGCCTACCCCCGACAGCCGGAACACACACATACAACAAGAATACACAACAAACGCATAATTAGAGAGCGATTCGAGATGTTCGGGTTAAAACCAATATATGATACTCGATGATAATATGAAACCTTCATATTCCTATCGATACTCATATATGAAACTAAAAGCGCCACTTAGTCCCCGTCTATCGGTTAACATACATGCGATGCTCGTCGTGACCTAGAACTATACGAAGGTTGTTAAATATCGGACAGTATAGCTCGATACTAGCAACCGTCGTATAGTCTACGCGACGAGAAAATTCAATCGTATGGTAACCCATAGATTTGTCCCGTGTGGACAAGTTAAGAATGTATAAAGCAAACGCCTTCATTCACTTGTGTTTTCATCCGTTTCGAGATATTTCGTCGGTACCTTTCCGCTGGTTCTCCGTGTACAAAGATAGATTAGATGTTCATTTCAACGTTGTTTCACAGCTTTGAAATGATTATCTATTCTATTACAGTGTACTCGGAGAACAGCGGGGAGGTGCTGCCGAAATTTACTCGAAACGGTTGAAAGCACAAGTGATGGGCGTTCGCTCTATACATTCTTAATGGGATAGAAGCCTACCCCCGACAGCCGGAACACACACATACAAACGCATAATTATAGAGCGATTCGAGATGTTCGGGTTAAAACCAATATATGATAATATGAAACCTTCATATTCCCATCGATACTCATATATGAAACTAAAAGCGCCACTTAGTCCCCGTCTATCGGTTAACATACGTGCGATAATTTATTCTTTTCAACGACAAACGCACACACAAAGCATATACACGGATTTTCTCCTTTGTCAGTAACTATCCCGTTCTTATATTTCTCAATATAGTCAGCATAACCTACAATTTATATGTTATTCAGTCTAACATGGCCCATGAGTACGTTAGAGTTAAGGACTGGATGTATGTGGATTGGAAACAACGTATGCAACCTAAGTTTGTCGCAGGAGTTGCTGCTTTCCTTGAATTTGCACGCGCACATAATAAGATCATAATAGAGAAGATTCTCTGTCCGTGCGATAGATGTGGCAATAAGTACTGGCAGAAGGTAGAATTGGCAGAGCTTCATATTGTAAAACATGGGTTTACTAGACTTTATTCAACTTGGAAATATCACGGGGAAGGAGAAGAATGCAGTACTGCGGTAGAAGAAGGAGAACACGATAATGCGGCAGGAGAAGAAGAATAATTCGGTAATACGGCAGGAGACGGAAATTTATTTCCATCAGAAGAAATGGAGGATATGGTAGAGGCTGCCCTAGGTGAATCTATTCGTACCGAAGATGACATTCCTTCCGGTCAAGGACCGCGTGCGGATAAATATGAAAATTTCATGAATGATGCTAGGAAACCAATTTATGAGAATGCGAAGTATTCCACCCTCTCATGGTTCGTCCAACTTTTCCAGATTAAGTGCCTAAATGGATGGAGCAACAAGTCATTCACAATACTTATTTCGTTCTTGAAAGATTCTATGCCTCCGGGAAATAATGTGCCCGAAAGCTGGTACGAAGCCCAGAAGATGATGTCTGATTTGGGTCTAAAGTGCGAGAAGATTCAAGCATGTCCTAAAAATTGCGTGTTGTACCGGAAAGAGAATTCAGATTTGAAAGAGTGTCCAACATGCGGAGAGGCCAGGTATAAGCTGAAAAATTCTGATAAGAAGCCTGATATACCTGTGAAGATAGCACGATACTTTCCCATAACACAGAGGCTACAGAGGCTATTCAGGTGCAAGAAAACAGCCGAGGCAATGATTTGGCATCACCGTGCTCCTCCAAGCGAAAATGGAAAAATGAGCCATCCAAGAGATTCACCGGCATGGAAGGATTTCGATAGGAGGCACGCAATATTCAGTAGCGATCCTCGCAATGTCCGGCTCGGACTGGCTACCGATGGCTTCTGCCCATTCAACTATATGGCTGGAAGTCACAATACATGGCCCGTTGTAATGATAATTTATAATCTGTCGCCTTGGTTGGCTATGGACCAATCATACTTTATGATGCCTCTTCTTATCGACGGACCAAACTCACCGGGGAACAATATCGACGTATATCTCCGACCTCTGATCGAGGAGCTGAAAACTTTGTTCATTGATGGTGTAGAGACATATGATTCAAACACAAATACAACCTTCATACTGCGTGCGGCTTTAATGTGGACAATTAATGACTTTCCTGCGTATGGAATGCTATCAGGTTGGTCCGTACATGGTCACAAAGCATGTCCTCATTGCCATGAACACACAACATCAAAATTTTTGAATTTTAGCAGGAAGGTTTGTTATTGCGGCCATCGACGTTTTCTACCTCCTGACCACCCTTATAGGTTAGACACGGTTCACTTTGATGGTCATCAGGAGCTTCTTGGACCTCCATCCCCATTGTCCGGAGAGGACGTGACTGCTAAATAGGATGGTTACAATAACGTGACCTTCGGGATGGATCCGACGAAACAGGTCAAACCACAATATTGGAACAAGTTAAGCATTTTCTTCGAGCTTCCGTACTGGTCTACAAATTCAGTGCGTCATTGTCTGGACGTCATGCATATAGAGAAGGGAGTATCAGAGCACATACTTAACTTGCTTCTGTGTAAAGACGGGAAATCGAAAGACAACATGAATGCTCGGATGGATCTACAAGAGTGGGGAATAATAAGTGAACTGCACCCTAAACCGGTAGCGGGTAAACCGGGCAAGTTTGTACTTCCCAATGCCGCTTATCATATGTCACAACCGGAGAAGAAAAGATTCCTGCAGGTGTTGCATGATTTGAAAGTCCCCACAGGTTTCTCAGGATCATTCAGTAAGAAAATAAAAATTGTGAAGGGCAAGATCGATGGGCTGAAAAGTCATGATCACCATGTTATCGTGGAGCACCTTCTTCCATTAGCCCTCAGGACTTCTCTCCCCGACTCGGTTGGTCTAGTAATCAACGACCTATGTTGTTTTTTCAGGGAGTTGTGTGCTAAAACACTGGAGGTTGCGACGCTGGATAAACTAGAAAATTCTATTGCGTTGATACTTTGCAAGTTTGAGCGTATTTTCCCACTGTCATTCTTCGATATCATAATACACTTGACGGTTCATCTTGCAACTGAGGCGAAGCTAGCCGGACCGGTACAATATCGATGGATGTATCCCGTCGAGAGGTACGTGTAATTTTTCGTTTCGCGCAATTTATAAATTTATTGTTGTCCTGTATGCCCGTATTTATTTATTCAACATATTCTCATTAGGTACCTTTACACTCTTAAGAAGTATATACGCAATAAAAATCGACCAGAGGGTTCTATCATGCAAGGTTATCTTCTTGATGAAGCAACCACATTTTGTTCCCGCTATCTGGACGAGAACATTGAGACAAGGCTTAACCGACCACGAAGAATTCAAGACGGGCCATATGGTAAAGCTGAGTATAAGAGGGTAGACACTATGTTTATCAACAAGATATACCGGTTTATCTTGCTTAATTGCTCATGTCTTGAACAAATTAGAGAGTAAGTTCTTTTGGATTAATTGTTATATCTGTGTTTGTGTGTGTATGAAATGACATAATATTAATGTCATAATTATTTGTCGAAAACAGAACTCATTTTAACGAGGTACGTGAGGGGCATCCTGATTGGAACGAAGAACGTTTGGAAAAATACCATCAGGATAATTTTTGTGATTGGGTCACAGAGCATGTAAGTTATTCGAATTACATTTTATTGCTATCAGTTTTAATCTAAACTTGTATCGTTATGTATTTGTCGTAAAATTTGTTTTGTTAGATCCACGATCCGAACTTGTCTGCATCATTTGAGAGTGATTCAAGATGTTTAGCTCAATTTCCTAGTATGGAGGTTGCATATTACAAAGGATTTGGTGTCCTTGGATACAAATTCGAAGTTAAGAACATAGAAACATCTAGAACCACTCAGAATAGTGGGATTGCGACGGTAGGATCGGACGGTGTGATTTACTATGGGTACTTAAATTGTATACTCGGCATCCACTATCCCGGACGATCAGAACCCTTTTATATATTCCAGTGTACTTGGTACGATCCGCGAACCGATACGGACAGGTGGAGAAGCAGTCTTGGGACTTGGAAAGATGAATATGGATTGACCAGTGTGAACACACTTCGATTTTACGGTCAGGACGATCCGTTTATCTTTCCGAACCAAGCGTTCCAAGTATACTATTCACAGTGTTTGAAGCATCCGGGGTGGAGTGTTGTATGCCGATGGAAACCCAGAGATGTCTACGATGTCCCAGAATACGAGGATAGCGATAAGTACGAAGAAGAGAGAAGGCTTAAAGTGCTCCGACCGTCTGTTTCGAAGGACGGGTTATCTTCGACCGATCATGAAGTTACGTGGGTTAGAAATGACATCGACGATGAAATCCAAGTAGATATGTATGATGCGCCCACGAAACGAAAAAGGTTATCAGTAATGTTATATTATTACTTCACATTTTACGCTCTATACATATATAGTCAATACTTTTAATGATTGTCTAATGCGTCCACGAACCGTTTATCTAGATTTGATGACGATGTCGGGAGCAGCGAGGGGCGGCAGGAGCTCCAGCCGCGGCAGAGGCAGAGGCAGAGCGGTTCTGCCGCCCGGAGAGCTCCGTAGGGAGCTTTAGAGGGCCGGTCTTGCACCCAGATCGGAGACCCCTTCGGATGCCTCCTTCCGTGTGGATTTTGCCACATCTCCAGGTATACTACACGCATATCCATTTTGAATGTAATATTACAGATATTCATGCATGTTTATGTCAAAATTACTTATATTGTCAATGTTTGATTGTCTAGTCGTTGGTGATGCGTCCACATCTGGGACAGAGGCCACCCCCGCTCCTCCAGGTATGTTTATATATCATATAGTGTATGTATATTGATTTAGAATGCTATATCATAAATACACACATTCCTTTTGCTCTTACTTAGCAATTTTTATTATTGTCTAGCTGTAGGTGGTGACACCACCGCACCTGCGGGTATATTTATATATCCTATAGTGCATGCATATTGATTTAGAACGTTGTATTATTGATCTACACATTCTTTTTGCAATTACTTATATAATCTATTTTTAATTGTCTAATTATAGGTGGTGCGTCCACACCTTCCGCAGGGGCCATTCCTGCCGCTTCCATACCCTCCGCATCGTCTGCAGGTTAGTATGAATAAATTTAAAATATTTACTCATTTTACATATGCTCTATAGAATAAATATGAACTTCATGGAAATTTAGCGTCGATGTTTATTTTCTAGTTGGAGGGGATGCGTCCGCATCCGGGACCCCGGTTGTTCCTCACCGGAGGAACTATCGTCCCGCTCGTGCTGCTGCCCGGGCCCAGGCTCGTGCGATAGTCACCGGAGGTATATATCACACTTGAATTTTCGTTTAACCTTGATTTCTGAATACAACTTTGTCTTATTATTGATTGTCTTGATATTTCGTGCAGACGCAGGGCCTCCCCATCCCCAGAGGGGGACTCGAGGCCCGAATCAGTCCCATAGGCTGAGGCCTGACAGAGCTAGGGGGGAGGCAGCATTCCCCCTTTTTTTTACCCTTGACTATCGCTATACCGGTCCTCATGCAGAAAGGTTCGGCCGGTATTTGGGGAACGAGAGCCGGCTCGTGAAGAACTATCCACTTCACGTTGAGTGGAGCGAGCAGCACCAGCGCTCATTCGCCCTCTTCTTTGATCAGGCTCGGGTATGTATTAATATATATTTTCATTTGATCTATCCAATATATTTATTATTAACACTTGAAATCTAATAACAATGTTTTTTTGTATTTTCAGTTGGATTACGATTTTCAGCCTGTAGCCGACCCTGATCACCCGGGGAGGGTGCTCGACCTTCATGCTCTGTACAATGGCCTGATGAAGAACATGCATGCCAAGATCCGATACAACAGGAATGAGCTGAAGGCCGACTGCTACTCCCTGTGGATGGTGACCCCCGAGGCAGAGAGAGCGGCCCTCCTATCTACTCCGGCGTTTGCGAGAGTCGACGTAGAGACATGGCCTCTATTGTGCGCTTATTTCGACTCCCAACGCAAACAGGTATGTATTTTAAATGTAATTCATTATTTATGATATAATTTATTTTTTTGTGTTTCTTAATTAGAAAACTAAATGTTAATGCGTTGTGCAGAAACAGGCCGCTCAGAATACAGAGAACAGGAAGTCGGGGAAGAGGGGTCGCCCCACTTACACAGGTGGCTCGAGGAACATTACTCGAGCCATGGAGTTATCGGTAAATTACAATAGACCGACGTTTGTGATATTCTGCAATATTAAGAGTTATTTTCTAATATTTCTAATATTAAGAGTTACTTTCTAATATTGCAGACATCTCGGACCGTGGCGTCAGGTGGTACACCGAGCGTGCTGTCCGCATATCTTGCCGTCCACGGCACCTCGACAGATCCCGCCACGGGCGAGGTTCGATATCCCGACGTCGCTACCCAGGAGTACTGCGTAAGTGTTAATATTTTTTCTACCCAAATTTGAAATTTTAGTTTTGGAAGGTTCAAGTTTAAATCTTATACTTATACTTTACTCCTTAATGTGGGTGTAGGAGCGGGTGGTTGAGCAGGCCCAGGCCTCGGGGATCGACTTTACCGGACAGATCGATCCGAGGCTACTGACCCCAGTTCTGGACGCCGCACACGGAGGGCACCACGGAGGTTGGGAGAGAGGCCGGGGACTGGGCCCTAGCAGGGCCCATATGAGGTTGGACTCCGCCCCGACGGTTACTTCCTCCGTCTCCGGTGACCGACGTGTCCATCAGGAACTGGAGAGCTTGAGGGCCACCGTTCAGGAGTTGAAGGAGATGCTGGTATGTATACTGCTTTATAGTAAAATATCATGTCATATTATATAGATATCAACATATCCATAATTAGTACGTAGCTTGAGCTTATTTGGTTTTAAACTTAAGTTTGATTAATCATACATACAGATGTAATTAAAATAAACAACAAACTAGATATCCAAACGGGGTTTCGAAATAACTTAATAATGATACGAATTCGAATAATACACAGTTCTTACATGCTTATTACACACGTTAGGTCCAGACGCGACAGGGTACATCGGCCGAGCCTCCACATGCATCTTCTTCGGCTGCGGCTCCGCAAGCCACTACATCGGCTGCGCTTCCGCAGACAGCTCCTGTAGCTCCACCGCCCACTCAGACTCCCGCAGCCGCGGCTCCGCAAGCGACTACCTCGACGGCGGCTGCGCAGACCACATCGCCAGCTCCACAGGCCACTCAGACTCCCGCTCGCGCCGAATTGCAGAGTTTATTGACCGAGGAGCAGGCGCGCGTTATTCTATCGTTATTCAGAGGTGGAGCTGGACCGAACCAGGGTAGCTTTTTGGTTCTTATTTTTTGAAACATGTATTTATTTATATCATACACATTGTACTACATTTTGAAACGATATCGATATTGGTTTATATTTATATCATATTCAGTTTTTGGATTTCTTTTGTATATTATATGCGTGAGATATGATTATGAATACTGCGATATATGTTGTGTGATGATTATTTTTATATTTGATTGATGTATATATTATTGTGCACAGGGCGGGAAAAAATCAGGCAGCACTTTTTTAAAAAAAAATACAGACAATATGTACCTACGGATTAATCCGTAGGCATACATGTTGCCCCTACGGATGTATCCGTAGGGGCAAAATGTCAGCAGTAACTGACATTTGCCCCCTGATCTCAGTACCAGGGGGTTGGAAGTGCCCCTACGGACATATCCGTAGGGGCTACTGCCTCTCCCCTACGGAGATATCCGTAGGGGCAAAATATCAGGATTCCTGATATTTTGCCCCTACGGATAGGTACCTACGCAGTTATCCGTAGGGTATATAACTTGAACCTACGGACATATCCGTAGGTACACTTAATATATTAAAAAAACCGTAAATAATATAAATTTTTTTACCCTACGGCGTAGTCCGTAGGGACACTAGGACCTACACATAAATCCGTAGGGGAAAGAATTTGCCCGTAGGGGCAAGTTCAGGGCCTCAACTTGCACCTGCGGCCTTTGTACCTACGGGGTATTTTTTCGCCCCTACGTATATATCCGTAGGGGCAGTGGGTTGCCCCTACGGATAAATCCGTAGGGGCAACCCTTATTTGTAGTAGTGAGCATTGCCCTTTGGTCTGGCGACAGTCCCTATGAAGGTGTCCTGGCCTCTTACAATAACCACAAATTTGGGTTCTCCGCTGCTTCTGTTGCTGAGGAACACATGAGCGCTTCATCTGCACACCTTCTCTTTGCTTAACGGGGATTCCCCTACGATTATGGACTTCCGCTAGTGCCTGAGCCATTTGCCTTCTTAGTCCTTCAGCTAAGAAATCGTTTGTTCGCTCCTGGGCTTCCATCAAACCTTGCAGTACACCCAAAATCTCGACGATCTGACTCTTTGTAGTGGAGGTGAAAGGAGATTCATTGGAAGCCATGGTCCTGAAACAATAAATTTTCTGAAGGTATAAGGTATAAGATTCAAGACAGAGTATCGGATTAATAACTGAAACTAAGATCAAGTGGTAGGACAAGACTTTGAACGATGATGTAATAAGGATTGTATGGAAGTGAAGAGCAATATCACTGGATATAAATCAATGAATCCCTAGATTGGACAGTAATCTCATACCAAACCAAACCTGGCTCTAATACCAACAAAATCATGCCACGTCCCGCTTCCCAAAATACGGAATACAAGGGGTGACAAGGCCAGCCATGCTCCTACAGTCAAGGAAATATTCTGCCGTAGTCACACTTCGGCTTCTAGTATTACATGGTAATCAGTAATCATAGCGCAAGTAATGAGAAATGCAGTCACTAATTCTATCAAAATATATGTAAAACTAACCAGAAAGAGTCAAAGGAAAGGATAGTGCCGAATCTCGATGTCCACAGTATCTTCGAGGTAAGACAGATCCCGGTCCGAGCTAAGTTCACTTCTCACTTTGAGCATGCATACTCAGGTCGTCAGAGAGACACAATAGCAATATATGCATATATAATGTGCAACGATAATAAACATAAAGCAGTAACATAGAGTAATAACGTGAGCATGAAATAACCGACACAGGTCAACAGTAAAGTATGTGTATTGAATCAGTAATCATGCAATGTCCATGTCACTAAAGCAATCGGTCTCTAAGACTCAATGTCCAAGTCACTAAACTTATCGTCAGTTCAAGTGTGAGCGTCAACCACCGCAGAAGTATCCCCAACCCAAGGTTTAGCCCTAAGGGCAAGGGAACACGGGCCCGAATCACGATCAGTACGAATCAGATACACTATCAGTACAAATACCGAAATCACTACATATGCCGGCAGTGGGACTCCTGAGATTCCGTTGATCGAACTCACCCTCGAACTACCCTACACCCCACGGTCTACATCAAACACCGACCATGAATCTAAATACTAGTCGCTCCATGACAAGTCTACGCGAGAATTGGAGACAGGGTCTCCATCAAGTATGTCTCGACTGGTATCCAAGATAAATGGACAGTGCTCAATATCTTACCTATGACACTAATATAAGTGCTCTCATACCCGTCCCATACCAGTTATAGTAACACTTATATATGTCTCATAGGCGTCAACAATGCAATAACTAATTGGTTCCGCTGATTGTGTACAAGTACGTGTCACTTCTATTATTCAATTACGCTTTTACACTAACGTACTTGCCACAATCCAATCACTAACATTTATCACTTAGAAATGTAACACGGTTACTAGGATATCGATACAAATGAATACTATTTACAAGGGTATAACAATCATGTATCATGATGGGGATATAGTAAATGCACTACTGAATACATATGAGCAACCAGTGTCAGTTGGATTAGAAAAATCATATAAAATCACACGTACTTAATTCGGCCAAACAATATAAAAAGCATAAACAGTGTATTAAATTATCTGCATGGAAAAATTATTTTTGAGTCAATCGGGTATCAGGTTTGTTTGTTATGGTCATTCCATTTTAAGTGTTCACTACTGGAAATCCAATTTCTGAACTGGAAGTCCGTTTCGTAACACGTTTTACTCCCTGTTGGGAGTATAATTGGGCAACTCTACTGTTAAACTAATTGTAGAACTATGAGATAACTTTACAGCTCAGGAGACGGATCAACATTAGTCATCTTGGGTTAGGAGTTATGATCAGATTACTGATGAAGGGTGCAAACTGAAATGACAGAAATCTGCCGTACATGTCATCCATTAAAATATGATTTAAATACCAAATGATACTGGAATTTAGTGAAACTGGTACCATTGGAAAGATAAAACAATTGTATACGAAGTGGTCCTTGTATCCGCACACTATCACAATTAAACATTAAGATTTCATGTGTATAAATGCATGTCAAGAGGTAAGTTCCTGCTCTGGACTGCAGTCCAAGATCAGGTAAGTTCTTTGTTTTCGATGTTCAGAGGATATATCTAAAAGTAAACCTACATGTTGTGTTAAATATTATGTAGTACCCTTCACAACGAACCCAGGCATGCTGTGATTGTATTTTTATGGAATTAATTATGAATTTAACGATGTCAAGTGTTCGGTAAAACACGAGTTTCGGTATGGGCGTCACTTTATGTGCAAAACGATGTCAGTTTGCAGTATATTTTCTACATAGCGTGTGTTAACAGTATTAGGGTCTAAATATCATGGACCCCGCCATTTTGATTATGTTTTCGCATACGGTTTGCATCGAGCACTTAGCACATTATTTCGAAACTATAGCGGATTTAGTTTATCTCACGGACATGAACGGGATTCGATCCCTGTGAACTTTATACATCAACCACGGGATATTAGGATCATTATTTGTTCAATTCATCGAGAAATGCACGAAACGGGTCACCCCATGTATCAGACTTCATGAAATATAATTAAGTTTCGATCGTTATTAATGGTTGCGTATACATACATACATACATACATATATATATATATATATATGTATATATATATATATATATGTATATATATATATATATATGTATATATGTATATATATATATAGATAGCATGTAAAGCAAGAGTTTAACTTGCCTGAAGATGATCGGGGAAACAACCGTGATGAAGACGACGACAGCAACATCACGATCACAGCGCAACGACATAACGCAAGCAGCGACAACAGCGACAGCAACAAGTGTTCGGCGAAATGCCGGGAATCGATTTTGGCGTCAATGAGACACAGAGCTAGGCACGGCGAGGCCACAGTGCTAGAGTGCGATCTGGGCACAGCTTGGCACGGCAGTGGGCACGAGTGTCATGGTTGCGACACGAGACGGTGCAACACAACAAGGTAGGCTCAGGTGTGCAGAGGAGGGTGGCGGTGCGATGGTGGCGGCAGGGGTCTCAGTGATACTGAGTAGAGAGGGGAGATGGTGTTGCCGGCGATGAGGGTGTCAGGCGGTGGCCGGTGGTGTGAGGAAGTGGGGGAGCTGGTATGAGGAGAGAGGTGGAGGAGCTCGTGGTGAGGGCAGGGAGCAGACAAGGACGTGGTGGGTCACGATGTAGGAAACGGGTCAGCGATGGTGGATCGTCGGAGGCTGTTGCAGGGGGTAGCGACCGGCGAGGTGATCGGTACAGTGGAGGAGGCGGTGTTGTAGATGAGGAGGGAGGAAGATGGTGAGGGAGCTCGGTTGCAGAGGTTGCGATAGTGACCGGTGGCGGCAGCGATGAGGATGCACCGGCGAAGATGGGAGGCAGTCGCGGTGGCAGTCTTGGTGGCAGGGGCGCGTGTGTGGTGTTAGAAAGAGTGGGCTTCTTGTGGAGCTTAGAGTTGGGTTAGGGCTGCTGGTGGCGTCGTGGTCGATGGTTAGCGTCCGTGAGGTAGAGGTGAGCGGTAGCTGCAGACGGTCGGTGCAGTGAGGCCGATGGGGGATCTTGGTGGGCTCGAGCTCATCAGCGAAGGAGAGGAGCTCAAGAGGTGGGGCTTCACGAGTGAAGAGATAGAGAGGTAGAGAATGAGATAGAGAGAGGTGAAGAGAGAGGGGGTCGGTTGTTGAGAGGGAGGAGAGGCAAGCGAGGCAATCGCGGTAGCGTTGAGGGGATCTCGAGGAAGTGGGCGATGTCGAGGGGAGCGGGTGTCGCGGGCGGTTGGCGAGGGAGATGGGGAAGGTTGCGAGGGAGATGGAGGAGCGTGGGTCATGAGGGTCTCACGGGCGCGAGCACGAGGAAGCAGGAGACAGGGAAAAGGCGGGAAGGAAAAGGAAGGAGAAGAAGAAGATGGGCGTGGGGAGTCGGGAGTTGGGTCGGGTCGGGTCTGATCGGGTCTGGGTCGGGTTTGGGTAGTTTAGGGTTTAGATTAGGTTTTAAAGAAGAAATAATTTAGAAAAAAAATAAGTGAGTTATTTAGAAAAATAATTAGGAAACTAATCAGGGATTGGGTTTTATTGTTTAGAAAAATTTTAGAATTAGGAATTAGGGTTTAGAAAATATAGGGAAAAATATGTGGAATTAAATTAAATAGAAAAAAACATATGAAATATAGATAATAGAGTACACAATAAACTGGGTATTACATAGGGTGTTGTACAGACCCGGAGAAGACCTCCATATCGCGTAGATTAGCACTTGAAGAAGAGGAGATCGTCGGGAAAGTAGGCGTCCACAGTGGCCCTCCTAGCGGTCTATCACCAGCTCGTATGTCTCTTCGGAACAATCGAGATTATAAAAATACACATCGTCCCGAGAAAAGATCTCCCTGATGGTGTATATGCGGCTGGTCATATTCAAGAAACACACGACTAGGAAGAAGCCAATATGAGAATTCGAAGGTGAGACCATACCTTCGATATTTATAGCCTCAACAAAAATCTTCCAACAACCGAGATCCACTCACGCAACAACGGAAATCACAGAATATCGCACTTTCCCGATAAAATACTGCCACTTGTCATCTGTGACGGTCACCATTCCCCCCTATATGGGTCACGGAAGGTTGCACGACATACCAAAGAAAAACTATTGAATTTAGAAAGCCCTCGACAAGAGGCAGCCGAGTAGCTTCTGTTAGTGTTTATGCCCTAGAGGCCATTACTGTATCATACTAGTTTGTATATTACTTAATAGAAGCTTGGGATATTCACAGTTGTATTGACAGTCTTGCTAAAAATGGTAATATGCTATTTGGTTTGTGTCTACTTTAATATGTGCATATGTTTCTTATAACGTATCGCTTATACATATTAGTAGAGCCCTTAGGATCTTTGCTTGATTACCAGCATTGTGATGGCAGTCACACTAGTGGGAGCTGGGTAGTCTATAAGCAACATCCTATACAAGTCCCTAGTCGTAGGATTATCGAGACAGGGCATCGATACTCCGGAGTAGACTGGTGTGTACGCTTCTCATCCCAGTTGGGGAGATGGTCTATCCCACAGCCATCAGTACGTCGTACTGGAGATAGTATGCAGGTGCTCGTTAGGTTACGGGTACACCGGACAGGACTCGCCGGGAACTGTAGGTTGGATTTATACCCATCGTCAGATAGCAGTTCCCAGGTGACATGAGTACAGCTTAGTCCGTCGACTTGATACTGCTACTTCGCCTTGGGTGTGTTTCCACTGTACTTAGATTACTACCCTACCACGGTTCAAAGGAGTCGTGCAAACAGGTAGTAGTTGGCTGCAGTCCCGAAGCACTTAGAGGCAGTGGCGGTTAGACAGAATTCGTCTCTCCCGGTATTGGGGGTTGATATCGCGCTATGTATGGAGAGCCATTACGCAAAGTCCCTGGCCAGGGCAAGCGAGATTTACTGGTGGCTTCCAGTAGTTTCTCAAGGTGTAATGGGCTTCACTCCGACACGACTTATACCGCTATTAGGGATCTGACGTTTACAGCCCCCTAGGCCCGATATGCGATAGTCCTAGACGAACAGACCGGACTGTACGGAGATTGTCACATCAGGCTCAGTAGGAGTTCGGATGGGTTTTCTCATCGTCCTTCTTAGCGACATCTACCTGGGGACAGTTACGTACAGCTAGTGCCGCTTGCGGTCTGTGGTTAAACTCACTGCCAGCTGTTTCCCTCCAAACGGCGGCCTAGACTTCGCGTCTCGCCTGAGATTCGGGGCAGATGCTATTTGGTCTTATCCGTCCATCTCTCCGAAGATACCAAGTTGATTTATGGTACCGTGTATCGGGGGTCTAGACGGATGCGGCCAATGTAGCAGACTTCGTCAGATTCCCCCTCGCTAGAGGGGTTTTTGATTGTGGGGACGCTCTTCCCTGCAGGCGCAAGCCCCTGCAGTTAATTACGCTACCATATCGCGGTAACAACTTTCTCCTTCTCCAGAATTTCACTTCGTGTCGTGTGTGTTTGTTTTGTTTGTGGTTGCCCGTGGATTGTATACGGAGACTGAGTAATGCCGTCGCCCGTAGGACGTGGATTAGTCCAAATCCATATTTACTTAGATTTGGGTTTGGTGTTTTTAGTTTAAGGATGCATTAACCGTGTTGCGGCTAAGATCAACTTAAACGTTCGTTAAGGATACGTCAGTCCTGTTTGAGACTGAGATCAACTTAACGTGATAATTCATTTAATATCTGGCCATCGGGACTCGTCACCTCTCTAATGTCGTTGAAGGATTACAACGGCAGATGTCAGAGGAGTTCAGAGATGTACCCTTGAACCAAGGTTGATTTGGAGTTTTATAGTCCATTTGAATGTTTAAGGATACGTTAGCCGTGTTTGGGGGCTAAGATCAACTTAAACGGGATCGTTTAGATCCGGCAAAAGAGCATTTGGAGACTCTATTGTTCTAGTTTAGGGACGTAGTGGTCCATAGGTAGTTTAGGGACGTTGCGGTCCATGCTCCAGTTTAGGGACGTGGTGGTCCATGTTCCAGTTTAGGGACGTGGTGGTCCAATATTAGTTTAGGGACGTTTCGGTCCAATATTAGTTTAGGGATGTTTCGGTCCACGAGTTTAAGGACCCCGCAGTCCATATTCATGTGTGGTCGTTGGGACCGTCGCCTCTCTGACGTCGTTGAAGGATTACAACGACAGGTGTCAGAGGAGCTCGGAAATGTACCCTTGAACCGGATATAAATTGATTTAAAGGAGCAATCTTGCTCAGTCAATTTAATTTAAGGACTTACGGCCAAAATTGGACTAAGTCTAGTTGAAAATGTTCAACATTTTATTTGCTTTTGCATTGCATTTTTATTTGGGCTCTGCCCATAAAGGATGCAGAGCATCAATTTGTTTAGGCTCTGTCTTTTATTGCTTTGTAATTTAATTTGGCCTGTTAGGTCTTTTTGACTTGGGCCTGGCCCTTTAGCAAATGCATTGCATTTTCAGGCGCTTTGCGCCAATCAGAGAGCGCAAGCGCTTGTGATAACGACACGTGTCATGCAAGCGCAGTACGCTGCGCTGGTGCGCTGTGCTAGTGCGCTGCGCTTGCGCTGCTGACACGTGGCGTCCTCTGGTGAGTTGCGCCAATCACAGAGAGCAAAGCTCTGTCTTAAAGCGCATGGCGCAAGTGGTTCAGATGCTGACATGTGGCGCCCTCCCAAGAGCGCAACAGCGCAGTTTACAAGTGCAAAGCACTAAGAATCTTTTAGATTCAAGAACAGAAGTGCAAAGCACTATTTGATTTCTTGATCTGGTTTAGATCAAAGAAAAACAAGTTTTTCTTTTCATTTCAAGAACCAGAGGTTCATAAAAGTGCAAAGCACTGTTTATTATGTGAAGATCATTGATCTGGTTTTTAGATCAATGTTTTATTAAAAGAGATTTCTTCTCTCTCGTGAAGGTTTTTTACCTTTTCCTTTGGAATTTTCTCAGAGTTCTCTCTCTGTTTGAAGCTCTTGACTTTTTTCACGAAAAAATCTTCCTCCTCTTTTAATTGAGGCTTGGGGTCCTTTTTATAGTGCCCATAAATTAGTTAAATTTGTTAAAGAGATCTTTCTCTGAGTGATTTGGGGAATTTTCCCCACCGTTGGATCTTTGATCCAATGGCTTCTGTTTTACAGAAGAAAATCTTCTTGTTTTAACAAGAACAGAAAAGATTTCTTTAGAATTTTAATTCTGTTTGGCGCAGATGCCCCAGCGCGTGACACGTGTCGCGCACAGCGCAGCGCAACTACGCAAGCGCATCTGCGCTGACACGTGTCGTGCAGCGCAGTATTTGCGCAACTGAAGCGTTGCTTTGTTTAACACAGAGCTTTGCTCTGATTGGGTGCGCTGCCTTGGGCGCTGCGCTGATGCGTCTGCGCCAGACACGTGGCGCCCTGCGCTCAGCGCAGAGGATCTGAAGCGTTGCTTCAAAATTTGAATTTTGAATTTCCAGCAGAGCTTTGCTCTGATTGGGGGAAACAAATGCCCCCCCACCGTTGCGCTCACGTGGCGCGCACGTGAGTGCAGCGGTGGCAAGCCCCTGACCGTTGGATCAAGGGGTGAGCTGAAGGGGCGCAAGCGCCCTATAAATAGGGCCTATGGCCCTTTGGAAAATCTTCACCATCTTCAAGATTTTAATTACCAGAGCTTTGCTCTTGCTTAAGAATTTCAGAGCTTTGCTCATTTCTAAACTTAGAAACTTTAGGTAAAATTAATTTAAATTAAATTAACTTAAATTAACCTTAACCAAAGAGCTTTGCTCTTACAGATCTTTTTGATCTAAAGAGATCCCCATTGGGGTTTCATAAACAGAGCTTTGCTCTAAAAAACTCATAGATCTGCAGAGATCTTGTTCATTGGTTCTAACCCATGGACAGAGCTTTGCTCTTTGAATCATCTGCAGATCTTTTAGATCAGAAAAAATGAAGAAATTTTCATAAGTTTTTCATGGATTTTTCAAGATTCCATATTTTTTTAATTCTTTTAGGTATAAACATTTTCTGATGGAACTTTCCATTATTACCATAGAGCTATGCTCTTTTTAAGGAACCTTATTTCCCTGAGACTAGAGTTTGACAAGTGTCACTCTGTGATAGAGGTTTGCTCTGAAAGAGGAGATTTTCTCCTTGTCTCTAGGGATTCTTCCCTTTTTTTATTAATGGGAATGTTTTCCTGGGGACCAACTGACAATCTCATCCAATGATAAGGTTGTCTTATTAACTGACGTATTGTCATCCAGATCTTGTGGGTCCCCCTTCGGTCTCCTACCCACTGCACTGCTGTGTGGTGTAATTAATTAATTTTAATTTAATTAATGCATTTTCTTTTTTAAATGCCGAGCGCTGGAATTACAACACTAACGACTAAATTGTTCTTTTGCAGCGATCATGTCTCTAGACACTTCATTCCCGTTCGTCCGTTCGGAGGAGGGATTTCTCGAGGCGCCCTTGGACCGTGAAGTTCTGGCTATGATCAAGGAATACGATCCAGAATACAAGAGTCTCCATCTTTGGGGGTCATGGTATAACCATATCATTATGGGTCGACGCAGCTTCACATGCTCAGTGCCGTCAGAGCCTATCACGGCGATTCACTACGCTACCCCACCCTCGGTGCAGTATGCCGTGGAGTTGGCGGATTGGACGTCAAAGGGCTTCCTACATCCTGCCATAGATGCGATACCGGTTCAGCGTCCCATGGTTTTGGACATCCTAGGGCGCCGTATCTGTCAGGGTGAAGCACGACCCTGGGGGCAATCATATAACCTTGGTCTAATTCCCTGCCACCCGATCGGCTACCTGCCGTAGGCCCGGTACATCCTGTCGACGAAGAAGTCGCAGTTGATAAGATTAGGACTGTACACCATGGTCTACGTCTCTCTTTTCCAGTATCCCACGCTCCCCACCTGGTGGTTCAAGGCTTTCCTGGAGCAGTGGAATATTCCTACCATCACTTTCCTTACTATGGATCGGGAAGTGTCCATCTCTTTGGAGGAATTTGCGGAGGTATCCGGCCTACCAGTCATAGGGGAACACTATGAAGAGTTGCTCCCGACAGATGAGTACGTCTTCGGTGCTAAGCCGATGGTAAGGGGGATCACGCCGAAAAATGCTGTTCAACACCAATTCCCGAGCCTGATCAATGTGTTGAACATCTACGAGTCCCTTTTTATCGAACATGGGAGCCGAGGAGTTAATTTTGAGGACTTCATTGCTCGTTTCCTTCGCCCAGGCGTCATTTCATCAGAAGCTGCCAAGTCTGCTATCCTGGATGATCCTTTCGGCCTAGGTTTGGATAACCTGCCGATGAAGGAGATAGACCAAAAGGTTTTCTTCCTTCCGGACTTCCCTACTATATCTTTTGCAAAAATTGCAGCCCCCGGGATGGACGAGGATGCCTTTTTCTTAGGATTTCTCGGACTGTGGCTGAGTTGGTTCGCGATTCCAATGCACTCTCATCGCATGCGGCCTTCCGTCTTTTACCCAGCCCACCGAATGGTAATCGGGGTAAAGGTAGCTGTGGGGATCGTCGGCTTGGCGCACTTATATCATGGCCTCAGTCGAGCGGCGGATGCTAACGAGCCTGGGGTACTGCATGTGGTCTTCCCAATGCACTACTTCGCATCGTGGCTCGAACTACACACGGCGGGTGTCTTCGGCATGCATAAAAGGCCCTCGTTCTTTGACAAGTGCGGTTTTCCTCGAATTATACAGCTGATCGGCGTATCAATTATGACCCCATCACCGCGGAGCGCCAGAGGTTTACTCCTTCGCCCTCATACCGTTGGAGCCGGGATGTCCTTCGTCGATAAGGTATTGACCATTGAAAAGGCGTCTACCACTGCAATGCGGCCATTGCAAGATGTCTTTAAGGATGGAGCCTCGGTTTTGACGGCCCGGGAGACCCTTCACTTATATTCCATTAGACCGGGCTTCCTAGTTTTTAGGAAGAATGGTGTGGCAATTTTTATAAGGTACAATCCGCATCGTTTTGCTCAACAACTGGGCTATGATCAAGGGGTCCCCTTGGAAGCCTTTTTGCTGGAACCCGCTGCCACTGAAGAAGGAATGGAGAACGCGCTGCACCATTTCATGCGCCTGAATACAAGCTCTCATTTTTTTATTAGTGCACCGGCTTACGCTCCGCAACTCCTCAATGTGTACAAAGACTGGTATAGTCATGCAACCGGAGCAGTTATAAAGGAGGAAAGGTGACGGCTGGTCGATCGTAAGGGTGCGCCTCCGGGTGCCGATCGCAACGCTCCTTTGGTTCCTAGGACTCCAGTAATCGCTCCTCTAAAAGAGATTAGAGCCGAGCCACTGCGTGCGCAAAGCCCTCCACATGGATTGCCGCTCCCTGATATCACAGATGCACCTGCAGCGCCCTGTGCTCCCGTGGAGACAGTGGTTGTAGTTTCGCCAGAGTCTGGCGTGGGTGCGGACATTGGGACCCGCCGTCCTAAGGTGGCTGCTAAGCGTAAGTCGATCCCGCGTTCACCTAGGGCTGGCGGGCAGAAGAAAAAGAAATCGCTCCTTTCCCTTGATGCGATTCTTGGCTTAGAGCCAATGGCCCCTCTTACCAAGGGAATAAGTGAATACGGCAGCAATAAGGGCTTTACGGTAGACTCCGCAGACACCAACATGGCGGCTGCCATTGCGGCTTCTGAGCGATCAGCAAGGCCTGAAGCATGGTTGAGTAAACTCGCTGAGTCAGGTAATTACTAGCTGTTTTTCTTCACCATTTCATCGCGTTTTTTTTATCATTCTTGGCTAACACCTTTCCTCATTTTCAACAGGTGTCTCTACCGAAGAAGCTATTGCTACCTCTTTGAAAACCTTCCAGGAGGAGGAAAAGAAACGCGCTTTAGCGGGCGCCGGTATATCCAACCCCCCCTTTTTTTAATAAATTTCGTCATTCTTTTCGATGATCAACCTGACTTTCTTCCCTTGTTTCTTTCTAGGGGTTATACCAGTCGACGAAGAGATCCTGCCGGAACCCGTCACCGGAGTTCCGGTCTCGTTGGGTCTGCTGCAAGAACCTCGACTTGACAAGTCGACGAGGGATACCTTGAAGAGCTTGGAGGCATCCCTGTATACAGACGAGGACGCCTCAATGAGAGAGGCTCTGGTGAGGTCCGTCTCAACGGCCCAGGAGGAGAGAAAGCGGCTGAGGCGCGAGGCGAAGGCGCGCCGGACTGCTTTGGCTACGGGAGCGGGCCCAAGCACCGTCCCTCGGGCAGATACTCCTTCCGAAGAGGCCCCTGTCGCCCTATCCACTGCTCACAGACAAGTGGCGCGCGCCGCTCGAAGCGCAAATGATAAGTTCACTTCAGGTAACATTTCTTTCAGAATTTTTATTGTGAAAGTTATAATGCCGACGGTTCTTATATATATTATTTTGCAGGGCCGAGTCCGACCGAGGGTGAGGCGGAGACCGTTGATCCCAGGGGAATAGAGGAGGCGGTGCCTGCCGAACCCGAGCCGACAGTGGCCAACATCGTTGAGGCCTTGGAGCCTGATGCGGAGGTTGAGAGGCTTATAGCCGAGAAGGTCATTGATGCCCAGCCTGAAGTGGCGGCAGATGAAATGATCATTATAACTGAGCCCAGGGTGGTGACAGACGAGGCACTTGAGGCTGGCGACCTCGCGGTGACGGTGGACGAGACGACCGCGACTACTGAACCTGAGGGAGCAGTGGGTGAGCTGGCTATGATTCCCGAGGATGAGCCAACCGCTCCTTCCCTGGAGTCTGGAAATGCTCCAGTCATAGCCCTCCCTGTCTATGGTCCTTCGCCGTCTCCCGGTCTCGCGAGCACGACAACGGTTCCTATTGAGTCGGGTGATGAGGCCACGGGCGGTGGCCTCATGTCAACAGAGGAAGGAATCGCCTCCATTTCAGCTGGCAGCTCATCAGGTAAATCCGAAGTTGCTATCTTCTTTATCTTACCATCCTTTCTGACAAGTTCACATTTGTTCGTAACACAGGTGCAACCAGTGCTGATGCCCCGTTGCTCACGGGAGCGCCCTTGACTACTGCTTTAGCGGTGGTCACCTCTCAGCCTTCTCTCATACCGTCAAAGATGTTGGAAGGTATGGGTTCGTAACTTATTAATCTCACTTTTCAGACATATAATTTGTGTACTAAAGTCATATTGTTGTGTCTTTTCAGGAGTGCTCTTTGATCATGTATATCAGATGCTGCTCCCACACTTCTCCTTCCCATCCGAACTTGCTTCTTCCTCTGGCGGTGCTGGTCAGTATGATTTCCATTGATATCTTTCTTTTTTATTGATGGAATTACTTCTAACCCCTTTTTTTTATCCCGACTGCAGCGTTACAGATTGAAGGAAGGGATACAAGATCGGCTGTGCCACCGGTCCTTCCAGCCTTGCCACCTATCTCAACTGGTACAGCGACTATCACATTGATAACTTCCCTCTCTTTATTTTTTGTACTGTTATATGATTGCATCCTGTTTCTTTTCAGCTGTCCTTCCGGCCTCGGCGCCTTTCGAGCCTCGTATTATAATGCCGGCGGGTCCTTATCTGAGGAGTCCGTCTTCAAAAGGCACCGCAAATAGTCTACGCATGTTGAGTGACTATGTCGAGGAACTCAACGTTGAAACTCCTACATCTTCCGCAGACTTCTCTACGGTGGTTAACCCGATGCTGGCAATACTCGTTAACTTTCATGATGAGGGCCTCATCGCATCTTGGGTTAACCATTGCAGGGAGATCGAGGCCCGCCTGTATCAGTTGGAGTCGCTACGTCCCGCTCCCGAGACCTTGGCTACCAGCAATCAAAGAACGGCGTGGATTGAGCGGAGCGATTCTTACTTCTGCCATCTCGAACAAGAAGTTATTTCAAGGTGTAGAGAGTGCGGTGAGACCTCGAGCAAGTCTGCCCAGCTGCGTGTTCGGGTAGAGGCCAATGCTGTACAGCTGAAGGCTGCCTTTGAGGGTCTTCTGCAATGTCTTTCTGAAGGGTTATCCTTGAGGCAACAGCTTGACGTTGTTGAGCGGGATGCACCCAGCCAAGAAGCAGCCCAGAAGGCGGCCGAGGAGCAACTTTCATCCTTTTTACAGCAGCAGACCCAGGTGGAAGCGGAGGTGGCTGCGGCAGCCGCTCAGGAGGAGGCGCTGAAGGAAGTGCGAGAGCAACTTGTGGATTTACTAAAGACACTTCCTCCTCAGTAGCTATCCCTCTTTGTGTCGTTTGTGCTTGTAGATGAAAGAATGTGTATATATAATTTTTTTATTCTTTAACACAATGTATTCTGTACTCAATCAAGTCTATAAATAAAAGATATGCATTTTCTGTAACGTCTTGTGTCATTTCTCCGCCCTTTCCTTCTTTCATTATCAGCACGCCACCTTAGTAAACATGGTCAATAGATAATAGAACATGCATCTTAACTTTCTTAAGAAATAGCAATGGCTTAGGCCGCAGGTTCAGATCTGCTGCCTAAGACTTTTCAACTTTATAAGCCGTGAGGGTCTCATAGAAATTCTTCTCCCTACGGATCGAGAGGATCTCGTAGGTGGGTTTTCTCCTTAGGAATCGTGAGGATTCCTAAGTGTGGTTTTCTCTTATAAGTCGTAAGGATCCTATAAGAGAATTTTCCCTCTTACGAGTCGAGAGGATTCGTAAGCGGTTGTTTCCCTCCTTGTCGAAACTCGACTTTGGAGAGTGAGACCCGTGAATAGTATGCAAGAGACCATTTTGGATTGACTTGCAGGGTCCTATTGTTCAGGAAGCAAGTTTTTTTTTAGTCCCTGCTGCCTGAGGCTTCATCTTGCAAGTTGAGACGAATCGGGAATTTTCTCGCGGAGACGCTGGTTTCTCTGCGAGCCGACGCGAATCAGGAGGCTCTCGTCAAGAAGTGTTTATATCCGTGAGTCGAGGAATTTGCTAGGGATTAATTGTTTCCCAAGCGCCAAGGATTATTTGTTTCCTTAGGGTTTGAAACGAGTCGAGAATTTCCCACGAAGGCACTGGTGGCTCTGCGAGTCGACGCGGATCAGGAAGCTCTCGTCAAGGAGTGTTTGTATCCGTGAGTCGAGGAGTTTGCTAGGGATTATTTGTTTCCCAAGCGCCAAGGATTATTTGTTTCCTTGGGGTTTGAAACGAGTCGAGGATTTCCCACGGAGGCACTGGTGGCTCTGCGAGTCGACGCGGATCAGGAGGCTCTCGTCAAGGAGTGTTTGTATCCGTGAGTTGAGGAATTTGCTAAGGATTATTTGTTTCCCAAGCGCCAAGGATTATTTGTTTCCTTGGGGTTTGAAACGAGTCGAGAATTTCCCACGGAGGCACTGGTGGCTCTGCGAGTCGACGCGGATCAGGAGGCTCTCGTCAAGGAGTGTTTGTATCCGTGAGTCGAGAAGTTTGCTAGGGATTATTTGTTTCCCAAGCGCCAAGGATTATTTGTTTCCTTGGGGTTTGAAACGAGTCGAGGATTTCCCACGGAGGCACTGATGGCTCTGCGAGTCGACGCGGATCAGGAGGCTCTCGTCAAGGAGTGTTTGTATCCGTGAGTCGAGGAGTTTGCTAGGGATTATTTGTTTCCCAAGCGCCACGGATTATTTGTTTCCTTGGGGTTTGAAACGAGTCGAGAATTTCCCACGGAGGCACAGGTGGCTCTGTGAGTCGACGCGGATCAGGAGGCTCTCGTCAAGGAGTGTTTGTATCCGTGAGTCGAGGAATTTGCTAGGGATTATTTATTTCCCAAGCGCCAAGGATTATTTGTTTCCTTGGGGTTTGAAACGAGTCGAGAATTTCCCACGGAGGCACTGGTGGCTCTGCGAGTCGACGCGGATCAGGAGGCTCTCATCAAGGAGTGTTTGTATCCGTGAGTCGAGGAATTTGCTAGGGATTATTTGTTTCCCAAGCGCCAAGGATTATTTGTTTCCTTAGGGTTTGAAACGAGTCGAAAATTTCCCACGGAGGCACGGGTGGCTCTGCGAGTCGACGCGGATCAGGAGGCTCTCGTCAAGGAGTGTTTGTATCCGTGAGTCGAGGAGTTTGCTGAAGATACTGGTTTCTTCGGAGTTGAACTGGACCGTCGAGATTTGACTTCGTCTTCTGGCGGAGCCTGTTGGGAAAGTATGGTTCCCTCTTTGTTTACGCCCTTGGATTGTATACAGGGATCGATGTGATCTTAACTGTAAGGCCAAAGTTTTATCATCATTTTTTTTATTTCCGCAATGCTCTATCATTTCAGCTTTTATATCGCGAAGGTCGCGATTGCCCAATCATTTCGGCTATTTTTTCGCGGTGCCCAATCATTTCGGCTATTTATTTTATTTTTACTCGCTGCTTTTTATTGTGAGTTGCCCAATCATTTCGGCTATTTTGCATGCATATATTTTTACTTGTTGCTTTTTATTGCAAGTTGCCCTATCATTTCGGCTATTTCGAATGCATGTGCGGCCTATTGGCTTTTCGCTGTAAACCGATTTCGGCATCAGCACCGCTTCAACTGGGATATTACCAGGAGTGAATCATCATCTGCCTCTGTCGATGTCGAACAAAGGTGGCTTAGCGAGCAGGGTTAGGGTCCTGTCGACTATGGCTCTGACTTTATGAGTCGTAAGGGTCTCACAAAGTTATTTCTCCCTACAAGTCGTGAGGATCTTATAGGTGTATTTTCTTCTTAGGAATCGTGAGGATTCCTAAGTGTTTGTTTCCTCTGTAAATCGTAAGGATCCTACAGGAGGGTTTTCTCCTTGTAAATCGAGAGGACTTATAAGGGTCGTGCGAACATATCCCCAGTCACGGATGGATCTTGGTTAAGGAAATGTTTATTCGCGCCCGTGGATTGTATACAAGGGTCAGTATTAAGCCACTTGTAGGGCAATATCGGAAGTTGTGGGGGTTGCTTAAGCACAGGTTTAGGTCTCTGTAACTTAAGACTTCCAAATCTTATGAGCCGTGAGGGTCCCATAAGAGAGTTCTCCTTACGAGTCGTGAGGATCTCGCAAGTGTATTTTCTCCTTAGGAATCGTGGGGATCCCTAAGTGTGCTGCTCCCTTGTGAGTCGTAAGGATCTCACGCAGGTGGTTTCTCCTTACAAGGTCGAGAGGACCCTATAAGTGTCCTTTAACGAGGTTGCGCCCTTTCAGGTTTTCACAAACACTCGCCGGTAGTCCTGCTGTTTTTACTCACGGAGCCCTCTAGGGTTTTCATCCGTGCCCATTTTGCTTATGGACATACTGTTTTTTTAATTCTTTTTATTTTCTTTTTCTCTTTTTTTTTACGAGGTCGCGCCCTTTCGGGTTTTCACGAACACTCGCCGATAGCCCTGCTGTTTTTACTCACGGAGCCCTTTCAGGTTTCATCCGTGCCCCTTTTGCTTATGGACATACCATTTTTATTTATTATATTATTTTTTCTTTATTTATTTATTTATTTATTTTTATTTTTATTTTTTTGTCAGCCTAAGGATGCTGCGGTATTAGTTTATAGACGTTTCGGTCTGCTATTAGTTTAAGGACATTTCGGTCCGACTTTGAGAAGACTGGCTACTGCTGATAGAATTTGAGCTTAGGAAGATAGCGAGCGGACATAGTCGTCGTCATCTGCCATTGACCTAGGCTGTGGCTTATTAAGCATAGTATTTCTTTAGGAAGCGACCGTTTATTGGCCTGAAAGGCCTTTCACCGTGCATGTCCATGAGTAGATAGGCCCCACCCTGGTAGACCTTATCTATGATGTATGGGCCTTCATAGTTTGGCTCAAATTTTCCTCGCTTGGCGCGATTGGGAATCATAGGCCTTTTGACCACTAGCACAAGTTCGCCTTGGCGGAATATCCTCGGTCGGGTCAATCTCTCATATGAGCGCGTCATCTTTGCTTTATAAGCTTCCAGATTTTGCTGTGCTGTGAGCCAGGTTTCGTCAAGGGCGTCAAGCTCCTCAAACCAAAGGTGAGCATTTTCTTCGTCCGTCAGCTCGTAGTGGACTGCCACTCGTAGAGAGGGTAACTCTATCTCGAGGGGGAGTACTGCTTCCGTCCCAAATACCAACGCGTACGGCGTCGTGTTTGTGGCCGTTTTAAATGTAGTTCAATACGCCCAAAGGGCATCTTGCAGTCTCTCGTGCCAGTCTTTCTTATTTCGAGACACCGTCTTTTTCATGATTTTTGTCAAGGTCTTGTTGAAGGCCTCAGCTAGACCGTTAGCTCGCGGATTATAAACCGTGGAATATCTCCAGTCTATATTGTGCTGTTGTGCAAAGCGACTGATCTTGTGACTTCTGTAAGCTGGCCTGTTATCGGAGATGATCCGTCGCGGCGTTCCAAACCGATATATGATGTGCGTCTTGAAGAAGTGGAGGATATTTTCCGTCTTTACTTCCCTCAGCGGTACTGCCTCTGCCCATTTGGAGAAGTAGTCAGTCGTTGCCAGGATGAAACGATGTCCCCTAGACGATGCTCGTTCAATGGGGCCGACTATATCAGTCCCCCACATTTCGAATGGCCAGCTAGCCACCGTTGGATGTAGTGGGTTTGGATGCTGGTGGATGAAGTCCCCATGAATTTGGCATGAGTGGCATTGCTTCGCATATTCGAGGCAGTCCTGAATCATCGTAGGCCAGTAGTAGCCCATCCGTTTTATCTTCAACTTCATCTTCGGGCCTGCTTGGTGAGAACCGCAGAGTCCGTCGTGAACTTCCTGGATGACCCTTTTCGCTTCGTCAGGTCCTAAGCATCTCAACCACAGAGAATCAAATGACCTCTTGTACAGAGTATCGTTGACGAAGGCGAAAGACAGAGCTCGTTTCATGAGCTGATGTCTTGCGGACGCTTCTTCGGGCATTCGGTGGGATTTAAAGTAATCTATGAAGACTTCCCTCCAATTCTCGGTATTTTCCCAATCTTTTACTTGTAGGGTTATCTGCTCGTTTGCTCCTTTTTCTTCGGATAATTCCGGAGATATTTCTGCTGGGGCAAGCACTCGACGGCTTTGTACCACGATTCTAACATCATCGAGGTTCTCGTCGGCCAGTTCTTTAGCAAGTTTGGCCAATGCGTCTGCTTTGCTGTTTTCCGCACGCGGTATGTTCTCCAAAGTGTAGGAAGGGATTTGGGTCAACAGCTGTTGCACTTTTTCACCGTATTTCACCAACTCCGGTTTGCACGTTTGGCAGTCGCCGTTTACTTGACTAACGACCAGTTGAGAATCCCCGTATATAAGGAGATTTTCAATTCCCATGTCGATGGCGATCTCGAGGCCTGCTATCAGAGCTTCGTATTCGGCTTCATTGTTTGTCCTCGGCTCTGTTAAGGAGAAAGCGAAGCGCATTATCCCCCCTTGTGGAGTCACGAAGATGAGGCCTACCCCCGATTTGATTATAGGGGTACTTTGTTTGAGCTATTTCATGGAAGATGCTCCATCGAAATAAAGTTCCCATCGGGTATCACCACCGTCGATCGCATCAAACGCATGTTCGTCTGGAAGATCGCAATTTAGAGGAGAATCGGCTGGTATGGGATGCTCAGCGAGGGAGTCGGCGATGGCCTGGCCTTTCACTGCATTGAGAGGTTGATACGTTATCGAAAACTCCATCAAGAGTAGGGCCCATTTAGCAAGTCGACCTGTCAATATGGCCTTTGACATTAGATATTTGAGAGGGTCCACCTTCGAAATGAGATGGACCTCATGTGCTAATGCGTAATGTCTGAGCTTTGTTATCGCAAAGATTAACGCCAGGCAGTGCTTCTCAATGGGAGAGTAATTGCTTTCTGCCCCCAGCAGAACTCGACTTAAGTAATAGAGTGCTCTTTCCTTCCCTTGATCATTCTCTTGTGCCCATAATGCGCCTAAGGAACCTTCGAGAGCGGTCGTGTAAAGAATGAGAGGCTTTCCCTTAACTGGAGCAGCCAATACTGGAGGGTTCTGCAGGTACTGCTTGATCTCGTCCAGTGCGCCTTGGCATTTGTGATCCCAGACAAATGGGGTTCCCTTCTTCATCAGGTGGTTGTAGGGACGGCACCTGCCTGAAGGATTGGCTATAAATCGCCGTATGTATGCGAGCTTCCCTTGGAGAGATCGCAACTGTTTGAGAGTTCTTGGCGGAGGCATTTCCATGATCGCTTTGATCTTTGACGGATCTATTTCAATACCTCGGTGTCGAACAATGAATCCCAGGAATTTGCCTGAGGAAACTCCGAATGCACACTTGACCGGGTTCATCTTCAAGTTGTATTGCCGAAGGCGTTGAAATACGGTCTTCAAATGTTCGAGATGTTCCTCGTATGATTTGCTTTTAACCACGAGATCGTCGATATAACACTCGACGATTTCAAGTATAAGGTCATCGAAGATCTTCGTCATGGCCCTTTGATAAGTGGCACCGGCATTCTTTAAACCGAAGGGCATCACTTTATAACAAAATATCCCTAGAGGGGTCCTGAAGGCGGTATGCTTCTGGTCTTCGGGATGCATCCTTATCTGATTATATCCTGATGAGCCATCCATGAAGGAGAAAACCTCATGAGTGGATGTATTGTCTATCATCAGTTCGGTGACTGGCACTGGGAAATCATCCTTTGGGCAGGCTTTATTGAGATCCCGAAAATCCACGCATATGCGCACTGTCCCATTTTTCTTCATCACCGGGACGATGTTGGCGATCCATTCAGGGTATTGAACCTCCTGGATAAAGCCAGAGTCTATTAGCTTCTTGACCTCGGCGTTGATTCTCATCTCAAGCTCGAGCCGCATTCTCCTCGGCGCCTGTTTAACTGGTTTGACGTCCGGGGATATCGTCAATCTGTGCACAGCAATTTCTGGATCTAGTCCCGGCATTTCGGAATAGTTCCATGCGAAGCAATCTCTATGCTGTAGAAGCACATCCTTTAACGCGGCTACCCTTTCTTCATATAGTAACTCGCTGATGAATGTCGGTCGCGGGTCATTTGCCGTTCCCAACTCAATTTTCGTTATCCACCGTGGTATGGATTCCATCTTCCAGCTCTTTTGGCGCTGGTGGGAATTCTGAGATTACCTCATCGTTGCTGTTTTCGAAGCACCAGGGAAGGTCATCCATGTTCTCGGGCTCTTCTTTTGACATCGTTATCACGTGACAAGTACGGATTCGCTTCTAATCCCAATGTGGAACTGGTTCTTCTTTCATGGCCTTGGGCTCGTGCTTTTGTGGCGGTGTTACCCTCCAGTTGTCGGACAGAGCGAACTTGCCAAGCTGATACTGATCTTCGACCCAATTCTTGAAGGTGAAGCAATCTTCAAGAGGATACCCTATTACTCGATGGTAAGAGCAATAGTCCGGGTGTGAGACTTCGCCCGCTTGTTCGGGGTGTTTAGACTCCGGCAATGTAAGCATTTGATGTTTTAGAGCAAGATCAAGTATCTTCTTCGTCTTGTCCCGAGGAAACGAGTACGCTCGACCCATTTTCTTCATGAGGGATAGATCAATAACGCTCGACTCCCGTTTGCGTGGCTTCTTAGCCCTGCTTTGTTGTTGTTGAGCGCCTTTTTGGCCTTTCGACTTATTTCTGCTTTTGCGCCGAGCCTTCTTTATAACAGGTTGACAAGGAGCGGCATTTTCATCCTTTACGGCCTGTTGGAGAAGGCGTTGCGTCTTGGCTTTCTCGTAGATGTCCGTCTCGCGGTTGTGATCATCTCGGACTTTTTGACCAGCTTTCCTTATAAGTTTGTCCATTTGTTCTTCGAACGACGGACTGGGCTCCTTTGAATCTGGAACTTTCACTGGCTTAGGATTAGCGTCCTCCCATTGAGCATTCGCTTCTTCATCGAAATCATACATGACGTAACAGCTGTTTAGTAGCTCTCGTTTCTTTGACCGGGTGTATCCAAGCCCTTTTGTTTCCATTCTCCCGTTAGGCAGTTTGCGTTGAGTCCCGGGAACGTTCCAGACCCTGTCATAGAATTTGGCCTTTCTAACGGTCTGTTTGAAGGATATCCCCTGGCGTTTCAGCAGCTTCTTCAAACCCTCTGTATAATATCTGGGAAGACGGATAGGCTGAAGCCTGTCGAGCATAGGATCCGCGCCATGCCAGATTTCTTTTTCCACCTTGGTTTCTTCAGAGCGGTAGAACAGAATTGCTTTCTCGCTTTCTCGCCTGGGAGGGATATAGAACGTTTGCAGCTCTTCTACATTGTAAATATTAAGTGCATCCAGTTCTTTCTGGTGTTTAAGCGGCACTATGGCAACTTGTAGACTTTGCTCTTCGTCAGCGAACGTTCGTATTGAAGGTCGAGCAGAGAATACAACACGGATCTCATCTTCCGAGTCGCTACCAAAGATCAATGTAGGAGCCGATGGTCCCGGCTTGTTGTGTTGGGGCGGACCTGAATAAACTATCTTCTCTTCCTCCTTAGTATCACTGCCGAAGACAGGGATGGTGGCATTAGCTTTATTCTCCGGCTTGTGACACTTCTCCGTATCTTCGAAATCCGGTAAGAAGTATTTGGCATCTTCGTATTTGCGGACCTCGTTCACAGAGAACGGGTTCAGTTCTCCCGTCACGGTATACTCGAAACCATACTTAAAATACTTCATACACTGATGTTGTGTAGAAGGGATGATGTTGTACTCGCGTAACCATGGTCGGCCGAGCAAAGCGTTGTAGCATGTCTTGGCGTCTATGACGTGGAACTTAATGTCCGTGATGAGTAGCCCGAAGCGTAGCGTCAGTATCACAGACCCAAGAGTTCTTAATGACTGGGATTCAAACCCGGAGATGGTGATCTTGTCACGAGCAAGGTACTGGACGCTCATGCAGATTTCTTTTAAGACCCGTACATTGAGGAGATTAACGGAGGATCCATTGTCGATCAGGATTTTGCCTATCTTTATATCGTGGCAGTATCCTGAGACATAAAGGGGGTGATTGTGTTCACACGTCCTAAGGAGAAGGTCCTCGTCGCCGAAAGTGACATCGGCCGTGTGCACTTCCTCCAATTCATCCTTCATCTTTTCCTCGGCCAGGAAAGCTTGGAATTGTTCCGGATCTTGTAGTGCCTTAATCAACGAATCTCTCGCCTCCTTTAATAGTAAAAGGGCGTCAAGAATGCTGAGCTGCGAGGGTAGTTTTCTCAGATGCGCTAGAACGTTGTAATCCACCTTATTCTTCTTCAGCGGGTCCTTGGCGCTTAGCTCTTCCATCACTTGGTCATCTAAGACGATATCTTCAGAGACCTTCTCTTTCCCTTTATCTTTTCTGTTTAAGGGTCCGAGATTCTTTTCAGGCAGCGTCCGATTCCGCAGCCGGATATTTTCGCAGACCTTCGGCTCTTCTTCTTTTCCCGAAGTGGACTCTTTAAAGAGAGGAGCAAGTTCCAGCTCCTCATCAGAATTGCTCCCGAATGTAGGCACTTGTGACCCGCTGGTGTTAACCATGCGACAATCGCCGGTAGTTCTTTCAAGCCCTTCGGTCGTATTTCTTCGCTCCCGAGGAGTTTTACGCTTTTCCCGCTTAAAGCGTTGTCGATGAGCAATATATCTTTGCCACCATCTATCGAAAGCTTTGCACTCTTGAGTGGGGCGCGAAATCTTTTAATGATATAAGCAATAGGAGGGGTGCGTTTCCATTTCACCAGTGATGTTCCCTTCAGAGGATGGTAGCTTCATGCCCATTGATATGGCTTTAGCAAACTTTTTCCTTATCTTGAATTGGCTTTTGTCGGTAGCGGAGGTGTTTAGCTCCAATGGGATCGTCTCAGCTCCTTTATCAAGTCGTTGGCGCTTGACCCTTTCAAATATAACCACTTCGCGCTCCCGATCAGCTTTACTTTTCAACCGAGCTTCATTAAGGAACGCGTCAATCATTTCATCTGATAGCTCCGGAAATTTTGGTTGAAGATCTTCCCCCAGCGCTTCGGTGCAAGGAGTCTCCTCATCGTTCGTGATCGAATGGGAAATCATATGACAGCTCTCCACATATTCCTCGGATTCATCCGATGAACTTTCTCCCTCTTCTTGAAAGACGTGATTGAGGAACTCTTGGAGCGTAATAGGAGTCCGTGCCTTTTGGTTGTATTCATCCAGCGCGTCAATTTGCTTTTGTAAGTCCGTGCGTTTGTCGCCAGGCTTCACGGGCTTCTTAGATTTCTTCTTCTTCTTTTTCGAAGATTTTGACGGTTGGTTGCGAGTGTTTGAGCCACCGCCATCGGTCTTTGGAGTTGTACGTGGCTTCAACATCCCCTCAATGACCTGCGGTTCCAACGGGTTCTTCCACTTGATTGCTGGACATGTCTGAAGATCGTTTAGCATCCTCTTTGTCTTGGCTGATAATACAACCTCCCAAGGAGCTTCTTCAATGACGGAGCATGTTGCCCCCGGCGTATTCGTCCCCTTAGATGTGTGGGGCTGCGGGGGATTCACCTTCCATTTGTCAGATAACGCGAACTTGCCCTGTCGGTACTGGTTTTCAAGCCAATTCTTGAAAACGTAGCAATCTTCGATCGGATGGCCTAGTACTCGATGATAAGGACAGTAGTTGGGCTCGTTGACGTCACTTGGTTGCAACGGACGTTTTGGATCCGGCAGATTTATGAGTCTGTTGCGCAACGCCAGCTCAAATAACCTCCTCGTTTTATCGCGGGGAAAGGAATAAGGACGTCCCATCCTATCCTCAAGGGGTACGTACGGGCGCGTATTATTTTGACGAGCAACCGGCTTCGAGTCGCTCGGTTGTTGTTGAGCATTAGCGACAACGATCACTTTTCCCTTCCCTTTGTCATTTCGGGAGTCCGGCCTTGGAAGAGGGGGTTTATGGCTCATTTGATCCATTTGCGCTAGTTTGTCAATCAAGGCCTGGAAGGTAGGTGGCTTGAAAAACATCATAAATTGTGAGATGGTTGCTTGCGGATCAAGGGTTCCCACAAACATACCCACCGCGGGAGCTTCTTCAATGCGCTGCTCACACTTTGACCATAAGTTCCGCCATCGTATAGCGTACTGAACCCACGTCTCGCCGGGTTTTACCCTGGCGTTAATCAATGCCGTCATCGGGGTACGTTCACTGGCACTTGCAAAACGTTGAGTAAACAGCAGCTCCATCTCCGCGAAGGTTTTAATAAAGTCGTTCGGGAGTTCAGAGTACCACTCGAACGCCGTATCTGATAAGCTTCCAACAAACTGGCGAAGCAACAGCTTGTCGTCACCGCCGGTGTTGCCACAAAGTGCTCTCAACTGGGCAACATGCTGATGAGGATTGCCCGTCCCCTTGTAGACATGGAACTTGGGAATTGTATAACCTGGCGGGTACTTGATTTGATCGTACCAACTCGGATATGGCCGTCCCGTTTTTACGACCTGGCCGGCTGCTTCGGTCGCATGATGAACCCGTATTTGTTGGGCGATATACTCATCCAAATCAGCTTTGGAGATTGTATCCTCTTTAGCCATTAATAGGGCTGGCGGAGGATTTGATGTCTCTCCCCTATCGTCTCCAAGGACGATCGGGGGCTCTTCAGCCGGAGGATCTTGTTGTATCATCATCCCTATCATGTCTTGGAAGAGGAGGCCCATACGCTGTATGTTGGCTGCTTGTTCAGCAGCCTCTTTGTCCTTCTTCTCTAATATCCGACGAAGGAATTCAGCGTCGGTTTCTTCCTCCTGACGTTCATCCGAGGACGTTTCAGGATTTTCTTTCGGCCCCGTAAGTGCGGCCATAGCGTTCATCATTTCTTGGAGCTTCTGTTGCTGCTCTTGCGCCTTGGTCCCTGATCGCGTAAGCGGTCGATGACCCGTAGATATGCGACTGTCCTCTTTACCAGACGCAACATAGACGGTGTGAACTATCATGCCCCCTGACTTAGGGCGTTTGAGTTCATCACCTCTGATATCTGTCGCCGACGCGGGGGTTTTCTCCGGCCTTCTTCTTTTGTAGGCCGTTAAAGTAGAGGGGGCCGTTGCAGTGGGCACCCCAGCGATTGTTGTCCTCTGCTGTTTAATAGGGCGGTCCTTTTCTTTTTGCACTTTCACCTTTTTCTGTTGACGAGAGTGATCTGGGTCAATCACGGAGTCTTGAACCCTCCGCCAAACCTTGTATATTTTTGAGGATAGCCGTTGAGGGGGCTGTTCCTGCTTCATTTCCGGAACTCTCTCTGCAGGTGGAGGAGATCTTTTCAATGTAGCGGTTGGAGAGTTCTTCCGTACCCCCCCAGCAATTCAAAGCTGTTCCCAGTTGGAACAGCAGCGTTGACTTCCACTACTGGAGCCGGTGGAGTTAGCCCTGAGGGAGAGTTGCCCCCTGCCTTCCTCACTCGTCGCCAATGGCGACGTCGAGCACGACGAGCCATTGGGACTGGCTCAGAGATAGAGATAGCTTCTTTTTGCCCCCTGTCTGAATGAGGCGCCGCCGGTGTTAACCTCTTAAAGACTGAAGTTGTCTTTTGAGGGGTGATATTCAACCTGTCGAAGACGGATCCTCGGGCAGGGGCAGGAGCAGGAATCGTCAGTCTTGAAAAGACTGACTCTTTGACAGGGGAAGCCGCCTTGACGACTTCTGGAACAGTAGTTATTGCCTTCCTTGGGACAGCCAATTCAGAGTTCTGATTTAGCCTGGTGAAAACAGAGGCTGTCGGTTTGGTAGTGGGTGACCCGTTGACAGGGGTCGTCGTAGCAGCGAGCCGGTCGAAGACCGACTTCTTGTTCACTTCCGGTGCAGGTATTGGCGCAGAGAAGCTTGTAGGTGGGATCATGGTCCCGAAGAACAGTCCAGTGGTGGCTTGGGTCACCTGGTCTACTGGTAGAGTGAGGAAGGAAGCCGCTTGGGGCCCATATGCTACACCTCCCGGTGAGGTGGAGCGTTCGTTGCAGCGGCATTTCGAGCAGTTGGTGCAATTAAAGGCCATTGAATCTTGAGTTCTACGCCAGGCAAAAGACCAAATCTTAGTAACTTGAAATCCGAAGGCAACCATTAACAAACCGCGATTGGTTCGCGAAGACGACACACGAAGTGTGGAGTGGAAAGAGGAAAAGGTCTCACCGGGCGTGCCAGAATCTGTTCCCCTCCGAACGGCGGCCTAGACTTCGCGTCTCGCCTGAGATTCGGGGCAGATGCTATTTGGTCTTATCCGTCCATCTCTCCGAAGATGCCAAGTTGATTTATGGCACCGTGTATCGGGGGTCTAGACGGATGCGGCCGATGTAGCAGACTTCGTCAGATTCCCCCTCGCTAGAGGGGGTTTTGATTGTGGGGACGCTCTTCCCTGCAGGCACAAGCCTCTGCAGTTAATTACGCTACCATATCGCGGTAACAACTTTCTCCTTCTCCAGAATTTCACTTCGTGTCGTGTGTGTTTGTTTTGTTTGTGGTTGCCGTGGATTGTATACGGAGACTGAGTAATGTCGTCGCCCGTAGGACGTGGATTAGTCCAAATCCATATTTACTTAGATTTGGGTTTGGTGTTTTTAGTTTAAGGATGCATTAACCGTGTTGCGGCTAAGATCAACTTAAACGTTCGTTAAGGATACGTCAGTCCTGTTTGAGACTGAGATCAACTTAACGTGATAATTCATTTAATATCTGGCCATCGGGACTCGTCACCTCTCTAACGTCGTTGAAGGATTACAACGGCAGATGTCAGAGGAGTTCAGAGATGTACCCTTGAACCAAGGTTGATTTGGAGTTTTATAGTCCATTTGAATGTTTAAGGATACGTTAGCCGTGTTTGGGGGCTAAGATCAACTTAAACGGGATCGTTTAGATCCGGCAAAAGAGCATTTGGAGGCTCTATTGTTCTAGTTTAGGGACGTAGTGGTCCATAGGTAGTTTAGGGACGTTGCGGTCCATGTTCCGGTTTAGGGACGTGGTGGTCCATATTCCAGTTTAGGGACGGGGTGGTCCATGTTCCAGTTTAGGGACGTGGTGGTCCAATATTAGTTTAGGGATGTTTCGGTCCAATATTAGTTTAGGGACGTTTCGGTCCACGAGTTTAAGGACCCCGCAGTCCATATTCATGTGTGGTCGTTGGGACCCGTCGCCTCTCTGATGTCATTGAAGGATTACAACGACAGGTGTCAGAGGAGCTCGGAGATGTACCCTTGAACCGGATATAAATTGATTTAAAGGAGCAATCTTGCTCAGTCAATTTAATTTAAGGACTTACGGCCAAAATTGGACTAAGTCTAGTTGAAAATGTTCAACATTTTATTTGCTTTTGCATTGCATTTTTATTTGGGCTCTGCCCATAAATGATGCAGAGCATCAATTTGTTTAGGCTCTGTCTTTTATTGCTTTGTAATTTAATTTGGCATGTTAGGTCTTTTTGACTTGGGCCTGGCCCTTTAGCTAATGCATTGCATTTTCAGGCGCTTTGCGCCAATCAGAGAGCGCAAGCGCTTATGATGACGACACGTGTCATGCAAGCGCAGTGCGCTGCGCTAGTACGCTATGCTAGTGCGCTGCGCTTGCGCTGCTGACACGTGGCGCCCTCTGGTGAGTTGCGCCAATCACAGAGAGCAAAGCTCTATCTTAAAGCGCATGGCGCAAGTGGTTCAGATGCTGACATGTGGCGCCCTCCCAAGAGCGCAACAGCGCAGTTTACAAGTGCAAAGCACTAAGAATCTTTTAGATTCAAGAACAGAAGTGCAAAGCACTATTTGATT
The DNA here is from genome assembly GCA_030015575.1 of Agapanthus africanus. NCBI lineage: Eukaryota > Viridiplantae > Streptophyta > Magnoliopsida > Asparagales > Amaryllidaceae > Agapanthus > Agapanthus africanus. Next base: position 606,511,541 of record CM057340.1, read on the forward strand.
TCTTGATCTGGTTTAGATCAAAGAAAAACAAGTTTTTCTTTTCATTTCAAGAACCAGAGGTTCATAAAAGTGCAAAGCACTGTTTATTATGTGAAGATCATTGATCTGGTTTTTAGATCAATGTTTTATTAAAAGAGATTTCTTCTCTCTCGTGAAGGTTTTTTACCTTTTCTTTGGAATTTTCTCAGAGTACTCTCTCTGTTTGAAGCTCTTGACTTTTTTCACGAAAAAATCTTCCTCCTCTTTTAATTGAGGCTTGGGGTCCTTTTTATAGTGCCCATAAATTAGTTAAATTTGTTAAAGAGATTTTTCTCTGAGTGATTTGGGGAATTTTCCCCACCGTTGGATCTTTGATCCAAGGGCTTCTGTTTTACAGAAGAAAATCTTCTTGTTTTAACAAGAACAGAAAAGATTTCTTTAGAATTTTAATTCTGTTTGGCGCAGATGCCCCAGCGCGTGACACGTGTCGCGCAGCGCACGGCGCAGCGCAACTACGCAAGCGCATCTGCGCTGACACGTGTCGTGCAGCGCACGGCGCAGCGCAACTGCGCTAGCGCATCTGCGCTGACACGTGTCGCGCAGCGCAGTGTTTGCGCAACTGAAACGTTGCTTTGTTTGACACAGAGCTTTGCTCTGATTGGGTGCGCTGCCTTGGCGCTGCGCTGATGCGTCTGCGCCAGACACGTGGCGCCCTGCGCTCAGCGCAGAGAATCTGAAGCGTTGCTTCAAAATTTGAATTTTGAATTTCCAGCAGAGCTTTGCTCTGATTGGGGGAAACACCAGCGTAGTGTCGAGTCTTTAGAGTCCCATACAGAGAGTTTCCCTGCTTCGGGCGAAACGATATAGAGGTCGTATGGTTTTACGACAGGGTTCGGACGCATACGTGTTTTTACGCACGTACGATGTTCGGACAGTTTTTACTAGCGGGCTTTAGTTTAAGCCAGATTCTAGTATCGGATTATTGGATTTATACAGTCTCAGTATTTCCGTGTTTTCAAGGATAGGAGTGGCGTTCTCGTAAATTGTCGAGAAGTTTCTAGAAGGTTGATGACAAGGAGGGCTTAGGTGTTATATGCATTATATGGTTTTGTGACTCATGGAGATGATTCATCAAGAGAGTTAATGAAGCATTTATGTTTCTAATGACTCACTTGATGATTCATTATGTATTAAATGAAGCACGAAAATATTTGTGCAAAGAGATTTTTTATGCAAAATATATTATGCTTCATATATATACACAAATGAGTTAATTTCATTTCATTATTATTATCACATTCTCTCTCCTGAAGCTCTCTCTCTTCAAACCCTAACTCTAACCTCTCATGTGTTGAGATCAAGGGTTAGCAAGACTTATTAATCCCTAATCCTACTATATATCCCCTAGGTTGCTTTGATTAGCACTTTTAGTAACCTAGTTACCTCAAGTTAGAGGTCAAGCTTGGAGTAGTAGCTCTCGGGTGGATCGTCTTTGACTCGAGGAGGCCGTTGAGGTGCCGACGTTCCATAGAGCCTACGAGGTGTGGAAGACAACGATGAAGACCCGAAGGACAAGTAACATGAGGTATAATTTCGAATCCGAGTAGTTAAACCTTTCGTAGTTTACTAGTAATGGTTTAGACACGATCCGTGTGCTCAAGTCCGTGTTATTAAGCTTTGATAATTATTTTTCATATATTCCGCCTCCCCACAAGCTCATGGGGTGCGTGATATGGGCTTACAGTGGTATCAGAGCCAACTAAAGCTTTACTAGCTTGTTAGCAACTAATTAGAACTTCAATCGTCGGAAAACGCGAAAACATAACCCCGGACCCCTCAAGTTTCTGTCAATTTTAAACGTGTCGAAAAAATTATTTGATAGGTATGAAAATTCACAGCAGGGGATTCTAAGAATACTGGGAAAATACGAGGAAGTAACTCGGTGATAAGGCCGCGGAACCGCGGCAGATTAGTGCTATCTGCCGCGGATCCGCCGCCGAGTCAACTCCGAGTTGACTCGGATTTGCACAGTAATTCTTAGTTTTTGGTGTTTTGTTTTCCTGTATATTCTGTTTCTGCCCAGGTTACTTCAGTGTTGGCTTGCATTTGGGGTAGACACGGAAAAAGGTTGTCGATCGATATTCTAAGTTATTTGCTAATCGGGTTTTATCTGTAATGTTTAATGTGTTCATAAACCTCCCCTAATTGCTAGTATGTCGGTTAGCAGGGGGTTGCACATTTCTGTAATGGTTTGTGTATATGAACTTGATTGGATCGTTGTGATGATTAGCCGGGGTTTGAGATGGGTTTTTATATTCATTCATTCGATATAAATTGTAATATAATGTAATATTATTTTGCGGGGCACATCCGGGCTGAGGTTGTATTATTTCATTTACTGTTTTTTGCTCCTAGGATAGACCCAAGGTGGGGTGCACAAACTACCGGGTACTTTGAAGTGTTTAGTGGCATACTCACGTTGTTGAGGGAGACCGCTTCATTTCGGGTACTTGGCGGGTAGTTTGCCGTACCCGTAGGGGTCTAGGGTGGGGTAACGGCTATTCATCACAACTGTGTAATCCGTCTTTCATTGCAGGCTCAAAGGAAATGCGGATTGCTTGTATATCCAATAATGTTCATCAGTGATCTGGAATACCCTTTATTGCGTCTGACGAATGTACAATATCTATATATGATAACTATTAGACGTCACTTATGTTTTGCACCCGCGCTAGCCCAGCCCCCGCTCTGTCGTTAGTTAAGTAACCTAACGGGTGAATGACGGGGCCCAGTGGCGAATGCGGATGGCATAAGAGGACGTTGTATTTTCGTTGTTTTCTGCAATGATAGAATAATTGATGGGACGAATTATTATAATGCAAAGAAAACAAACCAAAGCTGAATCGTTGGAACAAATTTAAAAGAAACAACTCGGTTATTTTAAAAGAGCAGAATTTTTAATTGCGGAGCTTTAACCACTCTTTTTAAAAAGCTATCAGGTTCCTTCGATTATATCAAGTTCACTACGTTCACGGTTTTGCCAAAACCAGTCGTAGCCCTCCGTCATTTCTTATGGATGGTCAGTAGTATTCAAGCTATGTTTGTTGGCCTTCGTCAAGGCATAGTGTTTGGTAGCTGCTGGGGTATTCATTTGTTGCATAGATAGATGAGTTGGTTTGGGACAGTCGTATTACCTTGTTGGCCTTCGTCAAGGGTATGTACGGGTGGGTTCAAATTAACAATATAATGATAGGCAGAACTTGACATGTGACTTATGATTTGTTGGCCTTCGTCAAGGTCATAAGAACATGGGGCAAAAATCCACATCGGGAGTTTCTAAAGAAACTGAAACTTGCTAGTGTTGTATACCATTTGGAGTTTGATGAATGTTGGTAGGATTCCTTCAGCATTATCACACGATGGTATTTGGATCCCGATCCTACTGTGAGTATTTGCTACTCATCAGGAGATTCGTCACTTAACGATCAATGCTATAAACCAAGTAGGTGTCGAGAAAGGTGTCAGCGGGGCTACACCCCTAGAGAAAAGAGGTTATTTAATTAAGGAACTTTGCGAAAGCGTTGGAAAACCCCCCTCGAAGTACCGACACCGGCCTGGCTGAACGGTTAAGCAAGTATTGTACGGTGAGATAAGTCCTGACTAATTCTTCTTTTATGGTTTGAGGAAGAATTCGAGAAACAGTGGGAGCCATCCAGTTTAGATAAACTAAAAACCAATCTAAACTTGCAAGAGCATCATGCTAAAGTGTTTTCTTCTCTCTCTCTCATTGCAGTGACCTTGTGACCATGACTAGGTTATATCTAGATAACAAGTTGACTGAATCTGACTTATATGACTGGCAAAGGTCTGTCTAGATGTCCATTGCCTATGACAAGCTGGACCACCCTATTACTACTCAAGATCCCGCCGTCCCAGGTCCAGTTTCCACTGTCACGGATATGGATATCCGTCAGACAAGGGAAAAGGATAATGCGAATGCCAAGTGCCTCGTGTTGGCTTCAGTTGATGGTGTATATCAGAAGCAGCACGAGAAGATGGACTCAGTTTCCATCTTTCTCCATAACAAAGATTTATATGGAGAGCAATCTCATATCGCAAGGTATGAGACCTCGAACGAATTATTTCAAGCAAGGTTGGCTGTCGAGTCATCTGTAGGGGACGACGTCCTTACGATGACTAGCTATATTGATGAGCTCACGGACCTGGAGACCACGTTGGGAAATAGGTCATGCGCTGACTTATTTCCACAGTCCCTACCCTCTACTTACACCCTGAAAGAAACCAAGGAGACACAAGCTCTGCTTAATGGGGGACCTTCTTCTTCTGCATCCAGGGCAAAAGCAAAGGGTGAAAAGAAGAAGACCTCCAGAAAGCCGATATACGGTGTCAGTAAAGTAGGAGGAAAGGGAGGAGCAAAAGTTTCGGGACTTGGTGTAGGTAAGGAGGGATGTTCCTATTGTTATGGGAACGGGCATTGGCAGAAGGATTGCAAGGCTTTGGAAGCCAGTAGCCAGGATACGAAGCATGTTGTGGTTTCGGCCTCAATTGTGTTTGTAATTGAGAATTGTTTGTCAATTAACTCTACTTCCTAGGTACTAGATACCGGAGCAGGATTTCATATCTGTAATTCATTACATGCTTTGAGAAATCGTAGAGTTATCAGGGTAGGTGATTTGTCTCTCAAAGTTGCAAACGGAATGAGTGTGAACGCTGAATCCGTGGGAGAATATCGCCTAGGTTTGACAAGTGGGCAGATATTGATTCTACGTAACTGTTTGTATGTACCTAGTTTGACTTGTAATATCATATCAGTGTCCTCACTTTCGAGAGAGGGATATGATTTTACATTCATAAGCGATGTAGTTCACATCCACCTAAATCAAGTTCTGATTGGGTCCGGTACATTAGATGACGGTATATACGTATTGAGTCAAGCTCGGGTTTTCAATGTCCAGAACACACTTAAAGAAAGTCTCCAGAAATAAATCAGGCTTTCTTATGGCATTGTAGACTAGGTCACATCAATGAAACACGATTAACTAAGTTACATAGAGAAGGATATTTGAATCCGTTCGAATATCAATCTTATGCTACTTGTGAATCTTGTCTCATGGGAAAGATGACAAAGACTCCGTTTACTGGATACAGAGTAAGAGCGAGCGAGCTCTTGGGACTCGTATACAGTGACGTGTGCGGTCTAATGTCTACACATGCGCGAGGTGGTTATTCCTCCTTCATTACTTTTACGGATGATTTCTCTAGGTATGGACATATCTTCTTGATGAAGCATAAATCCGAGGCCTTTGAGAAATTCCAGGAATACAAGAATGAAGTGGAAAACCAAACAGGCGAAAGTATCAAGACACTGAGATCTGATCGAGGTGGTGAATACTTAAGTGCCGAGTTCCTGGGTTACTTAAAAGAGAATGGAATTCTCTCTCAGCTTACTCCTCCATACACACCACAGCACAACGGTGTATCGGAAAGGAGGAATCGAACCTTATTGGATATGGTTCGTTCCATGATGAGTAAGGCTGAGTTACCGCGATCCTTCTGGGGTTATGCACTAGAATCAGCTGTATATCTTTTGAACAAGGTTCCAACCAAGACTGTGCCTACCACACCATATCAGATGTGGAGTGGGAAGAAACCCTATCTTCAATACCTGAAGACATGGGGATGTCCAGCTTTTGTAAAAAAAGCAGCATCCGGACAAGCTCGAGGCACGCTCAGTACAGTGTAAGTTTATGGGATATCCAAAGAACTCCAAGGGGTATTATTTCTATTACGCAGAGGAACAAAAGGTTTTTGTTTCTCGTCATGCCCACTTCTTAGAAGCTGAATTTTTAGAAAATCAGAAGAGTGGGAGCGCAATGGAACTGGAAGAAATTCCAGAATCACAAGCTGTTACTGAAAGTATGGTAGAACCAGAAGTTTCAGAAGAAAGGGACATACCAGCGCCTATCCGCATAACTAGTAGGCAGTCTCATCCGCCCGAGAGATGCTACGGTTTTCTCATAGACGGGGATCGAGAAGATTGCATCATTGATAATGATGACCCTACTAGCTTCCAGCAAGCCATTCAGAGCGGCGACTCGGTAAAATGGCTGAATGCAATGCGGACCGAAATGGAGTCCATGTACACTAACAAAGTATGGACTTTGGACATTGCTCCAGATGGGGTAAAACCCGTAGGATGCAAATGGATCTTCAGAAAGAAGATTGGTGTGGATGGACAGGTTGAAACCTATAAAGCTGACTTGTTGTAAAGGGTTTTCGTCAAAGACCTGGTTTGGACTATGACGAAACCTTTTCTCCAGTGGCTATGCTCAAATCCATTCGGGTCCTTCTTACCATTGCTGCCTTCCACGATTATGAGATCTGGCAGATGGACGTAAAGACGGCCTTTCTAAATAGTAATTTGGAAGAGTGCGTCTATATGGATCAGCCAGAGGGATTCATTCAGAGTGGGAGCAACGGTAAAGTGTGCAAGTTGCTTAAATCCATTTATACACTAAAGCAGGCATCGCGGAGTTGGAACATCTGTTTTGATGATACTGTCAAAGAATTTGACTTTATCAAGAATCTAGATGAACCATGTATATACAGTAAGATTGTAGGGAGAGTTGTTGTATTCCTCGTCTTGTACGTGGAAGACATTCTCCTAATAGGAAATGATATTCCTATGCTACAGTCAGTCAAAAGATTCTTGTCACAGAAGTTCTCCATGAAGGACCTGGGTGATGCCACCTACATTCTGGGGATCCAGATCTATCGTGATAGATCAAAGAGGATGTTGGGACTTTCGCAGTCCAGGTACATAAACACCATATTAAAAAGATTCAGTATGGAAGATTCTAAGCGCGGTAACCTACCGGCTTGTCACGGAATCACCCTCTCCAAAGAGATGTCTTCCAAGACTGATTTGGAAAGGGATCGCATGTCGATTATACCCTACGCTTCTGCGGTAGGCTCTATAATGTATGCGATGTTATGTACCAGACCAGATGTAGCATACGCATTGAGCGTTGTAAGCCGGTATCAGGCAAACCCAGGGAAGAAGCACTGGATAGCAGTAAAGAACATTCTCAAGTACCTGAGGAGGACTAAGGAGATGTTCTTGGTGTATGGCGGAAAAGACCTCCAGATCGAGGCCTTTACCGACTCCAGCTTCCAGAGTGACAAGGATGACTCCAAGTCCATGTCGGGTTATGTCTTTACCCTCAATGGAGGGGCGGTCTATTAGAAGAGTTCCAAGCAGGACACCGTTGCTGACTCAACGATGGAAGTGGAGTACATAGCTGCTTGCGATGCCGCAAAAGAAGCTGTCTGGATGAAGAAGTTCCTCACAGAACTTCAGGTGGTTCCTACCAGTGTTGGTCCAATATCTCTGTATTGCGACAACAACAGCGCTATAGTTTTAGCGAAGGAACCCAGGTCCCATAAGAAGTCCAGACACATCTTAAGGCGGTATCACCTGATCAGAGAGATCGTAGATTGCCGGGAGATCGACGTAAAGAGAGTAGATACAGAGAATAATATTGTTGATCCATTCACAAATGCCATTCCTCAGACGCAGTTCGAGAGGCTATTCGAGATGATAGGTCTGCGATATGCCAGTACATGGCCCTAGTGCAAGTGGGAGATTGTTAGTGTTTATGCCTTAGAGGCCATTACTGTATCATACTAGTTTGTATATTACTTAATGGAAGCTTGGGATATTCACAGTTGTATTGACAGTCTTGCTAAAAATGGTAGTATGCTACTTGGTTTGTGTCTACTTTAATATGTGCATATGTTTCTTATAACGTATCGCTTATACATAATAGTAGAGCCCTTAGCATCTTTACTTAATTACCAGCGTTGTGATGGCAGTCACACTAGTGGGGGCTGGGTAGTCTATAAGCAACATCCTATATAAGTTCCTAGTTGTAGGATTATCGAAACAGGGCATCGATACTCCGGAGTAGACTGGTGTGTACGCTTCTCATCCCAGTTGGGGAGATGGTCTGTCCCACAGCCATCGGTACATCGTACTGGAGATAGTATGCAGGTGCTAGTTAGGTTACGGGACAGGACTCGCCGGGAACTGCAGGTTGGATTTATACCCATCGTCAGATAGCAGTTCCCAGGTGACATGAGTACAGCTTAGTCCGTCGACTTGATACTGCTACTTCGCCTCGGGTGTGTTCCTACTGTACTTAGATTACTACCCTACCACGGCTCAAAGGAGTCGTGCAAACAGGTAGTAGTTAGGTGCAGTCCCGAAGCACTTGGAGGCAGTGGCGGTTAGACAGGATTCGTCTTTCCCGGTATTGAGGGTTGATATCGCGCTGTGTATGGAGAGCCATTACGCAAAGTCCTTGGCCAGGGAAAACGAGATTTACTGGTGGCTTCCAGTAGTTTCTCAAGGTGTAATGGTCTTCACTCCAACACGACTTATACCGCTATTAGGGGTCTGACGTTTACCGCCCCCTAGGCCCGATATGCGATAGTCCTAGACGAACAGACCGGACTGTACGGAGATTGTCACATCAGGCTCAGTAGGAGTTCGGATGGGTTTACTCATCGTCCTTCTTATCGACATCTACATTGGGACCGTTGCGTACAGCTAGTGCCGCTTGCGGTCTGTGGTTAAACCCACTGCCAGCGTAGTGTCGAGTCTTTAGAGTCCCACACAGAGAGTTTCCCTGCTTCGGGCGAAACGATATAGAGGTCGTATGGTTTTACGACAGGGTTCGGACGCATACGTGTTTTTACGCACGTACGATGTTCGGACAAATTTTACTAGCGGGCTTTGGTTTAAGCCAGATTCTAGTATCGGATTATTAGATTTATACAGTCTCAGTATTTCCGTGTTTTCACGGATAGGAGGGGCGTTCTCGTAAATTGTCGAGAAGCTTCTAGAAGGTTGATGATAAGGAGGGCTTAGGTGTTATATGCATTAAATGGTTTTGTGACTCATGAAGATGATTCATCAAGAGAGTTAATGAAGCATTTATGTTTCTAATGACTCACTTGATGATTCATTATGTACTAAATGAAGCATGAAGATATTTGTGCAAAGAGATTTTTTATGCAAAATATATTATGCTTCATATATATACACAAATGAGTTAATTCCATTTCATTATTATTATCACATTCTCTCTCCTCAAGCTCTCTCTCTCTCTCTTCAAACCCTAACCCTAACATCTCATGTGTTGAGATCAAGGGTTAGCAAGACTTATTAATCCCTAATCCTACTCTATATCCCCTAGGTTTCTTTGATTAGCACTTTTAGTAACCTAGTTACCTCAAGTTAGAGGTCAAGCTTGGAGTAGTAGCTCTCGGGTGGATCGTCTTTGACTCGAGGAGGCCGTTGAGGTGCCGACGTTCCATAAAGCCTACGAGATGTGGAGGACATCGATGAAGACCCGAAGGACAAGTAACGTGAGGTATAACTTCGAATCCGAGTAGTTAAACATTTCGTAGTTTGCTAGTAATGGTTTAGACACGATCCGTGTGCTCAAGTCCGTGTTACGAAGCTTTCATAATTGTTTTCATATATTCTGCCTCCCCACAAGCTCGTGGGGTGCGTGACATGGACTTACAGCTTCCTGCTCGGATCATCCGCTGAGAGCAGCCTCCTGCCCGATCAATCCGCGGATCCAAAGCCCTCGACAAGAAGCAGCCGAGTAGCTTCCTGCCTGGCTCATCCGCTGAGGGCAGCTTCCTGCCAAGTCAATCCGCGGATCCAAAGCCCTCGACAAGAGGCAGCCGAGTAGCTTCCTGCTCGGCTCATCCGCTGAGGGCGGCCTCCTGCCTAGTCAATCCGCGGATCCAAACCCCTCGACAAGAGGCAGCCGAGTAGTTTCCTGCTCAGCTCATCCGTTGAGGGCAGCCTCCTGCCTAGTCAATCCGCGGATCCAAAGCCATCGACAAGAGGCGGCTAAGTAGCTTCCTACTCGGCTCATCTGCAGAGGGTAACTTCCTGCCCAGTCAATCCGCGGATCCAAAGCCCTCGTTAAGAGGTGGCCGATTAGTTCCCTGCTCATCTCGCTCAAGACCTATATATAGGGGGCACTGGTCTGCCTACCCTTGTCCATCGCTCGAATCATACTCGATACACGATCGCCGCCTCGACTCCGGGAAAAGGAAGGGCACCAGTTTTCTTATCCTTGGTTATCGCTTGGTTCATACTCGATGCACGATCGTTGCCTCAACTCTGAGGAAAGGGTGGACACCGGTCTGCCTATGCTTAGCTTAGCTCTTACGTCGCGCTCGCCCAATACTTGCGAGATAAAAAGGCTTGCGGGAGAAAAAAGCTTCAGAGCTAAAAACACTTGCGAGATAAAACACTTGCGAGATAAAACACTTGCGAAATAAAAGCTTGCGGGAGAAAGGCTTCAGAGATAAAAATACTTACGAGATAAAACACTTGCGAAATAAAAAGGCTTGCGGGAGAAAGGCTTCAGAGCTAAAAAAAACTTGCGAGATGAAACAGTTACGAGATAAAGAGGCTTGCGGGAGAAATAGGCTTCGGAAGCAAAAACACTTACGAGCTAAAAATACTTTATTCACATTTCAAAAATTATGTACAAGGTATTATGGGCTCCCCAATCTTAAAAAAATGCCCTGAGGTGTACAAAATTGATAACTAAAAACAGAGATAGCTCAGGTCGCCTGCTCGGTCGGTCTTTCTCCTGGCTCGGCGCTTCCATCGGAGGCTACAATGGCGACCTCCGGCTCGGCATCCACGACTGGCGCCACCTTCTCTAGCCGGTTCAGCACCTTTACCCTAAGGCGCCTCCTCGGCTAGGGAATACCTGGCGCGATGCTCCCGATCGTCGAACCCGGGCATTACTTCCTTAACGGCGTCGAGGGCGTTGTGCCACCAATTGCCGCGGAATTGGCGAGGTCGAGATAGAACTAGTTAGAGGTCTTATACTCCTCCATGGCCCTGTCCGCTTTGCCCTCCGCAAGCTTTGCCGCCTCGCTAGCTGCCCGAGCCTTTTACTTGAACGAGTCCCTCTGCCTCTTCATGGCATCATAGAGCCCGTTGACCTCCTCCACCTGGGCCTGGATAGCCAGATTGGATCGGTCAGAAGCCGATGGGAATCCTTCAACTTGGCCACCGTCAGACCTTCCGCGACCAACCTAGAGTCGAGGAAGGTCGCCTTCTCTTCCGCCTGTTGCAGCCGGCCAAGGAGCTCCTCCTCTCACGAGGAAGATTCGCCAGCCTTCTTCATAGCCAGGGCCACCTCTTCGGACTCCATCCCAGCGAGGAGGGCGTAGTGCTGGAGGACCTAAGGAAAACGTGAACCATTTTAAAAAACTAAAAACCAAGTAAAAAAACACTTGAGAAATTCTTGAAAAAAGTTACCGACCTGAACAGCCTCCTGAGCAATCGCGGCCACCTGGGCCTTCATCGTGCCTCGGGGAATCTTGGCTCCCACCACTTTCTCCATGTCCGCCAGCAAACTATCGGCCACAGAGAGCCCCGAGGGCACCTCGATGCAGAACTCGCTTTCCTGCACCTAAATCCCGGTCGAAGGCGGCCGAGAAACCACCCTCTTCTGCCTCTTCAAAGGGGATTCGGGTGCAGGAAGCGCCTCCGTCCTGGCTTGGGGCGCTACATCCCGCGCGTGCTTATGACCTCCCCCATGGCGTTCCTCCGGAACTGGGGGCGCTGCGGAAGCCTTGGCAGGAGGAGCTTGCCGAGGAGCCATGCTTGGAACTAGCCGGGCCAAGCTGGAGCCACCGCTCTTCCTCCCTTGGGCCTTGGCGTCCATGGCAGCCATAATTTTCTGGTGATCTATAGGCTCTGCGAAGAACACATAAGGGAAAAGATCGGCAACGAAATTTTAACGAAGTCTAGATAGATCGATGAGGGCCCCGACTTACCTACAAATCATACGGGACTGAGCCCAGCCCAACTCAGAGCCTGCTCGGAAAGCAGGACATCAGCCCGCTGGATTGGTTCCCACTGCAACACCACCCATGCCTCGGGGGTGTTCAACTACCTAACCCTAGGACAATCGGCCCTGTGCCGCTACCTGTGCCACTGGACGGGCACCGGCCAATCCTCACCTTCCAGTGTCCCGACGAAGACGAACTTTTCCTTACATTCGTGGATGGAGGAAGGGACAACCACTACCCTTGACCCGGCCGTCCTACCCTTATGTTTTTTAAATGAAAGATACACCCATCTCGGTTCTTCCTTACTGGTACCGGGGTGGTTTTTATAACAAAGGAAGAATAGAAGGCTGCTCAAATCAAAGGGGATCCGATCAATCTTCAGCCGGACCAGAAATTCGAGGAGGATTCTCCACAAATTCGGCGCTAGCTGGCCCGGGGCAAGGTGGAAACAATGGAACACGGCGTAAACTTCGGGCGGAAAGGGCAAACGCATCCCTTCCCGGAATGCTTCCACGTACAGAGTGATCTCTTTACCCTTGTTGGGGTCAAAATTTGCACCCCAGTTGACCGGGTCAAAGTCAATGTCAACCCCAAGTAAGCGAGCCCATGCCCAAGTCGAGCCCCGCGGCCGGCCTCCTCCATGCCAAAATAAAAATCATGTAACAAATAATTTTGATGTAATTTTTTGTGCATGAATGTATGCAAAATGGGCATAAAGCCAAATTTCTGTAAAGCCCATGACTTATGTGCAAAAAGAAATAGCACATGAGGTATGGGATGAGCAAAATGCCATTTTGTAAAGCCCAATGAGCTATATGTAAATGTGTAAGCCTATATAAGGCAACATGATGATGAATAAAAAAGGAGAACTTTTTCATTCTCTCAAAAATTAGGGTTTGTGCCTCCTTCCTCTTTTTCAAGGGTCTAAAACCTTCTTCCCATTTTCGAATTAAATCAAGAATTTAACTCTTCTTTTTTCGAAAAGAAGTAGTTTTTCACCACAAAACCCATAAAGGGGAGCTCGAATCTCCAATCAAATCTCTGAAATGAGAGATTTTGAATCTCACTCCCCTTTTCCCTCAAGATCCGGCCAACCGAGAGAAAGAAGAAGGAGACCCATCTCCAAAAATCCCACGTTGGAAGAATCCAAGGCTCAAAAGAAGAGCCAAAGATTCCTAGGAGTTTAACTCCTTTCTAGATCTATTGGAGTTTAACCCCATAAGTTAAATTTCTGTTAGGAGTTCAACTCCAAAACCCCTTGGGGGTTCAACTCCCAAACGTAGGGGCTAAGCCCCTTCCTGCTGGTGTTCCCCATGGTCGCGTACCGCGCACGTGACCCATAGGTGCCTGGCGGTCACGTGCCGTGCACGTAACCCTTGGGTGTCTGGCGATCACGTGCCGAGCACGTGACCCGTGGGTGCCCCGCGGTCGCGTACAGCACACGTAATCCGCGAGCACCCCGCAGTTGCGTGCATGGCACGTGACCTCTTTTTTTTGGGAGTTCAACTCCTCTGCTGGGGGGCTAAGCCCATTTTCCTGCTGGCACCCAGCGCCCGCGTGCCGCGCACGTGAGGCGCTGGCGCCCAGGGCCCGCGTACCACCTACGTGATGCGCTGGTGTCCAGCGCCCGCGTGCCGTGGACGTGAGGCGCTGACACCCAGTGTCCAGCGCGCGCGTGCTGAGCATGTGAGGCGCTGCCCCCTCCCCCCGCGTCCTTTGGACGCTTTTTCCCTTTTATATATATGTATATATGTATATATATAGATACACACCCATTCCACGACACTGTCCCTGTTAGAAAAAATTTCTAACGGGGCGCTATCCGGGTAGCGGGACCCCCGTAAAAACTCTATGGGTCCCCCGATATATCCAAAACCCTTTTCAAAACACAACACACGCACACTGCACATTGAGTTCGCATGATCTGTTTGACCCGTCAATCGAAGGTTCCCTTGCTCCAAAGGCGAGGGGTAATTAACGGCAGCTTAGTCTAAGGCTGCCAGAGATTCGGATCCCCACAATCAATAAACCCCAGCCTATGTAAGTCTACAGTAGCGCCCCGGCCGTCAATCCGAGGCCAAACGCGAAAACAAAAACTTTTTACGAAACTGGCGCTAACGCAGACTTAACCCGGATCGTACCATTAATCTATACTAGCTATCTACAAGAAGTTAGAATGGCTATACTGATCGATCCATGTCCTTCGGTCTTTAGCCACCATCTCTAGCTCCTCGCGGCATCTCCGATCTCGCTCAATCTCCGGTCACCTCGTCGAAAAGGGCACCACATCAAGAAGTCTTTTTATGGGCTCCCGCTTCAAACCGAAGCAACTCGGACATGAAGTTTGCTATCCGACATGTCCAAGGTGATGTAGAGAATGTGTGTGATAACTTTGTCTCAAGCATCCATTGATTCTCAACACATGAGAGTGTATGGATGGAGGTTGAAGATGAAGCCATGGTGGAACTTGTGAGCTAGAGGAAGAAGAAAAAGAAGAGGCTTTTCTTTTCTATTGTGTTGAGATGAAAGAATGAGAGCTTCCATAATAATCTCAAGAGAAAACAACCTCATATGGCTGTCCTCTCTCTCTCCACCTCTCATCAACACAATCAACCATCAATTAACATGACATGTCCACAAAAAAAGAGACCATGAGTCACCAAATTGAACATGCCACATTAATTGCTCCTCATGATTATTTCCACTCACAATTTTCCACCATCCAAATATTAATCCAAATGTTTAGTCCAACAAAAAGATATGGCTGTTGGATATAGTGCCCTCGAAGTCAATTATTAGATCGCGGGTATGTGATTGCAATGATTGAGGGAGGAACTATACCGGAAGGACGTTTTTACTCGAGATGATAGTATGCTATTTGGTTTGTCTTTATCATCATGTACATGTTGATAGAGCCCATAGGATTCTTTCTTGACAGCCAGCAGTATGATGGTGATCATATACGTGGGAGCTGGGGTCTATAAGCACATCCTTAATGTGTCCCTAGTCATGGGAGTTTCGAGACTGGGCATCGATACTCCAGAGTAGATTAGTGTATACAGTTCGACACCCCGACGAGGGGCGGTGGCCGGTCTCACAAGCCACTGGTGTCAGTTAGTTCACCTAAGATGTATATAGGTGCTCATTCGGTTATGAGTACACCGGACAGGACTCGCCGGGAACCTGCTAGTTGGTATTATATCTATTGTCAGATAGCAGTTCCCAGGTGACATGTGTACAGGTTAGTCTGTCGACCTGAGATCGTCATTTATCTCGTATGAGTTCCCACTGTGCTTTGATTACTACCCTACCACGGCTCAAAGGAGTCGTGCAAACAGGTTTTAGTTGGGTACAGTCCCGAGCCACATAGAGGCAGTGAGTGGGTCGTCGGGGATTCGTCTCTCCCAGTATTGGGGGTTGATGCCGCACAGTGCACGGGTGGCCATCACCAGAAAACCTTGGCCAAAGTAATTGAGAATTACTGATTCGGATCAGTAGTTTCTCAGGTGGTGATGGGCTTCATACCGACATGAATTATCGCGTTAGTAGGGGTCTGACTTTATTCACCCCCTAAACTCGATATGCGATACTCTTATACGAACAGACCAGACTGTACGGATATTGTCACTGTTAGGCTCAGTAGGGTTCCTGGATGAGTTCGCTCATCAGTTTCCCTTTCGTTCAATACATAGGCAACCGTTACGTACAGCTGGTACCACTGACGTGCTTGTGGTTAAATCCACTGCCAGTGTATTGATGAGTCATTAGAGTCCCCCACAGACAGTTTTCCAAATTCGGGCGAAACATTGTAGAGGCCGTATGGATTTATGGCAGGGTTCAACACACACGTGCACTTGTGCACGTGTCATGTTTCGGACGGATAATACTAGTGGACTTTGGTTTAAGTCGAATCATAGTATTATATTGTGTTGGAATATTTTTGTCTCTTTGCATTCGTATTCGGTCGGAATACAGATGCAGGTATGTATATACAGTTGTGGGGTAATTCTGTAATTCGTTACAGGATTACTTTTTGAAGTTGCAAGTTTTTCTCCGCTTGATTAAACATTATTTTTTTAATGTTTAATTAATAATGTGTGTGCATTTTTTTTGGCCAAATTTCCTTCACCATTTTGTCCTGGCCGAACCTCATTGTGGGAGTGGGGATTTGATTTGTATTTTGTGTGCTTCTAGAAGTGTATGGGCTTGATTGGTAAAGGCATGGTTTGGTGTTGGCATCATGGGCAAGGTGATGATTCATGGTGCAAATTAATGTGTTTGTTTTGGGTAGGATTTTGATTGGGTGTGAAGTGGCTGTGGAATTTTGTGAGAGGGTGGGGATTTATTTATTTATTTATTGCTTGATTGTTACACTCACCTCTTTCTTACTTACACTCACCACCACACACCAAATAAAATCCCCTGTGAACACCAATTCCTTTCTGGCCAAGCCCAATTTATTTGGGTGGAAACATTTCTTCATTGCAACATCCTTTGCTCACTTCATCATTTCATTTTGGCAACTTCATTTACTTTCACCCAATTCGTTGGGAGCCTTGAGATAAAATAATCTACACTCTCTCTACTTCAATCTTGGACATGTCGGCTAGCAAACTTCATGTCCGAGTTGCTTCAGTTTGAAGCGGGAGCCCGTATAAAGAATTCTAGACGTGGTGCCATTCCGACGAGCGAGACTGGAGAGCGGACTTGTTCGGGACAGCGGCGAGAAGCGAGGAAAGAGATTGAAGACCAAAGGACACGGATCGATCGGTATAATCTCTGAACTCACTTTGTAGTTAGCTAGTTAAGGGTTAATGGAACGATCCGGGTATATGGTTGCGGTAGCACCGAGTTTTGAAAAGTTTTTGTTCCGCATTTGGCCTCGGATTGACGGCCGGGCCGCTTCCGTATCCCAACATGGTATCAGAGCCATCCATTAACCCTTAGCTAGCTTATTTAGACAATGATAATCTATCGAAATCGAAACAAACCCAAACACTGCCCCTGAACTTTGCAGTTTCTGTTGTTTTTAAAAGTATCCAGAAAAATTATTTAAACATGTGCAGAAGACTACTTAAGAGACCACTAGACCACACCCTAAAGACGACCCCCACCCTCGGATTTTGGCCGAGCCCTAGCCCAAAAAATCCGAGGTCGCTGGCCATTGGGTGTCTTCTAGGGTTCATTTTTTGGGTGTTGTCTGGTCTCTGTATTGATGGTTCAGTGGTATTGTTTGCTTGGCCCAATTTGGATATGGTTTTATCAGGTTGCTTTGGGCTATCCGGGGGTTATTTCAAACTCGATATTTTTTAACATTGTTTAAAGTTAGTTGTGCATTACATTTCTATCTGTGACCGTGAATGTCATTTGATCGTAAATCTTCTCTAATCGCTATAGTTCTTTTAGACGGATTTGCGAACGCGACATTCACGTTGATGTTCTGTGTTGTGCTGTGATGTTGCGGATTTGTCGTGGTGGATAGCATGCGTGCAATGGTAGTGCAGTTTGGATTTATCTGTACATTTGATATCGCGGGGCAAGCGTCCGACATGTGGACTGCCGTCACTGCCTGTTTGTATATTATTTTTTTGGGGCACGACCGGGTTGAGGTCGATGTACCCGTTGTTTATATTTTCTTTTCTTTACTAGGATTACCCCGCGGTGGGGTGCACGGATAACAGGGTTCTGGAGGGCAACGGGCCCGCATCTCATGGCGTTGAGACGAAGGGGGCTTCACTCTAGAATTGGCGGGCTATTCGCCGCACTCGTAGGGGGTATAGGTTGACCCAATGAGGGATGCTCAAGTTACCGGATTCCGTGAAGTGCTCGGTGGTCCATTCACTTTGCTGAAGGGGGCTGCCTTCGCTTCAGGTTTTGGCGGGTAACTTGCCGCACTCGTAGGGGTCTGGGTTTTCATTGTACAAGCTATCCACACGACCAGGGGAACGTCGGATTTCACTTGCGGCTTAAAGGAAACCCGGGGATTCCTGATTATTTGTATTGTTCTGTGATACTTATTACTTTTCTGTGATGTTGCATTTGTCATGCCTGGAGCGATTATTATATATTGATATATATACTAGTAGATGTTGTATATGTTTTACACCCGCGCTAGTCCAATCCCCGCTCTGTCGTTAGTTAAGTAACCTAACGGGTGATGACATGACCCAGTGGCGAATGCGGATGGCATATACGTACATCATATTTTCATTCTTTTCTGGTGTGATTAATTGATGGGACTGCGTTGATTTTGATCAATGCAAGGATAAAACAAACCTATATATGATGTTGTTGGAACAATTTTCAAAAAGTTGTTATTACTAGGGCGTTTTCTTTTGTTTTGCATAGAGGTGTTCGGTTATGAATATCCAGCATCTCATTCGACGAGGCAAGGGCCGAGATCCCTTCATCGGGAGTGACCCCTTGGACAGAGGTTTGCGTTAAGGTAATAACTTCACTATAGTCGATTACTTTTTGCTTTGCATCGTGGTATTTAGTTTAGAATATCCTGCACCTCATTCCACGAGGAAAGAGCCGAGATCCCTTCACCGGGAGTGACCTCTTTAGAAAGGTTTTCGCCACTATATTTTTCTAAAAAGCTATCCGGTTCCTTCAACGAGATCAAGTTCATTACGTTAAATGTTTTTCGCCAAAAACCAGTCGTAGCCCTCCGTCATTTCTTATAAGTACTATTTAGTAGTCGTGCTATATTTGTTGGCAAGCGTCAAGGCATAGTGTACGGTAGATGAATAATACTTATTTGTAGCATGGATATGTGATTAATCGGGACAGTCATACAGCTTTGTTGGCAAGCGTCAAGGGTTTGTGCGGGTAGGTTCGAGTTAATCCAGGACAATGACGGGTTGAACTTGACTAGTGGCCTATAACTTGTTGGCAAGGGTCAAGGTTATAGGTCGTTAAGGGTAAAAATCATATCGGGAGTTTCAAACATACAGGAAACTTGCTAGGCTTGCGCATACCTTCTGGAGTGTGGTGACTTGAGTGGCTTCCATCAAGTTATCATGTGATGATATTTGGATCCCGATTCCCACTGATGAGTTGGTTTACTCCTCGGGTGATTCCGACTAATTCTTATTTCAGGTTTGGAAGAGAATTTGAGGATACAGTAGGAAACATTCAGGTTAGAGTGCACGCAGAGTGTTTCCTTTCTCTCTCTCTCTTTGACTGCGACCATGACCCGACCCTAGACTATAACTCAGTGACTAAGTTAACCGAACTTTCTTAAAACACTGGCTTTTGGATTGTCTGAGTTGCATACATCATTGTCACTCCTTCTCTTACCCTTTGCATTTCTCCAGAACACCTCGTATCACTACGAACATCCACTTCCATTGGATAAATCCATCGTATGGTTATATACGAACTCGAAGGAATTTCTTCGAGGATGGATTCTGGTTCTGGAGAGATAGAATGGGACTATTCAGTTGTCTTTTCTTTTTACCTTCTCTCAGGTTGTGAGGGCTCCTAGGATTAGGAGAGGGTACACCTATTACACTTATTGGATAGTCTTCTTCCAAACCATAAGCAGGTGTCGAAAGGTAGGGAATGAAGAAAACCAATTAACCTAAGTTGGGTGTGCAGAAGGTAATAAGTAAAGACGTATAGAGGGATCAGAAAGAAGGAAAAGTAAAATGAGACTGCTATCATTCACGACCAAACCACATATTTCATCACCACTCCTACTTCACCTTTGTATTTCTCCAGAACACCTCGTATCACTACGCACATCCAATCCTATTGGATAAATCCATCTTATGGTTATATGCGAACTCGAAGGAATTTTTTCGAGGATGGATTCTGGTTCAGGAGAAATAGAATAAGGATTATTCAGTTGTCTTTTATCCTTACCTTCTCTCAAGTTGCGAGTACTCCTAGGATTAGGAGAGTACACCTATTATGCTTATTGGATAGTCTTCTTCCAAACTATAGGCTGGTGCCGAACTGTAGGGAAGCAAGAAAACCATTTAAGCCTAACGAAAGTGTACAGAAGGTAACGACCAAAGACAAATAAAGGGATTTGGAGAAATGGCAAAGAAATATACGGTTACAGTCATGAATCTGATAATGGAAGAGGCATTACTATGAATACCCGGATACCCCTTCGAAACATTTTTATGTTTCAATTTCACTGTGCATTGTTAATAGAAAACTGATTTCCCAATTAGACCCTTACTCCAGGGTATGTATTTACCAGGTTTGATTCTCACATTTGTATGGTTTTACAGATGATGAGTGGGAGTAAGTTATTAGGAATTAGGTGATCACCCTCATTATATCGGAATTCGTTGTAATTGGTGATATTTGAGAAAATCGTCTGGGTACAGTTTTCAACCTACGACGCACATGGTTTGAGTTATTAAACTCAGGGGACTTATACAAAGTATTGTATGTTATCCAGTGTCCATTAGGACAAAGGGGTTGGTCCTCGTACTATATTCTGTTTACTTGTGACTTCTCAAGTTTTGGACAAGTGTTTCGTAGTAATACAAGGTCCAAGTTTGAGAAATTATAGGTACAAGAATAAAGTAGAGAACCAGGTGTCGCAAGTATCGGGATTCTTCAAGGTGATCGAAGATGTAGACACTTGTATGAGGTATTCAGTTGATAGTAATGGTTTTGAGAACTTGTTTCTCTTTCAGATTACTAATAATTGGATGCACTCCTAAGTTGAGTAATGCTGATCGGCCTATCTCCATTTTGTTGATATGCACTGGAGACAGCTGCATCATTTTGAATCTGGTTCCAATAAAATTAGTACCTTTGTTTCTATATGGTATATAGAATCAATTTATATCTTAACGATGTTAAGATATAGGGAGTTGTACAGCTGATGCTTAAAACCAGAATCCGGATAAACTCAAGGCACGTTTCTGTAATGGCAGTTTGTGGGCTAACCCGGGCTATGACGAGAGTTAATTTTCTACCATATGGAAGATCAATAGTGATATTGTTCTTGACTCGCCACAGTTTTATTAAAATGGACGTTTTCAGAAAACAGTAGTGGGAGTATGGTAGAACTGGAAGTGATTCCAGAATCGCAAACGATTACTGAAAATTTAATAAGACCTAAAGATTCAATCAGGTTTGACATTCCATTAGCCACTCCGCAGATATGGTGGGTAACCTCAGGCACCTGAGAGGTACTCCAGTAGCCTCAAGGACGGTGACAGGGAGGTTCTTGTTTACCCAGACTTGACACTACTGCTGTTCCAGACTATGAGACCCGACAGGAGGATGAGTATAGTGTCGTTCTAAACTAGTTTTAGAAGTGTACGTGTATATGACTCTGCCAGAGGGTTGTTGTGATCAGTGGGAGCAGCGGAAGAATAGTGGACAAGTAGCTTGTGTCTATTTATAGACTAAAGCAGATATAGCGGAGATAGATCATCTATTTCTGATGTGACAGTCATAGGTTTTTGACTTCATCAGAATAGGGGATGGATCTGTTAAGAAGGTAGTAGGGTGTGATGTCCTGGTATTTGGATGACATACACAGAGTAGAAAGTAAAATTCCTATACTACGATCGGTTATACTATGGTTGTCACACAGTGGTTTCTCCACAAAGGATATGGATATTATATCAGGCATTCTGGTTACTAGATCTATAGTTTTAGATCTAGATTTGGGTAGTTTCCCAATCTGGGTACTTAGATAGTGTTCTAAAGATATTTAGAATGGACGACTCCTGGCATGGTGGTGTACCTGCAAGTGTTGGAGTCACCCTCTCTAAAGGTGTCTTACAGACTAAAGGGGAGAGGGGTGTGCATGATTGGCATATCACTTGCTTAGGCAATTGAGTCGATCATGAGATGTCAAGTACTACACCAGATATTGTTTTTGTACTAGATGCAATAAGTTGATATATTAATCCAATCCTGGAGAAATGTTCAGAAGCGGCTTATAGAACATAAGTAAATGTTCTAGGGATATGATAACGATAGCCTCCTTTGGGAGACGATTATCATTCCAGGCTCCCAAGGTGACCTGGATGACAGAGTGACTGTCAGAGTTATAGTTTTCCCTCTAACGAGGGGCAGTAGTTTGGACAGGTGGTCCAAGCGGATACTGAGGGAGGCATGGTACAGGATACTGATTAAATTCAGTTGACGATAAAGTCTAAGAAGTTTGCTAGATTTAGAGTTCATTTATGAACTGGGTCCCATTAGATATCCTGACATATTCTAAGACATGTATTGCTTATTTCGGAAGATGGCTTTCTCCGCGAACTTGAGATTAAGATAGACATAGAAAGAAACATCAAGGCAGATCCACTCACTGAGGCTATTTCTCAAACGCAATAGTTTTACAAATGAGCTTTGTGAAACTGATTAGTAGAGGAGTTGGATGTTTGGTATCACACGGGCTGTGAGTATGCGACATCGCAATAATTAACCTTAAGTGCAAGTGGGAGATTGTTGGATATAGTGCCCTCGAAGTAAATTATTGGATCGCAGGTACATGATTGCAATGATTGAGGGAGGACCTATACCGGTAGGACAGTCTTACTCGAGATGATAGTATGCTATCTGGTTTGTCATTATCATCATGTACATGTTGATAGAGCCCATAGGATTCTTGCTTGACAGCCAGCAGTATGATGGCGATCATATACGTGGGAGCTGGGGTCTATAAGCACATCCTTAATGTGTCCCTAGTCGTGGGAGTTTCGAGACCGGGCATCGATACTTTAGAGTAGATTAGTGTATACAGTTCGAGACCCCGACGAGGGGTGGTGGCCGGTCTCATAAGCCACTGGTGTCAGTTAGTTCACCTAAGATGTATACAGTTGCTCATTCGGTTATGAGTACACCAGACAGGACTCGCCGGGAACCTGCTAGTTGGTATTATACCTATTGTCAGATAGCAGTTCCCAGGTGACATGTGTACAGGTTAGTCTGTCGACCTGAGATCGTCATTTGTCTCGTGTGAGTTCCCACTGTGCTTTGATTACTACCCTACCACGGCTCAAAGGAGTCGTGCAAACAGGTTTTAGTTGGGTACAGTCCCGAGCCACATGGAGGCAGTGAGCGGATCGTCGGGGATTCGTCTTTCCCGGTATTGGGGGTTGATGTCGTACAGTACAAGGGTAACCATCACCAGAAAACCTTGGCCAACATAATCGAGAATTACTGATTCGGATCAGTAGTTTCTCAGGTGGTGATGGGTTTCATACCGACATGAATTATCGCGTTAGTAGGGGTCCGACTTTATCCACCCCCTAGACTCGATATGCGATACTCTTAGACGAACAGACCGGACTGTATGGATATTGTCACTGTTAGGCTCAGTAGGGTTCCTGGATGAGTTCGCTCATCAGTTTCCCTTTCGTTCAATACATAGGCAACCGTTACGTACAGCTGGTACCACTGACGTGCTTGTGGTTAAACCCACTGCCAGTATATTGATGAGTCATTAGAGTCCCCCACAGATAGTTTCCCAAGTTCGGGCGAAACGTTGTAGAGGCCGTATGGATTTATGGCAGGGTTCGAACATACACGTGCACTTGTGCACGTGTCATGTTTCGGACGGATAATACTAGTGGGCTTTGGTTTAAGCCGGATCCTAGTATTATATTGTGTTGGAATATTTTTGTCTCTTTGCATTCGTATTCGGTCGGAATACAGATGCGGGTATGTATATACAATTGTGGGGTAATCCTGTAATTCGTTACAGGATTACATTTTGAAGTTGCAGGTTTTTCTCCGCTTGATTAAACATTATTTTTTTAATGTTTAATTAATAATGTGTGTGCATTTTTTTTGGCCAAATTTCCTTCACCATTTTGTCCTGGCCAAACCTCATTGTGGGAGTGGGTTTTTGATTTGTATTTTGTGAGCTTCTAGAAGTGTATGGGCTTGATTGGTAAAGGCATGGTTTGGTGTTGGCAGCATGGGCAAGGTGATGATTCATGGTGCAAATTAATGTGTTTGTTTTGGGTAGGATTTTGATTGGGTGTGAGGTGGCTGTGGAATTTTGTGAGAGGGTGGGGATTTTTTTTTTGCTTGATTGTTACACTCACCTCTTTCTTACTTACACTCACCACCACACACCAAATAAAATCCCCTGTGAACACCAATTCCTTTCTGGCCGAGCCCAATTCATTTGGGTGGAAACATTTCTTCATTGCAACATCCTTTGCTCACTTCATCATTTCATTTTGGCAACTTCATTTACCTTCACCCAATTCATTGGGTGCCTTGAGATAAAATATTCTACACTCTCTCTACTTCAATCTTGGACATGTCGGTTAGCAAACTTCATGTCCGAGTTGTTTCAGTTTGAAGCGGAAGCCCGTATAAAGAATTCTAGACGTGGTGCCATTCCGACGAGCGAGACTGGAGAGCGGACTTGTTCGGGACAGCGGCGAGAAGCGAGGAATGAGATTGAAGACCGAAGGACATGGATCGATCGGTATAATCTCTGAACTCACTTTGTAGTTAGCTAGTTAACGGTTAATGGAACGATCCGGGTATATGGTTGCGGTAGCGCCGACTTTTGAAAAGTTTTTGTTCCGCATTTGGCCTCGGATTGACGGCCGGGGCACTGCCGTACCGCAACAATGGCAACATCTAAAGTAAACTCGTGACAGATCACAAGGATACCCCTCACCTGTATATACATACCTGCATCTGCATTCCGACTGAGTGCGAATGCAATGAGACTAAAGTAATCCAACAAATCTAATACTAGGATCCGGCTTAAACCAAAGCCCACTAGTATGATCCGTCCGATCACGATCCGTGCACGACTGTACGTATATGATCGAACCCTGTCATAATACCATACGGCCTCTACAACGTTTCGCCCGAAACTTAGGAAACTATTTGTGGGGGACTCTAAAGACTCGTCAATACACTGGCTGTGGATTTAACCACTAGCATGTCAGTGGTACTAGCTGTACGTAACGGGCTACCCATGTATTGACCAAAAGGGAAGCCGATGAGCGAACTCATCCTGGAACCCTACTGAGCCTGTCAGTGACAATATCCGTACAGTCCAGTCTGTTCGTCTATGAGTATCGCATGTCAGGCCTAGGGGGTTGGTAAAAGTCAGACCCCCAAAAGCGGTACAAGTCGTGTCGGAGTATTAGCCCAGAACACCCTGAGATACTATTAGAATACCTACCAGTAAATCTCCTGCCTTGGCCAAGGACTTCGTGTAATGGCTCTCCTAGATACAGCGCCATCTCACCCCCAATACCGGGAGAGACGAAACCCCTTTCGATCCGCTCACTGCCTCCATGTGGCTCGGGACTGTACCCAACTAAAACCTGTTTGCACGACTCCTTTGAGCCGTGGTAGGGAAATAATCAAAGCACAGTGGGAACTCACACGAGACAAATGATGATCTCAGGTCGATGAACTAACCTGTACCATGTCACCAGGGAACTGCTATCTGACGCTAGGTATAGAACCAACTAGCATATTCCCGGCGAGTCCTGTCCGGTGTACTCATAACCCAATGAGCACATGTATACATCTTAGGTGAACCAACTGACACCAATGGCTTGTGAGACCGGCCACCGCCCCTCGTCGGGGTCTCGACTGTATACACTAGTCTACTCTGGAGTATCGATGCCCTGTCTCGAAACTCCCTCGACTAGGGACCTTTTAAGGATATGCTTATAGACCCCAGCTCCTACGTATATGATCGCCATCATACTGCTGGCAGTCAAGAAAGAATCCTATGGGCTCTATCAACGTGTAATAGTGATCTGTAATTTCACCTAAAGCAAGCACACGATGATAAAGACAAACCAGATAGCATACTATCATCTCGAGTAAGACTGTCCTACCGGTATAGGTCCTTCCTCAATCATTGCAATCACGTGCCTGCGATCCAATAATTGACTTTGAGGGCACTATATCCAACAATCTCCCACTTGCACTTAAGACTAATTATTGCGATGTCGCATACTCACAACCCGTGTGATACCAAACATCTAACCCCTCTACTTATCAGTTTCACAAAGCTCGTTTGTAAAACTATTGTGTTCGAGAAATAGCCTCGGTGAGTGGATCCGCCCAGATGTTTCTTTCTATGTCTCTATTTATCTCAAGTTCGCGGAGAAAGCCATCTCCCAAATTGAGCAATACATGTCTTAGAATATGTCTGGATATCTGATGGGACCTAGTTCATACATGATCTCCAAATCCAAACTTCTTAGACTGTATCGTCAACTAAACTTAATCAGTATCATGCACCATGCCTCCCTCAGTATCCGCCTGGACCACCTGTCCAAACTACCGCCCTTCGTCAGAGTGAAAACTATAACTCTGACAGTCACTCTGTCAACCAGGTCACCTTGGAAGCCTGGAATGATAACCGTCTCCCAGAGGAGGCTGTTGTTATCATATCCCTAGAACATCCACTTATGTTCTATAAATGCTTCCGAATGTTTCTCTAAGATTGGATTAATATCAACTTATTGCAGCTAGTGTAAAAACAACATCTGGTATAGTACTTGACATCTCATGATCGACTCAATTCTCTAAGCAAGTGATATGCCAATCATGCACATCCCTCTCCCCTTTAGTCTGTAAGACACCTTTAGAGAGGATGACTCCATCACCTGCAGGTACACCACCATGCTAGGAGTCGTCCATTCTAAAACACCTTTAGAATACTGTCTAAGTACCCAGATTGGGAAACTACCCAAATCTAGATCTAGTAACCAGAATGTCTGATATAATATCCATATCCTATGTGGAGAAACCACTGTGTGACAACCAAAGTATAACCGATCGTAATATAGGAATTTCACTTCCTACTCTGTGTATGTCATCCAAATACCAGGACACCACACCCTACTACCTTCTTAACAGATCCATCCCCTATTCTGATGAAGTCATAACTTATGACTGTCACATCAAAAATAGATGATCTATCTCCGCTATATCTGCTTTAGTCTATATATAGGCATAAGCCACTTGTCCACTATACTTCCGCTGCTCCCACTGACTACGACAACCCTCTGGCAGAGTCATATACACGTGCACTTCTAAAGCTAGTTTAGAACGACGCTATACTCATCCTCCTGCCGGGTCTCATAGTCTGGAACAGCAGTAATGGAAAGTCTGGGTAAACAAGAACCTCCCTGTTATCGTCTTTGAGGCTACCGGAGTACCTCTCGGGTGCTTGAGGTTACCCACCATATCTGTGGAGTGGCTAATGGAATGTCAAACCTGATTGAATCTTTAGGTTCTTATCAAATTTTCAGTAATCGTTTGTGGTTCTGGAATCACTTCCAGTTCTACCATACTCCCACTACTGTTTTCTGAAAAAATCCATTTTTATTAAAACAGTGGCGAGTCAAGAACAATATCACTATTGATCTTCCAGATGGTAGAAAGTCAACCCTCGTCATAGCCCGGGTCAACTCACAAACAGCCATTACAGAAACGTGCCTTGAGTTATCCAGAGTCTGGTTTTAAGCATAAGCCAGACAACTCCATATACCTTAACATCGTTAAGATATGAGCCATTCTATATCTAATATAGAAACAGAGACACTGATTTAATTAGAACCAGATTCAAATCATGCAGATGTCTCCAGTGTATGTCAACTAAATGGAGAGAGGCCGATCGGCATTACTCAACTTAGGAGTGCATCCAAACATGAGTAACCTGAAAGAGAAACAAGTTTCTCAAAATCATTACTATCAACTGAATGCCATACACAAGTATCTACTGTAGGGTGTTTTTCGTCACACCATTGAGATGGGAATACGCGCGCGCTTGTCAGGCGCATTACAGATTCCCCCTGCCTAGGGTAGACCGGGGTTTAATGATTGTAGGGATCCGAATCTCCGGCAGCCGCGGACTAAGCTGCCGTTAATTACCCCTCGCCTTTGAAGCGAGAGAACCTCCGATTGACAGGTTAAACTGGTCATGCGAACTCAACGTGCAGTGTTGTGTTTTGAAGGGGTTTTGGATATATCGGGGGCCCCGCAGAGTTTTTACGGGGGCCCCGCTATCCGGATAGCGGGCTGGGGGTCAAGGGGGTTAGCAGCCCCCTTACGGGGTGCGGGGTAGCTCCCCGTTAGAATTTTTTTCTAACAGAGAACAGTGTCGTGGAGTATGTGTGTGTGTGTATATGTATACATATGTATATATATATATATATATGTATATATATATAAAAAGGGGGAAAGGCATCCAAAAGATGCGTGGGGCCAGCGCCAGCGCTTTGAGCGTAAAAGCGCTAGCGCACCACGTGTCAGTACGTGGGCGCTCGAGCGCTAGCGCTTTGGACGCTAGCGCCTGGACGCTAGCGCTCTGAGCGCAAGAGCGCTAGCACTTTGAGCGCTAGCGCACCACGTGTCAGCATGTGGGCGCTAGCGCTCTGAGCGTAAGAGCGCTAGCTCACCACGTGTCAGCACGTGGGAGCTCGGGCGCTAGCGCTTTGGGCACTAGCGCTCTGAGCATAAGAGCGCTAGCGTTTTGAGCGCTAGCGCACCACGTGTCAGCACGTGGGTGCTTGGACGCTAGCGCTCTGAGCGCAAGAGCGCCACGTGTCAACGCGTGGGCGCTCGGGCGCTAGCGCTCTGAGCGCAGGAGCGCTAGCGCTTCGAGCGCTAGCGCACCACGTGTCAACACGTGGGCGCTCGAGCAGCAAAAGGGACTTAGTCCCTGCAATGGGAGTTGTACTCCCAGAAAGGAGCACTTATTATTCTGTGTGTGTGTGTGTGTGTGTGAGGAGTTAAACTCCTAGGATGTTCTTGGAGATGCTGAAACAGGCTTCTCCCTTGAGCTCTAGATCTTCCCAAGGTGGGATTTTTAGGAGATGGGTCTCCTTCTTCCTCTGTCGGCGGGATCTTAAAGATCAAGAGATGTGAGATTTTAAAAATCTCTTTTTTTTGAGATCTGATGGAAGATCTGAGTTTCCCTTTATGGGTTTTGTGGTGAAAAACTATTTAGTTTTATAAAAGGAAGAGTAAAACTCTTGATTTAATTCAAAAGAAAGAAGAAGGTTTTAGAATCTTGAGAAAGGAGAAAGATCTCAGATCTAGATTTTCTTGGAGAGAGAAAAAGTTGTTGGGATATTTTCATTATCCTTGCCTTTATAGGCTATACACTTTACGCATAGCCCCTTGGGCTTCACAAAATGGCATTTCGCCTATCCCATGGCTCATGTGCCATTTCTTTTTGCACATAAGCCATGGGCTTTACAAAAATTTGGCTTTATGCCCATTTTCTTACATTTATTCATAAAATAAAATAAAATAAATACAACAAAATTATTTATTACAAAAATTTTATTTTGGCATGGGGGAAGGCCGGCCGCTTCATGTTCGGGCTCGCTCCCGGGCATTGTCCCACTTGACCTGGGCTTGGGCCCACCTGACTTGGGGTTGACCTTGATTTTGACTCGGTCAACCGGGGTGTAAATTTTTACCCCAACAAATTGCCCCCCATCAATAAATGCACACCACATATGTGGGTCGTGTGCATGAAGTTGATGGATTTTCTTTTACTTGGAGGCAACTTGATTTAGTTCCCGCTTTTTGGGAAGCTGTCCCTGCTCTTTTTACGACATGGACGGTCGATTCTGCCCTTTTTGTGACTTGGACGGTCAGTTCTGCCATTTTAACGACGTAGACGGTCAGTGCTACCCTTTTTGCGACGTGGACGGTCGATGCTGCCCTTTTTGTGACTTGGACGGTCGGTGTTGCCCTTTTTGCGACTTGGACGGTCGGTGCTGCCCTTTTAGCGACTTGGACGGTCGGTTCTGCCATTTTAACGATGTGGACAGTCGGTTCTGCCATTTTAGCGACGTGGACGGTCGGTTCTGCCATTTTAGCGACGTGGACGGTCGGTTATGCCATTTTAGCGACTTGGACGGTCGGTTCTGCCATTTTTGCGACGTGGACGGTCGGTTCTGCCCTTTTTGCGACATGGAGGGTCGGTGCTGCCCTTTTTGCGACTTGGACGGTCGGTGCTGCTCTTTTAGCGACTTGGACGGTCGGTGCTGCCCTTTTAGCAATTTGGATGGTCGGTGCTGCCCTTTTTGCGATGTGGACGGTCGGTTCTGCCCCTTTTGCAACGTGGACGGTCAGTGCTGCCCTTTTTGCGACGTGGACGGTCGGTTCTGCCCTTTTTGCGACGTAGACGGTCGGTGCTGCCCTTTTTGCGACTTGGACAGTCGGTGCTACCCTTTTAGCGACTCGGACGGTCGGTTTTGCCCTTTTAGCGACTGGGACGGTCGGTGCTGGATTTGGACTTGCTCCGCTCCTTGCGGTGTCAGGGATGAAGTTGACTTGTTTCCGAGGCGGAGTTTGATTCTGCCCGGGAGGTCATTGGTTGTTTTTCTGATTTGATGTGATTTGGGTTGACATCAGCATCGCTACACTGGAATATGGTACCAGGAGCGAATCATCATCTACCATGAGGAAATTTCCCTCGTTCCCAGTTTAATGACTTAGGGGTCATCTGTTCCCAGTTTAACGACTTAGAGGTCATCTGTTCCCAGTTTAAAGACTTAGGGGTCTATGGATTGGAGTTTGGAATTTTGGGTTTAGGGTAGGCATCAGCGTTGCTAACACTGAAGCGCATGTGCCAGGAGCAATTCATCATTTGCCGTTTCCTGTTGGGAAGCGATGGCTTAGGAGACAGGTTTAGGTCCCTATCACCTAAGACTTTTCAATTTTTATGAGCCGTAAAGGTTCCATAAAAGCATTTTCTCCCTACAAGTCGAAAGGATCTCGTAGGTGCACTTTCTCCTTAGGAGTCGTGGGGACTCCCAAGTGTGTTTTTCCTTTGTGAGTCGTAAGGATCCCACGAAGGTGTTTTCTTACGAGTCGTGAGGATCCCGTAAGTTGGTTCTCCTCATGTATCGTGAGGACACATGAGTGGGTCTTCCAAAATGGAGCATAAGTCCAAGGGCGGAGACCGGCCGCTGGACTGGTGATTGCGGTGGGGTATGGGTATGATGAGAATTATTTGAGCCCGTGGATTGTATACGGTAGTCAATTTGGGGACTGCATCGCTGCACTGGAATATGGTACCAGGAGAGACTCATCATTCGCCATTTGGGGACTTGGAATTTGGATCTTGTTTGGCATCAGCATTGCTGCACTGGAATAATGCCAGGAGCAACTCATCATTTGCCCCTGGAGGACTTGGGATTTGGGTTTTTGGTCGGCATCAGCAACGCTAACACTGAAGCGAAATGCCAGGAGCGACTCATCATTTGCCGTTGCCCGTTGGGGAACGATGGCTTAGGAGACAGGTTTAGGTCTCTATCACCTAAGGCTTTTCAATTTTATGAGCCGTAAGGGTCTCATAAAAGCATTTTCTCCCTACGAGTCGAGAGGATCTCGCAGGTGTATGTTCTCCTTAGGAATTATGAAGATTCCTAAGTGTGTTGCTCCTTTGTGAGTCGTAAGGATCTCACGCAGGGTTTTTCTCCTCACAAGGTCGAGAGGACTTTGCGGGTGTGTTTTATCCTTCTTTTTACGAGTTTGCGCCCTTTCGGGTTTTCACAAACTTGCCGGCAGTCCTGCTGTTTTTATTCACGGAGCCCTTTCGGGTTTTCATCCGTGCCTGTTTTGCTTGTGGACATACCCTCTTTTTTCCTTTTTTTCCTTTTTTCTTTTTTTTTTTGTCGCTAGTGGGACTTTAAAAGTATTCTCACTGGCAGGAGTTGGGGGAGATAGGGGTCGTTTGCGCCCATGGATTGTATACGATTTTGCAAGAGGTATGATCCAGACCGTAGAGCTGGTGTGCTCAATTCGCCTGTGACTTGGAGCATTCACGCGTAGTATTTCTTGAGATATCGGCCATTGATGGGTGGCATGGGCCTTTCCCCCTCGGCACTTATTAGTTAATAGGATCCTCCATCGAACACTTTCTTGATAACGTATGGTCCTTCCCAGTTTGGCTCGAATTTTCCCTTGGCATGTCGATTGGAAATAATCGGTCTTTTGAGGACCAACACCAATTCTCCTTTCTTGAAAGCGCGGAGACGGGTCATCTTGTTATAGGCCTGTGACATTTGGGCTCGGTATAGCTCCAGTTTTTGCTGCACCATGAGCCTCTTTTCTTCGAGCGCGTCGAGCTCTTCAAGCCGAAGGAGCGCGTTTTCCTCCTCTGTCAACTCGTGCTGAACGGCCATTCTCAAGCTTAGAACTTCGACTTCGAGGGCGAGGACCGCCTACACTCCGAAGAGCAATGAGTATGGAGTGGACTGAGTTGGAGTACGGTGCGTGGTACGATATGCCCACAACGCCTCGTGAAGTTTGAGATTCCAGTCTCTCTTGTTGACTGAAGCATTTTTCCTCAGGAGCTTGCATAGAGTCTTATTGAAGGCTTCGGCTAGCCCGTTGGCTCTTGGATTATAGATGGAGGAATATCTCCAGTCTATCTTATGTTGAGTAGCAAACCTTGAGACCTTGAAGCTCTTGAAAGAAGGCCCGTTGTCAGATATGATTCTTCTTGGTGTACCGAAGCGGTATAGAATATTATGCTGGAAGAACGTCAGAATATCTTCTATCTTGACTTCTTTTAGCGGGACAGCTTCGGCCCATCTGGAAAAGCAATCAGTTGCAGCCAATATGAATCGGTGGCCTTTAGATGACGGAGGATCAATTGTGCCAACAATGTCGGTGCCCCAGACTTCGAAGGGCTACAACGCCACCGTAGGATGCAACGGATTGGAATGCTTGTGAATGAAATCACCATGGATTTGGCAGATCTGACATTTCTTTGCATGCTCTCCGCAATCCCGTATCATAGTGGGCCAGTAATACCTAAGCCATTTGATCTGAAGTCGTATCTTGGGGCCAGATTGGTGAGCACCGCAAACGCCCAAGTGAACTTCTTTCATGACCTTTTGGGCTTCGGCCAATGACAGACATCTGAGCCAGAGTTGGTCAAATGACCTGTGGTATAACGTGTCATTTACAAATACGTATCGGAGAGCTCTTTTCTTCAGCTGAATCCTCGCAGATTTTTCATCGGGCAGCTTGTCGTATCGGAAGTACTCTATGAAGGGTTCTCTCCAATCGGGCTCGTCTTGGATGATCGAAGCTTCTTCGGCAGGACTGCTCTTCTGTTCCGCGCTTTTCTCTTCTCATAGAGAGACTGGGGGTAGAATTTGCCGGCTCCTAACTGTGATTAGAATTTTGTCCATGTCTATCTCCTTGGCCAAGCGAGCGAGTACAACAGCATTTCCATTCAACGCTCTAGGGACTCTCACCAGTTCAATGTGAGTGAACCGTTTCATGAGTTCCACCACTCGGCTTCTGTACCGAGCTAACTCGGGTTTGTATATCTTATAATCACCGTTTGCTTGGTTGATGACAAGCTGAGAGTCACCGTAAACCCGTAACCAAAGGATTTCCATTTCTATGGCGAGCCCCAGACCAGCTATCAGAGATTCATACTCAGCTTCATTGTTTGTTCGAGGCTCGGTGAGAGCGAAAGAACGCCGTAGGGTTCCCATTGATAGCGTGATGTGTAAGTCCATGCTACCGCTCCCGGTACTTACGGGCTTACGGAAATGATGAAAAACAATTTTTCTAGAGATGGTAACATGGACTCAAACCGGATCTTTGTTAAACTATCTATCTAACAACCTAACTAGGAGTTGTTAACTAGTCGGTTAGGGGGTTATACCTTTCTATCTTGAAC
Organism: Agapanthus africanus; assembly: GCA_030015575.1. Lineage (NCBI taxonomy): Eukaryota > Viridiplantae > Streptophyta > Magnoliopsida > Asparagales > Amaryllidaceae > Agapanthus > Agapanthus africanus. The sequence continues at coordinate 606,545,097 of CM057340.1, forward strand.
TCCTTCGTCTTCAACTCTTGATGGTGTACGGATCGGCTTCACCCCGTCGTCTCCTTGCGCCGAAGATCGATCCACCCGAAAGCTTCTACCTTTGGCTTCTTCTTCGAACTTTGAAGAAACTAGTTCACTTGGTTTGCTAAACCTTGTGAACTAGAGTGAGTAGAGGAGAGTGTGTTGGGATTTTTCTCTATGGTTCTTGCTTCTCAACACATGAGACAAGTGAACCATAGACAAGAGAGAGCAAGAGGAAGAGGGAGAGCTCAAGCAACAGAGAGAAAGGAAATGAGAGAATCAGAAAGACTTTTTCCCTCTTGGCTCTCATAATCCAAATTCATCATAACAAATAATAGCAATCAAGTATTATGTGATGATTTAAGTCAAAATAGCCATATCATTTCATGCACTCATTTTGCACAAGAGAAACAAGCAAGCAAAACTCTTTGCCATGAAATGATAGCCATTGTCATGATGATGGTCAACTAATCCAACCTAGTCAACCGGTCAACAAAGTCAACAAGTCAACAAAGTCAACCCCTCAACAACCATGTCACTATAATACTTAATTAATATTATTGTTAATTATATTTCATATTCTCATTAGGTTTTAGCAAAAAGTCAATAGTCAACAGTCAACGGTCAACAACCCTAATGAGAATCCCCTGCCTCTGTCTCTCTGTCAACTGTGCATACACACCCGCATCCGCGTTCCGAGAAACACGAATACATACGAGATAAAACCAATCCCAAATCGTACACTAGGATCTGGCTTAAACCAAAGCCCGCTAGTGTTAACTGTCCGGACACTAAACGTGCACAAGTGCACGGATGTGACCGAACCCTGTCGCAAAACCATGCGACCTGTCGCAAAACAATGCGACCTCTACTCTTTTGCCTAAAGGCGAATAGCTCTTTGTATGGGACTCTAAAGACTCGACACTACGCTGGCAGTGGGTTTAACTACAGATCGCAAGCGGCACTAGCTGTGCGTAACGGCCCCCAGGTAGATGCCGACAAGAAGACTGACGAGGTGAAACCCATCTGAACTCCTACTGAGCCTGAATGTGACAGTCTCCGTACAGTCCGGTCTGTTCGTCTGATACATCGCATGGCGGGCCTAGGGGGCGGTAAACGTCAGTCCCCTAATAGCGGTATAAGTCGTGTCGGAGTGAAGCCCAGAACACCCTGAGATAACACGGGAAGCCTACCAGTATATCTCGTTTGCCCTAGCCAGGGACTACTCGTGTAATGGCTCTCCTAGACACAGCGCGATGTCAACCCCCAATACCGGGAGAGACGAATCCTGTCTAACCGTCACTGCCTCCAAGTGTTTCAGGACTGCACCCAACTACTACCTGTTTGCACGACTCTTTTGAGCCGTGGTAGGGTAGTAATCAAAGTACAGTGGGAACACACTCGAGGCGAAGTGACAGTGTCAAGTCAGCAGACTAAGCTGTACTCATGTCACCTGGGAACTGATAACTGACAATAGGTATAATACCAACCAGTCAGTTCCCGACGAGTCCTGTCCAGTGTACTCGTAACCTGACGAGCACCCGCATACTATCTCAAGTACGACGTACTGACGGCTGTGGGACAGACCGTCTCCCCTGCTGGGATGAGAAGCGCATACGCTAGTCTACTCCGGAGTATCGATGCCCTGTCTCGATAGTCCTGCGACTAGGGACCTGTAAAAGGATGTGCTTATGGATTACCCAGCCCTACGAGTGTGACTGCCATCACAACGCTGGTAATCAAGCAAAGATCCTAAGGGCTCCACTAATGTGTATAGGTGATAAAATAAACACATGTACACATTAAAGTAGAAACAAACCAAGTAGCATACTTCTATTTTGAGCAAGATTGTCTATACAAGGTGAATATCCCAAGCTTCCATTAAGTAATATACATACTAGTATGATACAGTAATGGCCTCTAGGGCATATCAACTAACAATCTCCCACTTGCACTAAGGCCATGTACTGGCGTATCGAAGACCAATCATCTCGATCAGCCGCTCGAACTGAGTCTGGGGCAAGGCCTTGGTGAATGGATCTGCAGTGTTATCTTCTGAAACAACCCTCCGAACCTCGATCTCCTGGCGATCCATGATCTTCCTGATCAGGTGATACCGCCTCAAGATGTGTCTGGACCTGGGTTCCTTCGCTAAATCTATAGCCCCGTTGTTGTCGCAATACAGAGGTATTGGATCAACAATGGACGGAACCACCTGAAGTTCTTTCAAGAACTTCCTCATCCAGACGGCTTCTTTTGCGGCATCAGATGCAGCGATGTATTCCGCTTCCATAGTCGAGTCAGCAACGGTTTCCTGTTTGGAACTCTTCCAACACACCGCCCCTCCATTGAGGGTAAAGACAAAACCCGACATGGACTTGGAATCATCCTTGTCACTCTGGAAGCTGGAGTCAGCAAAGGCCTCAATCTGGAGGTCTTTTCCGCCATACACCAAGAACATCTCCTTAGTCCTTCTCAGGTACTTGAGAATGTTCTTTACCGCTATCTAGTGTTTCTCCCCAGGGTTTGACTGATACCGGCTTACTACACTCAGTGCATAAGCTACATCCGGTCTGGTACACAACATCGCATACATTATAGAGCCTACCGCAGAAGCGTAGGGTATAATAGACATGCGATCCCTTTCCAAATCTGTCTTGGGAGACATCTCTTTGGAGAGGGTGATCCCGTGACAAGCCGGTAGATTACCGCACTTGGAATCTTCCATACTTAATCTTTTCAGTATGGTGTCGATGTACCTGGACTGTGAAAGTCCAAATATCCTCTTGGATCTATCACGATGGATCCGGATCCCCAGGATGTATGAGGCATCACCCAGGTCTTTCATGGAGAACCTGTGTGACAAGAACCCCTTGACAGATTGTAGCATAGGAATGCCATTTCCTATTAAGAGAATGTCATCCACGTATAAAACGAGGAATACTATAGTTCTCGCTACAAATCTACTATAGATGCATGGTTCATCTGGATTTTTGATAAAGCCAAATTCTTTGACCGTCTCATCAAAGCAGATGTTCCAACTCCGCGATGCCTGCTTTAGTCCATAGATGGACTTAAGCAACTTGCACACCTTTCCGCTGCTCCCACTCTGAATGAAACCCTCTGGTTGGTCCATATAGACACACTCCTCTAAATTTCCATTTAGAAAAGCGGTCTTTACGTCCATTTGCCAGATTTCATAATCGTGGAAGGCAGCAATAGCAAGAAGGATCCGAATGGATTTCAGCATAGCCACTGGAGAAAAGGTTTCGTCATAGTCCAAGCCAGGTCTTTGACGGAAACCCTTTGCAACAAGTCTAGCTTTATAGGTCTCAACCTGTCCATATACACCAATCTTCCTTTTGAAGATCCACTTGCATCCTACGGGTTTTACCCCATCTGGAGCAATGTCCAACGTCCATACTTTGTTGGTGTACATGGACTCCATTTCGATCCGCATTGCATCCAGCCATTTTACCGAGTCAACGCTCTGAATGGCTTGCTGGAAGCTAGTAGGCTCATCACTATCAATGATGCAATCCTCTCTATCCCCGTCTATGAGAAAACCGTAGTATCTCTCGGGCGGATGAGACTGCCTACTACTCCTGCGGAGCGGCGTAGGAATGTCCTGTTCTTTTGAACCCTCTGGTTCTACTAAGCTCTCAGTAATAGCTCGTGGTTCTGGAAGTTCTTCCAGTTCTACTGCGCTCCTACTTATCTGGTTTTCCAAAAACTTAGTTTCCAAGAAGTAGGCATGACGAGAAACAAAAACCTTTTGTTCCTCTTCGCAGTAGAAGAAATATCCCTTGGAGTTCTTTGGATATCCCACAAACTTGCACTGTACTGAGCGTTCCTCGAGTTTGTCTGCATGCTGCTTTTTGACAAAAGCTGGACATCCCCATGTCTTAATGTGCTTAAGATAGGGTTTCTTCCCACACCACATCTGATATGGTGTGGTAGGCACAGTCTTAGTAGGAACTCAGTTCAAAAGATATGCAGCTGATTCTAGTGCATATCCCCAGAATGATCGCGATAACTCAGCGTTACTCATCATGGACCGTACCATATCCAATAGGGTTCGGTTCCGTCTCTCCGATACACCGTTATGTTGCGGAGTGTATGGAGGAGTAAGCTGAGAGAGAATTCCATTCTCTTTTAAGTAATCCAGGAACTCGGCACTTAAGTATTCACCACCTCGATCAGATCTTAGTGTCTTGATACTTTTGCCGGTCTGTTTTTCTACTTCATTCTTATATTCCTGGAACTTTCCAAAGGCTTCGGATTTATGTTTCATTAAGAAGACATAACCGTACCTTGAAAAGTCATCCGTAAAAGTAATGAAGTAAGAATAACCGCTTCGCGCATGTGTAGACATTGGACCGCACACGTCGCTGTGTACGAGTCCCAAGAGCTCGCTCGCTCTTACTCCGTGTCCAGTGAACGGAGTCTTTGTCATCTTTCCTTTGAGACAGGATTGACAAGTGGCATACGATTGATATTCGAACGGATCCAAATATCCTTCTGTATGTAACTTCGTCAACCTTCTCTCGTTGATGTGACCCAGTCTACAATGCCATAAGAAAGTCTGATTTATTTCCGGAGACTTCCTTTTGTGTGTATTCTGGACATTGAAAATCTGTGGTTGGTTTAATACGTATATACCATTGCTTAATGTACCTCACCCAATCAGAACTTGATTAAGGTGAATGTTCACAACATTACTTACAAATGCAAATTCATAACCTTCTTTAGATAATAAAGATACAGAAATGATATTACAAGTTGCATTGGGTACAAAATAGCAATTACGCAAAACCAAAACGTGTCTATCTGACAACCCCAGGTGATAGTCCCCCACGGACTCAGCATCCATGCTAGCTCCGTTTGCAACTCTGAGGGTCATGTCACCTGCTTTCAAAAACCTACGCTTTCTCAACGCCTGCAAAGAATTACAGATATGAGATCCTGATCCGGTATCCAATACCCAGGATGTAGAGTTTATTGATAGACAGTTTTCAATAACATACACACCTGAAGCTGAAGCCGCAACCTGCTTCAGATCCTGTGTTCTGGCTTTCCAAGCCCTGCAATCTTTCTTCCAGTGTCCACTCTTATGACAGTAGAAGCATTCTTCCTTATCCACAAGCTTCCCTACTTTCTTTGTTGCTTTTGCCTTTCCCTTCATATCCACTTTACTAACACCGCCCCTTAGTTTGGCGGGGGCTTTCTTCTTCTTTCCCTTGGCTTTCGCCTTGGACCTAGAAGAAGAAGATCTCCTACAAACAAAGTGGATGTTTCCCTACCTTTCTATAGGGTGCCCTCTGCGCTCCTCAGCATGTTGAGGAGTTCTGAAAGTTCAACTTCCTTTTCTTGCAAGTTGAAGTTCAGGATAAACTGGGCGTAAGTGGAAGGAAGGGACTGGAGAATCAAGTCCGTATAAAGCTCATTCTCCAACGTGGTCTCAAGGTCCGCGAGCTCCTCTATGTAGCCAATCATCTTAAGCACGTATTCTGCTACCGATGATCCGACGGCCAACCTTGCAGAAAATAGCTTCTTCGACACTTCGTATCTTGCGATACGAGATTGCTCTCCATACAGTTCTTTTGTATGGAGAAATATGGATTCGAGGTCCATATTCTCGTGCCTCCTCTGATGTTCGTTGTCCATAGAGGCAAGCACGAGGTACTTGGCCTTCGCGCAATCGATCTCCCAAGTCTTACGGATTTCCTTATCCGCGACGCTGGAGGTGGGACCTGGGATAGAGGGAGCTTTGGTGGTAAGAAGATACCCCAGCTTATCGTAAGTGATTGCCATTTTGACATTCCTGAGCCATCTTTGTTGTAATACCCGGTTTTCTTTTATACGCCAATGTCCGTATTTTTAGAAGTTTGTTAGTTTACATTTAAAACTATTTTAGTTAGTTCAAAAACCTTATTATCTATCCATCTTTACACTTTTCCCAAGAATTCTAAACATAAATTTCCTTACAAATAACCAGGGCCGCCCCCTTTAATTTTTCTAAACCCAAGCTAGCCCTTTTCTTGTCCCTAATTCCTAATAAAATACCCAGCCCTCACTCAATTTTTCCCTTCACAATTCTTTTTCCTCAGCTAATTCTTTTCTCTGTTTTATTTTGGCCTGAGCCCAGCCCCATATTTCTCAGCCCACTGCCTATTTTCTTTTCTTAATATTAATATTAATATTGTTCAGCCCATCTCCTTTTTCCCAAATTCTTTCTTAATTTCTTGAGCCCGGCCCTTTCTCTTCTTTCCCTCGGCCCATCTCTTAAATCCATTTCCTTTAACTTAAATCTAATTATCTTCAAACCATGCCCAGCCCAACTCAGCCGGCCCCACCTATTCTTAATTAATCCAAATTTCTTTAGCCCGGCCTCCTCTTCTTTAACTTTTTCCCCTTTTGATTTTCTTTTCTCATCTGGCCCAGCCCACGGCCCACGCCCGCCTCCTTCTTCAAACCCACCGCCCGACCACTATTCATCTTCCATTTAAATTCTCGCAACGGCTCTTTTACGCTCGTGTGCGCGCTCCTCGCGCCGCCACCTCCGCCCTCGCTCACGCTGCCGTTACCCCACGACGCGCGCGTTTTCCCCCACGACTCTCTCTCCCATACCCACTACTCCCTCGTTCTCGTTTTCCCTTCCCTCCTCGCTACACCCCCGACCCGAGCACCCACTGTCGTGTCCCTGCCTCGAGCCCTCGTCCCGCCGCCGACGACGACGTCGACGACTACAAACTACCCGAGCTCCCTCGCCTGCCTCCACTCCGCACCCATCACCTCCCTCCAATACCCGCCGACCCACTCGTTCCCTCGTCGTCACCACCACCTCCGTCACCACCTACATCCCCCTCACCTGCTCCCCTCGACGACGACGACGACAGACCTCCCCTTCCTCCTCCACCAACGGAGCCCCTCACCACTCCATTTCGCTGACCAAGCACCTTACCCAACTTCCCTGCACACCCAACCCACTCGCTCGAGCTCGGTGCCCCGGCGCCCTCTCGCCGGCGAACCCCAGTGCTCATCATCGACCTCCCGTGCCCTCCTCGTCGTCATCCTCCTTACCATCCCTTTCCCCCTACACTCTTTCACCATCTGTCAGTGCCCCTCTCTCACTTCTCTCTCCCTCTGCTCTTTCTCTCTCTCCTCTGTTTCTCTCTCTACGTTTCTCAGTTCTCTCCCTCACTCTCTTCCTAACCCCTCTGTTCTCTCTCTCTCAAATTCTCTTTTCTCTCTAATATATCTCTGTCACTCCCTCTCTCTCTGCTATCTCAATCTCTTTCTCTTTCTCTTAGTCACTGCATACTCACAACCTCTCTCTTTCTGCCCAACTTCTCTCTCTCTCTCTCTCTAACACTCTCACCATCGTCATCATCACCCATCGTCGAACCCCTTGACGCGCAAGGCCCAAGCTTCTCAGCCGAGCCCGATCACCAAGCTGCGAGCCCCCACTGGCCGAGAACCGACCCGAGCTCACCCGGAGCCGTTACCGTCGTGGTGCTAGCTCGTCGCGTGCCCGTACTATACCTCGCTGCCGTGCACCTCCAGGCAAGTTCTTACTTGCTTTCATGCTATTCTATATATATTGCAAATCAATGTCGTATATATATCCCATGTTTACCTTATGTTAAAATATTGCAACACAACTGTTCGATGCTTGTTCTCTTAGGAAAACATTATCAAATTTGACGGAACTCGATGGTGTAGGTTGGCCCGTAGGGCTGTGAACATAGTGTGTGATTTTCGTTGGATAACTTGATCGTTAACGACTAAAACAACTACCCCCAAGTTTAACCGTAAAACTGAATTTCTACTGTACCTGAAAATCGTTAATTCTACCATAAATCATAAACATATTAGAATGGTGCGTTCGAGGGCTTAAATCGAAGCTAACTCGACGAACTTTAACCCTATGCTAGTTTCCAGACATTTCTGTACCTAAATCATGATGATAATTGTATCGGAGTGCGACTCTGGACTGCAGTCCAGAGCGACTCCAGTTTTTGGTTGCTGTCCCATAATGTGTACCACAAGACTTGCTTAACACTTAGGTTGCGGATCTCCGCTGTTTATTGTAGATAAACCTGTTAGCTAGACAACACAACTGGTTTCATTCTGTTTCGTTACCGTTTGATATTTAAATTGTAATTTAGAAGATCGGGACACATAACAGTCCCAGCAGAATCAGAATTGACATGTTAATATTAAACAGATTGTAACTCGTAACGTACAGACGCGATTGAAGATCCGTTTGTTGCGTTGAAAACTTTACTGAAAACTCTAGAATTCATCCAACTGTAGCGTCGCTAAATTATGATCCCAAGTGGGATTAAAATGCGTTGCGAAATGGATTCCTAATTCTGAAACTGGATTTCCAGCCGCGTGCGCTTAAAATGAAACAGTTATAACTAATGATCCTGAAACCCGTTTGACCTGAAACAAAATTCTAAGGATAGATAACTGAACATTTTAATTACTACCTGTTTATTGTTTCGCTAAATTATATACATAAGTTTCATGATAAATCGTGCAAGTGAAAGAATGCGGTTTCATAACATCCTCACCATGTTTACATACTTGTTCATGCATCATATCATACCCATGTCATTGTGTTGATAACCTAGTGACATCGCGCATTTACCCAGTGTTAGATTTTAGTGTTGATTGTGGCAAGTACGTCAGTGTTCGTGTATTCGTGATTAAGTGAAAGTGATACGTACTTGTGCACAATCAGTGTCCCTTTTATTCTATTGCATTGTCGACGTCTGTGGGATGCGTGTACGTGTGACTATAAGTGGTATGGGACACTTATGGAAGCGCTTGCACGGATGTCACAGATAAGGCATCCGACACTGCCATTTATTCTAGGTATTAGTCGGGACGTGCTTGATGGAGGTCCTGCCTCCAGTTCTCGCGCAGACTTGTCACGGATCGATTAGTATTTAGGGTTATGGTTAGCGTTTGATGTAGACCACGGGGTGTGGGGTAGTTCAAGTGTGAATTCAACAGAATCTCGGGAGTCCCGTGCCGGCTTATATATTTAGGGAGTTATATGGAGATTTACAGGGTACGTGATATATACACTGTGATACATTCGTTACATGTTGGGCCCGTGGTTCCTTGCCCTTGGGTTCTACCCTTGGGTGGAGGACACTCGCGAGTGGTTGACTCTCACACTTGGACCGACGATAGGTTTATTGACCTGTGCAGTGAGACTTAGAGACTGATAGGGTTACTGTCATTTACATTCATTCTATACTGTCTTGACATTCGTGACATATTGTTATACTGCTTTATTTTTCCGCTGCATTGATCTCTGCTCATTTATATTCATGCTGTCATTGATTTACTGTTATTCATATCTATTACCACTGTTAGAACTGTTACTTGATCATATACATTATATTGCTATTGTGTCGCTCTGACGACCTGAGTATGCATGCTCAGTGTGAGGAGAAGATTTTAGCCTGGACCAGAACTAGACGTGCATCACAGACTTCTTCACTTGCCCTCCCGTGTTGCCTTCATTTGTTCCACTTCAGGTCAGACTTTATATTGTTTCCTTCAGTTACTGCATTTCTCATTACCTGTGCAATATTACTGTTTACCATGAGAAACTAGAAGCCGAAGTGTGACTACGGCAGGACTTTTCCTTGACCGTAGGAGCATGGCTGGCCTTGTCTACCCCTCGTATTCCGTATTTTGGGAAGCGGGGCGTGACATGGTTTAGTTGGTATCAGAGCCCAGGTTTTGCATCGTTTGGGATTGCAGTTTTCCGTGTTTGGTTTGGCAATCTAAGACGTCCCTCGGTCTAGATTGTAAACTTGTCACTCTTGATCCATATTCACATCGTGTGTTCAGCTACCTATTCGCTATGGTTTCGGGTGACTTGATAAGGGTACGTGGTTGCAATTGCACTACTGTATTCTGTTTAGGTGACTTAAAGTCATACAATTGATTCTCCACTTGTAATAAATTCATCATCTGAATCCTTGTCCTATCCATATCATATTTTGATTCTTTTAGCGTGTGACTTATATCATTCTCGAAATTATTGTTGCAGGATCATGTCTTCCAACGACTCTTCCTCTTTCTCCACTCCTCAGAATCAGACTGTTGAGATCCTCAGTGTACTGCAAGGTTTAAAGGAAGCCCAGGAGCGAACAAATGACTTGTTAGCTGAAGGACTGAGAAGACAGGTGAATCAGGCACCAGCAGGAGTCTCCTATCATAAAGGGATCCCTATTGGACGAGGAAAGGAGAAGAAGATGAAGCGTCAACAGAAGCATCAGAAGAACCCTTGCTGTGGATATTGTAAGAGACCAGGACATCTTCAGAAGGATTGTCGCCGTGCCCATGGGAAATGTCTGATATGCGGTTCCGACAAACATCTTATCAACGGTTGCCCAGAAAGGAAGGAACTGCAAGGAGGAAACTCGTCCACACTCCCCACTTCTGCCAAGTGAGGATTGCCGCGTAGTTCGGACTTCGACGATAAGGCGGATCAGACGCATGATTCAACTCGCGTAACAATGATGCAGCGTTCTGACAGTCAAAGAAGAATTATATGTTTTTCAATTTCAGTATTTTGTTGTCGTACTCTTATAAACATTTTCCTTCCATTTGAACCTTGTATCCGCTGAACTTTTAGTTGAATGCAATAAAATTTGAATCGTATTATATGTATCCTTCTCTTGTCTTCTCCCTTGTTCATATTATTCAGTAGCATAACCTTTTATTCTTGATTCTACAATTCTTGCCACTATATATCTTTTGATACTTCGTACACTTGGCCATTTTCCTTATTTCATTCCATTGTTTAATCACGACTCTCTTTCTTCCAGACCATGGCCCACCCTGGAGCAGCGCCGCATTTAGATGAGGATACACCATCTTGCGTTTCTGTAGATCACACACTGATGAGTCCTGAAGACGAGATCAACGGTCCCCAGGACAACTTCGAAAACAATGATTCAGAGGACGAAGAAGCAGCTGCCCCAGAGTTTAACGTGTTAGCTGATTCCGACGAGGAAGAAGGAGATCCCGAAGAGAACCCTGTAGAGGAAGACCCGATAGAGGAAGATCCCGATGAAGACCCCGAGGGAGAACCGATGGAAGAAAACCAAGTGGGGGAAAATTCCATGGAAGAGAATGTAGAAGAAGAGAACCACATGGGATCGGACCTCGATGAAGAAGTTCCATCTGAGGATGAAGGACCAGAAGATCAGGACCCTGCTGTGGACGAACTCCCAATAGCGATACCTGCGAAGCAGTATGGAAATGGACGCCCCTATCTGAGTGCGCGAGCCTACCGCAACCTGCTGAATCTTCACAACCGCGGCTGACGGAATTATCTTTTGATGTTGTCTTTTTGGCCAAATAAACTATGTATAGTTTAGGGCCACTTTTCGCCTTTAGGAATGCCTTGTTTCAGAATTTCCTTGAATGAGATAAATCTTCTGAATTCGTAAACCCTTTGATTATTGGTTCACTTAATACTTGTTATTTCCCCTATCCATTTTCGGCTGAGTTCCCTGGCTGTCCACCCCTACTCATTGTATAGTTCTTACCCTCGAAAGTACCGCACCCTAATCCTTAGAATGAGCCACCATTCATCCTTCATCTGTACCCTGTTTGATGTCCTTCTGGGAGTAGGACCTTCCTTATGAATTACCGAGTTCATTAACTTTCCAAATTCTTGATTCATAAGATTTACCGATCGTTAGTCTCCCCCATATTTTTTTACCTGGTAGTTCTTTTGTTGCTCACCATTACCTTCTGTGCTAAACCGATCCCAATCTCCTTGATCTTCAGCCTAAAACCGACACACTTCAACCTTCTGATTGAGCCACACTTCCTTATAATCATTACCCCAGCTAGCCCTATTCATGTTGGTGATTTCCCTTTTACCCCATATATATTTAGAGACATTATTATTCAGAATTTAGTTTTCATTATTTAAATTTATCAAAGAGTGTGTGTTATTGATTGCTCCGTTTTATGTATTTTAAGTGCACTATTAGTATTCTCATTTTCAGTAGCGCAACCATTATACCGCGCATACTTTTGGTCTTTACTTCTTAATTTCACTATACCAGTTTTCTAAAGTGTTTTAACTTTTTTTTGATACCTTACTCTAAACTGTTTTAACCTACCGACAAAATTTTTTTTTTTACTGCTTTATTGTCGTTACTTCACTTTTGGGTTTTGCGCTTACGATTACTATATTAGATGGCTGAGCCTTAGACTTATTTTACTGCTTGCTTTGATAGACTTAGATGTGCGTACTTGAGTTTCGACTTTTATCAAACACATTTTGAGTATTATTGTTCGTTACTAATACCTATATTCTTGTATACCCGTAGTTGCCCTTATAATTATTCTGGCCGTATATCTATTAGATCTACCATTCCGTATGTTGTTCTTACTTATATATATATATATATATTTTCAAGTTTCTTCGTCCCCGGATGCCTAGTAAATCCTTATATGTTAGTTGCAATTATGACAGCTTTCGCTTATGTTTTTATAACTTATAGTTTATTTAAATTTCGAGGACGAAATTTTTGTAAGGGTGGTATGATGTAATACCCGGTTTTCTTTTATACGCCAATGTCCGTATTTTTAGAAGTTTGTTAGTTTACATTTAAAACTATTTTAGTTAGTTCAAAAACCTTATTATCTATCCATCTTTACACTTTTCCCAAGAATTCTAAACATAAATTTCCTTACAAATAACCAGGGCCGCCCCCTTTAATTTTTCTAAACCCAAGCTAGCCCTTTTCTTGTCCCTAATTCCTAATAAAATACCCAGCCCTCACTCAATTTTTCCCTTCACAATTCTTTTTCCTCAGCTAATTCTTTTCTCTGTTTTATTTTGGCCTGAGCCCAGCCCCATATTTCTCAGCCCACTGCCTATTTTCTTTTCTTAATATTAATATTAATATTGTTCAGCCCATCTCCTTTTTCCCAAATTCTTTCTTAATTTCTTGAGCCCGGCCCTTTCTCTTCTTTCCCTCGGCCCATCTCTTAAATCCATTTCCTTTAACTTAAATCTAATTATCTTCAAACCATGCCCAGCCCAACTCAGCCGGCCCCACCTATTCTTAATTAATCCAAATTTCTTTAGCCCGGCCTCCTCTTCTTTAACTTTTTCCCCTTTTGATTTTCTTTTCTCATCTGGCCCAGCCCACGGCCCACGCCCGCCTCCTTCTTCAAACCCACCGCCCGACCACTATTCATCTTCCATTTAAATTCTCGCAACGGCTCTTTTACGCTCGTGTGCGCGCTCCTCGCGCCGCCACCTCCGCCCTCGCTCACGCTGCCGTTACCCCACGACGCGCGCGTTTTCCCCCACGACTCTCTCTCCCATACCCACTACTCCCTCGTTCTCGTTTTCCCTTCCCTCCTCGCTACACCCCCGACCCGAGCACCCACTGTCGTGTCCCTGCCTCGAGCCCTCGTCCCGCCGCCGACGACGACGTCGACGACTACAAACTACCCGAGCTCCCTCGCCTGCCTCCACTCCGCACCCATCACCTCCCTCCAATACCCGCCGACCCACTCGTTCCCTCGTCGTCACCACCACCTCCGTCACCACCTACATCCCCCTCACCTGCTCCCCTCGACGACGACGACGACAGACCTCCCCTTCCTCCTCCACCAACGGAGCCCCTCACCACTCCATTTCGCTGACCAAGCACCTTACCCAACTTCCCTGCACACCCAACCCACTCGCTCGAGCTCGGTGCC